>CM019716.1:30640080-33310080 GCA_009760885.1 Achatina immaculata | reverse complement strand
CTCTGTTCTTGGATTTATTCTATGCTTCCTTCCATGTGTATCCCTTGTCTCTGAGCACTTTCCAGGTGATATCCAAGCAACATATAGTGATATCTAAAAGTGATATAATAATAGTTATATCAAAAGGTGATATAATGACAGTTACAGGAATATCTAAAAGTGATATTAGTTATAGTAATATCTGAAAATGATATGTTATAGTAATATCTAAAAATGATATAATACACATTTTAAATGATATGTAAAAGTGATATAATAACAGTTATATCTAAAAATGATATGTAAAAGTGGATATAATAGCAGTTATAATGATATCTAAAAATGATGTAATAACACTCATAACAATGATAAAATGGCAATTATATCTATAGAATTCATACAATAATGAGTGAGGAATTACAAAAGTTATAAAAAGAATGTGGTTTTTGCTCCTCCCGATACAAGTGGAGCCTACTCAGTTACAGAGGCTGATAAGCTAAAGCAGGTCATGATGCCGACTCGGTTTATCCAAGTGATCTATGGAAGCAAACTGGGGTGGAGCTTGCTTAGAGGTCTGGCATTTTAGCTCTAGGGAGATGTACACATCTTATTTATGCACTAGGAAATTAAAACAAGCCCTACCATGCTGTTAATGCAACTAAAAGCACCAGCATTGTCAACATAGGGTGATCCCATGACCCTATTCTGGGCCATTCAGGCGCGTAAGGGATATGTTGTCCGCATCCATATTGTCTTGATCTGTTTCATGGTATTGAAAGATGCTGGGATATGTTGTTAGTGCCCATAACTTTCTTGATCTGTTTCATGGCATTGAAACATGCTGGGGTATGTTGTTAGTGCCCATAACTTTCTTGATCTGTTTCATGGCATTGAAACATGCTGGGGTATGTTGTTAGTGCCCATAACATTCTTGATCTGTTTCATGGCATTGAAACATGCTGGGGTATGTTGTTAGTGCCCATAACTTTCTTGATCTGTTTCATGGCATTGAAACATGCTGGGGTATGTTGTTAGTGCCCATAACATTCTTGATCTGTTTCATGGCATTGAAACATGCTGGGGTATGTTGTTAGTGCCCATAACTTTCTTGATCTGTTTCATGGCATTGAAACATGCTGGGGTATGTTGTTAGTGCCATAACATTCTTGATCTGTTTCATGGCATTGAAACATGCTGGGGTATGTTGTTAGTGCCCATAACTTTCTTGATCTGTTTCATGGCATTGAAACATGCTGGGGTATGTTGTTAGTGCCCATAACATTCTTGATCTGTTTCATGGCATTGAAACATGCTGGGGTATGTTGTTAGTGCCCATAACTTTCTTGATCTGTTTCATGGCATTGAAACATGCTGGGGTATGTTGTTAGTGCCCATAACATTCTTGATCTGTTTCATGGCATTGAAACATGCTGGGGTATGTTGTTAGTGCCCATAACTTTCTTGATCTGTTTCATGGCATTGAAACATGCTGGGGTATGTTGTTAGTGCCCATAACATTCTGATCTGTTTCATGGCATTGAAACATGCTGGGGTATGTTGTTAGTGCCCATAACTTTCTTGATCTGTTTCATGGCATTGAAACATGCTGGGGTATGTTGTTAGTGCCCATAACATTCTTGATCTGTTTCATGGCATTGAAACATGCTGGGGTATGTTGTTAGTGCCCATAACTTTCTTGATCTGTTTCATGGCATTGAAACATGCTGGGGTATGTTGTTAGTGCCCATAACATTCTTGATCTGTTTCATGGCATTGAAACATGCTGGGGTATGTTGTTAGTGCCCATAACTTTCTTGATCTGTTTCATGGCATTGAAACATGCTGGGGTATGTTGTTAGTGCCCATAACATTCTTGATCTGTTTCATAGCATTGAAACATGCTGGGGTATATTGTTAGTGCCTATTTTCTCCCAGACCTGCTAGCACCCCAGATACAGCACTGCATCTGACCCACCTATCCTTCCCTGGCCTCATGAGAACCCAGACACCCATGATTACAGCTGCGTTGAGTGCAGCTGCTGCTCCAGTCAAGATGAAGCCGCTGACCTCAATCACAGGAAACAAATGCACTAACTACTTCCATGCTGAAGTGCCCTATCTTCAAACAAGAAAAGCTTAAGCCTCATAGTTAATCTCACCAGAACAAGAACAATGAAGTCATCCATCATCAGAAAGAAAATTTGTCTACTGTTTAAGATTTGATCATGGCAGATGCTTTGCTGATGATTTCTGAATGTTCATTTCTATACACAGGCTTCATGTCCTTTAATCTGAGAGATATTTTTATTTCAACTTTCCACATTTGCTTATTTACATTCATAAAACAGTTCTTCTGTTTTTAATTATTCTGTTTCATTTTCCATTTTCAGGTTCAGACTTCAGATGGTTCCCCTGTTCCACCATGGCTAGAATTTGATGTGAAGGACAACATTCTCCAAGGCATCCCTACCCCAGCTGATGCTGGACAGCTGTACCTGGAGATTACTGCTCATGGTGCAAATTCAAAAGCCACAGTGACTTGCACAGTGTTTGTCAGGGATGTACCAACACATACATCTGGTGCCCCACTTAGATTTAAGACATCAGGACCTGAGTTTGTGAGATGTAAGCAGACAGAGTCAGAAACTGTTGCCACAATGATAGCAGATGCTGACATGGAGGCTATGTCAGTGACAGACCGAATGGCATTACTCAGGAAGTTCATTTCTCACATGAATCTTCATGAGGACATGGTCAAGATGATGCCCGTAGGGAACACACCAGTGCATGATAGTTCTGCTCTAGTTTCAGGTACTGGAGACTCCTCTGCCCCTAAAACTTCTGGCCTTTTCATTTCATGGCCTGTTGGCTGTGGCCAGGTAAAGGAAGGTCACTTTCCTGTTCTGCAGAGGCTAGATGATGACTCTGGCAATGGAAAGATGGCGAAAGTTTTGGGTTACCCTGTGATCGGATGGCAGGTAACCAATAGCCATTTTAAGGTACCAACAAGAAAGAGGAGACAGATCCAGGCCACACCTACTCCAACTGCTACCCCAATCATGCCAACCAAAACAGAGAGCAAACAGGATATGACTGAAGATAAGATGACACACATGTTGGTGGACAATGAGTCTCCTGTGTTTATCCAGCCTACAGTTGTACAGCCACCCATGACAAAAACTGATGAGCCAGTTGTATATCCACCTGTTAAAGAAGATGAGAAGCCAGCCAAGGTGATGCCAACAGAAGCTACATTGTCTGCTGTGTCTGTATCCAAAACTGAAGAAATGCCACTTATCAAGCCAACAAAGACACACGATTCTCCAGAAGCTACAGAAGTCCCAACAAGTGATGGCTGTTTGCCAAATCAGAAACCTGAAGTGAAGACTCCTCTTCGCAGTTTCAGATACAAAGCTGGTGTTGTCATTGATTATGTGATACCTGAAGACACTTTTAAAGACTGCAAGGGAGGGGGAGCTAGAGGTCTGGATCTGAGGCTTTACAAAAACAAAACACACTCTTTAGAACCTGGTGATTTCCTGCAGTTTGATGACAGGAATCAGAAGATTATTGGTCTGCCAATGAATGAAAATGCAGGCACACACAACTTTACACTTATTGGGAGAGTTAAAGACAGATCTTTGCTAGCCAGTACTGACTTTACAATCCATATTGAGAAAACAAAGAAGAAAAATATTAACCATGAGCTTAGTGTGACAGTTGATTATGATTACGACCAATTTGTGAAAGATGTGACAAACAGAATCAGGCTAGCAGATAGTGTAGCTAGTGTATATGGTGACCCTAATTCTAAAAATTTGTTGATAAACAGATTTGAACGAGGTTCAGTTGTGGTTGTATGGGCAAATGAGAGTCTGACATCCGATGACTGTCCTTCTGGTGAAATCACAAAGCTGGTTAGAAAACTTGTTAATGAAGATGGCACTCTGAGTGAGCATGCCATTGAAAAGATGAAGCCATTTAATCTTTTGAGTGCTGGTGCTGCTCCCTCAGGTGCTTGTAAGGGTGATCCTAATTTTCCAACTACTGTCAGTAAGTCTAGAACCACTGCACCACCAGCTGAAGATAAGGAAGATGGTGACAAGGATGAAGATAATAGAGAGACAGATGATAGCAAGTCCACAGAAAAACCTGATGATTCCACTGTCCAAGATGTGGCAAAGGGCAGCAAAGGTGATGATGATGATGATGATGGCAATGATATGTGGATAACAACTGTTGTCCCAGCTGTGGTCATTGTTGTCATCTTGGTCATTGCTTTGGTCATCGCTTGTATTCTGTATCGCAAGAAACGGAAAGGGAAAATGAATGTAGAGGAACAGAACACATTCATCAACAAAGGTGCTCCAGTTATCTTCCCTGATGAGCTGGAGGACAAGCCAAGCGATGTGAACAAGCCACTGCTAGTAGAAGGTAGTCCTGCCCCTCCACCTGAGTACCATCGAGGCACCAGCGAAAGCCCAGAGCGCCTTGCCACCACCAGTGATAATAGAAACATCCCTGCTGATGATAGGATTACAGAAATACCCGAAAAACCATATGAACCGCCTCCACCTGTAACCGTATCAGGCAGTAGTAAACAGCCACGGCCAACACAGCAGCAACAACCTTTTTCACAAGCACCACAAATTTTGCCATAAAAGCAAGGACTAATCTAAGTTTGTTTGATTGCTGAGAGAGTCTAAAACAAAAACAAAGCTTCCAACTTACACTTGATTTATGTTTGATTTGTTGTAATTGACTGAAAGAAACTGGCTTGTGTGTTGTTCTTTTCTGTTCTTGTGTTCACATTGTTTTTCTTTTTGTGAACCATGGTAGTTCAGAGTTGTGTTGCAACTCTGATATTGGCTATGAAATATGAAATGGATTGAATAGAATAAATCAGAATGTTGGATGTTCTAGAGTGATGCAGCTGCTTGTGTAGTTTAGGCCTTGATTTTTTGGAGTGTTGTAAAGAAATGTAATACAGTAAAATCCCATTATAACGGATCCCATTCATATTGGAGCCTGGTTCTAAGGACTGTTATAGCCGGAGGTGGGGTGGGGGATATGCTCTCCACTCCAATGAAATGTCTCCAAGGCATGCGTCTCAAATAGCCTCTGACAGTCAAGTCCAGCTCCTGGCCTTCTCGTGGCAGAACTGTTCAAACTGACAGGAGAAGGGGCGAAGGCGAATATCTGGCGCCACAAAACCAGACATTTTGGGTAGATGAGAGTCATGTTTAGTAGCTCATCTACCGCTGCTGGTGAGATTCTTCAGCTGCCATGTGTGGGGTGAAACTCCTCCCAGCCAGTGAAGAAAATTGCGATTAGAGTTGCTGTGCAGCGCTGTCATGGAAAAGGTGAAGGATTAAGTGAAGTGACCAGTAGTCTCGAGGTCAGGACTATTCAAATCACAGCACCTCTGCTCTAGAGGCTGGTCACGTCCTATATACACCCATACTGGGGCAGATTGCCTAAACAGGCTTAACCCAGGGGTTAAACTAAGACATTGCTGGCGAGATTCTTCGGTTGCTGCGCGTGGAGCGAAACTCCTCCTGGCAAAAGAAGAAAATACGGAAATGTGACTAGGGTTGCCGGGCAGTGCCGCTGTGAAAAGGTAATGGAAAGGATAAATTGAAGTTTAATCGCTATGTCCAGTAGTCTCACGGCGAGAGCTACTCATACCACGGCACCTCTGCTCTAGAGGCTGGCCATGTCCGATATACACCCATACTGGTGAAATATGCCTAAACTGGCTTAGCCCAGGGGTGAAACTTGATGATTAATTATGACACGGTACCTCCACTCTAGAGGTCGGTCATGTCCTAAACATGCCCATGCTATGATAATAAGCCTAAACCGGCTTAACCCAGGGGTGAAACTTACTAGTGGCAAGGATTCATCCTCCTGGACAAAAGCTTCGTCCTGGTCATAACTAGGAAGGGTAGCGGCCACGACCACAAACTGCTTCTTCTTCTTCTTCTTCTTCTTCTTCTTCTTCTTCTTCTTCTTCTTCTTTCACATTGTCTGTCTATATTTGCAGTCCTGTTTCTTGGATAAATTTCACTTTTTTTTATAATTCATGTATGGCACCATAGAGCTTATCTTCTTTAGTGGTTTCACTGGGCCAGTAATTATTTCTCAGTGTCTCATAGTTGGTGCAGTTCTGGAGGATATGTTCCACAGTTTGGGGCACCTTGGCACATGTACATAGATTAGTAGTACCAACCTTAAACTTTGTATACATATGACTTCAGAGTCGGCTATGTACTGTTCGGAAACATGTTTAGCATGTGATGGTCATCATGTGGTGGTGTTTGTGGCTTCCTGTAGGTTTTATCATGCTTTTCTTCTGATTGCAGGTGATTGGTATGTCTGGTTGCTCCACTTCAGTGCCCTCTTTGGCCAGACGGTCAGATTTCTCATTGCCTGGTATCCCACAGTGGGAGGGAATCCACTGCAAAGTGACTCCATGTTGTAAGCCAATTTTTGACAAGGCATCCTTAAAGTCTGGAAGTTTGTTGCACTTAAGAGCTTCCAGTACTGATCTTACATCTGTGAGAATTACTACTGGGCACATATCAATTCTGGAGTCTGATAGTTTTTCATTTTCCAGTGGGTATGGAAATCTTGTCAGTGGTGTTGTTTGGATATTCAATATGTGCTCCTGCCCCTCCATTCTTTATGGCATTGTGTGCAGATCCACCTGTATACACACGTATCCAGGTGTCATATGGATATTTGTCATCTAGCAAACTAAGTGTAGCCACTGATCTTACAAGACTGCTGTGCATCTCACCATTCTGCACACCTTTCACTTCAGTCTGAATAGTTATTTGTGTATAATCTGCTTCTTTCCATGGTGTATGCTCTGGTACAGATGATAATGGAGCGACTACAGTTGGAAGATCAGTTATCAGCTTATGCATACGCTTGGCCTGATGAATGAAGCTGCTTCTTTTAAGCCATTTTAGTGCCAAGTTATTGAATCTCTCCTTCAGGGGATGACTTACAGAGCTTAGGAATTTCTCTCCCAAGGACATACCTTTGTGTCTCTACATTCTTTTAGCACGAACACCAACTATTTTCTGCATTTCTACTACTGGTGTTGACCTCATGGCACCTGTGATAATCTGTAGTGACTGATTTTGTACCTTACCACAAACTGCTGAAGTTGGAGACACTGGACCAGTACAGTCTAGATAGGCAACCACCTCTCACCCGACGGGGATATATGCGTATCCTAAACACGATGAGGTTTTCCAGTGAGAAAGTCCAACTCTAGGCTGGATGGGCAACCACCTCTCACACAATGGGGATATACTGATATCCTAAACACATCGAGGTTTTCCGGTGAGAAAGTCCAACTCTAGATTAAACTGGTGTAACGAAAACCACGGTGTCACACAATATCACTTCGGCGACCCACCGAGAATATAGGCTCAAGCCCTGTGATTCTCTGAACCTCTTGTAATCCTCTTGGGGATCTCGTGTGGTCCTTTCTGGGACCACAGGGGGACCACAGGACCTATCAAGGACCACAGGAGCAAATTCAGTAGGATCATGGGGCAGTCTTGGTGGTAGAAGCGAATGAAGAAGAAGATAATGGAGCCTCAGTAATAATGGACCGGGTCTGAAGTACCCAACTACACTCATATATATACATATATATATGTATATATATATATATGTATATATATATATATGTATATATATATAGTTCTGGATATAGCAGACGTTGGACATAACAGACTAGTTTGTAATCTTCTTGACTTCCATTATAATGAGATTTTACTGTAATTCATGAAGCAGTCAATGATACAGGAAGATGTACAGCATGCCACATGACACATTTACAGGAAGGTGAACTTATTTGTAAGAAAATGTGGAACTGACTGTAGAAATGAATGGATGATAATGATCTTTGTCATCAGCTCAGAGTTTGAATATTACACTCATCAAAAATTTTTTATCATAACATTGTAAGGAAGGAGGCCTTACACAGCA
The DNA here is from genome assembly GCA_009760885.1 of Achatina immaculata. NCBI lineage: Eukaryota > Metazoa > Mollusca > Gastropoda > Stylommatophora > Achatinidae > Lissachatina > Lissachatina immaculata. The sequence continues at coordinate 33,302,091 of CM019716.1, read as the reverse complement.
TCATTCTTCAGCTGTGAAAGTGTGTACTCTGTACTTGTGTTGGGGAGACTACCTCCAAGGAGAGGCCTCCCTCCCCCCCCCCAACCACCTTGTAGTATTGTAGTAAGGGATTTAAAATTTAAGGGATATTCAGAATAAAATGAGACCTGCAAATGTAAGGTTATTCCCAAGTTGAAAGTAGAGGAACATGATGCAAAAAAAAAAAAAAGAGATTGCTTAAGAAAAGTAGAATTGCCTTCAAGAGTCATGTTATTCTGATGTTCTCATTCATTCTTTTTTTTTTTCCCTGCAGATACAATGTACAAGCATAAGTAGTTTTTTTTTCTGAGAGTGGCTTTGTTTGCTTTGCTTCTTTTCTTCAAAAAATATCCCATATTAAGATTTGTCTGTAATATATTTTTTGTGTGTGTTGTTTCACGTTGTTTGCCAAATGTGGTCTCATGCTGAACTGTGTTGTATGTTAACATTTGTTTATCTGTGTTGTACAGGATGTTAACATTTATCAGTGTTGTATGTTGATGTTAAGCAAGATCTTTTTCGACATGAAGAACATTCTTATAAACATAAGACTAATTGTAAGAATTTTATTTCCTTTTTGATGCTATATAGAACTTGTATTACATTTCATTTGTTGAGCAGTAGACAATAGGCAAGGAGAACTGACTGGATGGTTTCATTGGCAAGTTTTGTTGGAAATGAGCATGCCTTGTTCTCTGCAGCTGATGCTGGGGCAGGTGGTTTGTGTGAACTAGTGCCCACAGTCTGTAGTTCAGAACTGTGCAAAACAAGATAACATCCAAGAACTGTGCTGCTTCCAGCAAGGATATGATGGATCCTGAACTATCAACTCAGAAAGGGTGAAGAGTAATCCATCCATCAGATAGAGAAGAGAATATGAAACAAAGGAACACAAACTAAATCATCCAGGAAGAAAAGCTTCTCTTGCTTAATGGGCACATCATCCCATAGAAATGGCTCAAGAAAGCTAAGGGGAAAAAAAAATGCATCTCCTTTCTAAAGACATAGTTTTTGCATACTAGAGTAAAGTGATGCAAAGATTCTTGTATCAGCTGTATTGTTTTTACTCTGTTAGTTCCCCTTTCTGTGTTATGTACATTGTTTAATATTGTCCTGTCAGTTGTTTCTGAGTCTTGAAAGGGAAGGATTATCTGGGGGGTTGGGGGGTGTGATTTTTGACTTTTGACCTCCCATGCTGATTATGATGACCCCAATATCTTTATAGAATAAGCATGAATTGAAAGTCTCAAAATAAATGGGCCATGAAAATATTGTCAAGTCATCACTATTTCTTATGGAAAGCCAGTTGCTCAAATCATTTGAGCACACTAAAAACAACAATACGCAATGTGTTGTTTATTCATGAATTTGAACCATTCCAAATAGTGATCCATATTTTCTGTGAAGAGCTCAGTGAGAGAAGACAGGTCTACAAGCATTTATCCATAAATTTTTGCTTTTTAAGTGTCCATTCAGACAAAAGTTTACTGTATAATACTGTGCCTTTTAATTGCTTAGTTTATATGATAGCTTTTAGTGTTGGCTTTGCTAGCATAAATACAGGATGTTCAAGAACAGTTGAATGCTTTCAACAATTTATTACTCAGAAACCACAGAATATATACTGTATTCAAGGCTGTCAGCTCGTGGAGGATCTAAATCAGTGGTTCCCAAACTATGCAGCCCCCTTGTCTCCCAGGCCACATCCCTAGCACCCTCCCCAAATTTTCTTTTTTGCTCAGTTGGTTCTGATACTCCTGCTGCACTCTCTTTTCCCTGATTGTCCTCCTCTGGATCTTCCCACCACCCCATAGGAGGGAGGGGGGGGGGGCAGTACCATATGTCTTAGGAGCCACTGATCCAAACAAATGAATATCAGTTATATACTTGAAAGCAGATGAAATAGAAACTGAGGAATGTGGGCAGAAAAATATCAAAGGAATTAATTTTTTTAAAGCGTCCACTTGTTTTTGAGACGCCCTGTATACACCATTTTTGTGGTACGGATTCATGTCAGAATCATATAAATCCATTGTAACAAATATAAAGTCCTGTGGTTTGTGACAGGAATAATTCTGGAACATTACATTATTCTTCTGTCAACACATATCATCATATGGACACCAACTAACGCCAACATTTTTCAACAAGACTTTAGATTAATGTAACTGGTATCAGTTTATATGAATTTGTCTAAAATATTCATTAATGTTTTTAAATCACTTTTTCAAGTACTTTAGATTAGATGTGTGTCTCTTTTGTGTAGTACATTCTTACACTGCTGTTATTATTTCATTAAAATAAAACTCCTATATATATATACACACCATATGTATTCACAGAGACATCTCCCATATATTTGTATATATAAAGTTTCATATTTTTCATGTTACAAATAAATGCTCATAGATTTTCTTGCTTTAGTATATTTATTCATTATCTTGTCACTTTTTTTGTGACCATTTCCTTTCATTGTTCAAACATGGAAGATGTTATTTTAGTATTATAGCTAGAACTATTGTTTTTTGTGTGTGTGTATGTTCTGTTATTATTTAGTCATAGCCTTAAATCTAATAATTCTGGTATCTTAAACTTGTATTCGTTATTTTTGTGGCTGAAAGTCAGCTGTGTTATTTCACCATCTTCACTTCATCTAAGGATTAGTTAAAATGCTGTAATATTAACCCCACATTATTTAAGAGTGTTAGCGTTAGTTCTTTGTTATTAGGTGTCTTAACCACGACTCTGTTTTGTTTCAGTGTCTTAATCTCTGTTCTCTATTATTTCAGTGTCTTAATCTCTCTCTATTATTTCAGTGTCTTAATCTCTGTTCTCTATTATTTAAGTGTCTTAATCTCTGCTCTCTATTATTTAAGTTTCTTAATCTCTGTTCTCTGTTACTTCAGTGTCTTAATCTCTGTTCTCTGTTATTTAAGTGTCTTAATCTCTGTTCTCTATTATTTAAGTATCTTAATCTCTGTTCTCTATTATTTAAGTGTCTTAATCTCTGTTCTCTGTTATTTAAGTGTCTTAACCTCCATTTTGTTTTTTTTAAGTGTCTCAATCTCTGTTCTCTATTATTTATAAGTGTCTCAATCTCTGTTCTCTATTATTTAGGTGTCTTAATCTCTATTCTCTATTATTTAAGTGTCTTAACCTCCATTTTGTTTTATTTAAGTGTCTTAATTTGTGTTCTCTATTATTTGTCTTAACCTCCATTTTGTTTTATTTAAGTGTCTTAATCTCTGTTCTCTATTATTTAAGTGTCTTACCTTTATTTTCTGTTATTTAAATGTCACAGTATCAGCTCTGTATTATTTAAGTGTCTTAACCTCTTTTCTCTATTATTTAAGTGTCTTAACCTCCATTTTGTTTAAGTGTCTTAACCTTTGCCCTATATTTTTAAGTGTCTTAACCTGTACTATGTATTATTAAAAGTGTCTTAACCTCTATTCTCTACTTTTAAGTGTCTTATCCTGTGTTCTGTATTATTTAAGTGTCTTAACCTATGTTTTGTATTATTTAAGTGTCTTAATCTTATCTAAGTATTATTTAAGTGTCTTAACCTTAACTGCATTTTCCTTAAGTGTCCTATAGCAGCTCTGTTAATACTCAGTGGCTTAATTTGGGCTTTATTGTTTTTATTTAAAACATGTCCCAGTTTGGACTAAGAATTTATTAATTAATGAGATTTCAATTGGCAATATTTATTACTGTTTAATTAGAATGCTTATATCTTTTGTTTAAGATCCAAATTACTCATGCACATGTTGTGTATAGTTAAACTACTTCTTTGTGTCAGTATCAAATGTGGTCAAACTGCCAGGTTTGTGGTTTAAATTGCTTCTTTACACAGCACATATGACTATATTGCATTTTTCTTTTTTCAGGTATGGTATATTGCTTGTATGTTTCAGAAGTGGTAAAATTGCTTCTAAGCAGTATAAAATTGCTTGCGTTTATGTTGGCTGTGTGTGTCAGGATACAATAAAGTTAATTACAGTTCCAAGGACGTGTTTAAATTATGTTTATTTTTTAATATGTAATTAAGCTTTCTAATGTCCTACCACGTATATCTAAACTACAGCAACAGGGAAGATCAAAGGTAAAAGAGACTGAAGACAGACAGAGAGAAAAACAAAAGTGTTTGATGGTTTGACATCCTGGAACAGAAAATGCTCAGTGAGAAGTCTGTTGAGATGCATAAGGGATGAAGGGTTGTGGAAGGACATGATATCCTTACACCTGTCGGCAGGGACACTGAGAGAGAGAGAGAGAGAGAGGAGGAGAGGGTTTTAAACCGCTTTGCTTCAGTGAAATGATCTCAAAAACTCAGCCTGGGTCAGAGGATCTAAACTGCTTTTCTGGTCAAAGAATGGCTGATATGTAAGCATTTTGGTCAAAGAATGGCTGATATGTAAGCATTTTGGTCAAAGAATGGCCGATATGTAAGCATTTTGGTCAAAGTTCTCCTGCACTGTATCTAACATGCAGTACAGTGTCCAGCAGTCTTTTCTAGTGTCTCCGTGCAGTTTATTCCATAAGGTCTTGAATCACAGGCAGAGAGTTTGTCTGATTACAACAGTGGTCTTCAAAATTCTGTAGAGTGAGTCCAAGAAGTAGCTCTTAACAAGCTTCACTGCCACCAGTGATAGGTAAGGCAACTCAGCTCCACTGATCCAGTAGGCTGATCCGGTGCAACACCTTGATTGTAGGATCAACACAGTCAGGGATGTCAGGATTCTGTTTGTAGGATCACTACAGCAAGTTATAACAGGATTCTGTTTGTAGGATAACTAGAGCAAGTTATAACAGGATTCTGTTTGTAGGATAACTACAGCAAGTTATAACAGGATTCTGTTTGTAGGATCACTACAGCAAGTTTTAACAGGATTCTGTTTCAAGGATCACAACTGTGAGGTGTGACAGGATTCTGATCGGCTCTGATCCTTTCATTCAAACAATAGCAACATATAACAAGGTGTTACACAACTGTGTAAGAAAATCAAATGTTAAATAATTATCTGAGATGCTGCTAAAGGAGAGTAAAACAGGCTTTGTAGGTGATGAATGATACATACATGAGACCTGTACACATTCAGAAACGATGAATATTAACAACGTGAGATAAATGTCTGCATTTTCCTTGCTGAACAAAGAATTTTTTGAACATACATATATCATCATCATCATGCACATAGTACCCGAAACCAGACAAAATTATGTTCCTTTCAGTCTTTTCTTCTATTATGAGCTGATTTGTATTCACATGCCAAAATTATGATGGGAGTTGATGAACTACATCTTGGTAAAGACTATAACTCTTCCTTTTTTTTTCTGAGATACTGTATTGAAAAGGATTGTGTCATATCATCCTGGATAATGGTTTGTATGGTAGTGGAGCATATGAAGAAGTTTATTCCTGCTGCTCACTGACGGAGCATTATTCGGTGTAATGCTCACGGCGGGAAAAGAAAAACCATTACAGCTGGCAGTTATCATCAACCTTTATTACTGTCATTGATGACAAGATCAAATCACTACACAACAGCATTCACAGTAACAATAACAACATTACTTATGATGTAATGAAAGCTTTTCATTACAATTAATGAGGTACAAAGCTCAAATTATGAAGTCTGTTTACAGAAATTTGGCTCAGATACATATAGAGTTCTTCAAATATCATGGACACAAAAAAGAACAAATATATCCATGCTACAAGAACTTAATAGTGAAGAAGATTAAACAAAGAAAACTTAAATATTTTGGACATATTAATACCTATTACATATTAATACATATTAATGCTTACATACGTCATGATAATCTAGAGAAGACCGTCTTGGAAGGGTACATAATGGGAAAAAAAGAAAGAGAGGAAGACCAAGGCAAAGATGGCTGCAAGATATCGATGATCTGAAAATGGATGCATCAGCAGCAGGGCATCTTGCTTACAACCGATAGGCCAACAGGAGAGCTGTTAGGGAGGCAAAGTTCTGCAAGGGACATGCAAACAAATGAATGAATATACATTCATTCATATATATATATATATTTACTACAAACTACAATTGGGCACTCATGCTGTACTTGCAAGCCAGAAACTACTTTTTAAAGCAGCTGTTATGAACCTGTTAATTCTGGAGTTTGACCAAAAAAAAAAAAGGTCAGGTCTCTCAGGGAACCCAAATTTAAAATTGATTATACCAACAAATTGTGGTATGTTAGTGTGATCAGTAAGCATTCTCTCTCAAGGTCCCTGCTGACAACCATAGGATATGATGTCCTTTCATAACCCTCGATCCATTGTGCATCACAATTAGGGCTGTCACTGAGCATCTCCTATGCCAGGATGCCAAACCATCAAACATCTTTTCTTTCTGTCAGCCTCGGTCTCTTCTGCCTTTGATCTTCCCTGTTGCCACTGGGTGCTCTGGCCTGCCTCTCCTCCAAACATGCCCCACATACTGACATAAACATTTTCTGATTTGTGGTTATAATTTTCCTTGTTTCCTGTGCCTTGGTCAGGACTTCCTCCTTCAATCTTCTCGCTGACATGGTGCCTCCAGCATTCCTCTCCAGACCCACAATTCAGCTGATTCTAGTCTTCCCTGTATCTCTTTACAACAGGTCATAGATGTAATAATTCTATAACAGTTGCCACAGTTTAAGTGAACTGGTGAGAGTACAGCTAGCATCATAAGTCAGAACATGTTCAGAAACAGTTTTGTTTTTTTTTTTACCAGTGTATCCTCGAAGTCACAACCTCTTGCAGAATCCAAAGTGACCTTTCATACAAGCCGAAAGTTCCAAAGGAGCCATGGGTTGAGAAACCCTGCTTTTGAGACTATACATTCTTTTCTTCACTATAGACTGTCATATAACCACATATAAAGATGATAATCCATCTCATCTTTTCCCATTTCCACAAGTTTTTTTTTTTCCCTCTCAAGAAAACTGGCATCATCCCAGTTTGTACTGTAGATTATACATGGTGCTCCACAATTTGAAGGCTGAATACTATACTAAAAAAAAAGATAGGTAAGTTCTTCAATGATATCATTAACTATCAGGGTTTCTAACAGATATCCACCACCAACATCATCTCATTAAGCAAAACATTCTTTAAAAAATTTGTTCAACTGCTTCAGAAATGGCAGATTGTGAAAATGATGTCATGAAATTATTTATTTTCAGGATGCTAAAACTACTTCAGTGAGTAAATGTAATTTTGTTTTAGTAAACTTAAATCAGTAAATTCATTTTAAAAATAATTTAGAAGGTTTATTTCCTGTATTTTTAAAGTCAGTTAAGCTTTTTTTTTTGTTATTACATAACTGCCAGAGAAATGACGTGGAAGAAAGTGGAATAGAGCACATGCTTCTTATAGCGAGGTGTCTCAGTTAAAACCCTGGCTTGTGATGCGAATCTAGTGAACTCAGCAGAAAATAGGTACCTTGCACTAGAGGTAGGGAACAACCGAGTTATGGTGGGTACTTCACTTCAAGTGTTTACAGTGACTGAAATGTCACTCCCTGTTGATTGGCTCTTTGTGGCTTCTTTCTGTTGGGGTACACGACAGGGAAGGGGGTACATGAAGGGAAGAGGGTACATGACAGGGAAGGGGGTACATGACAGGGAATGGGGTACATGACAGGGAAGGGGGTACATGAAAGGGAAGGGGGTACATGACAGGGAAGGGGGTACATGACAGGGAAGGGGGTACATGACAGGGAAGGATGTACATGAAAGGGAAGGGTGTCTATGTGTGGGTAGGGAGGAACTGAGGAGTCAACAAAAAACCAAGAAATATTGAAGAGAAGGTTAGAGTGGGTGCGTCCTTAGTAAAGTGGGTCCTTTGAAAAATATGGTGAAGAAGACAAACACCATATCTAGATGGCCTGACTGCATGGTTTGGTGTGAAAACAACTGACATGATTTGAGACACAGAAGACTGAGCAAGATGGAGAGAGATGTGACTGAACAAGATGGAGAGAGATGTGACTGAGCAAGATGGAGAGATGTGACTGAGCAAGATAGAGAGATGTAACTGAGCAAGATGGAGAGATATGACTGAGCATGATGGAGAGATATGACTGAGCAAGATGGAGAAATATGACTGAGCAATATGGAGAGATATGACTGAGCAAGATTGAGAGATATGACTGAGCAAGATTGAGAGATATGACTGAGCAAGATGGAGAAATATGAATGAGCAAGATGGAGAGATATGACTGAGCAAGATGGAGAAATATGACTGAGCAAGATGGAGAGATATGACTGAGCAAGATGGAGAAATATGACTGAGCAAGATGGAGAGATATGATTGAGCAAGATGGAGAGATATGATTGAGCAAGATGGAGAGATATGGCTGAGCAAGATGGAAAGATATGACTGAGCAAGATGGAGAGATATGACTGAGCAAGATGGAGAGATATGACTGAGCAAGATGGAGAGATGTGGCTGAGCAAGATGGAGAGATATGGCTGAGCAAGATGGAGAGATATGACTGAGCAAGATGGAGAGATATGACTGAGCAAGATGGAGAGATATGACTGAGCAAGATGGGAAGAGATGACCGCCTACGCCTATCAGCATGGTACTGATCCGATAATAAGCAAAATGACATTTTTTCTTTAAGGCTTTCTCACTCTTTCTCTCCTCTCACTCTTTCTCTCCTCTCTCTCTTTCTCTTATCTCTCTCTTTCTCTCCACCTCTCCTCTCTCTCTTTCTCTCCTCTCTCTCTTTCTCTCCTCCTCTCTCTCTCTTTCTCTCCTCCTCTCCTCTCTCTCTCTTTCTCTCCTACTCCTCTGAAGGGCAGAATGTAAGACGGGCCTGCGTCCCCAATTCTTTACCCTTGAAAAATAAAGATTATTCATTCATTCATTCATTCATTCTCTCTCTCTCCTCCTATCCTCTCTCTCTTTCTCTCCTCTCTCTCTTTGTCTCTTCTCTCTTCTCTCTCTCTTTCCCTCCCCCTTCTTAGTCTTGCCCGCATGCTGATGGTTGCAGATAAATTCTGCCTCCATTTATCTCTATTCCTGACTTACCCTCTCTAGTTGTTTATCCCACGCTGTCTTAAAGTTTTTCTTCCTGTTGTCTCCATCTTTGTCTTAGATGTCTCTAAAAGTAAAGAAAAGGGTATTACAGTGCTAGCTAATATTACTGTACGTTTGTGAAACTTGCACAGTCAACAAAAAGAAATCAAAGAAACTGGAAACAACAGAGATGTGGTTTTGGCAAAAAGATGTAACAAATACCCTGGACAGACAGAAGAACGAATGAAGAGGTTTTAGGACAATGAAAACTAGTCCAAATGATAAGAAAGAGACAATCAAAATTTTGTGAGACATGTCACGAGAAGACAGAAGTTGGAGAACGTAGCAATGACTGGAAAATTCAAGGAAAAAAAAAAGAAAAAAAAAAGGAATGCCTAGAGAAAAATATTTCAGTGGACTGACAAAGTAGCATGGAAAAAGAAAAAGCATCTGAACTGATCAGAAACACCAAAGAGGACCACACAAGGATGACAAGCATGATCACCAGCACTATCCAGCAAGGCACATAATAGAGTTAGAATCTGTTCCTTGTTTCAAGTGCATGGGGCTTACATTAACAGGGGACATAAGAGTTTGAAAACAAGTAGTGACTTGTGAATCACCTTGTAGAACAATGGTTCTCAAATTATTCTGACGTCACTTTTTCTATGGCTACACAGATAAATACATAACTGTAAATGTATAACTGTAACATCTAGCCTTGCTATGCTGACTCCTACATGACCTTTCACAGATACCAGGCTTTGAGGCAGTGCTGTAGAACACTGGTTCTTTAAAAATAGTGCAAGCAAGATTCCATTAAGTCTTTGCTATTTCTGATCCTGCTGTATTAAATGTGAAAACATCGTTGTATAATGAACAGGATCTTCTTACAGCCATGTGCTATAGTTCAAGCCGTTTAAAACTGACACTAGAATGTTATATTTGAGAAACAAGCTAATATTTTTAATTTATTTACTTATAATACAGTTTCTTGATATTCTGTTTTACTTTCGTGTTTTGCTTTTATTTATTTCTCTGGAGTGTTGGATTTGTTGAGATTACAAGTGAGTAAAAGAGCTTTGGTTGTCCTCAGTAAATCTGTTGTTTCTTTGTATCTTTTTTTTTCGGACTCGAAGTGTACTTTCAAAATGTTCCTTCCTGCAAGTAATATTTGTAACTCTCCTATTTTAAATCATATTCAGTTGTAATACTTATGTTGAAATACTTTAAAGCAGTGTAGCTGCAATATTCTTTATCAGGATGTTCTCGGTTTCTGTAAGGTACGTTTTGTATGTTGAGAACAGAAATGACATAAGATTAACTCCATTACTACCAACTGTTAAAATGTGAAGACCTATTCTTGAATAACGTTTATTTTCAGCGAGAATTGTTTGCCAAATTTTATTCATTCAGATGCCACTATTTTATCTTTTAGTTTGGCCCAGTTCTTACATCTTACATACTTCCCGTGCCGCTAAACGTGACATAGGGCTGGCATGGTAGTTTGCCAAGATTTCCTGTTTTCGGCGAGCTTTTCAACCTCACCAAGGGAGGTTATTCCCACTAAACTGGGACTAATATGTTTGTTGTTTATTTATACATGTGTTGTAAATTAATGAAAGATAGTTTAACATGAGAGCTAACAACCTAACTGTTTTCTCCTTAGTTTAGTTTAAAATAAAGCTTGGTTTTTTTTTCATTTAAAGACAAAGCTTTCGTGTTTGTTTCATGTAGTAATCAGTCCTGTGTGTTAGCCCTTTACTGTCACATTTTCAATAATAAAATGAGGATATGCTTTAAAATGATTGTTTTTCCTAGAATTTTTATTCATAAATTTTACCTTGTTTAATTTTCTCGGCCTTTTGGCTAAGATCAAAGTGGCTGAGGTCAAAGTGCCCTCTTGACAGCTACCCTGATCAACATGTCCTTTGGTTAAGACAAAAGCCTCGTTACTTTTTTAACTAAACGAGATGCCCGAGGCCTGCCCTGTACATTGAATGCCGGGGGGTATGGTCCACATCTCGTTACGGGTGGATCCGGTTTGCAGTACCACCGGGTCACGGCCTGTTGTTTTCGTCGTCTTAAAAAAAAAATTTCGTTCCCAACCCAAGTATTCTGTTTGTTGTATGAAATGTGTAGCGTTTTTAAAAAAATTGTCATCTAATTACTAATTTATCAGTAAGTTAATTCTTTTTTTAATATATATAATCCATAACATGTTTTTCTCATCTAGAACCAAGTGACTGTAGAAAAAAGACTTTGGTATCTATAGGATCAAATAACGAATGATAGGAAATTGTAAAATGACCCGGATGCTATTTCGTTTATGAGCTTCTGCCGAGATGATCAAAGTAAACAGAGTTTGAAAGTGTCATATCTCATATTTAAATTTTCTTTTTTTTTTTAAGGGTTTCTAAACGTTGTGGAAACGTCATAATGTATGAGATTTTTTTTTTCAATATATTTGAAGTTTTCACATGAGCTGTCGCTGATCTTTGAGCTTTAGATATATTTAGTCACAGATCAAAAGTTTTGCTGATTAGCAATTTTTAAGGCTCATGTATATGTTTGTTATAATATTCTTTAATACTATTTAACGTCTGTTTCATTATATTCAGGGTGTTTTGTATATGTGTGTTACTCACAATTACGATTATTTATGTGATAGTTGAATTTATGTGTTTTCTCTACACTTTGCTCAGTCTACTGATCCGGTGGTACTGGGTTCGAGTCCCAGCAGTGGAGGACAGGCCCCCGGGACCACGCAGCCTCCTGGACCACGCAGCCTCCTGGACCACGCAGCCTCCTGGACCACGCAGCCTCCTGAAATTGGTACCAGAGAATTCTGGGAAGGTAAATAACATCTTGTTGGCAGAAATGCAGATGAAGCCACTGACAACAATTATTGAGGAAAGACGCTGGCGATGGTTGGGACATGTGCTCCGAATGACTGACAACTCACTACCAAAAATAGCGCTAAGATGGACACCACAGGGGAACAGAAGTAAAGGTAGACCAAAAGAGACATGGAGAAGAACAACAGAAAGGATGTTGAGCAATAGAGGGCTCACCTGGGCAAGAGCAGAAAAAAAGGCGAAGGACAGGCATTTGTGGAAAACCCTTGCGGAAGCCCCATGTGCCCTGGGCACTTAAGGTTCAGAGAGAGAGAGAGAGAGAAATGCGGCCTGGCGTGATACTGACCACATCACACTTTCATGTGCTGAAGGTCATGGAAATACGGGCCTAACTCCAAATCCCCAATATGCCTTAATGGCATGGAAACGGGGAATTTTACCTCTACTTTTATCTCCACACTTGGGTTCATTTTTATTATGCTCAGTGTGGAATGTGTTTTGTAAACTGAAGTAAATTTGTACATTTGTTATATGTTAAATGTTATATTTTTAGAATCACCATCACTGCACGCTGGACAAACCGACAGGTGCTGTGATATCCTTCACTGAAGTGGCTTCTTAGTGCAGTTGCTCAGACGCTGCAGCGCCGAAAGGGAACACTGATTGGAGGGTGACGACAGTTGGACTGGAACCCTCAGGTTAGCCACGCCAATCCCTTGAAACTGTTTACCCCTGGTTATATGCTTTGTGTTGTGAACTCGTAGGCTTGCGTATGTGTCAAGTGCTTTATTACTGCTCTATAAATTTAGACATATGTTGGTCACTTGATGAGAAGAAATGATCAGAGAATCCCAAAACAAGCTATCAAGTGGAACACAACAGGCCGAAGAAAAAGGGGCAGACCGCGTGAAACTCTGAAGAGGACATTATTAAGAGAGGCCAAGTTAACAGGCATAAAATCCTTTGTTGAGGTTGAAAGACTCGCCGAAGACAGGAAAAATTGGCGAACTACTTTGCGAGCCCTATGTGACGTCTAACGGCACGGGAAGGATATAAGATATAAGATAAGATAAATTTAGGTTTATTTATGTTTGTGATGTTAAGAGCAGTGTATAAGTTTAGGTTTATTTATATCTTTATTATATTATGAATCTTGTGCACCCAATCATCCAACGGGAAAAGTGGATTGCTAGGTACATGTGGAGTGTTTCCAAGTGTGCTCCATAAAATCTGGACACCTGCGTATAAATCTGTGTATACATGGAATTAGCTAAAGCTGTTCTTATGATCATATAAGAGCTAGTCTAACAGTAACCGGAAATAAGGGATATAACTATTGAAGAATATATGAAAGGACTCAAGGTGAGTCGAAAAGTCCAATATGAATATATTATTCAACAGTTACGTCCCTTGATTTGTGGTTACGTTTTTGCTCGTCTTCGATGTTTCGCTAAATATTAATATCACATTTTATTTATTTTGGCAGTTTCTTGTTCACGGAGATAAATATTCACCTTCTTAGGCAAAATATACACAAATTTCTTCATCTTCTTCTTCTTTTTCTTCTTCTTCTTCAGATTTCCGAGACGTTAAGGCTCAAACACATAAATGCCTTTGAATATAAATGCTTCAGAAGAGTTCTTCAAATATCATGTACACAAAAAGAACAAATATATTCATACTGCAAGAACTTAATATTGAAGACGGTTGGCTAGTAAAGAAGATTAAACAGAGAAAACTTAAATACTTTGGACACATTAAACATCATGAGCTTACAAGTGACAGGAACAGCCGAATATCACCAGCTGCTCTGACGAGAGCTTGCTAGAGTTAGGTAGCTACTATCACAGAGTATCTAAACACAGTTAAGTATGTTGTGCAAAAAAAGGCTCTAAAGTACAAATACAAAAGCATCAAACAATGAACTAACGGATAATGATTCAGAATCAAGTCAACCGTTGTCCTTTTCGGTCTCTCTCTCTCTCTCTCTCCCTCTCTCTTTTTTCTCCTCTCTCTCTTTCTCTCTCACTCTCTCTCTTTCTCTCTCTCTTTCTCTCTCTCTTTCTCTCTCTCTCTTCATTCTAAATGTAGATGTTTATCTTTTTTTCTGTCTGAAAGTCTGCCGAAGCATCCAGGCAACCAAAAATTGTTTTAACTTTTTTTCTCTTTTCTTTCTTTCTTAAGACAAAGGGCGCACGTATGGAAGACAGTGGCGCGCATGCCAGGCATCACTTGTAGAACTGGGATGTTCAAATTCAGTGTCACCAAAGGACACAACTGTGTGTGTGTGTGTGGAAATCGAGTGGTGGATCAATCAATTTTTGCCAGCTTATAAAAGAAATCTGACAGCTGTGAAGTAAATTTGAGTTTTTCAGGTCTTAAAAAAAATTTGTTTTACATATTTTGAAAAAAAAATTAATGTTAATGTTAATCAAACAAATTATATTATCGTAATAACCTCACGGGCAGATATATATATATATATATAAGTATATATATGAAAAAATATTATATATATATAATGATATATGGTGACATCATGTGACCGCTACATGAAATGCAAAGGATGCAGAAAAAGGTGATAGATTTATATTTTCTCAATCTGTAAATTCTGAGTTTTCAAAAATTTCCTCACGACTTTCGGTATGACCCTCATATATGGTTCGTAGGTCGCATGCGACTAGTGGGCCTCCAATTGGTCACTTCTAGACGTATTCTCTTTCAAAAAAAGGACCATAAAATGTTATGTTCACCTATCTTTTAAAAGAAATGAGGAAAAACTATTTATAACTCTCTAGATATGGACATAGGGTTTAGATGAACACAAATTTTTAACGTGTACAGCTATGAATTCCCTTTTGCGTAGGACATTAATCATAACTCTTCCCCAACCCCTACTCCACCCCCACTTTATTTTCCTATACCATATCCCTGATCGATTCTTGGACGTAACGTGCTCTGGGTTTCCGTCGGTCTCATGGCGTGGCTTGGAGCCAGATAGACAGAGAATTACTGGCTTTAGTTCAATTACATCAGCTACAGAAATAAGCTCTACGCTTTTTGCTGCAAAAATTTGCAATGGATGAGCATCCCCCCCCCCCCCCCCCCCCCCCCCCTTTTGAGGTGACAATAAATTCTGAGACTGGATTCAGCTTTCGGTGCAGAATTATGAATGTGCAAGAACTTGTCTGGTAAATGCTTGAAACTATTAGAAATAGAGGCGTGCTGTGTGAAATAAGAAAGTTACTGAATGCTATATTGTGATGATTGTCCGTCTGTCTGTCTGTTTGTCGGTCTATCTGTCTAAAATGGAAGCACATTTTCTTCTTAAATGATCGATTTGCAATGTTTCTCTGCTCTTCTCGCTAAACTTCATACACACACACACACACACACAAAAGCCCCAAAAGTCCCAGCCATCGATTTCAAAGCTACACAAAATGTTTTTCTTTCTCTTACTTCTTCTTTCGTGAAATCATTAGCATTTCTGTCTCGCTGTTAGTGACGGTTTAACCAGCATCCAGGTTCCTAAGCTAAGGTTAGTAAGGACTAACGCCAGCTCCAGTCTATGCCATCCATCCCCCTGATGTATGAAATGATTACTTTCTAACTGTCATCTCTGCTATTATTACACACACCAAGCACAACTGATACCTCACTGTCTTTTGATAGTCTTGTGTATTGTCTCCAGTCTCCCTGTAAATGAGAGCTGGTGTTATTTGCGACCAATGCGGTGAAGATGTTGAGGCGCAGCGTTATGGCGGTTTGGGATCCGCCCATAGCAGCTTTTTTCCCAGTTTCTGAGTGTATGGTGTGCAATACTTCTTTGGCAGACTCCACCACCAATGGGGACTATGGCGATTCCTGGCCCTGTTAGCCAAGCTAGGATTGTTACTGGGGGTATCAGTGGACTGATGAGATAGGGTCTTGATCAGCCCTGGTTCGCTAACCCTGAGGCCAGCATATCAGCTGTGGGCCGTTGACTGGCAAATCGAACAGTGTCTTCGCCCCTTGTCTTTTGATAACACAGCGAGCTAGTGCTGTGGCTGTATTGCCATAGTCGAAGGGGAATAATAACCTCAAATGTATGGAAAGCAAGAGTACTGTCTCCTAATAGTCTCCTCTTGTTGACCTTAGCTCGGTAAACACGTGCGAGAGTAACAAACTAGTAAGTTTAGGTCTCTAGGTTAAGGTAACTGGGTACAGCAGTGAACAATTCACTATCACACGGATATTGTAGTGTAAAAATAGGAGAAGGTTAAATTTTGTAGAGAGTTTCGTGCGAGCTCAGTTAAAGGGAAAGTGTACTATTACGGGTTTTTAGAGAAGTTGTAGGGTTATAAAACTGATTTTTTAGCAAAGTAAAGAGACATCACAGATTAGACATAACAACTCAGAACTCAGATTGTAGGGAATAGACAGTTAGGGAGACTTGAGAGTTTCCATTATGATTGTTGTCAGATCTAAAGATAGGTCACATTAGAGAACAGTTAGGGCAGAGTTTTGGCTCGATTTGTGGATTGTTCAAAGATGTACTTGTATTTTTCTAGTTTGTCCTTTTTTTTAAGACAGATTAGTTGTTAGCTAATTGAAATGCAGTAGATTGTGTGTGTCAATTTTCCACTTGAGGAGACTCATTATGTTATTGTTGGAAATGTGGTTACATCAGTGTAAGATTTCTTACACATTGTAAGTATGGATGTTTAAGTAATTTTTTTTTTCTGGCAGATTCTCTTATTTCCCTATGGCGAACGAGTTCTCGCTGGGAAGCGGTGGTCCCGTATATTTTTTCCTTCCGTGTGGCAGAAGTTTCCTTCATCTTCAAGCTGTTCACCCTCATTTTTTCCCATTAAAAAACTTGTTGTTATTTATGCTACACCATGGACTCAGTTGGCTCTCCTATCCACGTCAACAGTTGAGTCTTGAAAGTCTGCCAGGTTCCGTTATTGTTCTACGTTGTCCTAATTTCTGTTATACGTTCTAAGTGTTTAACAAGGAACGAAGAGCTTTAAGATCTAAAACCAGATCTATTAGAATTCTATCAGTAAAGTAAAGCACTGGGCAACATAATCTATCAGTAGTAGCATTCTGATGGCTACAAGCCTATGTAGTAGCAGGGGCTATCTTGTCTCATAATAGGGACTCTTCTTTAGCTGGCGCCGATTTTTTCCTGAATGCTGAGGCCCCTACCCTTCCGGGCCCCGAGATTTAGGCCTGCTCAGACTAAGAGCTAATCCGCCACTTTTGACTGCGGACCACGTCAAGTGTTATCTTTTTTTAATTTTATATTCATAATATTTGTGTGCTGCATCAACTGTTTATCATTACTTACCACGCCCTCTTTAGTTGGGATAGACACCTGTCTTTGTTCTGCCCACCTATCATAAGGGCTGTTCCTTTCCCATGACGTTATCTATCTTATCTCCATCAGTTTTGCTCATTTCTTTACAAACCAAGTCATTTCCGTTTCTTTACTGGCGGACTGGTTGGCCGAGTGGTTAGGCGTTCGGTTTACTAATCCGGTGGTACCGGGTTCAGTCCCAGGTGGGATTTTTTTATGGTACACACAAAAAAGGCCCCGGGGTTCTCCCAGAACCTAAAAATGGGTGCAAATGGGTGCCAGAAAAATCTTCGAAGGTAAATGAGGCCAGGCGTGATACCGACCACATCAACCTTTCACGTGACGAAGGTCACGGAAAATACGGGCCTAACACCGTATCCCCAAAATGCCTTAATGGCGTGGAAACGGGAATTTGACCTTTACTACTTCAATGTGTTAAAAGATTCATGAGCTCACACATCACTATAAAGTCCTTCAAGAAAAAAAAAAATTTCTAAGAAACAGAAAGCGATCTAACGAAGGGCAATAACTCGAGTTATTGAGGCGCCCTGAAGAAGATTTTCAGATCAACAGTTCCAGGTTGATTTTTTTTCCCTTTTTTCTTTTGCATTTCACTTCTTAATAATGGCCCACTCATTTCAGTCATTCAAAACATCCTTCATCTTCCTTTGTTTATTCCACCTGACTTTCATTATGTAGACCTGAAACAATTACCTGCTCCTGACAAAGATAGCTATAGCGAATAGCCCTTGTCGTGTATGCAATATACGGCATATATCTTTGAAATCAAGACAACCTCATTCATGAACAATAATTTATGTATATAATTGTTAGAACTACCGTTCATTCATAGTTAAGCTTTTAAAAGAGAATGAGATTTGAAAAATATATAATTGTGCTTATTTTTATTGCTCTATCGCAACAAAAGATAAGAGAGAGACAATGTACTTTCATAGGACATGCAATGAGAAGAGGGGGCATTGAAAATATTATAACAACAGGAAAAATAGAAGGAAGAAGATCAAGAGGAAGACCAAGAGAAATGATACTGGACAGTCTGACGGGATGGTGTGAGAGGAGATCACCAACTGAGCTGATGGCCTGCATGAAGGATCGTGTACTCTGGAGAAGCATAATAGCCAGCGCCAGTCGGCACGGCACATGATGATGATGATGATGATATCGCAACAAAATATTTGTCATTGTTGCTTCCCTTCGTACAGGAGCTTGATTGTGCAGCAGTTCAATAGTTCGTGTGTAACTCCACGTTTCTTTAACACTTACCATTTTTAATTGACAGAAACAGACTTCAGCTGAAAACAGGGGGCATTATACTGCCATGGAATACGTTTTGCAGAAGGCGCCACATCAATTTAATGATGAAAACATTAATTTAATAAATGCTTAATACATTGCCAGCTATTTTGGTCATATATCAAGAGGCATAAAGCTATAGCACAAACCAAGACTGAGATAAAAGGTGAAGAAATGGGAGCACAAGAAAAAACAAGATTATAAAATAGAATGAGAGTGTAGAATGTGGAGAGGGCAGAGTTAGGATGTTAACATCAAGAGGCCAGAATTAGGATGTTAACATCAAGAGGCCAGAGTTAGGATGTTAACATCAAGAGGCATGAGTTAGAATGTTAACATCAAGAGGCCTGAGTTAGAATGTTAACATAAAGAGGCCAGAGTTAGGATGTTAACATAAAGAGGCCAGAGTTAGAATGTTAACATCAAGAGGCATGAGTTAGAATGTTAACATAAAGAGGCCAGAGTTAGAATGTTAACATAAAGAGGCCAGAGTTAGAATGTTAACATCAATAGACCAGAGTTAGAATGTTAACATAAAGAGGCCAGAGTTAGGATGTTAACATCAAGAGGCCAGAGTTAGGATGTTAACATCAGTAGGCCAGAGTTAGAATTTTAACATCAGTAGGCCAGAGTTAGGATGTTAACATCAAAAGGCCACAGTTAGGATGTTAACATCAAGAGGCTACAGTTAGGATGTTAACATCAGGTGATCGACAAAGATGAACGTGGCTCAATGCACAAGGGACAGAGAAAAGAGGTGGTCCGCTTTTCCTTGTGGAAAGGCCACAAGATGATGATTAACCTTAGTCTAATCAGGCAAAAAGAAATTCACCTTTAGCTTAGTGTTATTTTGAAATTGTCACTTTTAAAATGTGATTATTTTTTATATTACTTCTTACTGTGAAGAATACATACATACATACGTACGTACATGCGTACATATATACACACATACATTTCATTACATACATACATACATACATACAAACACACATAGATACATTACATTACATAACATACATGCATCCATGAATACATACATACATACATACATACATCCGTACGTATATACACACATATTTTACATTACATACACACATAACTTTCATTAAATACGCACATATATTTCATTACATACACATACATACACACATAGAAACATTACATTACATAACATACATGCATAGATACACACACGTTTAAGAATGGCAAATTCAAATAAGTGAATAAAACAAGTGGATATACTGGCCACTCTGATGTGTGAAAAATATTTGAATACCTTAACAATAGCAAGTGTATAACTGTTCCGCGCAAACGCTTTTTGGAAATAGGATCTCTCTCTCTCTCTCTCTCTCTCTCTCTCTCTCTGTTTTTCTTTCACTCCCTCTCTCTCTCTTTCCCTTTCTGTTTTTCTTTCTCTCTCTCCGTTTTTCTCTCAGAATGTCAGACAGGCCTGTGTGACCAATTCTTAACCCTTTTGAAATAAAGATCAATCAGTTAATCAATCTCTCTCTCTCCTTCTGTCTCACTATCTCTTTCTCTCTCTCACTCTCTCTCCTCTCTTTCTCTTTGTCTCTCTCTCATTCTCTCTCTCTCTCTCTCTCTCTCTCTAGCACTTCAAGACCTCTCACTCGCTTGGCTTCATTTCTGTTCCTGGCTCTCTCTGTCTCTGTCTGTCTCTGTCTGTCTCTCTCTCTCTCTCTGGTTGCTTCTTCTTCTTCTTCTTCAGCCTTACGAGCCATTGCTGCATATAAAGTTCACCTCCATTCCTAATATTCTCTCTCCAGGTTGATGACAACAATTTCTTTTATATCCTCGTCTGTGTTGTCTTTCCATCTCTGTCTTGGTCTACCCCTTGGTCTTGATTCCCTCATCTCTTGTGTATACATCATTTTCGTTTGTCTGCTCTCTTCCATTCTTTATATATGCCCCACCCAGCGTAGTCTGTTCAGTTTCAAGATATTTATAATTCGTTGGGATTTAAATAAGCTGTTCAGTTCAGTGTTCTTTCTAGCTCTCCGTTCTCCACTGTTGGTATCCTTTATCGGGCCAAAGATTCTTCTATGGATATTGTTCTGAAAGATCTGCAGTTGTTGTTCATCTTTCTTTGTGGTACTCCACGTTTCTGATCCATACATGACGGCTGGTCTTATTATAGTTTTGTAGATTGTTATTTTGGTGTTTTGGGACAGGATTTAGGATTTTAACAGGTGCTACAAGGCAAAGTATATTTTATTTCCTATCTGTACTCTCATTTTAATTTCCTCGCTTACTGTGTTGCTTCTGTTGAAGGTTGTGCCTAGATATTTACATGTTTCTACTTTCCCAATAACCATCTCTACAACATTTATATAATCTGGATCATTCTGCCTCTGATCTCTTGATATCTTTATATACTCTGTCTTATCTTAGTTAACGGTCAAGCCCACTTTTAGTGCTACCTCTCTCAGGTGTATACAGGTACTGATGACTTCTTGCATAGTTTCCTCTACCAGGTCGATGCCATCAGCGCATCATAGTATTTTAGCTTGTTCTTCTGTACTACTTTCTTCTTTCGCTTTTCTGATTAACTTTTCTAGTACTAGGTTGAATAGTAATGGAGATAATAAATCACCTTGTTTTAAGCCAGTTGCCTCTAAGGCATGATAAGATTACATTTATCTTACTTTTATAGAGAAGGGTTCTGACTTTCTTCTTTTATATATTACTATATTTTGTGTATCCTCAGTACATATCCTGTTCGGAGTGATTAATTTTTCTGATTGTTTACTCTAGATTTTTCTAGTAACACACAATAATTATTGTATAGGCATACAACTATACACAAAGCACTGCACTAAAGCCGTGATACCAAAATGTATAAACTAGGAAAAAATGTAGAAACAGACAACAAGTGTGTTATCGTTAAATAATAAAGCTGTTCCTACCTTTTCTTTCCTAGTTTATACATTGTAGATGTTTCTAGGTCTTCCTCCACGTTGCTCAGTTCAATCTTTGCCTTGGTCTGCACTCTAGTCTTCCATCTCTTGTACTTTATGAGATTTGGGTCTTTACTCCGCCATTTTGTCTACGTGACACACCCACCGCTTATTTCCCCCCCCCCCCAGCCTACTCCGACATACAAGGGAGATAATTAGTAAAATTCTCTTTAGAGTAAAAATACAAGAGTTGTCGTTTTAAGATCGATTTCTTTTTCTTTCCTGAATGATTTTTTTTGTCGATACGCTCAGTGATGATAAACAGTAACTGTCCTGCTCTTCTCTGTGTCCTAGAGAGTACACAGGGAAACGGGACAATGCACTCCAACTGGATCCATCATGGCCGAGAATCGTAGGAGATTTATCATGTCAGAGTTATTGTTCTATCTCCCTAGAACTCCGAGCTTGGCGTTCTTTGCAATCGTTGTGACGAAAATATTACGGCGTCCCTAAGTAGGAGTGGGTCCATGCGTGGGTGTCTGAGTGGGTCCCTGAGTAGAATTAAAACGTAGGCCGTGTGTAATACTTCTTTAGCAGATTCCACTACCATGAGAACTATGGTGACCACTGCCCCGTTAGCCAGGGCTGGACTTGGCCTCGTGTGCCCACCATGAGGTTATGCTTGACCAACCCTGACTCTAACGTGTCAGACACGGGCGTCGCTGATTACCCTGACTCTAACATGTCAGATATGAGTGTCGCTGATTACCCTGACTCTAACATGTCAGATATGAGTGTCGCTGATTACCCTGACTCTAACATGTCAGACATGGGTGTCGCTGATTACCCTGACTCTAACATGTCAGACATGGGCATCGCTGATTACCCTGACTCTAACATGTCAGACATGAGCATTGCTGATTACCCTGACTCTAACATGTCAGATATGAGTGTCGCTGATTACCCTGACTCTAACATGTCAGACATGGGTGTCGCTGATTACCCTGACTCTAACATGTCAGACATGGGTGTCGCTGATTACCCTGACTCTAACATGTCAGACATGGGCGTCGCTGATTACCCTGACTCTAACATGTCAGACATGGGTGTCGCTGATTACCCTGACTCTAACATGTCAGACATGGGCGTCACTGATTACCCTGACTCTAACATGTCAGACATGGGCATCGCTGATTACCCTGACTCTAACATGTCAGACATGAGTATCGCTGATTACCCTGACTCTAACATGTCAGAAATGAGTATCGCTGATTACCCTGACTCTAACATGTCAGACATGGGCGTCGCTGATTACCCTGACTCTAACATGTCAGACATGAGTGTCACTGATTACCTGACTCTAACATGTCAGACATGAGTGTTGCTGATTACCCTGACTCTAACATGTCAGATATGAGTGTCGCTGATTACCCTGACTCTAACGTGTCAGTCATGGGTGTCGCTGATTACTCTGACTTTAACATGTCAATCATGGGTGTCGCTGATTACTCTGACTCTAACATGTCAGTCATGGGTGTCGCTGATTACCCTGACTTTAACATGTCAGTCATGGATGT
The DNA here is from genome assembly GCA_009760885.1 of Achatina immaculata. Lineage (NCBI taxonomy): Eukaryota > Metazoa > Mollusca > Gastropoda > Stylommatophora > Achatinidae > Lissachatina > Lissachatina immaculata. The sequence continues at coordinate 33,279,022 of CM019716.1, read as the reverse complement.
CGCTGATTACTCTGACTCTAACATGTCAGTCATGGGTGTCGCTGATTACTCTGACTTTAACATGTCAGTTATGGGTGTCGCTGATTACCCTGACTCTAACGTGTCAGTCATGGGTGTCGCTGATTACTCTGACTTTAACATGTCAGTCATGGATGTCGCTGATTACTCTGACTCTAACATGTCAGTCATGGGTGTCGCTGATTACTCTGACTTAACATGTCAGTTATGGGTGTCGCTGATTGCTAAATCGGACACAGCATTCACCCCCCCCCCCCCCAAACCGTTCATAGATAAGGACTTGACGAGATTATTCAGTAAATTCACTGAGCGTGGCCTTTTTGTTGCTAAGCAGTTGACTGACCAATTTCCCCAGGAAACAACTATGTTAAGAACGCACTTATCTTAACGTAGTCTTTGTGAGACAGGGAACATAGATCTGTTTGCTTAAAGACTCTGACCTACTTCTGTAGCCCAGAAACCTGTAGCAATGAACTAATAGTAATTGTTATTTTTGTAAAATGTAATGTCAGGTTGGTGGACGGACGGGGACATGGAGATCTCTGGCGGGGATGAGGAAAGTCTGGTGTGAAACCAATGAATCCAGGACGTGACAAGCCTATGGGTCTTTACAACAATGGCTATTAGAATGATGTAAAGAAAACAGAGCCAGCATACTATAGGTGGCGGGGAATGGATATTGTTGAGGCACTCATCGGATTCCTCATTCCAAAGTCGGAGTGTCTTTGTGGATCTGTCTCAAAGCCGTCTGGCCAGCCAGCGTTGCATTCTGGATCTGACATGGAGAATTACAGCCACCGGAGGCTGGAAAACAAAGTTTTATGCGGCCAGGCGTGATACTGACCTCATACTTTCATGTGCCGAAGGTCTTGGAAATACGGGCTTTACACCGTATCATCGCCAGTGTGCATAAGAAGAAGAAGAAGCAGAAGAAGAAGAAGACCGACCAATTCAAGTTCGCGAGTTCTCTGACACCTGTGAGTTATTTACCTTGGTTGTTCACGTCATTACCTATATTTTATTCAGACATTCCAAAATTCTGATAACCAGAACTCTGGTGATTTAGACAGACAGACATACAGTTATTCAGAAAGACAGATAGAGGCAGAGAGAAAGACAAATTAGGTAGGCAGGCATATTAGGCAGACAGACAAATTAGTCAGATTAGACACAGACAGACATTCAGACAGACATACAGTCTTATAGCCTTACTCTCAGACTGTCACAGACTGAAGTGAATGTACACTAACTACATGGTCACCAACGACATGTGAATTATAATGAGAAGCCAGGAACAAGGCGCCCATAGTTCCTTCCATTCATTATAATACTAGGACTAAATGAACAGATGGCGAAGCTCATAAATATCGCCAACAATGAAGCCGGTAAGAGAAAATACTTCAAACACACACACACACACGCGAAGACACAAAAACTGTGTCCCCGGTGAAAGACATGATCATAAAATATGCTGGCGCCAAGCTCGCGAACATGCAAAGCACGAGAAACGTAAATCAACGTAGACCTGATGTTTTATCTGTCGGTTTCACCTTGAGAAACATAATATGGAGGATACAGGTAAAGTTAAAATCCCTGCTTCCATGCCATTAAGGCATACTGGGTACACGGTGTAAAGCCCGTATTTCCAAGACCTTCGGCACATGAAAGTGTGAGGTCAGTATCACGCTTGGCCGCACTTACCTTCCCAGATTTCTCCGGTATACATTTTTTATAGCCTGAGTGCCCCCCCCCCCCCCCCGGACCTTTTTTCTGGTGTGGTGGTACCAGAAAAAAAATCCCCACTGCTGGGATTTGAACCCGGTACCACCTGCAGGTAGGTCAGGGAGTCCAAAGACTAGCGGAGAGTCCGTACACAAACCGACAGAAGACAACGGGAAACCACTGTTGTAATTCCCAAGAACAATTGTGCGTATTCAGAGTAATAGATTTGTCATGAACGATGTTAATGGATGTTCCTCTGGAACAGTCTCGTCCGATAGGGCAGCTCACGAGCAACAGGTGAGGCCAGATAGTCATCAAGCTACTGGTGGCAAAACTAACAACTTTAAAATAGCAACACTGAATGTTAGAACTTTATTCCAGGCTGGAAAATTAGAAAATGTAAAGAGGGAAATGGAAAGGATGAAGATCAACATATTAGGAATGAGTGAAGTTAGATGGACAGGTGCAGGGAAGATAAACTCTGATAAATATATAATAATATATTCAGGAAGTGAGAAACATGAACGAGGAGTAGGAATAATATCTGACGAACACACAGCAAGGACAACTGTAGGATATTTGAACATCTCGGACCGAGTCCTGCTAGCCCAACTGAAAGGACGACCAATAAACATAAATATTATACAAGTATACGCTCCAACATCTGAAAGTTCTGAAGAAGATGTTCAGCTATTTTATGACATAGAGACACCCCTAAAACAAAGTCACAGGAAGTTACTATAGTCATGGGAGATTTTAATGCAAAATTTGGTAAAGGAAGAACTTCAGACATCGTTGGTGACTATGGACTGGGGGAGAGGAATGACAGAGGTAGTAAATTAATTGAATGGGCAAGAATACATAGCAAGGTCGTAGGAAACACCTGGTTTAAACAACATCCCCGAAGACTGGCAACATGGTGCAGCCCAGACAAAGAGACTTTTAACCAGATAGACTACATATTAATCAACAAATGATTCCGGAATGCATTACTGACATCAAAAACCATACCAGGAGCTGACTGCAATAGTGACCATGAACCACTCTGTGGAAAAATTAGAATAAAGCTAAAGAAAGCATGCAGAAAAGTGAGAAACATCAAACTGAATACAAAACTCCTTAAACATGATTCTATCTACCAAACTGTTAAGGAGATAATACCACCGAAAAAAGAAGCCCCTAAAAATAAATGGATGACAGACGACATCTTAGGACTGATGGACAAAAGGAGGAGGAATAAAAATAACCAAGACAAATATAGCAGGATAAATAAAGAAATAAGACGCAAATGCAGAGAAGCAAAGGAAGTGTGGTTAAATGAACAGTGCAGACAGATAGAGGACTCTCATAGTAAAGACAGCAAAAACATGCACAAACGAATTAGTGAACTCACAGGCAGGAAGACAAAATATACCACAGGATGCCTGAAATCAAAAGAAGGTAAAATGTTAATGGGAAAAGAAGACATTGTGGACAGGTGGACAGAGTATATCGGTGAGCTATATGGAGGAGAAAGACCAGAATTAACACCAGATACTGAAAACTGTGATGGACCACCAATACTTGAAGATGAAATCATAGATGCCATCAAACACATGAAGAAAGGAAAAGCGACTGGGCCTGATAATATAACAATAGAAGAAATAGAGGCACTAGAGGAGATAGGAATAAAAATAATAATCAAGTTACTGAATGACATTTACAACAGTGGTTATATTCCCAGTGACTTGCTTAAATTCACGTTTATAGCACTACCAAAGAAACCAGGTGGAAAGAAATGTGATGATCACCAGACTATCAGCCTCTCATGTCACATAACGAAACCACTTCTGAGAATCATTATGAGAAGAACAAGGAAAAAGATAAAAATGTAAATAGCAGATGAAAAGTTTGGATTTGTTGAAGGAAAGGGAACACACAATGTCATTTATGCTTTACGAACACTAACAGAAAGAGCTTTAGAAGTACAGAAAGATCTCTACTTATGCTTCATTGATTACGCCAAGGCATTCGATAACGTGAAACATAATGAAATTATCAAAATGTTTGAAGACATAAATATAGATGGCAAAGACCTGAGGATTGTAAAATATCTATACTGGCAGCAAGAAGCAGCAATTTGAGTTGAAAATAGAACTGGAAAATATCAACCTATAAAACAAGGGGTGCGACAAGGATGTGTACTATCTCCAGACCTTTTTTCACTGTACAGCGAGAATATTCTAAGAACGATTATCACAGAACCAGGCATACAAATTGGAGGATACAATATTAATAACCATCGCTATGCTGACGACACAGTACTTATATCTAAGAAACAGAATCCACCAACATGCAGCATAAGATTAAACGGAACTATTCTAAAGCAGGTGCAGAAATTCAAATACCTTGGAGCAGTAATAACTTCAGATGGGAAATGCAGAACAAAAATTAGGAACAGAATAGACCATGCAAAGACTGCACTTCAGAGAATGAGAAAAACATTATCCAACACATCCTTATCAATGACTGTTAGAAAAAGAGTCCTAAAATGCTATACTGAACCTATCTTGTTGTATGGACGTGAATCATGGACAATAGGCAGGTCTGCACAAAAATCATTGGAAGCAGCAAAAATGTGGTTTATTAGAAGAATGTTGCGAATCCCCTGGACAGCAAAAATAACTAATGAAAAATGTCCGAGAAGAGCTGGAGAGACAAAAAAATCTTGTCAAAAAATAAGAGAGGGACAATGTACTTTCATAGGACATGCAATGAGAAGAGGGGCATTGAAAATATTATAACATCAGAAAAAAATAGAGGGAAGAAGATCAAGAGGAAGACCAAGAGAAATGATACTGGACAGTCTGACGGGATGGTGTGAGAGGAGATCACCAACTGAGCTGATGGCCTGCATGTAAGATCGTGTACTCTGGAGAAGCATAATAGCCAACGCCAGTCGGCACGGCACCTGATGATGACCACCGGACTCGTAGACTGAGCGTCTAACCACTCAGCCAGTCAGGAAGCCGGATTGATTGATCTTTATTTCAATTAATAATTTCCGGAAGAAATAGGAGGACTTAAAAATTCTTCTTCGAAGTGTAAGACATGATTCTAAGTAAGTAAGTAAGTATGTATACTCATTAACAGACTGCTCCATAGAGACACTGGCTATGAACTGTAGTACATATGCTCACTAACACACTGCGCCATAGAGACACTGGCTATGAACTGTAGTACATATGCTCACTAACACACTGCGCCATAGAGACACTGGCTATGAACTGTAGTACATATGCTCACTAACACACTGCTCCATAGAGACACTGGCTATGAACTGTAGTACATATGCTCACTAACACACTGCTCCATAGAGACATTGGCTCTGACCTGTAGTACATATGTTCACTAACACACTGCTCCATAGAGACATTGGCTCTGACCTGTAGTACATATGTTCACTAACACACCGCTCCATAGAGACATTGGCTCTGAACTGTAGTATGGAACTGTAGTATGTATACTCATTAACAGACTACTCCATAGAGACAATAGCTCTGAACTATAGTATGTATACTCATTAACAGACTACTCCATAGAGACAATAGCTCTGAACTATAGTATGTATACTCATTAACGGACTACTCCATAGAGACAATAGCTCTGAACTATAGTATGTATACTCATTAACGGACTACTCCATAGAGACAATGGCTCTGAACTATATTATGTATACTCATTAACGGACTACTCCATAGAGACAATGGCTCTGAACTATATTATGTATACTCATTAACGAACTACTCCATAGAGACAATGGCTCTGACCTGTAGTATGTATACTTATTAACAGACTACTCCATAGAGACATTGGCTCTGAACTGTAGTACATATACTCATTAACGGACTACTCCATAGATACATTGGCTCTGAACTGTAGTACATATACTCATTAACAGACTGCTCCATAGAGACACTGGCTCTGACCTGTAGTACATATACTCATTAACGGACTACTCCATAGAGACATTGGCCTTGAACTATAGTATGTATACTCATTAACGAACTACTCCATAGAGACAATGGCTCTGAACTATAGTATGTATACTCATTAACGGACTACTCCATAGAGACATTGGCTCTGAAGTGTAGATATAGACGAGGATGGTTGGTGCAGTTTTGAAAAGAAAGAAGGCAAGAGAAAGGAAAATGACCAAAAAAAAGCAAAAGAAGATAAGGAAGAATAAGACAAATCGTTATGAAAAACAACATGAACCCAATATTTCAGCAGAAATGCCTTTATCATGAACAACAGCGAAGAAGCAACAGTCAAATACCATGAAAAAAAAATGTTTATTTTACATAAAGAGGCACAAAAAAAAAAAAGGTAAAACGTCTAGTTTTGAAAGGATCAAATTCTCGCAAGAACATTATTAAAGTATCTTCCATATGCATGAAGTTGGACTGTGAAGTGTTAGTGCCTTCACATGTCTAAGCCATGCCAGTTGAGGGTAGAGAGGTCCCGGCACCTGTGCTTGCTCTCTTCCCTTTTCTGGGAAGTTTCTGGTATATATCTCTTGGGGCATCTACAACTGTGTGTTCGTTAATTAATTAAGCTGTTCCTACTTCCCCCCCCCCCCTAGTTTATACATTTCTTGAGGGATCTACAACTGTATGTTTGTTAATTAGTTAAGCTGTTCCCACTTTTTCCCCTAGTTTATACATTTCCAGAGGTCGGGTCGACCACGCTACCACTCTGTCCCACAACACTTCCGCAAACGTAAAAAATAAAAACCCAACAAAAGAACATTCCAGCAAGACAAACAAATATGTGGTCACATTAAACTACACCATAATTCAAGCAATACTGACAGCAATATTTCGTGCAAAAAGTTGAAGGAAAGAGAGAGAGAGAGAGAGAGAGAGAAAATACCCAGCGCTGTCACTCACAACTGTTCGCACCTGGTTTTCTCGAACTGGTTGTGAAAATTATGACAATATTCTGACAATTATATGACACCAAAAATTGTAACTGTGTTATTATTATTATTATTATTATTTTTATTATTATTGTTGTTATTCATGTCATCAGAATCATCCTCACATTCATAATGGAAATTTTGAATCATATGAAAAAGTAATTTTAAAAAAAAAGTTTATATATTTGTGTAAGAAAATAATGAAAAAAAAACGATTGTTAATTATTTTGAATAACACCAGTTAGAATACCCATCCTTCCCTCCTCCCCTCTCTACCCGTGAACATCATAAAAGAGACTGACAGAATTTAGCTCGATCACTTCACTGACATTTGTCGAGGGAGATGGATACACTCATGATGATGATGATGATGATGGTGATGATAGTGACAATATACAAGCGAACTGGTGGACATTTATATTCTCAGCAAAATACGTGCTTGTGCATTCGTGAAAATATTTCTTATAGCTACCCCGAGAGAAAAAAAATAACAAAACAAGAAGACATGTTCTCCTTCTTTGTGAAAAATGCAACATGCACAAATTATAACATTTATCTCCAGCGCAGAAGAAGTTACCGGAAATGTTGCCGTCATTTGTTTTAGCTCTTCCGCCATTTGTCTGCTTGCTTTTAAAAAGAAAGAAGAAGAAGGAAAAAAACGTCTTCTTACACAATGCATCTTTCAGATATTCATATCTCTTCGTGCGCATGCGCCAAGTTTTAACTGTCAGCGGTTTAAGCTTCCGGTAAAACACTTACATGAACGACCTACTTGGTAAACATATCAAGCCCAGACGTCTGACAGTCGGATAACAAATGCCATGCAACAGACTTTTTTTAACCTGATAAAAAATAATATCTTGTCACATTTCTTCCATCTCTGTCATGTTACAGATTTGACACTGGCAAGGTTGTGACAAACAAACAAGGTCAGCGTAACCTCTGATGCATGATGGGAACGTACTTTTGATTCGAGTATTTAATTAGTATCGAATCTTTAGAATTGTCACGGTGCAATATGTAATATTTCCGTAAGTGGTAGAATCAATGTATATTTCTAGACTACTAGTACTCGTCTTTTAGATGAAAGATACCTGAGCACAACAGTCAGTCTAAAATGTGCAGAAAAAAAAAGTTTCCGCACACGGTATCGATAAATTTGCGTCAGAGAATTGGTATCGCCTTCTTCCAAAGTCTTCTTTCCTATTTCAATTGTTTGACGCCAGGGAAGAATTTGGTGGAGAGATAAGACGTGAAAAGGTGGACTTTAGAAAGTACCTCAAGGAAATTTGCTTGAAGCCACTTTTCATGTGTGGGAGGCCTGTAACAGAGAACATGGACACACAATACAGAACTACTTTACTGTGCGCATGTTTGCTGACCATCAGTCAAGCTACTCTATGTAAGTACTTTTGTTTTCCATGTATGTCTCCGCGGATCAGTAATCGTCAACTTTCTTTTAGTTATTTATCTTTTGTCTTCTTAACTTTTAAAATTTAGTTTATAGAATTCTTTTTAAAATTCTTTTTCTAAAATGTGTATATGATTTTGTTAATCGTTTTTCTTTTCGTAAATAACTTGAGACCTGTGATGATCCTTGGCAGATCAGATTTTTTTACGTGAATATTAAAGTATCACTTAATGTCCAAACAGGCTTTTTGTACTGCGTACGTTTTAGAAGGTTCGGAGAAGTTCAAAAGTGAATGGGCGTTTCAGTGTACAATGATAATGAGTCACTGAGGAAAGACAGTAGATTACTAAGTGTCGTTAAGATCATAATCGTTAAGATCATAATCGTTATTATCACATCACCGTTCTTATATTAGACATTTCCGATATAAAAAACAATTTTCTTTAAAAAAAAAAAAGTAATTATTTTGACTTCTGTGTTGATGAAAGCTCTGCTATAGTGAGTATATAATCTGCTTTTTCTTTAACAGAGAGAGAGAAAGGGAGGGGAAGGGAGAGAGGGAGAGAGAGGGAGAGGAAGAGAGGGAGAGAGACAGAGAAGGGATAGGGAGAGAGGGAAAGAGAGAGAGGGAGAGAGAGGGGGAGAGAGAGGGGAGGGAAAGAGAGAAAGGGAGAGAGAGAGGGGGGGATAGGAAAAGAGAGGGAAAGAGGGAGAGAGAGAGAGAGCCATTTCAGAATTTCCATATCGTGGAGTCCTTACGACATGTTTATTTGTTTCGTGTCCTAATGTGACACGTTATTTAACTTGATGTAGGAGAAAAGTATCAGTAAATGATGGTGTGTGAATCACGTGTTATCTTTGTGAAGAATTAGAAAGTTAGAATTAAACTATAACTTCAAAACTAGAAAATTTACTGCTGACTTTGAAAAATAACTGACCGGCAGAAGAGCTTTAATAATATTAGAGGTTTGTCCATCCTTTTGGCTTTCTGTGTTTATTTGCTGTCACAAACATCTTTGCTTCAGGTCAGAATCAGGGAGTGGGGATGGGAAAGTGGGCCACCTGGCATGGGCCCTAAGATTTTGAGGGGGCCTGCTCCCTATAGCACAAACAATGACAGAATAAACATGAAAACTGCCACTACCGCCCCCCCCCTTTTTTTTCACAAACCGTTGTAGTTTTTTAAAATTCTGTTCTGTTACTTGTATGCACATTATGTACACTACATCTACATGTATAAACCCAAACATAAATCACCAAACATAAATTAATTACATAAATACTTAATGAGCAGTTTGAAATGGGGTCTATATTCTCCCCCCGTCTAACTGCCCGGTCTTGCTTGGCTTCCATTAAAAGACTCAACTAAAACCAGGAAAGACATGGATCCGGTCCAGATGACCCGCACCATCGAGTGAAGGCATGCTCTAATAATGCTCTGAGCCTCGATCCTACGTAAGTCTTAGCTCGGAGTTGATTACAGCCCCGTGCCCAGCAGCATATAGTGGAGATTGTAGTGTGTTAAAAATCTAACAAAAACAAATAAGATGAAGACACCACCACCACCACCACCATTATCACCGAATCCACCATTACCAACATAACCACCAGTACTACAACCACCACCATCACAACCACCAAAATCACCACCACCACCAACACCACAACCACCACTATCGCCACTTCCAACACCAACAACACTATCACCACTACCACAACGACCACTATCACCACCACCACAACCACTACCACCATTACCAGCACAGCCATCACCACCACCACCAGTAATATCACCACCACAACCAAAACTAATACCACTAACACTACCGCCAATACAACAATCACTACCACCACTACAACAACTACAACTAAAACCAAAATTATCACCATCACTATCAATAATGCCACTATCACCACCACTACAACAAACACTATCACCACTACGACCATCACCACCGCCACTACCAATATCACAACCACCACTACAACTACTAACATTATCAGCACTGCCAACACCACCAGCACTACTACAATCAAAACCACCACAACCATCGCTACCACTATCACCACCACCACTATCACTATCACCACCACCACTGCCACCACCACTACAACAACGACAAACACCACTACCACAACTGCCACCATCACCCCCACCGCCGATACTACTGTGACGACCATCACTACCACCCACAAACAAAACCACCACAACAACAACCACCACTACTATTGCCACTATCAACACCATTACCAGCATTACTACCACTACAACCACCACCACTACAATCAATACTATCACCACCACCACTACCATCACCATCAATACCACCACTGCCAGCACCACCATCAATACAACCACAACCACCACTGCCGCCATCACCAGCACCACTACCACCACCACAATGACCACCACTACGAACAGCACAACCACCATTATCAACACTGCATTCATCACATCTACTACTACCATTATCAGCACTGCCATCACCACAACCACCTCTACCATCACAATGACCACTATCACAACCATCCCCACAACCAATACCACTATCACCACCATCACTACTACGAACATCACTACAACCACCACTATCACCACCACAATCATCACCACCACTGCCACCACCTCCAACCACAACAACAGCACCCACCATCAAGACTGCCAGGACTACCACCACCGCCAACACTACCACTGCTGTCACAACCACAACAACCACGACCACCATTACAACCGCTACAACATAACAACCACCACAACCACACCATCAACACAACCACCAATAAAATCACTACCACCACCACCTCTACAAACAGCACCACAATAACCACTACCACCACAACCGGTGCTTAACCACCACTGATATCATCACCACTGATATCACCACTACTACCGCCACCACAACCACTATTAACGCCACCACAACCACTACTACCACCACCACAAACACTACTACCGCCATCACAACCACTACTACCGCCATCACAACCACTACTACCACCACCACTACCACCACCACCACCACTACCATCATCATCACTACCACCACAGCCACCATCAACACCACTACAATCACAACCACCACTACCACCACCACCACCACCACATCTAATATTACGACCATTATCTGCACTGCCACCCCCACCACCATAATCACCAATAAAAACCAGATCCACTATCACCACCACCACTGCCATCCACATCACTATCACCATTACCACCACCACTAATACAACCACAACCACCACCACCATCACCACCACCATCACCACAAAAATCACTACCACCACAATCACCACTACTACAACCACAACTATCACTATCACCACTACCACTATCACCAACACCACCATGTGGACCACCACTACAATCACCACTATCACCATCACTACTACTACCATCACTACCACCACTGCCACGACAACCACCACTACAACAATAATCACCAACACCAGCACTACCACCACTGCCACCACCATCACCACTACAAACAAAACCACCACCACAACCACTACCATCAATACCACCATGGATTTTTCATGGAACACATATAAAAACACAACAAATAAAAACATAAAAACAAGAAGAAAAGCTTAATCTTAAAAGCTGGAATTTTTTAAAAGTAGTTCTTCCAGAAATAGTTTCTAGACACATGTATGATACATGAAAGTGACGACACATGTATGATACATGAAAGTGACGACACATGTATGATACATGAAAGTGACGACACATGTATGATACATGAAAGTGAAGACACATGTATGATACATGTAAGTGAAGACACATGTATGATACATGTAAGTGAAGATACATGTATGATACATGAAAGTGAAGACACATGTATGATACATGAAAGTGATGAAGGTGAATGAAAGCAGAATTACATTTTAAGGAAATATTTGACTTGTTTTGATTTTTACATAAAACATTCTGTAAAAAAAAAACTGCACTTGTTTTGATTAAAATAATGTTTCTGTTGAGTGAAAAAAATGCATGTACTCACACAGACTGCCTCATAAATATAATTCAAAACATTAAAACAATACATGTACTCACACAGACTGCTTCATAAATATAATTCTAAACATAAAAAAATACATGTACTCACACAGACTGCCTCATAAATATAGTTCACAGCAGAAAAAAATACATGTACTCACACAGACTGCTTCATAAATATAATTCTAAACAGAAAAAAATACATGTACTCACACAGACTGCCTCATAAATATAATTCAAAACATTAAAAAAATACATGTACTCGCACATACTGCCTCATAAATATAATTCTAAACAGAAAAAAATACATGTACTCACACAGACTGCTTCATAAATATAGTTCAAAGCAGAAAAAAATACATGTACTCACACAGACTGCTTCATAAATATAATTCTAAACAGAAAAAAATACATGTACTCACACAGACTGCCTCATAAATATAGTTCAAAACACTTAAATGGCTTCCAGAATAAAAATAAATCCAGATATAAATAAAACGTCAAAGTTTCAACTTCACGTGATGAACAGTTTATATTTTACATTCAATCTAGTACACTATGTTGTTTATGAAAAAAAGGTACATTTATTTACATTTAGAAACTACGGTAGCATGTTATATATGGATATTTTTACATCCCTATTTCTGAATTAATTAGATTTTTGAAAACAAATACTCGGTATAAAGTCGAACGAATTCAAGAACAAAGCAGAGATAAGACAGATGAGCAAACAACCTGTCTCTTGGGTGATTAGAAAAAAGGAGATGGAAATATATCTGTCACGTGATGAGAAGAAACAGTCAGAGAATCCCAAAACAAGCTATCAATTGGAACAGAGAAGGCCGAAGAAAAAGAGGTCGACCTCGTGAAACTCTAAAGAGGACAATGCTAAGAGAGGACAAATTAGTAGGCATAAAATCCCTTGATGAGGTTGAAAAGCTCTCGGAAAAGAGGAAAACTTGGCCAACTACCACACAAGCCTTATGTGACGTTTAACGGCACGGGAAGGATATAAGATGTAAGATACTGAATTTAAACTTTTTCTTCTACAAACATCTCATACACATGTTATTCAAGCATGGTTTGTGGGTGCCATATCTTGAAACAAGGTACTTCGGATGACGTTGATCACTGCACCCGTTCCTAAACTAGACCTCTCATCAAGATCAAGTACCGGCTTACATTAATTCATCGACTCTATCATTAAACTCATCTAGCATGCACAGTTCCTTAGCCTTTATATTGTTGGCACAGTTTGCTTACAAAATAAACGATCAGCTGATCATAACTGTCAACTTTCGGAACGAAATAAATAAAAACAGAATCACGAATGAATCTGCTTCTAAATCACGTTTTGTAAATATTATGTGAATGACTTCCCTTTAATTAAACAAAATGTCTTTAGAACTTATAAACGAAACAAAATTACGCTGAAATGTAGAATATCGACTTTTAGTATCGTCATTTCGACGAGCGGAGCTGTCAGAGTTCTTTTGTTCTTTAAGATTTAAGCATTTGGCTCTTTTGTTATCCTCCTGGTAGGAAAGACAGGCACAAAATGCGCCCAGATAGTTGTTGGTAAGCTTGAAGGCGACTGGCTGAGAAATCATGTAAAGAGACGATGGCAATGGACGTATAGGATTTTGTGCCCGCCTTTCATAGAAGAAAGATACCAAATAAAAGAGCCAAGTTTAATTTTTCAGTTATTTTTCGTGTTTTTATCTATTGTGTTGATTTCTGTATGTGATCCTTGGCAAAGGCTTTTGCCGAAATATTGGATTAGTGTATGTTCTTCATTTATACGTGCTCATATTTTTCTGTTTGGAGACCAGTGTCACTGCCTTCACGTGTCGTTCAAATGTTGGTGAAATCGGTCTCCTAAGCTTTAGCTAGTCTCTCCTATGTATTTCATATCACGTCGCTCGCACAGAATGGCATAGATGGCGCTGCGAGAAGTGCAGAAAAAGCTCTGCTGAAGTGATAACGTGAGCTCTGAGAAGGAAATCCTGACTCGCCTCTGCAACAAACAAGTATCGCATCCTCGGCGACCACAGGATGTCGTGTTCGCTAACTTTAAGCTGCTTCTAATAGTTTTATTCTGTCGGATCTGCAAGATGGTTTAGGTATGAAAGCTTGTAGCCGTGATGAATGTCTGAAGCGCCTGCAGGACAACTCGAGGACATGTTTCAGAAAGATGCGCGGGTGAAAGAAATCGAGGATCATGTGGGCTCGATCTTGAAAATCAATATCCACCGCACACAGACTTTGTAAACTAAGGAGATGAAAAAAAAAAAAGTAATAGAATTCTTGCACTATTTGGTGTGAGAGTAGGAGTACAAAAGGTAGCTATGAGAATCAGTTGGTTTGTAGTAGACTGAAGTGGTAAGTCCTAAAGGTTTATAGTAGGCTGAAGTGGTAAGTCCTAAAGGTTTATAGTAGACTGAAGTGGTAAGTCCTAAAGGTTTATAGTAGATTGAAGTGGTAAGTCCTAAAGGTTTATAGTAGACTGAAGTGGTAAGTCCTAAAGGTTTATAGTAGACTGAAGTGGTAAGTCCTAAAGGTTTATAGTAGACTGAAGTGGTAAGTCCTAAAGGTTTATAGTAGATTGAAGTGGTAAGTCCTAAAGGTTTATAGTAGACTGAAGTGGTAATTCCCGAGGGACCGATAATGTGACGAGAGTTTACAGAAGTTGTAGAGACACGAGAAGTGAAAAAAAAATCGCAGGATTACTTAACGAAAACTGATGAAATGGGCCTTCTCTGGCATGAACGTGACGCCTGTGAATGTAGCGCCTATAGAAGGCTGGGAAAGATCCCCTGTAAGATTTTATGACATGTTTAAGATAGATTTTTCCACACTGGCTAGAAATTACTCCTGTGAACCCCCCCCCCCCCCCGCCCCCCTCTTCCGCCTTTCACTGTTAGAAATGTTAAAATATTTTAAAAGGGCTATTTTTAATCCTTCCTGTTTGACAAATGAACTGGCTCGTATTTAAAACCTCCAATTAATTTTGTCAAAATCCTTGTCGCGTTGTCCTGCTTTTCCTAGCCCATTTCAAAATTCTGAGGGGGATTTTTTTGCTGAAGGAGACACGCTGACTGTGTCAGTTGTGCAGAGCTCATTTGTTATCTTCTTTTGTAGACACCTATTTAGTTGGCTCTTTCAAATACAACGATTTATTTTAAGGTCTTCTTCTTCCTCTTCTCCTGCTGCTGCTGCTGCTACTACTACTACTACTACTACTACTACTACTACTACTACTACTACTACTACTACTATCTTCACACTCAAAAGAACCCCTTTCTGTCCAACACATCCGTTTCCAGCTCGGCTTCTTGTTAAGACTTCTTTCGCTTTCTCATTTCAATCCGTGGTCTCTTGACCAAACTAGTAACTGTTTCCGGGAACATCACTGGGAGATAGATAACAGTTTTGGCTGGCTGCACAGCGCTGAGAGAAAGAAAACAGTCTTGGTTGGCTATACGCCGCTGTGAGAAAGAAAACAGTCTTGGTTGGCTATACGCCGCTGAGAGAAAGAAAACAGTCTTGGTTGGCTAAACGCCGCTGAAAGAAAGAAAACAGTCTTGGTCAGTTATACGCCGCTGAGAGAAAGAAAACAGTCTTGTTCGGTTATAGTTCTCTAACTCTTACTTCGCAGTCACTGTTGTTCCTATCTCACTTAGCTTGCGCCCTAGACCTCCGGCCCACAAAAGCCCTTTTATTACTCTCTTATGACCATATGCCCTTTAAATGGCTTTGTAAAATAAATAAATAAACAAATAACTTCATTCACACAATTTTTAACTTATACTTGGGAGTTTCTAATTTTAAACTATCCTAAACTTTAAAAATAGGCGGCACTCGATTTCTCAATAAAACATGGCAAGTATAATGACTGATAACAAAATGTTTTCATATGTCAGTAATCTAAGAGTTAAGATGATATGGAACAATATTTAAAAGCTGCTTCAATAGTAATGAAGATCCGCCCCCCCCCGCCCACACATTAAAAAACCCCCAAATAATAGCCTATAAGAAGTTTTTGGACAGTGGGGTCCACCCAGCCTGTAAAAAATGGGTGCTAGAGAAATCTGGAAAGATAGATGCGGCCAGGCGTGATAATAATCACCATCACACTTTCATGTGCCGACGCTCTTGGAAATATGGGCCTAATACAATATTCCCAATATGCCTTAATGGCATGAAAACGGGGATTTTACCTTTACCTCTACATTTACATTTACCTTTGCCTCTACCTTTAACTTTACATTTACCTCTACTTTTAACTTTACCTTTACATTTACCCTTACATTTAGCTTTAACTCTACCTTTAACTTTACCTTTACATTTACCCTTACATTTACCTCTACCTTTAACTTTACCTTTACATTTACCTTTACCTCTACTTCTACTTTTACATTTCCCTTTACATTTACCCTTACATTTACCTTTAACTCTACCTCCACCAGTGGGGGAGTTTAACTCTTCCATTCCTGAATTAATTTCCTTGCTATGCCAGAAAAAAGTTTGACGCGAAGAAATAAACTGAAGGGAAATTACTCAATTAATTTACAATGTTTGGGTTTTGATAATTTAGAGAAGACAGTCTTGGAAGGGTACATAATGGGGAAAAGAAAGAGAAGAAGACCAAGGCGAAGGTGGCTGCAAGACATTGTTGATGATCTGCAAATGGACGCATCAGCAGCAGGGCAACTTGCTTACAACCGAGAGATCTACAGGAGAGCTGTAAGAGAGGCGAAGTTCCACAAAGGACATGCAAATGACTGACTGACTGACTGGGTTTGAGTCAAAAAGGAGTCTCAAAAAAGTCTTACTTTTTATTTTACTTAGATTTTGCCTGACAGCTCTGAAGGCATTGGTTCTCATAGTTTTACAAGATCTACCAGCACTGTCAGTGTTATTTTGGTGTGAAATAGTTAAATTTCCTTGTGATTAACGTTTGGTAACAGTAACATTAATGTTAGAATAATTTGTTACGGAATATTACGACAATGAAATAACTTCTCACAGGATGGTTATATCGCAGACGGGCTTACAGTAAGTTCTGTCTGTCAACATGGATATAACGTCGAGGCCACATGGGAGGTTGAGATGAATTCATTAAAAATAATTTATTCTTCAAGAAGTTTTTGTCGTGAAAGCTAGATCCTGTCTTAACTCAAAGAGATGGTGAAAATGTTTCATGATTTTATCATCATCAGGTGCAGATAGGGGTTGGCTATTATGCTTTTCTTGTCGTGTCCACGTTATTATTTTTAAAAGATGTGATTTTTTTGTTCTTAGATTGAAGTAATTTTTTTTCCTGATCTTCATCTCTTTCTTTGTCCTTGGAGTTTTTCCACTGATTATTATGCTCTTTAACTTTTGTCTTAGAAGTTTTCAACTTATTATCTATGTATCTGTCTGTCTGTCTATCCATCTATATATGTCTGTCTATCCATCTATGTACAAATATATCTGTCTGTCTATCCATCTATGTGTATCTGTCTGTCTGTCTGTCAGTCAAAATGCCAAAATTTCGAGATGTCTACTATGAAAACTAATACAGACATCCTGTTCTGTGATGGTAACAGCAAAGGAAATACATTAAAAGATGGGGGGGGGGGGGAAGAGACTGTGGTGGAGATTCATAGCCAGGACTATGGCCATCCCAGCCTCCGTAATCCAGGAAAACCAACAATCAAAAAAATATATATAACGCCCGGATCGCCTCGTTTATTTTTAGGTTATTCTAATCTAATCAAGCAGTGAGATTCATAGGCACTTACTAAAACAGATCCGCCGAGAGTTAAAGTTACTTGTGTGTGAAGAGAAGTCTTGGAGACATCTTAATACACTCAGTTTCTATAATAATAGGTAAACTGATAAACACTGTGAAATAGAACCTATAGCACAAAAAAAAATACTGTTATCCTGCTTTTTTTATTTTAAATTATACTGTTTTTTGAAACGGTTGAAGCAGTTTCATTATTCACAAGCAGAGCACATAGAGGTTTTGTGTACATTTATATATTTAGTTTTATATAAATATGTGACAAAAAGCTGTTTGCATGGTGTTTCTGCTTGTTCTGTAAAGAGTCCCCTGTCTTTCTTTTGAAACAGGGATGATCTTCTTCTCACTGACTCTATGGCTATGTCTAACAATGCAGAATCCGTGAGCATGTTTTAATGAAACATTCTGTGGCGTTAAAGATCAGCAGATGAAGTCAGTAGATTAGTTAAAGGAAAACCGCCTATTAGATTAGCTAAGGAAAACAGCCTATTAGATTAGCTAAGGAAAACAGCCTATTAGATTAGCTAAGGAAAACAGTCTATTAGAGTAGCTAAGGAAAACAGCCTATTAGATTAACTAAGGAAACCAGCCTATTAGATTAACTAAGGAAAACCGCCTATTAGATGAAATAAGGAAAACAGCCTATTAGATCAGCTAAAGGAAAACAGTATATTAGATTAACTAAGGAAAACAGCCTATTAGATTAACTAAAGAAAACAGCCTATTAGGTTAGGTAAGGAAAACAGCCTTATTAGGTTAGCTAAGGAAAACAGTCTATTAGATTAACTAAGGAATACAGTCTATTAGATTAACTAAGGAATACAGCCTATTAGATTAACTAAGGAAACCAGCCTATTAGATTAACTAAGGAAAACCGCCTATTAGATGAAATAAGGAAAACAGCCTATTAGATCAGCTAAAGGAAAACAGTATATTAGATTAACTAAGGAAAACAGCCTATTAGATTAACTAAAGAAAACAGCCTATTAGGTTAGGTAAGGAAAACAGCCTTATTAGGTTAGCTAAGGAAAACAGTCTATTAGATTAACTAAGGAATACAGTCTATTAGATTAACTAAGGAATACAGTCTATTAGATTAACTAAGGAATACAGTCTATTAGATTAACTAAGGAAAACAGCCCATTAGGTTAGCTAAGGAAAACAGCAAGTTAGATTAGCTAAAGAAAACAACCTATTAGGTTAATTAAGGAAAAGAACCTATTAGGTTAACTAAGGAAAAAAGCTTATTAGATTAACTAAGGAAAAGAGCATATTAGATTAGAGAAGGAAGATAGCCTTACACAAATGGATTTAAAAAAATTTCCAGGACATTAAAATATACAAAATTCTTACCACAGTTATCATTACAATATGTAGCAATATTTGTAACAGTACTACATCGTGGACACAAAAAAGAACAAATATATCTATACTACAAGAGCTTAATATTGAAGAAGGCTGGCTAGTGAAGAGGATTAAAGAGAGAAAACTGAAATATTTTTGACATATTAAACGTCATGATAATTTAGAGAAGACCGTATTGGAAGGATACATAATGGGAAAAAGAAAGAGAGGAAGACCAAGACGAAGATGGCTGCAAGACATCGTTGACGATCTGGAAATGGATGCAACAGCAGCAGGCCATCTTGCTCACAACCGAGAGGCCTACAGGAGTGCTGTTAGGGAGGCAAAGTTCCGCAAGGGACATGCAAATGAATGAATGAATGACTACATTTTTACGTCAGAAATTAAAATTTTAAGTGAAAGTAGTTATTAGCCTGTGGGGGAGGGGGAGGGGGGGGGCAATGTTTAAAAAAAGAAGGAAAGAAATGTAATCCCTACCTGGCACGAAAGGTACCATGATCAACCAGGTGGTTCTTCCGTCCAGGCTAAGGTACCATGATCAACCAGGTGGTTCTTCCGTCCAGGCTAAGGTACCATGATCAACTAGGTAGTTCTTCCCTCCAGGCTAAGATTTTAATAAAAAAAAACCTCACCACCGCGAGGTGATACAGTTATCTAGCAGCACCACGCGGTGTTTGGGTGTCTGAGTGGCGAAGTGGTTAGTGCACTGGTCTCTCGTAGCGAAGATCGGGGGTTCTAATCCGGCCAGAGGCACCCCAGTCACCCAGCTGTAGAAATTGAAACAGGATCACGGCGCCACTAAAACAGGATTCCCCTTACAAGGCAACTACTGGATTGTATGACTACTGGTTTGATTGATTCTTCTTGTGGAGTACAGTTTCAACTTATAAGTTTCTTCTTGTTGCTGGTGTTCTAACCATCACCTAATTTTCTGTATTATACACTAAGAAAATACAACAAGACACCCAGGCTTTCCACTCCACAAAATTAGTACGAATACAACAACTTGAACATAACTTGGCAGTCTTCCGACCAAAACAAACTGGTCAACAATGAAAATTTCCACAAAGCCGATTTGTTGTAGTTTATCATCAGACACACACATTTATTACAGAAATTCACAGCAACAAATGCCCGGCGTGAAATATCTACGCCACATGGGCAAGGAAAACCTTACAATGATTTATTCATACCAAAAACCATACTTACAGGCTTACCAAGGACTGCAGCCACACAGAAAAAAACAAACTAAACTAATTCTGACAACAAGACTCGCTCTACCCCATTCTCGTTCGCCCAAACACGTCCTTCCCCTTCAACGTTCACTCAAAGACTGCCTAACGACCGGCTTTTTCACACGGACCTTTTTAACGACTTCTTTGCACACGTACTTTCCTAATGACGTAGTCTACGCAACACAATTATTAGCAATACACAAAAACTCTCTGAACAGAATGGCTATTCTGTTACAGAATATCTCCCCACCCCCTAAAGGTAGATATTTGGCCATCAAATATCTCCAACCAAACAAAAAAAATTGCGAACTTGCACAGAAAACTCTCACAAACTGTGAGCGATAACAATGAATTTAAAGCTGAATATGCAGCTACAAAAAAATTTCATGCACCCACAATTTGTACAAATTAAGTACGTTAAACATTTGTGGTGCAAACATAAATATACATATATTTACAACATTTTTAATACTGAGTTCTGTGAACTACACCATCTATTTCTACTGTCATAGAAATAGGATAGAAGCAAAGGATGAACTCCTTTTTCGAAGAACACTACCCAACTAGTGTCTATTGTGCTTTTCTTTAGAAATCCCTATAGATTTCAAACTATTCAGTAGAAGGAATCGCAGTTAATATGTTGATCACAACACGTTCTATGAACTGCTTCCTGCCATCTAGTTCCAATAGTGGGAACTTTTCCATAAGTGCTTTATGGAGATCTTTCATCGTGAACGTTTCTAAGTCCACGGTATCCATTATCTGCCCTATTGCCACAACGAGCTTACGATCGGAGACGTACAACTGATCAATCTCCGTATCGCAATCGGCACTAGGTGAAGTCTCTTCAGGGAAATAATCTTCACTGTGAGGACAGTGTTCCTTCTGAGACTGATGGCAGATATCGACTCTCTTCCGTTTCTTCCGCCTATGCCGAGGTCGCAAGTCATCCACCGACATAGGAACTGCTGAGGCGGAAGCATCCACCTCCATATAGTGGTCTGAGGGAGGAGCTCTAGGGACCACTCTCTGCTGGGTTTCCTTCAGGTACCACGGTGGGAGCCTGGGAACAAAACGAGGAGGCGGCGGAAGAGAAAATCTCTGTCTAATGGGACGCGGCAAGTAAGATCTACAACGATCTTGCTGATATTGCCTCTGAAAGGTCCCACCAGGCAACGATACATTAATGGCGACGTCCTGAACCATAGGACACAATGTATTAGTCGCCCTCTCTACTCTCTCTTTCTGCTGACAGGGACACGGCAAGTCAGTCTGCACAGAGCAATCTACTACAAGCGGGGGCTCTGCCTGTGAATAGGCCTCCACAACGCTCACTGACTTTACGACATATGTCTCAGATCCTTGTGACTGAGGGACATCCCCACCAAGAACGTGAACTGGTACTGGTAGAGAAGTGGCACGATCGAAACTTGCCAACGTTGTCTCCCGCGCACCTGGATGAAAGAACATCTGAAGGTCCAGGGTGCGGAGGTTAGCAAACCACCTCTGCAACTTGACGTCTGACATCTCCTGTTTGCTGATAAATGCGTCCACCAAGGGTCTATGGTCAGTCTTCACAGCGAAATGTCTATTCGCCAGAAAATATCTCAACTTCTGCGTGGCGTAATGGACAGCATACGCTTCTCTCTCGAAAGTAGACCACTTAGTCTGCGAGCGCGACAGCTTCTGCGAAAGAAAATATAAGGGCTCTTCAACTGAGAGTCCATCAGAAGAGGAGCTGTCTGCACCAAACAGGCTCCAACCGCAACATTGGAAGCATCTGTATACAATGTAAGTGGCTTATGCAAGTCAGGATGCGAGAGAAGCGGTACTTTCGCAAGGCGATCCTTCAAAGACTCGAACGCCATTTGACAGACTGGAGACCATTTGAACCTATGACCCTTCTTGGTGAGGTCCACTATGGGAGCCACAATCTCCGAAAAGTGGGGAATGAAACGTCGATAGTAACTGCACGTCCCCAAAAAAGAGCGCACCTCCTTCACATTCAAAGGAGACGGCATGTCGGCAATGGCTCTGACCTTCTCAGGATCAGGAGATATGCCTGACTGGCTGATGACATACCCGAGATACTTTGTCTCAGAGGCCGCAAAGTGACATTTGGATGGTTTGAGCTTGACCTGGTGCTCACGCAATCGGTCGAATACCGCCTGAAGATCGCGAACATGGTCTTCGATCGTTCCATCAGTGAACACCAGTATATCGTCAATATAGGCTTGTGCAAACTTGCCTAAGCCCTGTAATACTGTGTCCATGAGTGCGACAAAGGTAGATGGTGCCCCTTTTAAACCAAAGCTCATGTAATTAAAACAGAAAGAACCAAGATGACAGCTAAAAGCTGACTTCTGCTGAGCGTCCTTGGACAAGGGAATACACCAAAAGCCACAACGAGCATCCAAAGTGCTGAAAAATTTGGCTTTGCCTATCGTGCTCAGGATGTCCTCAATGCGTGGCAATGGATATGACAATGAACGGGTCACCGCATTGAGTGCACGGTAGTCG
The DNA here is from genome assembly GCA_009760885.1 of Achatina immaculata. NCBI lineage: Eukaryota > Metazoa > Mollusca > Gastropoda > Stylommatophora > Achatinidae > Lissachatina > Lissachatina immaculata. The sequence goes on along the minus strand of CM019716.1, from coordinate 33,255,997 downwards.
CAGCAGAAACGATGGGTACCATCTTTCTTAGTCACCAAGACAACTGGTGATGACCACTCTGAGATCGTGCGAGAAATTATTCCGTCACGCAACATATTCTCGACGGCCCTCTCTATCACCTCTCTACTCGCCAACGGAGTGCGGTAGGGTTTCCTGGAGATTGGCGGATGATCGCCTGTATCAATCTCCATCTGCACTGTCGAGGTATGCGATATCTCGGAATCAGTCAAGGCAAAGACATCCTTGTTCTGTGTCAACAACCTGGATATTATGTCCTTGTGCACTTCAGGGCACTGAACCTGTCGAACGATAGTCTCAGAACGACTGTCAGGTGTTGTCTCCTCAGTACCAGAAGCTTGCTGGATAGAGTCAACTGACTCCGTGAATGGTGTCAATTTTCCTAAAACACATCCACGTCTGAGCTCGATGTGTTTACTAGAATGATTAATTACTGTCAACACGGGATAGCGATTAGTGTGGAGCTCACATACTGAGTCTACCAACTCTATCTCCGGCTGGGACAGTAAGAATGGTGTCTCAAGACCCTGAACCATATAAGAATTGCCAGATGGAAAATATGGTTGGGCTTTCAGTTTAAGAGGAATAAGATTGACGGAACGTGGAGAAAGAAGAGAAGAACGCTGGACACGAAGAATAGAAGCAATGTGTGCATCTAATTCTAAAGGAATCATCTTGTTATGTATGTTTAGTGTATTAGAATTGTAATCGATGACAGCACCAGAACGAGACAAAAAATCACGCCCCAGAATGGCGGAACGGTTCATGTTGCGAACCACATAAAAGCAATGAGAAACAGTGACACCAGCAATAGAAATAGGTAGGTAAACTCTGCCAATTACTCTCATGGAAGGTGCAGTAATAGTCTGCAGAGTGATTCTAGCGGGCAAGAGTTTAGGAGCAGAACGTAAGGATCTGTATACAGAATCCTTGATAAGACAGACACTAGCTCCTGTGTCTAACAATGCTCGAATTCGAAAAGTATCAACAGAAACAAGGACAGAAGTAGGAGTCGGGGGATTCGCAGCCACCGAGCGTAGTGGTGTCGCATGTGAAAATGAGACAGAGTGTTTGGCAGATCTAGATGGTGTAAAGATACGGTCGGACACATGGGAGCTATTCATGCGCCGACTTGTCAGTTTAAATGTACACGATCCTTCCTTTCACTCTGCTTACAAAATCGGGCTATGTGACCTCTCCTTCCACAGTTATAACAAGATCTAGTTTCTTGTGGTAGTGTACTCGCAGGTTTAGCCTTCCTGGTATTCGATCTCTGGTGGTCTATCCTACCCGCTTCGAAGTGTGAAGACGTCCGTCGAGAGTTCTCCTGATGAGAGACTAACTGTACTCTCTGCGAATCCACACAAGGAGACTCTCTGTGTGTCGTCACCTCACCGGACGGTCGAGAACCTGCAATGAAAGCTTGTCGGGAACTACAACTAAGATTCACCGACTTCATGAGGTCATTTTCTTGTAAGGCTAAGTCCACCGCCTGTGAAAACAGAACAGGTTTATCTCTTAATAATTTTGATTTCAATGCGCGAGAAAGTAGTGCATCTACAAACGACTGCACCATTTGCCTCTGCGCCAGCGGAGTTACCCATTCCGCCTCAGAGTAAGCAACTCTGGCTGCCTCACTGATGCGATCAGCCAGCGCTTGAATGGGCTCTCCAGGAGACTGTCGAGTAGAGGCTAGCGTATGCCAGGCCTCCTGAGGAGTCTGCAGCACCCCATATCGTGCTAATAAAACAGATACGAACTCCTCCCATGTCTCTTGAATCTGGAGTCGCTGTTTGACGAACTCTGCCAGGGAACCTGTGGTGCGTAAATACACCAAGTTCTTCTTACTGGGCACATCAGCATTCCGCATGTCCATAATCTTATTAATCTCATCCAGCCATGGTTTCAGTTTTGCTGGGTCCCCGTCGAACTTTGCTACAGCTGACATGACGTGGGAAAACCTCAAGTCATTGCTGACTTGGGACAGGGTATCTTGTAATAACCCCAGCAAATCTGACGTGGATGGAGCTGAAGCCATTGTGCGTCTATCCGTAGTGCACTCTACTTATTGTTAGTATATATCACTGGAATCAATACAATGCCACCATATACAGTAATGTCAACAATTATTCAAAACAATGGCATATCAATTATTCATTATCATGCACTAATGCCATCCAACTAATAACCATAGAAAAGAAAATCAATTAAATACCATACCACGCACTAACTAACTACACTGAAGTCCTAAGTTAAATGAAAAGCCACAAGAAGTCTATGTACTGTTCCAAATATCACCACTAAAATCAATGTTCAATAAAGTCCCGCTAATAACACTGAATAAGAATGTCCTACAATGCCTATTCCAAATATAGGTGAATCTACAATGTCTGAAATCCTACACCACACATAAAGAGCACAATCCAAACTGTCCATGTATCAATGTCCACTCCTGTCTATCTGCCGAAATTGTGGAAAACAGTTAATTTTGTCAACATGTTACCTCCCCGGACCGGATGGAGCTGGTTGAGAAGTAAATGTCGCTTGGAACAAACCGCTCTGATTCCTCACCGGATAGTAGTTCAGGTTCAGTCTCACTGGACTTGATTGCAGGCACAGGTAAGCGTCAGTAGCTGCACTGCCTAGGACCCAGGACTAGATGTGACACAAGCTTTCGGGTAGGCTGGACATCATCGCCGCTTTGAATAACTTCTACGATAACTGTCTCTGACACTAACAAAAATACTATTCCCTAACCAAAACTTGAAAACCACTGACGAAACATACTAGCAACACACAACTGTGGGCTAGAAAAAACGTGCATGAACTATTAAACATGTAAACAAACACACTGGACGTGACAAGTGGCCTGATACGGCACCACTGAAGCAGGATCACGGCGCCACTAAAACAGGATTCCCCTTACAAGGCAACTACTGGATTGTATGACTACTGGTTTGATTGATTCTTCTTGTGGAGTACAGTTTCAACTTATAAGTTTCTTCTTGTTGCTGGTGTTCTAACCATCACCTAATTTTCTGTATTATACACTAAGAAAATACAACAAGACACCCAGGCTTTCCACTCCACAAAATTAGTACGAATACAACAACTTGAACATAACTTGGCAGTCTTCCGACCAAAACAAACTGGTCAACAATGAAAATTTCCACAAAGCCGATTTGTTGTAGTTTATCATCAGACACACACATTTATTACAGAAATTCACAGCAACAAATGCCCGGCGTGAAATATCTACGCCACATGGGCAAGGAAAACCTTACAATGATTTATTCATACCAAAAACCATACTTACAGGCTTACCAAGGACTGCAGCCACACAGAAAAAAACAAACTAAACTAATTCTGACAACAAGACTCGCTCTACCCCATTCTCGTTCGCCCAAACACGTCCTTCCCCTTCAACGTTCACTCAAAGACTGCCTAACGACCGGCTTTTTCACACGGACCTTTTTAACGACTTCTTTGCACACGTACTTTCCTAATGACGTAGTCTACGCAACACAATTATTAGCAATACACAAAAACTCTCTGAACAGAATGGCTATTCTGTTACAGAATGGGTACCTGACTTCTTCTGGAGTTGGGGAAGGAAAAGGCAGCCAGGCGTGATACTAACCATATCACCCTCTAGTGTGCTGACAGGTCAAGGAAAATATGGGCACTAACACCATATCCCTATGTGCCTCTAAGGCATGACAGGATTACCTTTACTTTTTTTTCCTTACCACGCAGTGTTTAAAATTAATTTTTAAAAATGTAACAACAAAAGATAACAAGGCAATCAAAAGACAATAACGATAGAAAAAGACAATCCAACTCAGAAAAATAGAAAACTTTAAACTGGAAAGAGAGGTACACTGAACTGCTTGTCATTCACGGCCATCGGTAAGTAAAGGGAAAATAAACGGATATCTCATGGAGGTAGGTCCCACCTACAAACTCACCTTGTCAGAGTCCACACGGAGTTCATTCATTCATTTATTCATTTGCATGTCTCTTGCGGAACTTTGCCTCCCTAACAGCACTCCTGTAGGCTCTCGGTTGTGAGCAAGATGGCCCGCTGCTGATGCATCCATTTACAGATCATCAACGATGTCTTGCAGCCATCTTCGCCTTGGCCTTCCTCTCTTTCTTTTTCCCGTTATGTACCCTTCCAAGACGGTTTTCTCTAGATTATCATGACGTTTAATGTGTCCAAAATATTTAAGTTTTCTCTCTTTAATCCTCTTTACTAGCCAGCCTTCTTCAATATTAAGTTCTTGTAGTATGGATATATGTGTTCTTTTTGTGTCCATGGTATTTGAAGAACTCTTCTGTAGTATTTACATTCAAAGGCATTTATGTGTTCCTCAGCTGTTTTGTTAAGTATTCAGGTCTCACAGGCATATGTTGCGATGGGAAAGATGCATGCGCTTAAAAATATTATTTTTGTAGTTCTGTCTGTTCTCTCCACAGATTCTTTAGTTGTTTTACTTTCTGAAGAGCGATAGATGTCTTATTTTTAATTTCCCTCATTGTATCTCCATTATTAGTTAGCAGTGATCCAAGATATTCAAAACTCTCCACTTCTTTCATTGATGCTTATATATCAGCTGCCTTGTTTGTTTTGTCAGTTGCCATCAATTTAGTTTTCTTTGCATTAAGATAAAGGTTTTGCTCTTCGCTGTTCTTACGGATTGACATAATTAGTTTTTCCATTCCTTTTTGTGTTGTGGACAGTAATACTGCGTCATCAGCATATCTAATCTCTGGTATTTCATAACCTCAAATTGTTATGGCATCGTAATATTCTTTGTCTACATTTTCTCTAACATTCCTCATTATATTTTCAGTATACAAGAGTACAGAACAAAAACAACAACAAAAAAACAACAACAAAGAAACAAACAAACAAACAAACAAAAAAGAAACAAAAAACAAAAAACAAGCAGGTAAGTGACCTATTTTTGTCCACACCAATCTTTGATTTCTTTTATCCAGATCCAGGAGCTGTTGACCAAGTTCCTATAAGCAATGGGCCTCCACAGGACATGACCCAAGGCTGGAGTAAGTCTCTTAAGTGTTCTTGTTTGTTCTTGTACATGTTCGGCTCATCACAGTTTTTGTTTTAACCAGTCCTTATCACTGCTTCCGCGGAATATGAAGCTTTTCAGTGATTCTCACTATTTTTTCCGTCTTGTACCCTTAATCTTTCTTCCTGTAACTTCCCTGTGTAGTATAATGAACACTTCCTAAAGGTCACGGATATCTCGGTCACTTACAGCTGCCTGGCTTTAAAAACAGCACCGTTCCCTGACCAGCTCTTCTGCTTTCAAGTATCTATTGTGCCTCCCGTGATTAGGGGTTTGTTCATCCTGCTGAAGTCCCAGGTTCGACTCCTAGTCACTGTCATATTATTTCTCTTTCTCCCCCGTCTAAAGTTTTTTGTCCACGATTTTCAAGGCAAGCATTAAGTTTGCTGCGCGGAAGCCCTGCTCTTTGCGACTGGGTTTAAAAAAAGAAGTATCAAGTGCGGAAATAGTCTGATACTGTTATCAACAAGAACCATAAATTTAGGGCCTTGCTGTTAAATTCAGTATAAAAATAATAGACAAGGACAAAGCAACAGCTTGGGGGAGGGGGTGGGGTGGGATTAGTTTTGGTATTCGATTCTGCATGGGCAGCAACTTCTAAATTGATTCTACATTTTGACGTAATCCGAGCAAAGGTAAAAGTGGGTCAGTCATGCCACTGAGGCAAGTAAAGGATGTAGAGTTAGAGAGCATATATGCAGATACCCAAAACGGCACGGTAGTGATAGCCCAGCGCGAAGAAGAACTACAGGCCGTGTTAGAAATCGCAGGGAAAAAGTGAGGAGAAAGGGCTTCGTTTAAATAATAAGAAGACAGAAGTCACGGACGTACCCGATATAGAAACGCCAGCAAAATGAAGCATCAAAGCAAATGGCACAGAATTAAAGCGAGTGGACAAATTCAAGTATTCAGGAACAATAATAACACAAGGCAGAAAATGTGAAATAGAACTAATAGCAGAATAGCCCAGGCCAAGTGAGCGTTTATGGAAATGAAAAACATTCCGTGCAACAGAGCTCTGTCGATGAACACCAGAAAGGGAGTCATTTATTGTTACATCGAACCTTTTATATGGACAAGAAGCATGGATGATAATGATAATAGAGAGCACCCTAAATTTACTGGAAGCGGCTGAGATGTGGTTCATCAGGTTAGAAGCCAGTCTCCACTAGGATACGTGAGTGAGCATTTTATCTGTAATAATTTTTGTATTCAACTTGTGTATTTAGAATATTTTGATGTGAATATGCTAGATATTTTGTTATATGTTAATTGAAGTTCAATATTTTTGGTAGAAATAGTTTCCCAGTATTAGCTGAAGTAAGATACGCCACGTGCAGGCTGAGATAAGTGAATTTTTTGGTGAAGTTTCAGTACTATGTTCCCTATTTAATTCTACATTAGGTACTATCTAGCGATCTAAAGGAGTATGTAGAACACAGTATTTTGATATCTTCATTTATCAAATATGGAGAAATAGGTTTTCTTATGTTGACTTTTCTACCACGTGTTGTCGAGATTAGGTGATTTTCTTGTATGCCACAGCCACGTGCTTCTTTAAGCTAAATTTATCACATGTAAACTCTTTCAGCTTAGGAGACTACTAATGTAACGAGTTTAAAGATTTATTTAACAAAATCAAAGGTAGCTGTTTATTTGTTTCCAACCTTCAGGACATGCCCTACTGTATGTAGTTTGCTGTCTTGGATGTTTGGATAGAAGAAGAAAATAACTATGTTTGGCTATAGGAAGAAATAATGTATGGCTATAGGAGGAAATGATGTTTAGCTTCAGGAGAAAATAATATATAACTCCATGAAGAAATAATGTTTAGTTGTGAGGACATAACCCATATTTGGGTAGGAGGAGAGAACTATGTTAAACTTCAGGATAGATCGTCATGTTTAGTTTCATGAGGAACTATGTTTAGTTAAAATGAGAAGGTGCCTGTTGGAGATGAGATAATGTTTGACTTTGTGAGGATCGATGATAGTTTAGGAATGATTCAGAGTTATGAACAATTTTATTTCATTGAGAGTTCTGGCTAAATATGGTGCAGGTCTGTGTTAAACCACACTAAACCTTGTTGCCCCTGGCAGCGATCCATTCACTTTATTCTACAGTTTTTGTGCTATTTATTATTTTTGTCATGGAAGGAGCGCATGGGAGAGTGAAATTTGCTTAGTACTGCAACGGCGAGTAGAAACAAACAGGTTACACACCAGAGTTCCCCTAGTTATGGTAAGGCATCGGACTCGACTTATATGGGTCAAAACCACCAGCTTCTAGTAGAAGTCATATGTCGCTAGTCCTCGTCCTGGTCTTTGTCTATCTACAAAGTCCTCTCAGCTATAGCCGCCGCTCACTGGCCACATGACAATGATAACCACGTGGTCTGCAGCACCACATCATCGGTCTTTTAATATTATCATCTCATCAGCTCTCCCCCGTCTGCGCATTCTCCAATCCATGCCACCACATTAAGACAATTCTTTCTCATTCTATGCAAGCTTTCCTTTCATGTTGTGAATCTATCTTAAGACATTTCTTTCTCATCATATGCAAGCTTTTCTTTCATGTTGGGTTTAAAATCACCAGTTTATTCTCGCCCATGTTTTCAGTGCCGACAAATGACAAACAGGCTGAGGAAAACTATATCAGGGCTCTTCAGAATAGTCTGATTCACGCCAAAAGGGCGCCAAGTCCTGAACAGCTGCCGTTAGAAAGCAGCAGCAGCAGCAGCCCCAAGCCTCTTGTACAAGCTCCACCCAAGATATCCTTATCTGCATGGCTCCATAAACAACTCCCACCTCTCCTGCCGCTCAATCTTCTGCTCCAGCTTCTGCCGCCGCAGATGTCACAGGTTACTCCGGCAAACCGGCCATCCCGGCAGACGTCAGAGCACCGAGTACCTCCGCTCATACTGAGGCCGCGACAGCCGTCGCAGCAGGAGTCACTACCACCTTCACCACAACAGCTATCACTCCGAAAATCGCCACAGCACCTAGTGCTCCAGCCGTCACCAGAACAACCGTCGCTCCCAACGTCACATCGACGTACACTACGGCAACCGCCACTCGGGCCTCCACCTGGACCGGTCATGCAGCCGCTACAAGGACCCCCGCCTCCGCAGCCGCTACAAGGACGCTCACCTTTCCAACCACTGGAGCCTTACAACTCACCACCTCAGCAGAGCATGGGTTACATGCCACCCAGGCCCTACATGTAAGATGTAGCCTTTTGATGTAACTGGTTTTCGCTAACATCTCTTTATGATACGGGCATTCGGTAGTTACCGTTAACATTTGTGCAACTGATTTGTAGAAATTATTTATTATTTATCCACAATTTTTCAAAACCGTCAACAGATGACAGTTTTTTTTATTATAAAACATTTACAGAAAAAAGTTAAAGATAACAGGGTAGAAAAGAAGGAAAGAAAGCAGTAATGAAGGGCAACAATAACAGCACCCGTGACAACACTAACAACAACGATAACAACAATATAAATAAAAGACAAGAAGAATTTCTAGCTTACATTGAGATCTGTTGTTTCGTTATTGTGAATTTCGTGAAGTTTATACTTAACTCGCTTCTTTTTTGTGATACGCCCCAGGTTTAGCAGACCAGGCAGCGCCGAGTGCTCAGGTGGATATGTTCCTGGTCAGCTGTGCTGTGATGGCATTGTGAATGTGAGTAGAGATCTGCTCGAGCACCTTGTGCGTTCTAAGCAGTCCACCGAGTTTATTTGTGTTTTTACCGGATTAGAGAGTTATAAGACAGCTATTTGGACTATCTCTCTTTGATTGACTTTGAAAATATACGCATATACACGCACCCGAGCGCACACACAGTATCTAGTCCAGTAAATCCTATATATACCCTACAATTTAAGTGGAAAATATGAGGAAAAAAACATGCCGAAAGTTAAAAGGAGCCTATATATGATAGTTACAGTTTTATATATGTTACAGTAGCACAATCTAGATTTTTTTTAAACGAAATCTTTGAATAATGCATATTCTGAATTTCAGAATATTTTGGATATATTACTGCAAATATTCTGTATTATGGTTTCAAACGATTATTAGATAAATAAATATCATAGTATATGTTTCATAGGGAACAACAATCAAAGCTTTGAAGGGTTACATATGAAGAATAAACTAAATACCTAAAGATACATTATATGTAACTGACACAAAAACATCATACTGGAAGAATTTAAATGCTGAATCATGATTTTGTACAAGATATTCCCTGCACGGTAAAAACTTTCGGGTGGCTTTTTGGAGTCTTCTGCATTTCGGAATTTTTGGATGAAAGACTGTGATTCTATAGCGACATTAACTTCAGGTACATTAACAGAACCAGAATAGCAGATGTAGTAGTATTAGTAGTAGTAGGAGGAGGAGGAGGAGTAGCAGTAGTAGTGGTGGTGGTGGTGGTAGCAGTAGTAGTTCTAATAGTAGTAATAGTAGTAGTTGTTGTAGTAGGAGTCGTAGTAGCAGAAGCAATAGGAGTAGTAGTAGTAGTCATAGTAGCAGCACTAGTAGTACTAGTAGTAGTAATAGCCTTAGTAGCAGCACTAGTAGTACTAGTAGTAATAGTAGTAGTAGTAATAGCAGCAGCAGCAAAAGCAGTAGTAATAGCAGCAACAGTAGTACAAGTAGTCGAGACCAAAATTAGATGATTCCATGATTGCCGTGTTTTCGTGATCTCCATTGAATTTTCTAAATCTAAACATGTTACCGGAAATAACATAAATTCACGGCATTCCAACTGTTACTGTTATTTGTTACCTTAATTATCGGTTTGGGGAAAAAAAAACCACCACCGCGAATGGCACGTTGGTTACTGGACTCGCCTGCCTTCCATAAAGTCCTGTGTTATATTCCTTACAGGGGCGAGATTTCTGAAAGTGCTGGACTAGACAAACAGACCCCGGGGTTGTCTCTGGGAAAGTAAAGACAGCGAGATAGGTGATGTATTCCTCAGCCCCATGATGCTCCGGTTTAGAAATGTGAAAGCACTAACACTTCATACCCTTACTACATGCAAGATGCCCATTTTTTTTTTGGCGGGGGACACTTTTAAAAACAAGTAACAGTGTTTTCCTTCGTTTCTCAGCCACTCCCACCAGGTGGGCTCGGGCGGTGGGGGTGCTGCCACAAAGGGATAATGGACGTGACAACACAAGTGTGCTGTGGTGATGTGCCAATGCCAAAACCAACAAAGGGGCCGCCACTGATGTGCTGCGGAACTACACTTTACAACCCTGCAACTCATCTTTGCTGCGACACTTTCCCAGTAGCGTAAGAGACGAACCTTTTATGTCTGTAAAATAAACAGCAACTTAAATCTTTCACTGCTAAATTATTTTCCACAGAAAATATTTTGATGAAAAATGTTGGTGGAAAGAAACTAGAAGGAGCTTATTCTGTAATTGAAAAGCATGGTCTGTGTTAGAAATGTGCTGCTTTTCATTTCTCATTAATCAAGAAGGAAAAATATATGTAGAAGGAACAGTTGTTGATGAAGTAAACCAATTTGCATACATTGGCAGCTACATAGACCAAGATGGTGACACCAGAAAGGAAGTTAAAATTGCAAAAGCAGCATTGTCCTTCAAGAATCTTGAGAACATATGGAATACAAAAGTTATAAGTACAAAAAAACATAGTTAAGATTATTCAATTCAAATGTAATATCCACCCTCATTTATGCATGTGAAAACTGGAAATCAGCTAAAGAAATATACAAAAAATTAGACTCTTTTGAAAACAAATGCCTAAGGAGAATACTTGGTATAAAATGGAGCGAATTCAAGAACAACGCAGAGATGAGCAAACAACAACCTGTCTCATGGGTGATCAGAAAAAGAAGATGGACACATGTAGGCCATGTGATGAGAAGAAACAATCAGTGAATACCAAAACAAGCTATAATGTGTAGCACAACAGGCTGACGAAAAAGAGGTCGACCGCGTGAAACACTAAAGAGGACATTGTTAAGAGAAGCAAGTTTAGTAGGCATACAATACTTTGATGAAGCTGAAAGACTCGCCGAGAACAGGAAACCTTGGCAAACAACTATGCGGGCCCTATGTGACGTTTAACAGCACGAAAAGGATGTAAGAATGTTGCTCCGAGCACTGATTCTCATAGGCGTACGCTGGCTGTGTTGTTCTGAAGTGAAAGAATTAAGCTGCAGGTCACCGTATGCCATGTGTACGCCCACACTCCTCTATGTTGTAGAAACAATGGACATTGAATCTCTCTCCCTCTCTCTGAACCTTAAGTGCCCAAGGCACATTTGGGTCTTCCGCAAGGGTTTTCCACAAACGCCTGTCCTTTGCCTTCCTTTCTGCTCTTGCCCAGGTGAGCCCTCTAATGCTCAACATCCCATCTGTTGTTTTTATCTATGTCTCCTTTGGTATACCTTTCCCCTGTGGTGTCCATCTTAGTGCTGTTTTTGGTAGTGAATCGTCAGTCATCCGGAGCACAAGATATTAAATTTTAAAAAAAATTAAAATCCAGGTGCATGAAATGTGGATATCCAGAAGATTAGAGCGAATTCCATGGATTAAAAAAAGAGTACTAAATCAACTGAGATTGAAAACATAAAAGCAGACAGCTAAAATATACCTGTCATATCAAGAGGTAGAAGCTAATAGTGAAATCCATCATAGAAGGAAAAGCACAAGGAAAAAGAGCCAAAGGTCGACAGTGATACAGATTGGTAGATACCATTAAAAAAATTGACTGGATTCTGTTTGGGCGTGTGCCCTGTGAAAAGAAAGGTCATAGCTGGAAAACCATTTAAGTCAAAATCCCTGGATCCCAAGGCACATGATGATGATGAAAATAAACCAAAGATACACCTTGTCAAACTGGTTCAAAGAAATGTCACATTTACATACACATTTACACACAACAAGCTTTCATGAACAGAGTTGTTATATGACTTGGTAAAAAAAAAATTAAAAATAACTGACCAAGACCCTATCTAAAAACTTTGTGGTGCTGTTAGAAGACAGAAATTGAACGACCACGACCATGACACGCCCACAGATGCTCTGATCTCCTTTTCAATATCTCCATTAGATTTTATCTCCTTTTCAATATCTCCATTAGATTTATCTCCTTTTCAATATCTCCATTAGATTTATCTCCTTTTCAATATCTCCATTAGATTTATCTCCTTTTCAATATCTCCATTAGATTTATCTCCTTTTCAATATCTCCATCAGATTTTAAATACTGCTAGCACCCGCCCTGTATTGATTGACATCTGGTGCCTTTAACAGAAAAAAGAAAGAATATTAAGCACCACTGGCCTGATTAACGAGACTGAGACAGACTTATTCTTCTGGGTGGAGCTTACTTAGAAGCCTGTTTCTTGGATCCACCCCCAGAAATCAAACAAGCTGCTTTTAACTCACTCCCCACCTGACTTGCTCTCACAGCCACAAGACCTACGCGTCATCAGCTGCAAAATGAAACCACGCAGACTCTCAACCACTTAGAAGATATGTAGAGAACAGATTTTCCTGCAGTGTCAGGCGCACGTTCATGGTTGGTTTGTTAATTACGTCATCACTGTTTATGTTCATCAGAGGACAGGCAGTAGATCCTTCTGTGGCCTAGAGCAAAACGCACGGAAAATACTGCGAACAGTTCCTCAAAATTGAGGATTAACCTGAAGCTTGAATGCTGGAGAAGAAGAAAGAACAAGCAACAAAGAAGTAAACACACCAGTAGCAAATAAAGCTGCTCTAAAGCTTCTGGTCTAGACAACAACCTGACAGTTTAGAACTTGAAAATGTCATCCTATTAAAATGTTGATGCCTCAGACAACTGTTAAATCTTTCTTCAGCAATCCGTCTGGTCTGATGAGGTGCTGTAGGAAGATTGCCTACAACCCTGCCACCGAAATGTGCTGCGCCGAGGCAGTGAAACCTAGAATCCCATTACAGATTCACATGGAAGTGAGTAATTGTTGTGTGTGTAATATGGGCGTGAGTAACTGTTGTGTGTGTAGCATGGGTGTGAGTAACTGTTTTGTGTGTAATATGGATGTGAGTAAGTGTTTTGTGTGTGTAACATGGATGTGAGTAACTGTTTTGTGTGTAACATGGATGTGAATAACTGTTGTGTTTTGTGTGTGTAACATGGATGTGAGTAACTGTTTTGTGTGTTTAACATGGGTGTGAGTAACTTTTTTCGGTGTGTAACATAGGTGTGAGTAACTGTCGTGTTTTGTGTGTGTAACATAGGTGTGAGTAACTGTTTTGTGTGTAACATGGATGTGAGTAAATGTTTTGTGTGTAACATGGATGTGAGTAACTGTTGTATTTTGTATGTGTAACATGGGTGTAACTGTTGTGTTTTGTGTGTGTAACATGGATGTGAGTAACTGTTGTGTTTTGTGTGTGTAACATGGATGTGAGTAACTGTTGTGTTTTGTGTGTGTAACATGGATGTGAGTAAATGTTGTGTTTTGTGTGTTACATGGATGTGAGTAACTGTTGTGTTTTGTGTGTGTAACATGGATGTGAGTAACTGTTGTGTTTTGTGTGTGTAACATGGATGTGAGTAACTGTTGTATTTTGTGTGTGTAACATGGATGTGAGTAACTGTTGTGTTTTGTGTGTGTAACATGGGTGTGAGTAACTGTTGTGTTTTGTGTGTGTAACATGGATGCAATTGTTGTGTGTAGTAAATTTTGTGGTGTGTAACATGGATGTAACTGTTGTGTGTGTAGTAACTGTTGTGTGTAACATGGATGTAATTGTCGTATGTGTAGTAATTGTTTTGTTTGTAACATGGATGTAACTGTTGCGTGTGTAGTAACTTTTGTGGTGTGTAACATGAATGTAATTGTTGTTTGTGTAATAATTATTGTGTGTGTATCATGGATGTAATTGTCGTGTGTGTATGGGTGAGTGAGTGAGTGAGTGCGTGAGCGAGTGAGAATGAAAATTATTTACAGTTAGCGCTTCTATAAATCTGATGAAACTACTGTCCCTTTTCTCAGTGCTGTGGCAAGCATATGTTCAACTCCATGACCCACATGTGCTGTGATGAGGGCAATGCTATTCCACGCGACCCATCGTTACAATGTTGTGGGAAGAACTATTTCGAGCCAGCAGTCCAGCAATGTTGTTTCGGAGATGCTTTTCCTAGAGACGCAGCTTGTGTTGCCCCGTAGTCTCTACTGTTGTATATCAGCTTCAAGAGCTATATTCTAGAGAAATGTTGCTGCACTAAGCTGTCTACAAATTTGTATATATAAGTTTGTGTTTCGTTTTAATGTACTGTGAATAGTAATTAATTGACAACCAGCCCTTAAAACAAGTGAAACATTTCAAATACCTGGGTAGCATAATATTATCCTCAGGGACGATTGACTCTGAGATTGAGAACAGGTGCACTAAAGCAAATCAGGTCATATGACAAATGACTCCTTTACTGAAAAACAAATACACCACAACTGAAACAAAAAGGGCACTGTACAACACAATTTTCCTCCCAACTCTATGCCACCAGTGTCAAACATGGACACTAGCAGCCAAGAACAAAAGAAAAAATTATTACGACAGAAATGAGATGTTTAAGGAGAATACAAAATGTGACAAGAAGAGACCAAATAAGAAATGACACCATCAGGGCAAAGGTTAGAGTAACAACAGTATTACACTGTATCCATAAACAGCAAAGTCAAATTGTTTGGCCGTATTATACGGTTACCATCAGACAGCATATCACAGACAACATTCACACTAAGATTTGTAGGTGAGATAGGAAGAGGCCGCCCACGCAGGAGATGGAGAGAGGAAATTACAGAAGCATTAAATATCCCATTATATGAAGCAAATCATCGAGCGCTATCAAGACGTCTTCTTGTCCCATAAACACTGAAAGGTGTATGAGGTAAGAGACAAGACAAGACAGGAACAGTAGTTTCGCAATGGTTATGAATTAGTGCTATCATTAATATGTCGTGTAATTTAAGATGGAAAGAAGCGCATTGGTTATCTTAATAAATGAACCTTTATCTGCTCCTTTTGATATGTATGTTTCAATCAATGACTTTCACGGCACAAAAGTATGTAAAAACCTTAAGTGGAAGAGAGGACAGCATAATATTCGCTTAGTTGTGGAACATTTGGTGAATGTGCTAGAAAATTACGAGAGTGGTTAAACCCGAAAACTCACTGAAATACGTACAGGGCAATTTCACTTGCCGATGTCACCTGCAGCATAACGGTGGAGCGTTCGATGTTTCTCGTGTTTGGACTGTGTGACACTGCTCCACGCTCTCAAACAGTGTGTTTGTGCGAGAAATCTGTAACAGTGAAGTGTGTGCTTGTATGTCAACCATTTTTTTTTACAAGTTTAATGTATGAGAAGCGTTTAAGTTTTCTTATAAATCGTATTCATGACAATCATTCGTTGTTTGTTTGTAAACAATTTGATATATACGTGAAACATTACATCTTTGTGAAGTGTATCAGTGGATGAAATCTACTGTGTGTTTGCATGAAAACCGGGGTTTTTTTTTTTGGTAAAAGATATAATTACACGACACCCATCAATTTTTTTTTTTGTAGATAATTTTGTTGCGAAAACCGTCTTACAGTCAGAAATACTGTTATTAGTTTATGATTTAAAAAAAACCCCTTCCAGAAAAGATAAAAGCCACAGCAGCAACTTTTACCTGCAGAATTATGTTGCATTTCCCCATAAATCTCCATTATTAATCCAAAGATACCTGGAATATATTTATGGCACCAGCCATTCTGTGACCTTGTCTTTCCCCTAGAGTATTTTTAGACCTCGTTTTGTTACGGTTTCGCAAAATGATAACCTTGGTGAAGGTAATGGCCAGGTTAAACGAAAGCCTGCATAAAACTCGCAGCTCTACAGTTGTCTGTTTTACATTTTCTAACTGGACGTAAAGTCTAGCTTAATACCCTATGACACTGGTTCCTAAATAACAAAGTCCCGGAACTCCTGCTGTTTACAAATCGATGCCATGGACCCCCATAAGTTGGAACAGTTTCATGTCTTTATGGTAGCTATGTCCTTTAAATGCAAAAGGAATTTTTTCAGAAAAGGTAGGTAACCGTTAATAAGTAAACGCTACACTAACAAATATATCCATACTACAAGAGCTTAATATTGAAGAAGGCTGGCTAGTAAAGAGGATTAAAGAGAGAAAACTTAAATATTTTGGACACATTAAACGTCATGATAATCTAGAGAAAACCGTCTTGGATGGGTACATAATGGGAAAAAGGAAAGAGAGGAAGATCAAGGCGAAGATGGCTGCAAGACATCATTGATTATCTGCAAATGGATGCAGCAGCAGCAGGCCATCTTGCTCACAACCGAGAGGCCTACAGGAGTGCTGTTAGGGAGGCAAAGTTCCATATGGGACATGCAAATGAATGAATGAATGACACTACACTAAAGAAACACAGTACGAACTTTGAGAGTTTTCAAAATCACAATAAAGTAGTTAAGAAAACGTAGACAGCAGTTAGTATTCCTACTTGTTCTGACAAATGAACAGAATACGAAACGCGTGAGAGCTAACCAACCTAAACATGGTGAGAGAAATTAAGCCTCTTTTTATCCCGAACAGTCGCTTCCACATCAAGTTCAGTATTTCCTATTTTCATTCTTAAATCTAGATCACCATTAAACAGATTCCTGTGCTTGTTCTTCATCGAATAATATGTGGAAAACATTTGTTCACAGAAGTATGGGGAACAAAAGGGAACGAGATGCTTCAACGCTTTCTCGCACATATAAAAGAAAAAAAACACCCAGAATTGGTCCGGTCTGCGTTCTTTGAAAATTATCTTCAGTGAGTCAGCACAAGATGTCTCAGCAACTGCATGTTGCTCTTCCACACAACGTTTAATTAACGAAGCATCGGCTGTTAAAAATTTCACAGCGAAAATTTCATACAAAAAGACCATGAGTTTTTTGGTCACGGACCCCGACGGACCACCAGTTGGGAACCCCTGCCCTATGATACTGTCACGCTCGAGAGCGGATATCATAATCTATCCGCGTCCTTGGCGACAGGAAACTATGGCTTGAAGGTGTCTAGGAAGAAACAGAGCGGGTTTTAGCAAAAAATTAAGCAAGAAACAATTGTCAAGATTTATGCGTATACAAACATAGCCCGGGCGTGGTGATGCTTATGTTTCATATTTTCCTGGACATAACTGTACACTGCAGGGTGATGACAGACTTAACAGTTGTCTTAGAAACGATATTAATGTATCGGAGATGAGGTTCTTGACTCAGAGATGAGATGGTTATGTCAGAGATAAGATAAGATGGTTATATAAGACATGGGATAAGATAGTATCTCAGAGATAAGATGGCTATCTTTGGTATAATATAAGATATAATATAAAATATAATATAAAATATGATATAATGTAAGACCTGAGATGTAAGATAAGATGTTTGTCTGAGATATAAGATAAAGTGGTTATCTCAGAGACAAGACAGGATGGTTATCTGAGATATAATATGAGATGGTCATCTCAGATATAAAACAAGATGGATATTACAGAATGAATCAACGAATTATCTTTATTTTTAAAGGGTAAAGAATTGGGCACGCAGGCCCGTCTTACAATCTGCCCTTCATCACTCCATCTTTCATTCTTCCCACATACTTGATATGGTTATCTCAGATATAACGTTACCTCAGGACACAGAGATAAAACAAGGTGGTTATCTCAGAGATAAGTTGGTAATTTCAAGGGGGGGGGGGGCTAAAAACACGGTTATCTTGGTCAGGGGGTCAAAAACTATTGAAGACCGCCCCCCCCCCCCACGTGTTTTGGCACCGGCTGTGCTCGAGTGGCCTAATCAAAATTTTACCTTTAACCCTAAGGGTGAGGGGTTCATGGCCAGCTACTGATGTCCCCCAGTCTAATTCACTACAGAAAATTGGTACCGGAAACAGAAGAGGTGCTGAGGACATCAAAAACGAGGAACATCTATGAGCAAAGGAGACACTGGAAAGCAACGAATATGCGACTGTCGGCTGAGATGAAAAAATAAGAGATCATATGAAGGAAATTAGGATTTCTTTGTTAGAAACGTTGACTAACTTGTTGCTTTAAAAAAATATGTTTCCTACTTTTCCTAGCTCCCCCACTCCCTTTTAAATCAGCACAACAAATCATTAATCCACCTTTCCCTCGCTCAACAGTTTCACTGTGCTACATCATGTAGGCATATTGGGCATAAATATTGATTGTTTTCACTGATTCTTTCTTTTGTTTTCTTAGTATAAGCGTATAAGCGCCATTTGCTTCATCTGAAGACTGAAATGATGGTCATCTCAAAGAAAAGATGTAGCATTACCATCGATGGCACAGAACTGAAACAAGTTGATAGATTCAAGTACTTAGGGACGATTATAACAGCTGATGGGAAATGTCACAACGAAATAAAAAGCAGACGTGCTCAGGCCAAATCAGCATTCCAGAAAATGAGAAACATCTTGTGCAACAGCTCCATGGAAACAAGATTCCGAGTACTTAAATGTTGTGTCCAGCCAATTTTCTTTTATGGGTGTGAAGTATGGTCCATGAATATGAGAGTAGAACGAGAAATGGAGGCCATCGAAATGTGGTTCATAAGAAGGATGTTGAAGGTACCATGGACAGCTATTAAAACCAACGAAGAAGTCTTAAGAGAGGCTGGAGTTAAAAGGCAAATTACAGCACAGATCAGAGGCAGACAAGCGAGATTTGTAGGACATTTTATGAGAAGAGGGAAACTGGAACACATTGTGGCAACTGGAAAAATTGAGGGAAGAAGAGACAGAGGAAGACACACAGAGAGAGGTTACTGGATGGGCTGTCACTGAGGCTAGGAAGAAAGCACCGGCGGATCTCATAATCAAGTCTAAAGACATGGAATTGTGGAGAGAAATGATCGCCTACGCCACGCGGCACGGCACTTGATTGATTGATTGATTTGCTTAATATTTGTTTGACTTGATAAAAATAAAATCATAAGATGGTGCTCAAAAAACTGTATTCTGAAAATATTTATTAAAATTAATTATTTACTCAGCGAATTATTGTACGCTTTACTTATTTTTATCAACAGAAGAATCTTGAACGGGGGAAATAGTCCGCTAATGCTGCACTTGTTTCTTCACTGACAGAATGAGAAGCGAGACAACTTTTACAAATGATCAATGGTATATCCCACGTTTCAACAGATGCTGTCCATTTAATGTACATTCTGTCCCATGTTGATTATGATCTGTTTTTGTTTTCTTTTTTTTTTAGGGGGGGGGTGTGGGGGAATGAGGGGAGGGGTGGGGTTGGGGGAACTGCAAAAAAACTTTCACAGACCTCTGGAAGTCTTGGCTCCAAGGAACCTATCTCCCGCAGTGTCAGGGCTTTAAAATACTTGTCTGGGGGTTGGGGTGGGGGTGGGGGTGAGTAGTTCATCTACAGCTTTCCTTGCTTGGAGTGTGAGAATATAATCAACTACAGCTTTCCTTGCTTGGAGTGTGAGAATATAATCAACTACAGCTTTCCTTGCTTGGAGTGTGAGAATATAATCAACTACAGCTTTCCTTGCTTGGAGTGTGAGAATATAATCAACTATAGCTTTCTGTACTCGGAGTGTGAGAATATAATCAACTACAGCTTTCTGTACTCGGAGTGTGAGAATATAATCAACTACAGCTTTCCTTACTTGGAGTGTGAGAATATAATCAACTACAGCTTTCCTTGCTTGGAGTGTGAGAATATAATCAACTACAGCTTTCCTTGCTCGGAGTGAGAGAATATAATCAACTGACTCCTAACTATCCGCCCTTCCTAACTGAACATGAGCAAAGCGACAAGATGGTCTCGCTTGTTATTACAGTTTAATATAAAAATATCTGTGTAAACTTTGCCAGGACTAAAACTTAAACTATATTTTGTATATCAAAACATTTATTAGTATTTCGTCGTGGATATAACTGCGCGAGTCTTTTATGTTTTCCTATTTTTTTAAAACTTCATATTAATCGACTTTTTTCCGCCAACGGAGGCATTTTTCATGTTCTGCACATCCAGTAGACTTTAACGTCGCGAAACGCAATGAGGTATGTCAACACACAAACAGAATAATCGACGCTGGTTAGACGCTGCTATCGCTTCCGCCTCGAAGGTTCACTTGCTGTCGCAAAGTTCTTTGGAATGCCACTCGTTTAGCTGTCTTTTAAGCTGCAGAAATCCTCTCCTTTTGAACAAAGGATGTCTCCATAGATGCTCTCTTTCCCAGAGGGCAACGAGTTGAAAACAGTCGAGTCTTTTTCATCACCGCTGCCTCCAACACTACTCACGCTCTCCCGCATATCCGGCCTGTAGTAGACTTGAGACTTTTGGAGCAACCCCGATGCTGAAGACCTTTCTGGTTCTTCCGTTACAGCATTTGCCCATCTAAGCTTCGTCGACTTCCGAACCAGTTCGGGAGCTTGTTTTGGGGGAAACTGTATGGAAATACCAGTTTTTTTCTCACGATTGCTTTTTCGCTTAGAAGACTTCTCTAAAGTAGTGCTATCTGGAGTCGTTTCAAAATGCGACTTACAGTGGGGGGCAAATCTGAAAGCAATGAGGCGCTCAGACGTGGTGTTTCCTGTCAGATCACAGACAAGTCGTTGAGTTTTAAAGTCTTTGCTAACGTTAAGTTTCATCCTGACCTCATCATTGTTTTTCTGCGAGATGTTGCAGTCGTCGGCGACCTTCTTCCTCGTTTGACTGGCAAATTTTACCACGTGCTTCCTGTCTTTAAGCAGCCGTCCCTGGTTTTCGCTGGGTCCCTGCTGGTGGCGTGAGGATCGAGGAAGTAGTGAGTTGTTTGTGCTCTCCAAGGCGTCGTAAAACTGTTCAGAATCATCTCGGTTTGAATTAGCTTCAGTTCTGGTTTTGCGCGCATCAGCTGATGGTGAATCTACGTTCTGAGCTGGACGTCTGCAATAATCTCTTGGCCGCGATTTTGGTTTCGAGAAGTCGTCATTCCTTCGAGAAACCACTTTTTCTAATAATTTTTGTGAGTCTTCATCCTTCTCATAGACTTGTCGAGTGTCATGTTTCTGCTTTTGGTTGAGACGCTGGTCGTTCTGAAGCGAGTTGTCGCTTTCGCAAATGGATTGAGTTCCCATCCCCGGTCTTTGTTGATTCGGGTGCCGATTTTCATCTCTTGAAGAAGTTTGTTCATTCTCACTGCTACTGGCTTCTTGGTCGTCGGTGAAAGATGGCGCTGCGCCGGCTTCATAACTGCCTGTGGGGATGCACCGTGCCATCGTTCTGCTTCCTGTGCAGGCTGACGCAGCAATCTCCCGGGTTAAAAATCCTTCAAGCAAGGACGGCAAAGGATATACCCCAATAACAGGAACGGCGTTCAAGTTCTGAAATTTAAGATCTTGGCCGGGGGCTATGAGCCGTACAGTTTCATTGTTCTTTACCGGGGAAGAGGTCTGCACAGAATTATCTCTCGTTTTAGACGGGCTGGAATCTTCTGGAGACGTGAGACCAGCTTCATTGCCTTGGAACCGGAGAGCTCTTTCACTCTGATATTCCGGTCTCCTACGAGAGATTTCTTCCCGTTCATCGTGCGCTGTCTGAATAGCTTTGCTAGCAACAGCTCGACCAGCTTTGTCTGAATGTTTGTCCTTAATAAATGTTACGCCTTTTAGTTTATCTCCAACAAAAAACTTTACTAACGATTGACTGTCATCGAGTAGACGACCCTCAGGGTAAGTCTGGATCGATTTCTCTTTATAAGCGGCCCGCCCGCTGTCAGTGCTACTAAATATCGTTTTTGTATTACGTTCCATTTCAGACCAGTCGTGACTTTTCAAATGATCTTTTTTATGAAACAAATTGGCCTCACCCCTGCTGTTGCTACTGCACATTGTAGAAGAGGATGCAGTATGACTTCTGTTTTGCTTTCCGAATTTCGCGAGGCCTAATGAAGCTTTACTCTTCTGGACAACGGCCCTGGAAGGTCTGTTTATCCTGCAGCTGTTGTCTCTTTCTAACGGTCTATGGTAAAGATTCGCCCTGTTCTGCGGCTGAATTTGAAAGGTAACTCCTTCTCTTTTACACTGCCTGTCGTTTTCTTTGTCGCGAAAACTCTCTTGGCTGTGAAGGTCAGTTCTTACAAACATGGCTTTGTTTGTGAGTCTTGTTACCAACCTACTCTTTGGAACATCTTCCACGGATTCTTGATGGCGATTCTCTGGAGGTATATCCTCACCGTGGCACGTGGTGCAGATAGCCTTGACTTCCTGGCTCGGCGTTTTAGTCACTGTCATTGTGATAACACTTTTCGGTATGACCGACACGTGGTCAGGGCTTCTGCTTCCGCCGAGGGGGTTTTCATCCTGAATCTGAGACACGGACAAGCATGTCTGGGGCGTTATGCTATCTTCGTCGCTGCTACAGTAACCTGCATGTCCGCCAGACCGTGTGGAATGGCGCTTTTTACTGCGAACAAGGGTATTTCTTTGTTTCGTTTCTAAGTCGCGAAAAGATGATTCTTTTGACTTTTGTCGGAAGTAAACGTGACTGGGTGATGTAGTTCCCTTGAGCCGATGACCGCATCTAGCATAGGGCGCGTTCTGAAAACTTAGTGCACTCTTGTCTGTTCTTATAGCGAATTTCCTATCAGGCCGAATTGTCTTTGGACTTCGAAAATATCTTTTCCCTGTGTCATGGCCGGAAGCAGTAGTAGTATCTGTAGATGAGTTCTGACTTACTCTGGGAGGGCTTGATGAGGAGGAGGATATCAGGACAGGTCTTTTAGGGTTGGCCACATGTTTGTCTATTCTATATGCAGGGACGGGGCCGTAGCATGCGCTTGGATGGCCATGATATGGAATCCCATGCACAGAGCCTTGGCCTAATCCGTAGCTGATGGTCAGACTGGTAGGAGCAGAGTTTGTGATACTGAACAGCGGCAAAGTGCTGCGACCGGCGAAGCTGCTTTTGGAAAGATGAGTGATCTTCTGCTGGCTAGCACTCGAATTATGGCGTGGAACAATAAGGTCAAAGTTAAGGATGGAGGATGGAGATAATGGATAATGATATGGAAATTTGGGTGTGGGCTGTATATAGTTGGTATTGTTAGCTGTACCATTGACTGAGAAAGACGTGTTGGGCATGTTGCCATCATTTGCTGGGGACTGAACAGACTGTTCAGAGTTATCAGTGCTGTCATGGGGCTGTGGCACCTTGCAGTTGTCGCTAATCTGATACGACTCTTCACTGACCTCCTTAAAATTGATGTCTTCAGGCGTTAGCTGCCTAAGCAAGCCCGTCTCTTCCACAGTTCTGAAGTTGAGCTGCGCGTATTCGAAAGTTTGCAGTTGCTGCCATTCGTGGGTGGACATGCCGAAAACGTAACTGCTGATATCTGAACCACCAACTCTGCCAACGTGGGAGACGGGGTAAGGTAGTGGATCAGGCTGCTTGTCGCGGTTTCCAGGGGCAGTCTCACAAACGTAATCCCTGCGTTGCCTCTCCACGAGTTTTAAACCCTCCTCACCTTCACAGTCAGCTGGATTCAATCCAACGCAAACTGCGCTGGCAGTGGAATTCTGTCCTTCTTGTATAATCACCAGATTATCTAAAGTGCAAGGATTCTGGACCGAATCAAGCGTAACTGGTGCTTCACGCTCTAACTGGGCAGCGATGACGTCCATTTCAACAGCAGCATCTTGACACAAGTTGTAGTCGACGTCTCGGTAGTTGTATACATAGGGCTGCAAGGACTTCATGGTCACAGCTAGCATCTTTTCCAGCTTCAAGGCTTCCACCAGGCGCCTCATTTTAGGGATATTTTTCTCCCGCACGACAGCCTCACCAAAATCCCGTGTCGATGTCCCGCGCATGTTGTTCCCTTCGACTTCACCGGGTAGAGCACCTGCATTTAGGACAGAGTTTTCTGTGGAAATACAGCTTATGTAGACAAAGATGCTAAAAGAAAGAAAACCACAAGAAGAATAGAAAAGAAAATAGAAACTATAGAAGAGACCTATGGCATCTTTAATCCACATTCTTAGAATCTTTGCTATCATTTCGCCTTCATATGCGATGTGGGAACTTCCCTTAAACTCAGCTTAATCTTTGGACTCATTTACCTCCGTCACCATGAAAAATGTCACAGCGCATTCACTTCATTCATTTACCATCGCTACACATATTTGTATCATCCGGACTTTCTAACACTCTTACTTACAAACCTGCCTATGGTTTTTCAGGCAACACGGACATCTTGGACAAAAGAAGCACTTCCGAGCGCTTCTTCTAAACCCACGTGGTTGATAAAATGAACGACTAAGATGAGAGGGGCTGGCGTTGCTTCTAGGTGTATCTGGGACGTGAAGACGTAACGGTTCTGAATCCTAGAGATGGCATAGTCTTTGGTGATAGGGCCAACTGGACTCTCATTCTACTTATGGTGTTCCGCTAATGTTAGATCACGTTATTGCTCACTCATATTGTAATGTCATGCGATACAGCAGAAAGCTTTGCCGTATTAAGAAAATGTGTCTCCACTTTGCCATCTGAAAGCTCAAATCGTTGCTATTTAAATGTGTTCTTTACCTGCTAACTAAAATTACAGTTCACGAAGCTTTTGTGTGTCATACTTGAAGCAGTTTTACAGAAATTATATGAAGTACATACACATTTTATTCTCAAAAATTATTTCAAATATATGTGCATAAAGATTAATTAATTTGTTAGGTGCGCCATAGACTAAAGTTTCTCCATTTCGTGGCTTTTTTTAATGTGCCACTTGCTTAGCCCGATTAAATATATATATATATAACGTTTCCATCTCTTTCTTTTTTTTCCTTTAGTTTCTTTGCTCCTTCTTCTTCGTTCGCTTCTACCGCCAAGACTGCCCCGTGATCCTAATGAATTTACTCCTCGATAGGTCCCGTGGTCCCCCTGTGGTCCCCGAAAGGACCACAAAAGGTTCAGAGTATCGCACGGCTTGGGCCTGTATTCTCGGTGGATCTCAGAAGCGAGAATGCGTGACACCGTGGTTTTCGTTGCACCAGTTTAATCTAGAATTGGACTTTCTCACCGGAAAACCTCCACGTGTTTTGAATATCAGTATATCCCCGCTGGGTGAGAGGTGGTTGCCCATCCAAGCTAGAGCTGGACTTTCTCACCGGAAAACCTCGACGTGTTTTTGGATACCCGTGTATCCCCATTGGGTGAGAGGTGGTTGCCCATCCAGTCCAGCGTTGAACTTTCTCACCGGAAAACCTCAGCGTGATTAGGATACGCATACATCCCCGCCGGGTGAGAGGTGGTCGCCTATCTAGACTGCACTGGTCCAGTGTCCCCGACTTTAGCATTTTATGGTTGTGGCCGCTACCCTTACTAGTTGTGACCAGGGCGGAGCTTTTGTCCAGGAGGACGAATCCTCGCCACTAGTGACTTCCACCCCTGGGTTGAGCCAATTTAGGCGTATTATCCCAGTATGGGCGTGTTTTGGACGTGACCGACCTCTAGAGCGGAGGTACCGTGACACGAGAAGCCATCAAGTTTCACCACTGGTTTAAGCCGGTTTAGGCATATTTCACCAGTATGGATGTATATCGGACTTGACCGGCCTCTAGAGCAGAGGTGCAGTGGTATGGATAGCTCTCGCCGCGAGACTACTGGACATACCGATTAAGCTTCACTTTATACTTTCCATCATATTTTTCACATCGGCGCCGCAAGGCAACCCTAATTGCTTTTTCGCATTTTCTTCATTGGCCGGGAGGAGTTTCACTCCACGCGCGGGATCCGAAGAATCCAGCAGTGTGGTTTTGAACTAATAAAAGCGCTCTTTCCACAAGGGTCGGAGCTTGGTAAGTATATATTAGCTCTAGAGTTGTCACAGTTATCCAAGTAGGATCATGCCATCTAAGGAACCTGGACTGATTTAATGAGCCATTCGCGGTTTCACCGTGAGACAGTGTGAACTTAGACATGCATTGCTTAATCTTTGAGACAAGCATATGACTACTGGCAGGATCAACCACATAGCTTTCTTCACCGAATCTTAGTCGGATATCTGCCGACAGACCGACGCGGGGCAAGGGAGACAGTGCTCTGCTCAGAGCGGATCCCTTAAGACCCCGGCAGCGTTTCATTTCCTGTAACCGGCGGCGGCCAGCTCTCTCTGCTCTAACGAACGAGAAGAAAGCCCGGCACCCACAACCAACGTACATTACATGCTGCAGACCCGATACTCTTTGTGAGAGATGGGCCAATGTCGAGACTATCGGTCGACAAAACGGTAGTACAACGTTAGCACGAACCTGGCTGGCTAGCCGTTTATAGGCTTCGCTCGACGGACAAACCACTCGCTTTGCATCGAAACACCTTAACTCTCGCTGTCCTGGAAGGGAGCGAAAACCTTTCTTCCCACGCACGGAACTCGAGAGCACTTTTTCGTCAAAAGAACGGTCGGCCTGCGCAACAGCAGCCCGCGCTGTGCAGCTCGGCGCGGCTCTGCGCGGCTGACAGTTTTTTCTTTGCTGGTATTCTAGCTTCTATCCTCCCACGATACGTATAAAGAGTATGAATAAACGTTTCTTTCTGGCTGCTTTAGTCTTTGGTGCTCTGCAACCTGTCTAATTCAGTCAGTAAAAGATACAAGTCCCCCACTTCCCAATCATGCCACAGAGGCACATGGGAGATATGATGTTACTGCACATCCTGTACCAGTTCGAGTATGCCGTGGTCAGCATCGCGCCCGGTCCCTTTACTTCCTCAGATCTAAGAGGAGCCATACACCTGCTTCTACAGGTGGGCAACAAGGGTCCCTCTGCCCGGACATGCACCATCCACCCTCGTCACGACAGAATTAGTGAAGTAATCACTTACCTACTCAGACACTCAGTAAAAAAAACAAAAAAAAACAGAGGAAAATGTACGAGAGGGAGTCGAAAAGTTCTTCATCTGTCTTTTCATTTGCTACATCCTTTGATCTGTAGTTACTTTTTAACTCGCTCTCGTGTACAGAAAATAGCTGGCCTTTGTATTTGTCTTTTACAAATTTACTTTAATTTTTCAAACCTTTACAGCTGAACTAAGCCTGTCAGACTACATGAACTACTGACTCAGATATCACGTGACCAAAACTTAATACAATGTAAGGATGACCAAAGCATTATATTACACGTTTGCTACTCAATATAAAACTGGTGCAAAATTAGGTGTTTGTACCTTGGTTTGTATTATGAAGTCCGCTTTCAAGGGCTGGTTTCCTGTCGGCCGAATTAATGCCAGGGTTGCTCTTCCATGGCGTCTTCCTAGCTTCCGAGTCCTTGACGTCTAAGCACATTTCTTGCAGCTGCATCGGCTGAAGCTCCATCTAACGTTTCGTTCAGAAAGAAACACATACTACGGTTTTCAGTCAGTCAATTGCATGTCCCTTTCGGAACTTTGCCTTCCTAACAGCTCTCCTGCAGGCCTCTCGGTTGTAAGCAAAATGCCCTGCTGCTGATGCATCCATTTGCAGATCATCAACGATGTCTTGCACCCATCTTCGCCTTGGTCTTCCCCTCTTTCTTGTTCCTATTATGTACTCTTCCAAGACAGTCCTCTAAATTATCATGACGTTTAATGTGTCCGAAATATTTACGTTTTCTCTGTTTAATCCTCTCTACTAGCCAGCCTTCTTCAACATTTAATATGGGTATATTTGTTCTTTTTTGTGTCCATGATATGTGAAGAACTCTTCTGTAGCATTTACATTCAAAGGCATTTATGTGTTTCCCAGCTGTTTTGTTAAGTCTCCAGGTCGCACAGGCATATATTGCAATGGAAAAGATGCATTCCCTTAAAAATCTTATTTATAGTTTTTACTTTGGTGAAAGTTATCTGTTACACACACGCGCGCGCGCACGCATGCACGCACACATAAAAGACACATCGATGAATACATACATTACATTACATACATACGTTATATACATACATTAAATACATACATTACATACATACATTACATTACATACATACATACATTACATACATACATAACATACATACATACATACATACATTACATACATACATACACACATACATACATACATACACATATACACACATACATGCACACATACATACATACATACATACATACATACATACACATACAAGCATAAAATCTTGGTGATAAGAAAGAATAAACTGGACCAAACAGGTGGAGTGTAAAAGAAGAACTATTCTTTCATATGAATACAGAGCAGAGCCCGAAACAGATCTGGGACCACACAGCCCAGTATTTATTTATTTCTGCAATTTCAAGACGAGCCCTGGATCCAGTTTTACAGCTGGGTTTGGTGGAAAGCTAGGTGCTGAAGTGGAACCCACCATCTGGAACAAGAGAGGCATCAGCTCTAACCATATCTGTGACGCAGAGATTTCCTCATTCAATACACACGCACGCACGCACGCACTCACGCACATACATACACACATACACAAATACCTACCTACCTACCCGTCCATCCACCTACCCACCTACCTACCTACCTACATACATACATACATAGACACATGCACACACAGGCACAGACATACATGTATATTTTACACTAATCTAAATGAATTTATGAAATGCAGTCATTAATGTTGTTTCCAACCAAAAAAAACCCGTAACATATATATATATAAGAAATATAGAATGTCATTTCATGACAGAATTTTTTTTTGACAAGAAATGTGACAGGGAGTGAGGATACACGAATGTAACTCCTGGGGAGATAACTGGCAGAATTCAGGTACAGCCATGATCTACTCTGGAACTAGTGCATGAAATTATCTGTTTATATACTAACCTCACATTGTCTCCCCTCGTCACCTTTAACATTTGACCTGGTGTCTGCGTACCGGGTAGCAAAACTAGAGCCCACATCCGGGCTCTTGGAGGCACTGCGACTTCCGTTTTCCAACATTCGTGGAGTATGCGTGGTGGCTTCATTAGTCTTGCTAATGCATGTGCTGTTATCTTGGTCTGAGAAGTTCTCATCCGTTTTCTGTAGTTGGGAGCTAACAAGTTTGGGATACTGGAGTTTGTCGTCGCCTCTGAGCCAGGTCTGGAAACATTTATGGCACA
This sequence comes from Achatina immaculata, assembly GCA_009760885.1. Lineage (NCBI taxonomy): Eukaryota > Metazoa > Mollusca > Gastropoda > Stylommatophora > Achatinidae > Lissachatina > Lissachatina immaculata. The sequence goes on along the minus strand of CM019716.1, from coordinate 33,226,695 downwards.
ATCTTTCTTCAGTAACAACAGTTTTCTGACCAGAGTTTACATGCTCGGAATTTTGCTTCGAAGATGAAGATCTCAAATCTTTACCCCGAGGCTCGCCCGAGACATTGTTCACAGCCAGGACAGGAAGCGCCTCTCTCGAGGTGCGGGCATCAACAGCAGGAGCACAGTCGAGAAGATCAAGGGCTCCTTCTGTCATGTTTTCATCGACCACTCTTAAAATAGTGTCATCTGTTCGTAAGTTCACTGGGCTGTTTTGGAAGGTTTCTGAGCGAGTCTCATTTACCTTCTGAGACTCCACGCTGCCTCTTAGAATCGAAGACCCCCTGCTCGGTGATGCAGTTGAATGTTCCTTTGCACTTTCTCTCTTCTCATCAGTACTCTCCGAACCACATTCTTCATAAATCGTTGGCATCTTATTGTACCTGGAAGACAAAAATCCCAATCTTGATCCTGGACGTTTTTCAAAAAGTCGGCTTTGACGTTGTTTCAATGTCCTCTCGTAGAGCAGTCTGTTTCTTTGCAAATTCTTGTTGGAAAAATTCACGCACAGGAAAATAGCGGAAAGTGGCAGCGTACATAGAAATAATACCATTACGATAGAAATAACAACAACCCCACTGGTTCCAGTTTTCATAATTTGATCATACACCGTCCTGGTATTTGCGGATTTGTTAGAATTCAGAAACGTATCAAGATCCTCGCATATCGAACCCTTATATCCATGCAGGCATCTGCCGCAGAATCCAGTAAATGCATCACAACGGTTATCAAAGCAGTTCTGAGGACAGCCGTTCTTGCAGTCTTGGCCATAGAAACCCGACCGGCATTTCGCTGAGCACTTTGGACCGGAATACCCAGGCAGGCACCTGATGCAGGTGCCGCTCTCCGGTCTGCAGGATCTGTTCATGCAAGTGGCCGGACAAAACGAGGCGCAGTTGATGCCGTATTTTCCCGATGTACACCGAAGCTGGCAGTCCGGGGGCATTAGTCCAGCAGGGCAGTATGCCAGAATTCCAGCAAGAAGGCGCAGGGCTAAGACCGTACTTAAGAACCTGGTCAACATTTCAACGTTTTTCAAATGGATGAAAAGCATAAATCAGTTATTATACGAAAGATGGCCACCATGCAGTTCTCGTGATTAAAAGAGAGGCACCCAGTATTATACGATGTCATTCTGATGATTATGACTGACATATATGTCTCAGGCATTTCCCGTGGTGTCCTTCACTGAAAAAGCAACTCATACAAAGTAGTAAATATATAATACACATAGAACAGCGCACATACACATAAATTATAGCACAGTTCAGTTCTTTAAATCAAAATGATACAGCCGACAGACTAGCAAATGAATGCACAAGGAAAGAACAATTCAGGCACAGAATATAGTAAAGGGAAGTGAAAGCACTAGTAAAAAGGAAGTAACAAACACCTGGAGGCACAGAACAAGCGGCAGATATCCACAGAACTCCACGCTAAGACTAAACAAACAACAATCTTCCAGGCTGCGAACAGGATACTGCAGACTAAACGCCCGTCTCCACAAGATAAAAGCTGCGCCAACAGCCCAGTGCATGTGCCAGAACATCTGAACACATGCTACAGACCTGCACCATATACAGAGACCTCATAGCCTAGGTGTGTCTCCGAGGGAGAGAAGCACGGAGGAGGAGAAACTCTGGGGTTTCTTCGAAGACCTGCTGCTGACAGCAGGATTCTTGGGGGCAACCCGACTTTCTATTTAGTAACCTGAGCATGCGAAACAGAAGAAGAAAAAAGAAGAAGATACAGAAATATTTAGTATACTAAGACTAAAACTGTTATTGAATCTTGTCCAAAGCAAAAAAGTCGGTCGACGAGGAAAAGAAAAGAAGTAAGAAGCTGGTAAATAAAAGTGGCCGGTGGCTAGTACATTTCAGTCATGCCACCAAATATGAAGCGTGCCCAGTGCCTTGTCTTAGCTTCTGAAGGGAAGCGAGAAGGTAGGCTTCTTCAGTAGACTCCACTTACCAATGGTAACGTTGTTCTTCATACTTTATGCTGCTATTACCAACCACTGCATCTGCTACCTAGAGTTCCTTGTTTGCTGCAGTGTTGTGATGCATGAACTAAACGGTTGACCAGCCTGCATCCAGTCTCTATGTGAACAGATATCACTGTTTCACAATTGATGCGGCTTTGAAGGGCGTGCTCTTTGAGGTGCCTAGCCACAAGTAAGAGGTCGACCGTGTGAAACTCTAAAGAGGACATTTTTAAGAGAGGCCAAATTGGTGGGCATAAAATCCGTTGATGACGTTGAAAAGCTCGCTGAAAGCAGGAAAACTTGGCGAACTACCATGCGAGCCCTATGTGACGTTTAACGGCACAGGAAGAAGCCACGTGTACAAAAAAGAAATAGCAATCTCAAACTTCGTGTGTATTGCGATACGGAATGAGATATTTGGTCTTCTTGCATCCCTATAGGGCTGCGAACTAATCTTCTCTGCAGCTTACACTGAATCACAACCATCGCATCGGATGGGGAGTGGGTTACAACACCTGGCTTTATATCCTAAAGATGACTCAGTGAGCAGGCTTCGCGACAAATTCTCATTGCCTGTGGCGACTCACATCGAATCCTTCAGAGTAGGTTAAGCTGAAGGAAGGAACAAACAAACGAATAAACTTTTACTTGAAAAAATTTTAAAAACTGGCACATGGACTCGTCTGACATTCTGTCATGTGTCTCTCAAACTTACATTCAAACGCAGTCATTAACATCAGTTTAATACTTGTCTTAAAACATGTGAAAGCAATACTAAATATGGATACAAAACTATTACATATAAACTCGTATCCATACATTAATAATATATACAGATAAAACATAAGATGAAGTTATACATTCTCACACACACTACAGCAAATATGATAAACAAATAGCGTACGTGAACGATTTAAGGACCTCTTTAAGCAGACTTTGACTGCTAGGAATGTAGAGCTCTCTCTCTCTCTCTCCCTCTCTGTGAGAGAGAGAGAGAGAGAAAGAGAGAGGGAGAGAGAAATTTGTAAGAAACGGTGGTGAAGAATTCTGTAGGTAGGACCACACAAGAAGACACAAACAGCACCAAGAAGACATGAAATAGTGGGCGATGGCCAGTTCTGCTTGGACTTATAGCACAATCATGTTTTCTCTAAATAAAAATTCATTGACAAGAAGGAAGTCTCTTTTGCTTTGCAATTAACTGATAATACTCACAATGTCACATTCATCTTCTCCTTTGTATTACTTCATACCATGACAGGTGCATATTACATTAAAATCAAGTTTAATAAATTGTGCTTTTCGCTCCACTGTAGATCTTTCGTGTGTCTTCCGGTACCGTCAGCCATGATCGTTTAATCTCGTCTCTCTTTACATTTCCTATGCTTGTCTCAGAGAGTACTCGCCACTTTGAGGATAATTGTGAACAAGCGCGTCATCAGTTCTTGTGTTCTAGTACTAACCTAACCATTCCCCTCCTCCCATAAATACTCTTATTTATTTTATTTTAAAAAGTTAGAACTGATGAAAAAGGTCACAAATTCCATTCGAATCTGAAGTTTGATCCCTTCCTGTCCTATCATGTGAAGATTGTGGGCTTTGCAATAAAAATGAATAATTAACGTACTTTTTTAAAATACAAAATCCAAGAAAATGGACATATCTCTCTTTCGAGCCACACTATGCAACAAACAGGCAATATCTGTTAGGAATAAGCTTTTTCCACAGTAACAAGATGTTACTATCATGTTATAAAATGTAAAGCTTGATCTACTGTATATTATATTCTAGTTACTTTCCACAGCTTTCCTATATTGACTGTACACAGGAAACTCTCTACTGTAATGGAAAAAAAAGTAGGAACAACTTTATTACTAATCGTTAAATAATAAAGCTGCTCCTACTTTTTTCCTAGTTTATACATTTAGTATAACAGCTTTATTGCAATGCTTCGTGTACAGTTGTATGACTATACACTAATTATTGTGTGTGACTCTCTACTGTAGAGAGCTGAACAACAACACAACACCTTCAGATCAACAAAAGAAGTATAACCCCCTCCCCCCAGATAAGTGTTTCGGCCCTATTAAACTCCTGACACTCTAAGGGAGTGGGCCCCTCTGGATCATGACTCCGCAAGTTGTTGCTCTCCCCCCCCCCCCCCCCCCCCCGTCTCGGAATTGAACCCGCGACCTTCCAGTTGGCACTGCACTCTGTGAAGTGCATTTTAGCGATTTAACTAAGGAGGACCGGTACTGGTTGTGACAAACTAAGTTACTTAAGTTCTCAGTGCTTGTTTCGCATGCTTCACAGCCAGCATGGGGCCTTTTCTGCTGTTTCTGAAAGGCTTTTCAATGACCTTGCTCTTGCTTGCCCCTTGATGCCCAGTTGTAGTGTGCATTTGCTTACACACCTTTGGACTTGAATACACCAAGAAATCTTCATAAATCAAGGGCTTGAAAGAAGGATAATGGGAAAAAAATATGAAGCGGAAAAGAAATAGTTAAAAGCACCTTCGATATAATGTATTTAAAATTCCGAACTTTAAAAAATTTGACTGGAGATTACGGTCTTAGTTCCAGAACATGAAACCAGGGTTCAGAAAGGTGTTAGGGGACATAATCCTGAAGCTTATCTCACAGGATGCGCGCTGTAGAGACGGAAAGCCTGCCAGACCAGAAAACTGCTGCCGGAGGACCGGCTCAACGATACTGTAAGAGCCAACAAGGCTACCGCTCAGCTAAAAAAAAACAAAAAACATCATCATCATCATCATGAATAGCTGCAGTTTATTACATTCATCTAGCACAGTGGTTGTCAAAGTCCCAGTTCCAAGTCCTTCCTTTACAACCCAGTATGACAGTATTTGGTCAAGGGCTTCTAACCCTTGAGATAACTCTAAATTATTGTATTGGGCCCATGCTTGTTTTCTCTGTCAGAGTTCGTGATTTTCAAGTCATTCGTTGCACGTGGAAAGTAAGTTTTCTGTTCTGGGTCTGAGATGAAAGTTTCAGCTGAGAGACGAGAAAGGTTTTGTCTGTTAAGTAAGGAGGTAGAGTAGTCCTGTCTGTGTTGAGAAATGTAGTCGTGTTAAGTATGTGATAGCTGTTAGCCAGCTTGAGTTCTTATTGCGCTATCTTAGTAACTTGGCTAGATAGCAGCCCGGAATTATTAGTGTCTGCTGAGTACTTGGTAAGTACTTCAGAAAGTAAAACAACTAAAGAATCTGTGGAGAGGAACAGATAGAACCACAAAAATTAGATTTTTAAGGGCGTTCATCTTTCCCATCGCAATATATGCCTGTGAGACCTGGACACTTAACAAAACAGCTGAGAAATGCATAAATGCCTGTGAATGTAAATGCTATAGAAGAGTTCTCAAATACCATGGACACAAAAAGAACAAATATATCCATACTACAAGAACTTAACATTGAAGAAGGCTGGCTAGTAAAGAAGATTAAACAGAAAAAACTTAAATATTTTTGACACATTAAACGTCATGATAATCTAGAGAAAACCGTCTTGGAAGGGTACATAAAGAAAGTGAGGACGACCAAGGCGAAGATGGCTGCAAGACATCATTGATGATCTGCAAATGGATGCATCAGCAGCAGGCCATCTTGCTCACAACCGAGAGGCCTATAGGAGAACTGTTAGGGAGCAAAGTTCCGCAAGAGACATGCAAATGAATGAATGAATGAATGAATGAATGAGTACTTGATAATGCATGTTTCGGAGAAATCGTTTCCATATATTTTCGTCGTCAGCCATCACCATCATGTTCACGCAATAAATCGGATGTGAGTGCCAATGTAGTGCAGTCTTGGCTCCAATGTGCCAGTATGTGATCGTCCTGGGTGTCCTGTAAAGACTATAACATTGCAGTGAGTGTTTCCTCGTCTTCTGTCTGTACATCAGTAATCGCAGTTAACACAATAGACAATCAGCAACATACAAGCAGAAGCAATACAATACAAGTCAACTAGAAGATTACACCAGTCATTTATTTACTGTGCTTGGTTATAAGGAGAAAAACATCTTCACCAGGCCGTCCGCGAATCTTCCCTATATATTAAATCATTCATTCATTTGCATGTCCCTTGCGGAACTTTGCCTCCCTAACAGCACTCTTGTAGGCCTCTCGGTTGTGAGCAAGATGGCCTGCTGCTGCTGCATCCATTTGCAGATCGTCAATGATGTCTTGCAGCCATCTTCGTTATGGTCTTCTTTTTCTTTTTCCCATTATGTATCCTTCAAATACGGTCTTCTCTAAATTATCATGACGTTTAATGTGTCCAAAATATTTAAGTTTTCTATCTTTAATCCTTTTTACTAGCCAGCCTTCTTCAGTATTAAGCTCTTGTAGTATAGATATATTTGTTCTTTTTGGTGTCCACGATATTTGGAGAACTCTTCTGTAGCATGCACATTCAAAGGCATTTATGTGTTTCTCAGCTGTTAAGTGTCCAGGTCTCACAGGCATATGTTGCGATGGGAAAGAAGCATGCCCTTAAAAATCTTATTTTTATAGTTCTGTCTGCTCCTCTCCACAGATTCTTTAGTTGTTTTAATTTCTGAAGAGCGACAGATGTCCTCCTTTTAATTTCCCTCATTGTATCTCCATTATTAGTTAGTAGTGATCCAATATATTCAAAACTCTCCACTTCTTCCAGTTTTTCCTCATTGATACATACTTCAGCTGCCTTGTTTGTTTTGTCAGTTGTCATCGATTTAGTCTTCTTTGCAATAAGATAGATGTTCTGCTCTTCGCTGTTCTTACGGACTGACATCATTAGTTTTTCCATTCCTTTTTGTGTTGTTGACAGTAACACTATGTCATCAACATATCTAATCTCTGGTATTTCATAACCTCCAACTGTTATGGCATTGTAATATTCTTTGTCTACATCTTCTCTAACTTTCCTCATTAAATCATCACACAGAAAGAATTTTCACCATTATACATTCTTCTACTGCGGGACAATGCCTTCTCTTAGACTTCAAGTTCCTCTCCGGGGAGTCACCTGTCTCTAAGCTGAGAAACCCCGAATTCAGTTACCGCCATGATACACCGGGACAGTTTTACAGCTTAGGGCACTTTGTGGTGGAGTGGTTAGAGCGGTGTTTTCTCGTTGGCAGGACCTCGTCTCTACATGGTTAAGCGGTTGCTTGCCCTGCTCTATTCCCAGGTTACACTCAGGCCTTTTCTCTCCCTACTAAAGTGCCTGTCAATCTCCTACTTGCCCCTTTACTTTGTTGATACAAGTAAGAAGGCGCCTTCTGTCCTCTTTATGATATCACCCCCCCCCCCCCTCCTCGCACACATAAAGACACATCTGTATTTTTTTTACCTTTTGTCTGAATCTTCCTACTTAAGAGTGTTTTCACTGTTTTCTTCCGCATCATAAAAAAAATTATAATAGACTGTTTTACAAAGGTAGAAACAAAGCACATGATTGTGTCGTTTTACAAAGGTAGAAACAGCCGTATTTACCAACAAACCACACGACGGTGTCGTTTTACAAAGGTAGAAACAGCCGTATTCACCAACACAGCACATGACTGTGTCGTTTTACAAAGGTAGAAACAGCCGTATTCACCAACAAAGCACACAACTGTGTCGTTTTACAAAGGTAGAAACAGCCGTATTCACCAACAAAGCACACAACTGTGTCGTTTTACAAAGGTAGAAACAGCCGTATTCACCAACAAAGCACGCGACTGTGTCGTTTTACAAAGGTAGAAACAGCCGTATTCACCAACAAAGCACGCGACTGTGTCGTTTTACAAATGTAGAAACAGCCGTATTCACCAACAAAGCACACGACTGTGTCGTTTTACAAAGGTAGAAACAGCCGTATTCACCAACAAAGCACGCGACTGTGTCGTTTCGGCTCCGTAAACGAAAAAAGAAACTCTTCTCACTTTTCTTTACATAATTTAGTTCTTGTTTTATCAGTTTTACTGCAGTGGCATATGTTTATATATTTAGTTTTATGTACTTATACATTAAGAACTATTTCTATAACATACTATAGTCTCTTTCTACTTCTCTTTGCGTTTCCGCGAACGTTGTGAGATGAAGGGCAGATTGTCAGACGCACCTGTGTGTACCGTAGTCTTTTATCCTTGGAGAATAAAATGTCACTCGCTCTTTCCTTCTGTAGTTTCGATACCTCCTGTCCTGTCATAATTTTATTATTATGGAGAAGACAGCAGTGCAAAAGCTCCTTTAAAACATGCCTACTTTTGCGCACTTCTAACAACGTTCTCTTTAAGACATGCCTATTTTTGTGCACTTCTAAAAACGTTCTCTTTAAGACATGCCTATTTTTGTGCACTTCTAAAAACATTCTCTTTAAGACATGCCTACTTTTGTGCACTTCTAAAAACGTTCTCTTTAAGACATGCCTACTTTTGTGCACTTCTAAAAACATTCTCTTTAAGACATGTCTACTTCTGTGCACTTCTAAAAACATTCTCTTTAAGACATGCCTACTTTTGCGCACTTCTAACAACATTCTCTTTAAGACATGCCTACTTTTGCGCACTTCTAACAACGTTCTCTTTAAGACATGCCTACTTTTGTGCACTTCTAAAAACGTTCTCTTTAAGACATGCCTACTTTTGCGCACTTCAAAAAAAAAAACATTCTCTTTTAATAAAACACACACACACACAAAGAAATCAGAAGCAGGAGCAATATAACAACAAAGATGATACTCTATTTCGGCTGATAAACTGAAAAAAAAAACTACTTACCAGCGGCCGGGGACGAGGTGGTGTGAGCCAAGGTTGTATCCCTGCCCCCCCCCCCCCCCGCCTTTCCTTGTTAGTGAAGTAAAGTACCTGAAAGCTACTTTCAGTGTTTAGATGGGAGGTGGGGGAGGGGGGGGCTTGATTGTGACTGAACCAGGGGCCCCGGCCTTAGGCGGGAAAAAAAGACGGCTTATCTAGACATTACCGAGTACTCAGCAGACAGGATTCTCACCACAAGATTAACAAGGTCAGGATCAAGTACTCAACAGACAAGACTCACGACACAAGATTAACAAGGTCAGGATCAAGTACTCAGCAGACAGGATTCTCACCATAAGATTAACAAGGTCAGGATCAAGTACTCAGCAGACAGGACTCATGATACAAGATTAACAAGGTCAGGATCAAGTACTCAGCAGACAGGATTTTCACCACAAGATTAACAAAGTCAGGAACAAGTATTCAGCAGACAAGACTCATGACACAAGATTAACAAGGTCAGGATCAAGTACTCAGCAGACAGGACTCATGACACAAGATTAACAAGGTCAGGATCAAGTACTCAGCAGACAGGATTTTCACCACAAGATTAACAAGGTCAGGATCAAGTATTCAGCAGACAAGACTCATGACACAAGATTAACAAGGTCAGGATCAAGTACTCAGCAGACAAGACTCATGACACAAGATTAACAAGGTCAGGATCAAGTACTCAGCAGACAGGATTCTCACCACAAGATTAACAAGGTCAGGATCAAGTACTCAGCAGACAAGACTCACGACACAAGATTAACAAGGTCAGGATCAAGTACTCAGCAGACAAGACTCATGACACAAGATTAACAAGGTCAGGATCAAGTACTCAGCAGACAAGACTCATGACACAAGATTAACAAGGTCAGGATCAAGTACTCAGCAGACAAGACTCACGACACAAGATTAACAAGGTCAGGATCAAGTACTCAGCAGACAAGACTCACGACACAAGATTAACAAGGTCAGGATCAAGTACTCAGCAGACAGGACTCACGACACAAGATTAACAAGGTCAGGATCAAGTACTCAGCAGACAAGACTCATGACACAAGATTAACAAGGTCAGGATCAAGTACTCAGCAGATAGGACTCATGACACAAGATTAACAAGGTCAGGATGAAGTACTCAGCAGATAAGACTCATGACACAAGATTAACAAGGTTAGGACCTGGTACTCAGAAGACAAGACTCACGATATAAGATTAACAAGGTTAGGACCTGGTACTCAGAAGACAAGACTCACGACACAAGATTAACAAAGTTAGGACCTGGTACTCAGAAGACAAGACTCACGACACAAGATTAACAAGGTTAGGACCTGGTACTCAGAAGACAAGACTCACGACACAAGATTAACAAGGTTAGGACCTGGTACTCAGAAGACAAGACTCATGACACAAGATTAACAAGGTCAGGATCAAGTACTCAGCAGATAGGACTCATGACACAAGATTAACAAGGTCAGGATGAAGTACTCAGCAGATAAGACTCATGACACAAGATTAACAAGGTTAGGACCTGGTACTCAGAAGACAAGACTCACGATATAAGATTAACAAGGTTAGGACCTGGTACTCAGAAGACAAGACTCACGACACAAGATTAACAAAGTTAGGACCTGGTACTCAGAAGACAAGACTCACGACACAAGATTAACAAGGTTAGGACCTGGTACTCAGAAGACAAGACTCACGACACAAGATTAACAAGGTTAGGACCTGGTACTCAGAAGACAAGACTCACAGCACAAAATTAACACGGTTAGGACTTGGTACTCAGAAGACAAGACTCACGACACAAGATTAAGTTTAGGATGTGGTACTCAGAAGACAAGACTCAAGACACAAGATTAACAAGGTTAGGACCTGGTACTCAACAGATATGACTCACGACACAAGATTAACAAGCTTAGGACCTGATACTCAGCAGACAAGACTCACGACACAAGATTAACAAGGTTAGGAACTGGTACTCAGAAGACAAGACTCACACCACAAGATTAACAAGGTTATTAACTGGTACTCAGAAGACAAGACTCACAACACAAGATTAACAAGATTAGGACCAAGTACTCAGCAGACAAGACTCACGACACAAGATTAACAAGATTAGGACCAAGTACTCAGCAGACAAGACTCACGACACACGATTTACAAGATTAGGACCAAGTACTCAACAGACAAGACTCACGACACAAGATTAACAAGCTTAGGACCAAGTACTCAGCAGTTAGGACTCACAACACAAGATTTACAGTCTGAGAGTTTCTGGACTGATCAGAAATTTTATTACTGCATGAACCAATTCACATATAAAGTCTTTTCTCCTTATCCTACGCAATCAAGAACAAGATCTTTATGTTTGACTACGTCGATTTATTTTGGCTGTGACGAATTTGTTTATTCTCCATTCTTGTTGGCAGAAAAGTATGCTCATTTAGATCAGCGCCTCTTCAAGGAATTTTCTTACCCAGAGCATAATTCTCTCCCCCAACAAAAATGGTTAAATCAACTAAAGAAATTGACAAGAAATTTGACTCTTCTGAAAACAAATGCTTAAGGAAAATACTTGGTATAAAGTGGAGCCATGTCAAGAACAACGCAGAGATAAGAAAGATGAGCAAACAACAACCTCTCTCATGGGTGATCAGAAAAAGAAGATGGACATATGTAGGCCATGTGATGAGAAGAAACAATCCGATATTACCAAAACAAGCTATCAAGTGGAGCACAACAGGCTGAAGAAAAAGAGGTCGACCACGTGAAACTCTAAAGAGGACTTGTTAAAAGAAGCCAGTTTAGTGAGCATAACATCCCTTGATGAAGCTGAAAGACTCGCCGAGAACAGGAAATCTTGGCAAACAACTATGCGAGCCCTGTGTGACGTTTAACGGCACGGGAAGGATGTAAGATAAGAAAAATGGTTATGTGCCTTTTGATAGGACGGTTGTCGAACTCTGCTGTAACACAGTTGGTTTCTGAATCATTCTACAAGTCCTATACAATATAGTTATACCAAGATCTTTCCTCCTCGCATTTTCAAACAACTTCCAAACCTTCACACTTTCCTACCACTTTGTCACCTTCACTTCTTCAACCTGTGGTCTACATTTGTGAATTATGGGGGAAAGTGTTAACTCTATCACACCTTTCACTGTCATAAAAAGTGTCGCAACATATCGCAGAACAGCACACAAACTGGGTACACTGTAAATGCTGATAATGACGCACCCAATTTTAGACTCTTCCTAATTTTTGCACCCGTGGTTAGAGCATTAGCCCATACAATGAGGAAAGTAAGTTTATTTCCCTTTACTGTATTTTCATCAGCTGTTTTTCTTTCTTTGCTGTTTTGTCTGCTAACTTGGATTTTTGATGCAGACAGAAGCCAAAATGTCTGAGTGTTGTTGTTGTCTGTTAACTTTGATGCAGACAGAAGCCAAAATGTCTGAGTGTTGTTGTTGTCTGTTAACTTTGATGTAGACAGAAGCCAAAATGTCTGACTGCTGTCGTTGTCTGTTAACTTTGATGAAGACAGAAGGCAAAATTTCTGAGTGTTGTTGTCTGTTAACTTTGATGCAGACAGAAACCAAAATGTCTGAGTGTTGTTGTCTGTTAACTCTGATGCAGACAGAAGCCAAAACATCTGAGTGTTGTCGCTGTCTGTTAACTTTGATGCAGACAGAAGCCAAAATGTCTGAGTGTTGTCATTGTCTGTTAACTTTGATACAGACAGAAGCCAAAATGTCTGAGTGTTGTTGTTGTCTGTTAACTTTGATGCAGACAGAAGCCAAAATGCCTGAGTGTTGTCATTGTCTGTTAACTTTGATACAGACAGAAGCCAAAATGTCCAAGTGCTGTCACTGTCTGTTAACTCTGATGCAGACAGAAGCCAAAATGTCTGAGTGTTGTCATTGTCTGTTAACTCTGATGCAGACAGAAGCCAAAATGTCTGAGTGTTGTCATTGTCTGTTAACTCTGATGCAGACAGAAGCCAAATTGTCCAAGTGCTGTCATTGTCTGTTAACTCTGATGCAGACAGAAGCCAAAACGCCTGAGTGTTGTCATTGTCTGTTACAATATGATGCAGACAGAAACCAATTGAGTGCTGTCATTGTCTGTTAACTCTGATGCAGACAGAAGCCAAAACGCCTGAGTGTTGTCATTGTCTGTTAACTCTGATGCAGACAGAAGCCAAAACGCCTGAGTGTTGTCATTGTCTGTTAACTTTGATGCAGACAGAAGCCAAAATGCCTGAGTGTTGTCACTGTCTGTTAACTCTGATGCAGACAGAAGCCAAAACGCCTGAGTGTTGTCATTGTCTGTTACAATATGATGCCATTTCTGGCTTACTTTCCCCACTGATAAAAGATAATGTATACAAAAGTGATATTTATAAGCAGTGATTTCCAAAGTAGGCGGTACTGCCCCCATTGGGGCACTAGGAAGATTCAGCTGGAGAGAGGGAAGCAGGAAGGGGGGAGGGCATTGGAACCAACTGAGTCAAATAAATATTTTGGGTGGTGCTAGGGATGGGGTCAGGAAATCAAAGGGGGCAGTAGTCTGAAACAGTTTCGGAACCGTTTCACATCACTATCAATGTTTTATTGCAAGTGGTCTATTCCTGTTTGCTGACAAGTGAATATTGATTTTAACATGATAATCAACATTTATATCACAAGAACACCTCTACTATTTCAAGCCTGTCATTAAGCCTCTCAAAAATCTCATCATGAAATGTACTCAAAATAAAGCAGGTCCTCATTGTTGGCTGAATGGGGATATTCATAACATAGGTCAAACCAGATAATAATACAGATATTAATAAAGCTTAATACAGATATTCATAAAGCAGGTCATACTGTTGGTCAAAGACAGATATTCATAAAGCAGGTCATACTGCTGGTCTAAGACAGATATTCATAAAGCAGGTCATACTGTTGGTCAAAGACAGATATTCATAAAGCAGGTCATACTGTTGGTCAAAGACAGATATTCATAAAGCAGGTCATACTGTTGGTCAAAGACAGATATTCATAAAGCAGGTCATACTGCTGGTCTAAGACAGATATTCATAAAGCAGGTCATACTGTTGGTCAAAGACAGATATTCATAAAGCAGGTCATACTGTTGGTCAAAGACAGATATTCATAAAGCAGGTCATACTGTTGGTCAAAGACAGATATTCATAAAGCAGGTCACACTGTTGGTCGAAGACAGATATTCATAAAGCAGGTCATACTGTTGGTCAAAGACAGATATTCATAAAGCAGGTCATACTGCTGGTCAAAGACAGATATTCATAAAGCAGGTCATACTGTTGACTGAATACAGATATTCATACAGCAGACCCATACCACAGATCAAATTTCTCTCAGCAAAGGCTCATCTATTATCAAAGTTTCAGTACCACAAACTCATTATTTCATTCACACACAAATGCAGAGCACTAGAAAAAACAAAAAATTTTAAAATGCCCATATATATGTAAATGACTAACAAATATTTAATATGTATATGTATGTAGCTTGAAAAAGAAATTACCAAAATACAAACCAGCAATAAAAGAAACTTTATTTACAGCTGATTATGTTGTCTATTTATTGATGTACTTAGTGTCAACTATTAGGTTTTACAGTACACAGTCTTACATGAAGGAATGTGGCTTTAGTTTTAACAGAACCAAAAATTTTTGGTCATTTTTCAGCACTTCTTTAAAAAAAAAAATGAAAAAAAAATGAGTTAAATTTTGACAGAGATGTTAGAAACTTAATCTAAGTTTCAGCCAATGAAAAGAAACTGCTGCGTGATCAGTAAAAGTTCGCTTGACAAAACTTCTTCAAGCCAGGTAAATTCTGATGGTATGAGCCACTTTAAAATTATTCTTTTTTCAGTTCACACTCAGTTAAAATCAGTCCATTTATCATGGGGACACACTGGTATGATACTGTACGAGCATTATGTTGCACAAATGGTTGCCGCAGAAATGCGACCCTAAAGTATTTTTCTGACAACCATGTGTGCACAGGCACCCAGCCCTGCAGGAAGACAATCTTCAGGGGCTGGTTTTCCTAAAACTTGTGGACTGAGTACTCATTTTTACAGCTGGGTTGACCAAAGGGTGGAAGTGTATGGTCCCAAGCTCACAGTCCTGTAACAATATAGGGCATTACCGATTACCCTACTTGCACTCACATCAAATAATCTAAATCTCTAATCTAATACAAAATAAAATGCAGTCACCTGGAAATATCCATTCCAAGCTCACAGTCCTGTAACAATATAGGGCATTACCGATTACCCTACTTGCACTCACATCAAATAATCTAAATCTCTAATCTAATACAAAATAAAATGCAGTCACCTGGAAATATCCATTCCATCTTCACCTTTTCACAAATATTTTGTAGCACTGAAAATGGTTCAAGCAAGCAACTGCCATACCAAAAGATTCAACAGTTTCTGCATCCTCATTATCCATAAGACCTACATCAGCAAGAAAACAGGTCAATGGACCATAATGAAAGTTCCAGAGACACTCCTGAAGGAAGGATGATGATTTCTGAAGGTCAAAGAAAGTGAACCAACTGAAACTGCAGGCTAAAGCAAACTACACATGATATGATAAAAAAAAGACACGGAAACTCACTTTATAATTAAACAAAGAAAAAAAAAAGAAAAAAAAAAGAAACATACAACACTATCCATAGTTTAACATATGTTGCCACTGATGAATTTTGTTCACCAACTTGTGCAAAACACACCCAGTGCACTGACACTATCAGCTGAATGATCATTACACCATAATGCAAACTGACACATCCACTAGATGATCACAACTCTACTAAATGTTGTGTCAGCACAAATATCTCTCTTATACTACTCACTCGCAATAAATATCAATTTGTCTTTTTTAACCACATACCCCTCCCCCCCCCCCCAATGTTGAAACAAAGTCAAAACTGGCTGATTCTCCTGCATACAAATTGAGCATCATTACCCTACTGGCCTGATTGTCCTCCAACTGATTTCATTAGTTATTATTTTTTAACCACATTTTTAATCATATATGTTACAGTTTTAGTTATTATTTTTTAACCACATTTTTGATCATATATGTTACAGTACTAACTACCTCAAAAAGTTTTGGTTTTTCTCTTTTTTTTTTTTTTTTTAAACTCTTTCCGCTCGCGAGAGCCCCATAAGGGCCTTTGCGGTTTAGCAATGGCACCCTTCAGAGCCCTATGTGACACCGGAGTTTCTTTCATTGAAAACATGATGTTACTTTTTATTTAACCAGTTAGAACTCTTCTAGATTTAAAGTTAAGCTAGTGTTTTAAGCATGGGGGATAAAGACACCATTTTTGAGACATAGATAGGGGGTAAAATTCAAGTTTATTTCGAGATTGAGTGATAGAATGGTCACACCGACCGACTAGATCTAGCTTACTATATGTGTTTCTAGTAGCTGTAGATCTGTTAGATTTATAGGATGTCACAAAAATCCATAAATATTGATTTTTCCGTGTTGAAATTTGAATGACTACATATTCTATATTGGATTATGACACAGCTAAGGTAAGTATAAAGTAGATTTTATTGTTCAGCCCTAAAATTTTTTTAGCGCCAAAAAATCAATCCATTGTTTCACACCAGTTTTTTTTTCTTTTCTTTGTTTTTTTTAATGACAAATAACTTCATTTATGGAATCTTCATTCATTTCCGCTTATTTTAATGTGTGATACACACATGTTGATCATGGAATTAATTTGGTACAATAACTTTTACACAGGGACCCCTTCTCCAAAATGTTAGCGCCCTTCTCCAAAATGTCAGCACCGTAAGAAACTAAGGAACATTTTGGAAGTAACACGGGTGGAAAGAGTTAATTAGTACTTTTTTAAATCAGTAATTTACTGGTAATTGTCGGTTAATGTGATCACTTGATTTAAAGTCTATAAGGAAGAAAAAATGCCAACTACACAAATATCTCTCAGACAATGTCACTGTAAAGAAAAATGTGCAACTTAAAACTAAAACCGCTCTGAAAGTGGGTACCTGGCACTTATGTTAAGGAACATACCCAGCAAAAGGAGTACCAGTGGGAATACTACAGCCCTTTAAGGTTCAATTACTTTACAACAATTCACTGGTGCCACTGTGTTTTTACACAAAACAAACTCCTACAACAGCAACCAATTTCAAATACAAATGTATCCTTGCATTAATGAACACCACACTGAACTAACACACTTCCTTCAAGAACAAAATGATGAACTAATCATTCCTCAGCTCCTTGCATGAATACTGTACCTGTTTGTCTTCTCTCATCTTAATCATCCCACTAAACCTATGGCATATATACAATCAAATCTCGATGACTCTTTATTTTACTGACAGTGATGTGACATGACTCTATGACTCTTCATGTTGGAACCAACATATTTATGGAAACAATTCATGGTCAATAAAAGATGGTTTCTGAAATTCTAACTCTAACGTACGTTCCTGATCTTTTATTTTCTGCAAATTTCATGAGTATAATGCCAACATAATGCCAACATTTACCTTTCAAACATACAAATGATGCACACAATGTGAATATAACACTCTTCAAACCAACATGATGCTAAGATTATTTGTTTTTTAATTAAGCCTGTCCATCTGCGAACCTCTAAAAAATCCTACCACGGACCACACTCCTTCCCTCACTCAGGAATGACTAGAGAAGCTAAAACTAAAACATTACACAAACACATCTACCACAGAAAACAGTGACACATAATAATATGAGACACATCATAGATTGTACTGACTGAACAAAACAACACACATAGAACCAATGTTATCATTGCTATGGATTGTCACAAAATTTCAAAAATTGGCTACACTACTCTCACTAATAAAGTACATACCAACCATGAACTCACATAACTACAATAAATAAAGAGACAAATGTTGTTTTTTTTTAAAATGAAATAATATGCAAGTTATGGGCCCAGTCAATGACTCATCTAAAACATATGTGTGAAAAAGAAGGCATGACCTTAGCATGGTAGCAAAACCAACAAGTACAGCCCACTAAATCATGATAACAAACAAAAGTAGCATGGTGAAGTCTGCATACAAAACAAAGCATTACACTGAGGGGCGGCTTAGTAGCACAGTGTTCAGTGTACTCACTTCTCATGCTGGAGGCTGGTGGTTTTCCCTAATCACTCAGATACAGAAATGACAGTTTGGCTCCTACAGCATTCTGCAGCTGGGGAACGAAAAGGGGCCAAGTGCGATGCTGGCCCCTCAAACATACTGAGATGACCAAGAAAATAAGGACACTGGACAACCCTCTACATATCTCAGTGGTATCTCAAGAGCTACAGCCTTGCTGATGACTAATGTGAAGAGAGCAATATTTGAACCCAAATGTCATGATGGAGCTTAATGATAAGACTGATGCTGCAGTTAGATGGGATGGAAGTAACCCATCTTTCTACACATGTTCTGGAGTGATTAGGAATGTCACAAAAGCCTGATTTCAACACCACCAGCAGGTCAGTCAACTTCTTCAGCAATTATATCAGAAATATATGCATTTCCAGCAATCAAATCTAACTTGTAAACCATTAACCCTTTCCTTTGTTGAGATCCTTAGGCAAACTAACATTGGCATTTTAGTTCCACACAAAACTTCTTCTAAGACTTAAACAATGTGGTTGCTATAATCACACACAAGTTTTCTCAGACAAAATAATCTTGGTGCTTTAATCACATATTAGAAGCTTTCTTAGATAAACCAACTTTGTGCTTCAATCCTCTACAACAGTCTTCCTAGACAAACCAGTTTTCATCACACACAAAAGCTTCCTTACATACACTAAGTCTGCTCTACAATCTTGGTGCTCTAATCTTGTACAGATGTTTTTACAGACAAATGACACAGATTTTAAAACATTATATTAAAATCATTCACCCAATTCAAGGAGGCTGGTAATTCATTCCATGAACTGTTTCTTTCATAAACATCACACAACAACCATAAAATAAACAGCCACAAATGACTTTAATGTAACCAAAGCAGCTAAATCAATGTGAAAACATGCTAAAGCATTCACCTCTTTGTGGCTGAAAACACTGAATTATTTATGAGTGTAGAAAATCCCGCTCCTGATTGCACAAAATTTTCACATGCAAAAAAAAAAAAAATACAACTTAGCTAAGCTGTCTGCTCACTTAAAAGTTGAACCAATTTCTAGGAGAGCAGCGAAGTAGCAAAGTTAAAAAAATGTTCATTTTCATTTAGTTGTTTTATGTTAAGTAACCCTGCTTGAAGAAGCTAAGAGGCTGAAATGTTTATACATTTATATGTTTATACGTTTGGTTACTTCATGCAGCTACTCCTGGTTTTATTTTATCAGTAAAATCACCTTCTATAGCTTTTCTACGAGCCACAAAAATGTTTGTAAATGTGTACAAACATAAACATTTAGCTACAATAGTCACATCTCTCAAAGCCTTCAGAATTTTTTCCCTATAAATTTCACTATCGAATTTTTAGCTAAATTAACATGCCAAAAACTGGCAGATCTTCTCGAGTTGTTAATTACTGTTATGGCCCATCATTGTCACCTTGGAAAGTGGCAGAAACCAACAATTCTTGGATCCCTGGACATCCGAGGGAACTTTACCCTCACGAGGCACCAAAAGTTAACAGTGGGGCCCAAAACACTCATCTGAAGGAATGTTACTTCTCTGATGACCTGAGGAGTTGTGTGTGAATGTTTCACTCTCTAGGTCTGAGAGTTTCCTGCTTCACCTGCTGATTAACTATCATTTCCTGCTTCACCTGCTGATTAACAACTATCTCACTCATCTACATCTTCTAGTTCACTAACTTGGCAAACTTTTGGCAAAAAAGTAATCACAGTGGAAATCATTAGCACTTACATTTCTGAAGCAAAGCAAAACCAGACCTACAAAGCTGTGTCCATGGAGAATTTTAATACTTGGGATAAAAAAATGTTCTGAATCATCACTCATTTTGCAACAGAAGTTAAAAAAAGATATTTCAAGATGAAACTTATCTTGTGCACTGCTCTCACACTATCCCCTTTTGGTTCTTCTTATACTTCATCTGAGAACAACATCTGACTTAAACGTGAAGAGCACACAATGGCAGCAACAATAATAACTGATGACTACAAAGGTGATAATGATGGTGATGATGAGAAGAGCAGTGTGATAAATGACGCCGGGAGTTAAAATGATGTACATATCACTTGCTCAGCTCTGATGACAGCCAGTCAAGACCTTCGTAAAGACCGGTACCCTGGGTGGCTGTTGCTCCTTGGATGTACCACTGTAAGAATTTAAAGACAAAAATAAACATGTCAGTTCATGGACAAAAATAACCAACACATCAATTCCTGGACAAAAATAAGCAAAATATCAATTCATGGACAAAAATAAGCAAAATATCAATTCATGGACAAAAATAAGCAAAATATCAATTCACGGACAAAAATAAGCAACACATCAATTCACTGACAAAAATAAGCAACACATCAAATCGTAGACAAAAATAAACAACACATGAATTCACAGACAAAATAATTAACTCTTAACCTAACAAACAACATCCATGACACACAAACACTTTTTGCAATTAAAAAAATGACCACTGTGATGCTGTAATGGGAAATGACAGGATGCACATTTTTAGTGCTTCTAGCAATACAAAATTATAAACTCACAACTACAGAACATATGACTATAGCTATTTTTTTAACTTTTTTTTTTTAAAGCCATTTAAAACTGCTCACGGTAATTTAGGAGTTAAAACATAAAACTTCTCTGTTAAAGTGTATCTACAGCAAAATCAGATGATGTTGTTTTACTGCTTGGAACTGTGACCGAGGTTTTCTCTACAACTGATGCCATGAAGATTTTAGACCACGGCATGATGTCAAACAGAGTAGATTATGATGGCTCGCTTAAGACCAGGAGCAGAACCAAAAAAACATGAGATTCCTGAGAGAGGCTTCATCACCACGGAGACCACAGCAAGCTCTGTCCTGTTAGCCAGAATAATCTTGTTACTAGGGGAGCCAACAGAGAAGTGGCCCAGCATCTGTGCCCGCTCAAGTCCATCAACCCTGATAACTATGTCATTATCACTCTACCAAATGTATCTTTTATCTCAAATCTTAACCTAAACAAATGGTTCTTAACCTGGGAGCCATGGACCTCCAGGGGTTCATGGAAAGATTTTTGTGGGTCCACAGACCAGCAAATGGACAGGCTCGATTAAAAAAGTTCTTAGCATCACTTGGGTTCTATTTATTATTTATAATAAGGGATCCACAGCTGTTCCCAGCCCAGAAAGGGGGTCCATGGCCAAAAAGTTAAAAACCACTGATTTAAACCAGCTACAATGTAATCTTAACCTTGCTGCACAGCTTTCATCTCAGGCATTGCTACACACAGGTAGGACTAATAATTCATCTAAAGTGCTGTGCCTAATAATTTTTTTTTTTTAAGGTTAACATTCAACATCGTGTTCTATCATTTTACTGTTTGAAATTGTGATGTTTTTTTTTATCTACTATTAGGAGAGAGAGTGTGAGTGTGTGTATTTTTTCCTCTTTTCTTAACAAGTGAACTGAAATATCACTGCCTTCAGAGGGTCTGTAACTTGAAACAGATTGGAAACCACTGCTTCAGGACACTGATTCCCACAACACACAGTCAATGAAGGGTCATGTGTGGGTAAATGTAGCAGCAAAGATTATGTAAAATACAAGAAATGTGTGAAGTTTTTGTTCTTTTTCAGTGCCAAGTGGTAAGAAAGAACTAGGAACCTGGAAAAAAAAAAAGGTTGTAAACCATGGAACTACAGCACTTGATGTTGTATAGGGCTTTCCCTTATGGCTATGCCAAAACCACAAACAATTCATCTTTAATACATCCTTAACTGCCCTTCCCCCCCCCCCTCATCTACCTGTTTTCCTACTCTCTCTCCACCTCTTCTTTACGATTGGCTCTATCGGCTTATCCTTTGTGTGGCCCCACGTGATCTCTATGCCTCTTCTAGTGGACATGCATTTCTGTGTTTCCTACTTCTGGAGGAGGCCATATTAAGATACGTTCTTCGTTTAGTTATATGTTTTTTGTCCCGTTTGTATATGTAAACCTTGAAAAAGGCTCACGCCGAAATATCGGATGTTGTATGTTTCTCATTTATACATTCTCATACTTTCAATGCGTTTTTTTCTCAGCGAACACCAGCAGCAGTGCATCTCTCAATTCATCCTCCTGGAGCTAAATGTGAGAACAAAGTTGGCAGGAATTAACCTATAACATTTTTAGAACAAGTACAGGAATTAACCCACAAATTTTTTAGAACAAGTACAGGAATTAACCCACAAAATTTGTACAAGTACAGGAATTAACCCACAAATTTTTTAGAACAAGTACAGGAATTAACTCACAAATTTTTTATAACATGTATAAGGACATTAATGGTAATTCCAACATTCTGTACTCAGGTAAGTAATCATGTTTAAGCTCTTATGACCCATTTTGATTTACAGTTTCATTCAATCTAGTAAGACCCAACCCTGTAAAATCATCAAAATTCAGAAAAATCATTAATCCAGTAAAACTGTAAATATAGTAAAATTATTAATCCAGGAAAATCATTATTCCCGCAAAACCATTAATCCAATAAAACTGTAAATATATACTGTCCAAAAAAAAGAAACGCGTAACTACTGATAACCCAATTTTAGCCATAACTTTGATATTCTACAGCTTTTTAAAGAAATAAAAATGTTCAAATTGCACACAATAATACTTAAGGGTTTAAACACTCGCTTGACAGTTTCTTGCATCTGTGTGACGAGAATTTGTTAGTCCCAGGGGTTTTCAAGTTAGTATGGTGTATGGCATCCACTTGCATCAACCAGTGACTGGCATCTCCTCGGCATAGATGCGATCAGATGTCTGATATGCGTCTGTGGGATGGCTGCCCACTCCTCCCGGAGTGCCTGCCACAGATCACAATGATTGGCTGGAGGAACGTTTCAGTGACAAACGCGTCTTTGCAGCTCATCCCATAGGTGCTCGACTGGATTCATGTCTGGAGACAGGGATGGCCAGGGAAGGGTGAGAATGTTGCTGGCAGTCAGGAACTGTGTGGTGAACCGTGCAGAATGGGGTCTGGCATTGTCCTGTTGAAACACTGACCTCTGTGCAGCCAAAAATGGAAGGACATGGGGTCGAAGAATTTCACTGATGTATCGTTGCGCATTCATGCCTCCTTCGATCTGCACCAATGGACTCTTTCAGTTGAAACTGATCATTCCCTATACTATTACACCTCCACCACCATGTGGCAGAGCTTCATCAATGCAATTTTGGGCGAAACATTCATTTGGCCTACGGAAGACCCTTCTCCACATATCATGGTGATGCAACAAAAAGGAAGATTCGTCACTAAACCTCCATTGATTGTCAGTTGTCCAGGGCCGATGCTGGTTGGCCCAAACAAGTCGATTTTGGCAATGGCGTCTTGTTAAGACAGGACCTCGGTGAGGTCGTCGTGCCACCAGTCCAGCTCCATGCAATCTATTCCGGACAGTTTGATCAGACACATGACGTCCTGCAAGCAATGACTGGGCACTTGATGAAGCTGTTGTAAACCTGTTTCTGAGGTGATGAACCAGAATAAAGCGATCATCAGCTGCTGTTGTCACCCTGAGTCATCTACTGTGGTGCTGGTCTTCAACTGAGCCAGTGGCTTGGAAATGGCATCAAAGTTGACTGATGGTACTCTGCTGCACGTTTAAATGCCTGGCAACCTGATTTTGACTTTCGCCTGCTTGCAGGTGACCAATAGTAATGTTTGGTAAATTTTACGATAGACGCGCCATAATTGTCCGCTTGAAAATTAACTGAATTTGTTTGTGTAACCTCATTCTTTTATAGGGTTTCATTTGCGTGGGAAACGAGTTGTGCTCACCACAAAAATCACGACTTTTGCATAAACGCAATGTGAATTATGGTTAAAAAAAATGTGTGATTAGCAAGGTCGCTACTGTGTTCTGACCATACATGAGAATAGCAAAATTCATGCTAAATCATGGATCTGATATCTTGGTGACAATTTTTGGTTTGGTTTGGTTTGAGATATCCGGGAAAGAAATGTTTGTCATAACATACAAAAAATGAAGCTTATATAAGCTATGCGTTTCTGTTTTTGGACAGTATAGTAAAATTATTAATCCAGGAAAATCATTATTCCAGCAAAATCATTAATCCAACAAAACTGTAAATACAGTAAAATTATTAATCCTACAAAATCATTAATCCACCAAGGGCTATGAACTGAGAAATTCCAAAAAATCATCATCCAGCCTGTCATCATAACCATCATCTTGTGGAGCGTGTGTTTATTCTGATGCTAGATGAATTTAAGCCAAATAGCACGATCCTTCCTCACAGTTCTCTCTGGCAACACATCCTGTCATAACACTGTGATGAACATGGCTAGGACTGGTGTGTCAACTGTGGAAGGTACTGAGAATTTTGGCAATGAAGTTCAGTCGGAAGATGTCATTCCACTGTCTTGTTTGGTACATTTAACCAAAGCTGCTCGCTCATTAAAAAGGATGCTTGACAACTTCTCAAACTTTTAACGCCTGCCTCCTTCCCGTCTGTCTTCTAATATGAAAGAGCCACATGTATATGCTAACTACAGCTGAAACCAACCAGTGAGTGCTTACCATTTTCTGAAGTTCGTCGTTAGCCTCTGCCAACCTCTCCCTGTCATTGCTGTCAACAACAAAGATGAGTCCCTGATGTGAAGAAACACAAGAAGACGAGAACAATGACCAGAAGCAGCGCCATGCAGAACACAGAGCTTAAGTGTCTCACAGACGTGCAGGTGTAACAACATGACAAATCAAATGGGTTCAAACAACACTAATTAAAGCTTTAACCACATATTACCATCCACCTTCTCATTTCTTTTTTTTTTTTTCTTGGATGCTGTTCTGCTCAACAACTACCACCTAGTAATCTTTGTGGAAGTGCCTGAATGGTGAAGTAGTTAGTGCTCTGGTCTCTCATGGTGAAGGTCAGTGATTCAAATCCAGATGGAGCTGAGGAAAGTCAGGCAACCTAGTGTGATGCTGACCACATCACCTTCTAGTGTGCCAAACGATCCAGGAAAATATGAGTACTAACACCATATTCCCCAGCTGCCTCCATGGATACCTCTACCTTATCTAATCTTTGTGGCAGCAAACACATACTCTCCACTTCTCATGGTCTGCAGACAGCCTCTGTTCAGGATCCTAGCTCTGTTACATGCTATTTACCTCAGCTTTCTATAGATATTCACTATGTTGTACCCTGCTGTTTTCTCCTATCTCCTTGAGATGCATAAAATATACCTGTCTTGGCAATAGGGACTGAGCTTCAGCTTTCTAGATCACATGACAAATCCATTCACAGTGTTTTGTTTACTGTTTTTCTTACATGTACATCATCATTCCAGGTTTGAGCATGTGGTTACACACAGTAACAAAATACAGTTTGTATGCTTTAAGAATAATACGCCTCTCCTAAAACTTTGCATTGCTGAATGTGGGCACATCTATACAAGATGAAGTTAACCAGTACTCCAGAATCTGACTGCTCACAATCAAGACATCAAGACAACAAAGAGCTTCATCAACTCTGTGGAAGAACTCTGTGAAGACTTCTTGATGTACTGTAATGCACAGTGGTAGTTCTTGTACAAGAATGAGCTGTAGAATGCAGTAAACCAAAGAACATTCCATAACAGGATTGTAAGTAGCTGAAGAGCAATTAGGGTGATTAATTTCTTTCTCTGTGAGGATTTTGAAAATGCTACAATATGTACCTGAGTATTCTGGAAGTAATGTCTCCACAATGGTCTAATCTTGTCTTGACCACCAACATCCCATACGGTAAAGCTGATGTTCTTGTACTCTACAGACTCCACATTAAAACCTGTAGAACAGTAAGGGCTTAGCCAATACTCTTAACATATACAGCTTGAGATAGACATGGTCTAAGTTAAGCTTCTATGATGAGCACAGCTTAAGTCAAACTTTTGAGATGTACAAGGCCTGAGTCAAGCTTCTAATATATCAATACAGTGCTTAAGTCAAAGCTCTAATACATAAAATAGAGGGCTTAAGTCAAGCTTCTAAAATAAACTAGACTTTAATCAAGCTCATAATACATACATGACTTTAATCAAGCATCTAAGATATACAGAGATTTAATCAAGCTTTTAGGATATATACAGGACTTTGATCATGCTTCTAAGATAAACAGACTTAATCAAGCTTCTACGACATACAAGGATTGAAGATATATAGAGATTTAATCACACTTCTAAGATATATACAGGGATTTAATTAAGCTTCTAATACATACAGGACTTTAATCAAGCTCAGTATATCATAGTATTCATTATGATTTCTTCTTGATATTTCATATTATTTTTACTTTTTACTTTCATCAGTAACATATACATTATTACTTAATTTTTTTAAAAAATACAATCGCAAAGATGTATACCTATTGTGGGAATTGTGGTCACAATCTCTCCAAGTTTTAATTTATACAATATTGTTGTCTTTCCTGCTGCATCAAGGCCAACTGTTGAGAAGGACGATATCACAACATTATTTTTTTGTTTTAAAAATTAAGAAATAAATCATATCTTATATATCTTATATCCTTCCCATGCTGTTAAACGTCACATAGGGCTCGCAAGGCAGTTCGCCAAATTTTCCTGTTTTCAGCGAGCTTTTCAACCTCATCAAAGAAATTATATCACATTAATTAAAAAAGAATTTAAAAAAAAAAAATATCGTGGATACAAACCACAATGTATCGTATTAAAAAAAAAAAAAGAAATGATGCAGCACTGTACTGAATACTTTACATACGGAATAACTCGTGACTGAAGAAACTGGTTTCCTCTATCTAGAATTTAAAATTCTTGTGCTCGTCCTATCTAGCAGCACAATTTTCTTACAAACACTGTCAATGCTCCTCTTAACAAGGTCCACATCTCTTCTCTAGGAGGAGGAGGAGGAGAAGGAGGCTGGCTGCTGCTCTATGCCCTGATGGTGCATCATGCATCCAAACAATATGTCTGCCCTCCACCTCATGTCCACTTGGCTGTAGTATTTCTTTTCACTGGTCACTATGCCCCCACTTTTTCTCTAAATTAAGAGTTCACAATATTTTTCTACCTCTCAATTTATTACAAGTAAGAAAAGGCCAGCTAAAAATAAAAGAGAAATCATCACCACGGAAATGAGATGTCCGAGGAGAGCACTAAATTAACAAGATGAGATCAAATCAGAAATGACACCATCAGGGCACGGTTTGGAGTAACACCGCTAACACGCTAGAAACAGCAAATAAAATGGTTTGGCCATGACGCACTACTAATGCCAGGCAGCACAGCATAGGAAACAAACATTTATGCTAAAAATTGTAGGAAACAGAGAGAGGAGGACACCTATGAGAGAGGTGGAGGAAGGAAATTACATAAACCTTAAATATCCCGATATATGAAGCAGACTGCCAACCCCTATCAAGACTCCTTTTTGTCCCCGTAACACTGAAAGGTATGTGAAGAATGGGACAAGACAAAAGAAGGCAAAAAACATGGCCACCTAGTTCACATTCTTCAGGAGAATTTCAGTTGCTCCAGTACTGCAAGTCTGCTAAAAATATTTAAGAAAAAAGTAGGAAGAGCTTTATTAATTATTAATTAACAAGCACATGAGTAAATAATATAAGTAAATCTCTTAAAGATAAGTGTTTTGGATTCTCTGTTCTTCTTAATGAAGGCATTTTGTCAAAATATTGAATCGTTTTTTATTTTTTATTGCTGTATCTCCCTTTTTCTTTCTCTCTGCACTCTTGGATGGACTTGAATGTAAAAAACAATCATCACTTAATTGAAAACATTAAAATTCTGTTCATCTAAAAATTGCATAAAATCTGGCAAAATGATGCCAAAAAAAAATTTGCTGGTCAATAACTCTGAAAAGACCCTGGCCCTTCTACCAGAACAGTCATATGGCAGGCATCTGAGGGAACAATAAAGAGAATCTAATATAGAACAAACTGGCAAAAGACTACAGGTACTGAACTGAACAGAAAGCAACCAGCCTCAAGCAAAACCAGGCCAGAACAGCAGAAATAAGATAATTTATTGTGCCACAGACACCACAAGATGTACTGGACCTTCGTTTATCACCATCCAAGGTCAAAGAGAATGAATAAACTGTGTACATGTGAAAATTAGGCAAGGAAACATCACCAGGAAAATAAAAAGTTCAAACCTCATCTATGAAGCCAGCAAAGCAAATAACCTACAGCATAATGAAGGATGCTGTAACAGAAATCAATGTCATATGAGACTGACTTTGCACGAGATAGAAAGAAATATTATGTGAACTTTTCAAGAACAAGGACTTCTCACTCATTCCAAACTTTAACGCTGTGTTGTTATTATTATGTGTCATGCCATACCAGATACTGATGTCTCTAATGCTAAGTGAAATGATTCTTTTAAGATTTCCTTTTGATCATTTACATCTTGAAATAATATTTCACAATCCAATAATGCATCATATCTACTAACTTCTACACTGAACTTCTCTTTTATTTCTTTACCTTTTCCTTACATATCTATATTCAGGTTAGACTTTCTGGTCATTATTTTAACAGCCTTCAATTTTAACTGTAACCTTAAAGTCAAACCTGTGCTGTCTTCTTGTCTAATCTGTGGAAGTCTGCTCCAGCATCTGGTTTAGCTGCCTGGGGAGCATTACTGAGTTTTCTAACAGGTAGACTAAAATCCGTCTAGTTTCGGGCCTTACTGTCTGGGCTTTTCGAGATGTACAGCCTTTATGGGTGTTGCTGGTAGCAGTTACTGCCAATGATTTTATCGTGGCTTTCTGCAAAGTCCAACCAGTCTGTCTCCTCTGTCATTATGTTCTCCTAAGGCCATGACCTCCCACTGCCTGACCTTCTGATTGGTTTCCCCCTCTGGCACTGAAATCCCCCATTATTACAATTAATTCAGATAATTTGCATTGTTTCGCTGGACTGTCCAAGCAATCAAAAAATAATTCCTCTACCTCATATTCTGAGCCATCTTAATGTTAATGTCAACAGGCGTACCACGTAGTTTGTCTAACAGGAATCTGTATGATATTTCCCAGTGTCCTTTAAGAGCATCTGAAGTTTTTTTTTTTGTTTTTCTTTATCTGTGATCATTGCCACACCTTTTTTCCCTAAGCTGGAAGACCATGTGAGACAAGAAGAACCTGTTCTGGAGAAAAGGAGATGCTAGTTGGGGGAAGAATCTTGAGAAAAAAAGGTTCGGTAATGATGACAGATAATACTATGTACACTGTTTGATATACAAAGTCATAGGAGTAATGCTATGAGGAAATAGTGATGGTTATAACTTTAAGCAGCAATTTGTACTTGGTGAAAAGGCAAATGGAAAACTTGCATCTGCTACTACTGACTTAATTAAGCATGCAACAACAGGGTCTAACAGTTATATTTTATATTTTTATACGGTATGGATATATCTTAGTTCTAAAGGGGTGTCCAAGTGGTGAAGTGGTTAGTGCACTGGTCTCTATCTCCTCTTATCATTTCAGTGCCTGAAACACACTGGCCTGCTTGTAGCAAGAAGGATTTCTCTTCTGTCAGTCCTTTACTTATTTTCTTGGCTGTCTCTCACGTCAACATTTCCCCTGTTGTACGCCTCTGTGTCTCTTTGGGTTGTCCCGTGCTTCTTTCTGTGGAGTCCGCTTTAAAAAAAAAAAGCTGTTCGTGGCAAGGATTTGCTAGTACCAAACTGATGCTGAATGACAAGAGTTTGAATCAGTTTTGAAGCACGAAGTGCATATGTCAAACGGCCCTAAGTACCCGATCTTCGCATGTCGAAAAGTTTGCTCTTTCGTTCAACCTCTGTTTCTGATGGGTCAGTTCTCAGATGGCTCTCTCTCTCTCTCTGAGCTTTAAGTGCCCAGGGCACATAGGGCTTCCGCAAAAGGTTTTCCACAAATGCCTGTCCTTTGCCTTTTTTTTTTTGCTCTTGCCCAGGTGAGCCCTCTATTGCTCAACATCCTTTCTGTTGTTCTTGTCCATGTCTCTCTTGGTCTTCCCTTACTTGTTCCCCTGTGGTGTCCATCTTAGTGCTATTTTTGGTAGTGAGTTATCAGTCATTCGGAGCACATGTCCTAACCATCGTATATCTCGGATGGCTGAGGAATCTGAATTTTCCTACAGAAAATTATACCGGCGTTTCTCGTGTCCTACACACTCCTACAATCTCAGGAAGTACCAACACTTACCCATCAATATTCTCATATTCCTTTTACCAAACAGACGATTAAAAAGCGACGAAAGAGACAACCCCATTGTTCACGAGTTACGTCTACAAACGCAGCAAACTATTTCAGTAAGTGATACACTATGTTGTTTTCGAACAGAATCCTTTTCGGAGAGAGCCACGTAGATTGTCACAGTCGGTTCCTCTAAACACAATGACGTCATCGATTTTCGCGTTCTACTCTCAAACAAGATTGTTTCTGATAAACTAAAATTATGGACTGCGGAAACAGTTAAGAAAACAATTAGTTAATATTTGAAAATGTTATTTTCCACCCTAATCTAGATTAGATTAAACTAGATTAAATGTTCCACCCAGGGTCAAGTGGATCGTAATATATACTATACTATCGAAAGACGCAGTATATCAATAACAGACTTACCAAAGCAAACCAGGCTTTTGCACTGCTGCAGTCAATCAGTCATTTGCATGTTCCTTGCGGAACTTTGCCTCCCTAACAGCTCTCTTGTGGGCATCTCTGTTGTAAGCAAGATGTCATGCTGCTGCATTTGCAGATTATCAACGATGTCTTGCAGCCATCTTCGCCTTAGTCTTCCTCTCTTTCTTTTATGTACCCTTCCGAGACGGTCTTCTCTAGATTTTCATGACGTTTAATGTGTCCAAAATATTTAAGTTTTCTCTGTTTAATCCTTTTTACTAGCCAGCTTTCTTTAATATTAAGTTCTTGAAGTATGGATATATTTTTTTTCTTTTCTTTTTTTTTTTTTGTGTGCCCAGGATACTCGCATTTGATGAACTCTTCTGTAGCATTTACATTTAAATTTACATTTTTCTTTCTCTCACGTCTCACTAAAGTGATTTGTCTATTATTTTTTCGAGGTCTAATCCTACAAAACTGTGTTCTCTTACTTTACCGCACGAAAGCCTCGTTGTTTCCTATTTATAAAAAAATATTCCTGAATCTATACCTGAAACTATACCTGAAACTAACCTGAATACATAAGTATTCGTTCGTTTGTTGCTGCTGTTCAAGTATGCACCAGACATGGCAGGAGACTGTGTGTGTGTGTGTATGTTTGTCTAAAAGTTGGTACCTGCTAGGGAGATTGAATCTAGGCTACAGAATTTCTGTGTCACGACCTCGTTTCTTTCCTGGTGTTACGATCCCTCGTGTCTACTGAACAGTTACTAATGGCTATGTCAATAAATACCTTTTTTTTTGGGGGGGGGGGGGGGGTGAGAGTTGGAAAAGTTGATTAGTACGCTGTTCTCTCGTGGCTAGACGGCTGCTCGTCCTACCGGAGTCCGTGTTCGAATCCCAGGTAATTCTCTTGTGATTTTTCTTTCTCTCACGTCTCACTAAAGTGCATTGTCTATGATTTTTTTTTCGAGGTCTAATCTTACAAAACTGAGTTCTCTTACATCCAAAGGCAGTTATGTGTTTCTCGGCTGTTTTGTTAAGTGCCCAGGTCTCACAGGCATATGTTGCGATGGGAAAGAGCAGACTATGTGGAAATCTAGAAAAACTAAGCACGAAGATGAAAATCAGGAGTAATGTTTTAAGTGTACTACTCTATGGAAGTGAATGCTGGAAAATCATCAAAATTATAGAAAATAAGCTGAATTCTTTCCAGACTAAATGTTTACGAAGAATTAGAGGAATATTTTGGCCAAACACCATAAGAAATAACATCTTGTTTGGCAGAAATGCAGATGAAGCCACTGACAGCATTTATTGAGGAAAGACGCTGGCGATGGTTGGGACATGTGGTCCGAATGACTGACAACTCACTACCAAAAATAGCGCTAAGATGGACACCACAGGGGAACAGAAGTAAGGGTAGACCAAAAGAGACATGGAGAAGAACAACAGAAAAGATGTTGAGCAATAGACGGGTCATTTGGACAAGAGTGGAAAAAAGGGCAAAGGACAGGCTGGAAAACCCTTGCGGGAGCCCCATGTGCCCTAAGCACTTAAGATTCAGAGAGAGAGAGAGAGAGGGGGGGGGGAGGGAGGGAGAGAGAGATCGAAAGGCTGGCTGGATATTTCTTTACTTTGTTATATTGATGGCTGTTGTGGCGTTAGAATTATAAATTAATATACAACTCGTGTTACTGATTACTTCAGTATGGAGGATGATTATTCGTCCTATCATCATATCAGAAGGCAGGTTTAAAAAACAGAAACATGCTGACATCTCTCCCACCCCCACCCCCACACACATACACTGACACATACACAGAGACAGATAGAGAGGGATACCAGGATCAATGGGCTCCTGGACATAGTGGGAAAATCTTTAATAAGATGTTTTTCAAACTTCTGGAGTGGCTCTGAATTCTAACTCTCCCGGCTGTCCTCTTTTCAGTCCTTACTGTCCCTTTTTCATAAACTTCCCTCTGCTGTCTCTTTTCTATTACCTCCCCTCTGCTCTCTTTTCTATCATTTCCTCTCTGCTGTCTCTTTTCTATGACCTCCCCTCTGCTCTCTTTTCTATTACTTCCTCTCTGCTGTCTCTTTTCTATTACCTCCTCTTTGCTGTCTCTTTTCTATCACCTCCTCTCTGCTCTCTTTTCTATCACTTCCTCTCTGCTTTTCTATGACCTCCTCTCTGCTCTTTTTTCTATCACTTCCTCTCTGCTGTCTCTTTTCTATTACCTCCTCTCTACTGTCTCTTGTCTATCACTTCCTCCCTGCTGTCACCTCCCCTCTGCTGCCTCTTTTCTATCACTTCCTCTCTGCTGTCCCTTTCCCATCACCACAAACCTGCTGTCCCTTTCTCATCACCGCAGTCCTGCTGTCCCTTTTCAGTCACTACAAACCTGCCATCCCTTTTCCATCACCATCTCCCCCCCCCCCCCCCCCCGCTGTCCTTTTCCCATAACCCCCTTCCGATATCAGTTTATCGTCCTCATGGGTCCTATACCAACCAGCGTGGGAAACGCTGGTTCTTGACTGAATTTTTGCTAATGATCATCTTTATCTTCTTTGCTAGTCATATGCGGGGCAGTCTTGTCGGGGTGTAATTTCTCGGATGACGAAACTTTAGAATGTGTCAGTTAATGCTACTGGACTTTACAATATCACCGATTGTGATTAGGCTGCATGAAAATAGTCGTTCTAGAACGCCTGTTTCTCTGTTCTGTTTAAATTTAATGTATTTACAGCCTCATTTTGTGTATTTTGTTTTAGCATACCTTTTAATTTCTGCACGTTGCTTCTTACATGTTATTTAAGATTACAATGTAACCACGAACCACCGGGAATAAATCACTACTTTCGCCGGGAATCGTTTAAGTAGTACTAAAATGTGTTTGTGATGTAAATCGCGTGTCTAATACATTTCTGAAATTGGGCAGGCAAAGACGAAGATTACAAAAACTAGTGAAAATTGTAGAAAAAAAGTCAAATTATTATTATTATTATTATTATTAACACATATAGGAAAAGAAAGTAAAGGTAAAAGGAATCCAAGACATAGAAAAATCAGTTCCTCGCCTGACCTCTGTAAGAGGACACCGTCAGCAGAACACATCGTTTGTATTTAAAATCACATTGCAAAACGTTTTCACGTTGAAGTATCACATGTTTCCCCCACACAAGGTGTAGAGTGCCTATTTTTATACTCATCATCATCATTGACTATTTCGCGCACACTCCTCAAGTAAATGTATTATTTTAAAGGAGCTCTCTCTGTCTCTCTGCCTCTCTCTCTCTCTAAGTATACCAGTTAGCCAAAATAAAGCACTTCATAGATCAAGACACAAGGAATATATACTACATATTACATATACAAACACATTTAGACCATTGCTCAACAATCTAGGATGGTTGCTCAGTGTCAAATACAAAGAGGCTTTGCTCACTCCAAAAGCGAGCAGTAAAGTTTATTAGTGACAAAGATCAAGCACAAACAACTAACTAGCACAAACGTATCAAAATACTGCCTCTTAAGAACAGGTTCCTCTTCAACAAAGCCAAGTTGGTGCATCAAATTCTTTCACAGCATGCTCCGCCTTATCTATGGAACCTGTTTAAATTTAGCCCAAAGTGTTACCAAATGCTTGAACAATATAAGTCTTCCAAAACCTAGATTTGACCTTTACAAGAAAAGCTTTACTTATTCTGCTGCTCATCTTTGAAATACCCTCCCATCTTGTATATAAACTATACTCCTTCCTACAACTACAAACTTTTCCAATATCTGTGTGATATCGACTACATGCCTCCTTGAATGGTAAAACTTAAAAAGTTATTTTAGACTGTTCTTACAGACACCGAACTCATTATTCTGAATAGTAATGAAATTTTTGTTTGATAGATGGTCATTTATATATGTGTTTGTGATTTATATGTTAATTTGTTAATTATGTTTGTTATATGAGCAACATATTTGTAGAATGTCTGGAACAGAGTGAAAGTTGTATGATAAAGGGCAGAATATCAGACGGGCATGCGTGCCGAATTCGTAACCCTTTTGAAAAATCAATCAATCAATCAATCAATCTCTCTTTCTCTCTATCTCTCTTTCTCTCTCTCTTTCTCTCGCTTTCTCTCTCTCTTTCTCTCGCTTTCTCTCTCTTTTTCCCTCACTCTCTCTCTCTTTTTTTCTCTCTCTCTTTCTCTTTTTCTTTCTCTCGCTCTCTTTCTTTCTCTCTCTCTCTCTTTCTTTCTCTGTCACTCTCTCTTTGTCTCTCTCTCCCTCTCTTTCTCTCTCTCTCTCTCGCACTATTTTTCTCGCTCTCTTTCTTTCTCTCTCTTTCTCTCTCATTCACTCTCTCTCTCTCTCTCTCTCTCTCTCTCTCTTCTAGCCCTCTCCCCATGAATGAAAGTCGTGAAATGATCGCAGAATGTTTGCCGAGTCTAAGCTTTCCGTTCTTCATAATTTGAAATTAAAGTTTAGTCTTTCGTTTCATATCGTCACTCTTCTCCTTCTTCTTCTTCTTCTTCTCTCTCTCTCTCTTTCTTTCTCTGTCACTCTCTCTTTGTCTCTCTCTCCCTCTCTTTCTCTCTCTCTCTCTCGCACTATTTTTCTCGCTCTCTTTCTTTCTCTCTCTTTCTCTCTCATTCACTCTCTCTCTCTCTCTCTCTCTCTCTCTCTCTTCTAGCCCTCTCCCCATGAATGAAAGTCGTGAAATGATCGCAGAATGTTTGCCGAGTCTAAGCTTTCCGTTCTTCATAATTTGAAATTAAAGTTTAGTCTTTCGTTTCATATCGTCACTCTTCTCCTTCTTCTTCTTCTTCTTCTCCCTCTCTCTCTCTCTCTCTCTCTCACGCACACACACACACACACACACACACACAAAACGAAATGCACACAAAGGAGAGAAATGTACACACCACAGATACTCGTACTTATCGCTTCTGATGTTTTTAATCATTTACATAGAACATTTGTTAGATAGATCTTATATCTTATATATCTTATATCCTTCTCGTGCCGTTAAACGTCACATAGGGCTCGCAAAGTAGTTCGCCAAATTTTCCTGTCTTCGGCGAATCTTTCAACCTCATCAAAGGATTTTATGCCTGTTAATTTGGCCTCTCTTAACAATGTCCTCTTCAGAGTTTCAGGCGGTCTGCCTCTTTTTCTTCGGCCTGTTGTGTTCCATTTGATAGCTTGTTTTGGGATTCTCTGATCATTTCTTCTCATCAAGTGACCAATATATGTCCATCTCCTTTTCCTGATCACCCATGAGACTGGTTGTTGTTCAGTCATCTGTCTTATCTCTGCATTGTTCTTGAATTCATTCCACTTGATGCCAAGTATTTTCCGTAAGCATTTGTTTTCAAAAGAGTCTAATTTCTTTTCTATTTCTTTAGTCGTTTTCCAGCTTTCGCATGCATAAATGAGGGTGGATATTGCATTTGAATTGAATAGTCTTAACTTGGTTTTTGTGCTTATAACTTTTGAATTCCATATGTTCTCAAGATTCTTGAAGATTGATGCTGCTTTTGCAATTCTGATCCTAACTTCCTTTCTAGTGTCACCATCCTGGTCTATGTAGCTGCCAAGGTATGCAAATTGATTGACTTCTTCAATATCTGTCCCTTCTATGTGTATTTTTCCATTTTGATTGAGAGGAATTTTCATTATTTTTGTTTTGTCCTTGTTAATTTCAAGTCCTATTTTGTTAGATAAATATAAGAGCATTTATAGAACAATGGAACACACAAATGTACCGAAGTGATATGGACAAACAAAATATATTCCCTTAATCTTAACCATATCGTTGTTCCATGAAAGATAAAAACCACTATCTATATTTCAGGGAGGGATGTGTACTATCACCAACATTATTTATCTTGGCAGTGGACTGGTTAATGAAGGAGGCAACATCAGACAAACGCAGAGGATTACAATGGACCCTTGACACAGTGCTGGAGGACCTTGACTTTGCGGACGACATTTGTCTATTATCAAGCAGTCACAAAGATATGCAAGATAAAATAAACAAGCTAACTCAGAATGCAAACAACATAGGACTAAAGATCAACATAGGAAAGACAAAGTTAATGAAGCAAAATGTGAACAACAGAAATATACTCAGAGTAGATAGCAAGTTAGTGGAGGAGGTCAATGAATTTGTATACCTTGGCAGTAGAGTAGTAGAAATGGATACAGCACAGAGGACATCAACAGTAGACTTACTAGAGCAAACCAGGCTTTTGCAGTGCTGCAGACTATATGGAATCTAAAAAAAACTAAGCATGAATACGAAAATCAGGATATTTAAGAGTAATGTTCTAAGTGTACTATGGAAGTGAATGCTGGAAAATCACCAAAACCATAGATAACAAGTTGAATTCTTTCCACACTAAATGTTTACGAAGAATTAGAAAAATATTTTGACCAAACACCATAAGAAATAACATCTTGTTGGCAGAAATGCAGATGAAGCCACTGACAACAATTATTGAGGAAAGACGCTGGCGATGGTTGGGACATGTGGTCCGAATGACTGACAACTCACTACCAAAAATAGCACAAAGATGGACACAACAGAACAGAAGTAAGGGAAGACCAAAAGAGACATGGAGGAGAACAACAGAGAGGATGTTGAGCAATAAATGGCTCACCTGGGCAAGAGCAGAAAAAAGGCAAATGACAGGCATTTGTGGAAAACCCTTGTGGAAACCCCATGTGCCCTGGGCACTTAAGGTTCAGAGAGAGAGAGAGAGAGAGAGAGAGAGAGATGATTTCAGGGAAATTAGGGGAAAAAGACACAGTGGACACGTGTGATTCTTCAATTCTTCGAAACTGAAGACTCAAAGACTGGAATCACCATTTGTTCATATCGCAACTTCATATTTCTGTAAGCGCTTAATTAAGGGAGATAATTACTTTCTCAACCAAGAAATCTGTGTAGAAAAGTCAGAATTATCGCTCTTCGTGTAAAATAATTCATGGTATATATTTACTTCTGTTGACCTGCTCCTGTATGTATACAATGAAATCTTGTTCAATTTCACAAATTTTGCTTATCTTGTATTAGAAAAAGAAACATGGATATGATTATAAACATTTT
The DNA here is from genome assembly GCA_009760885.1 of Achatina immaculata. Classification (NCBI taxonomy): domain Eukaryota; kingdom Metazoa; phylum Mollusca; class Gastropoda; order Stylommatophora; family Achatinidae; genus Lissachatina; species Lissachatina immaculata. The sequence continues at coordinate 33,188,912 of CM019716.1, read as the reverse complement.
ACTTTTCAGGGATTCCACGTTGTGAGGTGAAATACCCACATCACGCATGGCCGACTTTGATCCAGAAGAGCAGGGTAAAATTACGCCATGGATGGTGTAAATGAGTTGAAATTACACTAAATAGAACAATATAACTTGTTTTATCACTATGGAAGGCAGGATAAAAAGTAAATCGTTGGATTCATGAACTTGATTTTATTCTTGATGTAAGTTTGGTTGTTAGTTCAACCTTGAAGTTAACAGAGATGGATTCATCTATTTCTGGAAAAAAAAATTCAACAACATAACGGTTTAGAGCTTACTGCAGTAAGTCGGGTTGGTTAACTGGCTGATAGATGTTTTGTTGGTCTGCTGAGTGTTTTGATGGCTAGTTTGTTGTTGTTGTTGTTGATGATGATGATGATGATGATACATCAACATTACATCTACTATTACATGTTTATAAATTCAGTTTTAATTAAATAGAATATTAAGCTTTATTTTATTTCATTTATCACTATTTGTAAATTCTAGCATACATATTTATAAACACATACGTTACATCCACGTATTGGGCGTATTAATAATGAAGAATATCTGCACTCTCGCATTTCGGAGTCACATTTGATACATCTGTAAAATGTATACCTGGTTCCTCGTGAGGCCAAGAAAAGGTAAACTACCTGACATGGTACTGTCCACAAGAACCTCTCATGTACTGATATGTCAAGCTACCTGACATGGTACCTTCCACAAGAACCTCTCATATACCGATATGTCAAGCTACCTGACATGGTACCGTCCACAAGAACCTCTCGTATACTGATATGTCAAGCTACCTGATATGGTACCGTCCACAAGAACACCTCATGTACTGATATGTTAAGCTACCTGACATGGTACCGTCCATAAGAACACATCATGTACTGATATGTCAAGCTACCTGACATGGTACTGTCCACAAGAACCTCTCATGTACTGATATGTCAAGCTACCTGACATGGTATCGTCTACGAGAACACCTCATTTACTGATATGTCAAGCTACCTGACATGGTATCGTCTACGAGAACACCTCATTTACTGATATGTCAAGCTACCTGACATGGTATCGTCCACGAGAACACCTCATTTACTGATATGTCAAGCTACCTGACATGGTACTGTCCACAAGAACCTCTCATGTGCCGATATGTCAAGCTACCTGACATGTATTGTACACGAGAACACCTCATTTACTGATATGTCAAGCTACCTGACATGGTACTGTCCATGAGAATACCTCATGTGCCGATATGTCAAGCTACCTGACATGGTATTGTCCACGAGAATACCTCATTTACTGATATGTCAAGCTACCTGACATGGTATTGTCCACAAGAACCTCTCATATACCGATATGTCAAGCTACCTGACATGGTACCGTCCACAAGAAACTCTCATATACCGATATGTCAAGCTACCTGACATGGTACTGTCCACAAGAACCTCTCATATATTGATATGTCAAGCTACCTGACATGGTACTTTTCACAAGAACCTCTCATTTACCGATGTGTCAAGTTACCTGACATGGTATTGTCCACAAGAACCTCTCATATACCGATATGTCAAGCTACCTGACATGGTATTGTCCACGAGAATCTCTCATTTACCGATATGTCAAGTTACCTGACATGGTACTGTCCACAATTACCTCTCATGTACTGATATGTCAAGACAGTATGGGGCCTAACATTATATTTCCTATATACCCTAATGACATGAAAATGTATGAATATATGTGCCCTTATATCATGTCCCTTTTGTTCCTTAATATAATATAACAGGTTAAGGAAAATATGGACCCTAATAATTATATGCCTGTATGCCTTTACGTACATCATCGGGTGGAAAGAAAATCAAATGAAGATATTTTGAGAGAGACTGACTTGAGAAGACAAATATAATTTCAACAATTAGGAATAGTCTAAATTTAAAGGACATGTCATGAGAAAAGGCAGAGTAGAACACATCGTGACAACAAGAAAATCAGAGGCAAAAAAGAGGCAGAGGTAGAAAAATGAGGATAGCCTGGGCTGATTGACACGATGGCATGGAAAGAGGATCACCAGAACAACTCATAGAGGAAACACACAACCAGAGAGAATGGAGGTTATGACTGCCGGCGTCAGTAGGCACTGCTCTTGACAGACAGACAGACAGACAGACAGACAGACAGACAGACAGACAGACAGACAGACAGACAGACAGACAGATACATACATACATACATACATACATACATACATATATACATACATACATATATACATGGACACCTCAAAGGAATATGACATTTAAAGGAAACAAAGGGCCATGACGTCATATCCTGTGTATGCCTTAATGAAATATAACAGGTAAAGGAAAATATGTGCCGTAAAAACAGACATAAAACAAAGACAATGAAAAGTAATAATGCAAGCAATAGCCTCATGGTAAATGAGGGAGTGTCACTTGAGGAAGGAGACTATTTGACATATTTAGGCAGCATAGTGGATAAATACGGGTGAACGGAAAAGGACGTTAAAGCTAGAATAACCAAGGCCAGGACAGCATTTATCCAACTTAACAAAATATGGTCATCTAAGAACATCAAAACAAGAACCAAAATAGGCTTTTAAATACAAACGTAAAGACTGTCCTGCTATATGGTTGAGGGATATGATTATGACCAAGACAATACAACAGAGGATACAGACATTCATGAACTACTGTTTGAGGAGGATTTTAAACATTAAATGGCAGGACAAGATCAGGAACGAGGTGGTCTGAGAAAGGGTAGGACAAGAACCTATAAACCCACAAATCATGTCTTCTGAAATGGAAGTGGATTGGCTACATTCTGAGGAAACCCCACACCAGCATAGCAAGACAGGCATTGACATGGAATCCTCAAGGAAATAGAAAACGAGGAAGACCTGGACTTAATCGGAGAAGAGAAATTATGACAGTGCTCAGAAACAGGGGATACACGTGGAAGGAAGCAGAGAATAATTCAAGAACAATATGACTGGAGAGCCTTTATCCGTGGCCTATGCTGTCAAGGGAGTGAGAGGCAATGATGATGATGATGATGATGATGATGATGATGATGATGATGAAAATTGTGCCATAAAGGAATATAACAATTAAAGCAAAATATATGCTATAATATCATACGCGCTAAATTCATTAATAGAACTTTAAACAAAAAAAAAAAAGAAAAAACATATATAATCTAGCATGGGTCTTAATGCATAGAGCTGGACTCCTACGTGCTGGACATGCGAGACAACTTGTCAATCAACACAGGCACTGTCACTCGCAGGACGCTGATGGATATGTTGAAGAGAGGAGGAACTGAGCACCTATGGACATGTCAGGATTGCAGTGATGATGACCATAAACCATAAATCATAAAGGGCTCCTACATACAATTCTACATATGTCGTCACTTGTCCAATCATAAACAAGTACAGAATGAAAGGTCAGATTCACACTGCAGAGTTGTGCAACATCTTAGGAAATTCTGTCTTTCTATATGTTCGTACAGACGGCTTTCTTTGATCTACAGGGTGTCTCAAAAGTTGCAATCTTTTATAGTTCTGTAATAGAGGAGAAATTAGACTCTTTTGAAAACAAATGCTTACGGAAAATACTCGGCATCAAGTGGAACGAATTCAAGAGCAATGCAGAGATAAGACAGATGACTGAACAACAACCAATCTCATGGGTGATCAGGAAAAGGAGATGGACATATGTTGGTCACTTGATGAGAAGACATGATCAGAGAATCCCAAAACAAGCTATCAAGTGGAACACGACAAGCCAAAGAAAAAGAGGCAGACCCCGTGAAGCTCTGAAGAGGACATTGTTAAGAGAGGCCAAATTAACAGGCATAAAATCCTTTGATAAGGTTGAAAGACTCGCAGAAGACAGGAAAAATTGGCGAACTACTTTGCGAGCCCTATGTGACGTTTAGCGGCACGGGAAGGATATAAGATATAAGATAAGAATAGAGGTTCAGCTTTGTAAATTAAAAAAAAATTATTTATTTATCATATGTCATATCATGCTGAAAGGACTGCGTGAGAATTTACAACCATATAAATTCCTCTAACATTTTCTGTGATACCTTGCAAATTTCATTTTAAGAAGAGCGCTTAACAACCAGCGTGGCGATGATGTCAAACTACGCTGCTCTTTGATCTGTCTAGCGTTGAAGCAGTGAATCAATACTGGGTTCACTTTAGCTTTATGTTCAGTTCAGCAGCGGTCGCATTAGTCGGCAGTTAAAGGTAATTATCGCTTAAAAAGGAGAAAAAAAAACCGGAAACTTTTGGAGGTCGTCGGTTACTGTAAAAATCTAGTAAAAAGCAACCAGCGAAATAGGTTGGAGTGTAATGAGATCAGTATGTTGGTGATGCTCACTTTGCATCGAGGAGAATCAGCTTTGACTTTGGTAGAGTTTGTGAGCGTTTTTATAAAGAATAAAACTCACCGCTAATAAGATTTGAGCTTGTGCTTGTACGAACTCCCTGTAACTGCTAGCTGTTGTTCTTTGCAGCCGATGCTGTGGAGATATTGAAGCACAGCATCGTATCGGCGCGGGAGCGGGTTATAGCAGTTACATTTTCAGTCCCGGGGTACAGGTAAAAAGCAGGGGGTGTGCAATGCTTCTTTAGCAGACTCCATCACCATGTGGACTATGGGGATCACTGCTCCGTTAGTCAGGCTGTGCCTGTTACTGGGGGTACCACGTAGAGGTGGGACAGGGTCTTGGTCAGCTATGGGTCGCTAACCCTGACGCTGGCATTTCAGCTATGGGTCGCTGATTACCTTATCGGGCGTCTTCACTCCCAAAAAGATTTGAAAAGTAAATAAATAAACTAGTTCATACGAACAATTATTTTGCTTTGATGCCTGTAAAGTATGATTAATTTTACATTTAAAAAAAGTATTAAATACTGAATGTTGTATTGAGAAAACTGATATTTCAGAAGGTATTTCGTGTAAGGTGACAGACAGATATAATAACTGTACTGGTTTAAAAAAAAACCCGCGCTATCACTGATCTAGTGGCTGCAGTATAAATAAAAGTAGTTCGCAAATGTTGGAGTGTTGGATCTACAGCTGAGACAACATACAAGCTGGAATATCTGACCTATTTTCAATAGAAAAGGCATCTGAGTAGTGCAGTGAATAGTGCATATGTCTATCATGATGAAGAAAGGAAGTGTCGCAGCCAGCGTAGGTGCAAAATTAGGCATCTGACTCTCCTCTTGAAGTTGGAAAAAGAAAAGGCGATGGAATGTGAAGATGAAAAAAAAGTCAACCGCTGGCTTGACGACAGGTCAGTTTAAACACCGATCATTTCTTTTATCTGAATCAATGACGTGGGTCCTGATCTCTTCAAACATCACAAATTTCTCTAACGATGCTAACCTCATCTTTTAGTCAGTGTAATTCTAACAACCGAAAGTAGACAGAGAAGAAGAGGATGAATTAGAAAAATGTTAAGACTACACTAGGAAGAACGCGTGGCAAACGAGGAAATAGCCAGACGAATGGGCATTGAGAACATTACTAAAGAGGCCAAAAGATGAAGATGGAAATGCCTGGGCGATATACTACGAATGGAGAAAACAAGACACCCTTATACCGCTTTGACTTTGGACACCTTAGTGAAAACAGAACGAGGGGCAGGCCATTAGGAATATGGATACGCACAATATAGGAGGAACTAAAGAAAACGAGAAAGACATGGTTTGAGATATCCCGACATCCTCTGGACAGGACTGGTTATGAAAGCTTTGTTGATGCCTTATGCTCCACTGGGAGTAGAGAGAACTGATGATGATGAGCTCTGGCAATATCACTCTCTCTCTCTCTCTCTCTCTCTCTCTCTCTCTCTCTTCTGTACACAGACAAGAATAATGACATCATGGAATTCTAAAGGTTTGCTACGTCTTGAGCTCACACAACAAAGCTATCCTAATCCAACAACAGCTATCCATATCCCCCTTGTTCTCCCCCAGGGATTGGTCAGGTCAAATTGTCTACACTGAATCAAAATATCATCAGAAATATTAGAAACAAAACAAAACAAAATAAAACAAAAACAAGAAAAAAAATCGGCAGAGCTGAAGGTGTATGATATGGGTCAAACTGAACTTGCAGTGAAACACATTAACCTTCGTCCACTGACATCAGAGTGAGCCTGCTGTAATCCAGTGACATCAGAGTGAGCCTACTATAATCCACTGACATCAGAGTGAGCCTACTGTAATACAGTGACATCAGAGTGAGACTACTGTAATCCAATGACATCAGAGTGAGCCTACTGTAATCCACTGAAATCAGTGAACCTACTGTAATCCACTGACATCAAAGTGAGCCTACTGTAATCCACTGACATCAGAGTGAGCCTACTGTAATCCACTGACATCAGAGTGAGCCTACTGTATTCCACTGACATCAGAGTGAGCCTGGTGTAATCCACTGACATCAGAGTGAGCCTACTGTAATCCAATGACATCAGAGTGAGGCTGGTGTAATCCACTGACATCAGAGTGAGCCTACTGTAATCCAATGACATCAGAGTGAGGCTGGTGTAATCCACTGACATCAGAGTGAGCCTACTGTAATCCACTGACATCAGAGTGAACCTACGGTAATCCACTGACATCAGAGTGAACCTACTGTAATCCACTGACACCAGAGTGAGCCTACTGTAATCCACTGACGTCAGAGTGAACCTACTGTAATCCACTGACATCAGAGTGAGCCTACTGTAATCCACTGACATCAGAGTGAACCTACTGTAATCCAGTGCACTCAGCAGTGGAGAAATAAATTCCCCATTTTCTGTGGCAATTTTCCTCAGTACAGAGCTCCAGATTAGCATTTTTTACAGCCGAGTTGGACTGGAAGATAGCCTTAAACAAGTATAGAAGATAACCCTTAAACAAGTGTAGAAGTATCCTTAAACAGGTATAGAAGATAAACAGGTATAGAAGCTACCCTTAAACAGGTATAGAAGATACCCTTAAACAAGTGTAGAAGTATCCTTAAACAGGTACAGAAGATACTCTTTAACAAGCATAGAAGTATCCTTAAACAGGAATAAAAGATACCCTTAAACAGGTATAGAAGCTACCCTTAAACAGGTATAGAAGATACCCTTAAACAAGTGTAGAAGTATCCTTAAACAGGTATAGAAGATACCTTTAAACAGGTATAGAAGCTACCCTTAAACAGGTATAGAAGATACCCTTAAACAAGTGTAGAAGTATCCTTAAACAGGTACAGAAGATACTCTTTAACAAGCATAGAAGTATCCTTAAACAGGAATAAAAGATACCCTTAAACAGGTATAGAAGTATCCTTAAACAGGTATAGAAGATACCCTTAAACAGATATAGAAGATACCCTTAAACAGGTTTAGTAGATAAACAGATACAGAAGATACCATTAAACAAGTATAGAAACCAGAGCGATAATGAATATTCTGCCAATGCTGATCTGTATGTCCAGACATAGTCTGTGGATCAGCCCTAAAGGGGGACAATTTAGGAGGAACACAGCGAGATCTAACCAAGGATATTTAGGCAAATAAAGTGCTTGGATTCTTGAGATCAGTTTGACCATAATTAGCAACACTGATACTAGATATTTCTGGTCTCTGCTCTTATAAACCATGACAGACTAGACATATCTGGTCTCTGCTCTTATAAACCATGACAGACTAGATCTATCTGGTCTCTGCTCTTATAAACCATGCCAGACTAGATATTTCTGGTCTCTGCTCTTATAAACCATGACAGACTAGATATTTCTGGTCTCTGCTCTTATAAACCATGACAGACTAGATATTTCTGGTCTCCGCTCTTATAACCATGACGGACTAGGTATTTCTGGTCTCCACTCTTATAACCATGACGGACTAGGTATTGCTGGTCTTCGCTCTTATAATTATGACGGACTAGGTATTGCTGGTCCCCGTTCTTATAACCATGACAGACTAGATATTGCTGGTTCCCGTTCTTATAACCATGACAGACTAGATATTGCTGGTTCCTGTTCTTATAACCATGACAGGCTAGATATTGCTGGTCCCCGTTCTTATAACTATGACGGACTAGGTATTGCTGGTTCCCGTTCTTATAACCATGACAGACTAGATATTGCTGGTTCCCGTTCTTATAACCATGACAGACTAGATATTGCTGGTTCCCGTTCTTATAACCATGACAGGCTAGATATTGCTGGTCCCCGTTCTTATAACTATGACGGACTAGGTATTGCTGGTTCCCGTTCTTATAACCATGACGGACTAGATATTGCTCATCCTGGCTCTTTTATTATTTCCTTACAGTACAACACGGGAATGGACTGTGTCTTTATCAAATGGTAAATGATGTAAGGCCTGACAACGAAAGTTTGATTACAGAATGTAGGAACTATAGCAAAATTATCTCGTTGATTCTGAGTAAGAATTTAAAATGTCCGCTTAAGATATATGGCCAAGAAGTGGACCTAATATCTTCCTAATACATCGGGTACTCCAGCCCTCTGCTACAGTATCCTGAAAAGAAATCTACGGGAAATCGTTTCTGGTTTATCAGAGAGTCAAACTAACCAATCAGAATGTGACGTCTCCCACCTGTTGCCCGCTAAACTAATATTGTGAGTCTAACATGACGCAGAACTATATAAGTAAGCTTTGCCCACCTGCTACTTAAAGCAAAGCTTTTGCTCTTGACTAGTTACTGAAACTCCGTTTACTTTCAGTGGTTCTGTTCCCTAAATTTACACTCGTTACTTTGTTAGCGTCAGGCCTCGTGGTTCTTGAACATTTAAAAAAAATATTAACTTTTCCATTTTTAATCATTGCACTTCTGACAATAGAAGGAACTACGAAGGGAGCCATTCTGCTCAAGGAATCGACATTATTTGAAGAGGGAAAAAAGGGCCAAATTTAAAGACAAAAGACAGATGCATAAGGAGACTAGGTTCTTGTAACATATGCACTACCTGCTGATTATCTGGCGTTGAAACTACCCAATATTTGTAAGATCAGCCAAGATAACCAAGATAGTCAAGACTGCTAAGATAGTCAAGATAGCTAATACATCCAAGATAGCCAAGATAGTCAAGACAGCCAAGATAGTCAAGATAGCCAAGGCAGCCAGGACAGCCAATACAGTTAAGACAGCCAAGATAGCAAAGATAGTCAAGACAGCCATGATAGGCAAGATAGCCAATATAATCAAGACGGCCAAGATAGTCAGATAGCCTATATAGCCAAGACAGCCAATATAGACAAGATAGTAAAGATAGTCAAGATAGTCAAGACAGCCGAGATAGTCATGATAGCCAAGATAGTCAAGACAGTCAAGATAGTTACGATAGTCAAGAAAGCCAAGATATTCAAGACAGCCATGATAGACGTGATATTCAAGACAGCCAAGATAGTCAAGATAGATAAGGCAGCAAAGATAGCCAAGATAGATAAGATAGTAAAGATAGTCAAGATAGTCAAGACAGCCACGATAGATAAGACAGTCAAGACTGCCAAGATAGCCAAGATAATCGAGACAGTCAACATGGACAGGATAGTCAAGATAGCCAAGACAGATAGTCGAGACAGCCAAGATAGATAAAATAGTCAAGACAGCCAAGATAGATAAGATAGTCAAGATAGCCTGGATAGATAAGACAGTCAAGATATTCAAGATAGGCAAGATAGTCAAGACATCCAAGATAGATAAGATAGTCAAGACAGTCAAGACAGCCAAGATAGATAAGATAGTCAAGACAGCAAAGATAGCCGAGCATGCCTGCATAAAAGCTATCATCCGAGACGAAAGATGAACAATGACTTCTCAACGAAGTCAGCCGAAGTCACAAGAAACTTTGACTAACTTTTTGAACATTCTGACCCCAGCATACAAATCTCCCACACTTAACACTCTGGTTCTAGACGCAGTGGCCCCAAACAATCAGTATCATTAGTCCAGACTCCAGTCGCTCGTTAACCTGATATGCTTTGGTTTTTCTTTGGCCATCACGGTCTGCAGGTGCATCATTACAGTATGTATTAGGATTCATTTTCATCTGAACATCTGTGACTTCTTAATGCAATAAATAAAACGTGTGTGTTCATTGTAACCATGCTCTACCCCAGCTTCATGACATGTGATATGTATTTGCAAATATTTGGCCTCATTACCCATTATGAGATAAACCATGCTGCTTACTTGAGGAATCATAGACGTGTATGTAAAACCTTAGCTGAAATGAGAAATATAAACCCCAGCACTTCTGCTTCTTAACCACGATTCTTATCTACTGAACCACTCATATTTTTGGCTTAGCCTTTCCACTGCAGCCACCCATATTTCACCAAAAGCCTTTCCAGATTATAACAGCGCCAACTCGAGCGGGTCAAATCTGTTTGTTCGACAGAACCACATGTTCTAGCCAGCCGGTACACAGAAACAGGACAAATAGAAAGGCAATCTGTGCGAACATAAAGACAATGAAGAATGCTTTATCCAAAGCTTGGGCTGTGATGGTTCTTTGATCGTGGCTGGAGATCTTGGTAGCCATAGACTGTGACAGGGGTGCCAGCTTCCCATCTCCAACTGTCACAATCTTTCCACTCGGATACATTCTTGTTTTAGATTCTTGAGCCTAGAATATAACAAAATATTTTCTTGCAACTTGAATACAACAATGCAACAGAAATAGCCACGATTTGATCAACATGTTGTTTGTTGTTGTAACTGTTCAGTATCTCTGGAACTGAGAGTAAGATGTAACTGATCATTGTAAGATGCTCTTTGCAGACTATGCGATGAAGATGTTGAGGTACAGATAGTATATAATTGGAACTGGGTTACTGCGGCTATTTTTTAAGTCTGTGAGTGGAGCTAAAACAGCAGAGAGGGAAATACTTCTTCAGCAGGCACTGCCATCATGAGGACTATGGCGATCCAAGTCCCATAACCAGGCTTCGACTGTTACCGGGGATACCAAAGGAAACGCGCCACAGCGTCTTGTTCAGCCATGTTTCGTCAACCCTGATCCCATTGGTCGTTGACTATCAAATCGGAGAGCTTCTTCACCGAAATTTGATCAACAAAAACATACGAGCTTGTATCAAAGAACATAGAAACAGCAGGAGATTGAAACTAAAAATCAAATAAAACAGTTATAACCAAACAACTGAAGTAATCTAGTCATATTAACAGATATAAGAATATGTTTTAACTAACCAATGTGTTTCATTTGGCGTTCAATGAAACCTAGGGTTTCTATTTTTCAATTAATAAGATCTCTCTCTCTCTCTGAGCCTTAAGTGCCTAAGGAACATGAGGCTTCCGCAAGGGTTTTCCACAAATGCCTGTCCTTGCCTTTTTTCCGCTCTTGCCCAGGTGAGTCCTCTTTTGTTCAATGTCCTCTCTGTTATTCATTTCCATGTCTCCCTTGATCTACCCTTACTTCTGTTCCCCTGTGATGTCCAATTTAGTGCTATTTTTGGTAGTGAGTCGTCACTTATCTAGAGGACATGTCCCTACCATCGCCAGCGTCTTTCCGTAATAATTGCTGTCAGTGGCTTCATTTGCATTTATGCCAACAAGATGTTATTTCTCACGATGTTTGGCTAAAATATTCCTATAATTTTTCGTAAACATTTAGTCTGGAGAGAATTCAGCTTGTTTTCTATAGTTCTGGTGATTTTCCAGCATTCACTTCCATAGAGTAGTACACTTAGAACATTACTCTTAAATATCCTGATTTTCGTCTTCATGCTTAGTTTATTTATTTCTATATTGTCTGCACCATTGCAAAAGCTTGGTTTGCTATAGTAAGTCTGTTGTTGATGTACTCTGTGCAGTCTCCATCTTCTATAACTCTACTACCAAGAGATGCAAATTCGTTGACCTCCTCCACCAACTTGTTATCTACTCTCAGTACAGTTTTTTGTTCACATTTTGCTTCATTAACTTTGTCTTTCCTACATTGATCTTTAATCCTATATTGTTAGCATTCTGAGTTAGCTTGCTTATCTTGCATATCTTTGTGCCTGCTTGACAGTAGACAAAAGTCAAGGTCCTCCAGCACTGTGTCAAGGGTCCATTGTAATCCTCTGCGTTTATCTGATGTTGCCTCCTTCATTAACTAGTCTACTGCTAAAATAAATAATATTGGCGATAGTACACATTCAAAAATAAGAAATGATAATATACAATCTTTTGATTTCCATGCTTGCATAAAAGCAAATACTGATATGTACGTGTTGGAGACCTATAATAACTGTACTCACCTTCCATTCCTTAATGTAGGTATTCAGGACAAGCAGCGAGGCTAGCATGGCCAACAGGCCCTCAAGAAAAACCTCAATCAACAGCATGGCCAGGTAGGGCATCTGAGACAAGCTCCTTGGCATCACCTCACTAACAAACATATCAGATATCGAATCAGTTTAATACAATCTGGATTATAAAAGGGCGGTCTGGAAAGTTTTCCCTCTATTTACATTAAAAAAAACATTTAAATAACCGAATTAATTGGAGTCAAAGTTTTAGCAATATCCTTTACTTATAAGACTGTGTTATTTCTTTTTCGAAATGCTGTAATTACTCCAGTATGGAAGATAAAAGACGTTAAAAGGGACTTCAACCAAGAGAGACGAATCTCACTACTAAGCCATACTGGAAAAATATTATGCAAGATCCTAGAGAAGAGACTGCCGGCAATGATTGAACCACAATTAAAAGAATCTCGGATGGAACTTAGGAAAAATAGAAGCCGTACAGATCTCGTGTTTTCTCTAGGACAGTTAAAAGAAAAATCAGTTGAACACAGTCAGATACTGCACATAGCTTACGTAGATCAAGAAAAAAAAGCATTCGATAGAATAGATAAACTGTTGAAATCTTAGAACATTATGGAATTATATATATAGTACACATCTGATTAACTTGCGCAAAAACCTATATGAAAAGAGTCCGTGTACAGACGGGACAAACACGGGACACTCCGACCCCCGCTCATCATAAGATCTGGAGTGAGGCAAGGTTGTGTACCATCTCCTTTACTATTCATAACATACGTTGACAGCATCTGCTAAGAAGCTAAAGCGTAGTATAGTACAACTCCACCACGTAACTGCCACACAGCCTGACTCCAGAAACAACGCCGATAAACTCAAGGCACTGCTCAGAACACATACCCAGTAGATGGAACATAAATGAACTCGGTTCTTGCTGACGACCAGGCAGTCACACCAGGGAAAAACCTGCAGAAGAGCATGGGTAAACACTAAGGGCACGTGAAAGCCACAATATGAAAATCAGTGGTGAAAAAAAATCAAAACAAGGAAGCCCTGATCATTGTCCAAGAGAAAATCCCAACAAAGATCTTCCTGGACAGTCAGTCTTTGAAACAAGTGAAGCATTTCTGTGTGTGTGTGTGGGGGGGGGGGGGGGGGAGGTCGATGTCGAAATTGCAGTAGTAGTAGTAATAATTGTAGTAGCATTTGTAATGTGTTATTACTGCAGAGTTTAAAATAGTGTTAATACTAAAGAAGTGTTAATTATATTAAGCGTCCGAGTAGCGAACATTCCCGCAGAAACTGTAGTCGGAGAAATAACACTGGAATTACTTCAGCCACGTGGTCGGATAAAAAGCAACGCTATAAGCAATTATAACGTAACATACATCACCCTATTTCTGGTTGCCATAGTGATGGCAGTAGCGACATTAAATGAATCTACCCTGTTTCTAAATGTGTCTCAAAACATTACCTTATAAAGTTCAAGAACACGGCCGTTGAGGTGAAGATAGCCACGAGATATGATATCTTCTCACCGGACTCTGCCGGCATCAGGAACACTAGTGGGATCATCACAGACGTAAGTACCATTGGAAATATAATCGTGATCACGTAATACATAGAATCTCGTTTTAAAACCAACGTAGAAAAAGGAACTTCAGTGGAGACATTGTTGTCCTCGTAGTGAATGAATTCGAAATCTACTCTCGTCATTGCCCATTCTCCGCTTTGGTTGTAAATTTTTGACAGAGAAAAATTTGTTTCAAAAATCTCCGTTTTAGGATATGGCAGAAAGATGGGATGAAAGCCAACTTTACAAACTTGATCATCAAACGGGTAACGTACAAAATTGATGTCACACGAGAAATGGAGATACTGAAGCTTCTGAAATGTGACCCAGCCTTCGTGGCTGAGGTTCAAAGTGCCGTCTACATCCAGAGTAAATGATGTTTCTAAACCCATGCCGACCCAGAACTGTGGAGTCCAGATTTCGTTACTGTCCACGCGGATGTTGGTGATGTTGTCGTGGCTGTACGCATTCCACGCCAGCTCTTTCTGCTGCCACGTCAGATCAAAGTACACCTGAAGCGTGACCACCTTTGAAGAAAACAGACAGGAAAAAAACCCACTAAACAATCTATTGTAAAAAACTTAAAAGAAAGTTTGAGATAGCTGAAATGTTGATGTACAGATGAACAGCGTGTTTTTAAGAATAAAATAGAGCAGTTAGAGAAATTGTAAACAGCATACAAATCACAAGAGAAATTGTAAACAGCATACAAATCACAAGAAAAATTCTAAACAGCATACAAATCACAAGAAAAATTGTAAACGGCAAAGAAATCACAAGAAAAATTGTAAACAGCATACAAAAACACAAGAGAAATTGTAAACAGCATACAAACCACAAGAGAAATTGTAAACAGTATACAAATCACAAGAAAAATTGTAAACGACATACAAATCACAAGAGAAACTGTAAACAGCATACAAATCACAAGAAAAATTGTAAGCGGCACAGAAATCACAAGAAACATTGTAAACAGCATTCAAATCACAAGAGAAATTGTAAACAGAATACAAATCACAAGAGAAATTGTAAACAGTATACAAATCACAAGAGAAACTGTAAACAGTACACAAATCACAAGAAAAATTGTAAGCGGCAAAGAAATCACAAGAGAAATTGTAAACAGCATACAAATCACAATAAAAATTGTAAACGACATACAAATCACAAGAAGAAACTGTAAACAGCATACAAATCACAAGAAAAATTGTAAGCGGCAAAGAAACCACAAGAGAAACTGTAAACAGCATACAAATCACAAGAAAAATTGTAAGCGGCAAAGAAATCACAAGAGAAATTGTAAACAGCACTCAAATCACAAGAGAAATTGTAAACAGCATACAAAACACAATAACTTACGTACATCAAGAGGGTTAAAGACATTCTAGAATCAAAAGCTGGAGCAAAATTACCAAAAAATATAGCATTAATACAAATGGAAAGACAAGTGTTTTATAAAGTTTGATCGTGAAAGAAGTTTGAATGTCAGAAGGTTCCTGGGTTGGTGAGCTCGGCTCTCTCGATAATTAAAGTCCCGTCAGAATGGCCCTAGCGACTTAACTGTAGAAAATGGCACCTGGTTCCTTCTTAAGCTGTCAGTTGTGACACTGGCCACATGACCCTATCGTGTGCTGACACGTCAAAGAAACTATTAAGTTACTTACGCCCGGACCCTAATCCGCTTCTATATCAACATAAGGCTGCTTTAAAAAAATACCTTTCAGACCAAAACCAACTTGTAGAAACATACTTTCATGCACCTATAACAGACCACAGATGGAAAGCATTGCAAAATTGCCGTGTCTTGTCTTGTCTCTTTCCTCACGCACCTTTCTCTGTTGAGAGGACAAATAGATTACTTGACAGTGCTCGCTGTTGTGGTTTTATATAACGGGATATTTACGATATCGCGTAACGATACATCTCGTACATCAGATCTGAAAATACTAGCAAATCCTGTTCCCATAAAGGTACACTAGTGAAAAGAACTAAATGCACAATCTTCGGGGTACGAACAGGGACACTGCAGACTCAACGCTCATCTCTGCAAGATAAAGGCTGTGACAACAGCCCAGTGCATGTGCCAGAATTGCCCCCAGACTCCTGGACACATGCTACAGACCTGCACCGTATACAGATACCAGATTCCTGGACACATGCTACAGACCTGCACCGTATACCAGGTATGGCCCCGAGAAAGAAGCACGTAGGAGAAACTCTGAGGTTCCTACGAATACCTCCTGCTGACAGCAGGATTCATGGAGGCAACCCGAGTTCCTGTTAGAAAAGCTAAAAATACGAAAGTGAACGCAGAAGAAGAACAATTAAATGCAGCGTCAAGTTAATGTCGAAAATGGTAGATATTTCTTTTTCATGGGTGATATCGTTGCGATATAAACAATGTTTTCTTTTTATATCTATATACGTTTTTATGAAAATATAATTTATTTATAACGAGGAGTTCGCAGAAACGAAAAATGCATTTTAAAAATATAAGTCAAATAGATATTACTTATCTATGTCATTTATTTTCGAATAATAAATAATATTTTTTTAAATGAATATAAATATCAATTAAATGTTTTATTTCTGCGATAATTGTACGAAAACTGTTTCTGTAACATAAGAATTCTTATATCTTATATCCTTCCCGTGCCGCTAAACGTGATATGGTAGTTCGCCAAGATTTCCTGTCTTATATCTTACATCTTTCCCGTGCCGCTAAACGTGATATGGTAGTTCGCCACGATTTCCTGTCTTATATCTTACATCCTTCCCGTGCCGCTAAACGTGACATGGTAGTTCGCCAAGACTTCCTGTCTTATATCTTACATCTTTCCCGTGCCGCTAAACGTGACATGGTAGTTCGCCACGATTTCCTGTCTTATATCTTACATCTTTCCCGTGCCGCTAAACGTGATATGGTAGTTCGCCAAGACTTCCTGTCTTCGCCGAGTTTTTCAGTTTCATCAAGGGTTGTTATGCCCACTGAACTGGCTTCTCTTAACAATGTATTTTATTTAAATTAATTCTTAACATAAGAACTAGACATAATTTAACTTCTTTTATACATGGCGATTCTGAACGCAGTTTTTCAAATATGTTTTATAGGAAAATGTGGTCACTAACACAACATTCACTAAGTACCTCCCTGGGATGAAAGGACTACCTAACTTTACCTTACCATACCTCACTTTATCTCTCCTCACCTTATCTCTCCTTACCTTATCTCTCCTCACCTTATCTCTCCTCACCTTATCTCTCCTCACCTTATCTCTCCTCACCTTATCTCTCCTTACCTTATCTCTCCTCACCTTATCTCTCCTCACCTTATCTCTCCTCACCTTATCTCTCCTCACCTTATCTCTCCTCACCTTATCTCTCCTCACCTTATCTCTCCTTACCTTACACTCAAGAGATTTATCTCCAATTTTGTGTGTGTGTGTGTGTGTGTGAAATTAGAAAACAAACTGAAAATAAACAACTGGTTAATTTGATGATGCTACTGAGAACAATATTTAAAACAAGGCATGAAGGTCGATATTCCTTACCTGATTGATTTCATCGATAACGTGAACATCCACAACTAACATGGAGAAGAGCAGTGGATACAGCTTCAGAAATCCACTCTCCAAACTCGGCGGTATTTTATGGATGGCAACAGAACGGCCCAGGACGTCTTGGCGAAGTCTGCCGTAAGCCGCGTAGATCGGGTGCTCCGAAGTCTCTGGAGGAATGGACGCCAAGAGAGGCATAGTTCCACACAGGAATATAACAGAAATCTGGGACAAATTCATTGTTTCCAGGCTTAGCTTGTTACCAGACTGTAGATTTCTCCTCTTGATGATGATAATGATGATAATGTAAACTGTGGCAGCTATAGTTCCTTGTCAGTCGATGTAAACAATCTGTGCGGTCATGTCTGACCTTAGTGCAGAATAAACGATCCATGCACTGCCATGCCGGAAAATAAATAATGATAAAGAGCACATTAGCAAAGTCTCATAAATACTGCTATGATCAATGAAGTCTTTTGTTAAAAAGAAAAACAAATACTGTCAAACAGCCAATATTTTGGAAAAATGAGGTCTCCTTCAATATACAGTAGGAATATAAATAAGGCAGAAAGACCTTTGCACGCAAAAGCAATTAAACGCGAGAAGTTAAGTCAGCCATTGAGCTAGCTTCCAAACGCGCACTTCGGCATGACGTGATTCTGTTTAACCAGCGGATAACTTCGCAGGAAGCGCTCAACCACGAAGAGTCACTCCAGTGTAGCACGTGATTCCACTCTCGGCTGCCGCAGCGGTTCTCAACGTGGAGGCATATGGTTGGCTGAGGAAGAATTTCAAGTCTAAGGGAGGAAGTTTTGATTCTCCAAGGGAGAAATTGTGAAGGTTTTTTTTAAATTGTCTTAGGAAAGAACGTATGTAGAAGGAGAATCCATCATTTATGATGATTTAATATACCGGCGAGGATTATGAAGCAGCCTGGGTTGATAAGGGAGGAAGGAGACATGGGACTTTGAGAACCGCTGTACATGGAGCTTTGTTCTGATGATGTTGATGTTCCTCCTCACGTTCTTTATTTTCACACTTCATTCTAGGCAGAACAATCAAAATATCCAGCCCCGCGAGGTAATGTTCTATTTATTTGTAAATCTACAAAAATCTCTTTTCATAGTCTGCTCAAAATCTATATTCTACTCTGTTTTTTTTTCCCGCACACATATCACACACAATATCGTTGTTGTAGGCCTGAATATTCTACTTTGCGAGTAAAATATCAAATCCCAGCTTATCGAGACTGCTTCTGTATCCAGGGACCATAAAACTCTTTTTATTCTTGTCCTTGCTATATATTTTTTTGTTGGTCCTATTATACACTGGGATGTCTTAGACAAAAACTGCTTATGAAATATATAATTACTTTTATATTTTGTTTCGTACTTCGGAGTGCGACATTTTTAGCTGCTTGAAAGATGAAAATAGACATCGTATCATTTTCCTGAAAAAAAAGAATGTGTTTATAATGAAATTTATATCTGTGTTTGTTTTAGGGTTAGCGTAGTCTTGAATTATTTCCAGGTTTTTTTTTTTTTACTTTATTCATCCATCCATCCATCCGTGTCCTTTGTCATGGCTGGCTAAGCAATCATTGCCCAGACTGCCTTGTGGCGTTTTGCAGGACAGCAACAAACTCTGCGCTTTTCGCGGTCTGCGCTGGGTCTTTGTTCTGAGTCTCAGCTGAGATCATGTCACTCGTTTCTGCCACTACATTTCTTGATTAAGCAGTCTTTAATCGGGCTCTCTATTCGTTCGACGTCCACTGCATCTTGCGTTATAAGGTACAGTGCATGGTGGACTGTACCAAACTTTGGTAGCATCAATAATGAAGAAATATACTCAACCACATGGTCACCAGAAACTTCAGCTAATACATATCTACCCGCTTTAGAGTTGCCTTCTACGACGAAAAGTAATGTTAAATTCTAGTGCTTTTCAAACATCTTTTTTTTTTCGTCACATGCGGAATATATGTGTGTGTTTGCGTCTATATGTGTGTTAGAACAGCATCGGTTCCTCTATGCTGAGAAGAGAAAGAGTAGTTGTTAAGCTTCATATGAAGTAAGTTGCTGAGCGTGGACTTTGCCACCACATAATTATGTTTGCCGAGCTCTGGCGAGCTTTTATAAGATTTTCCTGCATGTAGTTTCTGTGATTCATCAACGATTTGATAAAACACTTAACTCCACGGACACGACACCAGGGTAGAGATCAATGTATATTTATATCAGAAACTGCTGATATCGACTGAGTCCAGTGTTAGCTCATTTGCCCCTAGAGCAAAACGCAGATTCTGTGAGCTTATTTGAAAAAAAAAATTGATTTGATGGTTTACGCTCCGGTTAAAAGAAAATGCACTTAGTTTTTGTGTGCCTAGTGCAGATAGACTTTGTCGATCACGTTTCTCCCGCTTTGTTTGGTTCTTCATTCTTCTAATTACACTGGTCAACATGAAAAACGTTCCAGATTTTAAAATAATCGATTCTTATTAGTTTTGATACAGAGAAAAAAAGAATATGGCATCTAAAACTCTCAGTATTTCTCTTTATCATGGTATGTCTTGTTTAGGATTATATTCAGTTTTTTTTCTTTGTCTATCAGTAGTGGAAAATTCTGGAAGAAAATGTACAAGTGTTATTGTATTAGGAACTAACAGAAAAATCTTTTTTTTTTTTCAAAATGGGAAAAAAACCTTGTTGCCTGTTTTGATGCTATTGCTTGTACTTGTACTTGTACGAACTCCCTGTAACTGCGAGCTGTTGTTCTATGCAGCCGATGCTGTAGAGATGTTGAGGCACTGCATCGTATTGGCGTGGGAGCGGGTTATGGCCGCTACTTTTTCAGTCTCGGGGTACAGCTAAAATGCAAGGGAGGGGGGTGCGATGCTTCTTTAGCAGACTCCACCACCATGGGTACTATGGCGATCCCTGCCCCGTTAGCCAAGCTGTGCCTCTTTCTGGGGGTACCACGGAGAGGTGGGACAGGGTCTTGGTCAGCTATGGGTCGCTAACCCTGACGCCAGCATATCAGCTATGGGTCGCTGATCACCTTATCGGGCGTATTCACCCCCTTTGATGCTATTAATCTGATGACATCTTTAGTGATGGAACGTACTCCACAGGACTGTCAACTCTTCATAGACTCCCCCAAGTTAACCGTAAAACAGAAATTCAGCGTCATCTGCTTCTCTAGCTCAAGCTGTGTGAGCATTAGGAAGACCTAGCGGGAAAATACGAAATTGCTACTCGAAGCGATTAAATATGAAGAACATCAGTGGCGGATTAATAGAGATCTGAAAGTTATCACAGTTTTACTAGGACCTCATTTAAGATACCCCCAGTATTGTGTTTTCTCCGTGAAGTGGAGCAGCCTGGATAGATCATCACTCTACAAAATTAAAATGCCGCCTGAAGGGAAAATACTGGAGACTGGAAACAAGAATGTTTAGAAAACTCATCTACTTGAACACAATCATTCTGCTCCTTTGCATATTAAACTAGGGCTAATGAGAACTTTGTCAAGAGATTTATATAGTTACGCTGTGAGACACCGTGTACCACGCTGGCTTAACTTCTGGTGTGTCTCTGAAAAAGAACCAAGTATGTCCCCAGCTACACAGATGAACTATGGCGGATTAACAGGACAAAAAGAAAAAAAAGATACCTGACTGGTCTGTTAGGAAGACAAATGCAACTTAGCTTTGTCACTAGGTTCTTGATTTTAGCTATTTCTTATCATGTATCAAATAGTTATTTCTTATCATGCATCAAACCACAAGTAGTTATTATTTATCATGTATCAAACCACAAGTAGTTATTTCTTATCATGTATCAAACCACAAGTAGCTATTTTTTATCATGTATCAAACCACAAGTAGTTATTATTTATCATGTATTAAACCACAAGTAATTATTTCTTATCATGTATTAAACCACAAGTAGCTATTTTTTATCATGTGTCAAACCATAAGTAGCTATTTCTTATCATGTATCAAACCACAAGTAATTATTTTTTATCATGTATCAAACCGCAAGTAGTTATTTCTTATCATAAATCACAAGTAGTTATTTCTTATCATAAACCACAAGTAGTTATTTCTTATCATAAATCACAAGTAGTTATTTCTTATCATAAACCACAAGTAGTTATTTCTTATCATAAATCACAAGTAGTTATTTCTTATCATGTATCAAACCATTGGTTAGCGGGGTAGGGGTATCCCCTATCAAAGGAGAAGTAAGACGCCTCCTTACCTCCGTCAGTCTACGGGACACCCTTGGGTAAGGTGGAGTACCCGTATAGCCCCCCGATCAGGGTGACGTGAAGCCATGGGAGCAGGTGGCGGATGGAATGGGAGATCAGCTGACAGATAATGTTGGTTATGGTCACCATTCTATGATGGTAGGCAGATGATCTCAATGTAGAGACAATGGCTACGATGGCTGCCTAGTACAGTCACTGCCCGGAAGGAAAGCAATGATAAACTATCTTCTGGAAACATACCAAGAAACCCAAACAGCAACATGGAAAGTCAAATAGGAAAAGATCTGGTGGTGAGGCCCCCAGGCCAGATAGATCTAATTTTAACACTGGGGAAGAGTGTGAGACAGAGGTCAGTGCTAGTAATTGTGATGACGGACAAAATCCTGACGATATTACTAAGGAAAACCCCTGCATCAAACTAAAGAGAAAAATAAGAGTAGGAACATTGAATATAAGAAGTATGTATGAGGGAAAATATCAAGTAATAAGTGACGAGATGAAAAGAACGGGGATACACATTTTGGGAATCTGCGAACATCGATGGAAAGGATCAGGACACTTTAAGAGCGAGAATGATAATATCTTTATATACTCTGGTGGAGAAGTTGGAAGAAAGAATGGAGTGGCTTTTTATTTGGACAAATCAACATCAAAAGCATTACTAGGCTACAATCCAGTAAGTGATAGAATCCTAACAATCAGACATAAGGGCATTCCTAGAAATTTAACAATCATTCAGATATATGCACCTACATCAGCAGCAGAAGAAGAGGAAGTAGAAAACTTTTATAACACACTGCAAACGACAATAGACCAGGTACGGAAAATGATACTGTATTATTAATGGGTGATTTTAATGCAAAAATTGGTACACAAAGAGCAGAAGACGAAGGACATGTTGTAGGGAAATTTAGCATAGGCCATAGAAATGAGGCAGGTGACAATCTAATGGCGTTTTGCATGGAAAATGAGCTAATGATCGCTAACACACTTTTTAAACAACATCCTAGAAGACTTTACACATGGACATCACCTGATGGTAAAACCAGGAATCAAATAGATTACATTTTAATGCAAAGAAGGTGGAGGTCAAGTATAACATGAGCAAAAACTTTACCAGGTGCTGATTGTGACACGGACCATGAGTTATTAATAGCAGACATGAAGATAAAGATAAAAAAGACAGTTTCGGGATCAAGACCACTCCGCTTTGATCTTACAAAAATACCAGAACAATACGGTATAGAAGTGAAGAACCGTTTCGAAATCTTGATGGCTGTACAGGAGGAGATGACACCAGATGAAATGGCTACGCAGGGCAAATATATCTTAATAACAACAGCTAAAGACATGGTTCCAGTAAAGAAAACACAAAAGAATGGATGGATTACAGCAGGTACATTAGAACTGATAAAACAACGTAGAGAAATGAAGACGCAATGGAAAGTGACAACCAACAACAAAGAGAAATATAAAACTTTAACAAAAGAAGTGCGAAGAAACATAAGAAAAGACAAAAAACAATACATACAAGATTGTTGTGAAAGAATAGAAGAACATCAGAATTGTAGAAGAGATAGTGAAATGTTTAAAGAAATGAAAACATTGACGAGAAATGTCACACCTAAGCTAAATGTAATTTGTGATGAGATGGGGAATACCTTGACAGAGACAGAGAAAATTCTAGAAAGACGGAAGGAATATTGCAAAGGAATGTATGAAACAACCGACTGTGGAAACAGAAATCAACAGTGTGAATTATTATTGGAGGAGAAAGAACCCGAACCGACAATAGAAGAAGTTTTATGGGCAATAAAGAATCTGAAAAATGGTAAATCATCAGGATGTGATGAGATAACAACTGAATTTATTAAAGCAGGAGGAGAGGACTGTGCAACAATCTATCATGCACTGTGCAAAAAGATACGGCATTCAGGTATTTGGCCAAAAGAATGGAAAAGAACTGTATTTATACCACTGCCAAAAAAGGGTAACCTGAAATTATGCACAAATTACAGAACTGTTGCCCTGATTAGTCATGCCAGTAAAATTCTGTTAAAAATAATAATGGGTAGACTTCATAAGAAAATAGAAGAAGAAGTCAATATGGTCCAAGCTGGTTTCAGGCAAGGAAGAGGATCAAGAGATCATATATTCAATATAAGATTAATAATAGAGAAATGCAGAAAGTTTAATGTGAATCTATATTTAGCCTTTATAGACTACTCAAAGGCATATGATTGTGTACAACACCAGAAACTTTGGGAAATAATGGGAAAAAATGGGATTTCCAACACATTTGATACAATTAACATCACTGCTGTATCTAGACCAACAAGCAGCAGTAGGAATAAATGGTGAAACAAAAACTTGGTTTGACATAAAACAAGGGGTCCGTCAGGGGTGCATATTGTCACCCTACTTATTTAACTTGTATACTGAAAATATAATGAGGAATGTTAGAGAAAATGTAGACAAAGAATATTACGGTGCCATAACAATTGGAGGTTATGAAATACCAGAGATTAGATATGCTGATGACACAGTATTACTGTCCACAACACAAAGAGGAATGGAAAAACTAATTATGTCAGTCCGTAAGTACAGCGAAAAGCAGAACCTCTATCTTAATGCAAAGAAAACTAAATTGATGACAACCGACAAAACAAACAAGGCAGCTGAAATATATATCTCAATGAGGAAAAATTGGAAGAAGTGGAGAGTTTTGAATATCTTGGATCACTACTAACTAATAATGGAGATACAATGAGGGAAATTAAAAGGAGGACATCTATCGCTCTTCAGAAAGTAAAACAAATAAAGAATCTGTGAAGAGGAGCAGACAGAACTACAAAAATAAGATTTTTAAAGGCATGCATCTTTCCCATCGCAACATATGCCTGTGAGACCTGGACACTTAACAAAACAGCTGAGAAACATATAAATGCCTTTGAATGTAAATGCTACAGAAGAGTTCTCCAAATATCGTGGACACAAAAAAGAACAAATATATCTATACTACAAGAACTTAATATTGAAGAAGGCTGGCTAGTAAAGAGGATTAAATATTTTGGACACATTAAACGTCATGATAATTTAGAGAAGACCGTATTGGAAGGACACATAATGGGAAAAGAACGAGAGGAAGACCAAAACGAAGATGGCTGCAAGACATCGTTAACGATCTGCAAATGGACGCAGCAGCAGCAGGCCATCTTGCTCACAACCGAGAGGCCTACAGGAGTGCTGTTAGGGAGGCAAAGTTCCGCAAGGGACATGCAAATGAATGAATGAATGAATGTATCAAACCACAAGTAAACAAACCAGTTCTTGTTCATAAATTTCACAGAGCAATCAAAAGACATTGCAGATGCAAAAACTAACATCCAAACTGAAGAAAACAACGTAAAACACATGTCTAGGTTCCATGTGAGAATTTCAAGTTTTCTAAACAGGCTGCAGATAATTCACCAACATGTGCAATCCCTGCGTCGTCGATGGTATCCCTCCACAGCTTCCGATGTTATCCATCAGCTCTGTCGTTGTGTTTCTCACATGCAATTTTGTCAAATCTTCTAAGATTTTCTCCCTTGGTCTGTCTACGTCTTCCTTTCCTGCCTCCAGTGTTCCCTAGTGTCATGATACTTTCCATCCCTCTTCTCATTATATGGACAACGAACCTAGACGGTCTCCCCCGTAATGTGCTTGTTAATATTCGTTTCTCATGGTTTTTTTTTAGGCATTCTTCATTTGTTATTTTAGCCATACATGGCATTCTTAGCATTCCTCGTAAGAATCACATTTCAGTTTTCAGACATTTCAGTCACAGAGATAGATAATTACGCAGTTAAGTCTTTGGATTACAATTCCTTCAGGAAAGCACATTGCCAGGAGATTTATATTTAAAATTACGGAATATTCGTGAACCTACTGGGGTCCATGAAATACAGGATAAGAACCACTGGGTTAAAGGAAAACCTATTGATGTATGTGGACCGTACGTTCACGTTGCTAGCACAATGGGTTCTGTCACGTTCTCTGCGGTTCTGGGAAATTGCTGTTCTGGATTTTCCTGTCTAGTATTAGCAAAACAAGGGAGGGCAATGTTTTCATTCGTCTTCTACTTTATTTAAAGAAGAGTTATGTACCGTTAGTTTACAGACTGCTATATTCTGTACATGGCGTTTTTAGGAGAGCAGTTTGAAAATGTCATTTCGGACTCCTTTTTTTTTCTTTCTTTCATCATCCGTTTATACTTCTTTCTTCCTTTCTGCCTGTCTTTCTGCTTTTCTTTCTTTGTTTTTCACTTTTTCTCTTCTCATTCATTAAGTCTTTCTTTTTTTTTCCTTTCTATCAATGACCATCTTCTTTTTTTTTACCAGAGTTCCTGATTTCTTTTTTTCCTTTTCATGCATCCTTCTTTGTTATTCCTATTTTCACAGCAGATATTACTCTACAATGATATATTGTACAACTTCACGTAACTCGGTACAGAAACTGTATAACCTCATAACCTTCAGTAGAAACTATAATTATATAGATTACATGTCTAGAGTTGCAAGAACTTTTCAACGCATAAAACACGATATATAAAACTCACTTCAAACGTTGAAATCAGTTTTTAAAGATGGAAACATTTAAACGATATTCTTCAAATGCTGTCATGGATTTGGGTTTTTTTTCATATTTAGAACAACTTAAGTTAGTTTCAGAGCATGAACTTAGGAAACATTGATTTTAAGTGGCTGGTAAACTTGAGGTTGTTATGAGTTCATGAGAACGTGATTTGAGTGATCTAAAACAGTGGTGGGAAAAGTTATGACAGCCAATGATTCGATGCATGTGTTAGATCTTAGAAGTTGAGAAACTTTAGTCAAAAGAATGCTCTATACACGTTTTAGATCTTAGAAGTTGAGAAACTTTAGTCAAAAGAATGCTCTATACACGTTTTAGATCTTAGAAGCTGACGATCAAGCACTTATAGCCATATCAGAAGAAGACCTACAGCAGAACATGGATACTTTTGCAAGGGCTTATAAAAGCCACAACATGAAGATGCGTAAGTGCTGGAAAGAATGAAAGTTATGACCACAGCGAGAGAAGAAATCCAAACAAAGATCTTCCTAACAACCAGCCCTTGAAACAAGTGAAACATTTCAAATAATATCATCCTCAGGGACAATTGACGCTGAGATTGAGAACAGATGTAATAAAGCAAATCAGGTCATTTGACAAATGACTCCTTTGCCGAAAAACAAATACATCACAAATGAAACAAAAAAGGCACTGTACAACACATTTTTTCTCCCAACTCTACGCTATCAATGTCAAACATGGACACTAACAGCCAAGAACAAAGAAAAAGTAATCAAGACACAAATGAGATGTTTAAGGAGAATACAAAATGTGACAGGAAAGATAAGAGAGAGACAATGTACTTTCATAGGACATGCAATGAGAAGAAGGGGCATTGAAAATATTATAACAACAGGAAAAATAGAAGGAAGAAGATCAAGAGGAAGACCAAGAGAAATGATACTGGACAGTCTGACGGGATGGTGTGAGAGGAGATCACCAACTGAACTGATGGCCTGCATGAAGGATCGGGTACTCTGGAGAAGCATAATAGCCAACGCCAGTCGGCACGGCACCTGATGATGATGATGATTATGACAGGAATAGACCACATAAAAAAATGACACCATCAGGGCGAAGGTTGGAGTAACACTAGTATTACACTATATCCAGAAACAGCAAGTCAAACGGTTTGGCCATGTTACACGGTTACCACCAGACAGTATATCACAGACAACATTCACACTAAGATTTGTAGGTAACAGAGGAAGAGATTCTTCTCCCCCCCCCCCACCCCAAACCCCCCTCCCCACCCCCCACCACACACACACAACGCAAGAGATGGAGGGAGGAAGTTACAGAAGCACTAAATATCCCATTATGTGAAGCAAATCGTCGAGACCTATCAAGACGTCTATTTTTCCTCTCAACACCGAAAATCAGAGGAAGGTTTTATACTTGTTTTAGACTTTATAAGTTAAGAAACTTTAGACAGAGAAGGGCTCTATACATGTTTTAGATCTTATAGGTTGAGAAACGTCAGTCAGAGGAAGGCTCTATACATGTTTTAGATCTTATAGGTTGAGAAACGTCAGTCAGAGGAAGGCTCTATACATGTTTTAGACCTTATAAGTTGAGAAACTTTAGTCAGAGGAAGGCTCTATACATGTTTTAAAAGTTATAAGTTGAGAAACTTTCGTCAGAGGAGAACTCTATACATGTTTTAGAACTTTTAAGTTGAGAAACTTTCGTCAGAGGAAGGCTCTATACATGTTGGTGTTTCCGATTATCAGACGCCATTTTTTCCATGGCATTTTTCTCAGTCCACTGAGTTATTTTTCTTTTAGCCTTTCTCTCTTTCATTTTCCCCTGAAATTTCTAGCCATTACTAAGTTCTCCAACTTCTGTCTTCTCATGGCATGTCCAAAAATTGTTGACTATCTTTTTCCTAAGTAGTTATCGTTGTTCTGAAACTTCTTTGATGACCTCTTCATTTTTTTTTGTCTGTCCAGAGTATCTGTTGTAGCGTTCGCTAAAACTATGTCTCTGTTGCTTCCAATTTCTTCATCATATTTAGTTCAGTCAGTCATTTGCATGTCCCTTGCGGAACTTGGCCTCCCTAACAGCACTCCTGTAGGCCTATCGGTTGTGAGCAAGATGCCCTGCTGCTGCTGATGCATCAATTTCCAGATTATCAACGATTTCTTGCAGCCATCTTCGCCTTGGTCTTCCTCTCTTTCTTTTTTCTCATTATGTACCCTTCCACGACGGTCTTCCCTAAATTCCCATGACGTTTAATGTGTCCAAAATATTTAAGTTTTATCTGTTTAATCCTCTTTACTAGCCAGCCTTCTTGAATATTAAGTTCTGTAGTATGGATATATTTATTATTTTTTGAATCCATGATATTTAAAGAACTCTTCCAAAGCAATTCTATTCAAAGACATTTTATGTGTTTCTCAGCTGTTTTGCTAAGTGCCCAGGTCTCACAGGCATATGTTGTGATGGAAAAAATGCATGCCTTTTTTATTGACTGTGCAAAATTCACAACCATATAACAATATTGACTCTATATAGCACAATAACACTTTTTTCCTCACTTTGAGCGACACGTTCTTATTTGTTGGTGTCTTCTTCGTGTCATAAAAATGACTGGAAAATTCAGGGGACAAAAAAGGAAGAAGAAGGCCAAGATAAAAATATCTCAGTGGATGACTAAGTGGCATGGAAAAAAAAAGCACTTGAACTGATTGGAAACACCAAGGATCGAACAAAATACAGAAGTATGCTAACCAGCACGGCACATAATAATAATAATAAGTAAAGGGATTAGAAAGAAGCACGCAATTTAATTCTCTCCTTTCCAGATTCCAACTGATGTTCAAAATCAGCATTCCCTACAATCACCAGCCAGCCTCAGTGGTCAAGAAACATTAAAGATCTAGTACCAATTTTTACGATTCTGTTATCTGAAATTTAAACAAAAGTTTAACAGTGCTGGCAAAAATTTATCGAAACACTCTAAGGAATGAATCATTCGTTTTAAGGGCAATTTATTGCTAGATAACGAAGTCGCGTTCTGTGTTCTTCTAGCGGACTGTATGCACCCCGCGGGCTATAATTTGCCTAACGCTGATCTAGAGGAATTCATGCAACTCAGAAAACCTGAGAGTTATTAATGTGGACTTAATGCTGTAGGTAAACTTTGCATGCTTTTAGTTGAACAAGTGGACCAAACAACAAACGTCATAACAGATCTGTTGGAGGATTTGATTTCTTAATGGACTAAAAATCTTTCAAACATCTTTCTATTTGTTCTGTCTCCAGTAGCAACCGTCTGCATGACTTCTGGTCAATTCTGACTGTACGCACTTTCTGGAATCGTCGAATTCAAGCAAGGGAAATGAAGTCGCTGTTTTCACCATTAGAATCATCTTTTACAGAAGACAAAGAGTCCACTCTGTTTTTAAAGACTAGACACTAGCTACTGAGCTCAAGCATGGACTAAGCAAGTCATCTGTTATGTTCTCGGAATGTTTCACATACATGTGTTAATTCAAGGGAGAGCACTGCTGGCTTTCTCCGTTTTTGCGGTAAGTTTGCTTTGCGCTATCAGCAACCACAGGGTCCGTGCAGATGAGATTACGTCAAAAATTGCGTTCTATGAAAGGCTGCGTAATGACATCATGAACAGGCCTGTAGCCTTACACAAGATACCGCCCAGTCTGCTGCACCATGCCAACCATTCTTACCACCTCATCTTTAAGGTGTGGTTGGTAGATATTTCCGACATTGACGAAATAAATCAGGTCTGTAGTGGCTATGCTATCTTTAATGTCTTGTCTTTGTCATCATCATCATCATCATCATCTTCTTCTTCTTCTTCTTCATGTCCGAATTCACTACACTCCTATTTTCCTGGGACTGCAGTATATACTAGGTGGAGTAAAAAAGTAACAGCAAAAAAAGTACATTTAACTGGAAGAAAACAGATTTTAATAAAATGAAACTGTACAGGGTTTGGAAGGGTCTCAAATTGTTAATGTTCTCGCTGTCTCGTGTTATACGTTCTTCTAAGAATGTACGTTGTACATGTCTCAAATAATCTTTCACACTTGAGTTACAGAATTTATGATTACCTCCCTTGTGACATGATCTATGACTGTCCCAGAAGTTACTGTCTCAGACATCAAGTAAACACACCTTTTCTATTGCTAAGTAAATCTTAGGTTTACAACAATATGGGACAGCTATTTTCATTGATTATTATTATTATTATTAATAGTGGCCTTGACAATTGTGCTTTTTCATCTTTTGTGGTCCTTATTGTTTCCCATTAATTCAGATACTTTTCTTTTTCCGCGCCACTTGGTCCGTCCACTGAGATATTTTTCTCTTGGCCTCCCTTTCTTCGTTTTTCCCTTGAATTTTTCAGTGATTACTAAGTCCTCCAGCTTCTCATGACGTGTCTAAGAAATATTGAGTGTCGTTTTATTATCATTTTAAGTAGTTTTCGTTGTTCTGAAACTTCTTTCAGGACCTATTTGTCCAGCGTTTTGCTGCATCTTTCGTCAGCACTACATCCGTGTGGTCCCAGTTTCTTTGTCACCTTTTAGTTGACTGTCCAAGTACAACCGTCTGGCAGTGTTGGCTCTATGTGGGTCTTAATACACTTTTCACTTACTTTTAGAGACATCTTCTTGTTTGTTTGTACCTTCTTCATGTCATAGAAACCTGCCCCTTGCCTTACCTTTGTTTACTGATCTCCTACTAACTGGGTACTTGAATTCGATTTCTGATGTACGATCTCGGAAGGCTCTAGAACAGTGCCTCATTTTCCAACCTGGTTGTCTCCACCCAGCTGGAATTAACAATGTATTCAGCTTCCTTTAAAATTCTTTAGATTTCCATCTACTTTCTTTCTTGTCTTAGCCCCTCGCATTTCGCTGCAGTTCTTCATTCATCAGATTCACGTTATCTCCCAGCTTCCCTTTCCTCCACCCACCCCATCACCTTCTTCTCTAGCGGCCTACAGGTGTTTATTACCCATCATGGTCTTTTTTCTGCGCCTCCTATCTCTCCCTTTTACCGCCGCTGGGTTCCGATTGGTTGTATCTGCTCTCCTTTCTGGTCTACCAGTCTTGTTTCTAGGACACATTCTGGTGTATTCTGTACAAGAAAGGATGCCACAAAGATAAGTTTTTCCATTTTCTTTTAGTTGTATGTTGTTTGTGTTTGTGTATGTAATCCTTGAAAAAGGCTCACGCTGAAATATTGGATGTTATATGTTTTTCATTTACACATTCTCATCTTACTCTCATACTTTCTATTTGTTTTTTTTTCTCACTTTCCTCACTCTGTCTGTCGTTTTATTAAACTGTACCATACGCCTCTATTTGCCTTTATTACTAGAACTAGTTTTACGGCAGTCGTTATCTCTTTTATCTGTCTTGAATCACGTCGAGGTCTTCCGGCGAGAACGTCCAACTCTAGACTAAACTGGTGCAACGAAAACCACGGTGTCACGCAATCCCGCTTCTGAGACCCACCAAGAATTTCAGGCTCAAGCCCTGAGATACTCTGAACCTCCTGTGGTCCTCTTGGGGATCTCGTGTGGTCCTTTCGGGGGCCACGGGACTTAACGAGGACCACAGGCGTAAATTCAGTAGGATCACGGGGCGGTCTTGGTGGTAGAAGTGAACGAAGAAGAAGAAGAGAAGAGATCTGACTTGAATTAGTGGCACGTGATGGTGTAGTGATGGCAAAGCAAGCAAACAACAAGATGGAACAGGAATAGTTTATACAAGCTTTTTCGTACATCCACGAGGAGGGGGGGGGGGGGTTTGAAAAACAAACTTCTCATTAAGCTCCACCACGATATAGACCATTTTCATAATGACATCATTGCATTATCTGAAGTTGTATATCTGAGGGACCTAGACATGATCTTTGTCCAGTCAGATTTTTCCCTGTGAGCAAGTCTTCCCTCCAAACACCACAACATTTGTCGCTGTTGCCATTAAGAATCAGATGCATTTTCTAACTATTTTCACAAAATCGTTTTCGAAACTCTAGCTCATTACGGTAAACCTGTACATCGAGGTCAGGTGGAAGCAGAAAGAACTGGCCTGGAACGTCTCGGATTACGGCGGCATCGACTACGTATGGATAGACATAACGAACCTGTGGACACCGGTTATCCTTGTTGTTATGGGTGAGAAGGGGTCGTTCGTGCTGGAGTTCTCTCAGACCCTTGAGGTCAAGGCCGACGGGGAGGTCATATCCGCCAGGCATAACTATCTGACTTTCAGCTGCAGCATTGATTTTATGAAATACCCTTTCGATGCTCAGTCCTGTAACATTGGATTCTTCCCTACTGGGAATAATTCTACGCCAACAATCGAGGTCGCGAGCATCACGGACTACCCTCTATCAAAATACGCAACTACGAGCGGGGAGTGGATCTTTGACAGCATCCGCCCTGATATCGTGGAGACCGCTGTAGGCTGGTCGAACTTCCCGAGATACAACTTCACCATGAATCGACAGAGGGTCTACTATGTCATCACTTTCATCTTTCCCATTATCTTGACGTCGATAATGATTCCCCTGGCGTTTCTGATCCCCCCGGAGACAGGAGAGAGGATCTCCTACATCGTGGCCGTGTTTACCTCCACGGCCATTTTTATTAACTATATCAGGTACGTGGGCGTCTGTTGTTATATTTTTGTTATATGATCTGGATTTTTAAAGATGTGATGATAATGATGATGATGATAACGACGACGACGATGATGATGATGATGATGATGATCTCGTAAATGAACAAACCCTGATAAACATATGCCATAAATGGTTATTAATTGTCGCCATTCTGTCTTTTGCTAACATTTCTGATAGTTCATTTTTTACGGCATTCTTCTTGTTCTTCTTCTTCCTCCTCTTCTTCCTGCTACTCCTCTTCTACTTCCTCCTCCTCTTCTTCTCCTTCTTCGTTCTAGTCTTCCTCCTCTTCTTCTTTATGTTCCTTATCTTCTTCTTCTTCCTCCTCCTCTTCTTACTCCTCCTCCTCCTCTTCTTCTTCTTCTTCCTCCTCTTCTTCTTCTTCTTCTTCTTCCTCCTCCTCCTACTCTTCTTCTTCTTCTTCTTCTTTTTCTTCCTCTTGTTCCTGTTCCTTTTCATCTTTTTCTTCTTCTTCTTCTTCTTCTCCTCCTCATCTTATTCTCCCTTTTGTTATTGTTGTTGCTGTTGTTCTTCTTGTTCTTCTTTTTACTTCTTCTTCTTCTTCCTCCTTCTCCTCTTCTACTACTTCTTCTTCTTTTGCCTTCATTTTTGTATGCGCAGTCATCTAGTCAAGGATACGGATGGCAACCATGACACCCGTGGTTAGCAGTTCCTCATGCACGTTTCCTCCGCTTTTCTCTGCATGCTCATTCTCTGGGGCCCATGTGTAGGCCTTTAATTCTCTGTAAAGAGAACGTGTTCGCAGTGTGAGTCTCATGTCTGGAAACTGTTATGGTAAGTGTAGTATGAGAACTGGCCACCCTTCAGTTTGTGCTGGGGAAACTGTCAGCAATGTTCTCTTCATAGCCTGAAAATTCGTTTTGCTCTATTCTGTTTATGAGAGTCATACTGAAAGGTGTTAGCAAATTAAAAAAAAAACAGAATTTATAGATAGAGAAAAAATAAATGTATCACCTTCAACCGCATCCTTTGCACTTCATCCAGGGGTTACATGACGTCACCATCATATGTCACGTGACCACGCGGAACATTTTTAAAAAATGGCAGATGCTGAAGTTTCGTTTCGTTAACGTGCTGTTTTTTTAGTTCCTCGTTAGATAGGAAACCCCCGCTGCTGAAATTCACCAAAGACTTCAACTTGCTTATCGAGATATGTGTATGGGTGCTAGCAGTGTTAGGAGGTGGTGAAGCATTTCGAAGATGGAACACGAGCATCCGAGATATGCCTCGCAGCGGTCGCCATCGATCTGCCTCCACTGAACTCAATTTGGAAAGGGCTGATGACACCATTAAAGAAGACTAACGTGTCACAGTTTCTGAATTCGCTGTAAATCTTGGAATAGGACACAATGCAGTACAGCAAATGATTGAAACCCTAGGCTATAGAAAAGTTTGTGCACGCTGGGTCTCACAGAAGAGAACATCCAGAAAGCAGTGTGTCTGTGCCGTAGGTCAGCTGGAACGGAATTCTACCGAAAGGGTATTTTCAAACTTGCAGAGCGATGGGAAAAATGTGTGCAGAGAAATGGAGATTGTGTTAAAAAGTGAAGAAAAGGATGCAGTTTAAGGTGATACATTTATATTTTTTCTATCTATAAATTCTGATTAAAAAACCCGTTTTGCTCACGACTTTCGGTATGACCCGCGTAGATTTATAACTAGATTTTGGGGGTGTCTAATTTTTGTTTGTTTGAGTGTTTGTTTGTTTCCACGCGTTCATCACTTGAAGTATTTTTCCCAATCTTTATTATGTCATCATTATTCATTCATTTTTAACATCATCATCATCATCATCATCATCATCATTCCTCTGTACTTGAAGTGAAGCATAAGACAAGAGCAAAGGATTTCCCCAGCCAACTCAATCTTGTACAAGATGGAATGCCTCCTGACACTTGTCCTTCTCACTTCCTTTAGTTCTTCGTCTTCTAATGATTTCTAATGGCCTGCCTCTCTTTCATTTTAACTTAACTCTGTCTAAATTTGTTACATTTGTACAACAATTATAGAACTCAGAATGCTTCATTAAAAGCGCTCATTGATCTTAATTATAGGGTGAGGCACTTCAGTAATAGCAAAAATGTTGGGTCTTTGTTAAATTCACTTGAATTTACTCGTGGCAAGGCAAAAAGAGAAGAAAGTTCACTTTGTTGCCATTGGTGGGTCTTTGCAGTCCTTTACATTTGCCTTGCAGAGTTTATAATTACCTCCCTTGCGACATGGTCTGTGATAGCCCACGTAATTTCTTTTACCGATATCTTTTAAAAAGTATGAATTCAGCGTTAACAATTCAGTAGTAAATTTCATAAATGTTTGCATGAAATGTTTACAAGAATATCAGTAAATTTGGTTTGGACTTTTATTCTTTGCGACTGATGCCTCCGTTTCAGTAAGGTGTACAGCCTCCTCTGGCCTGTATCAGATAACGACATCTCCTTGACATAGATCCGATTAGCCGTTGGATCTGTTGTTGTGGAATGGCTGCCCACTCTTCCCATAGTGCAAGAGACAATTGTCGGAGATTGGTTGGCGCTACGTCTCTCTGGCGGACTTGTCTGTTGAGTTCATCCCATAAGTGTTCTATTGGGTTCATGTCTGATGACATGGATGGCCAAGGAATGGTCTGGACGTAGGTGCCAGCAATGAACTTGGTGGTGAGTTGTGCCACATGAGATCGGCATTATCCTGCTGAAAAATCGACCCTGGTGCAGCCAGAAGTGGAAGGACGTGAGGACGAAGAATTCCAGCTACGTATCGTTGGGCATTCAGGCGTCCTTCAATTCGCATCAGATCACTTCTTCCAATGAAGTTGATCATCCTGCACACCAGTACACCTCCATCACCATGGGGAGGAGTCTCATCCGCGCAGTTCTGGGCGTAGCACTCATGGACTCTGCGGTAAACTCTTCTGCGTCATTCGTGTCGCTGGAGCAGAAAGAATGATTCATTACTAAACCAAACCCTTCTCCAATCATTCGCAACGGTCCATTGACGATGCTGGTTCGCCCACTGCAGTCGATTCTGGCAATGTCGGTCCGTCAGAACAAGACCTCTGTAGGGTCTTCTAGCCCAAAGGCCAGCGTCGTGCATCCGGTTCCTGACCATTTGATCTGAAATTCGACGAGCTGCTGTCATTGACTGGACTGTTGAGGATGCAGATGCAAATCGATTCCCGAGGTGACGCAGCCATATGAAGAGGTCTTCGGCAGGAGTTGTGACTGTGGAGTCTTCCAATGCGCGGCCGGTGAAAACTTCTCCAAAGACGACTAATGGTGCTTCTAACCACATTAAATTGTCTGGCCACTACACTTTGTGACTGTCCAATCTGTAAAAGTCCAATGATGATGAGTCGTTGTTCTGTAGTGAGATGAGCCATACTTGCGCATTGAATTTTCAAATGAACTGATTCGAGGCGCGTCAATCTTTTATAGGCATTCAATGACATCTTCAGTGAGTTTTGCGTTCAATAAGTTTCACGGGATTCTCGTGAACCTCTCATGAGTTATTGTCTAAAATGTTTTCACTAGTGTCTCTTTTCTGTGCACATGAATCATCTGCTGAGTACAAATCAGGTCAGCACGTGAAGCTGATATCCATTTCAAGCAATTTGCCCTTGTCTGATCAGCACATTTCAGTTTAGATCGCCAACATCGTATTTGTTGCTTTTCTTCTTTTTAAACAGTATTTGTATATTTCAGTCTTGCTATTGAAATCTATGTGACCCGGCGTATTGTTGTCCCTCGGACTGTCTGCAAGTGTCAGCAAACGTTTAGAAAAAGGTTGAAAAGAAGCATTATTATTATTATTATTATTATTCACTTTGCTGTTTGGGAGGCAAAGTTACGCAAGGGACATGCAAATGAATGAATGAATGAATATTCACTTTGACGCATATCATTTCAAATTTTTATTAATTTACAAAAGTGATTATTTCTTTATCTTAAAACTGAGGACAGAAATACTCATATTAGTCAGTCATTCCTTTACTTATCCCTTGCCTCCCTAACAGCTCTCCTGTAGGCCTATCGATTGTAAGCAAGATGCCCTGCTGCTGATACGTCCATTTACAGACCATCAATGATGTCGTGCGCCATCTTCGCCTTGGTCTTTCTCTCTTTCTCTTTACCTTTATGCACTCTTCTAAGACGGTCCTCTATATATTCTCATGACGTTTAATATGTGCAAAATATTTAAGTTTTCTCTGCTTAATCTTCCTTACTAGCCAACCTTCTTCAATATTAAGTTCTTGTAGTGTTCTTTTCTGTGCCCATGAAAATTTGAAGAACTCTTCTGTAGCATTTACATTCAGAGGCATTTATATGTTTCTCAGTTGTTTTGTTAAGTGTCCAGGTCTCACGGACACATGTTGCATTGGGAAAGATGCATGCCCTTATTTTCTTTGTAGTTCTGCCTGTTCCTCTCCACCGCTTCTTTGGTTGTTTTATTTATTTATTTATTTTTGAAGAGCGATAGATGTCTTTAACTTTTACTAATACTCGTATTAGTAAAAGTTAAAAGTATCAAAAGGAAAAATATTGAACAAATTCAGAGGAAAAGACTGCTGAAAAAAAAGATAGGCATAAAAAAAACCGCTCCAGGAGTCAAGGAAAGCATCTTGTAATAGAAACGCCAGGGGCAAGATTTGATTTTCTGAATAGAATGTAGACACTGTTGAAGACTTCTCCATACGCGTCCTTAAACTGCTTTCTCTGTGTTCAGCAGAGCCCGTGGTTGCTGAATTCGTTCAAACGTGACTGTTAAGTTACTTGGGGTTAAGTTTCTTAATGTTAAGTTCCTTAATGTTAAGTTCCTTAATGTTAAGTTTCTTATTATTAAGTTTCTTGGAAGTTAAGCCCCTTAATGCCATTCCGGCCGTGATGGGACTTCATTGACAATCCCTGCCCTGCAGATGACAGCTATAGCATCAGTCGTCATCATCATCGATGTCATCATTATTGGGCTTAAGAATAAGACAACCCCCAGGCCCCCCACCCCGATAAAGGACATAAGATATAAATTATTAAAGAGTAAACACAGAAAGAGAGTGATGGAAATCCTCAGTTTCCGTGTCACGCGAGACCGGATCACAGTGAAATTAGATTATCACTAAATTAACACATTTCTTTTTTGTTTTAATTCTAAATCTGTCCTCCAGCGACGTGATGCCCCGTAGTCTGTCCCGGATGCCCTATTTGGCCGTGTTTCTTATCGAGGTCCTAGTTGAAGGACTATTGGCCCTGCTAGCATCTTTGCTGGTCGTCAACATTTACCTGTCGGAGGAAAGAGTGAGTACAAAGAATATTTATTTTTCATTTAAATTTTCCGTATAAACCTGATCTTCATTTGGGAGACATTTACGTAGAAGGAGTGATATAATATATGAAAAAAAGGTAGGCCAGTTTCAACGTGTAACACAGTGCATTGTAAGTTATGATTGTTGTGTCATTATAGCCTTGTAAATTAGGATAGTAATATTATTATTAAAGTTACTTCTGTCATTACTATTAGAATTTTTATTATAGTTATGATTGTTGTTGATAAGTAGAATGTAGGTAAGGAATGATGGAAAATT
Source organism: Achatina immaculata (assembly GCA_009760885.1). Taxonomy (NCBI): domain Eukaryota; kingdom Metazoa; phylum Mollusca; class Gastropoda; order Stylommatophora; family Achatinidae; genus Lissachatina; species Lissachatina immaculata. Next base: position 33,150,277 of record CM019716.1, on the reverse strand, counting down.
TGAGAAGCGATGGGAGAGGAACACTCCCACGGTTTTAGTATTATTACGATAGTATTAGGTAGATAATTAGACATACTGGACGCTGACAATGAAAACGGATACAGACTAGAAGGATTTGCTCAGATAACGAAAGTACATATGGAGACAGACAGACGGCGGACACTGTGTAAATAGAAGTAGTCTAATAATCCCCGTCAGGTACCGCAAATACCTGATACTGGATAACAAGAATTAACTTTCGCGAGAAAATTGAATAGACGGATTTGACGCAACAGACTAACTGACAGGCGAGACATATTTGCTAATCTTTAGGACGCAATTTGCACACATGAGTAGTTCAGCAGACCAACAAGACAACCAAATGGAGTGGAGCAACTTATCCCGAAGTCCAATCAGTACGTAATCAACCAGCTGACTATGAGAAAGATCTAGAGGTGTGTCCTATTGGACAACTGACTTACAATGTATAAACCAGACATGCAGTTTTGAGAAAAAAAAACCAGAGGGGAGTAAAGACAGAAAAATAAAAATAGATAAGGGAACGACAGATAGAACAGATGAACAATTAGAGCCAATTCAGGAGACAGAGAAGCAGTTTAGAACTAGAAGTAGTTTAGGATAGACAGAAGAAAGCATTTCAAGTTAGAAATCGATTATTAGCATTGAGTGAGAAATGCAGAAGATTTGCTATTTTTTGAACATTGTATAAAATGCGTTCGGAGATGCCTCAATTTGATACTTGTGAACTTCGTTTGATGAACATTAAAGGTGAACTATAATTTGATTCAGGAACGAACCATCTGATCTATGTGTGACTATGTGTGTTAAGATTTGAGTCCTCTGATGAACATATAGTATTACGTGTAGTGACATTCTGAACTGTTGAAGTGAACAAAAAGAAGATATATTAATGTGTAATAATACATTTTAAAAGTGACATGATATATCTAGTGTTGTCGCGGCCACAGCCTAAAATAGAAGTGAGAGAAAGTCAGCCTAACGATCATATAAAAGAAACAATAAAGGCTATAGTAAATTCACCGGAGAACACTTCTTCATTACAACATTATCCAGCCAGAACATCATAATATTATAAATGCAGTCACACGAATATTACGGTAACGAAGAAATTACATATCGTGTGTTAATCTGAAGATTAACTGATTATAGATTCTGCTGATTACTGCACGTGGAAGAGGGAAAACCACGAGGAAATCAGCGATGTTAGAAGTGGGGGTTGGAGCACTGGTTCTCATTTTGTGGTGCATGGATACTTGGTGGGCGGGGACTGGTGGGGTCTGTTGACCGATAATGGAGGAGGGGGAGCCCACAGCTGTACTCAGGCCGAAAAAGGGATCAACTGCCAAAAAAAAGCAAAAGTTTAGAAAATTGTGTCTTCTGCGTTTGTTTGGTTCATGTACACAATTTTCGACTAATATAGAAAATACAAATGTGTTCTCAAACAAAAAAAGCACTACTGTGTGTGCATATGTGCCTGGTAACGTCAAAGTGCAGGATTATATTTTAAAGTTCTGACAGAAAAATAAAAACGCTAAAACTAAACAAAAATCGGGAGAACGAACTCATATAGAGCAAATGTATTTTAAACATTAAAAACATGCTACAGCTAAAATAAATAAATAGAACAAACTCATGTAGCGCTAATGTATTTTTCTGCAGTGTTACTACAGCACAAAGGAACAATAGGAAATTGAGAAATAAAAGTTAACTATTTTACTTTTCTTTTCAGAGTGTACGGCACCATTTCTTGTGTCTGCCCTTAGAAGGGAAATTGGTTAAGAATCATGCGTTAGAGGAATGCTTTACAGCTGTTACTTACTTGATTTTTTTTCTCTAACTGTAACTCACTCTGAAATTTTGTTTTAACAAAAGTGTCTAACTGTAACTCACTTTAAAAAATGTTAACAAACGTATCTAACTGTAACTCACTTTGAAATAATTTTTAACAAACGTATCTAACTGTAACTCACTTTGACAAAAAAAAAAGTTAACAAGTGTATCTAACTGTAACTCACTTTGAAATAATTTTTAACAAACGTATTTAACTGTAACTCACTCTGAAATTTTGTTTTAATAACGTATCAAATTGTAACTAACTTTGAAAAAAAATTAACAAACGTGTCTAACTATAACTCCTCATTCACTATGGCGTCTTTGCCACACATCTTCGTTGTGTCACTCCTTCGTTACGTCACTGCTCTGACGCACAGCCACAGTGGCACAACCTAACGACAGGTGTCACCATCAGTGTAATGTCCGATACATGGTTATTTTTCAAGAAGGTATTTTGCTTTTTTTCCCGGGTAATTTGATCAGCTTGTTCAAATATTTTTTCTCTTATAATTTCTTTCTGAAGTATTTCAAGTACATATCTGATCTGCAAAATCAAGATCTTCCAGTTGAGTTCCACGTACCAAATCAATGCCCGTTTTACCTGTGCAGCATTTCCTGTCTATGGCATTTCCAAAAAGCAATGTAGATAATTTACATCCTTGTTTCACGCCTATTTCAATCTGGAACCATTCACTCATTCCTTCTTCTGTGTTGACTGCATAAACATATCATCGTAGAGATCTGTAATGATGATGAACATTTTAGATGGTATTCCATATAGACTTAAAATTCTTCATAATGAATCTTTGTGTATGCTATCAAATGCCTTTTTAAAGTCCATGAAGTTTAGTATTAATGGTTCCTGCTTTTCATTGTGTTCTTCAAGTATTATTCTTAGAGTAAAGATCTGGTCGAGACAGCTTCTCCCTTTTCGAAATCCTGCTTGTTCTTCTCTCATTGCAGTATCAACTATATATTTAATTCTATTCAGAATAACTTTGCAAAATACTTTTCGCACAACAAATACATTTTTTATACGCGTATAGAAAATGTAAAATAAAGAAGTAAGAAAACGAATTCTGGGAATAGTAATATAAGATCCCAGAGAGACTACTTCCAAATAATGGACATTTCATTGCTTTTACAATTTACTTTTTATATTTATGCTTATAAAGAGGCACATATAACGCCTTTAAAAACTCATATACATTCATCATATTTGTGTTAAACAGTATTCTGAGAACTTTACGAGAGCGTTTATGTGCATGAAAGTGCTCAGAGATAAGGGATACATACGGAGGGAAGTAGAGAATAAATCTAAAAGTAAGGATGACTGGAGAAACTTTAACCGTGACCTATACTCCCTGGAGTATTGACGGGAAGTGATGAAAGCATTTGAAACTCTGTGTGTGTGTGTGTGTGTGTGAGTGTGTGTGTGTGTGTGAGAATGAGAGAGATATATATGAAAAAACAACAATAGACATTGTTGCTGCACAAATGAATCGATCCCATCAAGAGCTGACATAGGACAGTCCGACAATTTTCAAAATAAATTAGACTAATAACAGTACGAATTAGACAGTTTTGAACGCTTCTCAACATGCAAAAGGAACTGGTAACTAGTATTGACCAAGCCAGGTAATCTGTTGCCTAACCGAAGTTATGTAACTGGTACTGACTAAACCAGGCAGTCTGCCTAACAGAAATTGTGCTAAAGTTTCAGGGCAGGCTCTAGCCAGAAAGAAGGGTTCCTGTTATGAAATGGAAGTCAACAATTTATCTTAAGATCAGAACTTCAGCACATTCGTTTTCTCGTTTGGAAACGTATCTCTTCTTTCTAACATTACTTTCTTCTTCTCATGCGCTACATATGTCATTGGGGCGTACAAAGAGAGGGCGGAGTCGTAGTGTGTTTTCCAGAGACTCCAACTATACTACCCACTAGGAACCAGGTCAGACCTGCACTCTCTGCAGGAGAAACTGTACGGCGATGCTGAAACATCAGAGGCGAACTGTGAGAGAGACTAGCATCCATGGCTGGGACAACGAGGAAGAAAACCACTTCTTCTTCTTCTTCTTCTCCTTCTTCTTCTGCTATCTCCCTGAAAGTGCGAACGTGATAGTCTTTGCAGTCGATGCGATGAAGCATAGCGTTGTGTCGGATCAGGAGCGGGCTACGGCAACCTTTTCTTCAGTCCTTGAGTGGAACTAAAACACTTCTTTGGCAGACTTACCACGTTCTCTGCTCCTTTAGCCAGGCTAAGCCTGTTACCGGGGGTACAAACAGAGAGGTGGGACAGGGTCTTGGTTGGCTGTTTCGCCAACCGCGAACTGGGTTTATGACTGCCAAGTTGTCTTCCCATCGTTGACTGCCAAGTTGTCTCCCCATCGTTGACTGCCAAGTTGTCTCCCCATCGTTGACTGCCAAGTTGTCTCCCCATCGTTGTCTAGATATACCTCTTGGTCTCCTCCCCCCCCCCCCCCAACCCCCCAACTACACTTTTTCAAAATATGTGCTACATATCATCATTTCTTTGCGGGGTGCTTTCTGTGGACTTTGGAAACATCTTATCATTTACCCACCACTCATCAATTCTGGTGAATATTTCTCCACAATGTGATGGATTATGAAAATTTGTCATCTATTTTAATTAATATCACCCCTCATATTACTTTATTTTTTTATTTTAAAAACGAATCTCCTTTATTTCATAAACGCTCCACCATACATTTTAACAATACAGTATGAAACTCTTTTGTTACCACACTGTTTAACAAATGTAGATTTTATAACCTCAAATCCGCTGTTGGCGAGATTTTCAGCTGCCGTGCGTGGAGCGGTGCTCCTCCCGGCCAATGAAGAAATTTGCAAATGAGATTGCCGCGCAGCATCACTGCGGAAAAAGTGGTAGAAAGGATAAAGCGAAGCAAACAGTCAAATCACGGCTCCTCTGATCTGGAGGTCTGCCACGTCCTGAGTGCAGTCATATCGGGTGAAATGCATGAACCGGCTTGTCCCAGAAGTTAAGACGCTGCTGGTGAGACTCTTCAAATGCCGCGCGTGGAGTGAAGCTCCTCCCGGTCAAGGAAGAAATGCGGAAAGGAAATAAAGGTTGCTGTGCGGCGCCAATGGGAAAAGGTGGTGGAAAGTGAAGTTTAACCGGTATGTCCAGTAGTATCGCTACGAGAGCTATACCACGGCACCTCTGCTCTAGAGACCGGCCACGTCCGAAATACATCTACACTGGTGAAATATGCCTAAACCGGCACACACCAGGGGTGGAACTTGATGGGTAGACATGTCATGCCACCTCCGCTCTAGAGGTCGGTAACGCCTGATATACACCCATACTGGTGAATTTTGCCTACACCGGCTCATACCAGGGGTGAATCTTGAAGGCTATGCATGTCACAGTACCTCTGCTCTAGAGGTCGGTCTCGTCCCAAACACGCCCATACTGGGATAATGCATAAACCGGCTCAACCCAGGGGTAGAAGTCACTAGTGGCAAGGATTCGTCCTCCTGGACAAAAGCTCCATCCTGGTCACAAATAGGAAGGGTAGCGGCCACGACCGCAAAATGCTGAAGTCGAAGACACTGGACCAGGGAAGTCTAGATAGGCAACCACCTCTTACCCGCGGGGATGTTTGCGTATCCTAATCACGCTGAGGTTTTCCGGTGAGAAAGTCCAACCCTGGACTGGATGGGCAACCACCTCTCACCCGGCGGTGATACACGGGTATCTCAAAACACGTCGAGGTTTTCCGGTGAGAAAGTCCAACTCTGGCCTGGGTGGGCTACCGCCTCTCACCCAGCGGGGATGCACTGATATCCTAAACACGTCGAGGTCTTCCGCTGAGAAAGTCCAACCCTAGACTAAACTGGTGTAATGAAAACCACGGTGTCACGCAATCCCGCTTCCGAGACCCACCAAGAAAACAGGCTAAAGCCCTGTGATACTCTGAACCACTTGTGGTCCTCTCGTGGATCTCGTGTGGTCTTTGCGGGAATTCAGTAGGATCACAGTGCGGTTTTGGTGGTAGAAGCGAACGAAGAAGAAGAAGAAGAAGAAGATAACCTCAAATATGCCAGGAGTAATCGCTGTACTCATTACCCTTTTCAAATATGAAATCTGTTGGCGGTCTTACGTCCCACAACGAAAGTATATTTAACTCTTTGCCACAGCTCGAACAAAAAAATCAAGACCACACAAACAGTTCAGTTTTAAACATAGCAGCCATTTTTCCACGACACGTGACGCGAGGCCTATTTTTAACTTTAACGACAGCAAATACAAATTAAACCAACAGAGCATGTTTTTTTTTTGTTTCTTTGCAGGATTTTATAAACGCAGATAAACTTCCCAGGGAGAGGCTGTTCACCGCCAGTCGGGCTTACGTGGCTTCTCAGGACACAAAGACAATGAAGTCCAACAGCAATGTCCACTCAGCCTGTCCCTTTTTTAGACTTAAGTGGCGGGTTAGCTCTCGCCAACTAGACAAAGTTTTCTTCTTCATATTTGTGGCGGGCCAAGGTATATTTCTTTTCATTATGTTTGAACTCACAGACTGGCTTTAGAGTTACTCTTCTATCTGGCAAATGGTACATGGCCCGCGACCCAGGAAAACATTAACAAAATATTGAAATTCAACAACAATTATTTCACTGAAGTTTATTGATTGTGGTTGTTTTTAATTTAGTATTCAGGTTTGAAAACGTAAAGTAGTAGGATTTCTTTAAAATTCTTCTTCTTCTTCTTCTTCTTCTTTGAGCAGCTGCTGAATTCAGCAACCTTCCGAGCCACTGAGGGTCACTGATGCAGACAAGACACCTCTCCTTTCTGTTCTTGATCTTTTCTTGTCAGTTGTCGATTCCAAGAACGCGTATATCTTCATCTAGGTTGTCTCCCCATCGTTGTCTATGTCTGTCTCTTGATCTATTGTCTCCCCATCGTTGTCTATGTCTATCTCTTGATCTGTCTCCTTTCATCACTTCCCTATAGGCCATCTTTGTTTGTCAGAACTTCTCTATCCTCTCTAAGTGCCCGAGCCACATCAGTCTGTTGTTTTTCATAATGGCTGTTAAACGCTGAGAGTTAAACAATGTGTAGATTTCTTTGTTACTTCTTATCTTCAATTGTCGTGCTATATGGTCTCTTCTTTGCAGGATTCAAATCTCAAATGTTTGTATTTGTTTTCATCTTGTTTAGTTGTACTCCATGTTCTGACTCGATTGGTCTAATCTGTTTCTTATATATGCTTAGCTGTGGGATAGAATTTTTGAGCGTAACAGTTGCCTAAGGGCAAAATGTGTCCTGTTTCCAGCTTGTACTCTAGCCCTTATCTTATCTCTTATACAATTAGAGCTGTGGAATATTGTTCTTAGCTATTTATTGGAATCTGTTCTTTTAATCTTTATGCTTCTTATTTTGATATAATCTTCATATTTATCTTTCGATCTTGTTATCCTCATGTATTCAGCTTTTCCCAAAATCCTGTAAATAAAAATAAAAAACTGTTTGCCACAGTATCCTCAAACGATCCTACCTCAAACTCCCCCCTCCCTCCCCTCCATGACACTAATTTGGACCGCGACCTGATTTTGGGAATCAATGGCTGACCTCCTAGTCTGCTTCTAATGGAAGAGAGCACAGACATAAGGAAAGCGTTGGTAAACTGTCATACCTTTAATGATGCTACCGCTGTTACCATTAATGTTCTTACGACCGCTTCACCATTAACAGTGGTATGTTCTTACTACCACTTCACCATTAACAGTAGTTCTATTTTATGTCTTGTTTTTTCTTAAAAAATTACAACCTGTTATAAGATGAACTTTATTTATTTATATAATTACACGTATAATGTGGATTCAATTAGCTTTTATGCCATTTATTTTTAACTGTGTATCTTATCCACTTTTTGTATGTAACTATGAGGATGTTGAACAATAAAATACTTGTAAAGTTTATTACTTAATAAAATAGATATAACTACGGACTGTTTCTCCACTTCGCATATCAATACTTTATCAATACTACCATGTATTTCTTCCTTATTACATTGTCATGTTTAGTTTCATTCATTTATTATTATATTATTTCATAATATATAGTAATGTTCTAAGTGTACTACTCTATGGAAGTGAATGCTGGAAAATCACCAAAACAATAGAAAACAAGTTGAATTCTTTCCAGACTAAATGTTTACGAAGAATTAGAAAAATATTTTGGCCAAACACCATAAGAAATGACATCTTGTTGGCAGAAATGCAGGTGAAGCCACTGACAGCAATTATTGAGGAAAGACGCTGGCGATGGTTGGGACATGTGCTCCGAATGATTGACCACTCATTACCAAAAATAGCACTAAGATGGACACCACAGGGGAACAGAAGTAAGGGTAGAGACATGGAGAAGAACAACAGAGAGGATGTTGAGCAATAGAGGGCTCACCTGTGCAAGAGCAGAAAAAAAGGCGAAGGACAGGCATTTGTGGAAAACCCTTGCGGAAGCCCCATATGCCCTGGGCACTTAAGGATCATATATATATATATATATATATATATATATATATATAATTTCATTGTCAAATTTAGTTTCATTAATTTATTATTTCTTTGGCAAGTTTAGTTTCATTAAGTTATTATTATAGTATTTAATTGTCTAGTTTAGTTTTATTAATTTATTATAATATCCCTTACCTTAACCATTTTATATATTATAAGAACTGGTTTCTGTGAACCACTGAGACGTTGTCACAAGAAAAACAACAGTCGTGAAACGGACATTTTCGGACACTTGGAGAGAGAGCTAATATAGAAGTATGTGGAATCACGTTGTGTTAGGCGGAGCGTGTTATGGAGAGAATGTCGACTTCGGTTGAGACAACTGAGAAGAGTGTCATTCCCCCCAAGGTAAAATCACCAAAGACTTTAACGAAGAACGCTTTATTACAGCAGAACAAATCAGTAAAGATTAAAAAAAAAACAAGGACATATGGACTGAAAATGTTACAAGTGATCACTTAAAGTGTTATCATCCGACAATTAGAATATTAAAACATACGCGACAAATGTACGTCAAACAAAATTTGTACATGATTTCTTAAAAACTACGCTTAATCGTTACTTTTACCGTATACATTGTACACATGCAGGATTTTTAAAACAATGTGTACATTTGATTTCTAGGGAAAATTATCACAGATAAACTTAACACAGATAAACTTAACACACACAAAAAAAATCACACAAAAAAATTCTTAAGAATAAACGCTTAAAAGACTGGGAAGGAAATCAATGATTTGTCATTTGTTGGTCTTTTCTTGGTGGAATTCAGATCCACACAAATTCAGTAGGATCACGGGGCAATCTTGGTGGTAGAAGCGAACGAAGAAGAAGAAGACGATCCACAAAAGTGTCAAACAATGCAAACCAAGAAGCAACTGTAACATACAATCTGCTTCTCCATATCTCAGCTTTAAAGCCAGTCCACTGCTCCAAAAATAAGCAAGAGGAAGATTATCTGAAGACTCATGAAGACGAGGAAGAATATAATGTCCAGTTTCCGGGAAGTTATGTTCCAGGACCCTCTCACAGAGACCGAAGTATCAACAGAAGTGGTCTCCGCTTTGGGTTTTTCTTTGGCATCGTTTTTGGAGATCTGGTAGCAGGTCGGAACATTTTGCCTCATTCCGATCATCTGTGGGGGAGGGCACTGCTGAAAACAGATAACACTTTCAGTAATACAAATTTATGTTGGAATTATTAAAGGATGAAAACAACACATCCTTATAATTGAATGTTAGAAAACGAGTCCTAAAATACTATATTGAACCTATCTTGTTATATGGAAGTGAATCATGGACAATAGGCAAGTCTGCACAAAAATCATTGGAAGCAGCAGAAATGTGGTTTATTAGAAGAATGTTGCGAATCCCCTGGACAGCAAAAATAACTAATGAAGAATGTATGAGAAGAGCTGGAGAGACAAAAAACCTTGTCAAAAAGATAAGAGAGAGACAATGTACTTTCATAGGACATGCAATGAGAAGAGGGGGCATTGAAAATATTATAACAACAGGAAAAATAAAAGGAAGAAGATCAAGAGGAAGACCAAGAGAAATGATACTGGACAGTCTGATGGGATGGTGTGAGAGGAGATCACCAACTGAGCTGATGGCCTGCATGAAGGATCGTGTACTCTGGAGAAGCATAATAGCCAACGCCAGTCGGCACGGCACATGATGATGATGATGATGAAAACTGAGGTTAAATTCAACGTTTTTAATCAAGTCAGCACAGTAGTAAATTTAAAAGAATAAAATTACAATGGATTATAGTTAAAAAGTAAAACTGTATTTAACTTTTTCATCCACAAATTTCTGCAGTAAATTTTGACAATGAATGTGTGGCTGAACGTAACTTTAATAATAAAATTGTATTTTAAAAAATGACCATCACTTCGTAGCTGAGGCAATTTTAGAAAATAAATTTATGGTTCATTTAGGATTTAAAAGCAATGCAATAATAAGATTTATCATAAAATAAAACTTGAAAACAAAACTTTAATAAACGAACAACGAAATAAGTATGAAAAGCCGGCTGCTCCCATCACAAATTAGAAGAACTTCACAAAATCAAGCAAATATAATTATCTATTTTGCTTAACTCTTTTGTTAATAAACAAAACTTGCAACACAACATAGAAACATTATAATAAAGCAATCGCCATATTTTATTTATGAGAAAATGACCAGAGATCTAGAACTATATTTAGCTTATATGGCTGTTAAAAATTTCAAGAGAGAGAGAGAGAGAGAGAGAGAGAGGAGGGGGGAAGAGGGGGAGGAGCCGCGGTTGTACCTTTTTAGTCTGGGCTGTCGAGTAGAAAATTAGTTCATACCCGGTAAGTCTTCTTCTTCGTACGCATTTAGCATTGACGCGTGGTACCCCGAATTTTTACGATGCGACTTCTGGCTGGGTACCCCCGACTTCAGCACCTTCCTAGCTAGGGCAGACTGTGGATTTGCTCGGACTTCCATGAAGACAATGATGTAGGCTGGCCTGTTTGTTTTCCAGGATCTAGTGGCTGTACTTAAGCCCCTTCTCTATATCAGGCCCAACGACTTTGAGACAGTTCCACAGAGACACTTCAGCTTTGAGATGAGGAATCCAATGAGTGTCTCAACGATATTTAATCCCCGCCACCTATAGTCTGCTGGCTCTCTTTTGTTTACCTCATTCTGGTAGCCATTGTTGTAGAGACCCATACTCTTGTCACGACCTGGATTCATTGGTTTCACATCAGATTTTCCTGATCCCTGCCGGTGATCTCCATGTCCCTATCCGTCCACCATCCTGACATTATAATTAGTGTTGATTGCTACAGGTTTCTGGGCTACAGAAGTAGGTCACAGTTTTTAAGCAATCAGATCTATGTTCCCTGTCTCACAAAGACTATGTTAAGATAAGTGTGGTCTAAACACAGTTGTTCCAAGGAGATACCTGGTAAGTAATTATAAAACTTCGATTTTAATTTATTTACTTTCTATGCCACTGGTTATGTTAAAAAAAATCAGACAAACTTCTCCGAATCACGCAATACAAGGTGTGTCCGGTACGTAATGAGATTGATTCCATAAAATTCGATTTCTTCAAGATATACATACATCATCATCATCAGGTGCCGTGCCGACTGGCGTTGGGTATTATGCTTCTCCAGAGTACACGATCCTTCATGCAGGCCATCAGCTCAGTTGGTGATCTCCTCTCACACCATCCCGTCAGACTGTCCAGTATCATTTATCTTGGTCTTCCTCTTGATCTTCTTCCCTCTATTTTTCTTGTTATAATATTTTCAATGCCCCCTCTTCTCATTGCATGTCCTATGAAAGTGCATTGTCTCTCTCTTATTATTATTTTTTTTGACAAGATTTTTTTCTCTCTCCAGCTCTTCTCATACATTCTTCATTAGTTGTTTTTGTTGTACAAGGGATTCGCAACATTCTTCTAATAAACCACATTTCTGCTGCTTCCAATGATTTTTATGCAGACCTGCCTATTGTCCTTGATTCACTTTCATATAACAAGATAGGTTCAATATAGCATTTTATGGCTCGTTTTCTAACATTCAATGATAAGGATGTGTTGCATAATATGTTTCTCATTCTCTGAAATGCAGTATTTGCATGGCCTGTTCTGTTCCTAATTTCTGTTCCACATTTCCCATCTGAAGTTATTACTGCTCCAAGGTATTTGAATTTCTGCACCTGCTTTAGAATAGTTCCGTTTAAATTTATATTGCATGTTGGTGGATTCTGTTTCTTTGATATAACCATAGTCTCTGTCTTTCTTATGTTTAAAGAAAGGCCTTTCTGTTCACTTTCTTGAGCGTCTTTATCCAAAAGATTTTGCAGGTCTTGGCTCTCAGCTATCAGTTATTGTGTCGTCAGCATACCGAAGGTTGTTAATATTGTATCCTCCAATTGTTATCCTGGTTCTGTGATGATCGTTCTTAGAATATTCTCGCTGTACAGAGAAAAAAGGTCTGGAGATAGTACATATCCTTATCGCACCCCTTGTTTTATAGGTTGATATTTTCCAGTTCTATTTTCAACTCGAATTGCTGCTTCTTTCTGCCAGTATAGATGTTTTACAATCCTCAGGTCTTTGCCGTCTATATTGATGTCTTCATAATTTCATTATGTTTCACCTTGTCGAATGCCTTTGTGTAATCAATGATGCATAAGTAGAGATCTTTCTGTACTTCTAAAATTCTTTCTGTTAGTGTTCGTAAAGCATAAATGGCATTGTGTGTTCCCTTTCCTTCAACAAATCCAAACTGTTCATCTGCTATTTCCAACTTTATCTTTTTCCTTGTTCTTTTCATAATAATTCTCAGAAGTAGCTTCGTTATGTGACATGAGAGGCTGATAGTCAGGTGGTCGTCACATTCCTTTGAACCTGGTTTCTTTGGTAGTGCTATAAACGTGGATTTAATCAGGTCACTGGGCATTTAACCACTGTTGTAAAAGTCATTCAGTAGCTTGGTTATTATTTTTATTCCAATCTCCTCTAGCTCCTCTATTTCTTCTATTGTTATATTATCAGGCCCAGTCGCTTTTCCTTTCTTCATGTGTTTGATAGCATCTATGATTTTATCTTCAAGTATTGGTGGTCCATCAGAGTTTTCAGTATCTGGTGTTAATTCTGGTCATTCTCCTCCATACTGCTCACCGATGTACTCTTTCCACCTGTCCACAATGTCTTCTTTTCCCTTTTGATTTCAGGCATCCTGTGGTATATTTTGTCTTCCTACCTGTGAGTTCACTAATTTGTTTGTGCATATTTATGCTGTCTTTATTATGAGAGTCCTCTATTTGTCTGCACTGTTCATTTAACCACACTTCCTTTGCTTCTGTGCATTTGCGTCTTATTTCTTTATTTATTTTGCTATACTTTTCTTGGTTATTTTTACTCCTCCTCCTCTTGTCCATCAGTACTAATATGTCGTCTGTCATTCATTTATTTTTAGGGGCTTCTTTTTTCCGTGGTATTTTCTCCTTAACAGTTTGGTGGATATAATCTCTTAACATTGCCCATTGTTCATCTATACTATTTATCTTTGCTATTGCATTGTATCTACTTGTTATAATAACCCTGTATTGTTCTCGCAGTTCTTGGTCATTTTTAAGGAGTTCTGTATTTAGTTTAATGTTTATCACTTTTCTGCATGCTTTCTTTAGCTTTATTCTAATTTTTCCACAGAGGGTCATGGTCACTATTGCAGTCGGCTCCTGGCATGGTTTTGTTGTCAGTAATACATTCAGGAATTGTTTGTTGATTAATACATAGTCTATCTGGTTAAAAGTCTTTTTGTCAGTCTTCGGGAATGTTGTTTAAACCAGGTGTTTCCTACAACCATGCTGTGTATTCTTGCCCATTCAATTAATTTACTACCTCTGTCATTCCTCTCCCACAGTCCATAATCACCAACGATGTCTGAAGTTCTTCCTTTACCAATTTTGGCATTAAAATCTTCCATCACTATAGTAACTTCATGTGTTTTAGGGCTGTCCATATGTCATTATAAAATAGCTGTACATCTTCTTCAGAACTTTCAAATGTTGGTGCGTACACTTAAATAGTATTTATATTTTTTGGTTGTCCTTTCTGTTGGGTTAGCAGGACTCGGTTCAAATATTCTACAATTATCCTTGCTGTTTGCTCGCAAATATTATTTATTCATGTTCCTCGATCATGTTTCTCATTTCCTGAAAATATTATTGTATATTTATCAGAGTTTATTTTTCACTGCACCTGTCCATCTAACTTCACTCATTTCTAATATGTTGATCTTTATTTTTTTTCCATTTCCCTCTTTACATTTTGTAGTTTTCCAGCCTGGAATAAAGTTCTAACATTCTATGTTGCTATTTTGAATTTGTTAGTTTTGCCACCAGTAGCTTGATGACGATCTGGCTTCACCTGTGGCTCGTGAGCTGCCCTACCGACGAGGCTGTTCCAGAGGAGCATCCATTAACGTCGTTCATGACAAATCTATTACTCTGAATAAGCATAATTGTTCTTGGGAGCTACAGCAGTGGCTTCCCTTTGCCTTCTGTCGGTTTGTGTACGGACTCTCCTCTAGCCTTTGGACTCCCTGTCCTATCCGCAAGGCAGCGGGAGCGAGAGGTTTTAAGGCTCCTTTTATCCGCCTGGTATTCCCTTCACTGAACACATGAGGCACTTTATATGAGTAATAGTGCCACCTACTACCCCACCCCGCTCTCTGAGCCTACCGCCAGTTGGCCCGCGCCTGCTTATTTGGGTAAATCCTTATTCACATGGATCCTCCATATCTGGAGGACTTTCACCATCCGCCACATGTGACGCGCTGGGTTGGGGATGGTCGCCCTAGCTTTACTCAGATGCTTAACATTCTTTGAAATAACATCCTCGAGCATCAATACACCGCTGCCAGCGGCTCGTAGCTCGCCTGGAAATCTTGAACAGGGATCTCCTTCAAAGCACTCGCTACGGGAACTTGCACGTTATTAACAGTCCCCAAATGGTGGCCTTTTAAGCTTGATTTTGAGCCGGGGAAACAAAAAGAAGTCAGCCGAGGCGATGTCCGGGCTGTACGGAAGTTGGCAAAGCTTTGCCACGAAAAGTTGGCGATCTCTGGTCGAACGTGCACGACTCTGTTCTTCAGCCGTTTTATATTTCCACGTAAAATGGTGCGGTGACAATGTGTCTGGATGGTACGAACTCCTTATGGACCTTTAGAGTAAAAAAAGACAATGAGCATCGATTTCATCTTCATTTTACACATTTAATGGGCGCCCGGTGTGTTGTTCATTCTCTACGTTCTCTCTTCTTTCGTTGAACGTCTTGTGCCACCGAAACACTCGTGCTTTCGATAAAGCATCCTTCCCGTAGGCTTTCTGTATCATAGTAAGCGCCTCGGTCGCGGATTTTTCAAGTTTAACACAAAACTTGATCGTTGCTCGATACTCCTCTTCATTTTGACCGTTACGCGACGCTTTAACAGCTGTCCATTTCGCAAGCTATCCGCACTCTGTAAAAGCTCAGAGCCAAATGACGAGATACCGATCCTTTACCTAACATCTCCCACTAACATTCAGGCCCGGAGAATCCGCCCCCCTCCCCCGGTCCCTGCTGATTGGCTGAAGAAAACAAATCTTACCGGACACACTTTCAATATATATCAAAGAGCCGCACATTACCAGAGTCCATAGTTTGCCCACCTCTGTTAAAATATGTACAAATTTCTTCTACTTTAAAACAAAGCAAATTATAACATAATGCTGTGTAGTTATGTCCAACAAATTGATTACTCCCAGTAAAACAAAACAAGGAACAGTAGTAAGTGCTGTGATCTCTGAGGAAGGAGATTATATCCATCCTTCTTCTTCGCCAACGTTCCTTTAGTACGCTATGGCAACGCAGCCTGAGAAAACAAGCAAGGGTTGACACTGTCCTGATTGTGAAAGCATAATATTATAGCAAAACTTGGAGGGCACTTCCGTCATTCGTACGCACCAGTGTGACATTGTATGGGCCCCAGTGGGTCTTCTCACATATAATAAAGAACAATTCCTTGGGCACAAATAAAATGTGAACTTCCTTGAATAATGTTCATCTTTTTAAATCTATAGAATCTTCCAACTATTGTGACGAGAGACGTGGACACGCCTATCTTCACAAAAAAGACAGGGGACATAACTTCAAATGATTCACGTGAATTATTCCAGTTTCTCTCACTTCTAACACGTTGGACTGGTTTGGAGGGGGGGGGGGGGGGTGTGGCTCTCTAGGTCTAAGCGAGGTACAGTAGTTAGAACCCGCTCCGCCTTCTGCTTCTCTTCATACCTTTTCTTTCTTGCTCTCCAATGTTTCTATCACAACCAGCACTTTCATATTTTTTACTTCCTTCATAAAGAGCCAGGCTTAATTTCCCCCCCCCCCAAACCTGTAAATTAACAGTGCTCAGTACTGTTATACCGACACGTGAGAAAATTTATCTGGGCAACGGAGTGATAACATCTACTCACACAGAAGCATACGACAACTTTCTCGCAGAACTCTCACTCTGCAACTTACAGGTGGCTACAGCCAGACAGACAGACTTGGAAAATTATGATATGAGATAATTACTAAGCAAGAAGTCACCAACCTCTTTGAGATATTTGCCAACAATCATCAAGGAGACCAGCATGGCTAGCAAGCCCTCAAGAAGTACCTCGATTAGGAACACAGCCAGATACGGCATCTGAGACAGGCTGCGTGGCATTACGTCACTAAAACAAATGATCAAACGTGGCAATCCAAGCGTTCGAAGCAAGTCACGTTAAATTATCCAGTTTAACATTTGTATCCCGCCATTTTGAAAAAAAAAACACTCATTGGGTTTAATCTTGACACGTTTGTATGTCTGATTTCTCGTCTGTTTTCTGGCCTTTCTGTGCATTCTGTATCAGTTCCCTGTGCAAGTCTTCCTCGAGTTACAATAGCGTTTTATTTTTAAAATAGATTTTAGATTACAAATTCTGTTTTCCGACGCTACGACAAAAAAAAAAAAAAAGCTTAAAGGAAGGGATGTAATTATAGTTATTGTTCGCTTGTGCTATTCTTTAGTTATACCCCTTATAACGCAAAACTTACTTCAGTTGAATCCACTTAATATCACATCGCTTTATGTCACCACATGGATATTCTCACATAAATTTGTATCCCTGGCCTACTCCCAAAAGTAATTTATGGGCTTTACTCCCGTTAATATCATACCACTTATTACCACAAATCGTTTAATGTCACGGTATTTTTTAACGCGGAGGAGCTAAAGACCCCCGCTTTGTATCACAGACTGGGCGATTACAAGCTACAAACATCTCAAAAAGCGTTATCAGCTTCGCAATTCATCATGAAAGGGGCCGACTGTTTGATCACCGAATAATTGCTGCATCAACGTTTTGAACATTTGGGCATCGAAACTCACGTGGTGTAAATGAAAGGCCGCCTTTTCGTGATTAAAATCTGGCTTTTTTCGGCCATTGGTTTCTTTACCAAGACGTGGGCGGTGTTAAATTGGCAACGTGAGGTGATAGTTAGTCAGACTCGAGTAGTGAACTGTGAATCGTATAACCGAGAACTTCTCTCTGATTATCGTTGTGATAGATAATGGCTACTAAATGCAAACGCGTTGATCTGGATTTGAACAGTAAAATGGATATTCTGAAACAAGTTGATGAAAAAGTTACGAGAAAGGACACGGCGGACAAATTTGAAATTGACGTTTCAACTGTATCGAAACTTGTCAAAAACCAAGACAAAATTGAACGAGACTTTCACTCGTCTTTAGCTAAGCCAAACTAAGCGAAAGCGAGCGAGTTCCTACATGGACATTGAGTGTGCTCTGCTGATATGGTTCAAACAGACACGTTCTGCACAGTTGCCTGTGTACGGTCCTATGCTGGCAGAAATCGCAGAACGTTTTGCGTAAGAAATGATATGCCTGACTGGAAGTGTTCTCGAGCTCTTTAAGAAACGCCACAACATAACATTTAAGGTTGCTTCAGGTGAAGCTTCAGGTGAAGCGGCTTAAGTTAACGCCGATGTCGTTAATGACTGGATTTCTCGCTTGGCAAAATTTCTGGATGTGTACAGCCTAGATGACATTTTTAACATGGATGAAACAGGCATGTTTTATAAACTGCTTTCGGACAAGACTTTGTGCTTTCGTGACGAGAAGTGCCAGGATGGTAAACGCTCTAAAGATCGCTTAACAGCTGTCCTGTGCTGTAACATGTCTGGCACTGAGAAGACTCTTTTCCTTGTTATCGGAAAGTCACGAAATCCTCAGTGCTTCAAGAACGTAAAGAGCATGCCCGTCACTTACAAGGCCAACCAGCGTGCTTGGATGACAAAGAGGACTGGGTCATTTCTTTCGACAACAAAATGAACCGAATGAACAGAAAAGTTTGGTTGTTCTTGACAACTGTCCAGCACACACTGGCGTCACCAATCTGATGGCTACAAAGATTGTTTTCCTGCCACCTAACACAACCAGCGTGCTGCTGCCTTGCGATCACGATATCATTTACGCCTTCAAGCAATAGTATAGAAAGCGAATAGTGCGCCATGTGCTGAATGCTGTGGAACAAAAGCGTGTCGCCGAGATCGACATCAAGACAGAGATTAATTTTATGCCACGAAATAGCGTCAGTCATTCAACGATTGTGAACTGCTTTCGTAAATTGCAGTTTACTTTATTGCCCGAGCAAGTGATCAGTACACACGCTGGCGATATTTCTGACATTCCCCTGAACTTGATCACAGATGAAGAGTGGGCAGCAATTTCTGATTGAAGTGTCACGTTTGATCAGTTCGTTTCAGCTGATGACGGCTTGCTATCAACGGAAATGTATTCAGTCGAAGAGATTGTCGAGAGTTGCAGTAAAAGCAAGGTAGACAGCGACGCCGAGGATAGTGCTGATGACGTCAGTGAGTCCACGGACCTGACGCCCACCAAAACTGTTTCTTAAGCTCAGTCTGTAAGCGCGTTCGTGACTGTGCGCCCGTTCATTTACAGTATGCCTGACGTGACACATGACGTTTTAGTGCTCCATCGTATTTAAATGACTTTTTTTTATTAATAGACCAGTTATCACTACACAACGCAAAATCACACATTTTTAGTACTACTGCTGACAAGTCAGATGCTGCTTAATTATAGTGTTTTCTATATTGTAAGACTTAAGACTTACTCTATTTTGTGATTAATATATTTGTGACTAATATATTTTGTGATTAGTACATATTGTGTCTGATAATGATAGCTTTGGCTGTTTATTATGTGCTTAATGTAGCAAATGTGGGACGGACACACACACACACGCATACACACTGGACTAGCTAAGTATTTTTTAAAGGACTCCTGTCTATGTCAACTCCGCTTATTGTCATCACATTTTGACGGCCCCGACGATGTGACATTAAAATATTTAGATTGTATTTGAGAAACCCTTTCTCTCTCTGAACCTTAAGTGCCTACGGCACATGAGGCTTCCCCAGGAGTTTTCTACAAATGCCCGTCCCTTGCCTTTTTTTCTGCTCTTTCCCAAGTGAGCCGTCTATTGCTCAGCATCCTCTCTGTTGTTTTTCTCCATGTCTCCTTTGGTCTACCCTTACTTCTATTCCCTTGTGGTGTCCATTTTAGTGCTATTTTTGGTTCTAAGGACTGTTATTGCCGGAGGTGGGGTGGAGAATTCGCTCTCCGCTCCAACGGCGTGCGTCTCAAATAGCCTCTGGCAATCACGTCCAGCTCCTGGCCTTCTCGTGGAAGAACTGTTTAAACTGACAGGAGAAGGTGCGAAGGCAAATATCTGGCGCCTGAAAACCAGACACATAGGGTAGATGAGAGTCATGTTTGGTAGCTCATCTACCGCTGCTGGCGAGATTCTTCAGCTGCCGTGCGTGGAGCGGTGCTCCTCCCTGCCGGTGAAGAAAGGTGCAAATGGGGTTGCCGTGCGGCACCACTGCGGAAAAGATGGTAGAAAGGATAAAGCGAAGCACAGTCAAATCACGGCACCTCAGGTCTGGAGGTCGGCCACGTCCTAAATGCAGTCATATCGGGTGAAATGCCTGAACCGGCTTAACCCAGAGGTTAAGACACTGCTGGCGAGACTCCTCGGATACCGCGCATGGAGTGAAGCTCCTCCCGGTCAAGGAAGAAACTGCGGAAAAGAAATAAAGGTTGCTGTGCGGCGCCGATGTGAAAAGGTGAAGGAAAGGATAAAGTGAAGTTTAATCAGTATGTCCAGTAGTATCGCTGCGAGAGCTACACATACCACAGCGCCTCTGCTCTAGAGACCGGCCACGTCCGAAATACACATACACTGATGAAATATGCCTAAACCGGCATACACCAGGGGTGGAACTTGATGGCTAGACATGTCACACCACCTCCGCTCTAGAGGTTGGTCACGCCTGATATACACCCATACTGGTGAATTTTGCCTAAACCAGCTCACACCAGGGGTGAAATTTGAAGGCTACACATGTCATGGTACCTCCGCTCTAGGGGTCAGTCACATCCCAAACAGGCCCGTATTGGGGTAATATGCCTAAACCGGCTCAACCCAGGGGTATAAGTCACTAGTGGCGAGGATTCGTCCTCCTGGACAAAAGCTCCATCCTGGTCACAACTATGAAGGGTAGCGGCCACGACCACAAAATGCTGAAGTCGGAGACACTGGACCAGTGCAGTCTAGATAGACAACCACCTCTCACCCGGCGGGGATGTATGCGTATCCTAAACACGCTGAGGTTTTCCTGTGAGAAAGTCCAACACTGGATTGGATGGTCAACCACCTCTCACCCGGCGATGATACACGGGTATCTCAAAACACATCGAGGTTTTCATGTGAGAAAGTCCAACTCTGGCCTGGGTGGGCTACCACCTCTCACCCAGCGGGGATATACTGATATCCAAAACACGTCGATGTTTTCCGGCGAGAACGTCCATCTCTAGACGAAACTGGTGCAAAGAAAACCACTGTGTCACGCAATCCCGCTTCTGAGACCCACCAAGAATACAGGCTCAAGCCCTGCGATACTCTGAAACTCTTGTGGTCCTCTCGAGGATCTCGTGTGGTCCTTTCGAGGACCACATTGTGGACCACGGGACTTAACGAGGACCGCACGCGTAAATTCAGTAGGATCACAGGGCAGTCTTCGTGGTAGAAGCGAACGAAGAAGAAAGAAGGAAGTACTATTTTTGGTACTGAGTTGTCAGTCATTCGGAGCACATGTCCCAACCACTGTCAGCGTCTTTCCTCAATAAAAATACTAACGAATTCTTAAAGAAGAATTGTTTTTCATTATTTGATTGAACGTACTAAAACGTCATATGTGTGTGTGTGTGTGTGCGCGCGTATGTATATTAAATTGTTCAAAGAAGAAACGCAACAAATACGATGTTGCGATTTAAACTGAAGTTTGCTGATCAGACAAGGGCAAATTGCTTGAAACGTTCACTTGAACATCAACTTCACGTGCTATCCTGAAGTGTACTCAGCAGATGATTAATGAGCACAGAAAAGCGACACTAGTCAAAACAGCATTTTTAACAATAACTCATGACAGGTTCACGAGAATCCCTTGAAACCTACTAAACACTAAACTTGCTGACCATCTTACTGAATGCCTATAAAAGATAGACGCTCCTCAAATCAATTCATTCGATAATTCAATGCGCAAATATGCTTCATCTCATTACAGAACAACGACTTATCATCATTGGACATTTTCAGACTGGACAGTCACAGAGTGTAGTGACCAGACAATCTAATGTGGTTAGAAGACCATTAGTCGTCTTTGGAGACGATTTCAAGAAACTAGCTCAGTTGAAGACCGGCCGCGCAGTGTTAGACCCATAGTCACAACTCCTGTCGAAGACCGCTTTATAAGGCTGCATCACCTCAGGAATCGATTTGCATCTGAATTTCAGATCAAAAGGTCAGGAACCGGCTGCACGACGCTGGTCTTTGGGCTAGATGACCCTACAGAGGTCCTGTTCTTACGGACCGGCATCGCCAGAACCACCTGCAGTGGGCGAACCAGCATCGTCAATGAACCGTTGCTAATGATTGGAGAAGGGGTTGGTTTAGTGATGAATCATTCTTTATGCTCCCTCGACACGATAGACGGAGAAGAGTTTACCGCAGGGTCCATGAGCGCTACTCCCAGAACTGCGTGGATGAGGCTCCTCCATATGGTGATGGAGGTGTACTGGTGTGGGGGGGAATCAACTTCATGGGAAGAAATGACTTGGTGCAAACTGAAGGATACCTGGTTGCCAAATGACACGTCGCTGAAATTCTTCATCATCACGTCCTTCCACTTGTGGCTGCACCAGGTTCGATTTTTCAGCAGGATAACGCTCGACCTCATGTGGCACAACTCACCACCAAGTTCCTCGCCGACAACAACGTCCAGACCATTCCATGGCCATTCATTAAATCAGACATGAACCCAATAGAACACTTGTGGGATGAACTCAACAGACAAGTCCCTCCAGCGAGACGCAGAGCCAACCAATCTCCAACAGTTGTCTCTTGTACTGCGGGAAGAGTGGGCAGCCATCCCACAACAACAGATCCAACGGCTAATCGGATCTATGTCAAGGAGATGTCCTTCTCTGATACAGGCCAGAGGAGGGCATACACCTTACTGAAACGGAGGGCTCAGACGCAAAGAATAAAAGTCCAAACCAAATTTAATGAACATCATTTCATTGTCACAGTCTTAAAGTTTCTTCATGCCAAGACTGAAACATTAATTCCGTAAAATTAAAATTTTGATACAAGTTTCAAATTTGATGTCCACTACGACTACAGTAGTATTGCGTTTCTTTCTTTGAACAGTATATATATATATATATATATATATATATATAACGAAAGTTTTTTTTTAAATCTGTAAAAAATTGATACAGTTAATATAAATTTACGTAATCAAGAAACAAACAGAGGTTTATTTTACAGCTGGTTAGATATGGCAAACCTCTGCTTCTGGATCGAGCAGCTTCATAATGAAACTTGTGCTCGGTTGTTTACTGACGCTCATACTTTCTGTTCACTTTTATAATTTTAAGCACCTTCAATATAATAATGAGAAGCAAATAAATGTTTCATATAAAGCGCCCCCCCCTTTTTTTCCTCTTTTTCCGTCATATTTTTATTATGTGACGTAATCATAAAATGTAATTATTGTGTATGTCTCTCATTGTTTCCATGATTGCACATATATTTTACTGTCATCTTCTTCTTATCTCTTATATCCTTCCCGTGCCGTTAAACGTCACATAGGGCTCGCAAAGTAGTTCGCCAATTTTTCCTGTCTTCGACGAGTCTTTCAATCTCATCAAGGGATTTTATGCCTGTTAATTTGGCCTCTCGTAACAATGTCTTCTTCAGAGTTTCACGCGGTCTGCCTCTTTTTCTTTGGCCTGTTGTGTTCCACTTGATAGCTTGTTTTGGGATCCTCTGATCATTTCTTCTCATCAAGTGACCAACATATGTCCATCTCCTTTTCCTGATCACCCATGAGACTGGTTGTTGTTCAGTCATCTGTCTTATCTCTGCATGTTCTTGCATTCGTTCCACTTGATGCCGAGTATTTTCCTTAGGCACTTTACTGTCATATTCTTTATTAATTAATGAACATCGTCCTCGCAGTCGTCCCTAGCTCAAAGATTTTAGGCAAAACCACAAATCAGTTCCTCATCAGAATCAATGCCAACATTTAACAATTATCACTGAAAACAAGGAACTGAAAATTAACGATATTTCTGACACTCAAACGCTTCAACTGAATGTTAAAACTGGATGTCACTGAAATGTATCCATTCAAGTTATGTCAGTTTTAATTCTGTTAACGTAAATTCTGTCTAATACAGTCCAAGCATGCATCCACGCATGCCTAATAACAGACAAGGTATATAGCAGTGCAAATCTAATATAGTTCAGGTGTATGGACAAATCTATCTAATATAGTTCAGGTGTATGGCCATATCTGTCTAATATAGTTCAGGTGTATGGGCATATCGATCTAATATAGTTTGTGTGTAAGGCAATATCTGTCTAATATAATTCAGGTGTATAGCCATATCGATCTAATATAGTTCGAGTGTATGGCCGTAATTATAGTTCATATCCAATATAATTCTGGTATGACGAATTACCTACATAACATAGTTCAGATATATAGTTGTACCTACCTAACATAGTTCAGATATACAGTTGTACCTACCTAACATAGTTCAGATATATAGTTGTACCTACTTAACATAGTTCAGATATATAGTTGTACCTACCTAACATAGTTCAGATATACATTTCTACCTACCTAACATAGTTCAGATATACATTTCTACCTACTTAACATAGTTCAGGTATACATTTCTACCTACCTAACATAGTTCAGATATACATTTCTACCTACCTAACATAGTTCAGGTATACATTTCTACCTACCTAACATAGTTCAGATATACAATTGTACCTACCTAACATAGTTCAGGTATACAATTGTACCTACTTAACATAGTTCAAATATACAGCTGTACCTACCTAATACACTTCTTATATACAGCTGTACCTACCTAATACACTTCTTATATACAGCTGTACCTACCTAATACACGTCTTATATACAGTTGTACCTACCTTATATAGTTCAGGTATATGGCCGTTGACGTGAACATGGCCACAAGGTATGAGATTTTCTCTCCGCTGTAGGCAGGTATGAGAAAGGCTAGCGGAATCATTACTGATGTCAGGACCATGGGCAGAATGAAAGTGATGATGTAGTAGGTGCGCTGTCGCTTCATTTTGAAGTAGTACCTCGGGAACGTTGTATTGTCATGGCCAGCTGTCTTGACAATCTCATGATAATCCCCCAGAAAGATCCACTCCCCGCTGACGTTGACGTAATCGGACAGGGAGTAGTCTTTCAGTTCGCTGACTGACACGTTGGGGACCGTGTTGATCCCCGTGGGGTAGAAGCCGACACTGCAAGACTGCACATCGAAGGGGTACTTATCAAAGTCAATGCTGCAGCTGAAGGTCAAATGATTGTGCCTACTGGATATGACCATCCCTTCGGATGTTACCTGGACGTTGGGTGCAAATTCTAAGACGAAAGAGTCCTTCTGGCCCATGACAATGAGAATCATGGGCGTCCACAACTGGTCTATGTCCACGTAGATGGAGTCGATGCCGCCGTAATGTGAGGGGTCCCATGACAACTGTTTCTGTGTCCATCGTACCTCGATGTACGCATTCAGAGTGATCACCTGCAAGTACATTCACAAACGATCATGGAAGAAACGAAACGAAGTAGGAGTAAACTGCAGCTTGGACAAATAAAAACAACTCCGCATTAAACCATGAATGCCTCCACTTTGCTCAAACACAGGAAATTCATCCATTAGTTTAGTATTTCTTCCTGCATAGTCATTAAACTACTGCCAGCGTCTAGTATTTCTTCCAGTAAAGTCAATACATTTATCTATAATATAGTATTTCTTCCTGTATATACATTAAACCGGCTCTGTAGTATATTATTTCTTGCCATACAGACGTTAAACTGGTGGTTTAATAAATATTTCTTTCTGCACAGACATTAAACTGATCCTATAATATAGTATTTCTTCCTGTATTGGCAGTAAACTGTATAAAGAAGGAAAAAAGTAGGAGCAGCTTTATTACTTAACGACTACAAAGCTGTGACGTCACGGCGTGAGCCTTAATCATACAAAAACACTTCGTCCTGTTTGTGTTTCTATGATTAAGGCTCACGCGGAAACGTCACAACTTTGTAGTGGTTAAGGAATAAAGTTGTTCGTACTTTTTTCCTTGTTTATACATTTTTCTATCACAGCTTTACTGCAGTGCTTCGTGTATAGTTGTATATTTATACACTAATTACTGTGTGTTCCTAACGCGTTAAACTGGTCCTGTAGTATATTTCTTCCTACATTTAACTGGTCCAGCAGTATATTTCTTCTTGCACAGTCATTACACTGGTCCTGTATATTTCTTCCTGTATTTTCATTAAACTGGTCCTGTATATTTCTTCCCGCACATTCATTAAACTGGTCCTGTATAATATTTCTTCCTGCATAGGGATTAACTGGTCCTAAAATATACTATTTCTGGCTGCATTGAAACTAAACAGATTCTATAGTATAGCATATTTTCCAGCACAGACATTAAATTTCGTGGAAAATATAAAATTCCATACTGTGATATTCATTAAGTTGACCATAAAATATATTTCTATCTGAAATACATAATAGGTGACCTTAGTGTATGGTGTTTTTCCATTCAGTACATATTAATGCCCTCTTAAATTCCTCCCTCTAATATATTTTAAAGTTGACCCTAGGATCTTGTATTCCTTCCTGCAGATCCTTTTATTTTGCAATGCCTTGTATCCCATATCAAAGGAGAAGTAAGACGCCTCCTTACCTCCGTCAGTCTACGGGACACCCTCGAGCAAGGTGGAGTACCCGTAAAGTCTCCGATCCGGGTGATGTGACCCCATGGGAGCAGGTGATGGATGGAATGGGAGTACAGCCGACAGAAAATGTTGGTTATGGTCAACATTCTATGATGGTAGGCAGATGATCTCAATGTATTGACAACGGCTACGATCACTGACTAGTACAATCACTGCCCGGAAGGAAAGCAATAGTAAACTATTCCCTGGAAATATACCAAGAAACCCAAACAGCACCAACTGAAAATATAATGAGGGATGTTAGAGAAGATGTAGACAAAGAATATTACGATTACATAATAATTGGAGGTTATGAAATACTAGAGACTAGATATGCTGATGACACAGTATTACTGTCCACATCACAAAAAGGAATGTAAAAACTAATTATATCAGTACATAAGAATAGTGAAGAGCAAAACCTCTACCTTAATGCGAAGAAAACTAAATTGATGACAAATGACAAAACAAATAAGACAGCTGAAATGTATCAATGACGAAAAATTGGAAGAAGTGGAGAGTTTTGAATATCTTGAATCATTACTGACTAATAATGGAAGTATAATGAGGGAAATTAAAAGAAGGACATCTATCACTCTTCATAAAGTAAAACAACTAAAGAAGCTGTGGAGAGGAACAGACGGAACTACAAAAATAAGATTTTTAAGGGCATACATCTTTCCCATTCCAACATATGCCTGTGAGACCTGGACACTTAACAAAACAGCTGAGAAACACATAAATGCCTTTGAATGTAAATGCTACAGAGGGGGGTGATAGTTTGCAAAACTGATTAGTACGCTATTCTCTCGTGGCTAGGCTGCTGCTCGTCCTACCTGAGGCCATGTTCAAATCCCAGGTAATTCTCTTGTGGTTTTTCTTTCTCTCACGTCTCACTAAAGTGCTTTGTCTACGATTTTTTCGAGGTCTAATCCTACAAAACTGTGTTTTCTTTCTTTATCGTACCAAAGCCTCCTAGTTTCCTATTTATAAAAAATATTAATACTACAGAAGAGTTTTTCAGATATCATGGGCACAAAAAAGAACAAATATATCTATACTACAAGAACTTAATATTGAAGAAGGCTGGCTAGTAAAGAGGATTAAAGAGAGAAAACTTAAATATTTTGGACATATTAAACATCATAAGAATTTAGATAAGACCGTCTTGGAAGGGTACATAATGGGAAAAAGACCAAGGCGAAGATGGTTGCAAGACATCGTTGATAATCTGCAAATGGTTGCATCAGCAGCAGGGCGTCTTGCTTACAACCGAGAGGCCTACAGGAGTGCTGTTAGGGAGGCAAAGTTCCGCAAGTGACATGCAAATGACTGACTGACCTTTCACTTTCCCTTGAGAATCATTCTTTGATCAATCAAACTCTGCATATAAATGACATTCGTTGAGAATTTATTGTATACATCAATAGATGACTTTTAACTCATGTGACACTGACGGAGAGTCTGTTGATGCAGACAAAAATAAGAACAGTTCAGAAATTAAAAGCTGGAAAATCTAATAACAATATGATGAATGTTTGAAAACCTCTCCAAAATGTCACGTCTTCTAACCTGATTAAGCTCATCAATGTCGTAAACATCAATCAGCCACAGCCGGAAGTCGAGAGTGTATGAATTTACTTCATCGTCAAACACATCCGGTGGCATTTTGTGGAGCACTACCGGTCTCTTTAAAATAGTCCTCCTCAGTTTCTCATAATTATCCATCTTGGACGTGGGTTTATAATCAGAAGCCACTGACAGAACTATCTGTCCAAGAACTATCACCAATATCTGAAAATCACACATATTTGTCCAATGAACTTGAAATACTGAACAATCTGTGGAGATATTTCTTTCCTTTGAACAATATTTTTCAGTGCAGTACTTTTATTTGAGCAAATCTTTTGAATATAGTTCTTTCTGAAGTCGGAGCTTCAGCTTGCCAGTTTGGAGTGTTCGAAGCCAAAGACCATTTCATTGAAATAACTGACGACCGTTCCTGGCACGGTATCCAAGACGCGATATGCCTGGTTGTTCCCACAATCACTGTCAATCCGCTAATCGAACGTTTGTTTAAATCTGTCACACCAGGACATTCCTATCTGGCCTTGTTTCATTATTTCTCTTTTATATTTATAGACTCGTCGTGACGATTTTGTTTTTCAAATCCTTCTTTTAAATACAAATGATATAGATAATAGTCAAATTATTATATATAAGTACTCCAGGTTCAGTCTAATGTATTAAATACAATGCGTTGATTTAATTTTCTTCCTTTCACATGCCTTTGTTGACCTTCATTTGTCCTCGCCTGTTATGAGTTACTGATAATGTTATTAAATAAACAGGTCTGTGGCGAGCTTTCTATCTGATGCCAGGTACAGCTCGTCGTGTTTTCTGTTTGCTCGCATGAAAAATGTGTCTCCAATTAGGGCTAACGACCTGATTCCATAGAAGAACATTCACCGGAAGGTCAAGAATATTCATGTCAAGGAACCAGACTCGGTATTTGCTCAAACATGATAAAGAGAAAAGAGAAGCACTCGCTGATAACCGTAACCAAGGCAACTGTTAATATCTCACCGTCAGCTCTGTAGTTCTCGTGTTTCACCTCTTGCATCGAAAACAACGTTTCGTTTTGATTGTATCTATGACAGTTCTGGTGAAACCTTCAAATTGTATGGTTTTATTTACTGCTGACATATGACAAATAATTACTGACATTTCTCAAAAGAATCTGTTTATAGAAATGTCCTGTTACGTGTGTAGTCAATTTTCTTTTTTAATCAGAGGATTAGAAACTGCAGAGAATTTATTTATTCCAAATTTTCCAACACCTTTAAAATACTACTGGACAAAAGCTAAGGGCCTGTTTTTTTTTCATTTCTTACAAAAACAAAATCAACTGACTAACAAACAAGCCATTAGTACCAAAGAAAACAGCATTTAAAACTGAACACATTCAATCATTTCATTTGCAAATCGGAATAGGAATACACATACAGCAAGCTGGCGAAATCACTCACCCCTCGTCCAAAAAACTCACAAGAGTGGTCTTCAAACAACAAACACGTCAGTATCGCGTGTGGCCACCGTTCGCTGCCAGACATTCGACTCACCGTTGCCTCATCGAGTTAATCAGGGTTGAAGGAAAAGGGTCAGCTGGGTGACATAAACAGGTGGAGGATGATTTGTTGAAACCCGTCTGCCTAGGACATCAAAAATGTGCTCAATGGGCGACAGATCGGGAGACCGAGCTGGCCAGTCGATTCTAATGATCTTTTGCTGTTGAAGAGCATCTTCCACGACACGACCCCGATGTGGTCTTGCGTTATCATCTTGTAGGATTGCACCTGCACCCATTGCTTGCAAGATAGACTGGACAATGGGTTGCAGATTTCATTCAGGTATCGCTGGGCTGTTAGGGTGCCATGAATGACATGGAGGGGAGTCCTACTTTGTCTGCTGATGCCACCCCAGACCATGATTGATCCCCCTCCGTAACGATCCACCTCTTGGATGGTGGCGTCATGGAACCGTTCCCCTGGTCTTCTCCAAACACGGATTCTGCCATCACTGAAGGACATACTGAAGAAAGATTCGTCCGTGATAAGAATTTCACCCCACTGGCACCTCGTCCAACGGATGTGCTGCCGGCACCAGGCAACTCTAGCTCTGCATTGAGCTGGAGTAAGAGGTATTCTTATTGCTGGTCGTCGTGAAGCCAGCCCAGATTCTCTTAAACGCCTGCGAATTGTTCTGCCGCTAACATTGACGTTTGCGTATTCATTAGCTGGTTTCTAAGAGTGGAAGACGTTACTGTCCGGTTGCAAAATGTTGACAGCTGCAGGTATCTGTCATCTTGTCTACTCGTGCAACGAGGTCGGCTTGAACGATGCCTGTCTTCTACTCCTCTGGTTGCGCGAAATCGCTCCAAATGCCTTTGGATGGTAGAATGGGACATCCCCGAACGCCGTGCAACTTCACGGCCAGATAAACCGCTTTCAACCAAGCCTCTGACCCGATAACGCTCAAAGGTGCTAAAACGCCTTCGCGGTGCCATGGTGTTTTTTCAAATGACAAATATACCCCTAAACCGCTTTAATAAAAATGATTGGAAGATGAGAAGGGTTCACTAAGGATGCCTCTTGTACGTGCAGCACGCATCAACACGATTTAATTACCTGCTACTTCATTCTGGCACATTTAAAAATGCCCTAAAATTTTGTCTATGACGATGCTACTGCACGTGATTTTTACACTTGTTGTGATGAACAGTTGGTGTTGTTTATGCCTCGGCTGCATAGAGGACTGCTTGAAAATGCAGTTTAATCAAGATTCTACAATAAATTTATTTTCAGTTTTAGTACGGCATCAGAATAAACATATGCTTGAAATTAATGACCGGCCCCTAACTTTTATCCAGTAGTATATATGAAATATAATTTTTTTTTGTCTTTTACTTTACCTCTTAGATCAAGGATATGCTAAAATCTATCATCTCTGAAAAGGAAGGAGAGACAGAGAGAGGGAGAAAGAGACTGAGAGAGAGAGAAGAACGAAAGAAGAGAGATGAGAGATGAAAAAAGAGAGAGAAGAGAGAAGAAAGAGAAAAGGAGAGAGAGAGAAGAGAAAGAGACGAAAGAAAGAGAGAAAAAAGAGCGAAGCGAAAGAGAAAAAGAGAGAGTGAAAGAATGATAGAGATAAGAAAGAGAGAATGATAGATATAGAGACAGAAAGATAACACATGTAGATGCGCAAACTGACATGAATCTGAAATCACATGAGTTCTTCACGTCATTTGCGCTGTTTTCTTTCGTACCGGGGGCTGTGGATTATGACAAAAGACGTGGACACGCCCACCTTGAACATTTTGATGCCCATGAAGTTGTTTGTTGCATCAGAATTGATGACCATAGAGAGAATCACTCCAGGTGAGATTCACCATCGAAAGAAAGATGTAAATGGAGAATAACTGTTAGATGTTTATACTGCTGACCGTTGGGTTGCACGTACTCCAGAGAAGGAGCCACAAAAATATCTCTGTACCTCAGTTGGTTTATATTTTTTTTTCTATCACGTGACACTTTCCTTCCACTAATTCGCTATACAAAACTTACTCGGGCAAATGGTTGCCTCAGTTCTTCATACACTCTCAACCATCGAAATCTTCTGTTGTTTAGCGTTTCCGCCATAGAAGTCTGCAGAACCTCAAATCTGGTTACTCAGTTTGCCACTTTATGCTGTTTATTTTGCGAAGACAGCAAACATGGACGCTGCTAAATTTTTTTCTCTTGCCTTAACAATTTCGACATTTCACGCATATTCAAGAGCGTGACAAGATATTTTATGTGTGTGCGTGCGTGCGTGCGTGCGTGTATGTGTATCCTGCTTAATTTTGTTTTCTTATATATATATATATATATATATATATATATATATATATGCGAGTATATACAATAGACTTCATAATGAAAAAATGCTGCACAGGTAACACAGGTATTGACTGGGTACATGGGACCCAACTAGAAGATCTTGATTTTGCTGATGACATAACTCTTATCAGTAATAATGTGAATTCCATGCAAGAAAAAACAGATAGCCTGTCTTCACCGGCTAGCAAAATAGGACTTGAAATTAACAAGGACAAAACAAAAATAATGAAAATTCCCATCAATCAAAATGGAAAAATACACATAGAAGGGACAGATATTGAAGAAGTCAATCAATTTGCATACCTTGGCAGCTACATAGACCAGGATGGTGACACTAGAAAGGAAGTTAGGATCAGAATTGCAAAAGCAGCATCAATCTTCAAGAATCTTGAGAACATATGGAATTCAAAAGTTATAAGCACAAAAACCAAGTTAAGACTATTCAGTTCAAATGTAATATCCACCCTCATTTATGCATGCGAAAGCTGGAAAACAACTAAAGAAATAGAAAAGAAATTAGACTCTTTTGAAAACAAATGCCTAAGGAAAATACTCGGCATCAAGTGGAATGAATTCAAGAACAATGCAGAGATAAGACAGATGACTGAACAACAACCAGTCTCACGGGTGATCAGGAAAAGGAGATGGACATATGTTGGCCACTTGATGAGAAGAAATGAGCAGAGAATCCCAAAACAAGCTATCAAGTGGAACACAACAGGCCGAAGAAAAAGAGACAGACCGCGTGAAACTCTGAAGAGGACATTATTAAGAGAGACCAAGTTAACAGGCATAAAATCCTTTGATGAGGTTGAACGACTCGCCGAAGACAGGAAAAATTGGCGAACTACTTTGCGAGCCCTGTGTGACGTCTAACGGCACGGGAAGGATATAAGATATAAGATAAGATATACAGGG
Organism: Achatina immaculata; assembly: GCA_009760885.1. Classification (NCBI taxonomy): domain Eukaryota; kingdom Metazoa; phylum Mollusca; class Gastropoda; order Stylommatophora; family Achatinidae; genus Lissachatina; species Lissachatina immaculata. The sequence goes on along the minus strand of CM019716.1, from coordinate 33,117,475 downwards.
GTTTTAATGCTGCGGTTAAGCGATTAAAAGACTCACAAGGTCTCCTAGCCTCTCCAGCCTAGGTCTAAGTCCCCTATAAATCTGTGAACCCTGGTATACCCTACAATCTGCCCCAGTAAACCTCACTTACCAAACAGTGAACCCTGGTATACCCTACAATCTGCCCCAGTAAACCTCACTTACCAAACAGTGAACCCTGGTATACCCTACAATCTGCCCCAGTAAACCTCACTTACCAAACAGTGAACCCTGGTATACCCTACAATCTGCCCCAGTAAACCTCACTTACCAAACAGTGAACCCTGGTATACCCTACAATCTGCCCCAGTAAACCTCACTTACCAAACAGTGAACCCTGGTATACCCTACAATCTGCCCCAGTAAACCTCACTTACCAAACAGTGAACCCTGGTATACCCTACAATCTGCCCCAGTAAACCTCACTTACCAAACAGTGAACCCTGTTATATCCAACAATTTGGCCAAGTCTACTTCACCTACCAGTTAGTGAGCCCTGTTGTGCGCGACAATCTGCCCAAGTTTGCCTCATTTGCCAGTTGATAATTCTTGGCTGAGCTCGTCAATGTCAATCAGCCGCAGCCGGAAGTCTAAGCCTACCAAGAAATGCAGAGTAGCGCTGCAGGACACATCTTAACCAGCAGCCTAGCAACAGGCCTTAAAACTAGCACACCTCTTTTTTTTGCCCCAGCCTGCCATATATCCCTGACTGCACATGGGAAACAGGTATCCAAACCCCGCAGAGCACGACCTAGATCTCTGACCTCTTACAAGAAGCCCGAACACAGCTATAGCTACAGGGAGCTCCAGTGAAGATATGTGGAACGCAAAGCATGGCCTCCAAAAGATTGCGCGGTTTATCCAGACAATAAATGAATTAAATCTGAGGATAAAACCACGGAATGCTGGAGAAGAAAATTAACAGAAGAGCAACAAGAGAAACAGAGTCGCCTCTATGAGTTTCTTTATTTTCTTATCTGTTTTAGTAGTGCTCGCTAGCTATAGCCTCAGATAAAGTTAAATATAAGAAGTGTTTTAGTAGTGCTCGCTAGCTATAGCCTCAGATAAAGTTAAATATAAGAAGTGTTTTAATAGAGCTCACTCGTTATCGTCTCACATAATATTAAATATAAGAAGTGTTTTAATAGAGCTCACTCGTTATCGTCTCACATAATATTAAATATAAGAAGTGTTTTAATAGAGCTCACTCATTATCGTCTCACATAATATTAAATATATGAAGTGTTTTAACAGAGCTCACTCATTATCGTCTCACATAATATTAAATATATGAAGTGTTTTAATAGAGCTCACTTGTCATCGCCTCAAAAAATGTTAAATATTAGAAGTGTTTTAATAGAGCTCACTCGTCATCGTCTAAAAAATGCTAAACATATGAAATGTTTTCAAAGAGCTCACTAATTGTCTCAAAAAATGTTAAATATAAGAAGTGTTTTAATAGAGCTCGCTCGCCATTCGCCTCAGAAAATGTTCAATATAAGAAGTGTTTTGACAGCACTCTCTCGTCAACGTCTCAGTTATTGTCAAATATAAGAAGTGTTTTAATAGTGCTTACTCTCCATAGTCTGTGATAATGCTAAATAGAAGAAGTGTTTTAATAGTGCTTACTCTCCATAGTCTGTGATAATGCTAAATAGAAGAAGTGTTTTAATAGTGCTTACTCTCCATAGTCTGTGATAATGCTAAATAGAAGAAGTGTTTTAATAGTGCTAACTCTCCATAGTCTGTGATAATGCTAAATATAAGAAGTGTTTTAATAGTGCTAACTTGTCTTGCTTGTACTTGTACGAACTCCCTGTAACTGCAAGCTGTTGTTCTTTGCAGCCGATGCTAGTAGAGATGTGGAGGCACAGCATCGTATCGGCGTGGGAGCGTGTTATGGCGGCTACTTTTTCAGTCCCGGAGTACAGCTAAAAAGCAGTGGGTATGCAATATTTCTTTAGCAGATTCCACCACAATGGGGACTATAGCGATCCCTGCCCCGTTAGCCAGGCTATGCCTGTTACTGGAGGCACCACAGAGGGGTGGGACAAGGTCTTTGTCAGCTATGGTTTCTACCCCTGACGCTGGCTTATCAGCTATGGGTTGCTGATTATTTTATCGGGTGTCTTCACCCACTGCTATCTCGTCAAAGTCCCAGATAATGTTAAATAGAATAAATGTTTTAATAGTGGTCACTCGTTATAATCTCATATAATTTTAAATAGAAGAAGTTTTTAAATAGTGCCAACTCGTCAAATCTCAGATGGTGCTAAATTGAAGAAGTGTTTTAATAGTGCTAACTCGTCACAGTTTCACATAATGCTAAATAGAAGAAGTGTTTTAATATCGCCCACTCGTCATAGTTTCATATAATGCTAAATAGATTAAGAGTTTTAATAATGCTAAGTCGTCATAATCTCAGATAATGTTAAATGGAAGACGTGTTTTAATAGTGCTAACTCATCATAGTCTCAGATAATGTTAAAACTCATCATAGTCTCAGATAATGTTAAATATAAGAAGTGTTTCAATAGTGCTAACTCGTTATAGTCTCAGATAATGTTATATAGAAAAAAAAGTGTTTTAATATTGCTAACTTGTCATAGTCTCAGATAATGTTAAATAGAGGAAGTGTTTTAATAGTGCTAACTCGTCACAGTTTCAGATAATGTTAAATATAAGAAGTACTAACACAGTTGCGCCTCTCCTTACAAACAGACAATTCATATTTATGTTTCCTAGCACTAATGTCAGGTGTCAAGTTTTCTTTTACAACTATTTCTACTGCCCCTAATAATTAGGATTAGCCCGTATTGTCTTCGAGAAGTTATCTCGTTTATTTACTGAGTTACTCTATGGGTTTCTAAGAACCTGGGATTTTGTTTGATTCTCAGCTCTTTCTTATAGAGGTTTTCCAAGGCTGATATCTTTCCTTGAACAAATTAAAGACTAAACTGGTCACTCAGAGACAAGATTCTCTCCCCACCTTCCTAGACACGTGACTTCCGGGGTAAATATAGTCATAACTCACAGTCCTCTACACTCCCATACTCCTTCATTCCCTTCCTCATTCCCGCAAATCCACCAATCTCCCTCCTTACTCACTGATTATAGAAAGTTTTTAGATTTGGACTCGGACCAAAGTTTTAAGATAAAGGTTTCATCCAGGTCAGAGTTTGGTTTGTTTCTTAAAATAGAAAATACAACAACTTGATACTGACACGTTCTATAAAAAATAATCTAAACAAAACGGCAACTCATCCTAATTTTCATAGGTTTAATTATATGGATTTCTAAACTTAAATAGGGGCTTTTGTTTATTGTCATGTTATGAGTGGAAAGATAGGGGGTTTCGTTTATTGTCATTTGATGAGTGGAAAGATAGAGGGTTTTGTTTATTGTCATCTGATCAGTGGAAAGATAGAGGGTTTTGTTTATTGTCATCTGATGAGTGGAAAGATAGAGGGTTTTGTTTATTGTCATCTGATGAGTGGAAAGATGGAGGGTTTTGTTTATTGTCATCTGATGAGTGGAAAGATAGAAGGTTTTGTTTATTGTCATGTTATGAGTGGAAAGATAGGGGGTTTTGTTTATTGTCATTTGATGATTGGAAAGATAGAGGGTTTTGTTTATTGTCATCTGATCAGTGGAAAGATAGAGGGTTTTGTTTATTGTCATCTGATGAGTGGAAAGATAGAGGGTTTTGTTTATTGTCATCTGATGATTGGAAAGATAGAGGGTTTAGTTTATTGTCATTTGATGAGTGGAAAGATAGAGGGTTTTGTTTATTGTCATCTGATGATTGGAAAGATAGAGGGTTTTGCTTATTGTCATCTGATGACTGGAAAGTGAGAGCTTGGAGTGGTCCAGAAGATTATTTAGTATTCTTCTACGAAAGAGTTTTTCCCACTGTCAGTTATTTAAAATCACCGGTTTTCAAATTATAACGATGAGCTGTCTTATTTTGCTCATGGAAATCATGTCCCATTGGGTGTAGGCATGATTACTGGAAGAGCGGAACTTTAAGGATTAAGATTCAGGCCAGGTCAATAACCTGTCATGTATTTTAGTGTTCTGCTCTGTGTAAATGTTCTTGTACTCTCACAGTCCTGTTAAAGCGATAGAGAACTACATGATCTCAGTGTTCGTTGTATTAGGCTGGTGGGGCTTTAAGGACACCGAAGCACCTAACATAAAGGACGCTGTTGCACCTAACATAAAGGACGCTGTTGTACCTAACATAAAGGACGCTGTTGTACCTAACATAAAGGACGCTGTTGCACCTAACATAAAGGACGCTGTTGCACCTAACATAAAGGACGCTGTTGTACCTAACATAAAGGACGCTGTTGCACCTAACATAAAGGACGCTGTTGCACCTAACATAAAGGACGCTGTTGCACCTAACATAAAGGACGCTGTTGCATCTAACATAAAGGACGCTGTTGTACCTAACATAAAGGACGCTGTTGTACCTAACATAAAGGACGCTGTTGTACCTAACATAAAGGACGCTGTTGCACCTAACATAAAGGACGCTGTTGCACCTAACATAAAGGACGCTGTTGTACCTAACATAAAGGACGCTGTTGTACCTAACATAAAGGACGCTGTTGTACCTAACATAAAGGACGCTGTTGTACCTAACATAAAGGACGCTGTTGTACCTAACATAAAGGACGCTGTTGTACTTAACATTAAGGACGCTGCTGTACCTAACATTAAGGACGCTGTTGCACCTAACATAAAGGACGCTGTTGTACTTAACATTAAGGACGCTGCTGTATCTACCATTAAGGACACTGCTGTTCTCAACATTTAGGATGCTGCTGTACCTACCATTAAGGACACTGCTGTACCTACCATTAAGGACACTGCTGTACCTACCATTAAGGACACTGCTGTTCTCAACATTTAGGATGCTGCTGTACCTACCATTAAGGACACTGCTGTACCTACCATTAAGGACACTGCTGTTCTCAACATTTAGGATGCTGCTGTACCTACCATTAAGGACACTGCTGTACCTACCATTAAGGACACTGCTGTACCTACCATTAAGGACGCTGCTGTTCTCAACATTTAGGATGCTGCTGTATCTAATATTACGGACGCTGCTGTTTCTCAGCATTTAGGACGCTGCTGTATCTTACATTAAGGACACTGCTGTACCTACCATTAAGGACACTGCTGTACCTACCATTAAGGACACTGCTGTACCTACCATTAAGGTCACTGCTGTACCTAATTCTTGATCCAACACCATCGTGAACTTTAATAACATGACCATGTAGCTATAACAGTATATGGGCTACCAGGCTTGCCGTAGCTGTTCTGGCCTTACTACAACACACGTTTAAACAAGTAACGATGTGAACGTTGACCATTTGGTCACGTGACCGAGATGTTACTGAACTACTCAGTCACGACTTGGTTACTGAACTTTGGCAGGACGTTTGGAAGGAGAACAGTTGTGGGAAGACGGAGGATAGATGTATGGAATTATGCAGGGTCTTTATCCGTGTACAGGACTGTTGAGAAAGTGATTAAACATCTAGTTTATGTGTGAGATCTTCCGAGTTGGACTTAAGCTTGGACCTGTACTTCAAAGTGGAGGTACTTTATGACTCGCGTTCAAAGTCAGCGTGAAGTGCCCGTTTGCATGGATGTTGTTGTTACATTGTCTGTCACTACTTATTCAAATAAATCGTCTCACATACACTCATCTAGCACTAGATAACGTCGAACACGTCAGTCAGTCAGTCATTTGAATGTCCCTTGCGGAACTTTGCCTCCTAACAGCATTCCTGTAGGCCTCTCGGTGGAGAGCTAGGTGCCCTGCTGCTGATGCGTCCATTTGCAAATCATCAACGACGTCTTACAGCCATCTTCGCCTTCGTCTTCCTCTCTTTCTTTTTCCCATTATGTACCCTTCCAAGATGGTCTTCTCTAAATTCTCATGACGTTTAATATGTCCAAAATATTTAAGTTTTCTTTGTTTAATCCCTTTTACTAGCCAACCTTCTTCAGTATTAAGTTCTTGTAGTATGGATATATTAGTTCTTTTTTATGTCCATTATATTTGAAGAATTCATCTGTAGCATTAACATTCAAAGGCATTTATGTGTTTCTCAGCTGTTTTGTTAAGTGTCCAGGTCTCACAGGCATATGTTGCGATGGAAAAGATGCATGCCTTTCAAAATCTTATTTTTTGTAGCTATGTCTGTTCCTCTTAGTTGTCTTAGACTGCTCTTACAGACACCGAATACAGTTAATTGTTTACTCTGAACAGCCCCGAAATTTTTGTTTAGTAGATAGTCATTTATATATGTATTTACTTATTTCTGTACTGAGTGAATGGATACGAGCGAAATGTAAATGTTATATTTTATTTTATGTCTCCCAGCTTCAGTGTTAATTATGTTTGTTACATGAACAGCATATTTGTAGAATGTCTGCAATAGAGTGAACGATGTATGATAAAGGGTAGAATATCAGACGGGCCTGCGTGTCCAATTCTTAACTCTTTTGAAATAAAGATCAATCAATAAATCACTCTGCACAGTTTATTTAGTTGTTTTACTTTCTGAAGAGCGATAGATGTCCTCCTTTTAATTTCACTCATTGTATCTCCATTATTAGTTAGTAATGATCCAAGATATTCAAAACTCTCTACCTCTTCCAATTTTTCCCCATTGATACATATTTCAGCTGTCTTATTTGTTTTGTCAGTTGTCATCAATTTAGTTTTCGTCGCATTAAGATAAAGGTTTTGCTCTTCACTATTCTTACAGACTGACATAATTAGTTTTGCCATTTATTTTTGTGCTGTAGACAGTAATACTGTTTCATGATCATATATAATCTCTGGTATTTCATAACCTCCAATTGTTATGTCATCGTAATATTCTATGTCTACATCATCTCTACCATTTCTCATTATATTTTCAATATACCAGTTAAATAATTAAGGCGACAATATGCACCCCTGACGGACCCCTTGTTTTATGTCAAACCAAGTTGTTGTTTCATCATTTATTCTCACTGCTGCCTGTTGGTATAGATACAACAGAGATGTTAATTGTATCACATGTGTTGGAAATCCCTTTTTTCTATTAATTTCCTAGTTTCTGGTGCTGTACACAATCAAATGCCTTTGATTAATCTATAAAAGATAAAATATGGATTCACATTAAACTCTCTGCATTTCTCTATTATTAATCTTATATTGAATATATGATCTCTTGATCCTCTTCCTTGCCTGAAACCAGCTTTGACCATATTGACTTTTTCTTCTATTTTCTTTCGAAGTCTACCCATTATGATTTTTATAGAATTTTACTGGCATGACTAATCAGGGCAACAGTAGTATGTGCATAATTTCAAGTTACCCTTTTGTGATAGTGATATGAATACATTACTTTTCTATTCTTTTGACAACATGCCTGAATGCCATATCTTTTTACATAGTGCATGATAGATTGTTGCACATTCTTTTCCTCTTGCTTTAATAAGTTCAGCTGTTATCTCATCACGTCCTGATGATTTACCATTTTTCAGATTCTTTATTACCCATAAAACTTCTTCTATTGTCGATTCGGGTTCTTCTTCCTCCAATAATAATTCACACTGTTGATTTCTGCTTCCACAGTCAATTGTATCATACATGTCATTGTATCATGCAATATTCCTTCCATCTTTCTAGAATTTCCTCTGTCTCTGTCAAGGTCTTCTCCATCTTGTCACAAATTACATTTAGCTTAGGCGTGATATTTCTCGTAATGTCTTCATTTCTTTAAACATTTCACTATCTCTTCCACACTTTTAATGTTATTCTATTCTTTCACAACAATCTTGTATGTATTGTTTTTTTGTCTTTTCTGATGTTTCTTCTTCCTTTTTTTTGTTTAAGATTTATATTCCTCTTTGTTGTTTTTTGTCGCTTTCCAATTCGTCTTCACCTCTCTACTTTGTTGTATTAGTTCTAGTGTGCCTGTTGTAATCCATTCATTCTTTTGTGTTTTCTTTACTGGAACCATGTCTTTAGCTGTTGTTATCAAGATATCTCTGTCCTGCGTAGCCAATTCATCTGGTGTCATCTCCTATTGTACAGCCATCAGGATTTCGAAACGGTTTTTCACTTCTACACCGTATTGTTCTGGTATTTTTGTAAGATCAAAGCGGAGTGGTCTTCATCTCGTAACTGTCTTTTTTTTTTATCTTTATCTTCATGTCTGTTATTAATAACTCATGGTCAGTGTCACAATCGGCAGGTGGTGACGTTTTTTGCTGAAGTTATACTTGCCGTATCCCTATGAGGGATAAATGTATACACTGTGGTCAGTAAACAGAAGTTCACATTTAGACATACATTATGAAAAAGAAGATAAAAAAATATCAAAAATCACACATATATATATATTAATAATAAAAGAACACAGCCACCACATTTTACCGAAAATGTTTAAGTGTTAGCATTCATGGTGTTATAAAATTACAAATTTCCAGCAACAGAACAAACGTGGATGTCTGCAGTTATTTGTATTCTGTTGTTAAGAAACCATTAATAAAGTCACCAGGACAACGAGAAAATAAATATGAAACACATTTCCCTTTTCTTTTATTCTGAGCATTGAAGAGTCTTTCAGAAATAGCAGACGAGTCTTCTTGCTGGATACAGAGCATGCGCAGTAAGGATGATAAACTTAAATAGCTTAATTTGTCACTTCTAAGGCTAGTCCTGTATGGCAGGGATAGCTAAAAGGCTTTTTTTCAAGATTCATGTCGCACGGGACGTGGTTCTAGTTCACGTTTTGGAGCGGAACAGAAAAGAATACATTAGTAACTTACAGATCTCTAGGGGTGGGGGGTCCTTGTGATCCAGAGGTGCCTACCTATCTCAGAGTGTCAGGAGTTTAAAGGGCCGAAATACTTCTCGATATAGAAGGGGTGTGGGGGAGGGGGTGCAGGTTAGGAAAGAGAATTTAATTTTTAACTCTCTCTACAGTAGAGCTCCCTGCACCTACTTACCTTTTATGATTTATAAATAATATCATCTTCTATGGTATTTCTTTTCCACTGGAAACTTAGTCCCTGCTCATCATGTTTCTTTGTCTTCCATGGCCTTTTGCTGCAGTCTCTCTCTCACTCTCTCCAGGATTGATCTGTACAAGAAAAGCCTTGCATACTCTGCAGTACAGCTCTGGAACACCCTCCCCTACAATTTAAAATCCATTGGTAATACTTCATCCTTTAACTCAAACCTGTTTCATTATTTACTTGCTTGTAATTATATGCCTCCATAAAATAACCAGCACTCTCTCAACACATGGCTCGTAAACCATCAAGTACTTCAATGACATAGTTAGAAAAGCAACTTGTTAGATATTGTTAGAAATTATTTTAATGTTTGTTAAAAAACACATGTTAGAAGATCTGTATTTACAATGTATTTTTATTTATGTATATGTCTGCGTGTGTATGTGTGCATGAGTGCTATTTTATTAGGTTAATTACTTCTTCTCTTTTACTTTGAATGTAGTAGTTAAATCTTACACTCTTTTGATATGTTTTTCCTAATTTAATTTGTATTTTTGTACTAAATCAAGTGTGTGGGAAGAATGAAAGATGGAGTGATGAAGGTCAGAATGTAAGACGGGCCTGCGTGCCCAATTCTTTACCCTTGAAAAATAAAGATTATTCATTCATTCATTCATTCATTCATTCATTCATTCTCTCTCTCTCTCCTTCAAGTCATCATACTAGAAGAAATCATTTCATACATATCGTTGCTAGATTTGAAAAGGCTAAAATATCCCCTTTGTCATTTGTCTAGTTATCAAGACTGAGCGTGTAAAATGGAAATATAATTCTTCTCGGAAGGTCGCTATATTTGTCCTTAGGTTAGCTCCCTGCAGTCAATGTTGACAATGGATTAGTACGCCCGTTCTCGCTTTTCCAGTGCAAGTAACTGGCCAAAGACTGGAACTTTTTTCTCAGCCTTTGTCACATATAGTATTTCTTTGACTGATCCCTTTCTGATATTCCATTCTATTATCAACGTTTCCTAGGATATATCATTGTTATTACAAACACATTTAATTATTAACTGTACCCAGGGCAACATAATAACTGAGATTACAGATCGTGTATTAAAGTATCTTGACTGAATTTATCGAAGCAATCAGTGCGTCCAGAAGGTGAGGATATAATCACAGAATGACAAAATATATAAAAATGAAAGTATAAATAAACTAAATTCTTCTTCAGAACGCGCACGGTTTTATATAGGGTAGTTAAAGGTTAATCATCTTTCTTCGGAGAACCAAGAGTTAACATAACTATTTCATTTCTTTTGAACTTGAACTAGGGCGTTCCGATAATGAGGATTACCGAGCACCGAAAGATAGATTATGAATGCTATTTATAGATTATGAATGCTATTTATAGATTATGAAATAATGAAAAAATGCAATGGACAGTTCGTATGTATTGTTCTAAAGAAAATCAAAATAAGCAGTTTGAAACAGAAGGAGCCCCGATGTAACTGCTCATATTTTATAATTACTGTAACGAAGATTTACTTTAAAAATATATTTTATCCCTAATGTAACAGCGTTAATGCAGCTGATTTTCTGCCCTAGAGCTGGGATAATGTTACTTTCCCGTGCGTTCAGTCTCGCAGATAAGAGCTGATAGAACGCTTTTGGATTGAGTCGAAGATTAGAAATATTACAGATTGAGCACGTGGTTACTGGGGGTACAATAAAGCTAGTGAGGACAAAAAAAAAATAAGTAGATCTGACAGATATAGTCAGTAGTCAGTGGTCTCACGAGGATTCTTGAAAGCGGTACAGTTATATCTGTCATTCACCTTACGCTTTTTCTTGTCTTTTGCTATCTCGCTGTAACTGCGAGCTGGTGGTCTTTGCAGCCCATGCTGTGGAGGTGTTGGGCTACAGTATCTTATCGGCGTGGGAGCGGGTTATGGCAGTTGTTTGTTTTTTTTCAGTCCCGGAGTACAGATAAAAAGCAGACTCCACCACCAAGGGGACTATGGCGATCTCTGTCCTGTTAACCAGGCCAAGCCTGTTACTAGGGCTATCAGCGGAGAGGTGGGACAGGGTCTTGGTCAGCTATCGTTCGCTAACCTTGACTCTAGCATATCAGCTATGGGTCGCTGATTGCATAATCGGACATGGTCGTCACTCCCTTAAATATATTATTAAACGAGGCCGGTAAATGTCGTGATGTGTGTGAGAGGAGGATACGACCTTCGTGACAGACAGTGTCAGTGAGAAAGTGGGCAGGACGGAAGTGGGGGTTCGTATCGGTCGTTTGTCGCAGAGTTCAAGGTCATGCTAAGAAACGTCGTCATCGTCGTCATCATCAGGTGCCGTGCTGACTGGCGTTGGCTATTATGCTTCTTCAGAGCGCACGATCCTTCATGCAGACCATCAGCTTAGTTGATGATCTCCTCTCACACCATCCCGTCAGACTGTCCAGTATCATTTTTCTTGGTCTTCCTCTTGATCTTCTTCCTTCTATTTTTCCTGTTATTATAATATTTTCAATCCCCCCCTCATCTCATTGCATGTCCTATGAAAGTACATTGTCTCTCTCTTATCTTTTTGACAAGATTTGCTGTCTCTCCAGCTCTTCTCATACATTCTTCATTAGTTATTTTTGCTGTCCAGGGGATTGGCAACAAGAAACATCGTGCAGGAGGAAAGACGGCGCGCCTCTACTAACATTTTTTGCACCGAAGGGAGAGCGACGTATGTTTTTTTTTTTTTTTTGGGTTTTTGTTCTTTTTTGATAGTTGAAGGAAGTTTCCCCATCAAAAATCTGTCAAGGAATGGTAAATCCTCAAAATTAAGCATTTACTGATAACTACATGTGATTGACCCGGATGTGGATCGTCGAGGACTCTTTCCCCCCTACCACCTTGAAATCTGTCTGCTCATTCCTTGCCACGACTCTTGGGCAAATCGTGTCCACCATCAATATGACCAGTATTACAGGCGCATCAAGAGGCATGGTGCAATAATGAAAAGCAAACTAGAGGGAGAAGTAGAAGGAAAAGAGCAAGAGGTCAATAACAATATAGATTTGTTAACAGCATAACTGGGCCGGGTGTACTGTGAAAATGAAGGACAGAGCAAGTCTGGAGAACCACTGAAGCCAACCTTTTGTGGAGAGAGGGCACATGATGATGAAGATAGCTTTTGATTGTGTATAAAAAAAATCAACAGACTATAATTACATATTTGCCGCCAGCCTATGTCACATTATACATACTCCTTTTTTATAAGAAATTTTATGTTTCTGATGATCTTTTCTGTAAAACGAAATACGAACATACCCCGTGTAACGGCGCTTCGGATTTAGGGACACTTTGAAGTGCCACTTTCCTCGAAACTTCGGCTTTCTCAGAGTTAGGGCTCCTTACAGTGTTTGCCGCTGCAACCAGATTGGCTGCAGCAACAGTGTCGTCAGTTTGTTCATAAACATGCTTTGTTTGGCAGCTTTTTTCTGTTATTTTGTTATGTTCTGTAAGGACTTCTTTTCAGTGCAGTATAAACCTCGATATCAGATTAGGTAGTGTCTCATAAGCGTAGGCGGTCATTTCTATCTCACTCGATCCCCCATGTCTAAGACCATTAGAATGTAAGACGGGCCTGCGTGCCCAATTCTTTACCCTTGAAAAATAAAGATTATTCATTCATTCATTCATTCATGTCTCGAATCAAGTCGACTGCTCTTTTCTTGTCAAACCATGCAGTCACGCCATCCAAGTATTCATGAATAGCTCAGTATGTGATAGAATTTTATAAGTGTAGAATTAAAACGCTAGACTGCTCAGGACAGAACTCTGCTATATTGTAATACCTCATAAATTAATTCCGCTTGGAGTCTGAACTTTCAGTGACCTATGGACAAGGGGAAATCAATAATTGTCAAACTAGAATGTAATAGGTCATGTTTTTGACGACAGCTCAGACAGAATTCTCGTGAAAATATGACTGTTTTTAACAGTTACTCCCAGCCAACAGTCATGAAAAATGTGACTGTTGGCTCAGAGTAATGTTAAAAACAGTCACAACAAACTGTGAATTTGGATACAAAGATTATGTGTTAGAAACTTAAGACTTTCCCAGTATTTGAAGGTTAAGTAAACAGTGTTTTTCACGTAAAAGTTTAGACTTCTTGAGACAGAAGTTCCTAGATGGGGCCGGGAAAATCCCTGTCATATAAAAGAAGAAAGCTGACCAAGCAGGATGATTATGAGAATTAGAATTATTATGAAATTATATCAAGAAGTCGTTTTAGAGTAACGTTGGTAGTGAGTTTTAGGCATGCCTTAGTTCAGATGCAGTAACATTTGTCCTTTTTTTAGGGCAAACTTGTGCCTAGATTAGAATGTAGATAGTTTTGTAGTATTGTCCTGGTTAGGACTGAAAATGTGATGTAGTGGTTCATCTTTTGGAAGATGTGTTGTTTGCTGTTGTTGTGCACGTTGCTTAGAAATTCTGTAATGTTGCAAGTAGTAGTTTCTTTGTAACACTCATGATTGTAATAGTTCATAATGGTCTGTTGTCAGATTTACTTCCCCATGGCACTGACCTCGTGCCCGAGAAGTTCTCTTGTAGGTTTTTCTGGTCTCTGCCATGTGGCAGCGGTTTTCAAGCCATTTGGCTTCATCGCAACATCATCAGTTCAACGCTCATTTTCCTCAGCAATAAATCTTGTCAACGTTTAAATTTAGTTGGAATTCTTGAGTGATTGGAACTTCTTCTGTCAATCTAACTGAATGAATGGAAGTCAGTTCTTGATCTTTGTGATACTGGTGTTGTTGTTGTTGCTGTACAAGTGGTGAGCCTGGAAACTGCTGTTTTGTTGCTATGAGAATACAGTAGGAACAAATTTTGCCCATTGTTTAACAAGTAGTAGAACAATAAAATCAGTCAGGCAAATAACAAAATGAATGATATCATATCAAGCACAGTAGAGATGCGATAACTTCTTTTATAGTTCTGACTATCAATGGAGAATATTCCACTCTGTTTACGGTCTTATGCGCCATAGGAGAGTCTAGTATATCTGGTGAAAGACAGATAGACGGTTCCCATACGTCTTCATATGGTGCCGTGTTGGCAAATCAGTACTATGTCACCCTAGGCGTTCGTTTTCAAGTATGGAAAGGGGAGGGGTTGGAGGCACTGTTTCGACCTGCAAACACTTACACGTCCAAGGCATCAGTCAAGAACGTAAAATGGCGTAACTCCCAGGGTATACTTGTATGTAATTAGATCTCCTGTCCGCCTTTTTTTCCCCGTGGCGCTGTCTTAGTTTATCAATTTATTTGTATCTAAATTTCCCTCTCATTCTTTCTCCTTTGGGTTTTTCAGAGACAGCCATGTTCTCTAACTTCTGCCTTTTCCACTATCATCATCAAGTACCTTGATTGACGGCCATGCATCTCTGTAGAACTCTGTTCTTGATAATTTCCATCAACTCATTTGGTGACTATTTATTGTACCATCGCATTAGACTGTCCCTGGTATTTTTCCCTGGTCGCCCCCTGTCTCTCTTCCCATTTATCTTTCCTGTTGTTGCGATGTTTTCGGGACCTCCCCTTTTCATTTTAAGAAATGAACGATGAATATCATTTTCTCACGGATTTAATTAGGTTTCTTTCTTCATTTTCTTTTGTTAGACTTCTCTGTTTGTCACCTTAGCTGTCCATGGTACTCTTAACATTCTTCTTCTGAAAAGAAAACAAAACCACACATATCTTCTGCCTTAAGTGTCTTTTCCACCCATCTGTTCACTGTTCATGGCTCACTTCCAGGGAGTAAGATAGGTTTAAAGCAGTGCTCACGTTGGGAATTTTTTGAAACGGGGAAAACTAATCCTATCTTTCACTCTACATGAAGTACTTTAAAAAATACCGGTTTTCTCAGTGCATTTCTTCTTCTTCTTCTTCTTCTTCTTCTTCTTCTTCTTCTTCTCCCTCTTCTTCTTCTTCTTCTTCTCCCTCTTCTTCTCCCTCTCCTTCTTCTTCTTCTTCTTCTCCCTCTTCTTCTTCTCCCTCTTCTTCTTCTTCTTCTTCTCCCTCTTCTTCTTCTTCTTCTTCTCCCTCTTCTTCTTCTTCTTCTTCTCCCTCTTCTTCTTCTTCTTCTCCCTCTTCTTCTTCTTCTTCTTCTTCTCTCTCTCTCTCTTCTCCCTCTTCTTCTTCTTCTCCCTCTTCTTCTTCTTCTTCTTCTCTCTTCTCCCTCTTCTTCTTCTTCTCCCTCTTCTTCTTCTTCTTCTCCCTCTTCTTCTTCTTCTTCTCCCTCTTCTTCTTCTTCTTCTTCTTTCTCTCTCTTCTCCCTCTTCTTTTTCTTCTCCCTCTTCTTCTTCTTCTCCCTCTTCTCTCTTCTCCCTCTTCTTCTCCCTCTTCTTCTTCTTTTCTTCTTCTTCTCCCTCTTCTTCTTCTTCTTCTTCCTCTTCTTCTTCTCCCTCTTTTTCTTTTTCTTCTCCCTCTTCTTCTTCTTCTTCTTCTCTTCTCTCTTCTTCTCTTCTTCTCCCTCTTCTTCTTCTTCTTCTCCCTCTTCTTCTTTCTTCTCCCTCTTCTTCTTCTCCTCTTCTTCTTCTTCTTCCTCTTCTTCTTCTTCTTCTCTCTCTCTCTCTTCTCCCTCTTCTTCTTCTTCTTCTTCTCCCTCTTCTTCTTCTTCTTCTCTCTCTCTCTCTTTTCCCTTCTTCTTCTCCCTCTTCTTCTCCCTCTTCTTCTTCTTCCTCTTCTTCTTCTTCTTTCTCTCTCTCTCTTCTTCTTCTTCTCCCTCTTCTTCTTCTTCTTGAGTCTCCCTGGAACTGTGTTCTTTGTTGCAGACATGAAGATGTTGAGGCACAGCATCGTGTCGGCTTGGGAGTGGGTTATGGCCACTAGTTTTTCAGTCCCGGAGTACATCTAAAATACAAGGGGGTGAGTAATACTTTTTTTTAGCAGACTCCACCACCATACAGCCATCTGCGGTAAGTAAATGTTCGCATGATTTTCTTCTTACCTTGTCTGGGGCGATGTTTACTGTTCACAAAATGCTCACATGCTGAACCAAAGTCACAACTGGCTGATTCTCCCCCTTGCACACTCAGCATCATCTCTACTGGCCTGGCTACTCTCCAACCCATTTCGCTGTTCGCTTTTTCACCAGGTTTTTGTTTTTCATAATATAAACTGGTTACGGTAACCGACACTGCAAAACTTTCCGTTTTTCTTTTCTTTTTTTTTAAACGGTAATATTCCGGTAATTATCGGTTAACGCTCTCACTGCTCTTAAGGTAGCATTTTAAAACTAAATTCTGATGTCCAGTGACAGAGATGCGTTGCACAAGATATTTCTTATTTGTTTGAAGGATGTTTTGGTTTGGCATAGTTTATTCTTGATTATAGAAGTGTATTTCCCATCTGAATGCTCTTCCATGGGAAGTACAAATAACTGCGGTTGTAGTTCTTTATAGTGTTCATTACTTTGCAATAGTTATTGTTTCTTGATTGCTCTCTCTCTCTCTCTCTATCTCCCTCTCTCTCTCTCTGAACCTTAAGTACCCAAGGCAAGGGTTTTCCACAAATGCCTGTCCTTTGTCTTTTTTCCACTCTTGCCCAGGTGAGCCCTCTATTGCTCAGCATCCTCTCTGTTGTTCTTCTCCATGTCTTCTATGGTCTACCCTTACTTCTGCTCCCCTGTGGTGTCCATCTTAGCGCTATTTTTGGTAGTGAGTCTTCAGTCATCCGGAGCACATGTCCCAACCATCGCCAGCGTCTTTCCTCAATAATTGCTGTCAGTGGCTTTATTTGTATTTCTGCCAATAAGAACTGGCCCATCTAAACTGTACAGGCTTGATTTCAGTTCCTTTATTTTCTTTCATTTATTCATTTCATTACCGATGTCTTCCAAGGGTACAATAACTTCGAACACTTTAGTCTATCAATATAACAATGTAAAGATTTTATCAGAGTTAAACAGTTATACTCCAACACAGAATTCAGATAGCAGAATCTATAATCTAAGGGAAGAAACTCACTGAGTGTCTGTTAGGTGCCCTGCACAACCATTCCTATTTATTGTTATTTCTCTTGATTTGCATAGTTCACTGCAGTTTTCCCACACTTGTCTTTAAAATAATACACGTTGAGTAAACCATTTGAAGATGATTCTAGTCATCATGGAGCCCATAAAGAAGCTTTGTGCTGCATCTCCTTGGAAGCGAATGGCCTAATTTTCTTAGGAATATCACGTGAGATGAGGATCTTCTTGAGAACTCTGCCCACAAGGCCAGCCACCTGTATCATTATAATTCTCATTTAGCTTGGCCTGCCGTAATAGAAATTACTCTTTCTCTGTTCAAAGGGGACCAATGAAATGGTATGACTACTGGTTTGATTAAATCTACTTGTGGAGTACAGTTTGAACTTATAAATTTCTTCTTGTTGGTGTTCTAAAAACACCTAATTTTCTGAATTATACACTGAGAAAATACAACAAGATACCCAGGCTTCCAACTCCACAGAATAATACAGATACAACAATTTAACATAACTTGGCAGTCTTCCAACCAAAACAAACTGGTCAACAATGAGAATTCCAACAAAGCCAATTGGTGTAGTTTATCATCAGACAACACACATTTATTTGATGGACAAAATGAGGGGTGAAATTATGAGGATGGAAACGTAGCCATCAGGCTGAACAAAATTCACAGTAACAAATGCCCGGCGTGAGAGAACTCTACGCCATATGGGCGAAAACCTTACATTGTCCTTATACAAATAAAACCATACTTACAACGTTCCAACGAAAACCTCAGCCATCACAAGAAAACCTAAATCCTCCAACTAACTACCAACAAATTGCCACTGCTAGAAACTCTTCCTAAAACGAGATTCCATCTACATCAAAACTACTAAGGTTCTTCCTACAACACAAACAAGAAAAGCTCTCGCTACACACAAACAAGTAAGGTTCCCCCTTTTACAAAATCGTGAGTGGTTTTTATACCATCCCTATCCACTCAGTTTTCTCCATGCTGCACGCTTTTCCCAAGACCCCCGCTCAATGGTCTCAACCAACCTACCTTTTAACAAGGGTACTCACTCTAATAATTATTTCCTAAATACCAAACTTGCTTATAACCCCTAGCCTATACTGCTATGCTGCATCATTCACAACATGGTGGTATGAGAGCTACAACAGATCCTTCTCACACATATTCCTCTTTCGAGACTCCGACCTTGCTGAAACGGAGACGCATGGAACAGCTGCGTGAGCCAGCAGCTGAGCAAATACTGCATCAACAAGTCCTCCAGGGGAATGGGGCTAAGTTCAAGGCGATGACACGGCTGCTGGCGCCGGCGAACCAGGGGAGGGCAAGACCCTGTACTACCTCAAGGTGGTGATACTAGAAAAAGACTGATGTTCTTCTTCAGCCTGGGTAAAGCGGGAGGGCAGGTCATAATCGCCGTGACTCTTGAGACTGTAGAGAAGCTCACCAAAAATAGCGCTAAGATGGACATCACAGGGAAAGAGAAGTAGGGGTAGACCAAAGGAAACATAGAGAAGAACAACAGAGAGGATGTTGAGCAACAGAGGATTCACTTGGGCAGGAGCGGATAAGAAAGCAAAGGACATGCTCTTGTGGAAAACACTTGCGGAGGCCCCATGTACCTTAGGCACTTAAGGTTCAGAGAGGATAGAGAAGCTCTCTTTCTGGTTCCACTGGAGGAGGTCTTCGAGAAAGCCATCTTTCTCCCCCTTGACGAGGTTACTTTTTGACTTACGTCTGTATTTATGAACAAAACGGGAAACTATACAGAGTGTCTGATGATGTCCAATCCATGGATACTTGAGGCAATAAAATACAACACAGGGGCTACAGAAATACTAAGAAAACAATTTATTAATTCTTCACAAACCACAGCGGTCTCTTACGGCTGTACAAAGGGAGAAACTTGCTAGTGGTAAATAAGAGCAAGACATGATCCTAGTAATGTAACAAATGCTCATACTGTGTTCCGTACTTTAGAGAATAAACTCACCAGGGCCTGGAATCCCATAACCAGTCTGTGACTACAAACATGACCAGGAGAAAGACTGTTTGAAAAGCTGCAAAAACGTAAAATAACCATCTATCCAGTTGGCTAGACGTCATCTTCAAGGTGACCTTGTTTTCGAGACATCTCTGCAAGATACCAGGCTCGCAAACCACTTTTTCTGTATTACTGGTGCTATCTGTTTCAGGACTGTCTTTAACTGTCAGATTACACAAGGTACTGTCTATAACTGTCAGATTACACAAGGTACCATCTATAACTGTCAGATTACACAAGGTACTGTCTATAACTGTCCGATTACACAAGATATTGTCTATAACTGTCAGATCACACAAAGTACTGTCTACAACTGTCAGATCATTCAAGTGCTATCTGTAATTGCTAGATTCACTGCTCCAGAATCACGCGCTATTCTCAAGAAAATGAGACCATTCTCTCCCTAGGATATGCAGTACGAAGCTTCTTTATAGGCTCCATCATGATCAAAATAAAGTTTTCGTTCACTAACTAAAAGTTAGAAACTTAAGGGACAAAAGTCTGGCAGATAAAAGGGCAGTACGCGGTTGATGACCACATTTTTTGCCCTTATCTTAGACACATATTTTTCCATCCCTGATCTCACCTCTAATCTCAAGGAACGTTACCTTTATTTATGACTTAATCTGCAGAATTAATCATAGAATTCTGTAACACGTACAAGGGGCGTTTTCTCTATGCCTATATATCACATGCGCAGATATATACAATATCTATATCCTTACAAGCGCGCTCTGTGTTGCCATTTTTCGCCTGGGAAGATATTTTCAGGCAGGCAGATAGTACCTATTGTGGATTTTTGTGGAGCAGTATCTTGGAGATCACTAACTGAGATGATGGCCTGCACGAAGGGGCGGGTGCTGTGAAGAAGTAGACTAGCCAACGCCATTCGGCACAGCACCTTATGATGAAGATGGTCTTGCTAAGCTATTCATTTCACGGATGAGTCTAGAATTGCTGGATTCCCATGATCGGCCGCAGCAAAAAGCAAGCAATGTTGGTGTTGCAAGGATCCAGTTTCCTTGCGCTGGAGTCTTTAACTTCAAGTTTGATCATCGTTTTCTCCTTAAATAACGTTGCTTTCTACATGGATCGGTCTTTTGTAAATTATTCCCCGAATTCGTAGCTTACAAAAAAGCCTCACACTGACAAATTTGTAAATAACAAATAGCACACTGCATCCAGGGTCGCTAAAGCAACAATTCTCATATCATTGTTCCGTACGTCTTTTCACCATTCCCAGTATTATCCTTCGTTGAATGTTCCTTTTTTCATGACTACACGAAAATCTCCATCAGTTATCCAAATCTGATTTGATGCTTCAGCGTTTTGGTCCGACTTTCCTTCATTTGCATGTTCCTTGTGGAACTTTGTCTCCCTAACAGCTCTCATGTAGGCCTTTTGGTTGTAACCAAGATGCCTTGCTTCTGATGCATCCATTTGCAGATCATCAACGATGTCTTGAAGACATGTTCGCCTTAGTCTTCCTCTCTTTTTCTTTTTTCCCATTATGCACCCTTCCAAGACTGTCTTCTCTAAATTCTCATGATGTTTAATGTGTTCAAAATATTTAAGTTTTCTTTGTTTAATCTTCATTACCAGCCAATCTTCTTCAGTATTAAATTCTTGTATTAAGTTCTCGGCGAATCTTAACTATTGATGGTTCAGAAACGATCCAATTTTAAGATAGAGAAAAGTACGATATCTCTTTATTCCAACAATGCTATTAGAATTTCCACCTGCTCTAAATGTGCAACGCAATGATAAGACTGCTTAAACCCATAATTCCGTGCTTCTCCATCCATAATTCTATCCTTTCTCCCTATTTCCTGCTTTATAAGATGCCATTGAGATGCCCGCGTGAGAAATACCTCGGCTACTTGAGTGTTTTAATTGCAGTTCATTTGTTTACCTGGAATTCTGTAAATTCTAACAGGACGTTGAAACCGAATCATAAAATCTTCATGATGGCATGATAATTCCAGACATGAAATATGGCAATTTAATGGACTATTTGTCTCATAAAATACCAAACCGCAGATTGCAGACAAATGTGTTCTTGCATTACTTCCAGCTAGAAGCGAACGTGATGTGTTCAAGTCATATTTTCTAGTAAACTGTACATAACTAGCCGTGCGTCTAATAGTCTGATGGAGCAAAACATATTTAATTAGCGTCGAAAAAATAGTACACAAAATATTTTCGACATAGAAGAAAGAAAAAAATAGTGAACAGAACATTTTTTATTTGAAATACAAATTGTAGACAAAATATTTTAGACATGAGAGAAATAAAACTAGTACAGAAAATATTTTAGACATGAAAGAAAGAAAAATAGTACACAGAATATTTAGACAAGAGACAAAGAAAAATTAAACACAAAATGTTTTAGACCTGAGTTAGAAAGAAAAATAGTACACAAAATGTTTTAGACCTGAGTTAGAAAGATAAATAGTACACAAAATGTTTTAGATCTGAGTTAGAAAGAAAAATAGTACACAAAATGTTTTAGACCTGAGTTAGAAAGAAAAATAGTACACAAAATGTTTTAGACGTGAGAGAAAGAAAAATAGTATACAAAATGTTTTAGACGTGAGAGAAAGAAAAATAGTACACAAAATGTTTTAGACCTGAGTTAGAAAGAAAAATAGTACACACAATGTTTTAGACCTGAGTTAGAAAGAAAAATAGTACACAAAATGTTTTAGACCAGAGTTAGAAAGAAAAATAGTACGCAAAATGTTTTAGACCTGAGTTAGAAAGAAAAATAGTACGCAAAATGTTTTAGACCTGAGTTAGAAAGAAAAATAGTACACAAAATGTTTTAGACATGAGAGAAAGGAAAATAATAAGAGAATGAGTGTGGCTCGAACCATGGACTAGAGCAGAAAATATGGCTGCAGGCAGTTTCTTCCTAGAAAGTGCAGATTTGCTAATGTTTGTAGACATACTCACATTCTTCTCCTGAAGATATTTATGAATGACCATCACCGAGGCTAACACGGCCAGCATGCCCTCGATCAGTACCTCGATCAGCAGCACTGCCAGGTAGGGCATTCGAGACAGACTTTTGGGCATCACGTCGCTGCAAGCAGAAGCAGTCAGTAAAATATTCTACAGAACATTGAACTTTTTCTTTACATGCTCACTTTAAATTAAAAAAAAAAAACACGTTTACTGGCTTTTAACACAAAGGCAATCATACATGTAAGTGATTGAATTTTACGGGAATAACTTTATTCCCCTAAACACACTGACAGCTGTGTGTACAATACATTTAGGCGAGCAATGTATTACATGAAAATGTAGTCTTAGAGACTGACATATCTCAATGACATCTTACGAAGAAGAAAATAGGAAGAAAGCACGGAATTATGGGAGGTAGAAATAACGAAATTATGGGAGGGAGAATTAATGGAATTATGGGAGGGATAATTAACGGAATTATGGAATGGAGAATTAACGGAATTATGGGAGGCAGAATTAACGGAATTATGGAATGGAGAATTACGGAATTATGGGAGGGAGAATTAACGGAATTATGGCAGGGAGAATTAACGGAATTATGGGAGGCAGAATTAACGGAATTATGAGAGGCAGAATTAACGGAATTATGGAATGGAGAATTAACGGAATTATGGAATGGAGAATTAACGGAAAACAGAAACATGAGAGGGAGAATTAACGGAATTATGGGAGGGAGAAAACACGGAACTGCAGACTCGTTAATTAAAAAAAATATTAACACAGTGCCGGATTCGAACTTATGGGCACCAAAAAAAAAGAAAAATCAATCTATCCAGGTTTTAGAAGTTGTGAACAGCCATGTTCAGATTATCAGGTCGCTATAAAGTCCATTCATTTTGCATATCTCGAGTACTTAAAATGGATATGAACGAAAAAAAAACGCCTGGCTTCAGAAACCGCTTGTTGCCAGGGAAGAAATTTAAGATAAAAGACATTCCAGACCAATACTGCGATATCAGATGAAAGCTTGGAGTGTCTCTGTGAGCCACAGGGAAAGAAATATCAAGTGAATTTTATCACAGAGGATTGCTAGCACTTTAAACAAAAAAAAAAACATAATAAGAATGTAACTAGGCGAGGTAGAGTCAAGGCTGGTCTACTGGAGGTTTTAAATAGTTAGAGCATTAAGGGAAACAAAATTGAGAAAGCCATTGTAAGAAAGTTTGAAATTTATTTTCAACGGGAGGGAGTGGAGAACATTGGGGGGGGGGGGGAATGTTCTGTTCTTTATCTTTTAACTGTAATCTTTGGATCGCTCCCCCTCCTCTCCCACCCCATTTCTCTCTCTCCTCTCTCGATCTTCTCTCCCCCTCCTGTCCTTTCTCTCTTCTCTCTCCTCTCCCTTTTCTCTCTCTCCTCTCTCGATCTTCTTTCCCCCTCATCTCCCATCCCATTTCTCTCTCTCCTCTCTCGATCTTCTCTCCCCCTCCTCTCCCACCCCATTTCTTTCTTTCTCTCTCTCCTCTCTCGATCTTTCCCCCTCCTCTCCTTTCTCTCTCCTTTCTCTCCTCTCCCCTCCTCTTCTTTCTCTCTCTCTCCTCTACCCTCCTGTCCTTTCTCTCTTCTCTCTCTCCTCTCTCGATCTTCTCTCCCCCTCCTGTCCTTTCTCTCTTCTCTCTCTCCTCTCTCTTTTCTCTCTCTCCTCTCTCCATCTTCTCTCCCCCTCCTCCCATCCCATTTCTTTCTTTCTCTCTCTCCTCTCTCGATCTTCTCTCCCCTCCTCTCCTTTCTCTCTTCTCTCCTCTCTCTCGTTCTTCTCTCCCCCTCGTCTCCTTTCTCTCTTCTCTCTCTCTCCTCTCTCGATCTTTTCTCCCCCTCCTCTCCTTTCTCTCTCTCTCTCCTCTCTCGATCTTCTCCCCCTCCTGTCCTTTCTCTCTTCTCTCTCTCCTCTCTCTTTTCTCTCTCTCCTCTCTCCATCTTCTCTCCCCTCCTCTCCCATCCCATTTCTTTCTTTCTCTCTCTCCTCTCTCGATCTCTCTCCCCTCCTCTCCTTTCTCTCTTCTCTCTCTCCTCTCTCGTTCTTCTCTCCCCCTCGTCTCCTTTCTCTCTTCTCTCTCTCTCCTCTCTCGATCTTTTCTCCCCCTCCTCTCCTTTCTCTCTTCTCTCTCTCCTCTCTCTTTTCTCTCTCTCCTGTCTTTCTTCTCTCCATCTTCTCTCTTCCTCTCCTCTCATCCCCCCCCCCAGTCTTTTGGCGAAATATACCATATTTTAACTTATAAAGATTATCAGTATATCTACAATTTAACTACTTATTCTAATTCAATGATTCATCTTTAATATGATTTTGATTCCCAAATACTTCTTTATATGCCTTACATCCTGACTGTATCTCAGAATTACGCATCACACTCGAGCAAGGAATTACAAGCTCAACACGATTATCACTGTAAACTTGCGCTAAAGAAAAGTAGTTCTTACCTGATGTAGTTTAAGAAAATGGCCGTTGAAGTAAAGAGCGCCACGATGTACGAGATTTTCTCCCCTGTTTGCGCCGGTATCAGGAACGTCAGAGGAATCATCATTGACGTCAGAACCATGGGAAAGATGAAAGTGATGACGTAGTACGTACGTCCTCGACTCATGGTGAAGTTGTAGCGAGGGAAATCCACATTAGTCTTAGTTGTTACAATTTCATATTTAACATCCTGCAAGAGCCACTCACCGCTGACTGTGATATACGGAGATAAGGGATATTCAGCAAAATCTGTAACCCTGACTGCAGGATTTGGCTCAGGTCCTGTTGGGAGGAAGCCGACACTGCAGACCTGAACATCGAAAGGGTACTTGACAAAGTCGATATTACAGGTGAAGGTTAAGAAATTGTGCCTGGTGGAAGTTACGTCCCCGTTAGACATGATCTGTACCGTTTTAGCGAATTTTAGCACGTCGGAGTTCTTCTGGCCCATAACAACCAAAATGACTGGCGTCCATATATTGCTTTCATCTACCAGCACGAGGTTTATGCCACCGTAATCTGATGAGTTCCAAGACAGTTCTTTCTGCGACCAACTTATGTCAACGTACGCATTGACAGTTATGATCTAAAAAAAAATTATAAAGAAAGATAAAAGAAATAGTTGTTTTTTTCCAGTTTATTCATTCAATCATTCATTCATTTGCATGTCCCTTGTGAAACTTTGCCTCCCTAACAGCACTCCTCTAGGCCTCTCGGTTGTAAGCAAGATGGCCTGCTGCTGATGTATCTATTTGCAAATTATCAACGATGTCTTGCAGCCATCTACGCTTTGGTCTTCCTCTCTTTCTTTTTCCTGTTATGTACCCTTCCAAGACGGTTTTCTCTAGATTATCATGACGTTTAATGTGTCCAAAATATTTAACTTTTCTCTGTTTAATCCTCTTTACTAGCCAGCCTTCTTCAATATTAAGTTCTTGTAGTATGGATACATTTGTTCTTTTTTGTGGTCATGATATTTGAAGAACTCTTCTGTAGCATTTACATTCAAATGCATTTATGTGTTTCTCAGCTGTTTTGTTAAGTGTCCAGGTCTCACAGGCATATGTTGCGATGGGAAAGAAGCACGCCCTTAAAAATCTTATTTTTGTGGTTCTGTCTGCTCCTGGTCGGGGGGGGGGGGGCGCTATACAGGTTTCCATTTTATGTGATATAATATTATTCATCGTTTATTTTATAAAAATAAGTCACATGATTTCATTAAATCTACGGGAACGAAGATGCGGCATGAGGCACACGTTGCTGCTGCTGGGGTCAGGAGCGCCTCTGTCTCCCCACCCCCACCCCCGCTCCCAACTCCTAGTCCCACCTCTGTGACGGAGTAGAGACAGTCTGACAAACGGAGCAGAAATCGCTACAGTTCTCCTGGAGGTCCTCTCCTTTTTCTTCTTCTTCAACTTCCCTGGAACTGCGAACTGGTGTTCTTTGCAGCCGATGAGATGAAGAATTACGACACAATATCGTCTCGGATTGGAAGCGGGTCATGGAAGCTATTTCTTCAGTCCTTACTTGAAGCTAAAAAGCAGGGGGTATGCCATTCTTCTTTAGTAGACTCCACCACCGTAGGGACTATGAAGATCCCTGCCCCGTTAGCCGGTCCAGGCCTGTTACTGAAGATACCAACGGAGATTTGGGGCAGGGTCTTGGTCAGCCATGATTCATCAGCCCTGACGCTAGCGTTAGCTATATGTCGCTAATTTCTGAAACGGATAGAATTGGGGAATCCTAGAGAAGCACTGCATTCTTCCCTGATTGTTTACTTCAACGCGGGTGAAAAAAAAATGGCGTCTGTGACCAATTCCCCATCTGACATGATACTAACTCTTCAACGCCCTCACGGCATCGGCTGCAAGGAACATCCTCCTCGCTGTACCATGGAGACAGAACACGAATAGGAACAAGATTTACCCGGTTATATACAGAATGCCGCACATTAAGCCAGTCCCAGCCAACATACGGCCGATTGAATTACGGCCGAGGTTTTATAGGAAAATCTGGAAAAAAAACAACGGCCAGATCCGACTATTACAGGCCACTGAGGCCGTAAAAATTACGGTTTTATATCGTGGTACTTGCTTTGTACATATCTCAGAGTATTTTGCGGGTGGGGTCAGTTTGATGTGCGCCACTCTGTACTGTCCTAATGTTTACTACATAACAGTTACATCATGATGTGCTTCTATTTTCCTGATGTCTTCCGCAACGTTTAACAATCATTGCACACCTCTGGGAATCATGACCTGAAGGGGTCCACTTTGCATACAGGGGTCAGAGGTTTAAAGGGCCGCTTGCCATGAAGGGTACTTCTCTTATGATCTGAGGAGTTGTTTGTTTTTGTTCTCTGCGGCTGAGAGTTTCTTACATGTTGGCAATTACGTCCTTGTGTTGCCTTGCACGAGGCCCTGGACAACGAGGTGGTTGATGCAGCTGCTTCTCACGGCGATGTACCGTAGTTTGATCCCGGCCGGAGGCCAAGTTAACCCTCAGCTGTAGAAATGGTTAAATTTCTCATCCTGACCAAAGTTCTCGCCTGAGAGAAAGTAACGGAAACCTAAACGTTGTAGGTAAACTAACAAAACATCAAAGTAACAAAACAAGGGGGGGGGGGTGACAATAACTGTTTAAAAAATAAGAAAAATAGTCGCGTGAAGCGAGATAGGTCCACATTATTTGAAGACTTGTGTGGTTGTTTCGCTCTAAATGACGATTTCTTGCTTCTAAAATATGCCAGGCTAACTGAAAAACATTAGAGAAAAAAAATGGGCTATATGATAATTCACAAAATATCATATTGCCAAAGTTCGAAGACACCTCTGTGCATACTCACTGACCTGATTAAGTTCATCAATGTCTGAAATATCAACAAGCCACAGCTGGAAGGACATGTTGAACGACCCTCTTTGATAGTCCAGCAGGGATGGAGGCATTTTGTGGACGGCAACTGGTCTGCCCAGAATATCCTTCCGCAGTCTTTCATAACTGTTAATTTTCGATTCATTTCCTCTTTCCTCTGCAGCATGTACGGAGAGAAGATAGTTCATGAGTGCTCCCATCAGAGCCAGAAACAAAACGTGGGAAAATATTTTCACTTTAGATTCAGACATGGCCTCTGCATTTCAGGGTATATTCTCTCAGACTGCTGAAAATATCCAGCTGAAGAACCGTTCACGTGAGCTTGCTGAAAGGACCATTGAGTCATAGCTCCTGGTCACATGTTTTATTTGCTTAAGAGCTGTTACGTAAATCGATTTAGCTACATGAAGTGTGGCAACATTTTATTGGTTAGTTTCATTTTGCAGGTTCCAGCACTTCAGTGCCGCAGAGTTCGTTATAACAAGATGGTTAAATAGAAATATCCACTATAGCAAACAGATCTTTATTAAGCATGGTGTAGCTGATAGGAAGGGAGCTGTGCGCTATAAGGAATCAATGGAATGTTAAGAAATTCAGTTTTTCTTTGGCCACAGGTGAGAAACATTTCTCAGGCTGTGGCCTGATGTTTTAAAGATAAGAAATATGAACGAAAGAATGTATTGCACTAAAAAACGCTGCCCCATAAGCCTTCTGGCATTCTGAAGGAAAGTAACAAATCCTCTCCGCTTCTCACGATCTACACCCAGCCATCGTATGATGCCTCATATATGCCGAACGCTGTGTCATTCTTCGCCTCAGCATTTCTTCCACTTGATGAAGTTCACAGCTCACAGTGGTGCCATAGCACTAAGCTTATTAGCTCGGCACACAGAACCGACCTCCATCTTGAAAGCAGATGATCATCAAGGACTGATACGAAAGATCATCGATGAACATTTTTGTGCGGTGCTAAGTGGCACAGGCGGTGGAGCGATTCAGGGAGTATCTCGCTCACGATGATACCGAGAACCTGATACTGAGTACTTCTTCGCCATGTAGTATTTGGTCTACTTGATTTACTCTTTATATGCCCACTCAATAGCTAATCCAGTAACAAAGAATTTTCAAAACAAGTAACAATCCACATGTAACTTATTTGATCAGGAGCTATGTAAGAAATGGGATCGCCAGGCACACTTCTTCTCGCTTCTGTAACTTCTCGCTTCTGTAACTTTCCGCTTCTATAACTTCCCGCTTCTGTAACTTCCCGCTTCTGTAGCTTCCCGCTTCTGTAACTTCCCGCTTCTGTAACTTCTCGCTTCTGTAACTTCCCGCTTCTGTAACTTCCAGGTTCTGTATCTCTCGATTGTGCTCTAGTTCGTCCAAAATCTGCAATTTATTCTTTCACACCTATGACACCTAGACAGAAAATGCCGACATCAATTAATGACAAGCTTAACCACACTTACAATCATTAAATTAGCGCTTCAACATAAATTTATCTTGAGACGATCAGTAACAAAGATTTTCTTCAGTTGTGACCTGTTAATGTCACGTTTGTATACATCTGTGATCTGTAGTTATAGAAGTTCAACTGTTATTCGGCCATAGCTTAGCTGTTCCTCAGTCAGAGCTTAGCTGTCCTTCAGCCAGAATTTAACTGTTCTTCAGCCAGAGTTTAGCTATTTTTCAGCCAGAGTTCAGCTGCTCCTCATCTAGACATTAGCTGTTCTTCAGCTAGAGTTCAGCTGCTCCTCATCTAGACATTAGCTGTTCTTCAGCTAGAGTTTAGCTGCTCCTCATCTAGACATTAGCTGTTCTTCAGCTAGAGTTCAGCTGCTCCTCATCTAGACATTAGCTGTTCTTCAGCTAGAGTTCAGCTCCTCATCTAGACATTAGCTATTTTTCAGCCAGAGTTTAGCTGCTCCTCATCTAGACATTAGCTGTTCTTCAGCTAGAGTTCAGCTGCTCCTCATCTAGACATTAGCTGTTCTTCAGCTAGAGTTTAGCTGCTCCTCATCTAGACATTAGCTGTTCTTCAGCTAGAGTTTAGCTGCTCCTCATCTAGACATTAGCTGTTCTTCAGCTAGAGTTCAGCTGCTCCTCATCTAGACATTAGCTGTTCTTCAGCTAGAGTTTAGCTGCTCCTCATCTAGACATTAGCTGTTCTTCAGCCAGAGTTTAGCTGCTCCTCATCTAGACATTAGCTGTTCTTCAGCCAGAGTTCAGCAGCTCCTCATCTAGACATTAGCTGTTCTTCAGCCAGAGTTCAGCTGTGGAGCTTCTTACTGGCCTCAGAACAGCTGTGGATACTTCATTAGAAATAAAGCAAGAAATAGAACCTACTTGATGCCAAGATTGTTTTAACTAAGCCTATTCATTCATTCATTCATTCATTCATTCATTCATTCATTCATTCATTTGCATGTCCCTTGCGGAACGTTGCCTCCCTAACAGCACTCCTGTAGGCCTCTCGGTTGTGAGCAAGATGGCCCGCTGCTGATGCATCCATTTGCAGATTATCAACGATGTCTTGCAGCCATCTTCGCCTTGGTCTTCCTCTCTTTCTTTTTCCCATTTTGTACCTTTCCATGACGGTCTTCTCTAGATTTTCATGACGTTTAATGTGTCCAAAATTTTAAAGTTTTCTCTGTTTAATCCTCTTTACTAGCCAGCCTTCCATGATATTTGAAGAACTCTTCTGTAGCATTCAAAGGCATTTATGTGTTTCTCAGCTATTTTGTTAAGTGTCCAGGTCTCACAGGCATATGTTGCGATGGGAAAGAAACAGGGCCCTTAAAAATCTTATTTTTGTAGTTCTGTCTGTTCCTCTCCACAGATTCTTTAGTTGTTTTACTTTCTGAAGAGCGATAGATGTCCTCCTTTTAATTTCCCTCATTGTATCTCCATTATTAGTTAGTAGTGATCCAAGATATTCAAAACTCTCCACTTCTTCCAGTTTTTCCTCAATGATACATATTTCAACTGCCTTGTTTGTTTTGTCAGTTGTCATCAATTTAGTCTTCATCGCATTAAGATAAAGGTTTTGCTCTTCACTATTCTTACGTACTGACATAATTAGTTTTTCCATTCCTTTTTGTGTTGTGGACTGTGTCATCAGCATATCTAATCTCTGGTATTTCATAACCTCCAGTTGTAATGGCATCGTAATATTCTTTGTCTACACCCTCTCTAACATCCCTCATTATATATTCAGTATACAAGTTAAATAAGTAAGGCGACAATATGCACCTCTGACGGACCCCTTGTTGTATGTCAAACCAAGTTGTTGTTTCACCATTTATTCTTACTAAGCCCATGATCTGAAAATAGTCCATGTACTCCCACCCCCCCCCCCTTTCACCTTTTTGTTTTCCTTCAGCACAAAAAAAAAAAAAATGAAATTCATTCTATAGAGCCGCTGGAGACCCATGGAACTTAGTTTTAGAACCGCGATGAAAACGCTACAATTCCTACTTAAAATATCACTTCGTGTATGAAATATAAAAATTACAAAATGATATCTATGGTCTCCCATTGAATATACAAACATTTCTTCATGTAAAGTCGTAGTACATCCCCCCCCACCCCCCCCCCCCCCTCAAATTTTAGGTTACCGAAAGAAAGGGAAAAAAACTACAAAAAAGTACATTTAATAGGTAAACATTTCTACACACGTTGTTTACGTGTAGTGTGTTGCTGATATATATTTTAGGGGTGGTTTCCTCTTTATCGTAACAGCGTGGCGTAGTGTGGAATCAATAGCCATCACGCAAATGATGGAGGGATGGTTAATGGGACGATCAACCAGACGGGCACTATTTTTCTCTAACAGTTTTCTCCTCCCTCTCGTAATGGGAAGACGAAGTGGTTAATTGAGCCATAACATATTCATCATCATCATGCGACCTCTCTCCCATGGAAGGTTGGCTGTCCTTCGTTTTCAAACTGCACCTGATCAAACTCAGCCCAGTCCACTTGTTTATGCTCCATCACAAAACATATTGAGCTCCTCGATTTCAGTTAACCACGTAAAAGAGAATATGACAAACAAAGGTAGCATTTCAGAAACTGAGAAACCATCTTGTGCAATAAGTGAATGTCACTGAGTGTGAGAAAGAAAGTATTACAGTGGTGTTCTAAGACTAAGTGCCGTGCCGCGTGGCGTAGGCGATCATTTCTTTACACAATTCCCTGGCTGTCTTTTGCGTTGATTATGAGATCGCCGGTGACTTTCTTCCTAGCCACACTGACAGCCCAACCAGTAATTTCTCTCTCTCTCTTTCTCTCTCTCTCTTTCTCTCTCTCTTTCTCCTCTCTCTCTTTCTCTCTCTTTTTCTTTCTCTCTCTCTTCTCTCTCTCTTTCTCTCTCTCTTTCTCCTCTCTCTCTTTCTCTCTCTTTTTCTTTCTCTCTCTCTTTCTCTCTCTCTCTCTCTCTTTTTCTCTCTCTCTTTCTCTCTCTCTCTTCCTCCGTCTCTTCTTCCCTAAATTTTCTCAGTTACCACAGTGGGTTCCAGTGTTCCTCTTCTCAGTGTCTTGTTGAACCTGTTTTGCTATACGGATGTGAACCATTTATTGAACCTGTTTTGCTATACGGATGTGGACCACGGACTGTTACCAGACAACTGAGTAAATCACTGGAGGCAACAGAGATGTGATTCCTGACAAGAACGTTGAGGATCCCGTGGACAGCCAAGACAACTAATGAGCACTGTTTGAGAGAAGGTAATGATAAACGTAGTATAATAATAAAAATAAGAAAACAGAATTAATCATTCTTGGGGTATGTGACGAGAAACTAGAAAACATCATAATAATGGGAAAATCTGAAGGCAGAGAAGGCAGAGGACGATTGAAGATGTTAGAAGGCATGGAAAGAAATCAACAGCAGAAATGTCAAGGACTGAAATTTGTGGAGTATAAACACCGAATCGCCCTACATGGCACGTGATGATGATGACGTAAACCAATCCCAAAGCATTTGTACGAAATTAAGCACATAGTAATCATAAAGTCTTCCGTCGATTAAGACAATTATATCTTTAAAACCTTGTTAAATATAAACATGAATATTGTGGCATTACGATGCCAAATTGCTAGTTTTTTTTTTGTTTTTGTTTTTTTTTTCCTTATTTATAGGTGGCGCTGCAATCACCAGTATCAAAATGGCGTCTATGAAGAAGAACATCCAACGCGTTTTGTGATATCAGGAAACAAATTCACCAGTTACATTTCATCGAAAGTTTAGAAATGAGTATGGCCGAGATCCGTCAAGCATTAAGAACATGAAAAGTTAAGGGCAGGTGCTCCATTCACCAGCTCCCGATACTGAAACTCCGAAGGCAAGGATAACGGATGCTTTAGCGACGATAACTGAGGAGATGTTGGAGAACACAAGACAAGAAACTGAGCATGGCTTAAATATTATCCGGGCAATAAATAGATCACACTGTGAAAGCCACGAATAAAGTTTTTTAAAACATTGAAAACATTTTGAGTCTTAGGTCAGTTTTGTAAAAAGCCACATGTCTGTATCTAGCAGTTTTTGTGTAATAAATGTTTGAAATCAGGGAAAGACTTTATGGTCCCTCTGTATATGGTTTCAGGCATGGTTGTCTCTACGGTAAAAACCAGGTGAGCACATGTAATGTTTTCCATGCTCACTGGTGTTTTTTGTCACGAGAAAAGCTCACACCTCTTGTACTAACAGACCAGCTGGAAACTGCGTGATAATTAATCAATGGTTGTAGCAGCATTTTGTACAGTAATTGTAAAGGCGTTTTGTACAATGGTTGTAGCCGCGATTTGTACAGTAGTTACAGCAGCGTTCTGTACAGTCCTTGAAGCTGCGTTTTATTCCATGGTTGTAGCAGTGTTCTGTACAGTGGTTGTAATACTGTTCTGTACAGTGGTTGTAGCAGTGAATAGTATGACATGGTTCAAGATAAAGTCAATACTATGGCTGAAAGCGTATGAATACATATGTATTTTTAGACTAATGAAACAAACGAAGATTTCCAAATGTCATAGATATGGCTTTTAATTTACCCTTTCAGCAAGGCACACAGAAAAAAGTAGTCCAGTAACATTTCATTTTATAGACATATATTATGACGCAGTTGAAGAACATAGAGTAATATACTGCGCGACAAAATGAGGGCATGAGAACATTATGTGGGAAATGTAAGACAAGATCTTGACTCAAGATGGCATCTGAAGGATAATATGAGGAATCTGTATGACGACATAAGTGTATGACAATATGAGTAATGTATAATAGCATAATAAATCTAAGATAACATGGCAACTATCTAATTACAGCCGATGACATGATGACTATATAATAACATGATAACTAAATAACAACATGATAACTATATAATAATATGATAATTATCTAATGATGACATGATACATAGCAACAACATGACAGCTGTATGACGAGATAATAACTATATAATAACAGGATAACTATATAACAACATGATAACTGTAAATTAACATGATATCTATGACCACATGATAACTTTATGACAACATGATAACTATATAATAATATGATAACTATATGACAACATTATAACTATATAATAACATGGTAACTATGATGACATGACAACTATATGACAACATGATGACTACAAAATAACAAGCTATCTATGATGACATGACAACTATATAATAACACTAAATAACTGTGACCTAACATGAGACCTCTAAATGACAAATCATAACAGCATAAGAACTCTGTAAAGTAACTAAATCATAATTCTGTATGACATCTACCTGACATCTGTTACAACATGACCTCTATGACAACATGATGACCTCTCACACCAGCTGTGCATCATCAACAACAACAACAACAATAACAAAAGATAAAGAAATCCTCATCACATCCAGCTTTGACTTAACTTTTCATGACAAAACAATGAAGACAATCCACAAGAAATTATTTCAGCTAAAAGGGCTTCATAATATCTTTTCTTTTGCTATTTTTTCCGTTTAATTTCAATTCTGCCGTGTTTTGACAAAAGCGGAAATTCACTCTTTGATATTTAGATTCACATTCTTCACTTTCAGTCTCTCCCCCTCCTCCCCTCTCCAAAACATCCATCCCTCTACGTCCTGAAGACGCTGTCTCACGCTCTTGTCTCTTTGGTCATACATATAATGCATATTAACAACCCGTTGTTACAGATTGTGAGAACCAGAAAACCTTCAAGAACCGAAAGTTTTGTCCTAGGCCAACGTTCTGCGAAAAGGTCATTTTATCAGCAGCTACGTTCCCTCGATAAAATATCACTAATGAGATTGATTTTGATAATCTATCCAGTTTGTGTATATGATTACTGCAAATAATTATCTTTCCTGTCAGTGTATATCATTACTGAACATGATTGTCTTTCCTGTCAGTGTATATCATTTCTAAGCATGATTTGTCTTTCCTGTCAGTGTATATCATTTCTAAGTATGATTGTCTTTCCTGTCAGTGAATATCATTTCTAAGCATGATTGTCTTTTCGATTTATATATATCTTTTAAAGGCACGGTTATCTTTCCCATTTGTGTAAATCATTTCTAAGCATGATTATCTTTCCTGTCAGTGAACATCATTTCTAAACATGATTATCTTTCCTGTTTGTGTATATCATTACTGAGCATGATTATCTTTACGGTCAATGTATATCATTAATGAGCATGATTATCTTTCCAGTCACTGTATATCATTACTATACATAATTATCTTTCCCGCCATTGTATATCTTTACTAAGCATGATTATCTTTCCTGTCATTATATATCCTTACTAAGCATGGTTATCTTTCCTCTCAGTGTATATAATTACTAAGCATGACTATCATTCCTGTCGGTGCTTTTATCATTTCTGAGCATGATTATCTTTGCTGTCTGTGTATATCATTACTGAGAGTGATTATCTTTCCTGTCTGTGTATATCATTACTAAGCATAATGATCTTTACTGTTTGTATATATCATTACTGAAAGCGATTATCTTTCCTGATTGTGTATATTCAAATATTTAGTTTAATTTTGTCTATTTGTAGTGTTTACACAATTTCTTGGCTTATTAGTAAAATACAGCTGGATATGTTTAAAGTATTAGTGTTGACACAATTTCTTGATTTACAGGTAAAAGACAGCTGGATATGTTTAAAGTATTAGTGTTGACACAATTTCTTGATTTACAGGTAAAAGACAGCTGGATATGTTTAAAGTATTACATTCTGTCTTTTAGCCCAGTTTCAATCTACAAATGTTCAGAGATCTACATAAATTTTACTACCCTTCTTTGAACATGCATATGTTAACAATTTCACACATGGAACAACCTCCCTTATGTTTAAAATTTACGCAATTTTTAACTGAAATAATTACATAAAACTGAGATTTTACTGTCTACATTTACCCATTTTCATTTGAAACTTATAAAACATGGAACACACACAAAGCAATCATTTCAGAATCCCCCCAAAAATGAAGAAATATAGAAAAAAAAATGCGTGATCCTGATAGTGTGAAATGAAAGGTTGCGGAAATACTGAAAACGCTCTGCCCTTTCTTCATGACAGCCTAGACAAGGGCGATAACAAAATATAAATACACAGAAACTTTATAATATAAATAATACAAGGATTTCAATGAATACACATAATTACTTAAGAAATACTTTTAAAAGCAACAATGTAAGTAACTTCACAGACCTCCCCCCCCCCCAGGGAATACAATAACATAATTAGATTATACGCCCAAAAAATCTCATACTGTGAATTATATGACGGAATGCGAGAGAAGCGAAATAGTATAAATTATTCAAGTTTAAAAAAACCCAACATTTTGCCCATTGTTTTAGAGAACAATAAAGGCACGCCAAAATCATGCGATGATGTTTTACTGATATTAATACTTTTATTTGTATATTCTAACCAGGTCCGAAAGTAGGAAGGCCCGAGATCACAAAAACAAAAAATACAGACTTTTCAAACTTTTCAAAGACACCACAGAGACTTTACACAGAAACGAGAGTTGGATACTGCACACGTTACAGTACTTTCTTTAAAATGGTTGCATCAGAAGCAGCACCTAAGGGAGGCAATGAAGAGGACGGGGCAATAACTCTCAGTATATAAGTGCGTTTTACGTGATTCTTAAACAGAACAGAGGGCAAGCAGAGTCTTTCTCTAGTCAAAATAAACTAGTAATGAGTCATCGAGGGCAACATTTCGCGTGTGAAGAAGGATGTGGCCCCATCGAGAGGGCCAGTTGTTCCATTGCTTTTCGGCCCCGTTGCAATGTTGGGTCAGGGGCGTTGAGGGACATAGAGTATGAAAATGAGCCTGGAAGAGGGGAGGGGGTGGAGTTCTGTTCCAACTTAAATTTCTCTCGGAGGTCCTGGCTCTAGCTAAAAACTGCACTCAACGTCTGGATAAGTTCAGTGGATATCAAGTACACAGAATATTCGGTTACTGAACTTTGCATGGTACACTGATGAAGATGACAATGAATGAGAATCGTGCATGAATTGTACAGCCGGTTTCGTGTATTCTAACTACTAAGAAGAGCCTATGTCGCGATCTAGCTCTTGTTCATTGTATGATGAGTTACTTTCATCTCGCCTTGTTTTTTTTTCTTCGTCTCCTGCTTACGGCCATCACGTTCATCCAACACATTCATCCAGCACCTACATCCAGCAAATTCATCCAGCACCTACATCCAGCAAATTCATCCAGCACATACATCAAGCAGCTTCATCCAGCACATACATCAAGCAAATTCACCCGGCACCTACATCCAGCAAATTCATCCAGCACCTACATCCAGCAAATTCATCCAGCACCTACATCCAGCAGCTTCATCCAGCACATACATCAAGCAAATTCACCCGGCACCTACATACAGCGGCTCTGTTACAAAACGTGACACGGGAGACAAACGATAAGTGCTTGCTTTCCTCTGTTACAAAGCATCGGAAACGCTCTGGCAAATTTTGGTGAGACAAGATTTTTTTTTTAAAATCTCAAAATGAAGCCATTTTATTTCCGAGTAAATCCTCAAGAACAGTGAAAGATGTGGCAATGACAAGACGTTGGAGACAGATAAGGACACACGCTTCGAAAGCCTACCACAAACATAACCAGACAATGTCTCACATGGAATCCCCGGGAAAAGAGGAAACAAGGAAGACCCAGAAACATCTTGCAAAGGAGTCATAAAGCTGAGATCGAAAAGATTAACTAACGCCTGATGACGGACAGAAGAAACGGCCCCCAGCTGGGAATAAATGAACTGCCCTTGTTGATACGCGATAAATAGTGTATAAGCATACAACTATACATAAAGCACTGTAATTAAGCTGTGATACCAAAATGTCGAAGCTAGAAAAAGGGGTAGGAACAGGTTTATTATTTAACGAATACAAAATTTTGACGTTTCGGCGTTTGCCTTCGTCAGACAATAATAAACAGGACGAAGAATAAGATAGAGGAGACAAAGTATACTATTACATTAAACTAAGTTAATGAAATAACAAAACAAAACAAAATTTTAAAAATAAATGTAAACGGCACTTAGCTTGAATAACTAAGAGCGCTGTGAGGTGTCCCTTTTTTGGCGTCACCAATGTAAAAATGATCATAATAATGATGACGACCCAGCATGCTTCGAAACCCGTCCCTAATCATTTCAATGGTCCCAACAAAAGAGGTAAATCTGATTTTCAATAAGGGGACAATTTTTAAAAAAAATTAACGCGGAGCACGCTAAAGGAAGTGCTAAAACATTCCATTCTTGCATGGAAGGCAGGTAATATGCAACTTGATGGATTGCGTTGTCTTGTTTAGAAGAGACCCAATCACACAGAAAACAACATACAAATATGGAGGACCAAACAGACATTATTCGACGGAAATCTGAAAATATAAGACCATTATCATTACAAACAATTTGAAACATTATTTGAGCACACGGTTTTTTAAACAAAATAAAATAAACAGCTCCCAACATCTTCAAGGGAAATTACTCCATTAAACAAAGGTTATTGCCCTTTTTACATTTTTTTTTCCCAGCAAGTACAAATGTTAAAGGCTTTGGAGGCGATAACTGGGTAAAGGGAAAGCGAAAGTTAAGATTCCCATTTTCACGCCATTGATTTCCCTGGGGATACGGTATTATGCCCGTATTTTCCACGACCTTCGGCACATGAAAATGTAATGCGGTCGGTATAACGCTTGACCGCATTTATCTTCCAAGATTTCTCTGGTACCCACTTTTACAGGCTGGGAGGGCCCCGCGGCCCTTCTGGTGGGTGCTAGGAAAAAAAAAATCCCACTGTTGGGACTTGAACCCAGTACCACCGGATTAGTAAAGCCAGCGCCTAACCACTCGGCTAACCGGTAACTATGTAAAAATCTTTTAATTGGTTCTCTTTTTTCATCCCGGAATGAATCTAAGAAGAAATCTCGATTGCCTTCAACAAGCATTGAAAGAAAATATATCCATCAGCTTGTTCTGTTTGTTTGTTTTGGGGTGTTTTTTTTTTTTTACTCTTGAAGTGATGAAAAAAAAAATGTATGTTCAGGAAAATATGGGCACTAACACCATATCCCTATGTGCCTCTAAAGCATGACAGGATTACCTGTACCTTATCATGTTAATTGAACTTAATGTTTCCGACCTGTTTGCTAGTCTGATAACTTATCTTCGTCTAACCTGCATGGCTGCTTCAGTGAGTGTAGTGCTTAACTTTTCAGTGATATCCCGGAATTGTCTTATCCTCGACAACTCATCCCATTTCCAATGGGCAGGGAACCACTCCGCCCAATGTTATTCTTTAATGCCATAAATGAGAGTAGCAGGATACAGAATTGAGCAGGCATTGGTTATAGTTATATTCTTCTAAGAAAAGTTTTTCTTCTCCTTTTTTTATATCTAAGACGCAAGGAGTAGAAGGAACTTTCCCCCACGTGACACTAAAAGGCTAAAATCATTACAATGACCTCCACCCAACAAAAAGACCAGCGCATTAATACTACTTTTCTAGCAGCATACAACAAGTAACGCAGCGAGGCGTAGGCAACAAGGTGTACGTATTTATAACGTGTAAATTAAGGAGATCGGAAAGTTTCTCTATCGTTTAGCATATACATTGGAATGATGTAGCTTCTTTCATAATATGTCTAGAAAATGAAATATTCATGCGTGCAAAGGGGGAGAGAGAGAGAGAGAGAGAGAGCTATAGAGAGAGAGGGAGAGCGATAGAGAGAGAGAGAGAAATATTTAATATTAACAACAATAGACAAAGACTGCGGGTGATATATGTACATATTTACAACGATGAAAATGCCCCATACAAATATTCATGCGAAGTGACAATTCAGCCGTGATATGTGAAATTATCGTTTGTGTTTTGTTTCATTGTGTGAAATATTAATGCCACCTGTTAGTTTGTTCAGCACCACAAAAAAAAAAAAAACACACACACACACACAAAGAAATATACGTAAAAAATACTCAGAAAATACATCGTTTTGTCTGTTATTTCCAATAATCTTCTAAACAATTTGAACATTATTGAAAATGTGAGAATAATTACTGACTCTGTCCGCTGTTTTAATGGATTAATATATACAGAAATAAAGGATACATTTTTCAAGCGAGTACGATGACAGGGCTCCCACGTGACTCCAGCGAATAAGAGCAGGCACGGTCACGTGACACATGACGCGACGTATGTTGTGACGTCATTCTCTGTACTGTGGCGGGAAAATCTCTTATACTCAGCGCTGTTGGGTTACATATTAGGATGAGCAGAGGCAGGGGGGAGGTGGGGCGGGATTGGCCGGTTGACATCAAAGAATTTGGGTACATACAGAGTCAAATTCGGCTTATATGAGAATGATTAAAGACGTTATATAGTAATTTTGCTGAAAAGTAAAAGATTGATAGTGTTGTAACAGATGTGTTTAGTCTGTGTAAAACGCAAAGTCGTTTAGCAATAGTAGACATCATAACTAGACGGGGAAATCAGGCCATATATTAGAAGATGGAAAGTATCGATGGCGGCGTCTTTGGTCTTACTGGATATAGACTGGGAGTCCACGTGTTGGTTCATCCGTCCCTGATTATCTTCTTTATATTATCACAAGAAATGTGGCCTTTGTTTTTTTTTCCAGACAAATATGTCTGCCCTTTATTTTTTTTAAAAGGGAACATTAAATTAAAAATACTAGCCTGTCAGCAGTCGGTGCACGCTAGACATAGGGCTCACGCGCGATTTTGTTTTCCCAAAGACTAGCCCTGAACAACGCGAAAAAAAGGGAAGCAAAGTTCCACAAGGGACATGCAAATGACTGACTGATCCCTGAACAAGTAAAACCGTTGAAAACCTACGACAAAGTATGGTAAGCTATGGCCCATGGTCATTACAGCTGGTGAAAGTCTGGCAAGAGTTTTTTTTGGTAGCTGATAAAGTATATAATTCAAATGAGAAAGAAAAAAAAAATGAAAAGATGTGAATTTTTACTCACATTGTGGTTCCCAAACATTTTCATGGCCTGGCACCCAGATTTTGGGCTCTACTGATAATTATTTTCTCACGACCCAGTTTGAGAACTACTTTTTTTCTAAAGAATCAATTCATCAAAGAACGGAGGTTTTAATCTGGGTCCCATTGTATCGAATATTTTGAGAATCCCTCAAAACAGCCAAAAGCTGGACTAAAAACTATTATTTCTGAGTCTGAAACCTAAAACTATAACTTATAAACACAAAACCTCATGGAAGAAATGAACACAGATGAGGTGGGATACTGTAAGCAAACCCTAGAGGCAATATAGATCGATGCCAGATCTGGTCTGTACCACCTATATGTAAAACAATCCTACAAGTAAGTCTCTGAACTGTTCTCAAAATCTCCCGCCACAGTGAACAGGAAACAAACATCACAGCCCACGCACATGCGCAGGAATATCATGATTTCCAAAAACAGAAACTGTTCCCGTATTTCATACTTAATCATACTTTTCCCGTGACAACGTCACTTAAGTCAAATGAGAACCAGGACAAAATGTGGACGGACAAATATTCAGGCGGACAATGATCATAAATGAAGAGATATGTGGAGTTAATCAAGTTGAGCTTTCTTTTAACTTTGAGCTTATGTTATCAATAATTAGAAATTATTTGTTTCTTTTTTTTTAAACAGCAAGTGAAATATCTTGTGCTCTTCTGTAGCAATCATTGTTAGTCGTGTTACACATACTCTCAGTTACTTTTGCCACATAAACGTTACTCTTGTTACAAATAATGCCTGCTACTCTCCTTACAAATACTGTTACTCTTGTCACAAATACAATTACTCTTGTTACAATACTGTAACTCTTGTCAAAGATACTACCTGTTACTCTTGTCACAAACAATGTCTGTTACTCTTGTTACAAACACTGTCTCAACTAAAACAAGTGTATTTTCTGAAAACTCTCATATAGATGAGTCTCATGCAAGAAAACCTCATTCTGACGCAGATAACTTGTGAAAGCAATGAAGGCCGTGGCCGATTATCCATCTGGCGAATCAGGCGTGGGCCTAGGGGCCCGACAGGACAAGGGGCCCGGAGTCAAGCTCTGCAAATACAAATGATATTTTATGATTCGTATATCGCAGATGCACCGTATATGTCAAAGAAGGATGGGACTTTTGCTAAGTTCCAGCCCAGGGGGCTGGCCTGCAGTTTATTCCGCCACTGAAAGAAGAGGGCGGTATTTTTCACAATTCATTACGCTCATTTTGATAGGTTCGACTCGCTCCACCCCGAGTACTCGTTGACTCTGTTTATTCGCTCACAAACACTGTCCAAGCTTGTGAAATTGCTGTGACACAGAGACGGTGGTATGATAACTTCTTTTAATCTCGGCACTCTGTATCTTTCTTTTTGACCGTCCCATTCAGTGTCGTATGAAACGTCATTCAAAAATCTATCCCGCCTCCTAACATGTCCGTTCAGGTCGTTGCTTGACAGCAGCGAATCAGACTCGACAGAATTCACGGGCGAGGAGCGCATTGCTTCATTGTGTTTAGAGAATACGTTTGGCTTATATGTGACCATATCCTGCAGATATCCGTTTGTTCGTCCCTTGTTGATCTGAACCATGTCAGATGATTCCACAGAATCCAGCTGGGAAATTCTCTTTGTAG
The DNA here is from genome assembly GCA_009760885.1 of Achatina immaculata. Lineage (NCBI taxonomy): Eukaryota > Metazoa > Mollusca > Gastropoda > Stylommatophora > Achatinidae > Lissachatina > Lissachatina immaculata. The sequence goes on along the minus strand of CM019716.1, from coordinate 33,074,761 downwards.
GGTCGTAGCTGTATGACGCCTTATGGCTGAAGTGACCTATATCTCCTGCAGTAGACAATGGCAAATGAACGTTGTGGTGGTTTAACATTGAACTTTTGGGAACAAAGACACCCTGGTGGAAGCTCTCCAGAGCGCGAGAACATGATCCACTTTCATAACCAGTGGAGTTTGAAATAAGTGGAGCGTTCGGCAGAGATTTCAATTCTTCGTTGCTTTCGCCCAGATTTTGGCTGTTGTCGGTCTTATTGAAACTATCAATGCACGAAGCCGCGAGTTCGCCATATGAACGTTTCAAAGTGTTCGAAAAATGAATACTGTCAATCTCTTGGGAATCTGACACTCCGCTGGATTTCCAGAACATAGTGACGTCATTGGTGTCTCCAGCTTGACGACTTCCAAGCAGAGACAAACATCTTTCGACAGCCTTCGCTTCCTCGCTGTCTTTCCACCCTTGCAGGCTCTTCTGACTGTCTTGGATACGTGCATGCCGGCGATTCAGACCGCCAATCAGTGGATCAAGATTCTCAATTTTCCAGCCGTCTGGGCCAAGAGATGCCATCTTCAGAGGCGTGGGTAGGTCTCTTCCTTCACCTTTTTCTGGCGGAAACACCAAAGCTGTGAGATCGTGCAGCGCCGCTAGCTCGGCCTGGTGAAAGCAGTCGAAAGTAACGACAAGAGGTACAGGTCCTTGACCTTTCAAACGTCGCTGCTGGAGGGAGCGGAGAAGCTGATGACAGCGCACGTCGAGGCTGGAACACTGAACTGGTCCTGTCTGACGGAACTTTAAGACCTCGCCAAGTCGCGGAGACAGGTATATTACCATGTTGAGTTCGTTATTCTCCATAGAACCTTGCTCACACAGTTGGGGACCGCAGAAAGAAAGGCCTCTCTGTGGGATATCTTGAGCTGACTGCTGACCGAGGTAACGTTGCACTAAGGACACATGGCTTTCCACAGCACCTACGTAGCTTTCGTTCTCGTAGCAGTAAACAGCTGTAACTGTGGAAAACATCACACACAAAAAAGACCATTAAACAAAACAGTAGACTTCTAGACTGAGGAAAACATAAGCACAGACTAGTGAAGGGAATAGTAGATTGTTAAAACTGTGCAAAAAAAAGCATAAATACTGACTAGTAACCCAGTAGCAGATTGTCAGAACTGTGTAAAACATCATAAAAAACAGACTAATCAAAGTAATAGTAAACCGCTAGAACTGTGTAAAACATTAAAGACAAACTAGTCAAAGTAATAATACACTGTTAGAACTGTGTAAAATATCATTAAAACAGACTAGTCAAAATAATAGTAAACTGCTAGAACTGTGTAAAACATGATAAAACAGACTAGCCAAAGTAATAGTAAACTGCTAGAACTGTGTAAAACGTAATTAAAAACAGACTAGTCAAAGTAATAGTAAACTGCTAGAAATGTGTAAAACATGATAAAACAGACTAGCCAAAGTAATAGTAAACTGCTAGAAATGTGTAAAACATCATTAAAAAACAGACTAGTTAGCGTAATAGTAGAGAGTACTAGAACTGTACGAACAAAAGAAAGCCGGAAATATGTGATGCTAACTTTTAGATCAGGAAAAAAATTTATATAACTAAGGCATAATTTCCTAGACCTGATGTGGGATGATATTTTTTAAAAAATCTCTTCACACATTAAAAGAAATATATTTCTTGCATTGTAGTTTTTTTTCCAGTTTCCGTCTGATGTAATTTCATGTCTGATGTACTTTTATGCCTGGTGTAATTTTGTTTGATGTACTTTTATTCCTGGTGTAATTCTGTTTGATGTACTTTGATGCCTGGTGTAATTTTATGTCTGATATAATTTTATGTCTCATGTAATTTTATATCTGATGTAATCACCACTAAAATTCTCTCTTTCTGTCTCTGTCTGTCTAATTGCCTCTCTCATTCTCTCTCACTCTCTCTTCCTCTCTCTCTTTATCTGTCACTCTCTCTCTCCCTCTCACTCTCTCTCTCTCCCTCTCACTCTCTCTCTTCCTCTCACTTTTTCTCTCACTTTTTCTCTCTCTCTCTCCCTCTCACTTTCTCTCTCTCTCACTTTCTCTCTCTCTCTCCCTCTCACTTTATCTATCTCTTTCTCTCTCACTCTCTCCCTCTCACTCACTCTCTCTCCCTCTCACTCTCTCTCTCACTCTCACTCTCTCCCTCTCTATCTCCCTCTCACTCTCTCTCTCCCTCTCACTTTCTCTCTCTCCCTCTCATTCTCTCTCTCTCTCACTTTCTCTCTCCCTCTCACTCTCTCGCCCTCTCACTCTCTTCCTCTCACTTTCTCTCTCTCGTTCTCACTCTCTATCTCTCTCTCCCTCTCACTTTCTCTCTCTCACTCTCTGTCCCTCTCTATCTCACTCTCTCTCCCTCTCACTCTCTCTCTCCCTCTCACTTTCTCTCTCACTCTCTCTCTCACTGTCACTCTCTCTCACGTTCTCTCTCACTCTCTCGCCCTCTCACTCTCTCTTCCTCTCACTTTCTCTCTCTCCTTCTCTCTCTATCACTCTCTCTCACTTTCTCTCTCTCTCCCTCTCACTTTCTCTCACTCACTCTCTCATTTTCTCTTTCTCACACTCTCTCTCCCTTTCACTCACTCTTTCTCTCACTTTCTCTCCCTCTCACTCTTTCACTTTCCCTCTCTCCCTCTCTCACTCTCTCTCCCTCTCACTCTCTCTCCCTCTCACTCTCTCTCACTCTCCCTCTCACTCCCTCTCACTCTCTCTCACTCTCCCTTTCACTCTCCTTCTCACTCCCTCTCACTCTCTCTCACTTTCTCTCTCTCCCTTTCTCTCTCTCCCTCTCATTCTCTCTCTCACTCACTCTCACTCTGTTTCTCACTCTCACTCCCTCTCTATCTCCCTCTCACTCACTCTCTCCCTCTCACTTTCTCTCTCTCCCTCTCACTCTCTCTCTCACTGTCACTCTCTCTCTCACTCTCACTCTCTCGCCCTCTCATTCTCTCTTCCTCTCACTTTCTCTCTCTCCTTCTCAATCTCTCACTCTCTCTCACTTTCTCTCTCTCTCACTCTCTGTCCCTCTCTATCTCTCTCACTCTCTCTCCCTCTCAATTTCTCTCTCTCCCTCTCACTTTCTCTCTCTCCCTCTCTCTCACTGTCTCTCTCACTCTCTCACTCTCACTCTCTCTCACTCTCTCACTCTCACTCTCTCTCACTCTCACTCTCTCGCCCTCTCACTCTCTCTTCCTCTCACTTTCTCTCTCTCCTTCTCACTCTATCTCTCTCCCTCTCACTTTCTCTCTCTCCCTCTCACTTTCTCTCTCTCTCCCTCTCACTTTCTCTCTCTCTCCCTCTCACTTTCTCTCTCTCCCTCTCACTTTCTCTCTCTCCCTCATCAAGAGAAAAATCGAGTAAAAACACCTGATGCCTCTCACTTTCTCTCTCACTCTCTCTTGCTCTCACTTTCTCTCTCTCTCTCCCTCTCACTTTCTCTCTCTCTCCTTCTCACTCTCTCTCTCACTTTCTCTCTCTCACACTCTCTCTCTCCCTCCCTCTCACTCACTCTTTCTCTCACTTTCTCTCTCTCTCTCACTCTCTCTCACACTCTCTCTCACTTTTTTCTCTCTCACTCTCTCTCTCTCTCTCTCTCTCTCTTCTCGCTATCTGTCTGTTACTGTGCCTTGTTTTTACTCGATTTTTCTCTTGATGATTCTTTTATTTGTTACTCTCTTTCTATCTTCAGCTACACCATCTTTTTCTCTTCTCTACGCCTTCTGTTATTACAAACCTGGTCTCTAGCTAATACTTCATGTTGTACTTGTACGTATCTTGTACCCTGTAACTGCCAGCTGTTGTTCTTTGCAGCCGATGCTGTAGAGATACTGAGGCACAGCATCGTACCAGAGTTGGAGGGTGTTATGGAGCCTACTTTTTTCAGTCCTGGAGTACAGTTAAAAAGCAGAGGGTGTGCAATGCTTCTTTAGCAGACTCCACCACCATGGGGACTACGGCGGTCCTTGCTCCGTTAGCCAGGCTAGGCCTGTTACTGGGGGTACCACGGGGAGGTGGGACAGGGTCTTGGTCAGCTATGGGTCGCTAATCCTGACGCTGGGATATCCGCTATGGATCGCTGATTGCATCAAATGGCGTTTTCACCCCCAATACGTCATATATGAAGCTCTGTACCCCTTTTAAGGCAATATGAAAGTCGGAGGTTATCAGAAAAGTTTTTTTTTCGGCAATTCGATCAATATTATATAATCGTAATTCGCAAACGTGCAGTATTACAAGCTATATTTGTAATGATATGTTCATTCTTTTTTTATGTATGCATTTCTTAACTTCAAATTTGACTTATCTTTTCTTGACTGTACTGCAAATGTATATAAGTGTTATGTGACCTCTGAACTTCTTTTCTCCCATAAACTCATCATATATTGTGTCATATATAAAATATGCGTATAGTATATTTACTGTCACGTACGAGGTCTAAAATGAAGTAGCACTGCTTATACTACATATATATTTATGGACCACACTGTCGACAGTTGTCAAGAAAAGAGCAAGAAAAAAGAGGAATAGAGGCTTTTCTTGTCTGAAGCAATGAACCTCAGTGGCTCGGAAAGTTTCTGAATACAGCAACTGCTCAAAGAAGAAGAAGAAGAAGAAATAGAATAAGAAGAAGAAGTAGAAGAAGAAGAAGTAGAAGAAGAAGATGAAGAAGTAGTAGAAGAAGAAGAAGAAGAAGGAGGAGGAGGAGGAGGAGAAGGAGGAGGAGGAAGAATATATTTATGGAGAAATAAGGTGGTAGGATTTGTCGTGTGACAACAAATACACTTCAACAATAAGCATTCGATACTGAAACATCAGTTATATCTCTTTTCCTTTCAAACAAAATATCACTCAATATTGCCGAAAAAAATATCCTTACTTGTTTCTTGGTTTTGTTTTTTTTTTAATTTGCACAATATCAGCCTGAACAGAGCAGCAGTATCTATCTGTTATCAAGAAACAATATTTTGGTTCACTAAATTTTAACTTCGTCATGTCAGTCTGAAGTTTTAAAATGCGAAAAATAGAAATTAACTGTAAAGGACGCGAAATATTGAAACGGTAATGGGGGCGAAGACAATCAGCAATCCGATGGGGGCGAAGACAATCAGCAATCCGATGGAGGCGAAGACAATCAGCAATCCGATGGGGGCGAAGACAATCAGCAATCCGATGGGGGCGATGACAATCAGCAATCCGATGGAGGCGAAGACAATCAGCAATCCGCAGATGACGCGCCGGCATCAGGGTTTGGAGAACCGTAGCTGACCAAGACCCCGTCCCCATCTCTCCGTTGGTACCCCAGTAGCAGGCCCAACCTGGCTAACGGGGCGAGGATCACTACAGTCCCTATGGTGGTGGAGTCGGCTAAAGAAGTATTCTACACTTCCTGCGTTTCAGCGGAGCTTCAGGACTGGAAAAAAAAATAGCAGCCATTTTCAGCTTCGAGGCTGACACGATACTGTGTCTCAACATGTTCGTAGCATCGGATGGAAAGAGCACCAGCTCGCAATTCCAGGGAGATGATAGAAGAGAAGACAAAGAATACTAATTTTAATTCTTCAGCTTTTATTTAAAAGGATATAAACCAAATAACGCACAAAATGAAAGATGTATGTACACACAAAGTATAAACTTTACATGATGGAGAGAGGCGCTGGTTGGCGTTGTTCATCTTCAATGAGCAGTTTCTGGCCAGATTTAGCAGCCTGCTCGGCCGAATTACTCCTTTCCAAACCAAACACACGAGGATTGCCACTACTACGACCACCGAAATGGAAATAATTATGAAGAGGCTGTTGTCCAGCCCGCGACTGATTGTTGCTGACGTGACTAATGGTAAACTTGAAAAATCTGGAAACATAAAGACGGTTCTTGTGCATGAATTGCAAAAATCAATTTTTTAAAATTTAATTTAATTTAAATGTGTTTTTTTTTCTTTGTATTATTGATTTCTAGCACTTCACTTTACCTGCGCTGGTATTCAGCTGAAAGTGAAAGGTGAAATGCAGAGCTTTTTCGATCCAAGATTGATCTACTTTGTGGAGACAAAACCAAATAATGATTTAGTTATAACACTGATTTCGTCAAATTCACCCACCCCCCCCCCCTTTTTTTTTCCTCTGGAGAGAGAGAGAGAAAGAGAGGGGGGGGGGGGAAAGAGAAGCATCAAATGAAATTTGTTACAGAAATTAATGTAAGAAATGTTAAATGTAGGACAGTTTAACAAAAGACAGCTTAGTGTAAGACATTTTAATGAAAGAAATCCTAATGTAAGACAGTTTAATGTATGATAGCTTAATGCAAGACAATTAAAATAAGACCATTTAATATAAGGTGTTTTAAAGTAGAACAGTTTCATGTAAGATAGTTTAAGACACGATCATTTACTTCTGAAAACATAAATTTCACCTTTAAAAGGAAAAAATCCGGATCTCTCTTACTCAAAGACAACTTACTTAGACTGAAAGGAGTAGTCTGAATACTGCGCATGTGCGGAAGTCCAGTTTTGTTTCCGTCCAGAACATCCATCTAAAATTTCGGAAAGAACGAACACATGAAATTAATTAGCCGGACAGCGTGCACATACAACCCCCTTGTCACATTTCCTATCTCGTATCAAAAGAGCCCTTCAGTGCCTCCATTCAAACAAATACAAATGCTCCTCGGTTTGAGATAGGGCTTTTTCCAATTAACCTATCTTATGTTTAAAATTTTGTGTCCTTACTGCACTTTCACATCTTGTGTTGAAGTTACCTGTCATCTGCTCTGTAATTTTATATATGGTTTTCACGTCATTTGTATATGCTGCTTTCTCTGCTGCTTCTGCAGACTTACTAGAGCAAACCAGGCTTTTGCAATGCTGCAGACTATATGGAAATAAAAAAAAACTAAGCATAAATATGAAAATCAGGATATTTAAGAGTAATGTTCTAAGTGTACTACTCTATGGAAGTGAATGCTGGAAAATCACCAGACTAAATGTTTACGAAGAATTAGAAAAATATTCTGGCCAAACACCATAAGAAATAACATCTTATTAGCAGAAATGCAGATGAAACCACTGAGAACAGTTATTGAGGAAAGACGCTGGCGATGGTTGGGACATGTGCTCCGAATGACCGACAACTCACTACCAAAAATAGCACTAAGATGGACACCATAGGGGAACAGAAGTAAGGGTAGACCAAAGGAGACATGGAGAAGAACAACAGAAAGGATGTTGAGCAATAGAGGGCTCACCTGGGCAAGAGCAGAAAAAAAGGCGAAGGACAGGCATTTGTGGAAAACCCTTGCGAAAGCCCCATGTGCCCTGGGCACTTAAGGTTCAGAGAGAGAGAGAGAGAGAGAGAGAGAGAGAGAGAGAGATGTTTAAAATATCGTAATATTCGAGTATGAGTAAAATATGGATAAGTGAACAAATAACCACTGTCATGAAATAAATAAGCAAATAAATAGTTACGACTGTCACCTGGTGAGATTGTAAGCGTGAAACAGAAGAAAGTAGCATTACTGAAATATGTGGAAATGATTACAAAAGCATGAAAAATTCTACGTTCTTCAACTCATTCAAGGGAAGTAAATACCCAGGTAATCGAAATTTCAGTTACCAAAATGGAGTAGTTATCTTCCTTCCTTAGGCCGGGGACTAGAAAGTGTGGGAGGCCGTTCTCGTCAGATACAATCAGTTGATCGTGGGTTTTGTTATCTGGCCACTGTGGAATGAGGGAAAAAAATCTAGATTAGACCAACTTCATTATCAGGGATGACATACTGATATAGACCTGTCAAGGAATACGTGGAAAATCAGAATTAAGTGGTTCGGGCATTTTATACGCATGGAACCAGAACAACCACCAGCGCGTGCATATGACTTAAGTATAGGGCGCTAGGACGGCCAAGGAAAAAAGTGGATAGATGAGGTGAAAGACACTGAGGGAATATAACATGACAGCTACCCCGGCCTCTCACCTTGCTCTGTTCCGATGTCTGAAATTCCCTGTGACGCTTATTGCATAAGTATATAGAGAAGAAGAAGAAGAAGAAGAAGAAGAAGTGAAGGATCAGAAAATAGACACATTGGTTTCTTTGTTCTGTAAGAACAAGTCATATGCAAGTTGATCTCTCTCTCTCTCTCTCTCTCTCTCTCTCTCGTTTGTTCTCATGTGCTCATTTACATAAAGTGTTAACTAGGTCAGCAGTTCTTACTCTTTGGTAGATGGACTCCAGGGCGTACACGAAAGGTTTTTTTAAGAGGTCCACAGACCAGCAAATGGATAAATTTACTCAAAATGGGAAATGTGTGACTCTTACATCCTTCCCGTGCCGTTAGATGTCACACAGGGCTCGCAAGATAGTTCGCCAATTTTTCCTGTTTTCGGCGAGCTTTTCAACCTCATCAAGAGATTTTATGTCTATTAATTTGGCGTTTCTTAACAATGTCTTATTTAGAGTTTCACGTGGTCTGCCTCTTTTTCTTCGGCCTGTTGTGTTCCACTTGATAGCTTGTTCTGGGATTCTCTGATTGTTTCTTCTCATCGCGTGACCAACATATGTCCGTCTCTTTTTCCTGATCACCCGTGAGACTGGTTGTTGTTCAGTCATCTGTCTTATCTCTGCATTGTTTCTGAATTCGTTCCACCTGATGCCGAGTGTTTTCCAGCTTTCACATACATAAATGAGGGTGGATATTACATTTGAATTGAATATTCTAACTTAGTGACTAAACGTGTGACTAAAAGCTCTCTAGTACTGCCAGTGGTTACAATGGGAAATGTGTGACTATAAACTCTCTAATACTGCCAGTGCTTACAATGGGAAATGTACGACTATAAACTCACCAGTACTGCCAAAACTTACAATTGGATAAGTATAACTATAAACTCTCTAGTACTGCCAGTACTTACAATTGGAAATGTATGACTATAAACTCTCTAGTACTTTCAGTACTCACAATTGGAAAAGTATGACTATAAACTCTCTAGTACTGCCAGTACTTACAATTGGATAAGTATGACTATAAACTCTCTAGTACTGCCAGTACTTATAAGGGAAATGTATGACTATAAACTCTCTAGTACTTTCAGTACTTACAATTGGAAATGTATGACTATAAACTCTCTAGTACTGCCAGTACTTACAATTGGAAATGTATGACTATAAACTCTCTAGTACTTTCAGTACTTACAATTGGAAATGTATTACTATAAACTCTCTTATATTGCCGGTACTTACAGCTGGAAAAATGTGACTGAACACCAGCCTGTCTCTCTCCACTGACTTAATCTGAACTTCGTAGTACCTCGCTTCCTTCAGGGGGTTTTGGATGATCAGATGCATGACGTCATCGTCGTCAGCCCATTTCTTAAATTTGGGATTCCAGGTTAGGAGCGTGTTATCTACAGAAAACGAATGAAAATTGCTGTTACACCACATGAATTTATCAGTACCTTACTTATTGCAGACACAGAGAATAATAATTATAAAGAAAGACTATGATCACATAGTATACTTTACTCGTTAATAATTCTTTCATATTTCTTTTAATGTCGAATGATGGCTTTCCCCAGGTTTTAGAAGACTGTTGTGAAGCAGATAAGGGTTTAACTGTTTGTGACGGTCGTAAATGATCTTTGAACTTAGCAACTTTTTTGTCAGGACCTGGTTCTTCCGGTTAATGAACGGCATATGGGGCCACGATCTCAGCAACGGATGTTGTTTTCTACCTTGAATACGTCATACGGAACAATATTCTACCTATGTCGTACTGATCCTCTCTCGACTCAACCTTTTCGCTTCATATGGATGAATAGGTTCATGTCCCTGGAAGTCTTGATAAGCTGCAACAGATGCTGGAAAATGCGTTTAAAAATGTCCCCGATCAGCAAATGCTTTAGGCTCATTCTGGATGTTGTGAGTGAGTGAGTGAGTGAGTGAGTGAGGCAGAGAGACACACAGAGCGAGGCTTTACTCCCGGGGTGGTGTTGTGGTTAGTGCACTAGCGTGCCTATCCTGGAGGTCCATGGTTCAATTTCGCGCTCGGGTAGAGTTTTTTTTCCGACCGACCGGCAGCGAGGTTCACTCGGCCTCAAAAAAAAAAAAACGGGCACCTGGGGATTTCTAAGGAAAACAAAGGCAGCGAGAACAGGAGCTTACATCCCAACCTCAAATGCTGTAGTGGCCTAGGAATGTGAAGGCACTAACACTTCACACCCGTGAGCATGCAAATTGTACGGGACCTAGATTTTATTCCTCAAGCCTTTATCTCAGCTGAATCACATGTCCACAAGGCTGTGGTTTTAACGGTCCCTGGAGGTAACATTCGCTGTCAGGTTAACCTGATTAGAAAGTAAAGTTTCCATAGTAACATTATTTTATAACTTGGCCAAAGCATAAATTCGATTTTGATATTATACAGAAACTCTATGTAAAACTGTATCGACAATCAGATTTAAAAAAAAACAAACACTTTCTTAATTTAAAAAAAAGTGTATGAGCGGAACACAAGCGCATGCGCAGTTACGCCCATTCAAAATTTAGATTTACCATCAGATCTCAAGTTTAAGTAAGGCAAAATGTAAAGTCCACATTTTCATGCCATTAAGGTATATTAGGAATATGTTATTAGACCCGTACTTGCAAGACCTTCGACATATGAAAGTGTGATATGGTCAATATCACGCATGACCGCATTTACCTTCCAAGATTTCTATGGTACCCATTTTAAAAGGCTGGATTATCCCTGATCCTTTTTGGTGTATTGGTACCAGACAAAAAAAATTCCCCACTGATGGGACTTGAACCTGGTACCACCGGATTAGTAGACCGACGGCCAAACTGCTCAGCTAACCAGACCACCCATTTTCAAGTGGTATAGAGAAGTGCTGTCTAGAGATTTCTTACATACTTCCCATGCCGTAAGACGTCACACAGGGCTCGCATAGTTGTTTGCCAAGTTTCCCTGTTCTCGGCAGGTCTTTCATCAAGGGATGTTATGCCTACTAAACTGGCTTCTCTTAACAATGTCCTCTTTAGAATTTCACGTGATCCACCTCTTTTTCTTCGGCCTGTTGTGCTCCACTTGATAGCTTGTTTTGGTATTCTCTGATTGTTTCTTCTCATCAAATGGCCTACATATGTCCATCTTCTTTTTCTGATCACCCATGAGACTACACATTTGCAATTACTCTAGCCATGTATGCAGATACAGCGCTAGTTAAATACTGCAGAAAGCTGGAATTAAAAGAATAAAACTGGCTACCGAATTTTAAAAATGTGTGGGAGGGTTTACGATTAAGACTTCTTCCGGCAGTCAAGTCTAGGTTTTGGGGAAAAAATATATTGTTTAGACATTGATTTCCCATCAGGTTTATATTATGTGAGACCATTATGTGAGACCATTATGTGAGACCATTATGTGAGACCATTATGTCAGACCATTATGTGAGACCATTATGTGAGACCATTATGTCAGACTCTTCTGTGATTTCAAGCAGAAGTCCAGTGCCTTGACCACACAGTCCCGTGTTTCTAGACGTCATCTAAAGGCTGGTGGTCAGCAGCATGATATTCAGGTGCCAAGGACACAAGAAGAAGAAGAAGAAGAAAAAGAAGAAGAAGAACCAATAACAACCATACACAGCAGCAACAGTAAATAACTACAGTAAAAAAAGTAAAGATAGTCCCATAGCATTTCAAATGCCGTAGGGGGTGAAGCGTTAGAGACCTCATTATGCTGGGTCATCAGCGTGTGAGGTAGGGTGACCAGTTCCTTTCCTCGCTGCCTTTACTTCCCAGATTTTCTCTGGTACCCATTTTACGAGGCTGGGTCGACCTCAGGGCCGTATTGGTCGGAAAAAAAATCCCGCTCAGCTGGGGATGCGAACCCTCGACCATTTGGTTGCTAGACGAGTGCTCTAACCACTACGCTAGCCGGCCCACAAATAACTACAACAAGAAAGAATAAACGATAATAATTTTTTAAAATAGAGAATAGAAAAAGTAAGAAAGAATAACATGAGAATAAAGAAAATTCCGACTTTGATATGCATCATTCTAACGATGATATTTCATTGTTTAAAATTTTTTTTACCTCTTTCTTTATTCATTTATTTATTTTGTTGCTTTCCCCGTGACATTATACTTCTTTTTAAAAACCTCACAGCGTTTTTTATCTTTTAACTGGACAAATAAGTGTGATAATACATAACAGAAAGATTTTATCAGAACATTGCCGAGAATCTTTTATTTTTGAACCTGACGTAATGGCCTAAAAATAGACAAGCAAAATTCCGAAACGAGGCAAATATTCCCTGTGTCACAAAAAAAAAAAGTTAATAATTGAAAATGACAATGGGAAAAAAAAGCTTGGATCACGATTTGAAATTTTAATTCACATTATCAATCCCGCTCCTTCTCTCTCCACCACCTCCCCCTCCCCCCTCCAAAAAAAAAATTTTTTTTTAATAGCCAGAACAGTTCTTAACCCCAGAACCATTGGTTTCTCCATTATCTCGGTTTTCTCTCCCCTTTCGTTGAAGTTATGTTAGTGATCTCCCTGTAACGGTGAGTTGTGAGTTCTTTGTAGAAGACGCGGGCGAAGATGTTGAGACAGGCATCAAGATGTATGATGAGTAGGTTGCCGTGGCCTTTTTCTCGTGTGAACTCCAGGAACTTCAAAGAAAGCAGAAAGAATTCTCGAAAGGCCGGCTACACCAACAGAGCTGTGGAGTCGGAGGAAATATATCGCTTATGTAAGAGTCGGAGTCGTGGGGAAATGTCTGTTTATGTAAGAGTCGGAGTCATGGGGAAATGTCTGTTTACGTAAGAGTCGGAGTCGTGGGGAAATGTCTGTTTATGTAAGAGTCGGAGTCATGGGGAAATGTCTGTTTATGTAAGAGTCGGAGTCATGGGGAAATGTCTGTTTACGTAAGAGTCGGAGTCGTGGGGAAATGTCTGTTTATGTAAGAGTCGGAGTCATGGGGAAAATGTTTGTTTATGTAAGAGTCGGAGTCATGGGGGAAAAGTTTATGAAAGAGTTGAGTCAGAGGAAATGTATCGTTTATGTAAGAGTCGGGATCTGTAGAAATGTACCTTTGTGTAAGAGGCGGAGTAGGTAGAAATGTACTGGTTATGTAAGAGTCGGAGAGGGGCGGAAGAAAAACAGAAGAGTCAGGGTTAGAGTAGAGATTTCGACATACTAACTCCACAGTTCACAAAACGTCGATTAAGTTGATCAGACTGAAAATGCTAGGGGGGGGGGGAACCTGTCTTCAAGAGTCTGTCTTCAAGAGTCTATCTCCAAGGTCTGTCTTCAAGAGTCTGTCATAGGTCTGTCTTTAGGAGTCTGTCTTTAAGAATCTGTCTTCGAGAGTCTGTCTTCAAAATCTATTTTCAAGAGTCTGTCTTCAAGAGTCTGTCAAGAGTCTGTCTTTAGGAGTTTGTCTTTAAGAATCTGTCTTCGAGAGTCTGTCTTCAAGGAGTTGTCTTCAGTTGCTCTGCGAGTTCACTGAATAGAGTTTTAGGAGATCTTGTTATTTGATACTAGTACAGTTTCCTCTCTTTCCCCTTCCTCTTTCTCTCTCTTATCTCTCTCTCTCTCTATATATATATATATATTTCTCTACATATATTTATATATATTTCTCTACACACACACATATATATATATATATATTTATTTATATATATTTCTCTACATATATATATTTCTCTACATATATGTATATATTTTTCTACATATATATATATATTTCTCTCTCTCTCGTCTCTCTTATGTCTCTGTCTGTCTGTCTCTCCTTCATCTTCTCTCTTCCCTCTAGGTCTCCTCTCTCTCTCTCTCTGTCCTCTCACTAAGCACATATCCTCCCGTATGTCCCACTGTCTCTACTACAACAATGCTCTACTCCACGTATGGGTGCTGTAAAGCAACAAAAGCAAGATAAATTCATTTCGGAAACAAAAATGTAATGATCATTTAAACAAGGGAGACAATACATACAATTTTTTTGTGCGTGAATTCTCCACAAGAGAATAAAGATCTCTCAAGACACAGCGGGCCAAATTGGATTGATCAGCGGCCTATCAGGAAAAAAAAATCCCCGATGCGCAATCGTCCTAATATGGAGACCGGTTTTTTTTTTAGTCTTCTGAGCAGCTCCTAATGACCACATTTTGAGAATTTTTCAGCACATTAGCACAAGACAGCTGCATATATTCGCAGATATTATTTGCTGTTAATTCTTGTTAGCACCGTCGCCAAGGCTATTAGAAAATCCCCGATTTCGCGCCGACAAGCCGAAAAAAGCTGGAATGGGATTACGATATATCCCTTTGTTTTTGGGATCTTCCATATACCGCTCGTTATTCTGCGGAAAACATAATCTTACCTGTGTGACCTTTACCTGGACCTGGACCAATCACAGCCCCTCCCTCATGCCCCTCACCATTCCCCCCACCCCCACAGCACCGCCACAAAAGATGTCATTCAGTTATTGCAGTGACATTTGCCAAGTCCGAAGGTCGCGAGTAACATGAAAGATACATTTAAATGTCACAAGTCACCGCCTGATTTCTGTTCCTTCCATCGCCTTCTTCGCCAGCGTGTGCAGTTTGATAGGGAGAACTAGGGAGAACTAGGGAGAACAAACGGAGCTTGTGTACTGCAAAGTAAGCGAATTAATGAACAAGAGTAGACAATGTAATTTACAAGTGTTTTAGAGGCAAGAGAAAGGAGAACAGTAAGAGCACATAACTCCAATCTCCGCTGAGATTGGCAACACCTCTACGAAGAGAAGAAAAGACTAGTCATTAACCCTTTGGCCACGACCAAGTCAACTTAAACATCCAAAGAAAATCCAAGTAGATAATGAAAAAAAAAATAACCTCATACACAGGATACAAATGTGTTTCTTTATATCTTTATATTAAACATTATCAAAATCCAAAGAGAAAAGTAATTTTAAAAAAACACATTTAATAAGACCATCTGGTGTTTTTTACGAGTCCTAAAATGCTATATTGAGCCTATCTTGTTGTATGGAAGTGAATCATGGACAATAGGCAAGTCTGCACAAAAATCACTGGAAGCAGCAGAAATGTGGTTTATTAGAAGAATGTTGCGAATCCCCTGGACAGCAAAAATAACTAATGAAGAATGTATGACAAGAACTGGAGAGACAAAAAAACCTTGTCAAAAAGATAAGAGAGAGACAATTTACTTTCATAGGATATGCAATGAGAAGAGGGGGCATTGAAAATATTATAACAACAGGAAAAATAGAAGGAAGAAGATCAAGAGGAAGACCAAGAAAAATGATACTGGACAGTCTGACGGGATGGTGTGAAAGGAGATCACCAACAGGAACTGATGGCCTGCATGAAGGATCGGGTACTCTGGAGAAGCATAATAGCCAACGCCAGTCGGCACGGCACCTGATGATGATGATGTTTTTTAACCTTAGTATGACCTATTGCCTATTTTAAAGTTTCACAGTAGTTTAAAATTTCACACGTTTCACATTACGGAACAAAAACTTATTTATACAGTTACTTTTTTTTAATTAACAAAACCTCGCAAATGGTTCAGTGCTAGTAAAGAGTTAAAGTTCTAGTACGAGATAATTATTGAAAAGCCAACTACAGGGGAAGGTTCTGAGCTGCAAAGGTTCGAACTTCAGTCTATAGACAGTATGTTTTTGTCCAGCAAGTTATAGACAGGACGCAGTTTGTCCAGATTTCTTGTCAATGACAGTTTCAAAACAATCACAGGCAAAAACAGAACCAGACCTTTTTTTTCGATACAGGTACAGACTTTCATGTTGGAACATTTAGTTCCGTTTATATTAACAAGACACGCAACATCTAAAAGTCAAAGGAAAGTCAACACAGCGGGAATGAAGTACTTCAGAGGGAAGAGTACAAGAATAACTAGAACAAATAGAACCAGAAATGGAACCATCAGGCCCATAGTCTGGAGTAATACCAGTATTAAACTACATCCAGAAACGAGTTAAATAGTTTGTTTACGTGACACAGCCTAGCAGGTCACACTGTTTACATTGTTGCTTTCAGGTGGCGTGACCTAGATTTGCCCAGATCGTCTTGGTGACATATAGCGGCATCAGATCTCCAGATTCTGTACTAGTTTATACATATGACTGTAACTTGAGTTTTCAAGGCAACGGTTTGTTTGGGGGGTTTTTTTTTCACGTTTAGCCAACGCAGATAAACAATTTAAAAAAACATCACCTGAATTTGAATTATCATCATCATGTGCCATGCCTGGAGGCGTCGTGCACCTTATCTCTCCACAGTTTCCGATCTTTCATGTTTTCCATCGGTTCTGTTGTTGTGTTTCTAATGTGCCATTTTGTCAAGCCATCTAAGATTTTCTCTCCCGGTCTACCTCTTCCTTTCCTGAATCCAATTTTCCCTGTTTTCACGACAGTTTCCATGTCTCCTATTAATATGGCTACAGAACATGGACTATCTCCTCCATAATGTTGTCTTTAAGATTCTTTTCTCATTGGCTCTTTTCTTAGCCATTTGTTATTTTTGCTGTCCATGGTATTCTTAACATTCTTTGTACCTGAATCCAGTTTTTCTTTCAGTGACAAAAATGGTCTATTACGTGAGATAGCTGGATATTCTACACTTGCTGTTCTCCATAACAGAACTACCTGTAAAGGGAACGCAGTAAGGTGTCAAATGACTGCAAGCGACTGATGGGAAGTGACATTAGAGAGACGGAGATACATGGCGGCCACTAGCAATGTGCGTCAGTTGTGCAGGCTGTTGCGAATAGTGAGTTTTGGGCTAAAAAAAACCCATAGACCTACATCATATACATTAAATAAAGTGACAGTTGAAGTACGCAAGTGACAGTGTGTTCGACAGGTGATGAGAGAATAAATTAATCTGACACTGATACGTGGAATCTAGTTTTCTGCGAAAACTACATGTGCGTGCCCTGTTGAGGACTTCTCTACATGTGCGTGCCCTGTTGAGGACTTCTCTACATGTCTGTGCCCTGTTGAGAACCTCTCTACATATGTGAACTCTGTTGAGAATCTCTCTACATGTGCGTGCCCTGTTGAGAACCTCTCTACATGTGCGTGTGCCATGTTGAGAACCTCTCTACATGTGTGTGCCATGCTGAGAACCTCTCTTCATACCAACACAAATAAAGATAATTCATAATATTTAACAACCGTCTCCATTGTTCTCGTCTGGCATCATAAATGTCATTTGTCTTATTTATTACGACCTTTTATGATAGTAACTGGCTTTGAGAGTTCTTCCCAATAGAGCATCGAGTCATACACTGTTATAACGGCTACATGCAGACACTGTACAACAGAAAAACACCACCACTGACAACTGAAGAAAATGCAGTAAGAGATCATCCATTCAAGAGATGGATGGAGGAAATAACAGAAATCAATAAAAACCCACTTATATGAAGTAAATCAGACCTGCCCTGTCAAGAGTATATTCCGCTCGATCCAGTAAGGTACCAGAGGAAGGAGATAAGACAAAACAACACGTGTTTTGTGGGAAAACTTTTACATTTGCCTCACAACATCACTCCGCGGATAAGAGCTATGTTTGACGTACACATTGTACTCTTACAAGCTTAGGGGTTGGGACACTGTCCAGTCTGCCAATCATATGCTAGCGTCAGAGTTGGCGAACCATTCCCGACCAAGACCCTATCCTACATCTTCTTTGGCACCACCAGTAACACGCCTAGCTTAGCTAACGGGGCAGGGATCATCATAGCACCCATGGTAGTGGAGCCTGCTAAAGAAGCTTTGGACGCCCCATGCTCTTTAGCTCCACTCCGGGGCTGAAGAAAAAAGGACCCACTGTAACCCGCTCCTAAACCGACACCATGCTGCGCTTCAACACCTTCACAGGATTACCTGGACAGAACACCAGCACGCAGAGCCAGTGAGAAAGGAGACACGACAAGACAAGACGCCATCTTGCTTTTCTTTGTTAAATACAAGATTAGCTCTACACATATAACAACATAATAAAACAGCCGGATTTTCCACATATTGACAACTCACAAGTGCCAGCCCACCTACCAGGGTATATGTAAACTTTGGTCAGGGCAAGTTTCGGTGCCTCCGGCTTGAGAGGGAGGCTGTGGATGCTAATGACAACCTCCACGCTGGCCTGTGCCGCTATCCTCAGGCAGTTCATGAAGAAGACCACGCCCTGTACAGAAACAGGTGAAGAACACTTTCACCTGTAATGTTTCTCTTGTAAGAACTAAACAGTATTAAACAGCTCTCTAATCTGAAACAATAAAGTAGAGGCACTGATGATTTGTTACAGAGATTCACACTTGCTGAAGTCAGATATTTTATTTTATTTGAGAGTTTCCACAATTTCATTCTCTAGTTTTCCACAATTTCATTTTCTAGTTTTCCACAATTTCATCTTCTAGTTTTCCACAATTTCATTTTCTAGTTTTCCACAATTTCATTCTATAGTTTTCCACAATTTCATTTTCTAGTTTTCCACAATTTCATTTTCTAGTTTTCCACAGTTTCATTCTCTAGTTTTCCACAGATTCTGATACAAGTTTTCCAGCTTCTTCCATTTTCTCCTTGTCACTTGTAGCGTTGATGACTGAATGTTAATAAGCAAATCAAGATCACTGATTCTTGATTTTAGGCTCTTTGGTCATGCCCACCTCCTGAGATTCCACACAAGGCATCTCTGTCACTTCGCATAATATCAGAGAAAGACTTCTGAAATGCTACATGCGGCGTGTTTTACTCTATGGAAGAGACGTGGACAATGAGCAGGCCATGCAAGATTACTAGAGGCAAAAAAGAAATATGGGTTATCAGAAGAATGTTAAGAGTATCATGGCTAGCTGAGCTGACAATGTTTAAACAAAAGGAAATGGGCAATCGACGTTCATTGGACATATAATGACAATGATAAAATATCAACAACATGAAAGATAAATTGGAATGGAGGTAGAAAGGAGACAACAAAGAAGATTATGGAAAATCTACTGAAACGACACGATAAAAAGTTACCAAAAGATCTTGTTGAAAATATGAAGGATCGAGATCTTTGGAGAGACATGATCGCTGAGGTCTTCTCAGGCCGATTGATGGTGATCATACCTGATTCATACTTGAAGTTATTAGTTCCTTCTATCTGTTTTTTTTTGGTTTTTTGTTTTGTTTTTCTGAATGACTGAATTCGTCAGTTACATAGGCCATAGCAGACTGTCATATTTGGGTTAGGAACTGGATGCTGCAGACCACGGAATCATCTCTGCGGACTGGAACATCCTATGCAATCCTTGACATAACGGAGTAAAGACTTGTTGAAATTTTTGTATATTTCTAGACATGCACATTTCAGACTTGGCCATGGCGTCCAGATGTTAGTTATGGGGTTGCAACAACAACATGGAAGAGCTGTGTGTGCCTCATTCTGGAGAAAGTGCTTCAGATATAGCCCCACCTGGATATGAAGACCAGAATAATATGAAGTTTTCTAGTGGTTCGGCAAGATCCTGGGTAACGTCTGTCAGATAATTAGTTGTATTTATCCTCCGTGTTGAGATCTATGTAGGAGTTATCTTTGTGCATGGAACTGAAGAGCAATATTCTCTCTCAGGTTCTGCAACTCGTGAGCAAAAATATTCACTCCGTGTTCAGATGTATTCTCAAAACTTTTCCTCGTGCAAATGTGCTCCATAGCGTCAAGTCACAAAATGTAGTTTAACGTTCTCACAGAAAAGAAAAATATTAAAATTCGATGAAATCGTTACAAATCAGTACACATTTTTCATTAGCTGTAACATACCACATAGTATGATAAGGAAAATGTAAATAAAGAGGAACTATTTTTTTTCTCTTTTTATTTTATGTTATTGCTTTCTTGTGTGGTGTATAAAATATCGTGCTTGGCGACCTCGCTGTGATGAACAAATTGGATCAATGTAAGACTGTTTTAGTATACACTTTTTGTGTTCCTGTAAACAGCCTGTTAACAAGGTAAAGATCTATGTCGGTCCTAATAATCTTGCTTTGGTGTCATCTCCCGGAATTTAAGAAAAAACAAAAAAATACCAAGGAACGCGCCATATTCAAATCTTTGTCCTTGCTTTAGTATCTCTACTACGAAATCTCTGATAATATTTTAAATGTAATCTTCGGCTTTATGTCTTTATTTTGACTACGGAGCCGTTACTGGTTATGTATGTATTGCTTCCAGAGTGCATACATTACTGATTATATGATTGCTTTCATAACGAATCAGTTATTGATCATTTTTATTGCTCTCATAATACGCCACTCAGTGGTTACTTTTCTCTTGTTTTAGTGATGGCTAACTGACTGGTTCTTCTAGGTTCATTAGCCATATAATGAGAAGTGGAGGAATCGAAACTGAAAACATGGGAAATGAGAGGCAGGAAAGTAAAAGTTAGACCAAGAGAGGAAATCTTAGATGGCCTGACAAGATGGCACGGGAGAAGATCGCCAACAGAAGCGATGGAAAGCATGTGGGGAGACACGGTCATCGATGCCTCCCTGCAAAGTATATGATGATGATGATGATGACGATGATGATGATGATGATGATGATGAATGACTGGTTGGGTTTCTTTTCTTTTCTAAATGGGTCATCTCTGGCTGTTGTTCTGTTGTTGTTATGTTGGACTAAGAAGTGGATATTTTTCTATTGTCTGCGGGGTTAGCCCAATATCTGCTCATTATGTTTTAAGTTTCTCAACGGGACTCTTACGCTTAGTAGGTTATCTACTTACGCCCTGCCGATGAAGGGACCTGTGGGTTTCGAACCAGTTAGAGGCTGGTTGAACAATGTAACAACTTGGCCCTGACACGCCATTGTGTGCAGGGTCCAGGTTTATAACGATCACCTGCACCAGGAAGCTCTTCAGGTAGTTGTAGGAACCTGCAGGATGTTAACATAACTCAAAGTCTCGTGTACGATACACCAAAACAACACAATATAATTTAACTCATAGACTGTAGACGATTCACATATTGGTGATTGTTACAGTCTGCAGATACACACAAGTTAACATAACTATCACATGGATGTAGCCAAATAAAAGAAAATTATAAGAAAACTGCACATGGCTATATAAAAACTACAGCATACAAGATTTCTAGATGGCTATTTAAACATAAGCACATTAGGCTTTCCAGATGGCTATATAAAACCTACAGCATACAAGACATTCTAGATGGCTATATAAAACATACAGCATACAAGACTTTCTAGATGGCTACATAAAACCTACAGGATGCTATACTTTCTAGATGGCTATATAAAACCTACAGCATACTAAACTTTCTAGATGGCTATATAAAACCTATAGTATACTAGACTTTCTAGGTGGCTATATTAAACCTACAGCATACAAGACTTTCTGGATGGCTATATAAAACCTACAAAATACAAGACTTTCTAAATGGCTATATAATACCTACACTATACTAGACTTTCTAGATAGCTATATAAAACCTACAGCATACAAGACATTCTAGATGGCTATATAAAACATACAGCATACTAGACTTTCTAGATGACTACATAAAACCTACAGGATGCTATACTTTCCAGATGGCTATATAAAACCTACAGCATACTAAAATTTCTAGATGACTATATAAAACCTATAGTATACTAGACTTTATAGGTGGCTATATTAAACCTACAGCATACAAGACTTTCTGGATGGCTATATAAAACATACAGAATACAAGACTTTCTAGATGGCTATATAATACCTACACTATATAAGACTTTCTAGATAGCTATATAAAACCTACAGCATACAAGACTTTCTAGGTGGCTATATAATACCTCCACTACACTAGACTTTCTAGATAGCTATATAAAACCTACAGCATACAAGACTTTCTAGATGGCTATATAAAACCTATAGAATACTAGACTTTATAGATGGCTATATAAAACCTACAGCATATTAGATTTTCTAAATAGCTATATAAAACCTACAAGATACTAGACTTTTTATATGGCTATATAAAACCAAAGGATACTAGGCTTTCTAGATGACTATATAAAACCTACACCATACTAGACTTTCTAGATTCATTCATTCATTCATTTGCATGTCCCTTGCGGAACTTTGCCTCCCAAACAGAACTACTGTAGGCCTCTCGGTTGTGAGCAAGATGGCCTGCTGCTGTTGCATCCATTTCCAGATCGTCAACGATGTCTTGCAGCCATCTTCGTCTTGGTCTTCCTCTTTTTCTTTTTCCCATTATGTATCCTTCCAATACGGTCTTCTCTAAATTATCATGACGTTTAATGTGTCCAAAATATTTCAGTTTTCTCTCTTTAATCCTCTTCACTAGCCAGCCTTCTTCAATATTAAGCTCTTGTAGTATAGATATATTTGTTCTTTTTTGTGTCCACAATATTTGGAGAACTCTTTCTAGATGGCTATGTAAAATCTACATCATACTAGATTTTTTTACATGTACATTAAACCTGCTGGATATTAGGCTTCTATGTGTCTATATTAAACAAGAAGGATCTTAGGCTTCCATGTGTCTATACTAAATATGCAGGATATTAGGCTTCAATGTGTCTATATTAAACATGCAGGATATTAGGCTTCAATGTGCCTATATTAAACATGAAAGATATTAGGCTTCTATGTGCCTATATTAAACATGAAGAATATTAGGCTTCTATGTGCCTATATTAAACATGAAGAATATTAGGCTTCTATGTGCCTATATTAAACATGAAAAATATTAGGCTTCTATGTGCCTATATTAAACATGAAGAATATTAGGCTTCTATGTGCCTATATTAAACATGAAGAATTTTAGGCTTCTATGTGCCTATATTAAACATGAAGAATATTAGGCTTCTATGTGCCTATATTAAACATGAAGAATATTAGGCTTCTATGTGCCTATATTAAACATGAAGAATATTAGGCTTCTATGTGCCTATATTAAACATGAAGAATATTAGGCTTCTATGTGCCTATATTAAACATGAAGAATATTAGGCTTCTATGTGCCTATATTAAACATGAAGAATATTAGGCTTCTATGTGACTATATTAAACATGAAGAATATTAGGCTTCTATGTGTCTATATTAAACATGAAGAATATTAGGCTTCCATGTGTCTATATTAAACATAAAGAATATTAGGCTTCCATGTGTCTCTATTAAACATAAAGAATATTAGGCTTCTATGTGCCTATATTAAACATGAAGAATATTAGGCTTGTATATGCCTATATTAAACATGAAGAATATTAGGCTTCTATGTGCCTGTATTAAACATGAAGAATATTAGGCTTTTATGTGTCTATATTAAACATGAAGAATATTAGGCTTCTATGTGTCTATATTAAACATGAAGAATATTAGGCTTCTATGTGCCTATATTAAACATGAAGAATATTAGGCTTCTATGTGCCTATATTAAACATGAAGAATATTAGGCTTCTATGTGCCTATATTAAACATGAAGAATATTAGGCTTCTATGTGCCTATATTAAACATGAAGAATATTAGGCTTCTATGTGCCTATATTAAACATGAAGAATATTAGGCTTCTATGTGCCTATATTAAACATGAAGAATATTAGGCTTCTATGTGCCTATATTAAACATGAAGAATATTAGACTTCTATGTGTCTATGAAAGCCAGCCACTGGAAGTCCCCAGCCCGACTGCAGACCTCCTGGAACCTAAACACAAGATGCAAATAGGCAGCTGGAATGTACGAAAACTAAACCAGACTGGAAAACTAGCACAAACCATCAAGGAAAGGCACAGATACAAACTAGACATACTAGGAATACAAGAAGCAAGATGGACAGGACAAGGCAGAAGGAAATTAACAACACAGCACACAGAAGATACAATAATATGGTCAGGTAAAGAAGATCTTCATGAAGGAGGAGTAGCAATGATTATAACAAAAGAAGCATCAAGAGCACTGCTGAAATGGACCCCAATAAATGAGAGATTATTATATGCACGGTTCAACTCAAGATTCACGAAGCTGTCTGTTATAGTTTGTTATGCACCAACAGAAGCAGCTGAAGAGGAATTAAAAGAAGATTTTTACAACAGCCTCCAAGCAACAGTAGAAACAATACCCAAGCATGATATACTGCTCATCCTGGGCGACTTCAATGCAAAAGTAAGTGAAGGAAATGAAGATAGAAGAAGAATCATGGGAAGAGAAGGAATAGGAGAAATAAATGAAAATGGAGAAAGACTGTACAGTTTCTGTGAAGAAAACATGATGACCATCGGAGGGACAATTTTCCAACACAAAAACATCCATAAGGTGACTTGGAGGTCACCAGATGAAACCACAGAAAACCAAATCGATCACATACTAATAAACAACAAGTGGAAACGGTCACTACAAGATGTGCGAGTAAGGAAAGGAGCAGATGTAGAAAGTGATCACAACCTTCTGGTAGCAAAAATAAAACTAAAATTAAGGAAAGCCAAAATCGGAGAACACAGAAATATACATTTTGATACAAGAAAACTGATAGACCAGCAAACAAGAAATGAATTCTCAATAGTACTTAAGAACCGCTTCAGTGTCCTACAAGACGAAGCAGAAATGTCCATATTAGAGTTCAGTAAAACACTACAGGAAACAGCAAAAGAGGTGCTGAGATATCAGAAAAGGAGAAAAGAGGAATGGATAAGCGAGACCACATGGGAAAAGATAGAGCAAAGAAAAGAAATCAAGAAAAAATTACTGAACACCAAATCACAACGGCTTAAAGAACGAGTTTTAAGTAATTATGCACAAAATGACAAAGAAGTGAAGGAATCATGCCGTCAAGATAAACGTCAATATTATGACAACTTAGCAGAAACAGCAGAGAAAGCAGCATATACAAATGACATGAAAACCATATATAAAATCACAAAGCAGATGATAGGTAACTTCAACACAAGATGTGAAAGTGCAGTAAGAACACAAAATGGACAACTGGTCAGTGGAGAAAGAGAAAAAATTGAAAGATGGAGGGAACACTTTAACACCCTACTAAACAGAACACAAGTAGCACAAACAATAGACATACCTGAAGCAAAAACGGAACTAAACATCAATACAGGACCAATAACAATAAATGAAGTAAAGGAGGTGATAAAGAAGCTAAAATCAGACAGGGCACCAGGTGAAGATGAAGTGACTGCTGAGATGTTGAAAGCAGAAGAAACAGAAACACCAAAACAACTTTGCCGGATATTACAACAAATTTGAGATCTAGAAAAAGCCCCAGAGGAGTGGAAAACTGGGCTTATAGTAAAACTACCAAAGAAGGGTGACCTCAGAGATTGCGGGAACTGGAGAGGCATTACCCTACTGCCACTCACCAGTAAAGTATTTTGCAGAGTAATCATCAACAGAATTGTACCAACACTTGAGGAAAACTTCGGAAAGAGCAGGCAGGATTTAGGAAAGGAAGATCATGCATAGACCACATATCTGTACTTAGACAAATATTAGAACAGGCAAATAAATGGCATAGCACAACATATGCATTATTCATAGATTTTGAGAAAGCCTTTGACAGTGTCAACAGAGATGCACTGTGGAAAATCCTAAGATGGCATGGCCTCCCCCATAAAATAGTTAATGTAATCAAAGCCCTATACGAGGGTTTTCAGTGCAAAGTTATCTGTGGAGAACATACCTCCAGCAGCTTTAGGGTACAAACAGGAGTGAAACAGGGATGTGTACTATCACCAACATTATTTATCTTGGCAGTAGACTGGTTAATGAAGGAGGCAACATCAGACAAACGCAGAGGATTACAATGGACCCTTGACACAGTGCTGGAGGACCTTGGCTTTGCAGACGACATTTGTCTATTATCAAGCAGTCACAAAGATATGCAAGATAAAATAAACAAGCTAACTCAGAATGCAAACAACATAGGACTAAAGATCAACGTAGGAAAGACAAAGTTAATGAAGCAAAATGTGAACAACAGAAATGTACTCAGAGTAGATAACAAGTTAGTGGAGGAGGTCAACGAATTTGTATACCTTGGCAGCAGAGTAGTAGAAAATGGAGACGGCATAGAGGACATCAACAGCAGACTTACTAGAGCAAACCAGGCTTTTGCAATGCTGCAGACTATATGGAAATAAAAAAAACTAAGCATAAATATGAAAATCAGTATATTTAAGAGTAATGTCCTAAGTGTACTACTCTATGGAAGTGAATGCTGGAAAATCACCAAAACCATAGAAAACAAGTTGAATTCTTTCCAGACTAAATGTTTACGAAGAATTAAAAAAATATTTTGGCCAAACACCATAAGAAATAACATCTTATTGGCAGAAATGCAGATGAAACCACTGACAACAATTATTGAGGAAAGATGCTGGCCATGGTTGGGACATGTGCTTCGAATGACTGACAACTCACTACCAAAAATAGCACTAAGATGGACACCACAGGGAAACAGAAGTAAGGGTAGACCAAAAGAGACGTGGAGAAGAACAACAGAAAGGATGTTGAGCAATAGAGGGCTCACCTGGGCAAGAGCAGAAAAAAGTCGAAGGACAAGCATTTGTGGAAAACCCTTGCAGAAGCACCATGTGCCCTGGGCACTTAAAGTTAAGAGAGAGAGATAGATATTAAACATGAAAATATTAGGCTTATATGTGCCTATATTAAACATGAAAATATTAGACTTGCATGTGCATATATTAAACATCAAAATATTAGACTTATATGTGCCTATATAAAAAAAGCAGGATATTAGGCTTCTGTGTGCCTATATTAAACATGAAGAATATTAGACTTCTATGTGCCTTTATTAAAAATGAAAATATTCGGGTTCTATGTGTCCATATTAAACATGAAGAATATTAGGCTTCTATATGTCTATATTAAACATGAAAATATTAGTCTTCCATGTGTGTATATTAAGCATGAAAATATTAGGCTTCTATGTGCCTATATTAAACATGAAGAATATTAGGCTTCTATGTGTCTATATTAAATATGAAGAATGTTAGGCTTCTATGTGTCTATATTAAACATGAAGAATATTAGGCTTCTATGTGTCTATATTAAACATGAAGAATATTAGGCTTCTATGTGCCTAAACATGAAGAATATTAGGCTTCTATGTGCCTATATTAAACATGAAGAATATTAGGCTTCTATATGCCTATATTAAACATGAAGAATATTAGGCTTCTATGTGTCTATATTAAACATGAAGAATATTAGGCTTCTATGTGTCTATATTAAACATGAAGAATATTAGGCTTCTATGTGACTATGTTAAACATGAAGAATATTAGGCTTCTATGTGACTATGTTAAACATGAAGAATATTAGGCTTCTATGTGTCTATATTAAACATGAAGAATATTAGGCTTCTATGTGTCTATATTAAACATGAAGAATATTAGTCTTCTATGTGCCTAAACATGAAGAATATTAGGCTTCTATGTGCCTATATTAAACATGAAGAATATTAGGCTTCTATATGCCTATATTAAACGTGAAGAATATTAGGCTTCTATGTGTCTATATTAAACATGAAGAATATTAGGCTTCTATGTGCCTATATCAAACATGAAGAATATTAGACTTCTATGTGCCTATATTAAACATTAAGAATATTAGGCTTCTGTGTGCCTATATTAAACATGAAGTATATTAGGCTTTTTTTGTGCCTATATTAAACATGAAGAATATTAGGCTTCTATGTGCCTATATTAAACATGAAGAATATTAGGCTTCTATGTGTCTATATTAAACATGAAGAATATTAGGCTTCTATGTGTCTATATTAAACATGAAGAATATTAGGCTTCTATGTGCCTAAACATGAAGAATATTAGGCTTCTATGTGCCTATATTAAACATGAAGAATATTAGGCTTCTATGTGCCTATATTAAACATGAAGAATATTAGACTTCTATGTGCCTATATTAAACATGAAGAATATTAGGCTTCTATGTGCCTATATTAAACATGAAGAATATTAGACTTCTGTGTGCCTAAACATGAAGAATATTAGGCTTCTATATGCCTATATTAAACATGAAGAATATTAGGCTTCTATGTGCCTATATTAACATGAAGAATATTAGACTTCTATGTGCCTATATTAAACATGAAGAATATTAGGCTTCTATGTGCCTATATTAAACATGAAGAATATTAGACTTCTGTGTGCCTAAACATGAAGAATATTAGGCTTCTATATGCCTATATTAAACATGAAGAATATTAGGCTTCTATGTGCCTAAACATGAAGAATATTAGGCTTCTATGTGTCTATATTAAACATGAAGAATATTAGGCTTCTATGTGCCTAAACATGAAGAATATTAGGCTTCTATGTGCCTAAACATGAAGAATATTAGGCTTCTATGTGTCAATATTAAACATGAAGAATATTAGGCTTCTATGTGCCTAAACATGAAGAATATTAGGCTTCTATGTGCCTATATTAAACATGAAGAATATTAGGCTTCTATGTGCCTAAACATGAAGAATATTAGGCTTCTATGTGTCTATATTAAACATGAAGAATATTAGGCTTCTATGTGCCTATATTAAACATGAAGAATATTAGGCTTCTATGTGCCTAAACATGAAGAATATTAGGCTTCTATGTGTCTTTATTAAACATGAAGATTATTAGGCTTCTATGTGTCTATATTAAACATGCAGGATATTAGGCTTCTATGTGTCTATATTAAACATGACGATTATTAGGCTTCTATGTGCCTATATTAAACATGCAGGATATTAGGCTTCTATGTGCCTATATTAAACATGCAGGATATTAGACTTCTATGTGCCTATATTAAACATGAAAATATTAGGCTTGTATATGCCTATATTAAACATGAAAATATTAGGCTTCTGTGTGCCTATATTAAACATGAAGAATATTAGGCTTCTATGTGTCTATATTAAACATGAAGAATATTAGGCTTCTATGTGTCTATATTAAACATGAAAAATATTAGGCTTCTATGTGTCTATATTAAACATGAAAAATATTAGACTTCTGTGTGCCTATATTAAACATGCAGGATATTAGGTTTCTGTGTGTCTATATTAAACATGCAGGATATTAGACTTCTATGTGCCTATATTAAACATTCAGGATATTATGTTTCTATGTGTCTATATCAAACACGCAGGATATTAGGTTTCTGTGTGTCTATATTAAACATGCAGGATATTAGACTTCTATGTGCCTATATTAAACATGCAGGATATTAGGTTTCTATGTGTCTATATTAAACATGAAGGATATTAGGTTTCTGTGTGCCTATATTAAACATGCAGGATATTAGGTTTCTATGTGTCTATATTAAACATGCAGGATATTAGGTTTCTGTGTGCCTATATTAAACATGCAGGATATTAGACTTCTATGTCCCTGTATTAAACTTGCAGGATATTAGACTTCTATGTGTCTATGTGAAACATGAAAATATTAGGCTTCTATGTGCCTATATTAAACATGAAGAATATTAGGCTTCTATGTGTCTGTATTAAACCTGGGGGATGTTAGGCTTTTACGTGTCTCTATTAAACCTGTGGGATATTAGGCTTCTGTGTGTTTCTATTAAACTTGCAGGATATTAGGCTTCTATGTGTCTCTATTAAACCTGCAGGATATTAGGCTTCTATGTGTCTATATTAAAGCTGCAGAATACTAAGCTTCTATGTGTCTATATTAAAGCTGCATGATATTAGGCTTCTATGTGTCTCTATTAAACCTGCAGGATGTTAGGCTTCTATTTGTCTATATTAAACCTGCAGGATATTAGGCTTCCATGTGTCTCTATTTAACCTGCATGATATTAGACTTCTATATGTCTATATTAAACCTGTAGGATACTAGACTTGTATATGTCTATATTAAACCACAGGAAACTAAACATATATTTCTATATTAAACCTGCAGGATACTATATTTCTATATCCTTAAATAAAACATGCAGGACACTAGACTTCTATATCCTTAAATAAAACATGCAGGACACTAGACTTCTATATCCTTAAATAAAACATGCAGGACACTAGACTTCTATGTATCTAAATAAAACGTGCAGCATAGTAGACTTCTATGTCCTTAAATAAAACCTGCCGGACACTAGGCTTCTATATCCTTAAATAAAACCTGCAAGATACTAGACTTCTATATCCCTAAATAAAACCTGCAAGATACTAGTCTTCTATATCCCTATATAAAACCTGCAGGATACTAGACTTCTATATCCCTAAATAAAACCTGCAAGATACTAGTCTTCTATATCCCTAAATAAAACCTGCAAGATACTAGTCTTCTATATCCCTAAATAAAACCTGCATAATACTATACTTCTATATCCCTAAATAAAACCTGCAGGATACTATACTTCTATATCCCTAAATAAAACCTGCAAGATACTAGTCTTCTATATGTCTAAATAAAACCTGCAGGATACTAGACTTCTATATCCCTAAATAAAACCTGCAAGATACTAGTCTTCTATATACTTAAATAAAACCTGCAGGATACTAGACTTCTATATCCCTAAATAAAACCTGCAGGATACTAGACTTCTATATCCCTAAATAAAACCTGCAGGATACTAGACTTCTATATCCCTAAATAAAACCTGCAAGATACTAGTCTTCTATATCCCTAAATAAAACCTGCAGGATACTAGTCTTCTATATCCCTAAATAAAACCTGCAGGATACTAGACTTCTATATCCCTAAATAAAACCTGCAGGATACTATACTTCTATATCCCTAAATAAAACCTGCAAGATACTAGTCTTCTATATCCCTAAATAAAACCTGCAGGATACTAGACTTCTATATCCCTAAATAAAACCTGCAGGATACTAGACTTCTATATCCCTAAATAAAACCTGCAAGACACTAAATCAAACATTTTTTCCGAATAAACACAAAGTCGATTAATACCAAAGAACCAGCCCCCCCCCCCCCCACGCTCCCCACATCTAACATACTCAGGACAGCCACAAACTGAACGTTGACCTACATAAAGAACTCACCGTCTTCTGGAGGCCGCCAGGACAAATTGACGAACTGGTGCTCCCCATCCTGTGACCTGTCAACCCTGAGGTCAACTGGCTCCGCAGCGATGTCAGGTCCACTTGTCTCCTTTGTCGGTAATCCTGACAAAAACAAAGGTCTTTGTAGACAATTTGCTGCTGCTACTATTACTAATACTCTCTCTCTCTCTCTCTCTCTCTCTCTCTCTCTCTCTCTGAACCTTAAGTGCCCAGGGCACATGGAGCTTCTGCAAGGGTTTTCCACAAATGCCTGTCCTTCGCCCTTTTTTCTGCTCTTGCCCAGGTGAGCCCTCTATTGCTCAACATCCTTTCTGTTGTTCTTCTCCATGTCTCTTTTGGTCTACCCTTACTAATACTAACACTACTACTACTACTACTACTACTACTACTACTACTACCACTACTAATACTTATACTACCACCAACACTGTTACTACGACTACAGCTACTACTACTGTTATTACTAATACTATACTGTCCAAAACAAAACAAAACAAAAACAAACAAAACAAAAACAAAAAGAAACACATAGCTACTGATGACCAATTATTGTAGCCATAACTATGATACTCTATAGCTTTTTAAACTGAATGAATAAAATGTCCAAATTGCACACAATAATACCTAAGGGTTTAAACACCCATTTGACAGTTTCGTGCATCTGTGTGACGAGAATTTGTTAGTCTCAGGGGTTCTCAAGTTAATATGGCGTGTGGTCTCCACTTGCATCGATCAGCGACTGGCATCTCTTGGACATAGATGTGATCAGTGACTGGCATCTCCTGGGCATAGATGAGATCAGCGACTGGCATCTCCGGATCATAGATGCGATCAGCGACTGGCATCTCCTGGGCATAGATGAGATCAGCAACTAGCATCTCCTGATCATAGTTGTGATCAGCGACTGGCATCTCCTAGGCATAGATGCGATCAGCGACTGGCATCTCCTGGGCATAGATGTGATCAGGTGTCTGATGTGCGCCTCGGTGAGGTCATCGTGCCACCAGCCCAGCTTCATGCAGTCTATTCCGGACAGTTTGATCAGAAACATGATGTCCTGCAAGCAATGACTAGGCACTTGAGGAAGCTGTTGTAAACCTGTTTCTGAGGTGATGAACCAGAATAAAGCGATCATCAGCTGCTGTTGTCACCCTGGGTCGTCCACTGCGGTGACGGCCTTCAGCTGAGCCAGTGGCTTGGAAACGGTACCAAAGTCGACTGATGGTACTCTGCTGCACATTTAAATGCCTGGCAACCTGACTTTGACTTTACGATAGACGAGTCATAATTGTCCGCTTCAAAATTAACTGAATTTGTTTGTGTAACCTCATCCTTTTATAGGGTTCCATGTGCGTGGGAAGTGAGTTCTGCTCACCACAAAAATCACGACTTTTCCATAAACGCAAGGTGAGTTATGGTGAAACAATGCATCATTAGCAAGGGCAGCTATACACAAGAATAGAAAAATTCACGCTAAATCATGGACCGGATATCTTGGTGATAATTTTGGTTTGGTCTGAGATATCTGGGGAAAAAACATTTGTCATAACATATAAAAAAATGAAGCTTATATAAGTTATGCGTTTCTTTTTTGGGCAGTGTACTTATGGCATTCTTACAGCACAGATATAATTACAACACAGGTATAATTACAGCACAGATATAATTACAGCAGCTAAAATTAGCGCTGGACTGCAAACAACAAATAGAACAGCACGGATATCAGATAACACATAGAAATCCATACATGAAAGACGAGCAGCCAAATTAGCCATGTTGAGTGTAAAAACAGATCTTGAAAGAGGTTTGGCAAAAGCAACATAGAAAGAACTAGCCAATAAAGTAAAAAGTTCAGCTTGAAGGGATAAAAGATAATACATGGACAATATGACGAAAGAAGCGGAGAAGACAGCAAAACCAGGAGACAGCAAAACTCTATATAGCATACAAAAGAGGCTAACAAGTACTACTGCATCCAAAGAAAGACCAATCCTTAGCAAAACTGGCATACTATTAACATCAAGTAAAGACCAAAAGCAAAGATGGCCCGAACACTTCCAAGAATTGCTTAATCGATCACATCCAAAAGAACTGATTAGACTTTGGAACAGATTTACCATTCCCACAATAAATGTAAAACTATATGAAATTACATTGCATGAAATTGAAACAGCAGTGAATCTAATGGCTAACAACAAAGCCGCAGATGAAGATAAAATAAAAGCCGAAATGTTAAAAGCTATTAATGTGGACAACGTGAAACAACTACAGAGAATGTTCAATAAAGTTTGGAAAGATGAAAAAGTCCCTTCTAAATGGAAAAAAGGAATCATTGTTAAAATACCAAAAAAGGCAACCTTAGCGACTGCAATAACTGGAGGGGTGTAATCTTACTATCAGTTGTGTCAAAAGTATTGTGCAAAGTTATTCTGAATAGAATTAAGGATATAGTGGATGCTGCTATGAGAGAATAACAGGCAAGATATCGAAAAGGGAGAAGCTGTTTCGACCAGATCTTTACTCTAAGAATAATACTAGAAGAACAAATTGAAAAGTAAAGACCGTTAATCTTGAACTTCATAGACTTTAAAAAGGCATTTGATAGCATACACAGAGAATCATTATGGAGGATTTTAAGAATATATGGAATATCATCTAAGACTGTCAACATCATTAGTGACCTCTACAATGGATATGTTTGTGCAGTCAATACAGATAAAGGAATGAGTGAATGGTTCAAGATTGAAACAGGCGTGAAACAAGGATGTATATTATCTCCCTTGTTTTTTGGAATTCCCATAGACTTCATAATGAAAAAATGTTGCACAAGTAAAACGGGCATTGACTGCGTACGTGAGACCCAACTGGAAGATCTTGATTTTGCAGATGACATAACTCTTATCAGCGACAATATGAAATCAATGCAAGTAAAAACAGATACCCTTTCTTCAATGGCTAGTACAATAGGACAATGATAAAACAAAAATAATCAATGTTCTCATTAACGACGAAGAACAAATATACGTAGAAGGAACAGCCTTTGAAGAAGTAAACCATTTTTCATACCTCGGCAGCTATATAGACACAATGGTGACACCAGAAAAGAAATTAGAATTTGAATTGCCAAAACAGCATTGACATTCAAGAATCTTGAGAACATATGGCATTCAAAAGTTATAAGAACAAAAACCAAGTTAAGATTATTCAATTCAAATGCAATATCCTCCCCCATTTATGCATGTTAAAGCTGGAAATCAACTAAACAAATAAACAAGAAATTAGACTCTCTCAAAAACAAATGCCTAAGGAAAATACTCGGTATAAAGTGGAATGAATTCAAGAACAAAGCAGAGATAAGACAGATGAGCAAACAACAACCTTTCTCATGGGTGATCAGAAAGAGAAGATGGACATACGTCGATCATGTGATGAGAAGAAACAATCAGACAATCCCCAAAGAAGCTATCAAATGGAACACAACAGGCCGAAGAAAAAAAGGTCGACCATGTGAAACTCTAAACAGGACATTGTTAAGAGAAGCCAATTCAGTGGGCATAACATCCCTTGATGAGATTGAAAACCTCGCGGAAGACAGGACATCTTGGCGAACTATCATGCCGGCCCTACCTGACGTTTAACGGCACGGGAAGGATGTAAGATGTAAGATACTTCTGTTGCTAAATTCTTCTGCCCTGTTTGCATGTCTTAAAACCAACAAATTGACGATGTATCCATCCATCCATCCATCCATCCATCCATCTGCAACGACTACTACTACTGCTACTACTACTACTACTACTACTACTACTACTACTATTACTACTACTACTACTATTACTACTACTACTACTACTACTGCTGCTGCTACTACTGATGATAATAATAATAATAAAACTAGCACTATCGATACTAATACTTCTACTACTACTACTACTACTACTACTACTACTACTACTACTACTACTGTTACTACTACTGCTGCTGCTGCTGCTGCAACTACTACTACTACTACTAATGATGATAATAATAATAATAAAACTAGCACTATCGATACTAATACTACTGCTACTACTATTACTACTATAACTACAACAGATACAACCATTATTACAACCGCTATTGCTGCTACTGTTATTACTGCTACTATACTCCCACAACTGCTACTCTCTCTCTCTCTCTCTCTCTCTCTCTCTCTCTCTCTCTGAACCTTAAGTGCCTAGGGCACATGGAGCTTCCGCAAGAGTTTTCCACAAATGCCTGTCCTTCGCCTTTTTTCTGCTCTTGCCCAGGTGAGCCCTCTATTGCTCAACATCCTTTCTGTTGTTCTTCTCCATGTCTCTTTTGGTCTACCCTTACTTCTGTTCCCCTGTGGTGTCCATCTTAGTGCTATTTTTGGTAGTGAGTTGTCAGTCATTCGGAGCACATGTCCCAACCATCGCCATCGTCTTTCCTCAATAATTATTGTCAGTGACAACTGCTACTAGTACTGCTATTATTGCTACTATTACTACTGCTACTACTACTACTGCTACTATTACTACTACTATTGCTATTACTACTACTGCTACTACTTCTTCTAGTATTACTACCACTACTATTAGTATTCTACTTCCATTATTACTGTTGCTACTACAATTCTACTTTAACTACTACTACCACTATTTCTACTACCATGTACAACGTACAATGGGAAATAAAAATAACTAGAATAAAAGAAAAAAAAAGAAATATAAACATAAAAGATCACAATAAAGACGAACTGATAGACATGAAACTACATTCAATGTTTGAAAGATTAATCTTCTTTGACACGAAGACTCTTCCGAATGTTGGTACTTCCAAATATTGGATAAATTATATTTCAATTTTTCATTTTCTTACTGGTCTCACGATATCAACTTAAAAAAAGAGATGAAACAAAATCATCCAGTTTTTTGTTACTGTACTGTACTGTGCTGTACTGTGCTGTGCTTTGCTGTCCTGTACTGTCCTGCACTATCCAGAAACGCTTCAGATGACTGTAACTCTACTATTTCTATCTATCTTTCAAGAGTTATAATTATATAAATCTATAATTATAGACTAGACACAGACATATTTGCCGTTGAAAGTGGTTACAGTTTTGTGTTTCAGATTATTCTAATCTCTTTCAGTTGGGTTTTTTTTGCTCTTAAAAAAGTTTTTAAAAAAAATAACTGCACTGAAGAAGGGTTTTTTTCATATAAGATAGGTTATAAATACTGCTAATCTAAAAAAAAAAAAACCACGCATGACGCACGAATACTTTTTGTAATTAGAAGTAACTTCTAAATTTTAGTAGGAAGTGACGAGATCCCTATTTGTAACATTTTCAGGAGTTTAAAATTATGAACAGTCGACCACAAAATAACAACAACCACAACTATAATTATATATACTTTGCTTTTATTATTTTTTTAAATTGTATATAGTATGACAGTGAGTACAGAGGTAAACTGGCGTGAACGTCATTTCTCTGTGAAAAATGGCAACCATGATTATTGATAGCAAAAAATGTTTGTGTATCGTAGATATTATTCCGTATTTTTAGAGTGGAAATTTCATTTCTTTTCTTTGAGTATTTATTCTGTGACAATCACTTGCGAGGGACCGCCGAGGGGAAGATAAAGAGAGCCCGACAAAAGACTACCTGGCGGAGAACTGTAGAAGCGGAAATGAGTAGCATGCAGCACAGCAGGGGCACAATAACGTGAAGGCCGCAGACCGTGAGAGGTGGAGAGAGTTTGTTGTTGCCCAGCAAGACGTCACAGGGCGTATTGGACGGCGATTGCTTAGCCGATCGCCGACTAAAGAGATGGATGGATGGATGGATGATGGATGGATGATGGATGGATGGATGGATGGATGGATGGATGGATGGATGGATACATCGTCAATTTGCTGGTTTTAAGACATGCAGACAGGCCAGAAGCATTTAGCACAGAATATGAGTAAAACATCTCTGTTAAACATAAAGGAGCTCGAGGTTAAACATGAAGGAGCGCGAGTGAAGGAGCTCGAGGTTAGACATGATGACTTCCGACACGAGTGTTATATAATGATACCAAACGCGGATGTCATATGTTTATACCAAGCATGGGTGTCATATGTTTATACCAAACACGGGTGTCATATGATGGTACCAGACAACGAATGTCAAATGATGCTAATAGACACGAATGTCAAATCATGATAATAGACAGGAATATCAAATGATGATACTATACACGAATGTCAAATGAAAGATACAAGGAATAATACATAAAATTGTAAATAAAATGAATGATATACAGAGGAGGAGATCTTAAAAATGTATGGATTTCTTCAAATTTGAAAACAAAAATCTTCATCCTAAAAACTAAAGAAATTGCTAAATACTTAACCATTTTATTAACCACTTAACTAACCAATCAACAACCCAAACAATTAACAAACCAGTTAACTATCTAGCTATCTAACTTGCTAGCCAACTAACTAACTAACTAACTAACTAACTAACTAACTAACTAACTAACTAACTAACTAACTAACTAACTAACTAACCAACCAACTAACTAACTAACTAACTAACTTACTAACTAACTAACTAACTAACTAACTAGATAACTAACTAACTCTAGATAACTAACTAACTAACTAACTTACTATTTAATTAACTATCTAAATAATAAACTATTTCACTGTCTATCTCGCTAGCTAACTAAATGATTAATTAATTAACTAACTAGATAATCAAATAAGTAACAAACAAACTAACCAGCTGTACAGCTAGCTAACTGAGTAAATAATTAATTATCCAACCAAAAAAAAATAATTAAATAACTAGCTGTTTAAAGAATTAACTAACTGACTAATTAACTAGATAACCAACAAATCAACTAACTTACTAACTAACTAACTAACGGAATAGCTAACTAGCTCATTAGCCAATTACCTAATTAACTAATTTACAAACTAGTAAATAACTCAGCAACCAATTAACCAACTAGCTTTGATAAATAATTACTGCTATAAATAGGTACCTTTCTAACCAATAAATCTAAATAACTACGGACCCTAACTAACGAACTATACTTTTACAACTGGGACTAATTTCTTCCCTTTTATTATTGTGCCTAATGAACCCGAATTGCAACGATATTATATTTTCATAAAATTTTTATATTATTTCCTATACGTTATGATGATGATGATGATGATATTTATTAATAAAAGAGAGAAGATTTTGGGTCCACATCATGAAGCACGTCAGTTCTGAATCTTCTTCAGAAGTTTGGATAATTCACCTTCAGATGAATACAAGTTTTCAGAAGCACTAAAAAGCACTAAAAAGCACTAAAGTTACTAAAAATTCACCAACAGAAGTTGTTGAAAACGCGCAACATTGACATCAGGCGGCAAGACTAAGCATCAAGTTGTGTAGCTAAATCAGTTGATACTAGAAACTTGAATGTTTCCACGGAATGAAAAACTTAGTATCTAAATAAAAGAAGAGTTGTCTTATAAAGCTAAGGTGCTTTGTTTGGAGACTAGCTACTAGAATTATTTTTTTTTTTGTTCCTTCTGTTGATTTTACTTTATTTACATATCGAGAATATATGCTTGAAGAGCGAGGCGCACTATAGTATCTCGTAACTGAAGCAATTAATGCATGGAAAGAAATCATGATACCGTTTACACACCAGACAATAAGATGGACATTTTCCAACGGGGGAGTTACCCCAAATGAACTGACAGATGGAAGGATTTCTTGCCTGTCTGACTTACCTGCGCCACAGAAGCCACTGTAAGGGCTTATTGTGCAGTTCACTTGAGTCTGAAAGGAAGATATTTTATCATTAATTTATGAAAAGGTTTTAACGATAAAATTATAGATAAAAAAAATTCAGTAATAAAGAAAATGAAGAAGATATAGAAGCAAGAAATGACGGAAGAACGAATAATTTTAATGCAGATTAAAAGACGAAAGAATATGCAATGAAAATATTACTATTATTATTATTATTATTATTAGTAGTAGTAGTAGTAGTAGAAGTAGTAGTAGTAGTAGTGTTAGTAGAAGTAGTACTAGTAGTAGCATTAGTAGTAGTACTAGTAGTAGTAGTAATAGTAGTAGTGTTAGTAATAGCAGTAGTAGTAGCAACAGAAGTAATAGTAATAGTGCTAAGAGTGGCAGTAATAGTAATACATAGTAGTATTAGTAGTAACAATGGTAGTAGCAGTTATACCAGAGGTAATAGCAGCAGTAGTAGTAAAAGCGCTGAATGTAGCAGCAGCACTAGCGAAAGTAGTTGCGGTGCTACAAAGAGTATTAGCACTATTAGCAGCAGCGGAAGTCGCAATGGCTGAATTAGTAGTACTAGTAGCAATATAATGAGTTGCTATTACTAGCAATAGTGATAGCAGAAGTTGAGCAAATGATAGCAGTAGCAGTGGTATTAATTCTTGTAGCAGTAATAGCAGTGGTTGTAGTGTTATTACTAGTAACAGTAATGCATGATTTTTTTTTTCAAAAGAGAAGGAAGCTTTCGCCCAGTCCACTATTTGTTTGTAATAGCAAAAGTAGCATTAGTGGTAGTAGTAATGATAACAGTAGTGGTAGAAATACTACTAATAATAGTAGCACAACTATTTGCAGCTGATAGTAAGAAGTAGTATCACTGTTTAGTTGTAGTGATTAAACGCAAGTAGGCTAGTCTAGGCTTACCTGTTTCTGTCCAGCGTGTTTCTCTCACCCCCCGGTATCTTTATGTTATATCTATTCATTTCTCTCGCTAACATGGCCGCCTTTCCACATTCATACATTGTTAAATAGAAAACTAGAAGACCTAGACTTACCTGGAGAAGAGAAATTATGACAGTGCTCAGAGACAAGGGATACGCATGGAAGGAAGCAGAGAATAACACAAGAACAGGGATGATTGTAGAGGCTTTATCTGTAGTGTATGCTTTCAAGGGAGTGAAAGAAGAAGAAGAAGGGTGACAGTCGTAACCCAACTACAATAACAACAAAGTCTAATAACAAACGAATACTGAACGA
Source organism: Achatina immaculata (assembly GCA_009760885.1). Classification (NCBI taxonomy): domain Eukaryota; kingdom Metazoa; phylum Mollusca; class Gastropoda; order Stylommatophora; family Achatinidae; genus Lissachatina; species Lissachatina immaculata. The sequence continues at coordinate 33,034,542 of CM019716.1, read as the reverse complement.
GATGGAGACAAGCAACAGACAAGAGCAATTAATGATTGCCCACAAACTGGTTAAACAGCAGCATGCATTGACATCTCAAGAGGCTAGGCAAAGAAATAGGGACACAGAAAAGAGCAAATCTCAGTGATACTAGTTATAAGTAGTAATCAGACATTTATGAGCAAATAAACATCAAGAACCGACAGTGTAGAGGCAACGTTTAATAATGTGACATCAAGAACTGACAGTGTAGAGGCAACGTTTAATAATGTGACATCAAGAACTGACAGTGTAGAGGCAACGTTTAATAATGTGACATCAAGAACTGACAGTGTAGAGGCAACGTTTAATAATGTGACATCAAGAACTGACAGTGTAGAGACAACGTTTAATAGTGTGACATCAAGAACTGACAGTGTAGAGACAACGTTTATTAGTGTGACACTAAGAACTGACAGTGTAGAGACAACGTTTAGTAGTGTGACATCAAGAACTGACAGTGTAGAGACAACGTTTAGTAGTGTGACATCAAGAACTGACAGTGTAGAGACAACGTTTAATAATGTGACATCAAGAACTGACAGTGTAGAGACAACGTTTATTAGTGTGACACTAAGAACTGACAGTGTAGAGACAACGTTTATTAGTGTGACACTAAGAACTGACAGTGTAGAGACAACGTTTAGTAGTGTGACATCAAGAACTGACAGTGTAGAGACAACGTTTAGTAGTGTGACATCAAGAACTGACAGTGTAGGGACAACGTTTAATAGTGTGACATCAAGAACGAGATAAGTAGTATTCAGATAGCAATTGGTACAATAACGTAATGAACTAAGACGGACAGCATTCACCTGTTGCTAGGCAACACGAACTCAAGAGCAAGGCAGACAAGGACCGGCGGGGAAGAATCAAGAACAACCTTAACAGTTGATAAAAATAAAGTAACACCTAGAACAAGAGAGCAAGGCAGACATTACTCAAACAACATAGCATAAAGTAACATAAAGAATGAAGTGTATAAGATAACAATAACATCAAGAGGAAAAAAAAACAGATAGAAAGAATAATTCAGTCTATACTGAGACAAAACAAAAACTAAGAACAAAAACAGACAGTACTCATACAAAAAATGACACAGAAACACCAAGTCCAAAACAGACAATGGCCCCCCAAAAAAAGCAGACAAACAAACAAACAAACAAAGCCAGAATACACAGCACGCAGAAAACAAAGAGTCTTACACAGAAAATACTTACCGAACAAGAATCAAAACACCCCGGGCTGTTATCAACGAAGCCAAGAACCAGCATCCTCTGTGTCATCATCACCAGCATCGACACAAACGTCGCCAACATCAGCAGCACACTCATTATTCACGACAGACACCACCTTAGGGGTATATTCACCAGCACTTCTTACAGCACCATCTTCTCACACTCTGTTCCTCCCAGATCTGGCTTTGCCTGCACGTTTTGTTTTTCTTTCTCTCTCTTCACTGTCATCAGATACTAGGTCCTTCAGGCTCTGAGATTCTGTAGAAGAGAGACACACATATCCTGAGAAATCAATAACTGAGCTGTGAGCTTATCACACTGGCTGTCTTCTGTCTGTTAGCGGCGATGACCTATATTTTGGGGGCGAAGTCTTCTGTATTTTTCACACAATTTTAAACCCAGGGATTAAAAGAAAAAAAAATAAAAGGAAAATTTCATAAGAATGTACAAAGATGTATGGCAAATGATAAAATGAGTTAACAATAACATGAGAAAGGAGGAAAGAAAGATGTAGACGAGGATAGAGGCTGATAGACTGTGAGGGAGGCTAAGAGACTAACAGAGATTGAAAGATTTAGAGAGGTAAGATAACATGCAAAGTAAAATAAACAGACATACAGACATACAGATAGACAGACGGTTAGATAGATAGATAGATAGATAGATAGATAGATAGATAGATAGATAGATAGATAGATAGATAGATAGATAGATAGATAGATAGATAGATTGTGGTTAGAGGACAGATTGATTGATTGACATAAGTTCAGACATATGAAATCTTTATGAATAAACGGACGGAATTATGAGTCTTATTACAAAAAATATATTTATAGATACATACATCCCATAATCCCCGATTCTTTTTGTTACTTTCAGCATTTTGTTACGAAATACTTCAGAAACAAAACTACCACTGCTATAACTACCTGCAGACTTAACTTCTGGTTGGTGTGTTACAGCTTATCTTACATGGTACATTCTCATTAAATTAATTACTGCTTCCAATTTGCCCGCGACGAAGAACTCTCCTGCTGGGGTATGGGACCCAGGGTAATATTTCTCTTACATACAATTTATCTGTTAACTTTTTTATGTAAGTGATGTAAGCTATTTCTTTCCCTTATCATATCTGATTTATTTCAAGAATGTTACAAGTATCTTATAATGAAATCTTAAAACTCTGAAGATGAGATGCAAGAATTCTGAACTCGCCAATGTCAGCGGCCTTTCTCAGTGTCTAGTCATCATCATGTGCCATCTCCTTCCAGAGAAAGTTGACTGCATTTGATATCCATCTGGCTCTGGCTTTTGATAACAGAATTCTCCTCTGTTTGTGTGCGTCTTGTCCGCATATTTATATCGCCGTCTTCTTCTTTCTTTCAATATTTCAGTTTTAGTCTAGCACGTGGCCTCCTTTTCTCTATATTTTCGTCACACAGATGCAAGTTGTGAATGCAACCGCCATCCACTCCTTCAGCATGCCCCAACCATCTTCTTCTTCTTCTTCTTCTTCAAAAACATCATCTTAGATAGATTAATGACAGCTCTAACACTGGGGAGACGAAAGAATGGGTAGGTAAAGAAAGCAACAGACCAAAAAAAAGCAATAAGCTCCACGATCAGCGCTACAGTTACGCTTCGATGAGCAATCGTTAGTTTAAAATGCCGTATGCGGATTATGGAACAAATTGTAAACACCGTCGAAATTAGAAAGCTGACATACTTCGATCACATCAAGAGACATTAATGGTTTGAGAGGCTGATGGTACACGGCAAAAGTGAAAAGGGACGACCAGGACGATGGTGGATTCAGTAAAACAGGATACTCGGTGTTTCTATCTTCTTCTGCTCTTCTAAGTGAAATGTTGAACGTGTCGCTCATCTCTGTGTATATTTCCACTACTGTCCTCTGGAATAACGCTCTTTCTTTCATTACTATTTCTACGTTGTTTTGCGTCTGTTTTGTTACTCACTTCACAGACTTACTTGCTCCCAGGTTCATTCTCTCTCAGTGGAAATAGTAATACAGAAGCAGCAACTTTACAGTTGAAATGACTTTAATGATGCACGGGGTGACGATGAGTCGATGAGCGATATGACGAGAACGACAAAGGCATCCGCAAAATCCATGGACACAAGATTGGACATCTCCACGATATATGTTCCCGGCAGACTACTGTCGCCATCAGAACAACATAATACACTCTATTCTACATCTATTTCACTAAACAACAACATTTCTAACAGCCTAATCTACGTCTGTTTCAGACGATACACAAAACACAACTGTCCCTCACTCATATGATTTCTCTCTCACCTGACCTCTTTCCTGTCATTCCCCAACCGTGACCCTCGTGCAACTCGAGACAAAGGAGATGGACTCTATTCACAAACAGCTGATTACTTTGGAAGATAACTCATTTTATACAAATGAAGAAGAAGAAGAAGAAGAATTCGGGGAGACAGTGAATGAGACAACGTTCTGAACAGGACACGTCACATGAAGAAGAAGAATATGGATGAAATGTGATGAATAAAAATATACATAAATAACCATTATCGTTGAATAAGTATATAAACACAATTGCTGTAACTGTCTGAATATCAGTAATTAAAAGGTAAAAAAAAAAGATAAAATCCCCGTTTCCACGCCATTAGGGTATATTTGAGGAATACGGTTTTCGACCAGTATTTTCCATGACCTCCGGTATATGAAAGGTTGATGTGGTCAGTATCACGGCCTGGCCGCTTTACCTTCCCAGATTTCTCTGGTACCCACTTTTAGAGGCTGGGTCAACCCCGGGGCCTTTTTCGGTGTGTACCAGAAAAAAAAAAACAAAACCTCACTGCTGGGATTGAACCCAGTACCACCGGATTAGTAATCCGAGAGCCTAAACACTCAGCCAACCAGGCCTAATTTGTAAAAAAAGTAAATAAATGAATATAAGTTTGTCATATCAAACACACAATAAACAATACAACACAAGGTACAACAGTGCATGTGCACTGCTCTCGTGCATTCGTAAAGTCGAAATATCGTACGTCGAGTAGAGTCTGTAAAAACTAGTGTACTTCAAACGGAATATTTTCCCCCCTGTGTCTAGTGTACCATCTTGTGCTTGGAAATTATTTATAGATAAGATCATTTAGACATCGCTTTCTATACGATGTTGAACGATGTGTGAGTGACTCCGGGAAGTCACACCACACTTGTAGGATGAGCCACTGACCTCACATCATCGAACTGCTACTGATGAAGATCTCATCGTGTTCCCAGACTCATTAAAAACAGAATCGTCGCAGCACGAACGCTCAGACAAACGTGACATTTAACTCGAACTAGCGCAGGTGGTAATTATAGATCATCAGTATCACAAGGTGAGGTAGCGGTGTGGCTCGCTAGCCACGTCTGGAGGTAAAACAGAAAACGGCATAAATTAGTAAAAAAAAAAAAAAAAGAACTCATAGTGAATGTGAATCTTGATCAATAATGTGACAGGGAATGAGAGATGGCTGCGTTATTTTCAGGCACAAAGCAAGAGATCAATGTAATTTCGTCATTAGGGATTTCCAGCACCAAAAAAAATATGCATCACTGCATCGTCAACGAGGGACGTTTTGACGTCGAAAATGCTTCAAGTTGTGAAAGCTGTTGTAAAACACTGGACAACGTTGCTAACACAACTTTTGAAGGCTGGAGCTATCCGTCCTGATTGATTTTTATCGCGCAGAAGCTACTTCTCTGAAGAATCAAGCTATTTGTTCTTCACTGTCTGGGTCATCTACCTGGCACATCTGACTTAACCTCAGTCCGACTAAGGTGAAGGCGCTGTCTGATTTGGTACTCAGGGACCCATAGCTGACAAGCTAGAGTTAGGGTTAGTGAACCATAGCTGATCAAGACCCTGATCCACCTCTTTGCTGGTACCGCAGTAACAGACCTGTCCTGGATAACTGTAATCATCACAGTCCGCACAGTAACAGACCTGTCCTGGATAACTGTAATCCTCACAGTCCGCGCAGTAACAGACCTGTCCTGGATAACTGTAATCCTCACAGTCCGCGCAGTAACAGACCTGTCCTGGATAACTGTAATCCTCCCAGTCCGCATAGAACGGAGACTGTTAAAGGAGTATTTCACGCTGCTGTTTCTTAGTTTGGGAGAGGGCCTGAAAAAATAGCCCGTAGTAACCCTCTCCCACTCAGAGACAGGATGCTGCACCTCGACATCTTCACTGCATCAGCATGCAAGGAACATCAGCTCGCAGTTCTAGTGAGAAGATATGTCTTAAAGGCTAAAGAAAAGTCAGAGGACATCATTTCGGTGCGAACAATATCGTGAACAGAGGGATGTAAACTGAGGAATTTTACCAGGAAAGTATCACACGCTTTAGTGGAGTTACAGACAGATCCCCCGCTTTTCGAAATTTCGCTTTACGCTACTCCACTTTTAAGAAAAACAGAAGAAGAGCAGAAACAGTTTATTCGCTTTTACGCCATTTAGATAGCCTGCGAAAGGTTTCAAAGAATGCTCTCTTGTGAATAGCGAGGGAAACCTGTATGCGAATTATCAGGGATATTATACAGAGAAGTAATTAATTTTATAAGAATAAAAGTCTTCAAACATATTCTCTTTTATTTAAATACCTGCACCCGTTTATAAAAAGATGAAAACCTTTCAGAAAGACCTTTAATATACGAGTGCAGGTATTGCCATTTTTCTTTTTACATTTAAAATCCATTATGCTTGACGGGATTCTTTTGCATCTCTTGATGTTTGTGTGTTTCTAACTGTGTTCTGTTTAATCTTGATTCACATTAATATGTTTCAATGTTTTTGTTTGTTTTTTTTTTCATTTATCTTATTGTCAACGAACATCGTTTCTCTTCCATCCACATTTCTGGATCACTTTTATGTTTTGTGTCTGATGTCCTTGTTTGCCCGCTATAAAGAACGACGCATAGATCTTAGGTTGCGTTTATAAAAGATACAACAGTTTTACTTATTTATAACTGATAATGTTTCTCATTCGGATACAAAAAAACTGCACATTACCTTGTTTATTTCTAGTTTATATTTTCAGTCAGTGTTTGATGTATAAGCGTTATGTCAGAAGTTTTATACTGGCTACAATAATTTGTCATGTCATTATATCGATCAATCAATCAAGCGCCGTGCCGCGTGACGTAGGCGATCATTTCTCTCCACAGTTTCCTGTCTTTAGACTTGATTATGAGATCCGCCGGTGACTTTCTTCCTAGCCACACTGGCAGCCTATCTTGTAGCTTCTCTCACTGCTCCCTCAATTTTTCCAGTTGCCACAATGTGTTCCAATTTTGTCATTATGTATTAGACTGATTTATAGTACTTTTATTTTTTGTGTGTTGCTGTTTAACATATATTTTCTCTCTTTCTTGTTTAATTATCTTTTCTCACCTTTCAAGCGCGGCTTTAAATGCGCGTTACGTTAATAGGGCTAAATTATGTGGCGAAGGCGCTGTCCCTTATGGGAATTAGCAACCCATAGATGAAATGCTGTCATCAGAGTTGGCGAACCCATAGATGACATGCTGTCATCAGAGTTGGTGAACCTATACATGACATGCTGTTATCAGAGTTGGTGAACCCATAGATGACATGGTGTCATCAGAGTTGGCGAACCCACAGCTGACAAAGACCCTGCCCCATCTCTCCGTTGGCACCCCACCCCCCACATTAACACGTCTAGCCTGGTTACGGGGCAGGAAACGATCGCCACAGTCCCCAGGGTGGTGGAGTCTGCTAAAGAAGTATCGCACACACTCTGTTTTGTAGCAGTACCAAGGGAGTGAAGAAACAGCCGTCATAACCTGCTCCTTCTACTCCGACACATTGCAGTGTCTCAAAATATTCACCTCATTAGGTTTTTTTTTTAAAACGACTAACTGGCAGATTCAGGAAGATGGAAGACAAGACAAGCAGGTCAAGGCTAACGTATTTCGGTTCCTGTGTTCTTTTCCCCCCAAGTTTTTGTGTGTTTTGTGTGTTTTCTTCTTCTGAATGTTTTAGTTCTTGTTATTGTTCTATTTCTGCCAGTGGAACAAAATTATGATAATTTTATAAATGAAAAAAGGGACTATCTGAGATCAGTAGGTTTTCCCACAATTTTGGTACCAGTTCAAGATTTTTAAAGACAGAGAGTCAAGCAGACAGGCAGACAGACAGAAAGTCAAGCAGACAGACAGGGTGGAAGGCAGTCAGTGAGTCAAGCAGACAGGTAGACAGACAGAGAGTCAAGTAGACATTCAGGCAGACAGGCAGACAGAGAGTCAAGCAGACATTCAGGCAGGCAGGCAGACAGAGAGTCAAGCAGACAGGCAGACAGACAGAGAGTCAAGTAGACATTCAGACAGGCAGGCAGACAGACAGCCAAGCAGACATGCAGGCAGGCAAGCAGACAGAGAGCCAAGCAGACAGACAGGCTGGAAGGCAGACAGAGAGTCACGCAGACAGACAGGCTGGAAGGCAGACAGACAGAGAGTCAAGCAGACACCCAGGCAACCAGGCAGACAGACAGAGAGTAAAACAGACAGTCAGGCAGGCAGGCAGACAGATTGATTGATTGATTGATTGACTGATTGATTGATTGATCTTTATTTCAAAAGGGTTAGGAATTGGGCACGCAGGCCCGTCTGACATTCTGCCCTTTATCATACATCTTTCACTCTATTCCAGACATTCTACAAATATGCTGTTCATATAACAAACATAACTAACATTGAAGCTGAGAGACATAAAATAAAATATAACATTTACGTTTCGCTCTTAAACACTCACTCAGTACAGAAGTAACTACATACATTATAAATGACTATCTACTAAACAAAATTTTCGGGACTATTCAGAAAACAATTAATTGTATTCGGTGTCTGTAAGAGCAGTTTAAGATAACTTTTAAGTTTTATAATTCATGGAGGCATGTAGTCGACATCAAATAGATATTGGGAAAGCTTGTAGTTGTAGGAAGGAGTATAATTTATATTTTTTATATAGGATTGGAGGGTATTCCAAAGATGAGCAGCAGAATAACTAAAGCTTTTCTTGTAAAGATCAAGTCTAGGTTTTGGAAGACATATGTTGTTCAAGCGTTGGCTGCACTTTGGGCTAAATTTAAACAGGTTTCATAGATAAGGCGGGGCATGCCGTGAAAGAATTTGATGTACTAACTTGACTTTGTTGAAGAGGAACCTGTTCTTAAGAGGTAGTATTTTGATACGTTTGTGCTGGTTAGTTGTTTGTGCTTGATCTTTGCCACTAATAAGCTTTACTGCTCGCTTTTGGAGTGAGAAAAGCCTCTTTGTATTTGACACAGAGCAACCATCCCAAACTGTTGAGCAATAGTATAAATGTGTTTGTATATGAGATATGTAGTATGCCTTCCTAGTGTCTTAATCGATGAAGGGCTTAATTTTAGCTAATTGGTATACTTTTTGTGCGATGAGTTTTGTTAGACATTGCACATGAGAGTTCCAGGTCAGATGTTGGTCAATAATAAGATCTAGTGTTTTGTGCTCGCTAACGTTTTCTATCTGTGATGTTTCTGTACAGAGCCGAAGTGTTGTTTTTGTTGCGTTTTGTAGTTTCTGTCTTGTTGTTATGAGCATTGATTTTGTTTTATCGGTATTTATAATCATGCCATTATTTTTGCTCCATCCAATTAAATTGTATAACTCGACCTGAAGAGTTGATTCTAGATTAACACAATCGTAGTCACTGGTGTAGACTGTGCAATCACCGGCAAAAAGGTCAGAAGAAGAGTGTTTAAGATGAAGTGGAAGATCATTGATATAGATAGCAAAGAGCAAAGGGCCTAGAATAGAACCTTGCGGAACACCAGTGTCAACTGTAGCAGAATTTGATAGAGAATTGTTGAAGAATACTACCTGTTGTCTGTCTGAAAGAAACGATGCAATTAATTTTATTATGTCAGGGTGCAATTTATACATCTTTATTATTCTTACAAGAATATCGTGGTCAGTCATATCAAATGCCTTTTTAAAGTCGACAAAGATGGCACCACATAGTCTGTCGTCATTTATGATTACTAACCAGTTTTCTGTCATTTTGGTAAGAGCTGTGTGGCAGGAATGATTGGGTCTAAAGCCTGACTGACTGTCTATGAGTAAATTGTTCTCTTGCATGTGTCGTAGAGTTATTTTGTGTATGTGTTTTTCGAGTGGTTTTGATAATGACGATAATATGGATATTGGTCTCTAGTTGGTAAGATTGTTGGATGAGCCAGATTTAAAGCGAGGATACACCTTAGCAGTTTCAAAAGCCTCAGGAAAATAACATTTTGCAATGCACTGGTTGTAAATATATTTTAGTGTACAGAGAGACATGCAGTCAGGTAGGTAGATCGAGAGTCAAGCAGACAGTCAGGCAGGCAGACAGACAGAGAGTCAAGCAGACAGACAGATAGTCAAGCAGACAGACAGAGAGTCAAGCAGACAGACAGGTTGGAAAGCAGACAGACAGGATGGAAAGCAGACAGACAGAGAGTCAATTATACAGGCAGGCTGGACAGCAGTCAGTGAGTCAAGCAGACAGGCAGGCAGGAAGCAGACAGATAGTTAGGCAGGCAGACAGAGTCAAGCATACAGACAGGCAGGCAGACAGACTGAAAAAAAGACAGGCAGAGAGAAAGATAGACAGAGAGTAAAACAGACAGGGAGACATACAGAGAGACAGATAGACAGACAGACAGATTGACTGATTGATCTTTATTTCAAAAGGGTTAAGAATTGGGCACGCAGACCCGTCTGACATTCTGCCCTTCATCATACATCTTACTCTATTCCAGACATTCTACAAATATGCTGTTCATGTAACAAACATAATTAACATTGAAGCTGAGAGACATAAAATAAAATAAAATATAACATTTACGTTTCGCTCTTGTCCATTCACTCAGTACAGAAGTAACTACATACATATATAAATGACTATCTACTAAACAAAAATTTCGGGACTATTCAGAATAAACAATTAACTGTATTCGGTGTTTGTAAGAGCAGTTTAAGATAACTTTTAAGTTTTATGATTCATAGAGGCATGTAGTCGACATCACATAGATATTGGTAAAGGCTGTAGTTATAGATAATTTATATTTTTTATACAGGATGGGAGGGTATTCAAAAGATGAGCAGCAGAATAACTAAAGCTTTTCTTGTAAAGATCAAGTCTAGGTTTTGGAAGACATGTTGTTCAAGCGTTGGCTGCACTTTGGGCTAAATTTAAACAGGTTTCATAGATAAGGCGAAGCATGCCGTGAAAGAATTTGATGTACTAACTTGACTTTGTTGAAGAGGAACCTGTTCTTAAGAGGTGGTATTTTGATACGTTTGTGATGGTTAGTTGTTTGTGCTTGATCTTTGTCACTAATAAACTTTACTGCTCGCTTTTGGAGTGAGCAAAGCCTCTTTGTACTTGACACTGAGCAACCATCAAGACTGTTGAGTAATTGTCTAAATGTGTTTGTGTATGTGATATGAAGTATGTCCTCCTTTTTCTTGATCGATAAAGTTGTTAATTTTGGCTAATTGGTAACAGACAGACAGACAGACAGACAGACAGACAGACAGACAGACAGACAGACAGACAGACAGACAGACAGATAGATAGATAGATAGATAGATAGATAGATAGATAGATAGATAGATAGATAGATAGATAGATAGATAGATAGATAGATAGATAGATAGATAGATAGATAGATAGATATACAAGATACCAGTTTTAAGACAGGCATTACAAGAGAAGAAAAGACAACAGTTTAGGAAACTTAGAACATTCGAATATGATTTCCTTTCTACTCCTAGACAAGGCTGAGTTCACAACTATACCAAATCTTACACAACGACTCTCAGCAGGAAGACAGACAGCCTGGGGTGAAACGGCAGGATCTGGTGCTGAGACGTTGAGAACATCTGAATCTAACGTTCGTTAAATGTCTTGTGGGATTCATTCAGCCAATCATCTCTCTTCCTATATGACATTAACTGATTGTGACATTTACGTACGCCAATCAAAAGGGGAAATAGCACAACAAAGGTTTAAGAAATGTTAAGGGGGCATCAAGAAATAGGAAGGCATCACCGAGAAATAGGAAAATCCGTACAGAAACGAGAAAACGGCATGAAGAAAAGAGACAACGACGTTAGAACTGGGAAGATGACATTTAGAAATAGTAAAGTGACAAAAAATAATGTAGATGATGATGGAAATATGGTGTTAAGTAAAACACAGAAATAAGAATGAGATATCAAGAAATGTGTCAGATGACATTAAGAAATGGGAGAAAAGCAACGATAACTTGAAAGTCTATATCAAGAAAGAAGTTGACATCTACAACTTGTGAAAAAAAGCATCAAGAATTTAGACAACGGCGTTAAAATCCGAAAGATGAAATTGAAAAAAAAATAGATTACATGAATTATTGAAACATTTTGACACGACAAAGTAGATAGATAATACAAGGTGTTCCAAATGTTCCTTTACGTTCTCTTCAGGCCGCTGTAGATGACCTTCTAGATCCCCTGGTTACATTTTCTAGAGGTCACTGTAGATGACCTTATATATACCCTGGTTACACTTTCTTGAGGTCGCTGTAGATGACTTTCTAGATCCCCTGGTTACATTTTCTAGAGGTCACTGTAGATGACCTTATATATACCGTGTTTACACTTTCTTGAGGTCGCTGTAGATGACTTTCTAGATCCCCTGGTTACATTTTCTAGAGGTCACTGTAGATGACCTTATATATACCGTGTTTACACTTTCTTGAGGTCGTTGTAGATGACTTTCTAGATCCCCTGGTTCTAAGGAATTCCTGTCAGGTTTGTCTAAACATCTGAGAATTTCTCTACAAAACAGCACACGTTCAATGATCGCAATAAAGCGTCACAGTCAGTTTGCATGTCCCTTGTGGAACTTTGCCTCCCTAACAGCTCTCCTGCAGGCCTCTCGATTGTAAGCAAAATTCCCTGCTGCTGATGCATCCATTTGCAGATTATCAACGATGTCTCGCAGCCATCTTCGAATTGGTCTTCCTCTCTTTCTTTTTCCTTTTATGTATCCTTCCAAGACGGTCCTCTCTAAATTCTCATGATGTTTAATGTGTCCAATATATTTCAGTTTTCTCTGTTTAATCCTCTTTACTAGCCAACCTTCTTCAATATTAAGCTCTTGTAGTATGGATATATTTGTTCTTTTTTGTGTCCATGATATTTGAAGAGCTCTTTTGTAGCACTTACATTCAAAGGCATTTATGTGTTTCTCAGCTGTTTTGTTAAGTGTCCAGATCTCACAGGCATATGTTGCGATGGGAAAGATACATGCCCTTAAAAATCTTACTTTTGTAGTTCTGGGTGTTCCTCTCCACAGATTCTTTAGTTGTTTTATTTTTTGAAGAGCGATAGATGTCCTCCTTTTAATTATGATCTTCCACTTCATCTACAAAAATCGTCTTCAACTCTTCAACTTGACTCAGCTCTTCAATGTGAAGAAAACAGTCTAATTAACCGGAGAAACACAATAGAATGTTCATAAACACCAGCAAAACAAAATTCAACCTCATTACAACATGACAGAAAATGACAAATTCACCAGCAACAACACTACAGTTCCAAGCTGGAATTTCAAAGATAGAGAATGTTAATGAACATAAAAACCTAGGTCTCACGATTGACCACCAGCTCCGTTGGAATTGTCATGTAGACAATCTAACCAAACTCATTACACAAAAAGTTTACTAGTTTGCCAAAATTAAACACTTTCCTTACACAGACACTAGGAAAATATACTACATATCCAGATACAAACACATTTGGACTACTGTTCCACAATCTGGGATGGTTGCTCCATATCAAACATAAAAGACTTTACTTACTAAAAAAACGGGCAGTAAAGTTTATAGACAACAAACATGTAGCACATATTGCAAATAAGGGCAAACATCTTGACATTCCACCCCTGAAGAAGAGTTTTCTATTCAACAAGGCCAAGTTAATTCATAAAATTTTATCACATAGTGCTACACCCTATTTATGGTCATTATTCAAATTTAACCCAAAACATAGTCAATGCGTAAGTAATTGTATACTCCCAAAACCAAGACTTGACATGTTCAAAAAAAAGCTTCTCTTACTCAGCTGCACACCTTTGGAATACCCTACTAACTCATGTAAAACTTACAAGTAATATTCATTTTTATAACTTCAGACTATGTCAATATATGTTTTAGATGGACTATATGCCTCCCTAATATGTATATGTTATGCATACTTTATATACACGTATGAATATAGCGTATATAGCTATGTGTGTATGTGTATACATGTGTATCGGTATGTATATTTGTATGAACATATATGTACGTGTGTATGTGCACGTGTCTTTATGTGTGCATACATACACGTGTGCGCACATATCTATACATGTGAATGTATGTGTGTATATGTACATGTGTGGATGTGTTTGTTTATATGTGTTATTATAACAATGATGTTTGTGAATCATATATTTCTGAATAACTCCATATTATACAAATGAAGCTTAAATACGCTCTTTGATTAACATCTCATACGTTTCACAAATATTACAATGTCACTAGATCAGAGCAGAGCAAGTCCGATGAAATGTTCACTGCATTATTTAATTCTGACAAATAAGTTCAAGATGTATTGTCGACAACATCACTTTGATTGAATCACTTAATCATTTGTTCACAATATCTAACTCTGTCATATCCTACATGCAGCATTTCTCAGTTTCTCAAATTCACAATATTCTACACTTGATTATAGAACATTTCCTATCTCAGTATTATATCACATCTGCAACACGTGGTCAACTAGTTTCTCGTCTAAAATCACTGTACTCAAAGTTTCAAATTTTCTTCCTAATCACTTGAACCACTTGAAAACCATCTTTTGTCTAACACTACTTCTGATTTTATATCGTGTCGTTCTCTTTCTTCTCTTGTCTGTCTTCTGATTTCTTCGGACGGTCTTCCTCTGCCATCTCTCAATCGCATTGTACTAACGAGCAAAGTCTACTTGCCTCTTCTCTGATGAGTGTTCTTCTGCTGTTCTTCTCTGATTTATTCTAACGGTCTTCCTCGGCCGTCTCTCAATCGCACTGAACTAACGAGCACAGTCTACTTGCCTCTTCTCTGGACTTTTGTTTGTATCTCTCATCTGATGGCTTCTTGGCTGTTATGGTCGGACCTTCTTTCTTCCTCTTATATTCCCATACTTCTTCGTCCCTAACTGTCTGTTCTGCCGTCTTCGGGCTCCGTCCTCTGTCTTCTCTCTTCTCTACTTCTTCTTCCTCCTGTACTTCCGTACTTCTTCCTTCTTGGTTCCTCTTGGTTCTTCTTCGTGGTTGTACTTGGTTCTTTCCTGTCTTTCCACTCGCCTTTTTATCTTCAAGTCCAGCTTGACAGATTAACCAATAAGTAGTTTGGTTCCACCCTTCAGATGTCCACTGGTTGCCATGAGCGTTCTGATTGTCCGTCACTCAAACTGCCCCGTGACTTATATGTCGTAAGTCATTTGTCCAATAAGCCACACTTCTAAATTTTTAAATGGTCAGCTGGCCAAGTCGGTCACTCCTTTATTTAAAAACCGTGATGAACAGAGTCCTAACGCGTGTTAGTCTGTGTCATTTTCGTCTATACAATTGATATTTACCTAAGTCATTATCTTGCTCTTTCCTGTCGGCGGTTTTATCGTGTCCACGCTTTTCATTGTGTCTGCCTTTTCTGTTCGTTTTTTTCTATTGTTTACACGTGTCAGCCTCCAGTCACTGCTTTGTTATCACTGGACCATCCTACTTTCTGGCGTCCTTTCTTTGTATTACCTATATCTCAGCGTCACTGAATCTCGTCTTTTTCTATTCACTGTTTCCACTGTTTACTTTTGTCTGCGTCAATTTCTAGTGTCATGGAAGTTTTATACCTTTCTCTTCCTTTCCTATCCACTTTTCTCTGCCGCTATTCGATGTTACTATTTTGTTTACGGTATATTTTCATAATCATATTAATTAATAATAATAACAACAATAATAACCATTACTTACAAGGCCATGCTATAGTATGTGTGTGAATAAGTGCATCGGTATGTATTTACTTAAGAACTGCATAGGCATATGTACTATCAAAGTCTAAATTAGTTTAATCTAAAGTATGATTTGATTGTTTTATATATTATATTGCTATTCCAAAAATGTGTGAGTTTAAAATGAATGTGAGCATGTAATAATGTTTATTTCATGTAATTACATAAAGCAGAATGTGCAGTGTATGGAAAGAAAGGGTTTATTAATTATTTACTCATTCATTTTATGTTTGATTTTTATGCATATTATGTTCAGTAACAAGTGCTGAATATCTGTGACTGAATGAAAGTTGTATGATGAAGGGCAGAATGGTGGACGGGCCTGCGTGAACAATTCTTAACTCTTCGAAATAAAGTCTGTTTGTTCGTTCGTTCATTCCCTCGTTGCATCTCCTTTATTAGTTAGTAGTGGTCCAAGATATTCAAAACTCTCCACCTGTTGTAGTTTTTTCTCATTGACATATATTTCACCTGCCTTATCTGTTTTGTCAGTTGTCATCACTTTAGTTTTCATTGCATTAAGATAAAGGCTTTGCTCTTCACTATTCTTACGGACTGACCTATTTATGTTGTGGACCGACAGTTACAGGTAAAATACCGATAAAGACGACAAAAACAACAAAATCTTTTGGAAGTATTCAGTTACCATAACCGGTTTATGTTATATATATTTTAAAACATTAGTAACAATTAGCCAGCGAAATGGGTTGGAGGACAGCCAGGCCAGTAGACTGATGATGGTTAATGTGTATGGAAGAGAACCATCCAGTTTTAACTTTGATTTAGCATGTGAGCATTTTGTAAATAGTAAATATCGTCTAGGATAAGAAAACATTTTACGTCAACATTTAATTCCCGTTATGTTTGTAAAGTGTGTCTAATTTTACATTTAAAACAGGATAAGGCACATATTGTTGTATTGTGAAAACTGGTATTTCGGAAAATTGTAAAGAATGGATTTTTGTCACGCAAACGGTTCAGTGACTAAAACTGTTTCTCTAAGCCAAAGCTGTTGGTCACAGTGCAGTGACCAATGCGACCTTTGTATAAGAACAGAAATTCTTAATGTCCGTGAAATAGCTAGTTTTAGCCTCGTTTTAGGAATGGAGAATTCCGGGATGCATAGTTTATAAGGCTCAAGCAGGCTAAGATTCTCCGGCCTTGGGTCGAACGATAGGCCGAAATGGGTGACAGTCTATCGTTGACAATGAGTAGCTCTTGAGTGACATATTGTTTTCTTTAGTGAAACAGTGAAGAAGTTTCTTTTTAGTGAAGTCAAGACTTATATTGGTAGAAGCATTCGAAACACTTACCCGTTCATTCATATGAGTAGCTTTTGCAGTATTTGTATGTGCTGTAGACATTTGTTGCTGCAGAATTATTGAGCATATACTAGCTTTTGTTATACATGTAATCTACAGTTTAGCGAGGCTAAAGTACAAATAAACTAAAGAAGACATAAAATCGAGAGAATTTATACAGTTGCACAAATAAGCTGGAAAAAAGACATGAAAACAGATGAGTGTACAAATAAAGAGTTATCCAGACTGATTAATGTGAGTCTAATTTAATGAGTACAGACATACGTCTATGATATATATATATATATATATATATATATATATATATATATATATATATATATATCAGACGCTATAAAAGAATGCGGAACTAAATATGACAAAAGAGTGGGTAAACGGGCCATACAACCTGGTGTGAACTTAATACATTGAGTACAGCCATAACACTATGACACATAAATAAATTTACAGGACTTGACAAAACAGAGTGCGAAACCGATTATAAGCACTGAGTGGATAACCGGCCATACAAAAAGGGTGTGTTAGCAGAGCAGGTGGAGATACGTTAAACAAGCGCTGCTACGTTTAACACGCGTAAAATATCTTTGTAAATCGGAATCTTATTACGTTGCTATATATGTTGTTGTTATGATGCACTTTTAACTGTGCTTTTACATGCTCGAAGTAATGTCAATCCTTGAATCATTTGATGTTGTTTCATTGTGTAAAGATTCATCACATATTAAAAACATGATTGATTTGTGTGTAAGTTGCTTACTAGAGATAATTGTGCTGCTAGGAAAGAATGAGAGTGGTACTTGTTACGAGATGAATAAAAGCTGGATGGGATGAGAAATGGAGTCTGTGGAGAGATACTTCGGTTACACCGAGTGTCTAATATAAGAAATAGTCGCAGGAGAATAAAAGGAGAAGTAGTATCAGTTATATAAGGTGTCTAATGTAAGAAAAAGTCGCAGGATAATAACAGGAGAAGACGTATCAATTATACTAGGTGTCTAATGTAAGAAACAGTCGTAGGAGAATAAAAGGAGAAGTATCAGTTATATGAGGGGTCTAATGTAAGAAACAGTATCAGGAGAATAAAAGGAGAAGAAGTATCAGTTATACGAGGTGTCTAACATACGAAACAGCCGCCGGAGAATAAATGAAGAAGAAATATCAGTTATACAAGGTGCCTAATATAAGAAGAAATCTCAGGAGAATAAAAGTAGAAGTATCAGTTATAAAAGATGTCTAATATAAGAAACAGCTGCAGGAGAATAAATATCTTTTATATGGGTGTCTAATATAAGAAACAGCAGCAGTTAAATAATTGTCAGTTATACGATGTGTCTAATATAAGAACCAGTCACAGAAGAATAAATGTCAGTTATACGAGGTGTTACTCAGGTCATCAAAGAAATGGAGAGATGCCACCTTGACGTACTGGGCATCAGTGAAATGCGATGGCCAGAAGCAGGTAAAATATCGGCGGAAAACGGTAAGTTAATAATACATTCAGGCAGAAACGACGGTAAACATCGAGAAGGGGTAGGTATTATTATGTCAAATATAGCAGCAAAGAGCCTTGTAGAATGGGAACCAGTGAACAGTCGTATAATAAGAGCACGATACAACCTAAAACACGGAAGAATGACAATAATACAGTGTTATGCACCCACAAACGATATAGATGATGGGATGAAAGACGATTTCTATCACCAATTGCAACAAATCATCAAAGTCCCTAAATACGACATCCTAATTGCTATGGGGGACTTCAATGCTAAGGTAGGGAAAGATAACACCGATATCGAAAAAGTAATTGGGAAAGAAGGAATCGACATGGTTAATCGGAACGGAGAAAGATTAATTGAAATATGTCTAACAGAGGGCATGGTCATTGGAGGCACAATATTTCCATACAAAGAGATACATAAAACAACTTGGATATCGCCAGATGATAGAACTAGAAACCAGATAGATCATTTTTGCATTGGAAAGCAATACAGAACATCTCTGATAGATGTAAGGGCATATAGGGGTGCAGATGTTAATAGTGATCACAACCTGTGTATAGGGAAAATAAAACTAAAACTGAAAAGCCAACATAAGAAATCAGTACACAGAAAGATAAACAGCCATAGCCTACAAGCAGAGAATACTAACAGTAATTTCAATCCGGAACCTGCCAATCATTCCACAAAACCCAGTGAAGTAGAGGAGATAAGTATATATGAATTATGGAATACTTACAGCACAGCCATAATCACAGCAGCAAAAGCAAGCGCTGGACTGAAAAAACCAAAGAGAAAAGCATGGATATCAGAAAACACATGGAGGTATATACATGAAAACCGAGCAGCCAAATTAGACATGTTGAATGTAAAAACAGACCTTGGAAAAGATCTGGCGAAAACAACATATAAAGAAATAGACAAGAATGTAAAAAGTTCAGCTAGAAATGATAAAAGATAATACATAGACAATATGACGAAAGAGGCAGAGAAAGTAGCAAAAAGAAAACAGGAGACAACAAAACTTTATATAACATACAAAAGAGGCTAACAGGTACTATTACATCTAAAGAGAGATCAATCCTTAGCAAAACTGGAACCATATTAACATCAAGTAAAGACCAAGATGGACATATGTTGGTCACTTGATGAGAAGAAATGATCAGAGAATCCCAAAACAAGCTATCAAGTGGAACACAACATGCCAAAGAAAAAGAGGCAGACCGCGTGAAACTCTGAAGAGGACATTGTTAAGAGAAGCCAAATTAACAGGCATAAAATCCCTTGATGAAGTTGAAAGACTCGCCGAAGATAGGACAAATTGGCGAACTACTTTGCGAGCCCTATGTGACGTTTAACGGCATGGGAAGGATATAAGATATAATATTAGAAAGACCAAAAGCAAAGAAGGCCCGAACATTTCCAAGAAATACTTAATCGACCACACCCAAAAGAATTGTTAAGCCTTGAAACCGACTTACCAGCCTTATAACTAAATGTCAACCTAGATGAAATTACATTGCATGAAACTGAAACAGCAGTGAGAATTTAATGGCTAACAACAAAGCTACAGGTGAAGATAAAATAACACCTGAAATGTTAAAAGCTATCAATAGTGACAACATGAGGCAACTACAGAGAACGTTTAATAAGATTTGGCAAGAAGAAAAGGTCACTTCTAAATGGAAAAAAGAAATCATTGTTAAAATACCAAAAAAAGGCAACCTGTAACAATTGGAGAGGAGTAACCTTAATATCAGTTGTGTTAAAAGTGTTTTGCAAGGTCATTTTGAATAGACTTAAAGATATAGTGGATACTGCAATGAGAGAAGAACAAGCAGGATTTCGAAAAGGAAGAAGCTGTCTCGACCAGATCTTTACTCTGAGAATAATACTTGAAGAACATATTGAAAAGTAGAAACCATTAATACTGAACTTCAGAGACTTTAAAAAGGCAGTTGATAGCATAAACAGAGATTCATTGTGGAGAATTTTAAGTCTATATGGAATATAATCTAAAATTGTCAACATCATTAAGGACTTATACAAAGGATATGTTTGTCCAGTCAAAACAGAAGAAGGGATGAGTGAATGGTTCCAGATTGAAACAGGCGTGAAACAAGGATGTATATTGTCTCCTTTACTTTTTGGAATTACAATAGACCTCATAATGAAAAAAATGCTGCACAGGTAACACACGTATTGACTGGGTACATGAGACCCAACTAGAAGATCTTGATTTTGCTGATGACATAACTCTTATCAGTAATAATGTGAATTCCATGCAAGAAAAAACAGATATCCTGTCTTCACTGGCTAGCAAAATAGGACTTGAAATTAACAAGGACAAAACAAAAATAATGAAACTTCCCATTAATCAAAATGGAAAAATACACGTAGAAGGGACAGACATTGAAGAAGTCAATCAATTTGCGTACCTTGGCAGCTACATAGACCAGGATGGTGACACCAGAAAGGAAGTTAGAATTAGAATTGCAAAAGCAGCATCGATCTTCAAGAATCTTGAGAACACATGACATTCAAAAGTTATAAGCACAAAAATCAAGTTAAGACTATTCAACTCAAATGTAATATCCACCCTCATTTATGCATGTGAAAGCTGGAAATAAACTAAAGAAACAGACAAGAAATTAGACTCTTTTGAAAACAAATGCCTAAGGAAAATATTCGGCATCAAGTGGAACGAATTCAAAAACAATGCAGAGATAAGATAGATGACTGAACAACAACCAATCTCATGGGTGATCAGGAAAAGGAGATGGACATATGTTGGTCACGTGATGAGTAGAAACAGTCAGAAAATCCCAAAACAAGCTATAAAATGGAACACAACAGGCCAAAGAAAAAGAGGCAGACCGCGTGAAACTCTGAAGAGGACATTGTTAAGAGAGGCCAAATTAACAGGCATAAAATCCCTTGATGAG
The DNA here is from genome assembly GCA_009760885.1 of Achatina immaculata. Taxonomy (NCBI): domain Eukaryota; kingdom Metazoa; phylum Mollusca; class Gastropoda; order Stylommatophora; family Achatinidae; genus Lissachatina; species Lissachatina immaculata. The sequence goes on along the minus strand of CM019716.1, from coordinate 33,013,360 downwards.
GTTGAAAGACTCACCGAAGACAGGAAAAATTGGCGAACTTCCTTGAGAGCCCTATGTGACGTTTAACGGCACGGGAAGGATATAAGATACAAGATACGAGGTCTCTAATATAAGAAACAGCCGCAGAACAATAAATGTCAGTTATACGAGATGTCTAAGAAACAACCTCAGGAGAATAAAAGGAGAAGTATCAGTTATACACGGTGTCTAATATAAGAAACAGTCGCAGGAGAATAAGTATCATTTAAATAGGTTTTAACCTACTTCAGTACATGAAGATCAAACCAAGCTTCATTGGGGTTAAGACAATCAGAGGAAGAGAGAGTAAGAGAGAGAGAGAGAGAAATTACAGTAACGGAATAAAATAACTCCAGACCCTTTCATATCCAGTATTTTCAAAGCATACCACCACTAACTACCAGTAACTGCCAACAGCATTAGAAAGTATCGAGAAAGTATTAAAAGCATTTAAAAAGTAACTAAACCACTCCCCATTTAAGAAAATATACAAATAACCACATAAAATGAAAAAATATATGTAAAGCATTATATAGCCAAAATAGAGATAAACCTTTTTTAAAAATTGTTCTTACAAAGTACCACATGAAAGCTGAAAGGCAGGTACAAGAGTACTGGTTTAAAAAAAAAACAAAGTCCTAGCGCCATCACTGCTCACTTTCTCATCGTAGCTGTATCTGTCTTCCCACAGTAACCTCGGGGGGGGGGGGGATGTAAACCAGCCAATGGAACCACCCGGTACTTACACGAAATCACGATCGACACTGTTACAACACCGGGGCAGCAGGCACAAACAGTTCCACATTCTACTGTGACCTGGAACTAATCACTTTTACCCGGGAGGAGTTGGGGGGTGGGGGGTGGGTGGCGTTCTTCCACAAGCACTCTAGATACATATAATGACACTTTTCCGGATACACGTAATGACACTTTTTAACGGATCCAGGTAATAACACTTTTTCTCAAGCAAACCTGAAATTTTGCAGGCGTGCGAAACATGAGCTTAAATGTTGAAATGGGCTATTATTGATACCCGTTCTTGGCTGTACACATGCGACAGAGTGTACAATCTAGAAAGTGATGTACAAGTGCTGAAAATATGCTGTAACTAGGCTGTGCTTGGAGCTGCTGAATTTTAACGGTGAAGAAACTTCAGCGCTTGAATAACAACTGTTAAGATATTTATGAACTGTGAGATCCATGTCTATGCTGGAGCTAAAGGTAGAAAACAGTTTTATATTATGTTCTAGGTCAGTGTTCCCCAGGATTATGCGTGTAGGAATAGAAAGATTTTTAATGGGGTAGGGATTTGTATGTGATTTATATGATGGTATATTGTATTTTTATTGTTGGTAATTTATCGTATTAGCTACATGGGGATTGAAGATTGCACGGAGTATCACATTCACACACTACACCCATGAAACAAAACAAACCACAGTCAATACTACTTCTTCAAATAATCATAAAAAGTATATTGTTGTTAACCATCGGTTTACATAGTTAGCAAAATCAAACAAAGAATCTTAACATACTCACGGAAAAAAGTAAGTGTGCAGTGGTGTCAAGCTTATCAATCACGTTGTCATGAGTGAAATGAAATCAGATTTGGCACGAAGTTTTGTCTGAGTGTTGTCCACTTCTCCATGCTGCACGAAGTTGATCGCACTATTCATGGGGAGATAACCACAGTTCCAGTGAAATCACGTGCATGATCCACGGATAAAATGCGGATAAGTGTGTAATTCTGTTCTCAGAGATCTCTTCACGTAATCGTTGAAGAAAGAAGTAGTGGAATTCCAACATAAACATCTTTTTTCATCATGCCAAGATTGAATGAACATCAGCGAAAAATAGCTGTTGGGATGTTAATTGCTGGATCAGCAGTAGCAGCAGTATCTCAATATTTTAATGTTCACAGAAACACAATATCACGCCTTCAAAGTCGTTTTAACCAAAATGGTTCCGTTGCTGACCGCCATAGAAGCGGCAGACCACGAGTTATCACCCTTGCACAAGACCGCTACATCCACCTCATGCACCTTCGTAAAGATTTCTCCAGGCAACATGGACTGCCTGCAACATTACAGGTGTAAGACGTGTGTCGGGCAGGACAGTGAGGAACAGATTCAGAGAGGTAAATCTCTTACCTCATAGGCCTGCAGTTAGACCAGTACTGACAGTTCACCACAGACAAACCCGCTTGAACTGGGCCAGGCACCATGTGGCATGGCCTTATCATCAATGGAGACGGATCCTATTCACTGATGAGTCCAGATTCTGTCTGCAAGGCCATGATGGGCGTGCTATAGTGTACAGGCGAAGAGGAGAACGCTTTGCGAATAACTGTGTGCTAGAGATGGATAGGAGAAGAGGAGGCAATGTAATGGTTTGAGGAGGAATTTCCTATGCTGGCCGAACAAACCTAGTCATCCTCAATGGCAACCTTACAGGTTTATGATATAGGGACCAAATCATTACACGCCACGTAATGCCTTTTCTGGATGCTAACAGACAAGGCGTGATACTACAGCAGGATAACGCTCGTCCACATGTCGCATGTGTAGTCAGGGACCACTTTCAACAACATCAGATTACTGTCTTGCCATGGCCAGCAGTTTCACCGGACCTGTCACCTATCGAGCACATCTGGGATGAACTGGACCGCAGGTTGCGAAGACGACACAATCGTCCTGGAAACCGCCAAGAATTAGCCCAAGCGTTGCAAGAAGAATGGAATAACATATCTCAACAACTGATACAACGTGTCATTGGTTCGATGAGAAGGCGGTGTCAAACAGTGATAACTGCCAGAGGAGGACACACACGATATTGAAACCTTGATTTTCTGTTCTTGGGGTGATGAGCCACATTAGGTGAGCTTTTTTTTACTTTTTTGTGACATGTGACTGGCCTGAAAGTTATCATTTAATTTGTTATTTGATAATCAAACATAATGTGTGCCAAATTTTATTTCAGTCATCACCTGAGCACGTTCATGGTGCTTTTTAAAGCATTGCACACTTACTTTTTTCCGTGAGTAAATTGTTATTCATCAGCTTACTTTGTTATCAACAAAAATCATTAAGACAATTTCCTTAAATATTTAGATTCGATTCACATTGTAACAAACGTAACTAATTAGCAAGAATGTATTCACATGCATATGCATAAAAATGAGTAAAATAAAATCATGTGCACGAATAAAGCATCACTTGCACATTAGCAGTAAAATAAAAACATCAAAATCCTACATCCGGACAACCACGCCCTATTCCCCCGCCCCCACTAATCTATTTAAACTAGGCTATGCATCACAGAATTAAAAACTGAATCAAGCGAAACCAACCTGTTTAACAAAGACATTTGATTGTGTACACCACCAGACACTTTCGGAAAGAATGGAAAAAAATGGGATTTCCAACACATGTGATGCAGTTAATATCACTGCTGTATCTAGACCAACAGGCAGCAGTGAGAATAAATGGTGAAATAATAAACTGGTCCGTCAGGGGGTGCATACTGTCGCCTTACTTATTTAACTTGTATACTGAAAATATAATGAGGAATGTTAGAGAAGATGTAAACAAAGAATATTACTATACCATAACAATTGGAGGTTATGAAATACCAGAGATTATATATGATGATGACACAGTGTTACTGTCCACAACACAAAAAGGAACGGAAAAACTAATTATGTCAGTCCGTAAGAACAGCGAAGAGCAAAAACCTCTATCTTAATGCGAAGAAAACTAAATTGATGACAACTGACAAAACAAACAAGGCAGCTGGAATATGTATCAATGAGGAAAAACTGGAAGAAGTGGAGAGCTGTGAATATCTTGGATCACTGCTAATGGAGATAAAATGAGGGAAATTAAAGGAGGACATCTATCGCTCTTCAGAAAGTAAAATATATCCATACTACAAGAACTTAATAATGAAGAAGGCTGGCTAGTAAAGAGGATTAAACAAAGAAAACTTAAATATTTTGGACACATTAAACGTCATGATAATCTAGAGAAGACCCGAATTGGAAGGGTACATAATGGGAAAAAGAAAGAGAGGAAGACCAAGGCGAAGATGGCTGTAAGACATCGTTGATGATCTGCAGATAGATGCATCAACAGCAGGCCATCTTGTTCACAACCGTAAGGGACATGCAAAAAATTGATTGCATTATTTTCTCATCGTTTAAAGTGATGTATGAGTTCCATGTAGGGACACAAGTTTCTCAGTACCAGGTTTGAAAAATGCTAAGAAGGAAGGTATTACTGCCCCCCCCCCCCGTCTGCTGCTTAGTTTTCTTTCAACAGCTCCCATTTCTTCTACTGGACCCAGTACTAACAATATTTCTTCTACTGGACCTAGTACTAACAATTTTTCTTCTACTGGACCCAGTACTAACAATTTTTCTTCTACTGGCCCCAGTACTAACAATTTTTCTTCTACTGGCCCCAGTACTAACAATTTTTCTTCCACTGGACCCTGTACTAACAATTTTTCCTCTACTGGCCCCCGTACTAACAATTTTTCATCTACTGGCCCCCGTACTAACAATTTTTCTTCCACTGGACCCCCTACTAACAATTTTTCTTCTACTGGACCCAGTACTAACAATTTTTCTTCCACTGGCCCCCGTACTAACAATTTTTCTTCTACTGGACCCCAGTATTAACAATTTTTCTTCTACTGGCCCCAGTACTAACAATTTTTCTTCCACTGCCCCAGTACTAACAATTTTTCATCCACTGGCCCCAGTACTAACAATTTTTCTTCCACTGCCCCAGTACTAACAATTTTTCATCCACTGGTCCCAGTACTAACAATTTTTCTTCTACTGGCCCCCGTACCAACAATTTGTCTTCCACTGGACCCAGTACTAACAATTTTTCTTCCACTGGACCCAGTACTAACATTTTTTCTTCCACTGGCCCCAATACTAACAATTTTTCTTCCACTGGACCCTGTACTAACAATTTTTCTTCTACTGGCCCCAGTACTAACAATTTTTCTTCCACTGGCCCCCGTACTAACAATTTTTCTTCCACTGGCCCCCGTACTAACAATTTTTCTTCCACTGCCCCAGTACTAACAATTTTTCATCCACTGGTCCCAGTACTAACAATTTTTCTTCTACTGGCCCCCGTACCAACAATTTGTCTTCCACTGGACCCAGTACTAACAATTTTTCTTCCACTGGACCCAGTACTAACATTTTTTCTTCCACTGGCCCCAATACTAACAATTTTTCTTCCACTGGACCCTGTACTAACAATTTTTCTTCTACTGGCCCCAGTACTAACAATTTTTCTTCCACTGGCCCCCGTACTAACAATTTTTCTTCCACTGGCCCCCGTACTAACAATTTTTCTTCTACTGAACCCCAGTATTAACATTTTTTCTTCTACTGGACCCCAGTATTAACAATTTTTCTTCTACTGGACCCAGTACCCACAATTTTTCTTCTACTGGACCCAGTATTAACAATTTTTCTTCTACTGGACCCCAGTATTAACAATTTTTCTTCTACTGTACCCAGTACCCACAATTTTTCTTCTACTGGACCCAGTACTAACAATTTTTCTTCTACTGGACCCAGGACCCACAATTTTTCTTCTACTGGACCCATTACTAACAATTTTTCTTCCACTGGACCCAGTACTAACAATTTTTCTTCTACCGCCCCTCGATACTTTCTAACGCCCACAGATTGGCTTTATCGCCCACTGTGGGGAACAGTATTCTAGATGAAAATAATGATTATGATGATGATGATGATGATGACAGCTATCTACATTAACTCTCCTAACCTCTCAGAAAGCGCATTTAAATCTCGAGATACTTCCTATTAACTGCAATATCCTGGTTTGTTTTTTTTTCTTCTGGGCTCCATCACACAGGTGAAAAATGTATTCTATGCAAGCTTCACTGAACAGATTATTGCTGTGGGGTGTTTTTCTGGTCAGTCAGTTATTTGCATGTTCCTTTAGGAAATTTGCCTCCCTAATAGCTCTCCTGTAGGCCTCTCGGTTTTAAGCAAGATGCCCTGTTGCTGATGCATCCATTCGAAATCATAAACGATGTCTTGCAGCCATCTTCACTTTGGTCTTCACCTCTTTCTTTTTCCCATTATGTACCCTTCCAAGACTGTCTTCTTTAAATTCTCATAACTTTCATCGTGTCCGAAATATTTAAGTTTTCTCTGTTTAATCTTCCTTACTAGCCAGCTTTCTTCAGTATTAAGTTCTTGTAGTATGGATGTTTGTTCTTTTTTGTGTCCATGATATTTGAAGAACTCTTCTGTGGCACTTACATTCAAAGGCATGTGTTTCTCAGCTGTTTTGTTAAGTGTCCAGGTCTCACAAGGCATATGGTCTGCTAGCTGCCTGAAACTATACATGTTAGGGCCCAAAACGTTACAAGAGATTGCCAGTTACACTGGACGTAAGAGGCGGAGAACGAATGTCTCAATCTCCCTACCTGACACATGTCGAAGGTCAAGGTTTTGAGTAAATGGTGTCTGGTGTCTTTTACCTGAGACCAAACATGCACACACCTATGGCTCTGATCTGGGTATGCTAGTCCAGGATCTGAGGCAGCTCAGGCAGCACGATGATTCTGTACCTGGTCAGGCGTTGAGGTCAAGGTCGTTAAGGAACGAGAAGTGAATTTTAACTTCTTCTCTCCCAAATTAAGACCCATGATCCGCCAGAAGAAATTTTGATAAGAAAGAAACTGAAAGTAAGACACTGATGATTGTCAAAATATGGATATACGTCCTCATTTTCATTTCGTTCAGACTTTGCCTGACCACAGTTCTCAGCACTGACTCAAACAGATGTGCAAGATGTAACTACACTGCCAATGGTAAAGTAAGAGAACACATTTTGTAGGATTAGACCTCGAAAAAATCATAGACAAAGCACTTTAGTGAGACGTGAGAGAAAGAAAATTCACAAAAAGAATTTACCTGGGATTCGAACACGGACTCCAGTAGGACGAGCAGCAGTCTAGCCACGAGAGAACAGCGTTTCCTATTTATAACTACATTGCCAATGGTGTTTTGAAGTTAAAGAGTTAAACAAACGTTTCAAGAAAAGCCTTTCTCAACAAAATTGTTAACATAATATCGACTCTCAGAAGGCTATGTTTGGATTTCATACGATGATACTGATTGTAAAGGATTAATTTCTTACTTGTCATGTCCGTACGGGGTGAAGGAGTAATAAACATAATTCTTAACTGTTTCACTCCTGAATTAAGTTCCATGATCTCCCATAATAAATGTTGAAGAGAAATGTTTTAGTAGTCAGCGTGACATGGGACTAAAGATCAACGTAGGAAAGACAAAGTTAATGAAGCAAAATGTGAACAACAGAAATGTACTCAGAGTAGATAGCAAGTTAGTGGAGGAGGTCAATGAATTTGTATACCTTGGCAGCAGAGTAGTATAAAATGGAGACAGCACAGAGGATATCAACAGCAGACTTACTAGAGCAAACCAGGCTTTTGCAATGCTGCAGATTATATGGAAATAAAAAAAAACTAAGCATAAATATGAAAATCAGGATATTTAAGAGTAATGTTCTAAGTGTACTACTCTATGGAAGTGAATGCTGGAAAATCACCAAAACCATAGAAAACAAGTTGAATTCTTTCCAGACTAAATGTTTACGAAGAATTAGAAAAATATTTTGGCCAAACACCATAAGAAATAGCATCTTATTGGCAGAAATGCAGATGAAACCACTGACAACAATTATTGAGGAAAGACGCTGGCGATGGTTGGGACATGTGCTCCGAATGACTGACAACTCACTACCAAAAATAGCACTAAGATGGACACCACAGGGGAACAGAAGTAAGGGTAGATCAAAAGAGACATGGAGAAGAACAAAGGAAAGGATGTTGAGCAATAGAGGGCTCACCTGGGCAAGAGCAGAAAAAAGGCGAAGGACAGGCATTTGTGGAAAACCTTTGCGGAAGCCCCATGTGCCCTGGGCACTTAAGGTTCACAGAGAGAGAGAGAGAGAGAGAGAGAGAGAGAGAGAGTCAGCATGAACGTAGTACTACTCGTTATTTGCTACACTCGAAAAACTGGAGGAGTGAAACAGAAGCCTTGTGAATAGACACTACAGCATGTCTTACATCACCAAAACATTAACAATAAATTATATACACGAGGCAGGTAGGCAGACTGGCAGGTAGATAGGTAGATGGGTGGGTGGGTCGGTAGGTAGGTAGGTTAGGTAGGTAGGCAGGAAGATAGGTAGATAGACAGGTAGTTAGGTAAACAGAGAGATATATAGGCATACAGATAGGTAGGTAGGTAGGTAGGTACGCAGATAGAAATATAGGGAGACAGATAGGCGAGCAGGCTGGCAGAGAGACAGACAGATAGACAGAGACAGACGGACGGACGAACGAACGGATAGATAGATAGATAGATAGATAGATAGATAGATAGATAGATAGATAGATAGATAGATAGATAGATAGATAGATAGATAGATAGATAGATAGATAGATAGATAGATAGATATGAATGATATTTTTTTTAAATACAAGTAAGAACCTATGAACTGTAATTCCACTTCGAAAATACAATAATTCCGCTTCGGAATTTTAAATAATTCAACTACAGAAAATTATTTTATAAATTCACAAGGGACAACTTTACATCTGTGAACACTGAAACTATACATCTGTGCTTTAGCTTACGCATTCTACGAGTGTTTTATGAAATTTAAGGACGCAAATGCGATTTCACGCAACAAAGGATTACTGCTTGCTTAACTGCCCGAAGTTGAACAATAGCTTCTAGAGTTTTTGTCAACATTATTCAAAAAATGTATTGATTTGTGGACCGTAATACCCCCACTGATATCATACCAGATATAAAACAGCACACAACAGAAGGCAATCAGTTTTAGAATTTGCGGTAGATGCAACAATTGCTGGTATCAGTTTTCCAGTTTGAAATTCACGTAAACACTGGCACGAACAAGGCTAGAAAACAAAAACAAAACAAAAACAAGAAAACAAAACTGAGCAATGTGTAAACATGGAGAAAGTATCGATCCCTTGTACTCGGTGCTGTACATTCATTCCCTTGTTAAAATTATGCCGTGGCCTAGTTTGGACTTTTCAGTCTTAAGATATTTTTATTATTATTATTATTAAATGTAGGTTTTCATCTGTTCCTATATTTTTGGTCACCTATGATTTTACTAGTTTTCACACTTTTATTGTTATTATAGCAGTATTAACATTCTGTCTTGTGATTTTAGCCGTTTTCACAATTCTGTTGTGATTTTAGAAGTTTTTTAATTCTTTTGTTCTTTTTTGGTTGTGATTTTAGCAGCTTTTCATTCTTGTGTTATTAATTTAGCAGTTTTTACATTTTTGTTACGATTTTACCAGTTTCCACATATTTTTTTTACTCGGTTTTGGATTTAACAGCTGTAAACATTCATGCAGTGGCTTTACTTTTACAACCTTCACCTACACAAAACGAAAGTACGGTTTGGTTAAAATTAAATCACATAATTTTTTCATTCAAATAAACTATTTTTTAAAGTCTTTCTTGTTACAGTACTTTTTTTTTTCTTTCAATCAAAATGTCTGAATGCAACACACAACCGTCAGATAGCATCACTAAAACTTATAATTACTTCTTACTTCAAGCCTTAAGAAGAAAGCAAATGAGGCATCCAGAGTAAGCGTCATATTATTTTTCCTGTCTAAAGTAAGCGAAACGAAGTATATACGAAATGGCTACATAAACTTACAACGTATCTAAACAATGAACGGCAGAACTGTTTATTAGGAATATAAACTCAAAGGAGACTTACAGTTCGTTATCAGAACAGAAGAAAAGCTATCCAAATATAAAAGTAAGTGGATACGAAAAAGAATCAAACAACTGCTTATATATAAGAAACACAACAGTATGCATAAAACATTAAAGAAAACGTAAAATAAGAAATGATAATCAGCTCGGAAAACGCACTTCTAAGAGAACGGAAGGAATCCTTAACTTCAAGTATATCATCAGAGAGATGATGAGTTGTCAAGTGTTTGTACTTATGTGGTCAAAAGAAATAATTAGACATTAAAGACAGAAAACAAAGAAAAAAAGACAGTACTGTGAAAGGGTGGAGAATTTACACAAGAGGACAGTAGTACTTTAAGGGATGAGAAATAAACAATGAAATATTAAACTGGTGAAAATTGAAAGCTTGAAATTGACAAGGACAAGAATATCAACATCAGAATGAGGTCTGGCCATTTGATAAGAAACACACCAGGATTAGTGTAACACAAAAGTAGGAAAGACTGACCTTGGAAAAATTAAATACAGTGCACTTCTGATGTTAAGAGAAATGAAGATAGTACAAAGAAAATGATGACTATGAAATGAATCCCAGAATTCGGGGAAACCCCAGTATGAGCAACTGCTTAATCAAGAGACTCCATCGACCTGGCTACGAACCAGCGGAAAGAAAACTATCAGGCCATACAAGAAATCCAGTGTCATCAATCGTTGAGGAGAAGACATGTGATGATAATGGAGATGACCCGACACGAGCATAGCAAGACAGGCACTGACATGGACTCGATGAAACATAAAACGAGGGAGACCTAGACTTACTTGGAGAAGAGAAATTATGACAGTGCCCAGAGACAAGGGATACACATGGAAGGAGGCAGAGAATAATTCCAAGAACAGGGATGACTGAAGAGTCTTTATCCGTTGCCTATGCTTTCAAGGGAGTGAAAGGAGATGATGATGATGATGATGACGATAGCGATGACTACATCGACGCTGATACTAAGGATGAACAATAAGAGGAGCCAAGGTACCTTTCAAGTTTGTCTATTTTTCTAACGGTAAACTAAAGTCAGCGGGATATTTCTCAGACCTCTGTACTACTTCTAAAATACGAATAGTTAGTGTATAAGCATATAAACCATATATATACACGAACCCACCACAGTAAAGCTGTAATAACAAAATGTTAAAACTATTTAAGAATAAAACGTAGGAACATCTTTATTAATTAACGAGCACACAGCTCTGACGTTTCGGTTAGCACTTTAATCTTACAAAAAGGTACAGAACAAAGAAATAGGGAAAGAAGATAAAATATAAATTCACATGAATGCTACACAGCAAATAGAATCGGCAAAATAAAATAAGTGGAGCACTTAGCCGTGATTTATAAGATGCTGAATCCAGGAGTGCGTGTGGTAGAGTGTTGAAAATGTTTAAATGGATACTTCAGTGATGTGTAATAGATTGATATCTAAGAGGGGTTGGGGACACTGGAAAGGGGAGAGAGAGAGAGAGAGAGAAAGAGAGAGGTAATCTAACCGAGAGAATGGTATATGAAATAAGTGAATGTGATTGGGGTAGACGATTTGTAGTCCAATGGATTGAATAGATTCTGAAACATGTGATACAGATGAGGAAGGAATGGAACTTAGTACAGAAAGAAGATGACTGTTGAGAAGGGGAATGTTAAGTGTGGTTGAATTTCCAATTCAAGCTATGCTGTTCCAGCGGCCCATATTCCTGAATATTCTCAAATATATTGTGCCACGGCTGTGCAGGTTTTTATGCATTCGTCTGACGGTGAGAAGGGCTCTGGTTCTCCTTTGCTATTTTTTTTTCCAGATCCACCGGCACAGGGTCAACCCAGCCTAAAAAAATAGACACCTGGTGCTTCCCTAGGAGAGTAAAGGCAAGCGAGGACAGATTGCTGGCATCCCTATCTCAAATACTGTAGTGGCCTAGAAATGTGAAGACACTAACACTTCACACCCCCTGGGCAAGTACAAATGCCACGGGACATTATACAGGATTATTTATCAGTCCGTGAAACATTTCAAACATTCGCAACAAATAAACTGTGTAACGGATCATGATTATTAATTACGCAAAGAGAAAGAGACACTCTTCAAGAAGTTTTTTTTTAAAAAGCCCAGGCGCAGAGCTCCCATGGATTGCTGCTAGGAGGCAGCAGTAGCAAATATTTCGTTCAGTAAACGTTAGCAGTCGTTTTGTCTTTCGGAATACGCAAGAACTTCGTCCGTTGTGACTGTGCAGCGACGATTTCGAGCGGAATTCCGGCAGGCAGCACCTGTTTTCAACAGTATCACGAAGTGGTATGCTAAATTCCGGGATGAAGGCGGGGGCTTCGTTAGCAAGCTTCTCTAATATGATTAAGTATATTCGCTTGGTCCTGGACGTACCTGCCGAGGAGCTGTGCACAAGCAACCTTCATCCCGGAATTTCGCATACCACTTCTTGATACTCGTAACATTTCACTCATCGTTATCATTTCCGCCTTTCCCTTGGGAGTATATATAATAAAGTTTCTCCAGTCGTCCATGTAATTTGATTTGTTCCCTACTTCCTTCCATGAGTATCCCTTGTCTGTGAGCACTTTCAGAATTTCCCTTCTATTTCAGTTTACTGGTTAAACCATTATTTGGCCAAAAGAATGGAATAGAACTGTATTCATAGCACTGCCAAAAAAAGGGTAACCTGAAATTATGTACAAACTACAGAACTGTTGCAGTGGTTAGTCATGCCAGTAAAATTCTGTTACAAATCATAATGGGTAGACTTCGAAAGAAAATAGAAGAAGTCCATAGTAGTATATTAGGGCGTGTATCCAGCGTATTTGGGGTGCCACCCCAAACAAGATGTCGGTTATAGCGTATAGAGGAAAATATAATCAATACGACGCCGCCGCCGTTGCTAGGGAAATGACGTCACATGACCAGTAGATCAATTATATCCGGCGTCGCGGTTCTGTAATTATCCAATTATTTCCCTCGGCGTTTGACGCTCAATGTTCAATATCGCTGTGAAAAGGTTTTCAAGTAAACCCTATATATTTACCTATGGTCATTTTACAATAGTAATTATTAGATTTTAGTTGGTGCAGTGTTTAAAATGATACCAAGAGCGACATATTTTCGTGGGTTCCGTCAGAGGTAAAAAAAAACGACATAAAACGTAAGGCGTAATAATAGGTTTTAATGTGTATATCACAACAAATATTTACAACAGAGGGCCATCAAAACTATGTTGTCCTCGTCACTAAATGTCTAGTGGAGAGGTGCTTACGTTGTCTGCGTGTACTATTCTCTTAATGTAAAAGTATGAAAGCGAGTCTCTGTGCTGAGTGTAAGTATATACCGTCCCTTTTAATGTTCTAAACCCTACGTTTGTCCCACCCCTAGCCCGTTTTGTGGTGAGTACCTCTATGAAAGTGTCCCTGTCGAGTTCGTTTTGCCGTTTGTTTAGTCCCTTTGTCGATGTTTTGGAGTAATTTCCAAAACAGTGGTAAGTCTTACTGCATAAGCTAACCATACCGTGGCCCTCGTATTCTAACTTGAACAGTCCGGGAGTTCGCTTCTCGAATAATTGTCTGTCCTTACATGTCGCGCAGTCTGGTCGGGAAAAGCTAGAAATAAAGGCGGACCGATGTTCAGCACAGACTTCAGAGGGGAACCACTGGTCATATGCTTCGTAAAACTCTTGTCGGAGGTTGGGTCTAACTACGTCTCTAAGGTCAGGGGCACTGAGGGCTAAGTATAAGCTGTCCGTGTCCATCTCGCACAATTCAAAATCAGACCTGTCAATGAACCTATCTAAGAAATCGTAGTAAAACTCCAACATCCTAAGTTTTGCGTACTGATATACGAAAAAGCCTATCTGCAAGGGTAAATCCCACCTGCATTCTTTTTTCACCTTCTCTACCTCCCAAAGATCGTCCGTTACGTAATCCAATTTTTTAAAGTTGGGGCTGTTTATAAATTTACCCGTCTCATCACCCTTACAATAAGTCACGGCTATATGTTTGGCTTTATTTGTTAGAGTTTTTCCGTAGGCAGCGTTCCCCAATAGCTTCATCGTCTCTGCTGTTATCGAACAAGAGTCATCCTTGTCGCCGTCTCGTCGCGCGTTAGAGACCGTATCCCCAAACGCTTTAAAACGAGTCTTGGGTTTGTACTCGACTATCTGATATACTTTCGTAACTACCAGGCCATGTGCCAAGTACCATCTCAATAAAGGTGTCGCCAACAAGATTTTCTCTCCCTTGTAACTGGCTATTAACGTTCGTTGGGGCCCTGTCAGTAAGTTATGGTCTTGCGCGTAACTGCGCATGACATCACCTATATCGTCTCTGCTAACTTCTACATTCTTGAATATGGGAGTCATCTCCGAGAAATACGTCTTTAGGGACTTGGGGACCTCTATGTCGCACTCTAACAGACCGAAGCAAGTTTCGTCCCGAACTGCATCGAGTATCTGTTGTTCCATGGGGGGTTTACGGAAGGGACTTATCTGAGGGAATTTCGCACTGACAAACTGTCTGACGGTCGGATCAGTTTTCTTTAGAAGCTGCCATTGACATTCCCACATTTCGACTACGTGAATGCTACAGTCGTTAACTAAATAGTCGCGTATTTCCTGGGTCTTTTTGTAAAGGTCTTCTAAGGGATTTCCGTTCACGGGGTTGGTCGTCATGTCTTTTGTAATGGGACAGTTGGGGTGTCCGTGAAATAAACAACCGTGGAACTGGTAGGCTGTTCTCGTCGTCTTGTCCCATCCGTCGACACTAACTCTCCCCAACTTCATCTCTTTTCCGTTATACTGCGTTTTTAAATGTATATTTTTTGTGTGCGCTACCCAGGCTAAGTATTCCCTACTCTGCCTCGTGTACATGCTAACTCTGTGAATCTTAAACTCGTCGTCATGTCCTCTAATTGTGGGAAAGTCCGTTGGCATTTGGTGCATCAGTGCCCAGAGGTATAAAGCGTTAGCATCGTATCCCTTGATCCCTTGCACGACCTTACCTCCTCTAATATACGTTTGACCTTTCTCGTGATGCCTGTGAAAAATTATGGACGGACCACCCACAATATTGTTCCTAATGGTTGTATGCAGCGCCTGTTCCCGTTTTGAACATAAGCTAAAGGACACGTCTGGGGGAAGTGATTTAAACAAATACTTCAAAGTCACCCCGGGGACCGAAATCGCGTCTTTAAACATGTCTACTCCTAACTTTTTATAAAACTCAACTTGTTGATCTAATGCTAACAAGAAGGGACCTACGTCTTTGTTGTTGTACCACACTAAGAAATCTCTAAGAGTGGACATACCTGTACCAACCCATACTTTTTGACACTCAGCATACTCTTCCTCCGTCACGTTACAATTTTTCAATTTCGAAAAAAAGGCCGAATGAGGGGGGAGTTCCGTCTCATTCAATTTTTCTAAGCCTGTGATGTATTCATAACAGAAAACCCCCTTCGTCTCTTTAATTTTATAAGCCGCGAGATACTTGCTATAGCTAAAACCTGGTGCCAAGTAGTTACATATGTCTAAAAATTTAAATTTTTCGGTTGCGAGACACATGTAATCATTATTCCTTTTGACTATGAATTTAAAGGGACCTGACCCTTCCCCGTGGTTATCTTCGTCATCAACAACGTCAGTGTCATCGGCAGACTTTTTATGGTTCTTAATGAAATAAGACACCAAGTAAGGCTTTATGACGTTAACGTCATACTTGCCTGAGTTGAACCCGATAACAGGGAGTTCATGTAAATAGTCGTACAGTCTGTTCATTAGCTCTTTCTTATCCCCCAGTTGGTCAAACACCGGTTTAAATTTACGATATAAAATATCGTAGGCTTCGTCCGAGATACGCCCGAGATAAGCGAGCATATCGTCAACCAGCTTCTGAGGGTCCCCTTCTGTAACGAAACAGACAGGCTTCTCGTACCCGGGAACGTTCGAAGCCACCGAACACGACAGAGGTACGTGTCGGGCCGTAAACTTGGTCATGTTAGTGCCCGGTGTATCTGCTCCTTCAAAATAAGATTCGTAGTCAAAAGTGGCCCTGTACGGATAAACAAAGGTAGTATCTACTTCTATGCCCAGATCCGCGATCACTTCCCAGACAGTTGCCGGAGGATTGTACATCCCGCCCGTATACACATCTTTAGTAACCCCACCCGTACAATTTTTAGAATGTCTTTCCATCCTCTCAAATAAGTGCCAAAGTTTCCCACATTTGTCACAAGCTATCGCGTTGGTCGCCTTATCTATATTTTTAATAAACATGAAATGGTTTTCAAAAATTAACAGGGGCAAAGTGTCTTTACAACAAGTACTACCACGCAAAACCGGGACTAGGACCTCGCTAGCAAACTCGAAAATGTCAATATTAATTTTGAAACATTTCTCCAGGTCCGCCATTTCGAATAACTGTACTCCAGAGAAATTATCTAGTGAAGGTAACCCTTTATATTTCTGCCACTGACGCGCGAGTTGTCGTGTCTGCGCCCTATTGTCCCGTAGGTGAGGGTTTCTAAAGACAGCTAAACAGCGGAAAAAGCAAAAGTTGTCTGTGTATGGTTTTCCATTTGAATCGTGTTGGAGTGTGTTTATGAATTTATTGTTCGTAATATGTAGTGGGAGATCTATAGTGCATCCTATCGGGTATTCGTTCAAATGATAGACGTAGAAACTAGTGGCTGGAACTATCTCGCAGAAATATTTTGTATTAGGCCTAGATTTAAGAGCTGTCTTTACTATGTCGTGTTCAGTCAAGTCTCTTACAAAACTGTCAAAGTCCCGTCTTTTATTTATTAACTGCGGCGTGTCTAGTACAGTGGCATTGTTATTTGAAGCGTGGTAGAACCGTAACTCGTTTGTTTCTTTGTGTCTAAGGATGGTGTGGTGTGAATAATTTATTTTGAAACGTTTTGTCTGACTGTTAAAAAGATCGTGTAGTTTGGAGGCCCAGTTAATAGGGTGTATTGTAGTGGGAGGGTGGAAAAATGTATATGTAGATAAATGGTTTTTTATGTTTTGGTGCGTCCTAAGGGCCCCCCAATTATCACAATATATAGCTCTAACATCGTCCATCAGCTCATGTAAACTGTCTTTTTCGTCGCTGAAGTCTCTATGCTGTGGCGTTGGTATTTTCCTCGACGGTGGGATGGTCCGTGAGCCAGACTCCAGTTCTTCGTCGTCTAAAAACTCGGCTGCTACAACAGGTGGGGACTCCCCGTGTTCGGGGACATCTGAAAGAGCCGGTCGTTTGGTGGACGAGGCACCCTGCCTACGCACTGCCGCATCATCATATGACGCCTTTCGCTTGCGAGAGGGCTCACTGGAGTGGACAATTTTCATATGCCTCTTCAGGTGGTCTCTGTGAGACGCGAGTTTCCCGCAGATTGGACATGTGATAATATTTTGTTCGTGCACTGAAGTTTCGTGACGAACGAGGCTCCGATGTTTGGTAAAACCTCGCCCGCATTGTGAACATATATAAGTGTGCTTGAAGGCAGCAGGACCCACTCGACAGGGCATTTTGTTAGACATCTGAAACGAAAAGAAAAACCCACTACAATGGACGAGGCAGTGGAAATAGCAATGTGTATAGTACATACTAACGAATCACCTCTAAGAAGGTTGGTTATTGACTTTTCGAACAAGCACGCTGAGCTTTTCACCACCCTGTGTAATTTCATAAATCCACATTATAGCTATCAATCGTTCGTGAGCATTGCCGACCAAGTTTTTGAAGATGGTATAAACTGGGGGCGAATCGTAGCCGTTTTTTCGCTCGGATACATTCTTGGCAAAAACATTGAAGAAAAGTTATGTAACGTAGACTACGATGTACACCTACTTCAAGAAAAATTTGCTCGGAATGTAGGGCAGTACATTGGACACAAACTAGGACCTTGGATGCAAGGTTTTGTTAAGAACGCATTAAAAAGATAATAAAACTGAGTCGACTTACTGTTATTTTGTATCCTAATCTCGATAGACCCACAAAGTCACCTAATTTCGATGTACATATGAGAACCCCAGTAATCGTGAATCGAGAGTTATATAGCTGGTTTGCGTGCTGTATTTGCGCCAATCACACCAACCGCAGTGCATCACGTGATATGCTTAATTAAAGTAGCTAATTTTAACCAATAGGAGGTAAAAATAGTAACTTAAGTAATTTTCAAAAATTGCGCCAACGTACGCAGAGCATCACGGGACATATTGTACATAGATGAAAAAAAAACATACTAAGATAATGGCTTTTTCATACTTTTATTAACACTTATACGAACAACATCTACAATATCTCTTTTCCACTAGCAGTCTGTGGAGGTAGAATGAGATGGCGCGGTCTTTTTCTAGGGTCTCTCTCGACGGGTTTTCTAGGTAAGGCGATAGCTGGTATAGGTTGTAAGGTAGGACCTGTAGTCTCTCGTGAGACTAACCGTTCAGATCTTTTAGACGCTGGGTCTTCGGTCCTACGCTGCCTTTTGGTGGCTACAGGTATGTGGGCTGGAAAAAGTTTTTTATCGGCTTGTGAATTAGTCAAACTTTCCAGGCGGCTAAATTCAGCTAGGATTTGGGGCTTCAGCTCCATCAACTGTTCACACTCGACTCTATTCAGTGACAGGCCGCCTTGTGTTGGAAATTTCAAATCTGACTCTCCGAAGAAACGACGCAAATGCAGCATTGGAGTACCTTTATACAATGAGACAGACGCGACTTTTAATCCGCCACCAAGAGGTTTATTCATCTCTCCTGCTGGGGATACGTATATCCAGTTTGTGGGAACTGAAGTCATCTCGATACGAACCGCGCGGAATACGAATGTGTGACCGTGAGCATATTTATATACCTAGGTAGCTCTTATGACGTAATGTCTATTTTTAGACGACATGTCTAGACTTGTATATCCAGGGTCTCAGTAAGCGCCATACGAGGCGATCGTTAACGTGTTGTCTCGTAGTAAACGGAGCTAAAACTCGACGCATGCTCCCACCGCGACATTTTATTAAAATAAAATATATAACGAACAGACCACAAGTACTACTAAGAATGTCTTGTAGAGGACGCGGGTTGTAGATACACGGTCTTCCTCCTTTCCACGCAGACATCGTAAAGTTCATAGAACGTAACTCTGACAGACCGTGTATCTACAACCCGCGTCCTCTACAAGACATTCTTAGTAGTACTTGTGGTCTGTTCGTTATATATTTTATTTTAATAAAATGTCGCGGTGGGAGCATGCGTCGAGTTTTAGCTCCGTTTACTACGAGACAACACGTTAACGATCGCCTCGTATGGCGCTTACTGAGACCCTGGATATACAAGTCTAGACATGTCGTCTAAAAATAGACATTACGTCATAAGAGCTACCTAGGTATATAAATATGCTCACGGTCACACATTCGTATTCCGCGCGGTTCGTATCGAGATGACTTCAGTTCCCACAAACTGGATATACGTATCCCCAGCAGGAGAGATGAATAAACCTCTTGGTGGCGGATTAAAAGTCGCGTCTGTCTCATTGTATAAAGGTACTCCAATGCTGCATTTGCGTCGTTTCTTCGGAGAGTCAGATTTGAAATTTCCAACACAAGGCGGCCTGTCACTGAATAGAGTCGAGTGTGAACAGTTGATGGAGCTGAAGCCCCAAATCCTAGCTGAATTTAGCCGCCTGGAAAGTTTGACTAATTCACAAGCCGATAAAAAACTTTTTCCAGCCCACATACCTGTAGCCACCAAAAGGCAGCGTAGGACCGAAGACCCAGCGTCTAAAAGATCTGAACGGTTAGTCTCACGAGAGACTACAGGTCCTACCTTACAACCTATACCAGCTATCGCCTTACCTAGAAAACCCGTCGAGAGAGACCCTAGAAAAAGACCGCGCCATCTCATTCTACCTCCACAGACTGCTAGTGGAAAAGAGATATTGTAGATGTTGTTCGTATAAGTGTTAATAAAAGTATGAAAAAGCCATTATCTTAGTATGTTTTTTTTTCATCTATGTACAATATGTCCCGTGATGCTCTGCGTACGTTGGCGCAATTTTTGAAAATTACTTAAGTTACTATTTTTACCTCCTATTGGTTAAAATTAGCTACTTTAATTAAGCATATCACGTGATGCACTGCGGTTGGTGTGATTGGCGCAAATACAGCACGCAAACCAGCTATATAACTCTCGATTCACGATTACTGGGGTTCTCATATGTACATCGAAATTAGGTGACTTTGTGGGTCTATCGAGATTAGGATACAAAATAACAGTAAGTCGACTCAGTTTTATTATCTTTTTAATGCGTTCTTAACAAAACCTTGCATCCAAGGTCCTAGTTTGTGTCCAATGTACTGCCCTACATTCCGAGCAAATTTTTCTTGAAGTAGGTGTACATCGTAGTCTACGTTACATAACTTTTCTTCAATGTTTTTGCCAAGAATGTATCCGAGCGAAAAAACGGCTACGATTCGCCCCCAGTTTATACCATCTTCAAAAACTTGGTCGGCAATGCTCACGAACGATTGATAGCTATAATGTGGATTTATGAAATTACACAGGGTGGTGAAAAGCTCAGCGTGCTTGTTCGAAAAGTCAATAACCAACCTTCTTAGAGGTGATTCGTTAGTATGTACTATACACATTGCTATTTCCACTGCCTCGTCCATTGTAGTGGGTTTTTCTTTTCGTTTCAGATGTCTAACAAAATGCCCTGTCGAGTGGGTCCTGCTGCCTTCAAGCACACTTATATATGTTCACAATGCGGGCGAGGTTTTACCAAACATCGGAGCCTCGTTCGTCACGAAACTTCAGTGCACGAACAAAATATTATCACATGTCCAATCTGCGGGAAACTCGCGTCTCACAGAGACCACCTGAAGAGGCATATGAAAATTGTCCACTCCAGTGAGCCCTCTCGCAAGCGAAAGGCGTCATATGATGATGCGGCAGTGCGTAGGCAGGGTGCCTCGTCCACCAAACGACCGGCTCTTTCAGATGTCCCCGAACACGGGGAGTCCCCACCTGTTGTAGCAGCCGAGTTTTTAGACGACGAAGAACTGGAGTCTGGCTCACGGACCATCCCACCGTCGAGGAAAATACCAACGCCACAGCATAGAGACTTCAGCGACGAAAAAGACAGTTTACATGAGCTGATGGACGATGTTAGAGCTATATATTGTGATAATTGGGGGGCCCTTAGGACGCACCAAAACATAAAAAACCATTTATCTACATATACATTTTTCCACCCTCCCACTACAATACACCCTATTAACTGGGCCTCCAAACTACACGATCTTTTTAACAGTCAGACAAAACGTTTCAAAATAAATTATTCACACCACACCATCCTTAGACACAAAGAAACAAACGAGTTACGGTTCTACCACGCTTCAAATAACAATGCCACTGTACTAGACACGCCGCAGTTAATAAATAAAAGACGGGACTTTGACAGTTTTGTAAGAGACTTGACTGAACACGACATAGTAAAGACAGCTCTTAAATCTAGGCCTAATACAAAATATTTCTGCGAGATAGTTCCAGCCACTAGTTTCTACGTCTATCATTTGAACGAATACCCGATAGGATGCACTATAGATCTCCCACTACATATTACGAACAATAAATTCATAAACACACTCCAACACGATTCAAATGGAAAACCATACACAGACAACTTTTGCTTTTTCCGCTGTTTAGCTGTCTTTAGAAACCCTCACCTACGGGACAATAGGGCGCAGACACGACAACTCGCGCGTCAGTGGCAGAAATATAAAGGGTTACCTTCACTAGATAATTTCTCTGGAGTACAGTTATTCGAAATGGCGGACCTGGAGAAATGTTTCAAAATTAATATTGACATTTTCGAGTTTGCTAGCGAGGTCCTAGTCCCGGTTTTGCGTGGTAGTACTTGTTGTAAAGACACTTTGCCCCTGTTAATTTTTGAAAACCATTTCATGTTTATTAAAAATATAGATAAGGCGACCAACGCGATAGCTTGTGACAAATGTGGGAAACTTTGGCACTTATTTGAGAGGATGGAAAGACATTCTAAAAATTGTACGGGTGGGGTTACTAAAGATGTGTATACGGGCGGGATGTACAATCCTCCGGCAACTGTCTGGGAAGTGATCGCGGATCTGGGCATAGAAGTAGATACTACCTTTGTTTATCCGTACAGGGCCACTTTTGACTACGAATCTTATTTTGAAGGAGCAGATACACCGGGCACTAACATGACCAAGTTTACGGCCCGACACGTACCTCTGTCGTGTTCGGTGGCTTCGAACGTTCCCGGGTACGAGAAGCCTGTCTGTTTCGTTACAGAAGGGGACCCTCAGAAGCTGGTTGACGATATGCTCGCTTATCTCGGGCGTATCTCGGACGAAGCCTACGATATTTTATATCGTAAATTTAAACCGGTGTTTGACCAACTGGGGGATAAGAAAGAGCTAATGAACAGACTGTACGACTATTTACATGAACTCCCTGTTATCGGGTTCAACTCAGGCAAGTATGACGTTAACGTCATAAAGCCTTACTTGGTGTCTTATTTCATTAAGAACCATAAAAAGTCTGCCGATGACACTGACGTTGTTGATGACGAAGATAACCACGGGGAAGGGTCAGGTCCCTTTAAATTCATAGTCAAAAGGAATAATGATTACATGTGTCTCGCAACCGAAAAATTTAAATTTTTAGACATATGTAACTACTTGGCACCAGGTTTTAGCTATAGCAAGTATCTCGCGGCTTATAAAATTAAAGAGACGAAGGGGGTTTTCTGTTATGAATACATCACAGGCTTAGAAAAATTGAATGAGACGGAACTCCCCCCTCATTCGGCCTTTTTTTCGAAATTGAAAAATTGTAACGTGACGGAGGAAGAGTATGCTGAGTGTCAAAAAGTATGGGTTGGTACAGGTATGTCCACTCTTAGAGATTTCTTAGTGTGGTACAACAACAAAGACGTAGGTCCCTTCTTGTTAGCATTAGATCAACAAGCTGAGTTTTATAAAAAGTTAGGAGTAGACATGTTTAAAGACGCGATTTCGGTCCCCGGGGTGACTTTGAAGTATTTGTTTAAATCACTTCCCCCAGACGTGTCCTTTAGCTTATGTTCAAAACGGGAACAGGCGCTGCATACAACCATTAGGAACAATATTGTGGGTGGTCCGTCCATAATTTTTCACAGGCATCACGAGAAAGGTCAAACGTATATTAGAGGAGGTAAGGTCGTGCAAGGGATCAAGGGATACGATGCTAACGCTTTATACCTCTGGGCACTGATGCAGCAAATGCCAACGGACTTTCCCACAATTAGAGGACATGACGACGAGTTTAAGATTCACAGAGTTAGCATGTACACGAGGCAGAGTAGGGAATATTTACCCTGGGTAGCGCACACAAAAAATATACATTTAAAAACGCAGTATAACGGAAAAGAGATGAAGTTGGGGAGAGTTAGTGTCGACGGATGGGACAAGACGACGAGAACAGCCTACCAGTTCCACGGTTGTTTACTTCACGGACACCCCAACTGTCCCATTACAAAAGACATGGCGACCAACCCCGTGAACGGAAATCCCTTAGAAGACCTTTACAAAAAGACCCAGGAAATACGCGACTATTTAGTTAACGACTGTAGCATTCACGTAGTCGAAATGTGGGAATGTCAATGGCAGCTTCTAAAGAAAACTGATCCGACCGTCAGACAGTTTGTCAGTGCGAAATTCCCTCAGATAAGTCCCTTCCGTAAACCCCCCACGGAACAACAGATACTCGATGCAGTTCGGGACGAAACTTGCTTCGGTCTGTTAGAGTGCGACATAGAGGTCCCCAAGTCCCTAAAGACGTATTTCTCGGAGATGACTCCCATATTCAAGAATGTAGAAGTTAGCAGAGACGATATAGGTGATGTCATGCGCAGTTACGCGCAAGACCATAACTTACTGACAGGGCCCCAACGAACGTTAATAGCCAGTTACAAGGGAGAGAAAATCTTGTTGGCGACACCTTTATTGAGATGGTACTTGGCACATGGCCTGGTAGTTACGAAAGTATATCAGATAGTCGAGTACAAACCCAAGACTCGTTTTAAAGCGTTTGGGGATACGGTCTCTAACGCGCGACGAGACGGCGACAAGGATGACTCTTGTTCGATAACAGCAGAGACGATGAAGCTATTGGGGAACGCTGCCTACGGAAAAACTCTAACAAATAAAGCCAAACATATAGCCGTGACTTATTGTAAGGGTGATGAGACGGGTAAATTTATAAACAGCCCCAACTTTAAAAAATTGGATTACGTAACGGACGATCTTTGGGAGGTAGAGAAGGTGAAAAAAGAATGCAGGTGGGATTTACCCTTGCAGATAGGCTTTTTCGTATATCAGTACGCAAAACTTAGGATGTTGGAGTTTTACTACGATTTCTTAGATAGGTTCATTGACAGGTCTGATTTTGAATTGTGCGAGATGGACACGGACAGCTTATACTTAGCCCTCAGTGCCCCTGACCTTAGAGACGTAGTTAGACCCAACCTCCGACAAGAGTTTTACGAAGCATATGACCAGTGGTTCCCCTCTGAAGTCTGTGCTGAACATCGGTCCGCCTTTATTTCTAGCTTTTCCCGACCAGACTGCGCGACATGTAAGGACAGACAATTATTCGAGAAGCGAACTCCCGGACTGTTCAAGTTAGAATACGAGGGCCACGGTATGGTTAGCTTATGCAGTAAGACTTACCACTGTTTTGGAAATTACTCCAAAACATCGACAAAGGGACTAAACAAACGGCAAAACGAACTCGACAGGGACACTTTCATAGAGGTACTCACCACAAAACGGGCTAGGGGTGGGACAAACGTAGGGTTTAGAACATTAAAAGGGACGGTATATACTTACACTCAGCACAGAGACTCGCTTTCATACTTTTACATTAAGAGAATAGTACACGCAGACAACGTAAGCACCTCTCCACTAGACATTTAGTGACGAGGACAACATAGTTTTGATGGCCCTCTGTTGTAAATATTTGTTGTGATATACACATTAAAACCTATTATTACGCCTTACGTTTTATGTCGTTTTTTTTTACCTCTGACGGAACCCACGAAAATATGTCGCTCTTGGTATCATTTTAAACACTGCACCAACTAAAATCTAATAATTACTATTGTAAAATGACCATAGGTAAATATATAGGGTTTACTTGAAAACCTTTTCACAGCGATATTGAACATTGAGCGTCAAACGCCGAGGGAAATAATTGGATAATTACAGAACCGCGACGCCGGATATAATTGATCTACTGGTCATGTGACGTCATTTCCCTAGCAACGGCGGCGGCGTCGTATTGATTATATTTTCCTCTATACGCTATAGCCGACATCTTGTTTGGGGTGGCACCCCAAATACGCTGGATACACGCCCTAATATACTACTGTCCATATTATCGAATCTGGTTTCAAGCAAGGAAGAGGATCAAGAGATCATATATTCAATATAAGATTAATAATAGAGAAATGCAGAGAGTTTAATGTGAATCTATATTTATCCTTCATAGACTACTCAAAGGCATT
The DNA here is from genome assembly GCA_009760885.1 of Achatina immaculata. Classification (NCBI taxonomy): domain Eukaryota; kingdom Metazoa; phylum Mollusca; class Gastropoda; order Stylommatophora; family Achatinidae; genus Lissachatina; species Lissachatina immaculata. Next base: position 32,987,879 of record CM019716.1, on the reverse strand, counting down.
TGATTTGTACAACACCAGAAATTTTGGGTAATAATGGAAAAAATTGGATTTCCAATACATGTGATACAATTAACGTCACTGCTGTATCTAGATCAACAAGCTGCAGTAAGAATAAATGGTGAAACAACTTGTTTTGACATAAAACGAGGGGTCCGTCAGGGGTGCATATTGTCGCCTTACTTATTTAACTTGTATACTGAAAATATAATCAGGAATGTTAGAGATGATGTAGACAAATATGTTACGATGCCATAACAATTGGAGGTTATGAAATATCAGAGATTAGATATGCTGATGACACAGTATTACTATCCACAACACAAAACAAAAAGGAATGGAAAAACTAATTATGTCAGTCCGTAAGTATAGCGAAGAGCAAAACCTTTATATTTATGCAAAGAAAACTAAATCGATGATAATTGACAAAAGAAATAAGGCAGGTGATATATGTATCAATGAGGAAAAACTGAAAGAACTGGAGAGTTTTGAATATCTTGGCTCACTGCTAACTAATAATGAAGATACAATGAGGGAAATTAAAAGGAGGACAGCTATCGCTCTTCAGAAAGTAAAATAACTAAAAAATCTGTGGAGAGGAACAGACAGAAGTACAAAAATAATATTTTTAAGGGCATGCATCTTCCCCATCGCAACATATGCCTGTGGGACCTGGACACTTAACAGTTGAGAAACACATAAATGCCTTTGAATGTAAATGCTACAGAGGAGTTCTTCAAATATCATGGGCACAAAAAAGAACAAATATATTCATACTACAAGAACTTAATATTGAAAAAGGCTGGCTAGTAAAGAGGATTAAAGAGAGGAAACTTAAATATTTTGGACATATTAAACGTCATGATAATCTAGAGAAAACTGTCTTGGAAGGGTACATAATGTGAAAAAGAAAAAGAGAAAGATCAAAGCAAAGATGGCTGCAAGACATCGTTGATGATCTGCAAATGGATGCAGCAGCAGCAGGCCATCTTGCTCACAACCGATGGGTCTAGTGGAGTGCTGTTAGGAAGGCAAAGTTCCGCAAGGGACATGCAAATGAATGAATGAATGAATGAATGAATGGTTAAACTATTTCAGTTTAATAAATTAAAAGAGAAAAACCGCACGTAACACCTGGAACAAATGAGTTATTTTGACTATTTCACACAACCGATCCATTCTTACACTTTCACCGTTTCAGATATCCGGTCCATTCTCCTATTTTTATTATCTCATGTATAGATCTAGTCTCCACACATTTTCACCACTTCGTGTAATGATCTATTCTCCTCATACTTTCACTAGTTCATGTATTGATCTATTCTCCTCACACTTTCACCAATTCATGTATTGATCTATTCTCCTCACACTTTCACCAATTCATGTATTGATCTATTCTCCTCACACTTTCACTAGTTCATGTATTGATCTATTCTCCTCACACTTTCACCAATTCATGTATTGATCTATTCTCCTCACACTTTCACCAATTCATGTATTGATCTATTCTCCTCACACTTTCACTAATTCATGTATTGATCTATTCTCCTCACACTTTCACTAATTCATGTATTGATCTAGTGTCCTCATACTTTCACAAATTCATGTATTCACGTGAATTGGTGAAAATGTGTGGAGACTAGATCTATACATAAATAATAAAAATAGGAGAATGGACCGGATATCTGAAACGGTGAAATTGTAGGAATGGATCAGTTGTGTGAAATAGTGAAAATAACTCACTTGTTCCAGCTGTTACGTGCGGTGTTTCTCTTTTAATTTATTAAACTGAAATGCTTGAACCAGTGAAATGAAAAAGAATGGAAATTATAAAAGTGCTCACAGACAAGGGATACTCATGGAAGGAAGTAGGGAACAAATCAAGGTACATGGACGGCTAGATAAACTTTATTGTATATACTCCCAAGGGAAAGGTGGAAATAATAACGATGAGTGAAATGTTATGTGTGATCTGCACGACGTCAAGATTCTCCTGTTGAGTAAACATAAGATATGGTATAGAAGATTTTGATCAATTAGGGAGTCATGCATAACTTGTAAGCCTGAAAATCTTTGTTACGAGTATCAAGAAGCGGTATGCGAAATTCCAGGATGAAGGCTGTCTGTGCACAGCTGCTCGCCACGGGACGTCCAGGACCAAGCGAAGATACTTAATCGTATTAGAGAAGCTTGCCAGCGAAGACCCTGCCTTCATCCCGGAATTTAGCATACCACTTCGTGATACTGTTGAGAACAGGTGCTGCCTGCCGGAATTCTGCTCGAAATCGTCGCTGCACAGTCACAACGAACGAGGTTCTTGCGTATTCCGAAAGACAAAACGACTGCTAACGTTTACTGAACGAAATATTTGCTACTGCTGCCTCCTAGCAGCAATCCATGGGAGCTCTGCGCCTGGGCTTTTAAAAAAAAATTCTTGAAGAGTTTCTCTTTCTCTTTGCGTAAGAATAATTATGATCCGTTACACAGTTTATTTGTTGCGAATGTTTGAAATGTTTCACGGACTGATAAATAATCCTGTATAATGTCCTGTGGCATTTGTACTTGCCCAGGGGATGGAAGTGTTAGTGTCTTCACATTTCTAGGCCACTACAGTATTTGAGATAGGGATGCCAGCAATCTGTCCTCGCTTGCCTTTGCTCTCCTAAGGAAGAACCAGGTGTCCATTTATTTTTTAGGCTGGGTTGACCCCGTGCCGGTGGGTCTGAAAAAAATTAGCCGGAGTGCAAAGAAGAACCAGAGACCTTCTCACCGTCAGGCCAGTGCATAAACCACTACACAACCGTGGGACAATATTTTGAGAACCGCTACAACCGGGAATATGGGCCACAGGGACCACATGGCTTGAACTGGAAATTCAACCACACTTAACATTCCCCTTCTCCACAGTCATACTCTTTCTATACTTAGTTCCACTCCTTCCTCATCTGCATCACATGTTTCAGAACCTGTTCACTCCATTAGACTACAAACCGTCTACCCAAATCACATTCACCTATTCCATCTACCCTGCTCTCGGCTAGATTACCTCTCTCTCTCTCTCTCTCTTCCTCTCTCTCTCTCTCATTTCCAGTGTCCCCAACCCCTCTTAGATACCAATCTATCACACATCACTGAAGTATCCATTTAAACATTTTCAACACTCTACCACACGCACTCCTGGATTCAGCATCTTATAAATCACGGCTAAGTGCTCCACTTATTTTATTTTGCCGATTCTATTTGCTGTGTAGCATTCATGTGAATTTATATTTTATCTTCTTTCCCTATTTCTTTGTTCTGTACGTTTTTGTAAGATTAAAGTGCAAACCGAAACGTCACAGCTGACAAATAGTGATTAACTCTTTCCACCCGTCTGGACCCTACAGGGGCCATGTTCGTTTTACGTCGGCAGTCTACAGGCCCCTATGGGACACCCTGTTTTGTTTCGTTCACGTGTGAAATTAACCTTTTAGTTAACGACTATTTGCGCATGCCAAAATCTTCCTTTACTTCCGGACACGCCGTTCGAAAAGGAGTTCTTTAAAAATTATCAAGAATTAGTGTTTTTCATCGACATTTTCGAGACCGACTCAAAAAATGAACTCACCAACCGACTCGACAAATGTGACTGCATGTTATTCAGGTAGTGGTAGGCCTGTTAGAAACAGTGCAAAGGCAACTTTGAATTTATTTAAATGTATAGGTAACGGAAAGACCATAACTGAATCAAGTTCTCACGTGGATGAACCTGTAGTTAGTTTATCTGCCTATAGTGACGGTGACAGGCATAGTGAAAGTGACTCTGACAATGGCCCTACGACTAGTTCTAGTTCTTTAGCTGGACCGAGCAACAGGATAAGTCCTCCACCTGTGAAACGACCTAGAACTATTGTTTCTGTGGCTCAGGGAGAAAATAACAATCCAGTATCTAACTGGAGAGAAGCACAGGTGAATGAAGAGCTAGGAACTCCTAGCAGCAGTGATCCTGGCAGTGGTATTCTGTTAGATGTTGGCCGTGAGCGGACACCACTGGGGTTTTTCTTTGCACTATTTACAATAGATATTTTGGACAGTCTCATAGCCAAGCAGGTGATGGTAGTAATGATTCTGGATGGACACCTATTGGCCGCCATGAAATGTATAAGTTCATGGCCACTATCATTTCCATGAGCATGCAACCAAAACTCAGTGACTATTGGATCACCACAGGCCATCTGCAGTCACGATTTTCTAGGCAGATGTTTAGTAGGGATAGGCAAACGGGAGCAGCAGCACACCCCTTTATCTCAGAACGCTACCAAGGTGTTCATCTGACTGACATGAAAGATTTCCGTAAACGGTGTTTATACTGTTCGAGGCCAAACAAGAAAGTCCGCACCTATTACTACTGCACTACGTGCTCGGACGAACCTCATCTGTGTCCAAAGAATTGTTTCCGGGCGTATCATACGTCACATCAAGCATGATACCACTGCAGTCTAGCACAAATACTTCATTTGCTTGTGCTTTCTACATTTACTGTCTGAGCCAGCCTTGACATCTCTGTCTAACCTGACCATTTTTACTCTGTAGGTGACTGATTTCTTGACTGAAGACACCAGAAGACTAGTGTTTTTGCACTTGTATATATTGACAAGAGCTTAATATTGAAGAAGGCTGGCTAGTAAAGAGGATTAAAGAGAGAAAACTTAAATATTTTGGCCACATTAAACGTCATGATAATTTAGAGAAGACCGTATTGGAAGGATACATAATGGGAAAAAGAAAAAGAGGAAGACCGAACCGAAGATGGCTGCAAGACATCGTTGATGATCTGGAAATGGATGCAGCAGCAGCAGGCCATCTTGCTCACAACCGAGAGGCCTACAGGAGTGCTGTTTGGGAGGCAAAGTTCCGCAAGGGACATGCAAAGGAATGAATGAATGAATGAATATATTGACAGCTAAATTAATTTTTTAAAATACTTTTTTAACATGTAAATATACTGTGTACAGATCACATACTGACAGTTTTATACGAGCCTTCACCTCAGCCGACAGCAGCTCTATAACGGCCCTTTTCAGGGCCATCCAAATTTTCAATATTGGCAATTGCTCAGGAAAGAGGAGCCTTCACCTCAGCCGACAGCAGCTCTATAACGGCCCTTTTCAAGGCCATCCAAATTTTCACAATTGGCAAGAACTGGGTGTACGCAAAATGAGTTCACATTGTTTTCTGTTGTGTTTGTGTTTTTATTTGTTTGTAGGTCTGCAAATTTGTCCACAGTTTTTACACTTCATGTGAGGAATTCCATTTATCTTCATATTATGTTTTTCAATTGGATATTTACAGCTGTAATGGTAAGTAGAAAACAATTTTATTTGTGTGTCATAATTCTTTTTTGGGCTGAAAAGAGATATAGTGTATATTAGATGTGATTCATTTGGATTTCACAACAAAATGTGCCAAAGTTGGATTTATATTCAGTTGGAATATATTCAGATTGAGGGTAAGTTGAACATACTTTTTTTTCTCAGTCCTAAATAATTTTTTTTTTTTGCTCACAAACTTTTCAATTGTTTCTCAACAGTTCTCTTTCTTTGACAAATAACTACATTTATGAAATCCTCATTCATTTCTACTTATTTTGATATACGATACACTTATGTTGAACCCTGAATTAGTTTGTTAAAATTAATTTTAGAGAGGGACCCAAAAATTATCGCAACACCCGCTCGATAATATAACGTCCGCCCGTACGACGGTAACGTCCGCGTTTTTTTTTTCCGGGTAGAAAGAGTTAAGAAGATTTGTTACTTTTGAAACTTCGAGTACAGTGATTTAGCCGTGTAATAGATTGACCACGTGTTGCAGATATGATATAATAATGAGTTAGGAAATGTATCAAGTGTAAAATATTGTGAATTTGAGAAACTGAGAAATGCTGCACGTAAAGATAAGAGTTTGATATTGTGAACAAATGATTAAGTGATTCAATTCAAGTGATGTTATCAACTATACATCTTGAATGTAAAGATGTTCCTACGTTTTATTCTTAAATAGTTTTAACATTTTGTTATTACAGCTTTACTGTGGTGGGTTCGTGTATATATATGGTTTTATATGCGTATACACTAACTATTCGTATTTTAGAAGTAGTACAGAGGTCTGAGAAATATCCCGCTGACTTTAGTTTACCGTTAGAAAAATAAACAAATTTGAAAGGTACCGCGGTTCCTCTTATTGTTCATCCTTAGTATCAGCGTCGATGTAGTCACCGCCATCATCATCATCGCCTTTCACTCCTTTGAAAGCATAGGCAACGGATAAAGGCTCCTTAGTCATCCTTGTTCTTGGAATTATTCTCTGCCTCCTTCCATGTGTATCCCTTGTCTCTGGGCACTATCATAATTTCTCTCCTCCAGGTAAGTCTAGATCTTCCTCATTTTATGTTTCATTGAGTCCATGTCAGTGCCTGTCTTGCTATGCTCGTGTCGGGTCATCTCCATTATCATCACATGTCTTCTCCTCAAAGGTTGATGACATTGGATTTCTTGTATGGCCTGATAGTTTTCTTTCCGCTGGTTCGTAGCCAGGTCGATGGAGTCTCTTGACTAAGCAGTTCCTCATACTGGGGTTTCCCGGATTCTGGGATTCATTTCATAGTCATCTTTTTCTTTGTACTATCTTCATTTCTCTTAACATCAGAAGTGCACTGTTTTCAATTTTTCCAAGGTCAGTCTTTCCTACTTTTTTGTTACACTAATCCTGGTGTGTTTCTTATCAAATGGCCAGACCTCATTCTGATGTTGTCATTCTTGTCCTTGTCAATTTCAAGCTTTCTTTTCAATTTCCACCAGTTTAATATTTCATTGTTTATTTCTCATCCTTTAAAGTACCTACTGTCCTCTTATGTAAATTCTCCACCCTTTCACATTACTGTCTTCCTTTTACTTTTTTCTGTCTTTAATGTCTAATTATTTCTTTTGACCACATAAGTACATACACTTGACAACTCATCATCTCTCTGATGATATACTTGAAGTTAAGGATTCCTTCCGTTCTCTTAGAAGTGCGTTTTCCGAGCTGATTATCATTTCTTATTTTACGTTTTCTTTAATGTTTTATGCACACTGTTGTGTTTCTTATATATACGCAGTTGTTTGATTCTTTTTCGTATTCACTTACTTTTATATTTGGATAGCTTTTCTTCTGTTCTGATAACGAACTGTAAGTCTCCTTTGAGTTTATATTCCTAATAAACATTTCTGCCGTTCATTGTTTAGATACGTTGTAAGTTTATGTAGCCATTTCGTATATACTTCGTTTCGTTTACTTTGTAGCATGGCCTTGTAAGAAATGACTAAAGTTGTTATTATTATTATTAACGAATCTGGTTATGAAAATATACTGTAAACAAAATAGTAACATCGAATAGCGACAGAGAAAAGTAGGTAGGAAAGGAAGAGAAAGGTATAAAACTTTCATGACATTTGAAATTGACGAGGACAAAAGTACACAGTGGAAACAGTTAATAGAAAAAGACGAGACTCATTGACGCTGAGATATAGGTAATACACAGGAAGGACGCCAGAAAATAGGATGGTCCAGTGATAACAAAGCAGTGAATGGACGATAACAAGTGTAAACAAAATAGAAAAGACGAGTAGAAAAGGCAGACACAATGAAAAGCGAAGACACAATACAAACTCCGGCATGAAAGAGGAATATAATGACTTAGGTAAATAACAATTATATAGACGAAACTGACACAGACTGACACTCGTTAGGACGCTATTTCACACGGTTTTAAAATAAAAGAGTGACCAACTCGGCCATCTGACCAATTAAATATTTAGAGGCGTGCCCTATTGGACAACTGACTTACGACATATAAGTCACCAGGCAGTTTGAATGAAGGACAATCAGAACGCTCATGAGAACCAGCGAACATCTGAAGGGTGGATTCAAAATACTTATTGGTTAATCCATCAAGCTGGACTTGAAGATAAAAAGGCGAGCGGAGAGACAGGAGAGAAGGAAGAGATAAAAAGATACGGAAGAGCTGGAGAAAGGAGACTGAGGACGGCGCCCGAAAATGGAAGAACAGGCAATCAGAGAACGAAGAATTACGAAAGTACAGGAGAGAGAAGACAGAGGGAGGAGCCCCAAGACAGAGGAACAAGGACGGTCAGTGAATAGAGACCGATCCAGACAAGAGAAGAAGAGAAGGACAGACAATCAGAGAAGAACAGCAGGCGGAGAGCACACACCAGAGAAGACACAAGAGAGAAAGAAGACGTAGGTAACGACAGTTGGAATAGATGGACAATTAGACCAATAGATATTCAGGAAAAGCAGTTTTGAAGAAGTAGTTTTAGGACAGATTGAAGATATGATTCAAATGATTAAGAAGATTTGTTACTTTTGAAAATTCAAGTACAGTGATTTAGCCGTGTAATAGATTGACCACGTGTTGCAGATATGATATAATAATGAGTTAGGAAATGTTCTCGTATCAAGTGTAAAATATTGTGAATTTGAGAAACTGAGAAATGCTGCATGTAGAGATAGAGTTTGATATTGTGAACAAATGATTAAGTGATTCAATTCAAGTGATGTTATCAACTATACATCTTGAAATTATTTGTAAGAATTAAATAATGAATGTACATGTTATCGGACTTGATCTAGTGAAGTGGCAACGTTTGTGAAACCTAATCTAAACAACAGAAATCTGGATGTGTGTGAAGATAAAGTCGGTATTAATCAAGAACATCTTCTTTAGTCAGAAATATATAATTCACAATCATCAATATTATAATGGCGCCGGTGACTTGTTCCCGACATTTGGGAAGAGAAGCTCAAGGTATATCAGCGGCCACAGTACAAAGTACTAACGATCACGTGCTGATGTTATGACCAAACCTTTTGTGATTTAGACAGACATGGAACATTTTATCTTTCTAACAGCCGGGGTATTCAGAACTCAGACGTTATCAATATTAACAAGGAAATCAACGAGGATAGGACAAGGCGAAGTACAGGCGATCGCGTGCTAGAATGAACTGATGTGATTTAGGCAAAGAACAATTGTATCTTTAATAGTGGTGTTATTTAGAAAACATTAACTAGAAATTCGCAAAGATCGACAACATCAATGACTGTGGGACAGTGCATTCAGACAAGAATAAGAGACAGTTAAGTTGTATTACTGAGATTGTTGTTGTATTTACAGCGCATATTGTTGATTTATGTTCTTATAAGGGTTTTTACGAGGAATCACTGATTATTTCATAGAGGAAGAATAATACAGAGATTTTTCAGAGAGAATGACACAACAGATTGCAGAAATACGTGAAATAGATATACTAAAGTGGGAGATCAGATATCTGAGGAGAAAAGTAGCTAGGTTAGGTAGAGAGTTGAGACAGGAAAGAAATATGAGAACACACTACAATTTTTATCCTATAACAGACTTTAGACAGACACAGAACTCTTTTTATAGAAATGAGAGAGATGGAAGAAGAAGAAAATATCAAAACCAGGGACACTATACAGACATGAGTTATCAAAACAGACAAACAGCCTGCAACGACCCAAGGTATAGATAAAAATACCAGCACAATTCTTTTAAAGGAAATAGCAGCAGATATATGCCACACAACACTGAAAGATTGGTTAGGACTGAGAGGAAAGAAATAAATGCTATAGTGAGTACGAAATCAAACAAAGAGAGACGAAGACATAAAAATGAGACAAAGGAGGTAGCCAAACAGGGATTTTGTGGTAAAAAAGATAAACAAACCAACGCCGATATAACGCTAGTAAAAGACAGTAGCACTAGTACAGAGTTAGGCAGGAAAGATGGAACTATAGCTACGGAGTTACTCAGAAAAGTTACAAATACAGCAGATATAGGTATTACAATGAATGAAAACTGTTTAATACAGAAGAAGGATGTAGCCACAGCCACTGTACCCACTGAAACAAATGATATTAGCGTAGAAACAGACAGGATCGGGTTAAATGATGTAGCTACTCAGTGGCGGCGTGCACACAAAGATGAACAAACCAACACCGATATAACAGTAGTAAGAGACAGTAGTGCTAGTACACAGGATAACGTGCTAGGCAGGACAGATTCAAGTATACAACCAACAGTAAGAAGGCTGGAAGCAATCAAACAACAATTGATGAAGAAGAGTAAAGGTCCAGATAGTAAAACTCATCAGGTACCAGAAAGATCCAGTCAGTTCAATGGAAATTTTGTAAACCGAGAGCAGAAACTCAGGCAGGTAGATAGGCAGATACTCAGGCAGGTAGATAGGCAGATACTCAGGCAGGTAGACAGGTAGATACTCAGGCAGGTAGATAGACAGATACTCAGACAGGGTAACTCACAGAGAAAACGAAGTGTTTCATCTAAAACTGATTACTCTGATGAAATGTTGTCATCCTCAGATGATGATGACATACCAGGTTATAAAGAATTGAGAACTTTTATTACAGATATGTTAAGATATGCTAGTCAAAAGATCTTAAAATCCTCTGTGATCAAACACGTGTGTACTAACACGTGTTATTCAGCATTTGACACAGAACAGGGGAGAGAATACATAACAGATTTTTTAGATGATCTCGTATCACATGACCCAGAATTATAAAAATGGCCGAGTATATGGAAATATAAATATGACCACAGAGTGAAACACAAGATACAACAGTGTAATTTAGTGCAGAAAAGAGAAATAGTTATCCCAGACGACGTAGACATCATTAGAGTAGTGACACGATTTATATATGAGTACGCCAGAAATGACCGCTCATCAGATTTTGTCAAAAAAATTTGTAAAGAATCAGCAATAGTAAATACACAGATGAGAGAAGAATGTATATTTTAGATACCATAGATGGTATGCTAGAGGATAAGAGGTATTCAGTGAGGGAAACACAAGCATAAAATGAAAAAAAAACTCTAGGATTCACAGGTTTCATTTTCATGTACATAGAGGTATAGATATGTGTGTGTATGATATTGGTTTACCACTGATATCTGTGTTCTCGCACATGATACGAGACTAACATGGCTGACATTGCTGGTGACATTTTTGTGTAGTACTACTATTGTATTGCCCTAAAACTGTGAATGTCAGTGTTATACCAGGTATTAGCCAGGTATATATTCTTTTCATGATGATGAATTACATGCTTTCAATTTTTGAGATATTGAGGCAGACTTTGGCGTATAATAGATACATTAGAGTGGCATACTTGGGTTTTGACATATTCGTTAGTGTAACCGACGAGATTATATTGGGAGTAACAATATGAGGGCATCCTCAACAGTAGCAAGACTGAATTGGAGACCAAGAATTATCATGGATAGATAGGTACTTGGGGGTAGTATAATTGATGTCAGTGGAAGAATTTGAGTATGATGTGAGTATTACGATTTTCAAGGAGCCAATAAATCAAATTCTTCACACTGAGTATTTGTTATGAAATATGTGTGATATCCTATTGTTGCCACTGAAGATGAGAATCGGGAGATTAGCCAATGTAAATTCATCACAAGGTCAATGAGGCGATTATATTTATGCATGTAACCCTCGAAAAAGGTTCACGCCGAAATATCGGATGTTGTATGTTTATCATTTATACATTCTTATACTTTCTATTCGTTTTTTCTCACTTTACTCACTCCCTCTGCAACTTTGTAAAACTGCACCATACACCTCTGTCTACCTTTATTATTTACACCAGTTTTACTGCATGCGCCATCCCTTTTAAAAAAAAGTCTACTGCATGAATGTTTATAGCGGTTAAAACCACAACTGAGTTTATAAAAAAAATATGTGAAAACTGGTAAAACAAATTAAAAATGTCACAATTGCAAAAATCGTAACAAAAATATAAAAACTGCTACATTCATAACACAAGCATGAAAACTGCTAAATATCACAATAAAAATGTGACAAAGTGCTAAAATCGCAATAAAAATATGAAAATAAATGTTAAAATCGCAATAAGTATGTGAAAACTGCTAAAAATCAAAACAAAAATGTGAAAACGGCTAAAATCACAACAGAATTGTGAAAACGGGTACAATCACAACAAAAATGTTAATACTGCTATAATAACAATAAAAGTGTGAAAATTAGTAAAATCATAGGTGACCAAAAATATAGGAACAGATGAAAACCTACATTTAATAATAATAATAATAATAATAATAATAATATCTTAAGATTGAAAAGTCCAAACTAGGTCACGGCATAATTTTAACACAAGAATGAATGTACAGCACCGAGTACAAGGGATCGATACTTTCTCCATGTTTACACATTGCTCAGTTTTGTTTTCTTGTTTTTGTTTTGTTTTTGTTTTCTAGCCTTGTTCGTGCCAGTGTTTACGTGAATTTCAAACTGGAAAACTAATACCAGCAATTGTTGCATCTACCGCAAATTCTAAAACTGATTGCCTTCTGTTGTGTGCTGTTTTATATCTGGTATGATATCAGTGGGGGTATTACGGTCCACAAATCAATACATTTTTTGAATGATGTTGACAAAAACTCTAGAAGCTATTGTTCAACTACAGGCAGTTAAGCAAGCAGTAATCCTTTGTTGCATGAAATAGCATTTGCGTCCTTAAATTTCATAAAACACTCGTAGAATGCGTAAGCTAAAGCACAGATGTATAGTTTCAGTGTTCACAGATGTAAAGTTGTCCCTTGTGAATTTATAAAACAATTTTCTGTAGTTGAATTATTTAAAGTTCCGAAGCGGAATTATAATATTTTCAAAGTGGAATTACAGTTCATAGGTTATTATTTGTATTTTTTTTTAAATTATTGTTCACTGGTCTCTATCTGTCTGTCTGTCTGTCCGTCCGTCCCTCTCTGTATCTATCTGTCCGTCTATCTCTCTGTCTATCTGTCTGTCTGTCCGTCCGTCTCTGTCTGTCTGTCTGTCTGGCTGCATGCTCGCCTGTCTGTTGCCTATATTTCTGTCTGTCTACCTACCTACGTACCTACCTACCTACCTATCTACCTACCTGTCTGTCTGTCTGCTTGCCTGTCTGCCTAACTGCCTATCTTCCTGGCTACCTACCTAACATACTTACCGAACCACCCACCCACCAACCTATCTACCTGCCAGTCTGCCTACCCGCCTCGTGCTTATAATTTATTGTTAATGTTTTGGTGATGTAAGACATGCTGTAGTGTCTGTTCACAAGACTTCTGTTTCACTCCTCCAGTCTTTCGAGTGTAGCAAATCACTACCACTTTCATGCGGATTTAACTCTTCGACTCCAAAACAACTCTGGTAGTAATGGTAGATATCAATAAATATTTTTGTTGTTTACCAGCCGAGATAAACCAGTCGTATTTCAGCTGCCTTATTTGTTTTGTCAGTTGTCATCAATTTAGTTTTCTTCGCATTAAGATAAGAGGTTTTGCTATTCATTATTCTTACGACTGATTTATCTCGAGTGGTAAACAAGAAAAATATTTACTGCTGGCCTGAATCTCCTTAAACTAGACTCAGGAAACTATGTTTTCTGAACAGGGGGAGAAACCTGCGCTTGCGTTTGCATAGAACAAAATCTCGTGCTATGATCTATTCAAGCTGGTCTTGACTAATCTAATTTTGACTGTCTGACGCAATGAGGTTCTTTACTCTTATCTAGTCTGTCTTTCTCATACCTTTTGCCATGAGGCGGGCAACAACAAGAGGTCTCGTCCATTGATTCCTTGACCTGGAAATTTTTACTGACTAAGAGTTTTCTGCTGTCTGGAATCCTCTCTGACATCGCCATCATCCTGTGGTCTAGGATACAGCTGGCTCTTGTTCTTGCTTAGAGAGTTTTATCACTATGTTCTTGTTCTTGCTTAGAGTGCTTTATCACTATGTGCTATTGGAACAGTTATGTTCTTAATATCCTGGTAAAGGTATAGAACAAAGCTCTTTTTTTGTCCTCTGTTCTTGGTCCTTGCACATCACTTGATCGATGCACCTCCATGTGTGTGTTTATTCTTGCTAATTCTTCTTAAAAGCCTTAGTATGGGAAAAAAGAAGATGCTTCGTGACTGAATGCATTGTGCGTTGTTATCTCGTGGCTAGGCGCCTGCATGCTCTTCTGGATATCAGGGTTCTATTCTTCAGACATTGTCTGACTATATTATGCCATATCGAGGCCTAAAGTGCTTCGTCTGTAGTTTTTCTGAGTGTGATGAGAACTTATTTTATTCTCCCACATCTTTGTACAAAAGAATGGATATTTTCACTTTTCTCCGAATTTTGTTACCCTGAGGTCAATATTTGGTTGTTATAGATAAATAGGAAAACTTTCACGATGTCTGCTATTTGATATTAAACTTTACAATGCCTACTATTTGATATTAAACTTTACAATGCCTACTATTTTATATTAAAGTTCATAATGCCAGTTTCTTGATAGGCTTCACGATATCTAACGTTTAGTATTTACCTTCACAAATGGTAATGTTCAGTATTTACCTTCACAAAGACTAACGTTCAATATTTACCTTCACAAAGACTAATGTTCAGTATTTACCTTCATAGAGACTAATGGAATCTGTGGAGAGGAGCAGACAGAACCACAAAAATAAGATTTTTAAGGGCATGCATCTTTCCCATCGCAACATATGCCTGTGAGACTTGGACACTTAACAAAACAGCTGAGAAACACATAAATGCCTTTGAATGTAAATGCTATAGAAGAGTTCTCCAAATATCGTGGACACAAAAAAGAACAAATATATCTATACTACAAGAGCTTAATATTGAAGAAGGCTGGCTAATAAAGAGGATTAAAGAGAGAAAACTTAAATATTTTGGACACATTAAACGTCATGATAATTTAGAGAAGACCATATTGGAAGGATACATAATGGGAAAAAGAAAAAGAGGAAGACCGAAACGAAGATGGCTGCAAGACATCGTTGATGATCTGGAAATGGATGCAGCAGCAGCAGGCCATCTTGCTCACAACCGAGAGGCCTACAGGAGTGCTGTTTGGGAGGCAAAGTTCCGCAAGGGACATGCAAAGGAATGAATGAAAGAGACTAATGTTCAATATCTACCTTCACAAAGACTAATGTTCAATATTAAACTTCACAAAGACTAATGTTCAATATTAAACTTCACAAAGACTAATGTTCAATATTAAACTTCACGATGTCTAATGTTCAATATTAAACTTCACAAAGACTGATGTTCAATATTAAACTTATGAAGGCATCAAATGCAGCACTGCTGACCGGGTCCACACACATGCCACATCCTGGACATAGCTCAAGAACTTTTTGTTAAAAATCTGAAAAACGAGGGGAATCAACCCTCTTAAATCTGAACCGCAAGGGAAACAATCAAGAAAAATCTGCTGCAAAACAATTTTTGTACAGTATATATGCATCAAATCTAAGGTAAAAGGTAAAAAAAAAAAAAGGTAAAAAGGTAAAATTCCCATTTCCATGGCATTAAAGCATACTAGGGATACAGTGTTAGGCTTGTATTTCGATGACCTTCGGTACATGAAAGTGTTCCAAATCTTTAAGGGGTAAAATAAAACGATGATTTAGACACGCCAAAATGAACCTATTAGCGAAAAGGGACTCCATAAAATAGCGATAATCACTTTTCCGTTTTCACGGTTGTAAAACAGAACAAAGCCCATCTTACTGCATATGTTAAGCTCTACATATTCCAATGTATTGTGTACATCTATTCATATGTGAGAAGTACAATGATCTGGTCAAGCAACTGAGGCGGGGGGGGGGGGGGGGGCAGGAGTCAGGGCAATAGTGATAGCTGTAGAAGTGGGAGCCAGAGGATTCGTAGCAACATCAGTATATGACCTATGTAAGCAACTGGGCATAAAGGGACAAGCAAGAGCAAGGGCATTGAAAAGCCTTTCAGAAACAGCAGAAAAGGCCTCATGCTGGCTGTGGAGTATGCGCAACAAGCATTGGGAACATAAATAATTTCGTTTGTCACAACCACTACCAGTCCTCCGTAGCTAAATCGCTAAAAACGCACTTCAAAGTGCAGTGCCAGCTGGAAGATCATGGGTTCAATCCCGGGAAAATAAAAGGCAACAACTCACAATACCTCAGGGAGTCATGACCCAGAGGGGCCCACCCCCCTTAGAGTATCAGGAGTTTAATAGGGCCGAAACACTTGTCTGGTGGAGGGGTACTTCCTCTGATGATCTTAAGGAATTGTGTTGTTGTTCCGCTCTCTACAATAGAGAGTTTCCTGCATGCACATACGCTTAGTACATACCTGTGATGGTGCACACAGCTGAGTCTTGTCTTCTGTATGCAGCCAAGAAAAAGGTAACTTGGAACTCCTGGTATGGTTTGTTACGATGAATAATAAGATTTCTAGAACAGCTGATGCCAATAAAGGGGACAGTCTGTGAAAAGATGATATGTACAGAAAATATAGTAATGGTTATTTCAATATAGCAGTTCGTATTTTCCGCGCATTGTTCAGCATTTCAAGAGTTTATTTTCCGCGTATTTTTCAGCATTTCAAAAGTTTATTTTTGAATCTTATGCTGAATATGGCACAAGTGGGGAGATGGTTTAAATTTTACTAAAGCTCGATATCTCTCTGTCTGTCTGTCTCTCGCTTCCACCTCTCTCTCTCTCTCTCTCTCTCTCTTGTCCTGCCAGTGCCCAAGACACATGGGGCTGCTGGTAACAAGAGATTTCCACTTTTCTCGGTCCTTTCGCTTATCTTCCTACCTATCTCCCATATCGGCCCTTTTTTTAACCCTGACCACATCAAAGCTGTTCGTGGTAAGGATCTGTCTGTAACTCTCATAATGTAACCAATCCATTGCCATTTTCTCATTTCAAATCACTGTCGACACAGTTTCTCCCAACAAGAGGTCATGACTTGAAGTATCTGGCCAGAACACTCCTTTTATCTGACGTAGACACTTGATATGTACTTAGTATATGTTAACTAAACTGAATGTTTGAGAAGAGCAAAGGTCTAAACTGAAAGTGTGAGAAGAGCAAAGGTCTGAACTGAATCTTTGAAAAGAGCGAAACTTCTAGATGTTAAAGGCTGAATGTTAGACGCACTTGCGTGTTCAGATTTCCACCTGTTGAAAATAAAGTTTATTTATCTGTCCGTTTGTTCGTTGTATAATCAAAGCAAGGATTCACAAACAAAGCTACCGAAAACTATTATTTTAACTCTTTCACTATAAAACAATAGTAGCAGGGCTGACATACCCTGATGTCTACGTGAATCAATGCTCGGGACGATACTTAAGCAGAGTCTAAACAAAATGAAAAAAGTATCACATTTCTAAACCAATCTGTGTTTTTAAATTATAGAGTGACGTCCTTTCAGTTTCTGTCTTCCAAAATTTCTCATCAGTATTTATCGTGGCAAAACACTGAAATTAATCAGGAGTGGAAGAGTTAAAGTGATTTTTTAAAAAAAATGTAATGTGATAGGGCCCAATAGGTTAATGGAAATATGAACAAGATACAGGGTGAATGAACAGCGACAGATGCCCTGCGGATGCCAGACAGCTTATGAGCCATGACGAATTCCATTTTAGATAGAATGTATCCAGGACAACACATCATGCAGGATGAAACGAGTGGTTAATGGAGTCATTGTGACGGATTCTCTGTGTATGATTCGGAAAACTGAGAAGAAATTGCTTCGGAAAGAGTGGGTTACTGTGTTAGGCCGTTCAGATGTGATCAGCCTAAAGTGGATATACTGTCCAGGTTGTGTCGGAGTAGGTGGAGATGAAATGGCGGATAGATTTGCTGGACAGCCTACAATAAAAGGCAGGCTGAGAATGGACATGGGGGACATTGGTAAAGCTGTATTGGACAGACTGCGAGAATATGAAGAGCGGAAATGGAAGGACAGTGTAGTTATAAGGAGATTGCTGGAACTGGGTTACGTGCATAGTAAGCAACCAACATGTGATGGGAGTATTAGCACATAAAGTCTTGGGTGGATGCTTCGACATGCAGCGGAGCATGTATGGGGCTGTTCTGAATTTTGAACTTTGAAACGATTGGATTAGGATTTAGTAGGTTATATTTGCTTTGCCAAGATACTTACTGATTTCAACGTCCGGCGTTACATGGCATATACAAAAGTCCTGAAGTAAACTCATACATAGTCACTGCCTTAGGTCAAAGGCCAAGCTATCTCATCGTCTTACTGTGTATTACTGGTGCCCTTGTTAATTTGTCTCTTGACACAGATTCTCAAGACAGTCCAACATGCATAGGTCTACTAATCAGAGTCTGTGCCAGTCAATTTTCTGCCCCAGATAAGGCTGATTACGTTGCATAAATCTGTGGTCCTTGAAGATTTATACTGAGGTCCGTGCACTAAAATTAGGTCTGAGCACTATACTGAGTTATCCGTACTATACTGAGGTCTGCGTACTATACTGAGGTCTCCGTACTATATTGAGGTCCATGTACTATACTGAGGTCTCCGTACTATACTGAGGTCTGCGTACTATACTTAGGTCTGCGTACTATACTGAGGCCTGCGTACTATACTGAGGTCTGCGTACTATACTGAGGCCTGCGTACTATACTGAGGTCTGCGTACTATACTGAGGCTTGCGTACTATACTGAGGTCTGCGTACTATACTGAGGTCTGCGTACTATACTGAGGCTTGCGTACTATACTGAGGCCTGTGTACTATACTGAGGCCTGCGTCCTATATGGTAACACTGGCCGCAGGTCATTTACTCTACGCATAAAGTAGAGGCTTCTGTTTTTCTCTACATTCAGAATCTACTGACTGTCGTTTAAAGACTTAATTCCATTCAGATCTGAAGCTTGATAAATATTCTCCTTGTGTCATGACAAACTCCTAGCGCATGACAAGGTGGAAGAAAGCCTTCAAACAGAGCTTATTAGGGCACCGTTACCAGGAGAAGGCCGGGGCTTTTTTCTATCTGAACCGTCGACCAGATGCCAAGCTTTAAAAGAGATAACACGAATGTTTTGATCTATGGATATATGAAGTAAAACACTTCGTTCTGATGCTACTGAACGTGTTTCAGTGCGCGTGCGATTTGATCGATGTAGTTCATTTCTACATCTACATGTAGTCTCATCGCCTTTCATGCCTGCTGTGTCAGCCTGCAGCACCGCAGTGACACAAACGCCAAAGCTCTTTAAGTCTTTCACCCCTGAATTAGGTTCTGTGCTCTGCCAGAACAGGTTTTGATTAGAAATTTTGACAGGAAGAGACCTGAAGGAAGTTATCTGTATTTAAAATATGGCGGGGTTAGGAAATGTGTTGCTCTTCCATTTCATTTAGATGTTACCTTAAACATAGCTTTGAGCAAAGATTCGCACTGGTGAGCAAGATCTACCGTACACTACCAGTGTTGTTTTGGAGCGCACAAAAGCCTGCTAAAAGAACCTTTTAATTCAACAATCAAACAAACTACTTTTCATTTACAGAAAAGTGAATAACAAAACTGCAGAGAAACGAATCTGCATATTATTTCATTCATACAGCACAATGATTTACACTTTTGAATGCATACGCAGTCAAACAGTTGTAAACATGGCCGGTGTTAACTTACACTTCTGAGAAAATAAATACAAAGATACAACACAAATTTTCAGTGACGGAGCAGTTTTTTTTTAGGAGGGCGCAAAATATCCCCCTTTGCGTATAGCAAAAAAAAAAAAATTACAAAACGTTTTCAGATATTCTTCAGAACAATCAGAAAATTTTAAAACCTTAGAAACAGACATTTAAACTTTCCAAGACACGTCAAGAGACCACAAAAGTTAGAAAACTTGGTAATCATTGGAAAGCTCCATGAGACCACAAAAGTTAGAAAACTTGGTAATCACTGGAAAGCTCCATGAGACCACAAAAGTTAGAAAACTCGATAATCACAGGACAGTTACATTTCTGTCTTGTACAGCTTATAAGATGTGATTTTTTTTCTTAATGAGGAAAGGTCTTTATGACTGCCCTATATATATATATATATATATATATACCGAGAGGCCTACAGGAGTGCTGTTTGGGAGGCAAAGTTCCGCAAGGACATGCAAATGAATGAATGAATGATATATATATATATATATATATATATATATATATATATATATATATATATATATATATATATATTTAAAAAAATAACTAACCGTTGTATTTACAAAATCAGTTTTAGTACACTTCAAAATCCAGTTCACAGGTTCCAGAACAAAGCCAATTTTATGCCACAGAAACCCATCCTATCCGTATACGAACAATCAAGCCAAATGTGGTTGCCCTGCATAGCAAGAAAAGAAACACATGAATGTGATTTTAATCCTGTGAATTATCACCGTTATTCATTACACGGAGGAACTGATGATAAAACAGAACTTTCTTTTTTTCACTCGTAGAAAACAAATAAATCGTTGAATTAAGTGCCCCCTTTGAAAGTCTTCGATCATTCAAACATTCAATCTTTTTTTTTTTTTTTGTCTGTCAAAAGCTCTTGAAAATGCCAATGACCGACAGCTCCGTTGCATAAATCATATGGGCTGACACAGAGAAGAACATACATCTTTTGAATAACGTGAAATAACGCGATGATATAAATATCACTTTCGGGCGTTGACTCGTGTGAATATTCACAACATCGATTTCTCAGTTGACGAATCTGTCATTGTCAGCGTTTGTGATGCGACAAGACGTTGTTGGACTTATAAGAATTGAGATTGTGGACTCTGGATGATTAATAATAATGGTAATAATCTTCAGTCTCCTTGATCCTGGCAGCTGGTGTTCTTTGCGGCCCATGTGGTGAAGGTGTTGGGGCACAGCATGGTATCGGCTTGGGAGCAGG
The DNA here is from genome assembly GCA_009760885.1 of Achatina immaculata. NCBI lineage: Eukaryota > Metazoa > Mollusca > Gastropoda > Stylommatophora > Achatinidae > Lissachatina > Lissachatina immaculata. Next base: position 32,967,003 of record CM019716.1, on the reverse strand, counting down.
TTACAGGTTTCTTTATTTTTCAGTCTCGAAGCGGAGTTAAAAAGCAGACTCCACCACCATGAGGACTATGGCTATCCCTGACCCTTTAGCCAGGCTGTGCCTGTTGATGGGTGTACCATCAGTTAGGTGGGGCAGGGTCTTGTTCAGTTACGGTTTATAACTGCACTGCGAGACTGAAAAAAATAGCTGCCATAACCCAGTCCGATATGATGTTGTGTACCAACACAAAGAACAGCAGCTCGCAGTTACAGGGAGATAACACAAGACAAGACAAGACAAGATGGGATTTGCTGAAAAGCTACACTTAATTCATGACTGATTCTAGCCGCATTGAATTTGCAAACCAGGTCACAGTAACAGAAAATTGTGCATGCTGTAGGCTCCAGTTTCCTTATTCATCCGTTTCTTCTCTTCAGTTCCTCAAAGGACATTATGCTGTTACTCAAGAGCTGCTGTCCATAAGGTTTGGTTTATCGTCAGTATCTTTCCAGCATTGGGGGTTATTGGAAAAAATCGTTCGTGGATGGTTTATAAATATCATTGTATCTCAGGTGTGTTATAACTCATGACCTTCATTTCCTTCAGAAACTAGCCATGTTGTAACTGCCTGTGGACTAACACTATTTCCCTTAAGTATATTATTTGTTGGACAGGACAAGGCAGAAGGAAATTAACAACACAGCACACAGAAGATACAATAATATGGTCAGGTAAAGAAGATCTTCATGAAGGAGGAGTAGCATTGATTATAACAAAAGAAGCATCAAGAGTATTGCTGAAATGGACCCCAATAAATGAGAGATTATTATATACACGGTTCAACTCAAGATTCACGAAGCTGTCTATTATAGTTTGTTATGCACCAACAGAAGCGGCTGAAGAGGAATTAAAAGAAGATTTTTACAACAGCCTCCAAGCCACAGTAGAAACAATACCCAAGGATGATATGCTACTCATCTTGGGCGACGTCAATGCAAAAGTAGGTGAAGGAAATGAAGATAGAAGAAGGATCATAGGAAGAGAAGGAATCGGAGAAATAAATGAAAAAATAGCACTAAGATGGACATCACAGGGGAACAGAAGTAAGTGTAGATCAAATGAGATATGAAGAAAAACCACAGAAAGGATGTTGAGCAATAGAGGGCTCACCATAGCAAGAGCATAAAAAAGGCAAAGGACGGACATTTGTGGAAAATCCTTGTGGAAGCCCCACGCCCCACGTGCCTTGGGCACATAAGGTTCAGAGAGAGAGAGAGAGAGAGAGAGAGAGAGACTATTATTTATATATCAGATATTTGTCATTCACACCCAAAAAAAAAAAACTGAAAGTATCAATTTTTAAGAAAGAAATTAAACATAACAGGTATGCGGCTTTGAAGAACAAAATGCAACACATACCATGGACACACTGAAAAACAAATGAACGAGTCCTCAGAGAAGCTTGAGGACAACTAAAACTAGTCAAAATGATAGGAAAAGAGACAGGCAAAATTACTTGGACACGTCACGAGAAGACAGAAGTCAGACAACTTGGTAATGACTGGAAAATTCGAGGGAAAAAGGAAGAGAGGAAGGCCAAGAGAATGTATATGTCTGACCGGGCTGACCAAGTGGAATGGATAAATAAAAGCGCTTGAAGTGATCTGAAACGCAGAGGACCCACAAGAAGAAGAAGCATGATCCCCAACATCCTCCGACACGACAAGTAATAAATGTAATGTAATGTAACAAAGAGGACGTTATAATGGGCACTCTGTTATGCACACTCTCACATCTCGCGGTCAGTGATATCATATATAAGACCCATGGCCACACAAAAAAAACATCTGTCTATACAACAAGCCGCGGCCATATGTAATGAACACAGATGTCAATGAAGTATGAACAATTTATTCACATAAATGTGAGACTATAAATGAATTCACAATAAGCGATGGCAAAAACCAAAAAAGCCCAGACACTACGGGAAGAAAACTATCACTTAGCAACTGCTCCATATCATTTGTCTGTCTTCTGTTGTTAATTCTGAAGTTGTTGTTTTCTCCCAAACCCATCTCTTATATTTGATTATATGAATGCTTTTACCTCCCTTTTTGACGCTATCACTTCCGCCCCTTACCCTCTACCCACCCCCGAGTTTTGTTTTCTAATTCTCTTTTCTTGACGGACTTCTTTCAGGAAGCCCAATGTTTGCCAGCAGGTCTTGTATTCATGCGCCTTCAGAATGGTTCTCATTTCCTTGCAGGCGACGGAATAAGAAAGAGCCGAAGACTTCCACATGCATTTTTAATTATAAGCTGGGATTCTGTTCTGACGAGAATAGACCCTTTATATTTTTAGCTTTACAGTTTGGCTTGTATACTGTTCATGAGCAAATAATCGATTTTAAGTTGTTCCTGACGTTTCACTTTATATAGATGGGAAGAGAAGACAATTGAAAAGCGACGAGGAGTGAATAATGGGATGATGGACAGAAGAAAAGAAGAAGAGAATGAAAGAAAGAAGCGGAAAAAAGAAAGGAGTGAATAAAGAAAAGAAGGAAATAAGGTATGAGGAAAAGAAGGAAATAAGGAATGAGGAAAAGAAGAAAAGAGGAATGAGGGAAATAGCACAGAATGGAGCGAGGACAGAACGGAAGTTAAGAAAGAAAGAAAGAAAGAAAGACTGATGATTAAAGCAAAAGAGGAGCGAAAGAGGAAAAAGAAGTAAACACAAATCAAGGAAGCAATTTATGGTATTTCTTTGGAAGCTGATGGGGTTTTTCTTAAAAAGCCATTTTAGCTCAGTATTGTGTAAGAACTGACCTTCCTTTTTTCACGCTAGGGTTGAACCATAGCCAGTCGAAACTCTTATCTCGCTTCCCTGAAGTGCTTCATGGAAAAAGGTCGCGCCATGATTGTCTGACAAAGAAGGTAGTGATTGTCATGGTGGACCTGACTGCAGTGTCTGGTGCTGAACTAAACAGGAGGGCACCTTCTCATTTCATTTATGTACACGAAAGATGGGGCAACAGCCACAGATCATCATCAGAGCATCTTTGTCATCGTCATCACTGATCCGCCAGAACATGATGATGATGATGATGATGATGATGAGTTCTCTGTACTCTCAACTGAGCACAAGGCAACAACGTAGGTTCTCCAGCCAGTATTGTCCCGAGCAAGACGGGATACCTCAGACCATGTCTTTCCAGCTTTCTTTAGTTCTTCCTGTATTTGTGCATCCCCATGTCCTCAATGGCCTGGCCCTCTTGCTTTTCCCTTGAGGTATCCACGTCAGGGCAGTACGAGGGTGTCTTGTTCTTTCCATTCGTAGTATGTGGCCCAGCCATTTCTATCTTCGTTTTCTTCCTCTTTAGTGATTTTCTCAATGCCTGTTCGTTTGACTTTTAATCATCAGATTGAACCAATCATCATATTATCTTCAGAACATTTTCATTATATAGTTAGAAAAAAATCTTTACAATTACTTATCATCAGATATCATCCTCATCACTATCAGTTAAGCATCATCGATATTATCGTTTATCATCGTCATCATCGCCTCTTTAACTTAAATATCATCATCACTGCCAACAGAAAAGCTTTTTAGATCAACAGTACTCGTAACAACAGCCTCCACGCCTCTCACTGCTGTACATCTGTTCGTTCTTCCAACTCTTCTCTACAAAATCATCATCAAAACAATATATATCACGGCAATTTGAGACCTTTCTCAGTAACGCTGCGTAAACACGCCCACAAGTAACAAACTGGGAAGGATGGAAAGTTGGAGGAGTGTAACACTCCCGAAGACACTGGGCGTAACTGACAGAGATCGGAAGTGTCGTTCTCTTTGACTGACACATATCAAAGGTCACTATTTTTAAAAAAAAGGCTCTTTAAATACGATTGATCTGACATTCAATTTAGATCTATGGCTTTGGGCTGAGAATGTTAGTCCTCGACAAGGGAAGATAATCTACATTTACTAGGCGAGATAACCAGTAGTGGATCCGGTGACTACTACCTGATGAGTAGATCAATCAACATCGTACAAGAAAACTGTGTTAAAGTATTTAGTAAAAGAAAAACTCTCTAACCTAGATCAGTCTATTTCCTCGCAGGGTCTGGCTGGGGCGTAACTGTTTGGAGTGATTCGAAATCAACATTTGAAAGAAATGACTGATTAAACGATCCGTTGTGGTGAATGCTATACTCGGGCGCTTGTCTGACCAAGTGTTGAATAAACTTAAGGATTTATACACTGATCTTGATATCTCACAAGTCTACAGTCGGTTGTGCGGAAGTACGAGTGATACATATGCCTATATATGACAAAATATTAATCACTGTTTGAATGCTTGATCTGTTACATATCATGTACCGGGAGTTGGGACCTATCTAGAGGCGACTCCAGATGGGAAAAAAAGATATCGTTATGGAAACTCGCAGAGAAAAATTGGCGAACTACTTTGCGAGCCCTATGTGACGTTTAACGGCACGGGAAGGATATAAGATATAAGATAAGATAAGAAGAATGCGAAAGAGATGTACATCAAACATGATATAATAAATGTAATTACAAGTATGTGTATAGATAAGAGACATAAACAATACATTAAGTTAACATATGGAAACAAGAATTTATGGATTATAATTTCACTTGGAAAATATAACTTCATAATTAAATTTATTCCAATTCCGATAATTTTATTGGGGGGCAGAGAAAGTAGAGAGATAGAGGATGAGAGAGAGTGGAGAGACAAGGAAGAGACAGCGGAGGAGAGAGAGTGGAGAGACACGGGAGAGACAGTGGAGGAACAGGGAGAAAGACTGGAGAAACAGGGAGAGAGAGAGAGAGTGGAGAGACAAGGGAGAGACAGTGGAGAGACAAAGGAGAGAGGATAGACAGAAAGGGAGAGAGAGAGTAGACAGACAAGGGAGAGAGAGAGAGAGAGAGCGGAGATACAAGAGAGAGAAAGTGGAGAGACCGAGAGAGAAGTGTTGTAGAGCATGACTCTCTGTAAACGAGGAACAGTTTTAATTTTCAAAATTTTAATGGTTTGTTTTGTGAAAAGTCAGTGGAATTGGGGGTGGGGGTGGGGTGGGAGGGAGGGAGGGAGGAGGAAGGGAAGGACGATTAAAGGAATGGTCTATTCCCGAACAACAAGTACTCATACATCTTTACATTACATAATTATTTTATACTAGCCCTAATTTTGTTTAGTTAAACAAAATATGAACATTTTTTATAACCGTGGAAAAACAAACCTCAGTACAAGAAGCGAAATATGTGTACTAACAAGAAAGGTACAAGAAGCGAAATATATGTACTAACAAGAAAGGTACAAGAAGTGAAATATGTGTACTAACAAGAAAGGTACAAGAAGCGAAATATATGTACTAACAAGAAAGGTACAAGAAGTGAAATATATGTACTAACAAGAAAGGTACAAGAAGCGAAATATGTGTACTAACAAGAAAGGTACAAGAAGCGAAATATATGTACTAACAAGAAAGGTACAAGAAGCGAAATATGTGTACTAACAAGAAAGGTACAAGAAGCGAAATATGTGTACTAACAAGAAAGGTACAAGAAGTGAAATATATGTACTAACAAGAAAGGTACAAGAAGCGAAATATGTGTACTAACAAGAAAGGTACAAGAAGCGAAATATATGTACTAACAAGAAAGGTACAAGAAGTGAAATATATATGCTAACAGGAAAGGTACAAGAAGCGAAATATATGTACTAACAAGAAAGGTACAAGAAGTGAAATATATATGCTAACAGGAAAGGTACAAGAAGCGAAATATATGTACTAACAAGAAAGGTACAAGAAGCGAAATATATGTGCTAACAAGAAAGGTACAAGAAGTGAAATATATGTGCTAACAAGAAAGGTACAAGAAGTGAAATATATATGCTAACAAGAAAGGTACAAGAAGTGAAATATGTTTGCTAACAAGAAAGGTACAAGAAGCGAAATATGTGTGCTAACAAGAAAGGTACAAGAAGCGAAATATGTTTGCTAACAAGAAAGGTACAAGAAGTGAAATATGTTTGCTAACAAGAAAGGTACAAGAAGCGAAATATGTGTGCTAACAAGAAAGGTACAAGAAGTGAAATATGTTTGCTAACAAGAAAGGTACAAGAAGCGAAATATGTGTGCTAACAAGAAAGGTACAAGAAGCGAAATATGTGTGCTAACAAGAAAGGTACAAGAAGCGAAATATGTGTGCTAACAAGAAAGGTACAAGAAGCGAAATATATGTGCTAACAAGAAAGGTAAACCTGAGGCACACACACACACACACACAAATAAAAACGCATTTTAATTATATTTTTTTTATCGAGCACAATTCCAAACCCCGCATAAGAAAAGATTCATAAAGACATCCCGCCATATTTTACCTGTAAACGACGAGAGTAATATATTTAGTTTATATGGGTGTTTTAAAATTTTGAATTTCATGAGTACGAAAACAAACAATACAGATACATTTATTTTATTTTATTTTATTTTATTTTTGTTTTGCAGAGTCATTTAATCTGCTCAAGTCAGCAATAGAGTTAAGTGGATCGTGCAGCAGTAGTTCCCGGAATATGTGCTCATCTTCTCTCGGTTGACCTGCATAGGTCTTGGAGCTCAAATTCTCACGGTGGCAGTTTTAACACATGTGCTAGGTTTCTTTATATTCAACCTCCTGGTTGAGTCTACTGGCAGGTAAGATTGATTGTTTCGTTAAAATGGCGAACATTTTGTGGCGCCAAGTTTAGCGACAGTTAACAGCAACTCATGTCGACACCAGGAAGGAAAGACACGTACTAACATGGCATCACCAAGGAAACAGAAAACGAGGAAGATCTAGACTTACTTGGAGAAGAAGAAATTATGGCATTGCTCAGAGACAAGGGATAGACATGGAAGGAAGCAGAGAATAATTTCCAAGAACAGGGATGACTAGAGAGCCTTTATCTGTGGCTTTATGTTCTCAAGGGAGTGAAAGGAGATGATGATGATGATGATGATGATGATATGATCATCATCATCATCATCATCATCATCATTATCCTGTGAGAGGGAACCTTTTCTTCTTCACGCAAGGAGATGGTGGAATGGCCTCTGGGTACAGAGGTCAGCTGTGAATATCTTAATAAGCAGTAAAAAAAACAAAACAGGTAACCCTGCTCCCTTGCCGGTCTGCCTCTTTCAGTGTTTCCCAGAATTTTTCAGGCCGCCGCCCCCTTTTCTCTTAGGTCACATCCTCAACGACCCCCTCCCGCCATAAGTGCTACTCGTACAGTGACCTACTAAACTAGGATATGCATTACACAACTAAATACTTCAGCAAGCAAACCAACTTGGATGAGTTTCATGTATGGACACAAATTTCTCAATATCAGGTTGAAAAGTGCGAAGAAGGGAGGTGGTACTGCCCCCTTCTGCTGCTTTATTTTCCTTCAACGCACCCCGAAGACCCCATTTTCTTCCGCTGCCCCCCCCCCTCCTCTACAGACCTTTTTTTTCAACACTCCCGCTCCTGGTCTTTTCCAACGGCCACAAGGGAAACCCTGCTTCAGATAACGGTTAGGGGAGAAAACCCTGCTTCAGGTAACGGTTAGGGGAGAAAACCCTGCTTCAGGTAACCGTTAGGGGAGAAAATCCTGCACAAACTGAGTGGAATTCAAAGGGAGACAACGGCCGTAACATTCTTCACTTTAGGAGAAAGATGTAACAAATACCCCGCACAGAAAGAAAGAAAGAAAGAAAGAAAGAAAGAAAGAACGAGGAGATTCTCAAAGAAGCTTCAAACTTCAAATCAACGGAAACTAGTTACAAACTGCAAGAAAAAGACGATCAAAATTTCTTGGACATGTCATGAGAAGACAGAAGTCATAGAACGTACTAATGACTGGAAAATTCAGACTGTTAAAAAAAAAAAAATACCTCAGTGAACTGACAAAAAAAAAATTCATCAGTGAAATGACCAAAAAAAAAAAAATTCATCAGTGAACTGACCCAAAAAAATTCATCAGTGAAATGACAAAAAAAAAAATTTATCAGTGAACTGACAAAAAAAAAAAATACCTCCGTGAACTGACAAAAAAAAAGTGAACTGACAAAAAATACCTAGTGAACTGACAAAAAAAAATTCCTCAGTGAACTGACAAAAAAATACCTCAGTGCACTGACAAAAAATACCTCATTGCACTGAAAAAAAAATACTTCAGTACACTGGCAAAAAAAAAAAAATACCTCAATGAACTGAACAAAAAAATACCTCAGTGAACTGACAAAGTATCACTGAAAAAAAAGCATTAAACTACTGGAAAACACGAAAGAAAGCACAACATGGAGCAGCAAGATGGCTGACGCTGTGTGCCGAGGGTCATGGAAGGACATTTTCACAGTAAGGAAGAAAACAGGAGAAAAGTAAATCCTAAATTTGTTACAGGAGGTGAAGCCAAACAAAACTATGGGAAAGAAACATATTAAACTAGAGCTCCTACACAAAAAATTAGCCAACCACACAAATAACTATCAGACCACATACCTATAGCAGTATATTGAATGTTTGAATGTAAAATAGATAACTCATCTGAGAATTGGAATATTTGTATAAAATGAGTTATCTTCTAAAGTAATCAGCTGTTTGTGAGTAGAGTCCATCTGCTTTTGTCTCGGTTTGCACGAGGGTCACGGATGGGGAATGACAGGAAAAAGGTCAGGTGAGAGAGAAATCATATGACTGAGGGACAGTTGTTTTGTGTATCGTCTGAAACAGACGTAGATTAGGCTGTTAGAAATGTTGTTGTTTAAGAAATAGATGTAGAATAGAGTGTATTAGGTTGTTCTGATGGCGACAGTAGTCTGCCGGGAACATATATCGTGGAGATGTCCAGTCTTGTGTCCATGGTCTTTGCTGATGCCTTCGTCGTTCTCGTCATATCGCTCATCGACTCATCGTCACCCCGTGCATCATTAAAGTCATTTCAACTGTAAAGTTGCTGCTTCTGTGTTACTATTTCCACTGAGAGAGAATGAACCTGGGTGCAAGTAAGTCTGTGAAGTGACTAACAAAACAGACGCAAAACAACGTAGAATAGTAATGTAAGAAAGAACTAATTGTGGACAGTAGTGGAAATATACACAGAAATGAATAGCAATACATCTACAGTTTACTTTCTACACACAGAAGAGCAGAAGATAGAAACACCGAGTATCCTGCTTTATACCAACCAAGCAATCAGTCAACAAACCACAAAACCAACCGACTATTCAATCAGCCAGTGTAACAAGCCAGCCATATATCAACCAGCTGAATCAAGATTCATAAATAAATCTCGTATTTAATCACATCCAGAAACTCTGAAACAAAATACCAGAAATCATTCCATAATGTCAGCCTTCTAATTATCAGACATCCCAGGGGCTATCTTCTGTGAAAGAGACACCATGTTTGGGTAATTTATGTGGCTTGGGACATTATACAGAATCTTACGATCCTCCGCTAGCAAGCTCTAAGCTTAAATGCCAACCTCTCTGCTACTGATGATCTTTTGTTTATCAAAGGACGTTAAACCCCCGGAACCAAACTGATAGTGGTTATGGGCCTTTGTACAGGAATAAAGAATCAAAAACATTGATTTTAGTTACCTACGATTTGTTATACTTATGCACGAGGGAGGCTCATGAATAAATATTTGGAACATTTGTCTTCGTGAGATTAGAGACCTCCGCTTCATTCGTCTGCCCAGAGAGCCAGAATAAAGGTCACTGTTTTTTCTGTCTGTCTGAGATTAGCGGGTGGTACAATTTAAAAAGTCTGAACAAACAAAACATGCAAAAGATCTACAAATGATGGTCTGGAATGATTATGTCAGAAATAAAATTTTTAAATGAGAAATAATTTGATTTAGAAAAATTACTGCAATTTTTTTGTACACTAAGTTACGTAAATATATTTTTCTAACAATACAAATAATCAGGAAAATAAGGAAAGAATCTCAAATTGGACAAGAGAAGATGAAGAAGTACACTTCAAGTATCTTGGAAGCCTCATTTCAGCAGATAGGAATACTGAGAAGGAAATATCCACAAGAACTGGACAGACATCTCATGCCTTTAACAAATTAGCAAAAAAAGTGAAATCTCCCATTCTTCATAAAAGCCTTAAACTCAGAATGTATAAATCCAGTGTTCTCTCCATTTTATTATAAGCAGCCGAAATATGGAGAACCAGTAAGAGAAATGAAAGTAGACTGAGTGGATTTAAAGGAGGACGCATCGGAAAAGTGTTAAGAATACGCAGGGAAGAAGACGTGACAAGTGAGGAAATAAGAAGACGAACCGGCATTGAGTACATTACTAGAGAGGTTACAAGAGGAAGATGGAAATGGCTAGGCCACATACCACGAATGGAAAGAACAAGATACCCCTGTACCGCCTTGACTTGGACACCTTACGGGAAAAAAGAAAAAGGGACAGGCCATTAGGGACATGGAGACGCACAAATACAGGAAGAACTAAAGGAAACAGGAAAGACATGGTTTGAGGTATCCCGTCTTGCTCTAGACAGGACTGGCTGGAGAACATTTGTTGCTGCCTTATGCTCCACTGGGAGTACAGGGCACTGATGATGATGGTGTGTTATTTCATTTTCAAAAATTCAAATTTAGATTAAACAAACTATGAGCTTAGCATGATCTCCACGTAAAACCATGGCGCGTGTGTTTAGTATGTAGTTGTTAGTGTGGTCTTGGGTTTTTTTAACTGAACAGAAAACGGGATTATGCCACCGTCTACGACTACTACTAGACAGTGTAGCACACAAAAAAATTGTAGGAAACCGAGAGAGAAGGGGGAGGGAGGGAGAGAGAGAGAGGAGGGAGAGAAAAAGAGAGAGAAAGAGATAGGAGGGAGAGAAAAAGAGAGAGACAGAGAGAGGAGAGAAAGAAAGAGAGAGAGGGAGAGAGAGAAAGAGAGAGAGAGGAGGGAGAGAAAAAGAGAGAGAAAGAGAGAGGAGGGAGAGAAAAAGAGAGAGAAAGAGAGGGAGAGAGAAAGAGAGAGAGGAGAGAGAGAAAGAGAGAGAGGGAAAGAGAGAGAGAAAGAGAGAGAGGAGAGAGGAGGGAGAGAAAAAGAGAGAGAAAGAGAGAGGGAGAGACAGAAAGAAAGAGAGAAAGAAAGAGAGAGAGAGAGAGAAAAAAAGAGAGAGAGGGAAGGAGAGAGGAGAGATGCCGCCCATGTAAGAGGTGAAGGAAGAAATTACACAAACCTTAAGTACGCCACTATATGAAGCAAATGGCTGAGCCACATCCGACATCTGTTTATCTCTTCTACACTGAAAGGTTTATGAGAAAGAAGACCCGGCAAGACTAGACAAGCGATAATAACGCTCTTTATTCTGTTTTTATTTTAATAAAAGCTACAAAAAAACTTAATTACATCATGGCTGGAGATTTTTTTCCCCTAAAACATACAAGAACTCGGCGAATGAGAAAGGGCAATTTAAGCTTTTCTAACTTAATGGGGAGAATTTAAGATCTTTCATGAGCTAACCCTGCAACAACCAGGAACACGACGACCTCAGCAAGCTAGAAATTGCTTGCTGGCCAAGCTGAGATAGTAAAGTAAAATGCTCATCGTAGGTCCTACTTATGTCGAATAAAGAAAGTTTAACCGGTTTCTATCCTTTGTCAAACACATATTAGACAAACGTTTAACACTATGCACAATCAATTACAGAAGATTTGATTTATTCAAGTTATCCATGTGTTCATGAATAAATTCTCTTCATAAATTTTACTTTCATGTCTATAAAATGGTAAATTTTCAATTAAAAATTATAGCTAAATAAAGCTGTAAATAATCTAAAGTTATTCAGAATATGAAAGGATTCATCTCAGATTATTAACGTTCCGGGACAAATACATCCATAAAGTTAAAACACACACACACACACACACACACAAATAGCTCATTCAATAACTCAATAAATAACTCATAGTTACTACTCGTAGCCCGTCAAAATTGACTGGATTAAAAAAAATGTAAGTATTTTTTACTTAAAACTATCATTCATTCCTTTGCATGTCCCTTGCGGAACTTTGCCTCCCAAACAGCACTCCTGTAGGCCTCTCGGTTGTGAGCAAGATGGCCTGCTGCTGCTGCATCCATTTCCAGATCGTCAACGATGTCTTGCAGCCATCTTCGTTTCGGTCTTCCTCTTTTTCTTTTTCCCATTATGTATCCTTCCAATACGGTCTTCTCTAAATTATCATGACGTTTAATGTGTCCAAAATATTTCAGTTTTCTCTCTTTAATCCTCTTTACTAGCCAGCCTTCTTCAATATTAAGCTCTTGTAGTATAGATATATTTGTTCTTTTTTGTGTCCACGATATTTGAAGAACTCTTCTGTAGCATTTACATTCAAAGGCATTTATGTGTTTCTCAGCTGTTTTGTTAAGTGTCCAGGTCTCACAGGCATATGTTGCGATGGGAAAGATGCATGCCCTTAAAAATCTTATTTTTGTGGTTCTGTCTGCTCCTCTCCACAGATTCTTTATTTGTTTTACTTTCTGAAGAGCAATAGATGTCCTCCTCTTAATTTCCCTCATTGTATCTCCATTATTAGTTAGTAGTGATCCAAAACTCTCCACTTCTTCCAGTTTTTCCTCATTGATACATATTTCAGTTGCCTTGTTTGTTTTGTCAGTTGTCATCACTTTAGTTTTCTTTGCATTAATACACACACACACACACACACACACAACTACCTACAGTTAAACCGCAGTAGTATAGACGCAGTTCGCACACTTTACCATTGCACCAGATGCATCACACAGCTCTTAGCAGACGAAAAGTCCGAACAAGAATTTGAAACGGAAACCCCTCAGTCACTTACGGAACACCGAAATCATCTTTATTCAGAAACTACAAGACTCCCAGAACTTTTCGGTGAAAGGAGCCTAATGTTGTACGGAAACACGTGGAGACGCTTCTTCGTCTAAACAATGGTTCCCCCAACCCCTGGTCACGACTTAAGCTGAGCGTCCCCAGGATCTGAGACAGACTGGCCAGGAAATCATAAATAATAAATGTTCGATTATTATGGAGTGACGTTTATATGTAATTTTTAGTGATTAGCAGCAAACTTACCTCATGTTAAGGGCGCACAAAAATAGTGTTAGTTTATTATTGCTGAATTTCAGTACTTTTCAGCTTTTTTCCATGGGTCATGTAATAATTGCTGGATTAGGGTCGCTATTCACCTGTCATTGTTGGTTTAGGGTCGCACTAAAAAAAAAAGAGGGTGGGGGTTGGGAACCTCTGGCTTAAAAACATGGACAAAAAGTGTGGTCCAAGAACATTATATAGATTAATTACTGACCTAAAGACATGAACAAACAGTCTGACCAAGAACATTATATAGATTAATTACTGACCTAAAGACATGAACAAACAGTCTGACCAAGAACATTATATAGATTAATTACTGGCCTAAAGACATGAACAAACAGTCTGATCAAGAACATTTTATAGATTAATTACTGACCTAAAGACATGAACAAACAGCCTGACCAAGAACATTATATAGATTAATTACTGGCCTAAAGACATGAACAAACAGCGTGGCCATGAACATTATATAGATTAATTACTGGCCTAAAGACATGAACAAGCAGTCTGACCAAGAACATTATATAGATTAATTACTGGCCTAAAGACATGAACAAACAGCGTGGCCATGAACATTATATAGATTAATTACTGGCCTAAAGACATGAACAAGCAGTCTGACCAAGAACATTATATAGATTAATTACTGGCCTAAAGACATGAATAAACAGCGTGGCCATGAACATTATATAGATTAATTACTGGCCTAAAGACATGAACAAGTAGTCTGACCAAGAACATTATATAGATTTAAATCCACCAGACACGTATTTTCTTAACCTTCAAGCTTATTCAGCAGCATGAGCAGGAAGAGAGTCTTAAGATTACTGGAGCCAGTCGCACTCGAGACACTTCATCATCTGATCATCCTCAGCCAGGAAGGAATGATATTTCATTATTCATACCTTGTATATAACAGAATCGATTTTCCTGCACGAGTATTTTAATAAGATGGCTAATATACGGGTGTAAGTGAAACTAGTATCTCCTGTGGGATCGATTGGTGCATTTTCAAAACTTCAAAAAACAGGAAACTGGGAAACTGTAAGAATTATTCTCAGTGGAAGTATGTTTCTGTGAATTATTATTTAATCCAAAGTGAGATTCCAAAGTTCACTCTGGCTGACTGACAGCTGATCTGAGAATATGAAAGCAGAAGGGGACTGTGGCGTATCCAATTGAAAATAAAATAAAAACAAAGAAGTGCTAAATCGACTGAAATTTAAAAAGAGAATTCATGAAAAAAAAACATAAGAACTAGAGGGCGTATGACGTCTGAGAGGTGAAGTTGTCAGTGCACCATTCTCTCATGGCGAAGATAGGTGGTTTGAATCCGGCCGGAGGCGGCCCCCAGACACTAATTCGTCCTCTTCTGGAGTTGACGAATGAAAAGAGGTCAGGGTCAATGCTGACCACATCTCTAGTGTGCCGAAAGGTCAAGGGCATTATGGGTACTAGCCCCATATGGGCCTATCGCCTTCATGACACAACAGGCCTACCAGTATTTTTTGTACCTGTACCTTGTAAGTGTGCCTGTGAGACCTAGATACTTAACAAAACAGCTGAGAAACACATAAATGCCTTTGAATGTAAATGCAACAGAAGAGTTCTTCAAATATCATGGACACAAGAAAGAACATATATATCTATACTACAAGAACTTAATATTGACGAAGGTTGGCTAGTAAAGAGGATTAAAGAGAGAAAACTTAAATCTTTTGGACACATTAAACGTCATGATAATTTAGAGAAGACCGTCTTGGAAGGGTACATAATGTGAAAAAGAAAGAAGAAGACCAAGGCGAAGATGGCTGCAAGACATCGTTGACGATCTGCAAATGGATGCATCAGCAGCAGGCCATCTTGCTCACAACCGAGAGGCCTACAGGAGTGCTGTTTGGGAGGCAAAGTTCCGCAAGGGACATGCAAATGAATGAATGAATGATCTTGTAAGAACATTTCCCTCATTCACTCAGCTTTCCGAGCCACTGCTGCTCAGTGCTGCAGACGAGACTTGTCTCCTTTCCTCTCTCGTCTCCTGCCACTTGTCCCACTTCCAAGATCCGCATGTCTTCTCCCAGACTGTCACGCCTCCGTTAACTCCATCTGCCTCCTTGGTCTGCCTCCGTTCATCATCTTTACAAGAACTAGACAATTAAAATAATTGGGCCAATTTTACATATTCATAACGCATTATTAAAAACATTCTCAAGGGAAATGCTGTATGAAAAAACATCCTCAAGGGAAATGCTGAATGAAAAAACATCCTCAAGGGAAATGCTGTATGAAAAAACATCCTCAAGGGAAATGCTGAATGAAAAAAAAAACATTCTAAAGGGAAATGCTGTATGAAAAAACATCCTCAAGGGAAATGCTGAATGAAAAAAAAAACATTCTCAAGGGAAATGCTGTATGAAAAAACATCCTCAAGGGAAATGCTGAATGAAAAAAAAAACATTCTAAAGGGAAATGCTGTATGAAAAAACATCCTCAAGGGAAATGCTGTATGAAAAAACATCCTCAAGGGAAATGCTGTATGAAAAAACATCCTCAAGGAAATGCTGTATGAAAAAACATCCTCAAGGGAAATGCTGAATGAAAAAAAAAACATTCTAAAGGGAAATGCTGTATGAAAAAACATCCTCAAGGGAAATGCTGAATGAAAAAAAAAACATTCTCAAGGGAAATGCTGTATGAAAAAACATCCTCAAGGGAAATGCTGAATGAAAAAAAAAACATTCTAAAGGGAAATGCTGTATGAAAAAACATCCTCAAGGGAAATGCTGTATGAAAAAACATCCTCAAGGGAAATGCTGTATGAAAAAACATCCTCAAGGGAAATGCTGTATGAAAAAACATCCTCAAGGGAAATGCTGTATGAAAAAACATCCTCAAGGGAAATGCTGTATGAAAAAACATCCTCAAGGGAAATGCTGAATGAAAAAAAAAACATTCTAAAGGGAAATGCTGAATGAAAAAAAAACATTCTAAAGGGAAATGCTGAATGAAAAAAAAAACATTCTAAAGGGAAATGCTGAATGAAAAACACTAAGAGGACAATAACGGAACGGATGGGTGGATAACGTGGACAGGATTCGGCTCAGCAAAGTGCACCGTGACAGCAAAAGGAAAGCTGTAGATCCGTAGCAGCCAACCTTTCGTGGAAAGATGACATAAGACAAAAGTCTGCGGAAGTGTCGGGCTGTTTTTGCGGTGTTATATTTTGGAGACTTCTGACACTGAGAGAGGGGAGCTTCCAGTGCTGATATCGTTGAGTTGATTGCCTTCTTCTTCTTCTTATTCTCCTTATTCTTCTTCTTCTTCAGCTTTCCGAGGCATTAAGGCTCATTGCTGCAGATAAAGTCCGCCTCCATTCCTCTCTATTCCTAATCTTCTCTCCAGTTGGTGACACCAGTTTCTTTTACATCCTCTTCTATGTTTCATTTCCACCTTTGTCTTGGTCTACCCCTTGGTCTTGTTTCCCTCATCTCTTGTGCATACATAATGTTCGTTTGCCTGTTCTCTTCCGTTCTTTCTGCGTGGCCCGGCCAGCATAGTCCGTTCAGTTGAGATGATGGTGAAAGAAATGCAACACATAATATGGAAGGATGTCGCACTGATTGCCTCCCCCCTTTTAGACTGCATCTAGTCATCTAAAGCATGTCGAGTTCATTCCACGGTAAAACCTGAAGGCTGAGACACTGGGGCAGTATAGCCTGGTTTTGGCACCGTTCTTTCCACCTGCCAGGTTTGGTATCCATGGCGAGGCAAGATTCGGAAGAGGAAAGCCTCTCAACTCTAAGCTCCCAGGTTCGACGAGAGCCAGCATATCACGCTAGACGCATTGATGAGTGTAGTCATCATCGAATACAAGGGCCCGGTTTTGTTCTGAATCTCCGACCTACATGAGGCTTGTCTCAAGGATTACAGGGCGATCGTGGTGTGATAGACGAAGAAGACGAAGAAAAAGGAAAAAGAAGAATGATGATGATGATGATGATGATGATGGAAGAAGAAGAAGGTGGTGCTGAATTTCTAAAAATGACAGCGCTATATGAGTTTGTTTTCCTGATTTCTTTTTATTTAAGTATTCTTTTCTTACTATACGAACTCCAAATTATACTACGCCCATGCTCGCAAAAAAACAAACTGTTTTGACAATATATTTATACACTGCTGAAATTTTGTGCACGAACCCCAGAACCTTACAGAGGTCATCAATAACACCATCTGAGAAGTACCCTAGATAATCACACGAAGTTTGATGACTAGATCAAAGTTTTATCACCCCAGACTCTAAAAGATTTTGGGAATAGCAAGACTACCATATTTCCCGCAATATAAGTCATTTATGTGCATGTCCCTTGCGGAACTTTGCCTCCGTAACAGCTCCCGTGTAGGCCTCTCGGTTGTAAGCAAGATGGCCTGCTGCTGATGCATCCATTTGCAGATTATCAACGATGTCTTGCAGCCATCTTTGCCTTGGTCTTCCTCTCTTTCTTTTTCCCATGATGTACCCTTCCAAGACGGTCTTCCCTAGGTTATCATGACGTTTAATGTGTCCAAAATATTTCAGTTTTCTCTGTTTAATCCTCTTTACTAGCCAGCCTTCTTCAATATTAAGTTCTTGTAGTATGGATATATTTGTACTTTTCCTTGTGTCCACGATATTTGAAGAACTCTTTTGTAGCATTTACATTCAAAGGCATTTATGTGTTTCTCAGCTGTTCTGTTAAGTGCTCAGGTCTCACAGGCATATGTTGCGATGGGAAAGATGCATGCCCTTAAAAATCGTATTTTTATAGTTCTGTCTGTTTCTTTCCACACCTTCTTTAGTTGTTTTACTTTCTGAAGAGCGATAGATGTCAAAAAGTAAACACAATACAAAACGCACCTTTGTTTCCCCCAGAAAAGTCCACAAACCACCCTCGTCCTATCCCCGATAGTCAGATGTTACTGCTACAGGACTAACGTTTAAACTCACTTGTTCAACGCACTTGTCTCCTGAAATAAATGAGGTAACATTCACCGTTTTACAAACATTAATAATTTATACTGATAAATACTATAATAATAATGATGATTGCTATCGTTGGCAAATTCATTTGTTTCAGAACAGTGTTACGTTGCCATATTGTTTTCTAGTCGGGTTGTAGGCGTCTGTCATAAACATGTTTTACCGTATTTACCGTAATAATCAGTTATGTAACAGTTGTTAATTAGAGTTTGAATATACCGCAGTTCAGTGAATGTTGTTGTTGCTACTTCACTGTTATTGTTGAACTTTATAGTGCAAATCGGGGATGCTGCGGATACACATAAACCTACGGAGCCCTGACGTCTAAACCTTCTAAGTAGCGGATAAAAACTTTATTTAAAAATCGCACTGGATAACTGATGTTATGAGATTTGGAGAATGACAGATGGGTAGACATGTACCGCTTCAATAGCACAGTAGTCAGTCGATATAAACGTGTTATCTATGAGCGCGGATGTACTAGTTATATAGTTATACATGTATAAGGCTAACTGCGTGCTTCGCTTAGAAAGTTCTGTAAAAGAATATCCAGCAGTATTTAATCTTCGACCACAATCTTCTTGATAGGAGGGCTACGAAGCTCAAGTAAAAAAATTAGAGCTTTTAGAGCTTCTGTTAAAAAATATTACTTTCAATGTACGCCAGTGCGTCTTATATGTCTGTGGGTCTTTGTACATCAGTGCGTCTTATATGTCTGTGGGTCTTTGTACATCAGTGCGTCTTATATGTCTGTGGGTCTTTGTACATCAGTGCGTCTTATATGTCTGTGGGTCTTTGTACATCAGTGCGTCTTATATGTCTGTGGGTCTTTGTACATCAGTGCGTCTTATATGTCTGTGGGTCTTTGTACATCAGTGCGTCTTATACGCCAATGTGTCTTATATCGCGAGAAATAACGGTATTTCTCCGTATACTTTAATTTTAGTTATTTTCATCAGCTACCAGACCCACCCCCCCCCCCCCACTTCCAGGCCCTTTTTCAAAACAAGGAAGGCCGTTTAGGTCCTGGAGTGATGTCCTACCTGGACCCCCAACCCTTCTCCTGCTGTATCTGTCAACAGGTGTTGGTGTATGAATAATTCATATACTCAGGGACATCATTAAACGTACGTTAGCGTTTCAAATTTTGCTTTCATTTCTATATTTATAAAATACAAATGAATTGCCTGCATATATATATATATTATATATATAGATATATATATATATATATTATATATATATATATTCATGAATGGATATTGAATTAAAAAAAAGATCTCAGAAAGAAACCGGGCAAACATAATCAGTACGTTAAAATGGCATTAAATACATGCCTGTATTAATTGTTGTATGTTTTTTTTTTCATTTTTATATGCTCATTTTACTTTCTGCCATTTTCGTTTCTGCCATCTTTCCTTACTCTTTCTATCTTTTTTGTAAAACTGAACCATACACCTCTGTCTTCTTTCATTACTAGAGCCTGTTTACCTTCGTTACTAGAACCAGTCTACCTTCGTTACTAGAACCTTTCTACCTTCATTACTAGAACCTGTCCACGTTCATTACTAGAGACTGTCTACCTTCATTACTAGAACCTGTCTACCTTCATTACTAGAACCTGTCCACGTTCATTACTAGAGACTGTCTACCTTCATTACTAGAACCTGTCTACCTTCATTACTAGAACCTGTTTTACTGCAGTTCATCATTTCTCTTATCTCTTACCTGTCGGTCTGCAGCGCTCACGCCAGTATCCAGATTCGCACACACTGCCTGGTGCACTGTCAACACATTCTCAAGGACACATGAAACTCTGTACTACTGAGGGTATAACAACTACGCAACTCCCTAGATCAACAGAGGAAGTACTCCGCTTGGAAAAGTGTTTCACTCCTTGAAACTCCCGACGATAAGAGAATATGGATGGGGCCATCTGGGTCAGAACTCCTAGAGGTCTAAAAGTTATTTGATTTCGTTACCGCGACTTGAAGCTACCACGTCCCACGTGACACAGAATCTTGAGACGCGTCTTAGCTACGAGTATAAACTATTTTTACTTTTCCTTTCATATTTATTTTGCATAGCATTCGTGTGAATTTATACTTTATATCTTCTCTCTATTTCGTCGTCCTGTGTGTTTTTGTATGATTTAAGGCTCACGCCGAAACATCATAACTGTGTGCTCGTTAAGTAATAAAGCTTTTCCTACGTTTTTCCCCTTATACATTTTGTTATCACAGATTTATTGCAGCGGCTTCGTGCATAGTTACATACTTATGCACTCATTATTCGTGTCTTAGCTACGAGTATTCTGTCACCCACAAGACCCGGATTAGATGTGTTAAGTTGAGCTGTTTAAGTCTTATCTTGCTCACTGCGCAAACCCATACCCCCTCCACCCCCCCCCCCCGGATGAAGTCTTCAACGTTCCTGCTCTAGGCTTGTCACTTTATGCCAGGTTGCTTACACAAGTCGTTAAGCTGATGCCGTCGCCTCTAGCTCCACCTTCCACATCTTCCACTTCAGACTTTACTCCTGCCTCTTGTTGTAATCGCTTGACCCGATCAGTGTACTTCCCACTCTTGAAAGTGATCAGCTCTCTTATCCTGGCTTCACACGGGACAGTAAGCTCTATCATAAGTCCTTCCTTGCTGCTGAGTATACTACAGTGTCAGGACGTGTTCCCGTCTTTCTGATGACTGCTGGGTATTCTCAGGACGTTTCCGCGACTTTTTTTTATGACTGCTTGGTATTCTCAGGACGTATCTTTCTTATGACTGCTGGGCATTCTCAGGACGTATCTTTCTTATGACTGCTGGGTATTCTCAGGACGTTTCTCCGTCTTTTCTTATGACTGCTGGGTATCCTCAGGACGTTTCCCCGTCTTTCTTATGACTGCTGGGTATTCTCAGGACGTTTCTCCGTCTTTTCTTATGACTGCTGGGTATTCTCAGATTCTCAGGACGTTTCCCCGTCTTTCTGATGACTGCTGGGTATTCTCAGGACGTATCTTTCTTATGACTGCTGGGTATTCTCAGGACGTATCTTTCTTATGACTGCTGGGTATTATCAGGACGTTTCCTCGTCTTTTTTATGACTGCTAGGTATTCTCAGGACGTTTCCGCGTCTTTTTTTATGACTGCTGGGTATTCTCAGGACGTTTCCGCGTCTTTTTCTATGACTGCTGGGTATTCTCAAGACGTTCCCTCGTCTTTTTTTATGACTGCTGGGTATTCTCAGGACGTATCTTTCTTATGACTGCTGGGTATTCTCAGGACTTTTCCCCATTTTTTTATGACTGCTGGGTATTCTCAGGACGTTTCCCGTCTTTTTTATGACTGCTGGCTATTCTCATGACGTTTTCCCGTCTTTCTAATGACTACTGGGTATTCTCAGGACGTTTCCCCGTCTTTTTTATGACTGCTGGGTATTCTCAAGACGTTTTCGCGTCTTTTTTTATGACTACTGGGTATTCTCAGGACGTTTCCTAGTCTTTTTTATGGCTGCTGGGTATTCTCAGGACGTATCTTTCTTATGACTGCTGAGTATTCTCAGGACGTATCTTTCTTATGACTGCTGGGTATTCTCAGGACGTATCTTTCTTATGACTGCTGGGTATTCTCAGGACGTTTCCGCGTCCTTTTTTATGACTGCTGGGTATTCTCAGGACGTTTCCGCGTCCTTTTTTATGACTGCTGGGTATTCTCAGGACGTATCTTTCTTATGACTGCTGGGTATTCTTTTCATCCTGGAAGGTCCACTATATGACATCTCAGTCGTTCGTGCTGTCTTGTAACAATAACATAGCCAAGCAGTACAGTACCAAATAACACTGTTCGTGATCTATAGCACTAAGTAACACTGTTCATGATCTATAGTACTAAGTAACACTGATCTATAGTACTAATTAGCACTGATCATGATCTAAAGTGCTAAATAACACTGTTCACGATCTAACTTACTAAGTAACACTGTTCACGATCTATAGTACTAAGTAACACTGTTAATGATCTAAAGTATAAGTAACACTGTTAATGATCTAAAGTATAAGTAACACTGTTAATGATCTAAAGTATAAGTAACACTATTAATGATCTAAAGTATAAGTAACACTGTTCATGATCTATAGGACTAAGTGTGATCAACATCATATTCTATTTACAGTACTTCTATTATAAAAATAAGGTGACTAAATTAATGACTCTTTTAAACATTATATTACTTTATATTATTTTGGTACAGAATTACTATTATACATGTTTTGTTATGTTCTGCACCGTGTACTGTCTTATATTATGAGATTGAAAACTTGATATTCTGCAGTAAAGTTCATATTTTTGTTTTGAATTTTTGCATTTGTTAGACTACAGGAAAGTGTAATTCGTCAAAAGTATATTTTTCACGAATTTGAAAACGCTCCCCGATGTGGAACTCAGCGACCCATAACTGAAATGCTGGGGTCAAGACTGGTGAACCGTAACTGACCAAGACCATTTCCCACCTTGACGTTTGTACCCCCAATAACAGCTCTAGCCTAGCTAACGGGGCTGGGGGGGGGGGGGTGGAGAAATAGTCACAATCTCCTATGGCGGTGGAGTCTTCTAAAGAAATATTGCACACTCCCTCCCTTAGCTCCACTAAGAGACTAAAAATATAGCCACCGTAACCTACTCCCAATCCGACACATTGTTGTGTCTCAACATCTTCACTGAATCAGCTGCAAAGAAGAGCACTGGGCAGTTTCTGCGAAATACACGCGGAAGAAGTATTAGTTTAGACCAGCTTTAGGTACGAAAAAACTAACAAGAGACAGGCAGTAAACTTCTTGTCACGTCAGCAGACAGTAAACTTGTCGTCAAGTCAGTTGACGGTAAATTTGTCGTCAAGCCAGCAGACAGTAAACTTGTCGTCAAGTCAGTCGACGGTAAACTTCTCGTCAAGTCAGCAGACAATAAAATTGTTGTCAAGCAAGCAGACAATAAACTTTTTGTCAAGTCAGCAAACAGTAAAGATCTTGTCAAGTCAACAGGCAGTAAACATCTTGTCAAATCAACAGACAGTAAAGTTGTTGTCAAGCCAGCAGATAGTAAGGTTGCTGTCGAGCCTGCAGACAGTAAGGTTGTTGTCAAGCCAGCAGATAGTAAACTTGTTGTCAAGCCAGCAGACAGTAAACGTGTTGTCAAGTCATCAGACAGTAAACTTGGTGTCAAGTCAGCAAATTAAACAGAAGATTAAAATAAAGGTTTTAAAACTGTGAGTGTAGGGTAGGCACGTAGTTAATGTTATAACCGTAAGATATTCAAGGCCACCCAAGCTAAATATTTCAGTCAGCTTCGTAGTAAAGTCTCAATTTTACCCTCATGGAGTTTTCCATATGAAACTCAATGGGATGAGAAGTGGAAAATGGACTGAAAGAAAAGCTATAAGGGTCTGCGTTAGTGTAACAAGAAGACAGGTATGGCAAGAAATGTAAGAGAAAACAGAATTACAGGCCTCTAGATCTGTATGTTATATGTCAGAGACAGATTCTCTGCCAGCTAAATTCCATTCTGTGTTCATTTGTTTTTTTTCCCCATTATCTTCTTCTTCGTCAGGGATATACCCATATCTCTTCTTCTATCCGCAGTCTCCTCCCTCTTGACCTTTTTCTGACTCTTTTATCTGTTTATCTTTTCTGTTTATCTTTTCTGTTGACATTACTTTTTTTCTCCTGTCCACCCCTTCACTTCATACATCCAATGAATTTTAACTCTAGCTAACGGGTATATTTTTATGATATTATGTTATCATTAGCTGTTGTTATAAATTACCAAAAAAAGTAGTAATATTAAAATGTTAACCTACTAGCATAAACAAGTGAGAACATTTGAGTTCAGCCTTGCATTCTTTACTGCATGTACTTTTACCCTCCTCCTCCCCCCCCCCCCCCCCCCCCCCCCCCCGCCTGCATAGCCTAGTCAAGACCAGATAAAAGGGAAACATCCATTTCCATACACCTTTTCTCTCTGTATTGTGAAATATCAGTCACGCTCTTCATGCTGATATTTGATACAAGATAATATTGAGCTAATGTCAGAGAGGAGAGACAAAAGGCAGCAGGAAGAGAAGGCAGAGAAAGAACAATCATTGAGAAAAAAAAAATAGAAGATTCACCTGGAGAAGAGTTAAGTGGTTCGGGCATCCGATAAGCATGAATCCAGAGCAATCAACTTGCACGTGCATACAGCTTGAAAACACCTGGATGTAGTGCACAAGGACGGCCAAGGAAGAAGTGGAAGAGACGGGGTTGAAAGACACACTGAGGAAACATTACACGACAGATACCCAGGCCTGCCATCTTCCTCTGGACCGACGTCTGAAACTACTTGCGACAGGCTAATGACATAAGCAGATAAGAAAGAAAGAAAGAAAGGAAGAAAGAAAGAAAGAAAGAAAGAAAGAATTTGGCAGTTTCCTATAAAATTTCCACCAATATATATGTAGTTATTCTAGAGGTCGCTGTAGATTTGTTCGAACTTTATAATGGAGGGATCGATTGGAATGCTCTCTGGAGCAAAATCTCCAACTTAAACATCCAGTATTCAAGCACCATAAACAATGAATTACATGCAATCAGTACATCCTCGTACTTACATAACAGCAATTATATATATATATATATATATATATATATATATATATATATATATATATATATATATACATTCGCAGATACAGCGCTGTTCAAATCATTAGATGGCAAATGTTTCTTTTTCTTTGTTCTTCAAGCGATCACATATATTTCTTAGTGCTTTGTTTTTTGTTTTGACAAATAGGATATTAATCACGTGCAATGTGAACGACTCTGTGATGTCTATGATCCGCAACTCAGAGACTTTCCATGACCTTTGCTGGCATTTTGAAACATTGCTCGGAGCAAGGGGGAGAAAGAAAGGGGTTTCCCTTATATTTCTATTCTTTCGCAAACTTCTAGCGTCTCTTTTAGACCTGAAAACACTTAACAATTTTACTTATCTCAGTGTCCAGGCATGGTTATGTGTGACAAGATTTCATGATGGCGAAATGACACGAATCAGGAAGCAGAAGTATAATGTTACGAAAATATATCTCAGAATCAATAATTTGTAACAAGCATGCACGGTTAGGTGAGTGTGTGTTATTCTATCTTATTTTTAAGCACTCTTACACACTTGTAACAAATATAGACAGTATACAGTAGTAACAATTACAGACAGTTTTTTTATATACACATTACTAACAAATACAGACAGTTTTGATATACAGTAGTAACAATTACAGACAATTTTTTATATACATTACTAACAAATACAGACAGTTTTAATATACAGTAGTAACAATTACACAATTTTATACAGTGGTAACAAAAATACACAAAATTGTTATACAATAGTAACAAATACCAAAATTTGTATACAATAGTAACAAATTCACACAATTTTTATACCGTAGTAATAAATACACTAAATTTTTATGCAGTGATAACAAATACACGAAATTTGTATACAGTAGTAACAAATACACAAATTTTGTATGCAATAGTAACAAATACACGCAGTTTTATACAATACTAACACATACCAAAATTTGTATACAGTATTAACACATACACAGTTTTTTTTACAGTAGTAACAAAGGCAAACATTTTTTAAATACAGTATTAACAAATGAAGACAGTCCTCGCGTTCCTTTGGGTTTCCGTTCCTATGGCCGACTCGGAAAGCGAGGTGGACGTAAAGCAAGGTGGACGTAAAGCGAGTTTTATTGGGACGAATATGAAGCAGTTTACTATCAACAGACAAGCACGCTTTTCACTACAGTCACCTTAGCATCTGTACCTAGACTTTAAATATAAATAGTTTTACGTTAAATAAGTACTATATGCTCTAAATATATATTTATAGAATTACAATACGAAGTCAGTTTTCGGTGATCGGAGGAAAAAAAAAACGAATCGTCGTAAAGCGGGGACTATTTGTGGTTAACAAATTTATCAAGCACGAAAGAAAGTTAGTTAGGGGCTGGCCGGGACTCGAACCATGAACTCTGGTAGGACATGCAGCCGCCTAGTCACGAGAGGAGAGAATAAAGCCACACAAGACCACACATCGTTCTTGTCGCTAACTTCTTCTTCTTCTTCTTCGTTAACTTCTACCACCAAAAACCGCACTGTGAACCTACTGAATTCACGCCTGTGGTCCTCGTTAGGTCCCGTGGTCCCCTGTGTGGTCCAAAATAGACCACACGAGATCCACGAGAGGACCACAAGGGGTTCAGAGTATCACAGTGCTTTAGCCTGTATTCTTGGTGGGTCTCGGAAGCGGGATTGCGTGACACCGTGGTTTTCATTGCACCAGTTTATTCTAGGGTTGGACTTTCTCACCTGAAGACCTCGACGTGTTTAGGATATCAGTGCATCCCCGCTGGGTGAGAGGCGGTAGCCCACCCAGGCCAGAGTTGGACTTTCTCACCGGAAAACCTCGACGTGTTTTGAGATACCCGTGTATCACCGCCGGGTGAGAGGTGGTTGCCCATCCAGTCCAGGGTTGGACTTTCTCACCGGAAAACCTCAGCGTGATTAGGATACGCAAACATCCCCGCCGGGTGAGAGGTGGTTGCCTATCTAGACTTCCCTGGTCCAGTGTCTCCGACTTCAGCATTTTGCGGTCGTGGCCGCTACCCTTCCTAGTTGAGACCAGGATGGAGCTTTTGTCCAGGAGGACGAATCCTCGCCACTAGTGACTTCTACCCCTGGGTTGAGCCGGTTTAGGCATTATCCCAGTATGGGCGTGTTTGGGACGGGACCGACCTCTAGGGCAGAGGTACTGTGACATGCATAGCCTTCAAGATTCACCCCTGGTATGAGCCGGTTTAGGCAAATTTCACCAGTATGGGTGTTTATCAGGCGTTACCGACCTCTAGAGCTGAGGTGGCATGACATGTCTAGCCATCAAATTCCACCCCTGGTGTGTGCCGGTTTAGGCATATTTCACCAGTGTAGGTGTATTTCGGACGTGGGCGGCCTCTAGAGCAGAGGTGCCGTGGTATAGCTCTCGTAGCGATACTACTGGACATACCGGTTAAACTTCACTTTCCACCACCTTTTCCCATCGGCTCCGCACAGCAACCTTTATTTCTTTTCCGCATTTACTTCCTTAACCGGGAGGAGCTTCACTCCACGCGCGGCATTTGAAGAGTCTCGCCAGCAGTGTCTTAACCTCTGGGACAAGCCGGTTCATGCATTTCACCCGATATGACTGCACTTAGGACGTGGCCGACCTCCAGACCAGAGGTGCCGTGATTTGACTGTTTGCTTCGCTTTGTCCTCTCTACCACCTTTTCCGCAGTGATGCTGCGCGGCAACCTCATTTGCAAATTTCTTCATTGGCCGGGAGCAGCACCGCTCCACGCACGGCAGCTGAAGATCTCGCCAACAGCGGCAGATGAGCTACCAAACGTGCCACTCATCTACCCTAAGTAACTGGTTTTCAGGCGCCAGATATTCGCCCTCGCCCCTTCTCCTGTCAGTTTAAACAGTTCTGCCACGGGAAGGCCAGGAGCTGGACTTGACTGCCAGAGGCTGTTTGTGGCGCGTTTGCAGTCCTTAGAACCTTGTCGCCAACAACTTGATAGAAGTATGTGATACCAACTTTGGATAAACAGAGAAACTATCAAAGAATTAAAAAAAAAAACATCGAAAGTCAGAGACAAAGTGGCAGTCCGCAGACAGCAGAATTTGATATCTTGAGACTTGATCAAACGTTAAACTGCTCAATTCCAACGTTAGACCGCTTAATTCCAACATTGAACTGCATAATTCCAACGTTAAACCGCATACTTCAACTGGTGTGTGCCGATTGTTATTGCTATACTTTTAAACAGCAAACAAATTATAATAATAATAATAATACAAAATTGGCGAACATAAGAAAATACTGACTGATTTGTTTGTTTACATTTATATTACTGATATTTTTATGTCAGTGTCTGACCATGAAGGGCTTTATTACGGGAAACAATTTTTACCAAATCAAAATTGGCACGTGGTTTCAGGTGAACTTTGAATCCTCTGAAGGAAAGATTTTTTTTTTACGATATTCAGCTGTTAAACTATCATTACACATAATTTACGACCTACTAAAGATCTTTATTTTTCTACTACAGCTTGAAAGGTCAACAAAAAGTAGGAAAAACTCCTAGATTCGAGATCTTCGCTAGACTTCTGCGGAGAACAACGGTTTTGTGCGGAGAAACTGCCTTGACATTTCTCATCTTGGGTAAGTTGCTAACCTATTACTACTAAATCATTATAAATGAAGTCTGCAGACATCAGTGAAATTATCCGTCTCTCATGATGTCAGTACATTTCAATTTCATGATAATTTGACAAAATATCCCCTACCTGGTAAGATTTCTTTTTGTTTACAAAGTGGTTTTTTTTTCATCCATACGTGACAAAGATAAATAATTGTTTTTGTGCCATAACACTTATGGAACGCTAGCAGATATATTTTTTTGGTCATAAAAGGCACAAATATTATGCCATAACACTTACGGAACGCTAGCAGATATTTTTTTTTTTTGTCATAAAAGGCACAAATATTATGCCATAACACTTATGGAACGCTAGCAGATATTTTTTTTCAAATTCAGTACTATTATTTATGTTTTTCATGCGGTGATAAACTCTCGGCCATGACTTTACGAGAGATGACCAACTTTCAGCCATGATTTTAATGGAGGTTTAACTCTTTTTCTCCAAAACAACAGTGGTGGTGTCTGCAGATCTTACACGCCAGAGCAGAACAATGCTCAGGATGGTATTTAAGCAAATACTTTTAAAAACAAGAACCTAGCATATTTCTACCACAACACAAACTTTTCAACTATGCGGTAACTTCTTCTAGTTTATTTCTACCGAAATTTCTCAAGAAAATTTTATTATCGCATATCACGGGAAATACTTCAGGTAGTGGCACGGAAGGCCCCATGATCAACAAGGTGGTCCTTCCACCCAGGTTAAGTAGATTTTAATCTACAAATCCTCACCACACACGTGGTAAAATTATCTAGCGAGCCCATGCGGGCATTAAAAAAAATACTTCAGGTAGTAAAAGAGTTAAGAGAGATATAATCGCAAAATATTTTTCCCAACTTTTAGCTGTCAAGCCTCACTTCAACAAATCTTCGTGGAAGGGATAAAATTAAAGGAAACAGTTACTTTATATATAACTTACAGGTCACAACAGAGAATAAACACTGACATCTTATATATAATATACAAATCACAACAGAAAATA
This sequence comes from Achatina immaculata, assembly GCA_009760885.1. Lineage (NCBI taxonomy): Eukaryota > Metazoa > Mollusca > Gastropoda > Stylommatophora > Achatinidae > Lissachatina > Lissachatina immaculata. The sequence continues at coordinate 32,937,498 of CM019716.1, read as the reverse complement.
AACACCGACATCTTATGCAATATACAGGTCACACTAAAGAATAAACACTGACATCTTATACAATATGCAGGTTACATTAGAGAATAAACACTGACACCTTATGCAATATACAGGTCACACTAGAGAATAAACACTGACATCTTATACAATATACAGGTCACACTAGAGAATAAATACTGACATCTTATATAATATACAGGTCACACTAGAGAATAAACACTGACATCTTATATAATATACAGGTCACACTAGAGAATAAACACTGACATCTTATATAATATACAGGTCACACTAGAGAATAAACACTGGCGTCTTATATAATATAGAGGTCACGTTGTAGAATACAAATGTATAAATGTTCACGCTTCGTAGCCCTAATCTGACTGTGATTCTCGCTGGGTTCTCGATGTTATCACCAACGAGACAATCACTCCCAAAGTCATTCCACAGCCACTGCAAATGAATATCGCACAGAATGTTCATCGACAGGCATTCATCTTAGTTCCTGGTGAAAAGCCATCCAGCGAGGACATCATTTTAGGAACTACAACAGTCGAAATGCGAAACTAGTCAGCGTCGCTCTTAGCACGGATTCCGTAATTAAGGCGCCAAGCCGAACCAGGCACAGAAAAGACCATCATAGTTCAATGCTGTCTATGCGAAGTTCACAACTCACAGTGGTGCCATAGCACTAAGCTCAGTAGCTCGGCACACAGAAGCGGTCTCCATTTTGAAATCGGTGACGACACCTTTGCTCATTTGCCATGTTTGTGTGTTTCTATCTGCACCACACTCAGTCAAGCTGCGAAGAGCCACCGCAGGACACAAACACTTTCAACAGGCAGCTCGGAAATCCAGCTCCACATTCGATATCATGACAGTTGGAGTGTTGCTAATGAGGGTTAGTTCGGTGTCTGTCATCCAGTCTTCCAGCTCTTCTCCTCTGTGTTTCAATGTCTCTTACCCCAGCTGGGAGAGTGGCTGTTGAAGTCCCCAACAACAAGGTGTTTTTATTGGTTGTTTTGAGGCCTGGGATCCACTTCTTGTCCTTCCCGCTGAAGAAAGGCCGGAACGAAGCCATGTCGAGAGATCGGACTGTATCAAGACCATTCTTGACCACTCCAGAACATATCCTACAAGAGTCCCCACATCATGCAGACCTGAGGTGCGAGACCTGGCCAGAGGACACAGCTTGGGGGCAAAAGATTTAGGAGTTAAAGGACTCCCCCAAGGAGAGGACTGCGGGCTTTGCCATGTCGACAGGGATCACGATCTGAAGTGACCAACATCCTCGAAAGAAGAAGAAGAAGAGGAAGGAGTGTTTCTTGTGAAAATGTGAAACGGTCAAGTGCGACTTACCGCCATTGCTGAAGAGGAATTCTAGCCATAACCTATAGGCATTTGTCCACGATTGCTGCAGAGCAGAGCAATTTTTAAAAATAATCTTCTTGTATAAATTTAAAACAACTCTTGACCACTGCAGACATAATTAATTGCTACCATTAGTTCTGACTTAATTAGTTCTAATCTGTTTGAATTTCTCTGATCAGTTCATTTCTTGCACATCAGCGCACGGGCTTCAACCAATATTATTGTTTTTCCAAATTTTTAAAGTAAACAGAGGAGTGTTTAGTTTTCTTCTTTGGTGGAGTTTTTAAATTGTATCTTTCGGTTCCACTCAATCAGTCAGTCAGTCAGAGTCAGTCATTTGCATGTCCCTTGAGGAACTTTGCCTCCCTAACAGCTCTCCTGTAGGCCTCTCGGTTGTGAGCAAGATGGCCTGCTGCTGATACATCCATTTGCAGATTATCAACGATGTCTTGCAGCCAACTTTGCCTTGGTCTTCCTCTCTTTCTTTTTCCCATTATGTACCATTTCAAGACGCTCTTCTCTAGATTTTCATGACGTTTAATATGTTCAAAATATTTAAGTTTTCTCTCTTTAATCCTCTTTACTAGCCAGCCTTCTCCAATATTAAGTTCTTGCAGTATGGATATATTTGTTCTTTTTTGTGTGTCCATGATATTTGAATAACTCTTCTGTAGCATTTACATTCAAAGGCATTTATGTGTTTCTCAACTGTTCTGTTAAGTGTCCAGGTCTCACGGGCATATGTTGCGATTGGAAAGATGCATGCCCTTAAAAATCTTATTTTTGTACTTCTGTCTGTTCCTCTCCACAGCTTCTTTAGTTGTTTTATTTTCTGAAGAGCGACAGATGTCCTCCTTTTAATTTCCCTCATTATATCTCCGTTATTAGCTAGTAACGATCCAAGATATTCAAAACTCTCCACTTCTTCCAATTTTTCCTCATTGATACATATTTCAGCTGCCTTGTTTGTTTTGTCAGTTGTCATCAATTTAGTTTTCTTCGCATTAAGATAGAGGTTCTGCTCTTCGCTGTTCTTACGGACTGACATAATTAGTTTTTCCAGTCCTTTTTGTGTTGTGGACAGTAATACTGAGCAGAAGATGAAGGACATGTTGTAGGGAAATTTAGCATAGGACACAGAAATGCTGCAGGTGACAATCTAATGGCGTTTTGTATGGAAAATGAGCTAATGATCGCTAACACACTTTTTAAACAACATCCAAGAAGACTTTACACATGGACATCACCTGATGGGAAAACCAGGAATCAAATAGATTACATTTTAGTGCAGAGAAGGTGGAGGTCCAGCATAACATCAGCAAAAACTTTGCCAGGTGCTTATTGTGACACGGACCATGAGTTATTAATAGCAGACATGAAGATAAAGATAAAAAAGATAGTTATGGGATCAAGACCACTCCGCTTTGACCTTACAAATATACCAGAACAATACGGTATAGAAGTGAAGAACCGTTTCGAAATCCTGATGGCTGTACAGGAAGAGATGACACCAGATGAATTGGCTACGCAGGCCAAAGATATCTTAGTAACAACAGCTAAAGACATGGTTCCAGTAAAGAAAACACAAAAGAATGGATGGATCACAGCAGGTACACTAGAACTGATAAAACAATGTAGAGAAATGAAGACACAGTGGAGAGTGACAAACAACAACAAAGATAAATATAAAACTTTAACAAAAGAAGTACGAAGAAACATAAGAAAAGACAAAAAACAATACATACAAGATTGTTGTGAAAGAATAGAAGAACATCAGAGGTGTGGAAGAGATAGTGAAATGTTTAAAGAAATGAAGACATTGACGAGAAATGTCACACCTAAGCTAAATGTAATTTGTGATGAGATGGGGAATACCCTGACAGAGACAGAGGAAATTCTGGAAAGATGGAAGGACTATTGCAAAAGAATGTATGAAACAACCGACTGTGGAAGCAGAAATCAACAGTGTGAATTATTATTGCAGGAGAAAGAACCCGAGCCGACAATGGAAGAAGTTTTATGGGCAATAAAGAGTCTGAAAAATGGTAAATCACCAGGATGTGATGAGATAACCGCTGAATTTATTAAAGCAGGAGGAAAGGAATGTGCAACAATCTATCATGCACTATGTAAAAAGATATGGCATTCAGGTATTTGGCCAAAAGAATGGAAAAGAACTGTATTCATTCCACTGCCAAAAAAGGGTAACCTGAAATTATGCACCAACTACAGAACTGTTGCCCTGATTAGTCATGCCAGTAAAATTCTGTTAAAAATCATAATGGGTAGACTTCGAAAGAAAATAGAAGAAGAAGTCAATATGGTCCAAGCTGGCTTCAGGCAAGGAAGAGGATCAAGAGATCATATATTCAATCTAAGATTAATAATAGAGAAATGCAGGGAGTTTAATGTGAATCTATATTTATCCTTTATAGACTACTCAAAGGCATTTGATTGTGTACAACACCAGAAACTTTGGGAAATAATGGAAAAAATGGGATTTCCAACACATTTGATACAATTAACATCACTGCTGTATTTAGACCAACAAGCAGCAGTAAGAATAAATGGTGAAACAACAAGTTGGTTTGACATAAAACAAGGGGTCCGTCAGGGGTGCATATTGTCACCCTACTTATTTAACTTGTATACTGAAAATATAATGAGGAATGTTAGAGAAGATGTAGACAAAGAATATTACGATGCCATAACAGTTGGAGGTTATGAAATACCAGAGATTAGATATGCTGATGACACAGTATTGCTGTCCACAACACAAGACGGAATGGAAAAACTGATTATGTCAGTCCGCAAGAACAGCGAAGAGCAGAACCTCTATCTTAATGCAAAGAAAACTAAAGTGATGACAACTGATAAAACAAACAAGGCAACTGAAATATGTATCAATGAGGAAAAACTGGAAGAAGTGGAGAGTTTTGAATATCTTGGATCACTACTAACTAATAATGGAGATACAATGAGGGAAATTAAAAGGAGGACATCTATTGCTCTTCAGAAAGTAAAACAAATAAAGAATCTGTGGAGAGGAGCAGACAGAACCACAAAAATAAGATTTTTAAGGGCATGCATCTTTCCCATCGCAACATATGCCTGTGAGACCTGGACACTTAACAAAACAGCTGAGAAGCACATAAATGCCTTTGAATGTAAATGCTATAGAAGAGTTCTCCAAATATCGTGGACACAAAAACGAACAAATATATCTATACTGCAAGAGCTTAATATTGATGAAGGCTGGCTAGTAAAGAGGATTAAAGAGAGAAAACTTAAATATTTTGGCCACATTAAACGTCATGGTAATTTAGAGAAGACCATATTGGAGGGATACATAATGGGAAAAAGAAAGAGAGGAAGACCGAAACGAAGATGGCTGCAAGACATCGTTGATGATCTGGAAATGGATGCAGCAGCAGCAGGCCATCTTGCTCACAACCGAGAGGCCTACAGGAGTGCTGTTTGGGAGGCAAAGTTCCGCAAGGGACATGCAAAGGAATGAATGAATGAACAGTAATACTGTGTCATCAGCATATCTAATCTCTGGTATTTCATAACCTCCAACTGTTATGGCATCGTAATATTCTTTGTCTACATCTTCTCTAACATTCCTCATTATATTTTCAGTATACAAGTTAAATAAGTAAGGCGACAGTATGCAACCCTGACGGACCCCTTGTTTTACGTGAAGCCAAGTTTCACTCTCACTGTCGCTACTTAGTATGAAGATGGATTCAGTTTTGGTAATTATTTAAAAGCGCGAGCATGGACACGTCACGAAGTAACAACAGAACATTTTTAAAAATCAGGAAACAGATATTCCGATAACGATTAGTATACCCTAAAATTTGCATCGATTACTACGGATAGTCTTTCCATACTTATAGATGAGTACCTCTAAGCCTAGAATGGCAGTTTATTTCGAAATATATCTGGCGGTGATGAAATTTAAGTTAGATTCTGCAGTCGTGATTGTTGATGAAAAAATATACGGGAGAAACAGACAGTCAATACGGAAGCCAGAACGATGCACAAAAAAAAAAATTAGCTTAGATACGGGAGTTCCCTGGAAATATGGGACATTTGGTCACCCTAGCCTTCCATGAAAAAGCAGTTTAGATCATGAATGCTCCTCAGATTTGGACACTTCAACAGAAGATACTGCTTATCATTTCTGCTACCAGGCTGTTCTGCGCCTGGTCAAGAAAAATTAATCTAGTAACTGTGTCCCTCAAAGGTCAATATTGTGCCCCTCTTAGATCTGCGTAATAGGCGGCTGCCACCGGCCTGATGGTAGCACAGGTTCTGATTATTTTTCCATGTAAATTTTGTAAATCAAAGTTCTTATCCTCGTGAGATTTCATCTCGCACCGGTCACTTTATTAACAAGCAGGCTATTTTAACCACTCGCTCCGTTTGTCTCTGAAAAACCGTACATACTCCAGTTCTCCTCGCTCTGCAGTCGATATTCTGTTTTTTTTTTCACACACATTTACTTATTCATCTATCTATTACCATGCAGGATGGCGTTAACGATCATGCTTTTCCACAATTCTCTGTTCCAAGTTCTGAGTATAAGCTGTGCAGGTGTTCTTTGTTCCAAGTTCTGAGCATAAACTGTGTTGGTGTTCTCTGCTTCAAGTTCTGAGCATAAGCTGTGCTGGTGTTCTCTGTTCCAAGTTCTGAGCATAAGCTGTGCTGGTGTTCTCTGTTCCAAGTTGTGAGCATAAGCTGTGTTGGTGTTCTCTGTTTCAAGTTCTGAGCATAAGCTGTGCTGGTGTTCTCTGCTCCAAGTTGTGAGCATAAGCTGTGCTGGTGTTCTCTGTTCCAAGTTGTGAGCATAAGCTGTGTTGGTGTTCTCTGTTCCAAGTTGTGAGCATAAGCTGTGCTGGTGTTCTCTGTTCCAAGTTGTGAGCATAAGCTGTGCTGGTGTTCTCTGTTTCAAGTTGTGAGCATAAGCTGTGCTGGTGTTCTCTGCTCCAAGTTCTGAGCATAAGCTGTGCTGGTGTTCTCTGTTCGTGCCATCTTGTTAGTCCGTGCAGCATTTTCTCTCCTCTCTTTCTCTCTCCCCCTGTGTGTGTCTTCGCGTGTGTCTACCTCGATCTCTTTTGCCCTCTATATTTCCTGTTGTCACAGTGTATTCTAGCTTGCCTTGGCGTAGAACGTGTCCCATGAAGTTGGATTGTCCTTTTTCTGACTTTTGCTATTGCTTGCCTCATCTCTCCAGCATCTCTCAGAACCTCCTCGTGTGATTTCTTTGCTGTCCGTGATATTCTTAGCATTCTTCTAAGGAACCACATTTCAGTTGCTTCCAGATGGCTTTGTACTTCTTCAAGGACTAACCATTTCTCACATCCATGAAACAGAATTGGCTTAATGTTTACGCAATTGTCAAACACCGCTTTATATAGCTAGATCGTCATTGAGACGGACATACAACCCCCTGACATCTTCGTAGATTTGTAACAGACTGTTATTCTGTACAGATTGTTTTGTGAGAAACCCTGTCGTTGTGGTCTACTAGAGCACGACTCATCTGTTTACGCTAAGCACGGAGAAAGTATCTCGTCTTCCGAGGGAGAACTGAGTCACGTGGATTCTGATAGGCGGGATGTATGAACGAGTTTGAGAGAACAGTTTTGGGTCAGAATGTTGTAGTGACAGGTTGTGCTGTTTTAATTCTAGAAAGTGATGTAGAGATTCTTTAGTTCAGTATGTAAGTTAGATGGACTGTCCTTTTTAGGACAAATGTTGTAGTAGTCATGTAGATTGTGTGTTTGATCTGTCCCCGTTTTGGACAAGGTAGTAATGTCAGATTGAAAGTCATTTATAATTCTGAAGTTGGCATGTCTTGTCAAGGTTGAATGTCTGACATGGTCCCATGGCGATGTTAGTCGCCAGGACATATTTTTTTTTAATGATCATTTGTAAATTTTCTCATCAAGTTTACTCCACGTCATTGCAACACACATCGAACAAATGGGATTTCATCGTTAAACATTTACGGTTTCGTGTCTGCTGAATCCTGTGGTTATTGGACTCATGTTAAGTGTCAACTGTGGTGTTGAGTTAGTTGATTACATGTAACTGGTCATGTCGTGTATTAATGTGTAGTTGAGGTTATTGTTATCTGGGTTGTCTTGTTACACGGAGTATACCAATGTAACGTCTGTTGTGTCACTGGGCCTAATGCTCATGTTAAAACGTAATACAAGCAAGTACAGTACACAGTACACGAAGAAAGAATTCTGCTTTAGATTTACTCAAAACTATTAACTTCTACGACAAAATTTGTAGTACGTGCTGTTTGATAAGGGGCATTTACAGTAATCTGAACAATGAAACAATAGTAATTTTACTGTTATTTCCCTTTAGACCACATGTACTCGTATTGTCACTTATAAAGAAATTAACAGAATAAATATTGTTACAGTTTGTTACAGTTTATTTCAGTCTGTTCGAGATATTCTGGCCAGTATAGTTTCAACATTTGTTGTATGTTAAAAATGACGTATATCTGACAATGAAGTTGCTTCGGTACATGATACACTAAAAAGAGTTTACTGTTGTTTTTTAGTTCTAGAGCCAACAACACACACAATTTGTTGCTCTTTTCAACTCTGCAAACAGCAGATGCAGCCAACAACACACACACAATTTGTTACTCTAATAAACTCTGCAAACAGCAGATGCAGCCAACAACACACACACAATTTGTTACTCTAATAAACTCTGCAAATAGCAGATGCAGCCAACAACACACACACAATTTGTTACTCTAATAAACTCTGCAAACAGCAGATGCAGCCAACAACACACACAGTTTGTTACTCTAATGAACTTTGCAAACAGCAGATGCAGCCAACGTCGTCACGCTCTGTTTAAAATGAAACCCAATTCAATGTTTTCAAAAGCTTGTGAAGTTTGAATTTGGTAGTCTAAGAGCGTGTGTATAATTCTTGCTGACAATGGTAGTGGTAACTTGTAAGGCGGGGGTAATACTGCCTGACGTGTAAACCGGTCGTCATGCTTATAGTGCAGTAAAATATTACAGTTATTTAATGGTGGTTCTCGTCGCGTGTTAAATAACTCAAAGATGATTTTGCTGCATGAAAATGATTGTACAAGTAATATAATATACTATATAAGTAATACAGTATAAATAATATAAGATTATTTAATATAATCATGACAATCCTCACTGCTTCCACAACATCTACATCTTCTGCTGCTATTACTATAGCTTCTAATTATGTTACTATTACTACTACTACTACTACTACTACTACTACTACTACTACTACTACTACTACTGTTAATATTATTATTAAAATTGCAAGTACTGTTAATACTGCTGTTATTACTATTACTATTAGTACTACGATTATTAATTTTACTTCTGCTACTGCTATTGTTATTATTACTACTTTTTTGCAAGTGCGACTACGATTACTGCTACTAAAATTACGACTACCACTACTACTACTACTACCATTACTACTATAGTTACTATTACTACTGATATCTCTTTTATTACTTCTACTACTACTACTACGATTACTCCTACATAATTACTCCTACCACTACTGATACTACTACTGTTACTACTGCCGCCACTACTACTACAGCCACCACTGCTACTGCTCTACCATTGCCGCTAATAATACTGCAATTACTGCTAATCCCGTTATTACTACTTCTGCTACCATCAACATCACTGCCTCTTTCAGTGCTTCAGAAAGTACTGGAGAGGAAACGAAGATACGATTTTTACTTGAAGACTAGCTATAAGCTTCGCTGAACTATAAAATGAAATGTATCACAAGATTAACGACCACTCTTTCATATTAATGATTTTTCATACCGTTCTGAATCTTAAAAATAAGCTTCCCACTCTTCAAGCACACCTTTCAGTGCGCACATAACACTTGGCGGGAAAACACTATCAGAAAAAAGGTAAATCGCTCTCACGCGATAAATTGACTGTGTGTCTGATTCATTTATTGTCAAAGAAAACGAAAGAACGGAAGTTCCTAGCACCTGTCTGTCATGCAGAAAGATAAACAATCTCATATAACGTGACTCTAAAATGACCACAACCCTACGCTAAACATGATGATTTTTAATAATAGTATTAAAAGTAGTAGTGTTAAGAGTGGTAGTATTAATAGTAGTAGCAACAGTCGTAGTAATAGTAGTAGTAACTGTAGCAGCAGTAGATGTGTTGATGTATGCGCGTATGTAATGAAGCATTGGCGGATGTTGCACTGTGTAACATTTTAACATTTCTAAAGTTTAGTAAAGGTAATATTTCTAAACTAATAGATCATAAAGATCTTTCTAGGTCTGTATCCTCCTTTATCTTCTGATAAATGACTTGATACGAATATTTAAAAAAAACATGCCTAGAACTGCAGCTGAGTTCTCTCACTATCTGTCTACACACTTTACCGCTGCACCAAGTGCTTCATCCAGCTCTTCCTTACGTCTCACAATTTTATATTCCTTATTATATACAAGGGTTGATTGATAAGTTCTCGGCATAAGGTACAAATACATGAAACACACAGTTGATATTAGGTGCATTTGTAGATCAGGTTAATGTAAGATTAAACACCAAGTTTCAAGAAATTAACTGCAGTCAATTGTTTTACAGGCTACTGAAGTTGTAAGGGGTGGCAGAAATTGAGAAAACGGCTAAAATTTCTCATCAAGCAGTCATTCGCTTCCTCCGAATCAAGGGCTTATCATCGAAAGAGATCCATGAGGATATGGTAGAGACTCTAGGGAAAATTGCCCCTTATTACAGCACAGTGAAGAAATGGGCAGCTCAATTCAAATATGGAAGGGAGAGTCTGGAAGATGATCCCCGTCCAGGAAGACCAAGAACGGTAACTACCGGCAGAATCCATGACATGATAATGGAGGATCGATAACTAACTGAGCGGTACATTGCTACTGAGTTGGGCATCTCCCAGGAACGTGTTCATGCCATTATTCACAATGATCTTCAAGTGACAAAGGTCTCTACTCGATAGGTCCCGAAACTTTTTGGAGCTGATCACAAACGACAGCGTCTCAGCATTTCAAGTGACAATCTTGGCCATTTTTTCAGCAGAACCTGCCAAGTTTCTTCAGCAATTTGTGACTATGAATGAGACTTTGGTTCATCATTTTCAACCAGAAAGGAAAGAACAGTCAAAGCAGTGGAAACATCATGGATCCCCACCTCCAAAGAAATCAAGGGTGATTCTGTCTGTAGGCAAAGTGATGGCTTCCATCTTTTGGGATTCAGAGGGTGTGCTATTGGTAGACTATCTTCAAAAGAGCATTACGGTCACCGGGGCCTACTACGCTAATCTTGTGAAGCAACTGCGGGTCAAATTGAAGGAAAAGAGTCGAGGGAAATTGACGAGAGGAGTCACCTTTCATCTAGACAATGCTCCAGTTCACAAGTCGGCGGTGGCAATGACTGCCATTCATGAATGCGGCTTCTATCTTCTTGAACATCCTCCTTATTCCCCAGATTTGGCCCCTTCAGACTATTACCTGTTTACCAAACTCAAAAAGGAGCTCAGTGGTCGCAAATTTGCTTCAGATGATGACGTCATTCATGATGTAGACCACTTTCTAATGGCACAAGATGCTGACTTTTACAAAGAAGGGATCCGTATGCTTCAGGATCGCTGGACTAAGTGCATATACTTGTAAAGGGACTATGTTGAGAAATAACCCAAAAACGTTGTCCACAAATAATCCGTTGTTCCTTATGCCGAGAACTTATCAATCACCTCTCGTAGCTCAGTGGTTCTTTGTCTCCCAGGTCACAAGTCTTCCCTTTTCAACCCAGGCTGCTCTGAATCAACCGCTACAAATTAAACCATCATTAATACAAGATTTTCTCCATTATACACTGGCAGCCTGGTTAAATGGGTGGTTAGACGCTCATTTTACTAATGAGGTGGTACCGGGTTCAGTCCTAGAAGTTGAATTGTTCATCCAGGCTCTAAAAATAGGTGCCAGAGAAATCTGGAAGGTAAGTACGGCCAGGCGTGATACTGACCACATCACATATGCCGAAGATCATGGAAAATACGGGCCTAACATCGTATTCCCCAATATGCCTTAACGGCACGGAAGCTGGAATTTTACCTTTTACCATTATACACTCCTATCTTATATCTTTCCCGTGCCGTTAAACGTCACATAGGGCTCGCAAAGTAGTTCGCCAATTTTTCCTGTCTTCGGCTTTGTATATACTCCTTTATAGTGGTAAAATTCCTCCCCTTACTCCTGAAATCCCCCATCCCCCTCCTACCTCCTCCCGGGGGAGCTACATACATCTCTCTTGAGAATCACTCGTAAACATAGCTCTAGATATACAAACATCTGTACGCATCACTGGTCTTCTATCGTCTGCCATGAACTGAAAAGCCGGTTTTCACGTGAACATCTATTTTTTTTCTTACTTCACCGACAGATATGTCTAAAATGTATCTCCGTGCGCTCCGTCTTGCAGGCAGATATCCTCCTTTATCAGAAACTCGTCCTTCGTTCTCACTGCCAAAGAGATCAGAGAACAGGATGATGTCACCAAGACAAAGCGAGAATTCGCGGGACTTCATGTAGTTCAAATCATGGCATCCTAAGCTTGGCAGGAGCCGTATAAACTGGGCCATGGCGGTTCTAGGTGTTATTATTATTATTGTTATTGTTACTGTTATTATTACAGCACAGCACAGTAAGAAAACTGATTTCAATCGCAGTCCAACCATCACACATGCAGCACCAAAACTCCGTATGAAATTCATCCCCCGACCAGATATCGGGCTTTGTTGGTCTTCAAGTATCGATCAATGCAAGGGTCCGTCCGTATATCTCTGCGTCTTGATGGTGATATAGATAGTCAAGATAAATGTATGGAAGACAGTTTGGCTGGAATGTGGATAAAAGATATTTTAGGTGACAGAAACTTACTGAAGGGTATGTTGGAGAAGATGAGAGAGCTGGATGACAAGCTTTGTTCAACTACTGCTGTGCGTCTGAATGGCGAAATGGTTAGTGCACTAGTCTCTCATGCCGAATGTTGGTGGTTTGAATCCGGCCGGAGGCGCCCCAGTCTCACCCAGCTGTAGAAATGGGTACCCGACTTTTTTCTGGAGCTGGGGAAGGAAAGGCGGCCAGGAGTGACGCTGACCACATAACCCCCCCCCCCTCCCTCCCGGTATGGTGACAGGTCAAGGTAAATATGGGCACTAACACAATATCTCTATGTGCGTCTAACGCATGGCTGGGTTACCTTTACCTGGAACGTGCTTTCGTGTCTCGAATGCTATGATGTCTCGAGTGCTTTGATGAGGTGGGTGCTTTGATGAGGTGGGTGCTTTGGTGTCTCGGATGCTATGGTGTCTCGGGTGCTTTGATGAGGTGGGTGCTTTGGTGTCTTAGGTGCTTTCGTGTTTCGGGTGCTTTGATTCTCGGGTGCTCTGGTGCCTCTTGTGTCTCGGGTGCTTTCATGTCCCGGGTGCTCTTGTGTCTTGGATGCATTGGTGTCTCGGGTGCATTAGTGACTCGGGTGCTCTGGTGTCTCGGGTGCTTTCGTGTCCCAGGTGCTCTTGTGTCTTGGATGCATTAGTGACTCGGGTGCTCTGGTGTCTCGGGTGCTCTGGTGTCTCGGAGTGCTTTGGTGTCTCGGAGTGCTTTGGTGTCTCGGAGTGCTTTGGTGTCTCGAGTGCTTTGGTGTCTCGGGTTCTCTGGTGTTTCGGGTTTTCTGGTGTCTCAGTTGCTCTAGTGTCTCGGGTGCTTTGGTATCTCGGGTGCTATGGTGTTTTGGTGATGTAGTGGTATGTTTATATGTGAGGTGATACAGTGCTGATTAAAAAAAAAAACGTAATTGGTACTTCGTGTTATTTATTTGACATCCGATTAAATTGTCAGTGTTTTAACGCTGGTCTGACTATAATAAATCTCTCGGTAAACTCTTTTTTAACGCTTTACCTGAAGCCTGTGACTTTCCGCGGGATCTCTTGCGGTTTCCTCGGTCTTTGCCTTGCTTAGTGATCTCGAGATAGCATGGCTGTCGCGAAGATATAAAGTATTTTCTTATCTTAAGCTGGATTTTCACGCTGCCACCTGATGATTACAGGTATGGCTTCGATGTAAGTTCCAGCTTGTTTTCAAGCGTTCTCTCCCACAAACTATGCCTTTTACTAAGTGTTTCTTTTTATGTTCGCTTACCACTGAACTGGGCCTACAAACGTTGACGACAATGTTTCTTCATTTTGTTTCGCTCTTCACATTTATAATTTGTTCGATAGTCTCCCTTTCCTCCCCTTTCTAAGCCATCAGCCTGTTGAGATAATGTGGTTTTTTTTTCCTAGTTACTTGCTTTTCCGTTCCACTAGCGCCCCGCCCCCCCCCCCCACCCCCTTGATTTTTCAAGTAATTATCAGGTTTTTCAGCTATTATCTTTTTGAGGCCATAATTCATACCTTTACTTCTCTTTAATTTCATAAAAAGTTAGCTCTCACTAACAGTTTAAGATTCCGATGTTCACCACAAGTACAGAGAAGATATCTAAATGCACCGACAGTGACTGCCAGCACTCCGAGGATAGCGAACACGTGGCACGAACGCAAACTTTTGGGCACGCGAAACCTAAAAAAAAACTTTCATACGGCAGAATACACTGAAAACGTTTTAGTCGCAAATTTGACCAATTTTTGGCATGCATCTTCAATAGATTCACCAGCTCATGCATTATGGTAATCATTTTTTTAAGCCAATATTTCTGCATTACGTACTTTAATGCATATTATTAAGGGGCACTGTAAAATGGGATAACTGCTTATGGTTATATCTATATGTAATACATTTGGACACTTAAGGGAACTTATATATCTCTAAATAAAGCGTTGAAAGGTCTTTAAATTCCATTCTCCACACTGTGGTATACTTGACTTTAACAATTTATCTTATGTTTACATTACCTCCCTTATCGTGTTGTATACAGCAGGTCATAAAGCGCCATTTTTTTGTCAGTGACATACATGGACAAAAACCTGATGTTGAAGCTGTCCTAGTCTGGCTGAACACGTGTCCATTCGTTTGTAATTTGTGAGGAATCTGACAAACAATACTTGCTCTGTTGCTTTGTGTGCAAGGCGACCCTGGCATAATGCTGATCACGTCACCCTTTAAAGTGCCCTTAGGTCAAGGAAAATATGGCCAGTAACATCTTATCCCCGGGTGTCTGGAAAGGGCGACGTTTAAGTTATTCGTAGCAGAAGTATGCTATTCCTGCTATTAGGGTTACTTCCCTTCCCCCACACTTGTTGCTATAAGTTTATTTAATAGATTTCAGCGCGGCTCACAATCTACAAGAGTCATTTGAGGAAGATTTTCTCTTCCCTGATCTGGCCTGTTTGACTGAGTGGTTATCCACTCGGTCTATAAACCCAGTGGTAGCAGGTTCAAGTTCCAGCAATGGCGATTTGTTTTTTCTCGTGCCACCACATCAAAATATGCCCCGGTGTCCGCCCATCCTCTAAAAATGGACAGCAGAGACATCTGGGAAGGTAAATGCGGTCAGGCGTGATACTGATCACATCACACTTCCACGCGCGCGTGGTCTTGGAAATACGGGCCTAATACAGCATCCCTAATACGCCTTAATGGCATAGACACGGAAGAATTTTATATTTTTACCTAATCTGACCGTCATGAAACCAGGGGAAAGATCACATTAAGATGTGAATTGCTCCAGCATGGCAAGTGCCCAGTACGGCAGTGATCCATATAAAATCAGGAGAAAGATCACGTTAAGATGTGAATTGCTTCAGCAAGACAAGCGTCCCCAGTACGGCAGTGATCCATATAAAACCAGGGGAAACGCCACATTATGATGAGACTTACAGCACCATGGCAAGCACCCAGTACGGCAATGATCCACATAAAATCAGAGGAAAGACCACATTAAGATGACACTTACAGCACCATGGCAAGCGCCCATTGAGACCTAACTGCAGCATGGCAGGCACAAAGTGAGACCTAACTGCAGCATGGCAGGCACAAAATGAGACCTAACTGCAGCATGGCAGGCACAAAGTGAGACCTAACTGCATCATGGCAGGCACAAAGTGAGACCTAACTGCCGCATGGCAGGCACAAAGTGAGACCTAACTGCAACATGGCAGGCACAAAGTGAGACCTAACTGCAGCATCGCAAGCGCCCATTGAGATCTAACTGCAGCATGGCAAGCGCCCTGTACGGCAGTGATCCACATAAAATCAGAAACTTTTTCTTCCTAAGCTTCAGAGATAAACCGCCACTGACAACCAAAAGACGAAGACTGCAAGCTGTCCTATCGGGCCCTACTTCCACTTGAACCTCCCCTGCACCATACACCCATTCCTTCACACTGCAGCCAAAACTGTCAAACCAAAGTTCACTTGGAGGCTGCAGGAAACAAGGGCTCAGACCGACAGACCGAAAAAAATAGTACCTTGTTCAAAACTCTGACCCTGACATAATAGCCAGCGTGACAAATCTTTGGCCCAGAATTCATCGAGGTATGTCCATATCCGGTTACAGGTATCCCTTTATCACATGGTCCTGTAAACTAGGACAAGTTTTAAATGTTCTTAATATGTTTGTGTCACGGCCAGAACAATTGTCATGTATTGGAGGGAAAACTTTTATTCCACATGTTTCTCCATACAAGAGATCTAACCTTTAAGATAAATAAGTTAATAATATTTCTTTCCATGCCGCAACAAGAAACAAAGTTGCTCAGATTATGCAGTTTATTGGTGCCCGTGTTGTGACATTTATGGTGTCTAGTTGTAATAATCAATATAGCATATCATTTCTGTATTGACAGTGTGCTTATCATATATGAAAGAAGATTCCATGAATATTTTTTTGCCACAAAAAAAAACTGGTGTAAAATATGAAAACGTAATATTTAGTACAAATTTTGCCTCACAAAATAAAAATAAAATAAAATTATGTTCTGTGTGCCATCAGTTTCTTGTACATCTCCTGAGACTGTCATATATCCTCATTTAGAATTTCACTCAATAAAGATCTATACCTGTTACGCCATCTCTAATACTTTTGAGCAAATAAATGCATTTTATTACATTGTTTGCAACAAATGGTCAGTATCACCAAAATAAAAAATGTATACCGATCTCGAATATAAATGATTTAGTGAAACTTCACAACCCCTTAAAATTATCACGTTGGCCATTAAAAACAAGGAAATGAAGGATCTACTTTCACATAACATACGCAGTGATAAGTTAAATAAAAAAGAATGATAGAATACCTGACTGCAGAGAATGATAGAATACCTGACTGCAGAGAATGATAGGATACCTGACTGCAGAGAATGATAGGATACCTGACTGCAGAGAATGATAGGATACCTGACTGCAGAGAATGATAAAATACCTGACTGCAGAGAATGATAGGATACCTGACTGCAGAGAATGATAGGATACCTGACTGCAGAGAATGATAAAATAACTGACTGCAGAGAATGATAGGATACCCGACTGCAGAGAATGATAGAATACCTGACTGCAGAGAATGATAGAATACCTGACTGCAGAGAATGATAGAATACCTGACTACAGAGAATGATAGAATATCTGACTGCAGAAGTTTATAGAATACCTGACTGCAGAGAATGATACAATACTTGATTGGAAAGAATGATAGAATACTTGACTTCAGAGAATAATGGAAAACCTGACCGTAGACAACTTGCCTGTGATTAAAATTCACTGATAACTGTACCTTGTTTATTGAAAAGAATGCTTAGATTTAATAAAGACAATGTTTAGATTTCATAAAGACGATGTTTAGATTTCATAAAGACGATGTTTGGATTTCATAAAGACGATGTTTAGATTTCATAAAGACCTATGTTTAGATTTCATAAAGACGATGTTTAGATTTCATAAAGACCTATGTTTAGATTTCATAAAGACGATGTTTAGATTTCATAAAGACGATGTTTAGATTTCATAAAGACGATGTTTAGATTTCATAAAGACGATGCCATGAAGGCCCACCAGAAAGTGTAACGCTGTCGTAAAACTGAGCAATCAATTCTATTACGCCAGTATCTGGTAGTGGAGCCTTGGCAGTAGTGTGGGGACAGCCAAAGGGAGAGATTTCTTGTTCGAAGGTAGGAGGTTAAGTTCTTGATTTTTATTTATTTAAAACTTTATTTAAATACTTGCACCCGTTTCTAAATAATTCAAAAAGGAAATAAAAGGCTAAACTTTTCGCCATTTTGTCGTATGAATCTTCTGCAATGTAGATATTCTTATATTAAGTAAAATATTGGAAGAAGCGGAGATGTAGTTCTTAAGAAGAATGATGAGAACACCATGAACAGCCAATAAAACAAATGAAGAAGCTCTAAATGAGACTGTGCAAAAGAGAGAAATTATAACACAATTCAAAACACGACGGTCTAGAAACTATAGAACATGTTTTGAGAAAAGGCAAACTGAAGCATCTAGTGACAACAGGAAAACTGAGGGGATAGAGGAAGACAAAGAAACAAGATATTTGATGGATTAAAAGAGTGGCTCAAAGCACAGTCCAATACACATCTGACAGAAAGAGCTAAGGACAGATGGTTGTGGAAATCAGTGATGACATAGAGAGCGAGAGAGAGAGAGAGTGTGTGTGTGTGTGTCTGAGAGAGTGAGAGACCTGACTCTTGGAGCTGGGGAAGGCAAGGTGGCCAAGGGCTACGCTGACCACATCATCTTCTAGTGTGTCGACAGGTCAGGGAAAATATAAACACTAACACCTCTAAGGCACGACGGGGTTAGCTTTACCTAAAAGGTAAAACATGAATTGTGAACCAACAGCACTGCACACGGTAGTTGAACCTTTAAGTGCTCTGCTGTCTAGCCAATCGTTGAGCAGAAACTACTAACTAGTGTCGCCATCAGCACAAACTCCGTAGCTAGCTTCGTCATTCGTCTTCCTTCATAGAGCATTAACCCTGGTACCCATTTTTTTCTTGAGGCTGGGTGAACCTCGAAGGTTTTTCACGAACCACGATTTGACTGCCACTGTCGCGAGTGGAAATCGAAACTGGGTCGCCTGGTCGGCGAGCGAGTGACTAATCCACTGCGCTAATGCGGCTCACTACCTTAAACTACCTTACTTATATTTAAAGAATCTATCGCTCTTCAGAGAATAAAACAGCTAAAGACGTTGTGCAGAGGAACAGACAGAACTACAAAAATAAGATTTTAAAGGGCATGCATCTTTCCCATTGCACCATATGCCTGTGAGACCTGGACACTTAACAAAACAGCTGAGAAACACATAAATGTTTTGAATGTAAATGCTACAGAAGGGTTCTTCAAATATCATGGACACAAAAAAGAACAAATATATCCATACTACAGGAACTTAATATTAAAAAAAGGTTGGCTAGTAAAGAGGATTAAACAGAGAAAACCTAAATGTTTTTGGACACATTAAACGTCATGAGAATTTAAAGAAGCCAGTCTTGGAATGGTACATAATGGGAAAAAGAAAGAGAGGAAGACCAAGGCGAAGATGGCTACAAGACACCGTTGATGATCTGAAGATGGATGCATAAGCAGCAGCCCATCTTGCTCACAACCGAGAGGCCTGCAGGAGCTGTTAGGGAGGCAAAGTTCTGCAAATGGACATGCAAATGACTGACTGAGTCTGATCTAGGAAACTGAAAGTAGCGAAGAAACGGTAGAAAGGTTTTTTACATACTACATTCTTTATTACAGCATACGTGTACGTTATTTTACCTTTTGCATTACATTCCTAATCTTTCATAAGTGCAGTTTTCTCGGGCAGAAAGAGTGGAGTTTTTTTTTTTTGTCATTCATTAGAAAAGCAAACTAGTAGACAGTGTCTACTTGTTGTCCTACAATTTCGAGATTTCAGATATTCAAGATAAACTTTGGCTGAAGCGATTTGCTAAGACCGGTAAAAGCTTCAGCGACAAGAAATTTATGCCTGGATCAGTTGTGCTCCGTAGCTCAGATCCTAGTCCTCCCTTTTTTTTTAACCCAGGCTACCTCTAAAGTTAATCTTCCTCCCTCCCTCCCCCTCCCCAATCCCCACCCCCCCCCCCACCCCCGGCCACCCATTATTAAATTATCGTTCAGAAAGTATTTTCACCATTACACATTTATTTTTCTATGCCCCATTTCCAAGGCCATAAGGAGCCACTTAACTCCATGTTGAGAATCACTGGAGTGGATGAATGAAAACACGAGACAATGCACTTCCTTTGCTCTCTGCTTGGTTATAAAACTAGCACTGAATTGCTGTTAATTCTAGGCAATACTGTCTAGACAGGCGAGGATGAAGTGTCTTAAGAACATTTATTTATGAAGTAACGGGGGGGGGGGGGAGGGAGAAGAGTTGTTTACTATGAAGCCAGGAATCCGGTGTTAAGTTATTTTGAGATAGGATCAAACTCTGTGACCTATTTAGAATGTTCCCCGTTTTGATTGGGCTAAATATTTACTTGGCTGTCAGGTGTAGTCTGTAACTAATCGAACAGTGAAATGTAACCGATAAACAAGACACATAAAGCCAAACAACATGTACAAAGATATATGTCCGAAATGAAGAAAGGATGATGCATGTGCAGAAAGAATATGAGTTCGAACGAAAACCGACTCAGTTTCTTTGATAGAAGGCAGTGGCTTCTGTCACTGTTGCTATGACCCTCGGTGTTATGAAGCAGGTTCATCTGTGGTTAGTTCCTCAATCGAAATGCGAGGCTATAGCTCCAATGGAACTTTACCGATTGCAAATACAATGCAAAAAGGATGCAACTCGCGACCTGTTTGCCTGTACAACTTACGTAGCCATCTAAAGTTATTATATAAAACTATACTAAACTTGCCGTTTTTTTCCCCTAGTGTATTTCTACGGGTCAAATTGGACCACGTGGCCAAGTCTCAATTATTTCTTTAATCTCCGTTTGCAGGGTGGTCTGACATGTCGCGGGAGCTTCTTTCACGATGACATTATGCCAGAAGTTCGTTCCGCTTCAGAACAGAACACAGTCGACTCTGAAATCACCTGCATACAAAGGTTGGTATTTTCTCCTCTTTATGCACATGCCCAGACACCTGGAGTTGTGGAACTTATTCTCAGAGACTGCACTGACTATGAAACACTCAGACACACATACTGGCCCAATGTGGGGTCTTCATTCATTTGCATGTCCCTTGCGGAACTTTGCCTCCCAAACAGCACTCCTGTAGGCCTCTCGGTTGTGAGCAAGATGGCCTGCTGCTGCGGCATCCATTTGCAGATCGTCAACGATGTCTTGCAGCCATCTTCGTTTTGGTCTTCCTCTCTTTCTTTTTCCCATTATGTATCCTTCCAATGTGGTCTTCTCTAAATTATCATGACGTTTAATGTGTCCAAAATATTTAAGTTTTCTCTGTTTAATCCTCTTTACTAGCCAGTCTTCTTCAATATTATGTTCTTGTAGTATGGATATATTTGTTCTTTTTTGTGTCCACGATATTTGGAGAACTCACTGTAGCATTTACATTCAAATGCATTTATGTGTTTCTCAGCTGTTTTGTTAAGTGTCCAGGTCTCACAGGCATATGTTACGATGGGAAAGATGCATGCCCTTAAACATCTTATTTTTGTAGTTCTGTCTGCTCCTCTCCACAGATTCTTTAATTGTTTTACTTTCTGAAGAGCGATAGATGTCCTACTTTTAATTTCCCTCATTGTATCTCCATTATTAGTTAGTAGTGATCCAAGATATTCAAAACTCTCCACTTCTTCCAATTTTTCCTCATTGATATATATTTCAGCTGCCTTGTTTGTTTTGTCAGTTGTCATCAATTTAGCATTTATTATCAATGTGGGTTCTAAAGAAGCAAAATATGTAATGTTCTATACAGGAAGAATAAAACAAGACGGGCCAATTTATCTAAGAGAGAAAGCTGCAGACTGCAGATACATTATACAAACACGTACAAAGAAGAAGAAGGAGATGAGGAGGAGAAGGATGAAGAGAAAGAGAAGAAAGCAACAAGAAGAAGAGGCAGAAGAAAAGGAAAAGAAGAAGAAGACGATGATGATGATGATGAGGAGGAGGAGGAGGAAGAGGAGGAGGAGGAGAATGAGAATTAGAAGAAGATGGACAAAAGGGAGGATGAATGGATAAAAGGAGGATGAAGAGAAGAAGGAAAACAAGATGAAAAAGATAAGATTGACAACGACGAGGAGGAGGAGGAGGAGGAAGAAGATGAAGGCAAAGAAGAAGAAAAGAAGAAGATGAAGAAGTGTTTCGTTTTCACTGTAACATATTTCAAATGTCAATTAATATTTTCTTTAATTAAAAAAACCAACAGAAAAATGGTAAGTCGTCAGTTTTATACAGCGACATGAAGCAAGTCCTTCTTAAATGTTTAAATTTCCCTTGCAATTAGCACACTTATCTCTGCAAAAAAATTACTGTAGTGCTCTTGATGGTAACTAAAATAAACGACGAGGTCCAAATACAGCAGCAGACGGTTGCCAACAATAACTGGATACCATTTATATATATATCCGCTCATGCGTGCTTATCTATACACGAAATTGGCATTTAGATACGTCCAAAGTATGTCAGAATGTCAGATACAGAATGACTTAAAGATTTACCTTTACTAAAACGTCCAATAATGCCGAATACACTCTTTTGAAAGGTATCCTAGTGATGTGTGATACCTTCAGCTTTAAAATAGATTCACTGAAAAAAAAAATCATTTGAAATACCTAACAAATGAAAGAAGGAACGAGCGACTGAGCGTTAGCTTCATAGCGTGAAGAACTGGACTCCCATGGTCTTCTTCTGATAGTCTGTCTTTGATCACTGAACTGTCTTTCAAGCGCAATGGCGGAACATCAGTTTAGCGCTTTTGTCTTCTCATGACATGTCCCAAGAAATTTTGATTGCCTTTTTCTTATCATCATAACTAGTTTCCGTTCTTGCCTTTTTCTTATCATCATAACTAGTTTCCGTTCTTGCCTTTTTCTTATCATCATAACTAGTTTCCGTTCTCATGAAACGTCTCTGAGGACCTCTTCGTTTAAAAGTTGTTCAATCTATACTTATTACTGTTATATATATATATATATATATATATATATATATATATATATATATATATATATATATATATATCAGACAGTCAGTTATTTGCATGTCCCTTCCGGAACTTTGCCTCCGTAACAGCACTCCTGTAGGCCTCTCGGTTGTGAGCAAGATGCCCTGCTGCTGATGCATTTATTTTGCAGATCATCAACGATGTCTTGCTGCCATCTTCGCCTTGGTCTTCCTCTCTTTCTTTTTCCCATTATGTACCTTTTCAAGACTGTCTTCTCTAAATTATCATGACGTTTAATGTGTCTAAATATATTTAAGTTTTCTATGTTTAATCCTCTTTACTAGCCAGCCTTCTTCAATATTAAGTTATTGTAGTATGGATATATTTGTTTTTATTTTTTTGTGTCCATGATATTTGAAGAACTCTTCTGTAGCATTTACATTCAAAAGTATTTATGTGTTTCTCGGCTGTTTTGTTAAGTGTCCAGATTTCACAGGCATATGTAGCGATGGGAAATAAGCATCCTCTTAATAAATATTATTTTTGTAGTTCTGTCTGTTCCTCTCCACAGCTTCTTTAGTTGTTTTATTTTTTGAAGACCGATAAATGTCGCTCTATCATGGAAAGACAACATAAAAGAGGATATAAAAGAAATTGGTGTCACCAACTGGAGAGAAAAGATTTGGAATAGAGAGGAATGGAGGCGAACATTATCTGCAGCAATGAGCCTTAATGATCCGGAAAGCTGAAGACGAAGAAGAAGAAGAAGAAGAAAGAAGGAAGAAGAAGACAGTCATGAGAAGACAGAAGTTGGAAAACCTAGCAATGACTGGAAAATTCTAGGGAAAAAAGAAAGAAATGAAGGCCAATAGAAAAACATCTGAGTGTACTGACCAGATGGCATGGAAAAAAGAAAAGCATCTGATTAGAAACGCCAAGGACTGTGCAAGGTGGATAAATATGGTCATCAACGCCAGCCGGTACACCGCATAACAGTAATACCAACTTTCCCATAATTCTCTTCCTTATCCACACACTCAGCAATGTACACACTTAAAACCTGCAGTATACCTGTTTTACTTTCCCACACATTAATTACAGCCACACTGATATTCTTATTCCCGTAAATGAATTAGTTTAGCATAGTAAAAGACAATAACAAACACGTTAAGCATCGAAAATCCACAAACAGTTTAGATAAAAACAGCAAGATAATAATCTGGAACGGTATCCCTGACTACATTAGGATGGGCCTACATCCTAGTCACACGCATGCAACCCTTTATCGGCAGCTCTTTTCTCTGGAGTTCTACTCCCGGCTGTTTCTCCTGCTGTTTCTTCCGTTCACTGTTTGTGGATTCTCGAAGCTGAATCGATGGTACTCAACAACTTTAAGCCTCGTTATTTCTTCATCATAAAGTGAGATTAACTCCACTATAAGCTAAGAGGCGATTATTAGTACAGTAAAGCTATGAAACAAACAAGACTACGTCTGAGCTGCAAAGGATATATTAGTCATCAGCGCGGGATTAATCTTATTAGGTATGAGAGTTAGGAATGACTGGAGAAAGACCTTGCTACATGGAGGGTGGCGTCAATCTTTTTTTTAATGCAGAATAAGGTTTGGGGACTCCAGATGGCATCTTAATGAGACTCGGTTATGCTGCAGGAAAGTTGTTCTCACTATAATGGACCGTGTCGCGTCCACTGAGTATCAGTCGAGGTTAACAGCCATTAGTAACAATATCTGACCAGTCCATTTTAAGGGGGGGGGGTGTCTTTAGTCAGTTCATTGCTATAGGGCCTGAATGGATATCATGTTTTAAGGTAAGCCTGTAGCTGAAAAAAAAAACAGGTGCCATCAGGGTTAAAAAAAAAGAGGGTAAAATCCTCGTTTTCAGGCCACTAAGGCATACAGGTGATACAGTGTTAGGCCCGTATTTCCAGGACCTTCGGCACATGAAAGAGTGACGTGGTCAGTATCACGGCCTGGCCGCATTTACCTTCCCAGATTTCTCTGGTACCCACTTTTAATGGCTGGGTGGACCCCGTGACCTTTTTTTTAAAAAAATTTTTTGGGTGTGGTTGTACTAGAAAAAAATCCCGACTGCTGAGACTTGACCCCGATACCAGCGGATTATTAGACTCGGCGCCTAGCCACTCAGCCAACCACAAGGGTCATAGGGTGAGCCAGAGGGAAATAATTTTGCAACATTCACAGACTTTCTGTCTCAGGCCCTGCCTCAAGTACAAACCTATTTCAAGGCTATCTACGTCCAGAGACAACAAATCCTATTATGTTTTGGGTCCATAAGCGTGTCAAGTGATAAATACATTCAAAGAACACGTTTGAAAACTTTAAATTTTGTTAAAACTTCATCATCATGTGCCGTGCCGACTGGCGTTGGCTATTATGCTTCTCCAGGGTATCCGATCCTTCATGCAGGCTATCAGTTCAGTTGGTGATCTCCTCTCACACCATCCCGTCAGACTGTCCAGTATCATTTCTCTGTCTTCCTCTTGATCTTCGTCCTTCTATTTTTCCTGTTGTTATAATATTTTCAATGCCCCCTCTTCTCATTGCATGTCCTATGAAAGTTCATTGCCTCTCTCTTATCTTTTTGACAAGGTTTTTTTGTCTCTCCAGCTCTTCTCATACATTCTTCATTAGTTATTTTTGCTGTCCAGGGGATTCGCAACATTCTTCTAATAAACCACATTTCTGCTGCTTCCAATGATTTTTGTGCAGACTTGCCTATTGTCCATGATTCACTTCCATATAACAAGATAGGTACAATATAGGATTTTAGGACTCGTTTTCTAACATTCATTGATAAAGATGTGTTAGCTAATATGTTTCTCATTCTCTGAAATGCAGTCTTTGCTTGGCCTATTCTGTTCCTAATTTCTGTTCTGCATTTCCCATCTGAAGTTATTACTGCTCCAAGGTATTTGAATTTCTGCACCTGCTTTAGAATAGTTCCGTTTAATTTTATACTGCATGCTGGTGGATTCTGTTTCTTAGATATAACCATAGTCTCTGTCTTTTTGATGTTCCAAGTAAGGCCTTTCTGTAAGTTGTTAAAACTTACATTTTAAAATACGATGCTAAATTTTCAAATTTTAGAAGAATTTCATATCACTGCAAATTCTGGGAAAACAAATCTTTTGCGTCAGCTAGAAAATGCGAGATAAAATCGCAGACATTAATAATTTTCCTGTGCTTTCCTCCCTTCTGTCAATCCAAATGCTAGGAATAATATTTATTCTGCTAATGTTTCGCTCATTTTCTTCTATAATTTTGTAGATTTAGAAATAACGACATGTTCCATTAGCGATAAAAGCAAAGAACAATTGCAAGCAAAAGATTTGACATCAAATAAAACTTTTTTTTTCTGATGTCTCCAGACCAGAGCAAAGTCCTGTATTCTTGAGCTGAACTTCCTGTTACAGCCATGCCCCGATTTGTGGCTGCATCACAAACCGAAATCGCGTACGTCGATTTGGCCGATAGGGGGAAAGTCGGACACTCAAGTACAGTTACAAGATGAGCAGGCATGCTTACCACCAATTTAAAATACCAACAGAATTGGGACAAATTAGAACAGTAGCCGTGTATAAAATGAATCACTTAACGCATTAAGTAACGGATCATACTATAACAACTGTTCGTGGCATACAAAAATGTTCAGACACATACTGTATACACACTTACATCCATACACTCTGTACTCACCAAATGAGCGCATTTATGGGGATGACATCGTAGATTTGAATGACAACTGACGTATCACTTAACAGGTTAAAAGTAAGAGGGGAAAGGAAAACAGGAAGTAGACAATCAAAGGCAGGGTGTAGAAGCGAAAGTGTTTTTTTTTTCTGTACGTTTACTGTAAACTATATCATTTAAACAAAAAAATACACGTAGGACCTCGTCCATAAGTAAGAAATACCGTAATTCGGTCGACCGTAATTCGACGAATGACTGTATATCTTATTTCCATCTTTAGGGTAAACGCGTTTCGTGAAATGAATTCACATATTTGAAAAACAGGAAACAACGAGGCTTTCATACAGTAAAGTAATAGAACATGGCGTTTATGGCTAGATCTCGGGGGAAAAAAAATCATAGACAAAGCACTTTTAGACGCGAAAGAAAGAAAAGTGACAAAGAGAATTACCAGGGACTTGATCCACCGGCTCCGATATGACGAGCAGCCATCTAGCCACGACAGAACAGCGCATTAATAAACTTTGCTGTCTTGCACCCCTCCCAAGAAAGGTGTTCGATAGCGAAGCCAATCAATGCCTGTCTGGTCGAAAATCGTGACACCCAGAAAGGAAACGATGTCATGACACAGAAATGCCGCCGCTTAGATTCAGTCTTAGTTTCAGGTATAAATGTTTACAAACTGGAAAGAAGGAGGCCTTCGCGCACTAAAGTAACAGAACACAGTGTTCGTGACACGGAGGCAAGTCAGAGCTGCCTTCACGGTTGGCGAACTATAGCCGACAAAGACTAATATTAAGACTAATGTTTCCACTAAGAAAATGGTCCAGGGCTTTCTGCAAGATCGATAATTTATGTAATCCTACAATATATAATTAGATTAGCCTTAAAAGTAGTGCAAATGTAAAGAAATGAAATAAGCCACACTTTAGAAAAAAGTAAGCGATGGCTCATAAGGTCAGCTTAAAGTAGTGGTTTTTAACCTGGGGTACATGGAGTCTCTGAAGGTCCACAAAAGGATCTTCGGGGAGTACATGGACCAGCAGAAGGATTGGCTCGATTAGGAAAAAAAATGTTAGCATCATCTTGGTTCTATTTATTTATTACTTTTAATATGGGATCTACAGCGGTTCTCATAAAGAAGAGGGAGTCCACGGTCAAAAGACGTTAGGATCCACTGGCTCAGAGGGAACGTTGACTAAGACCATGTCCCACCTGACGGTTAGCACCAACCACTAGCTTAGAGGAACACTGACAAAGATCACGTCCTTCCTTATCTTAGTGCCAACCACGGATTCGAGGGAACATTGACTATAACCGTGTCCTATCTTAATGCTGATTCCAACCACTGGCTTAGAGGGAACATTAACAAAACCTGTGTCCCACCTGACGGTTGGTGCCAACCACTGACTTAGGGGAAACATTGACAAAATCTGTGTCCCACCTGACGGTTGGTGCCAACCAATGACTTAGAAAGAGCATTGGCCAAAATCGTGTTCCACTTAACCGTTGGTCCCAACCACTGGGTTAGAGGGAACATAAACCAAAGCCATGCCCCACCTAATCGCTGGAGTCAACCCCTGGCTTTGAGGTAACTTTGACTAAAACGGTGTATCACCAGATCGTTGGTGCCAACATTTCCATGGGGGCAGAGATCGCTACATTCCCCCATGGTAGTGGAGTCTACTAAAGAAGCATTGCACCTTCCCCTACTTTTTTTGGCCTGACTGCAGATCCGCATAAAAAGCCGCTGCAGCCCATTGCCCATCTTACACAAGGCTTTTGCTTCAACATCTTCACTGCACTGGCTTCAAAAGAACATCCTACTCTCAGTTCCAGTAAGATGAAACAAGAACAAGATTCTCCCTCTTTCACATGCAGCCCCGCGCGCTTGTCGTGTGATTGTGGCGCGCTCGAGCTTGTGTCTGTATGTTTTCTGGCTAATCTTGTTCACTGTGCAAATACTCTACGTCTCTGACGGACCTTATTTCTCAGCGTTCGTGTGTCTGGTACATTTTTCTACAGGTAAGCCAATATAGGGACTATAGGGAACTGATAACGAGCCACGAACCCAAGCCCTGTGCATGAAAACCCAGACCACTATCCTCTAGACTACTCGTAGCCTCGTATTCAATATTTAAAATCAGCACAGAAGTAAAGTGAAGTTTTTTTCGTAGATAAAACTCTTTGTGAACAGAAGACATGGTACGTTATACAATTTTGAAAGGAAATGAAAAACAATTAGAAGTAAAACCAAGAAACATGAGTCGAGAACTCCAGGCAGAGATAATTATTGTTTGCTACAGGGGTTTTCAACATTTTAGACTGAGTGTTCGACTGATATAAGGCGTTAGCATCAACGTTTTCTTCGTGAAACTTTGTGTGGCACAGTGTAGACACAAATTCTTCCTTTGCCCAAAATGTACATGGATTACATTTGCTCTGTCTGTACCGAAGACGGTACAGAAGACAGTACAGAAGCTGATAAATGTTAGTTGTTAATGGAAGTTTCTCAGTATTATTTTTCTGAGAAACTTCTTCTTCTCCTCCTTCCTCTTTCCTGGAATTACGAGCTGATGTTCCCTGCAGCCGATGCTGTGGTGAAGACGTTGAGGAACATCATGATTTCAGACTGGGAGCTGGTTACTCTGGCTACTTTCATCAGTCCCTGAGCTCTGCTAAAAAGGGGATGGTGTCCAGTAGTTCTTCAGCAGGTTTGGCCACTAAAGGGGACTAATGACATGTCAATCAATCTGCGTCGATCAGTGGTTCTCAACTTGAGAAAGCCCTGTGTGCCATGGTGCTAGTTACGACCGATCCTACTGTTTAATAAGCAAGTTCATGTAAAGGAACTAAGAAAACAATAAACAGAAAAACACAACAACGGTTACGAAGTTTTTGCACAATGATGTCAATAATATTTATCTGTCATATTATCAGCAGTCTACGTTGAAACGTATGGAAAAACAAAAGAATTATTAGGAATTGTATGCCAGGAATATTTGACCAAGAACATATATATATATACAAGAGAGATATAAATCATAAATCATCCAATATTTCGACCAGAAGATTTTTTCAGGGATAACGAAAAATTTCCCTTTTTTGTAGAAAATATCAAAAGCTAACGAACATTATATTTTTAAAGAACTCTTGTTTTATACCTCCCCCTCCCTTCCTTTATAAATGATACTCAATTCACCTTTATGCTTTCCTCTACTTTGCGTTTTGTGCATGCTGTTTTTTGATGAACTTGTAAAACCCTGAAACTGCTTTAGCTCGTGATGTTTCGAATGAAAATCAGACTCAATGCATCCACATAGTTTGTTGCATTATGGGACCATGCAGCGCCATGATCTTTTATCCAAATACTGTGCAGAACATTTATGTTAGATAACACCTTTGCCTCATTACTTTACTAAATATTTTCAACTTTATCGAACTGTGCTTTCTTATCTGCTGCGCGTTATATTGCGACTAGACCACTGGTACAGATTCTGCTTGAGGTAAATTATGTGCAATGTAACTTAGACATATAAACTAGACCGTGGTACACATATTGTATATGTGTGTACCCTAGCAGATCAAGTAGATAACAGTAAATATAAACATTGACTGCTGTATAAAGATATACGTAACAAGTAAATGAATGTTGAGAAATATGGGTAAACAGCCGGACCTTATGTTCGAAACAGATTAAGGATGGATGGATGGATGGATGGATGGATGGATGGATGGATGGATGGATGGACGGACGGATGGATGGATGGATGGATGGATGGATGGATGGATGGATGGATGGATGGATGGATGGATAGATGGATAAAATTAGGTGCAATTACATAACTAAAACAAGGTAAACAAAAATGAACTGAAGATATAAATAGACAGACAGACAGACAGGTAGGTGGGTAGGTAGGTAGGTAGGTAGGTAGGTAGGTAGGTAGGTAGGTAGGTAGATAGGTAGGTAGGTTGGTTGATATGCAGGCAGGCAGACATGTAGTTAAGCAAGCAGACAGACAGATAGACAGGTAGGTAGTTAAACAGGTAGTTAGGCAGGTAGACAGACAGATCGACGAGTATGTAGTTAGACAGGCATACAGACAGAACGATCGAACAAGCAGATTTTATTTTCAAAGGGTTAAGAACTGGGCACGCAGGCCTGTCTATCATTCTGCCCTTGTAGGGAAGACAGACAGATAGGTAGGTAGGTAGGCAGACAAACAGACAGACAGACAGACAGACAGTTAGACAGATATGCAGGCAAGCAAGCAGACAGGCAAGCAGGCAGAGAGGTAGTTAGGTAAGGAGGCAGACAGACACATAAGTAGGTAGATAGACAGGCAGAGAGGTAGGTATGTAGATAGACAGACAGGCAGATAGGCTGACAAATAAACATACAGACAGGCAGGTTAGGTAGGTAGATAGACAGACAGATAGGCAGACTAGGAAGGTAGATATACAGACAGATAAGCAGACAGGTAGGTAAGTAGACAGACAAAATAGATAGATAGATAGATAGATAGATAGATAGATAGATAGATAGATAGATAGATAGATAGATGGATGGATGGATGGATGGATGGATGGATGGATGGATGGATGGATAGATAGATAGATAGATAGATAGATAGATAGATAGATAGATAGATAGATAGATAGATAGATAGATAGACTTATACTAGGGACATAACAGATTAAGATATCGACAGGACAGAATGAGTTCATCAAATTGAACGATGGACAACAGCTGTGCATCGACTGATGAAAACTGTTGCACGCAGAACGTAAAGCGACACACTTTTGCTGGAGCGCCTATTCACTAAATGATATAAATAATACACTCAAATATCGCTTAACAAAACATGGGCAAAAGTAGTGTAGAGAAAGATACCTCAAAGGCAGTATTATTTGCAGCCAGCCACTGTCTATTCGTTTATAGCCAGATGCCACAGCAGTCACGGTTATCAAACTCTTCGACGTGTTGTAGAAACATGGGCCTTGAGATGTTTTCTAAAAGAGCATAGTTCAATAGATAGTAGTTTGTTTAGAAACTATCTTGATGAATGTGGAAGAATGTGATATGACGTGAACTGCATTGAAATGTAAGTTTTTTTTTAAAAAATGCTATATTAATAGGTGGCCTGGTTGGCTGAGTGGCGCTAGGTCTACTAACCTGGTAGTAGTTCAAGTCCCAGGAGTGGGGATTTTTTCCCCCTGGTGCCACTGCATCAAAAAGGCTTCGATGTCTACCCAGCCTCTAAAAATGAGTATCAGAGAAATCTGGGAAGGTAAATGTGGCTGGGCGTGATAGTGACCCCATCAGACTTTCATGTGCCGAAGGTCGTAGAAACACAGGCCTAAAACTGTATCCCCAATATCCCATAAACGGGGATTTTACCTTTATCTATACTAATTACCTCCCCGTATCCCCAATATCCCGTAAACGGGGATTTTACCTTTATCTATACTAATTACCTCCTCGTATCCCCAATATCCCGTAAACGGGGATTTTACCGTTATCTATACTAATTACCTCCCCGTATCCCCAATATGCCGTAAACGGGGATTTTACCTTTATATTAATAATATAATTAATTAATTAATAGTCCCATGTAGATAATTATCTTATACTTGATAATGTAACATCGTTATTTTACACTCTTTCATATGTGTGTTTTTATGTAGCTTGTATACTTGCACTAGGAAGAATGTGTGTAAGGATGAAGGATGAGTGATGGGCAGAAGTCAGGCGAGCCTGCGTGCTCATTTCTTTATCCTTCGACAATAAAGATCATTCTTTCGTCTGTTTGTTCGTTCATTCTTGATACCCTGCGTTTGTTTACCCCTACTCGTGTTTGTTGTTGCTGTTGTTGTTGTTGTTGATGATGATGATGATCGATGTAACTACACAGAAATATGCCATTATTAACGGACGGGGAGTGCTTTGGGGCATGTAAGTTTAATCAGTCAGTCAGTCAGTCAGTCATATTCATGTCCCTTGCGGAACTTTGCTTCCCTAACAGCTCTCCTGTAGGCCCCTCGGTTGTAAGCAAGATGCCCTGCTGCTGATGCATCCATTCGCAGATTATCAACGATGTCTTGCAGCCATCCTCGCCTTGGTCTTCCTCTCTTTCTTTTTCCTAATATGTATCCTTCCAAGATGGTCTTCTCTAAATTCTCATGACGCTTAATGTGTCCAAAATATTGAAACTTTCTCTGTTTCAACCTCTTTGACGTTTAATACTTTAAAATATTTCTAGCCACATTTGAAAAAAAAAGAAGCCAAGTCACCGCTGAGAATATGTCTGGAGCACAGAGAGGAAGAAGGATGGAGGTCTGACCAGATTTCAGATCGCTTGGCTGAACGCCCGTGTCTTTCTAGAACTCTAAATCCATTTTAGAATTTGTATTTTTAATCACCCAACACAGATTCGGCGCGAACAAAAACGGTTTCACCGCCCATAGAGGATAAGCCACAGAGTGTACGATCTGCTTCTTCAATATGCATTTTAACTTTGCAAGACGCCTTTAAACAGGGGTTCTCAGCCC
Source organism: Achatina immaculata (assembly GCA_009760885.1). NCBI lineage: Eukaryota > Metazoa > Mollusca > Gastropoda > Stylommatophora > Achatinidae > Lissachatina > Lissachatina immaculata. The sequence continues at coordinate 32,904,677 of CM019716.1, read as the reverse complement.
GGGATATCCATACCCCTTTAGGAATATTGGAACAAAATGATGGGAAGTATGGGAATCTATCTCTGAGGAGAACACAAAAAAAAAAGAAAACAAAATTATGCTGATGTTAGATTAGAATTTTCTGACCTTGCTAGCCATTTGTAAATATAAAAGAAATTATACTGACATCTCTTGATGTAATTCTGCTGTATAATAAGACTAGTGATGAAGGTGACGACGATTATTTCGACAGTCTAGGGGAAGGGTATTTTTGGACATACTTGACAACACGATTTTTTTCAGGTGGGGGGGGGGTCCCTCTAATCATGAAAAGTTTAAGAATCCCTGAGTCAAAACAGTAGAAAATTTCACACCAAACATGGCGACATATGTTGAGAGAAAAGTATGACCAGACTCGGGCCGAACATAGTTGCTATATATACAGCCAGAACAGTGGATCAAAATAAAACTGAGCTCATCAGTCTCTGCTACAGAGAGGTTGTCAGCCTCCGGCCCCGACCCAAATTTGGGCTGGGAAAGGGTCACGACAAGACAATAATAACAGTATTGTAAAGAACGATGCGTGATTTTAAAAGAAATCTTGCTACTTCACGTTTTCAAAAATAAATATTAAGAGAATAATAACAGTTACTACACTTCCTATATTCATTGAAATGTTCTTTAAAAGTTTTTTTGTCCTAATATTTGAAGTATACTTTAATGTCTTGAAATTATTTAGGAAGTGACGTGTATATATAACTTCTGTGAGTTGTAGCGAAGTTACATGGTGCTAAAAACATTTAAATAATATTAGTTCATTTTTGTGGAGTTTCAATATTTTAAAAATCTGTATCATGTGGCGGGTGGTTTATGATCGCACTTGGTCTAGGGTCACGCTAAAAAAAATCCTGAGAACCTTTGTTAATGGATTTACATCTAGGTGGAGACTGAGGTAGCCATGGACTGATATCCGGATTGTAGTGACGGTCATTAACAAGCATTCTAACATTCTGACTTGCTAAACCTCTCTCTGCAATGTTTCTTCTTTGATAATAGTAAATGTACATGCCATTCATAGTCAGCAGCAATTTCCGAAATATTAACTCTTTCATTCCAAAGCAGCACTTGCAGTGCTGGTAGCTCTTACATTCCTATTTAAACCAATGCTCAGAGCGATGTTTAGGGAAAGTCTAAATAATAAACTTTCTTTCAGTTTCTTTCTACCAAAGCTTCTCATCAAAATTTATTCTAACATAGCACGGACATTAAGTCAGGAGTGAAAGTGTTAAGGGCAGTGATGACAGTATTAACAATAATAATAAAAGCATCAACTTTAGTCATGAAAAAAAAAATTATCCACATCAATAATTGGCGTATGATTGGCGAAGTGGTTAGTGCATTAGTCTCTCACGGCCAAGGTCGAAAGTTCGAATCCGGCCAAAGGCGCCCCATCACCCAGCTGTAGAAATTGGTACCCGACTTCTTCTGGAGCTGGGAAAAGAAAGACGGCCAGGCGTGATACTGACCATAATCACCCTCTAGTGTGCTGACAGGTCAAGGAAAATATGGGCACTAACACCATATCCCTATGTGCCTCTAAAGCATGAACAAAGGTACCTTTACCTACCTTTTACACTGCTAATACTAGTAACAATCGCAACACTCTCGTACTTAACAACAAGAACAACATCACTCTTTTTTTGTAATATTGATTGCAACTGTAGCAGCAAACACTAGCAACTGACGCTGAGGGCAATGATGTAAATAGTAACTATTTTACGGGCTGCTGTAACTAGTGCAGAAATTATGAGTTTTTAATCATGTTTCATCATCATCATCATCATCCCCTTTCATACCCTTGAAAGCGTAGTCCATGGATAAAGGCTCTCCAGTCATCTCTGTTTTTTTAAAATTGTTCTCTGCTGCCTTCCATGTGTATCCCTTGTCTCTGAGCACTGGCATAATTTCTCTTCTCCAAGTAAGTCTAGGTCTTCCTCGTTTTCTGTTTCCTTGAGGATTCCATGTCACTTCCTGTCTTGCTGTGCTGACATGTAATCCTCAAGAAAATAGAAAACGGGGAAGATCTAGACTTACTTGGAGAAGAGAATTTTTTTAAAATCACATTTACAAGCCATTAATAGTAAAATCGCTTTCAAAAACTTTAAACTAGAGAATCTTTAGCAATAAGACAAATGAATAAACTGTGGGACACACAGCAAGTTTAGGAGAAAAAAACCTGTTGGGGGTATGGGACAATAACAAACATAATTTAGAGACCTTTAAGGTAAAAAGAACTTATAAACAGAATTTGGAGACCTTTGGGCTAAAAAAAAAAAGGGTTAACTTCCGAAACTAACAAAAAGAATCTAGAGACCTTTAAAGGCAACAGTCACTATTATGGAAAAACCAATACAATAAATATAACAGCCTGAACAATACAGTATCAATCATTACAATAACATTGTAGATGATGACTATTACCAGGTAATGCGGGCGCTTGAAGCTGATGTTATCGCCACAGTATTAACAGGATAAAAGAAAAATATTGATTTATTTAGACAATCTGTCGTGTTGAATAGAATGCCAATTAGATTTATATGATTTCGTTAACTATAATTTACAGTATATACGCAATTTTCTGGTCAGTGAGCTAGTAGCTGTAGGATTTACGGCGATATCTGCATGTATTTATGCAAGCAACTTGGATTTTGTCACGCAATGAGAGCACGACTCAGGGAAATTGTCATGGAAAGTTAGTAAAACGGTCTCGTGATGGCCGCTGGTGTATTCATTGATCGGGATATTCATGTTTTCATACCAAATTACGTGCCAGCAAACAAAAATTTAATATGGAAAAAAATGTCCCTATTTTTATCATGCGAAAGCTGGAAAACAACTAAAAAAATAGACAACAAATGCCTAAGGAAAATACTCTGTATAAAGTGGAACGAATTCAAGAACAAGTAGAGATAAGGTAGATGAGCGAACAACAACCTGTCTCATGGGTGATCAGAAAAATGAAATGGGTATATGTCGGTCACGTGATAAGAAGAAACAGAGAATCCCAAAACGAGCTATCAAGTGGAACACAACAGACTGAAGAAAAAGAGGTCATTTTTAAGATAGGCCAGTTAAGTGGGCATAAAGTCCCTTGAGGTTGAAAAGCTCGCCGAAAACAGGAAAACGCGAACTACCATGCTAGGTCTATGTGACGTTTAATGGCACGGAAAGGATGTAAGATGTAAGCTTTTTTTTATAATGTCAGAAGACTTTCGATACATAATGTTTGATGCAGGTAGAGGAATATGTGTATCATATGTTTGATGCAGGTAGAGGAATACATGTATCATATGTTTGATGCAGGTAGAGGAATACATGTATCATTACTCGACTCGCAGACCACAATAGTCGTTCGAATATTGACTTGCATTAGTTAGCAAAGAGAATATCAGTAATGAAATAGCGTCTTTAAAAATATTTCCAAAAAATGTCACGAAAAGGAAAAGATTTTTAACATTCGGTTTTTAACAACAGGAATATAAATGACATAATAAAAAACATGTGTTTAAAATGTCATAGAATATGTCATGAAAAAGAAGAAGATGTTAATATCTGGTTGTTAACAAAGAGAATATTACTGAAAAAGTAATAAATATGTGTTTAAAATGTCGTAGAAAATGTAACGAAAAGGAAGATTTTAAAAAAAAACATATTGTGTTCTTTAGAGAAAAAAAACACAAGCAAAAAAAAAAAAATGAAGAGCCGTGCTGCATATATTTATACGTAATGCAGGTCTAATGCAAACGTGTTGGATACGGCGATAATTATAACAAACATACATCACTTGACTCAGAAAATTGACAAAGATTTAAAATCCACAGCTGTAAATGAATATATGCTGTTATGCGAATCAAATTCATTTCACCACCAGTTGTATTGCTACTTCTTTATATTCTCATCTTCGTTGATATTCTCATTCTCGCTCTTTATTACACTATAGTTCCTGCCATAAGGAAGCCGATGCAAACCACATTGTGTCACTATGGACGAGGAAGTGACAAAAAGGGGCTTATTGTAAAGTGATAGTATATTTTTGTATTTTGCGATTGTTGTGAACTGCAGCTTTGCTTAAGCGGTAAAAACACTAAGAGGACAATAATGAAAGAGATAGATGGACTACATCAAGTGATGGACAGCGGGTTTGACAGCGTGCACTAAGAAGGGTTGGTAATTCTCCGCAGTCAACTTTCCCTGATTACATGGCACAATAAAGTGATAGTCCGTAAGTGCATCCTTAAGTTTTACACAAACTGACTTTCCAGTAGACAGATCACAGCATATTCTGATGATTTCTTTCACTCACTCACTCACTCACTCACTCACTCACTCACTCACACACACACGCACGCACGCACGCACGCACGCACGCACTCACGCAAGCACGCACACACACACAATGACCTTAGAACTATACGCTGATTCGATCTCTCTACACTTCACATCTTACAACAAGATTCGCCTTACAAAATTAACGCCACAGATCTGAACTGGAAACTTGTCTATTCACCCTCACTTTGTTATCACATCTCTGCCAATCACTCTGTCTTGTTTCAGTCACGTCGGAGTGTATTCATGTTCTTTTGCAAAGTTTGTCGTCCCCCCCCCCCCCCCGCTTCAACACCAGCTGTAATCTTGTCAAGAAAAGACCTCTTTACGAACTGCCTGAAATGATAAAAACCCATTTGAAGTCATCTTATCCCAGAACTCTAGCTCTGGCTATTTGGTTTCAACATTTTGTATTCAATAATTGGGCAACACTTTATAACAGACGCTTTGCAAATGTAAGATCTAGACTACGCTACATCCTCGAGATTCTTTACAATATTTAATGGATCTGAATTCGGATTTGATGTTTTTGTGGAATAACCAATCCAAATAAGTCTGGCCGTTAGAAAAAAAAAAAGATATGATGAATGAAAAACGTTTACTGTGTAAGAAAACCATAATAAGGTATGAAAAGCATGCACTGTTCATTACAAAAAATGGGATATGATAAGCTTTACTGTGCAAAAGAAAACAGCTATAAAAAACTTGTATTGTGTAACAAAAAAATTAGGCATGAAAAAAGATGAGGTATGAGGTACTTGTATTTTTACTATGCAAAAAAATGGCGTATGAAAAACTTTTCTTGCGCAGCAATATATATATATATATATATATATATATATATATATATATATATATATATAACACGTTTCTGGTGTCATTTTCTTCAGATAATAATAATAATAATAAGTACGCCTGTCAATCTACCTGCCTGTCTGTCAGTCTGTGTCTGTCTGCCTATCTGTCTGTTCTTATATTGTTGTTGCTGTTGTAGAGTAAGACGGAGGCATAGAGTATTAAGCGAAAGAAAAAAAAAATAATAAATCAAATAAACCAACTTAAGTCCTTACTTTAATCAGCTGTAAAGACCAGGGACAACTGCCTGGACATGCTGTATAACTTAGACATATACAAGAGCTCAAGAACGTTCAGAATTCAGAAAGAACTGCCACGTCGGTACACTTCAGCAGTGAGGTGCCATTTTTATTTCCCTTCCAATAAAAATAATTAAACAATTAACTGTAAAATGACTGAATTCATAATTTTAAAAACTACTTTACTAAAAGTCAAAGTAGCCCTAGCATGCCATTCAGACTATTGGGGCAGGAATAAGGTGTTAGTGCCCACTTTCTTGACCATTCACTAGAAGGTGATGCCTTCTTCTTACGAAGTATCCCCCATCTTCACCAATTCCCGTTACGCCGAGAAATACATCGTTTTTTTACTGCGTGAAATCATGATACGAGTTTGTTTCGGTTTTTTGTTTGTTAGTCTCTTAGTTCGTTTGTTTGTTTTTAAAGCATCAAAAATTGACAGTCGCAGATAAATAATTACAGTACGGTTACATTCACTGACCAAAGATTATGCAAGCAGATAAAGTCAGAAATGAGAAATGTTCCTTTTTGCAGAGAAGAGAGAGCAGAAAGTACTATTTTTTCCCCCATTAAAGCAAGAACAAAAGTATGCTTGGAGAGACACAAAGACCTAACATTCACCATTTCAAAAAAAAAAAAAAGAAAGGCTATTACAGAAGAGAATGGAATATAAGTGATTTGAACTATTCCAAATATGGGCTTAAAAAATGTGAAACATGAAGACTCTACTCTGGTTATGTTTCTCACGTACGTGATGTGTGTCTACAAAGTTTGGTGAATGGTCCGAAATCTCAACGGCAACATAGGCCAGGTGTGTGGCCGTGCACATGGCTATCCAGAGCCATGTCTAGAAGCGCCACCTAGCGTGGAGTGCACGTGACCCGCTTCGGGCAGGCGAACGTAGGTCAGTGTGTGAAAGGTAAGGTCACAGTGCAATGGAGCGACAAGTGAACATCAAGTTCTGCTACAAACTGGGGAAAACAGAGACGGGGACTGTGCACGAGCAGATAGTGACGTGCGTACAAGTATTCAATGACCCGTGCTAACAGTGACGTGCGTACAAGTATTTCAATGACCCGTGCTAACAGTGACGTGCGTACAAGTATTCAATGACCCGTGCTAACAGTGACGTGCGTACAAGTATTTCAATGACCCGTGCTAACAGTGACGTGCGTACAAGTATTCAATGACCCGTGCTAACAGTGACGTGCGTACAAGTATTTCAATGACCCGTGCTAACAGTGACGTGCGTACAAGTATTCAATGACCCGTGCTAACAGTGACGTGCGTACAAGTATTTCAATGACCCGTGCTAACAGTGACGTGCGTACAAGTATTTCAATGACCCGTGCTAACAGTGACGTGCGTACAAGTATTTCAATGACCCGTGCTAACAGTGACGTGCGTACAAGTATTTCAATGACCCGTACTAACAGTGACGTGCGTACAAGTATTCAATGACCCGTACTAACAGTGACGTGCGTACAAGTATTCAATGACCCGTACTAACAGTGACGTGCGTACAAGTATTTCAATGACCCGTACTAACAGTGACGTGCATACAAGTATTTCAATGACCCGTGCTAACAGTGACGTGCATACAAGTATTTCAATGACCCGTGCTAACAGTGACGTGCATACAAGTATTTCAATGACCCGTGCTAACAGTGACGTGCGTACAAGTATTTCAATGACCCGTGCTAACAGTGACGTGCGTACAAGTATTTCAATGACCCGTGCTAACAGTGACGTGCATACAAGTATTTCAATGACCCGTGCTAACAGTGACGTGCATACAAGTATTTCAATGACCCGTGCTAACAGTGACGTGCGTACAAGTATTTCAATGACCCTGCTAACAGTGACGTGCGTACAAGTATTTCAATGACCCGTGCTAACAGTGACGTGCGTACAAGTATTTCAATGACCCGTGCTAACAGTGACGTGCGTACAAGTATTTCAATGACCCGTGCTAACAGTGACGTGCGTACAAGTATTTCAATGACCCGTGCTAACAGTGACGTGCGTACAAGTATTTCAATGACCCGTGCTAACAGTGACGTGCGTACAAGTATTTCAATGACCCGTGCTAACAGTGACGTGCGTACAAGTATTTCAATGACCCGTGCTAACAGTGACGTGCATACAAGTATTTCAATGACCCGTGCTAACAGTGACGTGCATACAAGTATTTCAATGACCCGTGCTAACAGTGACGTGAGTAAAAGTATTCAATGACCCATGCTAACAGTGACGTGCATACAAGTATTTCAATGACCCGTGCTAACAGTGACGTGCATACAAGTATTTCAATGACCCGTGCTAACAGTGACGTGCATACAAGTATTTCAATGACCCGTGCTAACAGTGACGTGAGTAAAAGTATTCAATGACCCATGCTAACAGTGACGTGCGTACAAGTATTTCAATGACCCGTGCTAACAGTGACGTGCGTACAAGTATTTCAATGACCCGTGCTAACAGTGACGTGCATACAAGTATTCAATGACCTGTGCTAACAGTGACGTGCATACAAGTATTTCAATGACCTGTGCTAACAGTGACGTGCATACAAGTATTTCAATGACCCGTGCTAACAGTGACGTGCGTACAAGTATTTCAATGACCCGTGCTAACAGTGACGTGCATACAAGTATTTCAATGACCCGTGCTAACAGTGACGTGCATACAAGTATTCAATGACCCGTGCTAACAGTGACGTGCATACAAGTATTTCAATGACCCGTGCTAACAGTGACGTGCATACAAGTATTCAATGACCTGTGCTAACAGTGACGTGTAAATACGTTATGTGCTACAAATAGTGTTAACAGTGACGTGAGTACAAGTATTCAATGACCTGTGCTAACAGTGACGTGTGCATACGTTCGGTGCTACAAATAGTGCTAACAGTGACGTGAGTACAAGTATTCAATGACCCGTGTTAACAGTGAGATGTGCATACGTTCGGTGCTACAAATAGTGCTAACAATGACGTGTAAATGTGATGGGTTCTACAAATAGTGACACTGGGTACGGATTAAGTATTTAGGCATTCGTAGAGGTTTTCACTATCAGCTTTGTTGTCTCCTTTTCCTACTCTTCTTCTTCTTCTTCTCTTCCTAGACGTGCGAGCTGCCTGCTATTTGCAGCCTCCGTGGTGAACATGTTCAAGTATGAACGTGGTGTCGGATTGGGAGCGGTTTAATGCGACTATTTTTCAATCCCAGAGTAAAGCTAAAAAGAAGGAGGGTGTGCAGTGCTTCTTTAGCAAACTTAGCCGCTATGAAACCTATGGCGATCCCTGCCCCGTTAGCCAGGCTAGGCCTGTTACTGGGATTACAAACGGAAAGGTAAGACAGGGTCTTGGTCAGCTATGGTTCGTCAACCCTGACGCTAGCATGTCAGGTATGGGTCACTGACTGATAAATCGGACAGTGTCTGGCCCCCACCCCACACACACACACACACTTTTCCTCTTAGTAAAACTTTCAAGAGTTTAATACTGTGAGCTTGGCTGAGTGGAGTAGGCCGAGAGTCGGATTTTAAAAAAAACTAGCTCGTTCGCTTTGAGAAATCGGTGTCTTACTGTTACATTACTCAGTGCTCGGTTCCTCTGGAACAGATTACCTAATCTTTAAGCAGCCACGTTTCATGGAAGGAGACCTTATGAAGTAGACAGCTGCCAGTTGTTGTCTGTTTTGCTAAGTATCATCTTGCTGAACCATTCCTCTCGTGGCTAACTCTACTGCAAGAAATATTTTTACAATAAGCTGGTTCTTCATTATGTACGTATTTTACTTTATACATTGCCCCCAACTTTAACCTTTTGTTAAAATGGACCTATGTCCCAGGGGTCTTACAAGTTATCATTATACTGGATATGGGCACGCGACAACCAACTCTGTGGTCCGGCTGAAAATCACTGTTTTCCCCTTTCTATTCACAACCCCATCCCTTGAACCTTCTATTGTTCTTATGTTGGGAACAAAGCTAATCTTTAGCCTACAGCATGACTGGCTTCCCACTTCCCTTCTGTTGCCCCAACTAACTCCCAACCCAGGATCTTTTTACTTCATGGGAGCTCCTCTTGCCTGGGTCCACTACCCTGCGATGGTATAGAGCATGATAAATGCCTTGTGTAAATACTATCCTGTCATTCATCTCTAACAGATAAAATCATAAATCCAACAACAGGTATATAAAATCCAACACAGCCTATTTATTACAGAATAGGAATAATGTACTCAATAACTGTGCCGTCTCGGATCATACACAAGCATGCTTATATATATATATATATATATATATATATATATATATATATATATATATAATATCTGAGTATCTCGTAATCTCATAAAGAGTAGCCTGTCATGGCGTCCCACCACAAAATCTTAACATCTCGTATTGAAATATAGTTATATCAGAAATACATGACAACTTGTAATGCAAAATAACATCGTTAACATCCTACATGGTTCTCTCTTTCAATGAAAGATGGAGTGATGAAGGGCAGAATGTAAGACGGGCCTGCGTGCCCAATTCTTTACCCTTGAAAAATAAAGATTATTCATTCATTCATTCATTCATTCATTCTCTGTAAGCATATAAATTGTTACCTAGAAGACTCACAGTACCGTACATTACATCAGTTCTTCCTGGCTCAAAGGCTCAGTTTACATATGCATACACATATAACTTCAACACTGTCCCTGTCTGGCTAGTATAAAATGTCAGACTAACAGCAAGCAATATTTGTGTTGCAAGATCCAGTTTCCTTTGGCTTGCACTTTCTAACTTCAAGCTTGGTCCACATTTCCTGTTCAAACGATGCTGAGTTCCTGCGCAAAGTTGCTCTCCACGTGACTCGGTCTTTCACACGTTCTTCCCAGAATTCGTGGCTGACAGAAACATCTCGCACTGTCAGTCAGTCATTCATCTGCATGTCCCTTGCTGAGCTTTGCCTCCCTAACAGCTCTCCTGTAGGCCTCTCTGTTGTAAGCAAGATGGCCTGCTGCTGATATATTCATTTGCAGATTATCAACGATGTATTGCAGCCATTTTCGCCTTGGTCTTCCTCTCTTTCTTTTTCCTTTAATGTACGCTTCCGAGATGGTCTTCTCTAAATTCTCATGACGATTAATCTCGTACTGATAACTCGGACAGTGTCTGGCCCCCACCCCACACACACACACACTTTTCCTCTTAGTAAAACTTTCAAGAGTTTAATACTGTGAGCTTGGCTGAGTGGAGTAGGCCGAGAGTCGGATTTTAAAAAAAACTAGCTCGTTCGCTTTGAGAAATCGGTGTCTTACTGTTACATTACTCAGTGCTCGGTTCCTCTGGAACAGATTACCTAATCTTTAAGCAGCCACGTTTCATGGAAGGAGACCTTATGAAGTAGACAGCTGCCAGTTGTTGTCTGTTTTGCTAAGTATCATCTTGCTGAACCATTCCTCTCGTGGCTAACTCTACTGCAAGAAATATTTTTACAATAAGCTGGTTCTTCATTATGTACGTATTTTACTTTATACATTGCCCCCAACTTTAACCTTTTGTTAAAATGGACCTATGTCCCAGGGGTCTTACAAGTTATCATTATACTGGATATGGGCACGCGACAACCAACTCTGTGGTCCGGCTGAAAATCACTGTTTTCCCCTTTCTATTCACAACCCCATCCCTTGAACCTTCTATTGTTCTTATGTTGGGAACAAAGCTAATCTTTAGCCTACAGCATGACTGGCTTCCCACTTCCCTTCTGTTGCCCCAACTAACTCCCAACCCAGGATCTTTTTACTTCATGGGAGCTCCTCTTGCCTGGGTCCACTACCCTGCGATGGTATAGAGCATGATAAATGCCTTGTGTAAATACTATCCTGTCATTCATCTCTAACAGATAAAATCATAAATCCAACAACAGGTATAAAATCCAACACAGCCTATTTATTACAGAATAGGAATAATGTACTCAATAACTGTGCCGTCTCGGATCATACACAAGCATGCTTATATATATATATATATATATATATATATATATATATATATATATATAATATCTGAGTATCTCGTAATCTCATAAAGAGTAGCCTGTCATGGCGTCCCACCACAAAATCTTAACATCTCGTATTGAAATATAGTTATATCAGAAATACATGACAACTTGTAATGCAAAATAACATCGTTAACATCCTACATGGTTCTCTCTTTCAATGAAAGATGGAGTGATGAAGGGCAGAATGTAAGACGGGCCTGCGTGCCCAATTCTTTACCCTTGAAAAATAAAGATTATTCATTCATTCATTCATTCATTCATTCTCTGTAAGCATATAAATTGTTACCTAGAAGACTCACAGTACCGTACATTACATCAGTTCTTCCTGGCTCAAAGGCTCAGTTTACATATGCATACACATATATAACTTCAACACTGTCCCTGTCTGGCTAGTATAAAATGTCAGACTAACAGCAAGCAATATTTGTGTTGCAAGATCCAGTTTCCTTTGGCTTGCACTTTCTAACTTCAAGCTTGGTCCACATTTCCTGTTCAAACGATGCTGAGTTCCTGCGCAAAGTTGCTCTCCACGTGACTCGGTCTTTCACACGTTCTTCCCAGAATTCGTGGCTGACAGAAACATCTCGCACTGTCAGTCAGTCATTCATCTGCATGTCCCTTGCTGAGCTTTGCCTCCCTAACAGCTCTCCTGTAGGCCTCTCTGTTGTAAGCAAGATGGCCTGCTGCTGATATATTCATTTGCAGATTATCAACGATGTATTGCAGCCATTTTCGCCTTGGTCTTCCTCTCTTTCTTTTTCCTTTAATGTACGCTTCCGAGATGGTCTTCTCTAAATTCTCATGACGATTAATCTCGTACTGATAACTTACAAATATCTTTATACGTGAAATTACGTGGACTATCAATCTACAGACTGCTCATCAAAGAACATGTCCAATTTGGTGTTCCATACAACCGCTTGAATCGAAGTAAAACGGTATCAGTTACTTAAGACATATCTAAACTCGCTAAGAGAAAGTATGGTTTAAATATTGGCCAAAAACAGAAAGCTGACGACAGACACCTCGCATACCCGCGTACTTACCGAAAACTCCTCCCGTCAGTTCGGTTTCCGGACATGTCCTTTCACACACGTAAGATACGCAATGATTTCAAAATTTACTTCCAGCAGCTGTTGTATATACTTCCACGTCGCTGCGGAACTGTGGGCTGTAACGACACTTCAGGTCGCGATAAAAATCAAACTGCCTGTGACATAGCCCAGCGCACAACAGAAAGAATGGCTGGGCCGCATCGAGTTTATCTGAACTGGTTTTTATATAAAACTGTTTTCGAGCTAGAGGCGGCACACTTTTGTAGGCTGAAGTATTTTCTTACTTTATCTGTCTGTCTGTCTCTGTCTGTCTGTATCTGTCTGTCTGTCTGTCTATCCGTCCGTCCATCTGTGCATCTATTTGTTTATATATTCATATGTTTGTGTACCACCCACCTAGCTATCTATCTATCTATATCTATCTATCTATCTCTATCTATCTATCTATCTATCTATCTATCTATCTATCTATCTATCTATCTCTATCTATCTATCTATCTATCAGAATAGAAATGAATGTTGTAAAACATTTAGTACAGAACCTCAGTATGTCTTACATCTTATCTATCTATCTATCTATCTATCTATCTATCTATCTATTTATCTATCTATCTATCTATCTATCTATCTATCTATCTATCTATCTATCTATCTATCTATCTATCTATCTATCTATCTATCTATTAGAGAAGAAATGAATGTTTTAAAACATTCAGTACAGAACCTCAGTATGTCTTACATCTTATATCCTTCCCGTGTCGTTAAACGTCACATATGAGACACAAATAAATTAAAAGCATTCAGTGACATTAAAAATCCTCAACATCAGGTGCCGTGCCGACTGGCGTTGGCTATTATGCTTCTCCAGAGTACACGATACTTCATGCAGGCCATCAGCTCTTGGTGGTCTCCTCTCACACCATCCTGTCAGACTGTCCAGTATTATTTCTCTTGGCCTTCCCCTGTCTCTTCTTCCCTCTATTTTTCTGTTGTTATATTTTCAATTCCCCCCCCCCTCTCTCTCTCTCTCTCATTGCATGTCCTATGAAAGTACATTGAGTTTCCCGAATTTTTTTGATAAGATTTTTTGTCACTCCAGCTCTTCTCATACATTCTTCATTAGTTATTTTTGCTGTCCAGGGGATTCGCAACATTCTTCTAATAAACCACATTTCTGCTGTTTCCAATGATTTTTGTGCAAACCAACCTATGATTCACTTCCATGTAACAAGATAGGTTCAATACAGCATTTTAGGACTCATTTTCTAACATTCATTGATAAGCATGTGTTGCATAATATGCTTCTCATTCTCTGAAATGCAGTCTCTGCTTGATCTATTCTGTTCCTATTTTGTGTTTAGCGTTTCCCATCTGAAGTTATTACTGCTCCAAGGTATTTGAATTTCTGCACCTGCTTTAGAATAGTTCCGTTTAATTTTATACTGCATTTTGATGGATTCTGTTTCTTAGATATAATCATAGTCTCTGTCCTTTTGATGTTAAAAGTAAGCCCTTTTCTGTTCACTTTCTTTAGCGATTTTATCCAAGAGATTTTGCAGGTCTTGTTGGTTCTCAGCTATCAGTACTGTGTCGTCAGCATACCGAAAGTTGTTAATTTTGTGTCCTCCGACTTTTATACCTGGTCCTGTAATGATCGCTCTTTAAATATACAAAACTTAAACAGTTAAATATTCACTTCCTAATAATGTAATTCACAACGTTTCCTTTTATCTTTGAAGAACAACAATTCTGCCGTACCTGATGGCATTAGACAGGACACCAAAACAACACAGCCACTCAGATCATCAGAGAAGGTATCCCCCCCACCCCCCCCCCCCCCCCCCCCCCCAAGCGTTTCAGCCCTTTAAACTTCTGACTTTAAATTTGTTTAAGTGGGGAGAGGGCTTCTCTGGGTCATGACTCCCAGAGGTCTGTGAGTTGTTGGTTTGTAACCGCTACACGAGCTTGAAGGTAAGCAATAGGATATTATGTTACTCAACATCGGTCATTACAGATACTCTAACACAGCGGTTCCCAACCTGTGTTGCGCAGTGCAACATCGGGTGATCCGCGGATGCGCTGTTAGTTTGGTATTAAATACCGTCTGTTGACAAAAAACAATATGTATGATATTGCGATATTGAATATATGTCAGGAATCCGCAACTTATATGTAGGTGAAAAAATGATCCATGAATGTGAAAATTTTGGGAACCACTACACTTAACATATGTATACACCAAATGCGTTGCAAATCTTTCCTTCCTACAGGCTCTTAAAATTGCAAAAGTGCATCCTTTTTTAAGTCTGGTTCATCAAACAGTCTTTCTGATTATACACCAGTCTGCATTCTTTCGTCGTTATCAAAATCACTTGATAGACACAAACACAAGAAAATATTCCTACATATGATTTTAAAAATTGTTTGGTAATCGACTGTCAATCAGGTTTTAGGCCAAACACTTCTGCCACACAGCACTTACTAAAATGACAGAAAATTGATCATCAAATAGAAATTACGACAAAATGTGCAGTGTTGTCTTTGTTGACTTTAAGAAATCATTCTATATACTTGTCCACGAAATTGCTATGGAAACGTTGGAAATTTGCAGGCTACATATTGACATAACAAAACCAATTCCTTCTTTTCTCTCAGGAAGACATCGGGTAGTGGTGGCTCCAGAAACTATATGTTAGATTCATTTGAGGTTACTGTTAGTGTTACACGATGTTCTATTCTTGGTTCTCTTCTCTTTGCTATCTCAAACAACGATTATTACATTTTGATTTATTTTACAGCTAAGGTTGATTGTCTACCCTGTTTAACAGCATTTATTATGAACGGTCAAAGTCTATGGAGCGCCAGTTTGGTTTTGTCTGTGCTTTGTTAATTTTTCTGGTCGCTGTTCGTTGAACATCGACTGCATTATGACGCTGTTTGCTGGTATTTATGATCACGCTTGATGAATGTTTTTCTTGTTTTGAATATGATCTCTAAAACATCCAACCAAATTTTATTACAGAACGCTGCCTTGCTGTTTTGACTTCAATATGTCGTTGATCACTTATGAGGTTATGTGATACTGAGGAACGTTTAAGAAAACAGTTGTAAGAGTTATTGTATCGGCTTTTTATCCGATGTAGACACAGACACAAACTCAGCGTAATGTCAGTTGTTTTTTGCTTCAGTGACTGAAGGGTGACTTGTACTTTATTATCTCCCTGTAACTGCGAGCTATTGTTCTTTGCAGCTGATGCTGTGAAGGTATTGAGACACAGCATCGTATCGGCTTGGGAGCGGGTTATGGTGGCTATTTTTCCAGTTCTGGAGTACAGCTAAAAACCAGGGGGTGGGATGTGCAATGCTTCTTTAGAGGACTCCACCACCATAAGGACTACGGCGATCCCTGCCCCGTTAGCCAGGCTAGGCCTGTTACTAAGGGTACCAACGGAGAAGTGGGACAGGGTCTTGGTCAGCTATGGTTCGCTAACCCTGACGCTAGCATATCAGCTATGGGTCGCTGACTGCCTCAATGGACAGTGTCTTCATCCCCTTATAAAGGGTGAATATCTGGGAACACGAGCCCGTCTGAGATTTTGCTCTTTATCATTTAACTTTCTCTCAGTTCCAGACATTCAACATCAGACACTACAAATATATTTCGCATGTAATCTTAAAGAGTAAAGCTGGGGCGACCATCCCCAACCCAGCGCGTCACAGGTGAAAGTCCTCCAAATATGGAGGATCCCTGTGAATAAGGAGTTATCCAAATAAGCAGGCGCGGACCAACTGGCGGTAGACTCGGAGAGCGAGATGGGGTAGTAGGTGGCTCTACTACTCATATAAAATGCCTCAGGTGCTCAGTGAAGGGAATACCAGGCGGGTAAGACGGGCCTTAAAACCTCTCGCTCCCGCTGCCTTGGGGATAGGACAGGGAGTCCAAAGGCTAGCGGAGAGTCCGTACAAAAACCAACAGAAGGCAACGGGAAACCACTGTTGTAGCTCCCAAGAACAATTATGCTTATTCAGAGTAATAGATTTCTCATGAACGACGTTAATGGGTGTTCCTCTGGAACAGTCTCATCTGGTAGGGCAGCTCACGAGCCACAGGTGAGGCCAGATCGTCATCAAGCTACTGGTGGCAAAACTAACAAGTTCAAAATAGCAACATGAAATGTTATAACTTTATTCCAGGCTGGAAAATTAGAAAATGTAAAGAGGGAAATGGAAAGGATGAAGATCAACATATTAGGAATGAGTGAAGTTAGATGGACAGGTGCAGGGAAGATAAACTCTGATAAATATACAATAATATATTCAGGAAGTGAGAAACATGAACGAGGAATAGGAATAATATTTGACGAACAAACAGCAAGGACAATTGTAGGATATTTGAACATCTCTGACCGAGACCTGCTAGCCCAACTGAAAGGGTGACCAGTAAACATAAATATTATACAAGTGTACGCTCCAACATCTGAAAGTTCTGAAGAAGATGTACAGCTATTTAATAAAGACATAGAGACAACCCTAAAACAAACAAAGTCACATGAAGTTACCATAGTCAAGGATTGGGAGATTTTAATGCCAAAGTTGGTAAAGGAGGGACTTCAGACATCGTTGGTGACTATGGACTGGGGAGAGGAATGACAGAGGTTGTAAATTAATTCAGTGCACAAGAATACACAGCATGGTTGTAGGAAACACCTGGTTTAAACAACATCCCCGAAGACTGACAATGTGGTGCAGCCCAGATAAAAAAGACTTTCAACTAGATAGACTACATATTAAACAACAAACGATTCCGCAATGCATTACTGACAACAAAAACCATGCCAGGAGCTGACTGCAATAGTGACCATGATCCACTCTGTGGAAAAATTAGAATAAAGCTAAAGAAAGAAAGCAGAAAAGTGAGAAACATCAAACTGAATACAGAACTTCTTAAAAATGACCAAGAACTGCAAGATAAATACAAAGTTATTATAGCAAATAGATACAATGCAATTCATTCATTCATTTGCATGTCCCCTGCGGATCTTTGCCTCCCAAACAGCACTCCTGTAGGCCTCTCGGTTGTGAGCAAGATGGCCTGCCGCTGCTGCATCCATTTACAGATCGTCAGCGATGTATTGCAGTCATCTTCGTTTTGGTCTTCCTCTCTTTCTTTTTCCCATTATGTATCCTTCCAATACGGTCTTCTCTAAATTATCATGACGTTTAATGTGTCCAAAATATTTAAGTTTTCTCTCTTTAATCCTCTTAACTAGCCAGCCTTCTTCAATATTAAGCTCTTGTAGTATAGATATATTTGTTCTTTTTTGTGTCCACGATATTTGGAGAACTCTTCTGTAGCATTTACATTCAAAGGCAATTATGTGTCTCTCAGCTGTTTTGTTAAGTGTTCAGGTCTCACAAGCATATGTTGCTATGGGAAAGATGCATGTCCTTAAAAATCTTATTTTTGTGGTTCTGTCTGCTCCTCTCCACAGATTCTTTATTTGTTTTACTTTCTGAAGAGCGATAGATGTCCTCCTTTTATTTTCCCTCATTGTATCTCCATTATTAGTTAATTGTGATCCAAGATATTCAAAACTCTCCACTTCTTCCAGTTTTTCCTCCTTGATATATATTTCAGCTGCCTTGTTTGTTTTGTCAGTTGTCATCAATTTAGTTTTCTTTGCATTAAGATAGAGGTTTTGTTCTTGGCTGTTCTTACGGACTGACATAATTAGTTTTTCCATTCCTTTTCGTGTTGTGGACAGTAATACTGTGTCATCAGCATATCTATTCTCTGGTATTTCATAGCGTCCATTTGTTATGACATCGTAATATTCTCTGTCTACATCTTCTCTAACATTCCTCATTATATTTTCAGTATACAAGTTAAATAAGTAAGGTGACAATATGCACCCCTGACGGACCCCTTGTTTTATGTCAAACCATGTTTTTTCACCATTTATTCTTACTGCTGCTTGTTGGTCTAGATACAGCAATGATGTTAATTTATCAAATATGTTGGAAATCTCATTTTTTCCATTATTTCCCAAAGTTTCTGGTGTTGTACACAATCAAATGCCTTTGAGTAGTCTATAAAGGATAAATATAGATTCACATTAAACTCTCTGCATTTCTCTATTATTAATCTTATATTGAATATATGATCTCTTGATCCTCTTCCTTGCCTGAAACCAGTTTGGACCATATTGACTTCTTCTTCTATTTTCTTATGAAGAAACCCACACAGCAATCATAGAAAGTCAAATAGGAAAAAGATCTGGTGGTGAGTCCCCCAGGACAGATAGATCTAATTTTAACACTGGGGAAGAGTGTGAGGCAGAGGTCAGTACTAGTAATTGTGATGACGGACAAAACCCTGACAGTGTTACCAAGGAAAACCCCTGCATCACACAATGTAATAGCAGAGATAAATAGTATAGATGAATAATGGGCAATGTTAAGAGATTCTATCCACCAAACTGTTAAAGAGATAATACCACCAAAAAAGAAGCCCCTAAAAATAAATAGATGACAGACGACATCTTAGGACTGATGGACAAGAGGAGGAGGAGAAATATAGCAAGATAAATAAATAAATAAGACGCAAATGCAGAGAAGCAAAAGAAGTGTGGTTAAATGAACAGTGCAGACAGATAGAGGACTCTCATAATAAAGACAGCAAAAACATGCACAAAGAAGTAGTGAACTCACAGCAGGAAGACAAAATATACCACAGGATACCTGAAATCGAAAGAAGGTAAAATGTTAATGGGTAAAGAAGAAATTGTGGACAGGTGGACAGAGCATATCGGAGAGCTATAGGAGGAGAAAGACCAGAATTAACACCAGATACTGAAAACTGTGATGGGCCACTAATACTTGAAGATGAAATCATAGATGCCATCAAACACATGAAGAAAGGAAAAGTGACTGAGCCTGATAATAGAAGAAATAGATGCACTAGAGGAGATAGGAATAAAAATAATAACCAAGTTACTAAATGACATTTACAACAGTGGTTATATTCCACGTTTATAGCACTACCAAAGAAACCAGGTGCAAAGGAATGTGATGACCACTGGACTGTCAGCCTCTCATGTCACATAAACAAAGCTACTTCTGAGAATCATTATGAGAAGAAGAAGGAAAAAGATAAAAATGGAAATAGCAGATGAACAGTTTGGATTTGTTGAAGAAAGGGAACACACAATGTCATTTATGCTTTATGAACACTAACAGAAAGAGCTTTAGAAGTACAGAAAGATCTCTACTTATGCTTCATTGATTACACCAAGGCATTCGACAAGGTGAAACATAATGAAATTATTAAAATGGTTGAAGACATCAATATAGACGGCAAAGAACTGAGGATTGTGAAACATCTATACTGGCAGCAAGAAGCAGCAATTCGAGTTGAAAATAGAACTAGAAAATATCAACCAATAAAACAAGGGGTGCGATAAGGATGTGTCTCCAGACCTTTGTTCTCTGTACAGCGAGAATATTCTAAGAACGATCATCACAGAACCAGGCACACAAATTGGAGGATACAATATTAACAACTTTCGGTATGCTAACGACAAAGTACTGATAGCTGAGAACCAACAAGACCTGCAAAATCTCTTGGATAAAGTCGCCAAAGAAAGTGAACAGAAAGGCCTTACTTTAAATATCAAAAACACAGAGACTATGGTTATATCTAAGAAACAGAATCCACCAACATGCAGTATAAACTTAAACGGAACTATTCTAAAGCAGGTGCAGAAATTCAAATACCTTGGAGCAGTAATAACTTCAAATGGGAAATGCAGAATGGAAATTAGGAACAGAATAGATCAAGCAAAGACTGCATTTCAGAGAATGAGAAACATATTATGCAACACATCCTTATCAATGAATGTTAGAAAACGAGTCCTAAAATGCTATATTGAACCCATCTTGTTATATGGAAGTGAATCATGGACAATAGGCAGGTCTGCACAAAAATCATTGGAAGCAGCAGAAATGTGGTTTATTAGAAGAATATTGCGAATCCCCTGGACAGCAAAAATAACTAATGAAGAATGTATGAGAAGTTCTGGAGAGACAAAAAAATCTTGTCAAAAAAAAAAAAAAATAAGAGAGAGAGAGAGACAATGTACTTTCATAGGACATGCAATGAGAAGAGGGGGCATTGAAAATAGTATAACAACAGGAAAAATAGAAGGAAGAAGATCAAGAGGAAGACCAAGAGAAATGATACTGGACAGTCTGACGGGATGGTGTGAGAGGAGATCACCAACTGAGCTGATGGCCTGCATAAAGGATCGTGTGCTTTGGAGAAGAATAATAGCTAACGCCAGTCGGCACGCCACCTGATGATGATGATGATGATGATGATATCTCTCTCTCTCCCTCTCTCTAGCTTTCTCTCTCAACCTTAAGTTTCCAAGGCACACTGGGCTTTCTCAAGTGTTTACCACAAACACCTGTCTTTCGCCTTTTGTTCCGCTGTTGATCACGTGTGCTTTCTGTTGCTCAACATCCCCTCCTTTATTCTTCCTCATGTCTTCTTTGGTCTACCCTTACTCCTGTTCCCCTGTGGTGTTCATCTCAGTGCTGTTTTTGGTAGTGAGTCGCCAGTCATCCAGAGCGCATGTCCCAACCATCGTCAGGTTTTTCCTCAACAATGGCTGCCAGCGACTTCATCTGCACTTCTGCCACAAGATGATATTTCTTACTTGCATATAATAAACATGATTAACATTGAAGTAACAAACCTGTTATGTTTCACTCTTACCCACAAGCTCAGTACAGAAAATAACTACATACTTGCAACAAGCTACTCTCACAGTCTTGCACATTAATGAACATCTACCAGGCTACTATGTGGTAGGTGCAGTCAGTATCAAAACCTTTACTTTCAGTTCTTGCAATAAGAGTCTATAACATAGATAGATAAACAAGACAGACAGACAGATAGATAGATAGATAGATAGATAGATAGATAGATAGATAGATAGATAGATAGATAGATAGATAGATAGATAGATAGATAGATAGATAGATAGATAGATAGATAGATAGATAGATAGATAGATAGATAGATAGATAGATAGATAGATAGATCTTTATTTTGAAAGCATGAAGAATTGGGGGCGCAGGTCTCTAAATTGTCCAGACTTAGGGGATGTTCAATCAATGGCAAGAGCTAACAGCAACAGAATGGAATCTCACAGAAAGCCTAGAACGCTCGAGAATAAGGTGGATGGATGAAGTGAAAGATATCATAAAAACATCATATGTGAAGATGCCGTCCCGACCAGCAGATGCTGCATTAGACCCGAGTCAGATCACCCCAAACGGCAACACTCCACGTCAGCTGCAGACAAAGAGAAAAGAAACAATTAGGCTGTAACTCATCTGTAACGTGTATAAATCGAGCAACAGGTGCAACTGGCCCAGCATGACCCAAGAGAGCATACCCATCGTCTGTTTATTTTGTTCATAGAAAATGCATCATTGATAATCAATAGGATTAAAGGTGTTTTTTTCTAAACAAAAAGTCTAAAAACGCAGAAATAAGAGTGATTAATCTAAGTCTCAAATAAGTGTCAAAAATATAGTGTAAAAAGTGTCACAGAATGACGTACTCGCAGACTTTCGGGGATTTTTTTATTAAAATTATATTAATATACTAAGGTAAGGAGTGATATCAGTTCATTCTCATGGAGAGTTATCAGGCGTCCAGTCCTTATCTTAGGGAATATCAGTTCTTGTAGAAAGTTATGACATTTCAGTGATAGTGGGATCGTAAAGCTTAACATTGAATATACGAGTTAAATACAACAAAGAAAATACTAGTAAACAAAGGACAGTGCATGTAGTTAAATACAGCACCAAAAATACTGGTAAACAAAAGACAGTGAATATAATTAATTACAGCAGAGAACATACCTGTAAACAAAGGACAATGAATATACAGTAGTTAAAAACAGACAGAAAATACTGGTAAACAAAGGACTGACAATGGAGGCAGACCAGAAGAAGGACCCATAGACATAGAAATCTCTTGCTACCAGCAGGCCCATGTGTCTTTGGCACTGAAGGGGCAAGAGACAGAGAATGTAAGGTAGGTAATTAATAGACTATAGCTAATTGATCGGGAATCATAGTTGAGAGAGAGAGAGAGAGAGAGAGAGAGAGAGAGAGAGAGAGAGAGAAGACAATGTTTGAAACGTTTACTAGCTAGGTAGAAGTCTGTATGTAAGGTTTCAAAGTGGGTAATGTTTGTCTGTAATAAAGACATGTTCAGTTCAATGGTTATAAATTAAACATAGAATTGTGGGAATTTAATCAACCAAATAAATGATGGATGCATCAGCAGCAGGCCATCTTGCTCACAACCGAGAGGCCTGCAGAAGTGCTGTTAGGGAGGCAAAGTTCCGCAAGGGACATGCAAATAAATGAAAGAAAATGTACCGAGTTGAAGATTTCATTAGACTTTTTGTTTCATCATTTATCGACCGATGTACTTCTGTTCTCCGCTGGTAACTTGACTGACTGTGTTTGTAGAATACAGGCAGACCTCGGCTTAAGAATGAGTTCCATTCCAAAGTCTGATTGTAATTCGAATTTGTACGCAAGATGGAACAGTTAGGAACGGTTCGTATTTATAGCTAGTCTAATATGTGTCATTGTATATACACTTGACCATCACAAATCCGCCATTCATTTATCCGGTTCAATCCGGCAGTAATTTCCACGAGAGACATTCCAAGTTTCCAAGGTCTCCACACTGACCTGCTGTTGCCGTTCGGTGGCTCCGGCTGTTGTATCAGCTAACTTTGAGCGTTTAAACACCTCTAGGGCACTTCTTATCGTCTTTTGTGCATTTTTATTATAACCTGATGACATTTAGCCCCGGTCATGACTCTAATGTCTACAAACAGTGCTTCTCTTGGCGTTCCTGATATAGCAGTCATCGTCCACGATGAAGAAGACAGCAAAATTGACAGCCCTTAACCTCAAGAAACGTAAATTCCTAACTCACAAATTCCAGCTCTTCACTTTGGAAAGGGCAGTGATGAAACTTTTAATGTAAGTCAACAGAATCGCATGTACTTCACAGTATTTTTTCCGTGCTTCATTATAATTTCATGTGATTTCCATTTAGTGTGTATTTTTTCCTTTATTAAGCTAATTTAGCTAACTTACTCGAGGTGTTCCATCGTCCTAGACGAAGAAGATAGCAATCCTGACAGTCCATCACCTCAAGACATGTAAAGTTAAGTCTGCAGTGTCCGGTTCGTAACGGGAAGATTCAGGTTTGTTGTTGTTTAGCCTGAGTACGGGGTCTTGTGGGTATCTGCTGTTTGTCCTCTGCCTCCAGGTGCTTCGACGTCCTCTGCCTCCAGGTCCTTCCGTGTCCTCTGACTCCAGGTGTTTCAGTGTCCTCTACTTCCAGGTGTTTCGGTGTCCTCTGATTCCAGGTGTTTCGATGTTCTCTGCCTCCAGGTGCTTTGACGTCTTCTGCCTCCAGGTCCTTCGGTGTCATCTGACTCCAGGTGTTTTGTTGGCCTCTGCCTCCGGGTGTTTCGATGTCCTCTGCCTCCAGGTGCTTTGGTGTTCTCTGCCTCCAGGTATTTCGGTGTCCTCTACCTCCAGGTGCTTTGGTGTTCTCTGCCTCCAGGTATTTCGGTGTCCTCTACCTCCAGGTGCTTTGGTGTTCTCTGCCTCCAGGTATTTCGGTGTCCTCTACCTCCAGGTGCTTTGGTGTTCTCTGCCTCCAGGTATTTCGGTGTCCTCTACCTCCAGGTGCTTTGGTGTTCTCTGCCTCCAGGTATTTCGGTGTCCTCTACCTCCAGGTGCTTTGGTGTTCTCTGCCTCCAGGTGTTTCAGTGTTCTCTGCCTCCAGGTATTTCGGTGTCCTCTACCTCCAGGTGCTTTGGTGTTCTCTGCCTCCAAGTGCTTTGGTGTCCTCTGCCTCCAGGTGCTTTGGTGTTCTCTGCCTCCAAGTGCTTTGGTGTCCTCTACCTCCAGGTGCTTTGGTGTTCTCTGCCTCCAGGTGTTTCAGTGTTCTCTGCCTCCAGGTATTTCGGTGTCCTCTACCTCCAGGTGCTTTGGTGTTCTCTGCCTCCAGGTATTTCGGTGTCCTCTACCTCCAGGTGCTTTGGTGTTCTCTGCCTCCGGGTGTTTCGATGTCCTCTGCCTCCAAGTGTTTTGGTGTCCTCTGCCTCCAGGTGTTTCAGTGTTCTCTGCCTCCAGGTATTTCGGTGTCCTCTACCTCCAGGTGCTTTGGTGTTCTCTGCCTCCAAGTGCTTTGGTGTCCTCTGCCTTCAGGTGCTTTGGTGTTCTCTAGTCCGTTGATCACATATGGGACAAATCTGGCTTAATCAAACTAAATCCAGTTGTTTGTGTACAAGACGTTTTGATTAATTTGCGATCATTAACTTTTTTTTTGTTTTGTTTTTGTGATTTGATAAAAAAAAATCACAGATGTTAAGAAGATGGATTAGGGTTAATTCTCTTATCGTTCATATTATAAAATGATGATCCTTGATTTTTAAAAAAATCGTTATTTGCGGTTTTTTTTTCCTTCGTTGTAATTGTTTGACGTGTAGGAACGAATGAGAAATAGGACAGAGTGAAGAACAGATCACAGACCAGACATGATAGGATTAAGAATCTAAATACAACCTTCCATCTTCCCATCTCCTGTACCCCGCAAAAAAAATATAAACAACATAAACAAACAAACAAAAAATATATTTATATATATATTGTAAATATTCCTACAAAACTAGTTCATCAGTTTCTTTAATATCTTTTTGTGATAAAAAGGCACAGTGTATACTACACATGACCATCACGAATCCGGCATCATTGGGATCTGTTGGGATGCTGCATTAAGTGATTTTGCCGGATTAATAATGGCCACGTCAGAATACACTTAACCCAACACCGAACCATTTTATCCTACATTTTACCACTGCCTGTAAGTGCGCAAATGTAGGTTAATAAAGGGGGAAAAACTAAATGGAAATCACATGAAATTATAATGAAGCACGGAAAAAATACTGTGAAGTACATGCGATTCTGTTGACTTACATTAAAAGTTTCATCACTGCCCTTTCCAAAGTGAAGAGCTGGAATTTGTGAGTAAGGAATTTACGTTTCTTGAGGTTAAGGGCTTTCAGAATTGCTATCTTCTTCATCTTGGACGATGACTGCTATATCAGGAACGCTGCGAGAAGCACTGTTTGTATACATTAGAGTCATGACCGGGGATAAATGTCAGCGGGTTATTAGAGTCATGACCGGGGATAAATGTCAGCAGGTTATTAGAGTCATGACCGGGGATAAATGTCAGCAGGTTATTAGAGTCATGACCGGGGATAAATGTCAGCAGGTTATTAGAGTCATGACCGGGGATAAATGATTCAACCGGATAACTGATTGCCGGATTGGTGATGATCAAGTGCATATAAAAAGCCAAACATTAGATTAACTATAAATACGAACCGTCCCTAACTGTTCCGTCTTGCGTACAAATTCGACTTACAACCAGACTTTGGAATGGAACTCATTCTTAAGCCGAGGACTGGTATTCTACAAACACAGTCAGTCAAGTTACCAGCGGAGAACAGAAGTACATCGGTCGATAAATGATGAAACAAAAAGTCTAATGAAATCTTTAACTTGGCACATCATTTACTTCCTTGATTAAACCCCTTCGATTCTATGTTAATGTATAACCATTGTACTGAACATGTCTTTTATTACAGACAAATATTACCCCAGTTGAAACCTTACGTACAGACTTCTACCTAGCTGGTAAGTGTTTCAAGCATTATCTTCTCTATCTCTTTCTCTCTCTCTCTCTCTCTCTCTCACACACACACACACACACACTCTCATCTTTCTATCATCATATCTATTGTGAGGACGTGTTTTTGCCAGCTCCGGAATCTCGTATGTTTTATGTGGTTCTACAAGGAAATGTATATTGAAACTCACATCAGTGTATTCATCTTTTGATCGTGATTACGATGAACTATGCGAGTTAGTGCGAGTCTTGCTTCAGCTCACAGCCGAGAGGCCTACAGGAGAGCTGTTAGTGAGGCAAAGTTCAGCAAAGGACTTGCAACTGAACGAATGAAATGCGAGAAATATAAGTTGTGTATTTTTTTCTCGGATAACTTCAGAGATATCGTAAGTTATATTCATCTCTTAATAATGACCTATTTTCGCTATTTTAAACACGTGGTGAAGCGTGACTCGGCCTAAACAAAGCCAGTGTCAGACAATGGGCGCGGAAAACTATTGCACACCTGCTGTAAGTACCTATATGTAAGATGATAACGTGTGAGGAAGAGGGACTATGAGAGTTTACGAGACCGTGTAGTCGCCGTGATGGGCTACGTTCCACGGCTGCTAAAATCTACATCATCATCATCATGAGGTGCCGTGCCGACTAGCTTTGGCTATTATACTTCTCCACAATACACGATCCCTCATGCAGGTCATCAGCTCATTTGGTGACCTCCTCTCACACCATCCTGTCAGACTGTCCAGTATCATTTCTCTTGGTCTTCCTCTTGATCTTTTTCCCTCTATTTTTCCTGTTGTTTTAATATTTTCAATGCCCCCTCTTCTCTTTTCATGTCCTATGAAAGTACATTGTCTCTCTCTTATTTTTTTTTTTTGACAAGATTTTTTTTATCTCTCCAGCTCTTCTCACACATTCTTCATTAGTTACTTTTGCTGTCCAGAGAACTCACAACATTCTTCTAATAAACCACATTTCTACTACTTCCAATGATTTTTGTGCACACCTGCCTGCTGTCCATGATTCACTTTCATATGGATAGGTTCTATATAGCATTTTAGAACTCATTTTCTAACAATCATTGATAAGGATGTGTTGGATAATATGTTTCTCATTCTCTGAAATGCAGTATTTGCTTGGACTATTTTGTTCCTAATTTCTGTTCTGCATTTCCCATCTGAAGTTATTAAAAGTTACAGGTTTAACAAAAAAGAAGGCCCTCAAGCCTAAACTCCGAGAGTGCGGCAACCAGCCAGGTGTGACAATAAAGAAGTCTAATGACGGACAATGTGTTACCTGCCAGGTGTGACAATAAAGAAGTCTAATGACGGACAATGTGTTACCTGCCAGGTGTGACAATAAAGAAGTCTAATGACGGACAATGTGTTACCTGCCAGGTGTGACAATAAAGAAGTCTAATGACGGACAATGTGTTACTTGCCAGGTGTGACAATAAAGAAGTCTAATGACGGACAATGTGTTACCTGCCAGGTGTGACAATAAAGAAGTCTAATGACGGACAATGTGTTACCGTCTCCTTTCACAATAAGCTTCAATACGAGAGTATAAAGCAAACCCTGGATAAGCGGCATCACACCCAAAATGAAAAAGGAACAAAGGAAGATGGCGCAAATGTAGAAAACATAATAAAAACGCAATCCCTTGCCATACTCTTATGCCACACACACACACACACACAAAACAAAGTGTTGATACAGAGTATAGCTGAGGCTTTTTATTCCTGGTTGTCTGATGAGTTCAGTCTTTTACAGAAGTCAACCATCAGGTCAGAAATAGCAGCTGACCTGCGTCATGCACAAAAGACACTCTTCTTAGCGGCAGGTGACTGTCAGGACAATATACTTAATGCCAGAAGCTCGTCCAGAGAACATGGCGCTAAATTCAAACCAGCTGAACAATTCTGACACCGAACATGCACGAGCAGTCGTATCAGACTACACATCTACACATACCGACGACCACACAGGGCAGCATGGAATCACAAGATACCAGATCTCCTGGCCTACCTACTGCTATCGTGTGCATCACAAACCACAGTTGTCCAGAGTCACTTGAAGATCGAAGTTCTCTACAAACATCAACTTCTGGCGAAAGGCCATCAATTCCTTTTACCCAGGAAGTAATAAATGTTGCCAAGGAGTTGGTAAAGACCCGCATAAAAGACAAGGCTGCTGAAATAAAACAGTCTCTCAGCAGCGAAAATGACAATCTCAAGAAAAAAATCATGACTCTCAGAGAGGAAAACCAAAGCATGAAAGTTCTTATTCATTTGATGCGGTCAGAAACTCTCAGTCAAAATAAAATTCAAGAAAAAAGCGTCGAGAAAGTTTCTGCACATGAAAGTGACCCAAATCAGGAGACAAAATCACAAACTGAGCCACCGTCACCTAGCACATCAAACCTGGACAAGAACTTGAGCTTAAACCCAGACACTGTCAACTAGCATATCAAACCTGGACAAGAACTTGAGCTTAAACCCAGACACTGTCACCTAGCACATCAAACAAGCCTGGACAGGAACTTGAGCTTACACCAAGACACTGTCACCAAGCATATCAAACCTGGACAGGAACTTGAGGATACACCCAGACAACGCAGTAAGGAATCATCACAAGAACTGAAAGATCCTAACACAACGTACCCTATGGATGTACACATTAGCAACAGGTTTGCAGGACAGCTCAGCATGAAGCAGTCAACAGGTGCCTAAATCACTTAAATCAGGCATGGTTCACAAGCATTCCTCTCAACAATCTCAACACCGAAATCACCACCAACACCACCCTAATCTCCAGTACAACTTCAATATCAAAGAAAACACAAGTCATCTAGTGATTGGAGACTCCCTAATGAAAGGAATCTGTGCGGACTGGTTGTCCATCTCAGCAAAGGACATAGTCTCAGTGATTACGGTACCAGGGGCCGCTATCATGAAAATAATAGGAACACTGAGAAGCTTGAACGTCGACCCAAAGATCATGATAACAACAGTTCATGTTGGCATCAACGACAGCATGAATGGTTAGACTCTCAGACCCTACGATCTTCATGTCCTAATATCGATAATGAAACAGAAATTTCCAAACACGTCCGTCTTCATATCCTCAATCATGCCTGCCTGCTCTGGTGCTGGGCGTCGCTTGGCACACAACAACAGAATTCTCAACATACTGTGCCAACAAAACAACTTAAGTTTCATTGACAACACCCTGTTCTTCACTTCGGAGTCTGGAGACCCTAAGAAAAGACTTTATCGTGACCAGATCACCACCAACAAGATCGGTACCAGCATACAAGCTAAAAATATCAAATACCCCGCTCTAGCACAGCAGGACAGATGACGCTGAGCATAAAGCACCGAGAACAGGTAAAAAACAATCTAACACACGGGTGACCATCTCTCCTCTGATTACGCAACCCCCGTGTCCTCCAAAACCTCATAACCTGCCCCCATACCAACTCCAGCTCCAGCTCCTTTATCCTCTATCTCTATCTATCTATGCCTTTGACCCCTCGTGGAGCATAGGCCGCCAACAAGAGCTCGCCAGGCAGTTCGGTCCTGGGCCACTCTTTCCAACTGTCTCCATGTCTGGTTCATTATTTTGATGTCCGTGTCCAGACTTCGGCGCCAGGAGTTCCTTGGTATCCCTCTCCTCCTTTTACCCTGTGGGTTCCATGTTAGGGCTTGCCTTGTAGTGCTGGATGTGGATTTCCGTAGGGTGTGTCCGATCCATCCCCATCTTCTTCGTAGGATGTCGTCTTCCACTGGTTGCTGGCCTGTTCTCTGCTGCAGTTCTTGGTTACTTATGGTATCTGGCCATCGTATTTGTAGAATCCTTCTAAGGCATGTGTTAATAAATGTCTGGATTCGTTTCATGATCGTAACAGTAGTTCTCCACGTTTCTGAACCGTATAGCAGAATGGGCTTTATCATGGTGTTAAATACTCTGATCTTCAATTTAATTGACAAGGCTGAAGTTCCCCATATTTTCTTCATCTGATGGAATTTTACTCTTGCCTTGCCCATTCTTGCTTTTACATCAGCTTCTGTTCCTCCCTGCTTGTCTATCACACTTCCCAGATAAGTAAACTTTTCAACCTCTTCCAGTTCCTCTCCTTCCAATATAATGGGCATTTCGTTGACCTAATTTACTCTAAGAACTTTACTCTTTCCCTTGTGGATGGTAAGGCCTAGTCTTTATCCTCTCCATATGACTAATTCTTTTCCTATGACTCCACGTTCCCGCCCTTCCCACTCGGCAGCCGCAACCATCCAGTCAAACTACTGCTAACACAACCCAGAATCTACCACACCCGCCAACCATCCAGTCAAACTACTGCTAACACAACCCAGAATCTACCACACCCGCCAACCATCCAGGCAAACCACTGCTAACACAACCCAGAATCTACCACACCCGCCAACCATCCAGTCAAACTACTGCTAACACAACCCAGAATCTACCACACCCGCCAACCATCCAGTCAAACTACTGCTAACACAACCCAGAATCTACCACACCCGCCAACCATCCAGTCAAACTACTGCTAACACAACCCAGAATCTACCACACCCGCCAACCATCCAGTCAAACTACTGCTAACACAACCCAGAATCTACCACACCCGCCAACCATCCAGGCAAACCACTGCTAACACAACCCAGAATCTACCACACCCACCGCAGTAGAATGAAGATTTACATTATCTCATGCAGTTCAGCCCAGCAGCTTTAAGCCAAGCCTTCATGATGTCTGTCATCCACAAGTAACACATGTCAGCGATATTGAGACAATAGGAACTGTGACATTTCATGAAATATCTTGTTATTCAATTAATTATCATTGTAACTGTACCATCACTACTAAATAATAATGGAGATACAATGAGGGAAACTAAAAGGAGGACATCTATGGCTCTTCAGAAAGTAAAACAACTAAAGAATCTGTGGAGAGGAGCAGACAGAACTACAAAAATAAGATTTTTAAGGGCATGCATCTTTCTCATCGCAACATACGCCTGTGAGACCTGGACACTTAACAAAACAGCTGAGAAACTCATAAATACCTGTGAATGTAAATGCTACAGAAGAGTTCTTCAAATATCGTGGACACAAAAAAGAAAACATATGTCTATACTACAAGAGCTTAATACTGAAGAAGGCGGGCTAGTAAAGAGGATTAAAGAGAGAAAACTTAAATATTTTGGACACATTAAACGTCATGATAATTTAGAGAAGACCATTTTGAAAGGATACATAATGGGAAAAAGAAAAAGAGGAAGACCAAAACGAAGATGGCTGCAATACATCGTTGACGATCTGCAGATGAATGCAGCAGCAGCAGGCCATCTTGCTCACAACCGAGAGGCCTACAGGAGCGCTGTTTGGGAGGCAAAGTTCCGCAAGAGACATGCAAATGAATTAATGAATGAACTGTACCATAATAGTTGTAGAAAATGGCCCATATAGTTGATGAGTGGCTTCGAAAGTATGGTCTCAGAATTGGTCATTTAAACATTTACCACCTGTTAGGGAAACTTTCTGAGCCAACTAACATAGTTAATGATAACTTCCATGTCTTTGGCTTTTCAGAAAGTCGTCTAAACAAAAAAACATAACTGACGAGGACATT
The DNA here is from genome assembly GCA_009760885.1 of Achatina immaculata. NCBI lineage: Eukaryota > Metazoa > Mollusca > Gastropoda > Stylommatophora > Achatinidae > Lissachatina > Lissachatina immaculata. Next base: position 32,872,638 of record CM019716.1, on the reverse strand, counting down.
AGGATAGATGGTTATAATTTACTTCGACGTGACCCTACTAGGAAGCTTGAGACAGGAATTGTTGTTTATGTTACCACAGCCATACACTCTTGCCATAGAACAGACGTTGAGACACCAGATATTGAATGCATATGTATGGAAATAAAACTTCCAAAGCAAAGCCCAATCTTAATCGGGTTTCTATATAGTAATCCACATGCAACAGCATAGTGGTATGATCACTTTACAAGTATGATGGAGTATGTTTTATCATTTAAGTATAAGGATATAACTGTTCTTGGAGGTTTCAATATTGATTACAAACAATCAAATACTATGTGAAATGATATTGTTTTATCATACAGCTTATCCCAAATTATCACTAAACCTACCAGAGTAACTGAAACATCATCCACACTAATAGATCACATATATCTAGAAAACATTATGGAATGTAAAGTCCCTCACACATCACTGAGTGATCATTATCAAGTCTGTTACACACACGACATGGCTTGAAAATTCCCAAAAATTAACACTTGAATGATGTAAATCCTTCCCCTAAAGAGAGAAAACTTAAATATTTTGGAGACATTAAACGTCATGATAATCTAGAGAAGACCGTCTTGGAAGGGTATATAATGGGAAAAAGAAAGAGAGGAAGACCAAGGCGAAGATGGCTGCAAGACATCGATGATAATCTGCAAATGGATGCATCAGCAGCGGGCCATCTTGCTCAGAACCGAGAGGCCTACAGGAGTGCTGTTAGGGAAGCAAAGTTCCGCAAGGTGCATGCAAATGAATTAATGAAATCCTTCCCGTGCCGTTAAACGTCACATAGGGCTCGTATGGTAGTTTGCCAAGATGTCCTGTTTTCGGCAAGCTTTTCAACTTCATCAAGGGATGTTATTCCCACTAAAATGGCTCTCTTAACAATGTCCTCTTTAGAGTTTCACGTAGTCGACCTCTTTTTCTTCGGCCTTTTGTGTTCCATTTGATAGCTTGTTTTTGGATTCTCTGGTTGTTAAAATACACATACCAGTATTAAATTTAGAAATTGTAACAAATTCAACTTAGAGTAATTTCTGAAAGAGTTACAATCAGAACCTCTAGATCATGTGTACCAACTAACTGACCCTGATAAGGCCCTGGAATACTGGATAAAAACCTTCGGGAATATATTTGATAAGCATGTTCCTATTAAAGAAGTCAGAGTTAAACATCAAGTGAAGTTCCCCCTGGATAACACCTGAGATATTGCAAATCATGAGGGAAGGGGATCAGGCCTACAAAAATAAGGAATTCACTAGCTACCAATTACTTAGAAAGAGTTCAATAATTAATTAGGCAAGAAAAGAGAAATTACTTTAGGAACTTAGTTCAGAATAAATCAGACTCTCTGGAAAACAATTAACATTTTAGCAAACAAGAGAAAACAGTCTGACTTGCAGAGTTATAATCATGTGCCCACATGTGAAGAGTTCAGCAATCACTTCAGAGAAGAAGTCAATATCTTAAAATCTTCACTACCAACCTCTACTTTTGATTTAAGCGAATTAAATACATTTATAGGTAGAAAATGTGCAAATCTAATGCAACTCAGTATCCCTTTCATGTCAATTAGTGAAGTTTACAATTATCTTTCATCTTTAAATAACAACACAGCAGGATTTGATGAAATTAGCAACAAAGATATTACGCTAATCAGCCCCTGTAATTACAGATAGATTAACATACATTTAAAATCAATGCATTGCGCATTGTCATATTCCTCAGGCTTTTAATATTGCAAAAGTATATCCCCTTTTTAAAAATCTGGTTCAGAGAAAAATCCCTCAAGCTATAGACAAATTTCTACTCTGTCGACTTTGTCAAAACCCCTGGAGAAACACATATAAAAAACAACCTTACAACACATGCAAGAAACTGATTTCATTGTTGACTGTCAGTCAGGTTTTAGGCCGAAACATTCCTGCCACACATCTCTCACAAAAGTGACAGAATGTTGGTCTAATATAAATGATAATAAATTATGTGGTGCAGTCTTTGTTAACTTAAAAAAAACCATTTGACATGACTGATCATGAAATCCTAGTTAGAAAGCTTGAGACTTATAAATTACACCCTGACTTGACAAAATTTATTATCTTTCCAACAGACAGCAGGTAGTTTGGCTCAAAAACTCTAAGTCAAGTTAATCTATGGTTGATAATGGCGTTCCAGGGGATCTATTCTTGGCTCTCTCCTGTTTACCATCTACATCAATGATCTTCCACTTCATCTAAAAAAAGTCATCCTGTGACCTCTTTCCGGATGGCCGCACAGTTTACACTAGTGACAATGCCTGTATTAACCTTGAGTCAACTCTTCAAATTAAAATAAACAGTCTAATTAACCGGAGCAACAACAACAGAATGATAATAAACACCAGCAAAACAATATCCATGCTCATTACAACAAGACAGAAATTAATAAATTCACCAACAACATTACAGCTCCACACTGGAACTTCACAAATAGAGAATGTTAGTGAACATAAAACTCTAGGCCTCATGATTGACCACCACTCCGCTGGAATCATCATGTAGACAATCTAATCAAACTCATTGCTCAAAAAGTTTACCAGTTTACTAAAATTAAACATTTTCTTGACGTAGGCACACAAAAAAAAAAACTACATATCACAGATACAAACACACTTGGAATACTGTTCCACAGTATGGGATGGTTGTTCAATGTCGAACATGAAAAGACTTTACTCACTTCAAAAACGAGCATTAAAGCTTATAGATGACAAACATGAAGCACATATTACAAATAAGGACAAACATCTTGATATTCTACCTCTCAAGAAGAGACTCCTTTTCAACAAGGTCAAGTTAATTCATAAAATTCTATCGCACAATGCTACACCATATCTGTGGTCGTTGTTCAAATCCAACCCAAAACACAGTCAACGCTTTAGCAATTGTATTCTCCCAAAAACAAGGCCTTACATGTTTTTAAAAAAAAAAGCTTCTCTTACTCAGCTGCCCACCTTTGGAATGCCCTACCACCTCATGTAAAACGTATGAGTAATATTCGTTCTTATAACTTCAAACTGTGTCAACATCTGTTTGATATGGACTATATGCCTCCCTAGGCGTAGTCTAAAGTAGTTTAAAGTACGGCTTGATTGTTATATTTTTTTAATAATGCTTTTCTAGAAATTTGTTAGCTTTGAATGAATGTAAGAATGCAAGTTTATTTCTTGCTGCATAAATCAGAGTGTAGAGTATATGGACATGAGATAAGCTTATTATTTATTTATGTAATCATTTAATTGTGTCTTCATGATTATTAATGCTCATTAACAAATGCTTAATGACTGTGACTGAATAAAAGCTGTATGTGAAGGGCAGAATGTCAGACGGGCCGGCGTGCCTATTTCTTAACCCTCTGAAAATAAAGTATGTTCGTTCGTTCTCTCAATTAGTTGTCCAGTCTAGTTAACTACCTCCCATTCTTTGTCTGTTGCTCCTTCAGTGCCAAAGACACATGGGGCTCCTGGTAGCAAGAGATTTCTATTTCTATCGGTCCTTCTCTATCTTCTTGTCTGCCTCTCATGTCAGTCCTTTGTTTACCAGTATTTTCTCTCCTTTATTTAACTGTATTGTCCTAGATACAACGCAATAGCAAAGATAAATAGTATAGATGAACGATGGGCAATGTTAAGAGATTCTATCCACCAAACTGTTAAGGAGATAATACCACCGAAAAAGAAGCCCCTGAAAATAAATAGATGACAGACGACATCTTAGGAATGATGGACAAGAGGAGGAAAAGTAAAAATAACGAAGAAAAATATAGCAAGATAAATAAAGAAATAAGACGCAAATGCAGAGAGGCAAAGGAAGTATGGTTAAATGAACAGTGCAGACAGATAGAGGACTCTCATAATAAAGACAACAAAAAAATTGCACAAAAGAATTAGTGAACTCACAGGCAGGAAAACAAAATATACCGCAGGATGCCTGAAATCAAAAGAAGATAAAATGTTAATGGGAAAAAAAGACATTGTGGACAGGTGGAGAGAGTACATCGGTGAGCTATATGGAGGAGAAAGATCAGAATTAACACCAGATACTGAAAACTGTGATGGACCACCAATACTTGAAGATGAAATCATAGATGCCATCAAACACATGAAGAAAGGAAAAGCAACTGGGGCTGATAATATAACAAAAGAAGAAATAGAGGCACTAGAGGAGACAGGAATAAAAATAATAACCAAGTTACTGAATTACATTTGCAACAGTGGTTATATGCAGTATGACCTGCATAAATCCACGTTTAAAGCACTATCAAAGAAACCAGGTGCAAAGGAATGTGATGACAACAGGACTATCAGCCTCTTATGCCACATAACGAACCTACTTCTGAGAATTATATATAAGGAAAAAGATAAAAACGGAAATAGCAGATGAACAGTTTAGATTTGTTGAAGGAAAAGGAACACAATGCCATTTATGATTTACGAACACTAACAAAAAGAGCTTTAGAAGTACAGAAAGATCTCTACTTATGCTTCATTGATTACACCAAGGCATTCGACAAGGTGAAACATAATGAAATTATTAAAATGCTTGAAGACATCAATATAGATGGCAAAGACCTGAGGATTGTAAAACATCTATACTGACAGCAAGAAGCAGCAGTTCGAGTTGAAAATAGAATTGGAAAATATCAACCTATAAAACAAGGAGTGCGACAAGGATGTGTACTATCTCCAGACCTTTGTTCTCTGTACAGCGAGAATATTCTAAGAACGATCATCACAGAACCAGGCACACAAATTGGAGGATACAATATTAACAACCTTCGGTATGCTAACGACAAAGTACTGATAGCTGAGAACCAACAAGACCTGCAAAATCTCTTGGATAAAGTCGCCAAATAAAGTGAACAGAAAGGCCTTACTTTGAATATCAAAAAGACAGAGACTATGGTTATATCTAAGAAACAGAATCCACCAACATGCAGTATAAAATTAAACGGAACCATTCTAAAGCAGGTGCAGAAATTCAAATACCTTGGAGCAGTAATAACTTCAGATTGGAAATGCAGAACAGAAATTAGGAACAGAATAGGCCAAGCAAAGACTGCATTTCAGAGAATGAGAAACATATTATGCAACACATCCTTATCAATGAATGTTAGAAAACGAGTACTAAAATGCTATATTGAACCTATCTTGTTATATGGAAGTGAATCATGGACAAAAGGCAGGTCTGCACAAAAATCACTGGAAGCAGCAGAAATGTGGTTTATTAGAAGAATGTTGCGAATCCCCTGGACAGCAAATATAACTAATGAAGAATGTATGGGAAGAGCTGGAGAGACAAAAAATCTTGTCAAAAAGATAAGAGAGAGATGCAATGTACTTTCATAGGACATGCAATGAGAAGAGGGGGCATTGAAAATATTATAACAACATGAAAAACAGAGGGAAGAAGATCCAGAGGAAGACAAAGAAAAATGATACTGGACAGTCTGACGGGATGATGTGAGAAGAGATCACCAACTAAGCTGATGGCCTGCATGAAGTATCGTGTACTCTAGATAATTATAATAGCCAACGCCAGTCGGCACGCCACCTGATGATGATGATGATGAAGATTTAACTATATTCACTGTCCTATGTTTATCAGTATTTTCCCTGCTGTATTTAATTATATTCACTGTCCTATGTTTACCAGTATATCCTATGCTGCATTTAATTATATTCACTGTCCTTTGTTTTCCAACTGACTCGGGTCTAATGCAGCATCTGCTGGTCGGGACGGCATCTTCACATATGATGTTTTTATGATATCTTTCACTTCATCCATCCACCTTATTCTCGAGCGTCCTGGGCTTTCTGGGAGATTCCATTCTGTTGCTGTTAGCTCTTGCCATTGATTGAACGTCCCCTAAGTCTGGACAATTTACAGACCTGTGAGCCCAATTCTTCATGCTTTCATAATAAAGATCTGTCTATCTATCTATCTATCTATCTATCTATCTATCTATCTATCTATCTATCTATCTATCTATCTATCTATCTATCTATCTATCTATCTATCTATCTATCTATCTATCTATCTATCTATCTATCTATGTTATAGATTCTTATTGCAAGAACTGAAAGTAAAGGTTTTGATACTGACTGCACCTACCACATAGTAGCCTGGTAGATGTTCATTAATGTGCAAGACTGTGAGAGTAGCTTGTTGCAAGTATGTAGTTATTTTCTGTACTGAACTTGTGGGTAAGAGTGAAACATAACAGGTTTGTTAGTTCAGTTTTAATCATGTTTATTATATGCAAGTAAGAAATAACACCTTGTGGCAGAAATGCCGATGAAGTCGCTGGCAGCCATTGTTGAGGAAAAATCTGACGATGGCTGGGACATGCGCTCTGGATGACTGGCGACTCACTACCAAAAACAGCACTGAGATGAACTCCACAGGGGAACAGGAGTACGGGTAGACTAGAGGAGACATGACGAAGAAAAAAGGAGGGGATGTTGAGCAACAGAAAGCGCACGTGGTCAACAGCGGGACAAAAGGCGAAAGACGGATATTTGTGGTAAACACTTGAGAAAGCCCCGTGTGCCTTGGACACTAAAGGTTCAGAGAGAGAGAAAGAGAGAGAGAGGGAGGGAGAGAGAGAGAGAGAGAGGGAGAGAGAGAGAGATTATATACAAAGCATATTTGTAGTGACTGATGTTGAATGTCTGGAACTGAGAGAAAGTTAAATGATAAAGAGCAAAATCTCAGACGGGCTCGTCTTCCCAATTCTTCACCCTTTACACATAAAGTTCAGTAATTGAATAAAGTTACAATAAACTAACTGACATTACACTGTGTTTGTGTCAGTGTCTACTCCGGACGTAAAGGCAATACATAATTTACAATTGCTTCTCTTAGAGTTCCTCAGTATCACATAACATTACAAGCTATCAATGTCATATCGAAGTCAAAACAACAGGCCAGCGTGGTTGCCTTTACCACAGAAGCAAATATGATTTTCTGCTAACAGCCATCAAACAATGTCACTCGGATGACAGAAGTCGCCTAGAGTTGAGAATGACTACATTCAGGAATATGAGACAGTGGAACCACATGGTTTAAAGTCTCAATTCAGTTACACATAACATTCCTTTCTCCCACAAGCACATTCCCTCTGCATCAAATTCCACTCCTTTCTCACTTGCTACACATATTTCAAAACATACTCACGGAGGTTGTAGATTACAACCCCTCTACCTTAAATTAAAATAATCTATTCCATCTTCTCTCGGATAGATTACCATTCTACCAGTCTCTCACCTTTCGCGGTTCCTCCCCCCCCCCACCTCCCCCCTTAAGACCCACCTATCAGACATTACAAGTCTCCATTTAAACATTCTCAACACTCAACCATACGCATTTCTGGACACAACCTCTTACAAGTCACAGCTAAGTGTTACATTTATTTGTTCTATTTTTTCCATTCCTACCTTTTACATAGCATTCATTGTATCTTCTTTCTCTATTTCTTCACCCTCTGTGTGTATGGGGTGGGGGCGGTGGGGTGGGGTGGGGTGGGTGTGTATGTGTGTGTGTTTTTTTTTAATGATTAAGGTTCACACCGAAACCTGTGCTCGTTAAGTAATAAAACTGTTCCTACTTTTTTTTTCTAGTATATACATTTTATTATCGCTTTACTGCAGTGGCTTGGTGTATATTTATGTGCTTAGCTGACCATACTTATACACTAGTTATTCGTGTGTTACTAAGAAGAGATCAAATGCGAAATGAAATAATCCAACACACGGTGGAAACACCTGTCAAGGAACAAACCAGCGGCAAGTGCATACAGCTCGAAAACATCTGGACATAGAGCACGACCAAGGAAAAAGTGGATAGATGGGATGAAGGACACACCGAGGAAACACTACATGACAGCTACCCAGGCCTCTCTCATTGCTCTGGACCGATTTTCCAAAACTCTCTGCGTCGATAATGGCATAAGCAGGCAGATAAGCAGAAGAAGAATGGACAGACTACTTTTGAAAAACTTTCCATGGTTTTCACATACACTGTTGTCCCTAGTCCGCATTTCACTGGGTTCATCTATGTGGTGTTAACATATAAATAATGTAAACAGATCTCAAATTATCGATCAGAACAAAATCGATCCCTTGACGTCACAAGCTTCTAACCGCAATTAACCTTCACAACAGCTAATGAGCAACTCCCCTAACCACAGTTAACCTTCACAACAGCTAATGAGCAGCTCCCAATTATTTATTCAACTTGAACAGTTTATTTAAGTGTTAAAGATGAAAGATGTAATTCCAGCGCTTTCATTTTGATGAAGTTTGGCACCATGTCATCACGCCACACATAATCATGTCATTTTTTTAAAGGGTAAACGGAAGCAGAAATTTAAGTTCACAGAGTCCTAGTGATTCAGTGTCCAAGTGATTAAGTGTCCGAGTGATTAAGTGTCCAAGTGATTAAGTGTCCGATTGATCTAAGTGTTGATTAAACATCTCCCGTACACTAAATATTAGTGAAGTCTTCTTCGTGAAGAAGATATGTGATTTTTATCGAAAGTTTACATGCACACACTTTAAAACCAACTTCAGTGGCCACAAGAAACGGCATGGCAATATCTTTCCTTTATATCACCGGTTGTCGGCGTGGATTTTTGTCACAAACTGAGGTGACCTCCATGACGAATTCCTGCAAAATGTTCAAGAGTAATGCGCAAAAGAATAATGCATAGAGTAGGGATAATCTTGAAGCAAGTTTTAAAAACAAAGGGCTTTTAAAACAATAATACTTCACTTGGTGATGTGGACCTTGCCCCACCTAGTCTGGCTGATGTGGCACGGGTCGACCTAGTTTTCGTGGAGTCTGCCCACCCCCTTGCTCTTTAGGTCCACTCAGGACTGAAAAACAATTGTCGCCGTTAACATGCCCCCCCCCCCCTTTTCCAATCTGACACGATGCTGTGCCCGCATCGATTGCAAAGAACATAAGCTAGGAGTTCCAAGGAAAAACATAAGCTCGGAGTTCCAGGGAAAAACATAAGCTAGTTGTTCCAGGGAAGAACATAAGCTAGGAGTTCCAGGGAAGAACATAAGCTAGGAGTTCCAGGGAAGAACATAAGCTAGGAGTTCCAGGGAAGAACATAAGCTCGGAGTTCCAAAGAAGAACATAAGCTAGGAGTTCCAGGGAAGAACATAAGCTAGGAGTTCCAAGGAAGAACATAAGCTAGGAGTTCCAGGGAAGAACATAAGCTAGGAGTTCCAGGGAAGAACATAAGCTCGGAGTTCCAGGGAAGAACATAAGCTAGGAGTTCCAGGGAAGAACATAAGCTAGGAGTTCCAGGGAAGAACATAAGCTCGGAGTTCCAGGGAAGAACATAAGCTAGGAGTTCCAGGGAGGAGTATAAGCTCGGAGTTCCAGGGAAGAACATAAGCTCGGAGTTCCAGGAAGGAGGAAGAAGTAATAGTAGTCAACCGACCATAATGTCAGATGGTAATCATCATCATCATGATGTCCCGTGCCAACTGGCGTTGGGTATTATGCTTCTCCAGAGTACACGAAAGACATCAGTATAGACGGCAAAGACCTAAGGATTGTAAAACATCTATACAAGCAGCAAGAAGCAGTAGTTCAAGTTGAAAATAGAATTGGAAAATATCAACCTATAAAACAAGGGGTGCGACAAGGATGTGTACTATCTCCAGACCTTTTTTCTCTGTATAGTGAGAATATTTTAAGAACAATCATCACAGAACCAGGCATAAAAATTGGAGGATACAATATTAACAACCTTCGGTATGCTGACAACACAGTACTGATAGCTGAGAACCAACAAGACCTGCAAAATCTCTTGGATAAAGTCGCCAAAGAAAGTGAACAGATAGGCCTTACTTTGAACATCAAAAAGACAGAGACTATGGTTATATCTAAGAAACAGAATCCACCAGCATGCAGTATTAAATTAAACGGAACCATTCTAAAGCAAGTGCAGAAATTCAAATACCTTGGAGCAGTAATAACTTCAGATGGGAAATGCACAACAGAAATTAGGAAAACAGAATAGGCCAAGCAAAGACTGCATTCCAGAGAATGAGAAACATATTAACTAACACATCTTTATCAATGAATGTTAGAAAATGAGTTCTAAAATGCTATATTGAACCTATCTTGTTATATGGAAGTGAATCATGGACAATAGGCAAGTGTGCACAAAAATCATTGGAAGCAGCAGAAATGTGGTTTATTAGAAGAATGTGGCGAATCCCCTGGACATCAAAAATAAATAATGAAGAATGTATGAGAAGAGCTGGAGAGACAAAAAAACCTTGTCAAAAAGATAAGAGAGAGAGACAATGTACTTTCATAGGACATGCAATGAGAAGAAGGGGCATTGAAAATATTATAACAACAGGAAAAATAGAAGGAAGAAGATCAAGAGGAAGACCAAGAGAAATGATACTGGACAGTCTGACGGGATGGTGTGAGAGGAGATCACCAACTGAACTGATGGCCTACATGTGACTTGCATTACATAGAACTCTAGCCGTGGCCTGTATTTTTACTCTGTGACTTGTATTAAGAGAATTAAACAAAGAAAGCTTAATTATTTTGGATACATTAAACGCCATGATAATTTAGAGAAGACCGTATTGGAAGGATACATAATGGGGAAAAGAAAGAGAAGAAGACCAAGGCGAAGATGGCTGCAAGTCATTGTTGATAATCTGGAAATGGATGCATCAGCAGCAGGGCATCTTGCTCACAGAGAGGCCTACAGGAGTGCTGTTAGGGAGGCTCCACAAGGGACATGCAAATGAATGAATGAATGAATGAATGACTTGTATTACATAGAACTCTAGCTATGACCTGCATTTTTACTCTATGACTTGTATTACATAGAACCAAACAACTGGTACCTCAGTGTCAACTTTCACTTTACTTTTTTAATCATTTTCAAGTAAAAAAATATATATATATTTTGTATTTGCATTTTTTAAAAACTTGACACTAAGTACCTAAGCTTAAGTCTTCTTCTTCTTCTTTATCTTTCCGAGCCATTAAGGCTCGTTCCTGCAGATAAAGTTCGCCTCCATTCCTCCCTACCCCAAGTCTTCTCTCTCCAGTTGGTAACACCAATTTCCTGTATATCCTCTTCCATATTGTCTCTCCATCTCTGTCTTGGTCTAATTCTCGGTCATGTTTCCTTCATCTCTTGTACATGCCATCATTTTCTTTTGTCTGTTCTCTTCCATCCTTTCTACATGACCCGACGAGCGTAATCTATTCATTTTCAAGCGGTTTATAATCCGCTTTGATTTTAAATAAGCCGTTAAATTCAGTGCACTTTATAGATCTCCTTTCCCATTTGTTGGTATCCTTTAAGCTTAAGCCTGTTCCGCCTGAATACATAATCGGCCGCTACTTTCATGGTGTGTCTGGGTGGGGTCAACGTATTACAGTAAACGATGACTCTCATACCTGACAGGCTTGGCAAGCAATTGCCAACCAAGAACCTGTCTTAACCAGCGCCATCTTAACAGGATTGTGGGCCTTTGGAAAACCAATGTACTGAGGGTCATTAACCACCCATTCAAGGGAATATAAAAACATGACATAGAGCTCGTTTCCTCTTTTATGATGTACTCTTATAAGTACGCTTCTTTTCCTTCTTGAAAAAAAAAAATGTACAGTGCTTGGAAGTTGTTTTCTTTTTATCATATACAGGGTCCGGCATAAAGCATAGCTGGATTTAACTGACGTCGTGCGCAGAAACTTAACACGTGTGGGAAAAACATGACGTCATAGATAAGCAGACAAACGGTCATTTTTAACAATGGCTTCTTGGCAAACACAACATCGCGCATTCACCGTTAAAACTTATTTTAAAAGTGGAGAATCGTCTATTACTGTACAACGAAAGTTTCGTTGCCATTTTGAGTTGCATCCCTGTAATAATGTTCCCGATCGGAGGACAAAACAATTTTGAGTTGGGTCAAAAAAATTAAGGAAACCGCTAATGGGGTTAATAACAAGTCTACTGGTCGTCCAAGAACTCAACAGACACCTGAAAGAATTCAAGAAGTCCGCAACGCATTGCTTCGTAGCCCTCGGCGATCAGCTGTTAGGAACGCTTGGCACCTGGCATCCTCTTACTGTTAATAGTGATCTGTATGTGCAGATGCTAACTGAATACTTCATTCCAGACTTGGCCAATAGAAATAAGAGACTAATATGGCTTCAACAAGATGGAGGAACTGGCCACACAGCCCGTCAGTCCATGGCCATGCTGCGACAAGCATTTCCCAATCGTCTTATTTCCAGATTTGGGGATATTCATTGGCCGTCATGGTCACCGGATTTATCGACCGCAGATTTCTTTTTGTGGGGGTATCTCAAGAACACGGTGTATGCTAGTCGACCACAGTCAGCTGCAGACCTAAAAGATCGAATCCGACACTCATCATCATCAGGTGCTGTGCCGACTGGTGTTGGCTATTATGCTTCTCCAGGGTACACGATCCTTCATGCAGGCCATCAGCTCAGTTGGTGATCTCTTCTCACACCATTCCGTCAGACTGTCCAGTATCATTTCTCTTGGTCTTCCTCTTGATCTTCTTTCCTCTATTTTTTATGTTGTTATAATATTTTCAATCCCCCTCTTCTCATTGCATGTCCTATGAAAGTACATTGTCTCTTTCTTATCTTTTTGACAAGGTTTTTTGTCTCTCCAGCTCTTCTCATACATTCTTCATTAGTTAGTTTTGATGTCCAGGGGATTCGCAACATTCTTCTAATAAATCACATTTCTCCTGCTTCCAATGATTTTTGTGCACACTTGCCTATTGTCCATGATTCACTTTCATATAACAAGATAGGTTCAATATAGCATTTTAGGACTCGTTTTCTAACATTCATTGATAAGTATGTGTTGCATAATATGTTTCTCATTCTATGAAATGCAGTCTTTGCTTGGCCTATTCTGTACCTAATTTCTGTTCTGCATTTCCCATCTGAAGTTATTACTGCTCCAAGGTATTTGAATTTCTGCACCTGCTTTAGAATAGTTCCGTTTAATTTTATACTGCATGTTGGTGGAATCTGTTTCTTAGATATAACCATAGTCTCTGCCTTCTTTATGTTTAAAGTAAGGCCTTTCTGTTCACTTTCTTTGCCCACTTTATTCAAGAGATTTTGCAGTTCTTGTTGGTTCTAAGCTATCAGTACTGTGTCGTCAGCATACCGAAGGTTGTTAATATCCTCCAATTTGTATGCCTGGTTCTGTGATGATCGTTCTTAGAATATTCTCGCTGTACAGAGAAAAAATGTCTGGAGATAGTACACATCTTTGTCGCACCCCTTGTTTTATAGTTTGATATTTTCCAGTTCTATTTTCAACTCGAACTGCTGCTTCTTGCTGCTAGTATAGATGTTTTACAATCCTAAGGTCTTTGCCGTCTATATTGATGTCTTCATGCATTTTAATAATTTCATTATGTTTCACCTTATCAAATGCCTTGGTGTAGTCAATGAGATCTTTTTGTACTTCTAAAGCTCTTTCTGTTATTGTTCGTAAAGCATAAATGGCATTGTGTGTTCCCTTCCCTGCAACAAATCTAAACTGTTCATCTGCTATTTCCATTTTTATCTTTTTCTTTCTTCTTCTCATAATGATTCTCAGAAGTAGGTTCGTTATGTAACATGAGAGACTGATAGTCCGGTGGTCATCACACTCCTTTGCACCTGGTTTCTTTGGTAGTGATATAAACATTTATTTAAGCAGATCACTTGGCATATAACCACTGTTGTAAATGTCAATCAGTAACTTGACTATTATTTTTATTCATATCTCCTCTAATGCCTCTATTTCTTCTATTGTTATATTATCAGGCACAGTTGATTTTCCTTTCTTCATGTGTTTGATGGCATCTATGATTTCATCTTCAACTATTGGTGGTCCATCACAGTTTTCATTATCTGGTGTTAATTCTGGTCTTTCTCCTCCATATAGCTCACCGATGTACTCTGTCCACAATGTCTTCTTTTCTCATTAACATTTTACCTTCTTTTGATTTGAGACATCCTGTGGTATAATTTGTTTTCCTGCCTGTGAGTTCAATAATTCGTTTGTGCATGTTTTTGCTGTCTTTATTATGGGAGTCCTCTATTTGTCTGCACTGTTCATTTAATCACACTTCCTTTGCTTCTCTGCATTTGCGTCTTATTTCTTTATTTATCTTGCTATATTTTTCCTCGTTATTTTTACTCCTCCTCCTCTTGTCCATTAGTCCTAAGACGTCGTCTGTCATTTATTTATTTTTAGAGGCTTCTTTTTTTATGGTATTATCTTCTTAACAGTATGGTGGATAGAATCTCTTAACATTGCCCATTGTTCATCTATACTATTTATCTTTGGTATTGCATTGTATCTATTTGTTATTATAACTTTTTATTGTTGTCGCAGTTCTTGGTAATTTTTAAGGAGTTCTATATTCAGTGCTGATTTGTTGTTGTTGTTTTTTTTTTCGGCACGAGTGTACTTAAGAATTTCCTCCACCAAAAATAATCTTGGCAGCCTCCCTTTGACGTAAACGGGTCATTACCGTACCTGTCAAAAGATACCTTCCAAGTGACAGATGAAATCTCTCAGTTACCATGCTTCTATAATTCAAACTAATAATCAGCAATAATCATTAGATAAATTTACGACATGACCCTTAGAATTGTAGGGCCCTGGACAATTGCCCATTTTACGCAGGCGTAAAGACGGTATGGACCTCTCCGTTGGTACCTCAAGTAAAAGGTCTAGCCTGGCTAAAGGGGCAGGGATTGCCACCATAGTCGTCCTTGGGGGTGGAGTCTGCTAAAGAAGTATTACACACAGCTTGCTCTTTAGTCTATTCAGGGACTAAAAACGCCGTAACCCTCTCTCAATCCGACACGATGCTGTGCCTCAATATCTTCTTAGCATCGACAGCAAAGAACATGAAGCTCGCAGTTCCAGAAAAGAAGAAGAATAAGAATTATTATTACCAGTTTACCAGTCTCTGTGAAACCCACTGCCGTGGTAGAGACAAAGGCTGTGGGAGTAAACCCTGAAAGAAAATACTGAAAAATGAGCCCTAAAGCAGTATGTGGTTAGGTTCTATTGTCTATCTTCTAACATCCCTTGCAATTCTACTAGATTTTTCAAAGAACATTCTTTTTTGTGGACAGTAATACTGTGTCATCAGCATATCTAATCTTTGATATTTCATAACCTCCAATTGTTATGGCATCGTAATATTCTTTGTCTAAATCTTCTCTAACATGCCTCATTATATTTTCAGTATACAAGTTAAATAAGTAAGGTGACAATATACACCCCTGACGGACCCTTGTTTTATGTCAAACCAAGATGTTTCACCATTTATTCTTACTGCTGATTGTTGGTCTAGATACAGCAGTGATGTTAATTGTATTAACTGTGTTAGAAATGGGTTTCTTGGTATATTTCCAGAAGATAGTTTGCCATAATAATTGGAGGTTATGAAATACCAGAGATTAGATATGCTGATGACACAGTATTACTGTCCACAACACAAGAAGGAATGGAAAAACTAATTATGTCAGTCCGTAAGAACAGCGAAGAGCAGAACCTCTATCTTAATGTAAAGTTAACTAAATTGATGACAACTGACAAAACAAACAAGGCAGCTGAAATATATATCAATGAGGAAAAAATGGAAGAAGTGGAAAGTTTTGAATATATTGGATCACTGCTAACTAATAATGGAGATACAATGAGGGAAAGTAAAAGGAGGCCACCTATCGCTCTTCAGAAAGTAAAACAATTAAAGAATCTGTGGCGAGGAGGAGACAGAACCATAAAAATAAGATTTTAAAGGACATGCATCTTTCCCATCGCAACATACGCCTGTGAGACCCGGACACTTAACAAAATAGCTGAGAAACACATAAATGCCTTTGAATGTAAATGCTACAGAAGAGTTCTCCAAATATCGTGGACACGAAAAAGAACAAATATATCTATACTACAAGAGCTTAATATTGAAGAAGGCTGGCTAGTAAAGAGGATTAAAGAAAGAAAACTTAAATATTTTGGACACATTAAACGTCATGATAATTTAGAGAAGACCGTATTGGAAGGATACATAATGGGAAAAAGAAAGAGAGGAAGACCAAAACGAAGATGGCTGCAAGACATCGTTGACGATCTGCAAATGGATGCATCAGCAGCAGGGCATCTTGCTTACAACCGAGAGGCCTACAGGAGTGCTGTTTGGGAGGCAAAGTTCCGCAAGGGATATGCAAATGAATGAATGATCCTTTTTTTTTTTGCTCTGGAGCTGATTAATAGAATCAGAGGGACATGGGAAAACAAAATGGGCAAAGCACATTCAGGTTACTGGTTACCGAATCGAAGGAGTATGAGAAGAACTATTCAGCAAAGTGATAACCCATAACTGAGAGTCCCATCTTGTTATCGTTGCTCTCTTATGTTGAAGTTACTGTTGCATTAACCCGGAAGTGAAAACAAATAGGAGGCCAGTTTTGAAACGTTTGAAAACGTCCGAAGACGGTTTTGTTCTCTGTAAGGTTTCATTGTCCTTATATTATAGTGTAATGCCTTATATTTTCTCCAGAAGCAGCACTCCAGTTTCTATTCGTTTATTGTTCGACTTTCACAAGAATATAGCAATATAAGCAGCGTAATAATAGCAACAGTAATGCTCTTTTTAATGTCACATTCATGTCGTTAAAAGTTGCCTTTGCCTTTCATATTTTTGAAAGTTAAATTGACAAGTTAAACTTTAACCTTCATATAATTGCAGGAAGTTTTTTTTTTTTTGCTCTTAAAATTGTCTTTTGATTGATGATTAGACATTTGCAAGGTCAGAATACTGATGTGAAAGCCTATAACATTGTTCCATAACAGAAGCAATGTTTAAAAGTCAGAAGGGACCAGGTTTTGTATGAAAATATAAAATGTTTAATTCAAACATATCCTTTGTAAAGAAAGTAGGGATAACTGAGAGAAAACTAGAATTGAAAACGTACAAGTCAGAAGAATTATAGTAGTACAATATATAAGCTTTGGGATTATACAAGTAAAATGAATGTATACTGGGTGTGTGTAATTGTTTAAAAAAATATGTTTGACTCAATTAAAATTTGAGATCAGTAAATGTTAGCTGCTTGTGGAACTTGGCAAGCATCGATTTGTGGAGCTTGCATCTAAAACTAGCACCAACCCACATAAAATTATGGGATAAGAAATGAAAAATGTAAGTTAAATTACTCTACATCTGTGCATCACTACAGTTATATACAAGGATTATAAAGACAAAGGGATTGAACAGTCAACATTCTGCTCATTATCCACACACTTTACCACTGCACCAAGTGAAGTGAAAAAAAAAATGAAACAGGAATTTTAAGAAGAATAAGAGAACCACATAAAGAGAGACAGATGAAAGAGAAATGGCTGGTGAAATCTGTATCGGGATATATATTTGATAAAGGGAAGTAAATCAGTATGGTACACAAGTTGTGCAGTGGTTAATTCTCTAGTCTCTCAAAATCAGGTCGGTTGTTCTAACCTAGTCGGAAGTGCCCCAATTCACTCCTTTGTAAAAATGATTTACAGGTGCTCTTGGAGGTAGAAAAGTGACAGTGCCCTGTCATGATACTAATCACATCACTCCCCACCCAGAACAACTGTGTTAAGAACACACTTATCTTAGCATAGTCTTTGTGAGACAGGGAACATAGATCTGTTTGCTTAAAAACTTTGACCTAGTTTTGTAGCCAAGAAACCTGTAGCAGTCAACACTAATTGTAATTGTTATTTTTATAAAATGTAATGTCAGGTTGGTGGACAGATAGAGATATGGATATTGCTGGTAGGGGTAAGGAAAGTCTGACGTGAAAGCAATGATTCCAGGCCTGTGGGTTTCTACAACAGTGGCTGTCAGAATTAGGTAAATAAAACAGAGCCGGCAGACTATAGGTGGTGGGGAGTGGATATCGTTGAGGCACTCATTGGATTCCTCATCCCAAAGTCAGAGTGTCTCCGTGGGACTGTCTCAAAGCAGTTGGGCCTGATGTGGAGAAGGGGCTTAAGTACAGCCACCAGAGGCTGGAAAACAAAGTTTTGGCCAGGCCAGCCTGCACCACTGTCTTCATGGCAGTCCGAGCAAGACCACAGTTTGCCCTAGCAAGGAAAGATATTGAAGTCTGAGGTAATCAGCCAGAAGGCGCATCGCAAAAATTGGGGTACCATGTATTATCGCTAAAAATGTGTAAGAAGAAGAAGAAGGCATCACCTTCTAGTGAATGGTCAAGGAAGTGGGCACTAACACCTTATTCCCGCCCCAGTAGTCTTTATGGCATGCTAGGGCTACTTTGACTTTTAGTAAAGTAGTTTTAAAAATTATGAATTCAGTCATTTTACAGTTAATTGTTTAATTATTTTTATACACAAAGCAGTTTGTGAAGATGCAGGGACAGAAGCTCATAAAGTGTATGTATTGATTTCATTTGTATGAATGGCTACAAGATTACAAGCTGTGTCAAGAGCTGATTAGCTGTGATCTGTAGCAGTTCCAGTGGGGGGGGGGGGGGGGGGGGGGGGGGAAATCCAATGAAGTTTATATCTGAGGCTATCAGAGAAAGAGCAATTCATTCATTCTTTCAGCTTTCTGAGTCACTGCAGCTCATTGCTACAGACAAGATTTGTCTGCATTCCTCTCTGTCCTTAGTCTTCTCCTGCCAATTAATAGATAGAGAGAGAACAATGGAGTAGAATATTTTTTTTCCCACAGTTTTATAGATCTTTCAAATAGATCTTTTCGTCCTTGATTTTTTTTTTTCTTCAGAGTGTGGTGTCTGTAAAGAACATTCTCCAGAACTGCGGACAGGCCAAGAAAATGACCAACAAGAAAACAGTGAACCTGTCTGTTGTAAGACTGACCATCATCGCCATTATTCCAGTGCTCGTTGTTTCTCTTCAGACGGACATTGACTCGGCTCGATTTGATCAAGGCAGGAAGCAGTATGAGCTGGTACAGCAACAGTCACAGCTTCCAAAATACGGGCAGTGCTGGGTCACTGCTATGGTTGCTATTGAGTCTGGATGTCGACAGCTGAATGACATAGTTCAGACTCGTATGGCACTTGCATATCTTAATTGTTTTCTAGAGGTGGGTGGTGAAATGATGGTTACCACCAAAAAGGATTATATACATAGAGTATATCTGCATATGTCTTAAATGTAGTTTGATATAGATTTTCTCTGTTTGGGTCTTCACAAAGTGACTTGAGTTAGGTTTCCCCTATATGTGTCCTACAAACATAACTTGATATAGGTTTATCTAGCTTGCCTTGCCGTAGGAAGTGCCCTAAGAATCTGGATTGTCTTTTTCAGACTTTTGTTATTGTTTGTCTCATCTTTCCAGCCTCTCTCAAAACCTTCTCATTGGTTAGTTGATGGTCACCTCTATCTCCCAGCATTACTTCCTACACTGGACTTAAGGAGGCAGGCTAGAATGCATTGTGACAACAGGAAAGATACAAAGCAAAAGAGACCGAGGTAGACAGAGAGAAAACGCTGGATGGACTAACTAGATGGCACGCATAAAGAACCCCACCACAGCTTATAATCAGCACTCGGAGCAGGGAGTTGTGGAAAAGCATGATAGCCAAAGCCAGTCGGCAGGGCAGCGGATTGACTGATTGATAGTGGTCTTCTAAAAATAACTTGATATAGGGTTTCTTTTTTCTTTGTCAGCTGTCCCGCTGTTTAATTTATTTTAACTTGTTTAATTTCTGCTGTGCAATGAATATAAACCATTAATTTAAGGTTAATTACAGGCTTCTAGGTGTCTGAATTTAATGTAGCTGAGATTCAGATCCCACCAAGTGTCAGGTCTTTTCTTAAACAGCCTATGATTTTCTTAAGTAATGTCATGCTTTGCCCCTGTCATTTGTAGAATAAGTTTGGATGCCTCACCATTGGAAAAAAAAAACTAAGAAATTTGTGCATACATTACATTAGATTAGATTAAACTCTCTGGCATAGCTGCCAGTGTATTAAGGAAAATAAATGTTCAGATAAAAATCAGTCTTATTGATTTATATTATGTCTGTGTTCAGAGAGAAAGAAATATGTACCTTTCCTCCTTTTAATGAGTTGTTGCCTGTAATTGTATAACATAGGTTCATCTTATTTCTACTGTCCTACAAGGATGAGATGCTGCCTGGAATTGTAAAACATAGGTTCATCTTATTTCTACTATCCTACAAGGATGAGTTGTTGCCTGTAATTGTATAACATAGGTTCATCTCATTTCTACTGTCCTACAAGGATGAGTTGTTGCCTGTAATTGTATAACATAGGATCATCTCATTTCTACTGTCCTACAAGGATGAGATGCTGCCTGTAATTGTGTAACATAGGTTCATCTTATTTCTACTGTCCTACAAGGATGAGATGCTGCCTGTAATTGTATAACATAGGTTCATCTTATTTCTACTGTCCTACAAGGATGAGATGTTGCCTTAATTGTATAACATAGGTTCATCTTATTTCTACTGTCCTACAAGGATGAGATGCTGCCTGTAATTGTATAACATAGGATCATCTTATTTCTACTGTCCTACAAGGATGAGATGCTGCCTGTAATTGTATAACATAGGATCATCTTATTTCTACTGTCCTACAAGGATGAGATGCTGCCTGTAATTGTATAACATAGGTTCATCTCATTTCTCTGGTCTTGCAGGTTCAGGGCAGACCTGTGTATTCATGTTCCGAAGTGGCAGAACTAAAGACGTGTGTCCAGGATATGACCGATGCAGACAAGAGCTCATTTGCAACATTTTTCACCCATACTCAGGATATCTGCTACTTTTTACAAGCCCAAGTTTGGCAGGAGCAGACGGAAGATACAATCAACAGGCTTGAAGTTGGCAGTTTAGAAGTAAGTCATCAGCTGTCCATGGCAGTTATGTTTATGATTTTTTTTTTAACAAAATGAAATGCACCGTCAGCAGACTCGATGTCAGCAGTTCACAGGTAAGTCATGATCAGGCAGACTGAATATGTTTGTCAGTTATTTGAGCTAAAATAAAATTTTGTTGCCTGGTGAGAATTGATTTCTTGTCATGTGTCCAATATCTCTTTAGTCACTGTCGCTGAAGTATCCGTTACTCATTCCTTTAAAGTTAAAGTACTGGAAACTGATGAACTGAACACTCTGTCCTTTGTAGACCCTAATTAAAAAAAAAAAAAGTCAAGAGGAGTAATGTCTGGTGAAAATAAGGCTGAACTATAACTGACAAATTTTTTCTTGATACCACAAAACATATTTGGTTTTCCCCTCTGTAGGTGCCATTTTAAAATGGATGCCAGATTAAAAGTAGGACATCTATTGCTCTTCAGAAAGTAAAACAAATAAAGAATCTGTGGAGAGGAGCAGACAGAACTACAAAAATAAGATTTTTAAGGGCATGCATCTTTCCCATCGCAACATATGCCTGTGAGACCTGGACACTTAACAAAACAGCTGAGAAACACATAAATGCCTTTGAATGTAAATGCTACAGAAGAGTTCTCCAAATATCGTGGACACAAAAAAGAACAAATATATCTATACTACAAGAGCTTAATATTGAAGAAGGCTGGCTAGTAAAGAGGATTAAAGAGAGAAAACTGAAATATTTTGGACACATTAAACGTCATGATAATTTAGAGAAGATCATTTTGGAAGGATACATAGTGGGAAAAAGAAAAAGAGGAAGACCAAAACGAAGAAGGCTGCAAGACATCATTGGCGATCTGCAGATGGACGCATCAGCGGCAGGCCATCTTGCTCACAACCGAGAGGCCTACAGGAGTGCTGTTTGGGAGGCAAAGTTCCGCAATCGACATGCAAATGAATGAATGAATGAATGAGATGCCATTTTGGTACTGGTGAATGTAGCACTACTTGTACATCTCTCTCTCTCTCTGAACCTTAAGTGCCCAGGGCACATGGGGCTTCCGCAAGGGTCCTCCACAAATGCCTGTCCTTCACCTTTTTTTCTGCTCTTGCCCAGGTGAGCCCTCTATTGCTCACCATCCTTTCTGTTGTTCTTCTCCATGTCTCTTTTGGTCTACCCTTACTTCTGTTCCCCTGTGGTGTCCATCTTAGTGCTTTTTTGGTAGTGAGTTGTCAGTCATTTGGAGCACATGTCCCAACCATCGCCAGCGTCTTTCCTCAATAATTGTTGTCAGTGGTTTCATCTGCATTTCTGCTAATAAGATGTTATTTCTTATGGTGTTTGGCCAAAATATTTTTCTAATTCTTCGTAAACATTTAGTCTGGAAAGAATTCAACTTGTTTTCTATGGTTTTGGTGATTTTCCAGCATTCACTTCCATAGAGTAGTACACTTAGAACATTACTCTTAAATATCCTGATTTTCATATTTATGCTTAGTTTTTTTTTATTTCCATAGAGTCTGCAGCATTGCAAAAGCCTGGTTTGCTCTAGTAAATCTGCTGTTGATGTCCTCTATGCTGTCTCCATTTTCTACTACTCTGCTGCCAAGGTATACAAATTCGCTAACCTCCTCCACTAACTTGTTATCTACTCTGAGTACATTTCTGTTGTTCACATTTTGCTTCATTAACTTTGTCTTTCCTACGTTGATCTTTAGTCCTATGTTGTTTGCATTCTGAATTAGCTTGTTTATTTTATCTTGCATATCTTTGTGACTGCTTGATAATAGACAAATGTCGTCTGCAAAGTCAAGGTCCTCCAGCACTGTGTCAAGGGTCCATTGTAATCCTCTGCGTTTGTCTGATGTTGCCTCCTTCATTAACCAGTCTACTGCCAAGATAAATGATGTTGGTCATAGTACACATCCCTGTTTCACTCCTGTTTGTACCTGTACATAAACAAAAAAAAAAAACGATAAAGAAATGATCCCCATAATAGCACAACACCAGTGCTTCTGTCTTGCAAAATTTTTAAGATATGATTTTTCTTAATCAGGACAGAACTTTATCATCACCTTGTGGTTTAGAATGATACGCTGGATGGCTCCAAACATTTGGATCCTATCATCATCGTGATGTTACTTTTAAGGTGTTATCATTTGAAAACTGACCTAATCTCATTATGTAGTAATGACTTTATGCTTATGTTGTTGAATGCACTTATGAAGCCTGACTGTTAATTGGCAGTTGTTGTCATATGAGCTTGTCTGCCCAGTTCTTTATACTTTGAAAATAAAGTTTTCTTTTAATGAGTTCGTCTTTGTCTTCCCATGTTCTCATTCATGAAACTATTGATTCTTTGTGTCCGGTGAGGAAGGTTGACAGAGCTTTGTCCAGCTTGGATGCACTGGTCCTAATAATTGCCATTTTTTATTCAAACAGTTCCTTCCAGAAGGAACAAGAATGGGGAAATGTAGGAAAAGTTATAAGAAAAAAAAAAAAAACTTGAGAGAGAACTCTTATAGTGAAAATAAAGCAACACAAATTACAAGTGGTAATTAAGTTGTTTTTTTTTTCCTTAAATTCTCTAACCCCATATCATTTTTCATATTGTTTCATATCTAAGGTTTGTTGTTATGTACATTTTTTTCGTTTTGATTAATGGCTGTGACCATGGCATTCTTCTGTTGTTCCTTGTACAGGATACAGGCTTTTAAGTTTGTTAATATGTCTGTATGGTGTCTGTAGGTTGCTGAGCAGTTGGAGTCCTCTCACAGACTGCAGCAGGACATACTCAGCAGTCAGAACCTCAGTCTGCAGAACCAAGAGAAGCTGATGAACCAGGCACTGAATCTCAGCGATGTCATCAATGCCTCCTCCAAGACTGTACATTCTCTGTTTGCTGATCTGAAGGTTTTTTTCTTGCTTCATGTCTTTTTTTTTTTTTTTAATGATTGTTTGATTAGTTGATGGTCATTATGCCATCTACCAACTTGAGTTCCTGGCTGGTTGGTTAGTTAATTGATGGGTCATCTCTATCTACCAGCTTGAGTTCCTGGCTGGTTGGTTAGTTGATGGTCATCTCTATCTACCAGCTTGAGTTCCTGGCTGGTTGGTTAATTGATGGTCACCTTATCTCCCAGTGTTACATCCTACACTGGACCTAAGGAGGCAAACTTTTCTGTTTCCATCATGATAAGGACACTGATTTTTATCTATAAGGCAAATTAACAGATTGGACTTCCAGTGAGAAACACAAGCAAGTGAGAGGGAGGTGTTTATTGACCCTGACCAGTTCTGTGTATAAGTATACCATTCTATGTTTGTATAAGTATACCATTCTGTGTTTGTATAAGTATACCATTCTATGTTTGTAGAATTATATCATTCTATTTTTGTAGAAGTATACCATTCTGTGTTTGTAGAAGTATACCATTCTATGTTTGTAGAATTATACCATTCTGTGTTTGTATAAGTATACCATTCTATGTTTGTAGAAGTATACCATTTTATTTTTGTAGAAGTATACCATTCTATGCTTGTAGAAGTATACCATTCTATGTTGGTAGAAGTATACCATTACTTAAGAGTCAGTTCGAGCCAAATGGTAGAAAAATAGAGGAGCCAGAGTCAGATAGTTTTATGTGAATTTGGCTCGTAGGAGTTCGTTTCACTAAACTGTGAAGTTGTAATCAGATGGTAGAAAAACTGAGGAGCCAGAGTCAGAAACAGTTTAAGCGGAGTAGGAGCTGGGAAAAGTTGATTACTGTCAGTGTAACTGACTATAGAGAAGAGGAAGCTCTAGTGCTACATAGACCCAGTTCTGATCTTTGGATGTGAAGCCTGGACAATTACTAAAGAGATACAGCATCTGGAAGCCACAGAAATGTGGTTTCTTAGAAGAAAGTTTAATGACACCATCATGGATGGTAAGAAACTCAAATGAAGAAATTTTGAGAGAGACCACTTCAAGAAAATACTAACAAGAGTCAGGAAAAAAAAAACAGTCTAAATATTAGGACATCTTGTCATGACAACAGGAAAGTTAGAGGGGGAAAGAGGCTGAGGCAGACCAGAGGATACCAGAACAACTCACAGAGCCAACACAGAACAGAGGGTTATGGAAAGTTACCACTGTCAACACCAGTAGATAGGAGTTGGGATCAGCAGATGTGCCATTTATAAAGGAGTCATTGTTAGGCCGTAGAAAAAAAAGGAGGTACCAGAGTGATTTTAGATCAGAGTAGAAACTGGTAAAAATGTTATCATTGTGAAAAAGTCGCAGTTTAGTGTTGGGCAGCAGAAAAAGAGAGGAACGAGAACTGGAAGAAACTTTGAATGAAGTTGAAGTTGGCTGATACATATTGATTCATGGAGTTGGGGGTTAGGCAGTAGAAGCATACAAGAGTTGGAGATGAAGGATTGCACTAGCACCACAGCCCTGATCCTGATAATTATTTCCTGTTATCACCACACCCATTGTAGGTGCCTATTTTGGGCTTAATCTTTGATGCATTATGTTATTGTCATTATCATTTTTATTTTCAAAGAAAAATTTAATATCGCAAACATTCTTTTACCGCTCTAAACTAAAGCTCATTAAAATTCTAATAAAATATTTTATTTTATTTGTCAAGAATTTTTATACTACCTCTGCCAGTTAAAGAGCACCTGAGTGACATAATGATTAGTGCAGGCATCTCTCATAGCAAGGTTGATGAAGGCAACCAAGGCACCCTGATGTAGGAATTGATACCTGCTTCCTGGAGCTGGGGGAGGAAAGACAACTAGGCTTGATGCTAACCACATCATCCTGTCCTGTGACAACTAGGCTTGATGCTAACCACATCATCCTGTCCTGTGACAACTAGGCTTGATGCTAACCACATCATCCTGTCCTGTGGCAGCTAGGCTTGATGCTAACCACATCATGCTGTCCTGTGGCAGCTAGGCTTGATGCTAACCACATCATGCTGTCGTGTGGCAGCTAGGCTTGATGCTAACCACATCATGCTGTCCTTTCACAACAGATTATGGAAAATATTTGCACTAAACACCAAATCACTAGGTGTTTCTATGGCATGACATGGTTTTCTTTTCTTTTTTTTTTTTTTTTTTTCTTCTGTCAGTAATGTCTTTCTAACTTTGTTTCCAGCAATCAACTCTAGAACAAAGACAGATCATTGGAGACCTTTTCGACAGGTTGTCCACATTGCAGACCACTATCCTAGGAGAGGTTTCAGGCTTCTACTCACTCTTCTACTACGTCCTGTCAATGTTTATATGTTACCTGCTCACATCCACAACTCGTACATCAGGTATTTGTAAGTGACATATCTGCAGTATTATCAGTGTAACACTCGTCCTACCATCAGCTTTTGTAAGACCCAGCAGGAAAAAAAAGAAGTGTAACATCGTGGTCCATATAGTTGTTCCATGTTGAAAATTTGTAATTTTAAACTGCTATGAATGCTAGACAGAACTACAAAAATAAGATTTTAAGGGCATGCATCTTTCTCATGGCAGCATATGCCTGTGAGACCTGGACACTTAACAAAACAGCTGAGAAACACATACATGATTTTGAATGTAAATGCTACAGAAGAATTCTTCAAACATCATGGAACAAACATATCCGTACTACAAGAGCTTAATATTGAAGAAGGCCGGCTAGTAAAGAGGATTAAAGAGAGAAAACTGAAATATTTTGGACACGTTAAACGTCATGATAATCTAGAGAAAACCGTCTTGGAAGGGTACATAATGGGAAAAAGAAAGAGAGGAAGACCAAGGCGAAGATGGCTGCAAGACATTGTTGATGATCTGCAAATGGATGCATCAGTAGCATGTCATCTTACAACCAAGAGGCCTACAGGAGTGCTGTTATGGGGCAAAGTTCCACAAGGGACAATCAAATGAATGAAGAATGCTAAAAATAGATGTATCGTTTTTATGGGGAAAAACAGAAAACATTTTTTAATGGTATTGCACAGAGTCAATGGAGTTATAGAGTGGGGGGGGGGGGGGGGGAAGGGGGCAGAAATAGTGATCCTAATATAAGCAATTTTTTTTTTTTTTTAGATTTAAAAATTTTGAATTCCTGGAATTGTGCTGTAGTGGTTGGTACACTAGCCTCTCATGGTGAAGGTTGATGGTTCGAGATCTGGCTGGAGGCACACCAGTTACACAGCTGTAAGAGTGAGTGCTTGAAGTTGTTTAGGCAGCTGGGCATGATGCGGATCACATCACCCTCTAATGTGCCAACAGGTCAAGGGAAACATGGGCCATTAACACTGCATCTGCTGATTGTCTAACATTACGTCTTTTTTTTTTTTTTTGCAACTATTATTTGTTATAAAAGTAATGAGCTTTCCCAAATATTGCTCAGATGAGTATGATATTGTCTGATTATTACTGTCTTCCTGTCCCAAACATTGGTCAGATGAGTATGATATTGTCTGATTATAACTGCCTTCCTGTCCCAAATATTGCTCAGATGAGTATGATATTGTCTGATTATTACTGTCTTCCTGTCCCAAATATTGGTCAGATGAGTATGATATTGTCTGATTATTATTGTCTTCCTGTCCCAAACATTGGTCAGATGAGTATGATATTGTCTGATTATTACTGTCTTCCTGTCCCAAACATTAGTCAGATGAGTATGATATTGTCTGATTATTACCATCTTCCTGTCCCAAACATTGGTCAGATGAGTATGATATTGTCTGATTATTACTGTCTTCCTGTCCCAAACAATGGTCAGATGAGTATGATATTGTCTGATTATAACTGCCTTCCTGTCCCAAGTATTGGTCAGATGAGTATGATATTGTCTGATTATTACTGTCTTCCTGTCCCAAACATTGGTCAGATGAGTATGATATTGTCTGATTATAACTGCCTTCCTGTCCCAAGTATTGGTCAGATGAGTATGATATTGTCTGATTATTACTGTCTTCCTGTCCCAAACATTGGTCAGATGAGTATGATATTGTCTGATTATTACTGTCTTCCTGTCCCAAACAATGGTCAGATGAGTATGATATTGTCTGATTATTACTGTCTTCCTGTCCCAAACATTGGTCAGATGAGTTTGATATTGTCTGATTATTACGCTTCCACAGGAGCCAGAATCTGGCTGTTCCTTATCATGACTGTCAATGTAGTCCTGGAACAGACGGCCATGAAGTGGCTTGCCCAGATCCTTTCTCTTTATGACACAGATGTCGCAGAACACGTAAGTCATATAGGTTGTTTTAACATCTCATGGATTTCCAGACTTCTTTCTAGGGTTGTTCTAACATCTCATGAGTTTCCAACTTCCTTCTAGGATTGCTGTAAAATCTCACGAATTTCCAAACGTCCTTTTAGGGATTATATGAATAGTTTTTGTATATACAAGACTAAATACATAAATATACACAAAGCCAGTGCAGTAAAACTGCGATAACAGAATGTTAAAACTATTTGAAACAAAAGTAGGAACAGCTTTATTAGTGCTTCATATAACTGTAACTCATGCTTTCTTTTTTTTTTTTTTTTGTTTGTTTTTGCAGGAACAGTTGTACTGGCTACAGAGACAGTGCCGACATGTCTCCACTGTGCTAGCACTTCTTGTGCTAGCTGTGTGTGTCTTCATGTATCAGGATATCAATGCCATCAATAACAGACTGCTGGTGGAGATTAGGAAACAGAACTCTGATCTTTTGAGATTCGTTAAAGGTACCGTAACGTCTGACTTGCCAGTACTTGTATTCTAGAGCGTATAAAGCTTACCGTTATCTCAAAAGAGAATATTAACCATTTGTGAGTCAAATATTTGTTAATTGTATCAGTTTTCTGGTACTCCAGTCGTGTGTTTTGTTTTTGTTCTATCTCCCTGGAACTTCAAGCAGGATGTTCTTTGTTAACATTTGTCTTGTTCTTTTTTCTGTTTCCTTGGAATTTCAAGCAGGACGTTCTCTGCAGCTAATGAGATTAAGCATGATGTTGGATAGGAAGTGGGTAACAGAGGCTATTTTGCAGGCGTGGTGTGAAGTTAAAAAGAAGCAAAAGATGTACTTCTTTTTCAGACTATGACAGTATTCTGGTCAAGGCTAAGTAACCCTTGATATAACTCTGAATCAGTATCTCAGAGTTAGGCCCATGATGGGTGTATGTTTTGTAGAATCTTCTAGATTATTTTGTCCATGATTTCAAGTTCATTCTTTGCTTGTGAAAAGTATGCTTTGTCATCTGAGTGTGAGACGAAAGTTTCAGCTCAGATCATTCAGAGTTTGACTATGAAATGTGGATGTTGTGTTAGTGTCATCTTGCTAGGAATCTTACTGTGCAAGTTAGTGTAAGTTTGAAGTGTGTAGATAGATAAAACTTACTTGATTCTCATTCTGCTAACTTAGTATTAGCTAGCTAGCAGCCCAGAAGCTTATTTGTAATGGAATTCTGTATTGTTGGAGACATCATTTGATATATTTTGTCTGCTTGATTCATCTTCATCATTGTCGTGTAATAAACAGTTGTGAGTGGTAGGATAATGCAGTCTTCTTGATTGATAATCCTGTGTGCCAGTTTGTGAATGTCCTGGGGTTGTCCTGTGAAGGACATTACAGGGAATATTCGTCATGTTGTTACTGCATATCTGCAGATTAGCCACACCACAGTGTGACACAGTCAACATACCTGTTTAGCACCAGCACACTCAGTACAACACATAGTGTTCCAAGACACCAGCACACTCAGTACAACACATAGTGTTCCAAGACACCAGCACACTCAGTACAACACATAGTGTTCCAAGACACCAGCACACTCAGTACAACACATACTGTTTCAAGACACCAGCACACTCAGTACAACACATAGTGTTCCAAGACACCAGCACACTCAGTACAACACGTACTGTTCCAAGACACCAGCACACTCAGTACAACACGTACTGTTTCAAGACACCAGCACACTCAGTACAACACGTACTGTTCCAAGACACCAGCACACTCAGTACAACACATACTGTTTCAAGACACCAGCACACTCAGTACAACACATACTGTTTCAAGACACCAGCACACTCAGTACAACACATACTGTTTCAAGACACCAGCACACTCAGTACAACACATACTGTTTCAAGACACCAGCACACTCAGTACAACACATACTGTTTCAAGACACCAGCACACTCAGTACAACACATACTGTTTCAAGACACCAGCACACTCAGTACAACACATAGTGTTCCAAGACACCAGCACACTCAGTACAACACATAGTGTTCCAAGACACCAGCACACTCAGTACAACACATAGTGTTCCAAGACACCAGCACACTCAGTACAACACATACTGTTCCAAGACACCAGCACACTCAGTACAACACATAGTGTTCCAAGACACCAGCACACTCAGTACAACACATACTGTTTCAAGACACCAGCACCAAGGCGACCATAGTAAATCCTATAACTCAGAGGAATGTTGGCTGCAGCATAGTGCCAAATATGGAGCATGGCTTTTTTTTTTTTGTTGGATCAGATTCACCTTCCCAATCAGTCCCCTGTTCGCTGAGCTGCACTGTGATATTTTTTTTTTCCAGGGGGGTGGATCAGTGATAAGTAGAATGTGACGCTGATTAGCTTTGATTCCCCCAGCCCTGACGCTAGCAGTCAGCTGTTGATTGTCAGCTGCTGTCTCACTGAGTCTCTTTCATCTTCTCCCACGGGGAAGGCTATGTCTGTGAGACCTCTTCTACCTTCAGGACCTGATTATGTCATCAGTGACATATTCATCTCATTAAAAAAAAAAATTGTAACCTAGTAGAAGGAGTGTTGTTTGCTATGTGCTATATTTAGGTTAGTTAGTTTCTTTTTAATGCATCCTATTGAGGTCACATGGGATGAATGTCAGGCAGTTTCTGTCATTTATTCAAGACTGTATGTCACATAGGTAGTTAAATTGTTTACTGGGGGAGTTCAGGTAGTAAAATTGTTATACTCCGCAGGTAACACTGGAAGTCTCGCAGAGCAGACAAGAAATGTTACAAGTTCCAGAGAAGGTATTTTATCTGTTCCTGGGCTTTTTTTTTTCATGTCTAAATTTAGCCACACTTCTGCTACAACAAGGCAGACCAGAGCTCTGTGAGTGTATTATAATGGCTCTTTCATTTTAAAGGGTTTTTTAAAAAAATTTTATTTCTTAATGTAAGCTGTTTGTGAAAATTGCCAATCATCATTTTGGTACACAGCTTCTTTCATGATTAATTCAAGTGGTGACTGGTAGTCAGGTGGATAGATATAAGGTGATACAGTGTTAACAAACTGTGTTTGTTGCAAAGGCATAACTTGCTACAGTGTTACAAATCACGGTTGTTGCAAAGGCATAACTTGCTAGTGTTAAAAAGCTGTGGTTGTTGCAAAGGCATAACTTTCTGCAGTGTTACAAATCACGGTTGTTGCAAAGGCATAACTTTCTGCAGTGTTACAAATCACGGTTGTTGCAAAGGCAATAGTTGTTTGAAAGGCATAACTTGCCACAGTGTTAACAAACCATGGTTGCATTGCAAAGTTCAGTATCTGTAAGCCTGCAGTTTTATCTCTTTTTATGTTTGATGCTCATTTTCACCTCAAGGACATATATACTGCTCTGCAAGTAACACACAAATAATTGGTGTATAAATATACACAACTAAGTATATAACTATACACAAAGTTACTGCAGTAGAGCTGTAATAACAATGTACAAGGTCTGACAATTAAGTAATGAGACTGATTTTATTATGGCCAGGACAAAAATGCCATCTATGAAGCAAAGCATGGAATCCAAAGAGGCAGTTTTCATCTATGATCTGGCAACTTTTCATCGGCACCAGACGACAAACAAGCTGCCATTTTGTTGACCTAGTCAGAGGTACATTGTTACGTAATCAGCATGGACCAAAAAGCTAACATTAAATTCTGTTTAAAACTCTGAAAAAGTGCCATTGAGACAGTTGAATTGTTGCGACAAATTTATGGGGATAATTGTTTATCTTGTGCATAGATATTCAGGTGGTATTCACAGTTCAAAAGTGGTGGGGAATGATTACAAATGCATCAATACATGGACACCTAATTTCTGCTCGTAATGAGGAGCTCATTGCAAAAGTTAGAGAACAGATATAAGAAGATCGTTGTTTGACTTTGAGGATGATGGCAGATGAATTTGGTGTTAACCGAGAGACCATTTGTAAAGTTTTAGTGGAAGATTTGGACAAGTAAAAAGTTGCTTGCCGGTTTGTACCACATAAATTGTCTGATGACCAAAAACATCAGCGTGTTGAGTACGCAAAAGACATAATCAAAATGCGTCGCAGGAATAAACATTTCTTAAATTCGATTGTTGCAGAGGATGAAACATGGATTTTCTGTTATGATCCCACAACTAAACACCAAAGTGCTCAGTGGAAGTCATCATCATCACCAAAAGGCAAAATATTTCATCTTCAGAAATCGAAAGTGAAGACAGTGTTGGTGTGCTTCTACGACAGCAAAGGAGTTATTCACAAAGAATTTATTCCAGAGAGACAGACTGTCACCGCCAAAGTTTATTTAAGTATTTTGAAATGCCTATTGAAAAGGATTCTCTGAGTCCGACCCGAGTATTCAACACATGACAGTTTTTTCCGTCTTCATGATAATGCACTGGCTCACCAGGCGGTAGTTGTACAGGAATTTTGGGCCCAAAAACAAGTGTGTGTTCTCAACCATCCAACCTATTCCCCAGATTTATCTCCTTGCAATTATTTTCTATTCCCAAAATTAAATTACCATTGAATGGACACTTCTTTGACGATACTGGTGACATCCAAAGAGCTATAACATCAAGTTTAAGGACCATACCAACAGAAGAACTGCAGAGGTCATTCCAGTGTTTGTTAGATCGTGCTACTCGCTGTATCAATGCACAAGGGGCTTACTTTGAATAAGATGCAGATTATATCTTCAACTGTTGTTTATTTTATTTTTTATGTGATTAGTCTCATTACTTAATTGTCGGACCTTGTATAAACTAGGAAAGAAGTAGGAACAGCTTTATTAATTAATAAGCACGCTGTTGTGATGTTTCAGTGTGAACTTAAGACCCACCTATCACAAATCACAAGCCTCCATTTAAACATTTTCAACATTCCATCACATGGTTTTCTGGGCATACCCTCTTACAAATCACAGCTAATTTCTCCATTTATTTTATTTTATTCTTTTTTGTTTCCATTCCTGCTTATTACATAACATTCATGTGAATTTATATTTTATCTTCTTTCTCTATTTCTTAGTCCTGTGTGTTTTGTTTTTTTTTTTGTATGATTAAGGTTAATCTTTTCTCTGCAAGTAGCACACAAAAAGTGATAAATCTCTCATTGTTTCACCTCTCTGGACTTTCTTGTGGCCTCCATCCTTATACAAACTATGTTCTCAGTCTGTGTAGTCTGAGCCAAAGAGCACAAGCTCAAATGGCTGCAGGATTGGAGAAGTGAAATGAAATCTGTGTAGCCTCTGTGTGCAAGCCTGGGTTCCTGTTTGTTAAAACTAGTAGATAAGCCATCAACTAGTGAATATTCAGGCATCATCTTGTGCTAGAGTTATTTATGTCATGAGAGCAAACTTCACTTTGTGGCACTTTGCCCTCTCTTTCAACATCCACATGTAAATCAGTCAGTCATCTTCGTCTTCTTCCTCAGCTTTCCAAGCCACTAAGCCTCACTGCTGCAGATAGTTTGCCTCCATTCCTCTGTATTCCTAATCTTCTCTCTCCAGTTGGTGACATCAGTTTCTTTCCCTCTTCACTTGTACATTCATCATTCTTGAGATAGTGTATCTAGAAGTCTGGCACTGACTGGTGTGCATTTTTGTTTCTTTTAGTATTTATTGTCTTTTTCTATTGTTTCAGAAGAAGATTTTGTGACTAAATATTGGTGTGGTTTTTCTTTTGTTTTTTTTAAAATTGCATTTAAAGGCCTTGCTGTCTTTTATGAAACTGTATTATACACCTTTTAGTAACAGTAAATGTTATACCCAGCATTGTTTTAATAGGTGTTATCTTTGCTCTTTCCTGAGGTAGATTCCACAGACAGTGATTACACCAGTGACAACATGGAGAATGATAACAGTGACAATGACTCGGACAAGACTTTCATTTTGCCTGAGAATCAGGAAGTTTCAGATGTTGACAGCCATAAGACAGTGAGTCCAGAAAAAAAGAGGGTATTGCATGGATGTGGGTATAGTTAATCATACTTATAGTTCTTGTAATAGGTTTCTAAAATTTGTTAAAGGTAGAAGCATAATCAAAACAGCCTGTTTTGATAGAGAACTTGTTACTGTAGTCTGTTCAGTTGTCTGTACTGACTGAGGATATTCCCCCAAAGACTAATACCTAAACAAGAGTGGAGTACAGATCCCAGAAAATTTGCTCCAAGTGTCCAATTTCCATTAATCTGCTTGGCTGGATATAGACAGATGGTCTTGAATTAGGACAAAAGCTGGGAGTGTGTCAGCTGAACCTTAGAAAACCTGAGCATCATCAGGTGACAGGATCATAGATTTAGCAAGACCTTGCACTTGGAAACTGAATAAGTTAGTTTAAAGTGTCTTTATAATAAAGATTTAGTCTGAAACACATATCTGCTGAAGATCAAGTAAGAAGATGCTTTTCAGGGAAACTAAATTACCCTTGTAGCTTGAGTGGACCTGATTGCACAGAGCGTGGAGAACTGGTCTGAAAGTAAAGCTACGCAAAAGTCAGGTATGTGGAAGAGTGTAAATGGATGTGCCAGTACCTTGAGAATAGAACTGCCAGAGTTGAAGCACAAGGGCACACCAAGCAGGAAGATGACCCTAGAGCAAGGAGTCCTGTCACCAACAGTCTTCCTAACTTTCATTAATGACGTCACAGAGAACATGTTTAGGGGAGCCCGTCATGCCGTTTAAGCTGACACTCTGGCCCCATGTACCTCAGAGGAAAACACCAGCACTGCAACTAACAGAGTGCAGCAAGCAGTCACATCACTGGATGTCTAGTGTAACTTTTGGCAGGTCAGAGTCTGTGAAAGAAAGATGACCTACTAAGAGTAAGTATTTTCCTTATCTTCCAGGCATAAGAGCTCAAACCTGGTGCTAAATGGCCGTGCATTGTGCTGTGAAGAAACTACCATTTACCTGGGAATCATCTTTGAACATCACATGGCGTGGAAGGATCAGACTGAGAAGAACCAGATTCAAGCAAAACTTCCTCATGGCAGTAAAGAAGAAGACCTGCTGGCACAACCTGGGGAGCAGATGGAAGTGTCCTAAAGAAGCTCTGCATAGATGCATGCAACCTGTCCTTGACTGTGACATCGCAGCATAGGTAACTGCAGCACAATCCAGCTTTATCGGAGTCAAGTGTCAGCAGAATTAGGCCATGAGAATCATTACAGGAGCAGCGAGGACTACACCAATGCAAGAATTAGAAAAAGATTACTGGTCTGCCCTCCTGTGAAAGATAAGAGATAGCAGAGCACAAAAGCAAGCAGAAAAAAGTTCATGAGACAGAAAGGCACCCAGTGCAGAAGAGAATGAAGGAGCTAGGACAAGGCAGACTTAAATGGAGTACCTTTGCAGAGGTAACAAAGGCAATGATGAGATAACACCCAACATATGCCACAGCTGTCCCCAAACCATTCAGCTCCTTGTATGTGCCAGGAACAGGTGAGCCATAAACACCCGGAGCTAACTGAGAACTTCACAGGGGTAACAATCAGACATATGCACGTAGGAAAAATGTTAAAGAAAGTGTAGTGTTCCTGGGTAATGACGTGTCAGTAAAGAGCCACAGAGATGAAACCCTCATTGACCTGCAAACAGCAGCATGCCAGATATGCGTGCTTTTCTCCAAAGTGATAGTATGGTGGGATCTATGCTATTGTAGCATGCCTGGTAATGAAGCAGCAGACTTCTTAGCAAAAGAAGATTGTCACAAACAGATACAAGCATGACCTACGAGGAGGCTAAATCTGTGATAAAAACAAATGAACAAAAGAGCACCTTGGCCACCAGAAAAATGACACTTGCTAGTAAGTCGGCAGAGAGGAGCAACACCCTTCACAGCAGATTGAAGTACCACCTTCACAGCAGGCTGCATGATCGGTCTGACTGATATATGCATGTGTGGCAGTGATAGGATAACAGGAGAACATATTCTACAAGAGTGTCCAACATACAAGAGGCAGAAAAAAACATGTGACCAACACCCGTATCAGTTCAAGAGAACTGAATGACCATTGATTACTTCAAAAGTATATACGTCGACATCTGAGAATGATTGAAGAAGAAGAAGAAATGTGTTCTTTTGTCCATTCTATTTGATGTTTTATCATTCCTTTTTTTTTTTTTTTGCAACAAGCTTTGAGCTTGCAGGGTTAGGAAGATCCTGCGTCAGTAGCTCGCATAAAAAGTTTAACTGGCGCATCAGATAATTACAATATACAATGTAAGTGCCAAAAATGTCATATTAACACTGATCCTAATGAATGTTGCACATGACATGTGACAGTGTTTTTTTGTTATTAGAAAATATTCATGTCCACCATGTGCCAGGAAATGATGTCGTGCCTATTTTTAGCATTTAAAGAAGTTTAAAACTGCAAACTTACAGAACAAAACGATACAACCATGTTTATTTTTCTTGTTTTAATTTTTCGTAAAAAGCCATTTAAACACCTCGTGGTGGACTGAGAGGTGAAGTCCAGTACAGCAGCATTTAATTTAAAATTCTTATTTTGTTTTTATTGTCAACTTGCAGGATGATATGAGTGAAACTGATCAAATGTCAATGCTAAATGAGCTGTATGATCTACAGAGGGAGAGAGAGGATGCTGGTGAAGATATCGAGACTTGGCTGAACAATTCATTCGGTCAGTTTTTTTTTCTCTTTTTTTTTTCAGTAAATTCTAGTTCTGTCTCAAACTGGCTACACAAATCCTTGCTGAATTTGAAAGAATTTGTTTGTTTCTACAGGATTCACTTTGCTGTTGTTTAAATCAAGTGCACGTTTCTAATAACTGCTAATACTGCTGTTTGTTATATAAACTCTGTCTAAGAATTAATGCTACTTACACATAGATTTATCAGCCTGGAATTCTCTTTGCACAGTTGTAGTAGATTTTGTATTCACAAACCACACTCTTCTACCTGTGGCTGTGCGGTGACAGAAAGATGTGATCTGTTTTACAGGCACACTGCCACAAACCACACTCTTCTACCTGTGGCTGTGCGGTGACAGAAAGATGTGATCTGTTTTACAGGCACACTGCCACAAACCACACTCTTCTACCTGTAGCAGTGCAGTGACAGAAAGATGTGATCTGTTTTACAGGCACACTGCCACAAACCACACTCTTCTACCTGTGGCAGTGCAGTGACAGAAAGATGTGATCTGTTTTACAGGCACACTGCCACAAACCACACTCTTCTACCTGTGGCAGTGCAGTGACAGAAAGATGTGATCTGTTTTACAGGCACACTGCCACAAACCACACTCTTCTACCTGTGGCAGTGCAGTGACAGAAAGATGTGATCTGTTTTACAGGCACACTGCCACAAACCACACTCTTCTACCTGTGGCAATGCAGTGACAGAAAGATGTGATCTGTTTTACAGGCATACTGCCACCTGCTGGTTACCACTTTT
This sequence comes from Achatina immaculata, assembly GCA_009760885.1. Taxonomy (NCBI): domain Eukaryota; kingdom Metazoa; phylum Mollusca; class Gastropoda; order Stylommatophora; family Achatinidae; genus Lissachatina; species Lissachatina immaculata. The sequence goes on along the minus strand of CM019716.1, from coordinate 32,834,912 downwards.
TAACTAAACATTAAAAGCTGAAACATCTCTTGCATGCAGCAAGTTCTGTGCTGAAATGTATGACAAATATTTGCAACAGAAATTTATTTATTTATTTTTTTTTTTTGCACCTTGTTTATGTTTGCTTTAGAATCTGATTTACTTTTGTCTAACCCGAGGATAAATCATGTGTCACTTGGATGTATTTTATGAATTATATGCCGACCAGAACGGTCATTCCAAAGCAGAGAAGGCAGTATAGGAATTCCAGCGTGGAACTGCCTGATAGCACAACTATTAATCTCACAATACTCCACAGAAAGCACATCCAATAGGTAGACCATAAATGAGCTTTTTTTATTTGGCTGACAACCAACAAGCACTTACAGCTACATAAGAGAAAAGACTTAGCAAAACATTGGTAGTTCATCAGGGGTGTGTCAGTAATTTGCATGTTCCTTGCAGAACTTTGCCTCCTTAACAGCTCTCCTGCAGGCCTGTCGGTTGTAAGCAAGACACCCTGCTGCTGATGCATCTATTTGCAGATTATCAATAATGTCTTACAGCCATCTTCGCTTTGGTCTTCCTCTCTCCCTATTTCCTATTATGTATCCTTCCAAGACTGTCTTCTCTAAATTCTCATGACGTTTAATGTATCCAAAATATTTAAGTTTTTACTGTTTAATCCTCTTTACTAGCCAACCTTCTTCAGCATTAAGTTCTTGTAGTATGGGTATGTTTGTTTGTTTGTTTGTTTGTTTGTTTTTTGTGCCCATGGTATTTGAAGAACTCTTTTGTAGCATTTAGATTCAAAAGCATTTATGTGTTTCTCAGCTGTTTTGTTAAGTGTCCAGGTCTCACAGGCATACGTTGCGATGGGAAAGATGCATGGCCTTAAAAATCTTATTTTTGTAGTTCTGTCTCATCTCCACATCTTCTTTATATTTTTTGAAGAGCTATAGATATCCTCCTTTTAATTTTCCTTATTGTATCTCTGTTATTAGTTAGTAATGATCCAAGATATTGAAAACTCTCCACCTCTTTCAATTTTTTCTCATTGATAAATATTTCAGCTGCCTTATTTGTTTTGTCAGTTGTCATCAATTTAGTTTTATTTGCATCAAGATAAAGGTTTTGCCTTGCACTATTCTTACGGACTGACATAATTAATTTTTCCATTCCTTTTTGTGTTGTGGACAGAAATACTGTGTCATCAGCATATCTAATCTCTGGTATTTCATAACCTCCAATTTTTATGGCATCATAGTATTCTTTGTCTACATCTTCTCTAACATTCCTCATTATATTTTCAGTATACAAGTTACTGCATACAAGTTTCAGTATACTGTCTCATGGGTGATCAAAAAAAGAAGATGGACATACTATCAGAGAATACCAAAACAAACTATCAAGTGGAGCACAACAGGCCAAAGAAAAAGAGGTCAACCACATGATACTCTAAAGAGGACATTGTTAAGAGAAGCCAGTTTAGTGGGCGTAACATCCCCTGATGAAGTTGAAAAACTCGCTGAAAACAGGGAAACTTGGCAAACAACTATGCAAGCCCTATGTGACATTTAACAGCACGGGAAGGATGTAAGATACAAGTTAAATAAGTAAGGTGACAGTATGCAACCCTGACAGACCCCTTGTTTTATGTCAAACCAAGTTGTTGTTTCACCTTTTATTCTCACTGCTGCCTGTTGGTCTAGATACAGCAGTGATATTAATTGTATTATATGTATTGGAAATCCCTTTTTTTTTTTTTCATTATTTCCCAAAGTTTCTGATGTTGTACAGGGTGTGTAAAAACCACAAACTGAAAATCAGTGCTGAAAAAAACTGAAGTCATGACTATTGCTAAAGAATCCCAACAAAGTGTGAAACATTTCACATGTCTGGAGAGTAAAATATTCTTCGTCAAAATCAATACCGAAATCGAGAGCAGATATAAAAAAGCAAATCAGCTCATTGGACGGATTACACATTTGATATAAAAAGAATACCGTACAACAGTCTTCTCAACTCTGTTCTGCATCATTACTGTACATACATTGGAATTAGTGGGTACAGTTATAGACATATTCTTTTATATTTCTTTTAAAATTTGAATACTCAGTTCAGTAATATATGTGTATGGATATATATATACATATTTTTTTTTTTTAATGTTAACAGCCAGTGAGAGATCAGACATGGCAGTCACACCTGTAAGTAAACACAAACTCTTTTCTTACCATGAGCCTCATAGATGGCTTCATTTTAAAAAAGAAAAAAATTTACAAATAAGTACTTCTATATAGTTTAATTCAAGTCTTTGCCAAAGATTCTGCTTTTGAGAAGCTAAATATAGGCCTAGTGTCAGTGTCTGTAAAAACATGGCTGACTTGTTTATTGGTAAAATGTTGTGTGGTCTTAGGACTTTTTTTGATTGGTTAAGTAAGACAAAGGAGGGGAAAATAAAGTTCAGCTTGTTTTAATCTCTGTAGATTCCATTGTACAGAGGTGTCTTATTGATTGATAAGAATATAGCATCTCATGCAGGCTTCAGTCTCATTGATAAGAGACTTACCACAAGTCTGTCTTTGGGGCCCACAGTTTTCATTCTCATTTTGTTTATAACCATATTTTTGTGCTGTAAACAGCAGATTAAATGGTTTCACATTAAATTCATTACTTTAAAAAGTCCCTGATTAGGAATAATCTGGGCAATAACAGCTTTGATTCAGAATAGCTTAGGCAGCAACAGCTTTTGATTCAGAATAGCTTAGGCAACAACAGCTTTGATTCAGAATAGCGTAGGCAGCAACAGCTTTTGATTCAGAATAGCTTAGGCAACAACTTTGATTCAGAATAGCTTAGGCAACAACAGCTTTTGATTCAGAATAGCTTAGGCAACAACTTTGATCCAGAATAGCTTAGGCAACAACTTTGATTCAGAATAGCTTAGGCAACAACTTTGATTCAGAATAGCTTAGGCAACAACAGCTTTTGATTCAGAATAGCTTAGGCAACAACTTTGATTCAGAATAGCTTAGGCAACAATAGCTTTTGATTCAGAATAGCTTAGGCAATAGCTTTGATTCAGAATAGCTTAGGCAACAACAGCTTTTGATTCAGAATAGCTTAGGCAACAACAGCTTTGATTTAGAATAGCTTAGACAATAGCTTTGAGTCAGATTAGTTTGTGCAACAACAGCTTTTGATTCAGAATAGCATAGGCAACAACAGCTTTGAGTGAAAAACTTTTTGTTCGTGTATAAAGCATTTTTGACAATATTGCTAATTTTGTACTACACATCATTAAGTGAAGATGAACTCAAGTTTACTGTACCTGACACAAGCCTATTGATTACACAGAGCACGTCGTACAATCTGCGACCACGCAGGGGTGGTCAGACAGCAAACATCAGCCCAGCAGCCCAAGTGGAATCAGCTAGGAGCTTCAGCAGAACAGTTCACCAGATGCAGCAAATTACAGAGAAGAACAGCCGCCTCATAAGGGCCTGCCAGCAACAGAATTGGCAGCCCGGTCAGAGGGCAGACAGTAATCTTACAATAGCTTCAAGCTCAAGGGCAGCACAAGCTAGTTCCAGAGCACAGATGCATTATGGGAATGATTCAGATAAAAACAGTGTCATTACTAGGACCAGTCGTGCCATTTTTATGAAATAGACCTTTATTTTACATCTTGTATATATATTTCACAAAATTTAAATTGTCTAAGGAAGCATTTTTTCAACCTGGGAACTTGTGAAATAAATGAATTTTGTTTTTCTTTTTTGCTCAGTTTTAACACATTTGGAATATAGCAGTATACAGATATATAGATCTTTTTTTTTTAAATGTACAGAATAACTAATCTGTTGAAATGAATCAGTAAACAGTGCCTATAAATAGTAACCTTGATTATGGCAGGCTACAAATTTTAACCCCCTCTAGCATTACTAACAACAAAAATGTGGGGTCACTCTGACCATGGTAAATTAGTTTCACACACACACACACAAATTCTCAAAGAGAGGCCAAATTAGTAGGCATAAAATCCGCTGATGAGGTTTCAAAGCTTGCCAAAAACAGAAAAACTTGACCTATGTGACATTTAACAGCACAGGAAGGATGTAAGATATCAGTATTAATTTCTTATGATTTTTTTCTTATAGGAATCTTACAGTCTGTCATCATTAACCAAAGGATTTTGCCAAGAAACAAAAAATTGAGAGATTAAATAAAGGAAAATAAAATAACATTTTAACAATATAAATTGAAATTCAGAAGGGATGCATGCCAGATGTGTCCAACTATCCATGCTTTTTTCAGAATTCAAAGTTGAAAGTCCAGACTCTGGCTTCACAGCATTTGGGACAACCCCACATATGCAGTGCCACAGTCTCCATCCAAGAGTATGTTTGCTTATAGTTCCTGTCAAATGTTGGTTGTTTACAATGCATTTTCTGCCACACACTTCGGATTTCCTGCCAGCATCTTTAATTTGTCCTAGCTCCAGCAATCTCCTCACAGCTTCATTTTCCCACAGTCTGTCCAGTACAGCCCTAGCAATATCCCCCTAGTCCATTGACAGTCTGCTGTTTATTTTAGCCTGTCCAGCCAGTCTGTCTGCCACATCACTGCCATGTACTCCACATGCCCTGGACAGTAAAACCACGTTAGGATTGTCATAGCTGACTGGCTTAACAGTTGAACCCATTCTTTGCAAAGCAAATTCTTCTCAGTCTTACAGAGCATACTCTGTGAATCTGTCACAATGACACCATTAACCACATCATGAGCAACTAACAATTCCATTGCTGCCGACACAACCTCAGTTTCCATTCGCATGCTTGATGTAGTGACTTCAGAGACTCCCGAGCCCAGTGCCACGACTCTTCCTTTTCAGTAGGCAACAAAACCCCCAACCACTTCTGCTGTTCCAAGTCACTGAGACATCTGGATATACTGCCGTGTGGGAAGACCCACAGTGATGCTGGATGGGATCTTGAACCCAAAGTTCATCTGCTCCAAGCACTCACTCTCAGTTCAGAATGTTTTGTTCTAGTTTGAAACAGTATGATCACAATTAAGATTGGTTTTAATGTATATCCTGGTAGGAGTTTTAGTATAGAACATCACATATTGTCATAATCTATATTTATAAAAATGGAAACATCACTGAAACTTTCTTGCTGGTTAGATTGACCTGCTCCAGATTAAAATGATATCCATCTTCACCATGGGAGAATATCACTGGGTACCATCGTAAGATCCATCTTCACCATGGGAGAATATCACTGGGTACCATCGTAAGATCCATCTTCACCATGGGAGAATATCACTGGGTACCATTGTAAGATCGATGTGTTTCTGAAATGCGTTGGAATGATTCGCCTCGTCGCTGAATTACGATATCCCATTGATCAAACTTTGAGTTAAATTAATATTATAGTGAATTTGTAAAAGACTTTACTTTATACTTTGTATACTGTACTTATACTTTAAATACCTAATAAAATTACTTCAGTTTTACACTATAGATAGAATTCATTCCTTTTCTTGTCTAATAGAAGATTGGGATAAATAAATCATCGGGTAATGCCAGGTAACAGTTAGTATTTGTTATAATTTGAAACACTGTATACATGTTAGTGTCATAAATGAATGGTTTTTATTTGGTACTTTGTGTACATATTGTCAAAAGTGTTTAATCGCCCAACTGTGGAAATGGGTACCCGACTTCTTCTGGATTTGGGGAAGGAAAGGCAACCAGGCGTGATAATGACCAAATCACCCTCTAGTGTGCTTGACAGGTCAAGGAAAATATGGGCGCTAACACATCAACACGATGCTGCATTTGGTCAGCTGTGATGATCTAGCTGCAATGCTCCACTCTTTGGTGAGAATTTTCTGACATGTCCCAAATCCAATTCCCTCCACCTCGCAGAGTTCTTGAATGATCAAACATTGATTCTCATGGATGAGGTGCAGGACCTCTGTGATGTTTCAAGAAGTTGTGCAGGTTTCTTCATATTAGCGTTAATGTGAGCAAAAGGAACTACATACTAAACCAGTAACACACATCCAAAATAAGAATATCCTCAAAAGTTGCTGATTAATCATGTTAGTACAACAGAAAATGCTTTATTTCATGAAGTGAAAGTTTCCCTTTCTTTTCCCTAAGGAAAACAATGTGCTGCATGTATAGCATTTTGCTAGTGAAAATAGTATGATGTTTTAAATGGTATACAAGGTGTGTCCGGTAAGTAATGAGATTGATTCCATAAAATTTGATTTGTTCAAGATATACATACACATACTTAAAATTCCTTGAAATAGCATCCTTGAGCATCAGTACACCATTTCCAGCAGTTCTGCCATGCGTCGTAGCTCGCCCGGAAGTCTTGAACAGGGATCTCCTTCAAACCACTCATCGTGGCACCTTGCATGTCATTAACAGTCCCAAAATGGTGAGCTTTCAAGCTTTATTTGAGCTGAGGAGACAAAAAGAAGTCAGGCTGGGCCAAGTCCGGGTTGTAGGGAGGTTAGCACAGCATTGTCACAGTTTGTTTCACCAGAAACTCTCTCACTAGCAGCAGCGCATGGCTCGGTGCATTGTCATGGTGAAGAACCCAGGTGTTGCCGATCTCTGAGTGGACACGTACGACTCTGCTCTTCAACCGTTCAAAGTACTTCCACATAAAATGCTGTGTTGATCATTTGTCCGGGCGATATGAACTCCTTATGGACAACACCTTTAGAGTAAAAAAAGACAATGAGCATCGATTTCATCTTCAGTTTGCACATTTAATGGGTACCCTGTGTATTGTTCATCCTCAACACTCTCTCTTCCTTCGTTGAGCATTTTGTGCCACTGAAACACTTGTGCTTTTGATAAAGCATCCTTCCTGTAGCAAGCGTCTCGGTCGCAGATTTTTCAAGTTTAACACAAAACTTTATTGCCGCTTGACACTCCTGTGCTTTGTGACTGTTACGCAGCACTTAAACAGCAGTCCACTTCACAAGTGATCCGCACTCTGTAAAAAGCTCAAACCCAAATGACGAGATATTGACCCTTTATCTAACATCCCCCACTAGCCTTCGGGTGCGGAGAATCTGCCCCCCCCCAGCCATGCTGATTGGCTAAATGTTTCATTACTTACCAGACACACCTTGTATGTTGCATTCTTTTTTTGTCCAAAAGCACATCTCTGTTGCTTGTGATTTCTATATCATCTGTTTATAGTCCAAATTTCACTAGTATAGGCTAGTATTGATTTGACTTAATTCTGTTACTCTTTTATTATGCACCCCCACCCCCACACTCTTAAACACACTTTAGTTAGGCACACTCTAATGCTCTTCATTTTTTTTTGCTACCACTTTTTAAGCATACTCTAATGCTCTTCATTTTTGGGCTCCCACTGTTAAGCACACTCTAATGCACTTTGTTTTTTGCCCCCACACTAACCCATTTCTGATATCCCAGCTGTCTTGTAGGTTAGTGTCTTAGACAACAACAACAAAGAAATAATAAGTAAATGAAAATTGTTCACAAGTATAAAAGGGAAACTGTGCCATGTTTGTTTGTTTTCCCCCCTAGTGTGATCATTGCATGCTGCTTCCAAGTAAAAGTGATATTTGTTAATTTTTTTGTTATTGTATTTGAGAAAAGTAACATTTATTATTGTACTTAATGTCGTTGCTGATTACATTGAAATTATTAATCTATATGTGCCATATTTATGCCTGTATAAATGTACATTTGGTTGCTACTTTGAATGGATGACCAAGATTCGTTTTGTTCAAATGGCTGTCTGACTCACACGTGCACGCGTGGAAGTCTTTGGAAATTATAGTCAGGAGCAGTTTGTTGATTACACATGAAGAACATCAGTTCTGTGTGCAGGAATGTCTGAAAAGTTTGCTGAGATTCAGTGCCATACAAGAGGCCTTGGTTCAGTTCTGTTTAAATGACACAACAATCTGTAGACACACACACTCCTAGAAGTCATGACCCTTTTTTTTTTTTCCTTCATTTCCTCTTTTCATTTCTCAAGAGGTTGATAAGCTACTGTGCTTGTCAGAGAGAGAGAGAGAGATCTTCTGAGGATCTAATGATCTTGGAAGCTCTGTGGTTGTTTCTCATTCAGTGTATAAAGAATTCACTATTTAATACATCCTAGATTAAGTTCTTGTATTAAACCGTTTAGGGAGTGAAGGCACCTGTTCGATGAGGCAATCAGCGACCCATAGCTGATATGCTAGCGTCAGGGTTAGCGAACCATAGCTGACCAAGACCCTGTCCCACCTGTCCGTGGTACCCATGGACAACAGGCAACCTGGCTAACAGGGCAGGGATCGCCATAGTCCCCATGGTGGTGGAGTCTACTAAAGATGCATTGCACACCCACTGCTTTTTAGCTCCACTCCGGGGCTGAAAAAAATTGCTGCCATAACCCGCTGTCATGCCAATACGATGCTGTGCGTCACCACCTTCATAGCATTGGCTGCAGAGAACACCAGCTCACAGTTACAGGGAGTTCGTACAAGTACAATTATACCATTTAAAACAGCCTAGATTAAGATCTTGTGTTCTACCATTTAATGCAGCCTTTATTAAGATCTTTTATTCTACCATTTAATGCAGCCTAGATTAAGATCTTCTATTCTACAACCATTTTTCTTTCCATTTTGATACGCTGACATCACCTTCCCATGTTCAGCATCTTGAGCACTGGCTTATTTCTAGAACGAGCAATGGGTCTCTAAGGCAGTCAGCCACAGCCATAGAATGGGTCTCTAAGGCAGTCAGCCACAGCCATAGAATGGGTCTCTAAGGCAGTCAGCCACAGCCATAGAATGGGCCTCTAAGGCAGTCAGCCACAGCCATAGAATGGGTCTCTAAGGCAGTCAGCCACAGCCATAGAATGGGTCTCTAAGGCAGTCAGCCACAGCCATAGAATGGGTCTCTAAGGCAGTCAGCCACAGCCATAGAATGGGTCTCTAAGGCAGTCAGCCACAGCCATAGAATGGGTCTCTAAGGCAGTCAGCCACAGCCATAGAATGGGTCTCTAAGGCAGTCAGCCACAGCCATAGAATGGGTCTCTAAGGCAGTCAGCCACAGCCATAGAATGGGTCTCTAAGGCAGTCAGCCACAGCCATAGAATGGTGTATTTTTTAAAAATGGATTAGATGAGACTTGCTTCCTAGAATTAATCCTGGTATAAATTTATTGGTTTTCTTGCATAATGTGGTTGAGGCACAAAAGCACTTGGACTGCAAACATGATCAGTATCAACAGGGATCTCAACCCTGCTACAAGGCACAGAAGTGGTGAGGTTGTTGCAAGAAGTAGTCTCCCCTTGTGAGGAAAATGATACTGAAAAATTTCTCATAGAGTCATTGATAATGTCATTAACTTTATCATCCATTTTTTTCTTCATCTTCCCTTTTCCACCTTTTCTTCTACTCTTTTCATTCATATCCTCATCACCCTCTGTATCTGATGACCAGATGCAGTGAAGTCTGCAGTTCTCATTGTTGAAACCACCAGAGATCATATCTTTCTCTGTGGCAGCTGAAACTAAATCAGATATCTTCTTCTTCTTCAGTGCTTGAGACTCTCCCATCTCCTCAGATACACAGGACAATGTTGCTGTATCTTGTGATTGTACAGAATCCACACCAGCTCTTTGCAAGAAGACAGCAGAACCATTGTAAGCTGGAGGCGGTTCATAACCTGCAGGCAACTCCATGATGTCTTCGTAGGAAGGTGGGGCATATGTTCCATTGATTTCCATGATTCTGATTTGGCCACCTTTTTCCAGCTTAAACCGGACGATTGGAGTATCTGATTGGCTAGTCCTGGAAAAATGTTGTTTAATATTAAAATATGCTAATGGCTGTCAGCTTATAACACAAAAAATAAGAGTCTGTGTTCTGAAAAATAACATGCCAGTCTATTTGCTGTTATATAACAATGACAGTCTACTTACTGTTATACAACAGTGATCTACTTAATGTTATACAACAGTGATCTACTTAATGTTATACGACAATGACAATTTACGTACTGTTATACAACAATGATAGTCTGCCTACTGTTATGCAACAATGACAATCTACTTACTGTTATACAACAATGACAGTCTACTTACTGTTATACAGAAATGACAGTTCACTTACTGTTATACAACAATGACAGTCTACTTAAACACAGCAGTACTCTCTAGATGTATATTGTTTTTATACAACAATAATCTGCTAACTATTATACATTGACAATCTACTTTATGTTATGCAACAGTGATACAACAATAATCTACTGTTATACAATAATCTGCTTACTGTTATGCAACAGTGATAATTTACTTAATGTTATGAAACAGTGATAATTTACTTAATGTTATAAAACAGTGATACAACAGTAATCTACTCACTGTTATACAATGACAATCTACTTAATGTTATGCAACAGTGACAATCTACTTAATGTTATGCAGCATTGACAGTCTACTTAATGTTATGCAACATTGACAATCTACTTAATGTTATGCAACATTGACAATCTACTTAATGTTATGCAACATTCACAATCTACTTAATGTTATGCAGTAGTGACAATCTACTTAATGTTATGCAACATTGACAATCTACTTAATGTTATGCAACAGTGAGAATCTACTAAATGTTATGCAACAGTGAGAATCTACTTAATGTTATGTAACAGTGACAATCTACTTAATGTTATGCAACAATGAGAATCTACTTAATGTTATGCAACAGTGAGAATCTACTTAATGTTATGCAACAGTGAGAATCTACTTAATGTTATGCAACAGTGAGAATCTACTTAATGTTATGTAACAGTGAGAATCTACTTAATGTTATGCAACAGTGACAATCTGCTTACTGTTATTCTTCAATGACAGTTACTTCCTGTTATATTACATATTCTGTAAAATAAGTCTAGTCTGTATCATAAGTCTAGAAAGGGAAATGGCCATTTAAAAAATATATAAAAATAACGCTTTGTGGTGGAGCGTGCTGAGAAGCCCTTATTATATGTCAACTTCAGGAAGTCTACCTGTCTGACATGTAATAGCTTCTTCACCTCCAAACCGGGCATTTGTTTTCCAGCGTGATGGATATGAGGTATCCATGAAAATGGATGGCCTGTGGAGAACCACTGGCTGCATGAGAAGAATCGCTCCTCATACATCTACTGGACAATAGCCCTCTCATCTGACAAATGTAGTGTCCTGTCCAGAATGATCGCTAGCGAAGTCTATCCACTGCCACAACTTCCGGGTTCCACTGTCAACTCTGGACACACAGGTACAGCTACGCTCCTTACAGTCGCCTCCAAGGAGGAGAAAGCCCAGCTGCTGTGGGATACTGAGCACTGTGGTGTAAGGGGACAGAATCCCCGTTCGTGGATGCAGGGAAAGTCAGTTCTGTGCAGTAACGCCAGACTGCGTCTGGTCAATCCTTAATCTATAGCGGGCCATGGAATTCCAGAAAAGTACTTCCTGTCAGTGCAGCGTCACATCTATGAGTGTGTATACGAGCAACAGCACAGACCCAGTGACCTTCAGACACCAGTCTCAGGTAGATGTGCACGTGGCATGAATCCAGTCCTGTACCAAGCTCCGCTGTCTTTTCTTCTAGTGTCTTAGACGGGTTTATCTGAAAAATCTACAACAGCAATAGATCGACTTCTTCAACTTACTTTTTACTGATGTGTCGTTTAGCAGTCAGAAAAACAACTATGACAATTGCGATAAAGATGACAAGGGGAAGCAATATAATGACGATTATGTCCCTTGCCAGAGAGTCTGTAATAAGAATACAGTTCATTATTTTAATCCTATTGGTTTTGTGTGTTTGGATTATGACAACAGTAAATCCTTGAAACAGAATGCATAACACATTAAGCACGAAGACTGAGAAGAATATTCAGGTCTCTAAGATGTTCGGTAGAAAATAAATCACAACAGGGCGCCACAATACGCCCCAAGACCCCTCGCCTTGTCAGAAATTCGAGCAAAATAGTGAACCGCATTAAGCTCAAGGCGAAGATGGCTGCGAGACATCGTTGATGATCTGTGAATGGATGCATCAGCAGCAGGGCATCTTGCTTACAACCTAGAGGACTACAGGAGAGCTATTAGGGAGGCAAAGTTCCGCAAGGGACGTACGAATGACTGATTTATATAAATAAGGCAAATAAATCCTATATTAACAGTTACAAAACATGATACCAGAAATCTAATTTTTAAAAAAAAATCTCTCTCTCTCTATCTATCTATCTCTATCACTCCTCCTATCTCTCTCTTTCTGTCTCTCTCTCTAATACCTTTCCTCTCTCGCTCTCTCTATCTGTGTATTGTACTCACCCTCTCTCTTCTTCAGACATCTTCTTGAAATGATGATGATGATGATAATCATGAACATGTAAGCACAATGTTGAAATAAGCGTGTGACTGGATGTCTGTAGCTACGCATACAGCGTGTTACAGTAGCGATAGAATATTCTCGTCCTTTTAAAGAACATCATGACCGATAGCTGTTTTCTTTTCCTTCAATTCGTCGATGCCTTGCTGAAGAGGTTGCATTTATTCGGTTATTGCCCTTGTGACTTTAATGGTTCCTTCCATCCGAAGATCATAGTTCATTACCGTATCTTTCATTTTGAACACTTCTGTCATGTCTTTAATGTCCGAACTTGCCTACCTTGGAAAATGGCGTAGATTCAGCTCACAATTTAGAACTTTTATTTTACTTTTTTTTCAGACTACCAATAGCGTAAACCTGAAGTCACGTGTGGCGAGTCCGCGAATGGCGGGTTCATACTATACCAGAGTATATGGGGGGTGGGGGGGGGGGGGGGAGAACTATTGAAATGATATGGAGGTCGCTCAATCACCAGCTCCAGCACCTTAAGAAAACATTGATTATAGTCGTAATATATAACGCATGTATGTATGGCTCCTTTCATTATCACATATCGCCTTTCATTGTTTACATTTTCTGGGAATCTGCTCACGATAAACTGTTATTCCTGGCGTCACTCGTAGAAGCAGCTCTTGGTCACATGAACATTGACGTCTTGCTGTCAACTGGAGTAATTTTGTGAGCCTCATTCGTGTGTATGTTCTTCGTTTACATCACAAAATCTTATGTGCTACAAATTGGTGAACAATAATAACAAGCAGTGTTTGTAATGGAAGCTTGAGATTGTGTGTGCGCGTGCGTCCGTGTGCTGCACAAAAGTCATTAATATTTACTCATCTTTCAAGATCCTTATAATGACCATCAAATTTTAGGCATATAAAGAAGAAAACTAATGCGTGGACAAAAGAAACAAGAGGATCACAGCGACAGGAACGAATGAGCAACATCAGAAGATGGACGGGAATCAGTCTGCGCGCAGCGAAAGCAAGAGACATGGCAAGATGGAATCATGTTACACTGATGTTACATATGGAAAATGTGCAAAATGACGATGATGTCTGTACAACTATATAACAATTAGAGACAGTTATCACCCAATTAAAACATCTTTTGTAGTGGTTTGTCTAATAAAAAAAGATAAAATCAACGTTTCCATGGCATTAAAGCAAAAATGTGGATGCGGTGTTAGGGCCGTATTTTCAAGACCATCGGCACATGAAAGTGTCACGTGGTCAGTATCACGCCAGGCCGTATTTACCTTCCTAGATTTCTTTGGCACCCATTTTTAGAGGCTGGGTTGACCCCGGGGCCTTTTTGGTGTGTACCAGAAAAAAAATCTCACTACTGGAACTTGAACCCTGTACCACAGGATTTGTAGACCGAGCGCTTACCAACTCAGCCAACCAGTCCACCAAATTGTCTGACACAGCTTTAAATACTCTTTAGTGGGCATCACTAGTCATATTCGGCCAACTGATTTTTTTTACGGTATCGTCCAACATCTTTCAAATTCTCGACACGGGGTAACAAAACTGACACACGGCGGGCGTGTTCGATACAGCGTTGTCCAAAAACAACTTAAAAATATTCGATGCTGGACTTCACTATTCCATTGCCAGTTTTGTTTGCGGAATCTATCAACACAATTTTTAAAATATTCGAAGCTGGATACCAGTACTTACATTCGGCGAGCAGGTTTGTTACGGTATCGTTTCTGTCGCAGCCATCCTCATCACCTCCGTCATCTTTGCCACAGTTGGGATTACCATCGCAAACCAGCTGACGTGGGACGCAAATTCCTGCATGTCTACAGTGGAAGTGCCTAGCCAGGCATCCGCCACTGGAAGTTAGATCTGAGAACACAAATGACAAAATAATTTCCTAAATCAGTCTATCGCACATCTGGTACCATATGAAAGCGAAATGTTAAAGTCTTTTTTTTTTTCAAAAAGTCAACCTCAGGAGACCCTGAAACTGTTCCTTGCTTTCATTTCATAACACAAACGTCAAGTACACATTTTTTTTTCATCTTGATTAACTGAACCATGCCTGCAGTCGGTGTACAATTTTACTCATTTCACAAAAGATGTCTTCCTTCTAACCGTTTCACTACTCTTTCGCTCCACACAACTAATCTCTCTCTCTCTTTCTCTCTCTCTCTCTCTCTCTCTCTCTCTCTCTCTCTCTCTCTGAACCTTAAGTGCCCAGGGCACATGGGTCTTCCGCAAGGGTTTTCCACAAAGCCTGTCCTTTGCCTTTTTTTCCGCTCTTGCCCAGGTCAGGTGAGCAACATCCTCTCTGTTGTTCTTCTCCATGTCTCATTTGATCTACCCTTACTTCTTTTCCCCTGTGGTGTCCATCCTAGTGTTATTTTTGGTAGTGAGTCATCAGTCATCCGGAGCACATGTCCCAACCATCGCCAGCGTCTTTCCTCAATAATTGCTGTCACTGGCTTAATCTGCACTTCTTCCAACAAGATGTTATTTCTTACGGTGTTTGGCCAAAATATTCTTCTGATTTTTCGTAAACGCTTAGTCTGGAAAGAATTCAGCTTGTTTTCTATGGTTTTGGTGATTTTTCCAGCATTCACTTCCATAGAGTAGTACACTAAGAACATTACTTTTAAATATCCTGATTTTCGTCTTCATGCTTAGTTTTTTTTTTTTTTTAGATTTCTATATAGTCTGCAGCGCTGCAAAAGCCTGGTTTGCTCTAGTAAGTCTGCTGTTGATGTCCCCTGTGCTGTCTTCATTTTCTACTACTCTACTGCCAAGATATACAAATTCATTGACCTCTTCCACTAACTTGCTATCTACACTGAGTACTTTTCTGTTGTTCACACTTTGCTTCATTAACTTTGTCTTTGCTACGTTGATCTGTAATCTTGTTTTGCTAGATTCTGATTTAGCTCGTTTATTTTATCTTGCATATCTTTGTGTCTGCTTGATAGTAGACAAATGTCGGCAAAGTCAAGGTCCTCCGGCACTGTGCATCAGTATAATATTCAGATGACTCTTTGAGGAGACAGAGGAAGACAGAGAGAGAAGTTACTGGATGGGCTGTCAGTGTGGCTAGGAAGGAAATCACTGGTGGATCTCATAATCAACGCAAAAGACAAGGAACTGTGTAGAAAAACGATCGCCTTCACCACGCGGCATGTCACTTAGAGAGAGACTCTTTGAGAAGAGTTTCCTTAACTACTGATTAGTTTTTAAAGCTGCATCTTGGTTCAGTTTTCTTTAAGCTACAACAGACAGACAGATAAACAGACCGACAGGTAGGCAGGCAGACAGACAGATAAAAAAAAACAACGCGAAAGAAAATGTATTCAAGATTCATATTAGTCAGTATACCCCGAGGAAATACAGAAACCCCTGTAGAATTTTTTTTATCATTGTCACAAATTATCCCTTCTCATAGCCAAATAAAAAATCATGTGCATATCTTTTTTCTTCCTTGAATTTTTCTTCGTGTATCACGTATCCATTCTTTTCATCTGGCAGTCGAATAAATAATTGTAATAGACCATCAGCTCTCATTTTTTTTCGTTAGGAGAAGAAGACCATGTTTTCAGGTGCTGCCAACTCCACTCCCTTTCAGAAAGAAGCTGTCGTTCTAGCAGCCATTCTGCTGTTAGGATCAACAATATTCGTTTGTTACTACCTTGAAATGAAGTGTTAGGATCAGCAATATTCGTTTGTTACTACCTTGAAATAGAGTGTTAGGATCAGCAATATTCGTTTGTTACTACCTTGAAATGGAGTTAGAATGAGCCGAAAACCCGGTGTTGCTTTTGTGGGTATACCCAGGTACTCCACCTTAAGTGTGTTGCTGATGGTACGATAGTCGCAGATCTTTGCACCTGTTTGAGATAAGAATTTTAATTTTGTGACTTTGTCACTGAAACAAAAAAGAAACTATAAAGTGAACTTATATACAGCGTAAGAAGAATTTATAGCAAGATAACTTGTTAAAGTAGGCAGAATATAAATGAAATTCACTGGTCACTCTTATTGGAGGAAAAAAATGGTATGAATACGGTCGTTTTTATGCACCCAAAGAAAATGCTAAGGCGATAATCATTGTTATGCAACCAAAATAAAATGCTATGGCGATAGTCGCTGTTATGCAATCAAAGAAAAATGCTATGGCGATAGTCGTTTTTATACAACCAAAGAAATGCTATGGCGATAGTCGTTTTTATACAACCAAAGAAATGCTATGGCGATAGTCGTTTTTATACAACCAAAGAAATGCTATGGCGATAGTCGTTTTTATACAACCAAAGAAATGCTATGGCGATAGTCGTTCTCCTACAAAACCCAAGTTGTTTTTTCTTCCTGCACATCTGGTTTCATTTGTGTCTTTTTTCTGCTTGTGGAACTTTGCTGAACTGAGTTTACAACTGATTTGGAAATGAACTTCGGCCAATTCTCTGCAGTTAATAAGACATAACTTTAGCGTGTAGACGGTTATAAGATCAGTCCAGACCATATAGCACTTCAACTGTCAAAAAGAAAAGTATGTGTCTGACTTGCCTTCTCTCCTCTCTACCTACAATGCACTGAACATTACTTGAATATTCTTTTACATCTTAATACAATAATAGTCGTGTATACAACACATTATGGTGTGGCTGGCCTTGTAGGTACATTCATCTTTTTTTTCAGAGATAGTTTTGGAAACGCCGGTATGAGTACAATGAGATAGTTTTGGAAACGCCGGTATGAGTACAATGAGATAGTTTTGGAAACGCCGATATGAGTACAGTATCCAATATTTTCGGATGGGTCCGTGTAGGCGCGACGAAGCTGATCCATAAACCACTACCGTCGGCTTGAGAAGCCATTTTATTATTGACTGCAGTGACCCTGCGCTTATTCTGACTGATAAAAAATAGTTCAGTTATGAGAAAACCAAGAAATGCTGTGATTTGCTTCTGATCACGCACTTCCTTTCAACACTGAACTGATTGTTGAGAGATTAACCTGGGCAACGATCTCAGTTAGACCAGTACTTGTAATTAGGACACGAATAGGAAACCAGCACAGGAGGTACCTACCAGGTTCGTCAGATATTGCCTGAGCCCTGTCCAGTCTGCCATATAAGCCCTTGATAGGTGTCAGCCTGGTCTTGTTCAAGGTTAGATCGTAAAGCTGTAATCTGGGACCAGGGATTTCCATGAATGTTAAGGATATGCCATGGTTGTCAAAGATAGCAACATTTATGTATTATCAGAGTTAGAGACTTCTGAAGTATTCTGTCTATCTATCTATCTGTCTGCCTGTCTGTCTGTCTGTTCATCTGTCCGTCCGTCCCTCCATCCATCCTATCTGTCTATCCATGCACCAGCCACTTACCTGTCACTTCTAAAAAAGGTAAAGTTAAAGGTAATCCTGTCATGCCTTAGAGGCACATAGGGATATGGTGTTGGTGCCCATATTTTCCTTGACCTGTCAGCACACTAGAGGGTGATATGGTCAGTATCACGCCTGGCTGCCTTTCCTTCCCCAACTCCAGAAGAAGTCGGGTACCCATTTCTACAGCTGGGTGACCTGTCACTTCTACCTGTTTCTTATTCATTTCTTTTCATACTCTTCCGTCATATTTGTTTGAAAAACAGATCCTTTTCTGTTTAGCCTCATCCAACTCCCCTTCCTCCCAACCCTCACTCCCAACCCTCACTCCCAACCCTCACTCCCATCTTCGCCGCTTCGTGTCTTTGTTTCTCTTCCAACACTTGTTTATTTCCCCTGTCATTTCACGCACGATTTTCCTGCCTCGCCCAAAGCCAAAGGTCACAGAAATCTGGAACATCTACTACCTGTCGCTATTCTAGTGCGCTCTTCCAGAAGTCTACAAAAGCCTCACATACCTGTCAGAATGTTCTACAACCGGCGATATACCCAGCTGGAGAAAGTGTACAAAGAGCCTCATGCCCTGTGGAGCTGTCACGTTCAGATCACACTGCAGGAAGTCCCCCGTTCTGTCTTCTGGGAGACTGGTCTGCGGCATCAGAGCCAAGAGCACGCTGTTCATGACCTGCACGGACCTGGTGCAATGGTTGGTCATGTACATGAAGTGCGTGATGGCATCGGTAGGCACGTCTGTGGATGACCATTGTGAACAGAATGTGAATGGTATCTAATTCGTCTCGTTTTCTGTCACGAAAGTCCCTGCGTTAAGGTAAGAGTCTACACATGTCAGTCAGACTTATTCTGATCTCCGTTTAAAGCAGGATACTCGGGTGATTCTCTCCCTTGCTCTTCTTCTGTGTGTAGAATGTAAACTGTAGATGCATTCATTTCTGTGTATATTCCCACTACTGTCCACTGGAATAATGTTCTTGCTTACATTACTATTTCTACGTTGTTTTGCGTCTGTTTTGTTACTCACTTCACAGACTTACATGCTCCCAGGTTCATTCTCTCTCAGTGGAAATAGTAATACAGCAGCAACTTTACAGTTGAAATGACTTTAATGATGCACGGGGTGACGATGAGTCGATGAGCGATATAACGAGAACGACAAAGGCATCCACAAAATCCATGGACACAAGACTGGACATCTCCACGATATATGTTCCGGCAGACTGCTGTCGCCATCTGAACATCCTAACACACTCTATTCTACATCTATTTCTTAAACAACAACATTTCTAACAGCCTAATCTATGTCTGTCTCAGACGATACACAAAACACAACTGTCCCTCAGTCATAGGATTTCTCTCTCACCTGACCTTTTTCCTGTCATTCCCCATCCGTGATCTTCGTGCAGTTCGAGACAAGGAGATGGACTCTACTCACAAACAGCTGATTACTTTAGAAGATAACTCATTTTATACAAATGTTCTAATTCTCAGATGAGTTATCTATCTTACATTCTAACATTCAATATACTGCTATACGTTCTGCTTGTGGAGAAAACTGTTTGGAGTATTGTTTTTACAGGATTTCTGTTAGGCCATAAAAGCAATGGAAAGTTACGTAGAAAATAAGCCTTCTGAAAATTATTATTTGCGTTTCCGAAAGAACTGGCAAATCATTGCGGACAACTGCTGCTACTGACATTATTTCGGCTCAACTTCTCATTAAGCTCCACCAACCATCTGTCGGTCAGTCTAACAACAGCTTGTTTACCGTGAGCACTTTTTAAATGTGGAAAAGTATATTAGTCACAGAATGCTGTTAGGTATGCCAGTGTCGAGTTCTCTAAACAGCGTTGAATTGTCTAACCAGCTAGTGTCGAGTTCTCTAAACAGCGTTGAATTATCTAACCAGCTAGTGTCGAGTTCTCTAAACAGCGTTGAATTCTCTGACCAGCTAGTGTCGAGTTCTCTAAACAGCGTTGAATTATCTAACCAGCTAGTGTCGAGTTCTCTAAACAGCGTTGAATTATCTACCCAGCTAGTGTCGAGTTCTCTAAACAGAGTTGAATTATCTAACCACGTAGTGTCGAGTTCTCTAGATAGAGTTGAATTATCTAACCACGTAGTGTCGAGTTCTCTAGATAGAGTTGAATTATCTAACCAGCTAGTGTCGAGTTCTCTAAACAGCGTTGAATTATCTAACCAGTTAGTTTCGAGTTCTCTAAACAGCGTTGAATTCTATAACCAGCTAGTTTCGAGTTCTCTAAACAGCGTTGAATTATCTAACTAGCTAGTATCGAGTTCTCTATATAGCGTTAAGTTCTCTAACTATCTGGTATCTAATTTTCTAACTACCTAATGTTGAGTTCTCTAAACAGCGTTGAATTCTCTAACTAGCTAGTGTTGAGTTCTCTAAACAGCGTTGAATTGTCTAACCAGCTAGTGTCGAGTTCTCTAAATGGCGCTGAATTCTCTGACCAGCTAGTGTCGAGTTCTCTAAATAGCGTTGAATTCTCTAACCAGCTAGTGTCGAGTTCTCTAAACAGAGTTGAATTATCTAACCAGCTAGTGTCGAGTTCTCTAAACAGAGTTGAATTATCTAACCAGCTAGTGTCGAGTTCTCTAAACAGAGTTGAATTATCTAACCAGCTAGTTTCAAGTTCTCTAGTCAGCGTTGAATTATCTAACCAGCTCGTGTCGAGTTCTCTAAACAGCGTTGAATTATCTAACCAGCTAGTGTCGAGTTCTCTAAACAGCGTTCAATTCTCTAACCAGCTAGCGTCGAGTTCTCTAAATAGCGTTAAGTTCTCTAACTAGCTGGTATCTAATTTTCTAACTAGCTAATGTTGAGTTCTCTAAACAACGTTGAATTCTCTAAAGAGCTAGCTATATCTCTAACTAGCTAGAATTGATATCTCTAAATAACTGGCGATAATATCTCTAACTAACTGGATATGATATCCATAAACAGCTAGCAATGATATCTCTAACTATCTAGAAATAATATCTCTAACTAGCTAGAAATTATATCTCTAACTAGCCATCGATTATATTTCTAACTAGCCAACGATTATATCTCTAACTACCCAACGATGATATCTGTAACTAGCGATGATATCTCGAACCAACTAGTGCTCAAATCTCAGAGCAGTTACCGCAGAAATCCCTAACTGGCAAGTGCTAAATTTCTAATTAGCTAACTCTGAAATTTCTAATTAGCTAGGGCTGAAATCTTTAACTAACCAGGGTTGAAATCTTGAACTAGCTAGCGCTTAAAATCTATAACAGGCTATCTTTGAAATCTATAGCCTGATAGTGCTGATAATTGCCCCGAAACTCTGTCAAAGTATAATTGTGCCTCCAAATCAGGCTTTCAAAAACATTTAGTTCCCGGCTGATAAGCAAAACCAATGCAGAAATATCGTACCAATATTTGCTTCTTATATTATTATATAGGTATTATGGATTTAGCCAGAATTTTAAAAAAAATGTTTTTAATTATTGAATTCGCCAGCTCGCTTAATCAGAACATAAAATTCACTTATGAAATTTCTGACAAATCTGTCAACCTTTTGGACATCAAAATATTTATTGGCACAGAAAGTCTTGTCACCTCTGTCTTTTATAAGCCCACCGAAAGCCAGACCTATTTACTATACACCCCCTCTCATCCTGAAGCTTGTAAGAACTCCATCCCATACTCCCAACTCCTCCGTTTTCGCCGCCTATGTCAGGATAAATTGGACTTTATAGATCAATCCAATAAATTATTGGAATTTTTCCGTCGTCGCCACTACCCAGAAAATGTCCTTTGGAAAGCATTCAACCGTATCCAACCAGTGAGCCGCAAAAATGTATTCAGGAAAAAAACCTGTTACCTCATCTGACAGAGTTAAATTAGTACTTCCTTTTCACCCGCATGGTCTGATGGTTAAGAAAATTCTTTATCGTCATCTGCCACTAATCCAAATCAACCCCGACACTCCCGACATTTTCGGATCCACCCCTATTAGCATACAAAGGGGAACCCAATCTTAAGGATATCCTCGTCCATAGCCACTTGAAGCGGAACCTTGCATATGTTGGCACTAGAAAATGTAACCGCCCTCGCTGTGTTACCTGCCCTGTAGTCAGGGAAACGAAACGATCACCTTTCCCAAAACTATCCTCACTCTCCATGAGGGATTCACATGCGATTCCCGCAATGTGATATATGTCATAATATGCAAAAGATGCAGGATAAATTATATTGATGAAACTGGCCTCAGATTAGGGGACCATGTGGAACCATATGTATGATATCACCCAGCATGCTTCGAAACCAGTCCCGAATCATTTCAATGGTCACAACCACAGAGGCAAATCTGACGTTCTGGTAACACCTATCAAACAATGTCACGCAGATGACAGAAACCGCATAGCGCTTGAGAACTGCTACATTCAGGAATATGGAACGCTGGAACCACTTGTTTTAAACTTGTTATTCAGTTACACTTAACATTCTCCTCTTTCACAATCCCTCCCCATTAAGTTCCACTCCATTCTTACTTGTTATACACAGCTTAGAACCTACTTACAGCATCACATTACAACCCCTCTACCCTAACTATAATCACATATTTCATCTTCTCTCGGCTAGATTACCATTGTATCACTCTCTCTCCCCTCCACAGTTTCCCAACCCACCACCTTCAGTTACGACCCACCTAAATTTAAATTATTTAAATATTCTCTACACTCCACTATGCGTATTTTTGACACACAGTGTCGGACAAGCCACAGCTTATTACAAGTTACAACTAAGTGTTCTAATCATTTTATTTGATTTTTTTTTCATGTTAATTTATACTTCATCTCCTCTCTCTATTTCTTCGTCCTGTATGTTTTTGTATGATTAAGGCTCACGACGAAACGTCACCACTTTGTAATCGTTAAGTAATAAAGCTGCTCCTACTTTTCCTCTAGTTTATACATTTTGGCATCACAGCTTTACTGCAGCGGTTCTGTGTATAGTTGTATACTCACATACTAATTTTTGTGTGTAGCTAGAATGAAGGTTTAATCAGTCATTCTGATTTCTTTACAGCCTGTGCTCTATAGTTTGCCATTGCTTCTCCCACTGTACTGATCTCTTGCAAATTCCGTCTTATAAGTGCCAAGATGGTATTAACTAACATATTACTAGCTTGTCGCTATATCACATTTATACAGCTGAACTTTAGAGATATTACATAAAGTGTCCCAATGCGGTATATGTCGAACATTTTCGTGGATTTATGCATAGGGTTTAAAAAAAATATTTCCTCTTTATTATCTATTCTCTCATTACATTTACGAAAACAATACTACGAGAATATGAAAATATGCAGCCCGTGTGTTTATTATTTTGCACTAGTTAATATTGAGACATCGACTTTCAAGAGCCACACACCGCTGCTGAATAAAGTCCACACGACATATTTGTCTTCCAACCTACGGATTCTCTTTAGTTAAACGCCATTTTCCAAACTCCCGTCTCCACGGCCAAATTTACCAGCCAAAGTCAGCCCATCGCCGTCTCGCGTTTTTGACGTGGAGCAAACACTCTCAAGTCTGTAGAACATTCTCTTTGAAAACATTATTAACCCTTATTCCGCTGAGGCCAAATCAAGCTCTCTTCATGCGGTGACCCCCATACACATCATCATGACCCCAATTTCATTCCCTGAAGCCGCAATTCACCGGAATTCATGCTTTCATTCTCTGTCGACGGGTTAAACCAGCCAATCACGTTTTCCGCTTCACGCGCTAATGTTTTTTCTTGGCCTAATAGCGAAGTGACATATTTCACAACATTGTCTTTTCCCTCTGAAACTCAAATAAACAGCCACGAGGCGGATGCACACTTTTTTGCGTTGCCAATCCAAACAAGAAGTTGCTCTGTGTCGTTTTCAACAAACACGATGGCCGCCGCTTCGCATCGCTGTGAACGACTTGAATATGAAAATATTACTCATTTTTCACGTCAAAGATGGTATTCTCTTTATGATGATTATTATTATTATGTTGGATATCTTAAACTATATGAATCTAGACGTTTACAGCGAGCTTAGAAAACAAACAATACCAGGGGGAGGTAATGCGATACATACTCAGGGATCCAAAATGGATAATGATCGATTTTTTTTTTAATAGTTATCCACTTTTCCTTTATTCGATTTTTTGCTGTTCACATGAGGGGGGCGGAAAGTGAGTGGAAAAAAAAACCCTGAAGGCCACCAGTGAGGGGTAGTGCCCAGTGCAGTAACTCGCCATGAACGTGGAGGGAGTTTAAACTCCTACCAGAAAGACTCCAAGTCAGCCAAGCTGAATAAATGGATGCGTGGCTCCTCGTGCAAGTGAGAAAGGAAAGATGACTTCAGACCTAACGCTGACAGCATAACCCTGCAGAGTGGAGGCCGGTCAAGGAAAATGTGACCACTAACCGGTGCCGTCTTAACGCTTGTTGGGCCCATCTGGGTACTGCCCAGGGGCCCCAGGTTTTCAGGTCTTGAATTGCTTGCATAGGTTAGGGAGAAATGGTGGGGCCCAGTGCATTACTTTGCCCAGGGCCCACCGATGCTGTTAAGACGGCCCTGCCGCTGACATCATATCAGCTTTGTACGGTCGTACATGTCAGCTTCATACGGTGGTACATCATATCAGCTTTATAAGGTCGTACAACATATCAGCTTTATAAGGTCGTACAACAATGACAAGATCAAGATTCACATTTTCTCTTTTCAGGGAACAGCGGAAGTGATCTTGGTAAAGTGGATGGCAAGCATCAGGGCCAGGGCAACAGCTGTTTACTATTCTGTCCTAGTTTTTTCTCCGTGCTGCTCTCGTCATTGTTGACACGTTACATCTAATAAAAATAAAATAATAGTGCAGCATCTGGGCCCAAGCCATGTCCTCCTCAAGTCTTCAAAATGAAATACAAAACGAAACGTCAATGTAACCCAAACGAATAAGAGCCTTTTTACAATTTTAATATCCCCTTTTTAAGTACACATTAAAAAAAATAGTTACATTTTAATGGTCTGGGATGTGGGTGCGTGCATGCGTGTGTGTGTGTGGTGTGGGTGTGGAAGTCCTGAGAGAACTAATCTCTTCTCGAGCAAAACATGTTGCCTCCATTTGGCGGCTTCCGGTCGTGGCAAAAGCTTTGACGTTCGACCTTCGAGTCCGCGCCTGCGCAGTGCTCACATAAATGGTGGGGCGCGATTATGTACGGGCAATTAACCGAATCGATGCCAGCAAAGCGGGAAAAGAGGCCAAAAGCTGCCAATTTTGGCTCTCTGTGAGCTTAACAGAGGTCGGTGCAGGGGATGGATTCAATGCCGGGCTAACCGCTAATCGCTGCACCTTCATGTCTCTCCGATGATGTTGAACTGGGAGGCGCTCTTTGAATTCATGGCGCACAAGTGGAAGAGTTAACTCCAGCTGCAGTTTATGACTGATTGATTTGTCTGACTGACTGAATGATTTATTACCCAGATCTTGTGCAATAACGGTTATAAATTGCGAATAACTTTTATGGCAGATCTGAAGCATTTTGTGCAGGAAACTTTGCAGAGTTTAATTCTGTTTTACTATATCCAACATTCCCTATTTTTATCGCATCAAGAATCTTAAGTCTTTTCTGTCTGTTGGGTGATCTTAAGGTGAAATCCCCGTTTCCATGCTATTAAGACATATTGGGGTTAGTATGCCAGGCTCATATTTCTAAGACCATCGGCACATGAAAGTGTGATGTGGTATCACCTCTAGCCGCATTTACCTTCCCACAATTCTCTGATACTAATTTTTTTTAGGCTGAGAGGATCAAGGTGTCTTTTTGGTGTGGTGGTACTATTTTTTTTAAAAATCCATACTACTGGGACTTGAACCCTGTACCACTGGATTAGTGGACCAGGATCCTAAGCGCTCAACCAACCAGCTAGGCGCTCTTGAAGCTTGTTAATCTTTTTGCATATTCTTGAGCGTTTTAGCCATTTATATATATATATATATATATATATATATATATATATATATATATATATATAGAGAGAGAGAGAGAGAGAGAGAGAGAGACTGGTCTTCTACACTTCTGATCAGCAAACTTTTGTATCTAGACTTGATTATTATAGAGCCCCTACTAAGAAATTAAACTCCTTCCAGTCTGTTAGTCTCCCCTTAGCTTTGTTATATCTGTTCATTTATTTTTTTTAATGTTTACCTATGGTTTTCTAAACTGGACTTAAACACTGACAACACAGTGGACAACATTGACTTTCCGATTTCTGTAACTGGACTTGTTCTCATCTTCGCACGTTAATTTTTTTAAAAATATATTTAGACTTGCTCTTATCTTCCTAGGTTAAATTTGTTTTTCTAAATTGTTATTATGTATTTTATACTGTTTTCGAAATTTTTATTATGTACTTTATACTGCTTTCTAAATTTACGTTATGTACTTTATACTGTTTTTTTAAATTTTTGTTATGTGCTTTATACTCCTTTTAAAATTTTTCCTATGTATTTTATACGGTTTTCTAAATTTTTATTATGTATTTTATATTTTTTTTTAGCTCCGTGACAAATCTGAACATTAATTAAGTAAGGAGAGTATAGTAAAAGTAATAAGACAGGGAAATAAAATGTGAGAGTTAAAAAATAATGTCGTGCAATACTTCTTTAGCAGACTCCACTCGCCATGGCGATGAGGACTATCCTTGCTTCGTTAGCCAGGCTATGAGACAGGATGTATCAAAGGAGAGGTGGTTAGCAAACCTTGACACAAGTGTGCCAGCTATGAGACAGGATGTATCAAAGGAGAGATGGTTAGCAAACCTTGACACAAGTGTGCCAGCTATGAGACAGGATGTATGAAAGGAGAGGTGGTTAGCAAACCTTGACACAAGTGTGCCAGCTATGAGACAGGATGTATCAAAGGAGAGGTGGTTAGCAAACCTTGACACAAGTGTGCCAGCTATGAGACAGGATGTATGAAAGGAGAGATGGTTAGCAAACCTTGACACAAGTGTGCCAGCTATGAGACAGGATGTATGAAAGGAGAGGTGGTTAGCAAACCTTGACACAAGTGTGCCAGCCATGAGACAGGATGTATGAAAGGAGAGATGGTTAGCAAACCTTGACACAAGTGTGCCAGCTATGAGACAGGATGTATCAAAGGAAAGATGGTTAGCAAAACCTTGACACAAGTGTGCCAGCCATGAGACAGGATGTATGAAAGGAGAGATGGTTAGCAAACCTTGACACAAGTGTGCCAGCCATGAGACAGGACGTATGAAAGGAGAGATGGTTAGCAAACCTTGACACAAGTGTGCCAGCCATGAGACAGGACGTATGAAAGGAGAGATGGTTAGCAAACCTTGACACAAGTGTGCCAGCCATGAGACAGGACGTATGAAAGGAGAGATGGTTAGCAAACCTTGACACAAGTGTGCCAGCCATGAGACAGCGCCTTCATCCCCCCCTCGTCCCCTCAACAACAACAACAACAACAACAACAACAACAAAATCAGAAAAATATTGAAAATAATGAAAATAAAATTGTACAAAGCATCAGAACCCTAGGAAAATGGAGGAAATGTATGATGGAAGCCAAAATAACGTCTGTTTAAAAAGAATAATTTTAAAATGTAAACAGCCCCGCTAATCTAAAACCAGGCTGGGACAAAAAGAGCCGTTGTATGTCTGTAAAGATGATTTATATCAGCGGTTCCCAAACCTTTACATTTTGCGGACCCTTGAAGCCAATGACAGTACTTGCGATTCCCCTACACTTCCAGCCCTCCCCCAACTCACTATTTAATATTAAATCAAAAACTTTCACACATTTCTTATGCTCTACATACTATGGACCTGCAAAACAGATGCCTGCGTGTCTCCTTTATATATCCCAGGTTGGGAAGCCGTGATCTAATGACGGACATAGTTTCAGTCTCTGGCTTACGGGTAATAGAGTTGTTATAGTGAGCCACATTCATATGAAACTTGAATCTCTAGAGATTTTACAATACAAAAGAAAAACGAAATTATAATCTTGTAACTGAATTAATCAGCTCGTCTGGCAATACGGAACTAAGGAATATTGTGCTTTGTTAGGAACAGTTCAGATTTTGTCCATTATGAAAGATCTTTTGCGACATTAAGAGGATTTGGTGAACTTTGCGTTCAATGGATCTCTCATAGGATTTGTATATCTGTTACTGTGTTACCATTTTTCACTTGCCCGCTTTACTCGGTCAGTCTGGAATGCCACACTGTCTGCCTTTGTTTTATCCTATATTCTTCCGGAGTTATTATTTTAGTATCCGTTAAGTTCTGCTTCTTACTGATCGATTCAATTCGATCGATCGAAATCGACTGATCGATCGATGGATTGATTGATTGATTGAACATTATTTAAAAAGGGTGAAGAATTGGGCACACAAGCCTGTCTGACATTCTGCCCGCTGTCGTAGTGTTTTCAGTTCCGGACATCCTACATCAGACGGTACAAGTATCCTGTGCATATAACAAACATGATTCAAACTGAAATGACAAACCTGTTTTGTGTGTAAGTTGAAGATAAAAACAAACAAAAGAATTACAATGATAAAAACAGATGAATAGCATCGGTATATGGACAAAAAAAAAACAAACCAAATTAGATACACTAATTAAACCCTTGAACTATCTTGGGCCATTTAAGTGCTTTAATTTATTAAAATAAAAACTACTGTAACATTGTTTCATTTCGTGTTTGGAAGTTTGTAATTTTTAATTTTGCCGAAAACTCATCATCATCATCATCGTCATCGTCATCGTCATCATCATCATCATCATCATCAATCTTCCTGGAATTGAGAGCTGGTGTTCTTTGCAGTCGATGTGGTAGAGATGTTGAGGCACAGCATCGTGTCGGTGATACAGATCAGAAATAAAATATTGTTCTCGTGCCATGTGTAGCCACAGACATTGTATGCCATGTGTGGCCACAGATATTGTATGCCATGTGTAGCCACAGATATTGTATGCCATGTGTAGCCACAGATATTGTATGCCATGTGTAGCCACAGATATTGTATGCCATGTGTAGCCACAGATATTGTATGCCATGTGTGGCCACAGATATTGTATGCCATGTGTAGCCACAGATATTGTATGCCATTTGTGGCCACAGATATTGTATGCCATGTGTAGCCACAGACATTATATGAGTTCAGGGCTTTAAGTAACAGAGATAAAAAAGAAGCAATCTGTCCCAGAAGGATGAAGCACAGGATGATAACTGTAAAAATTATCAACCCTTTAATATGTATCATTTTACATCAAACTTCTTAGTAGCATTCAACCGCCATACTGTAACAGTGGCATCAGAAAGTCCGAGAAGAGAAACTGATAAAAGTAACTCATTACTGCCAGCGTCGTTTGGTCAGTGGTTCTTAGCATTTTGACAACAACAGACCCCCCCCCCCCTAATAGATTGGCCAATTTGTTCTCATACCCCCTTCACTAGACTGTCAAAGTCATTATCATCATCATCTTATTAGTTACCAGTATCACTTTCAGAGAAATCAATAGCTTGATTTTTATTTTATATATGGATATCTAGGAACATCCAAGGACAACGATTATTAATGAAGAATTTATGAGAACAACGAGAGAAAGAAGAAAACATCTTGTAAAAAAAAATACTGGAGAGGCAATGTAATAAGAAGAGTGGGAATTGACAAGATTGTAACAACAGGAAAAATAGAGGGAAGAAGAGTCAGGGGTAAGCCCAGAAAAATGATACTTGATAGTTTGACGAGATAGGTGAGATCGCCAACTGAACTGATGGCCTGCATGAAGGATGGAGCGCTGTGGAGAAATATAATTACAAACGCACGGCACCTGATGATGATGATAACTAGGAAGAGAACAACTGCATGAAAATTGTAATCAAGCAACATGTGTGTCTCATTTCTTTTTATCGACACTGAATCCCATACTACTTTCATTTCGCTCCATAGCTATACAGATACACCAGGTTAAGAACCCCATGCACTTGATTATCATTTCGTTTCATAGAAGTTGCATTAACTGTGGTTGATTATCATTTCGTTTCATAGAAGTTGCATTAACTGTGGTTGATTATCATTTCGTTTCATAGAAGTTGCATTAACTGTGGTTGATTATCATTTCGTTTCATAGATGTTGCATTAACTGTGGTTGATTATCATTTCGTTTCATAGAAGTTGCATTAACTGTGGTTGATTATCATTTCGTTTCATAGAAGTTGCATTAACTGTGGTTGATTATCATTTCGTTTCATAGAAGTTGCATTAACTGTGGTTGATTTTATTTCCGTTGCATTAACTGTGGATGATTATAATTCTGTTTTTATAAAAGTTGCACAAACTGCACTTGATTACCACTCCCTTTCATTAAAGTTCCCACAGTCTAAAACAGCATCTAATAAAGCCTTCACTGCCTGTCATAACATTTTATGACCCATCTGATGTCCAGGACCGAACAGCAATGAGAGAATGTACACCGCACTGTTTTGTTGAATGTGTTTATTCTAAGAACAAAGCAAATGAATGTATGTAATTGTAGAGTACCAGGTATCGCGATAATGAACTGTTTGGGAATTGGGCAAGTAGGGATAACGTTTTATTCCTTTTTGCCCAATTCCCAAACAGGTCATTAACGTGATACCGGGCAAAACGTTATCGGTTTCACATCCACGGCGGAAGGAAGGAAGCGATGCGGTACAGACTGCAATCGCCCACATCTGGGAGTATCGGACGAAAACCACGACAGATGGGGAGCAAATCTTCCACGATCACTAATCATTACTGCTTTTATAACGCATTCCCCAGAGTTAAGATACGGAGGGAAATGATTTGAAAGAGTAACGAGTTTGAGAGCTCTATGTTTCATATCCCATAGTTTACAAACTTTTCATCCCAAAAATCGATCGTGCACTTTTTTTTTTTTTTTACAACGTTCTAAATGTTCAGTTGTTAAAAGTTTATTGTATTTTTTTTCTCACAAATCCATTAGTGAACAATAACTAACTGATTTAATGAGTCTTTCTTCTATTTTTAAAGATAATCTCATATTAGTTCTCTAATCTTCTATTATGAAAGATAATCTCATCATATTAGTGCTCTAATCTTCTCTTTTGAAAGATAATCTCGTCATACTAGTGCTCTAATCTTCTCTTTTGACAGATAATCTCATCATATTACTGCTCGAATCTTCTCTTTTGAAAGAAAATCTCATCATATTAGTGCTCTAATCTTCTCTTTTGAAAGATAATCTCATCATATTAGTGCTCTAATCTTCTCTTTTGACAGATAATCTCATCATATTACTGCTCTAATCTTCTCTTTTGAAAGAAAATCTCATCATATTAGTGCTCTAATCTTCTCTTTTGAAAGATAATCTCATCATATTAGTGCTCTAATCTTCTATTTTGACAGATAATCTTATCATATTAGTGCTCTAATCTTCTCTTTTGACAGATAATCTCATCATATTAGTGCTCTAATCTTCTTTTTTGACAGATAATCTCATAGTTTTAGTGCTCTAATCTTTTTTTGACAGATAATCTCGTCATTTTAGTGCTCTAATCATTTCTTTTGACAGATAATCTCATCATATTACTGCTCTAATCTTCTCCTTTGAAAGAAAATCTCATCATATTAGTGCTCTAATCTTCTCTTTTGAAAGATTATTAGTGCTCTAATCTTCTCTTTTGAAAGATAATCTCATCATTCTGCACGTAATTCATTAGTTAGACTCTTGAGAGAGGAAGCGGCAGAGGTTTAGGGGAGATACCACGACCTTCAGTACAAGAAGCCACGCCGGTATCGATTCGGCCAATCCTCTCTTCCTAATGACAAGGAAAAACTTTTGGAATATACACAGAAATGCTATACATGGAATCCTTTCGAAATGTCAAAACTTTCTTAAATTTCTGGATGCAAAATCTCACCTCTTGTTTCTCGAACTGTCTAAAAAAGTTATACTAAACATGAGACTTTTATTTGTTTACAGGGGGGGGGGGGAGAGTATTAATATCTGTCAGTATTGTTGGACTTGGATCTATCACACTAAGATCAGATGATTTCTCCTATGACCATGTAACCTCTGTCGGGAACAGACAAGGCGAGCTGATAGACGGAGTGCAATGTTCAGAGTTGACAAAGGTTTTCGGAAGCTTGCTAATCTCGGGCCAAACCTTCCTGCTGAAGCTGCTTGATTGCGTCGGGTCAGTCAACAAGATGGGGATGAAAACAGAAAAGAAATGGTAGCAGTATGGGAGATAAGTTGGATTTTGTCTTTACAGAAAGGGCAATTGTTATGATTCTCTTTTTTGAACTTTCCCGTGGTCGGCTGAGATACTTTGAGAACGTCACGTGGGCTGAGAAGCCCGTGACAGAATTGTGGGTAAAAAGCTGAGTGAGTTAGTCTTGTTTTGGATATGTACCAGAGTGGATGGTTTTCGTGATGTCTCTGTCGAGAAAATGGACGTTCATATCTGTACTGAAGTTTAGCAAGTATGAATGGACTCGCCATGTGGCAGGGCAAACCTGCCGGCGGTCAGATTATCGTCATCATCATCTGCATTTTTATCCATTCCATCAATAAATCCTCATGTCAAGTGTTAGGCTGAACTGGCTTGACTTCCGTATCAGTGTGTTGCTAACCTTAGGTTTGAAAGAGCCTGGAAGTGAAGAATGCCTGGAGACAGTGATTAACTAATCCAGTAACACTCAGAAAACACGGTTTCAAGATAATGTACAAATCAGAATCATCGTGCGCATCAAGGCACAACACAGACTTAACGAATGCCCCAATAACACAGCAAAGACAGAAGCACACAACGAAGAAGAAGAGGAAGAAGAAGAAGAAGAAGAAGAAATACAAGGTGTTCCAGAAGTTCCTTTACACTTTCCGAAGGCCACTGTAGGAAGATAAATGTGACTCCAGGGAGAAAAAGTGTTATTTTATAGAGAACTTCTCGAAGTGTCAGACATACCATACAGGGACTCTGTGTGAGATCACCCTCCCAACCCCCCACCTTTCCTGTGACACTGCACATATCAACGCAATAATGAATTCATCCCAGGTTTTATGTGCCATATCTGGAGTAACAGATGGGATGACATCTGAGATTTTGTTTCACAATGTTCAGATTTTGCAGAAGTTGGGGTACGTCAACATTGTCTTTAATATAACCCCCCACCCCATAATAAAAGGTCACAAGGTGTATCTGCATGTAGCTGCACTTGTCTTCCTTCAGTGGCCTCCCAGAGAGTGTAAATGAGCTTCCGAAATACCTTGTATAAACAATAACTTCATCTAAAACCGCGTAAAGCTTGAAGAGCTTTATTTTCCGATTGTTTGAAATGACGTCATCAAAACGGGTGATGAACTCTCAAAAAATATTTGTAGGAGGTGACTGTCCCAAATAAGGCATTTTCGTTAACAGCATCGACATGATTAGCCAAGACCCTGTGGTAAACTCCATGTTGTTTTGATTCTACAGCTTGTTTAAAGGGATGTGAGTCGGTCTTCTCTCAGTAACACAAGACATTTGCTGGAGCATAATGCGTCTGATTATCTCCAGATCTCATTATGTTTGGACACTTTGCTGTACGAAAGCATGCATGTTTGCAATTTTCTGAGCTTGTTTCTGAACCTGTAAGAGTTTGCTTAGAAAACTGCTATCTTACATCATAAATTAGCTGAAGGTTTCTTTTCAATATCATAAATTAGCTGAAGGTTTCTTTTTAATATCATAAATTAGCTGAAGGTTTCTTTTTAATATCATAAATTGGCTGAAGGTTGCTTTCTTACATCATATAGCTGAAGGTTGCTTTCTTACATCATAAATTAGCCGAAGGTTGCTTTTTAACATCATAAATTAGCCGAAGGTTGCTTTTCAATATCATAAATTAGCTGAAGGTTTCTTTTTAATATCATAAATTAGCTGAAGGTTTCTTTTTAATATCATAAATTGGCTGAAGGTTGCTTTCTTACATCATATAGCTGAAGGTTGCTTTCTTACATCATAAATTAGCTGAAGGTTGCTTTCTTACATCATATAGCTGAATGTTGCTTTCTTACATCATATAGCTGAAGGTTGCTTTCTTACATCATAAATTAGCTGAAGGTTGCTTTCTTACATCATACATTAGATGAATATTCTTTTTCACATCATAAATTAGCTGAAGATTTGCTTTTTTCATATAAATTAGCTGGAGATAGGTTTTGTATTTAAAAAAAATAATAAAAGCAATATTAAAATTACACAGTACTACAACGGATGTTCGAAAAAGTTGATGGGTAATTCGAACACCACAGTGCAGTGTTACGTTATTAGTCTCTTTGAAAGCAAGATCAATTAAACACGGACACTTCGCTGCAGGATTGCACCATTGTTGCACAACACGCCGTAGCAAGATTTATTTTGGGCAGATGGAGTGAAATCTGAGATTCAGCGTCAAATTTTGGCTCAGTGCAAAAGTGAAAACAACATTCATTCATTTGCATGTCCCTTGTGGAACTTTTCCTCCCAAACAGCACTCCTGTAGGCCTCTCGGTTGTGAGCAAGATGCCCTGCTGCTGATGCATCCATTTGCAGATCATCAACGATGTCTTGCAGCCATCTTCGCCTTGGTCTTCCTCTCTTTCTTTTTCCCATTATATACTCTTCCAAGACGGTCTTCTCTAGATTCTCATGACGTTTAATGTGTCCAAAATATTAAAGTTTTCTCTGTTTAATCCTCTTTACTAGCCAACCTTCAATATTAAGTTCTTGTAGTATGGATATATTTGTTCTTTTTTGTGTCCAGAAAACAACATATTCAATGAAAGTTTTATGGATAGGCAGAAGGGGTTAAAGCGGGGAAGACGTGCAGACGACAAAGCCTGAGCTGCTACAATATGACATCTGGGGTCCTCGTCCAACGGCAGCAACGATGGAGGCAGTGCAAAGTACCAGCTGTGGTTTTTTAACATCTTCTTCATTCCCCCTTGCAGCGCTTCTTTTGCCCCAACCCATCATCACACATTCCGTCCAGTCAAAAAGGCTCTATGCAGTCGCAGTTTCACCTTTGATGATGATGTTAAGGAAGCGATGCAACTGAAAAGCTTCTTCTTCTAAAGAATGGGGGAAGTCATTGGAACGATACAAGAAGTGAATCGACCTGCAGTGAGACTAAGTGGAGAACCGATGTAGCCCATTTGTTCATTTGCTCACAGTTTCCGATATTAAAGGATATGTTACTTTTACTTTCTTATTCTCTCTCGTATATATGGGTTTGACATAAAACAAAGGGTCCGTCAGGGATGCATACTGTCGCTTTACATATTTAACATGTATGCTGAAAATATAATGAGGAATGTTAGAGAAGATGTAGACAAAGAATACTACGATGCCATAACAATTGGAGGTTATGAGATACGACAGATTAGATATGCTGATGACACAGTATTACTGTCCAAATCACAAAAAGGAGTGGAAAAAACTAATTATATCAGTCCACAAGAATAGTGAAGAGCAAAAGCTCTGTCTTAATGCAAAGAAAACGAAATTGATGACAACTGACAAAACAAATAAGGCAGCTGAAATATATACCAATAAGGAAAAATTGGAAGAAGTGGAGAGTTTTGAATATTTTGGATGATTACTAACTAATAATGGATATACAATGAAGGACATTAAAGGAGGACATCTATCGCTCTTCAAAAAGTAAAACAACTAAAGAAGCCGTGGAGAGGAACAGACAGAACCACAGAAATAAGATTTTTAAGGGCATGCATCTTTCCCGTCGCAACATATGGCTGTGAAACTTGGACACTTAACAAAACAGCTGAGAAACACATAAATGCCCTTTAATGTAAATGATATAGAAAAGTTTTTCAAATATCATGGGAACAAAAAAGAACAAATATATCCATACTACAAGAACTTAATATTTAAAAAGGTCGGCTAATAAAGAAGATTAGACAGTGAAAACACATTTTGGACACATTAAACGTCATGATAATCTAGATAAAACCGTCTTGGAAGTGTACATAATGGGAAAAAGAAAGAGAGGAAGACCAAGGGAAGTTGGATGCAAGACATCGTTGATCATCTGTAAATGGATGCATCAGCAGCAGGCCATCTTGCTTACAACCAAAACGCCTACAGTTGAGCTATTCGGGAGGCAAAGTTCTGAATTGGAGGACAAGCAAATGACTGACTGACTGACGTATATATGGAAAATCACCAGCATACGTATAAAATTAACATTTCTCACATCTTTTTGTCTGCTTAAAAGAAACTGGCATGTGCGAACTGTCGACCCTGAAGGGAAAAACAGAGGAAAAGGATGTCATAGGATGTCAGAATATCTTACAAGTATAAGAATAAACGCATCTTAGAGGAAGTGTAAAATGACAGAAAACATTGTTTATTTTAGCCTCCAAAATATGAATTACGTTAATATGTGGCTCTTGAAATATGGATATATAGAAGAAAGGAAGGGGGGGGGGGTATCCCTGGGATAGAGGAGAAAACAAACAAAGAAGTGCTAGAACAGCTGAAACTGAAAAGAGAAATATTGAAAATCATAAAAACAAGACAACTAAGATACTTTAGGCTCATCAAGAGTATAATACTATACTGAAGACCCTTCTTGAGGGCAAGACCAAAGGAAAGAGAACATGAAGACGATAATGGCATAGACTGGTGGACAACATCAAGAGATGGACAGGATCCAGGTTTGCCGAATGCGCTATGGATGCAAGAAGACGAGACAAACTGGAGATTCGCTGCAGCTAACCTTCCTTGGGGGGAGACGGCACGAAGTGACCGCGAGGAAGACGTGAAAGACAGAAAAATAATAAAAGACTTATCCTGATTCCAACCACGGACTCCAGAAGGATGAGCACCTGCTCCATCACCCTGTACCTCGTAGAAAAACCAAACGTGGAAGAAAAGTGGCTCCTCAGCACCGTCAAGGACAGAAAGTTATCGTTCTTTGGTCATGTCACAAACAACAAGATGAAGGGTATAGTTCCTAGCAAACAAGAAAGAGGGCGACCGAAAGACACATGATATCAACAGTACTCTAAACATCACACTCACAGAAGCAGCCACCCTGGCTATAAAACTAAACACTTTGAACCTGACTATCAAGAAAGCACCTCTTTAAAAAAAAGGACAACCCATATGAGCAATCATCAAAGACACTATTCACTGACATGAACGATCAATTAAGTACAAACAATCAATTAAGGAAAGTAAAAAAGCATGAAAGGCTTTCCATACGGAAAGGTTCTAATCGTGGATTAATGTTCATGTGAATTCTGTGTACTTAAGACGGCCATTCTCTCTAGAGCGCCTGCAAACAGTCCAGCTACCACTCGGCTTCCACTCTTTGAAGAGCCCCACACTTAATTATTCACAAAGATCCTGGATGGATTCGGTATATTTACTCTTCCATATAACAAACAAAACCGTTCACACTCCAGAGATCGATTTGTTGACAGTCCTCCATAAAACTGCTGGTGTCTAGTATCTCGCCACATGTTGAAGCAAATGTTGAAACTGGGCACGCTTTGTTTGACGGCTCGTGGGACAGAAATAGGAGGCGACTGCGAGGGTGTTTGAGTTGTGGAATGCAGAAATCGTATTTCAAATAGCAGCTTGCTCCTTCTTGACATGTGGTCTATGATTCTGCCAAGAATATCTGTCAATGTTTTACTGTTTTCTAGACTGTGACTTGACGTCATATGACTGGGAAACAAAACTACATGCAAATGTCAACTGTCAGTGATTTGTGTCCAGGGCTATATATTATTTTGACATATGTAAATTTATGTGATCTTTCTTCTTCAGAAATACAAATCATTCTGTAGCTCTGATACATTGTCTAGATAATTAAAATTCTGAGTTTTACCTTAAATGTTGTGTTTTTATTTGATATTTGTCTTGTCTTCTCTTGTTTATCATGGACAAACAAATCAACATAAACGTTATCAAAATACTGCCTCTTAAGAACAGGTTCCTTTTAAACAAAGCCAAGTTGGTACATCAAATTCTATCTTACCTATGGAAACTGTTTAAACTGAACCCAAAGTGCAGACAACACGTAAACAACATATGTCTTCCAAAAACCTAGACTTGACCTTTCCAAGAAAAGCTTTGCTTATTCTGCTGCTCATTTTTGGGAATACCCTCCCATCCTGTTTTAAAAAAATCTACCTGTCTATATGTCTGTCTATATACAGCTACAAACTTTTCCGGTATCTGTTTGATGTCGACTACAATCCTTCGCGATTCATAAAATTTACATGTTATTTTAGACTGTTCTTACAAGCACCGAATTCAGTTAAGTAATTATTCGGAAAAGTACTGAAAATGTTGCTTGGTAGATAATCAGTTTTATATATATGAAGTCACTTTCTGTGCAAGGTGCATGGATAAGAGCGAAGCCTAAATGTTTTATTTTATTTTATGTTTTTCAGCTTTTCAATGTTAATTATGTTTGTTATATGAGCAGCATATTTGTATAATGTCTGGAACAGAGTGAATGTTGTATGATAAAGGGCAAAGTCAGATGGGCCTGCGTGCCCAATTCTTAACACCTTGGAAATAAAGATCTGTCTGTCTCTCTGTCTCCTTGTCTATCTATCTATCTATCTATCTATCTATCTATCTATCTATCTATCTATCTATCTATCTATCTATCTATCTATCTATCTATCTATCTATCTATCTATCTATCTGTCTGTCTGTCTGTCTGTCTGTCTGTCTGTCTGTCTGTCTGTCTGTCTGTCTGTCTGTCTGTCTGTGTTTTCAAGTACAAGCAGATCCAGCACTGTTCAATTCATTGAGTGACAGTCTCCCACTTTCTGACAAATTGGACTCTGCGGTTGGAGATAGTAACATTTCTCAGCACAATCAATCAGTCAATCACGCTTAAGCCAGACTAATACTGACAGGAATACTTCATGTAAATATGTAGACTGGGGTAATTAAAGCAGTATTACATACAACAGAGTATTATAATGCTATATACAGTCAGTATTAGTTCAAGCTTCTTATATCTAGACGAAAAGGCGACAGGAAAGTGTAGCTGCACAGATGTATTTTAGAGAAATATGGAACATATCAAGACAGACCAAACAAAACATTATGATACCAAAACCAAACTAAAAGAATAAGTTCTCACTGAAGTTGCAAAATACTAAGATGGACACCACAGGGGAGCAGAAGTAAGGGTAGATCAAAGGAGACATGGAGAAGAATAACACAGAGGATGTTGAGCAACAGAGGGCTCACTTGGGCAAGAGCAGAAAAAAAGGCACAGGACAGTCGTTAGTGGAAAACCCTTGGGGAAGCCCCATGTACCTTTGGTACTTAAGGTTCAGAGCGAGAGAGAATTGGAAAATATTCAAAATTAAGTTTTCAATTAAAATTCCTTGGCCATATACACAAAAATATACGAACAAGCAATGGCAATATATATATATATATTATATATATATATATAATATATATATATATATATATTATATATATATATATATATATATATATATATATATTTATATTAAGAGAAATAGAGAGAGAAATAGAGAGAGAAATATCTTAACCTGACAGTCACATCAAATTGAAAATGAAAGGCACCGAGTCTGATCAGAGATATCAGGAACATCAAACGCAGGTAGAACGCATGATAGCCAGCTCACATTCACGTAGCGTCGGGTTTGTGGATGAAGTCTCTGAGACTTGTCTTGTCTTGTCTTGTCTTGTCTTGTCTTGTGCTGTCTCCCTGTAACTGCGAGCTGGTGTTCTTTGCAGCCGAGGATGAAGGTGTTGAAGAACAACATCGTATCGGCGTGGGATGGGTTACGGCATCTACTTTTTCAGGCCCGGAGTACAGCTAAAAAGCCGGGGGTTTGCAATGCTTCTTTAGCAGACTCCACCACCATGGGGACTATGGCGATCCCTGCCCCATTAGCCAGGCTAGGCCTGTTACTGGGGGTACCAAATGATAGATGGGACAGGGTCTTGATCAGCTATGGTTCGCTAACCCTGACCCTAGTATATCAGCTACGTTTCGCTAACCCTGACGCTAGCATATCAGCTATGTTTCGCTAACCCTGACGCTAGTATATCAGCTATGGGCCGGTGGTTGCCTAACTGGACAGCGTCTTCGCCTCTAATGCTCTGAGAACACAGTTCAAACATTTCTGGTAAATAACTGAACCGCTGAATCAAGGAATACACCTTCTTGTTATATTTACTTACTGGACATAAAAGGAAGGAGTAGTATTTTTTTACACGACGAAGACAACAGGCCGTGACCCGGTGGTACTGCAAACCAAGTCCACCCGTAACGAGATGTGGACCATACCCCCGGGCATTCAATGCACGGGGCAGGACTCGGGCATCTCGTTTAGTTAAAAAATAACGAGATTTTTGTTTAACCAAAGGACATGTTGACCAGGGTACCTGCCAAGAGGACATTTTGACCTCAGCCACTTTGATCTTAGCCAAAAGACCGAGAAGCGATAAAGAATGATTTGCCTATATGCCGTGATATGAGAAGGAGCAGTACAGGTTACATCGGGAAAAATATGTCATATTATTTAGCCTGTCTTCCCACTTGAGTAAAGCTTTTATTATACGTGGTTCATCTGAATATTTCTTACGTTGGAAACAGTGGATGTAAGATAATTCAAAGTATAAGATACTCCAGAATGTAAGGACTTGAAATTATGTGACTGAAAATAACATGAAAGCAAACGTCTAAAGAAAAGGGAGAGATAATAGAAACAATGTACAGCGGGGCATCTCCATGTCCCTGGAGTGCAAATTTAGTTTAGACAGTTATACCTCTTTCCTTTCTACACAAACTCTCCAAAGCAGGACAAAAGGGAGGATTTTTTTTTTTACGTATTCCTGTCTTGGGCTATTTTAACGCTTTCTATATAAAAATTAACTCCGCCATGGCCAGTTTCAAGTCTGGATGAGAAAGGAGGCTGGGAGACATTGGGCCAGATACCCAATTCTGTTTTTTAAAAAATACTTCAGCTACGAAAACATCAACAAGAGATGAGGAACAGGAAAAATTAATACTAGGAGAGTAAGGAATTTCTCGAAGATCCATGACGCGGTGTGGTGAAAGGAGTGTCAGATCTATGACGCGGTGTGGTGAAAGCAGACTCACATCTATGACGCAGTGTGGTGAAAGATGTCTCGAAGCAGAGATCAAAGAGATCGCCTAGGTCTGGAGACGTATAGAAGAAACAGTCCAAGATAGAAATAAATAGAGAGCCCTTGTTGATAGCCTATGTCCCAGAAAGGAGTAAAGAAGACGAGAAGGAAGAAAGAATATAAAAAAAATACAAAAGAAAAATTAACTGAAACTATCGTGGTTTGCTATTCGTGGTGCAAAAGTTGTAAATAATGATCTAGGTTACATATAGGCCTGTGTTAATTTCCCTGTACTAAGGAAAAAAACCCTTAAAAACATGTTTTAAATGTTTTGAGTAGCCTTAGAATTTTTGTTTAGTAATGAAAGAGTTAATATCTAAATGAAGGTAATTTGGCGTTTTGGAGAAAAAAGGTAATCTTGGGGAAATTAGATTCTGAAAAAAGCATACACACACAGTGATAATAATAGAGATAATAGCTCCTTTCTACTGCACTAATGGCTCGGAAGGGGGGGGGGGGAGGTAGAACAGTGGATAAAAAATAGAGACACTTGTTAATAGTGTCGTTATTTTTAAGGAGGACCGAGTGGCGTAGTGGTTAGAGCTCTCGTCTAGTAACCGAATGGTCGAGGGTTCGAATCCCCAGCTGAGCGGGGATTTTTTTTTTCAGACCAACACGGCCCCGAGGTCGACCCAGCCTGGTAAAATTGGTACCAGAGAAAATCTGGGAAGGAAAGGCAGCGAGGAAAGGAACTGGCCACCCTAACTCATACGTTGATGGCCCAGCATCATGAGGTCTCTAACGCTT
This sequence comes from Achatina immaculata, assembly GCA_009760885.1. NCBI lineage: Eukaryota > Metazoa > Mollusca > Gastropoda > Stylommatophora > Achatinidae > Lissachatina > Lissachatina immaculata. Next base: position 32,793,080 of record CM019716.1, on the reverse strand, counting down.
CATCCCCTACGACATTTGCTGTGGGACTACCTTTACCTTAGTTATTCTTAAGACATTTCAAAAATAACTTGTAGTAAAAAGAAAAATATCGGGTTGAAACTAAGAACATTGAACAAACTGAGATCGTTGGTCACTGAGATATTTCAGCGCATGAAGTCTGTGTCAGACCGATTGGAGAAGGATAGAAAGAACGCACAGTAAAGTGTGTTTATTACTTACATTCTCTTTCGTTGAAACTAGACTTTGTCTACCTGCTTCGTCATGATGTTGTGATGATCCTCTTTTTGAGTGTCATAATTTCACGTAATATACGTGGGTAACAGTTCACTGCTTTATGATTCTGTTTATATCACGTCAAGTTTTGTATCAAATTCAGAAGAAGCTGTCCCATCAAATACAAGCCGAATATAAACTCGTTTATCTCTTTATATCTCTCTTCCTGTACTGTGTGCGTGCCCACACACACACATACACACACACATACATACTTGTCGCAAAACATCATAAACCTCCCCCCCCCCCAAAACCAACTCATTTCAAACTGCCATAAACACACAACATAATCACCGCCAACTCTCATGTCAAACGGTAATCGATTTCGACAGACCCATGAAAACAATATCTAATTTCTCCCTACCCTTACATTATCAGTATTCGTACTTTGGATTACGAATAATAGTCGTATAACAATAATCGAAAGCCATGCTTTTATACCCGACACGATTATGTTTTTATTTTTTAACTGGTTCCTTTGTTTTCTCAGAAACCAACTCCGTTGTCGTAAAATTGAGTCCAAAACATTCATTCTTGTTTGTAAAGAAAGCAATTCAGAAAATGATTTATTAGACAGTCTTTATAATTTCAGATCTTGCGAAAGCATTTCACTTTCACAGTTTCTTGCTGTCAGGTCTTTTTCCCTCCACAGATTCCAGCGTCAGGTTTTTAAAATCTTGTTGCAATCGACGACCATATCTTCTTTGCCCTTAAAAAACTCGTTTTTTTTCTTTTGAAGTATAAGCTCTGAAATGACTACATTTTCTAATTTTGCTTAATTTAGAAATAACTTTTGCCCATTTTCTTCATTTCTGAATGTAAAGGTAAAAGGTAAAATCCATGTTTTCATGCCATTAAGGCATGTTGCTGCAGACTATATGGAAATCTAAAAAAAAAAAAAAAACTAAACAGGAAGATGAGAATCAGGATATTTAAGAGTAATGTTCTAAGTGTACTACTCTATGGAAGTGAATGCTGGAAAATCACCACAACTATAGAAAACAAGTTGAATTCTTTCCAGACTAAATGTTTACGAAGAATTAGAAGAATATTTTGGCCAAACATCGATGTTTGGGACATGTGCTCTGACTGACTGACGAATCACTGCCAAAAAATAGCACTAAGATGGACACCACAGGGGGAACAGAAGTAAGGGTAGATCAAAAGGAGACATGGAGAAGAACAACAGAGAGGATGTTGAGTAATAAAAGGCTCACTTAGACAAGAGCGGAAAAAAGGCAAAGGATATGCGTTTGCGGAAAACCTTTGCGGAAGTTCCATGTGCCTTGGGCAATTAAGGTTCAGAGAAAGAGAGAGAGAGAGAGAGAGAGAGAGAGAGAGAGAGAGAGAGAAGACATGTTGGGGATACAGTGTTACGTTCTTGTTTCCAAGACCTTCGGCACATGAAAGTCTGATGTGGTCATTATCACGCCTGGCTGCATTTACCTTCCCAGATTTCTCTGGTACCCATTTTTTTTAGGCTGGGTGGACCCCGGGGTCTTTTTTGGTATGTACCAGAATTCTTTTTTTAAAATCCCCACTTGAACTCGGCACCACTGGATTAATAGATCGAGCACACAATAATTAGTGTGTAAGTATATAACTATAGACGAAGCACAGCAGTAAAAGTGTGATACCAGAATGTATAATAATGATTAATAGATCGAGCGCCCATCAACTCAGCCAGCCAGGCCATTTCTAAAGTGCAGAATTTAAACGAAAAAAATAATAACACCGTCAGTGATAACAAGTTTCAAGGATTTTTTTTTCAATGTGCGTAATTAAAATTGGCCTACTGCAGAACTTAAGTTATCCAACTTAGCAAGGGCACATCAAAGCCACAACGTGAAGATCAGTGCTGAAAAAACAAAAGTCATGACCACAGCGAGAGATGAAATCCAAACAAAGATCTTCCTAGACAACCAGCCCTTAAATCAAGTGAAACATTTCAAATACCTGGGTAGCATAATATCATCCTCAGGGACACCTGACTCTGAGATTGAGAACAGATGCAATAAAGCAAATCAGGTCATGGTCAAATGGCTCCTTTACTGAAAAACAAATACATCACAACTGTGAAAAAGGGCACTGTACAATACAATTTTTCTCCCAACTCTATGCTGTCAAAGTCAAACATGGACACTAACAGTCACAAACAAAAGAAAAATCATCACGACAGAAATGAGATGTTTAAGGATAATACTAAATGCGACAAGAAGTGACCAAATAAGAAATTACACCATCAGGGCAAAGGTTGGAGTAACACCAGTATTACACTACATCCAGAAACAGCAAAGTCGAATGGTTTGCCCATGTTACACGGTTACCACCAGACAGTACATAACAAACAACATTCACGCTGAGATTTGTAGGTAATAGAGTAAGAAGCCACCCACGCAGGAGATGGAGAGAGGGAATTACAGAAGCATTAAATATCCCATTATATGAAGCAAATCGTCGAGGCCTATCAAGACGTCTTCTTGTCCCATAAACACTGAAAGGTATAAGAGGTAAGAGACAAGTGAAAACAAGAGAAGATAATTAAAATTAATTTTTTTATAAGGAACGTAGGAACGCTAGAACTGTTGTAGAAATGTTCACCACAAAAGAGTTAACTGTTAATACCCAACGTTCATCTTCACATCGATATTACGTTTTCTCTCGTTCATTAGTTTACCTCTTTGACCGTTGTGAAGCATTTCAACGACTTAAATATTTGTAATGAAAGTAGATGGAGGTGCATGGTTCAGTTTTATACACGAGAAAGAGAGAGAGAGAGAGAGAGAGAGAGAGAAAGAAAGAAAGAGAGAGAGAAAAGGGGGGGAATGGGCAGAAATGAGAATGGCAGAAAGCAAGATGAACACATACAAATGAAAAACATACAACAATTCAATAATTTCGGCAAAAGCCTTTTTTTTCAAGGATCACATACAGAAGCAGCAAAACAGATGAGAACTGCTACATTCAGGAATATGGGACGCTGGAACCACATGGAACAACGCGTTATTCAGCTACACCTAACAATCTCCTCTTTCACAATCATAATCCCTCCTCACTAAGTTCCACTCCCTTCTCACTTGTTACACATAGTTCAGAACCTCCTCACAGCATCACATTACAACTCCTCTATCCCAACTATAATCACCTATTTCACCTTCTTCTGGCTATGTTACCATTGTATCACTCTCTCCCTCCTCCACGGTTTCCCCACCCACCACCCTCAGTTACGACCCACCTATCACACATCACAAATCTCCATTTAAACGTTCTCTACATTTCACCATGCCCATTTCTTAACAAGCGTCGATTGGTATCACAGCTTTACTGCAGTGGCTTCGTGTATAGTTATATACTTATACACTAATTATTGTGTGTTGTTATTAAAGATTTTTAATAGCTGCTGTGGTATGGTTTTGACCTGTAGCTGGGACACGGTAATTTTAGGAAAAAACAATCACGTCATATTCCGATAAACATGCTGACTATGATGAATGATAATAATAAATGGTCATGTGTCATTGATCTTGTTCGGTGATCTATGTCATACAGTGTGCAAATGTACCTCCTCTTGCCATGCTTCACCTATAGCGTACACATTTTTTAAACGTATCCCTGCCCTTTACTTTATTTGCAGGACTAGACTTTATTTCATTCCTTTACTTTGTTTGCAAGACTAGACTATATTTCATCCTTTTACTTTGTTTGCAAGACTAGACTAAATTTCATCTCTTTACTTTGCAAGACTAGACTATATTTCATCTATTTACTTTGTTTGCAGGACTAGACTTTATTTCATCACGTCTGAAATGATCTCCGATTCGCATCAGTGAAACTAGTTATTGGGATTAATGAAATTTAAGTGGTTGTTATTGTCGTAGAGTAAGTTATAAAGTAAGTAGAAAAAAAGTAAATTAAAATGACGTCATTGGATGTTGCCTTCCAAGTCAGTGGCACACAAATGTTAGAAGGAAAACCACGTTTTGTTAGGATACCGTCTAAACTATAGGGAAAGCATGTGTTGATATTGCGAAAACACGTGTTAAAATACTGAAAACATGTATTAACATAGTGAAAACATGTATTAATATAGTGAAAACATGTATTAATATAGTGAAAACATGTATTAATATAGTGAAAACATGTATTAATTTAGTGAAAACATGTATTAATATAGTGAAAACATTAATAATATAGTGAAAACATGTATTAATATAGTGAAAACATGTATTAATTTAGTGAAAACATGTATTAATATAGTGAAAACATTATTAATATAGTGAAAACATTATTAATATAGTGAAAATATGTATTAATGTTGTGGAAACATGTACTGATATAGTGAAAGCATTTACTGGTGTAGTGGAAACATGTATTGATATTGTAGGAAAATGTATTTATATAGGGGGAAACATGTGTTGATATAGTGGAAACATGTGTTGATATAGTGGAAACGAGTACTGATGTAGCGGAAACGTGTATTAATATTGTAGAAACATGTATTGAAATGACGGAAACATGTACTGATGTTGAGCAAACATGTATTGATATTGTGGAAACATGTATTGACATTTTGGAAAAATGTATTGATATTGTGTAAACATGTATTGATGTTGTGGAAACATGGACTGATAGTGTGGAAGTATGTACTGAAATTGTGAAAACATGCATTGATATTGTGGAAACATGTACTGATATTGTCGAAATATGTACTGAGTGAAAACGTGTAAACAACAAAAATCGCAATAAGTAGAAACATAAAAAAAAACATAAAAGGAGAGCTCCTATGAACAGAGATGTCGAGAAAAAGAATCTAAATAATAGAATGAAATAACAGAAGGGCATAAAGTTATGGCGCGAAAGTTACAAACAAATATATGGTTGATGGTCTGAATACACGGAATATAAGTCACGGACTTGAGTGGCTCTTTACCCGGCGGTTGCTACCATTGTGACCTGCTTGGCCGAGATGTGAAAATTAGACAAGACACAGCGCGGGTACAGCCATGTTATGTGGATATGTGAGTGTACAAGAAATGGTGAAAACGTAAGGCTGAATGAGAACCTTATCAGGTCGCATACGACAGACGGTAAGTTCTGATTGATTTAAAAACCGTGAATACAGGACTTAAGAGTTGAAAACTTAAAAAAAAAAGATTTCAAACACATACTGCATGTGAAACTAAATTATTTAAAATGAAATGTACAAAAACATTTTGGTACCTGTGTGTCGATTTAACTTTGATAAATTAAAAATATTTGTAATTTTTTAAGCACAGACCGACAATTTATGCTTAGAATATTAAAAGTGTCTTGAAATAAGATATTCATCACGTAGATGATGTAGCAAATGTTACAAAAGAGTTCTTCAAATATCATGGACACAAAAAATAACAAATATATCCATACTACAAGAACTTAACATTGAAGAAGGTTGGCTAGTAAAGAAGATTAAACAGAGAAAACTCTAATATTTAGGACATATTAAACGTCATGAGAATTTAGAGAAGACCGTCTTGGAAGGGTACATAATGGGAAAAAGAAAGAGAGGAAGACCAAGGCGAAGATGGCTGCAAAAAAAAAACTACATTGATGATCTGCGAATGGATGCATCAGCAGCAGGCCATCTTGCTTACACCCTAGAGGCCTATAGGAGAACTGTTAGGGAGCCAAGGTTCTTGAAGGACATGCAAATAACTGACTGATCATGCAGACATTTTTTTAAAAAATGGCACGAGTGATCTTCCGTAGATCTAAATATAAGTCAGTATTGCAGATATTTTTTAAAGCAAAGACTGAAGAAAAGGAGAGGAGATAAAGAGAGAAGGAAAGACCAAGCAACATAGCCAGGTCGTTTAATTTACATATTTATTTTCAAGATTCCATGTCATGTCGGCTTGGCACTTTATGTAAACAAAACAAACAAACAAGTTAAATAATGTGTATTATTTTTTATATTAAAACACACACACACATACATTTTCAAATGATTTCAAGAACCTTCACACACGAACGTGACTGCCGTGCCAGGCTCCTTGCTGTCATTAACCTGACCTTCACCAGCCCTACTGTAATGATCCCTGTTATGTGCGCATATTTTATAAATATATATTAAGTTCATTAACAAAACGTATTATGTTACATTTTAAACAAATAAATATATATATATATAATATATCAAGACGTCTGTTTGTCCCTTCTACATCAAGAGACATATAAGGAAGAAGACAAGGCAAGACAGGACAAGACACCTGTCTAATTTCTTTTTCTCCCTTTACGAATAGACATTTACAAAGAAATTGAAATAAAACACAATAAAAACTTACAGCAATGCACACACAGCAAGATGAAAACATACTTCAGCCGTGGCGATGGCTTGAGAGACCTCTCTATAACGTCCAGGATCTGGCTCATGTTCTTTGTTGTTACCCAGTCAGAATCCACCCTGCATGTGGACAGTTAGAACCTCAAGTTTCTGTAGGTCATCTACGCAGCTGTACACAAAACCTAATATTTAACTGGTTTCCAATGAGTGTATTGTATGTCGTATGTCAGCTCACGTTCCCACAACATCTACAGCATTGTACACAAATCCAGTATCTTAACTGCTTTCCGATGAGTGTATTGTATGTATCATGTCAATTTACTTTCCCACAACACTAAGAAATTTGGCTTAAATTTGCCAGAAGGTTTGCGTGTTTTCTGAAACTATGAGTTTGAACGTTTTGTTTTTTGTTGAGTTTTTTTTTGGGTGTATTTCCTTTCCTATTATTGTGTTGTAAACATCAGCTTTTTGTCCCTTTGTACCCTTCTTATCAATTTTTCACGCTGTTTATCTAAAACTTCGAAGCTTTTAACGTGCTCTGATAAAATCACGAATGTTCTAGTACGTAGTACGTAGGACGTCAATAGAACAAACGAAACAAAATCACTACTTCCTAATATAGTGGCCTGGTTAGCCGAGTGGTTAGGCGCTGGGTCCGATGCTACCGGGTTCAGTTCTATCGGGGGGGGGGGGGGATTTTTTTTTCTGGTACACACTGAAGAAGGGCCCCGGGGCTCACACAGCCTCTAAAAATCTGGGAAAAGTAAATGAGGCCAGGCCCTGATACTGACCACATCAGACTTTCATGTGCCGGAGATCTTGGAAAATACGGGCCTGACACAGTATCTACAATATGTCTCAACGGCATGGAAACGGTAATTTTACCTTTTTTACTTTAAAAAAGGTAAATGTAAAGGTAATCCTGTCATGCTTTAGAGGCACATAGGGATATGTTGTTAGTGCCCATATTTTTTTTTTGACCTGTCAGCACGCTAGAGGGTGATATGGCCAGTATCACGCCTGGCCACCTTTCCTTCCCCAACGCCAGAAGAAGTTGGGTACCCATTTCTACAGCTGGGTGACTGGGGTGCCGCCGGCCGGGTTCGAACCCCCCGACCTTCGCCATGAGAGATCAGTGCACTAACCACTTCGCCACTCAGACTTTACCTAGCAGTTAAATGTCTGTATACACACACCATGCCCCCCTCCCAATATATAAGACGCACCTATAAACTGGCAAGTAATGTTATGTTTTGAAACTAACTTAAGAACCCCACATTTTTCATGAACTTCGTAAGCGTATTAATCTTACAAATTTTACATAGGTTTTTTTATGGTTTTAATATTCAACTGATGATTCTTCTATACTCAGAAGTTAAGAACAAAATGTTACGTTAAATAAATACGGTGCTTGCGTGTATAATCATCATAATGTTCTTTCCGCTCTACCCATCTTACTTACTACTTGTATAAAGTTTGTGCGGTTTTAGAATTTATCCAGAAATCGGTATCTTTATTTATTTGTTCCACCATCGCAGTGATGACAGAGTGAGAGGTAACTGAGTTATACTTGTTTCATTGTAATCTTGTTATTCTCTTCAGTTTCTAAGTGTTCTGTTGTCCATGATTCAGACCCTTTTAAGCTGAAATTTTAGCTATTTTTTGTAACTTTGAAACATTACCTTTTTTTTTAAAAACTTATCTTTTATTTGGAGATGAGCATGAACAAGGCGTGAGACAAGGACATGTCCAGTCACCTGATTTATTCTATGTCCAGTCACATGATTTATTCTATGTCCAGTCACCTGATTTATTCTATGTCCAGTCACCTGATTTATTCTATGTCCAGTCACCTGATTTATTCTATGTCCAGTAACCTGACTTATTCTATGTCCAGTCATCTGATTTATTCTATTCCAGTCATCTGATTTATTCTATGTTCAGTCACCTGATTTATTGTACGTCCAGTCACATGATTTATTCTACGTACAGTCATCTGATTTATTCTACGTCCAATCACCTAATTTATTCTATGTCCAGTCACCTGATTTATTCTACGTCCAGTCACCTAATTTATTCTATGTCCAGTCACCTGATTTATTCTATGTCCAGTCACATGATTTATTCTACGTCCAGTCACGTGATTTATTCTACACACCGTCACATGATTTATTCTACGTCCAGTCACCTGATTTATTCTATGTCCAGTCACCTGATTTATTCTATATCCAGACACGTGATTTATTATACGTCCAGTCACATGATTTATTCTATATCCAGTCACTTGATTTATTCTATGTCCAGACACCTGATTTATTCTATGTCCAGTCACATGATTTATTCGGTTCAGTCACATGATTTATTCTATGTCCAGACACCTGATTTATTCTATATCCAGACACCTGATTTATTTAATGTCCAGTTACATGATTTATTCTATATCCAGACACCTGATTTATTCTATATCCAGACACCTGAGTTATTCTACGTCCAGTCACATGATTTATTCTATGTCCAGTCACATGATTTGTTCTATATCCGGACACCTGATTTATTCTATATCCTGACACCTGATTTATTCTACGTCCAGTCACATTATTTATTCTATGTCCAGTCACCTGATTTATTCTATCTCAAGTCAAGATTTACTCTCCTTATGCAGTTAAAACATCGTAGAAGACATTAAACATTTTTTTTAAATAAGAAAAAAAAATAGGAGGCCATAATATCAGTAACATCTCTTATAGTATATCTTATATCCTTCCCGTGCCGTTAAACGTCACATAGGGCTCGCAAAGTAGTTCACCAATTTTTCCCGTCTTCAGCGAGTCTTTCAACCTTATCAAGGGATTTTATGCCTGTTAATTTGGCCTCTCTTAACAGTGTCCTCTTCAGAGTTTCACGCGGTTTGCCTCTTTTACTTTGGTCTGTTGTGTTCCACTTGATAGCTTGTTATGGGATTCTCTGACTGTTTCTTCTCATCAAGTGACCAACATATGTCCATCTCCTTTCCCTGATCACCCATGAGACTGGTTGTTGTTCAGTCATCTGTCTTATCTCTGCATTGTAACATAAGATATGTCAGTGACATCGTTCTAACTGCAGACATTGAAAGCAGTTTGCTGAAACTAATGAATATGATTATTAAATAGAGCAATGAGAGGCTTATATCTAAAGAGCAATAAAACAGAAGCAACGGTAACATCTAACAGAGCAACCATACCCAAGTGCAGCAAACCTTTCAAACATAAAAACAAATGAAGGGGTCTAGAAAGAGGTCTCTGAACAACGAAAACTAGTTCACATTGTAAAAAAAAAGACACTTCTTGGATATGTCATGAGAAGACAGAAGTTAGAGAATTTGATAATGACTGGAAAATTCAATGGAAAAAGAAGGAGATGAAGATCAAGAGAAAAATATCTCAGTGGACTAACCAAATGAAAAAAAGCATCTGAACTGATGAGAAACAGCAAGGATCGTAGAAGTAGGATACGCATGATAGCTAAACGTTCACTGGGACAGCGCGTAACGTATCTAAGCGTGAAAGCTAAACGTTCACCGGGACAGCGCGTAACGTATCTAAGCGTGAAAGCTAAACGTTCACCGGGACAGCGCGTAACGTATCTAAGCGTGAAAGCTAAACGTTCACTGGGACAGCGCGTAACGTATCTAAGCGTGAAAGCTAAACGTTCACCGGGACAGCGCGTAACGTACCTACGCATGAAAGCTAATTAGATTAACAGCGGAATTCTGGAATTTTTTTTTAACTCGGCTCATTAGAACAGTACTAATTTCCAAATTTGGAATATTTATGTATAATTCATGCAATTGAAACTTAAGAGAAAGCTGATTTTACAGAATTTTTAAACCTCTTCTTATTAAGCTAAACCACATGAATGGAATCAATTTATATAAGTCCTAGAAATGGAATTTATATTCATTTGCAGGAAAAAATATAAGTCTATAAACAACTTTATTTGTCAATTTTATTACATTTATGTACCATATTTTAACCACTAAAAATAATTTACAGACGATAACGTTTCAAATCAACTAAACACTAAACGAATCATGAAATTTTCTTCAATATAGAATTTATACTAAAATATATTATTTAAATAGTCACTTCTCTAAGAAAGCATTGACTTATCCAAGAAAGCATTCACTCGTCTAAGAAAGCATTGTCTTATCTAAGAAAGCATTGTCTTATCTAAGAAAGCATTGTCTTATCTAAGAAAGCATTGACTTATTTAAGAAAGCATTCACTCGTCTAAGAAAGCATTGTCTTATCTAAGAAAGCATTGTCTTATCTAAGAAAGCATTGACTTATCTAAGAAAGCATTCAATCATCTAAAAAAGCAATCAATTGTTTAAGAAAATATTGACTTATCTAAAAAAGCATTGGCGTATCTAAGAAAACATTGACTTATCTAAAAAAAGCATTGATTTTTCTAAGAAAGCATTGACTTATCTAAAAAAGCATTGATGTGTCTAAGAAAGCATTGACTCATCTAAGTAAGCATTCTCTTGTATAAGAAAGCATTCACTTGTCTAATAAAGCATTCGCTAGTCTAAGAAACTATTCACTTGTCTAAGAAAGCATTGACTTGCCTAAGAAAGCATGGGCTTGTTTAAGAAAGCACTGACTTATCTAAGAAAGCATTCACTCATCTAATAAAGCATTGACTTATCTAAGAAAGCATTCACTCATCTAAGAAAGCATTCACTCATCTAAGAAAGCATTCACTCATCTAAGAAAGCATTGACGTATCTAAGAAAGCATTCACTCATCTAAAAAAAAGCATTGAAGTATTTCAGAAAGCGCTCACTCTTCTATGAAAGCAATGACTTGTCTAAGAAAGCATTCACTTTTCTAAGAAAGCATGGACTTGTCTAAGAAAGCATAGACTTGCCTAAGAAAGCATTCACTTTTCTAAGAAAGCATGGACTTGTCTAAGAAAGCATTCACTTTTCTAAGAAAGCATTGACTTGTATAAGAAAGCATTCACTTTTCTAAGAAAGCATGGATTTGTCTAAGAAAGCATTCACTTTTCTAAGAAAGCATAGACTTGTCTAAGAAAGCATTCACTTTTCTAAGAAAGCATGGATTTGTCTAAGAAAGCATAGACTTGTCTAAGAAAGCATTCACTTTTCTAAGAAAGCATGGATTTGTCTAAGAAAGCATAGACTTGCCTAAGAAAGCATTCACTTTTCTAAGAAAGCATGGATTTGTCTAAGAAAGCATTCACTTTTCTAAGAAAGCATTCACTTTTCTAAGAAAGCGTGGATTTGTCTAAGAAAGCATAGACTTGCCTAAGAAAGCATTCACCCGTCTAAGAAAGTATTGACATGTCTAAGAAAGCATGGGCTTGCCTAAGAAAGCATTGACTTGTCTAAGAAAGCATTGACGTGTCTAAGAAAGCATTGACTTGTCTACGAATGCATTCACTGATCTAAGAAAGCATTTACGCATCTAAGCATTTGAATAATGACGTTTTAAGAAAGCATTCACTGATCTAAGAAAGCGCTCACTCATCTAAGAAACATTGACGTTTCTAAGAAAGCATTCACTCATCTAAGAATGCATTGATGTATCTAAGAAAGCATTCACTCATCTAAAAAAAAAGCATTGATTTGTCTAAGAAAGCATTGACTTGTCTAAGAAAGCATTGACTTATCTAAGAAAGCATTGACTTATCTAAGAAAGCATTCAATCATCTAAGAAAGCAATCAATTGTTTAAGAAAATATTGACTTATCTAAAAAAGCATTGATTTTTCTAAGAAAACAATGATTTATCTAAGAAAGCATTGATTGTTCTAAAAAAAGCATTGACTCATCTAAGAAAGCATTCTCTTCTATAAGAAAGCATTCACTTGTCTAATAAAGCATTCGCTCGTCTAAGAAACTATTCACTTGTCTAAGAAAGCATTGACTTGCCTAAGAAAGCATGGGCTTGTCTAAGAAAGCATTGACTTATCTAAGAAAGCATTGACGTCTCTAAGAAAGCATTCACTCATCTAAGAAAGAATTGACGTATCTAAGAAAGCATTCACTGATCTAAGAAAGCATTCACTCATCTAAGAAAAGCATTGACTTGTCTAAAAAAGCACTGACTCTGCATAGGACAATGTTACCGAATTAATTGTGTTCGAAGCAAATAATATATATATATATAAAAGATCACTTTTCTGTGGCATTCTAAGTCTTCTCACAGCTACAGAACACGCACATGATATGGTCTCACGAAGTATTAAAAATCGGCCAAGGCCATGGAATGTTTTGATTTTGTGTTTAAAAGTTTTTAAAATAATAATGTTCTGTTTGACAGATTACTCTTGTGCAACACTGAAAATGAGTATCATCAACTATAATAGCAGGAATAAATAATAATAATAACAACACTAATAATGATAGAATTATGAGAAACGCATAAATGTCTTTGAATGTAAATGCTACAGAAGAGTCCTTCAAATATCATGGACACAAAAAAGAAACAAACAAACATATCCATACTACAAGAACTTAATATTAAAGAAGAAGGCTGGCTAGTAAAGAGGATTAAACACAGAAAACCTAGATATTTTGGACACATTAAACGTTATGAGATATATATAGAAGACCTTCTTGGAAGGATACATAATAGACGAAAGAGAGGAAGACCAAGGTGAAGATGGGTGCAAGACGTCGTTGATAATCTGCAAATAGATGCATCAGCAGCAGGGCATCTTGCTCACAACCGAGAGACCTACAGAAGAGCTGTTAGGAAGACAAAGTTCCGCAAGAGACATGCAAATGAATGACTGAATAATGATAACAATTACAACAGTAATGACAACAATGATAAGAAACAAAGGACAACTGCATCACTGTATATATATATATATATATATATATATATATATATTAATCATAAAGTCTGCGTACAATTTCAAACGAGAATAATTAAATAAGTGCTAACAGTAGAACTATACAGTAAATTGCACTTGAAGGGCTAAATGTTAAAGCTATACTCATAACGCATTTTATATTTTTGGATTTTAATCTTTAACAACCATCTTTCGCAGACCTAGGTCAGGCAGATTCTCCAACACTACGACCACGATATCAAGCTACTGAACAGATTGTGCAAATCCAATCACCAACGGAAACATTAACAGACTTGGAATAAATATGTTAATTTGATAAGGATAGAATTATTCCATAATAACCTGTATCTCTTTTCTTTCAAAGGCCGTCTACTACAAAGTTCTATTGTTTGTACTTACACGGATTTAGTTATTAAAGTTTGAAAGGGCACGAGAGCTTAGAAGCTGAAACAGCTAAAATCGTGTTGCATTTCATTACAAAATCTATCAGACGTAATGGAAAATATGATCTTTCCCTATAATAACTTTCTTAACTTAGTATACTGCCCTTTTGACCTTATGTATTAACATATACATTTTCAATATACCCTGTGAACTTCTCGCTAACAGTATGCCTCATGTACTGAATATTCCTCTCACAAAGATTTGCCTGTTAAATGTTGTATACTGTTTTACCACATTTTGCCAATGGCCACAGTTATAGCCGTGGCTGGCAGAGCCAGCGATCAAGTTGATGTGATCAATATCAACATTTTGTTCCAGCACTGACTTCACTGATTTCACGGGCCAGAAGTGGGGCTGGACTTTGCTAGCCAATCGTTTTCTCTCCTGAAAGACGGGGTTCGTCGTCTGTGTGTGGTTTTTTTTTTCACTGTTGTCTTAATTTATGTTAGATTTTAATGTCTAGTGCTTTGACTTGATAGACTTTGACTTTGACTTTGACTTGATAGACTTTGATTTGATAGACTTTGACTTTGATTTGATAGACTTTGACTTGATAGACTTTGACTTGATAGACTTTGATTTGATAGACTTTGACTTTGACTTGATAGACTTTGACTTGATAGACTTTGATTTGATAGACTTTGACTTTGACTTGATAGACTTTGATTTGATAGACTTTGACTTTGATTTGATAGACTTTGACTTGATAGACTTTGACTTGATAGACTTTGATTTGATAGACTTTGACTTTGACTTGATAGACTTTGACTTGATAGACTTTGATTTGATAGACTTTGACTTTGACTTGATAGACTTTGATTTGATAGACTTTGACTTTGACTTGATAGACTTTGATTTGATAGACTTTGACTTTGACTTGATAGACTTTGATTTGATAGACTTTGACTTTGATTTGATAGACTTTGACTTTGACTTGATAGACTTTGATTTGATAGACTTTGACTTTGATTTGATAGACTTTGACTTTGACTTGATAGACTTTGACTTGATAGACTTTGACTTGATAGACTTTGATTTGATAGACTTTGACTTTGATTTGATAGACTTTGACTTTGATTTGATAGACTTTGACTTTGATAGACTTTGACTTTGACTTGATAGACTTTGATTTGATAGACTTTGACTTTGACTTGATAGACTTTGACTTTGACTTTGACTATCCCCGGGTTGAAGAGTTTTCACTCTTTTTTCCCTTGTGCCAGATAATGAAACGTGCAGGTCCTCTTCAGTTGTTCTACATCTCCATACAGAATGTCGGTGATTGAGGAGTTTGGTGGTATCAGGTTCTTCCGAAGGTCCTTCAATGCACTGCAGTCCAGCAGGTGGTGCTTAACAGTTTCTTCTTCTTGTCTGTTGCAATGCATGCAGTATGGTGTGTGATCAGCGGTCACTCTGTGTAAGTGCTTATTGAGAGTAATGTGTCCTGTTCTCAGCCTGAAAATTGTGCATTGGTCTCTACAACATAAGCTGTTGATGTGGTCTCCGGGGTTAGGCTTTGGCAGGTGTGTATGTAGGGATCTCCGGGTTGGATTACTGGCCCAGCTGTCCATCCAATATGAATTATCAGCAAATTAACTTGCTGTTAAATTCATTCATTCATTCATTTGCATGTCCCTTGCGGAACTTTGCCTCCCAAACAGCACTCCTGTAGGCCTCTCGGTTGTGAACAAGATGGCCTGCTGCTGTTGCATCCGTTTGCAGATCGTCAACGATGTCTTGCAGCCATCTTCGTTTTGGTCTTCCTCTTTTTCTTTTTCCCATTATGTATCCTTCCAATACGGTCTTCTCTAAATTATCATGACGTTATATTATTACTATTATTATTACTACTGTTATTACTATTGTTTTTACGATTACTATTATTTTATTAGTATGATTATTATTATTATGTCGAACTAAGATAGTGTAATTTCGAAATTGTGCAATGTTTCCTTAACCGACTACGCCACCATGGGGATCGTCAGAAAGGGCTGAGCCTGTTACTATGGGTACAAAAGGCGAGATGAGATAGGGTCTTGGTCGGGTATGATTCGCCAACCCTGAACACTAGCAGTGGGCTATGGGTCGCTGACGGCTACGTCTGACTGCTTCATCAACCTCGGCGACACACGGACCGACCCAAAGGCAGAGCCGACTCACCCTCATAGGATGTAGTAGTAGTATAGACAGTCAAATCATGTTATCAAATTTAATCCTGTTTCTGTTTACCTATAGCTTACCCTTTCATCGACCTTATCTAAATGTTTTGTCTGTTTTTCTTTGTTTCATCTTCTCTGTGAATTTTGTTTTTCCCTCATTCATTCATTTGCATGTCCCTTGCGGAACTTTGCCTCTCAAACAGCACTCCTGTAGGCCTCTCGGTTGTTTTTCCGTACGGATCGCAATATTCTCAACTATTGTCTTCTCGTGACATGTTAAAAAGAAATGCTAACTTGTCTTCTCCTCCGAGTTTTATTTAATTTATGATGCTCTCAAAGCTTCTGAGAACTTCCCCACATGCTTATTTTCTGGTAGATCACGGCGCATAAAGTATCTTTCTGAAATGTATCTCGACTTATCGTTTCTTCGGTCGCCTCGTTTCTCGTTTCTCTAGAACCAAGCTTTCCATTGCTGCTGTTTCTAGATCGTTAAGTCTTTGAAATGATTTTTTTGGAAAAGAAAAATGACTGAGTCTAAATTTCCTTCTTCCTAATATTTTGCTCTATTTCTTAGTTCCTTCACGGTCCTTGAGTATCACAAAATAACGTCGCCGGACAGAGTAACGAAATTCTCTACTGTTGAGCTAATAATAACTGGAAATGACCGAATCGATAACGACACGACTTCAGAAAATGAAGAATGTGGGTTCTGCCCCGGACCAGCCGTTAAATGCGCTCGTCAAAGTTGTCACTGGTGTTCAGGAAACGTGCACTGTACGCTTTTTCTTCTTCTTCTTCTTCTTCCGCGGAACTGCGAGTTTGATGTTCTTTGCAGCCGATGCGATGAAGACGTTGAGGAACAACACCATGTCGGATTGGGAGTGGGTTATCGTGGCTATATTTCTACAGCCCCTGAGTGGAACTACAAAGCAGAGGGCATACAATACTCCTTCAGCAGATGTCACCGCAATAGCCCATAGTAGGTATCCTTGCCCTCATTAGCCATTCCTGCCCTGTTACTGCTAATACCAATTGAGAGGTGGCACGGTGTCTTGACCAGCTATGTTTCGCCAACCTTAACGCTGACATGTCAGCTATGGCCCTTAGACTGCCATGTCAAGATGATATCCAGTTCCCTAGGGCAACACCAGAAGCACTAACAGACTTATCAGTGATTACTCCTTCACAAGAAGTTAATTTCATTCCTACTAAATGTGAGATTAAAAACAGTGACTTTTTTGTGTTTATATCTTCTAGCTAAACTCTAAAATATTATCTCGTTCGTCAGGTTCTAAATAAGGTATTTTATATCTGATATAACACTGTGAAAAAAAAATTACCAGCAGAAGTTAAGATGAAGATGTGCTTGTGTTTCCGCGCAACTGCCAACTATTGTTCTTGGCAACATCCACTATATGGAATCTTCACACTGATTCGGATATAGAGTGGATTACGGTCGCATTCTTAAACACCCAAAGCAGACTTCATCACCACGAAGACCACAGCGAGCCCTGTCTCGTTTGCCAGATCGGGACTGACATAAGGAGCGCCAGCGGAGAGGTAGGATATCATCCTGGCCAGCTTCAGTTCGTTAGCCTGATAACCATAACTTCAGACTAAAGCTGTGATTTTATAAAGCTGTGATCTTTTCTTCAATTTTTGTATAGATCGAAGCAACTTTATTCAGTAAAGAATCACCAGCAACTTTATTCAGTAAAGAATCACCAGCAACTTTATTCAGTAAAGAATCACCAGCAACTTTATTCAGTAAAGAAACACCAGCAACTTAATTCAGTAAAGAATCACCAGCAACTTTACTCAGTAAAGAAACGTCAGCAACTTTATTCGGTAAATAAACACCAGCAACTTTACTCAGTAAAGAAAGGTCAGCAACTTTATTCAGTAAAGAAACACCAGCAACTTTACTCAGTAAAGAAACGTCAGCAACTTTATTCAGTAAAGAATCACCAGCAACTTTATTCAGTAAAGAATCACCAGCAACTTTATTCAGTAAAGAATCACCAGCAACTTTATTCAGTAAAGAATCACCAGCAACTTTATTCAGTAAAGTAGTACCAGCAAATTTATTCAGTAAAGAAGTAACAGCAACTTTATTTAGTAAAGAAACACCAGCAACTTTATTCAGTAAAGAAGTAACAGCAACTTTATTCAGTAAAGTAGTACCAGCAAATTTATTCAGTAAAGAAGTAACAGCAACTTTATTTAGTAAAGAAACACCAGCAACTTTATTCAGTAAAGAAACACCAGCAACTTTACTCAGTAAAGAAGTAACAGCAACTTTAAAGAAACACCAGCAACTTTATTCAGTAAAGAAACACCAGCAACTTTACTCAGTAAAGAAGTAACAGCAACTTTGTTCAGTAAAGAGTGAGAGTAAAACAGATGATTAAACTCCTTAACATCTGAGCTGGTGAACCTTGCTGGACGACGACTGGAAGAGGAAGAACCTGGGGTAGGAGATCACCCGGTGGTTACCGCTACCTGGGGTGTTCCAGGCACAGCTGTAATCTTTAGACACCAATACCCGGTAGAGGAATGCTAGCTGTTTACGCCAGAGTACCAGAGATGCACCGTGGACGAAGGAGGTATTAGAAGACCACAGAGATGAAGAAGAGCTAATAACGGATTAAAAGAATGCTTAGGTAGTGACATAAGCTAATGTAAAACAAGATCATATGATGATGTAACAAACATCCAGCTATATAAATAAATAAGTAAATATCTACAACACCCTGAAGAAAAGACTTGCCCGTGAAAGTAATGCAAAGATTTAAAACTTTTTTAAACCTAATAATAACAGATATTATGCATCCAACAAAAAGACAGAAGTCAAAGAACTTCACTCCTTTTCAAAGTAACTTAGTTATAATTTTGGCCTGCATGATCTGAGAGAATTGATCTCCCACTTAGCACTTGTCTGACTCTGTTCTTAAAGCGCCATCACGAGTTTAGACCTAACAGAGAGTGAAAGATTTATCGCGGGTGAGATTTGAAGTAACCATCTCTGCTGTACGGAGCCCAGATAAAGCTGATAAGATTAACGAGCGCTTGAAACGCAAAAATCGAATTAACCACCTTCCACTTAATGGATCTTCGGCAATACTGCGCTTCCCCGTGTGCGTTCTTTGTAACATTACTGAGACAAAAAGTTGCACGTTCATTTTCAGTAGGAGGAGCATGGGGTATCTGTTACAGAACATCTTATCTGTACAACAAAAATGCGTTTGTCTCTATACACGAACTGAAACAAATTGTGCACAGGCAATTTTGATATCTGTTTGTTATATATAGACAATAGAAGTTTCATTGGCAATAAAAAATCTGAAAAATGGTAAATCACCAGGATGTGATGAGATAACAGCTGAATTTATTAAAACAGGAGGAAAGGAGTGTGCAACAATCTATCGTGCACTATGTAAAAAGATATGGCATTCAGGTATTTGGCCAAAAGAATGGAAAAGAACTGTATTCATACCACTGCCAAAAAAGGGTAACCTGAAATTATGCACAAACTACAGAACTGTTGCCATGATTAGTCATGCCAGTAAAATTCTGTTCAAAATTATAATGGGTAGACTTCGAAAGAAAATAGAAGAAGAAGTCAATATGGTCCAAGCTGGTTTCAGGCAAGGAAGAGGATCAAGAGATCATATATTCAATCTAAGATTAATAATAGAGAAATGCAGAGAGTTTAATGTGAATCTATATTTATCCTTTATAGACTACTCAAAAGCATTTGATTGTGTACAACACCAGAAACTTTGGGAAATGATGGAAAAAAATGGGATTTCCAACACATTTGATACATCGCTGCTGTATCTAGACCAACAATCAGCAGTAAGAATAAATGGTGAAACAACAACTTGGTTTGACATAAAACAAGGGATCCATCAGGGGTGCATATTGTCACCTTACGTATTTAACTTGTATACTGAAAATATAATGAGGAATGTTAAAGAAGATGTAGACGAAGAATATTACGATGCCATAACAATTGGAGGTTATGAAATACCAGAGATTAGATATGCTGTTGACACAGTGTTACTGTCCACAACACAAAAAGGAATGGAAAAACTAATTATGTCAGTCCGTAAGAACAGCGAAGAGCAGAACCTCTATCTTAATGCAAAGAAAACTAAATTGATGACAACTGACAAAACAAACAAGGCAGCTGAAATATGTATCAATGAGGAAAAACTGGAAGAAGTAGAGAGTTTTGAATATCTTGGATCACTACTAACTAATAATGGAGATACAATGAGGGAAATTAAAAGGAGGGCATCTATCGCTCTTCAGAAAGTAAAACAATTAAATAATCTGTGGAGAGGAGCAGACAGAACTACAAAAATAAGATTTTTAAGGGCATGGATCTTTCCCATCGCAACATATGCCTATGAGACCTGGACACTTAACAAAACAGCTGAGAAACACATAAATGCCTTTGAATGTAAATGCTACGGAAGAGTTCTCCAAATATCGTAGACGCAAAAAAGAACAAATATATCCATACTACAAGAACTTAATATTGAAGAAGGCTGGCTAGTAAAGAGGATTAAACATAGAAAACTTAAATATTTTGGACACATTAAACGTCATGATAATTTAGAGAAGACCGTATTGGAAGGATACATAATGGGAAAAAGAAAAAGAGGAAGACCAAAACGAAGATGGCTGCAAGACATCGTTGACGATCTGCAAATGGATGCAGCAGCAGCAGGCCATCTTGCTCACAACCGAGAGGCCTACAGGAGTGCTGTTTGGGAGGCAAAGTTCCGCAAGGGACATGCAAATGAATGAATGATGTTTGTTATATATAACAATTGTTTGTATATATATATATATATATATATATATATATATATATATATATAAAACAGAGAATTTCTATTACAAGCTTTACAGGGTCATTCGTTAATACGGGCTGTACGTAAATCGAACGTCCGTTACCCCGTAACTGACTGAACATCTTTTTTTTTAATCGCCGTTGTCTAGTAGTAGTGATGTAATTCAACCTCGCAGCTTTCAGTACTACTTGTACAATAGATAAGCCAGCAGCATAAATGAATTGTCATTAACCTATTGTCATCACTTGGATAGATGACAACAATAACTGCATGCACCTATGGCACGATGACATCGATCCAAGTTGTTTCAAAGAACGTACTTGAGCAAGAGGTATCATCAGGAAAAAAAAATCGAATTTGCTTTGTAGGATTGAAACTGGGGACCAAAGTGTCCTCAGCCATGACTTCTGTGACCTCTGCTCGAACCATTTTCTTCTGCTTAACCACGGGCAAAACTGGTTGCTCAAAGTTGTCCAGGTAGTAGTGAGTTGTATTTTATTGGAAACCCACACTCAGTAACATAGCAAGAAGCAAAAAAACCGTCATCCACAACAAACTAAACATCAACTGAAAAAAGTGAAAACACGAAGAAAACATTCATCAACTACAGAGATAGCAGCAAGTTACAATCTTCCGCCTAAGAACGGGACACTGCAGACTCCAGAGCCACCTCTATCATCTTAAAATGTCACACACAAACGAATATCTCTGCGGCCTTGGCATCCAGACGCCAAGGCATATCCTGCAGGCCTGTCCAACCTACTCGAACCTCCGACCACAGACCTGGCCTGAGGGAGAGGAACTGAAAGAGAAGCTGTGGGAGAAGCCTGGAGAAGACGGCTGACTTCAGACTTGCTAGGGCGTCGGGGCTGCAGATATGACCAACCAATACGAGGAAGAGGAGGAGGAGGACATTAAGAAGAAGAAGAAATAATTGGAAAATCTTTCTTGTTTATCTTGTTCTTGATCTGTCTTCCTGTAACTGCTAGAACAATTCTTTTTTTCCGACGCGGTTACGTTGATCAAGCATAAACATTGTGTCGGATGGGGAGTGGATTACGTTACAATGCTTCCCTACAGAGTCCACTATCAGAGGATCATAGAGATCCCTGCCCCATTGGCTAAGCTGAGCTCGTTACTGACAGAATCCAGGGACATATGGAATCGAGTCTTAACTAGCTATAGTTCGCTGGATCTGATAAATATACCTAATGCTGACCATTCTATTTTCCATTGGAAACTCTGAGATGAAGAGATATTCAAAGTCTGAGATGAATACATCAGGTATTCAAAGTCTGAGATGAATACATCAGGTATTCAAAGTCTGAGATGAATACATCAGATATTCAAAGTCTGAGATGAATACTTCAGGTATTCAAAGTCTGAGATGAATACTTCAGGTATTCAAAGTCTGAGATGAATACATCAGATATTCAAAGTCTGAGATGAATACATCAGGTATTCAAAGTCTGAGATGAATACATCAGGTATTCAAAGTCTGAGATGAATATATCAGGTATTCCGAAGGAGGTCTGAATAATCCTGATCGCATTTTGATTCTGTTCAAAATCCATCTACGATCACACCGGATGCACAGTTCTAATTTGTGACTGTCGTAAACGTTAAAATTTTTACAAACAAACAAACAAACAGACAAACAAACAAACAAACAACAAGGTGAAAGCTTTACAGATAAATATATTTGATATCTTTTCCAACAAAACTCTAAAACATCTGTCTGAGATGGAACTGCTATTATTTAACTATGCTTTCGAAATGTTCCAGTTTTACTTAACAATGGACGTCCAGTATACACACAGTTGACTTGTGGGTTGTTTTTCACGAGAACTTTTGAGAGTCCTTCATTGAAACGAGCTTCTCTCTCTGACTCCTTCATTGAAACGAGCTTCTCTATCTGACTCCTTCATTGGAACGAGCTTCTCTATCTGACTCCTTTATTGGAACGAGCTTCTCTATCTGATTCCTTCATTGAAAAGAGCTTCTCTATCTGACTCCTTTATTGGAACGAGCTTCTCTATCTGACTCCTTCATTGAAACGAGCTTCTCTATCTGATTCCTTTATTGTAACGAGGTTCTCTATCTGATTCCTTCATTGAAACGAGCTTCTCTATCTGATTCCTTCATTGAAACGAGCTTCTCTATCTGACTCCTTCATTGGAACGAGCTTCTCTATCTGATTCCTTTATTGGAACGAGCTTCTCTATCTGATTCCTTTATTGGAACGAGCTTCTCTATCTGACTCCTTCATTGGAACGCTCTTCTCTATCTGAATCTTTTATTGGAACGAGCTTCTCTATCTTACTCTTTCATTGGAACGAGCTTCTCTATCTTACTCTTTCATTGGAACGAGCTTCTCTATCTGAATCCTTCACTGGAACGAGCTACTCTATCTGACTTCTTCATTGGAACGAGCTTCTCCATCTGAATCTTTTATTGTAACGAGCTTCTCTATCTTACTCTTTCATTGGAACGAGCTTCTCTATCTTACTCTTTCATTGGAACGAGCTTCTCTATCTGAATCCTTCACTAGAACGAGCTTCTCTCTCTGACTACTTCACTGGAACGAGCTTCTCTCTCTGACTACTTCACTGGAACGAGCTTCTCTCTCTGACTACTTCACTGGAACAAGCTTCTCTATCTGACTTCTTCATTGGAATGAGCTTCTCTATCTGACTCCTTCATTAGAACGAGCTTATCTCTCTACTTCACTGCTATCGACTATATTCTCCTTCGTCAAGGGCAGTTTCAAGAACTATAACTATTGTATATTTGCTCTAAATACTGTCAAACGTATGATTAACTGTCTTGTCCAAAGATGATGAGGATGATGATGATGATGATGACGAATGATGATAATAGCAATGATTATACTGTCATGATTTTCATCATATCCACCGGTTACAAGAGATGATGAGTCAATATCGTTCTATCTAGCTGCAATGATCGGCTTCTCAGAAAGTTACATCTGAAAAAAAAGAAACATCGTATTATCTCCCTTGTCAGGCTGTTGTGACACTTCTGTTTCGAGGAAACGTTTGATGAAGTGAAATGTGGTCTTAATCCACCCCATTTTCGTTGCATTATCTTTCTTTGATCATTTCAAACATACTATATGAACTTAATATTGAAGAAGGCTGGTTAGTAAAGAGAATTTAAAAAAGAAAACTTAATATTTTGGACACATTAAACGGCATGATAATCTAAAGAAGACCGTCTTTGAAGGGTACATAACGGGAAAAAGGAAGAGAGGTAGACCCAAGCGAAGATGGCTGCAAAACATCGTTGATGATCTGCAAATGGATGCATCAGCAGCAGGCCATCTTGCTCACAACCGAGAGGCCTAAAGGAGAGCTGTTAGGGAGGCAAAGTTCCGCAAGGGACATGCAAATGAATGAATGAATGACCTAAAGAGAGCACTAATGAAAAGCTGTTTCCAAGGCAAGGAGCAGCGAGACGACAGCTCCAGGGTATCAGGGTATCCAGAGGTGGCAACGCTCAACGAAAGCCAGGCCATATAAAGAAAGAATAATCTGAATGTGATTCTCTAGTTATGGTAAGTGACTGGACACCCAAGTCGCGACAGTGCTTTGTCTACATCGCTGGGCTTTCCCTGTGCTGTCAGCTTACCTTCTGCGCAGTCTGAACATCAATGCGTTTGCTATGCTCTCAAACGAATATTTAAATTCAAATAAAACAAAAATAATTACATAACCCAAGAATCTAGTAACTGCTAAAACATGTTTCTTTTACCAAGATAAAAAAATGTGGTAAAGGACTTTATGTTCTAGTAGGAGATGGCAAGAAATGTGGTAAAGGAATTTATGTTCTAGTAGGAGATGGCAAGAAATGTGATAAAGGAATTTATGTTCTAGTGGGAGATAGCAAGAAATGTGGTAAAGGACTTTATGTTATAGTGGGAGATAGCAAGAAATGTGGTAAAGGACTTTATGTTATAGTGGGAGATAGCAAGAAATGTGGTAAAGGACTTTATGTTATAGTGGGAGATGGCAAGAAATGTGATAAAGGACTTTATGAAATGTCCATCAAATCTTGGATTCTCCCCTTCCTCTTTGGCAAATTTATTACTGAATTCTGAAGCGTACAGCACGGCAGGGTTTAAAATATAAAATATAAGACATTGAGGAGTTTCAGGTATAAAATATGATATTACCCTGTTTAAGATATAAAAAAGATCAAATATTACAGAGTTTCAGACATAAAACAGGAGACTTAGCGGAGTTTTCGGCACAAAAGATCACTTCATATACCGTATTTTAAAATTCCCACTTGATGTTTCTGATGGCTGTTAACAGGGGTCAGGAAAATGAAAGACAAAAGTACCGTTTGTCAGAATAGCTGTCTTTGTGTTCCATCAGCGTTTTTAGAAATTTCTTTACGGCATAATATTTTATAACAAAGATCTTTGCTTTGAAGTACGGAGCTAATGTTTTACACGTATGTTAAAGATCAGAATTCTGCTAAGACGTCATGAACGGAGGTCTTGAGAACGCTATCAAAATGAACGATATAATAAACAAAGACTTCTTATATTTATCATAGCGAAAGTAAAGTGCCAGCATCACTGTTTGGCATAGTCTTCTATGATGATAAAAGTATCCTCTTATGTCAATGTGTTTCATTGTATTTCTAAACTATAATTTAAACGGTCAAAGTAGTTCATATTTTTTTGGAAAAAGAGCAAATGTTTAGATTGACGATTAACAAACTTGGGTCCCTTCTCAGTTGCGCCTGTTTTTCTGCTTTGGTCGGGAAGATAGAGCAGAAAACAGAGCGGGGACTTTTTTGTCAGGGAAACTCGCCCAACATTGAGGCTGAAGGAGCAAAGTAGAGGGGATTTTCGTCTTCACTTTCGGCATCCACATCAGACCCGTTGATCTGTTCGCTGACCATGTCCGCGCTTTCAACAAGCACAGTAGGGGTCAGGTCTGGTTGGTTCTTCTTAGCCGGGAGATTTGCTCTAGAAATGGGGATTTCTGGTCTGTGATCTGTTACAGCTGGCATCTGTGGGGTTATTTCCGGCGTTTGCATTATTACTTCCGGTTCATCCGTTATTATTTCCGGTTCCCGCTTTGCTACGTCTGGTGCTTCTGTTGGTGCTTCTGATGTTTCCTTTGTAACTTCAGGTGCTTCCTGATTCTGTGTTTCAGCGTCGACTTCAGTTTCTTCTTCCTTTCTACCTGGCGAGAGAGATTTCAGTGCCTGCGTAAACCACGATTCCTTGTTTTCTTTCCGGGGATCGTGTTCATCCGTAGGAGAGGAGTTCTTCTCCTGTGCGTCAGCGACGGCACCACTTGCTGCTTTCATTACTGCGGTTGCTGCTTCTGTCACTGCTGCAGCTGCTACAGCCAAAGCTGACTTTTCGTGAGTGCTGTTAGAATCTGATGACGGTTTCTCGATCTGTTTGCTTTTGGGGGAGACGCTTTTGGGGGAGATCTTTTGATACACAGTTCCGTCAAACACGTACACAGGTTTCTGTTGCTCGTTTACAGATGACGGCCGGCTTGATAAGGTTGGTGGCATGGCCTGGGGCGGAGGGGGAGATGGTGAGCCAGGGCGTGGAGGGGGAGATGGTGAGCCAGAGCGTGGAGGGGGAGATGGTGAAGGAGGACGTGGAAGAAGTGATGGTGGAATTTGGCTCGGTGAATGCGGTGGTGAGGCGCGACGTGGAAGAAAAGATGGTGGAATTTGGCTAGGTGAAGGCGGTGGTGGTGAGGTGCGGGTTGGAAGAAAAGATGGTGGGATTTCCCTTGGTGAGTACGATGGTGAGGTGAAGCTTGGAAGAAAGGATGGTGAAAGCAGGCTTTGTGATTCCGGCGAGGGAGAATCTCGTAGAGCTCTCGGTGACTGTGTTGGCGATTTGTTTCCTTTAGATTTCCCTTTTTCTTGATTTTTTGCTTTCCCAGGCGAGCCAGTTTTCTTCTTTGGTGGCGACGAAACAGTTCCTGGCGGTGCTCTCTTCTTCACCTCAGGACTAGGCGAGCGTACAAAAATGATCTCATTGTTAGATAAAGGTGCTTTCTTCTCTTCACTTTTCTTTACTGGTAAACTTAATTTTGGTGATCCATGGGGCTTCTTTTCGTTTGAAACACCAGGCGTCACCAGAACAGTGGGCTCCAGTTCGTAAAGTGGGAAAGTCTCTAATGACTGATAATCAGACTTCTCAGACAATTCATCAGAGCTTAAACTTTTACTTCCTGGTTGGCTTGCGGGGCTAGTCTGTACAGAAGGACCTTCTGTCGTGGGGTTACGGTTAAATATTGTTTGCGTGAATGTTAACGGTGATGAGAGCGATTTGGATCTAAACTCCCCCAAAGCGGAATTGAGACTGTATGGCTCCTCTCCAGCTATTTTCCAATTTCGAGACATGGAGTTTGAACAGTTGTGGATCACGGTATGGATCACGGGTCGGGAGCTGAACTGAGAAAACAACAGTTCGTCAGTTTCGGCGCGCATCGTCGTCGATAGCCTCCTCTTGCTGGAATTGTTCATGCCGGAAGTTAATGATGCACTTTTGTCGTATTTAAAGACTTTACGCGAATCTTTCTTGGCTTTGACCTGGACGTCTTCGGCTGATGTGACCCGGTAAGACAACCTGTTCGATTCTTGAATTTTTACGTTGGGGTTGGTGACAAATTTTGGGGACGGTGACGGCGTTTGTTTCTTGTTCCTCATGTCAGCTAAAACAATGTTTCGTGGGGAAGCGGCGATGTAGGACTTCGGGGCCGTTTTGATCATCTGCGACTGAGATCTTTTGGGATCAAGTGACTTTTTATTGTCTTGAGTCTTTGGAAGTAAAGTGCTATCTTTTGTCATAAAACTCTGGGCCAGTTCACCACTTTTATCTTTCAGAATATCTTTTGTAATTTTTGTCTCAGCTTCGACGGGTGGACTTCCAGAGACGCTGACTTGCTGCGGTAGTGTTGCCTCTGTTTTCTTCTGGGGAAGTGCGTCCTTGCTTTTTACTACCGTCGGAACTTGCTTAAAGTCAGACTTTAGTTGTCCTCGATTGTTCCTTCCTAGTAATTTCTCTGATTTTCCTTGACTTTTTTCAGGCTCCTGCGGCTGTGAGGAAAATACTGAGGTTATGTACTTGACAGGACTTCGTATGTACTCCAGGGCTGTAGATAGGGCCGTGGAACCGGCCGGCTCTGGTTCTTTGTTTGTCTTTTTGTTACTGATGTTGGGAGACTTGAAGGAGGATGAAGAGGTCCTCTCCGTCGGGGTGTAATCTGGCTGGGTCTTTCTAGAATGTGATCCAGAATTGATAGGCTTTTCGTCATCAGTTTGCTCAAAGATGACACCAGTGTACAGATTAGTATTTTTTGCTGGGGCTTCGCTCTTTGCTTTCTTATCGATCTCCTGCTTAGTTTTTGGTGCTGCCGTTGGGTTTTTTGTGGGTGCAGCTACAGTTTTTGCAGGTGTGGCTACAGTTTTTACAGGGGCGGTTCCAGAAGATTGCATGCTGGATGTGCGTACTTAGTGAAGAAGCGGGCGAAAAGTTCTATTCTGACAGTCGGCACAGCAGGGTGTGGTCCACGATCATGCAGATTTGGCAAGAAAGTACAAGCTCCGCCCCGGCTTGTGAAAGGCTGATAAAGTTTGTTGATAAAATCACCGCTGATTTCTTTTTTTTTTCTGGTGATCGCCAACGACGGCTGATAGTTACTGCTGAGAGATGTGCGCTGAAGAGACGCCAAAGCTAACTCTTCCCACACTGGTTCGGGCAGTAGCTCTAAGCCAGCGATCACTAAGACTGCGAAAAAAAAAATAGAAACAATAAAACTGATTATTTATGTGTCTGCATGTCTACATCAGGACTGCGGAGCATGGAGCAGTTTTGGATGAAGCCAAAATCACACTTAGCAGAAATGTACAACTTATGAAGAAACAGGAGCCAGATCTGGAGCTGAGCAGCTGAAGTACAGAGGACTCACAGCAAGAAGCAGATTTAGAGGACAGTCCTCAGAAATACAATATTTATCAGAGCTGAGATCGGGCAGCTAGATCCCGAGCTTTTCTACACCTGCAGATCCTGGGTTTGTAAACGTACATAAGTAATTTTCCTGTACCTACACTGTCACGGTGGATTTTATGTTTTCTCTTCTTTTTCTACCGTTTTCACGCTGATCACTCCAGTCTAGTCCCGTATTTATGTGGCTGGGTTTGAATGATACAAATTAAAGCACAGATTTTCAAGAACACGTAGTTCCTGGGTCTTTTCGTATGAACTATTTTACTAGACTACATGAGACAGAGTACATAAGTGGTGACATAAGTGAGCTGAATAACAAAGTTCTTACTGCTAACGAAAAAGAAAAAAAAAAGATAAAATTCTCGTTTTCACGCCATTAAGGCATATCGGGGACATGATGTTAGGCCCTTATTTCCACGACCTTCGGCACGTGAAAGTCTGATGCGGTCAGTATCAGGCCTGGCCACCTTTAGCTTCCCAGATTTCTGTTTCCCATTTCTTTTAAGGCTTCGTGAACCCGGGGACTCTTTTTTTTTTTTTTGGTGCCGAGGTACCAGAAAAAAGTCCAACTGCTGGGGCTAGAACCCGGTACCAACAGATTAGCAACCACTCAGCCAACCGGGCCGCCTTACTGCTAATAAACTCAGTGTAAATAATAACGGTGATGTGCCTCAGGGAAAATTAGTCTCACGACAGATGCTACACACACACAGCGCCATTTAGTGACAGATCAGTGAAGTGCGCGTCATAATGTCATTTCCGATTGTGAGAAATGCTTGACCGTCAGTGACCAGAAAAACAGGTGTTAGTCTGCATCTTATCTCCCTTCCACGCTTCTAATAGCCGTGTTAGTCTGCATCTTATTTCCCTTCCACCCATCTAACAGCCGTGTTAGTCTGCATCTTATCTCCCTTCCACGCTTCTAACAGCCGTGTTAGTCTGCATCTTATCTCCCTTCCACGCTTCTAATAGCCGTGTTAGTCTGCATCTTATCTCCCTTCCACGCATCTAACAGCCGTGTTAGTCTGCATCTTATCTCCCTTCCACGCATCTAACAGCCGTGTTAGTCTGCATCTTATTTCCCTTCCACGCTTCTAACAGCTGTGTTAGTCTGCATCTTATTTCCCTTCCACGCTTCTAACAGCCGTGTTAGTCTGCATCTTATTTCCCTTCCACGCTTCTAACAGCTGTGTTAGTCTGCATCTTATTTCCCTTCCACGCTTCTAACAGCTGTGTTAGTCTGCATCTTATCTCCCTTCCACGCATCTAACAGCCGTGTTAGTCTGCATCTTATCTCCCTTCCACGCATCTAACAGCCGTGTTAGTATGCATCTTATTTCCCTTCCACCCATCTAACAGCCGTGTTAGTCTGCATCTTATCTCCCTTCCACGCATCTAACAGGCGTGTTAGTCTGCATCTTATCTCCCTTCCACGCATCTAACAGCCGTGTTAGTCTGCATCTTATCTCCCTTCCACGCATCTAACAGCCGTGTGTGTGTGGACCAGTTTGCTTCGCCGAGCTTGCAGATTCTCTACCTTCTTTTCTCAAATACAAAAGCAAGCGCTCACCTTTACACCTGGGCTGACCACATCACAGCTGTGGGAGTTCACAGATCTACAGGCACCAAATGAGACTATTTAATAACAGCAGAAAATTTCATTACATTACATCTTTTTTTCCTACGTTTTTCAAAGTTGAACAGGAAGGAAAGGCAAAGGCTTTGATGAGATGAGGATGTCACGAGGGGACTTAACCCACACTGATCAGGACATTCTCCTGTCCCCTGCTTGTGTTCCTGGAAACAGGTCATTGCGACCTCTTCGGCTCAGATACAGGAGTTTGGGTCCTGGGATCAATGTATTTCTCTTTATAGTGGAGCCTAAACAGAAGTTTATTTCTTGTCAATTCAGGAATTAAAATTTTCAGTAGCATGAAGCAAAGTCTGTGTTTCAAGATTTTCATCACAAAACAAAGTCTATGTTTCAAGACCTTCATTACAAACCAAAGTCTGTGATTCAAGACTTTCATCACAAAACAAAGTCTGTGTTTCAAGACTTTCATCACACAACAAAGTCTGTGATTCAAGACCTTCATCACACAACAACGTCTGTGATTCAAGACCTTCATCACACAACAAAGTCTGTGATTCAAGACCTTCATCACAAAACAAAGCCTGCGTTTCAAGACTTTCATCAAACACCAAAGTCTGTTTTTCAAGACCTTCATCACATAACAAAGCCTGTGATTCAAGACTTTCATCACACAACAAAGTCGATGTTTCAAGACTTTCATCACACAACAAAGTCTGTGTTTCAAGACCTTCATCACACAACAAAACTTGTGTTTCAAGACCTTCATCACACAACAAAACTTGTGTTTCAAGACCTTCATCACACAACAAAACTTGTGTTTCAAGACTTTCATCACACAACAAAACTTGTGTTTCAAAACTTTCATCACACAACAAAACTTGTGTTTCAAGACTTTCATCACACAACAAAGCTGTGTTTCAAGACTTTCATCACACAACAAAGCTTGTGTTTCAAGACTTTCATCACACAACAAAGCCTGTGTTTCAAGACTTTCATCACACAACAAAGCTTGTGTTTCAAGACTTTCATCACACAACAAAGCCTGTGTTTCAAAACTTTCATCACACAAGAACAACAGTTATATCAAGATCTTCATCACACAACAAAGACAATCATGACTTTCAAGGGAAGGTAAACAACTAATCAAACGAGTAGTGAATTTCCTAATCATAAAAGAGTTTTTAACTTGCTTTTAAAAACAGACATATAAACAAATAAAGACTTCTTCCACAGTTGTAATCTGTTTAGAAGTTTCAATTTTGCTAAATGATCACATACACAATTATAATATTGTCGTTTATTCTAATCATGCACATATAAATATGTCATCGGTTTAGCCGAGTTCACTCATAATCTTTTTTTTTAAGTTTGAATTGCGCTGTTTATTTACAATGTACTCTCGTCTCTAGCCACTTTCCTCACTCTTTGTTGTTGTTGTTGTTGTTGTTGTTGTTGTTGTTGTTGTTGTTGCAAAACTGAACCATACACGTCTGCCTTTATTTACAGCAGTACATAAATAGTTGCGATGCCATCAAATGTCAGAACGTCAGCTTACGTTTCTTTTTCTAGCAACGGAATATTCCCTTTGAGATACAGTTCCTAAGAACATTGCCAGAGATTAGCAGAGCAAACAAAGAATAAAGTTCAAACACTGGTAGAAGATGTTCAGATATTCTCCTTTCCTAAAAACAGTTTTACCTACCATCCTTTTTTCTTTAAAGTAAGAAAAATAGGGTTTCGCTGTTTCCATATTTATCTTAGACTGGTTTCTGGTGTTTATTCGAGGAAAATATTACAAAAACCTTTCTCCACCTTCTAAAACATCACAGTGACGTATATTCAGTATTTACTGCCACGCTCTTTACAGATTTATAACGGTGTTCTACCATCTTACAAAATGGTCTTGAAGCAGGCCGGTGTTAGTTATCACGGAATTTATAATCTACCTGGGTGTCAGCAGCTTGTGAGCGTCTCCATTCGGTAAATTTCATGTTCTGCTTGGACTGTTAGTATGAGAAGAATGCATTGTTCACGTTGCATTAATCCCTTTAGACACTGCCTGTCGGTCCATGAATGTGACAAGCTCCGTACGTCTTTTGCATCTAGCAGAACTGCACGGGTGTCCGACAGTGAATAAGAAAGACCCCGCCCATGAATATGCCTTGGGGGGTCCTCTCTCACGAATTTTCCTCCCAGGATGTGCTAGCCTTTATTTTAATAACCATCCACAAAGTCGAACTTTTAACACTAACGTATAAACGATTGACGCCATACGAAAGCAGGCGAGAGTAACTCGACTCGCCAAAATTTATAACTGGAAATATAAATGTACATGCTAACAACTTCTAGTTCTTACACTACTACTTACGACCATAGTTTCACAATCACACAACAGCACAAAAATGCGACCGGACATTGTAGTGTACTCCACAGAAAAACAGGAATTAATAATGATCGAGCTTACGGTCCCATACGAAACTAGAATAGAGGACCAGCATTTCTTCAAATTGGAGAAGTACAATGATCTGGTCAAGCAACTGAGGCAGGGGGCAGGAATCAGGGCAAAAGTGATAGCTGTAGAAGTGGGAGCAAGAGGATTCGTAGCAACATCAGCATATGACCTGTGTAAGCAACTGGGCATAAAGGGACAAGCAAGAGCAAGGGCATTGAGAAGCCTTTCAGAAACAGCAGAAAAGGCCTCATGCTGGCTGTGGAGTATGCGAAATAAGCATTGGGAACATAAGTAATTTCATTTGCCACAACCAATACCAGTCCTCCGTAGCTAAATCGCTAAAGACGCACTTCAAAAGTGCAGTGGCAACTGGAAGATCATGGGTTCGATCCCGGGACCGGGGAAAAATAAAAAGCAACAACTCACAAGAACTCTGGGAGTCATGACCCAGAGGGGCCCACCCCCCCCCCCCTTAGAGTGTCAGGAGTTTAAAGGGCCGAAACACTTGTCTGAGGGGGGAGGGGTACTTCCTCTGATGATCTGAAGGAGTTGTGCTGTTGTTCCGCTCTCTACAGTAGAGAGTTTCCTGCACACACACACACACAAAGTTATTTTGGCAGCCAGGATAAAGTAATTACTAGATAATACAAACAAACCCAAGGCTAGAAGCGTTTATGTATATTCAGTGACACTCTAAGTATTCACTTTAAAAAAAAGAAGGAATTCTTCATTGTCTTATGTATCTCAACATGAAATTTTATGACGGTTTGGACACGAGCACTGAATTGACAAAAGTCGTTCTTAAAACTACTTTCTTAAGTCAAACAACGTCCAGAGCCACTGTTCATAAGTTAGCTGCGGGGAGGGTTGTGAATAAAAAGTCATCAGTTCTGAAAGGATGCGGGTTGTGAATAAAAAGTCATCAGTTCTGAAAGGATGCGGGTTGTGAATAAAAAGTCATCAGTTCTGAAAGGATGCGGGTTGTGAATAAAAAGTCATCAGTTCTGAAAGGATGCGGGTTGTGAATAAAAAGTCATCAGTTCTGAAAGGATGCGGGTTGTGAATAAAAAGTCATCAGTTCTGAAAGGATGACGAGAATTTGCTGGTTCTGAAGGAGGAGGGAGACAAGGCATGTAGAAGAATTTGCTCTTGCTCAAAGGCTCATCGCCCTCGTGTTTGTTGCTGCTCCTTCATGTAACTGAAACTGCCACCACCATCATATTCATATTCTTTGCCACCCACGCAGTGAAGGTGTTGAAATACAAGAATTGTCTCGGATTGGGAGTGGGTAGCTTAAGGACCCAGACGGTAACTTTTTCGACTGATCCCACCACCCTGTTACTAACTAGGCTCAGCCTGTTACCAACTAGACTCAGCCTGTTACTAACTAGACTCAGCCTGTTACTAACTAGGCTCAGCCTGTTATTAGGAGCGCTAACGGGGAAGTGGGATGGATTCATAGCCACCCCCAGTCGCTGGCTCTGAAAACTGTACAGTAACAGTAGCACAGTCTTATGACAGTAAGTCTAGTTTGCTGGCCCTGACATCTGCACAATAACAATAGCACGGTCACGTGAAAGGTTAAGTCCACTTTAACATCGCGACGCAGGACTTGACCGCACAGGTCAAAGTCAAACACGACCAAACTGTAGCAAAAATCTTACCATGATAGGAAAAACAACCTGTGAGGAAGACCAGGGTCTGGTGCCGGTTTACTGGGTGGGTCTTGGTACTTCTATTGGTCAAGGGATGTCATTGTCCCAGGATGAGCTCTATCATCCTAAAGGAAACCATTCCAGCGCCATTTGCGGCTGAAATACATGGCCAACCTTATGCTGACGTCATGTGGCTGTCTTTGATCATAGTTGTTTGGCAACGTTAATTATTTTGTTCAGAAAAAGTGCAACCTTGTGCAGAGAGTTTTGGTGCCTGCATTTACAATAGATGGAAGTGGCAATTATTGTTGTGTTTATAACAAAAAATTAAAAAAAAAAAACAGCTGAACTTATTAAGCACGAGGAAAGGAATGCGCAACAGTCTATCATGCACTGTTGTAAAACAGATATGGCATTCAGGCATTTGGCCAAAAGAATGGAAAAGAACTGCATTCGTCAATCATTCAAGTGCTGTGTGGTGTAGGAGATCATTTCTCTCCACAATTCTCTGTCTGTATACTTTATTATGAGATCCACAGGTGACTTTCTTCCCAGCTACACCGACAGCCCATCCAGTAACTTCTCTCTCTCTCTCTCTCTCTTCCTCTGTCTCTTCTTCCCTCAGTTTTTCCACTTGCCACAATGTGTTCCAATTTTCCTCTTCTCAGAAAATGTCCTACAAATCTTGCTTGTCTGCCTCTGATCTTTGCTGTAATTTGCCTTTTAACTCCAGCCTGTCTTAAGACTTCTTCTTTTGTTTTCTGTATTCACACCACTGTCATAAAAATGGTAACCTAAAATTATGCACAAACTACAGAACTGTTCCATGATTAGTCATGCCAGTAAAATTCAGTTAAAAATCATAATGGGTAGACTTCGTAAGAAAATATAAGTCAATATGGTCCAAGCTGATTTCAAGCAAGGAATAGGATCAAGAGATCATATATTAAGATTAATAATAGAGAAATGCAGAGAGTTTAATGTGAATCTATCTTTTATAGACTACTCAAAGGCATTTGATTGTGTACAACACCAGAAACTTTGGGAAATAATGAAAAAAATGGGATTTCCAACACATTTGATACAATTAACATCACTGCTGTATCTAGACCAACAAGCAGCAGTAAGAATAAATGGTGAAACAACAACTTGGTTTGACATAAAACAAGGGGTCCGTCAGAGGTGCATATTGTCGCCTTATTTATTTAACTTGTATACTGAAAATATAATGAGGAATGTTAGAGAAGACGCAGACAAAGAATATTACGTTACCATAACAACTGGAGGTTACAAAATACCAGAAATTAGATATGCTGATGGCACAGTATTACTTCCACAACACAAAAAGAACGGAAAAACTAATTATGTTAGTCAATAGGGGCAGCGAATGGCAAAAAATCTACCTTAATGCAAAGAAAACTAAATTGATGACAACTGACAAAAGAAATAAGCAGCTGAAATATATACCAATGAGAAAAATTCGCAGAGGTGGAAAGGTATGAATTTCTTGGACCATTACTAACTACTAACTGGGATACAATGAGAGATATTAAAAGGTTGACATATATCGCTCTTCAAAAAATGAAACACCTAAAGAAGCTGTGGAGAGGAACACACGGCCATGCACCTTTCCCATTGCAACATATGCCTTGTGAGACCTGGACACTTAACAAAACAGCTGAGAAACACATAAATGCCTTTGAATGTAAATGCTACAGAAGAGTTCTTCAAATATCATGGACACAAGAAAGAGCAAATATATCCATACTACAAGAATTTAATAATGAAGACGTTTGGCGAGTAAAGAAGATTAAAGAGAGAAAACTTAAATATTTTGGACACATTAAACGTCATGATAATCTAAAGACAGTCTTGAAAGGGTACATAATGGGAAAAAGAAAGAGAGGAAGAAAAAGGCGAAGATGGCTACAAGACATCGTTGATGATCTGCGAATGGTTGTATCATCCGCAGGCCATCTTGCTTACAACCGAGAGGCCTACAGGAGTGCTGTTAGGGAGGTAAAGTTCCGCAAGGAACATGCAAATGAATGACTCTCCCTTGAGCTGCGAAATATTTTAACTGTAAAATTCTGCCTTTATATATATATATATATATATATATATATATAAACAGATGCTATTTTGGATACGAGTGGATTAGAGTGGATTTTAGAATCTTGGATTAGACCTAAAAGGCAGATGTTTAGGAAGATGCCACCACAAAGACGGCTTTGCTTCGAGTCCTAACCCGCTAGCCAGACGTCACGTGACCAACATTCTTTTAGAACACGAAGCGGCTGTGCGGTGTTTTGGTCGAGTGTCACTTCGGGGGCACGTGATATAACGGTCAGTCAGTCAGTCATTTGCATGTCCCTTGTGGAACTTTGCCTCCCTAACAGCTCTCCTGTAGGCCTCTCGGTCGTAAGCAAGATGCCCTGCTGCTGATGCATCCAGTCGCGTAGCATCAACGATGTCTTGCAGCCATCTTCGCTTTGGTCTTCCTCTCTTTGCACTAGCATGTAATCTGTTTGATATAATAGACGTGACCTGTGTTTTTGTTTGATTTTGTTTTTACTCTGGTGACTCTAGTGGTTAAAGTATTGAGAATTATAGTGCTGAGAAATATATTTGCAAGCATCTATCAACATCAGGCGTTATCTCTGGTCAGTATAATGCCTGGTCTAATTTCCCTGGCTCCATAAGGAAATCAGGAACTCATTTGTACAGCTGGGTTGGTTGGAGCTCTTTTGGTCAAAAACTTACCGCAAAGAGAAATGAGTGCATCGACAAGGAACTCGGACTCTTTAGTTTTGCGAGCTTGTTTAATGAGTTCTGAAGGAGAAGGTATGAGATCTAGACTGTCTCCTCGCGTCCTTACCCAGTCAGATTCACCCCCCCCCCCCCCGAGACCATCAGCAACCGGCACAAAGGCGTTTATACACAAGAGGGTTTTTTCAGACTGTTTAATAGTTTACAACAACAGACACGAGAGTTTAATAGTTTACAACGACAGAGACGACAGTTTAATAGTTTACAACAACAGAGACGAGAGTTTAATAGTTTACAATGGCAGACGCGAGAGTTTAATAGTTTACAACGACAGAGACGAGAGTTTAATAGTTTACAACGACAGAGACGACAGTTTAATAGTTTACAACGACAGACACGACAGCTTAATAGTTTACAATGGCAGACGCGAGAGTTTAATAGTTTACAACGACAGAGACGAGAGTTTAATAGTTTACAACAACAGACACGAGAGTTTAATAGTTTACAACGACAGAGACGAGAGTTTAATAGTTTACAACAACAGACACGAGAGTTTAATAGTTTACAACAACAGACACGAGAGTTTAATAGTTTACAACGACAGAGACGACAGTTTAATAGTTTACAACAACAGACACGAGAGTTTAATAGTTTACAACGACAGACACGAGAGTTTAATAGTTTACAACGACAGAGACGACAGTTTAATAGTTTACAACAACAGACACGAGAGTTTAATAGTTTACAACGACAGAGACGAGAGTTTAATAGTTTACAACGACAGAGACGACAGTTTAATAGTTTACAACGACAGACACGACAGCTTAATAGTTTACAATGGCAGACGCGAGAGTTTAATAGTTTACAACGACAGAGACGAGAGTTTAATAGTTTACAACAACAGACACGAGAGTTTAATAGTTTACAACGACAGAGACGACAGTTTAATAGTTTACAACAACAGACACGAGAGTTTAATAGTTTACAACGACAGACACGAGAGTTTAATAGTTTACAACGACAGAGACGACAGTTTAATAGTTTACAACAACAGACACGAGAGTTTAATAGTTTACAACGACAGAGACGACAGTTTAATAGTTTACAACGACAGAGACGACAGCTTAATAGTTTACAATGGCAGACGCGAGAGTTTAATAGTTTACAACGACAGAGACGACAGTTTAATAGTTTACAACGACAGACACGAGAGTTTAATAGTTTACAACGACAGAGACGACAGCTTAATAGTTTACAATGGCAGACGCGAGAGTTTAATAGTTTACAACAACAGACGCGAGAGTTTAATAGTTTACAACAACAGAGACGAAAGTTTAATACTTTACAACAACAGAGACGAGAGTTTAATAGTTTACAACGACAGACACGAGAGTTTAATAGTTTACAACGACAGACACGAGAGTTTAATAGTTTACAACGACAGACACGAGAGTTTAATAGTTTACAACGACAGACACGAGAGTTTAATAGTTTACAACGACAGACACGAGAGTTTAATAGTTTACAACAACAGACACGAGAGTTTAATAGTTTACAACGACAGACACGAGAGTTTAATAGTTTACAACAACAGACACGAGAGTTTAATAGTTTACAACGACAGACACGAGAGTTTAATAGTTTACAACGACAGACACGAGAGTTTAATAGTTTACAACGACAGACACGAGAGTTTAATAGTTTACAGCAACACAGACCGGGGTTTATTAGCTCACAATAACAGACACAAGGGTTTACTGATTAGCCACATCTCCACATACTTTCTTAAAGAAATAAACCAGCCACATACACAAAACACAAGTCCTCCCGGAATTGATCGTGATTAATCCAAAGAAAAACAAGTAGCTAGAAAGAATTCTGTCTCTATTTTCATAGTAAGGAGGGGGGAGCACTACTCCTTCGCCACCCTCGATTATCTCCCCTGTTTTTTCGTGCTAATGACCCGGAACCTCTTTCTCGTGAACTCTCCGGTCACGAAGATTGACCAGCTATTGGCTCTTCCCGTGTTACAGGGGAAAAAAACGCGGACGTTCAATCTGTGCCAGACAAAAAGCGCGGGTCTTGATATATATTAGGGTATAGTTGTAAAATTTAATTAACAAATTATTTTCACGTAAAAATATACATATTATGCGTCAAAATAGCTGTAAATATATGAAGATTTCGTAAATACAGAGTTGTTTTTTTTTAGGACAAAGAAGTAATGTGATGTTTTTAGACAATTGTGTCCTACTCACCATCGGCTCGGCCTAGATGTACACTATTTACCATCTGAGATGTCTAGATCTACCCTGTAGATCTCGTCTTGTCATGATATGTGCCATTCTCACTACAAATAATGTCTGAAATAACCTAACTACTTCTCCAGTCGTCTAATATTTTTAGGTCTACTTTCAAGAACATGTGGTCTGGTCACAGGGCATGTCCACATCCACATGTACATCACCAAAATTTGAAATTTATCGATCGTTACTAACCACGCTTCCGCCATGGTGAAATGGGTCACTGGACATGCGCAAATAAAACGTGTACTTTTTAAAAGTTACACCGTTTTTTTTTTTTTGAAACGCAATATATATATATATATATATATATATGGCCCCATGGCAATATAGACACGAAGTGACCAATTTTAGTCCTTAGGCATGGGTCGAGGCTAAGATTACTATCACAGAATCACTACAGAACAGGGGTGGGTAAACGTGGGTTTGTTAATGCATCGTCCGCTCGCGAGCAGGCGGTTGTTGGTCCAGATGGAGGCGTTAGTTGAGTTCCGTTGTTTCTTAATGTTTTTTTCTTCATGTTGCGTCTATTTTTTTGCGGGGGGGGGGGGGGGGAGGAGTAACCATACGCGATGTGGTTGAGTAGTTTGCTGTGCCAAGAGAAGATACTGAGCATATCTGGGAAGGGTAAGACAAGCAGCAGAAGAGACTTCGAAGAACTGGACGTGGATGGAAACTGGCGTCTCAGTTCCAAGAAGATGAGCATTCTTCTAAGGCTGGTCAGTTTAAACCAGGATAGCCTGGAGAGTCCGGTACTGGCGTTTAAATGGAAAAGAAGGGGCGGGGGCGGCCGTGGGGTGCAGATCGTGAGATTATTTTTCAGGTGAGGAGTAACGGGGTGGCAAATTCAGTGCTAAAAAATATGCCATGCTGAAGGTGAGGACGTGGCAGGCTGAAGGGCGCAGACATCACAGCCTAGCTGCAAACCAATATACAGAGCAACCAACACTCTTTTTGAGGGCAAAGAAGAAGAAGAAGACAGCAGTGACGTAATTTTTCTACTAAAAAAAAGATAATTAAATGACCCTAAATTCAGGCTAAAGTTTCATTACATATCATAAGGGAGTGATTATTAACACAGAAGTTTATTGGCACTGGGACAACTGCGCACGTCTTCTGCGCATGAACACTGAGCAGACGAATAACAGATATGGATTATATACTACAAAATGATGTTTCCAACCGTAATGTTGGGGTCATGGATTCGAACCCGTGTTTGGCGAAATTCTGTTGTCGCTTACTTGCGATAATAATACTTGCATTTCATGCCAAGAAAAATATGTCGTCTTGCAAATATGCAGGATGGAATGTAGATGTTCTCCGTCGCATCATTTTTACTCACTCTGGTTGTATCACTAACTGGAAGAAGTGGAGAGTTTTGAATATCTTGGATCACTACTAACTAATAATGGAGATACAATGAGGGAAATTAAAAGGAGGACATCTATTGCTCTTCAGAAAGTAAAACAAATAAAGAATCTGTGGAGAGGAGCAGACAGAACCACAAAAATAAGATTTTTAAGGGCATGCATCTTTCCCATCGCAACATATGCCTGTGAGACCTGGACACTTAACAAAACAGCTGAGAAGCACATAAATGCCTTTGAATGTAAATGCTATAGAAGAGTTCTCCAAATATCGTGGACACAAAAAAGAACAAATATATCTATACTACAAGAGCTTAATATTGAAGAAGGCTGGCTAGTAAAGAGGATTAAAGAGAGAAAACTTAAATATTTTGGCCACATTAAACGTCATGATAATTTAGAGAAGACCGTATTGGAAGGATACATAATGGGAAAAAGAAAAAGAGGAAGACCGAAACGAAGATGGCTGCAAGACATCGTTGATGATCTGGAAATGGATGCAGCAGCAGCAGGCCATCTTGCTCACAACCGAGAGGCCTACAGGAGTGCTGTTTGGGAGGCAAAGTTCCGCAAGGGACATGCAAAGGAATGAATGAATGAATGAATGGTTGTATCACTCACAATCCATCGTTGTATAAACTAAGTAAAAAGTAGGAACAGCTTTATTACTTAAGGATTACAAAGTTGTGACGTTTCGGCATGAGCCTTAATCATACAAAAACATACAGGACGAAGAAATAGAAAGAGGAGATAAAGTATAGATTCATAAGAATGATATGTTTAAAAAAATGAAAATAAAATGAATAGGGACTTAGCTGTAACTTGTAAGTAGATGTGGCTTATCCGACGCTGTGTGCCAGAAATGCGCGTGGTGGACCGTAGAGAATGTTTAAATGGAGACTTGTGATATGGGTCGTAACTGGAGGTGGTGAATGGGGAAACCGTAGGGAGAGAGAGTGAGAGAGAGAGAGAGAGAGAAAGAGAGAGTGATACAATGGTAACCTAACCAGGAGAAGGTGAAATAGATGATTAGAGTTGGGGTAGAGGGGTTGTAATATTATGCTGTGAGGTTCTGAACTACGTGTAACAAATGAGAAGGGAGTGGAGCTTAGTGCAGAGGATTATAACTGTTGAAGAGGAGGATGTTAGGTGTAGCTGAATAGAGAGTTCAACCCGTGTGGCTCCAGCGTCCCATAATCCTGAATGTAGCGGTTCTCAAGCGCTATGCGGCTTGTGTCGTCTGCGTGACATTGTTTGATGGCTGTTACCAGAAAATCAGATTTGCCTCTGTGGTTGGGGCCATTGAAATGATTCAGGACTGGTTTCGAAGCATGCTGGGTGACATCATACAGATGTTTCTGCATGTGGTCCCCTAATCTGAGGCCAGTCTCACCAATATAAGTTATCCTGCATTTTTTGCATACAATGACATATATCACATTACGGGACTCTCATATGAATCCCTTATGAAGAGTAAGGATAGTTTTGGGAAAGGTGATCGTTTTCGTTTCCCGGACTACAGGCCAGGTAACGCAGCGGGGGCGGTTACATTTTCTGGTACCAACATATGTAAAGCTCGCTTCAAGTGGTTGTGGACGAGATGTCTTTAAGATTTGGCTCACGCTTGTATGCTAATTAGGGGTGGATCAGAGAAAATGTCGCGAGTTTTTTTCCAGTTTATACATTCTGGTCACAGCTTTACTGCAGTGCTTCGTGTATAGTTGTATACTTATACACTAATTATTGTGTGTTACAATCCATCCTTGTGTGTAAATGACAAGATCCCAAACCCTAAGCTTACACAGTGCCACGCCAATGTGCGTAGGCACTCATCTCTCTCTCTATCTCGCTTGATCTTCCGTCTGTCGCTTGTGCCAGACCACACATTTAGGCATGTCTTCCCCGCCCTTTCTGTCACGACACCCTCACGTCTGCTGATCTGTGTCCTAAACATTTTGATTGTTTTTTTTTTCCTTTTTAGTCTTCTTCTATGCATTAAGCTACAATACAAATCTAAGGAACAGTTGTACGCGGCTCTTACTCCAACAGTAAAATATACGGCGATAGAGGAAAGAGATAACGCCTGCTTACGGATAGGGGCGAATAGACAGAATGAAGAAAAGTAACAATCAGTTTTTGTGAAACATAATCAATCGCAATGTTTTTCCACGTGAGTTGAAGGTCATAAGACATGCGCAGTCGCAATGTGGGGTCAAGGGCCATGGGACATGCGCAGTTTCAATGTAGGTTACACACGAGAGCCAATAATCTAGGGTGCTTATGTGCACTTCTTTGTCAATAAGATCAGCCTATCAATAATATAAACCATATGTTAAAAGCATGAGTCAAAGCACATACTTTCCTTTGACAACATAATAACAAAAACTACATCAAATCAAATCTGACAATGAACTAGCAAGGCTCTATTGCTCCTCCAAATGAAGTAGCAACATTTTATTGCACATAAAAAAAGGAAGTACCTTTTACTGCACACAAAATAACCTAGCACAACTTTATTGCACATTTCAAAGAAACCAGCATGGCACATCTCAATCAACTAGCTAGTCTTTTACAGCAGATATCAACGAACTAACAAAAATTTATTGCACTTATTACTGAACTATTATCAAACTATTAACATTTTATTGCATATACCAATGAACTATCAAGACTGTATTGCACATACCAGTGAACTATCAAGACTTTATTGTACATACCAATGAACAATCAAGACTT
Organism: Achatina immaculata; assembly: GCA_009760885.1. Classification (NCBI taxonomy): domain Eukaryota; kingdom Metazoa; phylum Mollusca; class Gastropoda; order Stylommatophora; family Achatinidae; genus Lissachatina; species Lissachatina immaculata. The sequence continues at coordinate 32,749,258 of CM019716.1, read as the reverse complement.
TATATACCAATGAACTATCAAGACTTTATTGTACATACCAATGAACTATCAAGACTTTACTGTACATACCAATGAACTATCAAGACTTTACTGTACATACCAATGAACTATCAAGACTTTACTGTACATACCAATGAACTATCAAGACTTTACTGTACATACCAATGAACTATCAAGACTTTACTGTACATACCAATGAACTATCAAGACTTTACTGTACATACCAATGAACTATCAAGACTTTACTGTACATACCAATGAACTATCAAGACTTTACTGTACATACCAATGAACTATCAAGACTTTACTGTACATACCAATGAACTATCAAGACTTTACTGTACATACCAATGAACTATCAAGACTTTACTGTACATACCAATGAACTATCAAGACTTTACTGTACATACCAATGAACTATCAAGACTTTACTGTACATACCAATGAACTATCAAGACTTTACTGTACATACCAATGAACTATCAAGACTTTATTGTACATACCAATGAACTATCAAGACTTTATTGTACATACCAATGAACTATCAAGACTTTATTGCACATATCACTGAAACTAGAAAGATTTTACTGCACATACATGGCGTACAACACACTATCACACCTCAAGTGGCAAGAAAAAAAAGTTGTGTGTGACAACATGAACATAATATTTGATGGCACCACTTGTAAGTGTACTTAGCCAAAACCTAATAAAATGAGAAAAGACTAAAACTTAGAGGTCATCAGTTACTGTAACCAGTTTATATTATCAAAAACCTAGTAAAAACAAAGAGTGAAATTAGCTGGAGTATAATCAGGTCAGAAGAGGATGATGATGCTCAATTTGTATGGAAGAGATTCGGCCAGATTAGACTTTGGTTCAGTGTGTGAGCATTTTATAAAGATTAAATCTTGCCACATACAAGATCAGAAAAAAAAATCACAAGTATCTTGTTGGTTTAATTCCGATCAACTTTTAAAAGTTCTTTTAAAATTTACAATAATAAAAAAAGTATAAGGTACTAAGCACTGTGCTGATAAAACAGATATTTTGGAAAGTATTTCATTTAAGCTGACAGATCAACTGCCACAAAAACCCTAGTGTGATAGCTGGTTAAGGGGGTGAACCACAATAAAAAAACCCTAGTGTGATAGCTGGTTAAGGGGGTGAACCACAATAAAAAAACCCTAGTGTGATATCTGGTTAAGGGGGTGAACAACAATTAAAAAACCCTAGTGTGATAGCTGGTTAAAGTGTGCATTACAAAAAAAAATAACAAACCCTAGTGTGATAGCTGGTTAAAGTGTGCATTACAAAAAAAATAACAAACCCTAGTGTGATAGCTGGTTAAAGTGTGCATTACAAAAAAAATAACAAACCCTAGTGTGATTGCTGGTTAAAGTGTGCACTACAAAAAAAATAATAAACCCTAGTGTGATTGCTGGTTAAAGTGTGCACTACAAAAAAAAATAATAAACCCTAGTGTGATTGCTGGTTAAAGTGTGCACTACAAAAAAAAATAATAAACCCTAGTGTGATTGCTGGTTAAAGTGTGCACTACAAAAAAAAACCCTAGTGTGATTGCTGGTTAAAGGGTCCACTACAAAAAAAAATAATAAACCCTAGTGTGATTGCTGGTTAAAGTGTCCACTACAAAAAAAAACCCTAGTGTGATTGCTGGTTAAAGTGCGCACCACAAAAAAACCCTAGTGTGATTGCTGGTTAAAGTGTGCACTACAAAAAAAAACAACTCTAGTGTGATTGCTGGTTAAAGTGTGCACTACAAAAAAAAAACCCTAGTGTGATTGCTGGCTAAACTGTGCACTACAAAAAAAACCCTAGTGTGATTGCTGGCTAAACTGTGCACTACAAAAAAACCCTAGTGTGATTGCTGGCTAAACTGTGCACTACAAAGAAAATAAACCCTAGTGTGATTGGTGGTTAAAGTGTGCACTACAAAAAAAAACAACAATCCTAGTGTGATTGCTGGCTAAACTGTGCACTACAAAAAATAAACCCTAGTGTGATTGACGGTTAAAGTGTGCACTATAAAAAAACCCTAGTGTGATTGCTGGTTAAAGTGTGCACTACAAAAAAAAAACAACAACCCTAGTGTGATTGCTGGTTAAAGTGTGCACTACAAAAAAAAACAACAACCCTAGAGTGATTGCTGGTTAAAGTGTGCACTACAAAAAAACCCTAGTGTGATTGCTGGCTAAACTGTGCACTACAAAAAAAAAAACCCTAGTGTGATTGCTGGCTAAACTGTGCACTACAAAAAAAAATAAACCCTAGTGTGATTGCTGGTTAAAATGTGCACTACAAAAAAAACAACAACCCTAGTGTGACTGCTGGTTAAACTGTGCACTACAAAAAAATAAACCCTAGTGTGATTGCTGGTTAAAGTGTGCACTATTAAAAAACCCTAGTGTGATTGCTGGTTAAAGTGTGCACTACAAAAAAAAAACAACAACCCTAGTGTGATTGCTGGTTAAAGTGTGCACTACAAAAAAAATAAACCCTAGTGTGATGGCTGGTTAAAGTGTGCACTACAAAAAAAAACCCTAGTGTGATTGCTGGTTAAAGTGTGCACTACAAAAAAAAAAACCCTAGTGTGATTGCTGGTTAAAGTGTGCACTACTGTTGCCTCTAAGCTGGGCGGCCATACATAGAAAAAAATCATACCACACATAAAATTTTGTAGCCATGCAAAAAGAAAAAACTGAAACTGCTACTTTTATTTTCCAGTTTCCAGATGTTACCCCGTGCTATATTTGTGATCAAGAAAAATACAATGATGGTACATGTTTTTACTTTGGTGTTTCTTTCTTTTTGGGAAATTATTTTTGGGATCGGACGTTTCAACTGCTTTTTTATGGCACTGTTTCAGTAGTACTGTAGGAGAATCACTGAATAAGTAAACAAAGAAATCATCACTGCCAGTAACTAAATACAGGTAACTGATAAGTACAGCAGCTTTATCCTGTTATTATATATACTCTGTGTGTGTGTGCATGTGATGTGTGCGAGAGGGTGGGTGGGTGGGTGTGTGCTACAAAAATAAACCCTAGTGTGATCGCTAGTTAAGAGTGTGCACTACAATAATAAACCCTAGTGTGATCGCTAGTTAAGAGTGTGCACTACAATAATAAACCCTAGTGTGATCGCTAGTTAAGAGTGTGCACTACAATAATAAACCCTAGTGTGATCGCTAGTTAAGAGTGTGCACTGCAAAAATAAACCCTAGTGTGATCATTGGTTAAGGTGTCCACTACAAAAATAAACCCTAGTGTGATCACTGGTTAAGAGTGTGCACTACAAAAATAAACCCTAGTGTGATTGGTGGTTAAGAGTGTGCCCTAAAAAATAAACTCTAGTGTGATTGGTGGTTAAGAATGTCCACTACAAAAATAAACCCTAATGTGATCGGTAGTTAAGAGTGTCCACTACAAAAAATAAACCCTACTGTGATCGCTGGTTAAGAGTGTCCACTACAAAAATAAACCCTAATGTGATCGGTAGTTAAGAGTGTCCACTACAAAAATAAACCCTATTGTGATCGCTGGTTAAGGTGAGAACTACAACAAAAATAAAACAATATTTTGCTCTACTTAGTGCCACAGGATGAAGGAAGCATCTTCAAAATATCAATTTCTAGGGTTGAGACCTCCACTCTCTCTAACACTTGGTGTTAGTTACCCAACTTCATGAGCTGAATGGAGACCACTGTGGTTAAGTGGTTATGGTCAAGCTAGAACCTATCATCATCAACATCAAAAAATACTGTTGAAATTGCTCCACTATGTACTATCCACTACAGCAAAGCCAGGTATGGAATCAGAAATATCATTTAAATGATTAGATATGTTTTAAAAAAAACACACACACAGCCAATGTGACAAACATGAAAATTGAATCTCATATCAATCATTCAGAAGATGTGTAAAAGGCCACAGCCAGTGTGCTAAGATCAAGCATTTACTATTTCACATCTATCTTTGAGAGAATATGTAAAAAAAAAGACACAGGCAACATGGCAAAGCCAAACATCAAATATGAATTTCACATCTATCACTCAGAAGATAGCTAAAAGGGCAGAGCCAACATGGCAAAGCCAAACATCAAATATGAATTTCACATCTATCACTCAGAAGATTAGATATATAAAGGGTACAGTCAATGTGGCAGACTGCAGACACAGTTTTTCTTGTCAGGCGAACAAAGAACATATAAATGCTGCACTGCCCCCACGTTCTTGTACCAGCAAAAAAGATGGTAATATCTTAAATATATATATTTATATATTTGTGATTATTTGTGATATACATGTATTTTGTAGTGACAAAATAAGGAAGAGCACTGGTACTCTGTATTTGTTAATTATGAAAAAACGTGATGGCTTCCTATATCTGTACACACCAGCTTACTATGAAATAACATACTCTGACTTTTCCAATCACCAGGTTTACAAGTTTTCATTCTTTTTCTCTTGTGTCAGATAATGGAATGTACAAGTCTTTTTCAGCTGTTCTACATCTCCATACAGAATGTTGGTGATTGAAGAGTTTGATGGTATCAGGTTCTTCTAAAGATCTTTCAGTGTGCTGCTGTCCATCAGGTGGTGGTTAACAGCTTCTTCTTCTTGTCTGTTGCACTGCATGCAGTATGGTGTATGGTCAGCGGTCACTCTGTGCAAGTGCTTATTGAGGGTGATGTGTCCTGTTCTCAACCTGAAGATTATGCATTGGTCTCTACGACATAAGCTGTTGATGTGGTCTCCGGGGATGGGCTTTGGCAGATGTGTACAGAGATCTTCCAGCTGGGCTGCTGGCCTAGCTACCCACCCACCGCTGCTTACAGTTGTTGTGTATGATGTGCTTAACATGAAACACCTAACAGTATCTTGCATTTCTTCACGCTGATTAACTGTAGAAGTGTATGTTCATAAGTGCACATATGATGGCTTACAATAACAGAGACAAGGGTTTAATAGTTTACAGTGACAAAGACAACTGTTTTATGGTTTACAGCAATAGAGATAAGGGTTTAACAGTTAACGTTGTACGGTCTGGTTTGTGATATACGATTTACAATTGTAATTAACATATAAAATAAAACATTTTCCCATACACAGACTTGTATGCAAAAAGGACTTTACGATGCCAACATAATGGAGTATGCTAACAAAATTTGGTGAAAAATCACATGATAACCTTTTGCCAGCCTTACAAGGTAATGATACCACAAGAAAATTCACCTTCACTTTGTTCACAATGAGTTCACAGTTCTCCACTGCCTGCAGCTTGGCCTTGAACTCACTATCAAGAAGATCAGTCATCATATTTTTTTTTCCAGGAGCCACAATTTTTGTGAATATAGTTCTAGACATCTGATGGGATTTGAACTTAGGACCCTTTTTCAGTATGGGGCAGGCCTTACTGCTGAACCATCAGAACTCCAAAAAAGAAAAAAAAAGGTAGAAAAAACATGGACCCAATATAAAAAAACTCCGGCTGACACACAAAACTGACCAAAACTGCTCTTTAAATGTTAAATGAACTAGAAATTCATTCGAAGAACTGTGAAAATGAAACAAATTTAGCCGTTCTACAACTGAACAGAAATACCTCACATCTGTTTTAAAAATGTGTTAAAAATATCCACCAATATAATTGGTGGATATAAACTTTGTAACCTCAAAAGAAAAAAAAAAGAAAAATGTACCACCTACCACTGATATCAGTCATAATGTAAATGTCTCATATTCACTGTAGATAACACTTTCCAGCTGCTTGTCAAAGAATAGTTGCAACATATTTCAAATAATGGTCCAAATGTAGTCAAAATATAACTATCCAATTACATATTTTAAATAATAATTAAAACATAATACTTCGCTGATAACAGTGCAAATATAAATGTAAAAATTCACACACTGCAGGAAATGTTACAGTATAATATTCATTACATGGAATGGTCAAAATACAATTATTGTGAAATTACACAATATGGACAATTGTACAAAACAAAAAACTGTCACATTGGATATCACTGGTAAAAGTCAGTATTTAACTGTTGGTCTGCACATGGTCAAATTAAAGCTATTAAAAATAATGAACTGACAGTATATGAGATCATTTGTTGTCTGCAATCCATAATTTAACTCTTCCCGTGCCATAGTCGCTATAGTGAGAATTTCCGGTTAGTGAGTTGCGTGCCATAGTCGTTATAGTGACAATTCATTTGTTTCAATAAAACCAACCAGTGTAACATTTAGATTGTACATATTTCGTTTGCGTTTCCAGTGACACTTTTCAAAATGGTGGAAGAGTCCTTAGTTATGAGCGATGCCGAGCGAGAAAAAGGAAGAGAAACATCGAAATTTTTCAATTTCTGACGATGTAGATAGGGGTATGGACATGGCCTGTGACTATCCCACTGCTCTTGAATGTATCCTAAGTAGATTTAGACATATTAGACGACTGTAGAAATAGTTAGTATGTTATTTCAAGCATTAATTTAGCGAGAATGCAACATAGAATCACAATACGAGATCGACAAGTAGACCTAGACATCTCAGATGGTAAGTAGTGCATATCTAGACCTAGCCGATGGTGAGCTGGGCACAATCATTATCTAAAAATACCACATTACTTCTTTTTTCCTAAAACAACTCTGCATTTATGAAATTTTCATACATTTAGTTATACTTTGAAACATAATAAGTACATGGAACTACATGTAAATACTGTTTTCCATTCCATTTTACAACTATACCCACTATACAGATCAGGACCCACGCTTTTTGTGTGGCACGAACGGGAACGTCTGCGTTTTTTTCTTGGGCACGGGAAGAGTTAAACTCTTAATCTGTGAAACAACATTCATGACACACAAACATTTTACTGGCAAATGGCACAATGCCTATTGTTAGTATTTCCAGCAGTTTAAAATTATGAATTCCCAACTGCAAAACAAAAATTATGACTGCAATAATTAAACAAAAATTTTACTGAAAAGCTGCTTGAAGGGTTCACGGTGGAAGAGGAATTAATATGAAGCAACCAAAAAAAAAAAATCCTAACAGAAACCACGAAATCACATGAAATGATACAGGCTGACCAATGAGGTAGAAGTAAAGAAGACTGCTAGAGCGATGGTCTCTGAGACACATGAACCAGAGCTTCATCCATGACTCGCTCCCTCCCCTCTGTGGAGCTCCGAGTATTAGAATTATCTGCTCCTTCAATCCACCTGCCACTGTATGGCTTGGTTTGATCTTCATGACAGAGGAGTCTGCAAAGAACTAAGCACTCTTTAATCATAATCCAACACGATGCCTACATAATGCAAGGAAGACAGAAACTAGAACATGATGAATGCCTACATTGTGCAAGGAAGACAGAAACTAGAACATGACCAATGCCTACACAGTGCAAGGAAAACAGAAACTAGAACATGGCTGATGCCTACATAGTGCAAGGAAGACAGAAACTAGAACATGACCAATGCCTACATAGTGCAAGGAAGACAGAAACTAGAACATGGCTGATGCCTACATAGTGCAAGGAAGACAGAAACTAGAACATGACCAATGCCTACACAGTGCAAGGAAGACAGAAACTAGAACATGGCTGATGCCTACATAGTGCAAGGAAGACAGAAACTAGAACATGACCAATGCCTACATAGCGCAAGGAAGACAGAAACTAGAACATGGCCGATGCCTGCATAGTGCAAGGAAGACAGAAACTAGAAACTAGAACATGACTACTGAGGAGCTAGGAAACATTCATCTGGTACATGGCTTAGGAACTGTCTGCAAGTATCTGAAGCTCAGATATGAATTTATGACTCATTTTTATTTGAACATCTGTTGTTCAGATTGATCTGCCTTCTAAGGTACATGGTCTCCATTTTCAGAGATGATGAATTTGATCTCCTTATGTAGAAGATCAGGCAGCAGTGAGGTAGTCTGGTGATGGAAAAAATGTGATGAAGATGTCAAATGAGTACATTCTGTTATCATGATCCCAACCTTTACTTGTTGATATTAAAAATATGTTTGAAAAAAACTGTAGCATAATTTTAAAAATAACCCATACCACTAAAACCACGGGTGGGCGTTAAAATCATGAGATGGTGTAGCTACTGTCAAGAGATGACAGAACGTCAAGAATGTGACATTTACTGGACAACAAAAAATAGTTCAGCTCTTATTAAGAGATGACAGAAGATCAAGAATAGTTCACATATGTTCATAGTTCTTATGAGATGACAGAAGATCAAGAATAGTTCACATATGTTCATAGTTCTTATGAGATGACAGAAGATCAAGAATAGTTCACATATGTTCATAGTTCTTATGAGATGACAGAAGATCAAGAATAGTTCACATATGTTCATAGTTCTTATGAGATGACAGAAGATCAAGAATAGTTCACATATGTTCACAGTTCTTATGAGATGACAGAAGATCAAGAATAGTTCACATATGTTCACAGTTCTTATGAGATGACAGAAGATCAAGAATAGTTCACATATGTTCATAGTTCTTATGAGATGACAGAAGATCAAGAATAGTTCACATATGTTCATAGCTCTTATGAGATGACAGAAGATCAAGAATAGTTCACATATGTTCATAGTTCTTATGAGATGACAGAAGATCAAGAACCTGACACTGATTGAAAAACATAAAATGGCTCACTTCTTCTGAGATAACAAAGTTTCAAGAACCTCACATACACTGTAAAACTTGGCACAAAAGTAAGAAAGGGAGACCAAGAGAAAAATATCCAAACAGGCTTACTAAGTGAAACAAAAAAAAAAAAAAAGAAACCTGATCAAAGAAACCAAGGACCACACACAAGGAGCAAACACAACCACCAGCACACACTGGTAAGCCAGCAAATAAATGAATGACTCTAATGAAAGGAGAATAGATTGCCTGAGATGAAAGGGGGAAAAAGTTCTTCAAATCAGCCAATCCAATGCAGACTACCGAGCCACCTGCATCGACTCAAAATGTCTCACAGAGACGAGTGTCCATGTAGCAGTGGAGTCCAGATTCCAGAACATATCCTTCAAGAGTGCCCAAACCGTGCGGACCTGAGACATGAGACATGGCCAGAGGACACAAACTTGGGGCAAAAGCTTTGGGGCTCCTATCAGGATCTGGAGAGGACTGCGGGCTTTGCCATGTCGACAAGGATCAAGATCTGAAGTGACCAACAACCTCGAACACAAAAGAAGAAGAAGAAGAAAAAAGGAAAAACAAAACAACAGGTACATTTTGTTCTCATGATTCCAAATAATCATGCCAAAAAAAAAAAACCTCAAAAAACACTAAACTGCTGCATTTTTGTGAACAAAATAGTTGACACATTTATCATATCAGGCATTTATGCACACTTTGTGAACTGAACTCTTAACCTATCAGATAACATCCCTGACACACAAACACTTTTTGTACTAAAAAAAATCACCACCATGACATTTTACTGGAGAATGCCTATTTTTGTTGTTTGATGCAGTATAAAATTATAAACTCCAGACCACACAACAAAACAATATAACTGATATTCTAAATTTCTGGAAAAGCTAAAACAGCTCATGGTAAATTGATTTTAACAATAAAAACAGTCTAAATTGGGAAATAATAAATTATTAAAATCAAAAATACAAAACATTTTTGTTTTGGATGTAAGAAATTTTGAATCAGCAAATGTCAGAAATGACTGTCGTCTCCAGCTGATGAATCGTCCCGTTTAGAAAAAGTAATCAAGTCTGTGGAAACAGGCTCAGACGGACTCACAAGATCCGAAATATTCTGGGCTGAGGCAGAAGACCAGGACAGATAGGATCGTTTAAGCCTTGCGAACAGCCCTCCATCACTGCGGCTTCGTGGTATGGAAGGCACTGTTAACAGATGATAATAATAATAAACTCTCATGGATAGCTTTTATACATACTTCTCTGTAAAACATACAGTCTGTCAGTCATTTGCATGTCCCTTGCAGAAATTTGCCTCCCTAACAGCTCTCCTGTATGCCTCTCGGTTGTAAGTGAGATTATATTATATTATACGTATTATACAATTATATGTATATGAGCTTGCATCAGCAGCAGGGCATCTTGTTTACAACCGAGAGACCTACAGGAGAGCTGTTAGGGAGGCAAAATTCTGCAAAGGACATGTGACTGACTGAGTGATATGAACTTAATAAAGTCTGTGGAAAGTACCAATGTTACAAGTGCAAAGCTCAGCCAACACAAGCATAAGGGAGATAATGATCAAGGTGACCAAGTTAGTGATTCATTTACAGCTAGAAGATAAATCTTACATAACCCTGGTTAGTGTAATATGTATTAACTATGTTAGTTAAGAACTGTCTGTATAAACAAATCTCATGAAAATAGAGAATAAATACAAAATTCACTCTATAGACTGGCTATTAAAAAAAAGGTAAAGGCAATCCTCTCATACCTTAGAGCCACATAAAGATATGGTGTTAGTGCCCATATTTTCCTTGACCTGTCAGCACACTAGAGGGTGATATGGTCAGTATCACACCTGGCTGCCTTTCCTTCCCCAACTTCAGAAGAAGTTGGGTACCCATTTCTACAGCTGGGTGACTAGGGTGCCTCCAGCAGGATTTGAACCCCCGACCTTCGCTGTGAGAGACCCATGCACTAACCACTTCACCACTCAGACAACTGGCTGTATATAACACCAAATTCACCCCATAGGCTAGCTGTATATAACAATGAGTTCATTCCACAGGTTTTCTGTATATAATACCCAGTTCACTCCGGTTCATACGCTCTTTAGGCCATTGTTAGGTTGACAGTATATATGGATGAATCTCTCTACCATTCACAGCCAACTTTTATCAGCCAACCTGGCTGAGCACACACATATCTAAATCGAACCTTCATTACCTGGTATCTTTTATAATGAAGTAATAGAGCCAATTTTAGGTAAAATGCAAGGTTAAAACAGAAATAAATTCAACAATCAATGACAAACAATATCAATTTTTTAACGAAAAGAAAGAGACAGACAACACAATAAAACTAAATATGTAGAAACTTAAATTTCAAGAAACAAAACAAACAAAGTATTCTACAAAATGCCAAACTGTTCATTAACCAACATCCAATTAAAATTAAAAATGGCAACTGCGATTTTCACTCATTTATTTTTTAAATTCTTATCTTTTATCACTGACAAAGAGTGCTTTGGATAAGGAAACTAATGATCTTTAAAATTTTACCATCAAAACTTCAATGCTATGATATTCACGAACCAAAACAGTGCTCTAAAAGCGTAATATTGGATTTTAAATATTCATAACCCAGATTAGCCAGGACATCGCTGCAATGAAAAACCAACTCAACATAAAAAGGTGACTAAACCTGTAGGGAAATAAAAGGTGACTTCAACAGAACAAAAAAAAAAAAAAAAAATTAAGACAAAAATCTTATCATTATTAGAATAAAGTCTTATAATTTAAAACTTAGAACCAAGTTTTATCATTCAAGTTTTAAGGTCAAGTCTTGTCATTCATATTTTATGATCAAGTATGGCACACAAAACTAGAAACTGCACAGAAAGATTTAGAATGAACCGCATTATCTCACCTGTGTACCTGTCATTTTAAACTCTTTTGTCGGAAAGGGTTCAATTGCACTAAAATAAAAAGCTGCAAGCAACGACAATAAACGAACCAAAATTTACAGATAGTAAGAACATAAAAAAAGAAATTAAAAATAGAAGCAAAGCAAAAAAAAAGCAACAACAAAAATGTATTTAGTAACAATTATGGAAAGATCCTCCTCACAGCCCACCATCACCATATACTACCGGCTACACACAAGAAACACCGGTTTTCCCATAACCACTCTGAGCTCACATGAACAGATTTATTTTTAATTACTTGGTGTCTTCATAAATGAATGCATGATTCACTGTTCTGCGCCACTTAGCCCAGCGCCTCCAAATTCAACACACATTTCTTCCCTAGTCCCTGGCCACACTGGGATCTTCCTGTGAGACAGAATCTATGATGGTCTGTTTACTGCGTTTTCATGGCCAACTTCTATATTCTGACACACACCACTCAAGGGACAAACCTGAGTAGAAGACAGATTGCTCTGAATAAGATCTACTTGTTCTGAATAACCAAAAAATACCTTCGTGGTAATTACTTCCCAGGTGCAAAAAGAATATACTAAATTTTTTTGTGTAAAAAGAATATACTAAATCTTTTGGTATAAAAAGAATATACTAAATTTTTGGGTGTAAAAAGAATATATTAAATTTAAAAAAAAAAAAAAAAACTTTCCCTCAAACATATGCAAATAAAATAAATGCAACTTGTAACAAAAGCTGAAGATGAATATGTTCTAGAATTGTAAATTGTCTATAAAGCACAACTTGTATAAACAAAAACAAAAATACAGTCATAGAGACAAAATAAAACTTCAATAATATATAATGATGAAGGAATATGTTGGAGACCAATGGAATCCCTACTAAGATTATTATCTTGGCTCTAAGTGATGCTTCAGGTTAGTAAGCTGAGGATGTCAAAGTAAGAAAGCTTTGGTGCTCAAGATAAGGAAGCTTTGGTGCTCCAGATAAGGAAGTTTTGGTGCTCCGGATAAGGAAGCTTTGGTGCTCCGGATAACCATGCTTTGGCACTCCAGATAAGCAAGTTTGATGCTCCGGCTAACCATGCTTTGGCACTCCAGATAAGCAAGTCTGACGCTCTGGATAAGCATGGCTTTGACACTCCAGATAAGCAAGTCTGACGCTCTGGATAAGCATGGCTTTGACACTCCAGATAAGCAAGTCTGACGCTCTGGATAAGCATGGCTTTGACACTCCAGATAAGCAAGCCGTTGACACTCCAGATAAGCATTCTTTGACATTCCAGATAAGCAAGTTTGATGCTCTGGATAACTATGCCTTTGACACTCCAGATAAATGTGCTTTGGCACACCAGGTAAGCATACTCTGGTGCTCCATGTAAGCAAGCTGTAGCAATTCTGCACTTGACAGCGGAGCAGGCATCAACATGCTCATGACTGTGGTAGACTGCTGAGAAACCCATCTCTTCAGATTCAACAGAGAAATTAAATAAAACCATGAAAGCTATTAATATGAATCAGTTACAAGATCTTCAAATTTATAACTATAGGAAGACAATACAACATTGTCACAGGGAGATAACACAACTCTGTAACAAATAGGTAAGCAATAATAAAATCAGTCCACGTGAACAATTCAACCTTATAAACAATTTTTAAAATTCAAAATCTGGATCAGGAATAAAAAGAAACCACAGCATACTAATTTCTTTAAGTGTTTATTGCACAATTTATATGTATATGACAACAACTTTCATGTATTAATAGCATTTAAAAAATTAAAATTGTACACTCCAGCAAAAGACAAATCAATGAAAACTGGCTGAATCTAAAAACTACCACTCTCTTACACATGAGTGAAGGAAAGAGTTAACAACAGTAAAAACAATGCTTTCTTATTAAAGACTTAAAGAGTTAACAACAGTAAAAACAATGCTTTCTTATTAAAGACTTAAAGAGTTAACAGCAGTAAAAACAATGCTTTCTTATTAAAGACTTAAAGAGTTAACAACAGTAAAAACAATGCTTTCTTATTAAAGACTTAAAGAGTTAACAGCAGTAAAAACAATGCTTTCTTATTAAAGACTTAAAGAGTTAACAACAGCAAAAACAATGCCTTCTTATTAAAGACTTTTTCTCACCATCAGGTTGGACCATGGCTGCTGCATCACATGAGATAAGGCCCAGACTTTTCAAGTTCAGTATCGAATCCGACACAACTTTTGCTGCTTCACGTGTATATCCCCCGCCAGTCACCATAAAAATGGGGATCCCTCGACTTCTGCAGTACTGAAAGACTATCTTGTCTCTTTCTATGATACCCTATATGAAAAATACAGATGAAGGTCAAGGAGAAATGCATGTGACCTTGACTAGCAAATTAATCTTTAGAATAGGCCTAAGCCCATGACATTCATTCCAAGAAGCCAAATCATGATCCATTCAGCCATTCACAAAGATATAAGAGTTTGATTATTTATTTTAGTGCATGCTGTGTGAAAAAAGTAGTAGTAATGTTGAAAAATTGCTACTATTTTGTCCTGATAGAGTCCATTATACTCTGGAGAAGCTTAATAGCCAATGCCAGTCGATGATGATGATGATGATGATGATGATGAGAGTCCATTAGGTCCCAGACAATGATACTATAAAATGAGCTGCTGTCACAGCATGAATGAAAACATACTGTGTCCAGAAGCACATGAGAACATCTCAGCACATGAGAACATATTAGCACATGAGAACATATTAGCACATGAGAACATATCAGCACATGAGAACATATTAGCACATGAGAACATATTAGCACATGAGAACATCTTAGCACATGAGAACATCTTAGCAGAATACACATTAATGGAAAACGAACCTTGATAGATGAATCTTTCACAGCTTTCTGTCTACTTTTCTTCACAGCTTTTCACTACTTCTTTCCCATATCTTGATTTAAAACAAATAATAATAAGGTACATCTGTTTGATTTGATTTACCTTTACTCTCTCCCCCCCCCTCTCTGTGTGTATGTGTGTGTGAGAGAGAGAGTGAGATTGAAACTGAACTTTATTTGAAAAGGGTGAAGAAATGGACACACAAGCCCATCTGATATTCTCCCCTTCATGCAACTTTCAGCTGTGGACAAATTCCATCAGACAGTACAAATATGTTATACATGTAACAAAGATTAGTAAAACTGAAATAACAAAGCTGAAATGGCAAACCTGTTATGTTTCATTCTTACCACAAGCTCAACAAAGGAAATAACTACATATATGCAACAAAGCTACCTTCCCAATCTTGCACATACATACGATGTAGCAGGAGAATTCAATATAAATCATATTTACCTTCCACGTTTGCAGGAACAGTCTAAAGTAATTAAAACAGACAGACAGACATGGAATGATCTGAACTTCACAAATGAGAGAATGAGTGAGAGTAAAGGATGGATAGACAGTGAGAGAGGGAGGGAGAGAGACAGCGTGAGAGAGGAAGCTGAGAAACAGATAGAATATGGGAAAGGGAAAAGAGAGAGAAGAAGAGGGAGGGAGGGGGAGAAGGAGAGAGAGAGAGAGCAAAAGCAGGACAGAGACAGGCAGGAGGTAAGAAGAGAGCAAAAGCTGGACAGAGATAGGAAGGAGGTAAGAAGAGAGCAAAAGCTAGACAGAGATAGGAAGGAGGTAAGAAGAGAGCAAAAGCTAGACATAGATAGGAAGGAGGTAAGGAGAGAGCAAAAGCTGGGCATAGATAGGAAGGAGGTAAGGAGAGCAAAGCTGGACAGAGACAGGAAGGAGGTAAAGAGAGAGCAAAGGCTGGACATAGACAAGAAGGTGGTAAGAAGAGAGCAAAAGCTGGATAGAGATAGGAAGGATGAAGAGAGAAAAAAGAGAAAGAATTGTTTAAAAATGATCAATATTTTATATCACACATACTTACTTCACATACCACACATATCTCACATACCTACATACCACACATACCTCATATACCAACATACTGCACATACCTCATATACCAACATACCACACATAACTCACATACCACACATACCTGATGAGATATCAACATGCCACCCAGGTGGTCACCTGTTAGAATGTCAACTCCAGCATTGTACACCACCAGATCTGGCACAAATTCTTTAAAGGCATCATCTAAGTTTCTGCAATGGTTAACAGTAACAGTAAGAGTAGTATGATCTCTGCTACATAACAACAATCAGCACTTAATTACATGACAACGACCACCACTTGATTAAATGGCAACAATCACCACTTAATTACATGACAATGACCGCCATTTGATTAAATGACAACAATCAGCACTTAATTACATGACAATGACCACCACTTGATTAAATGAAAACAATCACCATTTAATTACATGACAGTGACCACCATTTGATTACATGACAATGACCACAACTTGACTACATGACAACAATCAGCACTTAATTACATGACAATGATCACCATTTGGTTACATGACAATGATCACCACTTGATTACATGACAACGATCACCACTTGATTACATGACAACAATCACCACTTGATTACATAACAACAATCACCACTTGATTACATATGATAAGTAAATAATGCTATAACTGATCTCATTACATAATAATAGTAGTTCCATACACTCAATAACCTATCTCTATCCCCACTGATTATATGTCAATCCATACACTCAATGATCACATGTCTATCTCTATCCCTACTAATTATATGTCAATCCCCACCCTTAATTACTGTATGTCAATCTCTACCACCACTGACTGTATGTCAATCTCCACCACCTCTGACTGTACTTCAATCTCTACCACCTCTGACTGTACGTCAATCTCTACCACCACTGACTGTACGTCAATCCCTACCACCTCTGACTGTACGTCAATCCTTATCACCTCTGACCGTACGTCAATCCCTACCACCTCTGACTGTACGTCAATCTCTACCACCTCTGACTGTATGTCAATCCCTACCACCACTGACTGTAGTCAATCCCTACCACCACTGACTGTACGTTAATCCCTACCACCTCTGACTGTACGTCAATCCCTACCACCACTGACTGTGTGTCAATCTCTACCACCACTGACTGTACGTCAATCTCTACCACCTCTGACTGTACGTCAATCTCTACCACCACTGACTGTACATCAATCTTTACCACCACTGACTGTACGTCAATCCCTACCACCACTGACTGTATGTCAATCTCTACCACCACTGACTGTTTGTCAATCTCTACCACCACTGACTGTATGTCAATCCCTACCACCACTGACTGTACGTCAATCCCTACCACCACTGACTGTACATCAATCTCTACCACCACTGACTGTACATCAATCTCTACCACCTCTGACTGTACGTCAATCTCTACCACCACTGACTGTACGTCAATCTCTACCACCACTGACTGTAAGTCAAGCCCTATCACCTCTGACTGTACGTCAATCTCTATCACCACTGACTGTATGTCAATCTCTACCACCACTGACTGTATGTCAATCTCTACCACCACTGACTGTACGTTAATCTCTACCACCACTGACTGTAAGTCAAGCCCTACCACCTCTGACTGTATGTCAATCTCTACCACCTCTGACTGTATGTCAATCCCTACCACCACTGACTGTATGTCAATCTCTACCACCACTGACTGTTTGTCAATCTCTACCACCACTGACTGTATGTCAATCTCTACCACCACTGACTGTATGTCAA
Organism: Achatina immaculata; assembly: GCA_009760885.1. Taxonomy (NCBI): domain Eukaryota; kingdom Metazoa; phylum Mollusca; class Gastropoda; order Stylommatophora; family Achatinidae; genus Lissachatina; species Lissachatina immaculata. Next base: position 32,731,872 of record CM019716.1, on the reverse strand, counting down.
TCCCTACCACCTCTGACTGTATGTCAATCCCTACCACCTCTGACTGTATGTCAATCCCTACCACCTCTGACTGTATGTCAATCCCTACCACCTGACTGTATGTCAATCTCTACCACCTCTGAACTAAAGACTGAGCCACACTAGATCACATTGTAGATAAGGCTCTCAGCAGATAATGGGAAATCAGGACAACATGCAAATATCAGTTGAACAACTTAAGAACTAAACTCAAGTCCACAACCATCAAATACAAAAAAACATTAACACAACCAAAATTCACCAAATCAGGCCACTATCAAACTCTCCTTACATTTTCAACAGTTTTAAAAACCTTTCCGTGGTTGTGAAGGACGGCAGTTCAACTTTTCGTTTAATTGCTCCTAGTTACAGAAATACAAAAGATATATCTTAACAACAAAAAGAAGTGGAAAAAAAAAAAAACTAAATATGCTGGGTGCAGGTACCTGCATCTACTGTGAAAACACATGTTTAAACCCTTGTGACAACCATAATTTTCTCCATCTAATTCAAAGTAATTTGGTTATCTGAATCTTTTTTTTTTTTAACCTGTCAAACTTTTTTTTTATTTTTCATCCTTCTTCTTCTTCGTCTTCTTCTTCTTCTTTATTAAACACTTTCAGATATAAACTTGGATATCTTCAAAGAAAGCTCTCATTTGTCTCAGGCTGTCAAGATCACAGCTTTGTCATGGATTGGTACAAGTGATGGCCAAAACCACTGTCTCGATTCTTCAAACGAAGGGCAGTACTGTAATAAATGCTGGCCTGTCATTTTGCTGGAGCCACAGGTGCATTCATCGGTTGTGCCTAGCCTGAGCCTGTTAAACAAGTGGTGTCTCAATCTGTTGTGACTTGTTCTGAGTCTAAAGATCTTGAGCCTGTTAAACAAGTGGTGTCTTAATCTGTTGTGACTTGTTCTGAGTCTAAAGATCTTGAGTCTGTTAAACATGTGGTGTCTTAATCTGTTGTGACTTGTTCTGAGTCTAAAGATCTTGAGCCTGTTAAACATGTGGTGTCTCAATCTGTTGTGACTTGTTCTGAGTCTAAAGATCTTGAGCCTGTTAAACATGTGGTGTCTCAATCTGTTGTGACTTGTTCTGAGTCTAAAGATCTTGAGCCTGTTAAACAAGTGGTGTCTTAATCTGTTGTGACTTGTTCTGAGTCTAAAGATCTTGAGTCTGTTAAACATGTGGTGTCTTAATCTGTTGTGACTTGTTCTGAGTCTTTTAAACTCCCATAAGCCCTTCCTCATGAAATGATTATAGTCTTTTAAACTCCCATAAGAGATTCCCCATGAAATGATTATAGTCTTTTAAACTCCCATAAGAGATTCCTCATGAAATGATTTATAGTCTTTTAAACTCCCATAAGCCCTTCCTCATGAAATGATTATAGTCTTTTAAACTCCCATAAGAGATTCCTCATGAAATGATTATAGTCTTTTAAACTCCCATAAGCCCTTCCACATGAAATGATTATAGTCTTTTAAACTCCCATAAGCCATTCCTCATGAAATGATTTATAGTCTTTTAACTCTTTGTATGCTTTGTGACGCGTCGTGCGTGGATTTTGGGCCCCTAAGAACCCTATGCTCCATGCAGTGCAATGATAGTTTGTAGCTCTCTAATTTTGAAGATAATCAAAGAATACTTAAAACCAGCAGTTGGACTTCCTTTTGGAATCCATTTGTCGCCACAGGGCATGCATTTCAGCTGAATACAGAGCAGTTGTGTGTTAATTTAACAGCTTTTTTTTCAAAGTTTATTGTCATTAGGTTTTTGTTTATCAACAAATATGGCTTCCAGTGGTAGTTTCTTTTGTCCAGAGCAGCGTATTTCTGCATTACAAGCTCAAAATTTAATTCAAAAGTGTCGAGACTGCGGTGAAGAGAATGCAGTAGTAGCAGAGATTGTGAATTTTTGGACCCACGTGGCTGATTCAAAGGATAAGGATGATGTTTTTTCTTTGGTCCAGCAGCAAAACATGTTGGAAAGGTAGCTGGTGATACTACTTCTCAGCTTTTTGCTAGTACTGGCTGTAATATCACAGTAAGTAATGCTGGAGATTGTGTCATTTAAAAAATTTAATGTTGTAGAATGCTTCAAATTAAAAAAAGACACAAAATTGCCTGTTTTCTGGTAAATATTAGTCACCATCCGTCCAACTGTTTTCATGTAAATATTACCTGTCCACTTGGTGTTTTTAGTTTCCTGTAAATGCATAATTAGCGTATGTTTTCATGTAAATTTTGGAGGCTATGTGAAGAAAAGGTGTTTGTGCACATTTTTATTCATTTCAGATATATTGGACCAACTACAGTAGATTAACTTGATGGGTAAGTGAAAAAAAAAACACTGTTCTAATTTCTTCATTTTCCATTGTTTCTTCCTTCTCAGTTCTTAGCTCTTTTTTCTGTTGTATATTAATAACATACTAACAATTTCATTAGAAAAACAAAATACATTTTTTCTTGTTTAAACTAATGTATAATATATCATGCTACAAATCAGATTATGCCTTTGTCATTCTTAAAAATGTGACAACCATCCCATTCCACATTGTGAAAGTGAAATTTACCTCCCCCCCCCCCCCACCACTCTTTGGTATTTTGAGGGAAAACCCCCAGTATACAAAGAGTTAAACTCCCATAAGCCTTTCCTCATTAAATAATTTATAGTCCTTTAAACTCCCATAAGCCTTTCCTCATTAAATAATTTATAGTCCTTTAAACTCCCATAAGCCCTTCCTCATGAAATAATTTATAGTCCTTTAAACTCCCATAGGCCCTTCCTCATGAAATAATTTATAGTCCTTTAAACTCCCATAAGCCCTTCCTCATGAAATAATTTATAGTCCTTTAAACTCCCATAAGCCCTTCCTCATGAAATAATTTATAGTCCTTTAAACTCCCATAAGCCCTTCCTCATGAAATAATTTATAGTCTTTTAAACTCCCATAAGCCCTTCCTCATGAAATAATTTATAGTCCTTTAAACTCCCATAAGCCTTTCCTCATGAAATAATTTATAGTCCTTTAAACTCCCATAAGCCTTTCCTCATGAAATAATTTATAGTCCTTTAAACTCCCATAAGCCCTTCCTCATGAAATAATTTATAGTCCTTTAAACTCCCATAAGCCCTTCCTCATGAAATAATTTAGTCTTTTAAACTCCCATAAGCCCTTGTTTATGAAATGATTTATTGTCTTTTAAACTCATGAAAGCTTTTCACCATAAAATAATGATTTAAAGTCTTCCAAACTATAGATGAATGCCTAAATCGCCTTGACTTGGACACCTCAAGGGAAAAGAAAGAGGAACAGGAGATTGAGAACATGGAAATGCACAATACAGGAAGAACTATAAAGGAAGGATTTCCCTAGAGTTTCCACCTAAATCACAATACTTACCCGGCTGAGATTCTTATATTTAGCAAAATCCATTGATTGATTCATTTTCATGTCCCTTGCGGAACTTTGCCTCCCAAAAAGCACCCCTGTAGGCCTCTCAGTTGTAAGCAAGGTGGCCTGCTGCTGCTGCATCCATTTGCAAATCGTCAATGATGTATTGCAGCCATCTTCATTTTGGTCTTCCTCTCTTTCTTTTTCCCATTATGTATCCTTCCAATATGGTCTTCTCTAAATTATCGTGACGTTTAATGTGTCAAAAATATTTAAGTTTTCTCTCTTTAATCTTCTTTACTAGCCAGCCTTCTTCAATATTAAGCTCTTGTAGTATGGATACATTTGTTCTTCTTTGTGTCCATGATATTTGGAGAACTCTTCTGTAGCATTTACATTCAAAGGCATGTATGTGTTTCTCAGCTGTTTTGTTAAGTGTCCAGGTCTCACAGGCATATGTTGCGATGGGAAAGATGCATGCCCTTAAAAATCTTATTTTTGTGGTTCTGTCTGCTCCTCTCCACAGATTCCTTATTTGTTTTACTTTCTGAAGAGCGATAGATGTCCTCCTTATAATTTCCCTCATTGTATCTCCATTATTAGTCAGTAGTGATCCAAGATACTCAAAACTCTCTACTTCTTCCAGTTTTACCTCATTTATACATACTTCAGCTGCCTTGTTTGTTTTGTCAGTTGTCATCAATTTAGTTTTCCTTGCATTAAGATAGAGGTTCTGCTCTTCGCTGTTCTTACGGACTGACATAATTAGTTTTTTAGCAAAATCCATCACGTGAAAATACACTTAAACTTCTCTTGACCTCCTGCCTAAGATGCAACATTTACATGGTTAAATACAAAACGCATGATTCTTACGTTTGGCAAATCCATCATGAGGATAGATGTCTCTATTGTACATGTCAAAGATGTAAATTCGTTCATCACCCATGAAGTCTCTTTCATAACCATTTCCCTGAAAAGATACACAATTACTTTCTTCATTAACCCTTTCACTGCTATGGGTGTGTTAATGTGTACTGCCATGTTATTTTCCTAATTCAGCGTTATAGATGCATTAGGTCACAGTATTTTGTGTTTATTGTGATAAAGACATGCAAGAAAAAAAAAGCTTTTGGTTGTTGCTATTTTCCTCTGTTTTAAACTAGGAAATTTGTTCTGCTGCACATATCACGTATGGATCTATTTTTAGTACTCCACTAAGTAACTGCTCACTCTGGATTCAGCAGTTAGAGAGCTAAAGCTAAACTCTGGATTCAGCAGTTAGAGAGCTAAAGCAAAGTGACAGCAAAATCAAATTTCAATGGCCAAATCAATTTCAAGAAAAGTCATATTGTCTATGTGTCTTCCTCAGTGTTTCTCATGTTATGTTTATTTCTCTTTTAGTGTTCACACATTATGGATTCATATTTATGGGACTGACATTTTCTTCCTCCTATTTTACATTCATTTGCTGAGAACTCTGTGTGCAGTGCAACACGATATACTTTATCATTCATGCAAGTATTCATCATCTTCTGAGACCATCTTGTCATAACACTTGCTTGCTCACAAAATCCCACTGTTTGCTGATGGAAATCAAGTGAATCTCAAAGTTTTTCTGTATATATGATGTCTTGACTTATGAGTATCTCTCCTCTCTGAAATATGTAGTGACTGTCTGCAATCAGATTATAAAAGTCTGCCTCAAAAATGATATTTTTTTCATTTCTTCCTTGAAAAGTTCCTGTCCTTCATACTCTCTATCATATGTAATAGTTCAGTTTTTATTTTACTCAATCCTTCATCATGAACTGTGCCAGCTAGTACTGATGTGCATGCTTCTCCCTTCTGTCCAATCAGTTTCTCAGCCTTTCTTATACAACATCATTCAGCCATTTTGGACTCCCTTCTTTGCTTACAGATTTGATTATAAAAATTGTTGCTTAATCAGATGTGAAAACCCATCTGAAACATCCAAAATGCACTACGACAATATCAGCCTCTCGAAGAACGAATGCAGATGACACAGGACAACATAGTTTCGGATGCTCTTTGCAACACATTATTATGGAGTGTCCCATTTCTTTCATGAACTTTCATTTCTTTTAAAAGTAAAAATAGATGATGTTCAGTGCTACTCCGAAACAATATCAGCAAAACCCATGGACTGTACTCAATATAGTTTACCTGTAACCATACCGGTTCATTAAAAACAATTAACAGTAAACTGGTTAGTTATATCAGTAAACAAACAGTGCTTACCTGATGCGCATCCAAGTCAATAATCATGACGCTGGATATATTCTCCATCCTGTTCAAAGCAAATTTCACTGCAAGCGAAATATCCGCATACACACAAAACCCTCCGCCTCTGTCACGAGAACAATGGCTGAAACCTCCTCCAATATTCATGGCCCAACCCCTCTCTACAGCCAGCCTCCCAGCCTGAAATATTGAGGGATGACACTCCATGCTAGTTACCCATTATGCTTACACATGAATAACAACACTGACAGTAATTCCACAACAAATTACCAGATTTCCTGTAATAACGTCTGCCAATTTTTTTTTTTTTAACTTACAACTAAAAATATGTTCAATACATTTTCTTTCAAATGAAACATACAGTGAAACAACTACATGAAAAGATTAAATTATGACATAAGAATCTTACCAAAATGGTCCCACTAGTCTGAAATCGAAATGGTCGCAGAATCTTCTTCTGAACAATGAAATTTGGCACCAGCTTCAGGGGAGGTGACTCAGTTAATCTTGCGACAGTCCAACTGAGCTAAAGCAAAGACATGGTGCAGAATGTTGATATGCAGTTCTTCAGCAGACTACACTGTCACTGGAACACTAGCAAACAATTACTATGGAAATATGGACACCAACCAGCCCAAACCTGTTAGCAGGCACTTTTAAATATTTTCAGAACAAAAAAAACAAAAAAAATCTGATTCATTTACATTTTTTTTGGTCCAGTGTAATTCTAAAATTAGCACAAAATGGTGTTGACATTTTATATTTTACAAATAAGTAAACAAAAAAAGACATGAAATTAAGGCTGTAAACCTGTGTTTTGTCAAATTTGTTATTTAAAGTTAAAAAACTAGAAATAAGCTTAATTTTGCAATAACAAAAAAATGTGAAGTTTTACAATAATTTTTAAAATCTTAAACACATTTTTCTTCATTTATCACATTCTTTGCTCAACTGATATCTGGTAAAAGTGAAAACTGAGCAATTAGATTTTTTTTATCTGCCTCACTCTGGATGTCTTATAAAGATAAAAAGTGAACAATTAGATTGTTTTATCTGCCTCACTCTGGATGTCTTATAAAGATAAAAACTGAGCAATTAGATTATTTATCTGCCTCACTATGGATGCCTTATAAAGATAAAAACTTTGCAATTAGATTTTTTTATCTGCCACAATACGGATGCCTTATAAAGATAAAAACTGAGCAATTCGACATACAGACAAATTCTGCTTGGTATCTAAAATCAGACTCCTGAGTTCTATACAGAAGTTAGTTCTACACAAAGAAATTCTACTTTGCTAAAGTGAAAACAATATTAGTTCTACACAAAGAAATTCTACTTTGCTAAAGTGAAAACAATATTAGTTCTACACAAAGAAATTCTACTTTGCTAAAGTGAAAACAATATTAGTTCTACACAAAGAAATTCTACTTTGCTAAAGTGAAAACAATATTAGTTCTACACAAAGAAATTCTACTTTGCTAAAGTGAAAACAATATTAGTTCTACACAAAGAAATTCTACTTTGCTAAAGTGAAAACAATATTAGTTCTACATAAAGAAATTCTACTTTGCGAAAGTGAAAACAAAAACTGTAGGTCTACACAAAGAAATGTTATAACATGAAAACAAAAACTATTAGTTCTACACAAAGAAATTCTACTTTGCTAAAGTGAAAACAAAAATTATTAGTTCTACACAAAGAAATGTTATAAAGTGAAAAAAAACCATCACATGATAAAAAAATGACTGATAGAAACTACCAATGCTGATATAACACTGGTTATTCTTAATTAAAACCCAACAAACTGATAGAAACTACTAATGTTGATATAACATTGGTTATTCTTAATTAAAACCCAACAAACTGATAGAAACTACTAATGTTGATATAACACTGGCTATTGTTAATTAAAGGCTGACAAACCGATAGAAAGTACTAATGTTGATATAATACTTAGTTAGTTGATCCTCTTGGGCCAAAGGTGGCGCACAGGGCGGAGGACAAGGCTCTCCATGTCTGGCAATTCCTTGCTACTTGCTTTAGATCTTCGGTGTTTCTGATGAGCATTGTTGAACACTCCTTGGTGATAACTCTTCTTAGTGTGTCTTTGGGTCTTCCCCGCTTTCTTGTACCCCCTGGTGACCACGAAAAATGCTTGGTGTGGGAGTCGTTTTTTGTCCATTCTAAGTACATGGCTGATGTAGTTCCAGCGACGTCTTCTGATAAAATTTGATACATACTCTTGTTTAGTTTCTTGTCTTATTGATGTAACCGATCTGAAGTTGTGCCAATAGATATTTAGCAGTCTTCGAAGGCACTTATTTTCAAAAGAATCTAGTCTCTTTTCCACTGCTGGGGATGTTCTCCAACTCTCGCAACCATAGGTTAGTACTAGCACTACACAGGAGTTGAAGATCTTGAGCTTCGTGTGCCTACCGAGTTATTTTGATTTCCAAATGTTAGTCAGTCTGTTGAAACCATTTAACGCTAAAGCATGATATAAAACTTGCTATTATTAATTAACCCCCGTGTGGTACCCGGGATCTGCAAAGAATAGGACCACTGTACCCTACCATGCATGATCGTAAAAGGCGACTAAGGAGGGTTCAGCATAGGGCCAGCAACCCTATCTGGTAAAAAACTATCAGACTGCTACAGAAACAGAAGCAAGGGAAAAAGCAAATGCAGGTGGAAGGAGAAATGCTTATCAGGAAAATGAGCCCATGAAGGTTGTGGATGAAAGCCAGCCACTGGAAGTCCCCAGCCCGACTGCAGACCTCCTGGAACCTAAACAAAAGATGCAAATAGGCAGCTGGAATGTAAGAACACTAAACCAGACTGGAAAACTAGCACAAACCATCAAGGAAATGCACAGATACAAACTAGACATACTAGGAATACAAGAAGCAAGATGGACAGGACAAGGCAGAAGGAAATTAACAACACAGCACACAGAAGATACAATAATATGGTCAGGTAAAGAAGATCTTCATGAAGGAGGAGTAGCATTGATTATAACAAAAGAAGCATCAAGAGCATTGCTGAAATGGACCCCAATAAATGAGAGATTATTATATGCACGGTTCAACTCAAGATACACGAAGCTGTCTATTATAGTTTGTTATGCACCAACAGAAGCAGCTGAAGAGGAATTAAAAGAAGATTTTTACAACAGCCTCCAAGCCACAGTAGAAACAATACCCAAGCATGATATGCTACTCATCTTGGGCGACTTCAATGCAAAAGTAGGTGAAGGAAATGAAGATAGAAGAAGAATCATGGGAAGAGAAGGAATCGGAGAAATAAATGAAAATGGAGAAAGACTGTGCAGTTTCTGTGAAGAAAACATGATGACCATCGGAGGGACAATTTTCCAACACAAAAACATCCATAAGGTGACTTGGAGGTCACCAGATAAAATCACAGAAAACCAAATCGATCACATACTAATAAACAACAAGTGGATACGGTCACTACAAGATGTGCGAGCAAGGAAAGGAGCAGATATAGGAAGTGATCACAACCTTCTGGTAGCAAAAATAAAACTAAAATTAAGGAAAGCCAGAATCGGAGAACACAGAAAGATACATTTTGATACAAGAAAACTGATAGACCAGCAAACAAGAAATGAATTCTCAATAATACTTAAGAACCGCTTCAGTGTCCTACAAGATGAAGCAGAAATGTCCATATTAGAGTTCAATAAAACACTACAGGAAACAGCAAAAGAGGTGCTGGGATATCGGAAAAGGAGAAAAGAGGAATGGATAAGTGAGACCACATGGGAAAAGATAGAGCAAAGAAAAGAAATCAAGAAAAAATTACTGAACACCAAATCACAACGGCTTAAAGAACGAGTTTAAGTAATTATGCACAAAAAGACAAAGAAGTGAAGGAATCATGCCGTCAAGATAAACGTCAATATTATGACAACTTAGCAGAAACAGCAGAGAAAGCAGCATATACAAATGACATGAAAACCATATATAAAATCACAAAGCAGATGACAGGTAACTTCAATACAAGATGTGAAAGTGCAGTAAGAACACAAAATGGACAACTGGTCAGTGGAGAAAGAGAAAAAATTGAAAGATGGAGGGAACACTTTAACACCCTACTAAACAGAACACAAGCAGCACAAACAATAGATATACCTGAAGCAAAAGCGGAACTAAACATCAATACAGGACCAATAACAATAAATGAAGTAAAAGAGGCGATAAAGATGCTAAAATCAGACAGGGCACCAGGTGAAGATGAAGTGACTGCTGAGATGTTGAAAGCAGAAGAAACAGAAACACCAAAACAACTTTGCCGGATATTACAACAAATTTGGGATTTAGAAAAAGCCCCAGAGGAGTGGAAAACTGGTCTTATAGTAAAACTACCAAAGAAGGGTGACCTCAGAGATTGCGGGAACTGGAGAGGCATTACCCTACTGCCACTCACTAGTAAAGTATTTTGCAGAATAATCATCAACAGAATTGTACCAACACTTGAGGAAAAACTTCGGAAAGAGCAGGCAGGATTTAGGAAAGGAAGATCATGCATAGACCATATATTTGTACTTAGACAAATATTAGAACAGGCAAATGAGTGGCATAGCACAACATATGCATTATTCATAGATTTTGAGAAAGCCTTTGACAGTGTCAACAGAGATGCACTGTGGAAAATCCTAAGATGGCATGGCCTCCCCCATAAAATAGTTAATGTAATCAAAGCCCTATACGAGGGTTTTCAGTGCAAAGTTATCTGTGGAGAACATACCTCCAGCAGCTTTAGGGTACAAACAGGAGTGAAACAGGGATGTGTACTATCACCAACATTATTTATCTTGGCAGTAGACTGGTTAATGAAGGAAGCAACATCAGACAAACGCAGAGGATTACAATGGACCCTTGACACAGTGCTGGAGGACCTTGACTTTGCGGACGACATTTGTCTATTATCAAGCAGTCACAAAGATATGCAAGATAAAATAAACAAGTTAACCCAGAATGCAAACAACATAGGACTAAAGATCAATGTAGGAAAGACAAAGTTAATGAAGCAAAATGTGAACAACAGAAATGTACTCAGAGTAGATAACAAGTTAGTGGAGGAGGTCAACGAATTTGTATACCTTGGCAGCAGAGTAGTAGAAAATGGAGACAGCACAGAGGACATCAACAGCAGACTTACTAGAGCAAACCAGGCTTTTGCAATGCTACAGAATATATGGAAATCAAATAAACTAGGCATAAATATGAAAATCAGGATATTTAAGAGTAATGTTCTAAGTGTACTACTCTATGGAAGTGAATGCTGGAAAATCACCAAAACCATAGAAAACAAGTTGAATTCTTTCCAGACTAAATGTTTACGTAGAATTAAAAAAATATTTTGGCCAAACACCATAAGAAATAACATCTTATTGGCAGAAATGCAGATGAAACCACTGACAACAATTATTGAGGAAAGACGATGGCGATGGTTGGGACATGTGCTCCGAATGACTGACAACTCACTACCAAAAATAGCACTAAGATGGACACCACAGGGGAGCAGAAGTAAGGGTAGACCAAAAGAGACATGGAGAAGAACAACAGAAAGGATGTTGAGCAATAGAGGGCTCACCTGGGCAAGAGCAGAAAAAAAGGCGAAAGACAGGCATTTGTGGAAAACCCTTGCGGAAGCCCCATGTGCCCTGGGCACTTAAGGTTCAGAGAGAGAGAGATTATTAATTAAAGACCGACAAACTGATAGAAACTACTAATGTTGATATAATACTGGCTATTCTTAATTAATTAAAGACCAACAAACTGACAGAAACTACTAATGTTGATATAACACTGGCTATTCTTAATTAAAGACTGAAAAATGGCTGTTTTATTTCAGAATCTGAAGATAAACTTCCAAAACTAGTGAAGACAATCTTGAAGAAATTTAAACCTTCTAGATCTATCAAAACAGATATTAGTCCTTGTCTTGCTAGAAGCAAAGACTCTCCATCCAGTCACGTCCTGAGCCTCTCTTCTTTCTATCTCCCACCCTGTCCCTCTTGCATTCTCAAATGTTTGTCTCTGTCAACTTCTTGGCCTACTCTGCTGTATTTCAAACCATCAAAATACAAAATGCCAATAAAAATAGAAAATCTAAAAGAGGCAGACCTATGACCTTAGAAACAAAGCACTATGACCTTAAAGATTATGTCCAAAACTAAAGCATTACAACAGAAGCCAGTTTACAACAAAAGCCAGTTTACAACAACTGAACATACATTATTACCATTAACAAAATATGTACTAATAATTACACACTCACATTTTAATACAAAACAAAATTTCGATATTTGTTTCTAAAGCCCCCTTTCACATTCATGTGGCCCATGTGTAAATTTACAGTGCCCATCAGAAAAGCTGCAAAACATTTATGCTGCCCTATTTACAAAACATTTATGCTGCCCTATTTACAAAACATTTATGCTGCCCTATTTACAAAACATTTATGCTGCCCTATTTACAAAACATTTATGCTGCCCTATTTACAAAACATTTATGCTGCCCTATTTACAAAACATTTATGCTGCCCTATTTACAAAACATTTATGCTGCCCTATTTACAAAACATTTATGCTGCCCTATTTACAAAACATTTATGCTGCCCTATTTACAAAACATTTATGCTGCCCTATTTACAAAACATTTATGCTGCCCTATTTACAAAACATTTATGCTGACTTATTTACAAAACATTTATGCTGCCCTATTTACAAAACATTTATGCTGACTTATTTACAAAACATTTATGCTGCCCTATTTACAAAACATTTATGCTGCCCTATTTACAAAACATTTATGCTGCCCTATTTACAAAACATTTATGCTGACTCATTTACAAAACATTTATGTTGGCCTATTTACAAAACATTTATGCTGGTCTATTTACAGAACATACCACATGTTTAATAAGAAACTGACATAACAAAGGCACATAGATAACAGAAGACTGAGCATAATAAAAACAAACAGATCATGACCCAAGCAACTCCCACTAATGAGAGACAAGGTTCAAGGTTCAAAATTCAGACTCTGGCTTCACTGCATTCAGGACAACCCCATATATGCTCTGCCGCATCCATCCAAGAGTATGTTTGCTTGTAGTTCATGTCAAATGTTGGTTGTTTACGATGATTTCCTGCCAGACAGTTCAGATTTCCTGCCAGTATCTTTAATTTGTCCTAGCTCCAGTAGTCTCTTCACATCTACATTATTCTTCCATTCCTGCTCTTCACTTTCCTGCAGTCTGTCCAATATGGCTTTAGCAATGTCCCTCTTGTCCACTGTCAGTCTGCCATTTATTTTAACCTGTCCAACGCGTCTATCTACCACATCATTACCATATACCCCTACATGCCCTTGATAGTAAAGCCACGTTAGGCTTGTCACAGCTGACTGGCTTAACAGATGAACCCATTCCTTTCAAAGCAATTTCTTCTCAATCTTATGAAGCATACTCTGTGATTCCGTCACAAGGACACCATTAACCACATTAAGAGCAACTAACCATTACGTTGCCGCCATTTGCATGCTCGATGTGGTGACTTCAAAGGCTCCTGAACCCTGTGCCACTACTCTTCCATTTTTGCAGACAACAAAACCCCCACACTTCTGCTGTTCCAGGTCACTGAGCCATCTGTATGTATTACCGTGTCGGAAGACCCACAGCGGTGCTGGATGAGATCTTGAACCCAAAAGTTCAGCTGCTCCTTGTGCCCAATCTCGACACTTACGACCCTTCTGTATAATAACCTTTGTTAGCCGAGGTTGGTCCTACACCCGTAACCAGTCATCACCTTTAGCCACCTCATCTAGACTGCAAACTGACTTTATTGTATCCTCAGCCTCAGACATCCAGGATCTGCCTCACTTGATGTGTGTTCCCTTTATCAGCCCCGGCTCCTTATGGAAAGGATGATCCTTCATGCTAGCAACCCTGACATCTGGCTGAATTTAGAGGTGAAATGAATTCAAATACTACCAGCCCAATGCCCTCCACCCCACCCCCCCCCCCCCACACACACACAAAACATACTTTGCTCATGTGATTTCATCATCATCATCATGATGTGCCGTGCCGACTGGCGTTGGCTATTATGCTTCTCCAGAGTATCCGATCCTTCATGCATGCCATCAGCTCAGTTGGTGATCTCCTCTCACACCATCCCGTCAGACTGTCCAGTATCATTTCTCTTGGTCTTCCTCTTGATCTTCTTCCTTCTATTTTTCCTGTTGTTATAATATTTTCAATGCCCCCTCTTCTCATTGCATGTCCTATGAAAGTACATTGTCTCTCTCTTATCTTTTTGACAAGGTTTTTTGTCTCTCCAGCTCTTCTCCTACATTCTTCATTAGTTATTTTTGCTGTCCAGGGGATTCGCAACATTCTTCTAATAAACCACATTTCTGCTGCTTCCAATGATTTTTGTGCAGACTTGCCTATTGTCCATGATTCACTTCCATATAACAAGATAGGTTCAATATAGCATTTTAGTACTCGTTTTCTAACATTCATTGATAAGGATGTGTTGGTCAACACGTGATTTAATCATGTGTATTCTAACACTGAAATTATCACATTTTGGCTAAGGGTGATCCTTCCAATGATATATGTGGCCTTTTGTTTTCACATGAAAGAGGTGAAGTGATAATATGAGAAATGGAAACACCGTTGACAACACAGAACCACAATTGGGTGAGGTCCTATCAAACTTCCAAGGGAGATCACGGCAAAAAACTGTTATAATGCTCCAACCTGGATAAACTGATCAAGTGTTCATGTCTTCTCACTCCCCTCCCACCTCAAAACCCACATCTGAATGGGAAAGCCTGGTAGGCAGACATTTTCCTAGGTCTACTGTGGGAACTATAGAAAACCATAGCAACACACACCTTTCATTCATTCATTCATTTGCATGTCCCTTGCGGAACTTTGCCTCCCAAACAGCACTCCTGTAGGCCTCTCGGTTGTGAGCAAGATGGCCTTACTGAGTGTAATACTGATACTCTAACATGTACACCACAGAATCAGTTACCGATACTCTAACATGCGCACCACAGAATCAGTTACCGATACTCTAACATGCCACCACAGAATCAGTTACTGGTACTCTAACATGTACACCATAGAATCAGTTATTTATTCTCTGACATGTACACCACAGAATCAGTTACTGATACTCTGACATGTACACCACAGAATCAGTTACTGATACTCTGACATGTACACCACAGAATCAGTTACTGATACTCTGACATGTACACCATAGAATCAGTTACTGATACTCTGACATGTACACCACAGAATCAGTTACTGATACTCTGACATGTACACCACAGAATCAGTTACTGATACTCTGACATGTACACCATAGAATCAGTTACTGATACTCTGACATGTACACCACAGAATCAGTTACTGATACTCTGACATGTACACCACAGAATCAGTTACTGATACTCTGACATGTACACCACAGAATCAGTTACTGATACTCTGACATGTACACCATAGAATCAATTACCTATTCTCTGACATGTACATCAAAGAATCAGTTACTAATACTCTAACATGTACACCACAGAATCAGTTACTAATACTCTAACATATACACCACAGACTCAGTTACTAATACTCTGACATGTTCACCACAGAATCAGTTACTAATACTCTGACATGTACACCACAGAATCAGTTACTAATACTCTGACATGTTCACCACAGACTCAGTTACTAATACTCTGACATGTTCACCACAGAATCAGTTACTAATACTCTGACATGTTCACCACAGAATCAGTTGTCATTATCTTCTAGCTCACAGATGCAATGATAAAAAGCAGATATCTTTTATACTTGATGTTGTTTCCCATAGAAAGTTTTTTTTTATGTTATTGTTTATAGACTCCTATATAATGTAGATCAATAATCCAACAGTCTGAGCCTGTCAGTCTGTAGTCCCAATTCTCCACTGACAGACCCAGCTCTAAGCTGTACAACTTTATAGTATAAAAAGTTGGTTTTAGAAGCCAAAAACAAAGATTAAAAAAAAAA
Organism: Achatina immaculata; assembly: GCA_009760885.1. NCBI lineage: Eukaryota > Metazoa > Mollusca > Gastropoda > Stylommatophora > Achatinidae > Lissachatina > Lissachatina immaculata. The sequence goes on along the minus strand of CM019716.1, from coordinate 32,716,093 downwards.
ACAGGAAAGATATGTGTTCAGAGGCATGCAAAACTGCAGGGGTGTAGCTTTAAGGAAGGTGCACAGTACAGCATTGATTTCCATCCACATATACTTCCACTAGTAACTAAGAGAATAATATCAACTGCAACAATCTAATAACACCTCACTTACAAGGGTGTAGCTATAAGGAGGGGTGCATCTGATGGAATTAGATTTCTGTTCACACACAGGGATATTTTCAGGGCAACTAACACCAAAATATCACAAGCAAAACCTGATACCTCACTTACTCCTTCCAAGATGCTAGTCAGCTAAAGAGGACAGGACCATACAATCAGACATGGTCAAACTTGCACAAAAATATCACACTATAAAGTCTCTTAAATATAAACATTTCTAAGTATGTAATACAAAGAACTCTGCATTTCAAAACCACAGCTACTGATAATGTTACATTCTTGTCATCCTGACTAACTTAATAGAGATGGACAAAGATGTTTGACAGTAAATTTTATCAAAGACAACAGGAAAATTGTGTACAGAAGAAAAGACCAAAAAATGTAATAAAATTGGCAGAGATTTTTTAAAAAAAAACGTGTTTTTCTATTTGATATGTAATTATGGTCACTTTCAGTGCTAGCATAGTGCACCATACATATGCATTTATCTCTCATAGACTAGTTATGCAGAGAAAGTGTTTTAAAATCTAGCATTAACAACTAGCATGTATACAGCAGAGATTTCCTACACTCTTTTACTTATTTACATACATCATGATTTTAGAAATTAATGAACAATTTATGACTCATGGAACTGATGCTCCATCCAAACACATTTCTTTTTCTTTTGCCCGTTATTAACTTGTGCATTATCTAGGACACACAAAAAAAAAACTGAATTTACATCAATATCAATTTCTCTTTACTCTCTGGTGTGCCTCACTTTGCAGGACAGCATTCTCTAATTTCAAATGCAGCTCACTGACTGACTTTGTAAAGCACCTTTTGTTTGCAGCTGGGATGGTCTTGACCAGTGGCAGATGCCAGCGCACAACTTTCGTATGAGAAGCCAGTTCCTACAACTGCACAAACTTCACACGCCTCTCAAACATGAACTTACTATCCAGCTGCCTGACGAGAGAAAGAGAGAAGTTCAAATCTCATATTTTTCTACCAAATTCTGCCACAATGTGGTAAACCCTCATCCAGCAGATATTTCCACCACCAATATTTCACTGCCTCATCTCGTTCCTATTTCAGTTGATAAACTGGCACATTCAGGCCAGATTTCTTACCTTCAGACTGTCCAAGTATTTTTTGCTATGTAGAAATAAAAGTTCGTCTTCTGACACCTCCAATGGCTGAACAATGGTGTCATCTCTAACCATTCCAGCATCTAAAAGTACAGCAAATCAGAACACCACTGAGAGATACGCATAAGAATTCTTTCATACAAAAAATCCTGGAGCATGTATAAAAATGTCTTGGTAAAAAAAGATTGAAATCTGAAGTGTCTGTGAGTTATTATACTGTCTACAAAATGCTAAAGTAATCATAGGAATTATCTTCTTCTTCTTTGACCAACAGCTGAATTCACCAGCTTTCTGAGCCATTGATGCTTTTGCTGCAAACAAGACACATCTCCATTCCTTTCTGTTCTTGATCTTTTCTTGCCAAAATTGTCAATTCTAAGGTCATTTACCATTTATCATCATCATCATCAGGTGCCATGCCGACTGCCGTTGACTATTATGCTTCTCCAGAGTACACAATTCTTCATGCATTTATCTATTATTGTAATTATACCATTTATAGCTATCCGATCTAAAGGCTTTTCTGTCTGTTTCTCACCGCTACTCAGTTTTACAGAGATGGGGATCACTGCCCCCATGCTCCAACTCTCAACCTAGAGGATCAGGGTACTAGTTTCATCTGACCCCTACCCCCACAGATCTTCCCAGCTTGGCTGCTGAGCCTGCCAGGAGTAAAACACCCAGGATGGGGGTTGGCAGGGTACGTAGGAAATATCTACATATGTGTAGTGTATTTTTTATATGCAAAACTAGCAGAGACAACATGAGGCAGGGTACATAGGAAATATCTACATATGTGTAGTGTATTTTTTATATGCAAAACTAGCAGAGACAACATGAGGCAGGGTACGTAGGAAATATCTACATATATATAGTGTATTTTTTATATCCAAAACTAGCAGAGACAACATGAAAAATATGTGCCACTTGATGCTGATTATCTTAAAACATGGCTTTCACTTTGTGGATATACAGACTTTACAGACAAAACATTCTGCTGATAATATTCAGTGTATGAGTATTCTGAGAGTCCATGCCTGCTGTTTGTTGACAACATATTATGTGTTCTGTTACATGAAAGCTGACATGATATTATCAAGAGGATTAGTAAGCCAAGGCTAGTCCAGGCAGTTTATCGTACATCTATGCAACGGTCCTAGGTAAACACTAACGAAGAAATAAATCACTTACATGAGAATGATTTATAAAATGACTGAAGACAATTCTATTTCTTTGCATTGCTTTACAAATTTTCTTTCCTTCCCATCTGCTATTGCTTTTTTTTTTTAATTAATTATAGTTCCCCCCTCCCCTCCAAAATCTATTTCAAAAGTTTTGAAGACACCCTCAGAAGTACCCCATGCAGAGCATTGATGAGAAAACTAGGAATAACATGGGAAGACAGATCTATAAACAGCAGAAATCCGAGAGCAACCACAACAATTAAGATAAAACAATGGAGACAAGAGATGGTTTGGCCATACTTCGGCTCTTGAAAAAGAGAGTGACCTGTAAGATCAGCAATGGGCTAAACTCCACAGAAAGAACTAAAGGAAGCAGGAAAGACATGATTTGAGGTATCTTAACTTGCTCAAGACAGGAATGGCTGAAGAACCTTTGCTGATGCCCTATGCTCCATTGGGAGCGCAGGGAACCGATGAAACTCCACGGAAAGAAAGGGAAAATGGAAATGAACCTAATAGAAAACAAAGCTTAAAAACGTATATGGGTTATCATCACTGCATGTTGGATAAAGCCATATACGCTTCATTCTCCTGCTGTGTATATGGATCTCTACATGATGCATGCATTCCATAGCATCAGCAAGAACCCGATGAAAACTGGATGTGATGGACAGGATTCAACCCCACTCTCAAAATCCGAAATTGACTTGAGAAATCACATGCCTACTGATTCGACCAGACCTACTTCCAGAATTCCAAGATGTAGAAAAAAAAAAGACATGAGAAATGAAAAGGCTCTATCTGGGTCCGGGGACATTTTTTTTTTTTTTCGAGCACGACAAGAATCAATGATGAGCTCAAGTGAAACGACCCAAAATCCTCACCTTTGAGATAGCCAATGATACGACTCCATTTTCCGGCATCAATTGAATGTATCTCATCCAGACCACAGAAGTTAATGTTATACTCAGAACTATATATAATTGGCCACTGTGTGTCCTTGACCATGACCTCATACTCTAGACATTTTCTTGGCATCCTTTTTAACCTGTGAAATAAATGATATTTAAATAATTAACAGAATGCTTTGGTCTAAAGAATTCAACATTCATCATCATCATCATCATCAAGATTCAAGGACTGGGTCTGAGTCAGTGACTCAAGATTGCTGTCTCCAAGTTCTGCAACATCCACACAGTTTTTATCTTAGATCCAGAATCATCTACACAGGACAGCTATGCTGAAAACTCTTCAAGTATACAAACTGAAATCTGTACTCAACTCCAATACAGAGTTGGGCAACAGGTACTGAAGAGTTCCAATCCTGTAAATAATAAGGAGGGTTCTCTTTCTTTCTGTTTTCCTACATATCTTTTGTTGCCATTTAAGCCTATGAAACTAAATTTCCACAAAAGAAGGTTAAATAAATCCATCTCTTTCATGAAAACAGTTAAAGCTGCATTTCAGCTGTACAAGATAAACAACAGGAGCAATCTAGACAATATAGTTAGTAAACTGTTATACTCAATTTAGAAGAGAGTGGCATCTCATTATGAATTTGAGATCATGTTGCTGTTACTGGAGTGTATGACTGGTTTAGAGGTCTGTGTGTTCATCTCTCACACAGTGGTTCAAGTCTGGGTGGAACAGCCCCAGTCATCCAGCTACTGAAACGAGTACCTGTCTCCATCTGGAGGTAGGAACTGAAAGACAGCCAGGAAGCTGGCTGCATCACCCTCTAGTGCACCATCAGGTCTAGGAGACTAACACCATATCCCTAAATGTCTCTGTGAGTAACAGGACCAAGATGCTGTGACTTGACCTGAAGAGTTCTGCCATTTCCACTATACAAACGGGCATTAAAGCATTATCTATAAGCCCAGCTATTACAGCCCCTTGTGAACTGGCACTGTTTTACCTCATCAGAAGACCACTATGGCATGCCATGGAGTTCAAAGCAGGACTGTGAAATCAGAATACCAGATGTGGGATCAGAATGTGTGATTTTGGGATCAGAATATGAGATGTGGGATCAGAATATGAGATTGTGGGTATCAGAATGTGCGATATGAGACTGGAGTCTTGGGCAGTTTTTGGTGGACATGTGGCAGACTCTGAGCTAGAGTTGGAAGCAATTCTGATTGGAGCTGAAGATGACAGAAAGTACCAGCTGGAGCTGGACAGCAGAAAAACGGGAATCAGAGGCCCAGTGTAGTGAGCCACAACCTTGATTAAAAGCTAGGAGCCAAAACCCACTGAGAAAACAACACAGAAGAGAACATGGAACGACAACTGCAATAGAATCAAACCAAGAAATGAGACAGGACCAATATGTTTCTTGATTTTATCTGACTCCCTTTATTCACTGAAAGCTGAGTTTAAGGGGATACGGCTGACCATATTTCACCGAGATAACAATACATGAAGAACCTCAGAAAGACTGACGACTGGAATGGGGGAAAAAAGCCAGAAAACAGACAGCAGACAGTGCCATCTACAACACCTGTAAAGTAAGCTTTTTTACTGTAGTAGAAATGACATATAGTAAAGATGTGTACGCCAAAATGTGACATTTAAGCCTTACCAATTCTGATCTACAGAAGAATTCTCTTGTGTTGACATTCTCTTCACATGAACTTCAAAATGTCACTGACTACACAAATGTTAACATCATTCTCAGCTTTCTGTGGAAGAACACAAGAAAAAATATAACCCTGATGAAAAAAAACATGTATCGCTCTTCAGAAAGTAAAACAACTAAAGAAGCTGTTGAGAGGAACTGACAGAACCACAAAAATAAGATTTTTAAGGGCATGCATCTTTCCTATCGCAACATATGCCTGTGAGACCTGGACATTTAACAAAACAGATGAGAAACACATAAATGCCTTTGAATGTAAATGCTACAGAAGAGTTCTTCAAATACCATGGACACAAAAAAGAACAAATATATCCATACTACAAGAGCTTAATATTGAAGAAGGCTGGCTGGTAAAGAGGATTAAACAGAGAAAAGTTAAATATTTTTGACACATTAAACATCATGATAATTTAGAGAAGACCGTCTTGGAAGGGAACATAATGGTAAAAAGAAAGAGAGGAAGACCACAGTGAAGATGGCTGCAAGATATCGTTGATGATCTGCAAATGGATGCATCAGCAGCAGGGCATCTTGCTTATAACTAAGAGGCCTATGTGAGAGTTGTTAGGGAGGCAAAGTTCCGCAAGGGACATGCAAATGACTGACTGATGAAAAAAACAAAACATGCAAATTTGTTCTACCATAGTTAGTAAAATACAGATGAATGTTAGAGTGGCTACTCAGATCATCTCTTATGGCAAGTGTTGATGGTTTGATCTTGGTTAGCAAAACACCCCTGTCAAATCAAGCTGTAGAAGTCCAGCCAAGACCAAGATGTCTGTTTGTGAGGGAAGGCATCAGAATAGAGCTGGCGTAGACCAGATCCTACCTTCACATAATGCTCTCAAAAACAGAGTTTGTGCTGCTTTAGCTTGGTCAGTGGGGTACAGAGAGTGATGTATCGCTCAGCATTGTAGAGCCTGCCAAGGAAGAAAAACACTGCTTCTTAGATCCAACATGGGAAACTTATAAAGCTGCTGCTGTCAATTCCTTCTGATCCTTGTATGTCGAGATCTTCACAACATCACAGTAAATGAATCATACATGGCCTAAATGGCTTTCCATAATGGTCATTATGTACAAGAATGAAATTTGAAAAAGATGCAAAAAAACAACAAATATATCTCCAATGAACAGTTGTCTTTTTACAACAAAATACTCAATGGCATTTCTAGTGAATCATTAAAGAAGCAGTCTAATGTTCCCATGGCATTTGCATGCCGTAGAGGTATGAAGAGTTAGTGCCTTCACATTTCTAGGCCATTACAGTACTTGAGCTAGGGATGCCAGCAACTGTCCTTGACGCCCTTTGTTTTCCCAGAAAAAACCCTGGGTACCCATTTTTTAAGGCAAGATTGACTCCAATGTCAGTCAATCCACAAAAATTCTGCCCCAGCGTTGTGAAATCAAACCCTAAGACTTTCTGATGCGCAGGTGAGTGCACTTACCGCTACACTATGAAGAGATATGTGTATTTTGTTCAAAATATGCATACACATTTCTGATAAATAATGATGAACTGGGTGGATATGAAAACAGAAGCCGGATGTGACAAACAAGGGATTCATTGATTTCTGTGTTCACTGATTACAGTCTGGTCTGTAGCTCCATGAATATGAGACTGACTTTTTATGTAAACATGTTTTTTTGTTTATTTGTCATGCATAATGTACTCTGGTGTGCCTCATCTTGCAGGTAGATATTCTGTTTTCAGAGGTCAGAAACTTATCCTCCCTAAATGATCAGCAGATTATAAAACTGGCATGATACCAGTTAGAGGGCTAGTACTGCATCCACTGGGATCCGAACCCATGACTCTTTGTTCAGTGTGTGACCGCCATCACTACTGAAACACCAAGCGCTCCTGCAAGCTGATTAAATATGGCCAGCGGAGTCAACAACAACAACAAATAATAACAATACTTAGGTTATATCTCAGAGATTAAAGCACATGAAAACAATCAAAACGTGACTTCACAATTCTAATGAAGCTTGCGGCTGCCACATTTTGAACAACCAACAGTTGAAAATCTTAGTTTGTTCCTTAGTAATTTTTTTTTCCCCCATACTTCTCTAAGTTCTAGAAATAAATTGTATGTCACTCTTTCCATTATGTACACTTTACAAAATCTACCTTCAGAGATAATATCAACAATATATAAGACTGTATTTCCTTGAATAAACATCACCAGCATGCATTTATTCAAAACATGACCTTGTCCTCCCACCCAACCCTCGGCATTTTAACTGAGGCACTGGATATTTCAGGCCCGGTGTTTAATCAAGGAAACCCTCTCTCTCTCTCTCTTTCTCTGTGTATAATCTAGGACAAAGTAGGAGCAGCTTTATTACTTAACGATTACAAAGTTGTGACGTTTCTGAGTGAGCCTTAATCATACAAAATCATACAGGACGAAGAAATAGAGAGAGGAGATAAAGTATAGATTGACATGAATACTATTTTTAAAAAAAAAAAAATATATATATATATATATATATAATACCGAATATAGCACTTAGCTTTAGCTGTAAGATGTGGCTTGTTCGATGCGGTGTGTCAGAAATGAGCATGGTAGGGCGTAGAGACTGTTTAAATGGAGACTTGTGATGTGTGGTCGGTGGGTCGTAACTGGGGGTGGTGGGTACGGAAATCGTGGAGGGGAGAGAGAGTGGTACAATGTTAACCTAGCCAGGAGAAGGTGAAATAGATGATTATAGTCAGGGTACAGGGGTTGTAATGTGTTGCTGCGAGGAGGTTCTGAACTATCTGTAACAAGTGAGAAGGGAGTGGAGTTTAGTAGAGTGGGATTATAATTGTTGAAGAGGAGAATGTTGGGTGTAGCTGAATAGAGAGTTTAACCAGTGTGGTTCCAGTGTCCCATAATCCTGAATGTAGTGGTTCTCAAGGGCTAGGCAGCTTGCGTCATCTGTGTGACATTGTTTGATGGCTGTTACCAAAAAATCAGATTTGCCTCCGTGGTTGAGGCCATTGAAATGATTTGGGACTGGTTTCGAAGCATGCTGGGTGATATCGTACAGATGTTGCTGCATGTGGCCCCCTAATCTGAGGCCAGTCTCATCAATATACGTTATCCTGCATCTTTTGCATATGATGACATATATCACATTACGGGACTCGCATGTGAATCCCTCATGAAGAGTGAGGATAGTTTTGGGAAAGGTGATCATTTTCGTTTCCCAGACTACAGGGAAGGTAAGGCAGTGGGGACGGTTACATTTTCTGGTGCCAAAATATGTAAGGCTCTGCTTCAAGTGGCTGTGGACGAGGATGTCCTTAAGGTTTGGCTCACGTTTGTATGCCAACAGGGGTGGATCAGAGAAAATGTCGCGAGTGTCGGGGTCGAGTTGGATTATTGGTAGATGACGATAAAGAATTTTCTTAACCATCTGACCATGCTGGTGGAAAGGCAGTACTAACTTAACTCTGTCCGATGGAGTAACAGGCTTTTTTCTGAATGCTTCTTTGCGGCTCATTAGTTGGATAGAGTTGAAGGCTTCATGAGGGACATTTTCTGGGTAGTGGCGATGACAGAAAAATTTTCATTCTCTGTGTGTGTATCTCTCTCTCTCTCTATGTAGTTGCATAAATCAGTGTGGAGTGTATGGACAAGAGATAGTTTATTATTTATTTATGTATTCATTTGATTGTTTGTTCATGCTTATTATGCTGAATGATTGTGACTGAGCGACGCCGTATGATGAAGGTAGGAATGTTAGATAGGCCTGCGTGCCCAATTCTTAACCCTTTGAAAATAAATGTTCACTCATTCTCTCTCTCTCTCCATCATATATATGATGAACTGATAAACCTTGAAACCACCTTACCAATCCCACAACTAAATGTCAACTTAGATGAAATTACATTGAATGAAAATGAAACAGCAGTGAATCTAATGGCTAACAACAAAGCTGCAGGTGTAACAGTGGTACACAACAGGCCAAAGAAAAGGAGGTTGACTACAAGAAACTCTAAAGAGGACATTGTTAAGAGAGGCCAAACCAGCAGGCATAAAATCTCTTGATGAGATTGTCAGTCTCGCTGATAACAGGAAAACTTGGCGAACTATCATGCAAGCCCTATGTGACATATAACAGCACAGTAAGATGTAAGATATATATATACACACACACACATATATACAAGGTCTGACAATTAATTAATGAGACTAATTTCATAAAAAAATAAAATAAAAAACAGTTGAAGACAGAACCTGTATTTTATTCAAAGTAAGTCTCTTGTGCATTGATACAGCGAGTAGCACGATCTAACAAACAATGAACAACATCTGCAATTCTTCTGTTAGTATGGCCCTTAAACTCAATGTTACAGTCCTTTGGATGTCATCAATATTGTCAAAGAAGCATCCTTTCAATGGTAATTTTAATTTTGGGAATATAAAATGATTACAGGGAGACAAATCTGGTGAATGGGGTGGATGGTTGAGAACACACTTGTTTTTTGGCCAAAAATTCCTGTACAACTACCACCCGGTGAGCTGGTGCATTATCATGAAGAAGGAAAAAACTGCCAGGTGTTGAATACTCGGGTCGGACTCAGAGAATCCTTTTCAACAGGTGTTTCAAAATACTTAAATAAACTTTGTCAGTGACAGTCTGTCCCTCTGAGATAAATTCTTTGTGAATAACTCCTCTGCTGTCATAGAAGCATACTAACATTGTCTTCACTTTCGACTTTTGAAGACGAAATTTTTTGCCTTTTGGTGATGATGATGACTTCCACTGAGCACTTTGGCGTCTAGTTGTGGGATCATAGCAGAAAATCCACGTTTCATCCTTTGCAATGACCAGATTTAAGAAATGTTTATTTCTGTGACACATTTTGATGATATCTTTTACAAACTCAACACGCTGATGTTTTTGGTCATCAGACAACGCATGTGGTACAAACTGGCAAGCAACTTTTTTCTTGCCTAAATCTTCCACTAAAATTTTATGAATGGTCTCTCGATTAACACCAAATTCATCTGCCATCATCCTTACAGTCACACAACGATCTTCTTATATCTGTTCTCTGACTTTTGCAATGAGTTCCTCATTACGAACAGAAATTGGGCGTCCATGTCTAGCTGCATTTGTAATTGTTTCCACACCACTTTTGAATCATGAATACCACCTGAAAATCTGTGCACAAGATAAACAACTATCCCCATAAATTTGTCGCATCAATTGAACTGTCTCATTGGCACTTTTTCCAAGTTTTAAACAGAATTTAATGTTAGCTTTTTGCTCCATGCTGATTACGTGACAATGCACCTCTAACAAGGTCAACAAAATGGCTGCTTGTTTGCCATCTGCTTATCAGGCGGCGATAAAAAGTTGCCAGATCATAGATGAAGTTTGCCTCTTTGGATTCCAAGCTTTGCTTCATAGACGGCACTTTTGTCTTGGCCATAATAAAATCAGTCTCATCACTTAATTGTCAGACCTACTAAGTTACAGCCGTCTGTACTTATATTTGAGATCCCACAGCAAAAAAAATAATGTTTAATATTTTTAAAATTTGTTTTGTGATTAATTTACATATCACCTGCTGCTCTAATTACACTACTAATTCACCCAAAGACAATAAGGAAGATGAACAAGCATGATAGACTGCCACTTGCTGAGTACCAAACGTATGGATGTAGCCGTGTATACAGCATGTGAACATACATTTTTGTGTGCCAGTGAACAGTTATACCAGTAAGACTCTTTATTTAATGTGTTATGATTCTTATTTTGTAATTAATTTCCACACAGCCACTGTACTAATTTGCTTCTGTTAATATTTCAAAGTGGTAGTAAACATGTTTATTCATCTTGTAACATGTTATAGCTGTAAGATCCACCCATCTGTCCATGTCCTTGGCCGGCAATTGGTTAAGCAATCATCGCACATTATGTTCTGTGGGTGTCTTGCTGGGCAGCAAGAAATTCTCTCCACCTCTCACAGACTGTGGCCAGCTCTTGCATTGTGCCCTAGATGTGCTGTATGCTACTTATTTCTGCTTCTGTGGTTCTCCGCCAGGTAACCTTGGGCCATCCTCTTTTTCTTTTTTCAGGTGTCCATCACACGACAGTTTTAGCGATGTTGCTGGGGTCTCTATATCTCATCAGCACTTTGGACTTAAATAATTGTTCTATGTGACCAACATCTTCCAGGCAGGAAAAGCAAGAAGTTTGCTTCAGGAATGACAATCTGTGCAGAATTTTCATCAACACAAAAAATAAAAAACTCTGACTCAATCCCATCATTCATTAGCACATTCCTTGCGGAACTTTGCCTCCCTAACAGTTCTCCTGTAGGTCTCTCGGCTGTAAGCAAGATGCCCTGCTGCTGATGCATCCTTTCACAAATCATCAATGTCTTTTTTACCATCATAGCTTTGGTCTTTCTCTCTTTCCTTTCCCCCATTATGTACCCTTCCAAGGGTGTCTTATCCAAACTATCTTGACATTTAATATGTCCTAAATACTTAAGTTTTCTCTATTTAATCCTCTTTACTAGCCAACCTTCTTCAGTACTAAATCCCTGTAGAATGTTTATATTTGTTCTTTCATGTGTCCGTGATATTTGAAGGATTCTTCTATTGCATTTACATTCAAAAGCACTTATGCGATTCTCAGCTGTTTTGTTAAGTATCCAGGTCTCACAGGCATATGTTGCAATAGGAAAAATGCATCATCATTATCATCAGATGCCAAGCCTACTGGTGTTGGCTATTATGCCAAAACAAAACATGAAAAATGCCTGTCCTTTAAAAATCTAATTTTTGTAATTCTGTTTGTTCCTCTCCACAGTTTTTTTTTAATTGGTTTAGCTTCTGAAGAGTGACAGATGCCCTCCTTTTTAATATCCCTCATTGTATCTCATTATTAATTAGTAATGATCAAAGGTATTCAAAACTCTCCACCACTTACAATTTCTCCATTTCTCTTTGTGCTGTAATTTATAATCTCCGATTTTTATAGCATCGTAAAGTTCTCTGACATTTCTCATTGTATTTTCAGTATACAAGTTAAAAAAAGGCAAAAGACAGGCGTTTACTGAAAACACTGCGGAAGCCCCATGTGCTTTGGGCACTTAAGGCTCATAGAGAGAGAGAGAGTGTGTGTGAGTGAGAGCGTATGTGTGAGAGACAGAGAGGAGAGAAAGGAGATATATATATATATATATATATATATATATATATACACATACAAGTAAGGCGAAAGTTTACACCCCTATTGGTCTCCTTGTTTTATATCACACCATTCTGTTGTCTCACCATTTATTCTTACTGCTGCCTGCTGGTCTAAATAGGCATTGTTATTAAGCGCCGTCATATCGAGCTTTAAACTCACATTACAGGATCTACACTATTACATTACTAGAAATAAACGACTGGAATTGTAATGGATTATGCGAGACTATACCTCAAACTATGCAAGTGCCGGAAAATGCAGTAAACTACAAGCTCCCGGTTGTCATTTGAAATCAAATTATTTGTTTAAATTATGAAAATCTAAAATAAACTGAATCATATATTTACACGTCTTATGACTCAACCAGATAACCACAAAAACCATAGAAGAAACTGAAATGTGTAACGGAATGTTCGTTGAATTGACAAGTCCGACTTTTTGATGTTAGTAAGGCAGTTGAGTCTAAATATCTCAACAAGACAAAGTAACAGATGCGCCTAACCTCACATCTCCTCCTTCCCCCCCCCCCCCCCGCCCCCTTCCCCATCAGTACACTTAGTGTTTTCCTTGTCATATTGCGGGTTCCAGATCCCTTCACTGCATGGTCTGGTTTTCGTGATTGTCTTGTCTTGCGTTATATCCATGGAACTGCGAGCTGGTGTTGTGCAACAGCCGATGCTGTGAAGGTGTTGAGGTACAACATCGTGTCGTCTTGTCAACGGATGTTTTCGTCATTTAACTTGTTTTACATTTCTCATGTTGACCATCCTTAGCGCACTGACCTTACTCTTAGATAATCAGTCTCCCAGAATATTCTAGTGTCCTTGTGCCTTGATCAACGTTTACATACAATGACTAAACAACCCCACTTCCTAACACTGTAGTATCATTCATTTACATGTCCCTTGTGGAAATTTGCCTCCCTAACAGCACTCCTGTAGGCCTCTCGGTTGTGAGCAAGGTGGCCTGCTGCTGATGCATCCATTTGCAGGTCATCAACCATGTCTTGCAGCCATCTTCGCCTTGGTCTTCCTCTCTTTCTTTTTCCCATTATGTACCCTTCCAAGACGGGTTTCTCTAGATTATCATGACGTTTAATGTGTCCAAAATATTTAAGTTTTCTCTCTTTAATTCTCTTTATTAGCCAGCCTTCTTCAGTACCGCAGCAAATATTTGGTCTCCTCTTGGAACTTCTTCGCCCTCACAAGGCGTTGGGTCCCAGTTATGGATCATTTTGTCCGACGCAGCGTATTTCGGCTCAGCACACTTTTGGGACCAAGTTCGTCTTCCTATTTAAATCTCTACTCATGTGGCCAGACTACTGTCTGTTTCCAGTGACATTGCTGGGAGGTTGTTTAGGGTCTTGGCTGATTAAAGTACTTCAGCTCTGACATAAGTACTGTAGTCGGCTATGAGTCGCTGATTGCTATCTCGTTCAGTCTGAGTTCTGCATTTTTGCCCCCTTCTCAGAGTTAGTAATATATTTCGACCTTATGTATCCTTCATCTCGAAAGCTACAAAAGCACAGTATTTACATTCTGATTATTTCAACGTGCAACTATCATGGTATTTATTATTTTAGGCCATAGTAATAATTATTTCGTTCCCCTGAAAATCGCTGTCTTTTCTAAAATCTGCACAGACAACTGTTGTGATAATACCCAAACTAAACAATCAACAGGAGGCACGGGAGCTACATTTTTTCTCATTTCTTTCGAACACTAACGTCATATTTTGTAAGTAAAGGAATTTGTCTCTTTTTTTTTTTAGTTTTTAAACGAAATTAAAGACCATTTAAGACTTCATACACCCGATACTTGGAACAGCACGAGAACAAGTAAGGAAACCCTGCTTTAGAAAACTAACACATCACGCATGCTCATAATATCCTTTATCGTATCATGGTGGTCGAGTTTTACTAAAATAAATGATTTATTTTGACAGTATTCCATACTTTAAGTGTAAGATTTCTTTCTTGAAAGATTTGTTTAATAGAACAGATGTTTTTATCAATTTCTGCTGACCATTATTTACCAGAGGTTTGACCGACATGGCAAAGAGCATTCGTAGCAAGCACAGACGGAAGATGAGAAATATCAAGAGAGAGCATTACGCCAAGAAAGATCTTGAACGTCTGAAGCAACTGGCAGCAAAATCTTCAGAGCTTCAAGATGTTGTTACAAGTAAGTCAGCCTGACATTTCAATAATAAACTTATACAGGATTCATTCTTTAAGCCAGTTTTATAATTATCAACAGTATCACTGTTATTGTAAAGTAAGAGAACACATTTTGCCACAAAAACAAGAACAAACTTAGCCAACTAACACCCTAAGTCAATAGTGTGCTGTTCTCTCGTGGCTAGACGGCTGCTCGTCCTACCGGAGTCCGTGTTCGAATCCCAGGTAATTCTCTTGTGATTTTTCTTTCTCTCACGTCTCACTAAAGTGCTTTGTCTACGATTTTTTCGAGGTCTAATCCTACAAAATTTGTTCTCTTACTTTACCATACCAAAGCCTCGTCTCTTATTGATAAAAAAATTGTTCCTTATCACTGTTATTGTTCTGTCTCTCTGGTACAGCAAGCATGATGTTCATCATCATCATCATCAGGTGACGTGCTGACTGGCGTTGGCTATTATGCTTCTCCAGAGTACCCGATCCTTCATGCAGGCCATCAGTTCAGTTGGTGATCTCCTCTCACACCATCCCGTCAGACTGTCCAGTATCATTTCTCTTGGTCTTCCTCTTGATCTTCTTCCTTCTATTTTTCCTGTTATAATATTTTCAATGCCCCCTCTTCTCATTGCATGTCCTATGAAAGTACATTGTCTCTCTCTTATCTTTCTGACAAGGTTTTTTTGTCTCTCCAGCTCTTCTCACACATTCTTCATTAGTTATTTTTGTTGTCCAGGGGATTCGCAACATTCTTCTAATAAACCACATTTCTGCTGCTTCCAATGATTTTTGTGCATACTTGCCTATTGTCCATGATTCACTTAGCATGATGTTAGTTGCAGACAATGTAGTCAAGATTTTGGGGCATGCATAATGTTGAGTGAAGTGTGAGTTACAACAGATTCTTCTCTTCTTTGGTGTTCTTGGTCTGAATCAGAAGCCCGGTCGCCCTGGATGAAGTCTGCAGTATTCTTCAGGTCCTCCCGGCAGCCGCACAGCTTCTTCCTCCGAGCCCTGGGGCCACATCTGATTACCTAAGTCTGTAAAAGTTGGGCACTCTTGGAGTTCTGGAGTGTGCACTCCACTCCTACGTGGCATTCATCTGTATGTGAGATCTTGAGTCGGTGGAGATGGCTCTGAAGGCTGCACTGGCTAGTTCTTAGTTGTAACAGGACTGTTTGTTGCTTCCTTTGTAACTGGTGGGTTGGATTCAGTTCGCTACCTGTGCCCAGCCTCTTGGCCCATAGTGGTTTCGTTGTGACAACTATTTCATTATGACAGCTATTTCTGCAGACTAAAAAATAGGGAGGTGCAGCGCTTCTTTAGCAGATTTCACCGTCGTGGGGGAACCATAGTGATCCTGTTAACCAGGCTTGGTCTGTTACTGAGGGTACCAGCGGCGAGGCGGGACAGAGTCTTGGTTGACTTAAGTTATGTCAGCCCAGGCCCAGAGCTTTAGCTATGGTCACTGACCACCCATGACTTCTCCAACATCATACCCCAGGCCCAGAGCTTTAGCTATGGTTACTGACCACCCGTGACTTCTCCAACATCATACCCCAGGCCCAGAGCTTTAGCTATGGTCACTGACCACCCATGATTTCTCCAACATCATACCCCAGGCCCAGAGCTTTAGCTATGGTCACTGACCGCCCGTGACTTCTCCAACATCATACCCCAGGCCCAGAGCTTTAGCTATGGTCACTGACCGCCCGTGACTTCTCCAACATCATACCCCAGGCCCAGAGCTTTAGCTATGGTCACTGACCACCCATGATTTCTCCAACATCATACCCCAGGCCCAGAGCTTTAGCTATGGTCACTGACCGCCCGTGACTTCTCCAACATCATACCCCAGGCCCAGAGCTTTAGCTATGGTCACTGACCACCCATGACTTCTCCAACATCATACCCCAGGCCCAGAGTTATGAAATGTATGTACAGAATCACTTTCATCTGACCCAGTCTTCCATCTTCCTATCAGTTTCCCTTATTTCATTTCTATCCATGGAACTGATTGGTTTGCCTTTTTTTCGCCAAAGATGATAATGGCTGTGATGGGTGAATTATTATTCAAACTTTACCTTCTAAAGTAGCTTTTCTTAACATTTGTTACACTTTTTGGCACCAGTTTTTGCTGTGTCAAACATCCAGTCCATTTTACGGCTGAAAAATCTTCAGAAATTCAGCAAGATTTGAAGTGGGGGCTTCTATTGAGAAAGTCTCTTCTTAATGTACTTTCACTGGCATCATTACTTATA
Source organism: Achatina immaculata (assembly GCA_009760885.1). Lineage (NCBI taxonomy): Eukaryota > Metazoa > Mollusca > Gastropoda > Stylommatophora > Achatinidae > Lissachatina > Lissachatina immaculata. The sequence goes on along the minus strand of CM019716.1, from coordinate 32,699,331 downwards.
CAGATCTTCCATTTGTTTAAATCACTTTCTTAGTACAGCTTTTAGTATCCCAGCTTTACTTTTTTTAATGGTGTCCTGTGTGTTAGATTGTAATTTTCTGTTTTTGCTTGTAACAGTGAAGTCTGTAGAAGAGCTTAAGGAACAGAAAAGCGACCCAAAGATCCAAGAAGGTAAGAGTGATGTGTCTTGACCTAACATTAATTTATATGTCTGTATGGAGAGTGAAGTGTGATGTGTCTTGATTTCTTATTATATAGCTGATGAGAGAGTGAAGTGTGGTATGCCTTGACTTCACATTAATTTATATATCTATGTAGAGAGTGAAGTGTGATGTGTCTTGACTTCATGTCAGTTTATATAGAGAGTGAAGTATGATGTGTCTTGACTTCATGTCAGTTTATATAGAGAGTGAAGTGTGATGTGTCTTGACTTCATGTCAGTTTATATAGAGAGTGAAGTGTGGAAATAGGAAAATCAAAAGAGATATCAATATACTTTTTAAAAACTGCTTCTAGCAGCCCTGTAGGTCAGTTGTGGTTTTGTTGTAACAGTTTTCATTCAGTCCCTCTACCTCAGACACCCTCAGTCCTGCTTGATCAGGGTTTTTTTTTGGGTGGGGGGGGGGGGCAAGTTAGTTTCTATTCTTTTCTTTGTTAGCATGATCAGCAGGTGTGGTGCTGTCAGACACTGATCATGCTTCTCCATTTTGTATGCGCTTTGATATTTATAAATAGATCATTAACCTTTGTCTTCCTGTGTTGCTTGGGCATTGTTAATCTTCTGTGGTTGGCTAACTTTTATTATTTTCTAAGAAGCTGACGCTTGGTGGGGTGTTATTTTACTGTATTGCTGGATGTGCAGCTGTCACATGGTGCTGGTGCCATGTGTGCTCTGACCACCCCCGGAGCTGCACCAGTGGGAGTTTTACTCCTGGCAGGGTCAACCAAGCTGGGAAGGTCTGTGCAGATATGGGTTAAATGAAACTAGCAGCCTGGTCCTCCATATTGGGGGTTGAATCCAATGACCCAGTCTCCATAAAAAAGATTAGTGTTACAGAACAGATAGGAAGCCAGACTGAACTTAACAGCTTATTTACTGTAAATCACATCAGATTATAAACACTTTGAAATTGAACAGATTACACTGGTTGGGTAACTTAGAATGGAAGAGAACAAACAAACAAAAATAATGTATGTTCAAGAGATGAAGGAAACAAGACTGAGAGGTAAAACAAGACAGACATAGAGAGACACAACATAAAAGAGGATATACATGAAACTGGTGTCACTAACTGGAGAGAGAAGATAGGGAGGAATGGAGGCAAACTTTATCTGCAGCAGTGAGCCCTAATGGCTTGGAAAGCTTGGGAAGAAGAAATTGGATATGCAAGGTTTGAGGCAATAGTGCCCTAATCATTCTCAGTGGAGCAAAGCCCAGACCTTGGACACAATACAGGGTCATCTGATATGCCCACAAAGTTAAATTTGGATGGATTGTTTTTTGCATTCCAGTTTTGACAAGCCTTTTATGTTTTCATTTGTTGTAAGCCGAGTTAGTAATTATTGGTGATCATGCTTCTGTATTTTGTTGAGATCCTTTGTGTCAGCTTGGTTGCCTCTTTTTTTTTTTTCCCATGAGTTTTTTCTGTGAGTGTTCTTTAATTTTAGTCCTATCATCACATGTCCAAAGAAGTTTGCTTGTCTTGTAGTTTCACAAAGCTTTCCTTGCTTGAAACATCTTGTGCAACAGATCCATATCAATGGAAACAAGATTCTGATATTACATCGAACCAATTTTGTTTTAAGGATGTGTAGCACGGTCTATGAATAAGAGAGTACAGTGAGAAATGGAGGCCATGGAAATGTGGTTCATAAGGATATTGAAGGTACCATGGACAGCTAAGAAAACCAGTGAAGCAGTCTTAAGAGAGGCTGGAATTAAAAGGCGAATTACAGCAAAGATCAGAGGCAGACAAGCGAGATTTGTAGGACATTTTCTGAGAAGAGGAAAATTGGAACACATTGTGGCAAGTGGAAAAATTGAGGGAAGAAGAGACAGAGAGAAAAGTTACTGGATGGGCTGGGGCTGTCAGTGTGGCTAGGAAGAGTCATTGGCTGATCTCATAATCAAGTCTAAAGACAGGGAATTGTGGAGAGAAATGATCACCTACAACACGCAGCACGGCACTTGATTGATTGATTCCTTGCTCTGCAACATCTCAGAGAAAGAGAATGTAGTTTTGACAGTGGCTTTCTTGTTTTTGTGTTTTAGTAAAACCTGATAATAATGTTTCTAGTTACCTTGCTGACGTGGTTTGATAGCAACGCTTTTAGTTACCTTGCTGACATGGTTTGATAGTAACGCTTCTAGTTACCTTGCTGACGTGGTTTGATAGTAACGTTTTTAGTTACCTTGCTGATGTGGTTTGATAGTAACGCTTCTAGTTACCTTGCTGACGTGGTTTGATAGTAACGTTTTTAGTTACCTTGCTGACGTGGTTTGATAGTAATGCTTCTAGTTACCTTGGTGACGTGGTTTGATAGTAACGCTTCTAGTTACCTTGCTGACGTGGTTTGATAGTAACGTTTTTAGTTACCTTGCTGACGTGGTTTGATAGTAACGTTTTTAGTTACCTTGCTGACGTGGTTTGATAGTAACGTTTTTAGTTACCTTGCTGACGTGGTTTGATAGTAACGTTTTTAGTTACCTTGCTGATGTGGTTTGATAGTAACGTTTTTAGTTACCTTGATGATGTGGTTTGATAGTAACGTTTTTAGTTACCTTGCTGACATGGTTTGATAGTAACGTTTTTAGTTACCTTGCTGACGTGGTTTGATAGTAACGTTTTTAGTTACCTTGCTGATGTGGTTTGATAGTAACGTTTTTAGTTACCCCGCTAACATGGTTTGATAGTAATGCTTCTAGTCACTCCACTAACATGGTTTGATAGCAACGGTTCTATTCACTTCGCTGACGTGGTTTGATAGTAACACTTCTAGTCACTCCACTAACATGGTTTGATAGCAACGCTTCTAGTCACTGTGCTAACATGGTTTGATAGTAATGCTTCTAGTCACTGTGCTAACATGGTTTGATAGTAACGCTTCTAGTCACTGTGCTAACATGGTTTGATAGTAACGCTTCTAGTCACTGTGCTAACATGGTTTGATAGTAATGCTTCTAGTCACTGTGCTAACATGGTTTGATAGTAACGCTTCTAGTCACTGTGCTAACATGGTTTGATAGTAATGCTTCTAGTCACTGTGCTAACATGGTTTGATAGTAACGCTTCTAGTCACTGTGCTAACATGGTTTGATAGTAAGGTTTCTAGTTACTTCACTGACATGGTTTGATAGTAAGGTTTCTAGTTACTCCGCTAACATGGTTTGATAGTAACACTTATAGTCATTCCACTAACATGGTTTGATAGCAACGGTTCTATTCACTTCGCTTATGTGGTTTGATAGTAATGCTTCTAGTTACTTCACTAACATGGTTTGATAGTAACACTTCTAGTCATTCCACTAACATGGTTTGATAGCAACGGTTCTAGTCACTGTGCTAACATGGTTTGATAGTAACACTTCTAGTCATTCCACTAACATGGTTTGATAGTAATGCTTCTAGTCACTCCGCTAACATGGTTTGATAGTAACACTTCTAGTCATTCCACTAACATGGTTTGATAGTAAGGTTTCTAAGTACTTCACTGACATGGTTTGATAGTAATGCTTCTAGTCACTTCATTGACATGGTTTGATAGTAAGGTTTCTAGTTACTTCACTAACATGCTTTGATAGTAATGCTTCTAGTCACTTCATTGACATGGTTTGATAGTAAGGTTTCTAGTTACTTCACTAACATGCTTTGATAGTAATGCTTCTAGTCACTTCATTGACATGGTTTGATAGTAAGGTTTCTAGTTACTTCACTAACATGCTTTGATAGTAATGGTTCTAGTCACTTCATTGACATGGTTTGATAGTAATGCTTCTAGTCACTTCATTGACATGGTTTGATAGTAATGTTTCTAGTTACTTCACTGACATGGTTTGATAGTAATGTTTCTAGTTACTTCACTAACATGGTTTGATAGTAATGTTTCTAGTTACTTCACTAACATGGTTTGATTGTAATGTTTCTAGTTACTTCACTAACATGGTTTGATAGTAATGCTTCTAGTTACTTCACTAACATGGTTTGATAGTAATGTTTCTAGTTACTTCACTAACATGGTTTGATAGTAATGTTTCTAGTTACTTCACTAACATGGTTTGATAGTAATGCTTCTAGTCACTTCATTGACATGGTTTGATAGTAAGGTTTCTAGTTACTTCACTAACATGGTTTGATAGTAAGGTTTCTAGTTACTTCACTAACATGGTTTGATAGTAATGCTTCTAGTCACTTCATTGACATGGTTTGATAGTAAGGTTTCTAGTTACTTCACTAACATGGTTTGATAGTAATGCTTCTAGTTACTTCACTAACATGGTTTGATAGTAAGGTTTCTAATTACTTCACTGACATGGTTCGATAGTAAGGTTTCTAGTTACCTTGCTGATGTGGTTTGATAGTAACGTTTTTAGTTACCTTGATGATGTGGTTTGATAGTAACGTTTTTAGTTACCTTGCTGACATGGTTTGATAGTAACGTTTTTAGTTACCTTGCTGACGTGGTTTGATAGTAACGTTTTTAGTTACCTTGCTGACGTGGTTTGATAGTAACGTTTTTAGTTACCCCGCTAACATGGTTTGATAGTAATGCTTCTAGTCACTCCACTAACATGGTTTGATAGCAACGGTTCTATTCACTTCGCTGACGTGGTTTGATAGTAACACTTCTAGTCACTCCACTAACATGGTTTGATAGCAACGCTTCTAGTCACTGTGCTAACATGGTTGATAGTAATGCTTCTAGTCACTGTGCTAACATGGTTTGATAGTAACGCTTCTAGTCACTGTGCTAACATGGTTTGATAGTAACGCTTCTAGTCACTGTGCTAACATGGTTGATAGTAATGCTTCTAGTCACTGTGCTAACATGGTTTGATAGTAACGCTTCTAGTCACTGTGCTAACATGGTTTGATAGTAATGCTTCTAGTCACTGTGCTAACATGGTTTGATAGTAACGCTTCTAGTCACTGTGCTAACATGGTTTGATAGTAAGGTTTCTAGTTACTTCACTGACATGGTTTGATAGTAAGGTTTCTAGTTACTCCGCTAACATGGTTTGATAGTAACACTTATAGTCATTCCACTAACATGGTTTGATAGCAACGGTTCTATTCACTTCGCTTATGTGGTTTGATAGTAATGCTTCTAGTTACTTCACTAACATGGTTTGATAGTAACACTTCTAGTCATTCCACTAACATGGTTTGATAGCAACGGTTCTAGTCACTGTGCTAACATGGTTGATAGTAACACTTCTAGTCATTCCACTAACATGGTTTGATAGTAATGCTTCTAGTCACTCCGCTAACATGGTTTGATAGTAACACTTCTAGTCATTCCACTAACATGGTTTGATAGTAAGGTTTCTAAGTACTTCACTGACATGGTTTGATAGTAATGCTTCTAGTCACTTCATTGACATGGTTTGATAGTAAGGTTTCTAGTTACTTCACTAACATGCTTTGATAGTAATGCTTCTAGTCACTTCATTGACATGGTTTGATAGTAAGGTTTCTAGTTACTTCACTAACATGCTTTGATAGTAATGCTTCTAGTCACTTCATTGACATGGTTTGATAGTAAGGTTTCTAGTTACTTCACTAACATGCTTTGATAGTAATGGTTCTAGTCACTTCATTGACATGGTTTGATAGTAATGCTTCTAGTCACTTCATTGACATGGTTTGATAGTAATGTTTCTAGTTTCTTCGCTGACATGGTTTGATAGTAACGCTTCTAGTCACTTCACTAACATGGTTTGATAGTAAGGTTTCTAGTTACTTCGCTGACATGGTTTGATAGTAACGCTTCTAGTTACTTCGCTGACATGGTTTGATAGTAAGGTTTCTAGTTACTTCACTAACATGGTTTGATAGTAATGCTTCTAGTTACTTCACTAACATGGTTTGATAGTAAGGTTTCTAATTACTTCACTGACATGGTTCGATAGTAAGGTTTCTAGTTACTTCACTAACATGGTTTGATAGTAAGGTTTCTAATTACTTCACTAACATGGTTCGATAGTAATGTTTCTAGTTACTTCGCTGACATGGTTTGATAGTAATATTTCTAGTCACTTCACTAACATGGTTTGATAGTAATGTTTCTAGTTACTTCGCTGACATGGTTTGATAGTAACGCTTCTAGTCACTTCACTAACATGGTTTGATAGTAAGGTTTCTAGTTACTTCGCTGACATGGTTTGATAGTAACGCTTCTAGTTACTTCGCTGACATGGTTTGATAGTAAGGTTTCTAGTTACTTCACTAACATGATTTGATAGTAATGTTTCTAGTTACTTCGCTGACATGGTTTGATAGTAACGCTTCTTGTCACTCCACTAACATGGTTTGATAGTAAGGTTTCTAGTTACTTCACTAACATGGTTTGATAGTAATGCTTCTAGTTACTTCACTAACATGGTTTGATAGTAAGGTTTCTAGTCACTTCACTAACATGGTTTGATAGTAAGGTTTCTAGTTACTTCACTAACATGGTTTGATAGTAATGCTTCTAGTCACTTCATTGACATGGTTTGATAGTAAGGTTTCTAGTTACTCCACAGACATGGTAAGGTCTGTAATTACACCACGAACTGGTAATGTTTATAATTATTTTACAGATTCCACAATGGATGTAGACAAGGGGGCAAAACCCTACAATAAGAAAACACTACAGGATGAGCATGGACACTATCCAGTGTGGATGAACCAACGAGCAGTTAAAAAACAAAAGAAGAAGGTGACGAAAATGAAGATAAAAAACAAAGCTGGAAAAGTTGGGAAGAAAATAAAATGGTGATTTTTTTTCGTCTTCATGTATTTTTTTCTTCACATTTCATGCATAGAATGTTCCATGTATATTGATTGTTGTTTTGATTGTCAAAAAAAAACCAAAAAAACTACCATGTTGATCATCATCCTGTGCCATCTCACTAGTGAAGACTGGCTACAGTGGATGTGTAATTTGCTTAATTTCATGCCTTCAAGGGGCACCAACCAAGCAGCAATATGTCAGAGTTGTCCCACCACTCTCCACCATCATTTTAGTTTTTCTCCCTAGTTTGGTTTTGATTGTGTGTGATAGAACTGTGTGGAAAAAGAAAAAAAACCACATCATACAACCAACACTTGATGCAAACAAACTGCAGCATGTGGTGAAGCATATATGGGGCTGTCCTGATTCAATGACACCATAGTCTGAACTCTGAACCCTGGTTTTGATCATAATACAAAGCCTCTTTGACATTGTTAAATACAGTAATTCTCTTGTTATAAATGTCTGTAAATATTTCATGCTTCCATATTGGTTACCTCTGGATGTCTGCTTCTCCTCTGACTACACAAATTTCTCTATTCTTTATAACCACATTTCATTTTCCATTGTTATGTTTTGTGTCTGTTTATCTGTAGCATTGTAGTGTTGAGTGCACATACAGATGAGTTCATTCCTGGTGTGGTATTTTTGTTATTATTAGTCATCAGTTTTAAGCAAGAGATCTCCTTTTCTGCTGGTACTTAACACTGCTTTATAAGAGGTGATGCAATGGAAACAACATGTAACAAACTTCCTTTGGGAACTGAACATGAAGGGACATACAATTTATTTTTATTTATTCAATAAAGCATGTATGAATCCAACAATAAACTTTGCAACTTATTTTATATACACACAAAAGACAGTTATTCACAAATAACAAATTAGAAAAATGTTATCTGTAAAATATTAAGATGAAAAAAATTTTCTTTTAAAAATATATATAACATCTCTAGATCATTATTCTTCATATCATCTGTCAAAACTCAGGGATGAACCTCATATGATCTGTCATAACTTAAACCTCACATTATCTGTCAGTACTTAGGGATAAAGCTCATATGATCTGTCATAACTTAAACCTCACATTATCTGTCAATACTTAGGGATGAACCTCATTATGCATAATCTGTCAATACACAGGAATAAACCTATGATCTATCAATACCCAAGGATTGAAACATCATAATAATTTTTTATCTGATCTTCTGCAAATTTGTACATCTTAATTCACTTTCCTTTTATAATACCGATTTTACTGCAACCATCCGTTCATGTATGTTGAGCAACAGAGGGCTCACCTGGGCAAGAGCAGAAAAAAAGGCGAAGGACAGGCATTTGTGGAAAACCCTTGTGGAAGCCCCATGTGCCCTGGGCACTTAAGGTTCAGAGAGAGATCCGTTCATGTGTCATATGTGCACTTATTATCACAGCAGGATCAAACTTACCCCCAGTAAGTGTCCATGTTTTGTACTTTGCCAGTTCAACACACCATTTTCAGTTATCTGCCCTGATCTAGACTGAACAGTATTTTTTTAGATTATTACAAACCACCAAAATGCTACATTTGACTGACGACGCTACCAGTCCATCCTTCATCTTTTTACGATGTTCGCTACCAAATAAATGGTGCCCTTTCTCGGAGCAGCCGCACACTAAACTGTTTCCATTCATTTTGCCGGATCCACAGTTCTTGTGTTGTGTCGAGACAAGCAAGGATAGCTCCTCCCTTCCAGCTGGTCAAACTTGAATCTATATCCTGCAAGGAACATTTTTTTTATTAGTTTATGGAAACTTATTATCCTTGTATGTGAAGACAATATTGATGATCAAGAAGAAGATGGATGGAGGGAGCAAGTGATATCTTGGAGAGATGTGTGACAATATACCAAGCCACAGCCCACACTTTAGATTGGAGCTACTTGTCAGAATTATCTGAAAAACATAACGACACAGCAGACAGAAAAAGAAAGATGAACATATTAAAGTTACTGACACAACAGCAACAAGGACTGGATTATTCTTTGCTACTGCAAAAAGAGATAAATGAAATGAGCAACAGGCTGGACCTCAGAGAGTCCTGGATCACCAGTTTTGCATTTCAGGTGCCACTGGTGTTCTTTCTTAATTAATACATCCCTGATTAACCAGTGACTTATGTTACCCATTATATGTGGACAAAAACATGGTAATTGTACACTGACTGATTTACCCAGGAAGATCTCAACAAATGCACAGACTCCCTTTTCCCACTGGGAATCTTTATTAAGTCAGTTTTACTCATTACAAAGTGCTGTGTGCCAATTTCTACAGCTGATCATTTTTGGAAGGTGGCAGCAGTGAATCCACTAAATGCAGTCCAAGAAGTTGGATCAGTTCACCCACTCCAACTCTCCACAGTGAAAGGGAGAATAAAGACAAGCATGGAGACAAACTATGGAAAACTTGAAAGATAAGACAAGCATGGAGACAAACTATGGAAAACTTGAAAGATAAGACAAGCATGGAGACAAACTATGGAAAACTTGAAAGATAAGACAAGCATGGAGACAAACTATGGAAAGATGAAGACTCTGCGGAAGATCAAGACTGGGTGTTTGGCTCGGAGACTTCATCTCTTAGGCTATTTGCTACTTAACAGCACTGCAGTATCACAAATAGGCAAACCATTAGCTATATCACATCAGAAGCAGGCAAACCATTAGTAATATCACAAATAAACAAACCATTAGCTTTATCGCAACATCACAAACTGGCAAATCATTAACAATATTGCAACTGCAACATCACAAAGTAAATGGAAATTCCAATAGCAAATGAGAGAGTTAACATAAAGTACAGTTTAACTCTTTCCATGCTTTTGGTCATTTTTATGACTTTTCCAGTTTCCCGATGCTTACCAATGGTCACTTTAGTGAGCATTGGTTTGTTTCAATACAACAACCAGTGTAACATTTAGATTGTACATATTTTGTCAGCGATTCCTATGACACTTTTCAAAATGGCGAAAGAGTGCCTACTTACGAGCGATGCCGAGTGAGAAAAAGGAAGAGAAAGACAGAAATTTTTCAATTTTTGATGATGTAGATAGGGGTATGGACATGGCCTGTGACCACCCCACTGCTCTTGAATATATTCCAAGTAGATCTAGACATATTAGATGACGGGAGAAGTAGTTAGAAGGTAACTTCAGACATTAATTTAGCGAGAATGCAACATAGAATCAGAATATGAGATTGACAAGTAGATCTGCACATCTCAGATGGTAAGTAGTGCATATCTAGACCTAGCTGATGGTGAGCTGGGCACAATCAGTGTCTAAAAACATCACATTACTTCTTTTTTTCCTAAAAAACTCTGCATTTGTGAAATTTTCATTCATTTAGCTATACTCTGAAACATAATAAGTATACGGAAGTACATGGAAATACTGTTTTCCATTCCATTTTATAACTATACCCCCAGCCCTATCAAGACCCGCGCTTTTACTCCCGCACGCCACGACACGTCCGTGTTTCTTCCTGTGATGTGAGCTATAAAGAGTCAAGATAGACATTTTCAGTCTGAAAACATTCAAGGAGCAGTTATTATGAAAGAAAAAGTTTACTCTGGTCTGGAGTATTTTATTATATAAATAAATATATTTATAGGGTTGCGCAGAGATTACTTTTGGTTTAGTGATAATGTCCATTGTCTCTAGCTGCTGTCGCATGTGTACTGGCATAGACTGCCAGACTTGATACTGAAGCCACGTCACGGCACCCTCAAACTGCAGGCCACTCCCCACTACAAGGATACAGCTGTACAGCTTGCGTCTCAGCTCCTCAGAATCTGTTACATACAATAATTAGAAATAAAATGTAATTAAAACGGTCCATGTGTTTTATTTCTACGTTTGATTTTCCCCGCTACTTTTGTGATTCATCATTTTAACATATGTTGTAAATTTTTAATAAAAAGTGGAAATATATGTATCTGAAAATCTGGCCATAGTTTAGATTTCATTCATTCATTTGCATGTTCCTTACGGAACTTTGCCTCCCTAACAGCACTCCTGTAGGCCTCTTGGTTGTGAGCAAGATGGCCTGCTGCTGATGCATCCATTTGCAGATCATCAATGATGTCTTGCAGGCCATATTTTAGAGAAAAAAAAAAAGAGCTTTTCTGTATTTTGTAACATTTATTTTTGTTTTGAAATGAAATGAAAGGCTCAATGTAACATTTCAAGATGCTATATTGAGTCAGTACTGCTCTATGGGATCAAATCATGTCCATTAACAAAGACAACGAAAGCACCAGAGGCAACTGAAATGTGGTTCCTATGAAGGATGTTAAGAATATCACAGACAGCTAAAATAACAAATGCCTAAGAAAAGCCAATGAGAAACAAACATTAATGGATGCAATATGGGAGAGACACCCTAAGTTTGCTGGCCATGTAATGAGAAGAGGGGGACTTGAAAATATTGTGACAACAGGGAAAATGAGAGGCAGGAAAGGAAGAGACAGATCAAGAGAGAAAGTCATTTAGATAGCTTGACAAAATGGCACAGGAGAAATACAACAGAAATGATGGGAAAATATGAAGGATTGGAAACCAGAGAGAAATGGTCACCAACACCTCCTTGCATGGCACATTATGATGTTTGCTCTGCTTATCCAAGAAACAAAACTCTACAAGTCTATACAGGAGCTACAAAAAAAAAATTCTAATTTTTTTCAAGAGACACAAGTACAGATAGAAAGCAAAGTTCTGCTTTTAGATTCAGTTGTTGCCCTTATTTGTGCTATGTTCACACTATTCTCTTCATTCACGGACGGCTGCGTGGGTAGTGAAATCCAGTATACCTCACCCTACATTTAGATATAGTCTGTCATCTGAAGCTGCTTTACCTCCAGCACCAACATATGAATCTTTTTTTTTTTTCATATCTGAGCTGAATGGAAGGTAGTATAGATCATGAACAGTGAGAAAATGTGTTACTATTGATTACACTATATGAGAAAATATGTTATTATAGACTATATAAGAAAATGTGGTACTACAGACTACACTATATAAGAAAATGTGGTACTACAGACTACACTATATAAGAAAATGTGGTACTACAGACTACACTATATAAGAAAATGTGGTACTACAGACTACACTATATAAGAAAATGTTTTTCACAGGAAAGTGCAACACTGCATGAAGACAGAACAAACAGCAGATACCCCCAAAAGGACCCCATCTTTACTAAAGCTAAACAAAACGCAACAAATCCAGGTTTTTCAAGCTCCATAGAGAACACTGCAGACTACAAACTCAGCTCTGTACAAGCCAGAACAATCTCAACATCCCAGAATTCATCTTGCAAACCTGAACTTTCTACAGAGACCTAAGAGCCCAAACCTGGACCCTCTACGGAGTCTTACAAGCCCAAATCTGGACCCTCTACAGAGACTTAGGGGCCCAAACCTGGATTCTACAGAGACTTACAAGCCCATACCTGGACTCTCTACAGAGACTTATGAGCCCAAACTTGGACTCTACAGAGACTTACAAGCCCAAACCTGGACTCTAAACAGAGACTTACAAGCCCAAACCTGGACTCTCTACAGAGACTTACAAGCCCAAACCTGGACTCTACAGAGACTTACAAGCCCATACCTGGACTCTCTACAGAGACTTATGAGCCCAAACTTGGACTCTACAGAGACTTACAAGCCCAAACCTGGACTCTAAACAGAGACTTACAAGCCCAAACCTGGACTCTCTGCAGAGACTTACAAGCCCAAACCTGGACTCTACAGAGACTTACAAGCCCAAACCTGGACTCTCTTCAGAGACTTACAAGCCCAAACCTGGACTCCCTAGAGACCTAAGAGCCCAAACCTGGCCTCAGGAAAAAAAAAAGTAGGGATGGAAAACTGCTGGGCAGAGTTGAGTAATTCCTGCTGATGATGAGATTCATGGAGGTGACCCATCTCCTTATCTAGATGGTTTAGCATATGAAATGAAGAAGAAGCAGAAAACTGATAAAAAAAATAATTCTTACCACATTTCTCTATGCTATAAATTATTGCTTCATCAACACCCATTAAATGAAGATTGCTTTCATCATCCATTTCGTCATCTTCATCATCATCACCTCTTCGGCTTGACTTGAGATTGTCTGAATGAAACAAGAATAATATTTTTAGTGATTAATATCAACAAATAGCAGCTACATATAGAATATAAAAACACAATTTATTATTTCTTTTTTTTCCCCTTATTACTTTTTGTTAAGTGGTAAAATCTGATTTACTAAGAAAGTCTGAAATGCTCGCCTTGGCGAGGGGCGGGGAGCGTCCTAAGATAATGTGAGATTTTGTGTGTTTGTTTTACTCTTGTACAGCGAATTTCCCACTGAAACCATCCAAAACATGTGTACACATTGCTCATTTGCTGTAGAGAGCAGAACAATAACACAAGTACTTCCTCTGATGATCTGAAGGAGTTGCGTTGTTCCGCTCTCTACAGTAGAGAGTTTCCTGCATACACATTGCTCATTTTCAAGGAGAAGATAACTTCATTTATAATTTTGTTGGTACAATAATTTTCTTTTGACCTATTGGCGCATCAGTAGTTTATAGCAGTGTGCACGTGGCTATGTGCTGTATATCTTCTTCGTTCACTTCTACCACCAAGACCACCCTGTGATCCTACTGAATTTATGCCTGTGGTCCCCGAAAGGACCACACAAGATCCCCAAGAGGACCACAAGAGCTTCAGAGTATCGCAGGGCTTGAGCCTGTGTTCTTGGTGGGTCTCAGAAGTGGGATTGATTGACACCGTGGTTTTCATTGCACCAGTTTAATCTAGAGTTGGATTTTCTCACCGGAAAACGTGTATTTTGGATATCAGTTTATCCCCGCTGGGTGAGAGGTGGTAGCCCATCCAGGCTAGAGTTGGACTTTCTCACCGGAAAACCTCGACGTGCTTTGAGATACCCATGTATCACCACAGGGTGAGAGGTGGTTGCCCATCCAGTCCAGAGTTGGACTTTCTCAGTGGAAAACCTTCACGTGGTTAGGATACGCATACATCCCTGCTGGATGAGAGGTGGTTGCCTATCTTGACTGCCCTGGTCCAGTGTCTCTGACTTCAGCATTTTGTGGTCGTGGCTGCTACCCTTCCTAGTTGTGACCAGGATGGAGCTTTTGTCCAGGAGGACGAATCTTCGCCACTAGTGACTTCCACCCCTGGGGTTGAGCCGGCTTAGGCACGTTATCCCAGTATGGGTGTGTTTAAGACGTGACCGACCTCTAGAGCAGAGGTACCGTGACATGCATAGCCATTTCACCCCTGGTGTAAGCCGGTTTAGGCATATTTCACCAGCATGGGTGTATTTCGGACACGGCTGGCCTCTAGAGCAGAGGTGCTGTGGTATGAGTAGCTCTCGCAGCAATACTACTGGACATACCGATTAAGCTTCACTTTATCCTTTCCATCACCTTTTCACATCGGCACCACAAAGCAACCCTAATTGCTTTTCCGCATTTTCTTCCTCAGCCGGGAGGAGTTTCACTCCATGCGCGGCATCCGAAGAATCTCACCAGCAGTGTCTTAACTCTGAGTTAAGCCGGTTCAGGCATTTCACCCAATATGAGTGCACTTAGGACATGGCTGACCTCCAGACCAGAGGTGCTGTGATTTGACTACTGTTTACTTCGCTTAGTCCCTTCTTTCACCTTTTCCACAGTGGTGCTGCGCAGCAAACCCATTCACACCTTTCTTCACTGGCCGGGAGGAGCCCCACTCCACACATAGCAGCTGAATAATCTCGCCAGCAGCGGTAGATGAACTACCAAACATGACTCTCATCTATCTGAAGTGTCTGGATTTCAGGCGCCAGATATTCGCCTTCGCCCCTTCTTGTCAGTTTAAACGGTTCTGCCACGAGAAGGCCAGGAGCTGGACTCGACTGTCAGAGGCTATTTGAGACGCACATCACTGGAGTGGAGAGCATGTCCTCCACCTCACCTCCGGCAATAATAGTCCTTAGAACCTGTGCTGTATATAACTAAGTTCACATCAACACATGTTAACATAGGGGTAGGGCAATTGGTCACATGATAGTAAGACCACAAGTCTCAAATGAGCTCAAGTCTTGGTGGGAGTATGTCTGAGGGAGAACACGTAATGACCAGGCAAGAATATGGATATGTTTGGATGAGAGTTCTGTATCCACTGCCAGAATGTTGCTGAGGGATAAACAAACATGGATCTTCTTACATTTGATGCTAGATTCAGCTATTCTTGGTGTAAAGGTCATTTCGATGTCACAGAAGTTCTGGTCAACATTAGGTACCTGTCTATGTGGAGTAAAAAATGTGCTGTTGTGTTGTTACCTGTGGCTCCATACCTGTCTTCATAGACAGCACCATGGTCAGACACACCTGAAGAGGGACAACAAGAAGGAGCAGGTGTATAATGTGACATGGTCAGTATCACACCAGGCTGCCTTTTTTTCCCCTATGTCCTGAAGAAGCCATTGGTCTCAATCAATCAATCAATCAAGTGCCGTGCCACATGGTGTAGGCGATCATTTCTCTCCACAATTCCCTGTCTCAATACATAAACTATTTCATATTTCAACCGAATATATTAAACATACCTGTGGATGGCATGATATCGGGAACATCATTTGAGTCGTCATCTAGAGGACCATTTGTTAAGTCATCTAACTGACTGAGGTTTTGTTCGGAAGTTTCACGTGACATATCAGCACTGTCCTTCTTGGATCCAGCAATTCTTCCAGCCTTGAAAAAGAAAGTAATATTATATATATATATTCACTCTGTATCGCAGATATAAATACTCAAGAGTGCTGACTGCTATCAGAAGATTAATGTTAGGATTTTTATTACTTAAAATTTGTTATGCTCTGATCAAGATTACTACTGCTGGTGGAACAGAGAGCATGCATCACAATGAGACCTTCTTTGGTAGGTCATTCAGTTTATAGTAAATAAAAAAAATACAGATACTCAGATCTGAGTCAGACAGGGGTACCAACAGCTGCAGGAAGGAGAGGGGTACCAACAGCTGCATGAAGAAGAAGGGTACCAACAGCTGTAGGAAGGAGAGGGGTACTAACAGCTGCATGAAGGAGAAGGGTATCAACAGCTGCAGGAAGGAGAGTTAAGCATACACAAGGAAGAAGAACCTGAAGGAACTGGTGTTTACAGTGAAAGAGCTGAGAATAAAATGGGGTGACGTCTAGCATGAAGTTAAGGGCAGAAGAAGAATTGCAAATCAGCACAGAATATGTTGAGGAAGAAATGAGAGCATCTATGGGTTTGTGATCCTCATCAGGGAGGCAGGTGGCTCCCCAGTGAAGAATTTTATCACTGTGAAAGAATGGGGAAAATCCTTTCTGGGTGATGCTTTAATATATAAAGGTGGAACAGGGGACAGCCAGGGTTGAAAAGGGGATGACTGGAGACCTAAGGTGTGAGATACACTGGTCCAGAGTGTGAGGATCTGAACTAGCATTCCCCATGGTGAAGGTTGTTTATAGACTCCACTCTGAAAATTGAAGGAAGTTGTAATCACCCCTCTGATACAAAACCTCACCACACTTGCTCCTTCTTGTTGTCCTAGTATTGTCCCTCTTCAGGTGTGTCTGACCATGGTGCTGTCTGTGAAGACAGGTATGGAGACACAAGTAACAACAACAGTACATTTTCTACAACACACAGACAGGTACTTTGTGTTGACCTCAACTTCTGTGACATCGAAATGACCTTTAAACCAAGAGTAACAGAATCTAGCATCAAATGCAAGAAGATCCATGTTTCTTAGAGAGATAGTGAATCTCACAGTAATTTCAGTTCTTACTGGCAAAGTGAGAGGAATGCACACTCACTGTGCTACCATCAAATTAGATGTTAAAATGGGTACCTAACACTGTGTGGAGGAAACTGCTCCTGAAGATGGATAACATATGACTACACTGGGAGGCCATTTGGAGTAAACTGTATACAACTGTTAGTGGTTTACCTCAGTATCACCTCCAGTGTATTATGGAAAACAGGATTCTCTTGTAAAAAGCAACAAGTTTATAGTTACAAGGAGTAATTGATAAGTTCTTGCCATATGGTACAAATATTTGAAACGCACAGTTGATATTAGGTGCATTTGTAGATCAGGTTAATGTAAGATTAAACACCAAGTTTCAAGAAATTAACTGCAACCAATTTTTTTTTTTCCGGCTGCTGAAACGGTAAGGGCTGGCAGAAATTGAGAAAATGGATAAAATTTCTCATCGAGCAGTCATTCGTTACCTCTGCATCAAAAGGGCTTAGCATCGAAGGAGATCCATGAGGATGTGGTAGAGACTCTAGGGGAGAGGGCCCCTTCTTCAGCACAGTGAAGAAATAGGTAGCTCAATTCAATGATCCCCATCCTGGAAGACCAAGAACGGTAACCACCGATGAAACCACCGGCACAATCCATGACATGATAATGGAGGATCGACGACTAACTGAGAGATACATTGCTACTGAGTTGGGCATCTCCTGGGAACATGTTCATGCCATTATTTACAATGGTCTTCAAACAACAAAGTCTCTGCTTGATGGGTCCCAGAACTTCTTGGAGCTGATTACAAACGACAGCATCTCAATATGTCAAGAGACAATCTTGGCTATTTTTCTGCAGATCCTGAAAAGTTTCTTCAGCAATTTGTGACTATGAATGAGACTTGGATTCATCATTTTCAACCAGAAACCAAAAAACAGTCAAAGCAGTGGAAACATCAAGGATCCCCACCTCCAAAGAAAGCAAGGGTAGTTCTGTATGCAGGCAAAGTGATGGCTTCCATCTTCTGGGATTCAGAAGGTGTGCTATTGGTAGACTATCTTCACAAGGACAGAACGGTCACCGGGGCCTATTAAGCTAATCTTGTGAAGCAACAGCTGGTCAAACTGAAAGAAAAATGTCAAAATTGATGGGAGGAATCATTTTTCATCAAGACAATGCTCCAGTTCACAAGTCGGCGGTGGCAATGGCTGTCATTCATGAATGTGGCTTCCAGCTTCTTGAACATCCTCCTTATTCCTCAGATTTGGCCCATTCAGACTATCACCTGTTTACCAGACTCAAAAAAGAGCTCAGTGGTTGCAAATTTGCTTCAGGTGATGATGTCATTCATGCTGTAGACCACTTTCTACTGGCACAAGATGCTGACTTTTACAAAGAAGGGATCCGTATGCTCCAGGATTGCTGGACTAAGTGCATAAACTTGCAAGGGGACTATGTTGAGAAATAACCCAAAAAAGTTGTCCACAAATAATCCATTGTACCTTATGCCGAGAACTTATCAATCACCCCTCGTACATCAACTCACAAGTTTGCAAGAACCAGTGATGATGCTGTTCTGGCTACAATGTTATGAGGTGTGTTTACAAGTCCATCAAAATCTCATGAATGTGGGACAAAGCCAGAGTTGAAAGTCAACAAAATGGTGTAAATAAAACTTCAAAGGAAAATAATACAAAAAACCTGTAATTTAAAAATAATATTTGTTCATGTGCTAAAGAATATGATAAATAACTTCAAGGTAAACAAGTCCAATCTTGTCCTAAAAATACAATAAGTAACTACAGGGTATACTAGTTCAATCATGTCCTAGAGGATATGCTACAAAATATGACATAACTATAGAGTATATGAGTTCAATCTTGTTCTAAAGAATATGACAAATAACTACCACGTATACAACTTCAGTCAGAGAAATTCTCAACAAGATGCTAAGAATAAAAGCTGTCAAACTTACCCATGACTGTCTCTGTGTCTGCCGCAAATAATCCTCATCATGAGGATCATCTGCGTCACTCTCGGGACGAGCCTGCATCTGAATCAGGTGATCCCCAATAAGTCCCAGAGCCATAGGACGGAAGAGGGCCATGGGAGCTAATATTGGCTCGTCACCCAACTTGACACTGTACCTGATTAAAGTTTTCTCTGGACGATGAATATCGAGTGTGTGTTGGCTGATGCCACTTTGTTCCTAGAATTTTCACAAAATCTAATGTAACACTGGTTCCCAACTTTGGGCCTGTGTAACAAGTCAAGATTAAGCATAAAAATATAAATTAATTTAATTTAATACCAAGTGGTAATTTGTATGTGTGTGTATGCATATATATATATATAATTTATTTTTGACATTATGCTGGCTCATATAAAATTGTGTACTTAATAACGGTCAAAAAATTTTGTGTTGTGATTCACAAGTGGATTATTTGTGAAACTGTTGTGGTTATGTTTCAATGTGAATTCTGTAATCATGTTAGATACAGGGAAAGCAGGAGTTCATCGTACCTCACAAATAATTTTTTTTCTTCAGTTACTGCTCAAAATATTTCTTTCTGGACATAAATCTTTTTTTTTAATCCCTGACAATATTATTTAACCTCACTGGTCAATTTCTGTTAATCTGAGACAGAAAAATCTATTACAGATAATGTAATTTCTAACATCTAATATTTCTAAAAAAAAAAAAAATGAAGAAAACATGAAACCCTCTTATAACCAATCTCATCATAAATATGTTGTTTCAGAACAGGAAAAACAGTTACTGAAGGAAAGAGTTAAATTTCTTGCCATTTTTACTTCTGTGATTGTGTCCGACACTATAAATGAATTAAAGAACCAAACATAAAAGCTGTCTTCTAGTGAATAAGAGAATAAAGTCAGAAACTTCAAAGGGGAAATAATATAGAAAAGCTATAAATTCTAAGGATGCATTTGTTTTTGTGCTAAAGAACATGACAAATGATTATCACATATACTTCTGTCTTCCTGGAACTGTGAGCTGGTGTTCTTTGCAGCTAATGCAGTGAAGATATTGCAGCACAGCATCATGTCAGACGGGGAGCAGACTGCATGAGCTACTTTCTTGGCAACTGAGTGGAGTTAAAGAACAGGGGGTGTGCAAGCAGACTCCACCACCAGGGGATCTATGGCAATCCCTGCCCTGTTAGTCAGGCTAGCCCTGTTACTAGAGGTGTGCAAGCAGACTCCACCACCAGGGGATCTATGGCAATCCCTGCCCTGTTAGTCAGGCTAGCCCTGTTACTAGGGGTGTGCA
The DNA here is from genome assembly GCA_009760885.1 of Achatina immaculata. Taxonomy (NCBI): domain Eukaryota; kingdom Metazoa; phylum Mollusca; class Gastropoda; order Stylommatophora; family Achatinidae; genus Lissachatina; species Lissachatina immaculata. Next base: position 32,679,209 of record CM019716.1, on the reverse strand, counting down.
AGCAGACTCCACCACCAGGGGATCTATGGCAATCCCTGCCCTGTTAGTCAGGCTAGCCCTGTTACTAGGGGTGTGCAAGCAGACTCCACCACCAGGGGATCTATGGCAATCCCTGCCCTGTTAGTCAGGCTAGCCCTGTTACTGGGGGTACCAATGGAAATAGGACAGAGTTTTGTCTGGCTATGATCCATCAGACCTGACACTAGTTTTAAGTTGCTGACTGACAAATTAGACAGCATATTCTTCTCCATCAAGTATATTATGAACGAATATGAAAACAGACTTATAAACTATGTCTCATGATAGTTACAAATTAAGTTGGAAAAAACAGACACAAGCTGTTTTATGCTGTCATGAGTGAATTAAAACATATATACAGAAAACTTTTGTTTTATGCTAGTTATGAATGGATTACAAAAGACAGACTTAAAAGCCTTATTCTATGCTATTCACAAATGGATTACACAAAAAAGACAAAAACTATGTGTTATGCTACTTATCAGTGAATTAAGAACGCAGACATAAAATCTAACCAGATCTAAATGACAGCAAGTCTCTTTGAGAGCCTGAAGTTGTATGACATCAGCTGGGTAAGTTAGGTTCAGTTCAGGAAGGGCAACACCACAACGAGCTAGGAGTGAATGAAACAATCTGCTTACATCACTGCCTCCATACTCCATGGTAACCCTACAGAGAAAACATATAATAAACTAACCCTATAGGGAAAATATAAACTACTCCATGGTAACCCTACAGAGAAAACATAAAAAACTACTCCATGGTAACCCTACAGAGAAAACATAAAAAACTACTCCATGGTAACCCTATAGAGAAAACATGTAATAAACTACTCCATGGTAACCCTACAGAGAAAACATGTAATAAACTACTCCATGGTAACCCTATAGAGAAAACATAATAAACTACTCCATGGTAACCCTATAGAGAAAACATAATAAACTACTCCATGGTAACCCTATAGAGAAAACATAATAAACTACTCCATGGTAACCCTATAGAGAAAACATAATAAACTACTCCATGGTAACCCTATAGAGAAAACATATAATAAACTACTCCATGGTAACCCTATAGAGAAAACATATAATAAACTACTCCATGGTAACCCTATAGAGAAAACATATAATAAACTACTCCATGGTAATCCTATAGAGAAAACATATAATAAACTACTCCATGGTAATCCTATAGAGAAAACATATAATAAACTACTCCATGGTAATCCTATAGAGAAAACATATAATAAACTACTCCATGGTAATCCTATAGAGAAAACATATAATAAACTACTCCATGGTAACCCTATAGAGAAAACATGTAATAAACTATTCCATGGTAACTATATTTAGAAAACATAATAAACTACTCCATGGTAACCCTATAGAGAAAACATAATAAACTACTCCATGGTAACCCTATAGAGAAAACATAATAAACTACTCCATGGTAACCCTATAGAGAAAACATATAATAAACTACTCCATGGTAATCCTATAGAGAAAACATAATAAACTACTCCATGGTAATCCTACAGAGAAAACATAATAAACTACTCCATGGTAACCATATAGAGAAAACATAATAAACTACTCCATGGTAACCCTATAGAGAAAACATAATAAACTACTCCATGGTAACCATATTTAGAAAACATAATAAACTACTCCATGGTAACCCTATAGAGAAAACATGTAATAAACTATTCCATGGTAACCATATTTAGAAAACATAATAAACTACTCCATGGTAACCCTATAGAGAAAACATAATAAACTACTCCATGGTAACCCTATAGAGAAAACATAATAAACTATTCCATGGTAACCCTATAGAGAAAACGTATAATAAATTACTCTATGGTAACCCATCATTCATGCAAATGAATGAATGGTAACCCTATAGAGAAAACATGTAACACATTATGATTCTTTGTGATACCATAACAGTAGTTCTCAAACTATTAAATGAAGAACCATACGATGTTATCTGAAAGGTCTGCAATATTTTTATTTAAATGTAATGAACACAGAGTCACTATCATGATCAGGTGCCATGTTCAAAGGTACTATAAGCAAATGTGCCTCTCTGATTTGTATGGTTCTTGATGTCTGTCATTAGATGTGCCAGTTTTATTTTTCTGTGGTGCTTAGGCAAACTGTCCATATGTTAACTGTTATCATTAATAAAATGTTACTTGAACCTATTTTACTGTGCTCATTTGAGTTCTCCAAAGCAAAAAAGATGTCACAAAATTTTACAAAGCTGAGTTCACTCAATACTTGTCAGTGGTTTGGAGGCATGAAAGATTGATGCAAAAAAAATGTAGCATCAAGAAGCCATGAAAAAGCAATGCGAAAAGAAAAATAATATCTAGAAGAATAAAAGTGTGATACAAAAATACCTCACATTTTATAGATGCAAAATCCTATAAAGTACTCAGATAAATGCATTTAATAAAATTAACAATGAAATGTGATGAATGACATGAAAATAGCTTACACTCACAATAAAACTGCAGAAACAAACTAACATATGTGCTCTTTTAAACCAAAAATCTCTAGGTGGAAAGACAGTGAGACATGATGAAGAAATGTAGAAAAGGAAATGGGAAATGCTGAACAGGAAATGAAGAAAAACTTGGAACAATTCTTAGATGACTTCTTCTTCTTCTTCGTTCGCATTGTCTGTCTATACCTGCAGTCCTGTCTCTTGGATAAATTTCACTGTTTTTTGTAATTCATGTATGGAACCGTAGAGCTTATCTTCTTTAGTGGTTTCACTGGGCCAGTAATTATCTCTCAGTGTTTCATAGTTGGTGCAGTTCTGGAGGATATGTTCCACAGTTTGGGGCACCTGGGCACATGTACATAGATTAGTTGTACCAAACTTAAACTTTGTATACATATGACTTCGGAGTCGGGTGTGTCCTGTTCGGAGACGGTGACTTGTTCCTTTCTGTTTAGCATGTGACAGTCATCATGTGGTGGTGTCTGTGGCTTCCTGTAGGTTTTTATCGTGCTTTTCTTCTGATTATAGGTGATTGGTATGTCTGGTTGCTCCATTTCAGTGCCCTCTTTGGCCAGATGGTCAGCTTTCTCATTGCCTGGTATCCCACAGTGGGAGGGAATCCATTGCAAAGTGACTCCATGTTGTAAGCCAATTTCTGACAAGGCATCCTTAAGGTCTGGTAGTTTGTTGCACTGAAGAGCTTCCAGTACTGATCTTGCATCTGTGAGAATTACTGCAGGACATGTATCAATTCTGGAGTCTGATAGTTTTTCAACTGCAGCAATAATTGCCCTAACTTCTGCATCAAAGTTGTTGCAGTATTTTCCAGTGGGTATGGAAATCTGGTGTTGTTTGGATATTCAATATGTGCTCCTGCCCCTCCATTCTTTATGGCATTGTGTGCAGATCCGTCTGTATACACACGTATCCAGGTGTCACATGGATATTTGTCATCTAGCACACTAAGTGTGGCTGTTGACCTTACAAGACTGCTCTGCATCTCACCATTCTGCACACCTTTCACTTCAGTCTGAATAGTTATTTGTGTATAATCTGCTTCTTTCCATGGTGTATGCTCTGGTACAGATGATAATGGAGTGACTACAGTTGGAAGGTCAGGTATCAGCTTACGCATACGCTTGGCCTGGTGAATGAAGCTGCTTCTTTTAAGCCGGCTTACTGCCAAGTTATTGAATCTCTCCTTCAGGGGATGGCTTACAGAGCTAAGGAATTTCTCTCCCATGGTCATGACCTTTGTGTCTCTACGTTCCTTTAGCGCTTGAACACCAACTATTTCTGCATTTCTACTATTGGTGTGGACCTCATGGCACCTGTGATAATCCGTAGTGACTGATTTTGAACCTTGTCTAGATTATGCATTGTAGTTTTTGATGCTGTGCACCAAGATGTTGAGCCATATTCTAAATGTGGTAGAATACTTTGCTGATATACATTCTTGAGGATTCTTTCACTAGATCCCCATGTGGTTCCACTTAATTTTCTTAATATGGCTAGTTTTCTTCTGGCTTTTGCTTCTGCACTGTTGATGTGTTGCTTCCAAGTCAGTTTTGAGTCAAGAGTCACTCCTAAGTAAGTGGGTTGGTTGTCCATCCTTAAGGATATTTCATTTACAAAGATCTTACCTGCTTTCTGTTTAGATGAGCGAGTGAACAGAGTGGTGCTTGATTTCTCTGTGTTGATACTTAGACACCATTTGTTTGTCCATGATGTCAAGATGTCTGCTGCTCTTTGGAGTCTCTGTGTAGCAACTGTCGCATATTCATCTGTACACCACATGACCAGATCATCTGCATACAGTGTCGCTTTGATTCCATAGGGAAGTTCCTTGACCAGGTCATTAATGAATACAAGGAATAGTGTAGGCGAAAGGACTCCTCCTTTGTGGTACACCGTGTCGCAGAAGTACTTTCTGGCTTTTGTGACCATCCATTACTACTCTAGCTCTTCTATTGTGTAAATAGGACTTTATCCAGTTGTACAGTCTTCCATTCACATTGCAGTTTCTTAGTTTCCACAGCAGACCTTTTTTCCATACTTTATCAAAGGCTTTCTTTAGGTCTATCCATGCTGCTAGTACAAGGTTTTTTCTCTTGGAATGCATCCTCAATCTCTTGAGAGGGAAAAGTCACTTGATCTTCTGTACTGTAGTACTGCCTAAATCCTGCTTGTTGTGGAACGAGGTTTTCACTTTCTAGGTACCATTTTAGCCTCAGGTCAATGATGCGTTCCATCGTTTTGCATAGGCAGCTAGTGAGACTGATTGGCCTGTAGCTGGAGGCAGTATCACTGTTTTTCCCTGGCTTTAGCAGTGGTACCATGCTTGCTTCCTTCCAGATTTGAGGTAACTTACCTGTGCTCCAGCACATATTGAAAATATCCAACAACTTTCCCATTGCTGCCATTCCCAGGTTCTTGATCATTTCACTGTCTTAGATGACTGACCCCCAGAATAAATCCAGACTGAAAAAATTCATCAATTCTTTAAACCTTCCTGCTGTTAAATAAGAATCTTGTTGTGTACTGGTCATATTCCTGATACAGAACACAGAAGTGTTGGCAGGATCAGCTTACAGATCTCTAGAAATGATCATCACGCTATGCATGGTTATAGTTCTATTGCAATCTGCAGATTTATCAGTAATTTTTTTTTCTCTCACAATCTGTTGATTTATCATTAATTTTCTTCTTACAATCTGTTGATTTATCACTAATTTTCTTTTCTCTTACAATTTATTGATTTATCAGTAACTTCATTAGTCTGTAGTTCTCCCAGACCTATGCTATGCTTCTATGACCAGAGATGAATGGACAATGAAGGCTCACCTGCTAACTCTATGTGAGATACCATCCTCTACACAGCTAATGCTGGTCTTCTGGTCCCCGACATCCACCACACAAGCAACAGTTATACCAGAGCCATAGGTTGCACACACAGATTCCTGTAACATTGAACAGCAGAGTCAGGAGAGAGATGAGGGCTGAGTGACTAACCTAGACACTGCTATAAGGGTTACATAGAGAGATGAAACTGATCAAAGCCCCTTCTACTTCCACTTGGTTCTCCTGTTGAGATTTCAGACACACCATTAATGAAGGAATGGTACAGATAACTTTTTCTTCTCTAAGAGTTTAAGAAAGTCTCTGTAGTATACTCTGAGGTAAAGATAGTCTCTGTAGCACACTCTGAGGTAAAGATAGTCTCTGTAGCACACTCTGAGGTAAAGATAGTCTCTGTAGCATACTCTAAGGTAAAGATAGTCTCTGTAGCATACTCTAAGGTAAAGATAGTCTCTGTAGCATACTCTGAGGTAAAGATAGTCTCTGTAGCACACTCTGAGGTAAAGATAGTCTCTGTAGCATACTCTAAGGTAAAGATAGTCTCTGTAGCACACTCTGAGGTAAAGATAGTCTCTGTAGCACACTCTGAGGTAAAGACAGTCTCTGTAGCATACTCTAGGGTAAAGATAGTCTCTGTAGCATACTCTAGGGTAAAGATAGTCTCTGTAGCATACTCTAGGGTAAAGACAGTCTCTGTAGCATACTCTAGGGTAAAGATAGCCTCTGCAGCACACTCTGAGGTAAAGATAGTCTCTGTAGCACACTTTGAGGTAAAAATAGTCTCTGTAGCACACTCTGAGGTAAAGATAGTCTCTGTAGCATACTCTGAAGTAAAGATAGTCTCTATAGCACACTCTGAGGTAAAGATAGTCTCTGTAGCACACTCTGAGGTAAAGATAGTCTCTGTAGTAAACTCTGAGGTAGATAGTCTCTGTAGCACACTCTAAGGTAAAGATAGTCTCTGTAGCACACTCTGAGATAAAGACAGTCTATGTAGCATACTCTAAGGTAAAGACAGCCTGTAGCACACTCTGAAGTAAAGGTAGTCTCTGTTGCACACTGAGCAAAGAAAATCTTTGTAGCACACTCTGAGCAAAGATAATCTTTGTAGCACACTCTGAGCTAAAGATAGTCTTTAGCACACTCTGAGGTAAAAATAGTCTCTGCAGCACACTATAAGAGGTAAAAATAGTCTCTGTAGCACACTATAAGAGGTAAAAATAGTCTCTGTAGCACACTATAAGAGGTAAACAAAGTCTCTATAGCACTCTCTCTCTCTGTGAGTTAAAGAAAGTCATTATAGCACAATCTCTAGTTAGTTAGGAAGGTCCATCATCCATGTTCTCCAGACACATCATTTGGTCCCCCAGTCTCCTCTTCAATGTAGCTGATTACACCCATCCTGCATTGGCTGACCACCCATCTGGAGCTCTTCATTTTTTTGTCACACCATGCCTCACCCCCCCCCCCACCCCAGCTCCTTCATTCTTGACAACAACACTGATCACTTCCACAAATCTCAAACAAACACAAGTCCCTGAACTCTTCTAACTCAGACAACTCTAAACTCCCAGGACAGACAACCCCAGACTAGACTAAACAGGTTATGTCCTGAAAGTCAGAAACAAAACAAAGAAGTACATCAGGTCCAATTAAAATAGACCTTACATCTCAATACACATCAGAGCTCTCTCAAACTAGCTAAGTTAACAACTGATGAACTTAATTAAATGGAACATATGCTCACAGCACAATAGAAAATATAATCTCGACCAATATGTAGTCGGATCTAGGCTGCCATATTTGGCAAATGAAAGTATAACAACAACAGATTCTATAATCACCCCTAAACTAAACAGAAAATGGTTAAATGTAGAAGTAATTATGAAAAGAAGTATTAACACCTCTGAAAACCTTAGGAAAACTTGTCCTACATAGGATATCTGAATTCTATATACACTTTAACTCTGGAAATTTAGTCTCATAGATCTTAATTTTACACAGAAACAGCACAAAATAATTAGAATACCAAAAATATCATAAAAGCATAAACTGGATTAAAATATGGTAAGGAAATTTCCAAAAGTATATTTTTTGTGGAGACTGCCTTACAGCAGACTGTCACATCAGGCCAAAACCTGGGACCAGCGGCTGGTCCGAGTCCAGCAGTGTTTGATGCTGCTCAGAAAGGTAGATCGAAAAATGAAGCCTCGCCCTGGACTGAAAACCACATGAATGTAAGTGCGTGAAACAGAAGGAAGTTATACCTCACCCAGTTGTGTACGATTCTCTTATCTGGCTTGCTCATAGTTCTTTTACTCCACTGAAATATGACAAAATTTTATATATATAACTTCATACATCTAGAGACATCTGTGCCAAGCAGCCTCATCCACTAGATGATCTATCAATGACAGCAAAAATAATAAATGTAACACTGGACTTACACAAACACCAAGATACAGCAGGATCAACACAGCCAGCAAGCAACATTACCTGGTGCACAATCACCGCCCCAAAGCCAAGAGTGTTCAGAATAAGACTGACCATTGCCTTCACATGCTTGTGAGTGTAAACATCAGGGATTAACAGGACACATCTGTAATGCTGAAATAAAATACTGGACTTTACATTATTCTGTAACATATCTGATGTTTCTATTGTTTGATGATGCATGACAAGCTTCCACCAATAAGTGGCATCTGGCAGAACTTCTACTATTAAGAGGTATATAACAAGTTTCCATTATTCAATGACATATGACCATCTTCAGGCATTCAGAGACAAATTATAAGCTTCCATTATTCTTTAACAAAACAATCAGCTGAAGAGAAAGAAAACTGAGTTCTAGGACTTCTGCAACTGGATTAGAAAAGAAAAAAATTAAAAAATATTCACAAAGGTAAAATTCCTAAAATTATGAATTATCTCATGAAATTTAAGTAAATATAAATCATTTATTTTGAACATGAAAAGACAGAAGTTAGATAACTTTTTCTTCTGCATTGACCCTGAAACGGATGCTGACTGTGCTCTGTCACAGTCTACAGCTGGGCTGCAATACCTGCATCTTTCTGCTCAATACATCATTAGCTCCTGACACAAGCAGTCAGCCATAGGTCGCTAGCCCCTGACACAAGCAATCAACCATGGGTTACTAGCCCCTGACACAAGCAGTCAACCATGGGTTACTAGCCCCTGACACAAGCAGTCAACCATGGGTTACTAGCCCCCTGACACAAGCAATCAACCATGGGTTACCAGCCCCTGACACAAGCAATCAACCATGGGTTATTAGCCCTTGACACAAGTTTTCACCCATGGGTAATTAGCCCCTGACACAAGCTTTCAGCCATAGGTCACTAGCCCTTGACACAAGCTTCCAGCCATGGGTCACTGGCCCCTGACACAAGCTTTCAGCCATAGGTCACTAGCCCTTAACACAAGCAGTCAGCCATGGGTCACTAGCCCCTGACACAAGCTTTCAGCCATGGGTCACTAGCCCTTGACACAAGCAATCAGCCATGGGTCACTAGCCCCTGATACAGGCTTTCAGCCATGGGTCACTAGCCCTTGACACAAGCAGTCAGCCATAGGTTGCTAGCCCTTAACACAAGCAGTCAGCCATAGGTCACTAGCCCCTGACATAAGCTTTCAGCCATAGGTTGCTAGCCCTGGCACAAGCAGTCAGCCATAGGTCACTAGCCCCTGACATAAGCTTTCAGCCATAGGTTGCTAGCCCTGGCACAAGCAGTCAGCCATAGGTCACTAGCCCCTGACATAAGCTTTCAGCCATGGATCACTAGCCCTTGATACAAGCAGTCAGCCATAGGTCACTAGCCCCTGACATAAGCTTTCAGCCATGGATCACTAGCCCTTGATACAAGCAGTCAGCCATGGGTCACTAGCCCCTGACATAAGCTTTCAGCCATGGATCACTAGCCCTTGATACAAGCAGTCAGCCATGGGTCACTAGCCCCTGACACAAGCTTTCAGCCATAGGCTACTAGCCCTGGCACAAGCAGGCAGCCATAGGTCACTGACTATTATCATTAAAGAACTTGACAATCGCTACAAAACTCAAGACAAAAGAAAGCAGTCACTATAATTACGAAGAAAAAAACAACATTCATGTAAAAATCTGCCCCACATAAACAACTTTTCCCATATTGACAGCAAAAGAGAATACGAAAGAAAAAAATCCACATTACATTGATCAGATCAATAAGCCAACAACTTCAAGCTCTATATTTACAAACTCAATACCTTCAAGTCCTTTAGCGGGATCTCCATATGTTCCTGTAACACGTGTCCCCAGATGCTTTCCATGTCAGCAAGGACGGCAGTGAGAGAACCCCCGGGGCCAGGATGGACATTTAAACGCCCTCGTCTCATTGGCCAGCTCAGGCGATAATTTTCTTTTGGATGAACATATAAAGCCTGAAAGAAATGTGAGATTTCAGAAACAGAAATATACAGATTTATAAGTGACAAATCATCATTGAACATGGGGGCAACAAGGATAGCAAGGAGATTAGGTGAAGTACTACCTGCAATGAATGCTTCTGCACAAACTCCTGGTGTAGCATAAAACACAGATAAACACCTTTCACTGAGACCCATCCAGGGCCAGCAACTTCACTTTATTTCTGGATTCTTTTAATGAAATGAATTACAAATTTCATAATAAATCTCACGGACCACAAAAAAAAAAAAGGCTGTGTGGGCTGTCAGTTAGATAACCTTGATATAGAACATGATGTGGTCTTTAGAAGTGGTACAAAACATGGTATGATCTTTTTATACTTATTAAACTGAAGAGAAGAAAAAGGTTAATGGAGATGTGTATTATAATTCCTCAGTTTGGTCTTTAAAAAAGTGCTACACTTGTACAAAGTCATAACAAGCGTCATCTCCAGATAACAATAGAGTGCTAGCACTTGTACAAAGTCATAACAAAGCTCATCTCCAGATAACAAAAGAGTGCTAGCATCTGTACAAACTTATAACAAATCTCACCTCCAGATAAGATTGCTAGCACTTGTACAAAGTCATAACAAACCTCTTCTCCGATGAAATATTCTGGCTTCTTATCAACATCTGTCCATGTGGGTGATTCTGATGATTCTAATTTCTCACTAGGGACTTGAGAGTTGAAAGCCATCAGCTGTTGTATGAAAATCAAATAAAACAGCAACACATAAACAACATACGGCATATCTGATCAACCAGTGCTCAGATTTCAGCTTGGAAATAATGAAACTTATCATACTGAAACAAAACAATAGGTCTTGCTCATGGATCTCCCTTAGAAAAGCTCTAGCTAGTGATGATCTGGTGAAGAACCTGTGATAACGGTCCTCCTCTTACTTTCCAGAGATGACCTAAGAAGTCTGCTTCTAAGAAAGCTCCACCATGAGCCAGATATCAATCTTTAACTCTGTCATCTTGGCCCTTATGTAAATGATAATACCCACAATATAAATCAAAACACATATTGCAAATAAACAGACAAGAAAGTAAAAAGTTCAGCTAGAAGGGATAAAAGAGAATACATAGACAATATGCCAAAAGAGGCAGAGAAAGCAACAAAAACAGGAGACAGCAAAACTTTATATAACATACAAAAGAGGCTGACAGGTACTATTACATCTAAAGAAAGACCAATTCTTGGCAAAACTGGAACACTATTAACATCAAGTAAAGACCAAAAGCAAAGATGGGCTGAACACTTCCAAGAAATACTTAATCGACCACACCCAAAAGAATTGATAAACCTTGAAACCAACTTACCAACCCCATAACTAAATATCAACCTAGATGAAATTACATTGCATGAAATTGAAACAGCAGTGAATTTAATGGCTAACAACAAAACTACAGGTGAAGATGAAATAACACCTGAAATGTTAAAAGCTATCAATAGTGACAACATGAGACAACTATAGAGAATATTTAATAAGATTTGGAAAGAAGAAAAGGTCCCTTCTAAATGGAAAAAAAGGAATCATTGTTAAAATACCAAAAAAGGCAACCTTAGTAACTGTAACAATTGGAGAGAAGTAACCTCAATATCAGTTGTGTCAAAAGTATTTTGCAAGGTTATTTTTAATAAAGATATAGTGGATACCACAATGAGAGAAGAACAAGCAGGATTTCGAAAAGGGAGAAGCTGTCTCAACCAGATATTTCTCTCTCTCTCTCTCTGATCCTTAAGTGCCCAGGGCACATGGGGCTTCTGCAAGGGTTTTCCACAAATGCCTGTCCTTCGCCTTTTTTTCTACTCTTGCCCAGGTGAGCCCTCTATTGCTCAACATCCTTTCTGTTGTTCTTCTCCATGTCTCTTTTGGTCTACCCTTACTTCTGCTCCCCTGTGGTGTCTATCTTAGTGCTGTTTTTGGTAGTGAGTTGTCAGTCATTCGGAGCACATGTCCCAACCATCGCCAGCGTCTTTCCTCAATAATTGTTGTCAGTGGTTTCATCTGCATTTCTGCTAATAAGATGTTATTTCTTATGGTGTTTGGCCAAAATATTTTTCTAATTCTTCGTAAACATTTAGTCTGGAAAGAATTCAACTTGTTTTCTATGGTTTTGGTGATTTTCCAGCATTCACTTCCATAGAGTAGTACACTTAGAACATTACTCTTAAATATCCTGATTTTCATATTTATGCTTAGTTTTTTGGATTTCCATATAGTCTGCAGCATTGCAAAAGCCTGGTTTGCTCTAGTAAGTCTGCTGTTGATGTCCTCTGTGCTGTCTCCATTTTCTACTACTCTGCTGCCAAGGTATACAAATTCATTGACCTCCTCCACTAACTTATCTACTCTGAGTACATTTCTGTTGTTCACATTTTGCTTCATTAACTTTGCCTTTCCTACGTTGATCTTTAGTCCTAAGTTGTTTGCATTCTGAGTTAGCTTGTTTGTTTTATCTTGCATATCTTTGTGACTGCTTGATAACAGACAAATGTCGTCCGCAAAGTCAAGGTCTTCCAGCACTGTGTCAAGGGTCTATTGTAATCCTCTGCGTTTGTCTTATGTTGCCTCCTTCATTAACCAGTCTACTGCCAAGATAAATAATGTTGGTGATAGTACACATCCCTGTTTCACTCCTGTTTGTACCCTAAAGCTACTGGAGGTATGTTCTCCACAGATCACTTTGCACTGAAAACCCTCGTATAGGGCTTTGATTACATTAACTATTTTATGGGGGAGGCCATGCCATCTTAGGATTTTCCACAGTGCATCTCTGTTGACACTGTCAAAGGCTTTCTCAAAATCTATGAATAATGCATATGTTGTGCTATGCCACTCATTTGCCCGTTATAATATTTGTCTAAGTACAAATATGTGGTCTATGCATGATCTTCCTTTCCTAAATCCTGCCTGCTCTTTCCGAAGTTTTTCCTCAAGTGTTGGTACAATTCTGTTGATGATTATTCTGCAAAATACTTTACTGGTGAGTGGCAGTAGGGTAATGCCTCTCCAGTTCCCGCAATCTCTGAGGTCACCCTTCTTTGGTAGTTTTACTATAAACCCAGTTTTCCACTCCTCTGGAGCTTTTTCTAGATCCCAAATTTGTTGTAATATCCGGCAAAGTTGTTTTGGTGTTTCTGTTTCTTCTGCTTTCAACATCTCAGCAGTCACTTCATCTTCACCTGGTGCCCTGTCTGGTTTTAGCTTCTTTATCGCCTCCTTTACTTCATTTATTGTTATTGGTCCTGTATTGATGTTTAGTTCCGTTTTTGCTTCAGATATGACTACTGTTTGTGCTGCTTGTGTTCTGTTTAGTAGGGTGTTAAAGTGTTCCCTGCATCTTTCAATTTTTTCTTTCTCCACTGACCAGTTGTCCATTTTGTGTTCTCACTGCACTCTCACATCTTGTGTTGAAGTTACCTGTCATCTGCTTTGTGATTTTATATATGGTTTTCATGTCATTTGTATATGCTGCTTTCTCTGCTGTTTCTGCTAAGTTGTCATAATACTGACGTTTATCTTGACGGCATGATTCCTTCACTTCTTTGTCTTTTTGTGCATAATTACTTAAAACTCGTTCTTTAAGCCGTTGTGATTTGGTGTTCAGTAATTTTTTCTTGATTTCTTTTCTTTGCTCTATCTTTTCCCATGTGGTCTTGCTTATCCATTCCTCTTTTCTCCTTTTCCGATATCCCAGCACCTCTTTTGCTGTTTCCTGTAGTGTTTTATTGAACTCTAATATGGACATTTCTGCTTTGTCTTGTAGGACACTGAAGCGGTTCTTAAGTACTATTGAGAATTCATTTCTTGTTTGCTGGTCTATCAGTTTTCTTGTATCAAAATGTATCTTTCTGTGTTCTCCGATTTTGGCTTTCCTTAATTTTAGTTTTATTTTTGCTACCAGAAGGTTGTGATCACTTCCTACATCTGCTCCTTTCCTTGCTCGCACATCTTGTAGTGACCGTTTCCACTTGTTGTTTATTAGTATGTGATCGATTTGGTTTTCTGTGGTTTTATCTGGTGACCTCCAAGTTACCTTATGGATGTTTTTATGTTGGAAAATTGTCCCTCCGATGGTCATCATGTTTTCTTCACAGAAACTGCACAGTCTTTCTCCATTTTCATTTATTTCTCCGATTCCTTCTCTTCCCATGATTCTTCTTCTATCTTCGTTTCCTTCACCTACTTTTGCATTGAAGTCACCCAAGATGAATAGCATATCATGCTTGGGTATTGTTTCTACTGTTGCTTGGAGGCTGTTGTAAAAATCTTCTTTTAATTCCTCTTCAGCTGCTTCTGTTGGTGCATAACAAACTATAATAGACAGCTTCGTGAATCTTGAGTTGAACCGTGCATATAATAATCTCTCATTTATTGGGGTCCATTTCAGCAATGCTCTTTATGCTTCTTTTGTTATAATCAATGCTACTCCTCCTTCATGAAGATCTTCTTTACCTGACCATATTATTGTATCTTCTGTGTGCTCTGTTGTTAATTTCCTTCTGCCTTGTCCTGTCCATCTTGCTTCTTGTATTCCTAGTATGTCTAGTTTGTATCTGTGCATTTCCTTGATGGTTTGTGCTAGTTTTCCAGTCTGGTTTAGTGTTCTTACATTCCAGCTGCCTATTTGCATCTTGTGTTTAGGTTCCAGGAGGTCTGCAGTCGGGCTGGGGACTTCCAGTGGCTGGCTTTCATCCACAACCTTCATGGGCTCAGTTTCCTGATACGCATTTCTCCTTCCACCTACATTTGTTTTTTCCCTTGCTTCCATTTCTGTAGCAGTCTGATAGTTTTTTTACCAGATAGGGTTGCTGGCCCTATGCTGAACCCTCCTTAGTCGCCTTTTACGATCATGCGTGGTAGGGTACAGTGGTCCTATTCTTTGCAGACCCCGGGTACCACATGGGGGCAACCAGATATTTACTCTAAGAATAATACTTGAAGAACATATTGAAAAGTAGAAACCATTAATACTGAACTTCATAGACTTTAAAAGGCATTTGATAGCATATGCAGAGAATCATTATGGAGAATTTTAAGTCTATATGGAATACCATCTAAAATTGTCAAAATCATTAAGGACCTCTACAAGTCAAAACAGAAGAAGGGATGAGCAAATGGTTCCAGATTTAAACAGGTGTGAAACAAGGATGTATACTGTCTCCTTTGCTTTTTGGAATTGCAATAGACTTCATAATGAAAAAATGCTGCACAGGTAACACAGGCATTGACTGGGTACACGGGACCCACATAGAAGATCTTGATTTTGCTGGTGACATAACTCTTATCAGTAACAATGTGAATTCCATGCAAGAAAAAACAGACAGCCTGCCTTCACTGGCTAGCAAAATAGGACTTGAAATTAACAAGGACAAAACAAAAATAATGAAAATTGCTCTCAATCAAAATGGAAAAATACACATAGAAGGGACAGATATTGAAGAAGTCAATCAATTTGCATACCTTGGCAGCTACATAGACCAGGGTGGTGACACCAGAAAGGAAGTTAGAATTAGAAATGCAAAAGCAGTATTGATCTTCAAGTGTCTTGATAACATATGGCATTCAAAAGTTATAAGTATAAAAACAAAGCTAAGACTATTCAATTCAGATGTAATATCCACCCCCATTTATGCATGCGAAAGCTGGAAAACACCTAAAGAAACAGACAAGAAGAAATTAGACTCTTTTGAAAACAAATGCCTAAGGAAAATACTCGGCATCAAGTGGAACAGACTCAAGAACAATGCAGAGATAAGACAGATGACTGAACAACAACCAGTCTCATGGGTGATCAGGAAAAGGAGATGGACATATGTTGGTCACACAATGAGAAGAAACGATCAAAGAATCCCAAAACAAGCTATCAAGTGGAACACAACAGGCTGAATAAAAAGAAGCAGACCACATGAAACTCTAAAGAGGACACTGTTAAGAGAGGCGAAATTAATAGGTATAAAATCCCTTGATGAGGTTGAAAAGCCCGCCGAAAACAGGATAAATTGGTGAACTACCTTGCGAGCCCTATGTGATGTTTAACGGCATGGGAAGGATATAAGTAATATAAGGTCACCAGCCATGTATGTAAGACTCTGAGCTTCTGTAACTTACCAGCTCTGTATGTAAGACTCTGAGCTTCTGTAACTCACCAGCCATGTATGTAAGACTCTGAGCTTCTGTAACTCACCAGCCATGTATGTAAGACTCTGAGCTTCTGTAGGTCACCAGCCCTGTATGTAAGACTCTGAGCTTCTGTAGCTCACCAGCTCTGTATGTAAGACTCTGAGCTTCTGTAGCTCACCAGCTCTGTATGTAAGACTCTGAGCTTCTGTAGCTCACCAGCTCTGTATGTAAGACTCTGAGCTTCTGTAGCTCACCAGCCATGTATGTAAGACTCTGAGCTTCTGTAGGTCACCAGCCATGTATGTAAGACTCTGAGCTTCTGTAGGTCACCAGCCATGTATGTAAGACTCTGAGCTTCTGTAGGTCACCAGCTCTGTATGTAAGACTCTGAGCTTCTGTAGGTCACCAGCTCTGTATGTAAGACTCTGAGCTTCTGTAGGTCACCAGCTCTGTATGTAAGACTCTGAGCTTCTGTAGGTCACCAGCTCTGTATGTAAGACTCTGAGCTTCTGTAGGTCACCAGCCCTGTATGTAAGACTGAGCTTTCTATAGCTCACCAGCCCTGTACATATGACTGAGCTCTATACGGATCATCAGATCTGTACACAGCTTTCCAACCAGCCTCATGTAATATGACTGAAAGAGCCAGACAACTTAGTCTCTATCTCAGCTGTATACAGAGCCCAAGCACTGCATGTGGGTGTCATCCACTTATTTTTCTGTGAACTTCAAGTTTCACCCTCATCATCTTCAGTGCAGAAAATATCAAAGCTCTGGTCTAACACATCCACTGTTTTCATATAATGATGCAGTACTTTTACAAATGCTTATAACTGTACAAAAAAGTCACCATCAGGTACACGGTCATTATGTCCTCATCTGAATTTGACTATTCCAGCATCAATATGATTTAGTATTTGACCCTTTTGTCTTAATTCCTCATATGATCATTCATTCATTCATTCATCTTTCAAGATCTTCCATTTTTTCCTTAATCTTCACATAAAGGAAGAGTTCTTAAACATCTTAATCCAATAACACCATAATGGAAAAGTTCTTAAACATCTTAATCCAACAGCATCTTTCTCTTGTTTCTTATTTCATCATTAATTATTTATCACACAATTACTTTCTTTAAATGTGCCTTCAGTTTTTACTCTGATCATGACTTGCCATTCTTTACCTGTCTTGGGGATGTCATCTGTCTATATTCCCCATTCTGCCCAGGTCTTGACAGCAAGAGCTCTTCTATAGAGGCCAGCCCTGCCCGAATCTGCTGACCTGCCTCTGAGTGCTGACAAGTACCACAATAAACTAAATGTAAACTGGTTTAACAGAAAATAAACCTGACAGTTTTAAACTGACACAAAGCACAAGATCATGACAGCCAAATACACAACAACAACAACATTTAAAACTGGACCTCTTGACACAAACCGGTTCGATTTTTACTGGGCAAAACTCTGTCAGACAAATAACAGGACTAACCCCTTGCTTCAAAGCTAGGCTGACTGGATCACCTTCCAGCAGGATCAAACAGGCAAACTTTCCCATTAGAAATGAGTGCATTAACCACTTTGCTACTGAATATTTACACAAAATTATCATGCCTGATCATTTTTAGTTATGGTACACTTGGATATGGAAAGAATGGTCTAACATTTATTCATTTATTGTTGTTGCTTTATCTACCTAGAACTGTGAGCTTGGTGTTCTTTGCAACTATGAAAGCACTGAGGCATGACTTCTTAGGACAGCTATTTTTCCAGTCCTAAGTGGAGTGTGCAATATAGGGGGTGTGCAACACCCATTTGGCAGATTCCCTGCCCCCATGGAGACTATGGTGATCCCTGGCAGATTAAGTCAGGCTAGATCTGTTACTACAGGTACCAACTGAGAAGCGGGACAGGGTCTTGGTCAGCTATGGTTCATAAAACCTGATGCCAGCATGCGAGCTATGGATTGCTACCTGTCAAATCAGGCGCATTTTCATCCCCCATTTGCTCACAAGAACTTGGCCTAAGCACTCACATGGGAGTTGAACATAATAACTCTTCAGCTAAACACACACAAATTTCACATCATTTTTTCTGTAGACAGACCAACAGCTTAGTAAATAACAATTAAATAAAAGCTACCACAAAAACTGATACTAACTGACATAAAATCAGGTCTTATAAAGAGGGAGAACTAAAATGACAGCAAAGGACCAACAAAAGTGGAAATCTCTTGCTACCAGCAGCCTTGTGTGTTTTGAGCACTAAAAGGATAAGGGAGAGAGAGATACATATAAAAAGCAATTCTGCAGAGTGGTTCTGTATCATCTGAATCACTGAACAAAACTAAAAACATTACATTCTAAATGTAATGAGATTAGACAGACACATACATTGTCTTGCTGCTCTTGTAGTTAATTATATTAATAAAGCATTGGCGGAATCAATCATAGGAAAAGCTGTTCAAGAAATGGATGCTCGGTGACTTCGATAAGTTGCCAATATCTATCTGCTTCAAATCTGCCTTGGAAGACAAAAACAACCTCTCTGGGGCAAGCTACCATGCCCTCTCAACATCCCAAGCAGAAACAGCTGTAAATATTACACAACTTTTATTATAACATTATAACAATACATACATACACTACACTCAGGGCGCAGGAGCATGTAGTCATTAGGCAGGCGCTTATCTGGGTTAGGACACTTTCTTGCTATGCAGTGTGGGACAGTTATTGGGAAGGCATCAGATGAACGACCTACTCTAAGGTTGACTGACCCTGGCTGGATAACGATGATGGTCTGTGCCTGGATTGGATGCTGGTGAAGGAAAAAAAAAATCACGCTATTCACATTAATGAAGTAAGGAATGAAAAGAAAATATGTACATAACACCAACTTTCTGGCTCCACATGTTATTAACAATCCAGCTAGCAAAAGCATAAAAGCAGCATTGACCTTCAAGAATCTTCAGAACATATGGCATTCAAAAGTTATAAGCACAAAAACCAAGTTAACATTATTCAATTTAAATGTAATATCCACCCTCATTTATGCATGTGAAAGCTGGAAAACAACTAAAGAAATAGACAATAAATTAGATTCTTTTGAAAACAAATGCCTAAGGAAAATACTCTGCATCAAGTGAAACGAATTTAAGAACAATGCAGAGATAAGACAGATGACTGAACAACAACCAGTCTCATTGGTGATCAGGAAAAGGAGATGGACATATGTTGGCCACTTGATGAGAAGAAATGATCAGAGAATCCCAAAACAAGCTATCATGTGAAACACAACAGGCCAAAGAAAAAGAGGCAGACCGCGTGAAACTCTAAAGAGGACATTGTTAAGAGAGGCCAGATTAATAGGCATAAAATCCTTTGATGAGGTTGAACGACTCGCCGAAGACAGGAAAAATTGGCGAACTACCTTGCGAGCCCTATGTGATGTTTAACACCACGGGAATGGTACAAGATAAGATATCTAAAGCATGAGATTCGTAAATATTTGCTAATAAAGAAATTGTTGTCAAACAGCTGTGGTGAAATGTTATTATTTTAATAAATTCTTACATCAGTCACTGGATCCGGCGTGATGGGAAACAATGGCTTTCTTCCACCAGTTGGGGGCATTTTGTCGTTCTATTCTATAACAGAACAACAGATTTATCGTCTGCGGCGAACTTGTACCGGATATCGTGAAACGTCATCACTTTTTGTGTGGATGAACTTGAATTGTTACAAAGCAATTGGAACAAAATTTAAGCGGTCCAAATTGCGACTATTCGCTTTCTTTCTTTCTTTTTTCTTTATTTCTTTTTTAACTAAATAAATGCACCTCGGTAAACTCAGAAAGACATTTACGACTCTTCTTGTTGAGACAATGCAAAGCTGGTTCGAATGCCACGTAGAATGACGAAGAATCATCATTTCCATGAGGA
The DNA here is from genome assembly GCA_009760885.1 of Achatina immaculata. Lineage (NCBI taxonomy): Eukaryota > Metazoa > Mollusca > Gastropoda > Stylommatophora > Achatinidae > Lissachatina > Lissachatina immaculata. The sequence goes on along the minus strand of CM019716.1, from coordinate 32,659,284 downwards.
GTTGGGGTTGATAAAGGGAAGACGCATCAAAAGAGGCAGAAACAATTTTTTTTAATAAATAGGAAACAACGAGGCTTTCGTACGAAAGAAACGAGGTCGTGACACAGATTTTCCGTAGCTTAGGTTCAGTCTCTCTAGCAGGTATCAATTTTTTTTTAGACAAACTCTTTCCGGGTGTCACGATCCTTCGTGTCGGCTGAACAAGTACTAATGACTTAGCTTTCAAAATAACTTTTTTTGAGGTGGGAGGGGGGGGGTCTAAGATGGCTCACCTCGCTGTTCTCTTGTGGCTAGACGGCTGCCTGTCCTACCGGAGTCCGTGTTCTAATCCCAGGTAATTCTCTTGTGGTTTTTCTTTCTCTCGCGACACACAAAAGTGCTTTGTCTACAAAAGCGGCAGATCCTGGGTGGGTGAGGCGGAGGATACAATAAAGTAAATTTGCAGTCTAGATGAAGTGCCCAAAGGTGATGACTGATTACAGGTACAGAACCGACCTCTGCTAACAAATGTTATTATACAGAAGACACAAGGAGGAGTTGAACTTTGGGTTCAAGATCTCATCCAGCATCAGTGCATATTTGTAGAATGTCTGGAATAGAGTGAAAGATGTATGATAAAGGTCAGAATGTCAGACGGGCCTGCGTGCCCAATTCTTAACCCTTTTGAAATAAAGATCAATCAATCAATCACTGTGGGTCTCCAGCAGAAGTGGTTGGGGTTTTGTGGTCTACCTAAATGGAAGAGTAGTGGCACAGGGTTCGAGAGCCTTCGAAGTCATTTCAAACATGTGAATGGAAACTGAGGCTGTGTCGGCCGGAGTGGAATGGTTAGTTGCTCATGATGTGGTTAATGGCGTCATTGTGATGGATTCACAAAGTATGCTTCGAAAGACTGAAAAGAATTTGCTTCGAAAAGAACGGCTTCACATGTTAAAGCCAGTCGACTGTGACAAGCCTAACGTGACTTTACTGTCCGGCACACGGGAGTGCACTGCAGTGATGTGGCAGACAGACTTGCTGGACAGGAAAAATAAATGACAGACTGACAGTGGACAAGGGGGGATATTGCTAAGGCTGTACTGGACAGGCTGCAGGAGAATGAAGAGAGGGAATGGAAGAACAATGTAGCTGTGAAGAGACTGCTGGAGCTAGGACACATTAAAGGTGCTAGCATAAAATCCGAACTGCGTGGCAGAAAACGCTTCGTAAACAACCAACATTTGACAGGAACTATTAGCACACACTCTTGGATGGATCCTGCAGCACGCGGCGGAGCATGTGGGGTTGTTCAGGCGGTGAAGGCACCTGTCCGATGAGGCAATCAGCGACCCATAACTGATTTGCTAGCGTCAAGGTTAGCGAACCATGGCTGACCAAGACCCTGTCCCACCTTTCCGTGGTACCCCCAGTAACAGGCTTAGCCTGACTAACGTGGCAGGGATCCCCATAGTCCCCATGGTGGTGGAGTCTACTAAATAAGCATTGCACACCTCCTGTTTTTTTAGCTGTACTTCGGGACTGAAAAAAATAGCTGCCATAACCCGCTCCCGCGCCGATACGATGCAGCGCCTGAACACCTCCACAGCATCGGCTGCAAAGAACAACAGCTCGCAGTTACAGAGAGTTCTGAAAAGTAAAAGTACAAGAATATGGCATTGTCCCGAATGCAGTGAAGCCGGAGTCTCAGTTTTGAACTTTGATGCCACGTATTTTTGCCATTAGTTCTTACGCCCTTGTGTCTGAGACTGCTATATCTGGGGGCTGCCTCCAGCGACAAGAAGTTGGGATTTCGTTGTGACTTTTCCTGTGGTCTAGTACTAGTGCTTACATGGCTGAAAAGAACTGTAAAACTAGGTTTCCATAAGGGGTTCGTCACAGAGGGGACTGACCCTTTATAATAAACGAACAAACAAACTTATATACTGCTAAAAAAAAACAAAAACGCAACACGACTGTAGTCGTAACGGACAATAAATTTAAAACGTATATAAACATTTTATTTGACGGAATTAATGTTTCAGTCTTGGCATGATGAAAATTTAAGACTTTAACAATGAAATGATGTTCATTAAATTTGGTTTGGGGATTTATTCTTTGCGATTGAGGCCTCCGTTTCAGTAATGTGTATGACATCCTCTGGCCTGTATCAGATAATGACATCTCCTTGACATGGATCCGATTAGCCGTTGGATCTGTTGTTGTAGGATGGCTTCCCACTCTTCCTGCAGTGCAAGAGGCAACTGTCAGAGATTGGTTGGCGCCATGTCTCGCTGGCGGACTTGTCTGTTGAATTCATCCGTAAGTGTTATATTGGATTCAAGTCTGATGACAGGGAATGGTCTGGACGTTGTTGTCAGCGAGGAACTGGGTGGTGAGTTGTGCCACATGAGGTCGAACATTATCCTGTTGAAAAATCGCCCCTGGTACAGCCAGAAGTGGAAGGACGTGGTGATGAAGACGTATCGTTGGGCATTCAGGCGTCCTCCAATTTGCACCAGGTCACTTCTTCCCATTAATTTGCTCGTCCCCCACATCAGTGCACCTCCACCACCAGGTGGAGGAGACTCATCCATGTCGTTCTGGGCGTAACGCTCATTGAATCTGCAGTAAACTCTTCTCCGTCTATCGTGTCGTTGGAGCAGAAAGAATGATTCATAACTAAACCAAACCCTTCTCCAATCATTCGCAACAGTCCACTGACGATACTGCTTCGCCCACTGCAGTCGGTTCTGGCGATGCCGGTCCGTAATAACAGGTTCTCTGTAGGGTCCTCTAGCCCAAAGACCAGCGTCGTGCAGCCGGCTCCTGGCCGTTTGATTTGAAATAAAACTAGCTGTTGTCATTGATTAGACTGTTGAGGACGCAGTTGCAAATCGATTCCTGAGGTGACGCAGCCGTATGAAGCGATCTTTGGTAGGAGTTGTGACTATGGGTCTTCCACTGCGTGGCCGGTCTGTAACTGAGGCGATTGATGGTGCTTCTCATTCATTCATTTGCATGCCCCTTGCGGAACTTTACCTCCCTGACAGTGCTCATGTAAGCCTCTCGGTTCTGAGCAAGATGACCTGCTGCTGATGCATCCATTTGCAGATCATCAACGATGTCTTGCAGCCATCTTCGCCTTAGTCTTTCTCTCTTTCTTTTTCTCATTATGTACCCTTCCACGACGGTTTTCTCTAGATTATCATGACGTTTAATGTGTCCAAAATATTTAAGTTTTCTCTCTTTAATCTTCTTTACTAGCTAGCCTTTTTCAATATTAAGTTCTTGTAGTATGGATGTATTTGTTCTTTTTTTGTGTCCATGATATTTGAAGAACCCCTCTGTAGCATTTACATTCAAAGGCATTTATGTGTTTTTCAGCTGTTTTGTTAAGTGTCCAGGTCTCACAGGCATATGTTGCGATGGGAAAGATGCATGCCCTTAAAAATCTTATTTTTGTAGTTCTGTCTGTTCCTCTCCACAGATTCTTTAGTTGTTTTACTTTCTGAAGAGCGATAGATGTTCTCCGTTTAATTTCCCTCATTGTATCTCCATTATTAGTTAGTAGTGATCCAAGATATTCAAAACTCTACACTTCTTCCAGTTTTTCCTCATCGATACATATATCAGCTGCCTTGTTTGTTTTGTCAGTTGTCATCAATTTAGTTTTCTTCGCATTAAGATAGTGTCATCAGCATATCTAATCTCTGGTATTTCATAACCTCCAACTGTTATGGCATCGTAATATCCTTTGTCTACATTTTCTCTAACATTCCTCATTATATTTTCAGTATACAAGTTAAATAAGTAAGGCGACAATATGCACTCCTGATGGACCCCTTGTTTTATGTCAAACCAAGTTGTTGTTTCACCATTTATTCTTACTGCTGCTTGTTGGTCTAGATAAAGCAGTGATGTTAATTGTATCAAATGTGTTTGGAAATCTCATTTTTTCCATTATTTCTCAAAGTTTCTGGTGTTGTACACAATCAAATTCCTTTTAGTAGTCTATAAAAGATAAATATAGATTCACATTAAACTCTCACGAGCCCCCTTTTCCATTACTTTTGTTTCAGATTTTCTGTCAAAATTTGTTCCCCTAGCACTGACTGTGTGCTAGATATAATGAAGTGGGTGTGACAGCCACATGCGGAGCTGTTTCTGTCATGCATGAGAACCTTGAGGAACTCAGAAGCACAAAGAAAATAATACCAAGTGCAGTAAATGAACACTCCATTCATTTTATTTCTCTATGTTTAGTGGATTTCTTTTTTTTTTGTGTCTGTTTCTTGATTATTTTTTTGTGTGATCTGTCACTGATTCTTACAGCTCCTCCTTTCTCAATAAAGAAACCCATGTTTATATTTTTGTAACTAATTTTGTTTTGTTTTTTTTCTCATTTGATATAAACAAATGTATAACCCCACATAAATGGAACTAATTTGTATATAAACATTTGTTCAACTGTATCACATTGTCAGTGTGTGCTGTTGCATATCATGCTGCATGCTTGAAAATGTCATGCTTTTCTGATTTTCACTGTCAAGAAGAAAGAAATAAGCCTACAAGTTCATGATAACATCCCAAGCAAGTGTGCCAGAATTTGAACTTAAGCTGATTAATCTGCCTAGACCACTATTCTTTCTTCGTGTAATTAAACAACTAATACTTGGGAGGACATACATAGAGTCTACTGATCAAATATGAGCAAAAAGACCCAGACACAAAATATGAACATTTATTAACACATATCTCAAGCATTTATTTATGTGACATACACCAAGCAAATAAGAAACAAGGTATTTACAAAAGAAATGTAATCATGACTGATCTTTTTATGCCCAGAACAAATAGTTTGAACTCATCATATGTCAGTTATTTTAAAATTATTATATGAATATCAATAATAAATTCTGAAATTGTCTAAGCCACATAATAATGGCATAAAATATTTATTTAGCCATGCAGATTAGTTTTGTAATGCTGAATATCGTAAATATAAAAGTGTTTAAAGAACTCTCACACCATAATAATTATTGCTTCAGACAAAATTTGTATTAAAGGTGTCCTGCTACCTGCTGCCTGTTAATAGTTTCTTGTTACAACCAAGCACAGCCATGAGGTCTGTGCAGAAAGTCCTTTGTGCTTTTTTCTCAATATCAGCTTTTACTATATTCTTTTCTAAACAATTGTACATGGGTTTTTAAAACTAAGCTCAATCCTTATCATATCTTTAGACCTTACTCAGAGATGTATAAGACAAAGAGAAAAACTCTCCACTCTACCCAATCTTTGGCCACTGTTTTTTAATTGTCTTTTCTACATTTGAAAACCCTGTCTGAAAATCTAAAGTCATACACACATAATGAACCTTCTCAACAGTTGTTATGTATAATACATTTTTTTTCTTTCCATTACTTTATCTTACTTCAAGCCATACTTGCCTCCTTCCTCAAAGCTTCCGTAGCTCTCTGTTAACTAATTTGTAGATCCAAACACAGGCAAACTTCTGCAGCATTCAACAGGTGTGTGTGTGTGTGTGCTGTGTGTGTGTGTGTGCGCGCGCATACCAAAAGTCATGAGAAAAAATTTTTTAAAAATCATAATTTATAGATAGAGAAAACATAAATGTATCACCTTAATCTGCATCCTGTTCTTCATTTTTTAACATAATCTCCATTTCTCTGCACACATTTTTCCCATCGCTCTGCAAGTTTGAAAACATCCTCCAGGTAGAATTCCGTTCCAGCTGACCTACGGCACAGACGCACTGCTTTCTGGACATTCTCTCCTGTGTGACCCAGCTGGCACAAACTTTTCTACAGACTAGGGTTTCAATCATTTCCTGTACTGCAGTGTGTCCTATATCAAGATTTACAGTGATTTCAGATGCTGTGACATGTCTGTTTTCTTTAATGATGTTGTCAACCCTTTCTACCTTGCGTTAAATGGAGGCAGTTTGAGGGCGACCGCTGCAAGGCATATCTTGGATGCATATGTTTCCATCTTTGAAATGTTTCACCTCCTAACACTGCTAGCACCCATACACACATCTCCATAAGCAAGCTGAAGTCTTTGGTGAATTTCAGCACCAGGAATTTCCTCTTTAATGAGGAGCTCAATAACAGCATGTTAGCGAAATGAAACTTCAACACTCGCCATTTTGTTTATGCTGAGTGTGGTGATGTGACACATGATGGTGATGTCATGTGACACATGATGGTGACGTCATGTGACCTCCGCCTGAAGTGCAAAAAAAAGCAGATTATGGTGATACATTTATATTTTCTCTATCTATAAATTCTGATTTTTAAAAAATTTTTGCTCACAACTTTCGGTATGACCCTCGTGTGTGTGTATATATATATTGCAATGTATGTAAAGACATAAATATGAGGTATGGGCTCACCTAGGCAAGAGCAGAAAAAAAGGTGAAGGACAGGCATTTGTGGAAAACCCTTGCAGAAGCCCTATGTGCCCTGGGCACTTAAGGTTCAGAGAGAGAGAGAGATGGGTTAGAAAAATGGTGGAATCTCCTAATCAATGTCCAATACAGGAAGACTTACAGCTTCCCTCAAATACAATGACTTCTCTTTCAGTTGGCATCAAATATTCTAGATTATCACCTGCTACAATTGTTTCGGTCTAATAAATTTTTTTTTTAAATGACCTCTAGCAAACATATTCAGTGAAGTTAGCATTTGAGCTTTGTTTGACATAGAATAATGACTGATGACAACACATGTCAGAAGTCTTCACAAAGACCTCATGACAAGAAATGTCACAATTCTTCACAAAGACCCCATGACAAGAAATGTCACAATTCTTCACAAAGACCCCATGACAAGAAATGTCACAAGGACCCCATGACAAGAAATGTCACAAGTCTTCACAAGACAACATTCTCCTTGAAACAAGTACACTATAATCAATAAATAATAAAACAACATTGTGATTTAGGATGCAATTAAAAAAAAAGATTTGTGCAGGAAATTGCATAGTTTGATTGTATCTGTCAACACCAAACAGAAACTTTATAAATGACATAAATGTAGTTTACTGCACACAATATGTACTAGTAACACTTACACACACACACACACACATATATATATATATATAAATATACATATACACATAGGATATAAAGATGATTAATATCAAGTTATTATTTTACACCTCACATATGACCACTACATCTAGAGCATGCATATTATTTTCATAATATACAAAAAGAAATATTTACACCAGATAAATTTATCATTATATTTCTAATAGCTATCTACAAATGCTTGTGAAACTGTCAAAGAGTTTATGTCGTAAAATGGGATAGCTTTACTTAAACATGCAGTTCTGATGCCAGTTTGGCTCTTGAAAAAAAATGACAATAAATTTCGTCAAATTTTATATATAGATATATATATATGTATGTATGTGCGAGAATGTAGTCATGGTAATACGAATGAAGCCACAGACAAACTAACACATGACACTAGTATCCATCATGAAAAAATGTAATCAACTACATGTAATGTGATGAATGAAATTACTTACAAATTTTACTTCTGCATGCCATGTGACTAGATAGTTTGAGATTGTCTCTGAGTGGTTTTTTTGTTTGACTGTCTTATGTTTTAAAAGAAAATTTTCCACAGAAATCACAATTTGCAAGCATTGTTTTTTTTGCTCAGTGAAAGTTGATTGTGAACTCTACACTTCACGTGTAGATCAAGGCAAAAGAAACTATTGAAAATTGAATATATTCAACATGACAGCACTGATGGATGCTATACTAGAAAATGGTTTTATTATAATGGAAAAAATCCTTGTTCATTCATTACATGGTGAATGTGAAACACAATTTTAAAAAAAAAAAAAAATATACCAAAATCAAACCAAATGAACAGGAATATTGATATAAATACAGTTATTCCAGTTTTGTCAAACAAATAAAACAATAAAGATGGCTACATCAGCAGATTCTGTGCACAGTTGAACACAATTCAGTGGCAATATTACATATATAACTGAGTTAACAAATCAGTCAATTTAACTAATAAGTCAGTTTAACCAATCAATCAATCACTACATCACATAAAGTTCATCAATGATTTATTTTAAAAAGAAAACATTTTAAAAAATGACCACAAACATCATACAAAACATGACTTCATACTTTATACTTTTTATAAAATGGGTAATAATTCTAGATATAAATTTTAAAAGATATTTTATAGATAAAAAAATAATGAACAAGACATAATTTAGTCTCAATACTGAAAATAATATATAAAGATAGACAACAAAAGAAATTTGACACTTAAGTATGAAAAAAACAATCTGACTGAAAATGCATACTCAAGGTTACACATTATGAGCTTTACACTATAAAGATCAATTTGTCCTGACATTAATCATCAAATTTATAGTTATTTCAGGAGGTCAAAAAAATCATGGAAATTATTTCATGAAAATTTGTTTGTATTTTTTAGAGTAATGCTGCATGCTGTTCTTGTGCATAAATACAAAATCAGAAATGAAAAAAGAAAAAAAAAAATGAAAACATTCACTTACATCTGTCCCATATACACACACGTCAGATTACTAAAGTACCTATTAACATTATAAACATTCATTATACTTAAATAGATGTATCAATTCTAGATTACAGAATAAAACATATACCCCATCAACAAAATGCTTTTTTAAGTAACAATATATAACTTGTTATGGCAATATCAAACTCTTGAAAGGCCAAAATGGACCTTATCTAGTACTAATAAAAAAGAAAAACTGGCACAGCTACTATAAGATTTGCATCTTTCTGTACTAGAAGATCACAGAGTGCTTGTTAATTTCTGATATATCAATCTTAATATATTCTTATATAAAACATTTTATTATAGCCTGTGATGACAGAATCTTTACAATTTAAAATACTCAATTGTTTGTCCCTGATAGAGTCCATAGTTTGATTCTCAGTCTTTCTGTTAGCACTTTTTTTCTCTCACATAAGATATGGTTTGGGTTATATGGAAGTTATATGCTATTTTGGTGATTCTATATCTCCAGCAGCTTTATTACCAAAGTGAAGTTCAGTTATCTTCAGTAGCCCCTTAGATCCTACCATTGGTGGAATGCCTCTCCCCAAATATGGTCATCTAGATCTTGCAGAACGTATTTTTTTATTTTTGATTCCAGTCTTACAATGACACTCACTTGTTGTAGTACATCAGTTTTTCTGAGTCTGCTTTCTTTTGTTCTTCTCACCAGATGTTGGTCATCACTTCATCTCTTGACTTCCACTACAATATATTTTGAAAACTTCTAAAAGCCAGAAACTATTTTGCTCATATGAATCCTACTTTCACCATATCAAGTTTCTCAAGCAAACAGAGCGGTAACCACTAGTTCTTCATTTCACAGATATTTTATTTTCTGATGTAGGCTTCTTCATTTCACTTGTTGGGTCCTGATTTAATTAAATAACACTCAGAGAAATTCTGAGCAGAATACACTGCAATATCTAATCTACCATAGTGATGGGACCCCAATATTTTTTATATATCTAATATTATACTGCATTATATTAAACCACACACAAATGTTATAATGATACAGTTTTATAGCAAATACAATGCTACACTAGAAATTACCATATGAAAATTCTTTGTATGTTTTCAAACTATATTCACAATTTCTGTGTTTCTTTCATTTAAAAAATTATGCTAACATATTTTCTTGTACCTAATTATGTAGTTTTATTTCTTGTCTCAGAATCATTAACATATTATTTCTATTGGCTGATTTACACACAGACTAACTGCACAAAAAAAAAAGTTACTGCATGTCAGATTAAAGCTAAACATGCACAAGGGAACTTCATGTCTAGCAAAATAATCATTAAAAAAATTATAGCAAAATAATCATTAAAAAAATCTTTGTTTAAAAAAGGAAACAAAGAAAAGTGAATGTTGATATAATGCTGCTAGAAGAATCAATTTAAAAAAAAAAAATTGCCTTTGTGGATTAATGTAAATATTGAGAGGATTTTTGAGTATGTGATTTATATCTCTGGAGAACCAAACAAAATGCATCTTACCCATTTCTGTTTATTATTTATTTGTACTTCTTTGTTTTGACTGACTGACTCTCAGTAAACCAAACATTTCTTCTTTGTTTTGACTGGCTGACTCTCAGTAAACCAAACATTTCTTCTTTGTTTTGACTGGCTGACTCTCAGTAAACCAAACATTTCTTCTTTGTTTTGACTGGCTGACTCTCAGTAAACCAAACATTTCTTTACATTTTTCATGATTTAGAGTTCACATGTACTATAGTTTAAACATAAAAAAAAAATTCTTAAAAATACTGCCCACTCTGTAGGTGAGAGATTGTCAGATTTATTTCAAATATCACTCTGTACAAATTTTATTTTAGTCAAAGAGTGGCAGTTTGAAGCAGATAAGTAGGAAATATAATCATCACTTCGTCATTAAAACATAAATGCTAACAGATAACCGACTTTCCCCAAGCACACATTACTGAACTGATACGAGTATAGACCACTTTTTCATGTCTATCATTTACATGTATAAGCTAGTAACAGGTCATTTACTGTGGGTATTTTTTTTACAAGAAATAAACTGAACATGCTGTAATCACAAAAGGAAATTTACAGGAAAAAAAAATAAAGTATGATTATCAACATACATGAAACTGTGTTGAAAAATATTAAACATGTATAAACACTTGAGGTCATGAGGTCAACCAATATCAAACATTTGCTGATGTCAATATCGGCAAAAACAGGTTAATATAAAGTAAACATTTATTGCTAAGAAGTGTCTAGTTAATGATAATGTTCACATCAGTTACTGATGTGAAGCTGATATATCCTTGAGAGAGAATTTACTAAGAACCACTGCAGATTTGAGAGTTATTGATATAAGGCTGATATTTTTATCAGTGATGTTTATAATATCAAATATCTGGGATTCCTTATCAATATAACAATGATAAAATCAGGGGCATTTCTTGGTACAAGCTTTATACAAACATATTTATGAACACTTGATATAAATGTAATATATTGTACTTTGGGAGCATTTGATAAAAAGTTTATATATTTGGCAGCAGGTATAAAATTGACCAAAAAAAAAAAAAGTTGCATTATAATGTTCCCCCCCCCCCCGCAAAAAAACCCCATAAAAATAAACATAAGGTCACTGAGCCTAGTTAAATTAGTGAGACATATAACAACCATCTTCTTCCCATGAAGTCATTGTCATCAGTAATCGGGCAGTAAATGGCCACACTATCTGATTTTTCAAACTGATGGAATTAAATGTCAGAACAGCATCATATCTTTCATGGTCTGTAAAGACACAAAAAAGATGAACCAGCTAACTAGCACTTAATCAACAGTATGTATTGAAAATCTCTCTTATAATCTGCCTCCCTTAATTCTGGATGCTGGTGATATCACACATAATATTTCTATCTAAGCCATTAGGAAATATTGTTGCCACACTGGTCTTGTCTGACACCATGCACTGTCTTGCCCATGAATGACATCCACAATATAAGAAAGTGTATTAACCTTATCTAACTACATTATGAAACTGTACTCTTTTAGAAATATGGGCCTACACCATATCCCCAATATGCCTTACTGGCATGGAAACAAGAATTTTCCCTTATCTTTTCCTTACCCTTTAAGAGCAAATATTTTTTTGGTCACACTGTATTCTTTGATATGCATCAACAAAAATTGAAGGCTGCCTAAACCTAATTCTGCATAGGTCAAAACAGTCTCCAGGTTCCAATATACATATCCTACAAACCTGCACTCTCTACAGAGGCTTAGGAGGCCAAACTTGGCCCCAGGAAAAGAGCATGTATGGCAGGTGAAAAAAAAAACTCCTGCTGATGATGGGATTCATGGGGACAACCTGTCACTTTATCAAGATGTTTGAGCATACAAAACTGATGCAAAAGAAGATGACAAAGGTGTATCATGAGTGCCCAAGATACCTTTCATTTCCTTTTGAAATCTTCAGAACTAACAGTCATTAGCTGACAGTCTACAAGAGACACACACACTTCCAACAATATTTTGGACACAATGATATGATTATAAAGTATGCAGCTATAATTTAATTCATTTGCTCTCCCTGATTTAAATACTTCATTATTCAGCAAAAATCAATTTTTATAAATGATTAATTAAAAAAAATCTGTTTGCAATGTTGAATATAACATAGTTAAAATAAATCAAGTCAGCAAATGCACAGATACTACAACTACTTTGCAATAAAATAAGCAAAGATAGAAGAAAATACAAAAATATAAAAACCAAGATTGTAGAAGGCAGCCTTTTACTACTCTGAAAACATATACAAAAGGAGATCAAGTACAGCATACAAGGATAAATATTATAAACTTAAATGTCAAGTCTGTACTTCCAGAAATCTTCAGAATGTTAACATCAGAATATATGGTAAAAGGTAAACCAAAATGAGTACATAATATCATAAGACTAAACTCGTACAAAATTATCATACACAGTGAATTTGGCATACATTAATGGAATAAAATGATGGGTCACATAAAGCAAAAACCACCTATCAAATGTCCTTTTTCCAAAACACTCCTTGACCCACACAAACTCATGACAATATAAACAAAACAAATGGATATGTGTGATACAACTCTGATATTATGGAAGAAACAGTTGTAGCTTTCAGTAAATTAAAACCACTTCTAAATGCATCACAAAGTCATGTACCATACATACAATATTATTTCATCAAAAAATGAATGATTTTATGCAAAGTGTAATTTACTAGGCCTTCAAATCCCAAACTCCTGGAAACAATGCGTATAAATTCTGTAGAAGAGTTCCTCATGGAACAAATAACAAATGCAATGCATTACTTGGCTGCTGTTCTGGATTCCGAGTGCCCAGTAATAAGGACAATAACAGGATAAGGATGCTATCTCAATGATGTGCACAGGACAATGGATCAATACTCTCTTTATCAAGCTTCAATGATAAACTTCTGTATAGGCTTCATCATGACAGTATCCACTTATTATCTAGACCAGAAAATGCAGGTTTTTTTTCTTATATCAAGTTCTGTAGTAGAGAATGACATCACATATGACTTGAAGCATGAAGTAATAAAATGTATCACATGCAAAATAAAGAGGAAATATTTCATATGGTACATATTAAATAAAAAGTATAGTGTACAGTCAAAAACTGTCTTTGTCTGCACTAGAGGGGGGGAACCCATCAAATGTTCGTCAAGTGAGTATTAAACAGCAGAAAGAGATTTGCAATAATGCACAAGTTTTTTTTTCTTTATTGTTTCTTAACAACTTATATTAACATAATTAGGAAAAAAAAAAGAAAGCAAGTTACTGAAAGAATCTAAGACCTGTTGCAGCAGTTTGATGGAATCAGTAATTTCAGTTTTAATAATTGGCCAAGTTTTTTTTTCCTTGAACTCAGAAAACAAGTCTGTGACTGTCTTAATACCTGAGCAGATGGACATAATATGCCATACTGATAAACATAATGAATAACATGTACACACTTCATAACATTATGACAGCAATTCTTTTAATATGATTGTCATGTTTAAAAAAATGTAAGCTAACACAGTTTATTTTTGGAGTTTCATGAACCACTAAATTACTCCCGTTTGGTTATTTCATTTTAAATAAGTTCTACTTAAAAAGAAACAAATAACAATTTATATGTTTTCATCAAGTTCTTGACAGTTTAATATGAATTCTGTTCTCATTATTTTAAAAACTGCAACAATTCAGTTCCTTTCATTTTTAGTTCCATAAAAACAGAAGAAATTCGTCAGTACACATACAACCAGCAATGCCTGCCAATAGATTAGAAATAAATGTACCACCTCTTTAGTGTGCTGAGGAACACTGAAGCTTTAAATATGTCATAACAATATTTGCAGCTAATCTGCAGCGTCTCCATAATCAACAAAACTTTTCCTGGAAATGGTTAAGTGAAACTGTTCTCTACTGCTTATCAGATTAAGAAAGCAACTACACTGCTTCTGAATGTAGGTCAATAAGTCTATATACACTTTGTAACTGAAATTGTTCTTTATTCTTCTTTTACATCCACTTCTTGATAAGAACCTGATACCACCAAACTCTTCCATCACTGACATCCTGCATGGAGATATAGAACAGCTGAAAAAGACTTGTACATTCTGCTATCTGGCACAAAGGGCAAAGAGTGAAAACTTGTAAACTTGGAGATTGGGAAAGTAAATGTCAAAGTTGCACCTTCATTGGACTGCTGCGCTGCTGAGTCAGTTCCTGCAATCCTCAAGATAAGTCTCATGTTGGATTAGGGGGCTAGAGCCTCTACTTGATGGTATGGTCATTGAGCCAGGATGTGTGTCACCATGGTTTTCATTGCTTCAGTGTGCTCTGAGTTCGGGCTTTTCTTGATGGAACCTCGACTTGCTTTGGATATGAAATCTGTCGGGTGGGAAGGAGGTTGCCAAAACTGGGCTACACTGGTCCAGTGTGTCGACTTCAGCATTTTAGAATGTCATTTCTGCTACTGTCATAGAAGTGACCAGATACAGCTGTGATCAACGAGGGGAGGGCTCTAGTCACATGCCAGGCGAATCTCACTATATACAGCCAGTTTAGGTCCAACCACCCAAAAGAAGGGTTTAAAATGATTTGGCTGATCTCACAAGTTGAGGACTTCACTTGAGAACCAGCAGTCTTGTCAGTTCAGCCTTTCTTCTACCCTGGCCCTGCATATTGTTATATGGCCTGCTGGGCTGAGAGCACAGCACTCTACAAGGCCATGTTCAGCCATGACACATGATGGTGCCACTGTGAGATATACTTCTCAAGCCACTCAAGACTTACCAAGCAACTAGTCTGACCAGCTGCACCTTCCTCCATGGGAAAAGGCTTGTTGTGCCCACTACTATTGCATCTTCTGACTCTTCGTGTCATTTATTCAATGTGAAAACATGATACCCATCATCAGAAAAGAAAACACTGGCAATTACAATGGAGTAAAAGAAACTTCACTGCCATACTGACTATTTTACTTGAAAGCTTCTATTAAGTTGTCTCAGAAAACTGAACAAATGAAAACTAAAAAAACACTGTTTATGTAACTAATTTTAGATTCTGTGGGAAAAAAAGTTTTAAATATATCTTTCAATGACAAGATAAATATATCCAAGATAGCTATATCCAAGAAAGGGAACAATGAAAGCTTTGGTAAACTACATATTCTCATGCTTAGGTCAGCTGTTCAAGTCCTCAATCACCAAGCTGTAGAAATGGAGCTAGGGAAGGAGTGTCATGTGTGATGCTGACCACATAACTCTCATACACATCGACAGGTCAAGGAAAATATGGGCACTAACATCATATCTCTTGGTGTCACAATGACATGGTAGGGCAATGTTACATGTAAATTGTAAGTCTTAATCATTTAAACTGTACAACATTTACAGTACTTTCAAAATTATAATCTCAATATTAATCATTTTGATTATTTTAATTATCAAGACTGGAATTTAAAAAGAAGCACTACAATGAAATAATATCAATGGCTGAAGCTGATGAGTTCAATATGCAAATATATAATTATTTTAAATGAACAAACTAAATATTAAATGCATACTCCAATGTAATCAATACAATTTAAATCATGCAGACAAAAGAAAAGCCATCATCTAAAGTGCATCATTGTAAGATTTAATACTTTCACATAATAGATATGAGTAGCCAACAGGTCTAATTTTTGAAACATCTAGATAGAATTTCAGTCATCATACACCTACAAGCTCTTATAAGTTCTCTGTAGTAAGTTCACTTTCAGAAACTAAGCAAAGAAGGAGATGGAACAATTTTTTATTAATAAATAATTATTAAAATCAACAGCAGCAGCAGCAGCAGCTAGTTAAAGATAAAAAGCTGAAAAATAATTTTAAAATAACCATTAAGGAAATCACATATGTCATTCAGAGCTGTCCAAAGACAGGATTCTTCATAGATTCTTTGTCAGTAAAAGCTGTCCTAGATAGCATTCTTCACAGATTCTTTGTCAGTAAAAGCTGCCTCAAAGGAACAATAAACACATTGAATGTGACATTGTGTCAGAAGCAATCATAGAATCAGCTCCTGACATCACTATAATTAGAAATAGTGGACACTTCCCACCCCCCCCCCATTCCATGGCAAATTAGGATTTGCAAGTACAGATAATTGCTAGAAAAGGAGGAAACAGAACAAAAACACAAACTTAGGCACAAATGGTCTGAAGAAAACCCCAATTTAAAAATCAAATGCATAATGCTGATATCAAGAAAAAAAAACAAAGCAAGGGATCACATTCAGTCAAGAAACAAATAAGCATTTTTTCTCAAGTTGTGTCCACTCTGAGTTCTGATAAATCTATTATTCAGGGGGGACTTTTCCTTCATTCACTGTGTGTGCAGGACAAGCTGGTGTGTCTTGCCCTGCAGGCAAATACTCTCTAGAGGCAGTTTTGTCAAAAACTACTTTGTCAGGTACTATATCCATGTCTGAGTTGACTGGAGTACAAAGTATTATGTCTTATTACAAGACAACAGTCCTACTGAGACAGAAATTATCCTTTACAGAACTGATCTATTTCTTAATATGACAATACTTGTGTCATCAATAACTGACTAGCTGTCATATGAAAATGCTGCTGTGTAATATATTTCCATTTGATTGTCATGTTAAAAGAAAATGACACTCTAACAGTAAAAACAAGTAACTCTGGCAGCCATTAAAAAATATAAATCAACAGTTTGAGTAATTAATTGCCCAGTCATTTTAGCACTTCCAACTTCAAACCAACTTTTGGGTCAGGGGAGCAAACTCCGCAATATCCACCACAGACTCCACGAATTATCTGTCCATCCTGAAATGAACAATTCTATATTTAAATATAAAATAATGATAACAATAATATTGTCTATAGTACCAAGGGACATGAACAAGTCTTGGTAACAAAATAGTGATAAAAACTACTGAACATGCAAATATCCACAGAAACATTTCACAAGTGATTAAATGTGTAGAATTTTAAAAAAAGATTAGAAAGAAAAGAAAGCAAAGCAGTGCTGCTAGCACATTTGATCGTGGCTTTTTTTTCTTCTTCAGAGATGTGGGTTAAGATTTTCTTGGCTGAGAACAGCACAACAACCGAACCAGTCAAGCCAGCAAGAAATATTACTCCTCAGACTTCAGTCTTTTGTTTTTTATGATTCTCAGTGACAGCAACCATGGGGTAAGACAACAGTCTGATGTCCACAGTTGCAGTTTGAAGATGTGTGAAAATAAGACATGAAAGGCTGGACACAGATGGGGTAAGACAACAGTCTGATGTCCACAGTTGCAGTTTGAAGATGTGTGAAAATAAGACATGAAAGGCTGGACACAGATGGGGTAAGACAACAGTCTGATGTCCACAGTTGCAGTTTGAAGATGTGTGAAAATAAGACATGAAAGGCTGGACACAGATGGGGTAAGACAACAGTCTGATGTCCACAGCTGCAGTATTCTGAGAGGATAACGTGGACCAACATCTCAAGTGGGAGAGGGATCCTTAGCCTTCAACACAAGAAAGTGAAGGGAAACTCCAACATCAGACATACAGTAAAAAGACTGCCACAGAGCACATACATCAAAGATTCTCTCACTTCAGCTTGTGGTTAAATATGCCTGATAATATGAAGAATGAGACTATTTTACCACTCCTGTGTAGTCGGACTTAGTCACATCTATGGAAAATGAATCTATGATAAACATCTGCTTTCCCTTGAAATTCTGTACTATGGACATATGTATGCTTCACTTTACATGGATTACATTTTCTGATCTTTCAGTTTGACTCCTCATACTAGTGCCAGGTATCATTTTTATAGCTGTATAGACTGGAATTTGATGACAGAAGGCCTTCTCTTTAGAATAAGAATTTAGTTCTTTACACTTGTGCTACATGGCCATTCTTCTTCATTACTGCTGATGTTCAAGTGGTAGTAGTGGTAGTGGATCATGCTGTGGTTGTGAGCTGAAAGCTCTTGGTAGCCAGTATCATCCTGAAGAACTGGCTTATCTTTTGTAGTTGATGAATTCTGGTACACATAAATATTTTGAATTGTCAAGTGTCTCAGATAAAGTTTTATTCACTGTTCATTTAGTTCATGGTGTTTAAATAGGAAACGTCCAACTATTCCTTTTCTGATATCCAGAGAAAGATAAAAAAAATTGTTATCCAACTGTTTCTTCATTCTGAAACCTATGTGTTCTCCAGCAGTGACTGCTTGCTTACCCTCAGCCTCCAAATCCTCTGTGAAGCCCTGTTTCCGTGCAGGCTCCAAGTTGTGTTGACAGAAACCATGAAGCCAGTATCTACAAGGTTAATGCTGAACTGACCCTGAGAAGAATCAATAAATGGCTGAATACAGCAAATAAGCAGTATTCTCATAAACAGAATTCTGTGGTTATATAAGTTTGATTTAACAAGCACGACATGGTATGTATATGTCCACAGAAAAGCCAACAGGTATACACAGAGTTATTATTGGTAAACTTCATACTTTGGAAATTATGCACTTCTTAGGCTCAGATATAAAATATAAATGCCAATATACTTATTTTATTCTCAGGCCTTAAAGTTATGCAAGAGATCTAAATTTATGCAAGATATATTAATTTATGCAAGAGATATAAATTTATGCAAGAGATATTTGTACTAGATATTTGCCATTTAAGCAAAAATAAATTACTTTTTCAAAAGTTACCAAGGTTTAAACAGCTAAAAAAAATCTATGTCCGATGGTATATGCATGTTGTGGGGGGAGTGGAGGTGTGAAGCGCTAGTGCCTTCACATTTCTAGGCCACTGCAGCATTTGAAATAGAAATGCAAGCACCTGTCCTTGCCGCCTTTATCTTCCTAGGTAAACCAGGTACCCATATTTTGGAGACAAAGTTGAGCCCCGTGCCAGCTGGCCAGAAAAAAAAATTCTATCTAAGTAGAAAATTGAATGAGGGACCTTCTGATCAGCAGCTGAGTGCAGTGAGTACTACAATAATGTGGCACAACTAACCATTTCTAAAAAAATGTCACTGATTACACTGTACATGCCAGGTTAGATTTTGTTGTCTGTTTGAGACACAATAGAAACACAAAGACAAGAGATGAAAGTACGCAGAGTTCTGAAATTGTGACTTTTTTCCCACAACTGTTGATCCTGCTTGTCAAACATCATAATGATAATTATAAGAGATGGTTCTCAGAAAGATATTGCCTGGTAACCATCATTACTATCAGACATCCATCTGCTTCACTGCTGTTCACTGAGGACATACACAAAGCCATACCAAAGGTTTTTGAACCTTATTATTAAATCCTCAGTATTAGCAGGTTCTACCTGAATTATTTTAACAAATAGAATTGTTAGACCTACCTGTGGGCAGTTGCTTGAACTATAACAATCTCCAGCAGTGGCATAAGGGACAAATTTTCCCATGTATGTGGTGCTAAACTCATCATCTGAGACTGAAAGTGAAAGAAAAATCTTATACAATTTTTTTGTGTTCTGGAAATTCAAAATATAAGAATTTAAGCAGAAAATGTTTGAATACTATGAACATTCTAACCTTTATATTCATGTCCGCAGTGGTGGGGCTTAACAAATATCATCCTCACTCTTTCACACATGCACACACACACACACACACATAGTGAACCAACTAACCATTTATGAGATTCAAGATTTTTAAGGTAAATATATTTTGGAAAAAAAGGAAAATTAGATTAGAACATACTAGGACCACACAGTCAAGATCTAATTATTTAGTTCTTTAATTATTTTTTTTTAAAGTTAAGGTCTTCATGATCCAGTATATAAAATTGTATAGGGGCACTCACGTAAGACTGCCATAGTGCTAAGATCAACTCTGATCTTTGAGAAAGTGGTATTTCCAGCTTCTTCATGAGCTTGCTTACGACATTCTTTACACTGATCATCTGGTCTGTCTCCACTATAGGGACAAGTGCCTGGCTTGCGCAGCCTAGTTGATAATACAAAAAAACAAAACAAAATCAAAACCTTATTGCTTTCATCACAGCATAGTTTTTAAAGTGGATTGCAATATTCAACAGCATTTTTTTAAGTGTCAAAATGAAAAGAAAGTAAAGGGGTAAAGATTCATTCATTCATTTGCATGTCCCTTGCGGAACTTTGCCTCCCTAACAGCACTCCTGTAGGCCTTGCTGCTGATGCATCCATTTGCAGATTATCAACGATTTCTTACAGCCATCTACACCTTGGTCTTCCTCTCTTTCTTTTTGCACCCTTCCAATATGGTCTTTTCTAGAGTATTATAACATTTAATGTGTCCAAAATATTTAAGTTTTCTTTGTTAAAGCTACAAAGAGATATAATGAGGGGTAAAGATCTTTGTTGAAGATACAAAGAGATATAAAGAGTGGTAAAGATCATTGTTAAAGATACAAAGAGATATAAAGAGGGGTAAAGATATAAACGTAAAAAGCCCTATGGTTACTAACGGACATCTTTTACTGACAGTATTGTAGAGCAATGATAAATGAGTAGCAGTGACTGCTCAGTTATCTGAGCTGGGGAACTAGATCTGGCTAAGACCCTGTCCTATCTTCATGCTGGTGCTTCTAGTAATGCACTCAGTCTTGGTAATGGGGCAGGGCCTGCTACAGTTCCCATGGTAGTGAGTTTCCTGAGAACCGATCTTTTTTTGGTGTCTTCATGAAAGGCCATTATGACCCATTCCCAGCTGAACAATGATGTATCACAACATCTTGAAAGTAGCAGCACTGACTACTAATAACATCCTGCTGAGTTCTAGACAGACAGAACTAAACAACAACTGAACATATCTGGAAGCAGAGTTTATTACATAAATATTAAAAGTATTCTATAAATTCATAACTATTTCATACTTTCTTGAATTATTACAGAGTTTCCTAATAGCAAAACTATGCTTTCAGTTCTTCAGGGACTACCACAATATTCTGAGGAGTGCAAAAATATTATTTCACATATTCAGTTACAAAGTTTGCAGGATAAACATACTTAAAGTCACACTGCATCACAGATTATAAAACTTAATAATTCACTACTCTAAAAGAAATGAAACGATACAAAATATTGCTACACAGGTCTGAGAGAATTAAAGAAAGAGTCTGATATATCACTTGAACAAAGGCTATGAGTTTGAATGAAATCATGCCTTACATTTAGTATGTCATGCAGATCTCATAATGTTTATCTACTGACAGAGCAAACATGTGAAAAGTTTTCTCATTTTTCTCACTTTTTATCAAATGTTTCAGAGAAGTTCTCTCCTGGTCCCTGTGTCAAGGATATGTATTCTTTTGGTTCTTTCTTCCTCATATTACTGCAGTAAATCTGTGAAGCAGGCAAATTGCTAAGATAAAGTGTGTGAACCAGCCACAAATGTAACTACTTCTGTCATAATTAAATAATGTATCATCTTCAAAACTTGCCATAACAAAGCAGTAAAAGCAGATACTTTGAAGACTACAACTCTTATTATAACAACAATAATTAATATAACAATTAAGAACAAGAGAATTTAAAATAAAATTTTTGTATATGGTTTAATTTTTTGAATTATAATAGACTTCATAATGAAAAAATGTTGCACAGGTAACACAGGTATCGACTGGGTACATGAGACCCAACTAGAAGATCTCGATTTTGCTGATGACATAACTCTTATCAGTAATAATGTGAATTCCATGCAAGAAAAAAAACAGATATCCTGTCCTCACTGGTTAGCAAAATAGGACTTGAAATTAACAAGTACAAAACAAAAATAATGAAACTTCCCATTAATCAACATGGAAAAATTCACATAGAAGGGACAGATATTGAAGAAGTCAATCAACTTGCATACCCTGTCAGCTACATAGACCAGGATGGCGACACCAGAAAGGAAGTTAGAAATAGAATTGCAAAAGCAGCATCAATCTTCACGAATCTTGAGAACATATGGCATTCAAAAGTTATAAGCACAAAAACCAAGTTAAGACTATTCAGTTCAAATGTAATATCCCCCCTCATTTATGCATGCGAAAGCTAGAAAACAACTAAAGAAATAGTCAAGAAATTAGACTCTTTTGAAAACAAATGCCTAAGGAAAATACTTGGCATCAGGTGGAACGAATTCAAGAACAATGCAGAGATAAGACAGATGACTGAACAACAACCAGTCTCATTGGTGATCAGGAAAAGGAGATGGACATATGTTGGTCACTTGATGAGAAGAAACAGTCAAAGAATCCCAAAACAAGCTATCAAGTGGAACACAACAGGCCAAAGAAAAAGAGGTTGACCTTGTGAAACTCTGAAGAGGACATTGTTAAGAGAGGTCAAATTAATGGGCATAAAATCCCTTGATGAGTTTGAAAGGCTTGCCGAAGACAGGAAAAATTGGCAAACTACCTTGTGAGCCCTATGTGATGTTTAACGGCACGGGAAAGATATAAGATAAGATATGGTTTAGATTTTTTTTTACTGCATCTATGGTTCTATAAAAGAAATGGCGTTTTCTCTTGTTAGTGTATAAAGTGAACATAATTATTTGCACATAGAATGTGTTCTATGTACTGGACAGAGTTCCTTTTTTCCAGACCAAACATGAGGAATATTAAATATGAATAAGAAAAAAACATGCAAGGATGAAGAAGATCTAATGTAAGAAAGACTAGAGAAAGGACAAGGAAAAATATGCAAGGATGGAGACGATCACATGTAAGAAAGAAAAGACAAGGAAAAACAGGCTAGGATGAAGAAGATCAAATATGAGACAGACTAGAGAAAGAACAAGGAAAAATAATTATGAAGAAAAAATGTAAGGAAGATTTAATATATGTAAAATCAGACAGGGATGAAGTAAACCACATCCAAGGAGGACTAACAATTAGGAAAAGTAGGGAAAGATAAGGAAAGCTGA
This sequence comes from Achatina immaculata, assembly GCA_009760885.1. Classification (NCBI taxonomy): domain Eukaryota; kingdom Metazoa; phylum Mollusca; class Gastropoda; order Stylommatophora; family Achatinidae; genus Lissachatina; species Lissachatina immaculata. The sequence goes on along the minus strand of CM019716.1, from coordinate 32,636,225 downwards.
AGATAAGGAAAATTGAACATAAGAATGACCAGTCAGCAAGTATACATTTATGTACAGACTCTCACTTTCTATTTTGCATACCTACATTTTTTTAACATTCTAAAACATGAAAAGGATATCTCAGCACATACTTGCATACACACACTTGGCTGGTGGCTAATGTGCACATAAATACTGGATTTCTCTAAGTGTGTAGAAATATACGTCAGCAAGTACAATAATTTCTATCTCTACAACAACATAAGTTCACACCTTGGCCAGCTGGTTGCCAACTTTGAGCTGGTAGTCACCATCTCGTCTTATGGTGGTCAATTTTTTCAACTCCTTGCATGAACTGGCATAGCCTGCAGAAAGTTGCCAATGGTTATGTGACAAAATTCTAAGAGAATCAGAATACAAGCTAAGGCTTAAAGGAGTCTTGTTCATACATAAGCAACAAATCTGAAACAAGATATAAATAATTTTAGAAATAATTTTTAAAAATGGGTGGCCACTGTCAAATAGTACAAAATTGTGACTGGAAAAAGCAGCGGCTGGAAAGTGATCAAGAAAGGAAATGAGGTGTATTACGGCATTTCATGTACACTAATGTATGGGACCCTGATTGTTAGAGAGCAGCTTCTGGCCAAGTACCACTGACTTCAGCACCTTTTCTTGCTAGGACACTGTGGACTTGCTCAGACTGTAATGAAGATAGTGACGCAGGTTGGCTTGGCCAAACTATGTTTCCTCAACCTCTGGGTGGCTGTACCTATGCAAATTCTTCATGTCGTGAAGCAATCTTGAATGGGAGGAGTTTTATGACACAAAGGCAGTGATGCAAGCTGGTTTGGCCAAACTTTGTTTCTCAGGCTCTGGGTGGCTGTATTTATGCTCTTTTCTCCATGCCAAGGAGTGATCTTAGATGGGAGGAGTTTTATGTATTGTAGCATCAAAGATAGTGTGTTAGTATGCTCAGCCCTCTCTATCAGACAACACATCAGTCAAACAACAATTTGAAAAAAAAAAAGAACTTTGTATTTTTATTATGTGATTGTTGCCATTTCTCTTGACAAAAGTTGCACGCTGAAATGTTGGCTGTCTTTGTGGTCATGATTTCTGGGTTTTTTTTCATGCCCCCCCCACCCTCCCAAGTGACTTGCTGATATTCATTTCACTTAGTACAGAAATAATAACAAACTAAATATGTTATGAACCTGAAAGATGCTATAAATCTCTACCTACTGTACAATACAAGAACTTGAACAGCTGACAATCTAGTGGGAGAATGTAACTCAAAAATGGAAGACTCATGTGAAAATAAGATTGTAAACACAGAATACATTTGATATCTCTCTCTTTACAATGCTAACACACTCCAAAAAAAAGAATATGCAGTGAGAATACAGTATTATATTTATAATTTTTAAACAGTCAATTCATAAAGAGATAAGAACATCTGTGGCTACACAAATGCTATAAATATTAGTCAAGTAGTGTAAACAGTGAGAACTCACAGTGTCCATTATAACATGGCCTTGATGTAACAGGTCGGTAGAGAGGGATACACAATCTGTGTTTGGTTTTCTCTCCATTTTTGTCAACGCAGATCACCTGCCGTTTCTGGTACCCATGACCACATTTGGCCGAACACTGTGGACAAACAGTGGCAGTCATGAGCAACTCACTTCAGTGGTCAAAGACTTAGAAGAGTGATGGAGCAATTTCTAGCTACAGAGGTCAGTTGTGAAAATATCTGAACTGAGAGTGACAAAACAGGTATCCCCACTGCCTTGGCATTAATCAGGTACAAATTTATCCAAACAATATATATGAAGAGGTTAACAGAAGTAATAAGACAGTGCAAAGGAAAGAAAAAAGTCTGTTAGAACAATGTGACAAGCTTGAAAAACTGTTTATGGGCACTGAAGACTTCCATTAGAGTTTCTGTGGAAAAAGAAAGAACAAAACAAAAATCTGCTTGAAAACAAAGAAGAGTAAGGTTGTTATAGGAAGAGAAAGATCACAGACAGATGGTCTGAGCTTGAGACATCTGTATAGTGACCAGAGAAATGAGAACTCAGTATGAACATTAATCATGAAGGACCATCAATGTTGGAAATTGAGGACCACCAAAACTGGAAAATGAGGACCACCAATATTGGAAACTTAATTTCCAATTCTATTCTATTGACTGGGAGCAAGGAAGATGCCAGGACCAGATAACATCACAAGGGAAAAGGCTATTGTGTGAGATAAACATAAACACTGAAAAAAGTAACTAGTCTCCTAAATACGACATATGATGTGGCACATATCACATCTATCCACATCAGTTTTTACTGACGATATCACACAAAAAAAATCTTAAGGATCATTAACATTTTTTCCCAGCATCTCAGAACTGAATCACTAGACCTAATAACTGTACTGTTAATCCAGTTCACTCATTCAAGACCCTTTTATTTTTTTAGGATATGATTAAAAAGACACAAACTTTTTTATTTCATACTAAGTCAGCTCAGACAGTCATGTAAATCTTTCTCAACAATTTATTCCTCACCATGATTTTTCACATGAAGATTAACCAGAAACAATAGCTGTTTTACAGTGTTTCACATTTTGATAACTCATAAAATACCAATTATCATTAGAACAAACAAACCTCTCCCCATGGTCCAACCATCCAATGATTTCTTGAATTGCAATCGCCATAGTTACAATAACGGGAGACACTAGGCATTTCTTCTGGCCGACATCCAAAGTGTACTTCTCCTGGCAGGATCCAGCCTTCCTTGGTGACAGCCTGGCAAACAACAGTTCTTGTCTGCTTTCCTTCCCCACAGCTGACTGAGCACTATGGATGTTTAAAGAAATTACTGGATTTTGTTTTTCTTTTCAGTGCCACAGAATACAGTGATTCGCTCTATTGTGCTAAATAATGATAATGATGATGCTAACACTAGTCAAAGCAGGCTGCCATGACTTTTTAAGGTTTCCAAGGAAACAAGGAGCATGAAGAAAATGATAAGCCCAGAATAGCTTTGTTATTCTAAAACACCACATTCACTGAAGCAAATATCCTAGTTAGGCAAGAAATTTTCAGACTGGCTATCAAGAGAGCAATGATTACAGGAGGGCAGCCCACATGAATGAACACCACAGTATTTAAATGAAAGGTTTTGTTGTGTCTGTTGCAGCAAAAGTTATGTAAGAAGTCTATTTGCCATTATACACTGACTGATAAGTACTTATATTTGTTCACTGAATGTAGCTTGTTATACAGTAAGTGGTACAAATTTGCTGTAGACTGACATACTTCTTGTGATCTTAAGGGAAGCTTTATTTAGCAAGAGTTCCACAACCAGCAACACTCACTTCACTCCATGGTCCTGCATTCCAGACATAAGGACAGGGAAACTCACTGCACCTTCTCTTGCCCTTTGGTTTTCTTTCTTCGTCACACAGATGTGATGATACTCTCTCTCCTGAGCGGTCAATGCAAGTCACTGACCGATGCTTGCGACCAAACCCACAGCTTCTTGAACACTTTATCAAATGAGTAAATGATATGACAAGTTTTGAATGCAAACAATGTACACTTATATTCTTGGAATAAATATCATAACTTTCTAATTTCCGAACCCTTTATTATTAAATCTGGCATTCGGCAAGGTTGCATCTTATCACCACTGCTATTTATAACATATTGATAACATCTGAAGAGAAGCTGGACTGATAAGGACAGCAAAAAATCAACAAAATGAAACAGAACAAACAGAAGATGACATAACCATAAACGAACTATTATTTGCAGATGATCAAGTTCTAGTTGCTGGCTCAGAAGAAGGCTTGCAAGATCACATTAATAGACTGAATAATGCATGCAAAGAACACAATATGAAAATTAGCCTAGGCAAAACAGAAATCATGACCATCGCAAGAGTAGACACATCAATAAACATTACACTGGAAAACCATACTATGAAGCAAGTATCGCATTTCAAATACCTCGGAAGCATTTTTTCAACAAAAGGAAAAATAGACATAGAGATTGAAAACAGATGTAACAGAGTGAACCAACTTAACAGGCAAATGGCTCCCATACTAAACAATAAGCATGTCTCACTGGAAACCAAAAGAACTATCTTCTTCTTCTACTTCATTCGCTTCTACCACCAAGATTGCCCCATGATCCTACTGAATTTACTCCCATGGTCCTTGATTGGTCTTGTGGTCCTTGAGAGGGCCACAAGAAATCCCTGAGAAGTCCACATGAGGTTCAGAGTATCACGGGGCTTGGGCCTGTATTCTCGGTGGGTCACAGAAGCGAGAATGCGTGACACTGTGGTTTTCAATGCACCAATTTAATCTAGAGATGGATTTCTCACCGGAATAAGAACTATCTATAAGACAATCATCATACCAACATTGTGCTACCAATGCCAGGCATAGACGTTGACAGCAAAAGACAAAAGAAAATTACAACTGAAATGAGATTCTTGAGAAAAATTTTTGGAATATCAAGAAATAGACAGAATCAGAAATGAATTAGAAATAAAGTAGGAGCTGAACCCATTCTGAACTATATTAAAAAACAGCAAATAAAATGGTTGGTCATGTGTCACGACTACCAACAGAACATGTACCACAGAGAGCAATGTTTTACAGACCACACAAAGGCAGAGGAAGGGGCCGCCCATGCAAACGATGGACCAATGGTATAGCAGAGTCCCTGAACATCTCAATGTACAAAGCCAACAGGCGAGCCATTGGGAGACAATTGCACTTCACCTCTACACCTAACAGTAAATGAGGAATGACAAGACAAGACAAGAGACAAGACTTTGTAATTAAAAAAAAAGAATGGAAAAACTAATTATGTTAGTCCGTAAGAATAGTGAAGAACTCTAACTTAATGTGAAGAAAACTAAATTGATGACAACTGACAAAACAAATAAGGCAGCTGAAATATATGTCAATGAGGAAAAATTGGAAGAGATGGAGAGTTTTGAATATCTTGGATCATTACTAACTAATAACAGAGAAGCCATTAGGGAAATTAAAAGGACGTCTATCACTCTTCAAAAAGTAAAACAACTAAAGAAGCTGTGGAGAGGAACAGACATAACTACAAAAATAAGATTTTTAAGGGCATGCATCTTTCCCATCGCAACATATGCCTGTGAGACCTGGAGACTTAACAAAACAGCTGAGAAACACGTCTTCTTCTTCATTCGCTTCTACCACCAAGACCACCCGGGATCATACTGAATTTACTCCTGTTGTCATGTCCTCCTGTGGTCCCAGAGAGGACCACATGAGATCCCTGAGAGGGCCACATGAGGTTCAGAGTTTCGTGGGGCTTGGGGCTGTATTTTGGTGGGTCACAGAAGCGGGATTGCATGACACTGTCGTTTTCATTGCACCAGTTTAATCTAGAGTTGGACTTTCTCACCGGAAAACCTCATTGTGTTTTGGATATCAGTATATCCCCCCTGGGTGAGAAGTGGTTGCCCATCCAGTCCAGCATTGGACTTTCTCACCAGAAAACCTCAGCGTGATTAGGATACACATATATCCCTGTTGGGTGAGAGGTGGTTGCCTATCTAGACTGCACTGGTCCTGTGTCTTCAATTTCAGCATTTTGTGGTCATGGCCGCTACCCATCCTAGTTGTGACCAGGCTGAGCTTTTGTCCAGGAGGACGAATCCTCGTCACTAGTGAGTTTCACCCCTGGGTTAAGCTTGATTTAGGTGTATTATCCTAGCACGGGCGTATTTAGGAGACTGACCTCTAGAGCGGAGGTACCGTGACATTAGGAGTCATCAAGTTTCACCCCTGTGTTAAGCCAGTTTAGGCATATTTCATCAGTATGGGTGTATATAGGATGTGGCTGGCCTCTAGAACAGAGATGCCGTGGTATGAGTAGCTCTCGCCACGAGACTACTGGACATACCGATTCAGACTTCACTTTATCCTTTCTATCACCTTTTCAACAGCGGCACCACACGGCAACCCTAATTGCATTTTTGCATTTCCTTCACTGGCTGGGAGGAGTTTCACACCACTCATGGCAGATGAAGAATCTCACCAGCAGTGTCTTAGTTTAACCCCTGGGTTAAGCCAGTTTAGGTAATCTGCCCCAGAATAGGTGTATGTAGGACGTGGTCGGCCTCTAGAGCAGAGATGCCAAGATTTGAGTAGCCCTGACCTCGAGACTACTGGTTACTTCGCTTGATCCTTTCCTTCACCTTTTCTGTGGCGGTGCCGCGCGCCAACCCTAATTGCATTTTTCTTCACTGGCTGAGAGGAGTTTCACCCCATGCACGGCAGCTGAAGAATCTTGCCAGCAGCGTGGATAAACATGGTAGGCATGTCACGTACCATCGACATTTGATAGGGCAGACATTTGAAAGATGCGTCACTGGCACAGAAGGCCATGCGATCTGCACAAAGTTATCCAGAGTCACCAGTTGGGATGCCGTGCCCTGCGAAGGGTAATGACAATTGATTTTGAACTAATAAAAGCGCTCTTTTCACGAGGGTCGGAGCTTGGTAAGTATGTATTAGCTCTAGAATTGCCAGTTATCCAAGTAGCATTGTGTCTTCTAAGGAATCTCGACTGATTTAATGAGCCATTCATGGTTTCATCGTGAGACAGTGTGAATTTAGACAGGCATGGATTAATCTTTGAGATAAGCATATGACTACTGGCAGGATCAATCAGATAGCTTTCTTCACCGAAGCTTAGTCGGGTATCTGCCGATAGACCGACGCAGGGCAAGGGAGATAGCGCTCTGCTCAGAGCAGATCTCTTTTGATCCTGGCGATGTTTCATTTCCTTTAACCACCGCCGCCGGCTCTCTCTGCTCTAACAAATGAGACGAAAGCTCAGCACCCACAACCAACACACATACATACTACAGACCTGATACTCTGCGCGAGAGATAGGCCAATTTCGAGACTATTGGTCGACAACACCGTAGTACACCACCGGCGCATTAGCACAAACCTGGCTAACTAGCCGTTTATAGGCTTCACTCGACAGATAAACCACTCGCTTCTGCATCGAAACACCTTAACTCTCGCCGTCCAGGAAGGGAGCAAAAACCTTTCTCCCCACGCATGGAATTCGAGAGCGCTTTTTTGCCAAAAAGAACTGAGAAACACATAAATGCCTTTGAATGTAAATGCTTACAGAAGAGTTCTTCAAATATCATGGACACAAAAAAAAAAGAACAAATATATTCATACTACAAGAATTTAATATTTAAGAAAGATGGCTAGTAAGGAAGATTAAAAAGAGAAAATTAAATATTCTGGACACATTAAACGTCATGAGAATTTAGAGAAGACCATACTGGAAGGGTACATGATAAGGAAAAGAAAGAGAGGAAGACATTGTTGATAATCTGCAAATGGATGCATCAGCAGCATGGCATCTTGCTTATAACTGAGAGGCCTATAGGAGAGCTGTTAGGGAGGCAAAGTTCCACAAGGGACATGCAAATGACTGACTGACTGATGTTTTAAAGAAATCCAGAAAACTGTTTTTCATTAAGCTCAGCTTTACAGAGACTTGATAATTAAATACACATTGAACAAATCAATAGTAAATCACTGTCTAACCAAAGCTTCAACTCTTATCCAACAATTATGCATAATGAATCATCTGACAAATTATTTTATCTTAGAGTTCTTTTCATATTTTCTATATTCTCCTTTTATTAAAAATCTTTTTTAAAAGCTCCAGTTTTTCTGTTTTCTCCTATCCTTAATTTTCTTTCATGTATTTCATCATTTCACTGCTCGTAAGACCTCCCCTTTATCTCTGTTTTCTTCTCACATTTTTTTCCTTTTCTGAATCTTCAGATATTTTATCCTTTCCCGTGTGCTTCTGAATTCATTTTTATCATCTCTCCTTAATTTCTTCATTTTGCCTTCATTTCTTCATGCCTCTCATGTTAAAACATTCTCTAATAACTTCACAGAAATATTTAAATTAAAAGCAAGAGACATAAAAGTCCTGGAATATCAGCTGCAGGTGAGAAACAAGTAGATGGAAACTTAGTAGGGAGAGAAAATGATAGCGGTGAAAGATTTCCACACTGGACTATAATACAAGCCCTCTACCCCAACCACGTTCATCTATCTATTCCATCCACTTTCTTCTCAGGTTGACAACCACTATATTCCTGTGTCTCTTACCCCCAACTCCTCTTTATTACCAACCAGTCAGATTGGCATCACACATTGCAAATCTCCATGTAAACATTCACAATAAGGTGTAAAAGTGGACAAATAAATCCAGAATATGAATAAAGCTTCACCTAAGTCTGGCAGAAATTAGTTAACTAACAACTGAAATAATTGTTATCTTTCATGCCAGTTAAACATTTCAAATTCCAAAGAATGCAACAAAACAGTATAGATGTAGTTATTTCATTTAAGGCCAAGAAGATATTTCTTGTGGGTATTACAGTTAACACTAATTTGTTACTATTTTTTTTACCAAACTCTGACAAAACTTTCCAGGCAATCTCCATGTTCTGTATATCTGCAAGACTTCCTGTGCAGCAAGCATACACCATGTGAATTTGATTTACTCTGCTTTCTAATTACCAGTCTGTTTTGTTTTTTTTAATCCCACCTATTTTCATCATCTTCTTACATCGCATATGACAACAGCTTCTCCAACAGTGTTCCATGATTTCCCATTCTGAGAACCTTTGACTCTAACATTCTTTTTATGGCACTGACTTATGAAGTAGCTCATACTGTAGGTAAAACTTGACATATGTAATTTCTAATAAGAGACTTCAGTTTCACTATTGATGCAGATGTTGCTTTAACTTACATCAGACCATTGTCCTGACTCCCATCGGTACACATCGCAGTCCTTTCTATAGCAGGGCATGCTAGTTTGAAGCTTAGTTTGGTGTACACAAAACATGGGGTCTACCACTTGCAGGTTCTTATCTCGACACTTCATTTCCCTGGTTTTCTCCCCTGCTCCACATGCCACGGAGCACTAGTATGAAAAGAAAGTGCATTTGACAAAGAGCAGTTGAAGCTTTGAAGCTCTAATGGCAAGATTAACTGAACACATTTGAAGGGGAAGGAGTGATACAGAAACAAGTTTCTCAATATCAGGTTGAAAAGTGTTAAGAAGGAAGGTTTTACTGCCCCCCCCCCACTGCTTCGTTATTCTCAACGCCCACTACTGCCCCCTTCCACTGCCTACATATTGACCCTGTTTCTTTCACCGCCCCACCCCGCCCCCAGTCCTTTCCAATGCCACGGGGGGGGGGGGGGGGGGCGTTATCAGTCACTTTGGAAAACACTGCTCTAAAGTGATGGCAACAGATACCAACGATAACTGACAATTAATGCTTTCAGCATTTTTTAAAATGTATCCAAGCAGATAGGATGTTGTCATTCCTTCAAACTGTACTTCCAGGCTTTTCATTAAGCTTCACCCAATGGGGACCCCAACCTATCCCTACCTCTTTCACTAGGCCATGTAACACAGCCTAGCACCAGAGACTGCTACCTATCCCTACCTCTTTCACTAGGCCATGTAACACAGCCTAGTACCAGAGACTGCTACCTATCCCTACCTCTTTCACTAGGCCACGTAACACAGCCTAGCACCAGAGACTGCTACCTATCCCTACCTCTTTCACTAGGCCATGTAACACAGCCTAGTACCAGAGACTGCTACCTATCCCTACCTCTTTCACTAGGCCATGTAACAGCCTAGTACCAGAGACTGCTACCCATCCCTACCTCTTTCACTAGGCCATGTAACACAGCCTAGTACCAGAGACTGCTACCTATCCCTACCTCTTTCACTAGGCCACGTAACACAGCCTAGCACCAGAGACTGCTACCTATCCCTACCTCTTTCACTAGGCCATGTAACACAGCCTAGTACCAGAGACTGCTGCAAGGATGCCAGGTATGCTTTTAGTCAGCTGTGATCTGCAAGCCCTAGAACTAAAATGAATGCCTCTAGTCAACAGAAACAAATCTAAAACTCTTCTTAATACAGAGCAGTAGAAAGAGCAATTAATATGAAACTGATGTAAAAAACTGGGTTGGAAATTGTCATTATATTGGATTCGAGATATGCAAATATAGTTATAAAATGTACCGATGAAAACAGAGAAGAAAATAGGCATTACAGCAGCATATATAACAGAAAGTTTATGTAGGTAAGATAGCACAAGTGAAATGTCTCCATATTGCTGGGATACAGACATTTCCATGCACAGCAGAACTGTTTGTCCAACTGAACTACAGATTTTTTTCATTATACTCATCATTTATATCAGCAGTTCTACTGCCAAGATAAAGTCTTTCTAGATAAAATCTTCAAGATAAAATCTTTCTTTATAGTTCAGCTTCATTCTCATTGACAAAATCTGCCATCAAAGGTATCACGGACTTATACTGCTAATAAAATGTGGACCTGATGTCTAAATATTAGTTTTACAAGTATATTATTAGCTCTTATACCATAAAAAAAACACCTAAGACACACAAACATTTCTTGTTAACATTCATCACAACTGTCATTTTTTATTACTTGATAAATAACGCCATACCTGACCTATTTTTATAAACTAAGAAAAAAGTCTAAGGTTCCAAGACCTAAGATAAGTCATTAAGTTTTTTTTTTCATTTTTTATTATTTAAATTAAAAGTCGTGTGAATCTATACTTTGTCTCCTCTCTTTAATTCTTCGTCCTGTTTGTTTTTGTTTGATGGAGGCTCACGCCGAAACGTCACAACTTTGTAAGCGTTAAATAATAAAGCTGTTCCTACTTTTTTCTTAGTTTATAAATTTTGTTATCACAGCTTTACTGCAGTTCTGTGTGTATAGTTGTATACTTATACACTGATTATTGTGACCTGTTTTTAATGTTTACGGTTATTTAAAATTCTTGACTCCCAACCACGGAACAAAACAGTATGACTACACTTATTAGAAAAAAATAATTAAGCCACCTGAACTCATTGTAATCTAAGAATTAGTGTATAAATACTCTGAGACAACAACAAAAATGTGGCCATAAATTATTGCTTATTTATCTCTCCATAAGATTTTAGATAATTCTTCTCGCCTTCTAATTGTGTCTCTGTTGCACATTCACAACTCATGATGGTCAGTCAGTCTCCTGAAAAAAGAGGCCTACAAAAATTCATCCTCCCCTTATCTCCTCTTACCTTGCTCCACTTTCCTGGCTGCCATTTTGGACATTGCCCTCTTAAGCATCTCTTTGTGTTTCTTGGTTTCTTCTCCTGACAGTATATGTGTGGAACTTCTGCTTTGTTCTTGTCAACACAAGTAACTGCTCTGCTATGAATGCCTGGGCCACAGGTAACTGAACACTAAATTGAAGAAAAAAGTGGGAAAAAAATTATTTTTTTTTTGTAATCAATGTTTGCAAAATGCTCTTTTTTAAGCAGTGGTTCTCAAACTGTTTTGTGTAAGTACCCTTTTCTCCCAGTCAACATCCTTTCTTCTTCTCCCGCCCATACACTTTTTAAATGCTCAGTTACTTCTCATGCCCTAACTCCCCCCCCCACCCCAACAAGTATTACATTCCTTTACATTCCTTTCAATCTATGTCCCATAGCAATTGGATGCCAGTAAGGATATGAAGTGTTAGTGTCTTCACATTTCTATGCTACTACATTATTTGAAGTAAGGACACGAAGTGTTAGTGCCTTCACACTTCTATGCTACTATAGTATTTGAGGTAAGGATATCTTCTTCTTCTCCTTCGTTGGCTTCTACCATCAAGATCGCCCTGTGATCCTACTGAACTTACTCCTGTGGTTCTTGCGATAGTCTCATTTAGGATGAAGGCTCAGAGCATCGTGGGGCTTGGGCCTGTATTCTCGGTGGGTCACAGAAGCGGACTGCGTGACACTGTGGTTTTCGTTGCAACAGTTTAGTCTAGAGTTGGACTTTCTCACCGGACAACCTTGACGTGGTTTGGATATGAGTATATCCCCGTTGGGTGAGAGATGGTTGCTAAATAGACTGCAGTTTTTCCATTTCAGCATTTTGTGGTCGTGGCTGCTACCCTTCCTGGTGATGACCAGGACGGAGCTTTTGTCGAGGAGGACGAATATTCGTCACTAGTGAGTTTCACCCCTGGGTTAAGCCGGTTTAGGCGTATTATCCCAGTATGGGTGAATATAGGACGTGGCCGGCCTCTAGAGCAGAGATGCCGTGGTATGAGTAGCCCTCACCGCGAATCTAGTGGCCATACCGATAATCTTCACTCAATCCTTTCCTTCACCTTTTTCACAGCGGCGGCGCGTGGCAACCCTAATCGCATTTTTCTTCACTGGCCGGGAGAATTTCTGAGGTTAACCCCTGGGTTAAGCCGGTTTAGGCATTTGAGCCAGTATAGGACGTGGCGGACTCTAGAGCAGAGGTGCCGTGATATGAGTAGCCCTGACGGCGAGACTACTATTTCACTTGATCCTTTCGTTCACCTTTTTTTACGGCGGCGCCGCGCGGCAATCCTAATCATATTTTTCTTCATTGGCAGGGAGGAGTTTCACCCCACGCACGGCAGCTGAAGAATTTTGCCAGCAGCGGATTTGAAATCAGAGTTTTCCTTCTCCTTCTCCACAGTGCTGGAGGACCTTGACTTTGCGGACGACATTTGTCTATTATCAAGCAGTCACAAAGATATGCAAGATAAAATAAACAAGCTAACTCAGAATGCAAACAACATAGGACTAAAGATCAACGTAGGAAAGACAAAGTTAATGAAGCAAAATGTGAACAACAGAAATGTACTCAGAGTAGATAGCAAGTTAGTGGAGGAGGTCAACGAATTTGTATACCTTGGCAGTAGAGTAGTAGAAAATGGAGACAGCATAGAGGACATCAACACCAGACTTACTAGAGCAAACCAGGCTTTTGCAATGCTGCAGACTATATGGAAATTTTAAAAAAAACTAAGCATAAATACGAAAATCAGGATATTTAAGAGTAATGTTCTAAGTGTACTACTCTATGGAAGCGAATGCTGGAAAATCACCAAAAACCATAGAAAACAAGTTGAATTCTTTCCAGACTAAATGTTTACGAAGAATTAGAAAAATATTTTGGCCAAACACCATAAGAAATAACATCTTATTGGCAGAAATGCAGACGAAGCCACTGACAACAATTATTGAGGAAAGACGCTGGCAATGGTTGGAACATGTGCTCCGAATGACTGACATCACAGGGGAACAGAAGTAAAGGTAGACCAAAAGAGACATGTAGAAGAACAACAGAAAGGATGTTGAGCAATAGAGGGCTCACCTGGGCAAGAGCAGAAAAAAAGGCGAAGGACAGGCATTTGTGGAAAACCCTTGCGGAAGCCCCATGTGCCCTGGGCACTTAAGGTTCAGAGAAAGAGAGAGAGAGAGAGAGAGAGAGAGAGAGAGAGAGAGATGAGCTACCAACCAAGACTAACAGGTCTCATCTACCCAAAACGTCTGGTTTTCACGCGTCAGATATTCGCTTTCGCCCCTTCTCCTGTCAGTTTAAACAGTTCCGCCAAGAGAAGGCCAGGAGCTGGACTTGACTGTCAAAGGCTATTTGAGACGTATGCTATGGAGACACTTAATTGGAGTGGAAAGTGTATCCCCCACTCCACCTCCGGCTATTACAGTCTTTAGAACCGAGGTAAGGATATGAAGAGTTAGTACATTCACATTTCTATACTACTACAGTATTTGAGGTAAGGATATGAAGTATTAGTGCTTTCACATTTCTATACTACTACAGTATTTGAGGTAAGGATATGAAGTATTAGTGCTTTCACATTTCTATACTACTACAGTATTTGAGGTAAGGATATGAAGTATTAGTGCTTTCACATTTCTATACTACTACAGTATTTGAGGTAAGGATATGAAGAGTTAGTACATTCACATTTCTATACTACTACAGTATTTGAGGTAAGGACATGAAGTATTAGTGCTTTCACATTTCTATGCTACTACAGTATTTGAGGTAAGGACATGAAGTATTAGTGCTTTCACATTTCTATGCTACTACAGTATTTGAGGTAAGGACATGAAGTGTTAGTGCTTTCACATTTCTATGCTACTACAGTATTTGAGGTAAGGCATGAAGTATTAGTGCTTTCACATTTCTATACTACTACAGTATTTGAGGTAAGGACATGAAGTATTAGTGCTTTCACATTTCTATGCTACTACAGTATTTGAGGTAAGGCATGAAGTATTAGTGCTTTCACATTTCTATGCTACTACAGTATTTGAGGTAAGGACATGAAGTGTTAGTGCTTTCACATTTCTATACTACTACAGTATTTGAGGTAAGGACATGAAGTATTAGTGCTTTCACATTTCTATGCTACTACAGTATTTGAGGTAAGGACATGAAGTGTTAGTGCTTTCACATTTCTATGCTACTACAGTATTTGAGGTAAGGCATGAAGTATTAGTGCTTTCACATTTCTATGCTACTACAGTATTTGAGGTAAGGCATGAAGTATTAGTGCTTTCACATTTCTATGCTACTACAGTATTTGAGGTAAGGCATGAAGTATTAGTGCTTTCACATTTCTATGCTACTACAGTATTTGAGGTAAGGCATGAAGTATTAGTGCTTTCACATTTCTATGCTACTACAGTATTTGAGGTAAGGCATGAAGTATTAGTGCTTTCACATTTCTATGCTACTACAGTATTTGAGGTAAGGCATGAAGTATTAGTGCTTTCACATTTCTATGCTACTACAGTATTTGAGGTAAGGCATGAAGTATTAGTGCTTTCACATTTCTATGCTACTACAGTATTTGAGGTAAGGCATGAAGTATTAGTGCTTTCACATTTCTATGCTACTACAGTATTTGAGGTAAGGCATGAAGTATTAGTGCTTTCACATTTCTATGCTACTACAGTATTTGAGGTAAGGCATGAAGTATTAGTGCTTTCACATTTCTATGCTACTACAGTATTTGAGGTAAGGCATGAAGTATTAGTGCTTTCACATTTCTATGCTACTACAGTATTTGAGGTAAGGACATGAAGTGTTAGTGCTTTCACATTTCTATGCTACTACAGTATTTGAGGTAAGGACATGAAGTGTTAGTGCTTTCACATTTCTATGCTACAGTATTTGAGGTAAGGACATGAAGTGTTAGTGCTTTCACATTTCTATGCTACTACAGTATTTGAGGTAAGGACATGAAGTGTTAGTGCTTTCACATTTCTATGCTACTACAGTATTTGAGGTAAGGACATGAAGTGTTAGTGCTTTCACATTTCTATGCTACTACAGTATTTGAGGTAAGGACATGAAGTGTTAGTGCCTTCACATTTCTATGTCACTATAGTATTTGAGACAGTGATGCCAGCACCCGTCATCGCTGCCTTTGTTTTCCCAGAGAAACTCCAATTACCCCTCTTTGAGGCCGAGTTGACCCCAGTGCCGGTCGATCTGAAGAAAATTCCGCCCAAGTGCGAAATCGAACCGGGGACCTTTTGATCGAAAGCGAATACACTAACTACTACACCGCCGCAACACTTTGGATTTTCTTTTCACGGAGAGCGGGGAGGAGAGAAGAGAAGTGCGACAGAGAGAGAGAGAGGGGGAGAGAGAGGAAAGAGAGGGAGGATAGAGAGAGAAAAAAAAGAGAGGAGAGAAAAGAACTGCGACAAAGAGAGGAGAAAGAGAGGAGAGAAGAGAACTGCAACAAAGAGAGGAGAGAAGAGAACTGCGACACAGAGAGAGAGGAGAGATAAGAGAACTGCGAAAGAGAGAGATAGAGAGGAGCGAGGAGAGAAGAGAACTGCGACACAGAAAGAGAGAGGAAGGAGAGAAGAGAACTGCAACAAGAGAGGAGAGAAGAGAACTGCGACACAGAGAGAGAGAGAGGAGAGATAAGAGAACTGCGAAAGAGAGAGACAGAGAGCGAGGAGAGAAAAGAACTGCGACACAGAGAGAAAGAGAGAGGAGAGACAGAGGAGAGAGAGCACACTGCTCATTTTGAGTTATATAACTGTTCCTTCTACAGTTTTAAACTTCACGAACAAAATAAAATGTAAGATTTAGGACTGTTAGGTTAGACAGGTGATACATAAATGATCAATTCATTATTATTTAAAAAAAAAAAACAAACAGTACCAGCCCCAAACTATCCAGCACATCTCATTCAATTAGTTTATTCTCTTCCGCCATGAGAAAAAGTAAACACGTGAAGTTATAATACGGTATTAGAGGGGAATTATTCAATATGCTTGAACAGACCTATACCTAGAGCCCGAAAGAGCAAGGGGTCCCGCGTCTCGAAAGGGAGGGGAGGGGTAAAAAAACAACTGAGACGAGGAGATGACCAATACAGGTCAGAGCTATGGTATTAAGGCACTGGCACACAGGACAGGGATCCCACGAGAATGATTGTTTTCTTCGTATGGGTTAAGTAATGGCCATTTTGAGTGCACGTGGACCTATGTACAAGTAGCCTCAGGGCCCTACAACGCTGTTAAGACGACCTTGTTATATGTTGCAGGGAGCTGGAGCCAGCACTAAATTTAGCCTAGGGACCCGAGTGGTGGTTAATCCGCCACTGTATATGATGAAAACATATAGTGAAAGGAAACTTCAAGCCAAAAGATGTAAAACACATTATAAGGATGATATTGTACAGCTGAAAGGGGTGGAGGAGTATTTAAACAAGCATGGGAATAAGATTAGAAGTGTCCTAGTTTCTAGGGCTGGTTACAGATGAGACACCTCAACACTGGCATTGGACGGGTTAGGGACTGAAAGATCTCTCCTTTATCCCAAAATAAAAATGACAACACAGAGGCGGTCAGGAAACTAAAGATTACTCAGTGGTGGAAAAACAGATGGGGCAAGTCAGGCTTATTTCAGCCCAGGTCAAATCAGTGGAGCTAGGCTCCAGGTGAGAGCAGAGCTACACGTTGACGGCCGGCAAAGCTGCAGGCCAGTCTGCGGCGTCTGGCCGGTTAACGTGATCATGCGCACGTCTGTATCAGCCTCAGAGGTCGCTTAGAGGACTAACGAAAGAAAGCAACAACAAAGTGATTTATTACTTTTTTTTTTGTACGCATCTACTTTGATCTTGGGCTAAGCAGTTTCATTAAAGCAAATACGGTTTTTGGGGAACAACTGAGTGTCCGTCCCCCGACCCTCCTCCCCCCCCCCCCCCCGACACACACACACACACACACACTACTTTTATTTTAGTTTCAAGAATTTAATTGCTCAATCAGACGTTACACAGATGATGAGACTGGCGATGCGGAGACAGTCTGAAATGACTGGCCACTCAAAGACAGTTTGAAATGACTGAACACTCAAAGACAGTTTGAAATGACTGAACACTCAAAGACAGTCTGAAATGACTGGCCACTCAAAGACAGTTTGAAATGACTGAACACTCAAAGACAGTTTGAAATGACTGAACACTCAAAGACAGTTTGAAATGACTGAACACTCAAAGACAGTTTGAAATGACTGAACACTCAAAGACAGTTTGAAATGACTGAACACTCAAAGACAGTTTGAAATGACTGAACACTCAAAGACAGTTTGAAATGACTGAACACTCAAAGACAGTTTGAAATGACTGAACACTCAAAGACAGTTTGAAATGACTGAACACTCAAAGACAGTTTGAAATGACTGAACACTCAAAGACGATCTGAAATGAACAACTCAAGTCATTCAATATAACTGTTAACTCAAGTCATTCAATATAACTGTTAACCCAAGTCATTTAATATAACTGTTAATTCAAGTCATTCAATATAACTGTTAACTCAAGTCATTCAAGATAAATGTTAACTCAAGTCATTAAATATAACTGTTAACTCAAGTCATTCAATATAACTGTTAACTCAAGTCATTCAATATAACTGTTAACCCAAGTCATTTAATATAACTGTTAACTCAAGTCATTCAATATAACTGTTAACTCAAGTCATTAAATATAACTGTTAACTCAAGTCATTCAATATAACTGTTAACTCAAGTCATTCAATATAACTGTTAACCCAAGTCATTTAATATAACTGTTAACTCAAGTCATTCAATATAACTGTTAACTCAAGGCATTCAATATAACTGTTAACTCAAGTCATTCAGTATAACTGTTAAGTCAAGTCAAACTGTTAACTCAGCTTCATTCTATCTGTATCGGTACCTTGTTTCTCACTGACGCCAAATTCATCCAAGACTTCCACTTGTAGCTCATATTAGAAACTAACTTCCAGACTACTGACAGAAATAACTACCAGTTAAAAATTATTGTTTTCTTGCCATATTTTAGTGCATATCAAGGATAAAGTAACGTTTTGTTGCCTTAATTATCGCATAACAATGAGAAAATAATGTCTTCTCGCCTTATTTTGTTGCATAACAATGTCTTCTCGCCTTATTTTGTTGCATAACAATGAGAAAATGATGTCTTCTCGCCTTATTTTGTTGCATAACAATGTCTTCTCGCCTTATTTTGTTGCATAACAATGAGAAAATGATGTCTTCTCGCATAAATGAGTCGCACTGAACTGCACGAAGCAGGCAGATTAGATTTGCTTGACGCACATTTATTACGCTTTATATTTACATTAAAATGAAAAATAAATATCTACACATCCCGTCTAGAGGTGGTGATGTCCAAGAAATGATGTATTGCAAGGGGAAGGAATCACTGATTCAGATAACTCCGTCTACGTTATCATCTGTATCAGATATCTCTTGATTACATCCTGCCTCTTCCTAATTATTAAAATAATTTAACCGAATCTTCTCGTCCACTGATACTCAAAGATTTCCAGTCGTCTGTACTATATACTACTAAGCTAGATAAAAATTAAGATGTAGGATTCTACACTATGCTGGGGAATATAAACGAAAGAATTGTCCGCTCTCTTTACACGTGTTCATTATGTTTTATTATCCGCTTGCTAGTTCAGTGTCCGGAATAGATTCATTTAGAATATTTCGAGTTAAGTTTTCACTCGCCAATTTTAAAGAGGCAGCGTTCACATATCACAAAACAATAAAATAATATAGAAACTTACCGCTAAAATGTATATCTTAAATAAAGACAGTTTCAGTTACAGTAAGTAAGAATTAAAAAAAAAAGTTCTGACAAGATTTAGGAAACAACTGAGCCTTTTCTATAAAGGAAAAAAAAATCGGTTGTGATCAGCAAAAGAAAGAAAGAAAGAAAGAAAGAAAGAAATGAACATTTATCAGACTTGTTCTTTTTCTGAATATCTCTGTATGATTTCCTGCCTCAAATGTCTTTCTGTATACAGTATTTGAACATCACATCAACATCCTAATGGAACTTAAAGCGCACTGTTGGCAAGTTTCATCCAGCACCTATCTCTCTCTCTCTCTCTCTCTCTCTAGTAATATACGAATAATTAATATATAAGTATATAGAACCAAGAATATAACAATAAACGAAGCCACTGCAGTAAAGCAGTGAATAAAAATATATAAACTGAAAAAAGTAGAAACAGTTTTATTAAATTAAAGAGTACACAGCTGTGCCGTTTCGGTGTGAACAAAAACACACAGGACGAAGAAACACACACACAGTGATATATATATATATATATATATATATATATATATATATATATATATATATAGAGAGAGAGAGAGAGAGGAAATAAAATATAAATTCCTACGAATGCTATGTAAAAAATAGGAATGGAAAAAATAGAAAAAAAAAATGAATGCAGCAGTTAATTGTAACTTGTAAGAAGCTGTCACTTGTAAGAGGCTGTGTTCAGATGTGGGTATGGTGGAGTGTAGAGAATGTTTAAATGGAAACTTGTGATGTGTGATAGGTGGGCCGTAAATAAATAAGGGGTGGGGGCGTGTAAAGGAGAGAGAGTGATACAATGGTAATCTAGCCCAGAAAAGGTGATTATTGTTGGATAGAGGGGTTGTATTTTGATGCTGTGAGGAGGTTCTGAACTATGTGTTATACGTGAGAAAGAAATGGAACTTAGTACAGAGAGAATATGATTGTGAAAGAGGCGAATGTTAGGTGTAGCTGAATTGCGAGTTTAAACCATGTGGTTCCAGCGTACCATATTCCCGAATATAGCGGTTCTCAAGCACTAGGCTGTTTCTGTCATAAGTGTGACATTGGCTGATGACTGTTACCTAAACTCAGATATGCCTCTGTGATTGAGGTCATTAAAATGATTAAAGACTGGTTTCGAAGCATGGTGGGCGATATTATACACACGTTTCTGCATGCGGTCACTTAATCTGAGGCCAGTTTCACCAATATAAGTTATCCCGTATCTTTTGCATACACTAACATATATCACATTACGGGACTCGTAATGTGAATCTTCCCCCCTCCTCTCTTTCTCTCTCCTTCCATCTCACTTTCTCCTCTTCCCCACATTCGTATGAAAGACTATAGTACTAATTACTTCGCCACTCAGGCGCGCGTTTTGACAGAAGCTACGAAACATTCTGACCTACAGACAAAAAAACAAGCTCCCTCACTCATCAAACTTCCGCTTTAGCCTTGGCTAAAATATAAACAAGAGATGTGAAAGTAATTTGTCTGAAACCTTTAATACTTTTGTCGAAAGTAAACCACACTCAAACAACACAGTACAAGTTTCATACAGCCTAGTACAAGTCTCACCCAACCAATACCAGTTTCACATGGCCTAGTACAAGTTTCACACAGCCTCGTACAACTTTTACACAGCCTAGTACAAGTTTCACACAGTTTAGTATCAGTTTCACACAGTCTATTATCAGTCTACCAGGGTAGACCAAAAAAGACATAGAGTAGAACAACAGATAGAATATTGAGCAATAGAGGGCTCACTTGGGCAAGAGCTGAAAAAAAGGCAAAGGACAGGCATTTGTGGAAAACCCTTGGGGAAGCCCCATGTGCCCTGGGCACTTAAGG
The DNA here is from genome assembly GCA_009760885.1 of Achatina immaculata. NCBI lineage: Eukaryota > Metazoa > Mollusca > Gastropoda > Stylommatophora > Achatinidae > Lissachatina > Lissachatina immaculata. The sequence continues at coordinate 32,615,265 of CM019716.1, read as the reverse complement.
TTCAGAAAGAGAGAGAGCACCAGTTTCACACAGCCTTGTACCAGTTTCACACAACCTAGTACAAGTTTCACACAATCTTGTACCAGTTTCACACAACCTAGTACAAGTTTCACACAGCCTAGTACAAGTTTCACACAGCCTAGTACCAGTTTTACACAACGTTTTACAAGTTTCACACAGCCTAGTACCAGTTTTACACAAGGTTTTACAAGTTTCACACAGCCTAGTACCAGTTTCACCCAGCCTAGTACAAGTCTCACCAAACCAGGAACATCTCATTTAACGAAGCACCACGATTTAATAATCTCCACCACCCCGCCCCCTTTTTACGCCCCATACGTGGACGTGTAATGAAAACGCTCGTGCGCACGCACACACAAACGCACTATTAAAGGGTTATCATAACTGCACTCCGAAGAAATCTGTCAACGTGCCTACCTCAAACACTGACTGAGCACCTCAGAACGATGCACTGATTCCGTAGCACCGGCGAGAACCTTAGCGAAGACAAACGGTGACTATACGGGGTCCATCAGACTCATAAACAAGAGTTGGCATCATTTCAGCATTTCTTGATCCTTGTAAGTTTGTGCATATATGTGTGTATGGGCGCGCGTGTATGAGAGAGAGAGAGAGAGAGAGAGAGAGAGAGAGAGAGAGAGAACATTTTTCATTTAAGATATTTAAAAAAAACTATACTCTAGTAGAGAGCTTCTGTGGAATATCTAACTAGCAATGCAGAACGGCATAGAAAAGCACTGCAAAATTTCAGGTTAATGAAATCATGAAAAGTATACATAAAGTGCATGAAAGCTTGTATATTACAGAGGCAGAGAAGCCAAGCACTAAGAAGTGATTATGATGGAAACAATGAATGCTCGACAGACTGACGCTGTGTAACTGACCTTTTCCCAAGCAGTGGCTGCCAAGTAACGTCATAAAAGCTCCACCACGTTTCTGAACTTGTGTACAGAAAAACGTGGAGAAAAGGAGCTTTTCACAGAGTCCAGGAAGTTGGCATGTGAAAATGATCTGAGATCTCGTTGTTCTTACAGGATGGAAACGGAAACAAGTGCACTGTCGTCATTTTTGGCGTTGGTAGCACAACTGAGTGGGGGAGATAAACAAGAACAAAAGACAGGGGAGGTGACTCAAGAGAATGGGTGAAGGTGAATATTGCTGACGTTGTTTTAGGGTTTTCAAGCCTCTATAGACCAAAGACGTCTTTTGACAGTCTGGGGAAAACTTGTGGAAGCTAGTTTAGTGCGACAAAAAGACGAATACAAAAATCAATGTGGACCAGATGTTTAAAACACACAACAGTTCTAGGTTATTCTGTGATAAATTACGAAGTGTGTTCCAGAAAAGCCACTGAAATGTTTGACCATTTCTACAAGTTTCTCTATATTGCGCGCAATACCGCACACAATAAAACATGCCGGGCTGTGCATGAACTTAATTTCTCTTAGAAATGAGATTCATTTAAACAAAATAGCTTTGAGGGAACAGGTAGATGCAGTGGCTAGACGAAGGAAGCTTCTAAACAATGTTATTAAAACTTCCAAGTTTATTTAGTCTGGCACTGGTGCGCTGATAAGGCTTGAGTGTGGCTTGCTGGCGGCGGTGAAAGAAAAGAGTTATTGTTACTGCTGCACAACGTGACACTGTGTCCTGGACGTTATGATGTGAAACTGAAACACATATGAGAACGGACAGACAGACAGATAGATAGATAGATCATACAATACCATGATAAACAAATAAGTGGAGAAAGACCCACAAAAGTGCAAGCTTTAAAGGAAAAAAGTGGATGAAAAGTATAGCTTTAACATGATGACCATAAAATGCTGGCAACATTTTACACATTCTGTGCCTACATATAGGCGCAACCACTTAAAGGGGAACCTTGCTTATGTTGGCATCAGAAAATGTAACTGCTTTCGCTGTGTTACTTGCCCTGTAGTCTGGAAAACGAAAACGATCACCCTTCCCAAAACTATCCTTACTCTCCATGAGGTATTCATATGCGAGTCTCGTAATGTGGTATATGCCACTGTATGCAAAAGATACATGATAACTTATATTGGTGAAACTGGTCTCAGATTAGGTGACCGCATTCAGAAACATCTGTACGATATCACCCACTATGGTTCGAAACCAGTCTTTAATCATTTCAATGGCCCTAACCACAAAGGCATATCTGAGTTTTTTGATAATAGCCATCAAACAATGTCACGATGATGACAGAAACAGCCTACCGCTTGAAAATCGCTACATTCAGGAATATGGTGCGCTGGAACCATATGGTTTAAACTCGCAATTCAGCTACATCTAACATTCGCCCCTTCCATAATCATATTCCCTCCGCATTAAGTTCCACTCCTTTCTCACTTGTAACACATAGTTCAGAACCTCCTCACAGCATCAGATTACAACCCATCTACCCCAACTATAATCACCTATTCCACATTCTCCCTGCCAGATTACCACTGTATCACCCCTCCCCTATCCACGACCCCCCTCCACTTATGCCCCACCTATCACAAGTCTCCATTTAATCATTCTCTACACTCCACCATGTTCACTTCTGAACACAGCCTCTTATAAGTCACAGCTTCTAAAAGTCACAGCCAAATACTCCATTTATTTCAATTTATTTTTTCCCATTCCTATTTTTTTACGTAGCATTCATTTGAATTGATATTTTATCTTCTCTCTCTATTTCTTCGTCCTGTGTGTTTCTGTATAATTAAGGTAAAAGGTAAAGGTAATCCTGTCATGCCTTAGAGGCACATAGGGATCCGAAACGTCACAACTGTGTGCTCGTTATTAATAAAGCTGTTTCTACTTTTTTCCTAGTTTATACATTTTGTTATCACAGGTTTACTGCAGTGGCCTCGTGTATAGTTTTATACTTAGCTTTATGCACTTATACATTAATTATTATGTGCCTACACAGAACGAGATGGGTAAAAAGTGTGAATGAATAGTGCTATTAAGTTGCTGGAACATAATATGAGGAACGTTCAATGTAAGCAACAACATAAAGGCACACTTCGTTAAGTGAGTTTACAGAAAATGACCTAACGACGCTCCCAGAATTCAGACTACCTTGTTCATGAACTCGTCCTGTAATGCGAGGTGTCTGAGACAAGAGATATGTTCCAGACCGACAATCCTGCAAACTGCTGACGTCAGCGATGTTTGGAGTTAGCTGGCCAGACGGCTGAGGTAGACTGGGTCAGGGATTTCATGTTGGCGGTTCTGGGTAACATTATGTGCCTATGTGTATGAAGGAAGGGTGAGGGTGGGGTGCGGGAAAAGAAAACCTTACGGAAATGATAACACGGATAGAGAGACACGTAAGCGATAGGTAAATGATGGGAATTCCATGTGCACTACATAAGAGTTCACCTCTGTCTGACTTGGAGGAGGAGGGAATTGAAGATAAAGTTGGGTGCTGTTTGATCCTGATGTACATATTATATATGTGATGACAGTAGGGCTACAGGCGCTGATATAAACGAATTTCACGTCCGAGCGAGGGAGTAAATGATGGAATTCTATGACATCTGAAGAGATAACACGGGCATGGGATTAGAAGTAAGAAAAGAAAAGAAAGATGTTAAAATGTTCCTAGATCTAAATTATTCTTCCACTTAGTTCATTTTTCCTGTTGCATCCATCCCTTGCTTTAAAAAAAAATAATAAAGTTGTGTTTGATGATGGAGAGACAAACGCCTCCTTTCCTCTCACATCCCCATGTTTTTTTTTTCTTGAGTGATAGCGCGCTACTTCCAGGAAGAGACTGGGACGATTAAAGTAAAGTGCTCATCTAAACTTTGTGGCACCTGTTTCTCCATACTACCACCAACACAACATCCACCAATACTACTATTACTTATACCACCACTATTATTACCACCACCACCACAACATAAAGCAATATTACTATTACTTATACCACCACTATTATTACCACCACCACCACCACAACATGCACCAATATTACTATTACTTATACCACCACTATTATTACCACCACCACCACAACATGCACCAATATTACTATTACTTATACCAACACTATTACCACCACCACCACATCCACCAATAGCTTTGTATTACTTAACCACCACTATTATTACCACCACCACAACATCCACCAATATTACTATTACTTATACCACCACTATTATTACCACCACAACATCCACCAACACTACTATTATTTATACCACCACTATTATTACCACCACAACATCCACCAATACTACTATTAATTATACCACCACTATTATTACCACCACCACCACAACATCCACCAATACTACTATTACTTATACCACCACTATTATTACCACCACAACCACAACATAAACCAATATTACTATTACTTATACCAACACTATTATTACCACCACCACCACAACATCCACCAATATTACTATTAATTATACCAACACTATTACCACCACCACAACATCCACCAATACTACTATTAATTATACCAACACTATTATTACCACCACAATATCCACCAATACTACTATTAATTATACCACCACTATTATTACCACCACCACAACATCCACCAATACTACTATTACTTATACCACACTATTATTACCACCACCACCACAACATCCACCAATACTACTATTACTTATACCACACTATTATTACCACCACCACAATATCCACCAATACTACTATTACTTATACCACCACTATTATTACCACCACCACAACATCCACCAATACTACTATTACTTATACCACACTATTATTACCATCACCACCTCTATTACTACTCTTACTGTTGCAGATATTTACTATTGCTATTACTTGCAATAACTGATGCTGCTACTTACCAGTGCTGCTGCTACTGTTATTACTACAACCTCTACTAACCAATAAACCCTAATCAATACCGTCTATACTAGCATAGTTACTTCTACTACAACTGACAAAACTGTTTCTTTAACAGATAACGAAGATTCTCCCCTCCCCTCTTATCTTTTCTTCCTGGCTCTTATAAAACAAAACTATCTGACAAAATAAAGCCTTAGCTACATACGTATGCCCGACACCTGCTGACATAAGAGAAAAATTTACATATGAAACTCCCACCTTTTTTTTAAATATATGTCTTTTGTAAAGCATTGGAATGGATTGTGTCGTGTACAGGGGTAGAAAGAAAACAAGATTCGGTATAAAGGAAAGATGGAAAGACAGAAGAGGATGTGGGAAGAATACTTCCTGGTGTTAAGAAAACTGTCAGAGATACGGGGCATGTTGTAATCTCGGATACAGAAACCATAAACACACACAGGATATCTTCGTATAAAAAGAGAAAAAAAAAAACCCGGAATACAGTAAACACCTCCCCTTCCCTCAGTTTCGCGTGGAAAAGAGGGGGGGGGGGGCAGTAATAGAAGCTTAAGCCATTCCAACCAATAAAAGCGAAGGTTATGAAACTTGGTGTGGCTTTACTTTTAAAGTTACGTTTTATTGGCTAGAGATGGCACGCTACATATGACAAGTCGGCGAATGGTGTGACGTTTGTTTACAGACTCCGCCTTCTTTTTCTTTTTCCCAACAGGATTTTCATTGATGAAGTGATAATTTGGTCAGGAAGGAAAAAAAATATCCGATTACTACAGGGTCAAAGGTCACGCCATAAATATTTTTAAAAAAACCTAACCAGGAGATTGGGTGAGTTTCCGAAACAACCCTTCCCACTCAATTCCCCGCTCCCATCCGTAAGCCACATGTTTAACCAGACACAACCGCATGCGTGTTTGGCGGTTGAGGAGGTGAAAACAGTGACAATGGATGTTAGGCGGAAAACAAAGTGGAGGCTTACAGAAACTCAACCCAATCTCCTGGTTAGGTTTTCAAACTTTGGAATATTCTGTCTTTTATTATAAAACAGTTGATCAATAAACGCAGTATTATGCAATACACATTTCTTTTAAAATAATATGTCTATAAAATATATGGCTACTGTAATACTGTATATGGACTAACAATACACATCGAAATATTTAAGGCACATAAATCTATAGACTGACACATTCTGTAGGTGCAGATCATCTTTAGATTAAAAACACAAGTTAAAGAATGGAGCTAGACTTGCAATCGGCTACAAATACAGTACTGAGATGTTACAACGTCGTCCCCTCCCCCTAACTTGAACAGGTTTCAGTGCAGATCTGTCGCCGCTTCCCTAATGCCCGGATTCCTCGAGGAAAACAAACTTCTGCTTGACATTACTTCTTTTATCTCTAGACACCGAATACAACTAATTGTTTTCTGAATAGTCCCGAAAATTTTGTTTAGTAGATAGTCATTTATAATGTATGTAGTTACTTCTGTACTGAGTGAATGTTTAAGAGCGAAACGTAAATGTTATATCTGATTTTATGTCTCTCAGCTTCAATGTTAGTTATGTTTGTTATATGAACAGCATATTTGTAGAATGTCTGGAATAGAGTGAAAGATGTATGATAAAGGGCAGAATGTCAGATGGGCCTGCATGCCCAATTCTTAACCCTTTTGAAATAAAGATCAATCAATCAAGCTTCTTCCACGCTGAACTTCTTCTCACTTAGTGCCTTCGTAAGAAGTAAACAACAAAAAAAAAACGTGATAATCACACAGTGAGAAGTCGGGCGAATATGTAGGATGTGGAAGACACTCAAAACGCAGATTCGTAACTTGTTGAGCTGTTGCACGTGCTGTAACAACACATCAGACTTGAGCAAACCACGACGTTTTGAGCTGAATGAAAGTTTCAAGTGGTTCTCAAGCATGACATAATACGTTTGGATGTTGACAGAGGTTCTTCTGGACATGTAATGTTTCAAGACTTTACAGTCTAAGAAGAGAGTGAACATCACTTTTCAGGTAAACCAAGTATAGTAGTATGGTTGAATATATTGCAAACCGTAAGTTAATAATACATTCAGACAGAAACGGTAGGAAATACCAAGGAGTGGGTATAATTATGTCAAATGTAGCAGCAAAGAGCCTTATAGAATGGGGAACCAGTGAACAGTCGTATAATAAGAGCACGATACAAACTAAGACATGGAAGAATGACAATCATACAATGTTATGCACCCACAAACGATGTAGATGATACAATAAAAGATGATTTCTATCACCAGCTACAACTCCTTATGAACAAAGTCCTTAAACACGACATACTAATTGTCACGGGAGACTTCAGAGTGAAAGCAGAAAATACTGATGTCGAAAAAGTAATGAAGAAAGAGGGAATTGATGTGGCAAATCAGAATGGAGAAAGATTAATTGAAATGTGTCTAACAGAGGGCATGGTCATTGGAGGCACAATATTTCCACACAAAGAGATACGTAAAACAACGTTGATAGCTCCAGATGATAGAACTAGAAACCAGATAGATCATTTTTGTATTAGAAAGCAATACAGAACATCTCTGACAGATGTAAGGGCATATAGGGGGGCAGATGTCAACAGTGATCACAATCTGTGTATAGGTAAAATAAAACTATAACTGAAAAGCCAACACAAGAAATCAGTACACAGAACGATAAACAGCCACAGCCTACAAGAAGATAATACTAACAGTAATTTCAATCAGGAACTTTCCAATCATTCCACAACACTCAGTGAAGTAAAGGAGGTAGGTACAGATGAATAATGGAATTCTTACAGCACAGCCATAATCACAACAGCAAAAGCAAGCACCGGACTGAAAAAAAAAAAAAATAGAAAAGCATGGATATCAGAAAACACATGGAAGTACATACATGAAAGACGAGCAGCCAAATTAGACATGTTGAATATAAAGACAGATCTTGGAAAAGAATTGGCAAAAGTAATATACAAAGAACCAGATAATAAAGTAAAAAGTTCAGCTAGAAGAGATAAAAGAGAATACATAGACAATATGGTGAAAGAAGCAGAGAAAGCAGCAAAAACAGGAGACAGAAAATTTTATATAACATACGAAAGAGGCTGACAGGTACTATTACATTTAAAGAAAGACAAATATTTAGCAAAACTGGCACCCTGTTAACATCAAGCAAAGCCCAAAAACAAAGATGGGCCAAACACTTCCAAGAAATACTTAATCGACCACACCTAAAAGAACTGATAAACCTTGAAACCGACTTACCAGTCCCATAACTAAATGTAAACCTAGATGAATTTACATTGAACGAAACTGAAACAACGGTGAATCTAATGGCTAACAACAAAGCTGCAGGTGAAGATGAAATAACAGCCGAAATGTTAAAAACTATTAATAGTAACAACATGAGACAACTACAGAGAATATTTAATAAAGTTTGGAAAGAAGACAAGGTCCCCTCCAAATGGAAAAAAGGAATCATTGTTAAAATACCAAAGGCAACCTTAGCGACTGCAATAATTGGAGAGGAGTAACCTTACTATCAGCTGTGTCAAAAGTATTTTGCAAAGTCATTTTGATTAGAATTACAGATATAGGGGATACTGCAATGAGAGAAGAACAAGCAGGATTTCGAAAAGGGAGAAGATGTCTCGGCCAGATCTTTAAGAATAATACTTGAAGAATATATTGAAAAGCAAAAACCATCAATCCTGAACTTCATAGACTTTAAAAAGGCATTTGATAGCATACACAGAGATTCATTGTAGAGAATTTTAAGACTATATGGAATACCATCTAAAACTGTCAACATCATTAAGGATCTTTACAACGGATAAGTTTGCGCAGTCAACACAGAAGAAGGAATGAGCGAATTGTTTCAGAGTGAAACAGGCGCGAAACAAGGATATATACTATCTCCCTTGATTTTTGGAACTGCCATAGATTTCAGAATGAAACAATGTTGCACAAGTAAAACAGGCATCGACTGGGTACATGTGACCCAACTGGAAGATCTTGATTTTGCAGATGACATAACTCTTATCAGTGACAATGTGAATTCAGTGCAAGAAAAAATAGATATCCTGTCTTCACTGGCTAGTAAAATAGGACTTGAAATTAACAAGGACAAAACAAAAATAATGAAACTTCCCATTAATCAACACAGAAGAGTATATGTAGAAAGAACAGCTGTTGAAGAAGTACACCAATTTGCATACCTCGACAGCTACACACCAGAAAGGAAGTTGGAATTAGAACTGCAAAAGAAGCATTGACCTTCAAGTTATAAGCACAGTTCAATTCAAATGCAATATCTGCGCTCATTTACGCATGATAATGCACATGTATCTAAAGAGGTAAGACACAATATATTTGTACTATAGCTGTTTACTACTCGATTTCGAATATGTGGAACAAAGTTGCGGTTACTTTCTGAATCATCTTACCATCACATGCGACTATGTCTTCCATAAGCGGTTCTAACAGTCATGACTATTGAGGAGAAAAGGGGGGGGGTAATATATAACAACCTACAGAAATGTTTAAGTCCATGTTATAAAATATTGTCATTTATTTACACCTGTCCTTCATCAGAGGTCTACATCTGCATGATCTGGCAGTTCCCCGCCAATATTAGCAACCCTGTTTGGCGGGACTTAAAGTGGGTTGTGAGACGATACATCCCAAACCGAGGCTAAAGCGTGCTTACTTTGCGCGTATAATCAGCGGTTTGAGGACCTCCATGTTTACGGAAAGCTTAAGAAGCATTCACCTTCCACGCACATCGATAACACTAGGTAGGGCCAATAAGCCTGGGTGTCTAACAGGTGCTCAGCTCCAGGGCATAGAGGCTTCCCCCGTTTCCGCAGTGGATGAAAACTGACTGGTTTATCAAACGGCTGGAGGAAGATAAGTTTTGAACTACTTTACAAAATTCCTCTTGGAGCCTGAGTCTATGAGATACTATGTGATAAGATGCTTTAAAAAATATTGTATGACTTGACCATGACTGCACGCATGAGCGCGCGCACGCACACACACACACACTTTTTATTGTTATTCAACGAAAACGACAATTTTACAAGATGATAGATGTGGCTTAAAGAGAAGAACAAAAGATTATTTCTGAGGATAATTTCTATGCAGCTCCATTATGACCGGCTCCTAGGCAGCGCTTAAAAATGATGCCGAATCTAAGCGAACGCGAATGCTGATTGCATCTGATAAACCAGTCAAGCAGTGGACCTACTACGCAACGATCACAAGATGCACAACAGGCTAATCCTGCCTGGTTTCAACTCCTGACGAGATAATGAAGCCCGGACTGACAAATGTCCGTGTTATTGCCGCAGGGCCAGGCAGTATTCTGCAAAGAAGTAGACTTTTATCTCTTGGAGTTTTTTCTATTTGTATGTTCTGACAACTGACCATCATTACAAGGGATAAGACTCGGTCTGAAGAAGGAGACGCCCACGAGAACTAAGCTACACAATAAATAAAGAAACCATAAACGAAAATTGGATGAAGACTATGCAAAGCTGGCAGGTTTTGGGAACTAGTTATTTGCTGCGGTCTGAAGAATAAACCATTTATCTTGTCAGCTACACCGCAACAACTTTTGCTCAACAAACTATCGCACTAAGAATACATGTTATCTGAGATATTAATACCAAAAGAGATACAGAATAAATGTAGAAATGTAAAAATATGGTCAACTACGAGGACCATCGAGGGACATAATCGTTGAAAATATATGAAAAGACTTGAAAGCAGGTCAGAAAGTCACTCATATATTTTTCAGTGGTTACACCCTTGATCTGCAATTACTTGCTAATCCACTTGCTCTCATATTTGCTATAACAAGATATAGTTGTATATATACACAAAATCTTGAACTGTGAACATAATCATCAGTATACAAGTGGCTCAAACTGACTAGTAATCATATACATAATTTAAGAATTATTGTACATAACAATAACAAGATGTAATAATAACAGTAAACCAATGCTGTCAGTGTATGATCTGTAAGCAAAGAAAGAAAAAAAAACTCTTACATCACATCTTTGACTCTGCAAGACCAGGAACTGTGTTTATGATGGCTGAATATCTCTTTAGGATTTGATGTGAGGTTTTACTTCTGGGATACTCTATCACAAACAGATTTTTCTTGGATACTCTATCACAAACAGATTTTTCTGGGATACTCTATTACACACAGATTTTTCTGGGATACTCTATCACAAACATATTTTTCTGGGATACTTTATCACAAACAGATTTTTCTGGGATACTCTATCACAAACAGATTTTTCTGGGATACTCTATCACAAACAGATTTTTCTGGGATACTCTATCACAAACAGATTTTTCTGGGATACTCTATCACAAACATATTTTTCTGGGATACTCTATCACAAACATATTTTTCTGGGATACTCTATCACAAACAGATTTTTCTGGGATACTTTATCATAAACAGATTTTTCTGGGATACTTTATCATAAACAGATTTTTCTGGGATACTCTATCACAAACAGATTTTTCTGGGATACTTTATCATAAACAGATTTTTCTGGGATACTCTATCACAAACAGATTTTTCTGGGATACTTTATCATAAACAGATTTTTCTGGGATACTCTATCATAAACAGATTTTTCTGGGATACTTTATCATAAACAGATTTTTCTGGGATACTTTATCATAAACAGATTTTTCTGGGATACTTTATCATAAACAGATTTTTCTGGAATACTCTATCACAAACAGATTTTTCAACAAATGTCTGTGTGGGTGGGTGGATATGAACAATGCAGAAATCTGGAAAATATTCTGACACGTGAATGAAATCTAAGTCCAGAGGAGGTTAACAATTTAGAGTTTACTAATGGTTTATCTTTGACATGAAGTAGCAAACAGATAATGATGAAGACGTTTTTAATCAAAATATAATATCTTCAGAATAGGAAAGCATATAGAAGAGATGAGCACAAAGCAAAATTACTAATGCATGCTTTGATCACACAGAACTGGGACAAACAAAACTATACCAAATAGTACTTAATACAGAAGCTTTTCAAAGCAAAGTCTGCAAAACAAATTCTTCACAGACGTCTGTACAGATTCTGCTAAAGACATTTATTACAGACATCATGAGAAATCTAGAGAAGACATCTGTTAGAACAAGATATGCCTTACAGCATTCAGATGTCAAAATTACAAAATTACTATCATCTGTGTAAACTATTCTAGCTGAGTGTTACAGATGTTAACATCTGCTAATCTGTCGCATAGATATGAGTGTCATGTATGATGCTCTGAGGCCAGATATCCCTACTTCTGTTTGTGTATTAGCTTATGCAAATGATAACTGTTCCCACATCTGGTTTCTGGATGACTCACATTAGAAAATGCTAACTATTTACAAAAACATGAGAAACACTGACATATATTTATAAATGCAGTATATAATGCCTTGAAGCACCACTTTATGCAGGAGAAACTGATATCATTTCTTCAGATTACTATCCATGTACAAGAGTGTACAAAATTCATCTATGCAGATTCTGACAAGTATACTGGATATAATGGAATGATAAATGAACATAGAACAATATGAAAATGTCATATACTTGACATGAAAAATGCCACCCATTTTCACAAGAAGTGTGTTATTAATGCAAGCATCCAACTATCCAGTGCCATGCCAGCTTGTCACAGGCATGGCAGTACAAAATAAGATGGAAGCATTATGTTTTAATTTTTAAAAAAATCTTCCACAATCACATCATAAGCTACAAATGTAAAAATGTCTTTCATTATACATAAAGTACAGATCAATTCTAAATTATTGTACAGTACTCCATTTCCATTTAACCCTGTTACAAAGTAACCATTAATTACAGCACAGTGTCCGATCTCATTGATAAATCTTTGTCAGATGGCAGTTCTGCCTGAAGTCAACAGTCATTTTTAGTCTAACACTAGGACAAGACGACAGTCAATATATGCTGATTTCAAACGGAAATAAGTTGTTCTAGTTTGGCAGGATTTTTTACAAAATTTCTTTACAATTCAGTATATTTTCATGATGACATATAAAATGTGGTAGTGGGCAACACATGAGATGAATGATGCTGATGACCTACACAGTTACATGAGATTTGATAAGGCATGTCCAAATTACACTGAAAATACAACAATGAGAATGGTACAAGTTGTTTTTTTTCTTTTTGACATCAGTTTTAAAGCAAGAACTTAATGCAATTTACAGACATACTATTACTATTTATACATGGTATAAACTCTATGAATATATAAAATACATCTTTATAGAGTATAGCTATACATTTGTACATATATACTAATACTTGTACACAGAAGATCTTTACATTTAAGTACACTACTTGGCATATTTAGTGAATATCTAGGGCACTCTTTAAAAAGTTCTATATAAATATGTACAAAAGGTATTTATAAAGTGGATTTGTGTCTTATGCATAGAGTATATACTGTAGATAAAAAAACACAATAAGTTAACAAGTTATATACTGATATATGTATAAATTCTGACTTTATACAACCAGCCCTGAGTTTTCACAATGTTTAGTATATCTATAATTATAAATAAATAAACATTGCACATGCCATATTTAAGTTATATTGCCTTGTATAACAAAATAACAGCATTAAGAGAGAAATATTATATATATATATCTATATATATGCCATAGGCTTCTATCAGTTCTTTTTTAACGAAAGAAGGAATCACAGGGGGATCATGAGAGATCAGCCCACTAATATCTTGACCAATGAAACAAAGAACTGTCTACTACAAGACAGCTTTGAAGATGTCCTCTTGGACTGATAGCTGAATGAAGGTACACATGCTACATGAAAAGCTGCAGCAAAACTACAGTAAAATCTTTACAGATCTCTGAATACAGACGTTACCAGGATCTGAGATTAACAATTTAAGAATCTGAACCTAAAGCCTTGTAGCTTTAGGTTGGAAAAAAAAATTGTGGGACCCACCTGATATATAATATATAATATAAATGAGATTTTTAAAACATGTGTACAATGAAGATTCAGAAAAGCAGAAATTAAGACTTTCATGGGCAAACAATTATTATTTTACAGTTATACTGCCTTTTAATAACTATTAGTAAAACTTTTAATACACAGTGGCACTTTTATGAAATTAAAATTGTTTTGGTTTTGCCTAGGACAAACTATCATCTTTTATTCATTATAAATGTAATTTATATCAGGATTTAAAAGTTTCAACATTTCATGGAACCAGATTTTTAAAATTTGTAATATAATCATAAATGCTCTTTGGTACCACATTGGAAAGTTCTCCTTGCAATACACTTTTTTTGGTAAAACATCATGCTGTAAATAGTGCACTTATTTAAATTATAAATAACTATTCTTTGGTACTTTAAAATAAGCACAATTTAGGATTTTAAGTACAAAAAAGTAAATATGAACATTAAACATTGCAAAACTAAATTATATCAACATAACTGGCCATAAAAGTTCTCAAAAACAGATTTTTTTTTTTTACTCAGAAAACAATTACACATAGGAGGGACATCAGTAAACAATTGTTTAGCAGTAGGTGACATTCACACCAGCACCAACAGATTTGATAAAATAGTCTGTTCTGGTGCAAATTTTGGCAGCTCAAAGTGTTTACATTCCAAAGAAAGACCTGGTTTCACAAACAAAATCTGTGGAAGCAGCTAAATTTATAGACAATGCTTCTATGTTTTTGTGACACTTTGAAATTATCCACACATAATTTCACATGAGAATTTTTCTTCACTTGATCTTACATTAAATGTGCAGTCCATGTATAGAAATTGTAACTTATTTTTACTTCATTTAAAGAGTCCTTGTGAATGGAAGTTCTAATAAAAAAAAAATGCTATAAAATAAAAAAAATGGTTATATTTTGTAAAGAAAGCTGACATCACTCGTGATCCTGTTACTTGACAAGTACATCAATGGTTTTTACTGTTTTTGTTGATGCTTGCTACCTTTTTTTCTGCCACTAATTTTTAAGTTTCTGGTTTTAGAGCTGCTTTTATTTTTCCTACCCCTTTTTGCATGCTGCACAACCATTTTATTCATTTTTTTCTGTGTTTGCTGCTCAAATGTTTGGATGACTTCCTTATTTTCTGAAAAATGTCCAAAATCTTTGACTGGAGTAGATCTCTGATTCTTCATCATTGCATGTCCACTGATTTCTGACTGTCTTGGTAGTTCCATATCCATCTGCAAATGGTATCTGTGACTTACAGACTGGTCCTGCTGAGTGACCAAACCTGGCACATGACCATATTGACTGTATTGCTGGACTTGAGCGCTTGTGGTTTGGCGGTGACCACTTTGTGCTGTTTCCTGATTAAAAACATGTGGGTTACCATATCTGCTCATTTCAGCTGAGTCTTTATAAGCTGGTGTTAATGTTCTCTGGCTATAGAGAGAGCTACTAATTTGTGATTGCTTAGATATTGATGAGGGGTTTTCATGATCTCTTCTCATGGGTGAGTGCTGACCCTGATATCCATGCTGAGAAGAGTATCCACTAGCATAAGGTCTGTATCCTGGCCACTGCCTCTCAGATGATGATCTATGATGAGTCCTGGGTGTTGAATATACTTCTGTTGTTACAGGATCAGAAGACTGGATTGTCCTTTGACTATCTCCAGATTTCTCATGATGATGTGACAAATCTGAAGATGCTGGTTCTGTGTGTGATCTTTGGCGGTTACCATACCACAATGCTGCTCTGAGTGCATCCCTTTGTCTATGATTAGGGTCTATATGACTGTGCCCAAATGCTGTTTGTAATGGAAACTTTACAGAAGTGTCATATTTATTTTGAAACCCATGATGATGATTATTCGATCTATAACTGTTTGCACTGGTTGTAGTTTTTGGGTCATTATGCTGAGAATCAATATAACTGCTTGTAACATCACTAACTTGTTGTGCCCTAGAACTTTCTTCATACCCAGAAAATCTACTTTTCACTTCATCTAAGTTGGGTCTGTCATTTATGTGCACATGGTTTGAGTTTGAATCCCTACTGGACTCTGTATTTCTATCTTGTCTGCCTGGATGTGCATTAATGTATGGATTCACAGTGGGCACAGAGAGGTTATTGTCAAAGTATCTGCTATACCTAACTTCAGTGTTTCTATCATGGATAGGCCTGCGCAGATGCATTGGGAGACGGTAATGAAGCCTACCTGAAGGTTTAAACATTTGCCCCTGAGAATCAGAGTGATTAGGGGAATGTGAGCTTACCGCAGACCAAGGCCCTTTCTGCCATGTCGTTGGGATGCCCTTCTCATCACATGGTCCCTTGCAGGACATTGTGTCCTGGGGCTTGTTTCTGCTGTCACAGTTTGAGTTGGCAAGAATATCACCATCAGGCAATCGACAAACTACAAGACGACTCTGTATGCCAGTTTCTGCACATCTTGTTGCTGAACACTGAAACATGTTACACATTTTCTTTACAATCTTTATTTCCAGACAATTACTTAGAGATTAGAACTGAAACATATTCTTAACACAGAATTTCATTCAAGGCCTAAAACAAATGAGATCATGCTTCATTGCAGAAATAAGCATAATAATAAAGAATAACAGAGCTGAGTGTCATAGTTGTAATGTAGAAATACATAAATGTAGGTTAATATCACAGCTGCAAAAATCAAAACTGTTCACTTTATTTGTAAAACTATTTGCAACACATATAATTTATGATAAACAAAAAATCAATGCTGTGGGAGCAATGATGAATGTGCTAGAGTGATGACATGGTAATTAGGCCAAGACTCTGTTCCACTTCTCTGTTGGTGCTCTTCTTTTTACACCTTACATGCTTCCCATGCCATTAAATGTCACATAGGGCTTGCATGGTAGTTGGCCAAATTTTCACGTTTTTGGCAACCTTTTCAACCTCATCAAGGTATTTTATGCCTATTAATTTGGTCTCTCTTAACAATGTCCTCTTTAGAGTTTCATGTGGTCTACCTCTTTTATAGGAATTGACATAATTCTCATGGCCTGTTCAAAAAGGAAAAATAGGTTACGACAACACACAACAACATCACTGCAGTAATAGCCTAGGAAATAATTTATAAGTGGAACTGGACAGAATATGCTCTATCAGAAGCTTAGAGTCATCCAAACTGGAACCTACAAAAGTAACAAAAATGAGGAAAACTAAGAAATGCACTAACAGATCTCTTAAGACCCAGACTTTAGTTGGGAACAAATTACTGTTATTTTTCTTATAAAGGGTGTCAGCCTTCTGAACTAGTTGTTCCAAACCATTTTTTGGAAAAAGGTCAAAGACTTTTGAAGTCGGTAATACTTCATGACCCTGATACACTCCCTAGCAACAAGTTATTAACTTATTTTGAGTAGGGGCTCTTTGTGATGTACACAAATAAAAATAATAATTTAAAATCTACCCTTGCTTGGCAGACAGTTACATGACTTTTGCTGATCCCAAGCTGGGAACAGTTTGGCTTAAATAAAACTGAAACAGTTTAACTATTATTTATGAATAAGAAAGTACATAATTAGCTTTGCTATATCCAGCAGATGACCCTCTTATAATATGAACTCACATTTGACCATGTGTCCACTTGCCAGCTGGGACAGGAACCGCTGTCGCATGTTCTGAACTCGTCAGGTTTAAGTTTCTCATCGCATTTGTCGCTGGCTCCGCGTTCATCACGGCACATGACGTGACGTCTTTCCCAGCCAGTTCCACATGTGCTTGAGCACTACAGAAAGGTCACATTTGTAGATAACTATATATGGTGATGCAGAATCTGAGACATTTAATTCTCTCTTTACCAGAGAAAATTCTCAAAATAAAAAAATTTTAATTAACATGGCTGACATGTTTTTTTGCCAGTAAATGACATTAGTAGTAAAGTCTTTATTTACATTGTAATTAAAAAAATTGAGTCTCCAAAGCCAAGACAGATGACTTTTTTCCCCATTAATAAAAAAACTAAGAAGATTCATGCTGGTCTCAATATGCATGAATACAACATTGTCCTTGTGATACACATATGTCAGACGGGCCTGCGTGCCCAATTCTTAACCCTTTTGAAATAAAGATCAATCAATCAATCAATCAATCAATCATCTGCAAGTCAGAACTGCTGATGCAAAATCAACATGCCATTTATAATGTTTTAGCTGATATAAAATCAATATACCTCACAGTGGAAGGGTTAACATACAAACTTGCTGACTCCTGTTTTTGCTCTCTTTGCGTTCATCCAGATCTCAGGTTTTTTTAAATGAAAGTTTCTTCTTGTTACAAGAATGGGTTTGTCTTCAGTGTACACTGGTGTGCACTGCCTTGAAAGATGTCATTCTCTGATTTCATTGGTATCTTCCCTAACACAAATGTGTCAGGTAGCACTGAAGCAACAGACATGGATCTCCAGTGCACAGCCAGGCCACCTAAGGCAGTTCACCCCTGCTAAACTACCTCTGCACAGTGACTAATAAATTTTGTACTAAAGTTAATATCAATGGCTTACTGCTACAAGATAAACTGAGATAGAATATGAAACTCATAAGTAGCACAAACAAAAGTATATATTAAGCTACAAAAAAAAATAACAGAGGGGGTGAAAAAAAATAACAGAGGGGGTTGAAAGATAATGCACCATTAAATTATAAGAACAGGAACATGCATACAGAAAGACAGGAAAATGAATTTTAAAAAAATAAGTGAAATAAAAATCACCATATACATAGCTCACATGTTGATATCATAATACAATAATAAGTGTATCAGAAGACAATAATAAGTGTATCAGAAGACAATAATAACTGTCATTGCCTTCAACCATAATAACAAAACCCAACAATAGAACATTAAAATAGCTCAGTATGTTGCAAAATGGATGATAACCATATCTCCAAGCCAATATTATATGGTGATCTCCTAGTGGGACAGGGGCAGCCAAGTAGATCAAAGCTGAAGTAAAAGGATATTTGTAAGACATCTTTTACTGAGTTTTCTCAGGGACCAGGATGAACTGGCAAAGACCATGCAATATGAATGGCAACTACAGTGAGATGATGCAGATTAAAAGGAAATGTGGGCCACAAGTGAAGACAGAAGACACTAGCACAAAGACAGTGAACTGGCAACAACAACATAGCTTATTATTATTATGGTTAATTGCACCAATCAAATACTGGTGAAATCAACACTGAGAGAAGCTGGTTAATGAAGTAATTCCAGGCAACTTCTACAAACATTTAACACCTACTTGCTCAACAGCTGTCATCTGAGATGAAAATAACCATTATTTACAAAGAAACCAATCTAAAGTGTAAAGTGGTAATTTCTTTATAGACTTACTGCACTCCATGACCCAATTCTCCAGTGAGTTGTTCCCACCACTTTGTTACTGGTGATTACTGCAATATTGAAGCTATCCGGTGTCAGACAGGTGCCACGGTTACATCGTATCTCTGTCTCGGGTTTAACTGTGATATCACAAAACCTGTCATCCTGCCGTTGCTGGTTAAATGTGCAGGCAACAAATCTGGTCTGGATACCCTCACCACAAGTTACAGTGCACTGCAGAACAATTAAGTTATAAATAACTTCTTCATTTGAAAGATTAACTAATTTTTTAGAAAATAGATTAGGTCTTCATCACAGTTTGTAATAGTTTCTTCTTCTCTTCCACCACCTATTGTTATAATCTTGCTATAATCATAAACCAAGAGAAAATATGACAGCATTAGAGTTAATGGCATAGTTATCTGGGCCAGCAAACCAGAGAATGCCAAGACCATGTCACACCTCTCTATTTCTTGCTCCTAGTAACAGAAAACCTGGCTAATGGAACCTCATGGTGGGGAACCTGTCAAAAAGCTGACTTGTGGGGTTCGGATCTCCATGTTAGGCACTATAAGTTACTCCTATTTAGTATTACTAAATTTTTTCCAGACTAAATGTTTATGAAGAATTACTAGAATATTTTGGCCAAACACCGTAAGAAATAACATTTTGTTGACAGAAATGCAGATGAAGCCACTGACAGCAATTATTGAGAAAAGATGCTGGCGATGGTTGGGACATGTGCTCTGAATGACTGACAACTCACTACCAAAATTAGCACAAAGATGGACACCACAGGGGAACAGAAGTAAGGGTAAACGTGGAGAAGAACAACAGAGAGGATGTTGAACAATAGAGGGCTCACTTGGGCAAAAGCGGAGAAAAAAGCAAAGGGCAGGTGTTTGTGGAAAACCCTTGCAGAAGCCCCATGTGCCTTAGGCACTTAAGGTCCAGAGAGAAAGAGAGAGATTTAATATGACGTGCTTAAATTGGCCTTTACAAGCAATGGGTTAGTTGCTAAGAATATCCCGAACACAATTCCAAGGAGATATGTCAAGAATGACATGTTAAGTCATGGAAAAACTTTACATTCAGACCTCTCTCAGGTCATCTATCTCAGTTCATTCCGGGCTTTCCTCATCTTCATCTTTTCAGTTTCTCCAAGACATGTGGGTCTGTTCTTCCTCCTTTAATCATGGAGAACTCCAAGTTAATGCAGCATACACATCTTTTTTCATCTTCTTCTGCATCCTCAGATGCCTAGTTAAGACTCATAACATCATCATTATGTTTCAACTTCTTTAATGGGATTTAGAATTCTGTGAAGGCATCACTCTTCAAAGCCTATAGAGCAATATTTTATAACTTACTTCTGTTTCTGAGCTATATAAGAGCACTGAAAAGACACTAGATTTGGCATTACTGAGCTTAACTGTTTTTAGTATCTGTTTATTATCTCAAACCTTCAGTTGTGATTTAAATGCTGTATCTGCCAATCTTGTCTTTGTAATAATTTCTTTCTCAGTCCTGTTCATTTCTTGCCACTGGACAAGTGATACCTTTGTCACTGAGACAGAAACTTACTTCCCATATCTTTGCTGTTGGAATAGACGTAGATAAATCTTGGCTGCATTTCATATGCTTCTGATTCTCCTGATAATGACAATGTTTTGTGCTATTTTCCTGACCCCATGATAAATATATTAACAGATTTCATTGCATTAAACTTATTAAATTATTGCATTATAGACTTATTATTTCACTCCATTACATATATTAACAGATCTCACTGCTAAAATAAAAAATGTTGGTCCCCTGGTCTGTATTTCTATATTCTGTACAATGTAATGTAAACCATGTATTCTCTACTTACATCACTCCATTCTCCTTGTCTCCAGTCCCCACATGGCTGTAGCATACAGTTTTCTACTTTAGGAGGACGTAGTAAGTGTTGGCACTCTTTCTCATCAATCTTGTTGCCATGGTAATCCATACAGCTGACATAGCGATGTTTAGTTCCAGGACCACATGTGGCTGAACACTAGGATTAAACAAACAAACAAACAAACAAATATGAGTTGTTTCAGACTTGACTGAGGGCAATATATATCTTCCTCTTCTTCTGTCTCCCTGGAACTGCAAGTCTGATATTCTTTGTAGCAATGCAGTGATGGTATTGAGACATAGCACTGTGTCAGACTGGGAGTGTGTTATGGACATTTATCACTCCAGTCTCTGAATGGAGCTAGAAAGCAGGTAGTGTGCAATATTTCTTTAGCAGACTCCACTAGTACAGGGACTATGGCAATCCCTGTCCTATTATTGGCCAGACTAGGCCTGTTACTAGGGGTACCAACAGAGAAATGGAACAGGGTCTAACTTGTGTCAAACACTGAAATGTGTAGGAAGGAAGGGAAATAATATACAACAGAAGAACCTAAAAAGTAGTAAAGCTGCTCTGTAGTTAAAATAACTGAACTAATTAAAAAAAAAAAAGGTAGGAATAGCTTTATATTTTATTTTAGATTGACCATTCTTGTTCAGACTAATTATCTGTTATCACAGCTCTAATTCAGTGGCCTTGTGTGTATTTATATATTAAGCTTCATATACTTTTACATAAATACTTTCTGTAGTTAAAATATACATAGTGAATGTCAGAAGTTTAGATAACACTGTCAACAGCATGGATTCTCATACAGCGATACCTTGGAATCCAAACTTAATCTGTTCCAGAACCCCGTTCGAGTTCCAAGACAATTTTTCCCCTTTAAAATAATAGAAACTGGATTAATCCATTCCAGGGTCCCATGAACTCAAATTTTAGAAATGATTTTAACAGTAAACACACTGGATTTTAAGGTAAAATATTAACAAATAATAATAATATTTGAATTAAAAAAAACGTAAATTAATAAAATTTAAAATATTTTTAAAAAACTGTATTTACTTTAAAAAGGAATAATGATGGCGCATGTGGAAGCTAGAGAAGGAGGAGAGAGATTACTGCTTGGAAGGTGAGTCACCTAAGATCTTTCTTAACTTCAGTTTTAGCTTTAACAGCTTTCTTCTTACTCTTATTTTCCCCACTACACTTTTTAGGACCTATGGTGAATACACTAAGTTGTTATTATATAAAAAAATAACATAAAACAGGCACAAAAACATAAAATTAGCAGCGGAAACAGCAGAGAAAATCACATGAGATGCTTTCACTACAGCTTCTGACAACGAACTGAACGACAAAGAGTATGGGTGGCCCGAGCGCTGGGGAAACGCAAGCACAAACACACACGAACAACATGCTGGCCGTTTTGATTCCAAAGCAGCATCTGGATTCCAGGGCAAAATTTGCTTGACATTTTTGTTCGTATTCCAAGTTGTTCAAGTTCTGGGGCATTCAGATTCCAAGGTATCACTGTGTCCAGACTTACCACAGCGGTGTTGAATCTAAGGATAAGAGCTAGCTGAGAGGCTGCTGTTTTAGAGCTCCAGATCCCATATGTTGTTAGAAAAAAACAGTTGATAAATACAAGCAGAATGACCTTAACTTCATAAGCACTTCAGACAAATTATACTAAATGGATGCCCTCCGCTCACCTCAGTCCAGCTGCCATATCTCCAGAATGCAGCTCGAGGGATAGTTTTCACCGCAATGGCTGGAACAGGTTTTTCTGTAGGACATGCACCAATGAAGCAGGTTCTTTTATCAACTGGTCTCATGCTGGCATCACACACTGCATCATCTTTGAAGCTATCGCTGACACGACACTTTACTGCCCGTAGACTAATCCCTGTTCCACAAGTCACAGAACACTGAAAATATGATAGTGGTTTTCTTGAACTTCTATTTAGTGAATCTATGATATAATTAGTCATATTCATCATTGTCTGTATGTTTTACCTAGTAAGGAAAGGTAACTATGTATACAATACATATGTAGGCAGGAAACTCTTTGTTGCAGAGAGTAAAATACACCACAACTCCTCAGATCATCAGTGAAGACACCCCCCACCTCCCTAGAGGCAAGCATTTCACCCCTCTAAACTTCTGATGCTCTTGGGGGAAGGGGAGGTGAGCCACTATGGGTCATGACTCCCAGAGGTCTGTGAATTGTTGGTTTATAACCACTTCATGAGGCTAAGATACTACTTGGACTTTCACATCTGTTCAGCGGATTTGATATTCTTTCTTATATTAATGTAACCAAGTACTTGACCATGCTTCACATCTGTTGTCCTTTCTTGTCCAGTGTGTCACACTTGAAGATTTTGAATGACACATCCTGAGATAAGCAGAAAACATCAGCCCTCTTGACACCCATTAAGTCAGTACAAACCAGAGATTGCCAAGACCTTGTCACACCTCTCTATTTCTTGCTTCTAGTAACATTGTATTGCCTTAACCATTGTTACTGTATTGTGTAGTGGTTATGTCATCAAGAATTTATGACAGCGTTCTCAGGTCAGTGTTCCATTGTTCCCCATGTTTGTGCCATATCCAGTATGAGGCCATTCCTGCTGTTTCTGCAAGACTTATCAGTGCATGTGTTCTTCTTGTCCTTTTATGTCCAGTCGTTTACACATGTTGTATGCTGATGTCACCATGAATCCTCTTGCCCTCATCTCTGCAGCAATCACTCTATATTTGACAAATATCTTAAATGTCTGACCAAATTGTTGTATTTTGCACTTTTGAACATGTGATGTTCTTCTACTCTGGACTCATATGGGACCATAAGTCTGAAATTGAGCCTTGTTTCGCATGCATGTACCCCACAATATATATTTTACTCAGCAAGGGAATGCAGTTATATATATAACACAGATATACCCAGCAAGGAAATGCAGTTACATATACAAGTATATGTTTTACTCAGCATGAAAATGTAATCATACATGGTATATGGGTATATATTATACTCAGGAAGGTGTCATATACACAAATCAGATATGTCTTGCCCAGCAAGCAAATGTAAACATATATATTAAATGGGTACATTTAACAACAATATCACTGCACTAGATCTTCCTTACATTTCTCTTTCTCATTCTGGGACCATTCATTTTGTTGTTATTGTAGAAATGAGTTTTCTTTCTCACTGAAATGCTTAGAGTATGATGAAAGTGCCAGTGGTCTAGTGCAGTTATCAGGGCAAACAAACCACAGCTGGCCAAGATTTATGCTGCTCCCTGCAGCACTCCCTTTAAAAAGCTCTTACTTCAACATGGTCAAAGAACTGGAGCTGACAGGCTTTCTTCATGGGTGGAGCTTGCTCGACTCTTCATTTTTGGTCTAGAAATGAAAGAAATTCAATATCTGGTTTGATTCCTGGGTTTCACTGTGTCACAAGCTGTGCAGAAATCATCCACTAATGAACCAGAATATAAATCATATGATACTTCTACCATGTATTTGTTTATGGTATTCTGTGGACATTAAAGCTCATTTATTCTTCACCTGTCAAGTTTCATACCAGAATGTTAAAGTGGGGAGTTACTACATCCCGTTGTAAAGACTTACAGGCCCCCAGCCTCCTGTGTACCACTCTGGGCACTCATCAAGGCTGCACTCTTTCTTCCCTGGAGGTTTCTTCTTGCTGCATTCCTCATCATCAACTTTCTGTCCATCCTTCATGCACCAAACCTTTCTCTGCTTGTAGCCTATGCCACAGGTAACAGAGCACTGGAGAGAGGGAGTTTAAGATGACAGATATAACTGATATGAGACACACTGATAAGCTTGGATCTTGACATTCATGGTAATATACAGTTACAGCTTGAGTCATACATAAATAAAGGAGCCAGACTGGCTTAGTAGTTTTGATATGAGATATGGTTAACTCTAAAGTGAGACACTGTGTGTATTTAGATTTTAAAAACTAAATGTACAGAAATGAAATCTAATACTATAATTTTCTAAGTCTAACCAACTAAAGTCTCCACTTTATCCCAGGGTGAGATGTGTATATGTGGTTGGTTTTATTTTTGGAAGGGGGGGGGGGAGTTGGGGTTGATCTGTGCACATGTAGCCTGTTTCACTTCATTTCCCTAGCTTAAGCCTATATATTGGTGTCAGGTGTAGTGAGCAGAGGTCAAAACATGTCTCATGATTTCTAGTGGTAATAATCACTCAAGTTGTGTGAATTTATTGTTTGACTAGGCAGAAAATTCAGGGTTTTTGATATTGAAAGTTAGCTCATTTTGGTAGAAATCATATCATACTTTTTTCTCAGTTCTTTTTACAATTAGTTAATATAAGAAAATAAATAATTAAAACATGAATCTGGATACTGAATTTAACATGAATTATGATGAAGTAAATCATTAACATTAACAATGTGACTGCAGGCAGAAACATATATCAAACTATCATAAAATGTATCACAAAAATAACTCACTCCTAGCCAGTTGCCAGTTGTCCACTCAGCACAATGACCAGCATTGCAGGAACGAGTGATGCTCTTATCTTTGCCCTGGCACTCTGAGTCGGCAAGTTCTTTGCCAGACTCATCCACACATTTTGCCTGCCTCTCCTGGACACCCTCTCCACAAGTTCTTGAGCACTGGATTTAAAGAGAAGAAACGATAAATTTTCTGATGATGACAATATGACAAAGACAGAAAGAACAGGGCAAAGATGCAGAAATGGAATGAGACAGTGGCCAGTGACACATAGCTTACTGCTTGTATCAGGGCTGGCAAATCACAGCTGGTCAAGACCCTATTCCGCCTCCTAGCTGTGCCCCTGGAAACAGACAGTAATCTAGCAAGTGAAAAGGGATCACACTGGGAAAATGAACTTGGTCCCAAAAATGCACTGGGCTGAAGTTGGATGTGTTGGGCTGAAAAGGACATGTATGTGACACAAAGTAATTAATGCCCTTTTGAATGCTGAAGAATAGGAAGAAGATAGAAAGGACTAAGAAGATAGAAAGGACTATCAACTTTGTGCTCCAAACATGTTTCTAGGTGGTCCAGTCTCCTCTTCAGTATCTCCATCACTCGCACTCAGTAGTATTTCTGAAGTTTCTGTAGATAGCCTGTATGTGGGAGTATTCTGGTCAGGAAAACCATGTGGCAAAGGTTTTTCTCAGAAAAAAAGATTATAACAAAGAACTGTGAAAACAATAGTATAATCTTATATTTTTGTCAAAAATGTAATCCCCCAAACTATCTTGTATTTGTTGATGGTAAAGAAACAAATAAAATTGATGACAGACAGCATATCTGAAAAAATCATGACATGATTATGAGATATTTCCTGAATCACCTGAAAATACCAATGTTAACATGATTTGTGCAGCTGAGTCTTACTGATTGAAAAAAAATGCCATAGGGATGCTCATCTTCTTCTTCCTCTGATTATAACTCCCTGAACTGCCAGCTGGTCTTCTTTGTAGCTGATGTGGTGAGGATTTTGAGTTGGCTTGGGAGCAAGTTATGGCAATTATTTGTTCAGTTCAAGTGGAGCTAAAATGCCAGGGGTGTGCAATGTTTCTTCACTAGACTCCACCACCATGGGGACTATGGCAATCTCTGCCCTGTTAGCCAGGCTAGGCCTGTTAATGGGGGTACAAAAGGAGAGATCAGACAGGGTCTTGGTAGGCTATGGTTGTCAACTCTGACACCAGCATGTCAGCTATGGTTGTCAACTCTGACACCAGCATGTCAGCTATGGTTGTCAACTCTGACACCAGCATGTCAGCTATGGTTGTCAACTCTGACACCAGCATGTCAGCTATGGTTGTCAACTCTGACACCAGCATGTCAGCTATGGTTATCAACTCTAACACCAGCATGTCAGCTATGGTTGTCAACTCTTACACCAGCATGTCAGCTATGGTTGTCAACTCTGACACCAGCATGTCAGCTATGGTTGTCAACTCTGACACCAGCATGTCAGCTATGGTTATCAACTCTAACACCAGCATGTCAGCTATGGTTGTCAACTCTTACACCAGCATGTCAGCTATGGTTGTCAACTCTGACACCAGCATGTCAGCTATGGTTGTCAACTCTGACACCAGCATGTCAGCTATGGTTGTCAACTCTGACACCAGCATGTCAGTTATGGTTATCAACTCTGACACCAGCAAGTCAGCTATGGGTCAGTGACAGCTAAACTAGAGAGGATCTTCAACCCTCCCTGAAAGCTACAAAAAAATCTAATGTTCTCAATAACTGTTAGCATTTCATACATCTAAACACAGAATCTATACTTTTCTGTTAGTGTTGTAATTGTGGCACAAATCTCAATCTTTGATGCTCACTTGTACATTTTATATGTATTGCCTTATCCTCCTCTGTTCCTATTCTAATTTATTTTTCCTGTTATTGTTTTGTCTTCACATTCTTATAAAGTTACTATTTTTATCATCCATGACTCACTCACTTAGTGTGAGATATACAATGCAACATTATAGCACTAATTTTCTAATACTCAGTGCTGGAGATGAATTCAGACAAAATTTTTCTTTTTGAATTATATTTGGAACTGACATATTTTGTCCTTGATTTGCAGCAATTCCAGCACCCAACAACTTATACTAAATGCAAAGAATAAAATAACTAGGCTTTACTAATGAAGTTTACCTATAGCAACTAGTTCTATAAACAGAGCATAAAGCAAAGACTCAGTGATGCCCAATATTTAAATGACTTTAAGCAGCACTGTGTTCAGAACACACTTATCTTAACATAGTCTTTGTGAGACAGGGAACAGATCTGTTTGCTTAAAAACTCCGACCTACTTCTGTAGCCCAGAAACCTGTAGCAATCAACACTAATTGTAACTGTTATTTTTGTAAATTGTAATGTAATGTGGATGGATGGGAACATGGAGATCACTGGCAGGCATGAGGAAAATCTGGTGTAAAACCAGTGAATCCAGGATATGACAAGCCTATGGGTCTTTACAACAATGGGTATCAGAATGATGTAAACAAAACAGAGCTAGCAGACTATAGGTGGCAGGGAATGGACATCGTTGAGGCTCTCATCAGATTCCTCACCTCAAAGTCAGAATGTCTGCAAGCAGGTGAAAGTCAAAGTCAAAGTCAGTTTGCCAGGCATTTAAACATGCAGCAGAGTACCATCAGCTGATTTCGGCACTGTTTCCAAGCCACTGGCTCAGCTGAAGACTGGCACCACAGTGGACGACCCAGGGTGACAACAGCAGCTGATGATCACTTTATTCTGGTTCATCACCCCAGAAACAGGTTTACAACAGCTTCCTCAAGTGTCCAGTCACTGCTTGCAGGATGTCATGTGTCTGATCAAACTGTCTGGAATAGACTGCATGAAGCTGGACTGGTGGCACGATGACCTCACCAAGGTCCTGTCTTAATGAGATGCCATTGCCAAAACTGACTTGTTTGGGCCAACCAACATTGGCCCTGGACAACTGACAATCAATGGAGATGTGTCTGGTTTAGTGACGAATCTTCCTTTTTGTTGAACCGCCATGATATGTGGAGAAGGGTCTACCATAGGCCAAATGAACGTTTTGCCCAAAATTGTGTTGATGAAGCTCTGCCGCACAGTGGTGGAGGTGTAATGGCATGAGGAATGATCAATTTCAATGGAAAGAGTCCACTGGTGCAGACTGAGGAGGCTTGAATGTGCAACGATACGTCAATGAAATTCTTTGACTCCATGTCTTTCTATTTTTGGCTGTGCAAAGGTCTGCGTTTCAACAGGACAATGCCAGACCCCATTCTGCACGGTTCACCACACAGTTCCTGACTGCCACCAACATTCTCACCCTTCCCTGGCCATCCCTGTCTCATGAATCCAATCGAGCACTTATGAGATGAGCTGCAAAGACATGTTTGTCACCAAAATGTTTCTCCAGCCAATCACTGTGATCTGTGGCAGGCACTCCAGGAGGAGTGGGCAGCCATCCCACAGGGGCACATCAGACATCTAATCGCATTTATGCTGAGGAGATGCCAGTTGCTGATCAATGCAAGCAGAGGCCACACATAATACTAACTTGAGAACCCCTGAGACTAACAAATTATTGTCACACAGATGCAAGAAACTGTCAAGAGAGCGTTTAAACCCTTAGATATTATTATGTGCAATTTGAAAATTTTATTCATTCAATTTAAAAAGCTATAGAATACCACAGTTATGGCTAAAATTGGGTCATCAGTAGTTATGCGTTTCTTTTTTTGGACAGCATATATATATATATATATATATATATTTGTGTGTGTGTGTGTGTATTTCTTATGCTCTTTGGTGTATGAAATAACTATGAGAAATGAGATAAAGACCATTTATGCTGTTTTATCCAAACGTCTGAACTCAGAGCTGATCATAATGTAATTATTTGAAATAACTGTCAAACTGACCGGTGTCCAGTCTGTGTATGTCCAAAATGTGGGGAGACACTGGCCTTGACAAGGAACATAATCATCTGGTTTAGACCCATAAACTTTTTCACACTCCTTGTCATTGATAATCTTGACATTCTTGTACCCAGTTTGTTGGATACAATGAACAATTTGCCTGCGCATGCCAGTCCCACAACGCACTGGACAGTCTTCCTTGCTGAAAATGCGCCAGCTGTAGATAAAAGCATGAATTCTGCACCATAAACAAATTTAATGAAAAATTTTACATTCCAGAATTTTACTGAATAAAATACAAAACTTTAAAGATAAAATCATTTGTCTGGAATTTATGTTTCAGAACACATGCATATCTGAAAGTACATTAAATATTGCTGATCTCATAATAACGATGATTTCAGTAAAAACAGTTAAAGAAGCCTGTGTGATCAGTGCTGGACACTGAATACTTTATAACAAAGGAGCCTGTGTGATCAGTGCTGGACACTGAATACTTTATAACAAAGGAGCCTGTGTGATCAGTGCTGGACACTGAATACTTTATAACAAAGAAGCCTGTGTGATCAGTGCTGGACACTGAATACTTTATAACAAAGGAGCCTGTGTGATCAGTGCTGGAACACTGAATACTTTATAACAAAGGAGCCTGTGTGATCAGTGCTGGACACTGAATACTTTATAACAAAGGAGCCTGTGTGATCAGTGCTGGACACTGAATACTTTATAACAAAGGAGCCTGTGTGATCAGTGCTGGACACTGAATACTTTATAACAAAGGAGCCTGTGTGATCAGTGCTGGACACTGAATACTTTATAACAAAGGAGCCTGCAGTAGCCTTTGTAGCTCTTAATTTATAAAAAAAAGAAAAAAATAGCTATGTAGAATGCTGCATTCTATGCACTTGAAACTACAAAAACTCTACCAAAAATGGGCTGAAACTGCTAGTTTTAGCATTTTTTTCTGGTGACTTTCAATACTAACAATAAAGACTCCTACACAGTTGTTCCAGAGAAAGGAAATTACTACAAGACATTGAAAGGTCAAATTACAGCAGTGATTTTAATAGTTATTTTTTCTTTGATGTAGACCATATTTTCTCAGATTTTTCTAAGTAAAGAGGAAACTTGAATAATGCTTTGGAGAAATAACTCATTGTATTTTACTTATGCAGAAAATAACTTACCTAATTTGGCAGTCAGTGTTGCAGCGCTCAGTAATTCGGGCAGGTCTTTTCAGACCTTTACATCGTTTTTTGGAAACAATCAGTTTATCATCTTCACGAATGCACTGAATCTTGCTCTTTCTTTCACCTGTTAAACAGGGATATAATGAAAACTTCATAAGAGGATATATACAACATATATAATAATGAGCATTAGTAAGTACCTCTGGAGTGAAAATGAGATAATGTTTTAGCAATACACAGATTAAAAAAACTACACAATTGGGTGAAAAAATTCCAGAGCTAAATTTTACAAAAATAAATCAAAACTTGGTGACTTCCTAACTTTCTAATCTGCAATGACACTAGTTACACAAAAGCTTACAGTGACACTAGCTGTATAAAAGTTTATATATTAACATTTTCATGAACTTTGATTTTTCTGATTCCCAAGTAAACATGTTTCCATTCTTTTTCCCTTGAGCCAGACAACAGAATTTACAGGTAAATTCCATGGAAGAATCAATGCTGTCTCTTTGTTAAAGCTTTCAAAACACGTATCAGACATGAACAGTTGTAGCTTTAAACTAAACTACTTTCACCTACTTCCTTTGTAAATCACTCTATTCAGAGAAAATTACAAATGTCCACAATTTTCCATTATCTATTTGTTAAGTAATTTATTCCAAACCCTATGGAGCTCAAGATAAAAATTAAAACCTGGAACACTTTTTTTCCCCCATATTTTGTGAAAAAATTTCTTACTTCATTTTATTTCCCTCCAAATGCATTTTAACTTTTAAGGTTACAAGTAAAAAAAAATCAGATGCATTCTGTTAGTCAAATAACTTCTTGTAGCCAGTTAGTTTCGTGAACATTCTTGGCAATCTGTCTTTCTTTCTTATATCAACAATTTTCATGAATATAGCAAGTGCTCTTCAAACTGAAGGGTGTATTCTTCATTTTGGGGTGCCTGGGACATACATAAAGAAGAAGAACTGCCATTTCAAAACTTTTAATAGGTTATAGTCATTATGTGGTGGTATTTGTGGTTTCCTGTAAGTTTTTATCATTCTGATCATAGGTTTCTGGTACATCTGGTAGGGAACATACTGATGCATATTCTGCTGATCATTAAGTAGGAACACACCCTCTTTCCAGGAACACTAAGAAAATTTGATGCAGAATTATGAAAATCTGATATACTGGTCACAGGAAAATTGCTTTATAGAAATATACATAAGAAAATGCTTCAGAAGAAAATAAAATGCTTAATACAAAACTTACCAATCTGTAAATGGTCTACTTTTGCTTTCTAAAAAACTTGATTCTGTAAACAATCCACCTCTGCTTGTAGCAAAGCTTACAGTTCTGTAAACATTCTGTCTCTACTTGTTACAAAAGTTCTGAAAACATTCTGTCTCTACTTGTTACAAAACTTACAGTTCTGAAAACATTCTGTCTCTACTTGTTACAAAACTTACAGTTCTGTAAACATTCTTTCTCTATTTGTTACAAAACTTACAGTTCTGAAAACATCCTGTCTCTACTTGTTACAAAACTTACAGTTCTGTAAACATTCTTTCCCTATTTGTTACAAAACTTACAGTTCTGAAAACATTCTGTCTTTACTTGTTACAAAACTTACAGTTCTGTAAACATTCTATCTCTATTTGTTACAAAATTTACAGTTCTGTAAACATTCTGTCTCTACTTGTTACAAAACTTACAGTTCTGTAAACATTCTGTCTCTACTTGTTACAAAACTTACAGTTCTGTAAACATTCTGTCTCTACTTGTTACAAAACTTACAGTTCTGTAAACATTCAAATTTTCATACCATTGCAAACAGCACTACATTTGCTCCAGCCCTGGTTTTTCCACTGCACATTTTTGGTCACGGACACCATGTAGGAATATGTTATGTTTGGTGGGTTCAGTTTACCAACAGAGAGGACCTGCATAAACACAACACAACAGCATTTCAAGTCACAGCATTTCTGAAAATGTGACAAAATGAAAACTGTGCAGTACTCAGAATATACTACAGTAACTTAGGAAAACAATATACATAACAATATAATAATCGTGACACAAGATTCAGTGAAAATCATACAAACTTTTTAAAATGACAACTGCCCATTGTTCAATTAATGATTAATTGTCATTAATCTGCATTGTTTCTGCATTCTTAGCATGGGCATGGATAAATGATCACCATGTTTGCCGGAAAGATAAAGTGGGTCTAAAATATTCTAGATTGCAATTAAACAGGTCTGATATGCTTGTACATGCAGTCTAAATTGTGTGAATTATTTCAGAATACTTTACACTACAATTTCAGTTAATTCTATGTAAACTGAAATTTTCTCTATAAAAATGAAGTTATCTCTCTCTCTCTCTGAACCTTAAGTGCCCAGGGCACATGGGGCTTCCGCAAGGGTTTTCCACAAATGCCTGTCCTCTGCCTTTTTTCCCACTCTTGGCCAGGTGAGCCCTCTATTGCTCAACATCCTCTCTGTTGTTGTTCTCCATGTCTTTTTTGGTCTACCCTTACTTCTGTTCCCCTGTGGTGTCCATCTCTGTGCTAATTTTGGTAGTGAGTTGTCAGTCATTCAGAGCACATGTCCCAACCATCGCCAGCATCTTTTCTCAATAATTGCTGTCAATGGCTTCATCTGCATTTCTGCCAACAAGATGTTATTTCTTATGGTGTTGGACCAAAATATTTTTCTAATTCTTCATCTGGAAAGAATTCAACTTGTTTTCTATGGTTTTGGTGATTTTCCAGCATTCAACTCCATAGAGTAGTACACTTAGAACATTACTCTTAAATATCCCGATTTTCGCCTTCATACTTAGTTTTTTTAGATTTCCATATAGTCTGTAGTATTGCAAAAGTCTGGTTTGCTCTAGTAAGTATGCTGTTGATGTCCTCTGTGCTGTCTCCATTTTCAACTACTCTACTGCCAAGATATACAAATTCGCTGACCTCCTCCACTAATTTGCTATCTACTCTGAGTACATTTCTGTTGTTCACATTTTGCTTCATTAATTTTGACTTTCCTACATTGATCTTTAGTCCTATGTTCCTATGTTGTTTGCATTCTGAGTTAGCTTGTTTGTTTTATCTTGCATATCTTTGTGGCTGCTTCTTATATATATATATATTCTTATAGCCTTCCTGGCCGTTAAATGTCACATAGGGCTTGCAAGGTATCCGCCAATTATACTGTTTTTGGCAAGCTTTTCAACCTCATCAAGGGATTTTATGCCTATTAATTTGGCCTCTCTTAACAATATCCTCTTTAGAATTTCACATGGTCTGCTTCCTTTTCTTCAGCCTGTTGTGTTCCACTTGATAGCTTGTTTGGGATTCTCTATTACTTCTTCTCATCAAGTGACCAACATATGTCCATCTCCTTTTTGTGATCGCCCATGATACTGGTTGTTGTTCAGTCATCTGTCTTATCTCTACACTGTTCTTGAATTCGTTCCACTTGATATCGAGTATTTTACTTAGGCATTTGTTTTCAAAAGAGTCTAATTTCTTGTCTATTTCCTTAGTTGTTTTCCAGCCTTTGCATGCATAAATGAGGGTGGATATTACATTTGAATTGAATAGTCTTAACTTGGTTTTTGTGCTTATAACTTT
Organism: Achatina immaculata; assembly: GCA_009760885.1. Lineage (NCBI taxonomy): Eukaryota > Metazoa > Mollusca > Gastropoda > Stylommatophora > Achatinidae > Lissachatina > Lissachatina immaculata. The sequence continues at coordinate 32,580,766 of CM019716.1, read as the reverse complement.
TGAATGCCATATGTTCTCAAGATTCTTGAAGATCGATGCTGCTTTTGCAATTCTAACTTCCTTTCTGGTGTCACTATCCTGGTCTATGTAGCTGCCAAGGTATGCAAATTGATTGACTTCTTCAACATTTGTCCCTTCTACATGTATTTTTCCATTTTGATTAATGGGAATTTTCATTATTTTTGTTTTGTCCTTGTTAATTTCAAGTCCTACTTTGCTAGCCGGTGAAGACAGGATATCTGTGTTTTCTTGCATGGAATTCACATTATTACTGATAAGAGTTATGTCATTAGCAAAATCAAGATCTTCCATTTGGGTCCCATGTACCCAATCAATACTTGTGTTACCTGTGCAGCATTTTTTCATTATGAAGTCTATTGTAATTCCACAAAGCAAAGGAGACAGTATACATCCTTGTTTCATGCCTATTTCAATCTGGAACCATTCACTCATACCATCTTCTGTTTTGACTGCACCAACATTTCCATTGTAGAGGTCCTTAATGATGTTGACAATTTTAGATGGTATTCCATATAGACTTAAAACTCTCCACAATGAATTTCAGTCTATGAAGTTCAGTATTAATGGTTTCTGCTTTTCAATATGTTCTTCAAGTATTATTTTTAGAGTAAAGATCTGGTTGAGACAACTTCTCCCTGTTTGAAATCCTGCTTGTTCTTCTCTCATTGCAGTGTCCACTATATCTTTAAGTCTATTAAAAATGACCCTGCAAAATACTTTTGACACAACTGATATAAGGTTACTCCTCTCCAATTGTTACAGTCACTAAGGTTGCCTTTTTTAGGTATTTTAACAATGATTCCATTTTTCCATTTAGAAGGGACCTTTTCTTCTTTCCAAATCTTATTAAACATTCTCTGTAGTTGTCTTATGTTGTCACTATTGATAGTTTTTAACATTTCAGGTGTTATTTCATCTTCACCTGCAGTTTTGTTGTTAGCCATTAAATTAACTGCTGTTTCAATTTCATGCAATGTAATTTCATCTAGGTTTACATTTAGTTGTGGGGTTGGTAAGTCAGTTTCAAGGTTTGACAAAAGGGATGTGGTCAATTAAGTATTTCTTGGAAGTGTTCAGCCCATCTTTGCTTTTGGTCTTTACTTGATGTTAATAGGGTTCCAGTTTTGCTAAGGATTAGTCTTTCTTTAGATGTAATAGTACCTGTCAGCCTCTTTTGTATGTTATATAAAGTTTTGCTGTCTCTTGTTTTTGTTGCTTTCTCTGCCTCTTTTGCCATATTGTCTATGTATTCTCTTTTATCCCTTCTAGCTGAACTTTTTACTTTCTTGTCTACTTCTTTGTACGTAGCTTTCACCAGATCTTTTCCAAGACCTGTCTTTACAATCAACATGTTTAATCTGACTGCTCATCTTTCATGTATGTATTTCCATGTGTTTTCTGATATCCATGCTTTTCTATTTGTTTTTTTCAGTCCAGTGCTTGCTTTTGCTGCTGTGATTATGGCTGTGCTGTAAGAATTCCATAATTCATCTATACCTACCTCCTTAGTATCACTGGGTGTTGTGGAATGATTGGCAAGTTCCTGATTGAATTACTGTTAGTATTCTCTTCTTGTAGGCTGTGGCTGTTTATCTTTCTGTGTACTGATTTCTTGTGTTGGCTTTTCAGTTTTAGTTTTATTTTACCTATACACAGATTGTGATCACTGTTGACATCTGCCCCCACTATATGCCCTCACATCTATTAGAGATGTTCTGTACTGCTTTCTAATACAAAAATGATCTATCTGGTTTCTAGTACTATTATCTGGAGATATCCACGTTGTTTTATGTATCTCTTTGTGTGGAAATATTGTGCCTCCAATGACCACATTTCAATTAATCTTTCTCCGTTCTGATTTTGAGTTTGTGGCTGCTTGATAGTAGACAAATGTCGTCCGCAAAGTCAAGGTCCTCCAGCACTGTGTCAAGGGTCCATTGTAATCTTCTGCGTTTGTCTGATGTTGCCTCCTTCATTAACCAGTCTACTGCCAAGATAATTAATGTTGGCAATAGTACACATCCCTGCTTCACTCCTGTTTGTACCCTAAAGCTGCTGGAGGTAAGTTCTCCACAGATCACTTTGCACTGAAAGCCCTCATATAGGGCTTTGATTACATTCACTATCTTATGGGGGAGGCCATGCCATCTTAGGATTTTCCACAGTGCATCTCTGTTGACACTGTCAAAGGCTTTCTCAGAATCTATAAACAATGTATATGTTGTGTTATGTCACTCATTTGCCTGCTCTAATATTAGTCTAAGCACAAATATGTGATCTATGCATGATCTTCCTTTCCTAAATCCTGCCTGCTCTTTCTGAGGTTTTACCTCAAGTGCTGGTACAATTCTGTTGATGATTATTCTGCAAATTACTTTATTGGTGAGTGGTAGTAGGGTAATGCCTCTCCAGTTCCCGCAATCTCTGAGGTCACCCTTCTTTGGTAGTTTTACTATAAGCCCAGTTTTCCACTCCTCTTGAGCTTTTTCTAAATCCCAAATTTGTTGTAGTATCCAGCAGAGTTGTTTTGGTGTTTCTGTTTCTTCTGTTTTCAACATCTCAGCAGTCACTTCATCTTCACCTAGTGCCCTGTCTAATTTTAGCTTCTTTATTGCCTCCTTTACTTCACTTACTGTTATTGGTCCTGTATTGATCTTTAGTTCCGTGTTTGCTTCAGATATGTCTATCGTTTGTGCTGCTTGTGTTCTGTTTAATAGGGTGTTAAAGTGTTCCCTCCATCTTTCAATTTTTTCTCTTTCTCCACTGATCAGTTTTATTTTAATATGGCAATCTGAATTACTTCTACTGTTAAATCTTAATTAAGAACTCACTTACAAATACACTAATGCTTTCTTCGATCATCATTGTTGAGTTGATTCTCTCTATCAGCTCCTCTGAGCCAGTATACTCCATGAGAGCCCCCCTCACTTTGATCTTCCATGGCTCAGTCCGGACAGTGTACTCCCCATTAAGAATGTATTTACGCTGTGAATCTTGCAGTGCTGCGGACAAATAAGATTTTTAAAAAATATTCAGTTGTGATTGGTATTTTATTTAATCTTATCAAATAAAAAATGCAAGATATCTCTTAGGATAAGAAACAAAAAGTATTATGAGTGTGCAATAAACTGTAAGGTCTCTCAGCTGTCTGAAGTGTGACAGAAAGAACCAAGTAATAGGGAAGTACATAGTCCTCATCTCTGTTTGTTTCCTGTGATCTAAAGATTATGCAGGCTACATTACACTGCTTGTCTTGTCATTATAGTCAGCCTCTTCCTCTATCATTTCACCATCAAAGTTGCTTTCTACAACTTTATGGCAGTAAATTTCACTTTCCACAGCTTTATAACAGAACTCTTCTACAACTTTATAGCCATAACTTTCCACAACTTTATAGCAGAAATGATATATTCTTGTGCACTTTTCTGGCCAGTCATATCTGGACATTTCTTTCTCCAGTATGAGGCTCTCTTGGTGGTAATTTTTTTCTATCCCAACTTCTCTCAAGTTTACTATGCATAAATCCCAAATTTCTATGGACTGTCGTGGTACTATAAAACCTGGACTAAGACTGTTCTTGATGGATTAGTCAGTGCATTTATGTTGTGTACCACTATCAGACTAAATTTCTGGTCACCACAGTAAAAACTTAGGAATCTAAAGTTATTGGTTAAAAACAATATAACAGTAGACTTTTCTAAATAAAAGAAATACAGTACCATGATTCAACTAATGCCTTCATAAGACTAAGATTTTTTTTAAAGTAACAAACAAGATAGACAAAAATGAAGAAGGGTGCAGTATTTTCAGATAAATATGGCAAAATTATTTTCTCTATATTAAAATTGTTTGTTAAATGTAAAAAAGTCACTGTGCTGTATTTTGTTACTAAAAACTAATATTTTTTTTGCAGCACACTGTCATAAGGCATGGCAATAACACGCACACACATACCCAGATAGTTGTCATCATCTTTGACATGTCGGATCTGCCCATATTGACGGACATCTATCTCTGTTGCACCACTTGGGATGGTTACCACATGATTGTATCCTGAAAGATTAATAAAAGATTATGTCTTTTCTCATACAATAAAAATCTAAAAACAGATGACAGATACTATAAACTCTCAAGAAATGACTAAGTTATAATCATCCAACTGAGAATAGGACATTTCAGGCTGAGATACTATCTAAACCACAAAGTGAAAATTGGCCCAAGAGATCTATGTGCCTGTAGCAAATAGGAACAAACACCACATCATATCCTCCATAGATGCTAGCTAAACAACTCAATCAGCAAAGGACCTAGCACAGACCACAACCCTTACAGGAGAGGCTCTACAGCAAATGCTGAAACCAGAAACAAACCGCTGCTTTCGTGAGAAAAATTAGTGTTGATGTCTGCACAAACAATGAATAAGATACAATAAAAATTGTGAATCTTAACATTAATTCACTTTCAAAAACATTTTAAAAAATATGAGCAGTTTCCAACAAGAACTGAACCTGTTTATGTCTTCTCTCAAAAGAAAAACTGTAAAAGTATCACTTACTAGCAACAGTACACTTGTCCAACATGGCAGCCAGATGCACAGCTTAATCAGTTAATTTTATTTGTTTCCCACAAGTAGCACAAATGTATGACTTATGGCACAAAATATACCATTTATGATATTCTTGCACAAAATATCATTCAAAATGTACCACATATGGCTATATTTAATACATGACACACATTGCACAGTGTGTAATGCAAGTATACAATATATGGTCTTTTTGTTTACAAAAAATGATACATGCACCTAATATAGTATACAGATTACTATATAACCATATAAGCAAATAATACAAAATATATTTATACAGTACTACTGCAGTGATCACACTATAACTTTTGAAACTAGTACACTTGTGCCTGTCTTTCACCTTGCTTGAAACGCTTTCTGAAATATCACTTTTCTCACCATAGGATTTGGTATCTTATACATTTTTTAAACATACACTCAAACATGCTTTAAAACACCAGCAGAAATTAAATGTTCATGTGCAATTTTTTTCTTATCTTATTTCCAAAAAACTTTAATCTTTACAGAAAGCTCACAAGCTGAACCAAAGTCAAAACTCGATTCTCCTCCATCATTATCCTACTGGCCTGATTATCCTACAGTCACTCCCACTGGTTGCTTTTTACTAGGTTTATGATAATATAAACCCATTACTGTAACCGATGACATCCAAAAGTTTTGATTTTTCTTTCTTTTTTTTGTGTGTTAAATTGGTAATTTATCAGTAGCTGCTGGTTAATGTGATTACTAGCATTACTGTTTAAAAAAAAAAACAAAACAAAACATGATATCATTTGTAACTTTTTTAGGCAGTAAAGCCATAAAGTGTGGTTATTTGACACTGTAAAAAAAACATGACATAAAATGTGCCATATGTGACACTCTTGTATAAAACGTGACCTCAGTATACAGTATGTAGCACTACTGTACACACATGAGCACATAACACAAAACATACCATATATGGCATTGTTGAAGACCCCTGTCACAGTGCGACAGGTAAAATTGTCACCGCCACAGACACCACACCTGTCACGTTTCACAGATGATCCCAATCTGTTGTCACAGCCCACAGCCTGGTGTATTAATGGTGAGTTGTGTTAAGTAGCAATGACAATGTCAAAATTCATTAAGCAAAATATTTTCACCTGTCAGTCACTTTTTAGAAAATGCTAATCAAATTTTGACAACAAACATTAATTGCAAAATAAAACTGAAGCACACTGAATTTCATTTTGAATTCTCAGTTTATCATTTATCATATAAATAAGAAAAAAAATTATGATGATATCACATATAATGAAAATTTCCAGAAATCATGATACCACATATAATGAAAATTTCCAGAAATCATGATACCACATATAATGAAAATTTCCAGAAATCATGATACCACATATAATGAAAATTTCCAGAAATCATGATACCACATATAATGAAAATTTCCAGAAATCATGATACCACATATAATGAAAATTTCCAGAAATCATGATACCACATATAATGAAAATTTCCAGAAATCATGATACCACATATAATGAAAATTTACAGAAAACATGATATTATGGAAATGAAAATTTCCCCGAAACATGATATTACATGGAAATGAAAATTTACAGAAAACATGATACCACATATAATGAAAATTTACAGAAAACATGATACCACATATAATGAAAATTTACAGAAAACAAAGGATTTTATAAGCATGTTTAATAAATCCAGTATTACACACTACATTCAGAAAATCTACACATCAGAACCCATTGATATGTAAAAATGTATGGAACACTTTCCCATGAATGAAAAAAAGTAAACGGTCAGCACAAATATAGAGAAGACACATCCAGTTGTATTAATGAATGCAGAAAAAACCATAATGACTGATAGAAACCCATCATTATCTATGAATATAAAGAAACAGGAAACATAAAATATGAGTGTAAAGAAATGCTCAAACCATGAATGTAAAGAAATAGCAAAAAAAAAACAAAAACTGTGAAAATACTTTAAAAAAAAAATTTTAAAAAAAGCACAAACCCAACACTGTCCATTAACACAGATGTCATCCTTGAAAGGTGAACACTTTGTTCCATCAATTACTTTCTTAGAGAACTCATAGTAGATGGAGCTGTTAGCAGCACTGCAATAAAGCTTACAGGCATCCTTTATGTGCACTGTCGAAAAACATAAAGTACCTGCGATATTCTGTGCCATCATAAACAGTTCATAAACAGCACACATAGAAACACTACAATTACATATTTTATAATTGCAATTCTATTATAATAACATAATCTGTATGGAAATAAAAATGTTTATAGTAGGTAATAACAAACAACTAAACAGTTACATTTATAGAAATTTTGTGCAACTGCTTCATCTATGACTTTTGAAGCAATCAGTGGAGATGAGTAGTTCATTACTGCAGGAGAAGGAATACATGAATATGTTGGAGAGACTGTATCACCATCAGAGCCAGCAAGTCATAGTGGTCAAGATTCTAAGCAGTGTTCCCTATATACAAACTGCCTGGAGAAAAAGATGAATGTGCAAGTGCTATGGCAGTTATTTGGACTAGCGAGCCAGTGCTAGCAAATGCCTTATTCTGTTTTTCATTAGTACACAGCCTGGCTAATGAGTAAAGCTGGCCATGCTGCCCATGGTAGTGGAGTCTGTAGTTCACTCTGGGTTTTCAGGAAGGCCACCATAATCCACTCCTGATCCACCAAGATCTCTGTCTTCAAACATCCTGCCCATAGTTCTAGCAAGATAAAATGGTAACAGATAACTGTTGCTATGCCATGTCGAGTGAAGTAGGAATCAATATTTCCTACAGTGGTTTAACTTGCTGAAAAGACTTCCTTCTCTTGTCCATCCAAGATTTCAATCCAACCATCATAGTCCACTCTCATGCAATATAGTGCCTGTGGTATAAGACCTTCATCACTGCATCAGCTACCAAGAACATCAAATCTGCAGTTAGCTGTAACAATTACAGCATCAGCATTCCACAATTTCCTCATGTCAACAACTGCAGTATGATCAATTAGAGAAGTAAAATGTTCATCTATAAACAGGACACTATGCTATACCTCCTGTGTATTTAGGCTTCCAAGTTGTGTTCTGGGGCAAGTTTTGCAGGTTGAGGCGAAACTTTCTTCTCATCTCCTCACTTTCACACTGAATCTCCCTGAAATCTTGGCTGTCTTCAGGGCATGGCTGATAACAGACAAAAAGAAAACTAAAACACATTCAACTCTGGATTGTTTTAGTGATGCTATCTAAAATATATAATGAAAACTGTTTCCTTGATTTTGGCTTAGAGGGAGAAGAGGGAAACAGATGATTTATACTCTGGAGAGATTTCTGTGGATGTGTCAGCTCACCTTCTATATGGAATACCATCTAAAATTGTCAGCGTCATTAAGGATCTCTACAACTGATATATTTGTGCAGTCAACACAGAAGAAAGAATGAGCAAATGGCTCCAGACTGAAATAGAGGTGAAACAAAGATATATATTATCTCCCTTGCTTTGAAGATCTTGATTTTGCTGATGACTCTTATCAGTGACAATGTGAATTTGATGCAAGAAAAAAAGATAACCTGTCTTCAATGGCTAATAAAATAGGACTTGAAATTAATTAGGAAAAAACAAAGATAATGAAACTTCCCATTAATCAAGAAGGAAAAATATACATAGAAGGAACAGCTGTGTTCTGGAAGAAATACACCAATTTGCATACCTCGGCAGATACATAGACCAGGATGTTGACACCAGATGGTAAAAGTACCATTGACCTTCAAGAATCTTGAGAACACATGGCACTCAAAAGTTATAAGAACAAAAACCAAGCTAAGATTATTCAGTTTAAATGTAATACCCATCCCCATTTATGCATATGAAAGATGGAAAACAATTAAAGAAATAGACAAGAAATTAGACTCTTTTAAAAATAAATGCCTAAGGAAAATACTCTGCATAATGTGGAATGAATTCAAGAACAATGCAGAGATAAAGCAGATGACTGAACAATAGCCAGTCTCACAGGTGATCAGGAAAAGGAGATGGACATATGTTGGTCATTTGATGAGAAGAAACAGTCAGAGAATCCCAAAACAACCTATCAAGTAGAACACAACAGGCCGAAGAAAAAGAGGTTGACCTAGTGAAACTCTAAAGAGGGCTTTGTTAAGAAAGGCCAGTTTAGTAGGCATAAAACCCCTAGATGAAGTTGAAAAGGTTGCCAAAAACAGGAAAACTTGGCGAACTACCATGCAAGTCCTATGTTTTTTGACATTTAACAGCATGAGAAGAATGTACGATGATCAACTCACCTTAATGTTACAGGATTTGTATCTGACTCTGGGACCAAGACAGTAACGACCTCCATTTTGTGGTCTGTGGAAAAAAATGGTAGGTAAGTAAAGGATCGTGATGGAAGAAACAAAATAAATTTGTCAGGAGAAGTTTGCTATACAACCATTCATTCATTCCTTTGCATGTCCCTTGCGGAACTTTGCCTCCCAAACAGCACTCCTGTAGGCCTCTCGGTTGTGAGCAAGATGGCCTGCTGCTGCTGCATCCATTTCCAGATCATCAACGATGTCTTGCAGCCATCTTCGTTTCGGTCTTCCTCTCTTTCTTTTTCCCATTATGTATCCTTCCAATATGGTCTTCTCTAAATTATCATGACGTTTAATGTGGCCAAAATATTTAAGTTTTCTCTCTTTAATCCTCTTTACTAGCCAGCCTTCTTCAATATTAAGCTCTTGCAGTATAGATATATTTGTTCTTTTTTGTGTCCACGATATTTGGAGAACTCTTCTATAGCATTTACATTCAAAGGCATTTATGTGCTTCTCAGCTGTTTTGTTAAGTGTCCAGGTCTCACAGGCATATGTTGCGATGGGAAAGATGCATGCCCTTAAAAATCTTATTTTTGTGGTTCTGTCTGTTCCTCTCCACAGATTCTTTATTTGTTTTACTTTCTGAAGAGCAATAGATGTCCTCCTTTTAATTTCCCTCATTGTATCTCCATTATTAGTTAGTAGTGATCCAAGATATTCAAAACTCTCCACTTCTTCCAGTTTTTCCTCATTTATACATATATCAGCTGCCTTGTTTGTTTTGTCAGTTGTCATCACTTTAGTTTTCTTTGCATTAAGATAGAGGTTCTGCTCTTCGCTGTTCTTGCGGACTGACATAATTAGTTTTTCCATTCCTTCTTGTGTTGTGGACAGCAATACTGTGTCATCAGCATATCTAATCTCTGGTATTTCATAACCTCCAACTGTTATGGCATCGTAATATTCTTTGTCTACATCTTCTCTAACATTCCTCATTATATTTTCAGTATACAAGTTAAATAAGTAGGGTGACAATATGCACCCCTGACGGACCCCTTGTTTTATGTCAAACCAACTTGTTGTTTCACCATTTATTCTTACTGCTGCTTGTTGGTCTAAATACAGCAGTGATGTTAATTGTATCAAATGTGTTGGAAATCCCATTTTTTCCATTATTTCCCAAAGTTTCTGGTGTTGTACACAATCAAATGCCTTTGAGTAGTCTATAAAGGATAAATATAGATTCACATTAAACTCCCTGCATTTCTCTATTATTAATCTTAGATTGAATATATGATCTCTTGATCCTCTTCCTTGCCTGAAGCCAGCTTGGACCATATTGACTTCTTCTTCTATTTTCTTTCGAAGTCTACCCATTATGATTTTTAACAGAATTTTACTGGCATGACTAATCAGGGCAACAGTTCTGTAGTTGGTGCATAATTTCAGGTTACCCTTTTTTGGCAGTGGAATGAATACAGTTCTTTTCCATTCTTTTGGCCAAATACCTGAATGCCATATCTTTTTACATAGTGCATGATAGATTGTTGCACACTCCTTTCCTCCTGCTTTAATAAATTCAGCGGTTATCTCATCACATCCTGGTGATTTACCATTTTTCAGACTCTTTATTGCCCATAAAACTTCTTCCATTGTCGGCTCGGGTTCTTTCTCCTGCAATAATAATTCACACTGTTGATTTCTGCTTCCACAGTCGGTTGTTTCATACATTCTTTTGCAATATTCCTTCCATCTTTCCAGAATTTCCTCTGTCTCTGTCAGGGTATTCCCCATCTCATCACAAATTACATTTAGCTTAGGTGTGACATTTCTCGTCAATGTCTTCATTTCTTTAAACATTTCACTATCTCTTCCACACCTCTGATGTTCTTCTATTCTTTCACAACAATCTTGTATGTATTGTTTTTTGTCTTTTCTTATGTTTCTTCGTACTTCTTTTGTTAAAGTTTTATATTTATCTTTGTTGTTGTTTGTCACTCTCCACTGCGTCTTCATTTCTCTACATTGTTTTATCAGTTCTAGTGTACCTGCTGTGATCCATCTATTCTTTTGTGTTTTCTTTACTGGAACCATGTCTTTAGCTGTTGTTACTAAGATATCTTTGGCCTGCGTAGCCAATTCATCTGGTGTCATCTCTTCCTGTACAGCCATCAGGATTTCGAAACGGTTCTTCACTTCTATACCGTATTGTTCTGGTATATTTGTAAGGTCAAAGCGGAGTGGTCTTGATCCCATAACTATCTTTTTTATCTTTATCTTCATGTCTGCTATTAATAACTCATGGTCCGTGTCACAATAAGCACCTGGTAAAGTTTTTGCTGATGTTATGCTTGACCTCCACCTTCTCTGCACTAAAATGTAATCTATTTGATTCCTGGTTTTCCCATCAGGTGATGTCCATGTGTAAAGTCTTCTTGGATGTTGTTTAAAAAGTGTGTTAGCGATCATTAGCTCATTTTCCATACAAAACGCCATTAGATTGTCACCTGCCTCATTTCTGTGTCCTATGCTAAATTTCCCTACAACCTGTCCTTCATCTTCTGCTCTTTCTGTACCAATTTTTGCATTAAAATCACCCATTATAAATACAATATCATTTTTCCGTACCTGGTCCATTGTCGTCTGCAGTGTGTTATAAAAATGTTCTACTTCATCTTCTTCTGCTGCTGATGTAGGTGCATATACCTGGATGACTGTTACATTTCTAGGAATGCCCTTAAGTCTGATTGTTAGGATTCTATCACTTACTGGATTGTAGCCTAGTAATGCTTTTGATGTTGATTTGTCCAAATAAAAAGCCACTCCATTCTTTCCTCCTACTTCTCCGCCAGAATATATAAATATATTATCATTCTCGCTCTTAAAGTGTCCTGATCCTTTCCATCGATGTTCGCAGATTCCCAAAATGTGTATCCGCGTTCTTTTCATCTCGTCACTTATTACTTGATATTTTCCCTCATACATACTTCTTACATTCCATGTTCCTACTCTTATTTTTCTTTTTAGTTTGATACAGGGGTTTTCCTTGGTAACACCGTCAGGATTTTGTCCGTCATCACAATTACTAGTACCGACCTCTGCCTCACACTCTTCCCCAGTGTTAAAATTAGATCTATCTGGCCTGGGGGACTCACCACCAGATCTTTTTCCTATTTGACTTTCCATGATTGCTGCTTGGGTTTCTTGGTATGTTTCCAGAAGGTAGTTTACCATTGCTTTCCTTCCGGGCAGTGACTGTACTAGTCAGTGATCGTAGCCATTGTCCCTACATTGAGATCATCTGCCTACCATCATAGAATGATGACCATAACCAACATTATCTGTCAGCTGCTCTCCCATTCCATCCACCACCTGCTCCCATGGCTTCACGTCACCCTGATCGGGGGGCTATACGGGTACTCCACCTTGCCCAAGGGTGTCCCGTAGACTGACGGAGGTAAGGAGGCGTCTTACTTCTCCTTTGATAGGGGATACCCCTACCCCGCTAACCGCATACAACCATTACAAAATGTAAATAGGAAGTAAATGACAAAAAAATCACATACAGGTAAAACAGAAGGAAAACGCAAATTAAAAGAGAAAGATTAACTCTAAAAAAAAATACTATGAGTGTTTCTTAAGACTGCTTTTTTTTCTCAAAGCTCTATATATAAATAAATAAATTATTTTGACAAGAATATCAGTTTTTCTTCAAACATTGGCAGTCATGTCTATTCCATAGTGCCTTTATGATTAGAGGGTAGGCATTCAATCTCAGAATATCAGTTTTTATTTATACACTGACAGTCATGTCTATTCTATTGTGCCATGATCAAGGTTACTCAATCACACTGACATCATCTTCTTCTTCATTTGCTTCTACCACCAAGATCGCCCCATGATCCTACTGAATTTACTCCTGTGGTTCTTGCGATAGTCTCATTTAGGATGGAGGCTCAGAGCATCGTGGGGCTTGGGCCTATATTCTCAGCGGGTCACGAAAGCAGCATTGCGTGACACTGTGGTTTTCGTTGCACCAGTTTAGTCTAGAGTTGGACTTTCTCATTGGAAAACCTCGATGTGGTTTGGATATGAATATATCCTTACCAGGTGAGAGGTTGTTGCCCATCCAGCCTAGAGTTGGACATTCTCACCGGAAAACCTCAACGTGATTTGGATATAATATATCCCCGTCGGGTGAGAGGTGGTTGCCTATCTAGACTGCACTGGTCCATTGTCTCTAACTTCAGCATTTTGTGGTCGTGGCTGCTACCCTTCCTGATGATGACCAGGACGGAGCTTTTGTCAAGGAGGACGAATCCTCGCCACTAGTGATTTTCACCTCTGGCTTAAGCTGGTTTAGGCGTATTATCCTAGTAAGGGTGTATACAAGATGTGACCAGCGTCTAGAGCAGAGGTGCTGTGGTATGAGTAGCCCTCACCGAGAGTCTACTGGCCATACCGATTAAACCTCACTCAATCCTTTCTATCACCTTTTTCACAGCGGCACCACATGGCAACCCTAATCGCATTTTTCTTCAACACTGACATAATTATTTATGAAATATTCTATTTTCTTCAGCCACAGTGAAAGTATGAAATGCACATAGATAACATAAAAGCACTTACTTTGGATTGGTGCATTCTCGAGACTTCATCTTGACACCCCCACCACATGTTCTTGAGCATGGCCCATAAAATTTCCATGACCCCCAACCTCCATTAACAACCTTTGGTTTCTGTTCAGGTTTTGGTAAACATTCACCTTCTATACAAATCTACAGATAAGACATAGACATAACACCATTAGAATTCAGTCAACATGTGAAGCACACAAAAGTAATTGTGTAAATGAAGGACATCATCAGAAAGAGAGATCAAAATATATACACAATGTATTAGGTTCAGAATGGCATGTTTCTGGAATTCAAAACAGAAGTAACTTTGTAGTCTTTAAAAGAAGCTTGTGCGTATATAATTATACAAAATAATGGCACTTTTAGTCTTAGAAGACAATCCTGAACCCAGCTTATGTTGGCTGCTTGTTTTACCGAGCAGTGTCTCACGTCTTTTTCTTCCTCCTCTTTGAACACTTTCAGAAGTCTACTTGGATATCATTGAAGAATGCTGTCATTTGTCTTAGGCCATCACAGTCACCATACAGCTTTGTCATGGACTGGTACAGGTGATGGTCAAAAGCACCATCTCAGTTCTTCAAGTGAAGGGCAGTCCATAATAGATGCTGCCCTGTCGTTTTGTTGGTACCACAGGTGCGTTCATTGGCCGTGCCTATTTGAATCTGTTAAACATATGGTGTCTCGATCTGTTGTGGCCTGTTTTGAATCTAAAGATCTTCTCTTTTAAGCTGGTGGTAGGCACTATTCTTATAGTGTCTTGAATGATTTTTTTTCTCATTTCTTCTAGTATATGCTTTTATCAGCATTCTGGCTTCATCATATCATAAGCTTGTATCAAAATGGGGGAGCTCTCTACCTCTCTTTGCAATGCATAGGCCTTCTCATTTCCTTGAATATTACAGAGATATGGTATCCACTGTAGCTCAACTTTTTAAAAGATTTGTGACATGTTATACTGGGCCTCATGCAGTTCTCCACTCTCATGTCTGATTCCACCAATGCTAGATTTCCATAATTTGCACACTAATACGTGGCCTGGTTAGCTGAGTGGTTAGGCGCTCGTTTCACTAATCACGTGGCGCCGGGTTCAGTCCCAACAGTGGGATTTTTTTCTGGCACACACTAAAAAGGCCCCGGGGTTCACCCAGCCTCTAAAAATGGATGCCAAAGAAATCTGGGAAGGTAAAGTGGCCAGGCGTGATACTGACCACATCAACCTTTCATGTTCCAAAGGTCATGGAAAATACAAGCCTAACACCGTATTCCCCAACATGCCTCAATGGCATGGAAATGGGAATTTTACCTTCACCTAACGGTAAACAGTGTTTGTTTTGCAAGGCAATTTTCTTATGCTTCTGTCTGTTGAGAAATATTTATCTATATCAGCAGGAGTTAACTCTCACAACAGCCTATGAATGTCCATGTGAGAGAAGATTAAAGAAAGCTGTAGGAAAATACCCCAAGAGAATGCATTGCATGTAACTAGATAGTGCCAGACCCAGCTAGAGATAGTGAGATTTGAAGCAGGAGCTATATAACTGAAAATATAAACTGGAAAGAAACTGCTGTAATCAGTATATATTGATATATTACTATCTCATTTGTCAGACAGATAGGATCAACAAAATCAGTACATTTTTATGGCCTGAATGATCAAAACAAAATGTGCAAAGAATAAAGGGATGGAAAAAAAATAAAAAATGGAACATGTTTTTATACTGAGAGAAGGAGGCTGTGCTATATAGTTTGGGCTGTTGCAGCAAACACGCTCACTATATTTTTGCATACATTTATCTTACAAAAATGTTTTCTTTGTTTTATGCATTGTCTAAACACCTTTTGAAATAGGTAGTAGTTTATATTTGACCGTCTGCTTGACGATGAATGAAAAATTCTTTATTTAAGAAAAAAAAATGAAGACCAAAAATGTTCATATGACTCTGGCTTACTAAAATGATTAATGATTTCCATACACATATGACCACAAGTGAAATGTTTGAAAACAAGCGTTAAATTTGTTGAAGCTGACTTTTAGCAAAAACCATTTCCTAGGTAAAACCATCAATTCTTGTTCTGACTCTAATCTTTCTGAAACTATAAAATGTTCTTCTTTGTAGCCAATGCTGTCAGAATACTGAAACATACACAACATATTGAACTGGTAATGAATTACAACATTAGACTCCTTTGTGGCTAGGTGTGATGTTGGGAATACGTGTTGTTAGATCAAGGAAAATATGGGTAAGAGACCCTATAACACTTCTTGAGGAAGACAAGAAGTAACAAAGAGATCTAAATATTGTTTAACTCTCCACTTATAACATTCATTATGAAAAACAGATCAAGGAAAATATAGGTAAGAGACCCTATAACACAAGAATGGAAGACAAGAAGTAACAAATCTAAATATTGTTTAACTCTCCACTTATAACATTTATTATGAAAAACATGACTGAGGTAACTTTGGCATTTAGAGAGAATGGAGGAGGATAGACAAACAAAGATGGCCTATAAAGAAGTGATGAAATGGGAACAGACCAAGAGGCAGACCAAGACAATGATGTCAAGACAACCTATAAGAAGATATATATGCTCTTGGAGCTGACATTTTGAAAGAAAAGATCAAGAACAGAAAGGAATGGAGACATATCTTGCCTGCAGTAGTCAGCTTCAATGGTCTAGAAAGCTGCTGAATTCAACGGCTGCTCAAAGAAGAAGAAGAAGAAGAAAAACATCATATCCTTAAGTGCCTCTACAGCATGATAGGACTAAATCTGAGTATCATGAGTAGGGTCAAAGACTGAACTTCTTGATAAGCACAGTCACCACAAGGACCATGCCGAGTCCTACACTGATGAAGAATTACACCATGCTGCTTCTAGAAGAACTTAGAATAGGTGGGATAGATCTTGACCAGTTCTAATCACCTGCTACACTAACCACACCATTACCCTAAAACATTCACCACTGCCCCTAAGACCACAGATTATTAACATCTGGCTAACATATACACAGTGATATACAAGGACCACACTTACAGCACTTTCTTATACACAACAAAAGTACAGGACTTACCTTATTATAGCCACATGTAGTACCATCTGCCCATGGCATATGTTTCGTTCTGCAGCCTGTGTTGTCATCATTCTCATTTGTACACCACAGTCTTCGACACTGAGGATTGTTCTTTAAAATACAGATAGAACAACACACTCACTTATAAAAGGATTATTATCTGCATTTGAATAAGGATTTATATATAACTCTGAGATATTAAACGCAAAAACATCTTATTTCTTAAAACAAAAAAAGTCTGAAAAAAGCCAGAATACAAAAATATGATTGACATGGAGGATAAAAATTAAAACAAAAAAATAATTTGAAACGTTAATATTAAACAGTAACATTAGGTAACAAAGTTTCATCAATCTCATCTTATCTCACAGTCATGGATGTTTCAAATATAATTACAATCTGTACAGAGAAAAATGAAAAGATGTGAAACTTTCATAACTATCTCAGTTCTAACCCTCTGAAATGATATAATCATTCATTCATTTATTGCAAGCCAAACTGAATAGAATTTAGAGTAATACTTCTCTATTTCAAGTAGTCCTTCCAGTCAATTCAAATGCTGTTCTATTTCCATGCCTTTTGGCCAAACTGATTTGATATTTTTCTCTTGTCTATATTTAAAACATGATTTTATCAGGGAATTTAAGTACAGCAGTGGCTTCTCTTTGCCTTCTGTTTTTATTTGTTCATGATTTTCTCAGCCAGTCTGTGTACAGACAAGATAAATCGAAAGGTAGATGAGGTAGACATTTTGGTCTGCTTATGTTTATTCAAATATCATTGGCTGATCTCATTTTTCAGTAGTGTATCCACCAACACTCTTTTTAATTTACCAAGAGGAATCAAGCAATTTTCACTTCTCTCTCTCTCTTTCTCTCTCTCTCTCTCTCTCACACACACACACACACACACGCGCACACACACACATTTTATGTGCATGGAGTTAACCATGCTTTATTCTTTTAATAAATTATACAAAAGAGCATGGCATGGTCAGTTTCACATGAGGACTTCTTGTTTTCCTCAATTCCAAAAGGTGTCAGATATCCATTTTTACTTCTGGATTAAATGAAACACCTCAAGCCAGCATGAGAAAAAAACAACTTGAGAAAAGAGTAAATTAACCACATCATTGCTCCAGCTCTCCCAAAGAATCAAGGCAATATAAAAGTAACATCTAATTTTGGTCAAAAGAAAGGAAAGAAAAGATATCAATTTACCGGGTATGGACAAACAGAATATTCTGCTCCAAACACTAGCTGACACTGCCTGTTAACAGAATAAGTCTCGCCTGGCTCCTCAACGGTTTTCATTGTGGTTAGCCATTTCTTGACTCTGACACCATCTTGTAGACATGTAGTCAAGCCTGATCTAGCGATGACAATTTTGAAAGGGTCATCAGTGAATTTAAGCAAGAGCTCTGGAGGAAGATGTACAGGAAGTACTAATTTTTTTTTTTTTTGTAAAACCCATCAAAAGATTTAATACATATATTTCTTATATTCATTTTCTGCTGACATTTAGGACATAGTTTATTCTAGGACAGAAAAAAAAATACTCTGTACTGTAATGTTTCTAGAACATGAACAAAAAAATACTCTGTAATGTGATGTTTCTAGGACATGAACAAAAAAATAATCTGTACTGTGATGTTTCTAGAACATGAACAAAAAAATACTCTGTAATGTGATGTTTCTAGGACATGAAAAAAAAATACTCTGTACTGTGATGTTTCTAGGACATGAAAAAATACTCTGTACTGTGATGTTTCTAGAACATGAAAAAAATACTCTGTACTGTGATGTTTCTAGAACATGAAAAAAATACTCTGTATTGTGATGTTTCTAGAAAATGAAAAAAAATACTCTGTACTGTGATGTTTCTAGGACATGAAAAAAAATACTCTGTATTGTGATGTTCCTAGAACATGAAAAAAAAATACTCTGTATTGTGATGTTTCTAGAACATGAAAAAAAAATACTCTGTATTGTGATGTTTCTAGAACATGAAAAAAATACTCTGTACTGTGATGTTTCTAGGACATGAAAAAAAAAACCAACTTTGTACTGTGATGTTTCTAGGACATGAAAAAAAAATACTCTGTACTATGACGTTTCTAGGACATTAAAAAAAAATACTCTGTACTGTGATGTTTCTAGGACATGAACAAAATACAAACAAATTCTGTACTGTGATGTTTCCAGAACATGAGCCAAAAAAATACTCTGTACTGTGATGTTTCCAGAGCATAAGCCAAAAAACATACTCTGTACTATGACGTTTTTAAGAAATGAACTAAAATGACTTCTCTCAGGCTTATGATATGAACCAAAAATCTTCTGTAATGTTATGTTTGAAGGACATAAATTCTCTACTTATTGTTTTCATGATATAATCCAAACATTTATCTCCAAGTTACAACACCAAACACCATCTACCCTATATGTTATATGATACTTGAGAGCTGGGTCATTCAACTTCTGTGGTCTCCAGGGCTACAATCATACGTGGAAATCTAATGGCAAGCTGCACCTAAGTCACATAATTTTTGCCAACTTACATAGAAATGAGAAAATAGTGATTATTATGAAGTAAAGCTAAACTGATGGTACTTAATTAGCTTTTCGGGTCTTTTACAAATATTTCTACATGTTCTGAAGACAAGAAATTTATATAAGCGCAGCTTTAGAGTTAAATATTTTGATTATAAGTTAATTTTAATCAAATACAGGTTTACATTTTCATAATAACCTCGTGGGCTGCCAGTTTGATACCCAGGTTTTAGAAAATGGAGAAAAAAAACTCTTTCATCTAGGAAGAAGAATCAAGCAACTTCATGTCTGTAATGCTTCTAGGTTATCTAGCAGAAGAATTTCTCACTATGTACCACAAATTTTTATAAATAGTAAATATGTTCTATCAGCTGTGATACTTTCTGGATCATGTATCAAACACCTCTGCCTGTGAAATTTCTGGGATACAGATCAAAGAACATCTTATCTGGTGTACTTTTAGGATACCAACCAAAAAATGTCTCTCAAGATGGGCCAAAACAACTTACTCAAGAAACTCAGTCATGACTCTTGCACTGCAGTTGGACCAATCCCATGGACTAGAATTGTAGTCCAGGGAAGGTGCCATAACATGGAATGCGTTTTTCTGGTCTTCACCAAGGGACTCGGCACACTGCTTGTCATCATCATGTGGCAGATTGAAGCTGTGGGAGAAGGTGTTGAAAGTGTGTTTGACGAACTCAAAGCTGATTAAATGACAGTTTATCATGTTGTACTACTGATGCAATCATGGCAGTTTCAGGAGTAGCAGTAGAAGATACTTTTCTCTTTATGATTGTAACAAATATCAAATGAAATGATCCTTCATCTGGGCCCTGTAGGAAAGTCCACATTGCTCAGCTTCATTAACAAGACCTGGCAAAGTGGAATACTACCAAAATCTTGGAAGTCAGCCATAGTTAGACCTATCCTGAAAACAGAGAAAGCCGGAAGATGACCTAAAAAAGCTTTAGACCAATCTCGCTGACTTCCAACATTGGTAAGCTAGCAGAATGAATGCTTAATAATAGGCTGTACTGGTGGTTGGAATCCTCAGGTTACCTCAATAATTTTCAGGCAGGGTTCCGCAAAGGATCAAGAACCAAGCCGTTCATTTCATTTGTGGGGCAATGAGATCATTATCCACAGCTGCATGTGAAATTGATACAAACATAGAGCCATTAGATATAAGACGCGAAAAATCAACCACTGAGGCAGTAGAAAGATATAAACGCATACCCCCAGACCATCCTAACAGAATAGTAGTTGATAAATGGAAGCATAATAATAGACTGAAACTGAAAACTCCAGTGCACATAGCAGAACAGTTAAACACAAAACACAAACTCCCTGAAGACGGAGAAGAACTTACAAAAGTACCAGACATCCCACCAAACACAAACTACACACTTCCTCAAGCTAACACCAGACTCGAGAACAAATTAGTGAACAAATCATCAGATCCCAACACCCTAAAGCTGTGTGAATGGGGACCATAGAATCCTACCCCAAGGACTGGATCCATGCATACACTGATGGGTCAGCATTCAAGGAAACAGACGATGCAGGATATGGGGTACTCATAATGTTTCCAGACAAGACACCAAGCCACATTTCTGCTGCTTGTGTATCTTGCTGCTCCAATTATGATACAGAGATGCAGCCACCACCACCAAATACAAAAACAGTACCTATCATAAAAAAAAAAGCTTGTTATTTTCTCAGACTCCCAGTCTGCTCTCCAGGCCCTTGAAAACTGGATACCATCAGCTGATCACATTACAACTGACATACTCAGTGCAATAAACCAACATGCGTCCTATGAATTCTAGACCGCCCTACAGTGAATACCAAGGCACATAGATATCAGAGGAAATGAAGGTGCTGACAGACTGGCAAAGAGTAGAGCCACCATGTCACAGCCCCACATCTCCACCAACATGAGAACAGCTAAACACATTATACACAACAACTGCAAGCAGCAGTGGATGGACAGCTGGGCCAGTAATCCAACTGGAAGATCCCTACATACACACCTGCCAAAGCCTAACCCCGGAGACCACATCAACAGCTTATGTCGTAGAGACCAATGCACAATTTTCAGTTGAGAACAGGACACATTACCCTCAGTAAACACTTACACAGAGTGACCGCTGACCACACAACAGACTGCACACACTGCAACAGACAAGAAGAAGAAACTGTTAAACACCATCTACTGGACTGCAGCGCATTGAAGGACCTTTGGAAGAACCTGATACCACCAAACTCCTCAATCACTGACATTCTGTATGGAGATGTAGAACAGCTGAAGAGGACCTGTACGTTTCATTATCTGGCACAAGGGAAAAAGAGTGAAAACTCATAAACCCAGGGATCAGAAAAGTCAAAGTTATGATTGTAAACGACAATGAAGACTAATATTATTATACACATAATGTATTCATTGCATTTATTTCAGTGATTCTCAAAGTGGTATTACTCCTCTGAGGAAGAAAGAGCAGCAGGGACATCAGAAGCAAATGGGTTAAAAAGATTTTGGGAGCACCAGGAATGTTGCTTGGGAGGCAAAGTGACAGCAGTGAAAAAAAAATTACTGATTCATGCTTATTATTCTTCTTCTTATTATTTGACATGTATAAAGTCTTTCAACCCTGTCACCAAACTGTGCTGTATCTCCTTTTTTTCTTTAACTTTATAATGCTACAGAAACACAAATAAAAGTACTACAGTAAAGTACTAATTAAACTACTAATACTGCCACCAATATGATGTTGATAATGCTGATAGGGGTTATGTACTCACACATGCCCCAGCTCGTGGGCTATAGTGAAGGCAGAACTGACCCCATTGTCTTCTATGATGGAGCAGCTTCTTATTGTATCACAGATAGTTCCTAGCTCTGCCAGGCCTATGGGAACGGAAAGAGGAACAGCACTGTATTCAACATATGCACTCCAAGAACTGACTCTAAAACACTGGTTCTTAATCTGGGATCCATAGGCCCCAGAAGGTCCCACAGAAGGATTTTTGGGGGTCTATGAGACAGCAAATGAATTTGCTTGATTAAAAAAAATCTTAGCATTGTCTGGTTTCCATTTACTGCCTTATGTTTAATGAGAATGTATAAAATAGGAAAAAAGTAGGAGCAGCTTTATTACTTAACGATTACAAAGTTGTGACGTTTCGGCGTGAGCCTTAATCATACAAAAACATACAGGACGAAGAAATAGAGAGAGGAGATAAAGTATAGATTCACATGAATACTATTAAAAAAAAATTTTTTTTAAAGAGTACTTAGCTGTCTTCTTCTTCTTCTTCGTTCGCTTCTACCACCAAAAACCGCACTGTGATCCTACTGAATTTACGCCTGTGGTCCTCGTTAGGTCCCGAAAGGACCACACGAGATCTACGAGAGGACCACAAGGGGTTCAGAGTATCACAGGGCTTTAGCCTGTATTCTTGGTGGGTCTCAGAAGCGGGATTGCGTGACACCGTGGTTTTCATTGCACCGGTTTAGTCTAGGGTTAGACTTTCTCACCGGAAGACCTCGACATGTTTAGGATATCAGTGCATCCCCGCTGGGTGAGAGGCGGTAGCCCACCCAGGCCAGAGTTGGACCTTCTCACCGGAAAACCTCGACGTGTTTTGAGATATCCGTGTATCACCGCCGGGTGAGAGGTGTTTGCCCATCCAGTCCAGAGTTGGAATTTCTCACCAGAAAACCTCAGTGTGATTAGGATACGCAAACATCCCCGCCGGGTGAGAGGTGGTTGCCTATCTAGACTGCCCTGGTCCAGTGTCTCCGACTTCAGCATTTTGCGGTCGTGGCCGCTACCCTTATTAGTTGTGACCAGGATGGAGCTTTTGTCCAGAAGGACGAATCCTCGCCGCTAGTGACTTCATCCCTGGGTTGAGCCGGTTTAGGCATATTATCTCAGTATGGGCTTGTTTGGGACATGACCGACCTCTAAAGCAGAGGTACTGTGACATGCATAGCCTTCAAGATTCACCCTTGGTGTGAGCCGGTTTAGGCAAAATTCACCAGTATGGGTGTATATCAGGCGTGACCGACCTCTAGAGCGGAGGTGGCATGACATGTCTTGCCATCAAGTTCCACCCCTGGTGTGTGCCGGTTTAGGCATATTTCACCAGTGTAGGTGTATTTCGGACGTGGCCGGCCTCTAGAGCAGAGGTGCCTTGGTATGTATAGCTCTCGCAGCGATACTACTGGACATACGGGTTAAACTTCACTTTCCACCACCTTTTCCCATCGGCACCACACAGCAACGTTTATTTCTTTTCCGCATTTCTTCCTTGACCGGGAGGAGCTTCGCTCCACGCGCGGCATTTGAAGAGTCTCGCCAGCAGTGTCTTAACCTCTGGGACAAGCCGGTTCATGCATTTCACCCGATATGACTGCACTCAGGACGTGGCCGACCTCCAGACCAGAGGTGCCGTGATTTGACTGTTTGCTTCGCTTTATCCTTTCTACCACCTTTTCCGCAGTGATGCTGCACGGCAACCCCATTTGCACATTTCTTCATTGGCCGGGAGGAGCACCGCTTCACGCACGGCAGCTGAAAAATCTCGCCAACAGCAGTACTTAGCTGTAAATTGCAAGATGTGGCTTGTCCGGCGGTGTGTGTCAGGAATGGATCTAGTAGGACGTGGAGACTGTTTAAATAGAGACCTGTGACATGTGGTCGGTTTACACGTAACATCATCTTCTTCAATCATTATAGTACCTCTCCACTAAGTCCACCCCTTCTTACTTTTCAAACTTCCTCACAGTATCACTCTGCAACCCCTCTTCCCCAATCATCTGTTTCAATTTCTCCTAGCTAGGTTGGTATTGCGTCACTCTCTCCCCTCCCCGGTTCCCCATCCACCACCCCCATTTACAACCCACTGACCACATGTCACAGGTCTCTATTTAAACAGTCTCCACATCCCACTAGATCTATTCCTGACATACACCGCCGGACAAGCCACACCTTGCAATTTACAGCTAAGTACTCTTTTAAAAAAATTTTTTTTAAATAGTATTCATGTGAATCTATACTTTATCTCCTCTCTCTATTTCTTCATTCTGTATGTTTTTGTATGATTAAGGCTCACGCCAAAACGTCACAACTTTGTAATCGTTAAGTAATAAAGCTGCTCCTACTTTTTTCCTATTTTATACATTCTGGTATCACAGCTTTACTGCAGTGCTTCGTGTATAGTTGTATACTTATACACTAATTATTGTGTTTAATGAGGAGTCCACAGCTGCTCTCAGCAAGAGAGGGGGCCCACAAGTGGTTCATGGCCAAAAAAGGTTAAGGACAACTGCTCTAGAAGACATGTAGACTTATGTTGAACATAACACAAAGAAGATTCCTACAGAGAAAAATGGGAAGTTATATACTTAATATAGAGATAAAAAGTTAACATACAACACTTTAAAATACACTAAACACACAAATTCCAAAACAGAAAGCAGACAATACATGTATGTACCAAATGCAGAAATAGGTAAAGAAATAAAAACTACATAAAAAATATGTTGCTCTGAACTGGGTATATCTCTTAAAACTGTCTTTCAACATAACCATACAGGCTTACTCCTTATGAAGCATTCTTTTAGACACTACTCAGTTGATGTCATAAGACATCAGAAAGATACACTAAAGCTACATAAGCCACTATCTTGAGACAGTAGCATAATATTCTAGATGAATATTCACTATTCTTAATGATAAAAGTGCTGCTCCTTTCAGCATGTGTAGGTATCATATTAAAAGTTCATTCATCAAAAGCACCTTATCACTTACCAAGTGTATCACACTTGCCAGGAGCTCTGCATATATCTTCTCTGTAACAGAATTTGACAAAAAAAAAAGATAATGAAGATGTCAGATAATTAGCAATGCTATATGGCTTCACAGGCTAATTATCTGCTATACTAGAACTCTAGATCCTAATTTATAAATCAATGATTACAAACATAAACAAGAAAACTAAATGAATGTCACACTCACAATTTTATCTTCTAGGACTGGAGGTCCAACATTATTAATGTTGCAATGTTCACTTCACTGGTAACTACACAAGTTCACTTCACTGGTAACTACACAAGTTCACTTCACTGGTAACTACATAAGTGCCTTATGTTTGTCTAACCATTTTCCTATTATCTTCTTTGTTATTTTGTCTGTTGATCTTTGCTTCCAAGAACCTGTCGCTATGTTGTATTTATATAGTGAACACTGGTTCAGTCATTTTTCTCCTGATACCTTGTAGAACTTTACTACTATGGATGAAATTTTGCTCCAAAGTTTGCTTTTGTGGAAGCTCTTATTGGACATGAGAATTCTCAAATTTCTTTGAGTTTCTATCTTGATGTTGTTTTCTTCTCGACATTTTAGACTTTGGTTTTTTTTTTTCCCAGTTTATTTTCTCCCCACAATTTCTAGGATATCTTTGTTGGTCCACTTTCTCTTGTGCTTTATCAAGTATATCCCAACTTACTGTGGCTATGTCCAGATTAGAAAATTATCATATCTGAAAATTATGATTATTATTATTTGCTCTTCTCTAACTTATGTCAGGAACAATGCCCGATCTGCGATGTGTCTATTCTTGGCAACTGATTTAACCAGCACTGTAGAATTTCAGTACTTTTGTTCATGAGAAATTGGTTATCCATTTTTAAGATCTTTTGTCTGGTTTCATTTGTGGTTTTAACAGGCTGGCCATATTTGACATGAATAATTTATGACGGTCTCAATGGGAAAAGAACATTTTAAATATTGACGAATAGAGGAGAGCATCGCCGCAAATATAAAATGACGCAATATTATATTTGTTGTCCCCCTTGCATTATGAAACTAAGACTGAACTAAGCATGTCATGTTGTTCTGGATTACCGATAAAATCAGCCTCCACAACCAGCGCACCTACTTTGGCGTGGGACCAAAACGTAAATCAAAATTTATGGAGTTGCTTTTTTTTTGCGCCATAATCTAAAGACACTAAATGACTGAATTCACCCCCCTCCCCCCCCCCCCCCCAAAAAAAATATCATCATCAGGTGCCATGCAGACTGGCGTTGGCTATTATGCTTCTCCAGAGTACCCGATCCTTCATGCAGGCCATCAGTTCAGTTGGTGATCTCCTCTCACACCATCTCGTCAGACTGTCCAGTATCATTTCTCTTGGTCTTCCTCTTGATCTTCTTCCTTCTATTTTTCCTGTTATAATATTTTCAATGCCCCCTCTTCTTATTGCATGTCCTATGAAAGTACATTGTCTTTCTCTTATCTTTTTGACAAGGTTTTTTGTCTCTCCAGCTCTTCTCATACATTCTTCATTAGTTATTTTTGCTGTCCAGGGGATTCGCAACATTCTTCTAATAAACCACATTTCTGCTGCTTCCAATGATTTTTGTGCAGACTTGCCTATTGTCCATGATTCACTTCCATATAACAAGATAGATTCAATATAGCATTTTAGGACTTGTTTTCTAACATTCATTGATAAAGATGTGTTAGCTAATATGTTTCTCATTCTCTGAAACGCAGTCTTTGCTTGGCCTATTCTGTTCCTAATTTCTGTTCTGCATTTCCCATCTGAAGTTATGACTGCTCCAAGGTATTTGAATTTCTGCACCTGCTTTAGAATAGTTCCGTTTAATTTTATATTGCATGTTGGTAGATTCTGTTTCTTAGATATAACCATAGTCTCTGTCTTTTTGATGTTCAAAGTAAGGCCTTTCTGTTCACTTTCTTTGCCCACTTTATCCAAGAGATTTTGCAGGTCTTGTTGGTTCTCAGCTATCAGTACTGTGTTGTCAGCATACCGAAGGTTGTTAATATTGTATCTTCCAATTTTTATGCCTGGTTCTGTGATGATTGTTCTTAGAATATTCTCGCTATACAGAGAAAAAAGGTCTGGAGATATTATACATCCTTGTCGCACCCCTTGTTTTATAGGTTGATATTTTCCAATTCTATTTTCAACTCGAACTGCTGCTTCTTGCTGCCAGTATAGATGTTTTACAATCCTCAGGTCTTTACCGTTTATATTGCTGTCTTCAACCATTTTAATAATTTCATTATGTTTCACCTTGTCAAATGCCTTGGTGTAATCAATGAAGCATAAGTAGAGATCTTTCTGTACTTCTAAAGCTCTTTCTGTTAGTGTTCATAAAGCATAAATGGCATTGTGTGTTCCTTTTCCTTCAGCAAATCCAAACTGTTCATCTGCTATTTCCATTTGTATCTTTTTCCTTGTTCTTCTCATAATTATTCTCAGAAGTAGCTTCGTTATGTGACATGAGAGGCTGATAGTCCGGTAGTCGTCACATTCCTTTGCACCTGGTTTCTTTGGTAGTGCTATAAACGTGGATTTAATCAGGTCACTGGGAATATAACCACTGTTGTAAATGTCATTCAGTAACTTGGTTATTATTTTTATTCCTGTCTCCTCTAGTGGCTCTATTTCTTCTATTGTTATATTATCAGGCCCAGTCGCTTTTCCTTTCTTCATGTGTTTGATGGCATCTATGATTTCATCTTAAAGTATTGGCGGTCCATCACAGTTTTCAGTATCTGGTGTTAATTCTGGTCTTTCTCCTCCATATAGCTCACGGATATACTCTGTCCACCTGTCCACAATGTCTTCTTTTTCCCATTAACATTTTACCTTCTTTCGATTTCAGGTATCCTGTGGTATATTTTGTTTTCCTGCCTGTGAGTTCATTAATTCGTTTGTGCATGTTTTTGCTGTCTTTATTATGAGAGTCCTCTATCTGTCTGCACTGTTCATTTAACCACACTTCTTTTGCTTCTCTGCATTTGCGTCTTATTTCTTTATTTATCTTGCTATATTTTTCCTCGTTATTTTTACTCCTCCTCCTCTTGTCCATCAGTCCTAAGATGTCGTCTGTCATCCATTTATTTTTAGAGGCTTCTTTTATGGTGGTATTATCTCCTTAACAGTTTGGTGGATAGAATCTCTTAACATTTCCCATTGTTCATCTATACCATTTATCTTTGCTATTGCACTGTATCTATTTGTTATAATAACTTTGTATTGTTCTCGCAATTCTTGGTCATTTTTAAGAAGTTCTGTATTCAGTTTTATGTTTCTCACTTTTCTGCCTGCTTTCTTTAGCTTTATTCTAACTTTTCCACAGAGTGGAACATGGTCACCATTGCAGTCAGCTCCTGCCATGGTTTTTGTTGTCAGTAATGCATTGCGGAATCGTTTGTTGATTAATATGTAGTCTATCTGGTTAAAAGTCTTTCTGTCTGGGCTGCACCACGTTGCCAGTCTTCCTGGATGTTGTTTAAACCAGGTGTTTCCTACAACCATGCAACCCCCCCCCCCCCCCCAAGATACATGTTCCATATCACAGAGATTCTGAACTTGATGAACCCTTAATTATTATTATTATTATTTTGCTGTATGAATTTCTTTCATTAAGTAACGGTGTTCAACCCTCTTTGCCCGCTGTCCCCTTCTTGTAGGTATTATTCTTGAA
This sequence comes from Achatina immaculata, assembly GCA_009760885.1. NCBI lineage: Eukaryota > Metazoa > Mollusca > Gastropoda > Stylommatophora > Achatinidae > Lissachatina > Lissachatina immaculata. Next base: position 32,552,029 of record CM019716.1, on the reverse strand, counting down.
TATTACAACAGCAAAAAAAAAAAATAAAAATCTGTAATGTGTTGCTCTTCTATGACATGAATACACTTTCAATCATGTATGGATTTCGTATGTCCTCTACGACTTTTCTATCTTACAGCGCAGCAGAGTTTAAGTACAGGCACCTGAGAAGTATGATTTTCTACTCCCTCCTTGTGATATAAATCCTGGAGACCTTTCATAATGAAAGAATACCTTAATACGTATAACACACACAGGAAACACTATCGCCCTGAGGATAGCTGATAATAACAAAGGAAAAATGGTAGCCCTGATGCTATGAAGCCACCCAGGAGATATGGCGTAGTCCTCATATTTTCTTTGACCTGTCAGCAAGCAGAGGGCGACGTAGTCAACAGTCTGACTATTTTAACTTTCACAGCTTCAAGAAGAGTCAGGCACCCATTTCTACAGATGGATAACTAGAGCGCTTCCAACCAAACTTGGCATGAATAACCAGTGCATTAACTATTTGGCTAATCAAGCAAACACAAAAGGATAATTCATTATTGAATCCAGGATGAACATACACACATTACCAATGAAGCTACACTACTAGAATCCCTTACACTATTCTACACAGGAACGAGATACCGTGATGTACAGATGAAGATGTGACAAATGGCACTCACCTGGTAATGAGTATGGCTGTGTCGTGGTGCTTGTCGCTATTTGGAGTAAAGTCATTAATCTTTTGCTGCCATAAACAAAACTCCTTGAGAGTCGATGCTGCGTTGGTTGACACTGTGAAAGGTGTCTCCTGCAACACCAGGGGAAAGATATATCGCTTGTCGCTGTTATCCTTCTTTTCACGCTAATATATTTCTTTATATTGACTGCCATACATATCATCATCATCATCATCATCATCATCATCACATGTCGTGTAAGGATCTATGGTTGTCCATAGATGTCGATCCCTTTATTTTCCTTCAGCTCGGGTTGTGGCTTTACTGTCCCGTCGTATTAAGCTGTCCAGATTCTCTCTCCCCCTGGCTCTCCTCCCATTTATCTTTCCTGCTGCTATGATAGTTTTCAAGCCCTCCTCTTTTCATGATATGTCCAATGAATTATATCATCATCATCATCATCAGGTGCCGTGCCGCCTGGCGTTGGCTATTATGTTTCTCCAGAGTACACGATCCTTCACGCAGGCCATCAGCTCTAGTGCCTCTATTTCTTCTATTGTTATATTATCAGGCCCAGTCGCTTATCCTTTCTTCATGTGTTTGATGGCATCTATGATTTCATCATCAAGTATTGGTGGTCCATCATGAATGATAACTGTAGTTTTAATATGGATTTAATTAGGTGCTCAATCATGAATGATAACTGTAGTTTTAATATGGATTTAATTAGGTGCTCAATCATGAATGATAACTGTAGTTTTAATATAGATTTAATTAGGTGCTCAATCATGAATGATAACTGTAGTTTTAATATGAATTTAATTAGGTGCTCAATCATGAATGATAACTGTAGTTTTAATATGGATTTAATTAGGTGCTCAATCATGAATGATAACTGTAGTTTTAATATGGATTTAATTAGGTGCTCAATCATGAATGATAACTGTAGTTTTAATATGGATTTAATTAGGTTCCTTTCTACATCTGCTTTTCTCAGACATTCCCTTTTTGTCATCTTAGCTGTCCGTGGTACTCTTTATATTCTTCTAGGAAATCACACATTTGTTACCACTTGTGATTTTTGCATCGATCTGTTCATTGTCCTTTGCTCACTTTCATAGTGTAGAATAGACTCAATGTAGCATTTTATAACTTTTTTCATGCTCAGTGACAGAGATAAATAACACAATATATTTCTTACCTGAAAGCTGTTTTGGTTTGGCATAATCTAGTCTTAATTTCAAATTTCAGGGATGCATTTCCCATCTCATGTTACTCGCATGCCCAAATATTTAACTGTATGTACTTGTCTCAAGGTTGTTCCTTGTATCCTAACCCTGCATTCAGATGGGTTCTTCTTTCATGATATAACCAATGTTTCTGTTTTCTTGCTGCTTGAGTCCTTTCTTCTTACTTTCTTTCACTACTAAATCTAATATAATTCCAGTAGGTTTTTACCATGTTTGGCTATTACGAGTATGTGTATGCATATATCCCTATATTAATACATATAAAACAACGCCTCTAGTACATATTTTAAAACGTATCATAACCACCAGATACGTAACAATATCATGTAAAAATTGTGAATGTTTGTACCTGGAAAAAGTATTAGTCTAATTAATTTTTGTCATTAGCTTAAAATGAGACTGTTTAAAAGAGTCAACTAACACTGGTTCCCAGTCTTTTTTCAGTTCAGAGAGCCCTAAAAAAAAAGTGTGTTATCAGGACCTTCTATACTATCCCCCAAGTTGGTAAAACTTTCTGAATGTTCGTATTTTGAAATTATGAACTTCAGTATTTTTGTAAAGAAGAAAGATTCAAATTTTTTAATCCTGGCAAAATTGTAAAATTTTTGTAATTTGTGACAGAGAGGATGTGGTTCATTGGAAGCTAGGACGGATGAGGCCGAGGAGATGATGGTCCTAAAAAAAACTGCTGACACTCTAAACACCACACTCACTGAAGCAGGCATACTGACAAAGAGGTGTTTTAGGACTGGTTACGAAGAGAACAAGGCTTTACTCTGGGTATGAAGAGAACAAGGCTTTACACTGGCTATAAAGAGAGCAAGGCTTTACCACTGGCTATGAAGAGAACAAGGCTTTACACTGGCTATAAAGAAAACAAGGCTTTACACTGGCTATGAAAAGAACAAGGCTTTAAACTAGACATGCAGCAAGAAGAAAGAAGTTCCTACTCTCCACCCGACTGGGATGTCTTCGCTAGGGAATCGACGGCAAAGAACTTAAAAGATAACATTCAGGGGAAGATCACCAGGCAAAAGTGGAGACGATGTTACCACGCATTCAGACACATCAGAACACAGGAAGATATGAGGACTTGCTAGCATGTTTGTGCGTCTGCAGCAGAAATCTCGAAACAATTAACACTAACTGGGAAACTTCTTTCCCTCTCTCTCTCTCTCTCTCTCTCTCTCTCTCTGTGTGTGTGTGTGTGTGTGAGACAGAGAGAGAAAAAAAGAAACAAATATAAACTACTGTTCTCACTGTGTTAACTGTAGCACTAGGTTTAATAAAGCAACTTGAACCTACACACACATACACAACATACACCTACCCATGACGTCTGAAAAATGATAAGCTTGACGACGACAACATTGATAAAGTTACGTATAGATGAGTGCCGATAAATACTTCTTACCTGTGGAGAGAAGCAAAGAAAAGAAATAACACCGTTTATGTTATTTAGACATTAAAAAGTGGGCCGATGAGCACACAATTATTCTCTGTGGTACAGCTGAAGCAAATGTTAAAATAACAAATTATGTAAGATTATATCGTGGTCTTATTTTGTCTGTGGAACTGCGAGCTGTTGCTCTTTCTAGCCGACGTTATGATGATGTCGAAGCACAAGCATCGTGTCGGTAGGGCAGGAGATTAGGGTGGGCTGACTGGAACCATGCCGCGAGTCTCTACCAGCATGGAGACCACGATGGGCCCTACACAGTTAAACTGACTGAAGAAAAAAACACCACACTTTAACAAAAAGAAATCCAAAGTTGGGAAGGGTCTTTTGTTCTCATGATCACGTTCCACGGCCATCACTCTAACACGCAGCCACGTTTGCCCATTTCAGGGCTTGTCAAGTGAAAGTACATTATTTAGTGAACGCTGGTCCTAACTCGTTCATTGAAAACAGGAATTTAGCATAGGCATCGTGTCAATTTTCCACTCACTTTTGTCATTTTTCTGATACAAATCAGTACAGAAATAGTTTCCCAAGTCCAAATCTAGTCAAGAGTAGCAATATAGCCAATCTTTACTCCAAAGATTTTCTGTCTACAGATGGTCACACGTCGTCTGAGCGTTTAAGAAGTTGTCCATGCCTTAGCAATGCTACAGGCTACAACTTCAGAGTGATCTTACTAGACATCTTTGAGTCACAAGAAGAGCAATACATAGAGCCTTCAGACGTTGTCAGAAGACTAGGTAGTTTTCTGTTTTGCCAATGAATGATCGACCACAGAGACGATTATTATTTTTTTAAAGGGTGGGGAAAAGGGGGAGGGGGTCCGAAAGAAGACAACAATTCGTAACTGAACAAACGTTACGACACGACCTTTAAGCAGCGACTGGGTTACAGGTTTGTGCTCAAACCGTCAGGAATTGACTTTATCAAGCTGGCTTTCAGTCAAGTACACTCGCAGTTCGAATTCCTCTCGGTCACCGCCAGCATCAAGATTGTCTCTGTTGGCTAAAACAATACGGCAAATGGATGCAAATCAGTGGCGCCATGCTGTCTTACTAACGATGCCAGAGTTTCTTTGTACCTCAACGATGGTCATCGACAGGTCTGGAGACGAGAGAGGTTTCCTGACTGCACTATTGTATAATATGACTTATATGGAGGGGAAAGTTTGATGGTTTGCGTCAGCATCTAGGAAGGTGAACGTACGTACTAATATTCACATCTTCAGAATGTGAATGAGTAGAGGTATTTGGACGAGGTCATCAGACCCCTTGTTATTCCCCAAATGAGGCAGCTTAGTGCTCAGTTTATTTGTATGCACGACAATGCACCCTGCCATATGGCAAACACTGTTAAGTAGAGAGTTGGAAACGAAAAATCATAGACGAAGCACTTTTGGAAGTGAGAGAAAGAAAAATGATATTAGAATTACATAGGACTTGAACCACAGACTACTGTAGGACAAGCAAATGTCTAGTCACGAGAGTACTGCGCACTAATAAAAGTGGTTCAGATTCCAGGTAATTCTCTTTGTTATTTTTCTTTCTCTCACGTCTAAAAGTGCTGTGCTTATGATTTTTTTCGAGGCAAAACCATATAACACTGTGTTATATTACTTTACTGTACGAGAGCCTCGTTGTTTCCAGTTTGTAAAAATTTCTAAGTAGAGAGTTAGATGCCAGTAACATCATGTGTCTTCCTTGCCCTGCTCGTTCCTCAACTGAACAAGCTTTGTGCATGTTAGGAAGAGTGATTCATAAACAACCTGAGACACTTATAGCCTTTGTGAGCGTGACACGAGCTCAGTGGAAGGATTCCACAAAATAAGCTCAGCATGCATGCTGCATCAGTTAGACACCGTGTTGAATTGTGGATTGTGGCTGTTAGAGGTCACAGCCGCTACTGATAACAAGTCATTCGCAAATTATTCAATCATAAAATTTTAATACGGCACTCTGTTTAATACCTATATTTATTTCAATATGAATTATCAACAAATTAACTTGCTGTTAAATTACATGTAATTAATTCTGGATGAAGTGAAAAATGGTGGTACTTAATGTCATTTTTGTATATTTTACTTACAAAATTTTACCGAGTTTCTGATTCTGTTCCTGAATTATGTTGTTGTTGCTGTTGTTGTTGTTGTGAGCAGTACACAATAACTTTGCCAGAGAGAAGTGAGAACTGACAACAACGAGGAAAAAAGCGTTTCCAAGATAAAACTAAAGCAACTGAAAGATCATAATTACAGCAAGGTTACTTAATTAAATACAGCAAATAAAACAATGAGAATTAAACACAGAGCTATACTACACTAAAAACACAACTTCACAAAGTCGGTTTGCACAAGAACATAGAACGAAGTGCACGAGGTAATAGTGTAAATAAATGTGTGGATAACAGAATCTATAAGTGGTGGCTAGCCTGAAGAAAAATATCAACAGTTCCGTGCTATATCTGTAACAGCTGAATTTCATCGAATGCGGCAGTAAGCCTGGGGTGGCTTTCACTAGGTGTTTTACTTCTCTTCTTTGCACCGTCTGGCACGTCGTCTTTCATTATGTCTGACCCAGACGGAACTATCGAATGTCTATAGATCTGGTACACCACACTGCATGATTACGGGCCAAATAAATTAGAATTGCAGATTGAAGATTTTTGAGCCCCCTTCTATAGCGGTGTTTGTGTTAGGGATAAGACGGAATATCTCCATATTTGTTTTATTACTGGCAACTGAGATATAATGTAGTGCAATCTGTGTGGACATTTTTTGTGTGTGCACTCTGACATAATGTCCTCCTTCTTCCTCTCTTATTTCTTAATTTCGCCTGCTTTCTTTCAATTCCAGCCTGTCTCCAGTGTTTCACTGTTCTCGGCCTGGATCGACCACCCCTCCTTCACCCGTCACCTCCGCTTTCAATGTCAGATCAGATTCACAATCATATTTTTTCATGCCCTGGAGATCTCAAGTCCGTCCAACACTTTCCACCAAATGGCTCAGCTTTTGCAAGCCAATTTTGACAAGACGCCAATTTGCGGAAAATTTGACTACAAAGTGAAGGGCAATCTGCTGAGCATGCTCCCTTGGGTATTGATTACATGATTATTGTTGCCAGTTAGGGATACGGAAAGAGGTCATGGAACAAAGAATCTGACAGCTAAAGTTAGTTTCCCTATCGTCAGTGAGGCAGAAAATAGAAGTTTGGGTGTGAGGTGAAGGTCAAGATACTCTATCTGGCTGTATCAGTAGGTTTTCACCTCGCTGTGGCACGCTGGGAAATATGCGCTTTCAGTAGAGCAGGGGAAAGTAACACGAACACATCTCATCATAAATTATGCTCAGAACAGTCGTAATCCAGATATTTTAGGAAGAAAGAAAAATAGAACACCACATTCCAACAAGCATAGCCCGACAAATAATGAAGTGAGTGGTAAAAGACAGATTACAGCATCTGACAAGGATTCAAGTTACAATACATGCCAAGAACACGCATACTGGACCCCAACAGTGCGGGCTATAGCAATGTTCCAGATGTAAAATTCGCAGAAACAACGGTAAACTCAGCATCTCACAGTACAATCACTGTGAGAAAGATCGGACAAAAGGGATATCTGAATCTGTCAAAACATTTCTACAAGGAAACAATGATGCCAGACCTAAGTTCTCTGCTGATATTACAACCACCATCTGCTACTCAGAAATGTCCTCCATAAGATAGATCTATTGTGTGTCTTTCTCCCACTGTTGTGTGGGAGAGTGGATTTATCTTCCACTTTTCCAGTATTGTTTCTCTAGCATTAGTGTTACTGAAAACCGATAAAGGTAATCCTGTGTCATGCCACTCAGGCATACAGGGCACATAATATTAGTCTCCGCATACTCCTTCATCTGTGCTGTCGTCAACATCAAGTCAGACTGTCGTTCTTTTGTAGGCCACAGGTGGAGAGAGAGACAGAGACCTATTTCTACAGTTAGGCTGACTGGGACATCTCCAGCCGGGATCGAATTACCGATCAAACCCACGTGACTTGGTGTTGTCTAAATTTATGATCAGCATCGTGCTGCGTGTTTTAGTAAATAATATACTTCTTTTTCCCTGAATTTATTGCATTTGTCTTTACCTACACAATAATCAGTATTTTTCCCTGTTTTCTGAATATCTTTCTTGCTATTATCTGATGAAGACCTTTTTGCTAAAATATCAGTTTTATCCCGCTGCTGAGTAAAATGTGTTCCTAACTCTCTGGCTAGTTGGAGATTAATATTAAAATATAATGAAAAGGAAAAGCTTCATAATGAGAGAGAGAGAGAGAGAGAGAGAGAGAGAGAGAGGGAGATGTTGGGATGGGGGATATCACAAAGGAATCTACAACTCAGTCAAATGTTTTCTGCAGGAGAAGAATGTGGCTGCATTAAAAGTCCACTTATCAGATATACTCGGTGCCTGAGATGCGTATTTTCTGTATATAACCTGTGTTTTTCTGCTACACTCCTCGTGCATATGTACTTGTGTGCATATGGATGTATGTGTGTGTGTATGTGTGTGCATGTGTGTATGTATGAATGAATGAATGCATGCATGCGAAAGCGTGATAAAAAATATACGAATGAGTTCTTGTTTTATGCGGACGAATCAGCGTTGAAATGTTTCATATCTGTAGTGCACAATTATGAACTGGCAAAGCCTGTTTTCACAACCAGAGGGATGGGCTTGTGCACGTGAACGCCGGTTTCTCTTTCAGGAAACATGGGTTTGAATCACGGAGAGATTTGTATTTGCTGGTCCAAATGTTCTCTCTCAGTTCTCCTCTGCGACTGCTCTGGGCAAAAGTTTTGAAATCCTTGCGTCTCATACCATCCCAGAACAGTAAGAAACCAGTAATGCGTGTTATGTGATGCTTATGAACTCATGCGAAATTCTGTGTACCAGACAATACAATACAAAACCTCGTTCTCAGATGATAGTGAAGACTAAGACAATGTGAACCTGCACTCTGGAGAGATAGAGCAGTGATGATGGCACAAAAAAAGCCTGCATTCCTAACATATTTCATAAACGACATAAAAGGCTATATAACATGTTAGACATTTATATCCGTAACGTTATCCCTACAAATATACTTCATGACTTGCCTCTAAAACGGCTGATGGCCATGAAGAATCTAGCAAATTACTCTCTCTCTCTCTATCTCTCTCTTTGTCTCTCTCTCTTTGTCTCTCTCTCTCTCTCTCTCTCTCTCTTCTGTGTGCAAGTGGCTGCTCTCAGTCTTCAAATATTAATGTTATTTAAATCTGTGCCTCATAATTTTCTCTTTCTGGTAGTTCTCTTGCAGTAGCTCTTCCTTCACAGGCAACAAAACAGCACTGCACCCACATCATGATAATAACTGTAGTCTCCTGGGACACAATCCGGCCGGGGGCACCCCAGTCACCCAGCTGTAGAAACGGGTACCCGACTTCTCATATCCCTATGTGCCTCTAAGGCATGACAGGGTTACCTTTACAACTACTTTTTTACTCCTGGGACACACACACACTGGAAACTACATAAGTCTGTTCCTACAAGTTTTTTTGTCCCACTAGGCATACTGGCCTAGACTTCAGGACAATGTCTCATAGCTAATGTAAGGTAGATAGAATTCTCATAGGAAGTAAGAACTAATTACGCACACAATACGACAGACAGACAGACAGACAGACAGACAGACAGACAGACAGACAGACAATAAAGCAAGGTGGACAAGACAGAGACACTGAAGAATAATAAACACGGCTAAACAGAGTTCACTCAGACCTTTGTGAAAAGGTTTAGGACGAAATCTGGCAACAGAAAATGCAAGACTAGTTTTCATTATAAAAATGCACTCTATTGACAGCTTTAAAAAACTGCTTACAGCATGGTCATCAAATAGCTTCTCCTCTACCAGTTTCGAGCTAATTAACCTAACAAACTAGTCTGATATTTCCAAGCAGTTGGCGAATTTCATGGCAAAATTATAGCATCTCTCCGGCACAAAGTTATTGCCGAACAAATTCTGAGCACACGCATGGAAATTCTGTGTGGATTCAACGCAGTAGCCACGTAGAAGTCCTAAAAAACGGGACGGATGTATTAAGATTACTGCGCTATATGCTTAATTTTCCTGAAAACTGTTCCAGATGCTTCAATTATTTATCCTATGTATTATGTATATGCCTTACACCATCAAAACATTCTGCGTCCTTTTTAGACGTCTTAACTGAGCATGAATATAACTGCGTCGTCACACGTAACTGACTGCAGTGATTGCGTCAGCAAACATCGGTGATGTATAGACTGCGTTATCATACTCTGCTGGTTGTAGATGTTCTGCTTCAGTGTTGGGGATGATGACAGCTGGTGCGCATAAGGCAGTGAGATCTAATATCACCGTGTGTGTGTGTGTGTGTGTGTGTGTGGGGGGGGGGTCCCCATACTGCCAGTAGTGTTAATGACACACTGGATTTATCCTGTAACCATTACCACATGAAGGAAATAGAACATTTCTGATGACAGTGTTAGGTAATATTGGTGTGCAGAGAGCAAGCTCCAACAGTAGGAAAAAGTCACAATGTGAATCTTCCATTCATCTTTATAACATCTAACAATAGGAAAAAGTCACAATGTGAATCTTCCATTCATCTTTATAACAATCTAACAACAGGAAAAAGTCACAATGTGAATCTTCCATTCATCTTTATAACAATCTAACAAAAGGAAAAAGTCATAATGTGAATCTTCCATACATCTTTATAACAATCTAACAATAGGAAAAAGTCACAATGTGAATCTAATGTGAATCTTCCATTCATCTTTATAACAATCTAACAATAGGAAAAAGTCACAATATGAATCTTCCATCCATCTTTATAACAATTTAACAATAGGAAAAAGTCACAATGTGAATCTAATGTGAATATTCCATTCATCTTTATAATAATTTAAAAATAGGAAAAATTCACAATGTGAATCATCCATTCATCTTTATAACAATCTAATTAACAAAAATGAACACATCAGTTATGATTTTCACGGAAAGTGACGCGAAATGTCTTTTCTTGTTTCTCTAACTTAAAATAATAAATTCCAACATCGAAACAAGCTATACGAGTATAGGCATGGAAATTCTGTGTGGATTCAACGCAGTAGCCACGTAGAAGTCCTAAAAAACGGGACGGATGTATTAAGATTACTGCGCTATATGCTTAATTTTCCTGAAAACTGTTCCAGATGCTTCAATTATTTATCCTATGTATTATGTATATGCCTTACACCATCAAAACATTCTGCGTCCTTTTTAGACGTCTTAACTGAGCATGAATATAACTGCGTCGTCACACGTAACTGACTGCAGTGATTGCGTCAGCAAACATCGGTGATGTATAGACTGCGTTATCATACTCTGCTGGTTGTAGATGTTCTGCTTCAGTGTTGGGGATGATGACAGCTGGTGCGCATAAGGCAGTGAGATCTAATATCACCGTGTGTGTGTGTGTGTGTGTGTGTGTGTGGGGGGGGGGTCCCCATACTGCCAGTAGTGTTAATGACACACTGGATTTATCCTGTAACCATTACCACATGAAGGAAATAGAACATTTCTGATGACAGTGTTAGGTAATATTGGTGTGCAGAGAGCAAGCTCCAACAGTAGGAAAAAGTCACAATGTGAATCTTCCATTCATCTTTATAACAATCTAACAATAGGAAAAAGTCACAATGTGAATCTTCCATTCATCTTTATAACAATCTAACAACAGGAAAAAGTCACAATGTGAATCTTCCATTCATCTTTATAACAATCTAACAAAAGGAAAAAGTCATAATGTGAATCTTCCATACATCTTTATAACAATCTAACAATAGGAAAAAGTCACAATGTGAATCTAATGTGAATCTTCCATTCATCTTTATAACAATCTAACAATAGGAAAAAGTCACAATATGAATCTTCCATCCATCTTTATAACAATTTAACAATAGGAAAAAGTCACAATGTGAATCTAATGTGAATATTCCATTCATCTTTATAATAATTTAAAAATAGGAAAAATTCACAATGTGAATCATCCATTCATCTTTATAACAATCTAATTAACAAAAATGAACACATCAGTTATGATTTTCACGGAAAGTGACGCGAAATGTCTTTTCTTGTTTCTCTAACTTAAAATAATAAATTCCAACATCGAAACAAGCTATACGAGTATAGGCAGATACGATTTCATTTATTTGTTATTCGCATCACAAAGCCGTGGAAACAGATGACGGTTGAGCACATGATGAAGTATAAATTATCGAAGCTAGAGATACTGCACAAATGGGTGACAATAGGGTGAGAGGTGCTGTACAAATGGGTGACAATAAAGTGAGAGCTGCTGTACAAATGGCTGACAATAGGGTGAGAGATGATGTACAAATGAGTGACAACAAGGTGAGAGTTGCTGTAGAAATGGGTGACAATAGGGTGAGAGTTGTTGTACAAATGGCTGACAATAGGGTGAAAGATGATGTACAAATGGCTGACAATAGGATGAGAGATGATGTACAAATGGGTGACAATAAGGTGAGAGCTGCTGTACAAATGGCTGACAATAGGGTGAAAGATGATGTACAAATGGCTGACAACAGGGTGGAAGACGCTATACAAATGGCTGATAATAGGGTGAGAGACGCTGCACAATTGGGTGACATTAGGGTGAGAGCTGCTGCACAAATGGCTGACAATAGGGTGAGAGATGATGTACAAATGAGTGACAACAAGGTGAGATTTGCTGTAGAAATGGCTGACAAATAGGGTGAGAGATGCTGTATAAATGACTTATAACAGGGTGAGAGATGCTGCACAAATGGGTGACAATAGGGTGAAAGATGATGTACAAATGGCTGACAACAGGGTGGGAGATGCTGTACAAATGGCTGATAATAGGGTGAGAGACGCTGCACAATTGGGTGACATTAGGGTGAGAGATGCTGTACAAATGGCTGACAATAGGGTGAGAGACGTTGTACAAATGGCTGATAGCAAGGGGAGCGATGCTAATGGCTGAGAGCAGGGTAGAAGATGCTTTACAAAACGGCTGACAGTAGGATGAAAGAAGTATAAAAATGTCAAAATTCAATGCACCTGATAAATAGTGAAAAATGTCAACAACAGGCACAGAGTATGGGTGATTCTGTCAACACTCAAGTATTTAAGAGAATGTGTAAATAAAGAACGTGACAAAGCGCAAGCCAGTTTACTAAAAGAACACAATTAGCAACAAACTTGTCAACTTGACTTTGAAAGAGCGAAGTTGTTGAAATATGAAATGGCTAGCAGACGGCGCATCTCGGTGCAGTGTATTAACATCTTAATAGAGTCTGTGCCCTTGTACTGAGAAACTGCTTATCTCCTCTGCACACCTTATCCTCACATTACCACGCTCTTCCAGATGTAGCCTAGGATCTGCTGCTGTTTTTGCTTACGTATATATGACCTAAATGCACACGCTCGACGGTCAGTCTGACATTGTCTGGTATTTCTTTCAAGGTGAGTGGAAGATGTAAAGTCCTGTCAGTTTATAAATAGCAATGTGCCTGTAATCAGGACATTAATGTTTCGATAGCGTTTGGGAAAATGCTCTAAAAGACGATTAGAGAACAATGATCTATGGCTCTAAAAGACGATTAGAGAGCAATGATCTATGGCTCTAAAAAACGATTAGAGAACAATGATCTATGGCTCTAAAAGACGATTAGAGAGCAATGATCTATGGCTCTAAAAGACGATTAGAGAACAATGATCTTTGGGATTCGTGGCTCTTTTTTTACCATTAGGATTATGAATAATTTATTTTCTCACACTTCTTGATTTATATCAAAGGTAACACTGTACTATAAGACAGCGAACGAAAGTACACAAGTCTCTACTCTTTCTCTGGCGTGGGAAAAATAACCGGTCCTGGATTAAAGACAAGAATAGTTCATAGCGAGTTTCAGTAACCTAAGTCTGAAACACGTTTTTCGTTTCCGTTATCTCAGACTGAATGTTACTACTAGTAGCCACTCCATTATCGGGTTAGTTTTGTGGACGACGTTAACTGTGAAACTTCCATTGTGGTTGGACTTTCAATCTTATAAGCAAAAATTATGGTACTTACTACAGCACAACAATTACTTTACTTTATCCTTCCTCTTGTACCGTGAATGTGTCTATAACTTCATCTATCCATGTTTTCCGGGGTTTTCCTCTTGATCCGTGTCTTGTAGTTGTTTCCCTTGCGACTGGCTGTATATGTGTCATTCTCATCAAGTGGCCAAAGAACAAAGCAATTACTGAGCACGGAACTCAACACTCATGAGTAAGTAGCGAGATGTTTAATGTGATACGTAAAACTTCTCTCTAGGCCACAGTCCACAACCAAAACTGATTATCCGCCTTAACGGTTAAATTCAACATTTAGATGACTTTGTATTGGATCAAGGCATTTGTTTGTAGAGGCATATTCTACAACTAGTGGGATTCAGTGAAATCCTCGGGAGCAAGCCCAATTGTGTGTGTGTGTGTGTGTGGGGGGGGGGGGTTGGCTTCCGGCGTTTTAAAGGAGGACGCGGCACTACCTTACACAATTCTTCTCCTGCTCATGTGCCAGTCGGCCCGAAAGACCAATCACTGGAACATAATCCTTCAAGAATGACTTATCAAGTGATTTGCTTCAAATACACACTACATATCAATGCAGTGTTCATGTGTTTCTCTCCACGATGGTGAAGCCTGTTTGTTATACGTGCTCCTGGATATAAGTAAAGCGCCACAGTAGGCTTGTGGAATTCACTTTTATACTAGTCACAGACTACGGAAACCTCTCTCTGATAGTTACTACAAGAAAAATCCACGACCATAATCGTCCCAGTCAATGAACAAGTAGCATCTGGCGTGGAATCTCTCAAAGAATGAAGAAAATGTTTATACGAGATAAGATTTTCTGTCTGGCTCATTCTGATGATTGGGTCCATCATCATCATCATCATCAAAAACAACAACAGAGAAAAACACAAAAGAAAGCGCAGATCACAAATAAGATCCACAGCGCTCGTTATTTATTAAGGGTGAAATGTGCACTGACGCCGAAAACGTACTTTAACAAAGACAAGGAAAACTGCCGTCTATATACACATACAAGTTTGCATGACAAGAAACATTTCGTCAGGCGTAACTTGAACAGGGTAAGAACAAAATACTGAAAGCATAGTCGCAAATTATACAGATTTTTAAAAAAATGTTTTGAATAAACAAAATAAATACTTAAAATATTCGTATACACACAAATTAGAAAATCAACAATTTATTGAAATTAAACACAAACAAACAAACACACACACTCACTAACTCGATCCAGATTTTGTGGGAAAAAAGTACAGAAATAACCCTGTGAAAAAGTAGATGTTTAATAGATCAACAAAAATGTCCACATCAGAGAAATGTAAATACAAGATAAGGAGATATTATATAATTATGTTAAAGCATCAAGTTCTGGCTGAATACCTCCTGACTGTGACTGGAATGTTGGCCTGCTGGGACACAACGGGCGAATGATTTGTGAAAGCGAAATAATTATGGGATTTTGTTAACAACTGCTGTACAAGACTAAGGGTCAGGAAACTTGTTGGAAAGTGGAGAGGGCGATGCCACGAAAACGTGAATAATACGTGAATGGATCTGTGGAACTCTCAGAAAGGAGATGAGGTCATCAAGAGCGATCACTTACACTAGGTGCCGGGGATGCTTGAGGCAAGGACATTCTCAGCTTTGCAAAGTGGGTCTTCTCAGGTTCTGTTCAATTTGGTGGGAGGCGGGGGAGTATGAGATTTGAGAGGACGATGGCGTGTGCGTGTGGGAGGAAGGGAGAGTAGGCTATCAGTGCTGAGTGAGTTTATGCTGCCAGAAATAACCTCTGCAGGCAGTTGTCATCTCTTTTCTCTCAGATGGCATTGGTAAACAAATAATGGGTCTATTTTACTGCTTCGTCTCATTCCGAGTGGCTGAAAAGAAATCTTTCTAAAATTTCCTACAGGATTTATCCATTTATTTATACACAGTACAGGAAATATATAAGGACTTTTAACAGGAAAAAAAATGCTCAGCATATGTTAAACTAGCCTGGGCACTTAAGGTTCAGAGAGAGAGATATGTTAAACTAGCCTGGGCACTTAAGGTTCAGAGAGAGAGATATGTTAAACTAGCCTGGGCACTTAAGATTCAGAGAGAGAGATATGTTAAACTAGCCTGGGCACTTAAGGTTCAGAGAGAGATATGTTAAACTAGCCTGGGCACTTAAGGTTCAGAGAGAGAGATATGTTAAACTAGCCTGAAATTAAATACAATTCTAACCAAAATAATATGAAGAATAACGCGGGTTCATTTTTTAAAAGTTTTTTATTATTATTATTTGTAAATGAGTGATTATTCAAGACTTTTAATAATAACTTTTACTGAATTAACCTGGAAAAAAAGTTATGCTCATATTAATTATTATGAAATAAACCAAAGTGTAGAAAAACTGTGGAGAGATTAAGTGAACTCTTGCAAGGAGACTTGCCTCCCAGGCGTCTTTCTAACCACCTTGCCACGATTGGTCGTATTCTGCAGGAACGTGGGTAGATCGCCTTACGTTTATTTAGATATAAAACACACGCATGCACATACACACACAAAGAGAGAGAGAGAGAGAGAGAGAGAGAGAGAGAGAGGAGAGAGAGAGGCAAATGTAAATAACTAGCACATGGAAAAGAAATTCCAAGTTTTCAGGCCTGTGAACCATCTGATGAGACAACGTCTGAGCGATATATTATATTATCTTTGTTCATGCCAGTCAATTTTTTAATCTTCCATTCTAACTTACCCTAAATTTCTTTCTAGAGAATTTTAGACACGACAATATTTCCTTGTCCTATGCTCATTACTTTCAGCTTGTAGCAGATGCAGCCAGATTCCATTCCCACATTCTCATTTTAACTGATTTGATTGCATTTCCATGGAACGCACAACAGTGATTAAAATGCCTCTGACTGATCTCCAGACATCTTGGATAATCAGAAGAATGCCAAGAATTTCTTGTAAGGTTAATATTCTTAACAATGACTACACGGGTAAAAAGTTCACAGACGTTTAACTATGTATAGTTTGGCATAAGAAGATCAAGCCATTGGAATTGGGGATATCACTCTTTGAAGCCACTGACACCAATTATTGAAGAAAGACGCTGGCGATGGTTGAGACATGTGCTCCGGATGACTAATGACTCACTACCAAAAACCACAGGGGAACAGAAGTAAAGGTAGACCAAAGGAGACATGGAGAGGAACAACACAGAGGATGTTGAGCAATAGAGGGATCACCTGGGTACAAGCGGAAAAAAAGACAAAGGACAGGCATTTGTGGAAAACCCTTGCGGAAGACCATGTGCCTTGGGCACTTAAGGTTCACAGGGAGAGAGAGAGAGAGAGAGAGAGAGAGAGAGAGGGAGAGAGAGAGAGAGAGAGAGAAAGAGAAATTATCACTCTTCATCTCTTTTTCCAGCATTATCGGTTTTTCAGAATGGTCCGCACTGCACAAGATCCCCTACAATGCACTTTATACAAACCCGATGGTCGTTATTAAATAAACAGAAACAAAAACATTTTAAACGGCATCAAATACAGAAAACTGCAAAGAAGTTAAAGAGGAGATCTAAAAAAAAACCATCATCAGCGAATATAGATAATTAAATTGCTTTTTAAGTGAAACAGGTCTGGAAGTTTAAAACAGATCCACAGATACGATAAATATGAAAATAAATCCGTGTAGTGATAAAGTTGCTTATTTCATTATTCCATCTTCGCGGTTCTGTGAAGTAGAAGTTGTTAGCAACTGATATCCTAGCGGAGAAACAATTAGTAACAGATATCCTAGTAGGAAACAACTTATATCCAGTTATGTTGAATGAGGGACGTTACGTTTCCACTTCTTTCTGGAGAAAAAAGAACGGAACTACTACTACTACTACTACTACTAACTACTACTACTACTACTACTACTACTACTACTACTACTACTACTACTACTACTACTTATGGACTAGAAAGGTTACAACTTCTGAAAGTCAGAGGATGTATGCATTATTTCTCTTTCTACAATATAGTTTTTACCTACATTCAAAACAATGACGCAGGAAGTGTAGGATGAGAACCGTCAGGAAAGGAAACCAGGGAAATCTGTATATGAAAAAGCAAAAGAAATCGCTTCCAGTTAATCTTTCTTTATCGCTGAAATACCAAAGATCAAATCCAGGGTTTAGTGCTTGTCCTCATCCTGACCTTGCCTGATCATTAACAGCTGTGCCCGAGTGGCCCTCAACAGTCAAAACATTAAAAAGTGTCGCTCTTTAAAGATGTGTCTTAAGATCTCCTCACTGGTCACTAGCTAGAAAGACTGGCCAGTGATACCAATCGCTTTGGTAAATCTTTATGGTTAAAAGTACCGGAAATTCTAATAGTGTGTTTCTTGAAGAATCTAAACTCTTCGCTTCAATGCAAATTCTACGGGAATCTCATATCAACGACAACCTCGATACGATGTAAGCGAGTTTATTTTCGTGGGTATCAGAGTAAGTGAACATAACAGGCAAGATTAGCCAGAAAAATTCACCAGTTGCTCGAGCTACTGGCGTCCGCGTTGTGTCCCACTCATTCTCTTAATATATTCCTGTTTCTCACGACTAAAGTGCCTGGCAATTTTTGAGACCATTCCGAACTTTGCTACAGACACGCCTCGTGATTCCCCAGGACGGTGTAAGACTGCATCTCATACTCAGGCGCCAAAGCGCAGTGAAAGGACGTAATAGAAACAATTCTAAATAAAACACTTCTTATATATAAAATTGCCGGAATAGTGCTGCGGTCCACGACCTGGTCACGATAATCTCCAGGCAACTCTTCTGTAATAATGAGTACACACAATCCGTGTGACAAGGAAGAAAGTCGTTGAACGAGACATTAACAAACAGAAACATCATTTCTAGAAGCTAGACCTTGAAAAATTTAACTCTGTTTTCTTCTTCTTCTTCTTCGTTCGCTTCTACCACCAAGATCGCCCCGTGATCCAACTGAACTCATTCCTGTGGTCCTTGATTGGTCCTGTGGTCCTCCTGTGGTCTCCGAGAGGCCCACAATAGATCCCCAAGAGGACCACATGAGGTTCAGAGTATCGCGGGGCTTGTGCCTGTATTCTCGGTGGTTATCAGAAGCGGGATTGCGTGACACTGTGGTGTGGGTTTTCGTTGCACCGGTTTAGTCTAGAGTTGGACTTTCTCACCGGAAAACCTCGACGTGTTTTGGATATCAATATATCCCCGTCGGGTGAGAGGTGGCAGCTCATCCAGCCCAGAGTTGGACTTTCTCACTGGAAAACCTCAGCGTGATTAGGATACCATATATCCCCGTCGGGTGAGAGGTGGTTGCCTATCTAGACTGCTCTGGTCCAGTGTCTCCGACTTCAGCGTTTTGTGGTCGTGGCCGCTACCCTTCCTAGTTGTGACCAAGACGGAGCTTTTGTCCAGGAGGACGAATCCTCGTCACTAGTGAGTTTCACTCCTGGGTTAAGCCGGTTTAGGCGTATTATCTCAGTATGGGCGCGTTTAGGATGTGTTCGACCTCTAGAACGGAGGTACCATGACATGAGTAGTCATCAAGTTTCACCCCTGGGTTAAGCCGGTTTAGGCATATTTCACTAGTATGGGTGTATATCGGATGTGGTTCAGGCAATCCGCCCGGTATGGGTGCACTTAGGACATGGGCGACCTCCAGAGCAGAGGTGCTGTGATTTGAGCAGTCCTGACCTCGAGACTACTGATTATTTCATTTAATCATTTCTTTCACCTTTGACAAGGTGGTGCCGCGCGGCAACCCCATTCGCACCTTTCTTCACTGGCCGGGAGGAGTTTCACCCCACGCACGGCAGCTGAAGAATCTCGCTAGTAGCGGGTTTGAAATCAGAGTTTTCCTTCTCCTAGATGAGCTGCCAAAAAGACTCTCATCTACCCGAAGCGTCTGGTTTTCAGGGGCCAGATATTCGCCTTCGCCTCTTCTCCTATCAGTTTGAACAGTTCCGCCACGAGAAGGCCTGGAGCTGGACTTGACTGTCAGAAGCTATTTGAGACGCACGCCTTGGAGACATTTAATTGGAGTGGAGAGCTTATCCTCCACCCTACCTCCGGCTATAACAGTCCTTAGAACCATTCAACTCTGTCAATTTTTTCCTTTGCTCTATAGCGTTCCATCGTGCTTTTTACTGTTGACTAAACCACACCTTGAAGAACAAACGTGTTTGTGATATAGTATCAGCCACAGAAAACAGTAGTAAAGTAGCAATTGTAGAAGCACTGGTAGCAGTGTCCAGCAGTAGTAGTAGTGGTAGCTGTAGTGGCAGTCGCAGTCGCAACAGTGAAAGCTATGCAGTAATAGTTTAAAGTAGTGATAGTAGTATTACCAGTAGTAATACCAGCTGCTGTAAATGCAGCAGTATTAGTAGACTGAAGTAGTAGCAGCAGCAGTAGTAGCAGCAGCAGCAGCAGTAGTAGCAGCAGCAATAGTAGTAGCAGCAGCAATAGTAGTAGCAGCAGCAATATTAGTTGTAGTAATAATAGTAGTGGCAGCAGCAGAAACAACAGCAGCAGCAGCAGTAGCAGTAATACTAGTCGTAGCAGCAGCAGCAGTAGTAGTAGCAGTAGCAGCAGCAGAGGTAGTAGTTGTAGTAGCGGTAGTAGTAGTAGTAGTAGCAGCAGTCATAGCAGTAGTTGTAGTAGTAGTAGTAGCAGTAGTAGTAGTAGTAGAGCAGTAATAGTAGTAGCAGCAGCAGTAGTAGCAGCAGTAGTAGTAGTAGTAGTAGTAGTAGTAGTAGTAGTAGTAGTGTAGGGGTGGCTAAATTTGCTTAAAGCAGGAACCAAACACGACACACTTCAGATGTTCTGACAGCCGCAGACATAAACAAACACTGCACGTCAGTTTTTATCATACAAAAAATGTATATAAATGTTATGAAATACTCATACACGCACATAATAGTATTTATTCACTGTTAGCACCGGCTTGAATGATTACTGTTTCTTCATCACAATTTCTATATAACCTTTCTTGATTTGAAATTTCCTTAATCCTCGACTCAAATCTAGCATTAAAATTAGCATTTAAATGTGTAAATATATTTACTTAACATTAAACTTATGTTTTAATCCAGTGGACTCTTAGTTTGTACCTCCAACATACGCATAGAGCTGGAAAATGTTTTATTCACTTTTTATATCATTATGATGCACACAAAAAAACCCCTATGTCTGCTCATTTCCGAGATTTTAACACAAAATAGATTCGACAAGAGAATGATGGTACGGCGGTGGCTTCCCTCTGTCTTCCGCTCGGTTTGTATACGGTGATCTCCGCTAGCCTTTGTTACCTTCAAACAATAATGACAGCTGATGGTAATCGCACCAATGAAGTAAAACCAAAGGCAGCTTTTTATGGCGTGAAGAAGATACTAACAAATAAGAATATGTTACTCAAAGTGAAGACAAGAGCTTTACAGTGCTATATAGAGCCAATATTGCTAAATGGTTGTGAAACTTGAACAGTGAACAAAAAGATGACAAAGAAACTAGAAGCAATAGAGATGTGGCTTGGACGAAAGATGCAACAAATGCCCTGGACAGACCAAAAAAAAAAAAAGCTTCAACCCCCCCCCCCCAAAAAAAAAAGAAACCTAAAAATGATAATAAAAAGACAATAAAAATTTCTTGGGCATGACATAAAGACAGAATTTGTGTAACAGAATCGGGCATAGATAATGGTTTGGATAAGAAAATAAAAGAGCAGTTTCCCCCCGTAGAGAACTATTTTTAGAAACGTATAGACTTGCTGCAAATGAACAGTGATGTAAAGTTTGCACGTATTAGTAAACATTGTGAACGAATTGGAAGAGACGCACAGGAAAAGAGCAGGTGTGAAAAAAAGAAAAGAAAAAGAACGGTTGAGACCGGAAAGGAAGGGAGATTCGAAAATGTAGGACCAGGCAAGTGCCTCTTTCAGACTTAGTACTTTTTAGATGGGTTGTCGAAAATGTAGAGTTTAGGTTGTAGTCTGTCTATTTGTAGGGAAATGGTTATAGATGGTTAATTAGTTCTTTTTATGACAGTTTTTCTAGTTTTTATGTAGGGTTGAGGGTACATTGTCCCTGCTAACAACAGTGAATTCAGATTAAACAGGCATGTTGTGTTTTCTGATGTAAGAAGTTAGAACTCTTTCCGTGCGTATGGTCGAATTTTCGACACTTCCGGTGGTCCCAAGCGTGCGTATGGTCGAAAATTTGACAATCATTGTTCCATTAAAACAGGCGGTGTAACATTTGTATTTTACGGATTTCGTCCGCGATTCCGGTGACACTTTCAAAATGGAGAATACGTGCCTAGTTACGAGCGATGCCGAGCGAGAACAAGGACGCGAAGCATGGAAAATTTTCAATTTTTGACGATGTAGATAGGGGTATGGACATAGCCTATGGCCACCCCGCTGCTATTGAGTGTTTTCTAAGTAGATTTAGACATATTTAGACGACTAGAGGAGTAGTTAGGAGGTTAATTCAGACATTCATTCAGCGAAAATGCCATACGGAGTCACAATACGAGATCGATAAGTAGATCTACACATCTCAGATGGTAAATAGGGGTAAGAAGCGCGAATCTAGACCTAGCCGATGGTGAGCTGGCCACAATCAGTGTCTAAAAACATCACATTACTTCTTTTTTCCTAAAAAACTCTGCATTTCTGAAATTTTCATTCATTTAGCTACACTTTGACACATATTACGTATACGGAAGTAAATGGAAATACTGTTTTCCATCCCATTTTACAACTAGACCCCCTTACAGACAAGACCCGCGTTTTACTCCCGCACGCCACGACACGTCCGTGTTTCTTCCTCCAGCACGGAAAGAGTCATTTTGTTTTGTCGTAAGAAAGATCGTTACATGGCGACATCAATCGCCCGGAAATTTATTTCAAGTTGTTGTGATTTTCATCAGCCTTTTCATTCGACTTCCATTGGCAACATGCACCAACAAATGGGGTTTCACCAATAAACCTGTTCTCGTGTAACTGCTAGAATTATGTGATGATTGATCTATGTTAAGTCACAACTGTGGAGGTGATAGAAGTTGAAATGTTGATTATGGCTCAAGTTTGTGTGTGGATCTAATGCTTTACCGATCCTGGGTTATTGAAGTTACATAGAACATTTCAGTGTAACGAAGTGGAGATAGTAACGTATGCATGATGCAGATGTTAGTCCCCCAGTGTGCTTCTCCGACACGCCCCGGCATTGCACCTGCACCATTCACTTTTTTATTTGGAGAACTACCGGAAAATGTAAGGGAAAAAGGAAGGCCAAGAGAAATATCTCAGTGAACAGACCAAACGGTGTGGAAAAAGAAAAGCATCTTACTTGGGAACGCCTAGGACCGCACAAGATGGACAAGCATAGTCGCCAAAGCTACTCGGCACGATACATAACAACAATAATAATCATGATAATAATAATAAATAATAATAATAACAATAGCAATAATGATAATAATCTTAAATGACAGAGAATAAAAGCAGATGTCAAAACGCTTACCTACAATACTTAGAGTCTAATGCCGAAACAACGGAATAACAAATGAAGAGCATTTCAATTTTGTTTTGATTGAAACAGGGTATTATTTAAACGGGGGGATAAGAAGTAATAGTGGCATACAACGATGTTCTAGTTAATATCTGTTATGAAAAATGTTATGCTTTCAAACTGTCCTGATAAAGCGGCCTCTTATAGCTCCTGTAATGAACGTGATCAAATAATCTAAGGTGTTACAATACTGTTATTTTCTCTCTTACTTTGGAGCTGGAAAGATTGGATGTGACAATTTATGCCCGGGAATGAACACGAACGTGCCAGCGAGAGAGTGTATTTATCATAGCCGCGAAGATTCTGTTTGAAGAAGAGTGTACTTATCATGGCCGCGATGGCCGTAATTCAGGGAGAGTGCAGGTATCATGGCAAGTCAAGCAGACACTATGTACAGGGTCCTGCATAAAGCATAGCTGGATTTAACTGATGTAGTGCGCAGAAACTGAATACGTGCGAAAAAAAACATGACGTCAGAGATGAAGCAGACAAACGGTCATTTTTAACAATGGCTTCTTGGCAAACACAACATCGCGCATTCACCGTCGAAATGTATTTTAAACATGGAGAATCGTCTATTACTGTACAACGAAAGTTTCGTCGCAATTTTTAGTTACGTCCTCGTGATGTTCCTGATCGGAGGACAAAGCAACTTTGAGGTGGGTCAAACAAATTTAAGGAAACCGCTAACTGCCTTAATAACAAGTCTGCTGGTAGTCCAAGAACTCAACAGACACCTGAATGAATTCAGAAAGTCCGCAACGCATTACTTCGTAGCCCTCGGCGATCAGCTGTTAGGAAAGCTTTGACACCTGGCATCCTCTTATTGTTAATAGTGATCTTTATGTGCAGATACTAACTGAATACTTCATTCCAGACTTGGCCAATAGAAATAAGAGACTAATATGGTTTCAACAAGATGAAGCAACTGTAGCATGGCCTTGTAAGTAACGGATATTGTTGTTATTATTATTATTAATGAATATGATTATGAAAATATACTGTAAAGAAAATAATAACATCGAATAGCGACAGAGTAAAATGGAGAGGAAAGGAAGAGAAAGGTATAGAACATCCATGACACTAGAACAAGACGCAGACAAAAGTAAACAGTGGAAACAGTGAATAGAAAAAGACGAGACCCAGTGACTCTGACACATATGGAATACAAAGGAAGGACGCCAGAAAGTAGGACGGTCCAGTGATAACAAAGCAGTCACTGGACGTTGACACGAGTAAACAAAATAGAAAAGACGAATAGAAAAGACAGACACAATGAAATTCGAGGACACAATAAAATCTCCGACATGAAATAGCAAGATAATGACTTAGGTAAATGACAATTGTATAGACGGAGTTGACACTTGACACCTGTTAGGTGACGCGATTGCACACGGGTTTTAAATAAAGGAGTGACTAGCTCGGCCAGCTGACCAATTAAATATTTAGAGGCGTGGCCTATTGGACAATTGACTTACGAGAGATAAGTCACGAGGCAGTCTGAATGACGGACAAGCAGAACGCGCATGGGAACCAGTGAACATCTGAAGGGTGGAGCCAAAATACTTATTGGTTAATCCATCAAGCGGCACTGGAAGATAAAAAGGAGAGAGGAGAGACATGAAGGGGGAATGAGGAAGAAGAAGAGACAGAGGAGGGAGCCCGAAGATGGAAGAACAGACAATAAGAACAAGGAAGAAGAACCAAGAAGGAAGAAGAAGTAGAGGAGAGGAGAGGAGACAGAGGATGGAGCCCCGAAGACGGAGGAACAAGAACGGTCAGTGAACTGAGACCGGTCCAGACAAGAGAAGAAGAGAAGGACAGACAATCAGAGAAGAACAGCAGGCGGAGAACACACACCAGAGGAGACACGAGAGAGAAAGAAGACGTAGGTAACGACAGCTGGAATAGATGGACAATTAGACCAATAGATACTCAGGAAAAGCAGTCTTGCAGAAGTAGTTCTAGGAGAGACTGAAGCTGTGTTTCAAGTGTTTCAAGTGATTGCGAAGAATTGTTAATTTGAAACTTCGAGTACAGTGATGTAGTCGTGTAATATATAATGGAGTAATGATGTAATTGACCACGTGTTGCAGATCGAATATAATACAGAGTTTAGAATTGCCCTCTTATCAAATGTGTAGAATATTGTGAAATAGGGGACCACTGAGAAGTGCTGCATGTAGAATATGATAGTTTGATACTGATGTGTTTCAACGACGAAACTAACGAAGAGTATGTCATATTGCATCTTAGTACAAGTGATTTTATGAATTCTAAGTCGAATATCTTATTTGTCAGAATTAAATGAATTCTGTAGAGAACATTTCATGGGACTTCCTCTAATTAGTTAAGTGGTAACTGTTTGTGAAACCTAATGTAAACAACAAATCTGGATGTGTGAGAAGATAAAGTCAGTATTAATCAAGAACATTATCTTTGGTCAGAAATATATAATTCACAAAACATCAATATTATACTGTTACTTTAGTACGGCGACCTGGACAATGACTGACGCCGCCCCCAAGATGGCTAAGGCATGCGAGAAAATTGGTTCCACTCTGGAAATCAAGAAGAGCAACTGTAACCCACCTGACTTCCAGCTCCAAGTTTGTGTTTCAAGACTTTTATCGCGGCGTTGACTGTGTCGAACTCAAGATCACAGCCGTGTGGAGACATCCGCTACCAAACAGCCATCTCGAACAGTGATATCGTCACCTGATTCTCGCCAATTCATCCCCAGGACAAAGGTCAGATTTCCGCGTACAAAAAGCTAGACCAGGTCTGTCGTTATTCTTTCCCAAACTTCCCCTCTAACACCTTTCAAGTCGTACGAGGTAAGCGCTTGTAATGGCTGACGCGGTATTTAATACGACGTAAAATGCGTGAAAGGCTTAGTTTCGGATGCCCGGAATATTAAATACTGCCGCTTAAAACAAGGCAAGACGAAAGCCAGGGAATAGAAAGCTCAAGGTTTATACAAGTAAAGGTCATGACCCCGAGACAGGAATTACCTACAACAGCGCAATGCTGGAACAAACGCTGGAGGTACAAATAATGATCTATAACACCGCTTCTCATAAACTACATTTTAAAATTTATAGTTTGAATATACACTGATTACTGTAAAGAAATAATTATATATATATATATATATATATATATATATACACACACATAACATACATACATGCATCCATCCATCTATAACATACATACATGCATCCATCCATCTATCCATCCTCCCCTCCCCTCCCCCTCCCACCTCTCTCTCTCTCTCTCTCTCATACACACACGCCTTACTTCAGTGGCTTGTTAGGAAATAGCAAAGACAAAATCCTAGACTATAACTATCTTGCATTGCCTGTAAGGCTAAGGAGGAATAAATTTATGAGCTCGGACTATACAAGCTGGTCAGCTAAAGACACTAAAGTGGCTTTTGACTCTACCGTGACGCGGACATAAAACTTGAGTAAAGAGAAAGTGATTTACTGAACCACAGTCCTGGATGGTGAGAAAAACTGGTCGGCCACAACATACCTGACGGTGTTTGTGTGGGAAATATGGGATCTTTTGGTAAAAAGCAGAAAATATGGATCTTTTTGTTTATTTTTCAAATTTGTGATGTAACATTCATTCAGTGGTCTATGTAGAGTCAATTCCGGGAGAAATGAAAGATTTGATAAGATCTCGCTTAGATGACGGCCTGTGAGCAGTGTCAGATTTGGACATAAGCCAAACAAAGATATAGCTAAGGGCCTCACATACAGTTTTGGTGTAACTTTTTAACAAGGGGACTGTAAGTTTTATAGTTTTTACAGATTCACCAAGTTTAAATCCTGCACTGCTTCTGAGTCTAAATCTAGCACTGACTGTTCTGCAATTTCCGCAACGCACTTCAATGTATGTCATCATTTACCTCACTTTGTGTGATGTAAATCAAGCTTTCAGACTCACTGTTTGTGAGATTCACATTCACAACAACCTTGGGAGAGAGTCAAATTATGAAGAGGCAAAGACGCTGTCCGATGAGGCGTTCAGCGACACATAGCTGATATGATAGCGTCAGGGTTAGCGAACCATAGCTGACCAAGATCCTGTCCCAACTCTCCGTTGGTACCCCCAGTAACAGGCTTGCCTGGCTAACGGGATAGGGATCGCCATAGTCCCCATGGTGGTGGAATCTGCTAAAGAAGCGTTGCACACCCACCTCCCGCTTTTAGCTATACTCTAGGACTGAAAAAGTAGCTGCCATAGCCTGCTCCGAAGCCGATACGGCGCTGTCTCAACACCTTCACAGTATTGGCTGCACAAGAAAAAACACCAGCTCGCAGTTACAGGTAGAAAGAGAGAAAGGAAGAAAGAAAGAAAGAACGACTGAACTAAACAAACTTTCCAGAAAACATGGATCAGATATTGTAAGAAAGAAAGAAAGAAAGACTGAACTAAACAAACCTTCCAGAAAACATGGATCAGATATTGTAAGAAAGAAAGAAAGAAAGGCTGAACTAAACAAACCTTCCAGAAAACATGGATCAGATATTGTAAGAAAGAAAGAAAGAAAGACTGAACTAAACAAACCTTCCAGAAAACATGGATCAGATATTGTAAGAAAGAAAGAAAGAAAGGCTGAACTAAACAAACCTTCCAGAAAACATGGATCAGATATTGTAAGAAAGAAAGAAAGAAAGGCTGAACTAAACAAACCTTCCAGAAAACATGGATCAGATATTGTAAGAAAGAAAAAAAGAAAGGCTGAACTAAACAAACCTTCCAGAAAACATGGATCAGATATTGTAAGAAAGAAAGAAAGAAAGACTGAACTAAACAAACCTTCCAGAAAACATGGATCAGATATTGTAAGAAAGAAAGAAAGAAAGACTGAACTAAACAAACCTTCCAGAAAACATGGATCAGATATTCTAACATAGTCGACAGCAAACTTTTCCTACTCACTTGTAACTCTTATTAGTTACCCAGTCTAAGAGAGCATGTCATTTCTTTGTGCTTTGTTACAAGATCGTCGATATGGAGTTATCCCTACAAAGAAGAAGAGCTTTCTTTCTATTCATTTCCAGTGAGATAAGGGAAATGTTCATCTGCTCCATTTCCGTCTAGGAAAATGCCAAAGTGAATTAAACAAATTCATCTCAGCTACTTACATTCAGGCTACTTACGCTCAGACTACTTACATTCAGACTTTATAATCTAATTTCCTCTAAATCGTTTTTGTCTTGTCGAGTCTTCTCTAATGATCACCATCAGTTGATTCAAAGCCTGTCTTTTTTTTTCTCTTAAGACATGTCAAGTAACCAATGTTTACTCTAAGATGCGCAGGAAGTGTGGCTGTTAAGTACGAAATTTTATGTGCTACGCAAATTTCCTGATGTTACTCTCTGCTATGGTAGCGCTGTGTAAAAATATGAAAGCATTACATGAGTACACTCTCTCGATTTCTTCATATACAGTATTTTTTTTTCATGACAGCTTTAAATTATACTTTGTAATATTACATTATGAGCCACATTTGAGTACATTTTTTTCCACGCGGGTTGAAAAATTTGCGCATGAACCGCAAAATCTTAGAAGGCACATTAATGGTAACAACCTACAACATCTTAACCGCACAGAACAGCGCCTTAACTGCCATTTCCTACATCCTGTCATCTTGCAATCAAAATAAATCATCTTCTTCCTGTCTATTCTTTATCGTAATTTATATCTGCCTCTATTGATGCTTCACCTGGTCTATAACTGTTGGCAATCTACGAACACTAAACTTTATTCAACAAAGCATCCTCTAAACAATAAATGTCTGCATCATTCGCTCAGACTTTTTCCTTCTCTTCTTTTTACTCTGTCTCAGCCTATTCCTGATTGTAGGGCACCTGTTTTTAACGCCGCCCTCTAAAAAAAAACCAACAACACACGCGCGCGCACGCACGCACGGGCACACACACATTCCCCCCCCCCCCCTCTCTCTCTCTCTCTCTCTCTCTCTCCTCTATAATAATAATTTTGCAGGAGTAACATTTTGTGTTGAGACAAGCTTAAACGCATATACTGTTCTCTGTACATTTATAAACAAGACTTGTCTGAGCAGCCGCTAGGGGTCTGTGCTCGTGTTTGCTCTGAAATTACGAGGACACAGCGTGGCTGCTAATTCATGTGTATTTCTGTTTGTAAGTTTATAAAGATAATTCTTTAGTATTGTGTGTATTGTTCAGATGACGAAACGAAATTTAATCTTACCAGAGGCTGGAAATATCTCATTGGGATTAACTAAAAGAAAGCGTAAGCAACAATATAGTGGTTCTCAAACAATCCAGTCAACAAAAATTATTTATCTGATAGCTGTGCTAAGGAATAAAGGATGCAAAGTCAACTCATGAAGAAAGTGGAACTCCGTGAGGCTTGAGTTTCTAACACCTTAATATACTATAGTATTATGCTGTAATGAATTATGAAGAAGGAATGAGCGAATGATTCCAGACTGAAACAGGCGTGAAACACGGATGTATATTATCTTCCTTGCTTTTATGGAATTGCCATAGACTTCATAAGGAAAAAATGCTGAACAGGTAAAACGGGCATTGATTAGGTACATAGGATCCAACTGGAAGATCTTGATTTTGCAGATGACATAGCTCTTATCAGTGACAATGTGAAATCAATGCAAGTAAAAACAGATAAGCTGTCTTCAATGGCTAGTAAAATAGGACTTGAAATTAACAAGGATAAAACAAAAATAATGAAACTTCTCATTAACCACGAAGGACAAATATACGTAGAAGGGACAGCTGCTGAAGAAGTAAATTATTTTGCATATCTCGGCAGTTACATAGACCAGGATGGTAACACCAGAAAGGAAGTTAGAATTAGAATTGCAAAAAGCAGCACTGACCTTCAAGAATATTGGGAACATATGGCATTCAAAAGTTATAAACACAAAAACCAAGTTAAGATTATTCAATTCAAATGTAATGTCCACCCTCATTTATGCATGTGAAAGCTGGAAAGCAACAAAAAAATGGACAAGAAATTAGACTATTTTGAAACAAATTTGAAAACAAATGCCTAAGGAAAATATTTAGTATAAAGTGGAACAACGCAGAGATAAGACAGATGAGCAAACAACAACTTGTCTCATGGGTGATCAGAAAAAGAAGATGGACATATGTTGTCGGTCATGTGTTGAGAAGAAACAACCAGAGAATCCCAAAATAAGCTATAAAATGGAACACAAATGGCTGAAGAAAAAAGAGGTCGACCACGTGAAACTTTAAAGAGAGGCCGGTTTAGTAGGAATAACATCCCTTGATGAGGTTGAAAAGCTCACCGAAAACAGGAAATCTTGGTAATCTACCATGTGAGCCATATGTGGCGTTTAACGGCACGGGAAGGGTGTAAGATGTAAGATTATGCTGCAATACGTGTAGGGACAGAAACAAGTAAGACTGAAAGCATTTTAAAAAAAAGAGCTGTAGAGACATAAAAAAAGGAAGACTGAAAGCATAAACATTACCATCCTTCAAATTAGAAGAAAAAAAAAACCAACCCCCCCCCCCCCCCCCCACCCCCAAACCACTTCCCACACACACACACACAAGAAAAAATATTTACATTGACTACGGTAAGTTGTTGGTAGTTCAATGCTCAGTTTGTTTTGTTTTTTTGTTGAGAAAATGAGACAAATGTGTCTTTTGTATGTCCATATGTTACAGTGTCAAAAACATGTTTATGTTTTATTTGTGTTAACAACGTGGCTGACTAAAAAGATGGTTATATCTATATAGATCAGACACAAATGTAGCTATTCGTGTCCGAGTCAGAAAACATTTCAGTGTTCATCAGGTACATAGATGAACCACTACCACAAACTGATCAGAGAATTCCGACTGTATGGGCAAATTCATCGTTCATTCTACCACTTTGTCAATGATCTTCTTCAGCTTTCCGAGCCATTAAAGCTCATTGATGCAGATATAGTTCGCCTCCATTCCTAATCTTCTTTCTCCAGTTGGTGACAACACTTTCTTTTATATCATCTTCTATGTTGTCTTTCCATCTCTGTCTTGGTCTACCCCTTGGTCTTGATTCCCTCATCTCTTGTGTATACATCATTTTCGTTTGTCTGTTCTTTTCCATTCTTTCTACATGCCCCAGCCAGCGTAGTCTGTTCAGTTTCAAGATATTTATAATTCCATGGGATTTAAATAAGCTGTTCAGTTCACTGTTCTTTCTAGCTCTCCATTCTCCACTGTTGGTATCCTTTATCGCCCCAAAGATTCTTCTTAGGATCTTGTTCTCAAAGATCTGCAATTGTTGTTCATCTTTCTTTTGTTGTACTCCATGTTTCTGATCCATGCATGACGGCTGGTCTTATTATAGTTTTGTAGATTGTTATTTTGGTGTTTTGGGATAGGATTTTGGATTTTAACAGGTATTGCAAGGCAAAGTACATTTTATTCCCTATCTGTACTCTGCTTTTAATTTCCTCGCTTACTGTGTTGCTTCTGTTGAAGGCTGTGCTTAGATATTAGTATGTATCTGCTTTCCTAATAATCATCTCTCCAACATTTATATAATCTGGATCATTCTGCATCTGATCTCTTGGTATCTTCATATACTCTGTCATATCTTAGTTAACGGTCAAGCCCACTTTTAGTGCTACCCCTCTCAGGTGTACGCATGTATTGATGACTTCTTGCATAGTTTCCTCTACCAGGTCGATGCCATCAGCGCATCATAGCATTTTAGCTTGTTCTTCTGTACTACTTTCTTCTTTCGCTTTTCTCATTAACTTTTCTAGTACTAGGTTGAATAGTAATGGAGATAATGTATCGCCTTGTTTTAAACCAGTCTTTATAGAGAAGGATTCTGACTTTCTTCCTTTACATATTACTATATTTTGTGTATCCTCGATACATATTCTGGTCAGATTGGTTAATTTATTAGGTATCTCGAATTCTGTCATAATTTTCCATAAGCTGCTCCTATCTATGCTGTCATAGGCTTTCTTGAAGTCAATGAAGATATTATGTACTTCTTTTCCATATTCCCAGTAGTTTTCTACTCTTTGACGTTGATAAAATATTTGGTCTATGGTTGATCTATTCTTCCTAAAACCTGCTTGATAGTCTCCCAGTAAGTTCTCGCTGTATGATTTTAATCTATTTAAAACTATAATAGATAGCATTTTGTAGCTTGTTTGTAGTAACGATATTCCTCTGTAGTTTTCACATTTGCTCTTATTGCCTTTTTTTAAATACTGGGATCAGTAACGATTTTCTCCGTTCACTAGGGAGTTTTTCATCTCTCCATGTTTGTTGCATTAGTGCACATATCTGTTCATGTAGATTTAGACCTCTTTCCTTAATCAGTTCTGCAGCAATTCCATCTATCTGAACTAGTTGCTTTGTTGTTTCGTAGAAACATGACACTGTAGATGACTTCTTCTAAATCTGGTTCGTCTATTTCAGGTTCAGAAGTATGTATTTCTTCGCATGATAATGTGCTTTATAGGCTCTTCACAGTTTAGTAGTTTTTCAAAATATTCTTTCCATCTGGTGCAGATTTTCTCTTTATTATTTATCATGTTTCCATTACTATCCTTCAAGCTCTGGAGAGGCTGTTTATACCCTTGCTTTACTGTTCGCAATTCTTTATAGAATTCCTGCTTTTCTTATTCTGATGGCACGTCTGCATCTCGCTTACTATGTCTTTCATATATTGTCGTTTTTGTTGACGAATAACTTTTGTTTACATTGTGTGCGGTACTTCTCATTTGTTTTG
This sequence comes from Achatina immaculata, assembly GCA_009760885.1. Classification (NCBI taxonomy): domain Eukaryota; kingdom Metazoa; phylum Mollusca; class Gastropoda; order Stylommatophora; family Achatinidae; genus Lissachatina; species Lissachatina immaculata. The sequence goes on along the minus strand of CM019716.1, from coordinate 32,519,123 downwards.
TTGTTCATGTCATTCAGCCATATCTGTATTGCTGTTCTTTTTTCTTCATGACTGTCTCTCTGCAGACTTCATCGAAACAGTTCTGTTTTTTAGTTATATTCTTGACTCCTAGGCATTCTTCCGCTGTATTCTTTATAATGATTTTTATATCTTTCCATCTATCATAATGCTTTTAGTTTCTTCATTCCCCTCTTGTGTTTATCTTATGTTTTAGCTCATTTCCGAATTTTTCTTTAGTGTCTTCTCTTTTCAAAAGGGACTTTGTCAATGATAAATAACCAAACAATGTAATGCCTGCATTAGCTATGATCTCGTTCACAGAGTCCACTGCTTTAAAATTCAGTGCTACTTTTTTGTCAGCTCCTGTGGATCACAAGGCACAAAGGAGATTTCCCTTTTCAAATCGATCCCAGCATTACGGAAAACAAAATAAAGCCCACGATAAGATGTAGATACCACAATAACCGGTCGTCGACTCTAAACTTAGAAACAAAAATGGAAAGCATGAAAATACTAGAACAAATTCTTCTGTCCGTTACTTCAGTTGTAAAGTTGGCAGTAACACAAGAAAACAAGATATATTCGATAACGCTTTTGGCTGACAAATAACAACACGAAGCCAATCCTCACAAAACTCAGTCTGATTTGCTTTCCTATATTTTCTCCCTCCCTCGGCCAAAATCAACTTTTCCATCTTTATCTCCCAAGGGGAGATAGAGGATAGCTGAAATAAGTAAAAAAAAAAAAAAAAGCTATTTTCTCCTCAGATTTGGAACATGAAAATGTCTCCGAACTCTGTATTGGAAGTAAATCATGACAATGGCAGTAAATCTTTAAAGGGAGTTAAATCCGAAGAGGGGTAGTAAATCTTTCGGTGAAGTAAATTTTTACAAGGGAAATAAATCTTGGCAGAAGAAGCTTTAAAAACCGAACTGTAATAAAATTCTCACATTTATAATGGAGTCGCTCTTTTGTGATATATCTTTGTTTTCTCATGACAGATTACAACTATCTAAACTGGGAATGGAACTTCATCTGCTATTGTGAGATTCATTTACTATAATGACAGTCCATGCTGGCTGCCCTGTAGTGACAGTAATGCTACTACAGTCAGGCCAGCTTGGCGAAAGGATTCAGTGTTTTATATATTACTGTACAGTTCCCGCTGCTGGCAAGATGTTTTTCTGTAAAACTGCATACAGTCTTACAAACGATTTTGAGGAAACGACTGTAGCAGAGTTCCTTCTGAACTGCGGCATTCATGGCAACAGAATCAGATGTCATGTGCTTCTAGGTCGAATTCGACCTTGACTGACATGCTATATATTTGTTCTTGTTTCGGTTCAAGTCGCGTTTGTAAACCTCCTGGACTTATTTTACATACGAAAACTTTTTTTTTAAAATTACATTTGATCTGTTTCAGTAAACAGAGACTGTGTCCACTCATGAAAGTCGACTTTTACTAGCTTATTCACTGTTTATTACTTCGGCCACGTCCTCCATTTCTTTCTATCACGTTGCAGCACTTGACAACAGTTTTGTAACAAACAAGCGCACTATGGTTATCATAATCTGTACTTATGAAAAACAACCACTGTTCATTAGTACTAAATTAAAGAGGAAAAAAAAACGATTCTTTATCTGGTCAGTCAGGATCACAGGACGCCTGTATTATGATGGGTTCAAACTATATTTTGTTTCGTACTAATGATATAGTATTTTGTTGTTAATCCTGGCAGCTGTAATAAAACTTTGCTTTAGAGATGTTGAACTATCAGCATGTTCTGTCTACAGCGTATGAAAACCTTGGTTTGGAGTTATTGAACTCTTAACATGTTTTGTCTATAACGCATGAAAACCCCTGCTTTAGAGATGTTGAACTATCAGCATGTTTTGTCTATAACGTATGAAAACCTTGGTTTGGAGATGAACTCTCAGCATGTTTTGCCTATAACGTATAAAAACTTTGCTTTGGATGCCTCTCAGGTCATACGATGAAGTCTAGGTCCCGGCTAGCATAAACGTAATATGAGATGGTAGGACCAGCTTACCAGCAACATCCAGTTTGTCCAGTCCTGTCAGAGTTTACTTGAATTCCTCTGACATTTCACACTGTTTCCCGTGTAATAATAATTTGTAACGAAATCATAGTTTCTAAACTAATATTTCAGAAAAAAATGTAAAAAACTAATGTAGTTAGTGTCCACCCTTTATACCTCCAGCGGAGCGTGGACCTTAAGATAAAGCACTCTAAGTTAAACGCTTGCTTTTAAACGTCCACAACAACAAAGAAAATCTAGTACAGGAAAAGGTTTACAAATATGACTTCAGCATACACTTGAGATCAGCGATCCCCTCTTATGATAGCACAGTTCTATGAATCACATACATTTTTTTTATTTTCACCACTAAAATGCTCTGGCTGTTCACAAGCCCAACTTTCCATTATAAAAAGTGACATTTTTGAAATATGAATCGGCTCTGACTTTTATGTAGAGAAATCTACTGGCGGCATTCAGCGAATTGTTCTTCGGTGCATCCGTCGGTTGGTAGGTATTGTATTTCTGCTGACTACGGGGAGTAAATGACTGTGACTTGGTGATTCAGACCTCAAAAAGCTTGGATAAAATTCTGGCTGTACTTGGAGATTTAAGGAAATTAATGACTTTTTATAGCTTGCGCAGGGAAAATTGACAAGTATATCCCAAAGTCAAGCCAGGTAATGTAGATGTGACTTGTTAGCGGTCAAAGTTTAACAGGAGGATTTGGGCCGGATTATTCTTCCCATCGTCCTACACTTAATCATCAACCTTCACAGTTTATTCTATTCACGCCTCTTATCCTCAAATTACGGATGTCAGAACCCTTGACTTGACTGCTCCAAGTCTGATAGTGATTAGTGCCCTTGCTTCTCTTGACTAGGAAACTTGTCTTGCTCCCATGCTTCAAAACCGCTCCAGTCATCCCAGCTGAGAATGGGGTCAATATCCAGGTGTTATAGATTAAAAGACTGGCAGACTAAAAGAACATACGAAGCCTGTACATTTCTACATCCCATGTAGTAAAATGTTACTGAATGTTTTGCTCAAATTCTTCTAGTGCCCAGCGGAATGTCTTATAATAAGCACATTAAAAGTCTGTTTAACAACAAACTTGCTTTAAAATCTGTTTTCATGTCTTGTTTAAAAAAAAAATTCCGGTGATAAATAGAAAACAACATACAATTTTATGTATGCAAAGTTTTAAAAAAATGGACAGGCTTGTACCACGTCACTCAGAGATATGGGGAATATCGTGTTAGTGTCTATATATTTTCTATTTTACCTGTCCCGTGCCACTGTGGTGTACAGGATGTACAGGAGGTGTAGTGATAGATCTTTCTTCAACTGTGTGGATACCTGAGAATAATTAGATTACACCTGGCACTTCTTCAACTGTAGTAAGAGACAGGCATCCAATTATGCAGCTGTATCCACTGGGTTGCCTCCGGTCGTTGCAGAGCAACTGATCCTTGTTATAACTTACTGATACTCACCACTATGCCACTTAAGTTATCTTTCTGTACATGATCATTATCAAAAGATCGAAGATCATGAAAAACTAGCGCCCAGCCAACTGTCAACTGACCTATTTGAAATTCGAAATGGTGGGCCACTGATGAGGTAAATTAGACGTTGGAATGGCCCCGGAATGAGAAGGTGACGCCACTTTAGCTGACTCTGTTGCAGTGGACTGTTAGACCGTGTCACATCACACTAGCACTGTACTATGAAACAAAATCTGTGACTGAAGTGCAGCGTAGACTTAGACGTCGACTGACATGGTCATGTCCCGTCACGGAATACGATACTGGCGTGGGTGAGTACATTCGCAGGTAGTGTGTAAAGAAATGAAAAAAAGAGAGTGAGACAATGTTTTTCAACGCAGACCACGACGTTAGTGCACCAGCAGTCTCGCACTTTAGGTGTGAACAGAACAAGCGTAGGCTTTCTGCTGAAGGAGATCTGATTTCATCCTACCAGATCCAACATGTTCACAAACGTTTAAAACACAGACTGGTTGAATTCTGTAGGCTGTTGTGTTGTTTTATCTTAGCCAACAAAGCTGCGATAGTCGACACTACTGTGACGGAGCCTGCAAGGAAACATAATCCCTACATCCATGGCCACAAAAACCCACTCCCTATAAGAATTCATGCCCATGTTTCATGAGCTCCACCACTCCGCAGGCTGGAAAGAACTTGTTTTCTTGGAGACTGAGAGATACTACAAGAACAACATATTTGTTGTAGGCGCTACAATAACACAAACACAGATATACAACAACAATGACAATAGCATTATTATACATAGTAAACATGATAATACGTAAATGATTTTTTTAACTGCACCATAAGTGTATGGACGTGATGATTCATTCATTCAGCTTTCCGAGCCACTGCGGCTCATTTCCGCACAAAAAACTTGTCTCTATTCCTCTGTGTTCTTAGTCTTCTCCTACCTGTTGTCTCTATTCCTCTGTGTTCTTAGTCTTCTCCTGCCTGTTGTCTCTATTCCCCTGTGTTCTTAGTCTTCTCCTGCCTGTTGTCTCTATTCCTCTGTGTTCTTAGTCTTCTCCTACCTGTTGTCTGTATTCCCCTGTGTTCTTAGTCTTCTCCTGCCTGTTGTCTGTATTCCCCTGTGTTCTTAGTCTTCTCCTGCCTGTTGTCTGTATTCCCCTGTGTTCTTAGTCTTCTCCTGCCTGTTGTCTGTATTCCCCTGTGTTCTTAGTCTTCTCCTACCTGTTGTCTGTATTCCCCTGTGTTCTTAGTCTTCTCCTGCCTGTTGTCTGTATTCCCCTGTGTTCTTAGTCTTCTCCTGCCTGTTGTCTGTATTACCCTGTGTTCTTAGTCTTCTCCTGCCTGTTGTCTGTATTCCCCTGTGTTCTTAGTCTTCTCCTGCCTGTTGTCTGTATTCCCCTGTGTTCTTAGTCTTCTCCTGCCTGTTGTCTGTATTCCCCTGTGTTCTTAGTCTTTTCCTGCCTGTTGTCTCTATTCCTCTGTGTTCTTAGTCTTCTCCTGCCTGTTGTCTGTATTCCCCTGTGTTCTTAGTCTTCTCCTGCCTGTTGTCTGTATTCCTCTGTGTTCTTAGTCTTCTCCTGCCTGTTGTCTCTATTCCCCTGTGTTCTTAGTCTTCTCCTGCCTGTTGTCCACTCCGAGGGCTCGTAGATCTTCATCTAGGTTGTCACGCTACCGTTCTCTTGGTCTCTCTCTCTCTCTCTCTCTCTCTCTCTCTCTGTTAATCACTTCTGCATAAACCGTTTTTGTCTACCTATTCTCCTCCATCCATTCTAAGTGTCCGAGCCATCTCAGACTGAAATATCGTCTGTATTTCTTTGTTATTTACTCCATTCTTGTGATACAGGATCTTTAACTGGTCCAAAAATTCTTCTAAAGATTCTGTTTTCAAAGATCTGCAGCTATGATTGATCTTGTTTTGTATTGCTCCATATTTCTGATTTATACAGGAATACTGGTCTATGACGATGTTTGTGTAAAACTACTTTTATAAAAAAAAAACAAAACACTGTTATATCTCCGTTTACATAACGAAATTTTGTATATTTAAATAAAATTAACTACAATGTAAAAAGCTGACTCATATACAGTGGTGCCTCGGGTCACGAACTTAATTCGTTCTTTGACTCCGTTCGCGAACTAAAACAAATTCCCAGTGAAATTAATGCAAATCAAATTAATCCGTTCGCCAGCCCCAGAAACATATTGTTTTTTTTTTACTTTTTTATGGATTTATGTGTGGCAAAATATAAAATATAAAATGTACAGTATAACTTTAGCTTTGTGGTTGATAGTTGCTGGCACAGGTAGGTGGTACAGGATGAGGAGGAGGAAGACTACTCCTTCGTAGGAGAGTCCCATCCCATAATAACGTAGGGTAAATGTGTAGGTATTTCTGGTGTTTTCTCTCTTGTTTGTATCCTGGGAAGTGGTTCGGTTGCTGGCTCGGTGGCTGGTGTTTTCAAAAGAAAACGATCCAGAGACATTTGTCTTTTTCTTTGTTGGATAATTTTCCGAAAATGGGACATCACATTGTCATTTAAAATGTCCACTGCTCCGCTGGTCACATTTTTGTTAGGGCGCATCTTTGTTCTTTAAGATCGTACATATCGCAGATCATGTCGTACTGCTTGGCGAGATCAGAAACACGAACACCTTTCTCATGTTTAGTTACTATTTCCTTCTTCGTTTCTATTACAATACGCTTAAGCTTCTTTACACCACTGTCACTAACACTTTTCACTTTCTTGGGAGCCATAATGAGGGTTAATTTAATGCAAAAAGCTAAAAAAAAATTGTATAAAGAACAACGCAGCGACAAACAATATTCACAGTGCGCAAACCTGAGTACAACTGATGCTGTTCTCGAGCCGAAAACATGGCGCCAAAGCATTGTTTGTGCGTTCGTGCGCCGAGGCACTGTTCCCGGGTTGAGTCAAAATTTGTTCGGAAATTATGTACGTGGGCCGAATGTTCGTGACTAGAGGTGTTCGTGACCTGATGTACCACTATATTACAAAAACTCTTGAATTTTTTCTTGTTTTCAGAACATGTACCCATTTTAGGAGAGACGACATTTCTTTTTACAAGATAAGACATTTGATAAATGCAAGTTTGCAACAGACATCCTGGTATCAGTGTATGTGAACACGTGCTTGCGGTCAACAGTCAACAGGTGCTAGTATAGAACGAGAAAAAGCAGTAGGCACATTAACAGTTCAATCGGGTTTGTGCCGTTCCGTGATTACCATGTGTGAGGCCTGCTTCGTTAACACTAAGAGGAAGTTGACGTGCACCTGTGTCATGGATGTCTTTGCGCAACTCGTGCCAGAGATGAGACTTAGAGGAAATAATTGAAAATTAGAGATTTTTTTTCACTGGTGATAAGTGCAGATATCCTGGATGGCCAGAAGAACAAATAAAGAAGTTTTGGGGTAAGCTGAGGTACACATTCTGGACGGCCTGTAAAACAAATAAAGAAGTTTTGGGGGTAAGCTGAGGTACACATTCTGGACGGCCTGTAAAACAAATAAAGAAGTTTTGGGGTAAGCTGAGGTACACATTCTGGACGGCCTGTAAAACAAATAAAGAAGTTATGGGTTAAGTTGAGACTTATAATCTTGGAGAGCGAGAAAATCAAATAAAGACGTTCTGGGGTAAGCTGAGCTACATATCCTGGTTGGCTGGGGTAGGCTGAGCTACATATCCTGGTTGGTTGGGGTAAGCTGAGCTACATATCCTGGTTGGTTGGGGTAAGCTGAGCTACATATCCTGGTTGGTCAACAAGAAAGAAGAACGAAAGCTAATTAAAAGCCATGAGAAAAACACAAATCAAAATTCTTACGAACAGGTCATGAAGCAGCACCTGAAAACTCTGATAAAAAAAACGTAGGGGGAGTGAGATAAAATTATCCTAACGGGCTGACCAAGTGGCAGGAAAAGAATGGCAACCAAACTAGTAGAAACTCCGACGTCACAGAACAGAGAAGCGTGATCGTCAACGCCTGTTGTTACAGCATATAATGAAGAAGATGAATGAATATAAAGCAGTTAGGACTGGAAGAAAAAGAACAAACACAGATGAAACTAGACAAAAAAGAACAAACTGGTAGAAAGTTTCTCATGATAAAATACACACAGAGCGAACGTTATTTTTACTTACTGTAAAAACGGACACGCAGGCCCCGTCTAACATTTTGCCCGCCATCACTTAACTTTCAGTCTAACGCATTCATCAATCAAGCATCACTTAACTTTCAGTCTAACGCATTCATCAATCAAGCATCACTTAACTTTCAGTCTAACGCATTCATCAATCAACCATCACTTAACTTTCAGTCTAACGCATTCATCAATCAAGCATCACTTAACTTTCAGTCTAACGCATTCATCAATCAAGCATCACTTAACTTTCAGTCTAACGCATTCATCAATCAACCATCACTTAACTTTCAGTCTAACGCATTCATCAATCAACCATCACTTAACTTTCAGTCTAACGCATTCATCAATCAACCATCACTTAACTTTCAGTCTAACGCATTCATCAATCAACCATCACTTTAGTACGAGACAGGGGGAGGGGGAGAGAGAGAGAGAGAGAGAACGACAAAGAGACAGAGACAGAGGGACACAAAATGAGAGTAACGTTTTCTAGAAGAACTGTCAGGATTCACAACAATGATCTCAACAACAACAAAAACAACAACAAGAAAATCCCCGGACAGAATGACTGACAAAGAGCGATATGTGGACTAAGAGAGTTATCTCGGCGTGGAACCCCTGACAAGAAGCTGTTTGCAGACACAGATATCTTCCTAAATTATTTCTGACTGCCACCCTAGGTATTCATTTCTGTGCGACTAAGGAACGAACAATCTTACTCTTGCTGCACCTAGATTAGGATAGAGTTCTTCTATAAAAGATCACAAGTCTTCAGTGAGTTGCCTGATCATTTATTAACAGGTGACCATAGTCAAATTTATTTTCACAGTCATAGTCTAAACTGTCAATCGGTAGCGAACTATGGAACTGAGGCTACTGGATATCAAACTCAGCAAAATGCGGAGGCATAACTTACACGGTTTACATTAGATCCACGGATATAAAACTACATACATGAAAGGATACTGACATTTGCCATTTGCATAATGAATCAAAGTGCAGCAAAAAAAAAAAAGAACACTGTCTCAACAGGCTTAGTTAGCAGTAGTAAAATTAGTGAAGTAATCGCAGATTACACCGACAGTCATCAGGACAGCAGATGCATTCACTGTCAGCAAGATACCCCATGCCACTGGCATATGTATTTCAGTTCACCGTGAAGACTGACGGACATAGAAGTACCTACAGAAACCGACGTTTAACGAAATCTAAAATGTATTAATTCATACTGGCACACTCTGTGGTGCAAATACTTATACAACCTGAATATTTCTTGCACATAAAATTCTCATACACATGGAAGTTCTCATAAACACAAAGGTTACTATAGATACAAGCATTTATAGAGACAAAGGTTCCTATAACGCCTAGGACCTCTCACAGTCGTAGATATTCTAATAGATACACTAATTTCTGTAGTTAGAGAGAGAGAGAGAGAGAGTTTTCTCCTTGACAACAGCTATTACAGATGTGGATATTCTCAAAGACATAATATCCCTCATAGCAATAAGACCGAAACTCTCACAAACACATCATTACCGCAGAAATTCTCATCAACATAAAAGTTCCCAAACACGCAGAAATTCCCTACGAAGTTGAGATGAACTAAGACTAATAAGAATTCAAAGAAGAAGCAATATGGGAAGAAAGCTTGCCATAACCGGCCCTGTTATGACCGACAGACAGAACGGCATACAAAAAACTGTTTGTACTAAACGCTCTCTCTACCTCAGTTTCTCCCAAACCTTTTCTACGTCTAAACATTAAAGCTCACCAGCGCAGGAGTTCTATATGGGATTAGCAAAAACTGATGTCAATTTCCGGGAACATAAGGAGCTGTTGCATCCACAGGGATTGCCCACAAAACTGTACTGTAAAACAAGGGATCTGACCGATATCACGATACATCAACACTGCTGAAGAGAAAAACTTAACAAAATATAAAAAAATAAATAAATAGGCCCAGCGTCTGGAGATACAGACGATACAGAACAGGATGCCACAAAATTGTTTATTCACAATCTTTCTATTCTCCTTCCCCCTCCTCTCTCTCTTTTTCCATCCCACCCACGCCAACACAGACATACTCACACACAAAACGGTTATTGTGGGAAATTTCTCAGTCACTGTGCGTCTTATATTGCTAGGCAGAGATTTATGACATCAAGTATGGCATCATCAAATGTGATTTGTATCTCTTAACAAGGCTATAATGTTCACTGTTTTCTCAAGTACTTCTCATGTTTTTTTTAAATGTACCCTTGCTTCTGTGATCCACATCACTGATATTTTATCTTCATACGGTCGGTGTCTTCATTTACACTTACCTCTTTGTCAATAGCATTCTCCCGCTCTCTCTCTATCTCTCTCTCTCTCTCCCTCTCCGTCATACTTTGTACTGTTGTCTCTTCTGAATTATACCTTCCGTGGTACTGCATATCTATATTCTTCTCTCCTTTGTCGTCTTCTCTCTCTCTCTCTCTCTCTCCCTCTCTCTCTCCCTTTTCAGTACTTTCTGCCCTTTCTCTGACTATGATTTCCGTGGTTTCTCATTTCTGTATTATCAAGTCAGGTTACAATTCACGTTTGATCTGTCAAAATCATTCCCAAGACTCAGGCCAAAATATTCCGTCTTGACTGATCACAGCCTTCAAAGTAAAAATGCTTATCAAAATGCATTTACAATGATCTGAATACTAGCTTGACATCAAAGTCAAATCACACCATAAGCCAGCTCAGTCACAGAGGGGTTACATACGTGTTCGGAAATGACGTTTGGCTCTCGGTTTTTGCTTCCTTTAGTCCCCTTCTCATGCCTGAAAATTTGGGCTAGAGTAGTCTTAATGGATAACAACGCGGCTTCTTAAGATAAAGGCCATAGATTCTAGCCCGCTGCCGTCACCCTTCAGTCAATAATAGGCAATAACTGTTCTGGACAGTGCTAGGGAGTACGCGCACATGTGTGATCTTCCGTGTTGTACGTCAGACAATATGCCCCCCGTTGTGTTGTTTTATCTTAGCCAACAAAGCTGCGATAGTCCAAGTGTTCACTACTGTGATGAAGCCTGCAAGGAAACATAATACCTACACCCATGGCCACAGAATCCACACAACCCACTCCCTATACGAATTCATGCCCATGTTTCATGAGCCCCACCACAACGCAGGCTGGAAAGAACTTGTTTTCTTGGAGACTGAGAGATACTACAAGAGGAGCTCGGAGTATGCATGAACTTATCAGGAGTTCAGTGTTCACATCCTGAAATATTTACACATAATTAATGCTTAAGGTATTTTTTCTATCACGCTGCCCACCAACATCTTCCTTCTCCCTGACCATTTTTAAGCTGCCCTGCGTCAATCCCCACTTTTTCAAAAGAGCACTCATGTGCTCCCCTAAACCCTCTTTGCGGTTTCATGAACTCTCATCAACCCACTGAGTCATACTTGTTGGCTTTTCCCTGTAATTTTTTACAACACTAAAACTTATATCACAGGCTCCTCTTCTTCTTGCCCTGGCATTTGCCAGTTGAAGTCCTAACAATTAACGCCATTTCTAAGCTGCATAGCCTAGACAACATTTAAAACAAGGCGCCCCCATGTGTGATAACACACATCTGCCGTTTAGCTCAGACGTGGTTGTTTGTCTCATGCCCGAGGAGTAAACAGACTGTTATTGAAAAGTATATGCTGTAGAAGAGTGCAGGTCGGTATCACATGCGCACGTCGGGTACACGTGTTGCTTTTCTTAATGAACGAGGAAGGGTCACTATAACTGGTGGCACTTTACTAGGTCAGATGAACTTAATTACCCAATATTCGTACTTTCATATTAGGTAAGCGGCACAGAATATGCGCATGTTGAACAATATGAACTCCATATCAGACAGGCTTCACAAACGATAAACTTTTACACAAACTTTCATGAAGCTGCAACAAAAACAATTTTTTTTTCTTTTTAAATAAAAACATAGTAGAAACACGCACATCTTGTTTGTTTCAGCTTTCGTCCGCTGTGAACTTACACATGACGTCGTAAATAGAGAATTGACATATACGTGAACATGTTTTTTTTCCACCTTAATAAACAGATAACAATGTACGCAATGGTGCCTTTCTTTTGACCGACATTATTTTTTCTTGTAAGAAACCAGAAATGACAGGTGAGGGATGTTCACTCGAAAGCAGCTCCCATGTTTTTGAAGACACTTAGCTACGGACTATTTGCTCGGCGATCAGACCGAGGACGAAGATGCATACTCAAGGTGAAGGAGAAAGCGGTCAAGGAGTGCTAGCGCCAGGGTTGGCGATCCACAACTGGCAAAGACCCTATTCCACCTTCCAGTGGTGCTAGTAGTCTGGCCGAGTGAACGTGAATCGAAATGGGAAACCGAACCTGGTCCTAAAAATACGTCGGACCGAACGGTGAAACAATACCCACGCCCTTTTTAGGGTGAACGCCGCATAATAAGTGGCCAGATGCCCTACTTGAGAACATAATAAGTGGCTAGACACCCTACCTGAGAACATAATAAGTGGCCAGACACCCTACCTGAGAACATAATAAGTGGCCACACACCCTATCTGAGAACATAATAAGTGGCCAGACACCCTACCTGAGAACATAATAAGTGGCCACACACCCTATCTGAGAACATAATAAGTGGCCAGACACCCTACCTGAGAACATAATAAGTGGCCACACACCCTATCTGAGAACATAATAACTGGCCAGACGCCCTACCTGAGAACATAATATGTGGCCAGACGCCCAATCTGAAAAGTGGCCAGACACCCTATCTGAGAACATAATAAGTGGCCAGACGCCCAATCTAAGAACATAATAAGTGGCCAGGCGCCCTATCTGAGAACATAATAAGTGGCCAGGCGCCCTATCTGAGAACATAATAAGTGGCCAGGCGCCCCGTCTGAGAACTATTCAGACCACTTCAGGAAGCTCTTCAAAAGACTACGGTTAAATATCGTTTCAACACCTATAAACCAAGATACTGATTTGGCAGTGAGCTCTCCACAGGCAAGGAAGGATGCTAGTGTATTTACGTCCTGCCTCTTACCTGTAGTTTTTTGTAAACAGGTTACAGAAATTATCCATTTGTGCTGCAGAAAAATGAGGGCTTATCGTAAACACAACCACGCAAACAGCAAACTTCGGAAAAATAAGAAAGTACGTTTCAAATTAACATGAAAACAAGCAGGAAAGAGCAAAACAAATATTTAAACACTGAGGTAACAAATAACACAGGGATAAGACGCAACTAATCACAAAAATAAGTTTTTACATAGAGAAACACAAAATCAGACATTGAAGTCATAATTTTAACGTGGCGAAACAGAGAAGATGAACGTTGCAACACTAGTTTTTAATTAAGCGGAAAGGAGCCAGACACTGAAATTATAGTTGCTTTTCTTTGTTCACTGCGACAGAAGAACTGATTCAAATTTTCACCCTAGGGAATCCTCATCCCCACTCTTTTAAAATCAATTTTTCGACGATTATCAGTTTCACTAGCTACTGCATTCCAACATAAAAATGGCATACATTGTCTTTATCACGACGGACATTTTGCACAGAACTGAGCTCTCACATACACTATACATAAACGTGTGCACACAGAGAGAAAGGTTCATTTATAAATCATTTCATCCTGTCCCTGGGATACAACAAACACATACAAATACATATTGTACTCACAACAGACATCAGTGTCAAGACGTACTGCTGGATATCCTCTCCGTGAAACTCGTACATCTTGGAGTCTGCGACCACCAGCGTCTCCACCGTGTGTTTCCGGGACACGCCCACTGAACGTTTCCTCCTCTCTCCTCCGTTAAGATGTCTATTCACATAACTATTAATATGCTTCTCATTTACTCCTAAGTTGTCAGGTCTGAACTTTAACTTGTGGTGTTTGAAATTATCTGAAATGACACATCACAGACAAAAGACACTAAAAATTCTATTACTATACATAAAGGTAAAAGGTAAAATTCCCGTTTCCATGCCACTAAGAGCAGAACCTCTATCTTAATGCAAAGAAAACTAAAGTGATGACAACTGACAGAACAAACAAGGCAACTGATATATGTATCAATGAGGATAAACTGGAAGAAGTGGAGAGTTTTGAATATCTTGGATCACTACTAACTAATAATGGAGATACAATGAGGGAAATTAAAAGGAGGACATCTATCGCTCTTCAGAAAGTAAAACAAATAAAGAATCTGTGGAGAGGAGCAGACAGAACCACAAAAATAAGATTTTTAAGGGCATGCATCTTTCCCATCGCAACATATGCCTGTGAGACCTGGACACTTAACAAAACAGCTGAGAAACACATAAATGCCTTTGAATGTAAATGCTACAGAAGAGTTCTCCAAATATCGTGGACACAAAAAAGAACAAATATATCTATACTACAAGAGCTTAATATTGAAGAAGGCTGGCTAGTAAAGAGGATTAAAGAGAGAAAACTTAAATATTTTGGACACATTAAACGTCATGATAGTTTAGAGAAGACCGTATTGGAAGGATACATAATGGGAAAAAGAAAAAGAGGAAGACCGAAACGAAGATGGCTGCAAGACATCGTTGACGATCTGGAAATGGATGCAGCAGCAGCAGGCCATCTTGCTCACAACCGAGAGGCCTACAGGAGTGCTGTTTGGGAGGCAAAGTTCCGCAAGGGACATGCAAAGGAATGAATGAATGAATGAATGCCACTAAGGCATATTGGGGAATACGGTGTTAGGCCCGTATTTTCCATACATTCGGCACATGAAATTGTTATATTATACATAACGGTATTAAATAATACAACACTTTCGTTTTCTGAATACGCGATTTGTATCGTATTTGGCAGCCTATAAAACGGACCTTTCCAACCCCCCCCCCCCCCCTTCCAACTGCGTTATGGGTCCAGTGGAAGTTTCTAAAGAAGCATTCTGTATTTTCTGTGGTTTTTTTTTTAGCTTCACCCCAGGTCTACGACAACAAGCCCTTCCAATTCTTCATTGGACACTATGTTTGTGCTTCAACACCACATCCACTGCAAAAGATCACCTTTTTCGCAGTTCCACTAAGACAGAACAAGAACATTCTGGAAGCAGAAATTTCAGATAGGTTGTTGGTCAGACAAAGTCTGCTCGTCTGTAACAACTAGTCCGTCACTTGCTCCCACCGTGCTCTCAGTCAAGCTGGTTCCGCCCACATCTCTTGATGTTGTCCAATATCTTCCATCGTTCTCGTTCGCTCTTCTCTATCATTCCAACGTTTTCCTCAGGTATAGTTTTCATTACAGTGATATTTCAACTGCTATAGTGAACATACGAGTATTTCTGTTATCTGGCTCCTACGTTGTTAGCCATTCTTTTATTTTTCGGTGATCTAACACCTCTACAGTTTGTTTTCTTTTATGTCCGTGATATACTCCATATTTTTCTGTATATCCACATTTGACGGCAATCAACTTCTGTTTATTATCCATACTTCTATACCATAGAGGGGTCTGGAGATAACACAGCATTTGATAACTCTCACATGTATATAAAAGTTTAAGGCTGGCAAATTATCCTCTTTGTGTATTTGCCCAGGCTCCTCAGATTGATGAACATATCCTCCGAAACTGCACGAACTGTGAAACATTGAGATGCACTTACTCGACCACTGAAGGGTTATATACAGAAAATATGGGGGGGGGGGGGGGAGAGAGAGGAGGGGGGAATCCACAAATGTTCCTCGATTTATGAGGATGAGCAGATCGTACGCTGACAGTATCGTAAGTGGAATATGATATGATAAATAAAAACTAAATAAATAATTACTGTCGCTGAATATACACACATAATAGCTATAATTAAGTAAATGCTAATTAAAAGTAAATAAATGAATACAAGTTTTGTCTTTTCTATCTATAAATGTACAGTACTGAATATGCATCGCTATCATATCAACTCGAACCACTTAAGCTGAATCATCATAAGTCGAGCCTCCGTAAGTAGAGTGGCACTTGTGTATCCAAGAAACAGAACAGCAGATAAAGGCACGAAGATGATGAAGAAGACAACTCTCAATTTCAATTCCTGCATTATTTCTCTGGATGTCAGGATCTTTCTTTGTTTCACTCTGTTAAAAATGCATTTAGCTACCCCTTTTCTTCTGTGACGATTTCATTGTGTGGACGACATAAATACATTTGAAAATAATTTTTTTTCTAGTGTTTCTCCAAGCATTAAAAAAAAAATTACATGTTTTTCCCAGCGTTGATCATCAGAACCTGTGTAATATTTATCTCTAAGCCATATTACTCTTGACTTTTGTCGTTTTTGTCAGGAGATTTTGAAAACCTCCATTTTCTGCCACTTGTATTGAGTTGTCTGAAAAACTGAAGTTACTAACTACTATACCATGGAAAATCTGCTATGTCACTAGTGGATAATCCAGGAATTTCACTAATATCATTAACCAGTTCTTCTGTTCTCTATACAGATTAAACAAGTAAATATTAAAACAAACGAAAAAAGTACTACTCCCCCCTGGGAACAACTGTTAAGAACACACTTATCTTAGCATAGTCTTTGTTAGACAGGGAACATAGATCTGTTTGCTTAAAAACTGACCTACTTCTGTAGCCCAGAAATCTGTAGCAATCGACATTAATTGTAACTATTATTTTTATAAAATGTAATAAGACTGTAATGTCAGGTTGGTGGACACATGGGTACTTGGAGATCACCGGGAGGGATGAGGAAAGTCTGATGTGAAATCAATGAATCCAGGACATGACAAGCCTATGGGTCTTTACAACAATGGCTATCAGAATGATGTAAACAAAACAGAGCTAGCAGACTACAGGTGGCGGGGAATGGATATTGTTGAGGCACTCATCAGATTCCTCATCCCAAAGTCGGAGTGTCTCTGTGAAGCTGTCTCAAAGCCGTCTGGCCAGCCAGCGTTGCCTGCTGGATCTGACGTGGAGAAGGGGCTTAAGTACAGTCACCAGAGGCTGGAAAACAAAGTTATGGCCAGGCCAGCCTACACCACTGTCTTCATGGCAGTCCGAGCAAGACCACAGTCTACCCTAGCAAGGAAAAGTGCTGAAGTCGGAGGTGCCCAGCCAAAAGGTGCATCGCAAAAATCAGAGTACCACGCATCATCGCCAATGTGCGTACGAAAAAGAAGAAGAAGATGATAATGATGATGAAGTACTACTTTCTTCGTCATTATCTTCTTGTTTCGTTGCTCCCCCACAAGTCTAGCCTAGTTTCGTAAATGGATTTTTCTTTGGCGAAAACTTGTTTTCCATTAATAAACTAGCATGTGTATGTATAATTTACTCTGGAAATATTAGTTATTTCCACCCTTGAGTTTAGGAACCTAATGACATCACTATATGCATACACAAAAATATGCAACAGCTTTAGCTAACTACAGTTATTTTTTTTTTATTTAAAAGATAGCTTCGAGTGGTATTCGAACCAAGGACGTTTACGTTTAGTACGCAGAACTGTTATGGTTGGGAAACTCAGCCACCTTCTTTCTTGCCTACCTTCATCGTAAAAGTGGTAATGCTACATATTCTTACATTCATGAATACAGACACAAGAGGTAATGAGATGGTTTATGTTCATACAACTCAAAGAACTATTAACAGGCATAACCATTTCATCTTACCTGTAATACTACAATTGGCTGGCGCATGGAACTTTTCTGCGGAAAGTTTGCTAACGGTATGCTGTTTATGTTGAAGTTTAGCAGAAAAATACGTGGATGACGCTGATGATGATGCGAAAGACGACGCTTTTGATGAGGTGGATGATGAATTCTTCGATGATTCAATGTAGTACTTCTCCCCTGCCATCTGGATAATGCCTCTCTGAAAGAAACAGGAAATAAAACATTAATTTGAGGTCCTGACGTGGCAATGGCAGAATCATACCTGCAAATGAAGTATTGAGAATCTACTGTTAGTTAGTCTGTTTGCCATTTTCTTTAAATATGAAATACGTTTTATTTTCTCACTTTGCCGAAAATGGAAGTGACAGGCAGTCAGTTCAGGCATAAGAGAATGTCATATGTAACAATAATATAGAAACTAATGAGAAGTAATATGTGTAACAATAACGTGAAACATTTAAAGAGAGATGGTCATGTATGACAATAATGTGGAAACATTTAAAGAGAGATGATCATGTATGACAATAATATGGAAACATTTAAAGAGAGGTGGTCATGTACGACAATAATGTGGAAACATATGAACAAAGATTCATGCTCTGAAATAAGAGAAAAAAAATGCTGTTGACGAGGCGGATGGGGTATCTTTACACTCATGACAAGAAAACCCAGAGATTATAACTTTCAAACAACCGCAGAGTGCCACACAGTGTTGATTCCATATCACTGACGTGACAAAATGTTGTTCAACATTCGATTTCAAAGTTGACGTGAAGTGGAGCAAACAGTCGACTTTCTGCCTGGCAGGCTTAAAGTTCATGCTAACAACCACGTAACCTAACGAGAGTGCCAATGAAGGTGATCCATCATCCAACCTGACCAGAACATCCGACAAAGGCCGGCCCGTAAGGCCCTTTTACCTTCCACTCTGGGACGGTTCGCTCTTGATAAATAGATTTCTGAAAGCGTGGAGTTTGCCCACTAACCACTACACAACAAATGCGACTTTTCGTGAATTGTGTGCTCTATCGAGTTTGGTCAGTATACAGAGCTGTTAGAAACGTCAAAATCTTGGGCAGTTTCTTGACAGCTCTGATAAAAACTAATATGGTCAAACAAGAGTATAACCAAGCTATCTGTACTTATTAAATCCGGCACAAATCTATAATGACTGTGCGCTTACAGAGTGCATGACACGTAGTTTCTGTGTTTTCTTTTTATTCATACTTTGTTCCCCGTGGATTACGCATGTACATGTTAGGATTAATACTTTTTTTTTGCTAATGACAGCAAGTCATTCAAAAGCAAACAATGAAATCCCCACACACCAGCCATCAACGGATGTGTTCTATTTCTTCTTTTGTTTTAATCAAGTGAAACATTCTATATAAAATTTACTGAAACAGGAACACTCTATAAGTCTAGTGTAACTGGGGTTGAGCTAATTCGCGCACTATTGCCGATGTTCTCATTACACAAACAAGGTTGTAGTTAGCTAATGCTGTTAAGCTAGGGACTGCAGTTAGCTAATGCTGCCGAGTTGGAGGCTGCAATATTTACCGCTATTGAGATGGGGCTTGTAGTAGCTAATGATGGATGAACTTCGGCTTGTATTTAACTAATGCTGTTGAGCTTACCGTTATAGTTAGCTAATTCTGTTGAGTTGTTTACTCATTAGCAACAGATCACAACTGTTTGGTGTGCTTTGCCTCTACAGAAATGTCGTGTGCTAAACATAAATTTAATGGGCTACGTGAGTTTCGTTTTCAGTCTCTGTTATGTCTGTTCTAAGTTTAGTCTGTTCTCATCTAAAGAGATCGATTCTCTCCGGATTAAGGTTTATGGAAGGCCTTTAAGGATTTCTGCCACATACAGTGAAAACAATCCACTTGCCTTTAACATGTCACAGATAAAAAAACATCACACGCTGTATTATTACCCGACAGCGAGACGTCTGTAGTGAATTATTATTAGAATTAGATTTGTGGCGCAACCTGACTGAAAGTTAGGAAATTAGGATAGCAAATTCCGCAAGTTAGGAAACCGGCTGGGTGTAAGAAAATTATAATCACAGTTTGCTGGGTGTTGAGAAAAGTGGGAGAACACAGTGCTCCGATGGAGAAAATTGTGGTGCTATTTGACGGCCCGATGTGAAATCCCAGACGTCAGTTGAATGGCTGCTTGGAAATTAGAAACAGGGTGGCATGACATACAAAGCGCCCATTCTGTTTCATCACAAAAGTATGTTCAGTTTCTCCTCACCCATCGAATTTGGACGCGGAAGAGTCAATGATCCACGGAGAAATATTTTTTTTTCTTTGTGCCCGTCTCCTGAATAATGGGCATTAAATACGTTTTCTTCCTCCTACTGTCACTTGCAAACCCAACGTGCAGTGACAGATGACAAGTTTACTGACGGGACAAGCAGACATGACGGTGTAAATCTCAACACGGCTGGGCCTGATGTACGGGGTACTCTGACTGTATTGATACAGCTTTCCCCAGACACCTTCAAGCAAAGAAATGTCACGTATCGAATTTTTAAAAAAAATGATTCATTCATTCATTCATTCATTTGCATATCCCTTGTGGAACTTTGAATCTCTAACAGCACTCCTGTAGGCCTCTCGGTTGTGAGCAAGATGGCCTGCTGCTGATGCATCCATTCGCCGATCATCAACGATGTCTTGCAGCCATCTTCGCCTTGGTCTTCCTCTCTTTCTTTTTCCCATTATCTACCCTTTCAAGACGGTTTTCTCTAGATTATCATGACGTTTAATGTGTCCAAAATATTTAAGTTTTCTTTGTTTAATCCTCTTTACTAGCCAGACTTCTTCTATATTAAGTTCTTGTAGTATGGATGTATTTGTTCTTTTCTGTGTCCATGATATTTGAAGAACTTTTTTGTAGCATCTACATTCAAAGGCATTTATGTGTTTCTCAGCTGTTTTGTTAAGTGTTCAAGTCTCACAGGCATATGTTGCGATGGGAAAGATGCATGCCCTTAAAAATCTTATTTTTGTGGTTCTGTCTGCTCCTCTCCACAGATTCTTTAGTTGTTTTACTTTCTGAAGAGCGATGGATGTCCTCCTTTTAATTTCCCTCATTGTATCTTCATTATTAGTTAGCAGTGATCCAAGATATTCAAAACTCTCCACTTCTTCCAATTTTTCCTCATTGATACATATTTCAGCTGCCTTATTTGTTTTGTCAGTTGTCATCAACTTAGTTTTCTTCGCATTAAGATGGAGGTTTTGCTCTTCACTATTCTTACGGACTGACATAATTAGTTTTTCCATTCCTTTTTGTGTTGTGGACAGTAATACTGTGTCATCAGCATATCTAATCTCTGGTATTTCATAACCTCCAATTGTTATGGCATCGTAATATTCTTTGTCTACATCTTCTCTAACATTCCTCATTATATTTTCAGTTCATTCATTCATCTGCATGTCCCTTGCGGAACTTTGCCTCCCAAATAGCACTCCTGTAGGCCTCATCACAATTACTAGTACTGACCTCTGCCTCACACTCTTCCCCAGTGTTAAAATTAGATCTATCTGGACTGGGAGGCTCACCATCAGATCTTTTTCCTATTTGACTTTCCATGTTGCTGTTTGGGTTTCTTGGTATATTTTCAGAAGATAAGTTTACCATTGCTTTCCTTCCGGGCAGTGACTGTACTACTCAATGATCGTAGTCATTGTCCCTACATTGAGATCATCTGCCTACCATCACAGAATGGTGACCATAACCAACATGTCAGCTGCTCTTCCATTCCATAATTTTCAGTACATATATTTTCAGTATATATGTTAAATAAGTAAGGCGACAATATGCACCCCTGACGGACCCCTTGTTTTATGCCAAACCATGTTTTTTCACCATTTATTCTTACTGCTGATTGTTGGTCTAGATACAGCAGTGATGTTGTTTGTATCAAATGTGTTGGAAATCCAATTTTTTTTCTAATACTTCCCAAAGTTTCTGGTGTTGTACACAATCAAATGCCTTTGAGTAATCTATAAAGGCTAAATATAGATTCACAAAAATGACTCACGACATAAAAGAGGCGGATATGACACTGATGTACATAAATCTTTAGTAGTTTATGCCGAAGACTCTGAAGTTGTTATTGTCCTGTTTCTCATGCAGTTTTCAGTGTTGAGGGAGTAAACACTCGGCGGCTTGCTTTATAGAAAAGAATACTAAAGTTGTGAAGACTTCTGCTAAGCTTGGTAGGCTGTAGGACAAATGACAATCACTTTGAAGACATTCAAGAAAGAATCATGACCAAAATCAGTTAGGAAGAATAATTTGGATGTCGTTATTTAAAACAAAAAAGGAGAGACCGAAAGAAATACACAGCGCACATCTCAAAGAGGCCGTAGCCTGAATACGCACAAAAGCACAGATAGATTTAAATTTGACTTATAAATTCTTACACCGGAACTTTAAACAGTTCAGGGTGGATAAATGACTGAATATCTGAAAATACATTGATATTGAGAAGAACAGCCAGCATAACAAACTGTCCATACTCAGAACAATCTGCACAACTGAGATTTTACACAGAGTGTTCACTATCTACAGAAAGAAACGGACGTCAAACAAAAATGTGCACCATCTTGCACTGTGCTTTTCTAACCTCAGCATAAAAAAATATACCTTTAAACTTAAAAATGCATATATGATATGATCTGTTATTAGCGACCAAGGAAAAGAAAGCAACCAAGCTGATAAGAAACATCATGGACTGCACAAAAAAGGACAAGACTGATTGTCAACACTTAATCGCATGCGCATAATGAATGAATGAATGTTCAGTGCATTATATGCAAAGAGCACTGCTAATCTATTGTGATTAATGCTGACTATCAGTGTATCCAGTCACCGAAAACAGCTGACTTTGATATCAGAGCAATGCTTCTCAAAGTGGGCGAACCTGTGGGGTAGTGGAAAGATTCAGGGAGGTGGTGAAGGAAAAGGGAACAGCAGAAATACAATCAACTGGTCGGGAGGAGGGGGGAGTGGGGGGCCTCTGGGACCCATAGACACATGGGAAGGAAAGCAAGAGGGTCGCAGTTCATAAATTTTGAGAACCATCGAATTATAGCTTCTTTTCTGTATGTTGTAAGTGCGTCTTGTTAATCTTATGATTAGTGACGCCCACATCTGCTTCCCACCACACCGTGGCCCCATCTTTCACAGCTTGCATATTCTTTCTGTGAATTTTTATATAGTTCTGATGCTGGACAAAAAAGTCACTACAGTTTACTCCACATCCAGTATGATGTCTGTGTTATATCATATGCTGAAACACTAGCACTCGTGATGTATAAATGTGCACATACTCAATTCCTGTGCTGTCTATTCCATGTGTTCTATCAGACAGAAGACTGACACCGAAAATACCTCAAACATTTCGCATGGCGCCTTCCATGAGATATGGTGTCTGATAAGAAAGTCACCACCGATATAATTTGCTGTCTGATTTATGATATCGCGTAACCTATCTTTCTCATGCTGTATCGAATACTGCAAACTACTATACGATATCGGCAAAATCTCGACATCTATGAAATATTAAAAATAAAATTAATCGCATTTAAATAGCCCACAAGACGTCGAGGATGACTAAAAGCAATTTTTAAAACATGAATTGCCTGACTCAAGATGTATAAGTAAACAGCCGACGATTACATTCAATACTAGTGAATAAAAAGCTGGATCGCCAAAGCCGAGGTGCAAAACGAGTGCTTCTTTTTTCAGCTGTTATCTAGCAAACATTTCACATGTGATACACCTTTACCTGGCATTCACAATTAACACAAGCTGAGCATTTTCTTGGGCGTTACGTTCTCAAATATCTGATTTATACGGTCAGCAAAGATGTAGTCTAAAGCTATCTCAATACGGTACCATCATCATCATCATCATCATTCTGTGCCATCTTTCCCGTAAAGACACCTGCAATAATTTCCACCCTGATCTATTTTTTGTCTTTAGTATAACTTTTGACAAGTGACAAACTACCCCATGTCATTTCACACCCTCCCCCATCCGCTTACAAATGTATATACGTCAATCCATCTATTTACTCGTCATTCCTTCAGTCCATCTATCCATTCACTCAGCTTTTCATGATACATGTATTTATCCGTCCGTCAGTTGCCTTGTCTCGTCTCTTTTCTCATATATCTTTCAGTGTTGAAGAGACAAATAGACGTGTTGACTGGGTTCGCTTGACTTACTTCATATAACGCAATATTAAGGTTTCTGTAATTTCCTCCCTCCACCTCTTGCGTGGGCGGCCTCTTGCTCCGTTTCCTACAATTCTTAGCGTGAATATTTTCTACGGTAAACTGTCTGGTGGTAGCCATGTAACCTAGGTAACTATTTGTTTCCTGACGTAGTGCAGTACTGGTTTTGCTCCACTCCTTTCCTTGATGGTGTTTTTTTTTTATCTTGCCTATTCTTGCTACATTTAATTCAGTCAGTCATTTGCATATGCCTTGAGGAACTTTGTCTCCTTAACAGATCTCCTGTAGGCCTCTCGGTTGTAAGCAAGATGCCCTGCTGCTGATGCATCCATTTTCAGATTATCAACGATGTCTTACAGTCATTTTCGCCTTGGTCTTCCTCTCTTTCTTTTTCCCATTATCTACCCTTCCAAGACGATCTTCTCTAAATTATCATAGCGTTTAATATGTCCAAAATATTTAAGTTTGCTCTGTTTATTTATCTTTATTACCCAGCATTCTTCTATATTAAGTTCTTGTAGTATGGATGTATTTGTTCTTTTCTGTGTCCATGATATTTGAAGAACTTTCCTGTAGCATTTACATTCAAAGGCATTTATGTGTTTCTCAGCTGTTTTGTTAAGTGTTCATGTCTCACAGGCATATGTTGCGATGGGAAAGGTGCATGCCCTTAAAAATCTTATTTTTGTAGTTCCGTCTGTTCCTCTTCACAGATTCTTTAGTTATTTTACTTTCTGAAGAGCGATGGATGTCCTCCTTTTAATGTCCCTCATTTTATCGCCATTATTAGTTAGTAATGATCCAAGATATTCAAAACTCTCCACTTCTTCCAATTTTTCCTCATTGACATATATTTCAGCTGCCTTATTTGTTCTGTCAGCTGTCATCAACTTAGTTTTCTTCGCATTAAGACAGGTTTTGCTCTTCACTATTCTTATGGTCTGATATAATTAGTTTTTCCATTCCTTTTTGTGTTGTGGACAGTAATACTGTGTCATCAGCATATCTAATCTCTGGTATTTCATAACTTCCAATTGTTATGGCATCGCAATCTTCTTTGTCTACATCTTCTCTAACATTCCTCAATATATTTTCAGTATACAAGTTAAATAAGTAAGGCGACAACATGCCTATATGAGAATAATTTAATTATTCTCCTTAAATATCTTATTTCTGTTGTGATGATTCTCCTTTTGTTTTAGGCTGCTAGTGTCAATGTTTGACATTGCTAGCACAGAGTTTAGGGGGAAATTGTTTTGAGAAGTGCTTTTTTTGTTTCAGTTATGATGTATTTGTTTTTCAGCAAAGGTATCATTTGTCCAATGGCCTGATTTGTCTTTCTGCAACTGTTAAGAATTTCGGCATCGATTTTCTCCGAGGATGATACTGTACTACACATGTCTTTGAAAAGCTTCACTTATTTCAAAGCTGATTGTTCAGTAAGATCTTTGTTTGGATTTCCTCTCTGGCAGTGGTCATGATTTCCGTTTTCTCTTTTTTTTTCATCACTGATTTTCGTGTTGTGGTTTTTACATGTCCTTGCTAAGCTATTCATGTTCCGCTGTAGGTCTTTCTCTGATGTGGCTGAGTGCTTGGTCGTTAACACAATGGAGTTCATTACTGATCCACCTACTAGGCACGTTTACTAAAGGGTATTGTGAATTTATGGACTTTATTTCTTGAATTGGATTGTCGGGCAATTTTGTGGTGGAATTTTTACTAAGTATGTTAACTTATTTGCAGATGTTGTCAACTTATGTTATGAAAGGTAAAGGAGTACACAGCACTGCCTCACTCATATTTTATGACGAATGGTACGTAGTGCCCCACATTTATTCTAATTGTACACTGACTGTTTTCATATACTCATTAACTCCATAAAGTTTAAGATTTCCCACAGTTTCGATCTACAAAGTCCGACAATTAAGTAATGAGACTAATTACAATAAAAAAAATAACAACAATAGTTGAAGATATAACCTGTATTTTATTCAAAGTAACCTCCTTGTGCATTGATACAGCAAGTGGCCCGATCTAGCAAACACTAGAACGACCTCTGCAGTTCTTCTGTTGGTAAGGCCCTTAAACTCGATATTACGGCTCTTTGGATGTCATCAGTATCGTCAAAGAAGCGTCCATTCAATGGTAATTTTTATTTTGGGAAAAGAAAATAACCGCAGGGAGACAAATCTGGAGAATAAGGTGGATGGTTGAGAACACACACTTGTTTTTTGAGCCTAAAAATCCTGTACAACTACCTCCCGGTGAGCCGGTGCATTATCATGAAGAAGAAAAAAAACTGCCAGGTGTTGAATACTCGAGTCGGTCTCGGAGAATCCCTTTCAACAAGCGTTTCAAAATACTTAAATAAACTTTGGCAGTGACAGTCTCTCCCTCTGGAATAAATTCTTTGTGAATAACTCCTTTGCTGTCGTAGAAGCACACCAACATCGTCTTTACTTTCGACTTCTGAAGACGAAATTTTTTGTCTTTTGATGGTGATGATGACTTCAACTGAGCACTTTGGCGTTTAGTTGTGGGATCATAGCAGAAAATCCATGTTTCATCATCTGCGACAATCAAATTTAAGAAATGTTTATTTCTGCGACACGTTTTGATGATGTCTTTTGCCTATACGCTGATGTTTTTGGTCATCAGACAACGCGTGTGGTACAAACCGGCAAGCAACTTTTTTCTTGTCCAAATCTTCCACTAAAACTTACGAATGGTCTCTCGGTTAACACCAAATTCATCTACCATTATCCTCACAGTTAAACAACGATCCTCTTGTATCCTTTCTCTGACTTTTGCAATGATTACGAACAGAAATTGGGCGTCCATATCTAGTTGCATTTGTAATAGTTTTCACACCACTTTTGAATCGTGAATACCACCTGAATATCTGTGCACGAAATAAACAATTATCCCCATAAACTTGTCACATCAATTCAGCTGTCTAAATGGCACTTTTTCCGAGTTTTAAACAGAATTTAATGTTAGCTTTTTGCTCCATGCTGACTACGTAACAATACACCTCTAACTGGGTCAACAAAATGGCGGTTTGTTTGTCGTCTGCTTATCGTTCGGCGATGAAAAGTTGCCAGATCATAGATGAATGTTGCCTCTTTGGATTCCATGCTTTGCTTCATAGATGGCATTTTTGTCTTGGCCATAATAAAATCAGTCTCATTACTTAATTGTTGGACCTTGTATGTACTCTGTTGAATTTTGTTTTTCATCTGCATAGGCTATGTGCAGTATATGATTGTGTTTAACTGATTTTTCTGTTAGATGTCTTGGGGAGAAGTTAGCGCCTGTACAGCTTCTGTTTTTCATTTCTAAACCTCATCTGAGTTTCTTTTAACTGTGGTTCAATCATTGGCCGCAGTCTTTTCTATAAAATCTTGTGGAATATTTTTTTAAGTACGAGATAGTGACTTGTCTCTATACTGACTGCAGTCCATTTTACTGCAATTTTTTTTTTTTTGATTCTTTCCTACTGGGTTTCTCCAGTCCTGTGGTGTTCCCGCCCCCCCCCCCCCCCCCCCCCATATGTGAAGGCAAGATATCTAATTTATTTCGTACATTTGACTAACTCGTATTCAATGAAATCTTACAGCTTTGTTCAATGAGGGTCTTTCTGGTGGCTTCTCTGATTTCAGCTAGTGATATGTCTTGTTCGGGTTCTATAGGGCCGACTGTGTTGTTATTATGGTGTTGACAGGTCTCAGATGATACACTGAGTAGTTCGTCAAAGTATTGTCCTCTTCACTACATATATACTACATCTATCTCTTTAGTGCAAGCTCTGGTTCGCATTTTGGATCACCATTAACATCATTCACAATCTCTGTCGGGTCGTGGTGAAGTGCTTTCTTTCTCACTGCATTGATCTTTTTATGGAAGATTTTCGTAGCATCATTGTTTTCATTTTTTAATGCTTCGCCGTATTGCTGCCATGATTTTATCTTTGCCCTTTTTTATTACTCTCCATCAGTTTGTTTATCCAATTTGTATATCTATATTTTTATACACCCACTTATCCTTCAATCTCTCTATTTTCTCGCCCATCTTTCTGTTCGCCAGCCTGTATCTAGATAATCTGCAAACATATTCTGTAATAAATGTTTTGCCTTCTATCTTTATTTCTATATACCTTCTAGTCTTAGTCTATCTAACATCAAAATATGCCCAAAAATTTGTTAAAACTCAACGTTCACCTGCAGAACCCGGACCTGTCCTATTACGTGCTTAAATCCAATATCTTATAGACTATTAAAGCTAATGGCACTGTAAGCGTATTTGCATTCGCCTGCACCTAGCTAGCTGCAGTTTTGAATGGGCCGTTTTGCTGTAACCAAGCACTCACTTACCATTATAGGTTTGACAGAGAACAAAGGACAGCAGCGTGTTGTAGCACGAGCAAGCAGTTAGTGCCAACACAAAGCGCGCTTGTTTTATATGTATCTGACCACCCGCGCCGCAGCCACAACAAAAACCGCTCCAGTTTGGGGAGTCTTGGTTTTTACATTTTTATATTACGTTTTTCTTTCCTATCTCTGCAGTCTGTTGCCTCTTTCTTTCCTCTTTTCCCTCTCTTTCTCTGTGTGTGATTGTGAAAGAGAGAAAGAGAGTGGAATGAAAGATGAGTAATGAAGGGCAGAATATCAAACATGCCCAATTTTTCATCCTTAGAAAATAAAGATCTCTCTCTCTCTCTCTCTCTCTCTCTCTCTCTCTCTTCCCTATGTTCTTTTTTATCGCGTAGTTTTCTTGTGTATACCTAGGCTTCTTAACTGATTTCAGCTTTCAGACTTTTTACTGACGTCAGTAAATAAGCGCCGATGATCGTAATTCAACTGGACAGGAAGAAAGAAACGTTATTGTGCTATACTGGATGCCTGTAGAGACGGTGTTGTAACGACAACCAACATTATATGAGCAGCTCAACAAGTTGTTCACTTCAGAAGGAGACTGCAATATACAGCAGATCGCAGTTCTCCTAATGTCTTGCAGCGATATGCAAGAGACAGAAGATTCTTAAATGTGAGTTAGAATGGAAAAAAGTGCTGTTTATCTATATACGAACTTTAGTTCTGGTGAAGGAAAATGATTATCAGAAAACTGGAAGATTAAAAATAAAGCAGAGAAGTGATTGCGACGAAAATATTTTTTTTTCTTCCTAGTGACACAAATACCGCCACGCGCCGGTAAGTTTACATCTTCAACAAGTCTGCCAGATATGCTCTCTCTCTCTCTCTTTCTCTCTCTCTCTCTCTCTCTCTCTCTCTCAAATCATAATGCCTATCTTGACTATTTTACAAAATAATAATAACAACTTTCACACTGAAATACATAGATTGTGCAGCAGACAAGTTAGGGCTGGAGTCACATACATAAACATACACTATAGTCCGTCTAAATGACACATCCAGCGAACCTATTTAATGCTTGCCTAAAGCAGAAAAAAAAATAGTGCCAAAGGACGCTTTAGCCTTGAGGTGCAGACAGAGTTGTATTGCTGAGAATGCAGATTCCAGTGTCTTGTTTATTTCTCTGAAGATCTGGTGCCATCAAGATCGACGGACGAGGCTTTTACCTCAGTGCAGATGAAGCAGTCGGTGGTGTACTGGTACAAAACTATTCGTCTTGAAGCCTGTTTTCTGTTGCCTGCTAATGACTACTAGCATTTATTGATAGCAAAGTGAAAAGTCTGCGTGAGGCCATGTCTGTTGAAGAAAACATTTATTTTCTGAATTAGAGACGGACTCAATAACCTGAGAATATCTGTGGGGCTGAGACAAATAAAAATGTTAATATTTCTGCTAACGTACGTATCCATCCAATCATTAGTTCGTTTGACTGCGTACGCTTATTCGCATAAGTAATTTTTTCCCATTCGGTCTCCCATCAATCCATACAGTTATCCATGGGTTACTCTATTCTTCCTCCCTTTCTCCTTCCACCCACTGAAATCATTGTCAGAATTCATATGAATCAGTTTATAATAAAGACAAGTTGACATGGCTACATTTAAAAAAAATGATTCGTTTCTGTTGTGTTCTTTACTGTTTAATCTATTTTAATATTTGCAATAATGATAGCAGGCAGCGTCAATGACACCATTAAACATGCCAACACATAAATAAGCAAAGAGCTTTGTCCCCTATAAACAGGAAAACATAGGATAAAACAGGATTTGATATAGGTTCCATGGGAAGAATTATAAAATGGCTTTAAAAAACTAAAACAAGGACTGAAATCTGAGAATTTTCGATGATAAAATGGAATCCATGGAAACTGTAGCGGATGAGTCCTAACGAAATGGGATGTAGAAGAATGGCATACATGATGATAAAAGGAGAGGATCGTGAGGGAAATGAGAAAGTGTACGGTTTGGTTTATTTGTGGCAAGGAGGAAATACTAAACAGTTCGCTGAAGACATCAAAGAAAACAGAAGTCTTTTTCATTCATTTGCATGTCCCTTGTGGAACTCTGCCTCCCTAACAGCACTCCTGTAGCAAGATGGCCCGCTGCTGATGCATCCATTTGCCGATCATCAACGATGTCTTGCAGCCATCTTCGCCTTGGTCTTCCTCTCTTTCTTTTTCCCATTATCCACCCTTCCAAGACGGTCTTCTCTAGATTATCATGACGTTTAACGTGTCCAAAATATTTAAGTTCTCTTTGTTTAATCTTCTTTACTAGCCAGCCTTCTTCTATATTAAGTTCCTGTAGTATAGATATATTTCTTCTCTTTTTGTGTCAACGATATTTGGAGAACTCTTCTGTAGCATTTACATTCAAAGGCATTTATGTGTTTCTTAGCTGTTTTGTTAAGTGTCCAAGTCTCACAGGCGTATGTTGCGATGGGAAAGATGCATGCCCTTAAAAATCTTATTTTTTGTAGTTCCGTCTGTTCCTCTTCACAGATTCTTTAGTTATTTTACTTTCTGAAGAGCGATAGATGTCCTCCTTTTAATTTCCCTCATTGTATCTCCATTATTTGTTAGCAGTGATCCAAGATATTCAAAACTCTCCACTTCTTCCAATTTTTCCTCATTGATAAATATATCTTCTGCCTTGTTTGTTTTATCAGTTGTCATCAATTTAGTTTTCTTCGCATTAAGATGGAGGTTTTGCTCTTCACTATTCTTACGGACTGACATAATTAGTTTTTCCATTCCTTTTTGTGTTGTGGACAGTAATACTGTGTCATCAGCATATATAATCTCTGGTATTTCATAACCTACAATTGTTATGGCATCGCAATATTCTTTGTCTACATCTTCTAAACACTGATCATATACAAGTTAAATAAGTAAGGCGACAATATGACTCCTGACGGACCCCTTTTTTATGTCAAACCAAGTTGTTGTTTCACCATTTATTCTTACTGCTGCCTGTTGGTCTAGATACATCAGTGATATTAACTGTATCACACGTGTTGGAAATCCCATTTTTTCTATTATTTCCCAAAGTTTCTGGTGATGTACACAATTAAATGCCTTTGAGTAGTATATAAAGGCTTTTTTATCATTATCTTCATGTCTGCTATTAATAACTCATGGTCCGTGTCACAATCAGCACCTGGTAAAGTTTTTGCTGATGTTATACTTGATCTCCACCTTCTTTGCATTAAAATGTAATTTATTTGATTCTTGGTTTTCCCATCAGGTGATGTCCATGTGTAAAGTCTTCTTGGATGTTGTTTAAAAAGTGTGTTAGCAATCATTAGCTCATTTTCCATGCAAAAAGCCATTAAACTGTCACCTGCCTCATTTTTATGTCCTATGCTAAATTTCCCTACAACATGTCCTTCATCTTCTGTTCTTTCTGTACCAATCTTAGTATTAAAATCCCCATTACTAATACAATATCATTTTTCTGTACCTGGTGTATCGTCGTTTGCAGTGTGTTATAAAAATCTTCTACTTCCTCTTCTTCTGCTGCTGATGTAGGTGCATATATCTGGATGATTGTTATATTTCTAGGAGTGCCCTTAAGTCTGATTGTGAGGATTCTATCACTTAGTGGATTGTAACCTAGTAATGCTTTTGATGTTGGTTTGTCCAAGTAAAAAGCCACTCCATTCTTTCCTCCTAATTCTCCACCAGAGTATATAAAGATATTATCATTCTCGCTCTTGAAGTGTCCTGATCCTTTCCATCGATGTTCACAGATTCCCAAGATGTGTATCCTCGTTCTTTTCATCTCATTACTTATTATTTGACAGTTCCTCTCATACATACTTCTTACATTTCATGTTCCTACTCTTATTTTTCTCTTTAGTTTGATGCAGGAGTTTTCCTTAGTAATACCGCCAGGGTTCTGTCCGTCATCACAATTACTAGTACTGACCTCTGTCTCACACTCTTCCCCAGTGTTAAAATTAGATCTGTCTGCCCTGGGGGGCCTCACCACCAGATCTTTTCCTATCTGACTTTCCATGATTGCTGCTTGGGTTTCTTGGTATATTTTCAGAAGATAGTTTATCATTGCTTTCCTTCCGGGCAGTGACTGTACTAGTCAGTGATCGTAGCCATTGTCTCTACATTGAGATCATCTGCCTACCACCATAGAATGGTGACCATAACCAACATTATCTGTCAGCTGATCTCCCATTCCATCCACCACCTGCTCCTATGGCTTCACGTCACCCTGATCGGGGGGGGGGGGGGGGAGGGGGGCTATACGGTTACTCCACCTTGTCCAAGGTTGTCCCGTAGACTGACGGAGGTAAGGAGTCGCCTTACCTCTCCTTTGATAGGGGATACCCCATACTCCGCTAGCCTAATGGTAGACAGAAGTCTACATGTGCTGATATGAGCGATTATAACACTTGGGACAGCACATGATGATGATAGAAAAAAAAACTACACTGATCATAAACTGCTTTTGTAATTATGAACGCAAGAGAAAAGCATAATATTTACTGTCTTACATTTATTAGCCTGATTTCACAAGTATTAAAAATGAGAGAGAGAGAGAGAGAGAGAGAGAGAGAGAGAGAGAGAGAGAGAGAGAGAGATTATACTTAGATGCTTCAGACTGCTGGAAAATGAAACAAAAAATGAGGTAGGAGATGAGACAGCGATAATAATAATAATACATAAAAAACAGCAGAGATATTGTTCAAATATTACAGCTTGGTAAACACGTAAGAGAATGTACGTGTATGAATGATATAAGCTCTTCTTTGATTAGCACAGCTTGTGCGTAACGTAACTACTGAATGGGGAGATACGGCAACTGGTGCGCATTGATGTAACTGTTCCTTTAGGAAATAAGAGTACAGAAAATGATTATAAGAGCAACCTTTATATTTTGAAATGTGAATGAAATCTTGTTTCTGATTTCTTCACACTGACGCGCTTAACAGCTGAAGATGGACGCCTGTTGACTATAAGGATTCTATTGTGTATTATGTGAAAGATGCTTTGCATCTGACATGTACTGTATATGATATTGCGGTGTTAAGTGCACTGTGCTGAACATTGCTGCATGTCCTTCAAAGGAAGATAGAAAAGGCAATGCTTTAATTACTTTAGTAATGATGCAAATCAATGTTAATAGTGCAGAATCCAGTGATGGCAGGAGCTTCTGTTTTCCTTTATTCAAATACTTGAAGAAATATCAAACGTGCCAGCCTCTATAATTACAAGAAAAACCATACGGAAGACCTACAAGAGATTACAAATACCACCACATGATGACAATTACCTGTTAAAAGAAATGGATAAGTCATAATTCTCCATCACAGACAGGGCACAGCTGACTGAACTATGAAACACGGAGACTAGCCTACTGGCTCAATGAAACGGCCCAATATATATATATATATATATACACTCACACACAGAAGACTTGATGAAACTATAAATCTGGATCGCTGTTGTCCACACATAACTGGCACTTCTTCGTGTGTTCTAACGACAGACCTTCAGCTTTTTCATCATCAAATTGAGGTCTTCTTGACAAATCCATTTGTGTTATGTGCCTATTCTGGACACTCGTGGAATTTTACCTTCAGGAGTCTGGGCTCCTGTCTCATTTCCACATAATGCTTGTGACAAATAGTTCTCAAGAAGGTGTGACCATAATCTTCTTCACTGCGGCTCAATAAGCGTAATATGGAGACAACGAGGCCAAGGGTTAAGTATCCCTATTTCCTATTTGTATAATGTTCTGTTGTTGGAAGTATTGGTATACTGACTGGTGCTTGTATCGACAAGTATAATCTGTCGAGAAGAATGATCTGAAAATATCTTTATGCAAGTTTGCATGAACAAAGGGGAGAATTGCCGACCTTAAACTCAGTATACATGTGGTTTCGGAGTCGGGACGTGAGGCCCTTTCTTCAGTGAGATAACAGGATACCAGCTTAGGAAGCTAATACATGGAATCTTGCCATTAATGATGTGTCTCCTACAACCTGTACCCAGGCAATCAAATCTGCTTTGTAGACGAGAGCAGGGGGATTGTTTACAGTTCCCCAGTCAGTGTAATACAAATTCCTGGAGTTTAACATGCAGACAAGGTAAAACACCCGGGACAAATTATCAGCTCTGACATGACCCGTTATATTCACACCAGGTCATGGGGTTAGTGCGTGCGATCAACTTTTTCTCAGGATGTTATGACTCTCGGAATTTTGTTGTGCTTTTCGCCAAACCTTCCCTTTTATATTTTTTCCAGCCTTCATGTTTGGCATCTCTGCTCTGTGATGATGATGATGATGATGATGATGATGATGATGACGACGACAACGACATCCTGCTATTATAGCCTTTCTCGAACGAGATTCAGTGTCAGTCTTCTCAGTAAACCACGTTTACTACATCGTAAACTACATCGAGGACCAGATCCTTGTGCCACCAGGACTGCACAGAAGTACAACGATGACATAATATAGGATCTTGGTTGTTTAAGGCCTGCTTCTGCCCATCCTCTTCCCTGTTGTTTTCGGCTTTCAGGAAGGTTAATTTACATTCATCCATAGCGCTTTCATGTGACATGATAATCCATTTCTCAAGTGCCTTGATCCAGTGTTTTTCACCCTGTCGCAGGATACACATATTTCAGGTGACATTATGTTGATTCACTCTCACAGCTTCCATATTCTTGTTTTCTTTCTTCAGCTGCCAACATAAAATATGATATCAACCTTGACTTGTGAGTTCTTATCCTGGAGATATTATACAGCACATTTTCTATTTTTTAAAATCTCTTTTAATTAACTAAAAATGAAAAGAATTGTTTTTTCCGAGTACAGTATATCGAACCTAGATTGAAACTGTACTGTTCTGTTGTTGGATGTATTGGTATACTGACTGCTGCTTTTATCGATGAGATTATCAAGAAGTAACCGAACAAATTTATAAAGCAAAACAATACCTACATTTTCTGGCCAAGATAAGATACACGTACCATGTAGCGGTTCTATTACCGTAGTTGAAGATGCAGTACTTAAGCTGAACGAGACAACAACCGACGACGCACATGTGTCTGCGTACGTCAGAGTTGACGAACCAGAGCTGAGAAGACTGGTCTGCCTTCCTATGGTGCTCCTAGAAACAGACAGTCCGGTCAAGTGAACAGAGATAGCAATGACATGACGAGCCCAGTCCTAAAAATACACCGAGCGCCGAAAAAGTCAGATGTGTCGGGCTCCAAGGTGATGACGGCAAAACGCAACCAACGCCCTTCTGGCGGCTAAAGTAGTAGTAGTAGTAGCAGCAGCAGCAGCAGCAGTGACAAGAGCACTGCTCTGCAGTGACTTAAATCAGTTTCTTCTATTTTTTTTTCTTTCTTCACGCGGCAACATTAAAGAATGTCTGAAAGTCTGTCATAAACATAAACACTAGAGCCAGGAAAGTAGATCTAGCCTAGAGTAAAGGTAATCCCGTCATGCCTTAGAGGCACATAGGGATATGGGCACTAACATCATATCCCTATGTGCCTCTAAGGCAAGACAGGGTTACCTTTACTCTAGGCTAGATTTACTTTCCTGGCTCTAGTGTTTATGTCTATCTCAGAGCTGTTTTATTAGGAAAGCCTGGTCATCAGTGCTGGGACAAATATGTTCTCCACAGTCAAGGAGTCTGCTGAGGGGAATCACAGTCAAGGAGCCTGCTGAGAGGAACCACAGTCTAGGAGCCTGCTGAGAGGAACCACAGTCAAGGAGCCTGATGAGGGGAACCACAGTCAAGGAGTCTGCTGAGGGGAATCACAGTCAAGGAGTCTGCTGAGGGGAATCACAGTCAAGGAGCCTGCTGAGGGGAATCACAGTCAAGGAGTCTGCTGAGGGGAATCACAGTCAAGGAGCCTGCTGATAGGAATCACAGTCAAGGAGTCTGCTGAGGGGAATCACAGTCAAGGAGTCTGCTGAGGGGAATCACAGTCAAGGAGTCTGCTGAGGGGAATCACAGTCAAGGAGCCTGCTGAGGGGAATCACAGTCAAGAAGCCTGCTGAGGGGAATCACAGTCAAGGAGCCTGCTGAGGGGAATCACAGTCAAGGAGCCTGCTGAGAGGAACCACAGTCAAGGAGTCTGCTGAGGGGAATCACAGTCAAGGAGCCTGCTGAGGGGAATCACAGTCAAGGAGTCTGCTGAGGGGAATCACAGTCAAGGAGTCTGCTGAGGGGA
Source organism: Achatina immaculata (assembly GCA_009760885.1). Classification (NCBI taxonomy): domain Eukaryota; kingdom Metazoa; phylum Mollusca; class Gastropoda; order Stylommatophora; family Achatinidae; genus Lissachatina; species Lissachatina immaculata. The sequence continues at coordinate 32,482,797 of CM019716.1, read as the reverse complement.
ATCACAGTCAAGGAGTCTGCTGAGGGGAATCACAGTCAAGGAGCCTGCTGAGAGGAACCACAGTCAAGGAGTCTGCTGAGGGGAATCACAGTCAAGGAGCCTGCTGAGGGGAATCACAGTCAAGGAGTCTGCTGAGGGGAATCACAGTCAAGGAGTCTGCTGAGGGGAATCACAGTCAAGGAGTCTGCTGAGGGGAATCACAGTCAAGAAGCCTGCTGAGGGGAATCACAGTCAAGGAGCCTGCTGAGGGGAATCACAGTCAAGGAGCCTGCTGAGGGGAATCACAGTCAAGGAGCCTGCTGAGGGGAATCACAGTCAAGGAGCCTGCTGAGAGGAACCACAGTCAAGGAGTCTGCTGAGGGGAATCACAGTCAAGGAGCCTGCTGAGAGGAATCACAGTCAAGGAGTCTGCTGAGGGGAATCACAGTCAAGGAGTCTGCTGAGGGGAATCACAGTCAAGGAGTCTGCTGAGGGGAATCACAGTCAAGGAGTCTGCTGAGGGGAATCACAGTCAAGAAGCCTGCTGAGGGGAACCACAGTCAAGGAGTCTGCTGAGAGGAATCACAGTCAAGAAGCCTGCTGAGGGGAATCACAGTCAAGGAGTCTGCTGAGGGGAATCACAGTCAAGAAGTCTGCTGAGGGGAATCACAGTCAAGGAGTCTGCTGAGAGGAATCACAGTCAAGAAGTCTGCTGAGGGGAATCACAGTCAAGGAGTCTGCTGAGAGGAACCACAGTCAAGAAGCCTGCTGAGGGGAATCACAGTCAAGGAGCCTGCTGAGGGGAATCACAGTCAAGGAGTCTGCTGAGGGGAATCACAGTCAAGGAGCCTGCTGAGGGGAATCACAGTCAAGGAGCCTGCTGAGGGGAATCACAGTCAAGAAGCCTGCTGAGGGGAATTGCAGTCTAGGAGTCTGCTGAGAGGAATTACAGTCTAGGAGTCTGCTGAGGGGAATTACAGTCAAGGAGTCTGCTGAGGGGAATTACAGTCTAGGAGTCTGCTGAGGGGAATTACAGTATAGGAGTCTGCTGAGAGGAATTACAGTCTAGGAGTCTGCTGAGAGGAATTACAGTCTAGGAGTCTGCTGAGAGGAATTACAGTCTAGGAGTCTGCTGAGAGGAATTACAGTCTAGGAGTCTGCTGAGAGGAATTACAGTCTAGGAGTCTGCTGAGAGGAATTACAGTCTAGGAGTCTGCTGAGAGGAATTACAGTCTAGGAGTCTGCTGAGGGGAATTACAGTCTAGGAGTCTGCTGAGAGGAATTACAGTCAAGGAGTCTGCTGAGGGGAATTACAGTCTAGGAGTCTGCTGAGGGGAATTACAGTCTAGGAGTCTGCTGAGGGGAATGTCTGTTAAGTCTAGTCTGGGATAAAGAAATGCTGTACAACACTCCTTCATCTGCCATCATGACCTTTTCCACGATCTCCATTTTAAAAAATCAGTGACAAAAAAAAACAAACCTACAGCTCATTGATATTATAAAGAACGTCTCCAATTTTCTAAGCGCTTTTCTTTAATCATTTATTTTCTCTACACGTTACAAATGACGTGTTAGGGGTCGATCAGGACAGTGGAAACTGCTATAATAAACTGTGCTCTTTATCACAGTAAACACAAGATCTGACCCGTTGGAGACAAACACTGCACATAAGATCGTTAATTTTAAGACACGAACTGCCTAGAATATACAGCAGATTAAAAAAAAAACAGAAAATGAAATATGATGTAAAGAAGAAGAAACACATTTTTACGAAACTCTGGGATAAGAGATAAATCTGAAGAACAAATGACTGGAGAATTGCCCCAGTCAACAGGCTACACATTTACTAGATAATCTGAACTGACAGCCAGCGGTACGATGAAAGTTTCAGGACATTATGGAAGAGGTGAGAAGAAAAGAGTTTGAAACGTTGAGAATGTACGGTATAAGAGTGACTTTCATTTTTTTTTCCTAACGACACGAATTGATCCCCCCCCCCCCAACCAAATACTTCACCAGGGCCTCAGTGAGGAAATTTGTAAGGTAGTGCAAAATTATCCCCCCCCCCCCAACCCATCCCATACACCTCTTTTACATTACTGATTAGCCATTCTGTTTTCATCTATTATGGCCTTAGTAAAAAGAAGTCATTGGTAAGACCCTTAGAACAGGGAAGTCCTTACAGGTCCCGGAGGCATGCATGGGCTCCATCTCCCTCTCATTTGGTCTGACCTTAGTTGCAGTCATAACTGAAATAAGACACTGCGAAGATTTGAAGCGCAGAACCAAGACCTTCCATTGTTTATTACCACAATACAGTTATTGATAGTTGTCTTAGTCCCACACTTATATTCGTGAAAGATGGATCGTCGCCTAGGGCGACCCACGTTATGAGTCGACAAACTTCAAGAATGTGTTACCTTTCATATGAGGCGCTAAAAAACGATGGCATATAATTAACAAAAGTCTTTGCAACAGGAAAAAGTTTTTCCTAGGGGGCACAAGAATGTTATATTCAGCTCGGGGCTCTAGACCTGGCCGCGTAGCTTATGCCAAGTGAACAATGAAAACAAGGCAGGAGAAAATGACGGAGAAACGACTTCAACGCCAGTGTTTGATACACTAGCCCTAGGGCCGAGATATTCTACAGGCGTAACAGACCATAACTGAACAATGGTAAGAGGAACGTAATGAGACTAGCAGGGGTTAACGCCTTCTCTCAAACTGTCCCCGTAGAAGGGAAATCCCACAACCAAACGTGGCTGAGTCATTGAAGTTCTAGTCTAGTGAACTAACCTTGTAATCTACTTTGACAAGCAAGGATCGCGTATCAGAGGACACGTCGGGGAGTTTGGACTTGAAACCGCAGTAACGTATCGTGGGTGATATCAAAGTTACTAAAACATTGCACTATCTTCCAGACCAACTACGCTTTATCAAGAATGTGAACATATCTAATGAGACCAAAAACCATACATAAAATAAATCAAAACCACGCATTACTTCGCGGTATACAAAGAAGCAGTAATCAAACTCGTGGAGATGTAGAATCTCAATATTTTATGTCATGAGTAACGAGCCAAAAACATTTGTGTGTGTATGTGTATATATATATATGTATGTATATATGTATATATATATATATATATATATATATATATATATATATATATATATATATATAGTGTTTCTAAAATTTTCATCACAAAAACGTCTATCTGTATTCTTCTTAAATTTCATTTCTGTTGTGATGATTTTTTTTCTTTTCTTTGTGGCTGTCCATGTTTCGTCCCAGTTCATTACAATATATTCCAGAAGAAGGATCACATTCTGCAATTTTTCTGAAGCTTTTACATTTACGACAACCCCAATAATAATTTATCGGATGTTTCTCAACATTTCATACCAAAATACCAAAAAATAATACAGTACTTCATATGATTCGCCATGGTGTTCTATGGCGTTTCAAAGACTTTTAACATTAGAATAACCTTTAATTATTTAAATTCTTTTCGGTGTAACTCATAGATAAATATATCACATTTGAATTTTTTTATTTTTCAGCCTTATGACATTTATAATATAATTAATGATAAAACTCCAAAGACATATTAGAGAATCATGTTTATATTTTCCACGTGCTTTTAACGATTTGCTCCGAGATTATTTTCATATTCCCCCCCCCCCCCTCGTTCTCTCCACAATAAACTGTGCATCTGCCTACAACAAACAAAAACAAAGAAAGACGCTCTAGGTCTATTTCATCTGTCTTTGCATCCTGCAAGTAACAGTCTGGATTTCAGTTAACTCTTTCACTTGTGAATTAATTTTCGTGCTCTGCAGAATACGTTTTCATTGGAAATTTTGGTAGAAAAAAAAACTAGAAGGAAGCTACTTCATAAATTAAAATGATGGGTTGGGTGATAAATGTGCTACTTTTCATTTTACACTTTGCCGAAATGTTGCTCTTAGCATGTCTTTGCAAAGGTGTGAAAGATCTAGAAACCTACCAGTTCTGTTAGGGAGTGAAACAGTTAAAACCACCATTTATCTATTAAACACCTCAAGAAAGGGCAAAGAACAATTGTAAAATAAACACATACAATTCTGTGGTTGTGGAAAAGAAAATGACCCCCTAGACATAATCCTACAAGCAGAAAGATGAAGCGATTGTAATAGAAAAACAACAGAGAAACTAAGAATAGACTTGTAGTCTACCATGACGGAATGAGAGAAAATTAGAAAGAGAGTAGAAAAGACTGCAGCTGACAGGAAGTTTCAGAGCAAAGTGACGGCATATTGTTCCTCCTCCTCCTCCCCTCCCAGGACGGCGACAAGGTTCAGGTGGATAGTGGAAGGAAAAGGGAGCAGCAAGCAGCATCAAAACCAAACGAACGAAAAAACAGTTTTCAGGGACTAAAGGATGTCATCTGCGAGGCCAAAGAGGCTACTGGCTGAAAAAGTTCAGGGACGACCTCTTTAAAGAGGTGTACGATTCCTGACAGTATTTACCATAGCGTTTGAAGAGGCGCCTGTAGTGTAACCGACTTCCAGTAGTGGCTAGGACATTTGCCAGCCAACACACTCAGCTGCCCTGGAAGCAAACTCGGCGTTTAGTTTATGTTTTATTTAAACCATTCTGAAGCTGGGATCTAAACTAAAGATGAGGACTGTCACATCATGGTCTTTTTAGTTATTTTATTCACTCACATGACTTGCACGTCTGGCTAACAAACTGTCAGTATAAAAAGCATTCACTATGACATCTGGACAGGAAAATGAAAATCTAGGCGTAGAAGACAGTGAAGAAAATATTTTGTTATTAAATACGCATTTCAGTTTGTACTTGATAAAAGAACTGTTAACTCACTGAAACGTTTCCCTCATCTCCATGAACAAAAACAGATCCATGGTGCGAAACGTCTGTAAAAATGATTATACTCTCAGAATTATCCATGTTAGCAGATGCGCCACTTGCTATTAGATCTCAGAATGCCAAACTGTAACTTCCGGCATATCAACGTGAATTTCATTTTGACGTGTTGACAGATGTATTTAGAAATTTTCATCCTAACGCCGACAAGTGATGAGAACTGATGAGAAGATGGTGAAACGAAAGAAACAGAACGTTTTTTTTTGTATTTTTTTTTTCTCAAGTTTATTCAATGTTACTCAGGATGTCAGCTCTTTGTGGGTAGTCGAGATAACTTGAACAAAAAAGTAAGATTCCTGCATATATAATAGTGGGAAGTGCAGTATCAGTTTAAGATTTGGGCTTTGATGACGCTGTTATAGGAGTGTAAACTAACGATGGTAATGCAGTACATCCGCACCGCATGCGAGCACCATTTATACTGTATTAAAAGGTCAGCACATCCACATCCAACATTTAAATACTAGAAGGTAAGGTCAACATACACTATCAATTACTAGGCCAATGGTTTAAATTCGTATAGTGGGGGAGGGGGGGGGGTAATGATGACGATATGACGATTATGTACCTTCGTGTTCCCAGGTTTTTATACCCTTATATTCCAGTCCTGCGGTTATCTCGTTCGTAATGTGAATTACAAAGATATCTGCTTATCAAAAAATATAATGTAATCACGGACACAGAAAATGTTACAAATAGTAGCTTCATCATTACATATCAATCGCCAGCAAACCTGAGTTATGCCTGCTGGTCACACTACAGCTCATCGCTGATTGTATTACTCGAAAGCAATTACATATATCGTGTCTATTTACAATTGCTCCCATAACCCATAATGTAGTAGTTGCACAAACGCACTCACTGCATATCTAATAATTTCTCTCCGCTAGGGAGAAGCCACGAAGTGAACTATGTATAAACATATCACTGTGAGAGTACAGGGCAGCAGAATCTCACTGCTACTTACTAAACGTTCCGATATCCGTACGTTGTATGTTAATCACTAACATCGAACGATACATTAGCTGATCGTGCTTATAGAAATCTTAAATATGAGCAAAATCAGTCCTCTTTTAACAAACCTTTTAGACTGAGCCATCAAATTACAATGAATACATTTTCGCCCTTCTCTATCCGCTAGTCCGCTCAACAGGCTATGCTCTGTGATTTCTGATTCGAGTCTGGAGCGAATCTTCAGTATAAACACGTGATAAGTGTCTTACACATCACTTTATAATACATAAATTTTCAATATTGTGATAACGTTATGTTATAAACACCATAAGAAATAACATCTTGTTGGCAGAAATGCAGATGAAGCCACTGACAGCAATTATTGAGGAAAGACGCTGGCGGTGGTTGGGACATGTGCTCCGAATAACCGACAACTCAGTACCAAAAACAGCTCTAAGATGGACAATACAGGGGAACAGAAGTAAGGGTAGACCAAAAGAGACATGGAGAAGAACAACAGAGAGGAAGTTGAGCAATAGAGGGCTCACCTGGGTAAAAGCGGAAAAAAGGCCAAGGACAAGCATTTGTGGAAAACCCTTGCGGAAGCTCCATGTGCCATGGGCACTTAAGGTTTAGAAAGAGAGAGAGAGAGAGAGAGAGAGAGAGAGAGAGAGAGAGAGAGAGAGATATTTATCTTTATTTCAGAAAGGTTAAGAATTGGGCACGCAGGCCCGTCTGACATTCTTCCATTTATTATACATCTTTCACTCTATTGCAGACTTTCTACAAAATGCTGTTCATGTAACAAACATAATTAACATTGAAGCTGAGAGACATAAATTAAATATGACATTTACGTTTCGCTCTTATCCATTCACCCAGTACAGAAGTAACTGCATACATATATAAATGACTAGAGAGAGAGAGGTGTAATAATATACATGTAATACTATAATAATAATGTTAATCTATTTCTTACAAGGTAGTCTTGAAAACAAAACAAAACAAAAACAAAAGATGTAGGTTTTTCTGAGCATGATTTTGCCGACAAGCTGCTCTCGTGGCTGATTCCATCAATGTTGAATTTGCATATTCGATCACAATAACATCAAATGTTTATGTCCAGTCTCCCTTTTTTTTCTTCAAATCTCGCCCACATATCCTTCTAAAATGATGCTGTTCTTACGCCGTCGCTCCCAAAATGAGTCTCTGTTTCTTTAGTTCTTCAAGGATCTCGTAGCTGAAAGATAAATCTTTCACTGATGACTGACAGATATGTGTGTACTTTAGTTGCTTTGGTCTACCTCGTGGCCTCTATCCCGGAAATTCGCCACAAAAGTTTGCTTAGGGATACGACTGCCAATACATCCTTGTTGCACGCCACCACCATCTCAATGCCTTACTTTGTGCTGGAAGTGGACGAATGAAAGTGTTACAGTTTTCCAGTCACTGTAATAAATTATCATTAAACTGCTTTTCAAGTCATGAAGAACTCAATCTTTCTACTGTTTCTCTATGCATCTTGTCAGTGAGGAACACAATACATAATGCTAGAAGGTGACGTGGTCAACGTGATGCCTGATCACATTTCTTCCAGCTGGTTTGACAGTTTTCATGGCGCTTCCGACCAGAATCGAGCCACCAATATTCTCCATGAGAGAAGCCATTTTAACCATTTCGTTATTCAGTTGCTCTTTACTAGATTTGTTCTTACTATTTCATTTCATTGCTTTTCAGTCAGTTTTGTAAAGTGCTTTCGTATAAAATCCCTGGTTTAAAATAAATATATATATAAAAATAAAGAAAGACACCCCTCAATATCTCTCACAAACCGGTAAAAAATCTTACTATGCGATGTTTCTCGCAAAGCAGGAAGGAAAAAAGAAAATGTTAGCGTGACGTAAGATCTGGGATTTAACAACAACAACAAAAAAAGTTCTCAGGTGGATTTTATTTTCTAGCTCAGACTAAGCTAATTACCGATAACATGAGAGCAAACAAACGAAATGTAGAAGCAGCTGATTAAAGGTGATGTGTTGGTAAACAAACTTGCCTTTGTTTGCGAATACGTGTAGGGAACGAGCGAGAACAAATGAAATGGAAAATGAATATTAGGTATATAACATTCTCAACACAGACTGCAGTCGGTATAAGTGTAATACAGAAAAGACTGGGTGATTCAGAAAATGATCAATGACGGCAACATATGAAAACATGGGTAAGAACGTGGCCCTTGCTACTGAAAATTAGGTAAAAAAAATATTTGTAAATAGAGTAAAATTGTTAACATCAAAGGAAGACATTGTTTACCGACTTGACGGAAGATTCGATGATTATCAGAGATGTGAGACAGTCGTGGACAGCTGCGAACTGGAGTAGGTTAGAAAAAATGATATTACCTCTGAGTGGTACAGATTTGATGTAGGACTATAACCTTGCGTAATGGACAGCGATCGGTATGTTCTACCATGGTGTAGAGGAGAACCTTACGATACTGCTGTGCTCACAGAAGCAATGCTCCCTTTATCATATATGATTCCGTATTTTCAAGATCTTTGTGGCCGAAGGTGCTGTACTCGAGCTGAATGCTGAATGAAATACCACACAGCAGACGTGATCTCGTTTTTCCTGCAAGGAGACACCACTGTGCAGTAAACTATTACTACCGCGGACTTGAGATGTCAGTTGCTGGTGGCTGCCACAATGATCTAAGTTTAACGTGGATTCAAAAGTACATCGGCACATCCCTGCAAGGTTTAGCAATAACATAAACCGGAAGCAGACCACAAAACTGATGACGTAAAAGCGATGTATGCTTTGCACAATTTTATGTAAACAGAGCTAAATCGACGAACTTAACTTGTTCTTTTTTCTTCTATATCCAGTGTGTATTGAAGCGTATACTAACTCGTGTACTATTTACGCTGGATAACGGTAGATACCTTGATGGCAAGCGATTAATGTCGCTGCCTGGAGATTTGTTTGCAGAAAAGAAAGGTTATCTAGTAAGAATTGTCTCAACTCGCTTCTCTCCAGCGTTTGCAGAATCTGGGTTAAGATGGCAGTCTGGCATTGACGCAATTGTAGATTTAATGGCAGTGATCTTGGCGCAGGTTTTCAGTCTCACTAAGCAGCGAGTACATTTGAAATTCTTTCACTATCTGAGTTCACAGTCGGAAGAAATTCCCCAACATCCCCCCCCCCCCACCTTCTCTCTCTCTCTCTCTCTCTCTCTCTCTCTCTCTCTGATTACGTTTACATGTTTAAAAAAATTCAGTACTTTCTGGTGCTTACATGCCTACATATCTCGTACAAAAACAGTAACTGTTCTCAGATATACGCTACAATTTATACACTATGAGAACGGTTACCAAGTTTTCTGAACACGTGGCACATAAGGGGAAGAAACTATTAACTCTGTTGTATACTTCTCTGACCCAGTAGTATAAACAAATGGATGTACAATAATACAAAGAACAATTAGTGGACACAGCCAAATTTCCGCGGCAAATTGAGAAGATAATTTGGTAACCGCTTCTTTGAGGAGCTTCATTAAAGTTTTGCATACAATATTCTCAGAACAGTCAATCCAACGCGGTTCCTCACCACAGACCCACAAGAGAGGGGAAAACGACGGGAGTTATGCAGCCTATGCATCGTTCTGTGGTGTGGACGGCTTCCTCTGTTTCAAGTGAGGACCGTAGTGGATGAAAACAGAATGGCCAAATAATAGTGATTGGAACCGAAAATAATTTTGTACCACCTACAAAATTCATCTTAGAGCTCTAAAACTTACTACTACTCAGATGATACCACGTAGTCTTCAAAGAGGTGTTTTCTCCCTTCAGACTGGGGCTTCAAAAAAAGGGGGGGGGGGGGAACTGAAAGGAAAAAACTTACATGTAGTTCGTGGTTTCCCGAAAATTTCTATAGAGGCGCGTGTAAGACATTACCGGAGCAAAGAACTTCTCTGAAAACAAGAGCGGTCTAAAAAAAAAAAACTTAAAAATGCATGGTCTAAAAAAATTCCCCCAAAATATTCTGCAGAAAGCATAAAAAGAACATGCCTGGATATTTTCTGGGACACTGCGCTATCACTGAACGTTTCTTCAAACATGGTTAAAGAACTTCCTCAGAAAAGTGCAATAAGGCAGTTAGAAGAAATTCCTCAGACATTCTTGTTCCCATTAAGTCGAACATGAACAAGCAGAATTGGCCTGAATATCTAATTAACGTCGCATTTGCGGAATCTGAAAATTTAAATACAGCCAAAACCTAATTAACTTCCCTTTTCTCCTCGGCGTGGCTAAACTCGTCCGTCTTGCAGCATTCCAACACTCTCTACTTTCTTGTATTGAGCTAATTCAAAATGTCTCAATTTAAACGCCTGTGATTTTAATCAGACCGACAAAACCGATAAAAAATAAACAGATTTCTTGTCCATAGCTCAATTAGGGGATTCTGAAAGGTAGTTAAACACCTGATGTTCTTCTCTTACACCTGATAGAAGAAACTGCTGACAGAGTAATTTCTAAAATCAGAACCGGTGAATTGATTCTATTCGCACTTAAAATGCCTGGTCTGCATTCTTTCGCACGATGGGTGGGTTGGTGGGTTCAGTGAATTATAAGCCAGTTTTATGACAGGCATTTAAACATCTAGAGATGAGGATTTTAAAATTTTGTTCGCAATAACCCTAACTGTCATGATCATCACTAATAACAGCAGTGTAGCCATTATAATACACAGATGCATGTCATTAGAAACAACAGTAGCAAAGTCATCACCATTCAACGAACGATGACATGGGAAATCTAGAGTTTGCCTGTGACTGATGAGTGTCACAAAGTGCGCCTATTAATACTATAAGAAATGGTGGCGTGATTTCTGAGAACCATGCTCTTTATTACAGTGCCGGGAATTAATTAAGGCCACGGTGCACCACTCTCCATCCGATTTCGCGATTATATTCCAAAATTTTCACCATATCAACTGCCCGGAATATCGCGCTGATACTTACATGGAGATTTAAGAACAACAAAACACGAGAGTAATAATGTAAAACCTTACATTCACCCTAAGAAACAAATAGTCCTCCCAAAAGATCTAATTTCCTCATTTCACACAATGACAACAATGACAAATTTCCAGTCGGTGCACACTGTCACGTGACGTCTGGAAAGTCATAGACTGTACCGTCTGTCACTAGTTAGTCACCAGAAACTGATGTCCGCTTTAGTTCGCCGTTTGGTCCCCACCAGCCTTTGATTTATTACAAATGGAAACGTGATGCTGTCCCGACGTGACTTGGTTTCTAATGAACTTTCATCTTGGTTTGTGGACGGGGACACAAGAAGGTCATCTTTGGATTTATATCAGTGTAATGTAGTTTTAAATGGTAAGTGAAGGAAGCTTACTTTTCATACAGTACTTTAAGAAACTTGCTTCACTACCTTGTGTCAGAAGTAATACCTTTCCTCTTAGTTCACAGAAAATGTAGGAAGATGAGGAAGATGAGTATATAAAAGAAATATTGTAAGAGTCACCAACAATGTCGAGTTACATGTGACTAAAATCTTATTTTCGCCCCAAGTTCTGTTTTCACAAACAAGCTGGTGTATTGATACAGAATAGCCAATCTGAGTAAAGGTGGACATGGTGGTGGAGCTACGTCAGCTACCGGAAATAAAATCCAGCACAGCCAGTTCCTAATACAGTCTGATGCCTGTATTAGGCGTCAACTTTTAAGTTCATAGTTGAACAAATACTGAAACAAATCATTCAAGCAGCACAACAATGAAAACTGAATGTGCTGGTGAATGTATGATAGTAGTTCTATTTCGTTCGCATAATCCAAAATGTCTTCAAGCATGGAGAACACTGTTCATCTAATATTTTCTTGGTAGACTGTTGTTTTGTTCATCACCCAAAGACTGTGATGAATTCTGTACCACTAGGCTGTACCCTTGTCTGACCCCTGATTTTATCTCAAAATTTACATGGATTTGGCCAAAACTGTAGGTTAAATTAACATAAACACTTTTGATTTTTAGCTACACAATGGCAGAGAGAGAGAGAGAGAGAGAGAGAGAAAACTTGCTTGAATCAGCGAGTCCCCTACTTAGGTTCCGCGAAACCATAGGATTCAGCGACGGATCTGCACGGGTTCCACCAAAGATCGTGATTGAATCCTAAGATCCCGCTAGCGTCCACATAAGAAACACTGAGTCTAATTTCTAAACTATGTACCACATCTGATTAACATTTGATACATACGCTATGCCATTATTCCTCTTTTCAACGACATCTACTGGATAAACTAAAAATATTTTTTTGTCTGTCCACATTAGTGATTTTATTAGAAATGATGGTGCCGGGGAAGAGGAAAGGGGCTCCCTGACCGGCACGCGATGGCGGTGGTAGCTGGGAGGATGTGATGGTGGGGGTGGGAGAAAAAGGCATATGAAGCAAAACCAACACAAAACAAAACAAAAAAAAATGAGCGGTGGTAAATATTTTAATGCAGAGGTTGCACGGGGATTAAAAAAAAATTCCAAGAGTCCCGCAGTAAAAAAAAAAAAAAAGCCTGACAGTGTCTGTAATGAACTGAACATGGACAGTGAAAGAACAACAATAACAAACAGGTTCACTGAAGTAACTTCAGGATCCTTACTTTCCGATCGCCAGTTGTAAAAGTGCAATAAGGTTGTCTCTGTAGCACGGCCTTCCGCAGTTAGTGTAAGATAAAAGGGATGGCGACTGCAGTAAAACTGGTTTAAATAAATAAAGTAGACAGAGGTGTATGGTGCAGTTTTACAAAGTTAGCGAGGGAGTGAGTAAGGTGAGAAAAAAAACGAATAGAAAGTATGAGAATGTATAAATGAAAAACATTTCTGTTTCCTACTTGGAGGAAGACACATTCAGATATGTTCTTCGTGTTTTTGTTTCGTTGTGTATGTATCTTCGAATAAGGCTCACGCCGAAATATCGGATGTTGTATGTTTTTGATTTATACATTCTCATAGTTTCTATTCGTTTTTTTCTCACCTTACTCACTCCCTCCCTCACTTTGTAAAACTGCACCATACACCTCTGTCTACATTATTTATTCAGTTAGTGTAAGGGTCCACGAGCTTGGACGTTAAGAATCTTCTCCTGGGACAGTGTTTTGTAGCTCAATGTATCATGATATGGACTAAAAAAATACTTTGAAACATGGAGTGTCTGTTCTATGTATGGCAGTGTCTTCCAGTGTATTCTAGTTCTGAGCTGAAATTCTAATCAGCAGATGCTAGTCATCACTGTGAGGTGATGTGGGTGGCTTCCTTTATCTTGATCAAGACTTTGATATCACATGTCAAGAAAATTTCGTCTAGAGTTTGGAACAGTATTTTGACAAAAACATGCTGCAGGGATATGCATACACAGATATAATCTTGATCAACAACAAGGGATGCACAGAACACAATCTCCGTTTGGGAGAATTCAGACGTTATAGATACCACGTGATAATGAAACCCGATACCTGAGATCTCCCTCTGGTGCTCTAAAACAGACTTCTATGGAGAAGTCAGTGTCAAGATTTCTCACAGAAACAACAAAGTCTGCATTTTTAGAGAGCTGTTCTTGTTGATTTTTCCCGATTCACATCTTTCACGACAACGTAAGTAATGCCCTGTGGCCCTATGGGGAATGAAACGCGGCTTCTGTGTTTACGAAACAACTATACATAACAGGATCTGGGAACGCCAGTCATTGCGTCTTGAGTATTTTTTTAAATTAATAAACAATTGTTATTTTGTTTTGTGCTGAGAATAAATCTAACATGGCATGTATATACACACACACACATTATATATATATATATGTATATGTATGTACATGTCTATATATATATATATATTATATCCTTCCTGTGCCGTTAAACGTCACATATGGCTCGCAAGGTAGTTCGCCAATTTTTCTTGTCTTCGGTGAGTCTTTCAACCTCATCAAAGGATTTTATGCCTATTACTTTGGCCTCTCTTAACAATGTCCTCTTCAGAGTTTCACACGGTCTGCCTCTTTTTATTCGGCCTGTTGTGTTCCATTTGATAGCTTGTTTTGTGATTCTCTGATCGTTTCTTCTCATCACGTGACCAACATATGTCCATCTCCTTTTTGTGATCACCCATGAGACTGGTTGTTGTTCAGTCATCTGTCCTATCTCTGCATTATTCTTTAATTCGTTCCACTTGATGCCGAATATTTTCCTTAGGCATTTGTTTTCAAAAGAGTCTAATTTCTTGTCTATTTCCTTAGTTGTTTTCCAGCTTTCGCATGCATAAATGAGGGGGGATATTACATTTGAACTGAATAGTCTTAACTTGGTTTTTGTGCTTATAACTTTTGAATTCCATATGTTCTCAAGATTCTTGAAGATCGATGCTGCTTTTGCAATTCTGATTCTAACTTCCTTTCTGGTGTTACCATCCTGGTCTATGTAGCTGCCAAGGTATGCAAATTGATTGACTTCTTCAATATCTGTCCCTTCTACGTGTATTTTTCCACTTTAATTAATGGGAATTTTCATTATTTTTGTTTTGTCCTTGTTAATTTCAAGTCCTACTTTTGCTAGCCAGTGAAGACAGGATATCTGTTTTTTCTTGCATGGAATTCACACTGTTACTGATAAGAGTTATGTCAGCAAAATCAATATCTTCTAGTTGGGTCCCATGTACCCAATCAATATCTGTGTTACCTGTGAAGTATTTTTTTCATTATGAAGTCTATTGTAATTCCAAAAAGCAAATGAGACAGTATACATCCTTGTTTCACACCTATTTCAATCTGGAACCATTCACTCATCCCTTCCTCTGTTTTGATTGCACAAATATATCCATTGTAGAAGTCCTTATGATGCTGACAATTTTAGATAGTATTCCATACAGACTTAAAATTCTCCATAATGAATCTCTGTGTATGCTATCAAATGCCTTTTTAAAGTCTATGAAGTTCAGTATTAATGGTTTCTGCTTTTCAATATGTTCTTCAAGTATTATTCTTAGAGTAAAGATCTGGCCGAGACAGCTTCTCCCTTTTCGAAATCCTGCTTGGTCTTCTCTCATTGCGGTATCCACTATATCTTTAAGTCTATGCAAAATGCTTTTGACACAACTGATATTAAGGTTACTCCTCTCCAATTTTTACAGTCACTAAGGTTGCCCTTTTTTTGTTTGTTTGTTGGTATTTTAACAATGATTCCTTTTTTCTATTTAGAAGGGACCTTTTCTTCTTTCCAAATCTTATTAAACATTCTCTGTAGTTGTCTCATGTTGTCACTATTGGTAGCTTTAACATTTGCTAAGGATTGGTCTTTCTTTAGATGTAATAGTACCTGTTAACCTATTTTGTAAGTTATATAAAGTTTTGCTCTCTCCTGTTTATGCTGCTTTCTCTGCCTCTTTTGCCATATTGTCTATGTATTCTCTTTTATCCCTTCTAGCTGAACATTTTACTTTCTTGTCTATTTCTTTGTATGTTGCTTTTGCCATATCTTTTCGAAGATCTGTTTTTACATTCAACATGTCTAATTTGGCTGCTCGTCTTTCATGTATATACTTCCATGTGTTTTCTGATATCCATGCTTTTTTTATTTGTTTTTTTTTTCAGTCCAGCTGCTGTAATTATGGTTGTGCTGTAAGAATTCCATAATTCATCTATACCTATCTCCTCTACCTCACTGGGTGTTTTGGAATGATTGGCAAGTTCCTGATTGAAATTACTGTTAGTATTCTCTTCTTGTAGGCTGTGGCTGTTTATCTTTCTGTGTCTTGATTTCTTGTGTTGGGGTTTCAATTTTAGTTTTATTTTCCCTATGCACAGGTTGTGATCACTGTTAACATCTGCACCCCTATAAGCATTTACATCTATCAGAGATGTTCTGTATTGCTTTCTAATACAAAAATGATCTATCTGGTTTCTAGTTCTATCATCTGGAGATATCCACGTTATTTTATGTATCTCTTTGTGTGGAAATATTGTGCCTCCAATGACCATGCCCTCTGTTAGACATATTTCAATTAATCGTTCTCCGTTCTGATTAACTATATCGATTCCTTCTTTCCGTTACTTTTTCAACGTCGGTGTTATCTTTCCCTACCTTAGCATTGAAGTCCCCCATAGCAATTAGGATGTCGTGTTTAGGGACTTTGTTGATGATTTGTTGTAACTGGTGATAGAAGTCGTCTTTCACCTCATCATTTGCATCGTTCGTGGGTGCATAACATTGTATTATTGTTATTCTTCCGTGTCTTAGGTTGTATTGTGCTCTTATTATACGACTGTTCACTGGTTCCCATTCAACAAGGCTTTTTGCTGCTACATTTGACATAATAATACCTGCCCCATTTCGATGTTTACTGTCGTTTCTGTCTGAATGTATTGTTAACTTACCGTTTTCCACTGATCTTTTACTTGCTTCTGGCCATCGCATTTCGCTGATTCCCAGTACGTCTAGATGGTATCTCTCCATTTCTTTGATGACCTGAGTAGTTGTTGTTGGTACTGCCATCGTTCCTACATTCCAGAATCCAATCTTTGTCACATGTTTGAGGCCGACGAATTAGCATCTCGGTGTTGGCATCCCTGATGCTCGGTTGGTTTCTCCGCGAGTTTCCGTAACGATATCTTTTTTTCCCATCTGAAGTCGCCTCTAGATAGGTCCCAGGATAAAGTTGTTAGCCTTATGCTCAACTCCCGGTACAGGATATGTGACAGATCAAGCGGAATTACACTGATTTCTGCATATCGGCGAGAGCGTTAAAAAACTTCCGCCATCTTGCACATCACACCGGAATATATATATATATATATTACGGACATGCAACAACAAATAAACATACTGGTAAGCTGCTATTACAGCCGCACAGAAAGACGGACATATGCAACTGGAGAAACAGAAACAGACAAACATATCCTGACAGAAAGACAGGTGGAGATGAACGATGGCATAAATGAAATGACACGTTACAGCTATGTAAATAACATTAAGATCTATACATCTAATACAATTAACAAGTTGGACGACATCCTCTGACAGTTTCAGACCATAAGAATTCAAATACCAGCATTAACTAAGGCTTATTCTACTATAAAGTGATGCCAGAAGTCAAGCCAGGAGTGGAGTAAGGACCAAAAAAAAAGCAATTATCAGGCAATGTACTGCTTGTAGAACCTACCAATATATCAGTAAAAATCTAGGTAAAGAAAACCCTGCATTTACAAAGGTTTTGCTTTAATCATAAAAGAAAACAAAAAGATCGAGACTTGGCAAGTAACGATGTCTCCGGATGGATACCAGGTGTCGGGAACAGTTCAAGAAAAACGTGAAACTTGGAGCGAGCACAGCAAACATGTCAAAGACGTGTTAAAACTGATTCCTTCATAAGCTCTTGTGTGTTCAGTGTCAATTCTTAGGTAGCCATAATAAGATGTGGATTTCTGAGGACTCTGAAAAAATCTAACACCATTTCCATATCCTTCTGAGTGTCTTAATTAGTTCAACCAGGTGTTTACTTCAATGGTAGAAATGACTTCCTTGATAGCCAGACCTCAGTTTTAGAAATCTCTATAACTGATCATCTACATGTACATATTAACTTGGAGTATTCTACAGAGATATTTCGTTTAGCTGTCACTGAAAAAAGGGGAGGGGCAGAGAGAGAGAGAGAGAAAGAAAGAGTGAGAGATAGAGAAAAGAGAAATATAGAATTAAGCGTTACCGCGTTTAGTTTTGCTGAAAAGTTATGTGTTTCGATGAGATAACACATAATATAAACACTCAGTAATGTTTCTTTTCGTTAACTGCAAACAAATGATACACTCAAGCCGTCACGCTGCTCTTATACTACTGAAGCTTGAAAGTAAAACCAAATAAATAATGAAGTCTTCTATTTATATGGATTTCTTGTCTGCTGTCATGTATGATATAGTACACATATGAGACTGGAACAATTATTTATGCTTTGCCACAAAATTAAAGCTTCTTTTCTGCTTGTGTTAATAAAGGGAACTGATCACAAAACTTTTCTGAAGCTGATCTTAGACACTGTACCCTGAGTTTGGAAAACCCACCAAGCGCCAGACTGGACTAAGAACGAAGCTCTCACCATTTGAAAGAAAATAAAACAAATTAGGTGAGTGTGTGTTGCACATTTTCGTATCACACAGGCATCAGATATTGCTGTACGGCATATATAGAATTAACCAGGCAGCGAAACAAAACAATAAAAACATCAAATGGATATGACCAACAGAAAGAACACAGTTTTTAATCTCCAAGTAATCAATCCTGCTAGTCTGGAAAGGAATAACAATAGTAAGCCTGAGTATCTTTGTAAATGTTGTGAGTGTGAATGTCTTCTGTTTCCACTTTCTCAGAACGTTATAAAACGCGGTCACGGTATCGCTTCAGCAAGCTCCTATTTATATATAACGCTTAGTTAAGCAAGCTAGGTAGTGTTAGTGTTAAATTCACTAGAGTGAAAGCACTTACACGATGCTCTAATTTTAGATACGTATGTCGGCAAACATGATACGGCTAGCGGTGCTGAAATGTGTCGAGAGGAAATGTTATTCTAACCGCTACAAGCCTTTCTGGCAAGAAAAATAAACCAACACATATAGATAACACAATTTACAAAAAAAACATAAGATATATTAAACACTGCCTGAAAAATGATAAACATTTTCCTTACTTTCTGTACATCACAGACCAAAAGGTAGGAAACATAACTCTAATCGCCTGTGTTTGTACACTAAGCTAAATCCTTGATATAATTTGTCGTTCCGATATGGCAATGAGGAGCTTGAAAAGGCGTCAAAAGCAGCAGATCTACGAGGACCAGTTTCAGAAGCATTAGAAAACTACAAAGTGCAGTTTTGTTTTGTGGTATCCTAAACAACAAAGATAACGTAGTCTTTGCGAAATAACATTCAGAAGAAGCAAGATAATTGAGTTTAGAATCTGAAAAAAGTACTCTGGGAAATAAAGAAACCTGTAAAACACAAAGGTTCTGATCTATCAGACATCTGCGTGCTTAGCACTCTTTTATATGGATCTGAAACGAGGCCTCCATATGCAAGACATGAGAAAATACTTAACAGTTTTTATCTTCACTGATTTCGTAGAACAATGAACATCAAGTGGCAAAGAAAAAGGAACCAACTCTCAGATTCTGCAGCGAAATAATCTTTCATCATTGATGACAATATTAAGCTGCAGAAGACTGGATGGACGGGGCATGTTAACAATAATGGGTGGCAGCCGTTTTCCCCCAGGGATTTTATTTTGTAAACTTTTGGCAGGAAGAAGGCCGCGTGGTAGACTTAAACGGAGATATAAAGATATTTGTAAGCAGAGATCTTTCTGTCAGTCACCAGGTCTGGGAAGAACTTACGAAAGAGTGTGTTGTGTGAAGACCGACTCTGCGCAAGGGTCAGACTTGAAATTAGAAGAAGAAAGCGCAAGAAAACTGGACTCCGCAACACAAATGTAGCTTGCCACTACTGTAGTCAACAATGCAAATCCAAAACTGGTACCGTCAAGCATTAGAGAAGCTGTTCAGCAAGATGATGCTTGGCAAAACCCACAACATTGATATATACCTGTATCAAAACCACAACACTGATATATACCTGTATCAAAACCCACAACACTGATATATACCTGTATCAAAACCCACAACATTGATATATACCTGTATCAAAACCCACAACATTGATATATACCTGTATCAAAACCCACAACATTGATATATACCTGTATCAAAACCCACAACACTGATATATACCTGTATCAAAACTCACAGCATTGATATATTCCTGTATCAAAACCCACAACATTGATATATACCTGTATCAAAACCCACAACACTGATATATACCTGTATCAAAACCCACAACATTGATATATACCTGTATCAAAACCCACAACACTGATATATACCTGTATCAAAACCTACAACACTGATATATACCTGTATCAAAACCCACAACATTGATATATACCTGTATCAAAACCCACAACACTGATATATACCTGTATCAAAACCCACAACACTGATATATACCTGTATCAAAACCCACAGCATTGATATATACCTGTATCAAAACCCACAACACTGATATATACCTGTATCAAAACCCACAACATTGATATATCTCTCTCTCTCTCTCTCTGAACCTTAAGTGCCCAGGGCACATGGGGCTTCCGCAAGGGTTTTCCACAAATGCCTGTCCTTCGCCTTTTTTTTTCTGCTCTTGCCCAGGTGAGCCACATTGATATATACCTGTATCAAAACTATCTCATGAGGCAAAAAAAGTCAAAATTTAGTACTGTTTCCACACTGATGCAGGAAAGTTACACTGAGGACATAGCATAACTCTGTACATTTGAAATGCATACAGACATAAAGCAGACTATATATACGCTACTACTGCGTGCCTTTCTAATTCCATCGCATGCACTGTAACTATGCCCAGTGTACCTTTGCCTAATTGTGATGATACCCACAAGACAACAATTTGTCTTGATGTAAGTTTTATTGGCCACTTGGACATAGTGAAGTCAAAAGAGTGGAGTAGGGAGACAAGAATATTGTTTTGTAACCGTGTTGTCAGCAGACTGCTGTTATTGAATCTGCATCTCTGTCAGGATGATTGTACTTCAGCAATTGATGAACAGCCTAATATCATTTGTTTTATAGTAACGCCAGATCAGTGTTGCCAGCTTAACTTTCACTGTGCTTTTGCTTATTCTTCTTTGTCCATACTTTATCTTCTTCTTGTGCTTCTATTTTTTCTTCTTTTACTTTCGCTTAATTTTCATATTTTGTTTCTACTTCATCTTCCCTTCTTTTTGCATTCTCTTTTTCTTCTGCTTCTAGTGTATCTTCTTTTAATCCTCCTTTATCTTTGTCCTTTGCTTCATCCTTCTTTCTTCTGCTTCATATTTTGTTTCTGTAACTGGTATACTACCAGCTAGGAAAGCCTGTTTAGTTCGCTCATTTTGCTTTATTACATGAAAAAGCCACAATCTTTATACTCCCCATATGGATGACCCTTCGATTTACATGAATGGATCTGTAGGTGAGTTAAACTTGTCCCCAGACTAACACAGCTTTAATTAACAGGCCAAAGTCACTAGATTTAATCAATGAAGACTGACGTATTTTTCTACTCAAGCGTCACTGCATCACTGTAACTGGTTTAATTCGTCACCAGTTTGATCTGATAGTTTTCTTATTACCGTGAAAACTGTGCTCAGTTCATATCTATTTCTCCAAGCAAAACATGATTAAAGCTCCCCCAACAAACCCGTCAAAAAAATAAATAAATAAATAAATAAATAACATGAAGCTGGCTGCATACTTTCGAAACAAACGAGGAAAATGCCAAAACGACTTGATGAAGAGCACTAGGAAAGGTAAGAGCGGAAGTGCCGAAGACCTGGCATGAACTGAAATGACAGGTTCATGACAGGTGTAACAAGTGAAGATCTGTTGTCAGTTCTAGAGCACCTTAAAAACTGTAGTTTATTATGTGCCTATCTGCTGTCTATTGTTGATCAACAAAGGAGAAATACTTCGACAAAAAAAAAAAAATCACCTCTCCACACATGCCAAAACAGACTATCCATTAAACTGGCCAGAGACAGAACATTTTCACACAATACTTAATCACTGAGAATCCGCGGAGACGCACCTTGCATTCCTAAGTAACAATGGTTACTTTAAAATGATGGCATTAATTGTTTCCTATGGGTGAAAGACTTGGGCAAAACGACGTTTACTATGCAGTTGGGATTTAACAGTCAAGTACCAAGAAACCGTTAGTTTCACAGTAACACAACCAGGAATGTGTGTCACACGACTTCAAAACGAGTCCATGTGACACAATTCTGTCATAATAAATTATTCAGAAACTGGGTCTCCGAAGTGAAGGACGAGTTCTTGAAAGAGAACTTTACCCCCACCCCTTCACACCCCATCTCCTCTCTTTCTCTTCCTCCCAAAACATCAGACATCAGCCTACCAGGCGACAACTGTGCGGGTGGCTATTTGTCTGCTATTTAATGGCGTAAATCCATGTTTACATCATTTCGAAGACTTCAAAGCTATCACACACGCGTTAATCCTCCGATCGCAAGACCTGAATAAGCCCAAGCTCGGAGTTAGTACAAGGAAAAGTCAACTTCAAAGGCAGGGCGTACGTGGTAGAGGTAGGGTATCAACATTTCAGTACTAAAAATTTTGATTGTGCCAATCTCTGAAGTAAGTACGGTTGCTATGAGAGTTCATGGGCTAACTTTTCTCCCGGGAAGATTGATTCATGGTAAACATACAGCAAGGATTTTCAAAACTGTAAAAGGCGAGGCATCCCAGCTGAATCAGAGAATCCCAAAACAAGCTATCAAGTGGAACACAACAGGTCGAAGAAAAAGAGGCCAACTCTGGAAACTCTAAAGAGGACATTGTTAAGAGAGGCCAAATTAATAGGCATAAAATCCCCTGATGAGGTTCAAAAGCTCGCCGAAAACAGGAAAAATTGGCGAACTACCTTGCGAGCCCTCTGTGACGTTTAACAGCACGGGTCATTTTAAGTGTATTTACATCTTTCATGGACGTTTTAGATATATGTATACAACTGTACGCATTATAAAGTCAAATGTTCAATGGTTCTTGTAATCACTACAACATCATCTGGATCACTACAGATCCGGTCAAGATAAATTATTTAGAGGAAACATTCAATTTCTTACTTTATTGAGTATGGAATGTATATTAACCTTCAATATATATTAAATAAATGTTAATGTATGATGCTAGTTTCAAAATTATCTCTCGTTTGTCAAAATTGTGCTCCTTAGCGTGTATTTATTGAAAATGATACGCGATTTAAATGGGTGGAAGTCCCGACATAAATGTGAACAAGCAGACCTCTCTGCGTCTTCTATGCTATAAAGTTTGCCCCAAAAGCTGCCTTTCCGTGTTTCTCTTAGCTTTTAAATGAGACAGCTGTGTCGGAGGAGACACTGTCATAAGAGTCAAAACTGAAATAATCCTACGAACATTAACGCTGTGATTCTGAAAACATGTTATTGTCTCATTTAAGACTTTTCCTTGATGAATGGAATAACACGTTCCTACAGCGATTAAACACACATAGGCGTTGCTTTAAATCCACTACAGAAAACATTAGCTGATTCTTTTATTTCAAAGTTTTCCAATGCAGTTTCTGCCACCATGTACTTCAGAAATTTATAAACAAGAAGCAACACACTATACGCTACCACGTGCTATAATACCAAGATGCAACAGTTTTTACCACCATGTACTACACGGATGTGTAGCAGCACAATATTGGTTTCAGCGACACAAGCTGTTGATGTGGTCTCCACTGTTGGGATTTGGCAGATACAGTATGTATATTGTGGACACAAAAAAGAACAAATATATCTATACTAAAAGAGCTTAATATTGAAGAAGGCTGGCTAGTGAAGAGGATTAAAGAGAGAAAACTGAAATATTTTGGACACATTAAACGTCATGATAATTTAGAGAAGACCGTATTGGAAGGATACATAATGGGAAAAAGAAAAAGAGGAAGACCAAGACGAAGATGGCTGCAAGACATCGTTGACGATCTGGAAATGGATGCAACAGCAGCAGGCCATCTTGCTCACAACCGAGAGGCCTACAGGAGTGCTGTTTGGGAGGCAAAGTTCCGCAAGGGACATGCAAATGAATGAATGAATGAATGAGTATGTATATAGGGATCTTCCAGCGGGGTTACTGGCCCAGCAGTCCATCCACTGCTGCTTGCAGTGTATCAATGTGTTTAGCTGTTGTCATGTTGGTGGGGATGTCGGGCTGCGGCATAGTGGCTCCATTTTTTTTTGCCAGTCTGTCAACACATTCATTTCCTCTGATATCAATGTGTCCTGGTATCCACTGTAGGATGGTACTGATCTCATAGCAGGCAAGTAAGTTTATTGCACTAAGTAAGTCAGTTGTAATTTGATCAGTTGTTGGTATTCAATTTTCAAGGCCTTGGGGAGCAGACTGGGAGTCTAAGAAGATATCAAGGTTTTCTTTTGGATGAGAGGCACTGTTTTTGTATTTGGTGATGGTGGCTGCCAGTGCTGCTAATATTACCTGCATCTCAGCATCATAACTGGAGCAGCGAGATCTACAATGAGCAGAAATGTGGCCTGTTGTCTTGTCTGGAAACATTTTGAATACCCCATATCCTACACGTCTACTTCCCTGAACGCTGACCCATCAGTGTATGCATGGATCCAGTCCCTAGAGTAGGATTCTGTGGTCTCCAGTGCACGCAGATTTAGGATGTTGGAATCTGATAATTTGTTCACTAATTTGTTCTTGGGTCTGGAGTTAGTAGAGGAAGTGTGTAGTTTGTGTTCAGTGAGATGTCTGGCATTTTTGTAAGTTCTTCTCTGTTTTCTTGGAATTTGTGTCTTGTGTTTAGCTTTTCTGCTATGAGCACTGGAGTTTTTAGTGGTGTCTATTATTAGGATTCAATATCCACCATTATTCTGTTAGGATGGTCTGGGGTCATGAGTTTATATCTTTCTTCTGCCTCAATGGTTGACTTTTCCCGTCTTATATCTTATGGCTCTATGTTTGCATCAGTTTCACATGCAGCCGTGGCTGTTGATCTCATTGCCCCACAAATGAAATGAAGGGCTTGGTTCTGGATTCTATCTGCTTGTCTACGAGAGCTCGTTGATGCTATGACCTGTACGGGGAGGTTGTAGTCTATCATAGATCTAACATATCCTGTTTATAGTTGTCTTAGTATTGCTTTGTCAGTTCCCCAGGATATGCTTGCAAAGTAGCATGAGTAAGTCTGGTTTTTCTGATGCTTCTTTGTGCTAAACCATCCACGAACTTCTTATAGTTTAACTATCTGTTCTTATAGTTTAACTATCTGTCTAGTTTCACACGAAGGTATGTTGTATTTTGTTCTATCACGATTTGCGCAGAATCAAGAGTTATTTTCAGTTCGGTAACATTATACGCAAGACTAAATGTGTGCTGGTAGAGTTAGACGAAGATGTACAGTGCAGTTTTACACACAATAATAATAATAATAATAATAAAAGGTATGGAACAGAGAAAAATGGAAATTTAGCGACAGGAGATAATATAAGGCGTGAAATTGTTATGAAAAAAGTAGCAACCCAGTATGTAGGGGACAATGTTTATAAATGACAACAACAACAACAACAACAACAACAACAACAACAACAACAACAACAACAAAACAAACAGATAAATACACACAAAAAAAACCTCTCCGAGTTCGGCTCCGAAGATCCGGCATAGGACGCGCACACAGACAAGGGAATGGACGAAACTAGAAGATGTGAAAAGAAAAAGGAAAAAAAAAAAAACAGTCAGCTGAAGATTTCGTGTCTGTCAATTCCATTTTTATTCAATTTCTTTATTGCTTTGACCCAGTTTCTCCTTATGTTTCCGTGTAAGTTTTTTGTTTTTTTTTTCTTTGCACGAAAAACCAAATTAAAAAAAAAAATAGAAGCCTTCTATTGACGGCTAACGATAGACATAAAATTTATGACAAATATTATGGTTCGCAATGTTCAAAAGAGGCTTCACTTTCACGGACACGTTCGCCATACGAGCCATTTACTGGGCGATGTGACCACAAAATCCGATACTTGAAATGAACTTTGACCTCCTACCCTTCAGACAAACTGACAAAAAAAAAAAAAAAAGACAGACAAATTATAAACACACAGGTGAGACGCTTTACTGAAAGCCCACGGCGCCCCTGGGATATGACGTTAAAAAGGTCAAGGACATAAATCTACTCCTTGGGCTTAATTAAAAGAAAAAAAAAGTGCCCAAACGATTGAAGACGAGACGCGGACATCACACTGAATAATAACACCAACTAAAAGTTAGAAATGACAGTGGTGACACCCCCAGCTGTTACAAGTGGAAATAATTATAACTTGTTTCTTTAGAAAACGATCCCGATATGAAACTTTAGTACTATTACTTTATAAAAAAAAAGAAGACGAGAAACCTGCAGTTTAAACACACTATATAAATATTATACTATGTCAGACAATGATGAGGACCAGCGAAATAAAACTGAAAGTATAGATCTTCATCACTCGCGAGGTTTCTGACAAAATACTCCTACTACAATTTGGCCAGCGTTATGTTTCTTTAAGGCGAAGTCAAATGAGATGAGCAAGGAACTAGGTTTTGCTTTCCGAAATCTCTTCTAATCAACACCGAATTCAAGAACTTTTTTTAGTGGAAGCAACCGGGAGACCCGACGACAGACGTTATAGACTACAAAGTTGCCGCAGTGCACGATTCATCTATTACTATCTATGTAACGTTCTTTCTTTCATAATTTACAGCACGAGAAAGTCCATGATCAGTTCCATTGCAGTCTTAAAAAATCTAGAAACCCCATTAGTATTGGGCAGCCGCTAAATATCTGCCACCAGCAGGATACGAAATTTCCTGAGCAAAAACATCAGCAAATGGCGTTAGAAAATCTGCCGACTTTACTTGTCATCGCTCGAAGATGTTAATAATCATTTATATCCCAATCGAAACATTCTTCTCATCCAGTCAATTACCTTTCTTTAAGTACAGCTAATCAGGAACTCTTATCGTCGCCTCCTTTGCCCCCAGTCCTGGCTTCTATTTCGCTATTAAGCCAGTTTGTTGACGGGAGTTTTCTCCTTGCCCGTATTAAACGGTCGTGAGACCAGAACATGGATTACTTCCTGACTTGTGGCACCAACACTCCCACGTGTAGATAAGATGTCTGCACACTCTCCTAAGTTCCCATTTGCCCAATGTTAACCATTGAAGCCTATCAACCAGACGTAAACAATATAGTACACAAATTAGCTACTTCACAAGTGCGCGATAACAGCGCGACTTTGTCAAGGATATATGTCTGATCAACTGATATACATTTAAGGTGTTGAAACCATGACTCTTAACAACTTTTTCTTCACGACGTCTTATCATTTATTCTAGATGATAGAGTACTATGTACAGGGTCCTGCATAAAGCATAGCTGGATTTAACTAACGTAGTGCGCAGAAACTGAATACGTGTGAAAAAACATGACGTCAGAGATGAAGCAAACAAACGGTCATTTTTAACAATGGCTTCCTGGCAAACACAACATCGCGCATTCAGCGTGGAAGCTTCTTTTAAAATTGGAGAATCGTCTATTACTGTACAATGAAAGTTTCGTCGCCATTTTGAGTTGCATCCCTGTGATAATGTTCCCGATCGGAGAACAAAGCAATTTTGAGGTAGGTCAAAAAATTTAAGGAAACCGTTATTTGCCTTAATAACAAGTCTGCTGGTAGTCCAAGAGCTCAGCAGACACCTGAAAGAATTCAAGAAGTCCGCAACGCATTGCTAAGTAGCCCTCTGCGATCAGCTGTTATGAACGCTTTGACACCTGGCATCCTCTTACTGTTAATAGTGATCTGTACGTGCAGATGCTAAATTGAATACTTCATCTAGACTTGGCCAATAGAAATAAGAAACTAATGTGGCTTCAACAAGATCGAGCAACTGCCCACACAGTCCGTCAGTCCATGGCCATGCTGCGACAGGCATTTCCCAATCGTCTTATTTCCAGATTTGGGGATATTCATTGGCTGGCAAGGTCACCGGATTTATCGGCCGCAGACTTCTTTTTGTGGAGGTATCTCAAGAACACGGGGCGTGCTAGTCGACCATAGTCAATTACAGACCTAAAAGATCGAACCCGACATTGCATTCAAAATATCCCTTTGAACATGTTAAATGGTATTATGTAGGAATTTTCCAGACGCCTGGCTGAATGTATCAAATGTAATGAGGGTCATCTAACCGGCGTAATTTTCAAAACCTAAATATGATTGTCAGTAATAATAAAAGTACCCAATTTTTAAAGTTTCATTTCACTTATTTTTTTTAACCAAAAACATGTATAGTGATTATTTATTTTCCATTTTTAAAATCCAGCTATGCTTTATGCCGGACCCTATACAATGTTCGATTCTTCTCCTTGATTCTGGATATCCCTGGCAAGATTAAAGTGTGGATTACAAATTAGCTAACACTATAAAAGAGGAAGACCCATGTGTCTTGAGGACTTGAAGGTTCAGAGAGAGAGAGAGAGAGAGAGAGAGAGAGAGAGAGAATACTAAATAAGACGATCCTACTGTTTAGAACTGCTGACTAAGCATGTGCAGGATGTCCTGATATATGTTGTTTCACACAAGTCTTTGACTAATTAGGAATAATAAAGTCGAAAATGTTATCATTTTACGTTGCTTGAATATTAGTGCACATCCCTACACTATTCTATATAACCTCGAATGTTTCAGCTGGTCTTGAACGTATCCACCTCATAATCCATACATTCAATGAAAAGTGTACGATATGTAAAGGTGACCTCTTGTAAGTGTTCATAGATGGATTGACAGCTCGATCGTTGTTATTTACCCCAAAACACAAAACTGTGTTACAATAAGATCACACTGAAAGACGTTATGGAAGTAACAAAGCATGATTTGACTCTGCACAGTAGTTCTGTATATGCTGGAAACATTCGAGAGATATACAACCATGAAGGCCTAGGTTGCTAACAGAGGTGACAAAAAGAAGTGGAAGCTTCAATAAAGGAAAAAGCAACATTAAAAAAAACATAAACAGGTGACAAAACGTAGTAAAATGTCTACTATTAAAGATGTTCCTTTGACAAAAATACAGATAAACCTGATATTAGTCAAGCAGATGTTACTGGGTTTAAAAAAAAAAAGAAGAAAGACCAAAAACAACGTCCTCATTGACATATGTTTACATATTAAAGTGACATAACTACGTGTTACCGGCCGTCTTGCATAGAATACCTAAAAGCAAGTCTAATTGGTCTAAACTATTAAAGCCTGTTATCAGCAAGGATTTTTTTTCGGTAAAAATTCTCTCTTTATGGTTTTTTTTCTTCATGCCTAGTTATGGCTTAGGCTAATCTCCACCAAAGTAAGTCATTATTCATAACGTTTTACTCGTAACATTTGACTGTTTCATTTCTTCAGAACGAATTTTTTTTTATTTTTCAATAAAAACTAACATGTTGTTAAGTGGCCTCTTTACGTATCTGTTAATCACACACTTAAGTTGTTCTGTTCCGTATGTATGTGCCTGGAGTCTGCTGCACTGGTGCTCAGATTTCACGGCGATACAGTTATTTATATCGGAATATCCAACAAATAGTTCGCCTACTCACGCGTATTAAGAAAAAGAAATCTCTCACAATATAACATGCTATGTTTGCTCTACATCTGAAGCTCTGCGGGAAAAATAACGTGGGTGTGTAATATAAGTCAATGTCAAGCACTGTCGTCAACTGTAAAGCCTGAAGACAAGGTAAATATTTTTCGGGTTTTTAAAAATTATTTTAAATTTCAAAGAATTGTGGATTGTCATGATTGTTCCTGGGAATGTGTAGTGTTGGTTTCCCCTTGCCTTGCACCGGTTTGTTTATGGTTTATTCCACTAGCCTTTGACTCTGGATAGAGCCTACCCTACAAGGCAGCAGGGGGTTTGAAATCAGAATTTTCCTTCTCCATCTTGTGCAACAGATCCATATCAATGGAAACAAGATTCCGAGTACTTAAATGTTACATCGAGCCAATTTTGTTTTATGGGTGCGAAGCATGGTCTATGAATAAGAGAGTACAGCGATAAATGGAGGCCATGGAAATGTGGTTTATAAGAAGAATGTTGAAGGTAGCATGGACAGCCAAGAAAACCAAAGAAGAAGTCTTAAGAGAGGCTGTAGTTAAAAACCAAATTATAGCAGGCAGACAAGCGAGATTTATAGGACATTTCCTGAGAAGAGGAAACACACTATCGCACCTGGAAAAACTGATAGAAGAGGAAGACAGACAGAGAGAGAGAGAGAGAGAGAGAGAGAGAGAGAGAGAGAGAGAGAGAAGTTAATGGATGGACGGTCAGTGTGGATAGGAAGAAAGTTACCGGCGGGTCTCATAATCAAAGCAAAAGACAGGGAATTGTGGAAAGAAATGATCGCCCACGCCACGCGGCATAGCACTTAGATAGATTTTAAATTTCAAAACAAGCAATTTTATTTGAAAATCATTTGTTTTAAATCCAGCAGTTTCCAACAGCTTTAATTTCTTTTAAATGTTTAAAGGCATGTCTAAACGTTTAATACACTGGAAAATGTTGCTCCTTTCTTGGTTAGGCGGTTGCTCAAACTTTTCGAGTGCATTTCATATGGCATTTGATTTGTTCAAAGTTTTCTAATTAGTTAATTATACATTATTTAGCTTGATGACGTGCCTTAGAACTTTCTTCCATGGCGATGTCTTACTCCTAATCCACGTTCTAAATCTGGCCCAGTGCGCTCGTCTACACTCTCTCATATGCTAGATTACTACCACTATCACTCCGCACAACGATACTTGTTGTTCTAACCAGAATCTACCACTCACTCAACAGTAAACCATTTAACATACTAATAAGGTGGAAGAGATGTCCGTTACTGCCGAAAAGTCAAATGAATGGAATGTAATCTGGGGTGATGTGTGGTGAGGGGACGGGTTGTTACCCTTTTTAAAGCTATTTTAATGTTTTAAAAAAGTTTGAATACACCAAACAGTAATGTACAATATAAAATTATGAAATAAAGAACAAAGCGAGAGTACTCCACGCTACCCAAAACAAATGCGATATGAAACGCACAGGCTGTTTTAAGATTTTATTTTATTTTACTTTCCTGGTCCATTAAATCTGACACCCGTTATATCGGGTCCTTTAAATCACGCGTTTACTGTATTGATTCTTCTTAATGGCAAGCGCCCCGAATAATCTTAATACTTAATGCCCTTTTCAAACCATTGATATCAGATGTCAATTTCTAAACTTTTATGTATTGTTTCCTTCCAGTCCTCTCGGTTGTACGATTCTCTAATTTTGTATGTTGCACGCTCCACAGGACCTTTATAAAAACACCCTCATGTAATTTTTTATAAATCAAACCGGCCGGTAACCATAGTGCCTGGAACCCTTTGATAATATTGATGTCTCATACATAACTATTAATCCTGATGTCTGAAACGGTCCTATCAACTAATCTTGATGTCTGAAATCCTCTTTTAATCTTGATGTCCTGTATTCTTGCAAATTTTAACGTGCGATACTGTTCTGTTAAGGGAGACACCACGTGACTAAAAGAAGATAAGTTTAGAAATGACATCACAATAGGGGCAGGTAACTGACGGCCGAATTTAAAAAATACAAATGAGAGCGCGAATGAGGAAAGACCAAGATTGATGGTGGTTGAGAAATCAGTCCATCGAATTTCCAAGTAGAAGAAAGAGAAGAAAACGTTTGCAAGACGATAATTAGTCATATAAAGAGCAAAAGAGTAAGGAGCTGATAGCATAAAAGGGCACAGTTATAAAAGGAATAGCGATATATTACTACACTAAGCCTGATAGCAACAATGGCTGACATGGGACAGGAACGAAAAAGGGGGGGGGGGTGTTTGTGAGTTAAGTATCCATTATCCATACACTGGAGTATAGAAGGGAGAGAAATGACTTCATGCAATCTATTTCAGACGTAGTAAGGTGTAAAGAGGCAGATAGAAGTTAAAAATCTTAGGCGTGAAATGTAAGAAGCGCCTGGGATAACACAGTAGATAATACCTAATCATGTATGCATATGATCTGTTTCAGTAGAAAGTCGGTGGAGACAGTGCTTTATGTGTTTGAAAGGTTAACAAGGAAGAATTACGAGTGTCATACACAGTCACACTGCTCAAATAAACTTGTCGACAGTCTGGGTGGTCGTCCAAGCTACAAAGAAGCCACGCCGTCAAAGTCTTGCCTATCCAAGGTCATAAGGGCTGTATATCTGCTTTAAAGAGGGTATCCCTATGTGCACCATTCGTGGCCACCAATCGACACTGTTTCACTTGGCCCTCTATGCAAGTCTTGATATCTTTTTAAAATCCTGAGATCTCTAGTTCTACCCTAATCTATGTCTTGCCTGTTTCTGATGTCTTTTACGAAAGAATTACACATTTGTATGCCTTCAGTTACAGAAAAAACGGAAAAGTGTAAAAGCACTAAGATACAGATATCACTAGTTTTCATATACATCTAAAGTCTGGAAGGTCATGGTTCAGTCTGCTTTAACTTCCCTCTTTGATGAAGTGTAAGAACTGCAATGTAAGCAAAACGTGGAGGTAAACTTCAGGCTATATCACATCGCGTGGTGTGAGATATAAAAACCAAGCAGATGAACTGTACTAGTTACTGCTACACTATAACCTCTTACTTGGCATTCAACAATATGTATAAATTCTACGGCAGTTCTTACACATTAATTACATTACTGCACACACACACAGAGGAGAATGTGGGTATGTGTGTGTGAGAAAGATTGCATTATATTATATTAGAGATTATGTTCCTTTACAAGAATGCCGCAAGTAATAAAAAAAAAAAACTACCGATTGTGTGCGTGCAGTGACATTTCAATACGTTAGTGAGTCTCTGGTAATATTGCGCAATTCAGCAAGAAGCGTCTGTGTGGTTCTGGTTAGAGCGCCGAGAACAAACCACAAAAATGTATTCTCTATACATCTGAGAGCACAGAGGTCTGTCTGTGTTTATGTTTTTTTTTTCGCGCTTGGGGATCGCTTTCTGTGAATGTACCGAGGTAGACGGCCTGGGCGAACTCCTGCGTTTCGCTAGACTTATTTAAGTAGGGGATCCTCATTCTGGGCTCTTATAGCGTTGTACAGGGAAAAAGGGGGTGATTGTGCCAATATTAGGTAGTTAGCCCGTATGGTTCCCGGTACCTGGGCACATGCCTGAGAAGCAAAGAATAAGACCACTGTACCCAACCACGCATGATCGTATGATCGTAAAAAGCGACTAAGGAGGGTTCAGCATACGGCCTGCAACCCTATCCGATTAAAAAAAAACCTCATCAGACTGCTACAGAAACAGAAGCAAGTGAAAAAACAAATGCAGGTGGAAGTAGAAACACTTATCAGGAAGGACAAGCGTTTGTGGAAAACCCTGGCGGAAGCTCCATGTGCCTTGGGCACTAAAGGTTCAGAGAGAGAGAGAGAGAGAGAAAGAGAGCCCAGTATAGTGCCAATAACGTATATAGTGGCTATATATACAGACAAACAGGCAGGCAAGCAGGTAGGCACCTCCTAACCCCCCCCCCCCCACCCAATAAATGGAATACTTCAGACTGTAATAAGTCTTAATATTGTACAGTGATCGCATTAGGATTTTTTAGCATAGTCTCTTGTATATTATTATTATTATTCATGCTATTATTATTAACATTTTTATTATACTTATGATTAATATTGATAAATAAAAAGGTCAGAAACGATGAAAAGTTTGAGATCCGGTGAGAGAGGAACACTCCCACGACATTAGTAGTAATATTATGACAGGACGCTCAGAAGAGTAATCAGACTAAGTAGATAACAAAAATACAAGACACAATGAAAAGCGAGGACACAATAAAAGTAGAGAACGAATATATCCCTGAAACCTACGACATGAAAGAGACAGCGGACTTAGATAATTTTACCCATGACAAATGAAAAGACGGATTTGACGCAACTGACAGGTGAGGCATATTTGCTAATCTTAGGACGCAGTTTGCAAGCAGTTTTGAAAAAAGGGAGTGGACTGACTCATCCTGAAATCCAATCTAGAGGTGTGTTCTATTGAACAACTGACTTACGACGTATGAGCCAGGCAGGCAGTCTTTTGTTTTGGCGGGGGGGGGGGGGGAGGACGAAGAACAGAAGGAAGAACAAAAAGGGGGGGGGGGAACGAAGGATAAGAAAAGAATATACACACACAGCACAGACATAGAGAAGAACAGAGGATAACAGCATAAAGGGAGATAGTTATTCATGGGTTGTTGATCTAGTGCAGTGTAGAGTTAGACATTTTTGGTCACAGTTTGTGTAGAAAATAACGCTAGAAAATTAATTACTGTATATTCAACTACGAAACCAAGGAATTTTGTCTCCTATTACATCTTATTCCAAGTGATGTTGTTAACAATACATCTGTGACTTTATTTATCAGAAGTAAATGGATTCAGTGAACTCTTCAGCGGACTTATTCAAGTGAATGTTGTAATATTTGTGAGACCTATTCCAGACCACAGAAATCTGAATTGTGTGTAAAGATAATGTCCCATAACGGCTAACGAAGAATGGAGTGTAATACGATGGGGCTTTAATTGCTAGTAAGAAGTCAAATGCCGTCGCGGTCACAGCATACTAACAAGGCTGTATGAAAGTGCATTAAGTTGATGTTGATAATCTTTAAAGGTCTGAAGTGTGCTGCTATACTCAAAGACGAGCATCCATCGATTCAAGCAGCTGAAATATAAGACAGTATCAATCAGAACTTCCTCATATCATCAATATATACATTCTTCGTCATCAATATTATAACAGTTCAAAACCTTACTTTCTTATACTGTGTCTGAACCTTTCATTGATGACTGTATTATGTAACGACAGAAGCTCCCTTTCACTCTTGGCTAAAAAGACCGTGTGGTCGGTGTATCTCAAGCTACTAACATTAACACTTCCTACTGCTACTTACAAACATCAGCGAGAATTAAGGTTAACATTATATCACTCTCTCTCCCCTCAACGGTTTCCCCACCCACCACCCTCAGTTACGACTCACCTATCACACATCACATGTCTCCATTTAAACATTCTCTACGCTCCACCATGCCCATTTCTGAACAAGCATCGGACAAGCCACATCTTCCTACAAGTTACATCTAAGTGCTCTATTCACTTTTTTAATATAGCATTTATGTGAATCTATACTTTATCTCCTCTCTCTATTTCTTCGTCCTGTATGTTTCTGTATGGTTAAGGCTGACGCCGAAACGTCACAACTTTGTAGTTGTTAAGTAATAAAGCTGTTTCCCTTTTTTTCCTAGTTTATACATTTTAGCGAGAATTAAATGTTCGTGTGAATGTTTTTTCTTACCTTACTCGTGGCGAGATTTAATCTTTTACAAAACGCTTACACACTGAGCTAAACTCGAAACTGGCTGGTTCTCCTCCATACATACTGAGCATTATCATCTTACTGGCTTGATTATCTTCAATCGATTTTGCTGGTTGTTTTATACTGAGTTTCTGATAACATAAACCGGTTATGGTAAATGATGACCTCCAAAAGTTTCGGTTTTTCTCCAGTAGTTGCCGATTAACGCGATCACTGCTTGTAGCAGAAAAATTTGTCCACTCTGAAATGTTGCAAATATTCTACTAATACATATTAATGCATAATAAAGTGTAATACCTATATTTAAATAATTTAGTTGTTTTTTTTTAACCTTTTAGAACTAATATTCCATCCTGCTCCATATAAATGAATCACAATACTCCAGTGAACTTAATATGAATTAAAATAAACACTTGCAATGGCATCTTCACTTCAATATGAGCATAAGACGTCCCGTAACTTATTAGGTTTTCATAATCAGTCAGAATATATTTAATACTGCACTCGAATAGAATATATACTGACGACTTCAGCTTTACGAAGACTCGTTTTTCCGACCAGTGACTCCTTATTGCAAATTTACGAATACTTTTTTGTTTTAGAATATACAGTACTTATTTAATGTAAAACTACTTATTTTAGAATGTATGTACAGGTTATTAGATCATTCTAATTTATTTTCATACTTTAAAACATTCCTGTCTACTAAGAGTAAAATACTGTATGTTCATCCCTACGAAATTAGCGCCAGTTTAGCTTTCCAGCAAGGCCGTCAAACTGAACCCCATCGGAAGGTGAGGATTAGCTCCAAAAAAATTAACAATGCCTCTTTCAAAACCAACTGCCACTAACTCGTTACTTTAGATGAATGAATCTTTATTATATATTCCATTACATGTAGTTTTATTTTTAAAAAGTCATGCGACATTGGATAAAACAACATGGAACTGCATCAGAACCGACCGTTATACTTAGCCTAGACTAAAGAAGTACGTAATGGGAGTGTACTGCCACTCAGCATGGACTGTGAACACTTTCAACAGCTTCCCGGCTTCAACAACTAGGAAGGAAGTGATTATAGCCACCGTATCATACCTGTGTTAAGTGTACCCTGACCTCACTTGGGTGATGTTACACCTTCCTTGAAAGTCGTTATCATAATTGAAAATACACTCATATACCTTCTCCTCTAGTGCACTTAATAGCATTGCCCTCTGTTAACCTAATACATAGGGATATGAGGGTAATGTATGTGATGTAGCAAGCGGACTGGAGTTGTGTGTGCATGTGTGCATGTGGTTGTGTGTGTGGGGTGGGGTCTATAATAAAAGAAAAGCCAGAAAAGAAAAGAAAAAAAAAAGAGCAGCCAGAAAAGAAAAGAAAAAAAAAAGCAGGCAGAAAAGAAAAAAAAGCAGCCAGAAAAGAAGAGAAAAAAAAAGCAGCCAGAAAAGAAAAGAAAAAAAGAGCAGTCAGAAAAGAAGAGAGAAAAAAAGAGCAGCCAGAAAAGAAGAGAGAAAAAAGAGCAACCAGAAAAGAAAAGAAAAAAAAAGAACAGCCAGAAAAGAAAAGAAAAAAAAAAGAGCAGCCAGAAAAAAAGAGATAAAAAAAGAGCAGCCAGAAAAGAAAAGAAAAAAAGAGCAGCCAGAAAAGAAGAGAGAAAAAAAGAGCAGTCAGAAAAGAAGAGAGAAAAAAAAAAGAGCAGCCAGAAAAGAAAAGAAAAAAAAGAGCAGCCAGAAAAGAAAAGAAAAAAAAAGAGCAACCAGAAAAGAAAAGAAAAAAAGAGCAGCCAGAAAAGAAAAGAAAAAAAAGAGCAGCTAGAAAAGAAAAGAAAAAAAAAAGCAGCCAGAAAAAAGAAAAGAAAAAAAGAGCAGCCAGAAAAGAAAAAAAAAAAAAAGCAGCTAGAAAAGAAAAGAAAAGAAAAAAAAAAAGCAGCCAGAAAAGAAAAGAAAAAAAGAGCAGCCAGAAAAGAAAAGAAAAAAAAGAGCAGCCAGAAAAGAAGAGAGAAAAAAAAGCAGCCAGAAAAAAGAAAAGAAAAAAAGAGCAGCCAGAAAAGAAAAAAAAAAAAAAGCAGCTAGAAAAGAAAAGAAAAGAAAAAAAAAAAGCAGCCAGAAAAGAAAAGAAAAAAAGAGCAGCCAGAAAAGAAAAGAAAAAAAAGAGCAGCCAGAAAAGAAGAGAGAAAAAAAAGCAGCCAGAAAAAAAGAGCAGTAAAAAAAAATAGAATAGCCAGAAAAGAAAACAAAAAAAGAGTAGCCAAAAAAAGGGGGGTTGGGGGGGGAGAGCAGCAAAGAAAAGAAAAGAAAAAGAAAAAGAAGAGCAGCCAGAAAAAAAAAAGAAAAAAAACAGAGTAGCCCCAAAAAGCAGCCAGAAAAAAATGAAAAAAGGAGAGCCAGAAAAAAAAAAAAGAAAAAAAAGAGCAGCAAGAAAAAAAAAAAGAGCAACGAGGGGGAAAAAAGATGGTGGTGCTGTCAAGCTGTAAAAAAAGGCTCCAGCTTATCTGGGATGTTCATCTTAAAGCAAGCTTCTTGTCTGGAGTCTGCCAAACTGTGTAAACTCTGTGAGTTCTACGCATAAATAACCATTTCAAAAATCCAATTTTTATAATGTCGACGGCAACAAAAAAAAAGTGAAGATTCTGTACATAGGAGTGTGCGGAATGGTTCTGCACTTACTAGTGCGTCAAGTTATCGTACCACGCACTTTATATTACATTGTATACTGGGGTGATGTTATATCGCCAATACTTGAATTATATTGTACCACAGTTTGTACACAAATGATGTTATGGTAGATACTAGAATGATTTTACATCACTATGAATAGTAGAATGATGTTATAGACAAGAGAAATGACGACTGCGGTAAAACTAGTTCTAGTGATGAAAGTAGATGGGGGTGTTTTACAGAAACAAGAATGGAGGAAAGCAATATGAGCACATACTACGAGAGAACATACAACGATCCAATATTTCGGCAAAAAGAATGTTTCAAGGATCACATACAAAAATAACACAACAGATAAAAAACAAGAAACATATATGAAAAATATACCTAACCCAAAAATTGTGGTCTCCTCCTAGTAAGAAAGACAAGCACACAATTTCTTACTAGGAGGAGATAATAAAAAAAAAACTAAGCCTATATTCTTCATATATTTTTCGTGTTTTTATATGTTGTGTTACTTGTGTATGTGCTCATCTTGCTTTCTGAATTCTTCAATGATGTTATACCGCTGTTCGTATTTGTCAGATTATATGTCGTGTACTGAAATAATGTTAATCTGTTGCATGCATTGCTGCTAACTCAGATCGCAGTGTTTACTCTGACATGCTTGTGGTGTGCTCTTATTTAATGTACCATTTCCTGAATCCCCGTTCAAGCTACACAAATGTTGACTCTCTTGGAATAATACTGCATTTTCTTTTCTTCTTTACACTGCGCGTGACTGAGGTACAAAATGTATAACCATTTTCATGGCAATATCTTCTTATGCATAACACAAACCCGCGTGACCTGGGATACCTCGCCTCCATTCTTTGCTGGCCTTCAAAAATGGGCTATAAAGAATATATATATAATTAAGGGCACTGTAGGAAGTAATAATATTCTGTCTAGAACAGGAAAATGCAGAGTGAATGAGCTTGTATGTTGTTGCTGTGTTGTTCAGTGTTAGTGAGCTTCAAGCTGTTGGCCATGGATGTCGTTGTTAACATCTACAAGTAGTAAGACAGAGGCATTATACTTGGAAGGGGAGTGAACTACGGTTCCTTTAACCATCTCAAGACTCACTATCGTGTTTCATGCCGGAGGTGATTTGGATAAATTACTTTTTGACATTTCAATCATGTATCACATTTATTAGACAGGAGGCTTAATTGAAAAACAAATTTTATTACCGTGTAAACATAATGAAAATAATTTACTGAGCGTTTACCACTTCATGTGCTATTTAACATTTATAATTTACGCAGCAGTTAAAATATGTACTTGTTTCGAAAAGGCCAACAGTCTCTATATTGACTGTAACTGTCAGAACTCCAGAAAGTGATACTTCTGCAAACATATAAAGATCTGCGGAGATCTATGGACCTGTGTAAGACTCGTCAGGTTTGTATGGTCATAGCTGGATGTAATGAGCTATGAATAATACTTTGGATGTTGAAATATTAACGGCTTATTTTCACTGTACATAGGATACATACTTAAGTGTTCCGATTTGATCCTATAAAAGAATATCTCATTACACTGCACGCGCTTTGTAACACTGGCGAGAAATCATGCCGAAATAGGTGGGATTCCGTTCGAAAATGACCGAGAGAGCGAGTTCTTATCGATTCAGCTAGTCTTAATGACAGCTAATATGGCGAAAAATGATAGTCTGCACTGCCGAAATAAACTATTGAAACAAGAGAACACTTCATTTCATTCATTTGCATGCCCCTTGCGGAACTTTGCCTCCCAAACAGCACTCCTGTAGGCCTCTCGGTTGTGAGTAAGATGGCCTGCCGCTACTGCATCCATTTGCAGATCGTCAACGATGTCTTGCAGCCATCTTCATTTTGGTCTTCCTCACTTTCTTTTTCCCATTATGTATCCTTCCAAAACGGTCTTCTCTAAATTATCATGACGTTTAATGTGTCCAAAATATTTAAGTTTTCTCTCTTTAATCCTCTTTACTAGCCAGCCTTCTTCAATATTAAGTTCTTGTAGTATAGATATATTTGTTCTTTTTTGTGTCCACGATATTTGGAGAACTCTTCTGTAGCATTTACATTCAAAGGCATTTATGTGTTTCTCAGCTGTTTTGTTAAGTGTCCAGGTCTCACAGGCATATATTGCGATGGGAAAGGTACATCCCCTTAAAAATCTTATTTTTGTAGTTTTGTCTGTTCCTCTCCACAGATTCTTTATTTGTTTTACTTTCTGAAGAGCGATAGATGTCCTCCTTTTAATTTCCCTCATTGTATCTCCATTATTAGTTAGTAGTGATCCAAGATATTCAAAACTCTCCACTTCTTCCAGTTTTTCCTCATTGATACATATTTCAGCTGCCTTGTTTGTTTTGTCAGTTATCATCAATTTAGTTTTCTTTGTAATAAGATAGAGGTTCTTAACTTACAGTTAAGAAAGAAGGCCCCCCCCCCTATACTGGGATACCCACATCAAATATAACACAGCAGAACATGATGACTATAACTAAATACGCTGTAGGAAAGACGTCGATTATGCAGGTTCTGAGACTGCTTACCCAGTATGTAATACATGGCAAGTCCAAGTGTGAGACAAACTTTACATTATGTTTTGGGCAAGATGAAATGCTAGGGTATGCAGCCAAATCAGAATCCGTCCGTCCGTCGTTAACGGGAATCATTTTAGCTAATTTAACACACATATGTCTGCCCTGTACTGTCTGATCTCAAAAGGGTTAAATAAGTTTAGCTTCTTACGTTTCCACAGTTTTTTTTTCTTTCGCCTGTCTGGGAACAGGCAGACATCAGCATTTGTTTTTTAATCCTCTACATGATTATTTTCACTGCTTCCGCCAAGAACCTGAAACTTATCTTTCCCAAAACGCTGACGTGGCTAGACGTGTCTGGCGTGAGACCAGATTCACGGTCAGGTCGGACGTTGGTAGAGTGACCTTATTTAACGCAGGCACTGGTTGTGATCAGGACTAGTTGATAAAGCACTAGTCACGGGAATTCTCGCTTTACGCCCCGAGATTTCCTATCGTTGTAGCTTTCTCCTCATTACCATAAACCTCCTCTTATTGTAGACGTTTACTGACCAATACCACACAACACTGAACTAATCTCTGACCACTTTTGCATTCCCCCCCCCTCGCCGCCTTCTTCTTCATTAAATGACTTCAGATATCAATAAACCACTAGCGTGGGAGTTGGTAAATGCGTGGAGTCAGATGTAATCTTCAGGTCATCGGCGAGACTAACTGCCTAGGGATAAAAAAGTCACTAATCAGTTAGTCATTTGCATGTCCCTTGCGGAACTTTGCCTCCGTAACAGCTCTCTTGTAGGCCTCTCGGTTGTAATCAAGATGCCCTGCTGCTAATGCATCCATTTGCAGATTATCAACGATGTCTTTGCAGCCATCTTCGCCTTGGTCTTCCTCTCTTTCTCTTTCTCATTATGTATCCTTCCAATACGGCCTTCTCTAAATTATCATGACGGCTTTTCCGATGCTCTGCAGTCTGAAATTCTTTCTAGTTATAAACAGGCAAAAATAATAATAATAAAACAGCAATAACAATAATTATAATAATATAGTTATTCTCTCTATGAAATCGTCGGTGAGCATCTACTACATGAATTTTCTTACTTATAAGATAAAGTTATGATAATATTATGGCCAGGCTGCTGCATAAATTATAAATGTTAAATTAGCACATGAAGTGGTAAACGCTCAGTAAATTATTTTCATTATGTTTACACGGTAATAAAATTTGTTTTTCAATTAAGCCTCCTGTCTAATAAATGTGATACATGATTGAAATGTCAAAAAGTAATTTATCCAAATCACCTCCGGCATGAAACACGATAGTGAGTCTTGAGATGGTTAAAGGAACCGTAGTTCACTCCCCTTCCAAGTATAATGCCTCTGTCTTACTACTTGTAGATGTTAACGACGACATCCATGGCCAACAGCTTGAAGCTCACTAACACTGAACGACACAGCAACAACATACAAGCTCATTCACTCTGCATTTTCCTGTTCTAGACAGAATATTATTACTTCCTACAGTGCCCTTAATTATATATATATTCTTTATAGCCCATTTTTGAAGGCCAGCAAAGAATGGAGGCGAGGTATCCCAGGTCACGCGGGTTTGTGTTATGCATAAGAAGATATTGCCATGAAAATGGTTATACATTTTGTACCTCAGTCACGCGCAGTGTAAAGAAGAAAAGAAAATGCAGTATTATTCCAAGAGCTTGAATGGGGATTCAGGAAATATTTAACTTTTCTCTGTTTAATGCTCTTTACTAGCCAGCCTTCTTCAATATTAAATGCCTGTAGTAAGGATATATTTGTCATTTTTAACTAATCTTATTAAGCCACTAATAGCCAAATAAAATGACACTCTTGACCACTCTAACTAATAAGCCAGATTCAGGTCCAATTTTTCACAAATTAATTACGATGTTAATAGTAGAAATTTTACGATTAGTAAAAAATGTAAATAAAGAAAATGTTGACTGAACATCTGTGTTATAAATTTAAGGACCAATGATAAGCACG
The DNA here is from genome assembly GCA_009760885.1 of Achatina immaculata. Taxonomy (NCBI): domain Eukaryota; kingdom Metazoa; phylum Mollusca; class Gastropoda; order Stylommatophora; family Achatinidae; genus Lissachatina; species Lissachatina immaculata. The sequence continues at coordinate 32,440,504 of CM019716.1, read as the reverse complement.
TATACAATTTCTCAAGCAGTAAAGGATAAACCCACATTCACACTTTTCATTCTCCAGTTTTTCAGATGCTTGTATAGTATACAGACAGCTTCAAGACAGCAATATCAGTTTAAATTTTACTCATCTTCCAATCTCCTCTCTGCCGCCAAGAATAGTTTGACTACAATCAAGTTCATTAACTGTGTATCTACTGCATTCTTTCTATACAGCCCTACCAGTTCTAAAGCCTTCCCTTACTAATGTTACTCTTATGAGTTGTAGATTCCCATTTTAGTTAGCAATTTGTCTGTTTACTGTTCACCTCAACGTTTCTTATACTTTCCTCCAAATCTACTTACACATTCCATGTTTAATACATTAAAAAATATATACTGCTTAAAAGAACATCATACAATTCATTCTGTTCAAAGCTTTTTTATGCCTATAACAAAGAAGTTTCAACTGCTCATCTCTAAAACTAAAGATAATCTTAACCGTTCACACGTACAAAAAAAAAAAGAAAAGAAAAAAGGTATTTTCCACATTCCACAAATGCCTTTGGCTGACAGGCATGTATAATACTTTTTAAAAAAAAGCTGGCGAAACAAAAATGACAAACAAAGGCAATTCAGTTTGGGTAAAGACGCAAACATGTACCCGGGAGAGAAAAATAAGAAATTTGAAAACATGAGAGAAACATTGCTGGGGTAGTTACAGAACATCACATAAACGAATACAATTTAAAGCGACATGGGCATGTCATGAGCAATTAGAGAATATGACAATTACAAAAATAGTAACTGCGCAAAAACAGAAGAAAACAGAGAAGAAACGGTAAAAGCACAACATGTCTACGTCTTATATTATATATTAAGAAAAGTAACAAGTCAAAATTTACTGACACTCAAGACCGCACTAACAGGAAACAATTGCTCGCTACCTTATGGTAATATAGTCATGATCATTATACTTTCCGCCCACACAAGTCTATAGCTGCTCCTATGTTTTCCATAAAATAGTGTATAACAGCTTATGACATTAGTTAATATGATTTACAGTATTTCAAGAAACCTTAATACGCGTATGACACCCTTAATATGATCTGGCAACACTACATTTAATCCTGCGGACTTCATTCTAAAGATCAGATGTTGTGTCACAGAGTGTGTCGAAATCTTCTGCATTGACAATCTCTAGGAGGATTTTAACGATGACTGTTCGATCCAATATCTGTCTGTCAGCATGATAACCATCTGCATGTCTCCAGGTTCGCAAACATGCAGTTATTTCCTATTTCAACGAACATTTCATTACCATTTAACACCAGTTCCAAACGCCAATTGTTAACAGCGCCTGAGAATAAATATGATTCCCCCCTAATTTATCTGTCTGGAAGGTACCAATGGGAACTGACACTACCACAGTGCCAGAAGTGAATTCGTCTAACCAGCCTGGCCATAAAAGCATCATACCTTTATCTTATAAGTAAGAAAATTCATGTAGTAGATGCTCACCAACGATTTCATAGAGAGAATGACTATATTATTATTGCTGTTTTATTATTATTATTTTTGCCTGTTTATAACTAGAAAGAATTTCAGACTGCAGAGCACCGGAAAAGCCACGCAAAGCGAGATGGAAGAAATTAATAAAGTAGAAAATATCTCTAGGACAGAGAGACAGACACAGAAAGAGAGAGAGAGAGAGAGAGAGAGAGATGGGATGAGATGAGATGACAGAGAGCGAGAGATGAGGTAGAGATGACAGAAGGAGAGAGAGAGAGATTCGAAAGAGAAGAAAGAGAGATGTGATGAGAGAGGGAGAGAGAGATGAGATAAAGAAAGGGGGAGTGATACAGATGAGAGAGACAGAGAGAGGGAGAGAGAGAATGTAAACAAGGCAAACTGAGAGAAGTAAAGTTTTTCCGCGGTGTAATGATTAGAATATGTCGAAAGTAGAAAGAGAGAAAGAGAGAGACAGACAGACAAGACAGACAGGAGAGACACAGAGATGAGAGACAGAGAGAGATGAGAGACAGAGAGAGATGAGACAGAGAGAGATGAGAGACAGACAGAGAAGTGAGAGACAGACAGAGAAGAGAGAGACAGGGATGAGAGACACAGAGAGATGATAGATAAAGAGATGAGAGAGACAGTGAGAGATGAGAGAGACAGAGAGAGATGAGAAACAGAGATGACAGACAAACGAGAGACACAGATGAGAGAGACAGAGAGATGAGAGTCACAGAAATGAGAGAAGCAGAGAGAGATGAGACAGACACAGAGAGATGAGAGAAACAGAGAGAGATGAGAGACACAGAGATGAGAGAGACACAGAAAAATGAGACAGAGAGAGATAAGAGAGACAGAGAAAGATGAGAGAGACAGAGAGATGAGATAGAGAGAGATGAGAGACACAGAGGTGTGAGAGACATAGAAGGATGAGAGAGACAGCGAGATGATACAGAGAAAGATGAGAGACACAGAGAGATGAGAGAGACACAGAGAGATGAGAGAGACACAGAGATGAGAAAGGCAGAGAGGAAAAGAGAGGAAGCGTCTGCAGAACGAGAGTGTGAGTGAAATACAGACAGAAAGAAAAGGAACACGAGATGAAAAAAATGAAAATAGAAAACATGGAAGAAGTGATAATGAAGATAGTAATATAAACAAACGAGTGCGATTATCTTTTTTTCGCTGATAGCTGTTGGTATAGGGTTCCGTTCTGCTCACAGATACAGGTAAACGTTGTGCGTGAGTGCATCTTACAGCTACTAGCTCTCTCGGACGTAAAGGTGCCAGATCTCACGTACGTGCAGGTACCTGGGCGCACGAACAAGGGCAAGCAACTGTCAGTGACGTATCTATGGGGTCATTTTGAAAAAAAAGAATTTTTGTTTAAAAAGTTCAAAGGACGTCTGGCAAGTGAAGAAACAGTGCAGTGAAAGATGAATTGAAAGTATAGGTGAAGTTAAATATGAAGATTTAATGTGTGTTCAGAAGGAGAGAAAACCTACAGGGGAGAGAAAGAGAGACACAGAGTGAAGCAGAGCAGAGCAAAATATATGAAAAGTAAAAGCTGCTACGGGGAGGGGTAGAAAGAGAAGAGAAATCCTGGTTGGTATGTCCATTATGAAGTTGTAAACAGCTATGTACTAACCATTCCATGAGAGATAATGACTCTGGATCTGTCTCCACATGGTCGCCCTGGGGACTAGCGGTTTTAATAGTGGTAGTATTTTTAGATTTATTATTTGAAATATGAGAGAGAGAGAGAGAGAGAGAGAGAGAGAGAGAGAGAGAGAGAGAGGACATAAAATGTACCATAATTTGAAGTAAATTGAAGAAATCGTCAGAAACAGATGAGATGACAAGTGGCTTCTTCTTTCAGAGACTACTGCATATGGCTGCTTTCTTTTGACTGCTGTTACTCACTTTTTCAACAAAATAGCAGAGTCCACTTTAAATCCCTCCAAAATTGACAGAAAGATTTGGATATTTCACAAGTTTAACAAGAAACTGGGAGATGTGTATACACATCAGCAAGACAGATTCGTATAGATTCCTCTGAAACTGTTTTCTAGAGAGATAACATCTTCACTATATACTAAAATGTAACTACAGAAGCTGTGGAGAGGAACAGACAAAACTACAAAAATAAGATTTTCAAAAGCATGCATTTTTCCTATCGCAGCATATGTCTGTGAGACCTGGACACTTAACAAAACAGCTGAGAAACGCATAAATGCCCTTGAATGTGAATGCTGCAGAAGAGTTCTTCAAATATCATGGACACACAAAAAAAGAACACATATATCCATACTAGAAGAACTTAATATTGAAGAAGGCTGGCTAGTAAAGAAAATTAAAGAGAGAAAACTTAAATATTTTGGACGTATTAAACGTCATGAGAATTTAGAAAGGACTGTCTGGAAAGGATACATAATGGGAAAAAGAAAGAGAGGAAGACCAAGGCGAAGATGGCTGCAAGTCATTGTTGATAATCTGCAAATGGATGCATCAGCAACAGGGCATCTTGCTTACAACCGAGAGGCCTACAGAAGAGCTGTTAGGGAGGCAATGTTCCGCAAGGGACATGCAAATGGCTGACTGAACTGGCTGCGAAATAAAATACTCATTTACAATAGACATAAAAACTAAAACAAGTAGATGTATCACTTATATGCACAACACTCTTTCTGTGTCGCATACCGGTCAGGTTTCCAAGCACTGGTGGGACATGCAAAACAACTCCTTCCCTTGCTGAAGAAAGGCTTTAGATTCCAAAGATACTGGAACTCACTTTGTCGATTGAGGAGTGATAAATACAAAAGATTTATCCATAAATAATGTTAGCAGTAAATATATGTTTCAAAGCACTTCGCTCAGTTGAATGACATCAGTAACACCACAAGTGAACCACTGGTGATTGCTAACAAATAAAAGGAGGAAATCTAGCAGGCTTCAAAGCAATGAACGTGTCAATCAAAAACATCGCGCGTGAAAAAAAATACACAAAGAACACCAGTCTCTTTTGAAAGTGAAATATAATGTGCGAATGAAACGTACAATACAGATAACAAAAAATCTGATGAACTAACGGCAGTGTAAATTGTTTTTATATATTTAATTTTAATCATAATGATCCAGAAGCACTGAGGTTAAAAAAAAAAATTGGTTTCTCCTGCCCAGATGTGACAATAAGTGAGCTCTTAAGAGCAAGCATTCGTGAAGCGAAGAGCACATAAGAGCAAGACAATATTTTTAAAGTCGAGAAACCAAAGGTCTCACTGAATGACTGAGAACTTTATAGAGCTAATGACTGACTGCAATAAATTATAAGTACAGAGAAAGAGTAAGACAGTGTTTCCACGACAAGAAGAAATTACTGTAATAAGATGAGAAGAAACTCAGAACAGAAGAAGAAAACATAGGAAAGCTCTGCGGACATCACTTTATACAAATCTCAACCGGTACAAATTTCATGCTCTTGTTATGCACAATTCATCTGGAATTTACCACAGCTGAAAACGATTATGTACGCACTTCTCGCAAAGTGCACACTTTATGTACACGTGTGTATTTTTCTTGTGCAAGGAGCTTCATGCATCAGTCACCAAAGACTTTATGATCTTTCATCATCTCATTCCTGTCCACATTTGAAAGATATTTTACAACTTATAACTGAGGGGGGAAAAATATTCCCGGCAAAAGAGCAAGAGAGTAACAACAGAAGAGTTAGGTGAAAAACATTAAGAGTCATGAGGCTGCTACGTGGAGTAGTATCATTTTGTATTATGAAAAGCTTAGTATTCACTCAAGCTTAGCCTAGTAACAGACTGAACACAAACTGATACCAATGTACGTATCCATGACACACAACGTTTCTTTTATCTATTATTCAGGTTTGCATATTTTTTTTTCATCAAACCAAAAACCTGTAAAATAAAAGTTATGAACAGTTTAAAAGTCACTTAATCACAGACTGTCCAGTGATCGCGTTAGGAAGTTTTGAAACCATTCAAATTGTACCTGTCTTTCACCTTGCACGACGTACTTCCAAAATACACATTTTCTCAATGCACCTTTCGTACTTTATACTTTTTTTAGTGGAAAATAAAACACAATTTACAAAATCAACGTGAACTAAATGTTCGTTTGAATATTTTTCTTACAGTGAGATTTAATCTTTACAAAATGCACTAACCCAGAGGCAAAATCAAAACTGATTGATTCTCCTCTGCACAGATTGAGCACCATTGTGATTGATTCTCCTCTGCACAGATTGAGCACCATCAACCCACTGGCCCAATTATCCTCCAGCCAATTTCGCTGGTTGTTTTTTACTAGGTTTCTGATAATATAAACCGGTTAGAGTAACCGACAACCTAGAAAACTTCCGGTTTTTCTCTCTCTTTTTTTTAAATCGTTAATTTGCTGGTAACTGCCGGTTAACGCGATCGCGTGTAAACATGGAGTACCACAAAGAGACGCGAAGGGAGACTTTGAACACAAACTGACAACAGACACTCCCCTAGTCGAAAGCCGATCAGGACGGAGCCACAAGCAACAACAGATCCCTATCTCAGCAGCAGGCAATGCAGGTTTGGAGAAAGTGACAATTCAAGATGTCCATAATCCCAAAACGCCGTGACAGGATGTGCTTGCATTTCTTTGGGATGATGATGATGATGATGATGCAGCGGCTTTCATTGCCCTCTGGGGACCATATGCAAGAAAAGGAGTGGATGGCCTTATAGCAAAAACTACGTACAATGCCAAGCTTTTCAGTTCACGTTAGCACAGCGAGATGATAACAACTTACCTCTGCTTGTAAGAAAGACACCTTTTGTTAACCTACTTGCCTCCAGTTATCTGTAATGCCGTTTGCGCATGTACCTCATCCCGTTACACCTATGGACAAAGCTCAGGTATTGTATGTCAAGGTCACTACTACGACACAGCCTGAGATGCTCTCTTTAAAGCGGGGAAGTCTCTCTAACCATAGATAAGCATCGTGCGAAAGAGTGGTTTATCATTTCCAGCCTCGTGTATAGCTCGTCTGCAATGGAGACTCGTGGCTCTAGACTGGAAATAGAGACTCTCAGAGAAGCACACTGTGGAAATTATACTTGTATATACAGTATAAGTAAGTAAAACTGAAAGAAGAAACCAAACGAATTTAAGAAATGCTATAGCAGAACTTTAGAAAATGTGTCATTTTTGGGAAGTTGGAAATATTTTTATACATAATATCAGGGGGGAAATTCAGAGGGAAGGTGGACAAATGGTAAGACAGGTTAAAAGTTTAATTAACAGCTATATAGTTGTGGCCCATCATTTCCAATTTATGCACAACCCGTATGTATGTCCGTCATTTGTTTCTGCGGTATGTTAATCTTTAAAGACTGATCACTTTGTTACAGTGCGTTACATGACAACAAATGCCTATATGTATGGCAGAGTGACAGCTGTGAAAATATAGTGAGATAATTTCAATACATACCATGACACGTCATCTCCGCTTTGAATAAAAGTTCTTCCTTTTAAAACATGCCAGTGTCAGGCTTGGGAGCCACTTTCTTAAGGGTACAGGCTGAGCGTTGCCGTGTACTGATGGATGTTTATCTGTTGGGCAGGAGACTCCACAGGAAAGCATCCCAGACTGTGTCGCAGTAATGACCTTGACATACAATACATGAACTTTGTCCACAGGTGTACTGGGATGTGGTGTATGTGCTAAGGCATTACAGATAACTGTAAGCAAGTATTAAAAGTTAACAAAAGCTTAGGGGATAGGAAAATCTACGCACCGAAAGATGATAATCATTACCACACGTAAGCTAATCCACATATGGTTTAGAATTCATCCGCCATGCCCTCTTCATGAAAAAAGAAATATATATGAGATATAAGGATAAACAGATGCGCGAATAACTTGTGTCCCGCCTTAACTGAGGGGCCGTTTGTTGTGGCTCTGTAGTGTTTCTATATACAAAATTCACAGTGATTAGTTAACGTGTTCATCAACTCAAGAAAGAATTCAGAGTAGAAAATTAGTTTGGTTTTTATTTTTCATGTCCGTTTCCTTCGGTGAATTCATGTTCTTTCAGTAATATCGAAGTCTCTTAAAACGGAAAATATCCATCTGCTCTCTCAGGTACACGAAGAACACTGCACGGTTATCAGCGGAAAAAAAAAGATCAGACCTTCAGACAATCTTATTCAGATCTGCTTCTCATGATCTTTTAAGGTGGTACACGAAACATTTGACTTACCTTTCTATATGAAACAGTAACAGTCCCAAGACAGTGTGAGATTGTTTCAATTACTTTTTGTTCATTTAAAAAAAAATAATAAATTCACTGAGGAAACATTTATTTTTACACATATGTTATCTCTGTATGAAGTATTCTACTACTTCATTCCAGCATCAATATGTTAAATCTGTATCCTTGTCTCTTCGATGAAATGCTTGTCTTCTGCACCTCTTATAAAGACGTAGTGAACCTCAACGCTGGTCCACTAAACTGGTGCCTTTTCTTCTAAATGCTCGTAAGGTGGGCAGTCTTGGAGAATGTGTCCTGGGCCTGAAGTGAAAATCCAGAAGAGATAAAAATCTACTTTCCAAGATGCATATTCTGAAACATTATAGCCAAATTATGAAAGCAAGTTTTGCACGATCTTAAAAAGAAAAGGAAAATCCGAGAGATCAGACGATACCCAAGATTAGTTAAAAATAAACTCTTTGCTTGGCCGCGGCCATGTCAGTATCATAGGTTAGGAAAGGCTATATACCCGCTGAACATTTTTAGGAGACTGTCTGTCTGAGTTGGGACCCCGCTGAGTCTCACAGCTAACACATCAGGAAACATTTAGCAAGCCATTCATCTCACATATACTAACTAGTCACAGATTTTTATAGCAGAAGACGTGGGGGCACCAAAATTGTTTTCCTCACGAATGCTCTGTCAGTCATAATAACACTGCTGACTACATGAAATTTTTAAAAAAGGAGAAATGAACCCTTCACCAACTAAACAGAGAGGACAGAAGCTCCAGACTGCACAAGCCACAAAAGACTGAGGTACCGGTATGTCTGACGTGCTGAAGAGAGGCAAAACTGATGAAAGAACCAGTGCCAATGGAAATATGACACACTAACATCCACTGCAGAATTGCCTTGCATATGTTGAGCAAAGAAGTTAATTTTTCTACGTCTATCCAACGAAAGTTCATCCTTTGCTGAAGACCGCGGCTTCACGACTGGACTCTTTTCCTACCACTGAGGCGTGCTCCCTGGATGTAGACAACAGTCTGGGGTGCGAAGAAGAGATTGACGTGATCCTCCATGTGACGCTGATTAATGAGAAGTTGACCATAGTAGCTGGTTAAAAGTACTTTCGATCAGTGTTCTATACGCACCGTGGAAACTCAATAAAACACAGACAGTGGTGCCACCACCAGCAGTATTACCAAAATCATCATCATTTTTCAAAACTGAGTAGAAGAGTAAAACATTCGAGTTCCATAGCTTTCTAAATAACATCCTCATTGCTCCTGTGATGATATCTCGCTTCATCCATTTTTACCTGTGTATTGTCAGAGTTTAGGAAGCAGTTTCGCCCATGCATTAACAATTTAAAATAGGAGAAGTATCAGACAATTTACTCTTAATGATCTATAACGGAAAATGTGGAGAGATCGCAAAGATTCAGGAGTTTATCCTGTCATGGATCATGAGATTAGACGGAATCTTACGTCAGTCAAACTTATGCAGGTGAAGGAAGCGCTGGGGAAAACTGAGGCGCCAGAAGTTGCTCACTTAAAAAAAATAAGGTGTTGCTCAAACATTTTGCGCACAGACCATTAACAGAAGCCAGATACCCATATAATATACTCCGAGGCTATGAAAATAGTGCAAATGCTTCTTTCATCATGGCTTAATACAAGTTAAATCGAGAAATGATATTTGGACGATACGCTCTCCACTCGAATGGCGTGCGTCTCAAATAGCCTCTGACAGTAAAGTCCAGCTCCTGGCCTTCTCGTGGCAGAACCGTTTAAACTGACAGGAGAAGTGGGGAATGCGAATATCTGGCGCCTTAAAACCAGACGCTTCGTGTACATGAGAGTCATGTTTGGTAGCTCAACTACCGCTGCTGGCGAGATTCTTCAGCTGCCGTGGCATGGAGTGGGGCTCCTCCCGGCCAGTGAAGAAAGGTGCGAATGGGGTTGCCGCGCGGACCACTGTGGAAAAGGTGAAAGAAACTATAAAGCGAATTAAACAGTAGTTAAATCACGGCACCTCTGGTCTGGAGGTCGGCCACGACCTAAGTGCACTCATATCGGGCGAAATGCCTGAACCGGCTTAACCCAGAGGTTAAGACACTGCTGGCGAGATTCTTCGAATGCCCGCGTAGAGCGAAACTCCTCCCGGCGAAGGAAGAAAATGCGGAAAAGCAATTAGGGTTGCTGTGTGGCGTCGATGTGAAAAAGTGATGGAAAGGATAAAGTGAAGCTTAATCGGTATGTCCAGTATTATCGCGGCGAGAGCTACTCATACCACGGCACCTCTGTTCTAGAGACCGGCCACGTCCGAAATACACCCATACTGGTGAAATATGACTAAACCGGCCTACACCAGGAGTGAAACTTGATGGCTACGCATGTCATGCCACCTCCGCTCTAGAGGTCCGTCACATCCGATATACACCCATACTGGTGAAATATGCCTAAACCGGTTTACACCAGGGGTGAAACTTTATGGCTACGTACGTCACGGTACCTCCGCTCTAAAGATCGGTTGCGTCATAAACACGCCCATACTGGGATAACATGCCTAAACTGGCTCAACCCAGGGGTGGAAGTCACTAGTGGCGAGGATTCGTCCTCCTGGACAAAAGCTCCGTCCCGGTCACAACTAGGAAGTGTAGCGGCCACGATCACAAAATGCTGAAGTCGGAAACACTGGACCGGGGCAGTCTAGATAGGCAACCACCTCTCACCCGACGGGGATGTATGCGTATCCTAATCACGCTGAGGTTTTCCGGTGAGAAAGTCCAACGCTGGACTGGATGGGCAACCACCTCTCACCCGGCGGTCTTCTTCTTCTTCTTCTTCTTCGTTCGCTTCTACCACCAAAAACCACACTGTGATCCTACTGAATTCACGCCTGTGGTCCTCGTTAGGTCCCGTGGTCCCCTGTGTGGTCCCAGAAAAAACCACACGAGATCCACGAGAGGACCACAAGGGGTTCAGAGTATCACAGGGCCTTAGCCTGTATTCTTGGTGGGTCTCGGAAGCGGGATTGCGTGACACCGTGGTTTTCATTGCACCAGTTTAGTCTAGGGTTGGACTTTCTCACCGGAAGACCTCGACGTGTTTAGGATATCAGTGCATCGCCGCTGGGTGAGAGGCGGTAGCCCACCCAGGCCAAAGATGGACTTTCTCACTGGAAAACCTCGACGTCTTTTGAGATACCCGTGTATCACCGCCGGGTGAGAGGTGGTTGTCCATCCAGTCCAGGATTGGACTTTCTCACCGGAAAACCTCGGCGTGATTAGGATACGTAAACATCCCCGCCGGGTGAGAGGTGGTTGCCTATCTAGACTTCCCTGGTCCAGTGTCTCCGACTTCAGCATTTTGCGGTCGTGGCCGCTACCTTTCCTAGTTGTGACCAGGATGGAGCTTTTGTCCAGGAGGACGAATCCTCGCCACTAGTGACTTCTACCCCTGGGTTGAGCCGGTTTAGGCATTATCCCAGTATGGGCGTGTTTGGGACGAGACCGACCTCTAGAGCTGAGGTACTGTGACATGCATAGCCTTCAAGATTCACCCTTGGTATGAGCCGGTTTAGGCAAAATTCACCAGTATGGGTGTATATCAGGCGGTAATGACCTCTAGAGCGGAGGTGGCATGACATGTCTAGCCATCAAGTTCCACCCCTGGTGTGTGCCGGTTTAGGCATATTTCACCAGTGTAGGTGTATTTCGGACGTGGCCGGCCTCTAGAGCAGAGGTGCCGTGGTATAGTTCTCGTAGCGATACTACTGAACATACCGGTTAAACTTCACTTTCCACCACCTTTTCCCATCGGCGCCGCACAGCAACCTTTATTTCTTTTCCGCATTTCTTCCTTGACCGGGAGGAGCTTTACTCCACGCGCGGCATTTGAAGAGTCTCGCCAGCAGTGTCTTAACCTCTGGGACAAACCGGTTCATGGATTTCACCCGATATGACTGCACTCAGGACGTGGCCGACCTCCAGACCAGAGGTGCCTTGATTTGACTGTTTGCTTCGCTTTATCCTTTCTACCACCTTTTCCACAGTGATGCTGCGCGGCAACCTCATTTGCAAATTTACTTCATTGGCCGGGAGGAGCACCGCTCCACGCACGGCAGCTGAAAATCTCGCCAACAGCGGCAGATGAGCTACCAAACGTGCCACTCATCTACCCTAAGTAACTGGTTTTCAGGCGCCAGATATTCGCCCTCGCCCCTTCTCCTGTCAGTTTAAACAGTTCTGCCACGGGAAGGCCAGGAGCTGGACTTGACTGCCAGAGGCTGTTTGAGGCGCGTTTGCAGTCCTTAGAACCCCACCCGGCGGTGATACACGGGTATCTCAAAACACGTCGAGGTTTTCCGGTGATAAAGTCCAACTCTAGCCTGGGTGGGCTACCACCTATCACCCAGCGGGGATATACTGATATCCAAAACACGTCGAGGTTTTCCGGTGAGAAAGTTCATCTCTAGATTAAACTGGTGCAACGAAAATCACGGTGTCACGCCATCTCGCTTCAGAGACCCACCAAGAATACAGGCTCAAGCCCTGCGATTCTCTGAATCTCTTTTGGTCCTTTTGAGGATCTCGTATGGTCCTTTCGGCGACCACACGGGGACCACGGGTCCTATCGATGACCGCAGGAGTAAATTCAGTAGGATCACAGGGCGGTCTTGGTGGTAGAAGTGAACGAAGAAGAGGAAGAAGAAGAAGAAATCGAGAAATCCCATTCTTCGCTACAGCTGGTCAGACGAACCGAACAGTTTCCTCGCCACTGATGGGTCTTGATCAGGACCTTTGCCAAAGGCATTAATAATCTCTGCGTTCTAGAAATGCAGTTAGTATTGGGATTACCAGCAGCCACGTTTTATAGAGCTTGTAGTTTTTATCTTGTGCTCTCCAGCTATTTGACCTCACTAGGAATTGTTTTGTTGTCTGCTCGCTCCTCGAGATGAGATGCATCTGGTCTGCTGAAGCAGTAGTTATCATTTCCTCCATCTACATCTTATAATAGCACGAAATGCCTTCCAGTTTGTTTACTGGCCTAATTAGTTTAAGGACTAATTGCTTTATTTCCAGGAACATAAATGTATGTAAAAATCTATGCAAAATTATGCTTTACAGAATCTGACTAGTTAATTACCTGCAGAATGTTTTCTGTCAGTTTATATTTCCTAAATCATTCAAAGTTTGAGGAAAGCTGCTGGAAAATCGGTAAAAGCTGCAATCTTGCGCGTTACATAGTGAGAAACGATGCGTTTTCCGGCTCTAAGTTCGTGTTCGAACAAATATACCAACCACTCCACTTGCAACAGTGTTTTCTGTTGTTCGATCAACATATTTCTGATCCTATGTTAACAAGCGGTGAAGCATGTTTTAAGGGGCCATCTAGTGACTGTTTCAAATACTTAATTTTTTTAGAAATTCACCCCCCCCCCCCTTTTTCACCCCATCTCCTTTCCAGCGCAATGGTCGTCTTCTTTCTTTGTTCCACACTTCTTGATCTTGTGCTTGTTCCACCTAGACCTAGAACTTTGCCTGGAATAAACATGTACTTTTCTCCACATTCTGGTAGCAACCCCATCTCTGCTCTAGAAACAGGCAATGTAAAAACCACCATAGTATCTGATCCAGAAACAATGTGAACTACTATAGCTCCGAAACAAACAATGTAAACTATCACAATCTCTAATTCACAAACAATGTGAACAAAGAACAAACAACAGTCGCCGATAACAGATTCAAGGAAGGAAGATTTGTGTTAGCAAATTCAAAGAATCAAGCTTTTTTCTCATAATCAAGACATGCATGACTTGGCTCACCAGCGGAGGCTCATATAAGCCTAAAATCAGTGTTTACTTTCAGCTGGCTCATCATGATCGCCAGAAGCTACTTTTTTACCTGAACAATGTTTTTTTTTTTTTGTTAAGATGTATACATTTTGGTAAAAAAAAAGAAGTGAAGAGAACTGGATGTTAATTATTTTGCGATGATATCCTAAAATAATTGTAACTGGGGTTAATGAGATCAAAGCTATGTCTCCTCTGAGTGACAATCCATCTCTGTTACAAGATTCTATAACAACTTCCTACAAGTAACTTTTACAATTTCTAAATAAATTTATGCTCCTTTTTGAAGACTTTCGCTGTGTTATGGGACACACGAAACACAGAAAGAGAAATTACTGACTACGACATGAAAAGAAGCGATAATGGACATGTTATAAAAATTAATTTTGTTTTAATGAATTATCTTTTAAGTGAACAAATATATCTATACTACAAGAGCTTAATATTGAAGAAGGCTGGCTAGTTAAGAGGATTAAAGAGAGAAAACTGAAATATTTTGGACACATTAAACGTCATGATAATTTAGAGAAGACCGTATTGGAAGGATACATAATGGGAAAAAGAAAAAGAGGAAGACCAAGACGAAGGTGGCTGCAAGACATCGTTGACGATCTGGAAATGGATGCAACAGCAGCAGGCCATCTTGCTCACAACCGAGAGGCCTACAGGAGTGCTGTTTGGGAGGCAAAGTTCCGCAAGGGACATGCAAATGAATGAATGAATGAATGAATCTTTTAAGTGTAACAATGTAACCAAAACACGAGAACCAGGGAAAAATATGTTGTGGCTTCTGACCTCGACACTCTTTAGCAAAATCTGGGACTAAATGTACTGCTATGTTTTGTCAAGAGGGTTATCAGAACGGATGGAAAGAGCGTGTGAAGAATGGTCCGGAGAAATGCAAATATCCCGAGGTTGTCGTTCCGTTGTTGAAGAATTAACGGACAGAAGCCAGTGTGAGGTCGGTTTGGTTTGATCATCGCCATCATCATTTCTTTGCAAGGACATGGCATGGCGCTGTCAGTTGATCTCTATCGGTTCAAGTGCCGACATAACATCACACTTCCACTTAATACCCTCCGTCTCCTCCTCCCCGTCCCCTCCACCTTTCTTACAAAATATTCAGCAGTCTTTCTTACATACTCAATAATTGTTGAATGGATTTTCTTATATTGTTCATTCAGTTAGAACGTTATAATAGCAGCAGGTGTAACAAGTCGCAGATAAAGGAAGAAGACATTCAGCAAAGCAAATATAAAAATAACTACGTTTGTAACTCTACAGATTTTTTTTTACAGATAACGAAAATTTTCTGAGGTTCACAAAACTGAATAAACTTATGTTTAAGAAAGGGAAATTTTAAAGACGACTGAAATTTAAGAATGAAAGAATATGTGCAAGAATGGCATGCATACTTATGGTGAAACACGACTGTGGCATTATATTTCTGAGGTAAAGGTAAAATTCCCGTTTCTTTGTATATTGGGTATACCATGTTAGGCCCATATTTCCGAGACTTTCGACACAAGAAAGTGTGATGTCAGTATCACGCTTGGCCGCATTTACCTTCCCAGATTTCTCTCCTACCCATTTTTAGAGGCTGGCTGAACCCCGGAGCTTTTTTTGGGTGTGGATCTGAAAAGAATCTCACTACTGGGGCTTGAACCCGGTACCACCGGATTAGTAAACCGAGCGCCTAACTACTCAGCTAACCAGGCTGCCGCATATCTGAGGGTTACGCACAAATAGAACTGAGACACACAAACTGAGGTGTTCAGAGTAACAAAGCTGTGTCGGTGAATGTATACAAACTAAGGCGTTCAGACTGAAGAACATATCTAGGTGAAATGATACAAACTGATACGTTCAGAATGATGAATGTTAACGCAAGCTAACAATAAGTAACGATATCCATTAATGAGGCATAATTTACACATCTGAAATAATCTGACTTCACAAAGACGTAAATTATACCATTTAAATGATCTGACATTCATATAGAGATGAGTATGAGTTATATTACTGAAATTATCTGAGAAATGTGCACAGATTCTCCTTATGGTTGTACTGTACACGTATATATGCAGCATTCAGTGAATGGATACTCACGATTTGCTGAGCAAGGGTAAATATGAAACGCTAAGTGGGACGTAGAGACAGAGAAGCAGAAACAGAAGATGAGCACTTGACACTGTTCTATAAAATTACGAATCGGACGCAACACAATGACCTATTTTTGTCCGGATGCCAGGGTCGCGACCCTAGTCCTCAGACAAAAACATCTGGAGCTAAACACTTAACATCGCGACATAACCATGCTAAATGTTAATCAGTGAAGACTTGAAAACTCCTTGTTACTGCAGCGAAGTCGGAAAATAGACATTTATATTTTCGGGGCGAAAAACTGAGTACTACTCTGACATTTCCGAGTGTCCAAAACTATAAAGCAATTATGATCTTAAAAAAAAAAACTGGTGACTACCGCTTGCTAACTCTTTGCTTGTCCCTTATGCTCTGATTGAGTACTTTCATGAACCCAGTTTAATAAAGCCAGTGAGGTTTAAGACATTTTACAGTATTTCATTTAATTACAATCACAGTAATTCTGTGTGTTGACAAGCGGTTTATACAGTCATCTCTCGGCAGATATGGAACATCAATGATCTTATTCAATACGTTTAATTATATTCTATATTTGTCATAATCACCATGACAATCCTCATCATCGCCTCCATTGTCGCTACTTATCTGCGTGCATAAGACAGTAATGAAGCTCTCCATTCGACTTGATTTGTGGCATCTCTCTATTTCTTGCTCTTTGCAGTTTTGTCTGAAAAGTTTGTTTTTCCCAGTACTGTTCAGTCTGCTTTGTCCTCTTTCTTCTTGCGGATGTTCTGTCAATGATCGTGTCAAATGCCTGTTCTTTTTGCTGGAGCAGAAAATAACCATCCTGCCTTCTCTTTCTTCCTTTGATCCCACACTTTTTGTCAATTATGTCCCTTATATGCCGCTGCTGGCGAGATTCTTCAGCTGCCGCGCGTGGTGTGAAACCCCTCCCGGCCAATGAAGAAAAATGCGATTATGGTTGCCCCGCGGCGCCGCCGTGGAAAAGGTGATTGAAAGGATTAAGTGATGTTTAATCGGTATGATCAGTAGTCTAGCGGCCAGAACTACTCATATCACGGCATCTCTGTTCTAGAGGCCAGTCATGTCATGTATACACCCACACTGGGATAATAGGCCTAAACCGGCTTAACCCAGGGGGTGAAACGTACTAGTGGCAAGGATTCGTCCTCCTTGACAAAAGCTCCGTCCTGGTGTCCACCAGGAAGATTAGCAGCCACGACCACAAACTGCTGAAGTCGGATACACTGGACTACTGCAGGTGCGATAGGCTACCACCTATCACCCGAAGGGGATATATTATATCCAAATCACATTGAGGTTTTCGGTGAGGGGACTGGATGGGCAACCACCTCTCACCCGGCGGGGATATATTCATATCCAAACCACGCCGAGGTTTTCCAGTGAGAAAGTCCAACTTTAGATTAAACTGGTGCAACGAAAACCACAGTGTCACACAATGCCGCTTCTATGACCCGCAGAGAATATAGGCCCAAGCCCCACGATGCTCTGAGCCTCCATCTTAAATTAGACTATCGCGAGAACCACAGGAGTAAACTAAGAAGGATCACGGGGCGATCTTGATGGTAGAAGCGAACGAAGAAGAAGAAGAGAAGAAGATATCCCTTATATTTTATGATTTTCGCCTTTATCATCCAATGCTCCCGCGTGATTTCAATATTCTTCTCAAAGCCTCACCTTTGCTTCTAAGAATGATGGTGACAGAGTATTTCCGGAATGTTTTCCATTATCTGTTTTTGTTGTCTATTTCCATGTAATGTTATTCCGTTATTTCTGAGATGAATTTATACTGCATAACCTGATATTTCCTGACTTTCCTCCTATTACTCTGATAACTTTATTCACCATTTTTTTCATATTTGAAATGAAAAATCAAACTGGTTCTTCAGTTCAGCTGTTATGTTCTCTTTGTAGCCTGTTATTTTATTGTAGATTACTACCGAATTTTTTTTCCTTTTGTACATTTAAGGCTCAGATTATGCTTCTTTCGACATGATTTCCAGATGGAAGCGTAGGTTTTTTTTTCTAAATCTGCATTATTGTATGTCTAATTGCGATCCGGAGAAAAAGCGTCCGAATGGGGCGACCATCACCAACCCAGCGCGTCACAGGTGGCGGATGGTGAAAGTCCTCCAGATATGAAGGATCCCTGTGAATAAGGAT
Organism: Achatina immaculata; assembly: GCA_009760885.1. Classification (NCBI taxonomy): domain Eukaryota; kingdom Metazoa; phylum Mollusca; class Gastropoda; order Stylommatophora; family Achatinidae; genus Lissachatina; species Lissachatina immaculata. Next base: position 32,422,588 of record CM019716.1, on the reverse strand, counting down.
TTTTACCTAAACAAGCTGGCGCGGATCAACTGGCGGTAGAGAGCGAAATGGGGTGGTAGGTCGCTCTACTACTCCTATAAAGTGACTCATGTCCTCAGTGAAGGGAATACCAGGCGGATAAAAGGAGCCTTAAAACCTCTCGCTCCCGCTGCCTTGTGGGGTAGGACAAGGAGCCAAAGGCTAGGGGAGAGTCCGTCCACATACCGATAAAAGGCAACGGGAAACCACTGTTGTAGCTCCCATGAACAGTTATGCTTATACAGAGTAACACATGCGTCATGAACGACGTTACTGTATGTTCCTCTATAACAGCCTCGTCCGGTAGGGCAGCTCACGAGCCACAGGTGAGGCCAGATCGTCATCAAGCTACCGGTGGCAAGACTAACAAGATCAAAATAGCAACATGGAATGTTAGAACTCTTCAGGCTGGAAAATTAGAAAATGTAAAAAGGGAAATGGAAAGGACGAAGATCAACATATTAAGAATGAGAGAAGTTAGATGGACAGGTGCAGGGAAGATAAACCCAGATAACTATACAGGAGGTGAGAAACGTGAACGAGGAGTAGGGATATTATTTGACGAACAAACAGCAAGGACAGCTGTGGGATATTTGAACATCTCAGACCGAGTCCTACCACCCTAACTGAAAGGACGACCAATAAACATAAATACTGTACGCTCCAATAAGTGATAGCTCTGAAGATGTACAGCTATTTTATAATGACATAGAGCAAGCCCTGAAACACACTGTCACGTGAAGTTACTACAGTTATAGGAGATTCTAATGGCACAGTTGGTAAAGGAAGAACTTTAGACATTGTTGGCGATTACAGACTGCGGTGGGGGGGGGGGGGGGGGTAAGGAATGATAGAGGTAGTAAATTAACTGAACGGGCAAAAATACATAGCATGGTTGTAGGAAAAACACCTGGTTTAAACGACATCCCCGAAAACTGGCAACGTGGTGCAGAGCAGACAAAAAAGACTTAACCAGACAGACTGCAACAAACGATTCCGGGATGCATTAAACAAAAACCATGCCAGGAGCATGGAAGAAAGAGAGGAAGACAAAGGCGAAGATGGCCGCAAGATATCGTCGATGATCTGCAAATGGATGTATCAGCAGCAGGCCATCTTGCTCACAACCGAGAGGCCTACAGGAGTGCTGTTAGGGAGGCAAAGTTCCGCAAGGGACATCCAAATGAATGAATGAATGAATGGTTATATGCCAAGTGACCTGCTTAAATCCATGTTTATAGTACTACTTAAGAAACCAGATGCAAACAATGTGAGGATCACAGGACTATCAGCCTCTCGTGTCACATAACAAAAGTTACTTCTGAGAATTATTATGAGAAGAACATAGGAAAAGATAAAAATGGAAATAACAGATGAACAGTTCGGATTTATTGAAGGAAAGCGAACACACAATTACATTTATTCTTTGCAAACACTAGCAGAAAGAGCTTTAGAAGTACAGAAAAATCTCTGCTTTTGCTTTATTGATTACACCAAGGCATTCGACAACGTTAAACATGATGAAATTATTAAAATGCTTGAAGACATCAAAACACACGGCAAATACCTGAAGATCATAAAACATCTATACTGGGCACAGGAAGTAGCGACTGGAGTTGAAAATGAAACTAGAAAATATCAACCTATAATACAAGGGATGCGACAGAGATGTGTACTATCTCCAGACCTTTTATTTCTCTGTACAGCAAGAATATTCTAAGAACGATCATTACAGGACCAGGTATAAAAGTCGGATGATACAATATTAAAAACCTTCGGTATGCTGACGACATGGTACTGATAGCTGAGAACCAACAAGATCTGGAAAATCTCTTGGATAAAGTCGCTAAAGGAAGTGAACAGAAACATCAAAACTTTAAACATCAAAAAGACAGGGACTATGGTTATATCTAAGAAACAGAATCCACCAAAATGCAGTATAAAATTAAGCAGAACTATTCTAAACCAGGTGTAGATATTTAAATACGAGTACCTTGGAGCAGTAATAACTTCAGATGGGAAATGTAGAACAGAAATTAGGAACAAATAGAGCAAAGGCTGCATTTCGGAGAATGAGAAACATATTATGCAACACATCCTTATCAATGAATGTTAGAAAATGAGTCCTAAAATGCTATACTCTCTCTCTCTCTCTCTCTCTCTCTGGACCTTAAGTGCCCAGGGCACATGGGGCTTCCGCAAGGGTTTTCCACAAACGCCTGTCCTTTGCCTTTTTTTCTGCTCTTGCCCAGGTAACCCCTCTATTGCTCAACATCCTTTCTGTTGTTCTTCTCCATGTCTCTTTTGGTATACCCTTACTTCTGTTCCTCTGTGGTGTCCATCTTAGTGCTATTTTTGGTAGTGAGTTGTCAGTCATTCGGAGCACATGTCCCAACCATCGCCAGCGTCTTCCTGATAAGCATTTCTCCTTCCACCATATTAAATGCTATACTGAACCTATCTTATTATATGAAAGTGAATCATGGACAATAGGCAGGTCTGCACAAAATTCATTGGAAGTAGTAGAAATGTGATTTATTAGAAGAATGTTGTGTGTTCTCTGGACAGCAAAAACAACTAATGGAGAATGTATGAGAAAAGCTGGAAAGACAAAAAAATCTTGTCAAAAAAATAAGAGAGAGACAATATACATTCATGGGACATGCAATGAGAAGAGAGGGCAAAGAAAATATTGTAACAATGGGAAAAATAGAAGGAAGAAGAGACAGTGGAAGACAGAGAGAAATGATGCTGGATAGTCTGACGAGAAGGTGTGAGAGGAAACCACCAACTGAGCTAACGGCTTGCATGAAGACTACTCTGGAGAAGCATAATAGCCAACGCCAGTCGGCATGGTGCATGATGATGATGATTATTTCAGCCAAGGAAAATAGATATGGAGTTGCGCGATTTCAGATTTACTAAAGAGAACGGATTTCCATGAACCCTGGCAAAAGAAATAGAAATCGACGAGCTTTCTAAAATAGTATTCCGTTCTGTGTGATTTACTGAATACTTACGTGCCAATATGGCACTAGAAAAGATGTATCTGTTGTGTTTAAATGTCCAGAGGAACAACTATGAATAGAAGTTATTTTCTCTCTCTCTCTCTCTCTCTCTCTCTCTCCTCTCTCTCTCTCTCTCTCTCTCTCTCTCTCTCAGGATCAGATTAGACAGTTTGATTTGAGAGACTACGATTTATGTTCTGTGATACACTCAGAGAACAATACACCCAGGCACGCTCCTTCCACCGGACAACAACAGAACATTGGACTCCATATTTCAACCTTACAACGCAAAAGTAACTCAGACGTAGGAACAGTCAAGAGTGTAGTTCACATTCAATAGACAACAAATTTATTGGTGCGGAAGATGTGGATGATGGATATGATGATGGTAGGAAAAAGTGTTGTTATACAGCAATGACAAAAAGTGAAACATGAAAAACTTCCCGGGCACGTAGTTCGTGTCTTAAGGAAGAAACATTCTACCAGCAAGCAGTTACAAAAGATGCGGCACTTACTACTGTCTTTAATGAATAACAACTTTCAAAATAACACTTCATCTTCCAGAATAAGAAAACACAAACAATAAGCTCTGGTCCTAGTAAGGACACTACAACATAATCCCTACATACAGTTACAAGGAGAACCTTTTCCTAAAAAAAGGACAACACAAGCGCTACTAAATCAACTAGGACATGGCTGAATTCACTACAAAACTGCTACTGACTTGTGCACGATCCTCATACTCCGAATATAATCATCATAATGCTTTTTTTTAAACTCAGCTCTTAATTCTTTTATATAACCCGCATTTTCTCCGCCATCCTTCCAGAACTTTCACTCTGTGCAATTCCCATTCACGCAAAAAGATAACTGTTATGGCCTTCACTATAACACGAGATTCATAACTCCATGAAGTTGACAAGTCGTAAACAACTTAACCTTGAACTTTCGTTCCTAAAACAAGTAAAACTCTAAAACTATATTTAGACTGTTAAGTCAACACAGACATTCCAATCGTTGACACTTAAGAAACTTTCCCTAACAAAACTCATAATAATCACGAGAAATTCCGCTACCTGCTAAAATTTACTAGAGCCAAGAAACGTTTCTCTCGGAATCCCATGCAAAATAACATTTAGTGATTACAATTTTGTTTTCCTTTACAGACAGGGACAGGCTAAATCACGTGCTGAACTACGTGAACTATACAAGGGAAATAGTGCATTATGTCAGATCTAAGGGACTTAAACATACGTGACTCTACAATAATGTTTAATATTTCCGATCAGCAAAAGCAAATCGATCTTAAATGATCTCATCTAAACAGCATAGTAAATACTGTTACACTCCCCCCCCCCAAAAAAAAAATAGTGACTATCTACTTCTTGCGCTTGCACTGGTTCCAAAAGGACTCAGGTTACAAGGTGATCATCGTGCAATCAACTAAAACCTTCAAACACTTAACTCCAGTAACTGTGAACGCACACAGAACAAAACATTCACAGTTTTCACTGAAGCGCTTTGTGAAAACGAGAATGCTTAGAAAGCAAATCACAAGCCCTCGTTAAACAGCAAGACACCTTGCCTGCTGTCAATAGCTTCCTTTAACACATACAAAAACGTCATTTAGATACTCTGATGAACAGAGTGAATGTAATCAGATCTTCTTGCATCCGCCCCTCTGCTCTCTCGAAGATTCCAAGTACTCCTTTCCTATCTGAGACTTTGTAGTGACAAAAGAATATTTGTGCGTTTGTTCACTGGTTTTTCTTTAATGCAAGTGAGGTTCTGTCCTCTACTACAGACGAGTTGGGAGAGGAAGCTACGACAACTACAACACAGGAGAGGGGAAAAAATGAAAAAAAAGGAACTTTCAATAAACTAACAAAACTAGCTATCCTATGTGCGAAGAATAGTCCATAAAGAGTAACATGGAGACTCTTTTGTCCTTAACTTAGACGTCTGGTAGTCATGATGATGATGATGATGATGACGAGGATGATGATGACATCTGCAGTAACAAGCGAAAACTGGATGATACTGAAAGACTGCAATGTTCTTATATAGCCATTAATCTTCATTAGTTGTCTCAGACAGAAATTCAGGGCACAGTCTTTCTCGTCAACGCATGAAGCCATCTTTTCTTGTACAGACAAAACCAGTCCAGCGTGACAACTTGACATGACGTTTATTAGATTGACTTGATGATAATGAAGATGGTGACGAAATGCAGACTGCCGGCAGGTTGCCTTGCCACATGGCAAGTCCATTCATACGTTCCGAACATTCCACTAACTAAGACAGGACATCACATTTTCTCGACAGGAACACAAATTCATCCACACTGCTTCACATCCAGACGTAGACTCCTTCAACTCAAAGGTCTTCCCCACAGTTCACGCTGTCACGGGATTCTTTCCTCACGGACCATCCTCTCGAAAAATCTCGAATGTCCCTACCCTGGAAGTCCAAAAGAGAAAATCACAAGGAAGACAATTGCCTCTACGGTAATTAACTCAATTACCTCCCTATTATGTTATATTTGGTACAAATTTCTAACACAAATTTCTCCTGTGATGCGACAGCCGTCTTTGAAGAATAATAATAAGAAAGAAGAAATGAGAATAATACAAAAACAATATATAATTACACGGACATACATACATAGTTACTTCATAAAGTATTCTTCAATAACAAATCTGATCAGATTTTGAACTGGATAGATTCATCATTGAACAGGCAATACAACGTTCACAACTGAAACCAAATCGACTGATGCATCAAATTCAAGTACTAAAAAAGACTATTAAACTTCATGTACTATTAAAGCACGTCTGTAAAAGAGAACTATCAATGACTACTTGTACACAGAGAGCTTCCGAATTATTTTAGTGCAACTCTCACCTGTCTCACATGCACCTTCGGCTCTAGTCCGCGGCTAACAATTAAATGAGGAAGCAGCTACCGTGAAACAATTTTAATATTTCTTAATCTTTGAAGTATGCGAGGGACTGACCAATCAAATGCAAATGTTCTCTTTCTACCATTCAGATATTTCACACTGACCTGCATAGACATCTTCACACTGACACCAAAGCGTTTGTTTTCACCCTCATTGCCGAAATGTCTTATAAGATTATTTCAACTGTTCAACCTACTCCAAAGATCCACCCCCTGCAAATATTGAATACTATACCATGGTACTGGTTTGCTATTGGCTTATATGTCTCATGCAGTTTGAAGTAATGTTTAAATAAAACAAACTATATTTGCTTCTGCATGTTCCACCATGATTTGATTAAAATGAACAAACATATGTTAAAAATATGTAAAACATTTGTAAAGGATCTGAAATGTTAATTTTTAAAAATTCAATTCACCGTTACTTCATAACTGTCGTTTTTCTTATTTTTATTTAAGTTGGTAAAAACTAGCTGATTTATATACGGCCTGCCATTCTATTTCCCAGTATAGTTGTGGCACTTGAGGCCACTGAAGTTAGATATCCCAGTTCTAGTTTTTATATGTGCGTGATTTATAGTTTGCTTATGTGTGAAATGAAACAAGTAATTATAAGATAACCTTTATCAGATATGAATATAAACTAGCAGCCCAGCAACACTTTCAAAAGCAGGCTCTTGGCTTTAACTGAAAAGTAATGGTACGGACAACGAATGGTCTGGGAAGGGAGGTAAGTTTATAATTGTTGGGACAACACTTGTCTCACTTATATACAAACATGGAAGACATTATCCTGGAATGTGAAAATGTAAACACAAACATCAGGAGAGTCCCAGCCGCCCAATTCTTTGAGGTTTCTGGAATGCCGGGGCTGGAGAAGATGTTTTCTGTGAGCAAAGTTTGGAAATGCTTGCACCGTCCGTAACTTTTCATCACTGTTGTTGAGGAATTTATGAGATCACGATGGAGTCAGAGGGGAGATGTAGAGAGGATGTAGCAGATAACGCGAGTGACAGACACGAAGATGGACATATGATGTGTACTGCCACGAACCGGGCACGTGGCGGAGTATATGAGTCTCAGCTTTTTTTTATCTTTGATTTTTTTTTCTTGCATTTCCGTGACAACTTGTCGACTTCTTCCATGTCGTCTACGCCTGGGTGCTATTTACTTTCTCTGATTTCAGATTTTTCTGCTTTTTAAAAAATGTTGCAGTTAGTTTTTAACTTGCAGTTAGTTCTGAACTTGTTATTTTACAGTTAATTTTGAACTTGTTCAGTTCTCTAAGTATCAATACAACGACAGCTGTTGCACCCCCTTCGATACAGGTAGGGGAAATTTTTAAGTGCGTCCCAAATGTTTACAATATGAAATGAATGGGTCATAAATGTCTAAAAAATCAAAAAACAATAAGCTAGTGACAAATGCAGTAAGTGACATAATGCCTAAATATTAAGAGATCTACATATACCTATAAAATTAGTGAACAGTGAATCATAAACGTCTACAAGTTGAACAAAAAATATAACTAGAATAAAACCATATCTATTTTTTCAAAACAATTTCTCCGTAACATTAATGTGCAAGCTGCACGATTCTTCACCTTTCCGACGATTAAAAACAAACAAACAAACAAACAAAAACACATAAAGCAGTTTAGGTTTATGACTTATCACCGTAGCACTTTTCAATATAGAAGAAATTCTTGTAAAACAGACACATGACAAACAATTTCCATACATATAGTCACTTTATAATAAATACTTCTGATTGTTACATGTGGCTGTTGTTTCATACTTTATTTAGCTTTACATAGACCTGTATTTGTTTACTTAACAAATACTTCGTTACATGTGGCTGTTGTTTCATATATAGATTTACTTAGCTTTACTTAACACATACTTCTAACTGTTACATGTGGCTGTTGTTTCATACTTTAAAAAGCTTCACATAGCTTTACTTAACACATACTTCTTAACAAGAGTTTTACATGACCAAGCGTTTCCTACGCTGCATAAAACTGTGTGCCTGTTGTTTGTGGGTGTGTGCGTGCGTGCGTGCGTGCGTGTGTGTGTGCGTGTGAACACTGAACACAATCCGGTGCGACAAATGTTTCAAGCAAATTCCTATGAACATTCTTGTTCAAGAAACCCAAAGCAAACAATAAAATACTGACTTTTTTATGTTCTCCGACTGTAACCGTTGGATACGGTTGCAGTTTAAAAGTACTGCAGGGCTGAGCATTCAAACTGTCCTAAAGGCAACTAAGCACCCCCACACAATGTAGCTGATGCTATCTGGAAGTATGAGTAGAATAGCTGAAGTTTAAAGATGTAACATGCAAACACTGGGTAGGCTCAACATAACACAGATCACTGTGGCTGAAGATCTCAAACTCTAAACAAAACATGTCTGAGATAATGGAATAAGTTCTGGATTTGATTTTATTATCCAGCTCAGAAAGTTGCAAAATAACATTCGAAGAAGATAACTGGTGTGTCTCAACAATGCCGAGAAATCTAATGTGGTTGATGTAAGAGTAATGACCCTCTGGTTCTTCCCATTACCCTCTTGATCCCCTCCTCCCCAACTTTCTCTCTCCCTCTCTCTCTCCCTCCCTCTCTCTCTCTCTCTCTCTCTCTCTCTCTCTCTCTCTCTCTCTCTTTCAAAATCCGTGCATGAATCATTTTAAAAACTATATGCACCTGTACATAAATAAGTGTCTATTCATGCATGTAAATATGTATGTATACATGTTTTCTTATATGCTTGTGCCTGAATGTAGTATTATATTAATTACATTATAACAAGGAATGCAATTAAACACCCATCAGCCGTAGCGAGGATTCTGTCCTGGTAGAAAAGGATCATTAATCTTTGCAATTGCTCATATCCACACGGAATTAAGCAGGTATGAGCGGAAATGTTGTGCTCCACACTGGGTTTTTTTTTCCAGAACTGAACATCCACCTCTTTCTTCTCATAAATAAGAAGCCACGAAAGGCAGTCTACAAAACGCCATCCATATTTATTTACGTCTCTTCGGTACAGACGGAACCAGAAGGTCGTTCTTCTAGTGGGCGGGGTCGCAGGTTAACAAAGAGAGGGGGTACACGGCGTGGTCATGGGAAAGTTCAGTTTAATGGTGGTTTAAGTTGTTCTCTATATTTTTTTTTTTGTGCTCAATACGTCCGTTTTGACCGTATGTCCAAATATCACCCACCCCAACCCCTTTCCATAGACTGTGACTAAAAAGGTATATTTCAAATAACATGCATATTCCAAAAGTATGAGCCCCAACCCCACCCCTTCCTTTCATTTCTTTGAAACTCTAAAATTTCCTCGGGGGTGGAAAGAGGGGGGAAAGAATTCTCTGCTGATTGAGAACCCTTGTCCTAACTATTAGTGGTTTCCTATTCAATTTTATTCATCTCTTACAATGTTATTTTATTTCCTCTCGCAGTATGTACGAGATATGTATACTAATTGTTCATTTCTGATAATGCATGTAGTCTGTTCAATGCGATCCTTGAGTCTGGTGAACACTTTCAGTTACTGTGAGCATTCTTCTGCACTCTGCGGTGAGTGTTATATCTCAATGTTAGTCTGAACTTGAATCCGAAAATAGCTCGCGCCGTGAAGAATATTTCATCTCGTGCACTAGATATATACATAAAGAGTAAGGGGGGGGGGGGTGAGTTCTGGTGGCTTTCTGATATTCTCGAAGCAGACCTGAGAATTATAGTTGTGGAGCAAGCTTTCACCAGGACAAGATAAGCTTCAGTCCCTAACTCCCACCAAATCTACAGACTACATTATAATAAGAGTCTGCTGTCTCTGGCACCGACAGGAATTAGAACTGGGCACTTTTCGCCACATTTTCTAAGCACACCAAAGCTTTTTTGGACGAAGTGACCGCGATAATAGCCTCATTAAAAACAGTTTAAATACGATTTGTTTGGTTTTAATATGTAGTCATAAATCAAAGCTGTCTACATATAAACAATCTGTTAGCCACTAATAACGGTATAATTTTTTTAAAAATATTCAAGACTAGAACAGTTAGGGAGAGAGAGAGAGAGAGAGAGAGAGAGAGAGTGAGTGTGAGTGAGAGAGGGGGCGGGGGTCTTGACAAGACGACCAAATGGCATGACTAGAAAGAAAGAAAACATATCTAGCCAAATGTGTCAAGTGTTGTAGATAACGGAGAAGCATTTGGTCTCTCTTACGCAGGCTCAAATGGTGGAAGGAGGTCCAGCTGGAGTATCTGGGGCCCAGAAGGTTTTCCCTATTTTAAGGGTGGACTCGGCGGGATTTGGTGGGGAGGGGAGGGCATAATAGATGAAAAAAGAATAGGTCATCAATATGATAAGGGGTTGGGGGAGAACAGTTTTGTATGGTCTTACAAAATTATTGTGCGTGACACTTTGATGATGATGATGATGATGATGATGATGATGACTCAATATAAAAGGCATAGAGTTTGTATTATTATTCTTCTTTACAACGTCATGATAATTTAGAGAAGACCGTCTTGGAAGGGTACATAAAGGGAAAAAGAAAGAGAGAAAGACCAAGGCGAAGATGCCTGCAAGACATCGTTGATAATCTTCAAATGGATGCATCAGCAGCAGGCCATCTTGCTCACAGCCGAAAGGCCTACAGGAGTGCCGTTAGGGAGGCAAAGTTCCGCAAGGGACATACAAATGAATGAATGAACAAGAGGATGGGGGAAAGACACTAATTAAAACTGGAGAGAAATGGAATGACAACTGGTAATAAAGGGGAAGAGAAATAACAGAACACAATGCTCCACGGTTGTTCGATGCACCGTGAAAGTGAGAGAGAGAGAGAGAGAGAGAGAGAGAGAGAGAGAGAGAGATTTATGGGACTATTAAAAGCAGACAAATCTGCAATCCACTTAAAAGTCAATGTTGAAATAAGTGCAAATTAGCTTGCCTTACGAATACCTTTCTACGAAATGCGCTAAACAGGACTTGTGAGAGAGATTTCTGTAACAGGCAGATGAGAAAAGCAGACAGGTGGGATAGTCAGAATGAAAGCCCAGTGCTCACACCTTGAGGGATGAGGCAGACACGCACTATTTCACTCAGGAAATGCAAGACCCAGGTATGCATGCACTCAGCCTGTTGGATCGTTAGCAGTGGCAATGTGCACGGCATTCTTGAAGTGTCGTTCTGCAAATAGAACCAGTTTAGCCTGGGAGGGCACGGTGGGTGCGCGAGTTTGTTGGGTGTATCACTTTAAACTGTTATCAGCACAGCTGAATAATGCGGAAGATGCTTTAAAATTCGTTTATTTAATATTTCTAAAGTTATTAAAACTTATTTCAGTATCTTCTTCCATCTTCTCTTACTATTCTGCTTCTCTCTTTAAAGTGCGAGAATGGCATGAATAATTCATACTATTAGCCAATATTAGGGAGAAATGACAAAAATATTCCTTGAAATGTACTTATGTTGATTACATCTGATTAAATTACGCTGCACTAACTGATACTGATTGACATACGGCAGTCTCAAGCCAGCAAAAAAAAGAAAAAAAAAATATATATATACTCAGTCATCCCCGATTTTTCTTTCATTTCTAAAAATCTCTCTCTCTCTCTCTCTCTCTCTCTCTCTCTCTCTCTCTCTCTCTCTCCCTCTCTGTGCGTTTATTTCCAACACTTTGTTCTCTTTCTTATTTTATTTATGTCGTCTGTACGCTGTCCCTCACTGTCAGAATCCTCCAGGATTTCCTATTTTTGTAATTTATTCATTTTAGTTAGTTTTTAAACAAATGACTTCACCCACCAAGTCTAGACTAAAGCGATAAGAAAGTAGGAAGGACTGGATTTTGGAAATTACAAATACAAATTTGGAATATTTTAATAACCAAATTATATTAAACACTGTCCTCAAACATCACGAGAGTGGGGTTGGGGGGGGGGGAGGGAATCAACAACAAACTGTACCTGGTCGATGAAACAGAAGATTGGTGTACACCTGGGGAAGTGACGTCATGACTAAAGTCTGTGCGACTGGATTATCTTTGGAACCACGCCACTGAGAATATGGAGGATAGAAAAACGTATCTGAGAAGAGTCCAGCCGAACTTTTAGAAGAAAGAGAAAAGAATCAGACTCGTGTACATCTGGGGAACAGACGTCATGACAAAGGATGATGGGATAATCTTCCGACCAAATACAACAAGTCTTGGAGGAGTTGGTGGTCACAAAACAGCGGAGTACATGTCCGTAGGCATACTGCCAGATGGTTGTAATTTAACGCTTTTTAGTCTACCAAATTTTCCACGCGTTCATATTTGTAGTTTCTTGAAGCGCCAGGCCATGTATCGTCTCCTGATAGTATGATATTCGCCTTAATCTATGTAGATATGTATCTACTTAAAAAGCCCCTCTGATGCCACAAGTCAGAATTATCTAAAGTGTGCTAATATTAACGTCAGTACTTACTGTCAACTCTTGCGACGGAACTGAGATCAGCCTTAGCGGTGATTATGTCGTCCTTTTCACTGCATTAGCTACACATTGTGTTAGAACATGCAACTTTTTCTCCGTACTATTCCGTCAAAAAATTATGTTTTGGAGAGGGTGCTGGTCTGGACTTAAGGGCACATCATCCAATAGTTGTAAAATTTGTAATGTTTGCCATTTCTTCGATCTTTACACAGTCACATATGGTTGAATTTTGTCTGTTTTTCTCACTTGCTGTGGTGAAATAAAAGTAGATAGATCTCGTTTTCACTCACAGCAGGTGACAAATTGTGCCTAATAAAAAAATAAAAAAGTAAGATTAACCCCCAGCTCTCACCCTCAGGGCGTCGACGATCCAGAATTATCATGGACGCACTCTACTATTGTTTGGTCAACATTAACTCGTCGCTGGCTCGACTGGGCGCCATTTGTCGAGTACCTGCTTTCAATCTATCTAAACAGGAATCCCAGACGCCTGGACCATTATGTAGCTTCAAAAACGACCTTTCCCCGCCCATTTTGCTCTATTCACACGTTTTGGGGTCCTGTCAGCAAAAATCTGAATCCTAGCATCGTCAGATGTAATCTCTTTTCAGTACTCAATAGTCTAGTACACATATCTGTACTTGCTGGCTGGCTTGTCTTTCTGTCTCCCGGTCTCTTAGTGTTAAATATCTTGAAAAAGAGCGCCCAGTCTGATTCAGTGTTTAAATTCTTTACTTCTCCCGTAGAACAAAGCCGAAGATAGCTAATAAACAACTCCACAGGCTGGAGAAGACGCTAAGACGCTAGTCTCTAACCTTTTCATAATAAAATAAAGCAACCGCCTGTTTCCAACAGAACTGCAAAACCAGCACTGACCTTCAAGAATCTTTAGAACATATGGCACTCAAAAGTTATAAGCACAAAAACCAAGCTAAGATTTATTCAAATCAATGCAATATTCACCCTCATTTATGCACGTGAAAGCTGGAAAACAACTAAAGAAATAGACAACAAATTAGACTCTTGTGATAACAAAATGAATAAGGAAAATACTCGATATAAAGTGCAACGAATTCAAGAACAACGCAGTGATAAGGCAGATGAGCGATCAACAGCCTGTCTCATGAGTGATCAGAAAAAAGAGGATCGGCATTTGTCGGTCACGTGATGAAAAGAAACAGTCAGAGAGTCTCAAAACAAGCTATCAAGTGGAACACAATAGGCCGAAGAAAAAAAAGGCCGATCTCGTGAAACTCTATAAAGAGGACATTGTTAAGAGAGGCCAAATTAGTAGGCACAAAATCCTTTGATCAGGCTGAAAAGCTCGCAGAAAACAGGAAAACTTGGCGAACTACAATGCGAGTCCTATGTGACTTTTAACGGCAAGAGAAGGATATAACATGTAAGATGTTTCCAAAACCACTGCGGCTAGTTACTGAATCACCTCTCTGTCTAACACGATCTTCACCGACGCATGAGGAAGCGCAATGGAAGACTGAAGAGAATTTGCGAGCCTAAAGACAAACAGCAAGAGAATGTGGATATAAAAAGGTAACACACAATAATTAGTGTATGGAGCCACTGCAGTGATACCAAAATGTATAAATTAGGGGAAAAAAAGTAGGAAAAGCTTTATTACTTAACGAGTACACAGTTGTGATGTTTCAACGCGAGCCTTAATCATAAAAAAATACATAGGACAAAGGAATAGAGAGAGGAGGTAGAGTATAAATTCACATAAATGCTATGTTTAAAAAACAAAACAAAACATAATGAATACACTCTACACTTAGCTGTAACTTGTAAGAGCTGTGATTGTCCGACGCTGTGTCAGAAATGTGTATAGTGGAGTGTAGAGAGTATTTAAATGGAAACTTGGGATGTGTGATAGGTGGGTCGTAACTGAGGGTGGTGGGTGGGGGAACCTTGGAGGGGAGAGAGAGTGATACAATGGTAATATAGCCAGGAGAAGGTGAAATATGTGATTATAGTTAGGGTTGAAGGGTTGTAATGTGATGCTGTGAGGAGGTTCTGAACTATGTGTAACAAGTGAGAAGGGAGTGGAACTTAGTGGAGAGGGATTGTGGAAGAGGAGAATGTTAAATGTAACTGAATAACGAGTTCCAAACATGTGGTTCCAGCGTCTCATATTACTGAATGTAGCGGTTCTCAAGCGCTAGGCGGCTTCTGTTATCTGCGTGACCTTGTTTGATGGCTGTTACCAGAAAATCAGATTTGCCTCTGTGGTTGGGGCCACTGAAATAATTCGGGACTGTCTACGAAACATGCTGGGTGATATCGTACAGATATGGTGAAACTGGCCTCAGATCAGGGGACCGCATGCAGAAACATCTGTACGATATCACCCAGCATGCTTCGAAACCAGTCTCTAATCATTTCAATGGCCCCAACCAGAGATGCAAATTTGGTTTTCTGGTAAGAGCCATCACACAATGTCATTCAGATGACAGAAGCCGCGTAGCACTTGAGAACCGCTATATTCAGGAATATGGGACGCTGGAACCACATGGTTTGAACTCGTTATTCAGCTACACCTAACATTCTCCTCCTCCACATTCTCTCCCCACTAAGTTCCACTCCCTTCTCATTTGTTACGCATAGTTCAGAACCTCATCACAGCATCACATTACAATCCCTCTATTTCAACTATAATCACCTATTCCACTTTCTCCCAGCTAGATTATCATTGTATCACTCTCTCTCCCCTCCAAGGTTCCCCCACCCACCACCCTCAGTTACGACCCACCTATCACACATCCCAAGTTTCCATTTAAATACTCTCTACACTCCACTATACACATTTCTGACACAGCTTCGAACAAGCCACAGCTTCTTACAAGTTACAGCTAAGTGCTCTATTCATTATGTTTTTTTAAACATAGCATTTATGTGAATTTATACTCTACCTCCTCTCTCTATTCCTTTGTCCTATGTGTTTTTTTTTATGATTAAGGCTCACGTTGAAACATCACAACTGTGTACTCGTTAAGTAATAAAGCTTTTCCTACTTTTTTCCTAGTTTATACATTAAAAAAAAATACATTTTAAAACACAGTGAAGGAGCAAGATAATTATCAAAATTTCATTTACACAAAATGATTGTTTAGAATATGAGATGAGATCTAAAAGCAAGAGAATCAGGAGAAATTCGACTCTGCAGTATGCACAGCATTCTTTTCATCATAATCATCTTTACTGTCGAGCATCCGGCACACAAGCTTGAACCCTGTTCAAGACTAGCTGTATCATTTATCCCCAAGCTTGTGAAGATCTCAGAAAATGAGAGAAAGGAAGACACAAATGCTGAAGTATAAAAATGTGCAAGAACACACTCATGAAAAGAAAACTAGGCGACGAGAACAAGGATAAAGGATTTGACTTTTAGACATAAAGTAAAAGGAAATAAGGACAAAAAGAAGGAAGACAGTTTTATGAAGACAACCGTTTGTCCGGAGTAAAGACCAAAGAATGAAAAGAGAAACAAAGGAGAGATGAGCAACAACCACAACAAAGAACTACTGAACCTTTTGTGATTAGCAGTAATGAATAAAACGCCACATGTCGCATCCACCCAGAGGTTTAATATCGTCATCGACCAACAATTAAATCAAATAGCTGAATGACTGTGAAACACACAGCTGAATGGCGTCAGTGGTTTTAAGACGTAATACTGAGAAAGATGAGAACTGATGAAAGTGTGGCAGAGCAATGAATAACAAAACTGAGAAAATATAATTTCAAAGGTCAGTCTGAGGGAAGATCCGGTGGTCCCGTCAAATGTCAACATCTGGCGGCTATGCCAACGGCGCAAGATTACCAATCCACGTGACCATCTAATCAATGGCTTTGACGTCTCATTCGCATTTTCCACCAGAAAGAGGGGGGGGGGAGGAGGAGGAGATTTCACATAGAACTTAGTTGAAATGTTTTGTATTGTAGACTATGCCCACCAAGCCCCCAAACTGAAGCATTTACGCATTTGGGCCACTGACTAATGTTCAGTTTAATTACACTTGCATGGCTTCTCCCAAGGTGCAGTTCTATCTACCAAGATCTGACTATGCCGAGCCTCTGGGACGTTATTTTGTTCAACCAATCCTCACAGTCTAGGACACGAGTCGGCAGCCTACCACCCGCACATTTTATTTATCACTCCACACAAAATCATCCGGCAATCAGCGTTCCTCCTCTTAAATCCCCACCTCCCACCCTTCAAATACTATTAACTCGGCTTCTAGTGGTAATAATAATAAATTCAAGCTGGGTGCCGCGGTGGTGTAGTGGTTAGTGAACTCGCCTGCCGATCAGAAGGTCTCTCTCGATTTCACACTCAGGCGGAATTTTTTAGGACCAACTGGTACTGGGATCAACTCAGCCCCCAAAAATGGGTACCCGGGGTTTCCCTATGAAAACAAAGGCAGCAAGGCAAGGTGCTGGCATCCCTACTTCAAATGCTGTAGTGGCTTAGGAATGAAAGCATTAACATTTCACACTCCCCTACGGCATGCAAATGCAACGGGACTTAGATTTTTAGAAATTCAAGCTACTTGCTGCAGTGAAAACCGTTGTAATTAACGGTGCGAAAGATGTAACAACTATAGCACAATTTGGTCTTTTTTTAAAGGCATTTTTGTGACATTTAAAAAAATAATCACATAACAAGACCTGACGTCAATGCAGTGATATAATAACACTCAAATTTCATGCTGAAAGCGTAACTATACTGAAGTTCTGCAGAAATACCTCCCTGAACGTAGCAAATATACCACAACAGTATATCATGATATGATTTTGAAAAGCTCTGAAGTATCATATTACTGAAGATGATTAAATTGTTCTTTGTTAAGTTTACTGTCTTGTATCTTCACGCACTACCTGATTACTGTTGTTTAGATTATGTTTCACAAACATTACAACATTCGCTAGAGCAGAGAAACTCCGATGAAATGTTCACTGCATTATTTAATTCTGACAAATATCACTTGGATTGAATCACTTAATCATTTGTTCACAATATCAAACTCTATCATATTCTACATACAGCACTTCAGCAATGTTCTCAACTTCTAGATATTCTAAATGCGATACTAGGACGATTCTGAACTCTGTTTTCTAATAGATCTGCAATACGCGGTCTGCTAATTTCTCGTCTGAAATCTCTTTACTCGAAGTTTCAAAAGTAACAAATCTTCTTAATCAGTTGGATCACCTGAAACATATCTTCTGTCTAACACTACTTCTGGTTCTATATCGTCTAGTTCTCTTTCTTGTCCGTTTTTGTTTCGGTCTCCTCCGTGTCTCCTGGTGAGTGTTTTCGAATCGTGGCATGGCTTGTCTTCCACTGATGTCTGGACTGTCTTCCACTGATGTCTGGGCCGGCCTCTGCTTACAGACCGTCCTGGTTCAGATGGTACCCCTCTCTTGTCCTCTTTTCCGTTCTTCTTTGATCGTCCCTTTCTCTCCAACTGCCCCGTGACTTATATGTCGTAACTCCATTGTCCAGTTGGCGACGCCTTTAAATACTGAATTGGTC
This sequence comes from Achatina immaculata, assembly GCA_009760885.1. NCBI lineage: Eukaryota > Metazoa > Mollusca > Gastropoda > Stylommatophora > Achatinidae > Lissachatina > Lissachatina immaculata. Next base: position 32,404,563 of record CM019716.1, on the reverse strand, counting down.
AGCTGGCCGAGTCGTCTACTCCTTTATTTCACAACCGTGTACAATGGCGTCCTCAGATTAGTAAGCTAATACGTATCATACGTTTCAGTCTGCGTCAACTGCGTCTATACAATTGCCATTTACTAAGTCATTATCTTGCTCTCTCATTTCGGGGGTTTTATTGTGTTCTCGCTTTTCACTGTGTCTGCCTTTTCTATTCGTCTTTTCTATTCTGTTTACATGTGTCAGCGTCCAATCATACTTGTGTCATGGAAGTTTGTTTTTCTACCTTGCTCTAATTTTCCTGTTTACTTTTTCTGTTTATATTAGATGTTACTATTATGCCTACAATATATTCATATCATATCCATAATCACATTCATAATAATATTCATTATCAAACTCATAATCTCATTTATAATCATATCCATAATCATATTCATTAATAATAATACCATAATCATTACTTACAAGGCCATGCTATAACGAGAGAAAAAAAATGGTGTCGATGTTTCGTTGTACTTTTATCCGTGAAGCTATATTAAAATTGAAACAAACTAAGAATCAGTTCAGGACCGAAGTGACTGATGCTTATGTAGATGACATCCTACATCTAGCTTCAATAAGCTGCCGGCAAATGCTGGAAGATTCTCAAGAGCAGTAAATAGCTTCAAAACTCATACTAACCGCAGCGTCATTATTATGACGTATTCCTGCATAACCAAAACAAATTAATACATTGTTGTGTTATATGTTACCCTGAGCTATAGAGATAACTGGGGCCTGCCGACCACTCACAAACATGGCATCCAACATTTTGGTAGTAGAAGGTTGCTGAGCTTTAGTGTAGGACATCTGGATTTTCTTACTTATTTGCTACTTCACCTTCGCCAATTCCTTTGCTTTTCATTGCTTTCCATATTTGATTTCAAACATCACAATTCACTCTGTATTTTTTGTTCACGTATCCGCATATCTCTACAAGAGCTTAATATTGAAGAAGGCTGGCTAGTGAAGAGGATTAAAGAGAGAAAACTGAAATATTTTGGACACATTAAACGTCATGATAATTTAGAGAAGACCGTATTGGAAGGATACATAATGGGAAAAAGAAAAAGAGGAAGACCAAGACGAAGATGGCTGCAAGACATCGTTGACGATCTGGAAATGGATGCAACAGCAGCAGGCCATCTTGCTCACAACCGAGAGGCCTACAGGAGTGCTGTTTGGGAGGCAAAGTTCCACAAGGGACATGCAAATGAATGAATGAATGAATCCGCATATCTGTGACTCAGTTGCACAGTGAAGTTAAATTAGTCTTGGAGGGAAAGTTGATGGACTGAAAAATGAATAACGGATGGACGGACGTCAAACATTATGAAATTGTTAACAAAACACACCAGTAACATTTCAACCGGTGAATGTTCACTTTTTCTTATCTTTTCAATGATATTTTTTAATGTGCATTTATAATGTCTTCGCGTCCAGACGGCTTTCAAAGTCTTCATGTCTATCAGTTTGTGGAGCAACAAACGAGTCTCTATGGACACCTTTGGGAGTTGGCAATGTTTAAGACTGTGCACTTACCAGTCTGGACTTTCGACACTGAGTGAACTGTTCGTCCCTCTTGAGTGAGGTACTTACTCCAATCTCATTCTCTTGTTATTTGTATTCCTTTATTTATTTTTAATTTGTCACTCATCTGGATGCTATAGTTGGTTTATTGCCTACTCCTCTATCAATTCTCTGAATCGTCTTAAGTTCTGGTTAACTCTTCAGCCTCTGACCTAAAGTCTAGCCCATCCAGTTCTTCTTGTTTCTGTTCCCGTTGACCTCGGCAATGAAAGCGTAGAGAAAGCAATTCTTCAGCATACCAATGATCAGCGATATTAGCGCAAAGAAGATACTGAAACAGAAGTGAATACGCATTCTTACATATGTGGTGCTAGAAGGCGAAGTGTTTCTCACTGTTGTCTTAAAGTGTTATCAGAACGTCTTTTTGTGTTGCTTACTTCTCCGAGCCAGAGTTTCGCAACCGAAATTCTGCATGAGGTCACCAGGGGTTACACGAGATACCGTTATTTAAATAAATAAATAAACATGTTTATAAGCAAATCCACGTCAGAATCTCTCTCTCTCTCTCTCTTTCTCTCTCTCTCTCTCTCTCTCTCTCTTTCTTTCTCATTCAAAACAGCATTGGCAATTGTTTTTGGATAGCGAGGGATGCACGGGAGGGAAGCAATATCTACAACATTAGCTCACCACAAGTGGCAGATACGCAGGGATTACATGAGACATGAAAACTGTAATAGACAAGTTAATAGATAACAGAGAAAAAACATCGTACTGGAGGAACAACGACCTGTTCTCTGGAGCAGCTTTCAGCAGTCCTGACAAGTATAGTGAGAATTAACAAAGACATCGTTAATAAAATAGCCCACTACATTGTGAGATGAAAAAAAATCATTGGTGGGTTAGGTACAATTTGAACAAAGACATACCGCAACATATAAGAGCATATTTTATACTAACAACATGGAAGTGGAAAATAACATTCATTCATTGATAAATAGTTTATCTAAGCATTAAAACATCAGTTCATGCATAGAAAAACATCAATGGATTTAGACTGTTTCATGGCTTTTGAACCTTTATTCCTTCTCTTATTTTATTTCCCACTGCATACTTTATGGATACAAGATCTATACCTATATTTATCATTCCGGTAGCTTCGCTTTCATGTTATAAAGATCTAACAGTCCCTGTTATGGTGGAGCTTGCGGGAAAACATAAGGTTGCATCCCTAACTAGACAGGCTCAATGTGTGAGGGGTCCTACCTGTGCATGGCTCTGGGACCTGGAAGGTTTCCTCTGTTTTAAAGGAAGGTATGGAGAGCTTCAAGGGGGGCCCATGGTGGATGAAAACAGAATGCCTAATCAACAGTGTAAGGACAGCGGGGTAGCAGCGACTAGTTTTGCATCATCTTACAAAATTCCTATTGGAGGTTCCAGCACTAGCCCAAAGTCCCCACAAGCTCTGACAGGAAAAGAAGTCACAGTAACCTCTTAATATACTGCATTACGCCTCGTATTTTTAATAACGGCTATGTGCATAAGATGCTCAGGACACTATACAGATATTCGAGATGGACAAAAGAGGGAACTGCGGAGATCTATGACAATCAGAACTTACAAGTCTAATAGCAACACACACATACAAAAAAGGCATAATGTTTAAATGCCCAAACATATGTCAAGACGTGTCTACTTTGAAAGCACACATTAAATCATAAAGACAAAAAGAACACGAGGTTAACACACACAAAAAACCTACTGACCTCGGTTTGCTTGTCATATATACCGAATGATCTCAGGGGATTTCTATACGTACAGACCTGGAGGCAGCTGAAGTGTGAAGACGAACACAATCGACCAAATAGGAGATCACAGGCGTTGCCGCTTGAATGAACTCAGCAGCTATGATCAAAATGCTAACTAGTGAAGCAACATCAACACTCTCCGTTCTCTCTCTCTCTCTCTCTCTCTCTCTCTCTCTCTCATGCACGCACACACTTCCCAGTTTTGATGTACCTGCCACATCTGTTGCCTTTCAGGTGGGATATTTACGCTCTCTCTCTCTCTCTCTCTCTCTCTCTCTCTCTCTCTCTCTCTCTCTTTGTCTGGCTCCAGTTTACGTATTATGAGGTGAATACTCGTATCCACTCTGTTAGCATGAGGACTAAAGGTAAATGCAATCATACTCCTCAGTTGCTTGATTAATGTAAACACAAGCTGCCTGCGTTTTGACAATTCACTGGTCATCTGTCTCAGCTGATTATGTACTTTATTTTCCATGTGTTCTGTAATCCTCGCCAAGCCTCGTGCGTTTTCCTTTCTCCCAGATAAAAAGAGATAACGACTGCAGTAAAACTCTTTCTAGTAACAGAGGTATGGTGCAGTTTTACAAAGCGACTGAGGGAGTGAGGATAGTGAGAAAAAACAAATAGCACAAAGTACGAGAGTAAGATGAGAATGTATAAATGAAAAACATACAACATCCAATATTTCGGCGTGAGCCTTTTTCAAGGATTACATACACAAACAACATATTCCTTTCTCTCTCTCTCTCTCTCTCACACACACACGCACAGAAAGAGACAGAGAGAGAGAAAGAGAGAGAAAGAGAGAGCGAGAAAGGGGGGGGAGTTAACGTGGGAAACTTTTCTTTCGTTTTCGTAATTGTCCATGCCAGAATTTTCTTCATATTCTCTAGCGCATTTCATCACTCATGCTGCCTGTCTTGATATTTTTGCAGTTTCTGTCAGCATCTGGTATCATTCAGTTAACACAACAAAGCCAGCTATTTTGGCGTTGACTCTCTATCGGGAAGAAAAAGCACAGTCTCGGACACACAGACAACAAGAGAAGATAACTGACATTTCAGCTAAACAACTTCACACTGTCATCGGTACTTCAACAACACTGAGGATATTTGATACGCCTTTATCCAAAGTATGCAGTTCGTAGGTGTAATCGTTTCTCCTTATAATTTGTTTTTGTTAAAATCTGCTGACTTCAGCCTTGGCTCTTTTATGTCGGTGGTGCGAGCGTGCATCATGGTTCAGTTCCTGCTATAGTGCGATAAAAAACACTTATAATAGAGAAACTCCACTCAGATCCATACAAGCCACAAAAGTCAGACTTTTTGCTTTCTATTTCATTCACTAAATTCAGTAATTCCATCTTTGAAATTCTTTCCCTGCTGCATGTATTTCAAAAGCCACTCAGGTGTCCAATGTCCACTCATTTGAACAGCCGGAACCATATACACTCTGGCAATCTATGTGTACAAAGTATTACGGTCGATTGTAGATTTACTTGCACCAGCGTTTTATTTCATGTACGCCGCTGTACAACAATGGCTACTTTGTCTATCCTGCTGTTGTCGTGATCAAGTCTCGGGCACAGAGATCTGGAATCATTTTCATTCCAGCGTTGCTGGCCAGGATTCCAATTTTGGGCGCCATAAATATACTTTTGGGGAATTTCGAAAATGTAACAGGAAATAGCAGACGTGACCAACTAAATGGCTAGGCAGAGTTCACAGCTGGCCATTCTGAAAAGGGACAATATCCGTAGAAGTTTGTTCTGGGCGGATAGTTGTCTGAATAGCATAATGCTTCTCTCTGGTTATGATATCATCCATTATTTCCCTAATAATTGTTAACATATTGGGTTACTTTTGTTTTAAAAATGTGTTTCAAAGAACTTCGTTCCCCTTTCTACTCATCTTTACGCTCTAACATCAATGTTTCTTCTAGACATTCACATTTCTACTCTCCTGATCAAGTTGTCGTGTTCTCTTGTTTAGCTTGACCTAACTTCCGCGTATATGTATCTGGGAGTTGCTTATGTGATTGTTCTCTCCTACACATTTGATTTAAATCATGTTGTGCCGTGTGTTTTTCTTTTATTGTTGCTGATGGTTGGAGGGGAGGGTGAGGGTTACTCTTATTGATACAAATACGTTGGACATAAATATACACCTCAGCTTTCTCACATTAGAGGATGATTTCTAGTATCACTGTGCCCTCTATCGTTTTTTTTTATATGTAACTGATATCTTGTCTCTTTGACTATATCTATTTTCATCTCAAACAATCCATTTTTCTCGCTATTTTACTGTCACTAATCTTATCACACCTTACTGATTCCGGATCAAGGCTTCCTTCCTTTGTCTTTCTGCTAATATAAACTCAGTCCTGCTTTCTTCTGTCTCTAGTCTTCACATTCTTTTATTTGACTTTTATTTTCTCACTTTCAAAAACTTCTTCTGTCTTCATGTCTTGGTTTTACATTATTTCTCCGTTTATCTCTTCTCTCTCCCCCCCCCCCCCCATTAGTCTGTCTTTTTAACTGCATTCTTTGAAGGAAACGATCTAACATGTAATGCAGCCAAAACTGAAAGCAATGCATTATGGTTCTTATCACCTGAAATGTTAAACCAGTTAGTTTTTCTATCAGGCTGTCCTGATAAAAAGAAATAAAATCGATGTCGGCGTGCTGATTTTCCAGCATCTGGATTTCTGTTTTAAAATAAAATGCACTGTAAAAACATTAAATGTCTTATTGTCTCCTTAATTATCTTGTACGAGGAAGATTTCGCCGAAACAGAACATCCTCGCACTTTTTGAAAGAAAGTATCCACCCATGACGCTTCAATTCACTGAGGACGCTTAAGTCTGAGATTCACTATCTTTACAGTCAGGTCAGGTTCAGTCAAGTATATCCACATTGTATGACTAGCCTCTCTGTAGTCCAGGCCATTGAAACATCATAAACAAAGAGTTCCCAACACAGGAAGTCATTCAAAAAGAGTATATATACCTAATCTTCGACGGCTATTGAAAGTACACAAGAAGCACTGCCTAGCCAGCCATCTAGGGGTCAGTTCAAACATGCATGACAGCTCAAATGGAGGTGACTGGGCTGGACTGCTGAAAAGACACTCCCAGTCATTCGAGACGGTTGGAAGATTTTAAGATTTGGACCACAACTTCTGTTGGCTTTTCAGTCTGTCCATAATGGGATTAGTTAAGGCGGACATGGAGAAAACGAGCAATGAACAAAGAGAGGGGAAGGGAAGGATGTCTAGGACTGGTTGATATTTACAGTGGAACTGGTGTTAACAATCAGAGTTCTCCTTTCTTCCGTCTTCTGGCTCACTCGATCTACGGAAGTTAATAACGGACCTTAAATAAACCACGAATAATTATTGTATAAGTATATATAACTAAGTGTATGTACTTACACGAAGCCACCCTACAGTAAAGATGTGTCAACAAAATGTATAAATTAGGGGGGAAAAAGTAGAAACAGATTTATTACTAACGAGCACACAGTTGTGACTTTTCGGTGTGAACTTTAATCATACAAAAACATACAGGACGAAGAAATAGAGAGAAAAGATATAAAATATAAATTCATATGAATGCCAGAGTGACTTGTAAGAGGCTGTGTTCAGAAGTGCGCACGGTGGAGTGTAGAGAATGTTTAAATGGAGACCTGTGATGTGTGATAGGTGGGTCGTGAATGGGGAGAGGTGTGGGGGAACCGCGGAAAGGGGAGAGAGTGATACAGTGGTAATCTAGCTGGGAGAAAGTGAAATAGGTGAGTATAGTTGGAGCAGAGGGGTTGTAATTTGATGCTGTGAGGAAGTTCTAACTATGTGTTTTAAGTGAGAAAAGAGTGGAACTTAGTGCAGATGGAATATGACTGTTGAAGAGGGGAATGTTAGATGTAGCTGAATTGCGAGTTCAAACTATGTGATACCAGCGTCCCATATTCCTGAAAGTAGCGATTCTCAAGCGCTAGACTACTTCTGTCATCAATGTAACATTGTTTGATGGCTGGTACCTGAAAATCATATTTGCTTCTGTGATTGGGGCCATTTAAATGATTATGGGCTGATTTCGAAGCATGCTGGGTGATATCATATAGATGTTTTTGCGTGCGGTCACCTAATCTGAGACCAGTTTCACTAATATAAGTTATCCTGCATCTTTTTGCATACAACGGCATATATCACATTACGGGACTCGCACGTGAAACCCTCATGGAGAGTGAGAATAGCTTTGGGAAAGGTGATCGTTTTCGTTTCCCAGACTACAGGCCAGGTAACACAGCGAGGGCGGTTACATTTTCTGGTGCCAACATATGCAATGTTCTGCTTCAGGTAGCTATACTGTAGCTTAAATAAACCAATTCAAAGATCACTAAAGACCACATTGATGTATTATCTTAGAAGAATGTACACTGACGAACTTATGTGATAAATGAGGAATGTGAAAGAGAGCATGTGGATAAAAAAATCCAGTATATGAAAACAAAGACAGTCAATATCCATCGGTCACGAAATGGCGACATGAAAACATATTGACAAAAAGAAATTTAAAAAGAGAAACGTGACAGAGGAAAGCTGACAGAAAAGTCAATGAAAGGTCTAATATGATGATATAATAGATACTCGATAAACTGAGCAGATAGGAAACATCAGGGATCCAGCTCTGTGGAAAAGCATGACTGTCAACATCTGTCACATCGGCACTTGATGACGATGAGTGATTCAGACCTCACTTCATCAACGATATGTACTCACAGATTTTGACATGAGCTTATGCAGAAAAAAAAACGAAGTATGTAAATGTTCAAAACAGATGAAACATAAAGGCCATGGAGATTCAAATATGAAATTAGAAGTCTAAGGACTGGAAGAGCCTTATACGGTCATCATTAAAGCACCGTCATTATAGCATGATCAGTCCTCACCTCTTTTCCATTCAAAGAGGAGGAAAACACACTTATCAAACTTGAACTTTATAGCATCTCTCTTCCGTTTCGGCGTTCGGTTTGAACGATTCGTCCCTACAGATCCCCTCTTCTCTTTCTTCTTGTCAGTTGCACTCCATTTCTTGTCTTGACTATTTTTTTCTCACGCGGGCATATGACCGAAACATCTCCTTGTGTTCTGTTTCAGCTTTAAGGTGCACTTTCACTATGATGCTGTACCTCAAGAGCACTTTATATTTGAGTGCATTTCTTAGTATTACACATTAACGTTTGCCTTTCATGTATGTAGTTTTGACGAGGGAAATAAGGTGAAAAGGGCATCCTAGACTGCATGAAGTGAGTATCAGATGACGAAGCGTTTACTGGGCTGAGGCAGAATTTTGACATTAACTAGACAGAAGAGCGTCTGAGGAGCGAATGTGGTTAATGGACTCGTTTCTCATTTGTATAGCTTTAGATTGGACTCCGATTTCGAGGCGTTCCGGCAAAATGAGATATAAAAATAAGTACATAGTTTCTGGAGTTAGGAAGAAAAGGCCGCCAACCTTGACACCTGACACACCACTTTCTAGTGTACCTACAGCTGAAAGAAAATCCATTCTCTAGTGTACATACAGCTGAAAGAAAATACACCACTCTCTAGTGTACCTACAGCTGAAAGAAAATATCGGTACTAGCATCTTATCAATGGCATTGAGCGGTGCTCCGTTTCTTACTTTAGGAAGGGAAATAAATATAACAACATGGAATCTGTAATGGGCACAATAAGCAGATCAACAGATACACATGAATGTCGACATATAGGAATGCAGGAATGATATGCAGTAATGCAAGCAGACAGACAGACAAATAGGAATTAGACAGAAAAACAATTCTGCCAGACAGACAAGAATGCAGTTAGAAAAACAGGGAGATAGACAAGAATGTAAGCTGAAAGCAGGTAGACAGGCAGAAAAGAATGTAAGCAGGCAGACAGATAGAACTGTGGCCAGATAGACATGAACGTACACAGACAGACATATAGGAATACTGGCAGACATGCAGACAGACACGAATACAGGCAGACACATAAGAGTGTGTACAGACAGACAGGAATGTAAGCAGACAGACAGATAGAACTGTGGCCAGATAGACATGAACGTACACAGACAGACATATAGGAATACTGGCAGACATGCAGACAGACAGGAATACAGGCAGACATATAAGAGTGTATACAGACAGACAGGAATGTAAGCAGACAGACAGATAGAACTGTGGCCAGATAGACATGAACGTACACAGACAGACATATAGGAATACTGGCAGACATGCAGACAGACAGGAATACAGGCAGACACATAAGAATGTATACAGACAGACAGGAATGTAAGCAGACAGACAAAAACACACGCAAACAAACACAGAATAAGAATAATAAAAGCCAGACAAGCTTCTACTGTACTCAACTACATCTGGGGATCCAAAATGATAAGCCAGAAAACCAAATGCAGTATACTCAAAAGCAATGTTTTAAGTGTTTTATTATAAAGCAGCAAATGTTGGAAAATGACACAGACAACTGCATGTACACTTGACACCTTCCACAGTGTCTACGTAAGATCAAAATGGTGTTTTAATTACCACTAAGTAATGATATCTTGTTAAGATAAACAGAAATAATATCACTGTCGACAGCGAATGAACGAAGAAAATGGCACTGGACTGGCCATATTTTGAGAATGACAAATGAATCCTTACCACGAGCAGCTTCGATGTGGACTCCATAAGACAAAAGAAACATGGGACGACCCAAAGAGACATGGAAGTGTACATCAAAGAAAATGCTGGACGGAAGACAGCCAAGAAGATAGCGATGGACCGACAGAAGTGGAAATCTGTTGCTACGAACAACCCCATACGCCTTTGGCGCTGAAGCCATGAGAGAGAGAGAGAGAGAGAGAGAGAGAGCGAGAGAGAGAGAGATGTAGGTAGACGGAGAGAAAGGAATGTAGGCCGAACAGAAGCATGTTTCAATTCTGTAACCTGTTCCTAGTACACTTACTCATACACTCTGTGTTCTCGTCATACAGATTATGTTCCATCATGTGGCCAGTGAAATACCTGCACTGGTACATCTCTAGGTATCGAATAAGCTGGAGTATAGATCATTCGTAAACAGATGCTCCTTGAGTATGATTTTAAAAACGGTCGCACTTAATGCCGTGATCAAATGTAGAAACAGATCTTTTCCAGGTGATACAACGTGAGAGTGATCGAAGAGAGACGAGGAGACTATGAGAAAACAGTTCCTCAAATGCGACGGAAGACAGACAGGAAAAGTAAGATAGGAGTTCAGTGACATAGTTATATTGCAACAAGTAGTCACACGCAATATGCATTCATTTGAAATGAAAATCAATCGAGGTCTGTAAGTTTTCTAAGATGAAATGTTGATCATAATTTTTACTATGTCGGTTTCTGACGGGGTAGCTTCCCCTTGTCTTTCACAGATATGTCCTGCTCAACTTACACGAGGTTTTGCTTACACTGAGGCATGTTTCCAAACACAAGAAACTTGTCTACTGGGCCTAGGGGAAAAATATGTTATGTCTACAGAAATATTTTCACGAAGAAGAAATGCCGACCGTGAATATTTCTATCTTTTCTTTTTCTTTTCACCAATCAACTGCCAAATCACGCTAAATCTGGAATTCCCGCCGTCAGGATTAAGTCTGCAATTTTCACCAATTTATGGAGGACGCCGTACAGCTTCACAGACTCAGGTCTTCTGGTTTAGTTTGGCTGCGCTGATCCGCGTATGTTAAACTTTCCTTGGTTATGTATGCATGTTAGACTTTCCTGGGTTGCATGTTCTGGACTGCATGTTGGTATTTGAATCTGTGTAGATGACTTCTTCTTCTTCTTCTTCCTCCTCCTCCTCCTCAGCTTTTATGGCCATTAAGGCTTATGCTACAGATAAGGTTCCCATCCATTCCTCTTTATTCGTAATCTTCTCTCTCCAATTCTTGACACCAATTTCTTCTATGATGTCTTTCCATCTCTGTCTTGGTCTATACTTTGGTCTTGTTTCCCTCATCTCTTGTGCATACATAATGTTCATTCGTCTGTCCTCTTCAATTCTTTCTACATGGCCCAATTAGCGTAGCCTGTTCAGTTTCAATGCACTTATAATGTGCTATGATTTAAATAAAATGTTCCGTTTATTGTTCTTTCTAGAAAGACATAGTCTGCAAGCGAATATTTCTTAATGGAAACAACATGATGCTGTTTTGCTGATGTCTAGTTTGTGATGGATTAGACTGAGTTCATTGTTTACATTCATATACTACAAAATTATAATTCGAAATTTCTGTACTCCAATGGGGGATTTCGTTATATTTTTGTGTTTTAACAATTATTTCGGAAAACTCAGGGTTTCATCGACAGCGGTATATGGTAACTTAATCTTTGATTGTTAATCTTTTATTTACTTATTTATTTATTTTAGGGTTATTAAAATCTGAAGCAGACATAAATATTGAAGAAGCATTTGAGAGACACAGCTGCACACATACAGCTGAAAGAGACAGACAGACAGACAGATAGAACCTAAATGAAAAGAGACTTTGCTATAAATAGTGATTACTCTCATTACTTTTCTCATCTCTCTCTCTCTCTCTCTCTCTCACTCTAGTCATAAAGTTGCTTCTCTTCTCTGCTTTGTATAAGACTATAAATACTCATGGCTTCGAGAACGCCCTATTTTTTCAGCTGTGTCATTTTTTTTTTTTGGTGGTATTTTTTTGCAACGTTATAAGAGACCTGATGAATACTGCAAACATCTTCAGGCCGATTTAACCGCAAATATAGCGTCAAAACGGCTCTAGAAAACAGAAGAAGACAAGACACCTTGTTCTTGTAAAGCTTGCTTAATTAAACTGCAACCTTGCCCTGCTGCAAAATATAACGCTAGCATTTAGGATCTCCGATGGACGCTAGACTAATCATTGTCATAAGCGCCACTTAACACACCTGTATGAACAACCACACCTTACAACAGGCCTTCACTTTCTACAGAGATTTTTCACGAACAAAAGATAAGTTAGAGTGCCAGGTGTATCTGTATTTTCTCATTATTATTTTTTTCCATACTCACTACATTGCCGGCATTCCTACACGACCCATCAATCAAAGAATTATAATCTAATTCCACATCACACGCCCTGGGCGACAGAAGCAGAGAAGCACAATGCAGGTGTACGCTATAGACCTGGCATAAAGCATATCTGTGACATTCTCTTTTGGAGGGTCCCTGCTGGGCGCGGAGGTTGTGTAGTGCATAGAACATTTACCCCATCACATCTATGTCGATCACAATATATAATGATTTCAAAATGCTGCTGTGGAATTTAGAGGACTCATCCACATTGCTTTATATTATTAACCGACACATCAAGAGCCAGTTACTGTATCATTTAATATCCATGATCTCTTCAAATGCAAAGCTGTAGCTGGTTTCCATGAGTGCCCGTAGAAGCGCTGAAAGTGGAGATATTTTGTGCTGCATGTTTTTAATACAGCTCAGTGAGCTGCTATCCAATATATAAAAAAACAAACAAACAAACAAACACATAAAGCTCTCAGCAGATCACAATCAGCCTTCACTATCCAATATATAAAAAAACAAACAAACAAACAAACACATAAAGCTCTCAGCAGATCACAATCAGCCTTCACTATCCAATATATAAAAAAACAAACAAACAAACAAACGCATAAAGCTCTCAGCAGATCACAATCAGCCTTCACTACACTCAAATGCTATATACATACCACATATACATGTGCACGCGTATACACAAGGGAAAAAACTGAGGAGAGATAAAGAGATATTGAGGCAAAAACAATAAAACAGAAACTATTGATGTACGAACTGCTGCTCAGGCTAGATACAAGAATTAAGCCCCTAGCGATTTCACCATCTCGTATTTCTATTCACCTGGAATCTTGCTACATATCACGACTATATGTCTCAGTAAATGCGTTAAGATTTTTTTAACCGATACAATTGTATCTGTCTTTCATCTTGCAAAAGGTCCTTTCTGAAATACAGGTTTTGTCAATACAACATTCGGTTCTTTATATATATATATATATATATATATATATATATTAAACACATTTTACAAACATCACCAGGAATTATACGAGGGGCGTTCAGAAAGTAATGCACCACATCGTTGTTTTTTTCAGCTTAGCAATGAGGATAGAAGCAATAAATTTTGCACACTTTAAATATGGCATGTGCTGATTGTGTTAAAACCAAATTGCACCGCAACCAGCCAAAGAATATGGTTTCACTAACCGTTGAAATGGAGCGTGTAAGCGGTATAAGCAGTGAACTGTGATAGAATTTCTCGTTGCAGAGAAGGAAACTGTTGTGAACATTCACAAGCGTCTATGTGATGTGTATGGAAATTTTGCAGTCGACAGGAATACAGTCAGTCGCTGGGTTCAGAGCATCAAAGGATCTATAAGTGGTGATAAGGAGTTGCATGATCGGCCGCGCTGTGGACGTCCTGCCACAGCCACCAAGACAAAAATGTTAAAATGCACTGAGGGCATTATTCTTACTGATAGACGTATTACTACTCAACAATTGGCCTTAAAGCTGTCAGTTAGCAAAGGTAGTGCAAATGTAGTTATAAAAGCTCTCGGATTTTATAAGGTTTGCGCAAGACGGGTTCCTCGAAGTCTCACAAATGACCATCGATTGCAAAGAAAAGCAATTTCTTCTGAATTGTTGGAGCGTTTCAATGCTGAGGGAGAGAACCTTTTGGCTAAAATCGTAACAGGTGACGAAACCTGGCCACATCATTTTGAATCTAAGACAAAAAGACAGTCAATGGAGCGGCATCATCCGCAATCACCGCAAAGAAAGAAATTCAGGAAAACTCCTTCAGCTGGAAAGGTCATGATCACTGTCTTTTGGGACAATGAAGATGTGATTCTTGTGGATGTTATGCCAAGAGGAGAGACAATCAATTCGCAAGCTTACGTTAAGACATTGAAAAAACTCCATCAATGTTTTCGCAGAGTTCGGCCGCACAAGAATCCAGCAGACCTGCTTCTCCTTCACAACAATGCGCGCCCTCACACAAGTCTGGCACCACGGGAAGCAGTCACCAAATTGAGTTGGACTGTACTACCCCATCCACCCTATAGTCCCGATTTGGCACCCTCTGATTTCCCTCTGTTTGGTCCACTTAAAGATGCACTCTCAAGGGTAAGATATGAAGATGACGAAGGAGTAATTCATGCAGCGAAGAAATGGCTACATAATCAAGAGAAAATCTAGTATGGACTAGGAATACATGCTCTTGGTTCGCGCTGGCGTAAAGCCATACAAGTTTATGGGGATTCTGTTGAATAATACCAATGTTTACATGACATATCCATGTATACTGTGTATAAATTTCATGCTTTTTTAAAAAATAAACATCTCCTGAGAAAAAAACGATGTGGTGCATTAGTTTCTGAACGCCCCTCGTATGTTTGTATGAAATTTTTGTTCTGACCTTACTTGCTGTGAGATTTAATCTCTATAAGCAGGTTACGGTAAACGACGATCTCCAAAAGTTTCTCTCTCTCTCTCTCTCTCTCTGTCTCTCTCTGTCTTTCGTTTTAAACTGTATTTTACCAGTAACTGTTGGTTAACGTGATCGCTGTGTCTGTAAGATGTGAGAAAGAGTACAGTCGAAGCAAAAGGTACAATTATAATTGCTGATATATTTATCTCAGTTTTTTTTATGAGGCACTAACATGGGTTTCTAAAGACTACAACGATACACTGAATAATCATCTTGCGGGGGGGGGGGGGGGGGGGGCGGATACGATGGCTTTGCTGAAATGAAAGCAGACGAGACTATTAAAAAGCAGGTGACGAAAAATATGTTCCAGGAATTGTTAACGATACATAGGTTGCGCTTGGCAAATCTTCGTGTATATAGGTAAATGATAAAAGTAGCCCTATTATGCAAAAGAGCTACATAGGGTAAACGGTTGTTAATGCCCATGTTTTCCTTGATTTGTCGACACAGTAGAGAGCAATGTGGTCTGCATCAAAGCTGTTTTTCTTTCCTTCCCTACCTCCAGAAGAAGCCAGGTAAACATTTCTGCAGTGGGCGACCAGGACTCGTCTGGCCATATTCGAACCACCGACGTTCGCCACGAGAGACTAGTGCACTAACCACTTTACCACTTATGCAACTCTCTCTCTATATTCCTGTCATACATACACACATACATGCGGGAGCAATACTGGCATATATCTGTATGTTAGACCACTTGAAGCTCGGCCGCATATTTCCTTGAACCCTGGCCCACATTTATCACTAATATTCACACGACGGGAATCAAAATGGAACGGCCTTGAAGTTGCAAGGACGAGAGAACCACTACAAAATGACGCATGGAGTATGAAGTATCCAATTTCTTGCAGTGCTATCGGCTACCACGATTGAAGGAAAGTGTTACGCGTATCTGAGATAAAAGTGTACAATCAATGAAAGAAGTACAAGTAACCTTTTAACACTGTCAACACTGGGTGGCTAAGGTCGGTGAGGAAGAATCAATAATTAAGCTGAATGAGACAGCAGTCACGGCCGGGTTATGCAGAGAACCAACGCAGATCAAGACCTTACTGTCTACCGGTGGTGCTATCTGGAAATAGATTTAGTCCGCTTGGATCAAGAAGGAATCTAAAAATATGCCTTGTCGATGTCGGATGTGTTGGGCAAAGGACACAGATATCTTAAGCCTAGCTGCCAATAATAATACAATGCAAACAACATACTTTTGAGGGTGATAGAAGAAGAACGGCAAGAGAATGTAGAAGAGCCGAAACTACATTCCAATAAGAGAATCAATCCATTCAGCAACGATAAAACAAAACAGTTTTTCCTAAGCTTCCACATCTGTTTCATTAGGATCTTCCTTCTAGAACATGTTGTAAAAAAAATAATAACATGGAAAGCCGAAACTGGAAGAGGAAACATGATTGATGTGTGCATACTTTAGAAAATATTCTTATAACTTCAATGAACGAGTTCAAACGCCATATCATTTATGTAAGAAAAGCTAACAAAAACTCCAGTTTGTTTCCACCTGAAGTCTGAAGACGCCACTCGCAGTCTCGCCTTTTATGTGGCTACCTCATAAACTCAACACGAAGGCCTCTTCTTTTTTTTCGCACTTTTTTTTTAATCACAATGGCGTATCACAATGACCTGACAAAAGATTCTGTTCGAGACACCAACTGACAGAAAATATCGAGACAAAGAGGGCAAAGCTTGTATTGATTTTTTGTTTGTTTGTTCTTGACAGATACTTTTCCTCACAAGAAACAAATTCCAGCGTCACCATATATAACCGTAATCAAGAAAGAAAAACAATGAAGTTTGAGTATTCTCCATCTTTAAGGTCCTGAATGGCACAGTCTGAAACGTTCGATGTATATTATTTGAATTTCTTTAAATACAATTTTTTCTTTACATTTTGCAGGAGATGATCAGAAAGAATAGTTGGACTGACACAATCAGAAAAGTTATATACACACAAGAACAGAACAGAAAAAAAAAAGATAGAAGGATATCATTCGCCAGGACTTAGCAAGACGTGACGACAAATATTTGGTGAGAAAATAAGTCACAAATAAGACATGAAGACGACTGTTTTTGTGGTAATGAGCATCACTGACTGGGAGTTCTGGATATGAGGAACAGAAGACAATGATGATAAGGAATATACGCAACTTGTCGTTCATCCAGATAATAAAAGTTTCCCCTTCTTGCATCTTCTTAATCATCACATTCTATTCATTCTGGCTCATTTCCATCTCTCAGGTTCTCAACCTCTTCGCCCTCGATCTGAATGTTTAAGGTACTAGAAGCCCGGAAACAGATGAAATCACTCAGATCTAGCCGACTTCCTGTGAGAAAAGTACGGCATTCTAAGACCTGTTTTGGCGGGGGTGTTTATAACAAGGAAAAAAAAAAAACTTTCTTTGAAAAAAAAAAGGGGGAGGGGCACTCTTTGTTTGCTGAACTGACTTTAAAAATTGTTCTTGCAGCTCGACGTACTTACACGCAGTCTGGCAGTAGTTCAAGGGTGGGAAAAAACATGAAAACTATACAGTTTGGTATATGGGAGTGCAGAGAACAGACTGAGAACTAAGTAGCAAAATAAAAAGCAGATGAATTGATAGATATGCAGGCGACAGAGACATACTGGCCATATACACAAGAATAAATTTACAGACAGACAGACTGATATAGATAGATAGATAGATAGATAGATAGATAGATAGATAGATAGATAGATAGATAGATAGATAGACAGACAGACAGACAGACAGACAAAAGACAGACAGACGGACGGATGGATGGATGGATGGATGGATGGATGGATGGATGGATGGATGGATGGATGGATGGACGGACGGACGGGGACGGACGGACGGACAGACAGACAAATAGATAGATAGATAGATAGATAGATAGATAGATAGATAGATAGATAGATAGAAACCAGCAGGTTCTTACAAATTATTACTCGGCGTCAGAAAGGTCAGGTATACAGAAAGTCATGTATTACGCAAGCAGAGAAAGAGACAAGAGTGCGACCAAAACAAAAACGTGTGAACGCTACGGAGATGCAAGGAAAACCCGTCTGGGCTTAACAGATGGCAACTTCACGTTGCATCAATAAACATACTGCAGACAAAAAAATATGGCTGACAAATGTTGCAATACACAGACCGTGTCTTAGGATCTGTGGATAGGACTTTGAACTTTTAAGTACCGCTGTATCAGCAATTCTGTTACACCCGGTAGCTGTGGGCAGTTGATGCTTTAACAAAATGTGAAACATACATTCAACGTTTGCAGCTTAAAGAATATGCACCTAGTTATTCCTCTGGATATATATGTTCCTCACATTTTCTTTTCTTGGTGTCGTTTCTGTTTATTTAATTTTGTCTCCTTCCCCCTCCTCTTTCTTCTTCTTCTTCTTTATCATCATCATCATCATCTTCTTCTTCTTCTTCTTCTTCAGTTATACAGTAGTTTACACTAAACTGATATTGAATGTCTGCGACAGAGTGAACGCTGGAAGATTAAAGAAAAATGCTAAACAGGCTTCCGAACTAAACTCTTCATGGTTTAAAAATAAAGCCGATTCGTTAGTTCTTCATTTTGTGTACTCCTGGGCATCTGTTTCCACTGCCACAGTTGTACATACAGCAGTATCTATCATCAGCTTATAAAATAAACAATACTCGTGTAAAATGTAATCGTGGCAGAGCCTAGATCATTATTAACATATATCATGTTCAAACTGTGCTGCCCCTGTAGTGTCACTTGAGGTCTAATAATTATCATTTATCCATGTCTGCTAAGCGTGGTAATGCTCACATCATCCTCTAGTGTGCCACCAAATCAGGAAAATAGGGACACTTAACACCACATACCTCTATGACAGGACTTTTAAGAGAAGAAGAGATGTCCGCTAAGCTGGTAATGGACATTTATCTTCTAGCGTCCAGAAAGGTCATTCAGAAGACATTTCGCATGCAAAATCCTTCCTTCATTCCTTCACAGTAACACACTGTGATATTCTGTCATTTTTTTCTATACTGGGACTGTTATTTGTACAGATCACTGCAACACTATTCCTACATATTCTGTTTTACAATCCATTCTTCCAGTCGTGAGTCTCACGATTTCGCATACTACGTACAATGAGTGATAGATACCTGCTCGTTCAAACCAATCAAACAGGTGTGCGCATAATTATAGCAAAAATGGCACTGGTAATGGATTGATTATGCTTTCTGAAAAGATCCCACCCAATTGCTAAAACAGACATAAGAAAAACACATGAGGGAGAGAAAAAAAAAAGAAAGATTTACCAAGGTCAGCCTGGTGAAGAACTGTAGAAACGAGATGAACAGATTGCAACAAAACTGGAGTCCTATAGACAGTTAGACAGAAGTGGAAGATTTTATTGGTACTTTATGTATCGTCTCAACGAGTATTGGGCGGTGACTGCTTCGTTGATAGTGTCCAAGAACACTGGATGGATGGATGGATGGATGGATGGATGGATGGATGGATGGATGGATGGATGGATGGATGGATGGATGGATGGATGAATGGATGGATGAAGCGTAGTTTCTATTTCTCTCCTTTAACCTTTTCACTTGCGCAAAAAGGCATAAGTCCATTTTCACAATATACGATATGTAAAATAGTTTGTTTTTTTTCAAACGTTAACATAAAATATTTAATATTACTAGCTGATTACCCGGCGTTGCCCGGTGATTTATTTATCCCAATCTTCTATTAGACATGAAAAGGAATATGTTGCAGATAGCGTTGCTGCGTATCATTAGTTTCGCCGTGAACCCTCCATCTTCTGAAGCTCGCCGTTTATATAGAGGATAACCGTCATTTCCGGTTTGTGACTCTTTATTCAATTTTCCTGGGTACTTCTTGGTACACTTTCCGTCCTTCATACACGGAGAGTTAGGACTGAGATTTCAACATGGTCCGTGGATTATGTTTTTCATTGCCACTGCAAAAAGTTCAAGATCTTGTGTTGGGCCAGGCAACGCAGCAGATATAACGTTATCGATATGTGTGGGATGAATTTTGTCCGCCTACCAGATTAAATTGTGTGAGTGTGGCAGTCCTCTTTTGCCATTCAATCGTGTATATCCAGCACTTTGGCACACCAAAGATATGGACCTTTGTTATAACGTCAATTAGTTTCAACTGCTTCTGTTTAAATACTCTCGAAATCAAGTCGTGGAGCTCACTGGGTAATTGACCATTGGTAAGTATCTCTTGATCTCTGTCCAAGTCGGATTGCAGGTGAAGGTGATAAATAAGTCTGGTCTCCCGTACGTCCTAACATACGTCATAGCATCCTGCATGTATTCGTGCATGTGTCTGGGACTGCCTATAAACGTAGCTGATAGAATGACTAAGGCACCGAGGTTTTCAACGTTCCCGTCATTTGCCACAGCATCTCTCAGGTGAATATATTCCTCAACTCTCAGTTTACGTTGATTTAGACGAATGTAAAGTAAACGCCTACTCTCGATTTTTTCATACATATCAACGATGAATGGATGAAACGATTGTCTGCGGTTTATTATGTGGTTCTGTTCAGTAACTCGAACCATCAGCCTGTATGCATAGACATCCATCGCTGAAACTTTCTTGCTGGTTGTTTTTACCTGTTGTTGGGTTGACCTGCCTCAGATTAAAATGATATCCATCATCACCACGGGGGAATATCACTGGGTACTGCAGACTATCATAAGATTGATGTGTTTCTGAAATGCGCCGCAATGATTCGCCTCGTCTTTGAATTACGATATCCCGTTGATAAAACTCATCGCCTGATATAACCACTGCAACTTCATCTACCTGAGGAGCATTGAAGCACCTCTCGTGTTCGCCTGCTGGTTTTCGGTCTTCTCTTATGACTATTTTATATTCATCCGCTGACATACGTTCCAATGCTGTTTTAAACGTTTTAATAAGATCATTGTGCTCATGAATCATGAATCATACTCTGTAAGTTTAACACAATCTGACGTCTTGTTTCTGAGATGTAGGAGCACTTCTGATCAGTTAATCTTTGTTCAGATCTTTGTTCGTTTCCAATGAAATATAGATGTAGAAATTTTGGTGGTTGATCTGGGAGCGGAAGCAACGATCCCGCCTCATGATAAATCTTCCTTTGCACCGTGAATGTCGATGGAAATCCGGGCTGTTCAACAACTGATGTGACGCCGAACGATATCATTTGGAAACATGAGTTGTATTTTCTGATGTTACTAAGAAAATGCCTTGACTCTGACGTGTTTCCAGATGTGTAAGTCAAAAGTTCTTGTGACTTGTAGTAAGTCCTACTCATATCCACAACCTTCTAGAAGGTTCTACATTCATTTCAACGCTATCCGACACAGGACACAACCTGAGGCAGGCATTGCGCATAAATATAACGGGAGTTATATCCCTTTCTTCACTGAGCTATCTTTACTATTAATCGCTTTCGATTATTTTTACAATCCCACCCCGACCCCTAGGGGCGATAGGGGTGTCTTACCCCCCCCCCCCCTCAAACAGTATTTTTTCCATTCTGTAAGTCATATGTATACCAAGTAAGGTTGAAACTGCTCCAGGCGTTCCAGAGTTATGCATGCGCGCGCACGCACACACACACACACACACAAACACACAAAGTATTAGTCAGCAGCGATTTTTATAGTTCCAACCCCTATGTGTGAGCAAAACAGAAACTTAGTCAACAGTCAGATGTACAAAGTCTGGATCTGCAGCTAAGGTAAGTGTCTTACTGCTGATGTTGCTTCTGTAGAAGCACCCGGGTAGTTGATATGTTCTGCAAGTCTTACATCTAGTTTAGCATGAACTTGACTAAGAAGCTGGAGCATTTTTAATGCAAGACAGAGGAGGATAAGGTAAACTGTGGGCAGTTAGTTACTTACGTTCGGTATTTTTCACTGTTACGAATTTATCTTGGGCCTAAATACTCTATGGTATTCCTTGTAAGGATCTTGCCAATGATGTTGATCATATTATAGCTTTTTATATACTAATTCACTGGCAACAGTAATGATTTTAGTGTCGACGTAGTGAAAGATTCAACAACAACAAAAAGAATAACACTGATGATATTAACAACAGAATGATTAAAATGGAAGTACATGATAGTGACAAATGGCAATACTGTGACAGTATGAAAGAATGCTTCCAAGACACTGTAGATTACAGGACACTAAAAGGGGGAATAAAAAAGTATAATCACAGAATTCTATAAGATTATGTCTTAAAATAACCCTAATGAATATAAGCCATGAGTTAGCCAGCTTACCTGACAGGAAAAGAAAACTAACAAAAACCTGTTAGATGTAGAAATAAAAATTACTTTTTAACCTGCCTGTTCCGGACAAATACAAAAATATGTAGCTACGCCCTTGAGTTCCTTGAGAAGTGCCTAAGAGGGGTTTTTCAGTCACGATCTCTTGCGGAATCCCTGCCGATCCGCCACTGAACCCTAGGTTAGCGCGAACCTGGGTTGAGAAATCCTGTGTTAGAATGTCCATAATTTTCTCTCTTGCCTTCTTCTGCGCAATATACTTATACTAGCTGATGCAGATTGTCTGAAAGTTGTATAATTAACAATGTTTCCTCTAAGAAGAAGAAAATAGTGATGACAAAAGCAATATGATGAGCCAGAAGATGACAAAAGTGCTGATAAAAGCAATATGATGAAGAACAAAAGTTGAGGAAACTGACAATAATGATAACTATTCTTCTTCCGCTGCGTTAAAGAGACAGGTCATGTTAAATTTGGATATATGTCCACATTCTCCGCCGAGTCTTCGTTGCAGCTCCCCAGATCTTTTGTCAGTACTAGATCTTCCGGCCAGATGTTGCTGCTAAGATCTGTGTAAGCTGGTTACTTTGAGAATTAAGTTCTTACCTGTGAACTCCACTCAGCATATACATCCCTTCATGCTAAAATGCAATCGGTATATGTGCCAAATAAATTAAACAGTAACTAGTTATTAATCGAAACATGATGATGATAGCAATGCGGCGACAGTGATGAATGTGACAAGTGGAGAAGAAAGAATGATGCTGGTGATAAAGACACAATAAAAACTTATGATGACACCAACAAACGCATCACCTGTTGCTCACCTGCTCACTCTACCACAAACAACAAAGTGCAAAACGCTTTCTGTACACATTTCTACAAATAAGAAACAATGAGCCTTTCGTACAGTAAAGTAACAGAACACATTGTTGTATGGTTAAACCTCGAAAAAATAACAGACAAAGAACTTTTAGACTTGAGAGGGAAGAAAATGACAAGAGAATTACCTAGGACTTGAACCACGAACTCCGGTAGAATGAATAGCCGCCTAGCCACGACAGAACAGCACATTAATAAACTTCGCTGTCTTGGACACCCTCTTTGATAGCGAAGCTGGTCGAAAATCGTGACATCCAGAAAAGGAGCGATCTCATGACACAAACATTTAGTCGCTTAGATTCAGCCTTCCCCAGGTACCAAATTTTTTAGACAAAAACATTCACACATGGTCTCCTGCAAATATCCAGTACTCGTTAATTTGTTATTACTGTTGCCCAGTATGCACTCGATATTTTCAAGAGACCATATACGTATATTTATGTCTCAAAAATTTGGCACCTGCAGGAGATCGAATATACGTAGAAGGAACAACTACTGAAGAAGTAAACTAATTTGCATAGCTGCATAGACCAGGATGATGACACCAGAAAGGAAGTTAGAATTCGAATTGCAAAAGCAGCATTGACCTTCAAGAATCTTGAGAACATGTAGCATTCAAAAGTTATAAGCACAAAAACTAAGTTAAGATTATTCAATTCAAATGTAATATTCACCCTCATTTAAGCATATGAAAACTGGAAAACAACTAAAGAAATAGACAACAAATTAGACTCTTTCGAAAACAAATGCCTCAGGAAAATACTCCGTATAAAGTGGAATGAATTCAAGAACAACGCAAAGATAAGAAAGATGAGCAAACAACAACCTGTCACATGGGTGATCAGAAAAAGAAGATGGACATATGTCGGTCATGTGATCAGAAGAAGCAATCTGAAAATCTCCAAACAAGCTATCAAGTGGAACACAGCAGGCCGGAGAAAAAAGGTCGACCACGTGAAACTCTAAAGAGGACATTGTTAAGAGAGGCAAGTTCAGTGAGCTAATATCCCTTGAAGAGACTGAAAAACTCGCCGAAAACAGGAAATCCTGGCGAACTACCATGCTACTACGTGACGTTTAGCGGCACGGGGAGGGTGTAAGATGTAAGGAGACGGAATCTAAGCGATGGAATTTCTGTGTCATGACATCATTCCTTTTCCGGGTGTCACGATTTTCGACCAAACAGGCATTGATGGCTTCGCTGTCAAAGAGGTTTCTTGGGGTGTGCAAAAGACAGCGAAGTTTATTAATGCGCTTTCCTGTCGTGGCTAGACGACTGCTCGTCCCACCGGAGTCCGTGGTTCAAGTTCCAAATAAAAACTGTCTTTTTTTTTCTCACGTATATAAATGCCTTGTTTATAATTTTTTCGAGGTCTAACCATACAACACTGTGTTCTATTATAAGTTCTCAGTACATCCAGTTCTCAGCCATATCTACTTACCACTCCGTCGCACAGGCTGACTGCCACTCTAGAACCCTCCTCATGCTCCAGGACGAATCCGGTAAAGTAACAATCCATGCCTTGATCGTTGACCTCTTCCAGCCAAGATACGTTCCCTCGCACTCTCTGAATGACAAAACCAGGAGCAAGAAACTCAGACACGGCCGTGAGAACAAGAGTTATCTCCTCAAAAAGGTCAGGGGCACTAACTGACAGAAACAAAGGCGACGAATGCTCATTGTCGTCTCTAGACAGCTCATCACGTTTATTTTGTTTCCATTTATTCTTTCCCCTACTCTCTTTATTACTATTATCAACACCACCAGTGATACTATAAATACTACTACTATCACCAGTGTTGCTAATATTTTCACCGACGCCACTGTAACTGATACTAATATTAGTGGCAAAGTAGTTGCTGGAGGCCAGCTTGTAAGATTCAGAAACTGGATCTTCAGAGAAATGGCTGTCGTTCTTGATTAATCCGTCCTGAGAGAGACTGGATGTGGATCCACTCTGGACGTTGCTAACGGGCACAACATTTCTGAAAGCTGATTGCAATGGTCCGTGCAGCAAGCGGGAACTCATTAGCCCTCCCTGCGAGTACAGCCGTGGGTGTCTCCATGTAGAACCTGTTAAATAATAACAATATTAACAGCTCAGTTAGGTTGCCTTTTACTAACTCGTAAGCTGGTTATGTGGCAGATGTGAACAATTGTACAGGAACACTTTAACTGTTGTGCAAACAATATTCTTTGTCTTCTTTTTTAGTTCTTTTCTGTATTCGGTTTCACATGCTCAGTCATTTATACCAGGAGCTCCCAAACTGGGGTCCGTGAAAGATCAAGTGAAGAATTTGGCAGAAATATGTCACAGTCTTTAAACCGATTCTTCCTGGCTTAAACAGCATTTTTGGGATAACAGTACTCTACCAAAGCGAGTGGAACTTTTCTGACAGTGTGTCCATTACTACATGATCATAAGGAACCAATGACCTTTGTTTCTTTAAGACAAGAGCATCACATATATCAACAGAACATGTATAAATTGTAACAATTTTTTTTTTTAATCTTTAATTAGCCACTTGTACTTTGTGGTGAGAAATAACGTATTAACATTATCCCGAACTAAGGTATACAAATAATAAATGAAAACGATATTAGATGAGGGTGAGAAAGAGGAGGAGAAGGTAGTGGTGAAGTAGTAACAGGAGTTGTAGTACTGATACACCAGCAGCAGCGTAGTAGTAGTAGTAGTAGTAGTAGTAGTAGTAGTAGTAGTAGTAGTAGTAGTAGTAGTAGTAGTATAGTAGACAGAGCTGTGGAGCCGTCAGAGTCAGTAGAAATGCACGATTTATGAGCGAAGAAATTATAAGAGTTGATGTTTTGATACTGACTTCACAGATTTGGTGGTTGTAGTGGTTGTAGCAGTAGTAGTAGTAGTAGTAATAGTAGTTATAGCTGCTGTGATGATGGTGGTGGTAGTAGTAGTAGTAGTAGTAGTAGTATCAGTAGTAGTGTTAGCAGCAGTAGGAGTTGCTGTGGCAATGACTGTGGTAATAGTAGCATATTGGCAGTGACAACAGTAGGGAAGTCAGCATCAGTCCCCTTTGTCTTAACTTTCCAAGATAAAACCCCGGCACCCTTATCTTGTGCATCAGCAGCGGGGCATCTTGATTACAACCGAGGGGCCTACAGGAGAGCTGTTAGGGAGGCAAAGTTCCTCAAGAGACATGCAAATGACCGACTGACCGACTGACCCTTATCTTGTGGCTGACTCTACCTCAGTGCCAGTCGCTCCGAGAAAAACTTCGCTCCAGTGGGAATTTAAACTTGGGATCTTCTGATCGGCTGGGGAGTGAATCTCCAGAAGTGAAAAACCCCCCAAAAAAACTGTAAAGATCCCACCACATCAGAACCCTTTATCACGGCGTTGTGACATTAAAGGAACAAATCCGTTCACCATGAAGATACGTCTTGATCATATATGAATTTATCTCGATTTCCTCCTGCAAATACACATCCTAATACTGCTTCCACAAGCAACGATGTTTATTTTCTCTGGTCTGGAAGATATAATATGATCTTAATTCCCCGAACACATGTTTTCGTCCTATTCCCAAGAGGATACATAGGAAACGTATTTTCATCTAGGATGCCCTGATCGTATTCCAACATGGATATTTCATATTATTCCTCCAATAATAACTCTATCTTACTTTCACAAGCAATGAGAACTGTCCTGTTTCACTGGAACAAGGACACTGCGCACAAAAAAGTGAAAGGAAAACAAAGGTTAATCGTGGATGTGTGGGGGAAAAATTAGGAGTATTCGAAAGATAGAAAAGTTGTCAAAAGAAGAGGTAGAGAGGGCATTCATACTGAGTGAGGCTGTGCTTTGTGACCCGTAACTCACTGCTTGCGTTAGTCACCAAAGCAAATGTGACCAAGACACTATTCTGATGCGAATAGTAACAGCATACCGCCTGGACGAGTGAAAATGGATTAATTTCGGAGGCAAAACCAATCTTACAAAAACGTACCAAAGATGAATGGGTCAAAAGGCGCAAATTAACAGCCTAGCTGTTAAACCTTGACACAACCGTCCCTCTTGTCAGAACGAATGAATAAGAATAAGAAATGAAAAAAAAAGAATGAACAACCCCCCCCCCCAAAAAAAAAAACCAGACAGATGATGACTTGATATTTGTTTATATCATGAGAATGTCTTAATTTGTTCCATGAAGGATAGTCCCATCTTGTTCCCGACTGTGCGATTTAATCCTTCGAAAATGCCGGCTTTATTGTGAATAGCATACCGGTTGGGATTATTCCTATTGTTCGCGCGTTTCATGATTCAGAGATGGTTAAAATAGTGCTGAGACTTGAATCCCTCAGCTCATGTGGGAGGTCTGACTTGCATGGTCTGGACTGTAAATACTTTCACTCCTGTTCCATTACCATCACTAACCACCCAAATATTTCCAAGCAGTCCTATCAGAAAGGCCAGTCATGACAGGTCACGATGTATGTGTTAAAATATCGTAGCCTTTGACCCCTAAGAGGGCAGCTTGACCCGGGTGACTGGTCAGCTCACCGAGGTTTTTCCCCCGGCGAGCATGGACAAGAAAAGGAAGAAGGGACGTAAAAGACCGAGACCCTAGGATAGTTAACCAGGAGGAAGGTTTCTCCTCGTTTAGAAGACTTGAGAAATTCTTCTGGTCAGTTAATTCTACATGTGTGCTGGATTAAGTAAGCTTATATTGTGTATGGTTAATCCATTTGTCTAAGAGGATACGTCAAAAAAGTAACCGCGGGCCATTAGACTTCCTCTCTGTTGCTATAAACGTATGGGTACTATCTTTGTCAGTAGATACTGGGAAAAGAGTCTTATATTGCTACATCAACTCAGTACTAATATATGGGAGTGAATCGCAATCACTAACAAAAATAACAACAAGAGCGTTAGAGCCAAATGAAATATGGTTCGTATGAAGAATGTTAAGAATACACTGGACAGCTAAAATAACAAATAAAGAATGCCTAAGGAAAGCCACGGAAAAACGAACCTTAATAAATACACTATGGGGGAGATAGTGTTCTGGATGCAAATTAATTGGTCATTTAATGTGAAGAGGAGGGATTGAAAATATCGTACCAACAGGGAAAACTGGAGGTAGGAAAGTGAGACCAAGAGAGAAAATCTGACAAAATATCATGGGAGAAGCACAACAATAAAACTAACAAATAGAACAAGAGAAATAACATGAAAGATCAGAAACTGTGGAGAGACATGGTCGTCGACGCTTCCAGGCAGGGCACATGATGATGACAGACTACTTATTTCGTCATGAGCCTGACTGTTAAGGACAGATGAGCGGGTCCAGATCCCACACCTTCTCATAAGAACAAGAACAATCTCGTTCATTACGACAGAGCTCTCTGATATTTGGAGTCAAGTACCTTCCCCCTTTTCTGGGTTGAGACAACTCCATTCAGAGCTCTCGGTCTAAATTAGTTTTTCTCTTTCTTTCCGAATCACCCCGACAGTGAAAATGAATGCCTGACACTCGTATTATGCAACTACTCCTTACGACAGAGAATACCTGACTATCTGCAAAGAAAAAAAAATGGCTTTGTGCATATACGAATGATTAAAAAGAAAACGTTGCATACACGTATGCATATCTAATACAAATATACACGAGGTCACTGCGGTCAAGATGTGAGACAGAAGTATTTAAAGGGGCACGAAGCCATTCTGTCTACTTTTTAACGATTTTTGCCCTCTTACTCAGACCTTCTTAGGTATGCATTCTTCTGTCTTTTGAATGCTTCCAAATGTGTGTTTATACACTTATACACACGGTTGCAAGTGTATTAATGGGCAACATGATATTCACGTAAAACTCAGTCTAATATAAATACACAAATTTAAGCTGGCGAAAAGAAAACCCCTTCATGAGAAATCTAAACACTAATAGGTATTACAAGCCAAGTGTCTGTTGCTGTTAGTTTTTGTTAATCTCATCCAAAAAACCGCAGCTGATTAGGGAACGATTACTCAACATCCACAAACTCTGCCCGAAATCTACATAGGCCAACAGTGCACAGACGTCTCGCGGCTTCCAGCCTTGGCTGCGATCCCAGGGGCTAAAACGCTACTTATTCTGCAGACAGGAATTCACGTGGCTTACACACACAGCCACTCTTTCTATTTCTCTTCACGATTTTTCCCCCCACTTGCTCAAAGCTTGTCTTGGGTATGTATACAAGGTAGACGTGATGCAAAGGAAGGGTAAGATGGATGCAAGAAACGAAAAAGGGAAAGGGGAGGTAGGGCATCCAAACGGTGAGCGGAAATTTAGCAGCAACCTTGCTGCATCAGCAAATTGTACGATCGCCTAGCGATATTGGCCGAGCTGGTGGCACCATGTGGCTCAACTTTTCGAAGGTAAACACCTGGTTTTTAGCCAGCGTAGTTAGCAAATCTGGTTCCAAGCCAACGAAAAAGTCCCGGGTCATAACCAGTCTAGCTGATGCCTGGTACATGCGGTAATGTTAATATCTCTGGTCCTAATAGTATTGCGTCATAATTAATATACTGTTCTGGCTAGTATACGTATATTTTTAGCACATACATTTAATTTATAACAAACAGAAACCTGGTTCCTAGCCAGTATTATTAACATTAGCTAGAACAGCTAATAATGTTTTCCTAACCAGTGTAATTAATATTTGGCTGCTATAGACCACAAATTATGGTACATGGTCAGCATAGTTCGTTTACTGTTCCCAGCTAATGCAATAATATCGTACCGCTAATTTCATGTCCTAGCCAGCACAATAATATGTTTCCAGCCCTTATAATTAATGTCACCCCACCATTCACAATACAGCAATGTCCTCACAAGACCATTTAAAGTCCTAACCAGCTTATTTAACAACTCACCCAGTGCATTTCCCTTTTCCAACATAACTAATGTCCAGCCCATTAGAAAAAAAATCATAAAACAAAATTAATGTCCCTGTCATTTCCTATGCATTCCAGTCGAGTATAGTTAATTTCCCATGGCTTTAAATTTAGTATCCGAGCCTACATAATCAATTTATCAACATTTCAATCCTGAATCTTGAATCTAGGAATCATCATCATCTCAGTCGGGGCACACATACTCGTACTCATGCTCCGCTCTCTGTTTCCGTAACCACCGAAGAGTATGTACACTAACTGTACCGGTAAACTGTTTGCTCTGGTAACTTCAAATTCTACCAGCTAGCCACCTGGCACTTCCTTCCCCTCATCTTACACCTCTGTCCTTCATCCTCTATAGATATATAATATCACCACATGCATTTTCCTCTTCCCTGCCCAGCTTCTCGTCCACCGACTTCAGCCTATATGTCCTGCCAATGGGAATCACATCTTGTGCAATAGCATTATGAGCAATATGACCCGGTACCTCACTGCCTTTTACTCCCGCATGTCCTGGACAATATATCCATGTCAGTCTGGTGGCTCTGGATTTCTACAAGAGCTGAAGCCATTATTGACCCAGCAAACCCCTATCTTCCGAAGAATGTTAGAGTGTCCGTCACCACAACACCGTGAATATCATCCTGCTGAGCTAGCTAAGAAAGAGCCTTGGTCACTGTTTTAGTCTTCATCCGCATGCTCGAAGTCGTCATACAGAAGGCCCATGCATTCTGTCCCACCACCCTACCTCGCTCAGCGCTGAACCATCCATAAAGATCACCCGGCCCTTTGGCTGAGCATGAGCATAAACAACATCTTGAATTTCAAACTTAGCAGTATATCAATGTCATAGCCAACATAACCAATGTACTAGGCAATCTTAACATTACATCATTTCCAGGTTAATAAACCGTCTTGTATCCTCCCCCCCCCCCCCCCCCGGACACGTTATGATGCCAAACAATGTTCGTGTACTCTGGATATTTCTTAGGTAGCCTAAGAAGTTAAACTCGTTTCTGACATACATAACTAATCTCTCCCTCTGTAAACAGTCCAGCCTCCTATACACTTAGCGATCCATTACCTCCAGACAATACATAAACATGCTTCTCGAAGCTGACTACATTGCTGAAGTCTGTAACTACAATGGACATCACATGATGAGAAACATTTCTAGTGCAGACAAAAGTAATGGTGTCGGATTCAAGAAACCCGTTGTAAAAAAAAAAAAAAAACCTTACTCGAGTTACTGATTTCTCTTAGTTCAAATGTGCCTGGGCATTTTTCTGCACTTCTGAAATCATTTCTTTTCGCCAAACACGAAGGTCCTGTCGCGATGTTTCCTCCACGTCTGCTACTTTCTCGTCTGCTAACGGGTTTCCTCTATATCATTATCTCCCCTCGTTGCTCGCCAGTTTTTCCCATGTGGAAGAGCCTTTTCAGAAATTTATGATGTTGACGGGAAGAAGTCTGAGGTAAGAGGTTCTAATTTAAGCACAACATTCAGCTCATTATTTCTCATTACTTCAGTTTCCTGTCACTGTGTCATTGCTTGAGGAATATTTCTAGGAATTTTCAATTATCTCTCTCTTTCTTTTTAATCCCGGCAGGCATATTACAACTTCAGTCTAAACTACGAAACACAACAAATAAAACTGTTGACTCCTAAAATATTATCAAGACTGCAGAAAACACAGCCTAAAATGTTATGCAGATGTTATCAGTTTTACAAAGAGAAGCATGACACAAGTGTAAAATTGAGAAGAAACACCTATAAAGGAAATTTTAAAGCTAAGCTTGGAAAAATCGCCCTTTAAAAAAAGTGGTAGTGAAAAAAACTTATTTCTTGAGAGTTTAAAAATCAAATAATTCCAATTTCTGTGATATCCATCTGTCTTTTTTTTTTGTTGTTGTTTATATCGCCTTTATATCTTACTACATTGGTTAGCAGTGCGTAGCACTTTCATCTTGCGCTTATTTTCTAAAGGTTTTTGACTAAACCAATTTTGTGTCTCGCCTTGAATGAATGATAGAATCTTTTCTATGAGATGTGTTTTTTAGTATAGCATCCAGGCATTGGACACTGGTATACTGATAAAAACAGGCTACCGTTCTAAGAGTGTCGTAAGTTGTAAAAGATGGCTAAATTGAAAGTTCTCATTGCTATGAAAGGACAAGCTTCTTGGCCGTGGTGAATGGATTCAGTTTTGGTTTCCCACGAAAACGAAGCGTTAAATCAGTGTTTCCTAAAGTGGACGATAACCTCCCCCCCCCCCCCAATCTCTCTCCATAGGCGTTGGAAAGAACTTGGGTGGGAGTAGGGGAGGGGGCGATGGTTGAAAAAAGGGTCAGCGGGGGTGGGTGGGGTGGGGACGTGGAAGAAAAGGGACATTAAAGGGGCGTTGAGGGGAAAAGAAGCAGCAGACGGGCCGGTTGTACCTTTCTTAGCACTTTTCAACCTGAAAAACTTTGAGAAACTTGTGTCCCTACAAG
Organism: Achatina immaculata; assembly: GCA_009760885.1. Classification (NCBI taxonomy): domain Eukaryota; kingdom Metazoa; phylum Mollusca; class Gastropoda; order Stylommatophora; family Achatinidae; genus Lissachatina; species Lissachatina immaculata. The sequence goes on along the minus strand of CM019716.1, from coordinate 32,371,990 downwards.
AAACCCATCCATCACATTAAAAGTTGAGAAAATAATGCGGTATGTGAGTTATAAATGTACTCCTTCATACTATTAAATAAACCGGTTTGCAAGTTGAAGTTTTTAGTTGCGTATTGCATATCTTAGTTTAATATGTCAGTACATGGAGGTGTGGGGGTGGGGAGATGGTAGTGGGACGTTGAAGAAAAGGGGGTGGCAGCCCGAACAAGTCTGGGAAACATTGGTTTATATCTTTTAACTATACTTTTTTTCTTGAGGTTTGAAGATCTACGGAAAACATTAGAACTATATGTACACTAACAAGATGGCTTTTACGTTATGTCAAAGATCAGATTTGTCTTTGAGCTGCTTCTCCACCTCTTCCTCCTCCTCCTTCTTCTTCTTCTTATTCTTATTCTCTTCTTCTATTCTTCTTCTTCTTTGTCTTTGGAACTGGGAGCTGGTGCTCTTTTGCTCTTTGCAGCCGTTGCATTGAAGAAGTTGATGTACAGCATCGTGCTGGATTGGGAGAGGGTTACGGCAGCTACTTTTTCAGTTCCTGGCTCAAGCTAAAAAGCAGTGGGGGGGGGGGGTGTGCAATACTTCTTTCGCAGACTCCACTGCTATGGCGACTATGGTCATCCCTGACTACATAGCCAGACAAGGCCTGTTACCGCGGGGTACCAACGGAGAGGTGTGACATGGTCTTAGTCGGTTACGGTTGGCCAACCCTAAATGCTAGCATGTCAGCTATGGGTCACTGACTATCAAATAGGACAGCGTCTTTGACCCCTCAACTAACTCAAGAGCCTTTCAGCCCACGTCTTTCAAATTCTAATAATAATAATAATAACAAAATAATTAATAATAACGGTAAGCACATGCTCTAAGCAGCAGACAAGTGTGGGTGTATAAAGGCCATCACTTTATTTACATTTTTTTTTACGTTTATAAAAGCACTCCCCTTCCCCTCCGTCACCCCAGATCATCCATGAATCTGTTAAAGAATTCATTCCCAGAAGCTTTTTTTTTTCTTCTTCTTTGATCGCCAGCACCTACAGCCAATGATAGGTTGCAGTGGCCCTTCACACTTCCCTGCTACATGGCATAAATGAAAACATTCCTATTTTTCTAATATTCTACATAAGGATTTAAAATCTAGACTTGCTACATGGTAACCCAGTGGCCCGAAAACCGGATCCTCAGTTTGGGAAGAACTGCATTAAAGAAGTACTCAAGGATCTGGTACAGAATCAGGGCAAGAACCTGCCAAACACGTGAAGAAACGGAAGTAGATATGGCGACAGCACACGGTCTTGAAACAAAGCTCATCTGCAGGTCGTCATACATCGACATGGAACTGCTGGACATAAAAGGGACAGGTGGGTGTGACAAAAGAATTTGTAGGCTGTGGCCGAGGGGTTTTTTTTTTGGGGGGGGGGGATGAGTTGTATATTTAGATAAAACTTAAACCATTATCAAGAGAATGGTGAATGGTAGCGTACAACATCAAGCAATGAAGTCGAGATAGAAAGGGAGCATAGAAGAATTCCATCTGACTCCGTAAGCCTGAATAGACATTAAAACACACACAAACACACACATACACCACACACACACACACATACACCACACACACATACTCACTCACAAACTCACACACACACGCACACAAACGAACTCCCAAATCTTTCACCTTTGAGGAAGCGCGTATGCAGTACGAGGAAAGCACGAGCGTCCTGCACGCCCACCTGTGGGTCTGCACGCGAGAGCACAGACCAGCACAGGCCCTCACAGAATCCAGGCTGTGTATTTCCGATGACTTCGCATTTCTCACCAGTATAAATATTTGTTAGTCCTGGCGGCTTTGCTAGAAACGTGCTGATCCCAACGAAATTGTAATATATACATATCGGAGACTCTCTACGCGTGATCCGACAGCTACGGAATGGTTGTGTGGCTGAGCATAGCTCGTTTGCAAAAAATAATGAAGATTTACCCCAGTTTTTACTGTGGCGTGCTGTACTGAATACACCCCTCTGTTATGATCTTTTCCCTTCTCTTGCTCCAGTTAATTTCATCCGAGGTAAACCATGTCTGTGAAAACATCCATGGGATAATACAATTCGGAGGTAAAAATCACCTCATACTTGTCCTTGTTTTAAATCACCTCATACTTGTCCTCGTTTTTCGCTACCCCTCCTTATGAAATGACATATGAACATACGCGTTCGTTACAACACTTCCAAACATACACAGCAGCTCAGTAGAAAAGCATACTGCCCTTAATAATGAGACAACAATGAAATGTATGCCATCAGTAACAGACGAAGAAAGAGGAATCGAACTTGCAAAAACAAAATATTGGATAAATAAATAAAAGCATCTACAGCTATAATGTTGCCATGGAGAAAGGAAACTATGTAAATGTGAAAACAACAGAAAGGCTCATGAAAGTTACTGCCAGCGCCAGCGAGATCTGTGTGACGAAAGCACAAAGACAAAACGTGTGTAAACACTGGCCTCGGCGATGGGTATTTCATAATACCCTTTTGTTATCATGCCAGAACTGATAGTCCTTTCGATTTAACAGTTTATCAGGATCTAGATGGTTCAGTCGCTAAATACTGCCTGCTAAAACAAATGGCTTTGGGTTACAATCCTATTAGAAGCTGTAAATTTTCTATGAAATCCTGGAGTGATGCTCTCCTTTGATCCGTTTTTTTTTAAAATGATAGCAAACGTCTGACTTTGAAACAGGGCAGTTTCTATTGTAAGCGACACCAGAATTCACGACTAAAAACAACGGAAAGCAAAACTAGATGTTTATTCTAAGTTATATGGAGCAAGAACAGGTGAACGAATACAGCCTCTTATTTAATACTATTCTAGCAAAACCACCATAGAAATAAAATAACCCTGGAAATGTAGCCACAGCGGCGTATCGGTGGTTGCCGGTTTCAGGGGTGAGTGTTGGGGGGGGGGGGGGAGCCAAACAATATATATCTTCCCCTCCTCACCCAACAAACAAAATAAAAGCACATGTTTTAATCCTTTATTTATAATAATGTTCAAAGTTGTATAAAAGCTAATAAAGAAAGAATGCTCCGTTCTGGCACCCCCCCTCCCTCCCCCAATCGCGGCGCCCGCCCTTCCCCTCGGTGCTCCACTATATTGTCTTTGTCCAATGTTTAGCGCTGACAGTTAGCGCATTATACTGCGTGAGATTAAGTAGTACTTACTTACACAATCACTCATTATGATATCCAATACTTTCCGTGAGAAGGTGTCACGACGCGTTATTTATTTATTTAAAATACATTAAACGCACATTAATTTTTCACTCGTAGCAACGAAACTCACGACAGAAATTATATCTAAACTTTAATTAATAACCAGCATCGGGTGTAAGTTTAACCACTAACGTCCCTCATTTGCCTAAAAAACTAATAATAATATTAACAGGCAGTGGTTATTTCCAATTACGGTAGATCATTTCTTTCTTTTTTCTTTGACCTTTTTAGTAGATAAAACATGTGCAAGACAAGCACAATAACTGTAGCCACTGTGTATTGTTAAGAATAGAAACATAAAGAACAATATGTTTAAAAAAGAAGAAGAAGAGAAGAAGGGGAAGGAAAAAAAAAGGAAAACGAAAGAAATCGTATTGTTGCAATTACCTTGCTCTTCTTCTCTATCCCAGTTATCCTGCGCTTGTTTACCCAGAATAACAGGCAACACCATAGCAAAGTGACACCACCACAAAACCACGAGGGCCATTAGTACGGTCCTCATCTTCAAACAGAAGTCCTACATGAGCTCACTTTGAACACTCTTACAACTGAACAAACGATATTCTTCAGCTTCTCGCCCCCTTGGCAGAGATAACAGTGTTATCTCCCATGTTCCTCATTTTTCATAGCGGCCGAATTTTCTCACCGGTTTGTATGGAATCACAGAAGGGCTATTAGTTGAAAAGTGTTTCGTCAGCACTCTAAGACGCAGAGCTTGGTTCCCTCCCGTAAAATGCTAAAGCCGAAATCAGACTATTTCTTGTAGCATATAGTGTTCCTTCTTATATGACAAAAAGCATAAATGGTATTATAACACATTAAAAAAAAGTATTTCTGGTTTGGTTCGTCCGAATCATGCCCTTCTGCAAAGAAGAAAAGAAAGCTTTCCAACCCTTCTCGTTATAAAGTCACAATAAATTACTCCTGAGATTTAGTACTTTCCGCAAACGAATGTTTCATATATTTTCTCCACTACTTTCCTGTATATATTTGTATATTCATATGTTTGAAGCTTTGAACATGCTCAACTATTTATCAGAATGAACTGGTAAATGGTGCGAGAGAGGCTTTCCATAGCTTTGCTGTACAGCCAATCAGCTTTTAGTGGGCGGGACTGAGTTTTCCTTCTTGATTTCTACGAGCAGTGTGTACTACATGTAAAGGATTGAGAATATACAGACTTTATTAATTGAAATCTTTATAAACAGAGCAAAAATCAATACATGTAGGAGGTTAATGTGAATACGAAAGATATTAACAAAATACGGAAATAAATGGTTCTTTCGAAAGTTAAAGACCAAGGAACAACAAATGCAACAGGAAGTGACGCGTTTGTGAAAGAAAGGAATGAAGCAGCGCGCATGCGCAGTGGCTACAGAACAGGACGCCATGAAAACATATTTTTGTCTGCTGTATGAGTTATTCCCAATAATTTGGATATGTGACAACAAATAGGCTTATATTTGGGTAAGCTAATAACTAAACTAACAAGACGTAATGTAATGATGATAAATCTTATATTTGAGGCATGAGGTTGTTGTACAGCATTGGTTTTCGCACGCAACAAAAATTCTGTTGTTAGTAGCGCGTTGTTTTGCTCAAGGTTTTGAACCCGCATACATAATACAAGACATTATGCTGTTACTCATGAACAGCTGCACAGAATACTTATTGACATATTGCACAGCAGGATAAAATTTATTTGTATATTAACATGTGAGAGAGGGAAGAAGCAAAAAAATCGCTGATGTAGTAAAAGTATTTTATCTCAGCCCCGCGACGCCATCTTGTTGTATGCTAATAAGGAAATAAACCACTTCCTGTCTGTACCTTTGATTAGGCCGAGCTGAGGACCAGTTATGCTGGTGTATAACACTTTACATATGGACACGTTTTAAATGATGCAGATGTTAATTTATAACATAAATGGTCGCATGGGCGTGGTTTAACTGAATTAAATAGGTCTTGATGTTTGTTTTACTGATCTTTCATACTTTTCCAAAAAAGTGAGTTTATAAGACTAAATGAAGTCAATATGGCAGTGTTTTGATATGTCTTACATAGTTTCACATTAACTCAGAAGAAGAAAAAAAAATCGCCGGCAGTGTTGGTAGGTCTTGCACACTTGTGCGAATCGGTGCTTAAAGCGGTGTTTAGACATAGTCGAAATAAAATGAAAAATAGCATATTATTAACGCAGTGTTTCAATTATAGAGTGGCTTCCAGTTTAGTTTCTAGCAAAATTTCACATCATAATGTATTCTGACAAATATGGAAATTAATTCAGAAGTTCAAGGGTTAAATTCATGATATAGTTTTCCCTACAAAAAGTCGAGGCCAGTAGTCAGTTATACTTTCATATTTCAAATGTTGTGAAGACACTGTCGGATGGGGCAATCAATGACCCATAGCTGATATGTCAGGGTTAGCAGACCATAGCTGACCAAGCCTTGTCCCACCTCTTCTTGGTACCCCTGGCAAAACGCCTAGCCTGGCTAACAGGACAGGGATCACCATAGTCCCAATGGTGGCAGAGTCTGCTAAGGAAGCATTGCACACCTCCTGCTTTTTAGCTGTACTCCGGGACTGAAAAAGTAGCTACCATAACCTGCTCCCACGCCAATACAATGCTGTGCCTCAACATCTCTGCAGCATTGGCTGCAAAGAACAACAGCTTGCACTTACAGGGAGTTCATACAGATATATACAGGCAGCCCTCAAGTTATGACCATCTGATTTACATACAGTCAGTAGTTATGAACAGCTCATCCCCAGTAAAGCTTATCATATTAAAAATTACAATAGTTCAGAATAACAAAGGGGCTTTACTTTGTATCTTGCAACACAACATTGCACATCTACAGCAGTTCATCGATTTCTTTAAAGTTTTTTATCCATAGAAAGATGCACTGTCAAATGTCGGATGCAAACCATATGTAATCTTTCTGATGTACAAATAAACTTGACTTATGAACAGACTTAGGAGTGAAACTTGCTTATAAATCAGGGACTATGTGTGTGTGTTAACAACAGTTATTGGTAAATGGAAACTTTTGGAGGTTGTCAGTCACCATAACCAGCATATATTATAAAAAGCCAAATAAAAAAGAACCAGCGAAGTTGGTTGGAGGATAATTGGGCTAGTAGGTTGATTATGTTTTATCTGCACAGAGAATCAAGTAATCTTGACTTTGGTGCAGCATCTGAGCATTTTATTATAAAGAACAAATCTCACTGCAAATAAGATGAGAGACAAATTCCAGGAAAAAAAAAGTGGAAGACATTTGTTTTGTAAAAAAAAAACCCTTGTGGAAGCCCCATGTCCATTTGGCATCTAAAGGTTCAAAGAGAGTTGTTTGTAAAATGTGTTTATTTTTACATAAAAAAAAAGCACCAAATGTTGTGTAAGAGAACCAGTATTTTGGAAAGTAGTTCATTAAGGTGACAGACAAGAACAATTGTACCAGTTTCAGAAAATCCTAGTGCAATCACATTTTTTACTTTTCCGATCCCTGGGTTTATGAGTTTTCACTTTTTTTTCCCTTGTGCCAGATAATGAAATGTATAGGTGCTCTTCAGCTGTTCTACATCTCCGAACAGAGTGTCGGTAATTGAGGAATTTGGTAGTATCAGGTTCTTCCGAAGGTCCTTCAGTACACTGCAGTCCAGCTGATGGTGTTTTAACAGTTTCTTATTTTTGTCTGTTGCACTGCATGCAGTATGGTGTGTGGTCAGCGGTCACTCTGTATTAAGCGCTTATTGAGAGTAATGTGTCCTGTTCTCAACCTGAAAATTGTGCATTGGTCTCTGCAACATAAGCTGTTGATGTGGTCTCCGGGGTTAGGCTTTGGCAGGTGTGTATATAGGGATCTTCCAGTTGGATTACTGGCCAAACTGTCCATCCACCGCTGCTTGCAGTTGTTGTGTATAATGTGTTTAGCTGTTCCCATGTTGGGGGAGATGTGGGGCTGTGACATGGTGGCTCCACTCTTTGCCAGTCTGTCAGCGTGTTCATTTCCTCTAATATCTGTGTGAGTCACATATAAATCAGTGCTTTAAAATCAAAATTTTGTTTAGCATCATTGAGTTTTGAATTCAAGGAAAACCGTTTAGCTTTTTTACCCAGCCTCAAAGGTCAGAGTCCACAGTATCAAAGACCATTGAGTCTGATGCACATTGAGACTCTGGAAGCAATGCAGTGATGGTCAACAGTTTTGCCTGTGGATATTAAACACAGTGCAATGTAAACAGTTCTGACTGTGAGTGCCAAACCCACTGTTATATATAAACAGTTCTGTTTGTGATTATCAAACCTTCTGCTGTGTGGGTGGCTTGGGACAGTCAGAAGCTAAGGGAGCAAATTCTAACAGAAAAATTCAGAGGAAGGGATTGATTGATTGATCTTTATTTCCAAAGGGTTAAGAATTGGGCACACAGGCCTGCCTGACATTCTGCCCTTTATCATACAACTTTCACTCTGTTCCAGACATTCTACAAATATGCTGCTCATATAACAAACATAATTAACAATAAAGTAACTACATACACATATAAATGACTGCTTACATACACATATAAATGACTATATACCAAACAAAAATTTCATTACGATTCAGAATAATGAGTTCAGTGTTTGTAAGAGCAGTCTAAAGTCAAGGGAGTCCAAGGCAGTCTGTTATGGGGTTCTTTCCCAGCAGTCTTCTGGCATTTTCTGCTCCAGTTCTTGATATATCATAAACTGCCTTAGACTCCCTTTTTCTGGATTATATAGCACAAATAGATTTTTGTATTAATATATTAAAAACATGCATAAATATATAGAAAGCCATTAGAATAAAGTGGCGATAACAGCACTTCTCTTCTCAGTATCACATCTGTGTGCTGCTTCATTAATGAATAAAGCTGTTCTTGCCTTTTTTAAAGACTGAGCTTCTGGATTATGTGTGATGGTGGATGGACAGGTAGGGAGGAAGACCCTGGTTCTACTTTTTTAAGCTGTTCTACATTTGTCAGACTAAGAAGAGGGTTATTGCTAAATGGAGATGAAAAGGTACTTTCTCCATTCCAGTTACACATGTAATAAAAAAAAAAACCAAATAAAATGATGCTTGATAACTTCCACAAACTGCTGACATTAGAATTGCCTTTTAAAATAAAATGCATCGTTGTTATACACATAAGTGAGGTATTAAAGATATCCAGCATAAGTGTTAAGCAACATTCATGTATATAGAGAGATCTAATTGTAAAAAAAAAACTTGCCAAAAACATATGTATCGAACACACAGTGCTTAAGTAAAATCTAATTAGTAGATGGTAAAATGAGTGATATAGCAGCCAGCTAAAGAAAAAGTTACTGTTTTATTTGCTGGCCTCTTACAGGGAATTATCCTGAACAAATAAATCTGGAATGAGCGTAATAGTGAAATGGCTGAACCCTGGAAATAGTCATTTTCTCTTACTCCATTCATTGACAACAGAGCCTAGCTCAAAAGAAACAGTAATTAGACTTTTATACAAACAGAACAAAGAATATAGAATGCCAGTCGTACTGCAGTAGATATTGGTCATTGTGGGATTTCCAGTAATGTAGGGCAGACAGCCTTGGCAAGCCTGTGCTAAACAACCTAGTATCCTACCTCATGGTCAGGTGGCCCCTGCTAAATAACCAAGTATCCTACCACATGGTCAGGTGGCCCCTGCTAAACAACCAAATATCCTACCACATGATCAGGTGGCCCCTGCTAAATAACCAAGTATCCTACCACATGGTCAGGTGGCCCCTGCTAAACAACCAAGTATCCTACCACATGGTCAGGTGGCCCCTGCTAAACAACCAAGTATCCTACTACATGGTCAGGTGGCCCCTGCTAAACAACCAAGTATCCTACCTCATGATCAGGTGGCCCCTGGTAAATAACCAGATATCCTCCCACACAGTTAAGTAACCCCTGGGAGGCAACACCAAAGAAAACGGCTAAACCGGTGGGCAAGAATGAATATAGGAGGAGCCCTGTGCAGACATGTGATCACATCTAACTCACATGATGAATCATACAAACTAAACAGACAAAACCAAAGCATCATTTTCAGGCTGCCAAAAACCATACCACCATAAACATATAAACAAAATCATCCACACCCCAGATTGCAGATTCTGTTATCATCATCATCAGGTGCCGTGCCAACTGGTGTTGGCTATTATGCTTCTCCAGAGTACCCAATTCTTCATGCAGGCCATTAGTTCAATTGATGATCTCCTCTCACACCATCTCGTCAGACTGTCCAGTATCATTTCTCTCGGTATTCCCCTGACTCTTATTCCCTCTGTTGTTCCTGTTATAATATTTTCAGTTGCATGTCCTATGAAAGTACATTGTCTCTCTCATATTTTTTGACAAGCTTTTTTTTTTGTCTCTCCAACTCTTCTCAAACATTCTCCATTGGTTATTTTTGCTGTTCAGGGAATTCACAACAGTCTTCTAATAAACCACATTTCTACTGCTTCCAATGATTTTTGTGCAGACCTGCCTATTGTCCTTGATTCACTTTCATATAAGAAGATAGGTTCAATAAAGCATTTTAAGACTTGTTTTTCTAACATTCATTGATAAGGATGTGTTGCATAATATGTTTCTTATTCTCTGAAATGCAGTTTTGCTTGACCTATTCCGTTCCCAATTTCTGTTCTGCATTTCCCATCTGAAGTTATTACTGCTCCAAGTTATTTAAATTTCTGCACTTGCTTTAGAATAGTTCCGTTTAATTTTATGCTGCATGTTGGTGGATTCTATTTCTTAGATATAACTATAGTCACTGTCTTTTTGATGTTTAAAGTGAGGTCTTTCTGTTCACTTCCTTTAGTGACTTTATCCAAGAGATTTTGCAGGTATTGTTGTTTCTCATCTATCAGTGCTATGTCGTCAGCATACCGATTCTGTTATAGTGAGGAGGAAAAATTTCATTTCCAACAAAAATGCCCCAGATTAGATGTAATATGAGTGAAACTGTTGCCATGACATCCTAAAATTCAGAATTCCTTGTGTTCCAAGGCTGAACTGCTACAGATAAACAGCAGAGTTCTTAACTGTGGCATCAGCTACCAAGTGCCTTTATCTCACAGCAGCAGGGAGTTTCACCACCACCACCACAATAGAGAATTGTGGAAATGAATGTTTCTTACAGTAATGCCCAAAGTAGAATTAATCACAAACGGACTGTTCCCAACGTGTCCCACAGTTCACAGCTGCCTATACTCCAAAACAGCTGCCAAGTTCTTCGCTGTTACAGACAAGATAGACTTTAAAAAAAAAAAAGATAGGAATGCCTTATTCATTAAAGGAGCACACAATTAAAATGTTTTGTCTTATACCTGATTCATACAAAAATGTACAGGAAAAAAGAGGAAGAAAAAGGAAAAGCGTGATATATATATATATAGCATGGGAAGTCATGATATATAGCATATAAGATAGGAAGTCAGTCATTTGCATGCCCCTTGCAGAACTTTGCCTCCCTAACAGCTCTCCTGTAGGCCTCTCGGTTGTAAGCAAGATGCCCTGTTGCTGATGCTGATGCATCCATTTGCAGATTATCAAGGGGTGAAGACGCTGTCCGATGAGGCAGTCGGCGACCCATAGCTGATAAGCCAGTGTCAGGGTTAGCGAACCATAACTGACAAATACCCTGTCCCACCTGTCCGTGGTACCCCCAGTAACAGGCCTAGCTTGACTAATGGGGCAGGGATTGCCATAGTCCCAATGGTGGTGGAGTCTGCTAAAGAAGCATTGCACACCCCCTGCTTTTTAGCTGTACTCCGGGACTGAAAAAGTAGCCATCATGACCCGCTCCAAAGCCGACACGATGCAGTGCTTCTACAGCATCAGCTGCAAAGAACAACAGCTCACAGTTACAGGGTGTTCGTACAAGTTGCAGATTATCAACTATGTCTTGCAGCCATCTTCTTGCTCTTCTCTCTTTCTTTTTCTCTTCCAAGACGGTCAGAAAAAGTTTTATAAAAAAGAGAACATAAGGGGTTCATGTAAGGATTTTTGGGGGCCCATGAACCAGGAGATTGATTCCATTACAAAAATGTTAGCATTATCTGGGTTTTATTGCTTTACTTATAATGAGTTTCACAGCTATTCTGATGTTGGAAAGGGATCCACAGTTATTCTCATGTTGGAAAGGGGTCCACAGTTATTCTCATGTTGGAAGGGGGTCCACAGTTGTTCTCATGTTGGAAAGGGGGGTTTACAGCTCTTCTGATGTTGGAAAGGGGATTCACAGCTGTTCTCATGTTGGAAAAGGGGTCCATGCCCACCCCCCCAAAAAAAAAAAAGAAAAAAGTTAAGAACCTCTGTTGTAGAGTAACAGAATGATTTTAATGACTCTTGAGATAATGCTCATCCCCTCATCTTCTACTTCATGTGTGGATATTTTCTCTTACTCCACTAGATAATCACACATACACCACCCTCTTTATTAGTATTAAACATTACAGCTGTGTGCTCTGTTTTTGAATAAAGCTGTTTCTATTGATTTTTAGACTAACTATTTGTTATAACCTCTTCCTGTAATGACTTTGTGTATTTTTACATATTTATATAAATATACCTGAAAATATGCGTGTTAGAGACAGCACAGTCATCAGGACCAGCCAGATGTAATTGGATAAGGTATTTGTCCACTTCCAGGCAGTTCTCCTGCAAACAGGTTCTGGTGATACCACAACCTGGCCAGTGATGTAAGGATTGCTTTCTTCTCTTTGGTGGTGGAACATGTTAAGAAGCCTGATGGCATGTATGTACTCAAGGAAGTGAAAGAGCCACTGTGTGTCCCAATCCTTTCCCTTCTTTCATTTGAGATAACACATGAGTGATTCGCATAAAAGTATATAAAACCAAATCATTTCAACGGCCCCAATCACAGAGGCAAATCTGATTTTCTAGTAACAGATATCAAACAGTGCCATACTGATGACAAAAGCTGCCTAGCACTTGAGAACTGCCAGTCAGTCAGTCATTCATTTGCATGCCCCTTGTGGAACTTTGCCTCCCTAACAGCTCACCTGTGGGCATCTCAGTTGTAAGCAAGATGCCTTGCTGCTGTTGATTTCATTCGCAGATCATCAGTGTCGTCTTGCGCCATCTTTGTCTTGGTCGTCCTCTCTTTCTTTTTCCCATTATGTACCCTTCCAAGACGGTCTTCTCTAAATTATCATCATGACGTTGAATATGTCAAGAATATTTAAGTTTTCTCTGTTTAATTTTCCTTACTAGCCAACCTTCTTCAATATTAAATTCTTGTGGTATGGATATATTCTTTTTTTTGTGTCCATGATATTTGAAAAACTCTTCTGTAGCATTTGCATTCAAAGGCATTTATGTGTTTCTCAGATGTTTTGTTAAGTGTCCAGGTCTCACAGGCATATGTTGCGATAGGAAAGATACATGCCCTTAAAAATCTTATTTTTGTAGTTCTGTTTTTTCCTCTCCACAGCTTCTTTAGTTGTTTTATTTTTTGAAGAGCGATAGATGTCCTCCTTTTAATGTCCCTCATTGTAACGCCATTATTAATTAGTAATGATCCAAGATATTCAAAACTCTCCCCCTCTTCCAATTTTTCCATATATATTTCAATGGCATTATTTGTTTTGTCAGTTGTTATCAGTTTAGTTTTCTTTACATTAAGATAAAGGTTTCGTTCTTCATTGTTCTTATGGGCTGACATAATTAGTTTTTCCATTCCTTTTTTGTGTTGTTGTCAGTAATAATGTGTCATCAGCTTATCAGATCTCTGGTATTTCAAAACCTCCAATTGTTATGGCATCATAATATTCTTTGTCTACATCTTTTCTAACATTCAGGAATATGGTATGCTGGAACCACATGGTTTGAACTCACAATTCAGCTACACCTGAAAAAAAAAAAACGGTGAAATTTATCCAAGAGACAGGACTGCAGATATAGACAGACAATGCATACAGAGAAGAAGAAGAAGCTACACCTAACATTCCCATCTCCCACAATCATATTTCTTTTGCACATTTGTTTCTCACTTTAACACATAGTTCAGAACTTCCTCATGGCATCAGATTACAACCCTTCTACCCCAACTACAATCACCTTTTCCACCTTCTGGCTAGATTACCATTGTATCACTCTCTCCCCTTCATTCTCTCTCTCTCTCTCTCTCTCTCTCTCAACACACATACACACACACCTACCTATCTACTTATCACATATCACAAGTTTCCATTTAAACATTCTCTATATTCAAGCATGTACACTTCTGGACACAACCTCTTACAAGTCACAGCTAAATGCTCCATTCGTTTTATTTTATTCTGTTTTTTTCCATTCATACTTTTTATATAGCATTCATGTGAAGTTATATTTTATCTTTTTTCTCTATTTATTTGTCCTGTGTTTTTTCTTTTTTTTTGTATGATTAAAGTGCAAACCTAAGCATCACAATTGTGTGCTTATTAATGAATAAAGCTGTTCTTACTCTTTCCCCTAGTTTATATGTTTCATTTGAGATGCCAGTGTTGCAGATTCTGTATCTTCACTGAAGGTGTACTTAATTACAGGGAGATAACAGCAGCAATTTTAAATGTAGAATTCTCATTTGTGCACTCTGAATGCAGTAATTAAAGAATTTTCTTTCTTCTGTTTCAGATACACATGTAGGTCTTACATTTCAGTATGTGTAAATAGATTAAAACTTCTGAGATACTGTTCCTGGCCCAGAACAAACAGCCTCCAAAATGGTGCTGGACTTTGATGTGAAGACTTTCTGTCAGAATTTGAGAGCTACCAAGCCTCCTTATGAATGCCCTGTGAAGACCTGCAGGAAAATATACAAAAGCTTTTCAGGGATCCAGTTTCATATGTACAATCATAACCATGACAACCCAGATTCCCCTGGCACAGGAGCTGCAGCTAGTCCCTCAGGAGGAGGCAGAAAACCTGGGAAAAGAAAGAAAAACTGGCATCCACGCCAGGCAAGGAGGTCCCCCACGCCTCCTGAGTTCATCAGATCACCTCAGAGGGAAACCTTGAGCTACGCTGAGTCCCAGAGACTAGTAGAAATAGATCTAGATGGCTGTCTAAGGAGAATTGACATCTTCCAGCCTCTTGAGATCATATCACAGGATGAAATTGAGAATCAGGACAATACTGAGAAAGAAGAGAATGCAGAAAAGAGCCCCTCGGGGAGACCTGTTCGGAATCTAGAGAACAAAAACAGAAAGGAACATCTGGTGGTGGGCAGCCTGCCCCCAGACATCAACCCCAACAAGCTTCCAGAACCCACTGTCAGAGTGCTCTCAGATTATGTAAAACCGAACAAAGCCTCTCCACGTCCATCAGCTTACTACAGGTATATAGAGAAATCACTGGAGGAGCTAGATGAGGAGATAGAGTATGATATGGATGAAGAGGTGAGTAGTGATTATAAAGTTTCATATTTTTGTTTTCTTATCAGAATTGAAGCTGTGGGATTGAAGTTGATTATTATCTGTAAAGTCAGTAGCAGTATATCATTTATGAAAGAGTCAGGCTAGGAGAATAAAGGATTCAGAGCCAGAAGTACTTTTGGTTGTAGTCAAGAGCAAGACAGGTTGAAAGTATCACTTGTGAAGAAGTCAGTGTTAGACAGTAGAAAAATAGAGGAGTCAAGAGCAAGACAGGTAGAAAGTATCACTTGTGAAGAAGTCAGTGTTGGACAGTAGAAAAATAGAGGAGTCAAGAGCAAGACAGGTTGAAAGTATCACTTGTGAAGAAGTCAGTGTTGGACAGTAGAAAAATAGAGGAGTCAAGAGCAAGACAGGTAGAAAGTATCACTTGTGAAGAAGTCAGTGTTAGACAATAGAAAAATAGAGGAGTCAAGAGCAAGACAGGTTGAAAGTATCACTTGTGAAGAAGTCAGTGTTGGACAGTAGAAAAATAGAGGAGTCAAGAGCAAGACAGGTAGAAAGTATCACTTGTGAAGAAGTCAGTGTTAGACAGTAGAAAAATAGAGGAGTCAAGAGCAAGACAGGTATTCTCTGCTGGGTTGTTAGGTAGCATCATTCCTGTTGACAGTCATTCTTACATTTGTACCTGCGTATGGGTAGCATCATTGCTGTAGACAGTCATTCTTACATTTGTAGTTGTATGGTTTGAATTTTTTTTTCTTTAGTTACATGTTTCAGTGGTGTAGTAATCAGTGTAACACATACTTTAATGTTCAGTGTCCTTTATACCTTTTTTATATTTTGTCATGATGACCTCAGATATCTGATGAAGAGTTAACACTGATTCTTTACTAATCCAATTTGCTCTTTATCATACACTCTCAGAACTTTGAAACCTGTTGAGAGACCATGAGAGTCATCACAGTTCTTTGTTTGACCCTTCTAAATCAGATGCCATTCTCTCCTCTCCCCTTCCTTATATGTGTACAAGTAGTTACTTTCTGTATTGAGTGCATGGATAAGAGTGAAATGTGAATGTTATACTTTAATTTTATTTTATGTCTCTCAGCTTTCCAGTGTTAGTTATGTTGGTTATATGAGCAGAATATTTGTAGAATGTCTGGAACAGAGTGAAAGTTGTATGGTAAAGGACAGAATGTCAGACGGGCCTATAAAGATCAATCTTCCTTCCCCTTCCTTTCTTTTTTCTCCACCCCATTCTCTCTCTTCTTCCCTTTTCCCTATCTTTTTCTCATTCACCTTCCCTTTTCCTTACTTCTCATCCCTTACCCTCATTTTTATCTGCCTCTCCCACTTTTTTTTCCTAATTACAGAGTTGTTTTCTCCCACCATTTTTTGGTCCTAATTACAGAGTTGTCCACTTCCACTATTATTTTTTTCTAATTACAGAGTTTTCTCCTACCATTTTTTTCTTCTTTTAATTATAGAGATGTTTTTCTCACCATTTTTTTCTCTTATTATTGAGTTGTTTTGAGTGGCGGAGTGGTTAGTGCACTGGTCTCTCGTGGTGAAGATCAGGGGTTCGAATCTGGCGGGAGGCGGCCCCCCCCCCCCCAGTCACCCAGCCGTAGAAATAGGTACCTGACTTCTTCCGGAGTTGGGGAAGGAAAGGCGGCCATGCGTGATACTGACCATATCACCGTCTAGGGTGCTGACAGGTCAAGGAAAAATATGGTCACTACTGGAGTTTGGGAAGAAAAGGCGGCCAGTCATGATACTGACCATTTCACCCTCTTTTGTGCTGGCAGGTCAAAGAAACTGTGGGCACTAACACCATATCCCAATGGGCCTCTAAGGCATGACAGGATTACCTTTACCATTTAACTTTCTCCCACCGTTTTTTGTTTCTAATTATAGGGTTGTTGTTTTCTCCCACCATTTTTGTTTCTAATTATAGAGTTGTTTTCTCCCACCATTTTTGTTTCTACTTATAGAGTTGTTTTCTCCCACCATTTTTTGTTTCTACTTATAGGGTTGTTTTCTCCCACCATTTTTTGTTTCTACTTATAGGGTTGTTTTCTCCCACCATTTTTTGTTTCTACTTATAGGGTTGTTTTCTCCCACCATTTTTTGTTTCTACTTATAGGGTTGTTTTCTCCCACCATTTTTTGTTTCTACTTATAGATTTGTTATCTGAAGAGGCTGTCTCTATGTCCCTTTCAATCTCCATAGTCTTTGTTTGGAAAACATTTTAATCTTATTTAAAACATTAATGTCGCTAAAAATTGTTTATCCTTCATTTTCTTGATAATGTTCACATATATCACCTAGCATTTCTGGATTAGGTTCACAAACATAAGAGATTGAGAGCTGCTGATGTAAACGAGATGTTAGGACTTGAAGATTATTGGTGTTAAAAAGTGAAACGGTTGTTGAGACCAACAGACTGTTATTGGTCAAGACTGTGTGCTATGTCTAGGCTGTGTTCTTGGTAAACAACCTGGCCTATGGATTTGGATTGAAAATATTCCCCATGGTAGTGGAGCTTGTTCAGATTCTTATTGTAGTTTGATTGAAGAAAAATGCAAGCAGCATTAGCTAACAGAATAGCAGGATAATTATAAATAAAGTATCTTTGCAGAATGCAAGCAGCATTAGCTGACAGAGTACTAGGATAATTATAAATAAACTATTTTTGCTTTTTTTCTCTCATTTTTGTTTTTTTTTTTTTTTTGGTTCTGTCTTCTTTAAGGATCATTCCTGGCTTGAGCTAGTCAATGACAAACGTACAAGTGAAGGGATAGCAGCAGTAGCACAGGATACATTTGAATTGATAATGGATCGTTTTGAGAAAGAGGCCTTCTTTCAGAGCCAGCATGCAGGCAAGGAACAAGGTCCTTCCATGGATGATGATGCTGTGTGTAGCATCTGTATGGATGGTGAATGCCAGAACAGCAATATGATTCTGTTTTGTGATATGTGTAACCTTGCCGTACATCAGGAGTGCTACGGGGTGCCATATATCCCAGAAGGCCAGTGGTTGTGTCGCCGCTGCCTGCAGTCCCCCTCTCGGGCTGTGGATTGCTGTCTGTGTCCTAACAAAGGGGGTGCATTCAAGCAAACTGACGATGGCCGCTGGGCCCATGTAGTATGTGCTCTTTGGATCCCGGAAGTAGGTTTTGCTAACACTGTGTTTCTTGAGCCCATAGACTGTCTGCAGAGAATACCCCCTGCAAGGAGAAAACTGACATGTTACATATGTAAACAGAGAGGTGCTGGAGCCTGCATCCAGTGTCACAAGACGAACTGTTACACAGCATTTCATGTCACCTGTGCCCAGCAGGCAGGTCTCTTCATGAAAATTGAAGCTGTGAAAGAGCCAGGACCCAATGGGATATCTGTTGGCGTGAGAAAGACAGCATTTTGTGATGTTCATGCAGAGCCGTCTGCTGATAATTCCATGTTCCCAGATGAGGACAAGAAGGACAGTTCTAAAGAGGACGCTAGAGAACAAGCACGAATCAAGATGAGGAAAGCCAGAAAAATTCTGGCCCAGAAACGCAATGCTATACCAAATGTTTCCATTCCAATTATTCCAGAGCAAAGGTAAGTTGCTTTAAGTGATTATTTCAAGCATTCACTGTATTGTATTCACATATGATATTATTATGTAATATTTGTATACAGTGAAGAATGACTGTTTTTGAAAAACATCAGTTTAAATGGGACAAGGGAAACTTTTATTTCAGCAGTGATGTGTATCACTGTTATGGTATTCATACGAGCAGGTGACCATGGAATATTTGTTTCCAGTATCTGTAAGTGAAAGCAAAAAACCCAGTTATTATATGTAATAATTCAGTGGTAGCAGAACAACACACACCTGATCATAAAGGTCCTTGGTTCAATTGCTCACTCTGACAGGAGAGTCAGCCCAGCATCATGTATTTGTACCTGGGGTTTCCCTAGGAAAACAGGCCATGAGGACAGGTGCTGGCATCCCTTCCTCAAATACTGTAATGGCCTAGGAATGTGAAGGCACTAGCATCTCATGCCCCCTGTGTCATGCTACAGGGCATCTTATCTTATATCTTATATCCTTCCCGTGCCGTTAGACGTCACATAGGGCTCGCAAAGTAGTTCGCCAATTTTTCCTGTCTTCAGCGAGTCTTTCAACCTCAACAAAGGATTTTATGCCTGTTAACTTGGCCTCTCTTAATAATGTCCTCTTCAGAGTTTCACGCGGTCTGCCCCTTTTTCTTCGGCCTGTTGTGTTCCACTTGATAGCTTGTTTTGGGATTCTCTGATCATTTCTTCTCATCAAGTGACCAACATATGTCCATCTCCCGTGAGACTGGTTGTTGTTCAGTCATCTGTATTATCTATGCATTGTTCTTGAATTCATTCCACTTGATGCCGAGTATTTTCCTTAGGCATTTGTTTTCAAAAGAGTCTAATTTCTTTTCTATTTCTTTAGTTGTTTTCCAGCTTTCGCATGCATAAATGAGGGTGGATATTACATTTGAATTGAATAGTCTTAACTTGGTTTTTGTGCTTATAACTTTTGAATTCCATATGTTCTCAAGATTCTTGAAGATTGATGCTGCTTTTGCAATTCTGATCCTAACTTCCTTTCTAGTGTCACCATCCTGGTCTATGTAGCTGCCAAGGTATGCAAATTGATTGACTTCTTCAATATCTGTCCCTTCTATGTGTATTTTTCCATTTTGATTGATGGGAATTTTCATTATTTTTGTTTTGTCCTTGTTAATTTCAAGTCCTATTTTGCTAGCCAGTGAAGATAGGCTATCTGTTTTTTCTTGCATGGAATTCACATTATTACTGATAAGAGTTATGTCATCAGCAAAATAGCAATATGTATATCATTACAGTTCTGTCAAATTGGTCCTGTTATATGGATCAGAAACATGGGCAGCATCAGTCAAAAGTACCAAGAGACTGCAAACCTTTGTTAACACCTGCCTAAGAAAGATCCTTCAGATTAGATGGCCGGGTAACATCAGCAGTGAAGAGCTACGTCAGAAAACAAACCAATCCACAGAGAAAGAAATAATGAAAAGACACTGTAGATGGATAGGACATGCACATTGAAGCCTACCACAAGCATAACCAGCCAAGCTCTCACCTGAAGTCCTCAGGGTAAGAGGAAACAAGGAAAACCTAGAAACACCTGGCAAGGGAATTTTTAACCACAGATCAAGTAAATTGGCTATATCAAGATGGATAGAAGAAACAGCCCAGGACAGTATTCGTACAATTATGACTTTTATACATCATTATATTTGTATAATTCCATTTTATATTAGTTTTAATATTTTGTAGAATATTCATATCACTATTCTTTCAGTCTCTAGTCATATTGAAAGTCTTTGAGTGTGGGAGCCATGATAGATCTGCTCCTTCCAGACAACTAGGCTTCAGATGGTCACTTCTCTGTTATCAGAGAAATTGAAACCATAAGGAAAAGGCATTCAGAGTTTCATGGACGTGATATGAGAAGACAGGAACTAGAGAAGCTTGCAGTTAATGGAAAGTCAAGGGAGAAGGAAAGAAAGGCAGAGGGAAAAAAAAAACAAACAGCTGATCAGGCTGACCAAGTGGGGAACAAGAGGAAGAAAAATAGAGAAACTGAGTGTAGCATTGCCCATAAGGGTTTGATGTAAGAGGCAGACAGCAGTTGATGTCTGTCTCTACAAATAAGAACTTGTGAACCATACTTGTAATTCCAGCGTGGAACTTCAAATAATTGAACTATGAAAATTATTTTAGAAATTTACAGTGGATAGTTTCACACAAGGATGTCACAGAAAGGAGCTTGACAGGTGAATGGCACTTCATCTATTCTAGATGATGGATTTTTTTTGGGAGGTGGGGTGGGGAATGTGAACTGAGAATTTTACTACCACAAGCACAAAAGGATTGAGAAACTCTTGATTTAACTGTTGTGATCTTTCAGTAAATCTTAGTAAAAGATGAAGTACAGTTTACCTGTAGTGGATTACTAGAGGTATTAGCCATTTCATAGAAAAAATATAGTATCTTAAATATACTTCATTAAGGATATATTAATAGAAGTTTGTGTGTCATGCTGCATTTTACAACTGTTTTTTAAAGGAATTTGTTTGGAACAGTTAAATTTAAGAAGAAAAGCATTACAACAGAAGCTTTTTTAAAAACCATAAGCATTTGTTGAACTGAAGATTTTTAAAGGTATGCATCTTTCTCATCACAACCTACGCCTGTGAGACGTGGACACTTAACAAAACAGCTGAGAAACACATAAATGCCTTTGAATGTAAATGCTACAGAAGAGTCTTTCAGATATCATGAACACAAAAAAGAACAAATATATCCATATTGCAAGAACTTAATATTGAAGAAGGTTGGCTAGTAAGGAAAATTAAACAGAAAACTTAAATATTTTAGACATATTAAATGTCATTATAATTTAGAGAAGACAGTCTAATGGGAAAAAGAAAGAGAGGAAGACCAAGGCGAAAATGGCTGCAAGACATTGATAATCTGTGAATGGACACATCAGCAGCAGGGCATCTTGCTTACAACCGAGAGGCATATAGGAGAACTGTTAGGGAGGCAAAGTTCCGCAAGGGACATGCAAATGACTGACTGACTGACTGATACATTGTTGGTAAATAGAAATCATGTTTTCTCTTCCTGTCATATTTGACAGTCTGCACTTATTAGCTGGTAATGTTCTGGCATGAGAGATATTACATTGCAGTATATACCATCAAGATGGCGTCGGCATTTATGCTTCTCCATTTTGTGTGATCCTTGATGTTTTAAAATCAGTTCACCAAGCCACGTGGTCAGTCTAGTGAGATATTTTTCTTGTGGCCTGCCTCTCCTTTTTTGTCCCTTGAATTTTCTAATCATTACCAAGTTCTCTGACTTCTGTCTTCTCATGATATGTCAAAGAAATTGTATGAAATAAGTTTTATAATTTTTTTTTCCCCAGGGTGACCAAAATAGCATCAATGATCACAGTTCCTAAGAAGGATGAGTTTATGCGAGCCCTTATGAGTTACTGGACCTTGAAGCGTCAGTCCAGGTTTGGTGTGCCGTTGATACGAAGACTGCAGTCTAATCACATGAGTAGACATAGAGACCATGTAAGTATTGTGTACAGGTTTATGAGTTTAAATTCTGTGAATGCTGAGCTAAATTTAATGTTTGCTCTGTATACTTGTATGTATTTGAATATGTGTATGCAGTTATGTCTGTGATGTACAGTTGGTATTGTAGT
Organism: Achatina immaculata; assembly: GCA_009760885.1. Lineage (NCBI taxonomy): Eukaryota > Metazoa > Mollusca > Gastropoda > Stylommatophora > Achatinidae > Lissachatina > Lissachatina immaculata. The sequence goes on along the minus strand of CM019716.1, from coordinate 32,350,008 downwards.
GTGCCCAGATTTTATGAAGCAAGTCTGGTATGTACAGTTAGTAATGGAGAGTATCTGGTTTTGTGAAAGTTTTCTTGGATTCCTGCTCCAACTGGGGCATACATGTCCTGTGTGTTAAAAATGGTTAGCCAGAATTTGATTCGGTCAGTGTTGAATAAGATATTATTTATCAACTGGCTCCAGGTGTAAAAATAATAGAGTTTCAAGTTATTTACTGATCAGTTAACCAGAACAGATTTGTCCCCTTCACAAGTGCAGTTAGTTTCCATCACCAAACAGTTGCAGTTAGTTTCTTTTACAAGTGCAAATTGTTCCCCAAGTGCAGTTAGTTTCCATCACCAAACAATTGCAGTTAGTTTCTTTTACAAGTGCAAATTGTTCCCCAGGTGCAGTTAGTTCCCATCACCAAACAATTGCAGTTAGTTTCTTTTACAAGTGCAAATTGTTCCCCAGGTGCAGTTAGTTCCCATCACCAAACAATTGCAGTTAGTTTCTTTTACAAGTGCAAATTGTTCCCCAGGTGCAGTTAGTTCCCATCACCAAACAATTGCAGTTAGTTTCTTTTACAAGTGCAAATTGTTCCCCAGGTGCAGTTAGTTCCCATCACCAGCTCAGATTGTTCCCCTTTATCATTTTTCAGGCAAGAAATGATAAGCAGAATCTGGAGATGCGTGAGAAGCTCAAGTATTGGCAGCGACTACGACAAGATTTAGAAAAGGCCAGGTTACTGGTTGAGCTAATCCGCAAGCGAGAGAAGCTAAAGCGAGAGATGGTGAGTTTCTGTTGATATCTTTTTCTCTTCTCCTCCTCTTCTCTTTTCTCTCTCTCTCTCTCTCTTCTTCTTCTTCTTTCCCCCCCCCCCCCCCCAAATTTTAACCTGCTCAGTGCCCATTTTTTTTCTTTCATTGAATTAGCTTTTTGCATCTCTGAAGGCACAATGCACTTCAGTGACTTAGCTTTTTACATCTCTGAAGGTACAATGCACTTCAGTGAATTAGCTTTTTGCATCTCTGAAGGTACAATGCACTTCAGTGAATTAGCTTTTTGCATCTCTGAAGGTACAATGCACTTCAGTGAATTAGCTTTTTGCATCTCCGAAGGTACAATGCACTTCAGTGAATTAGCTTTTTGCATCTCTGAAGGTACAGTGCACTTCAGTGAATTAGTTTTTTGCATCTCTGAAGGTACAATGCACAAACTGTGCTGTTTGCTTAAATAGGGTCTGTTTTGATAAATGTTCTAAGCTTAACATTCTTGTCTGTCTTGATAGGTGTTCTAGTCTTAATGTTCTTGATTGAATAACTTCCTTCAGGTCAGAGTGTATCAGTTGTCACTGGAATACAAGCTGCAGCCTTTCATTATGCTTCAAAGGCACACACTCAATCAACTACAGGAGAAGGATGCAGAGGATATCTTTGCACATCCAGTGTCTGAGGAAGAGGTGAGGAGCAGTATGTTGATTCTAGTTGTTTGAGTGAAGTGTGAGCACAGTAATATTTCGTGACAGTGTTAATGTACACCATTGATCCCCAGATATTATCTTATTGAAGCCCTTTGAGCCACAAGCCACATCCCTGGTACGCCCACTCAATTCTGATCTCCCTAGCCAATCAAGATACTACCTGCTGGATCTTTTCAACCCATTTAGCAGGCCAGTGCCACCCATTTTGGGAAATACTGATGTACACCATAAAAAATGGTAGGGAAAAGAAATGAAAACAATGTTGTTTTTTTTTTAAACCACAATTGATACTGTGGATGAGTTACCACATGGATGTAACTCAGATGTAGCTATCTTTCACATAGATAGTGGACTCGGTTATGCAAAAGTTGAGCGTATGAAATGGTTTAACGAAAAGAGTAAAATGGCATACAAGTCAGATGCATGTGTGATGTGGTAAACGGACTGGCCACAGAAGCAGTTATAGTTGCTACATGTCCCTAAACTGTATAGTTAGAAACTAAAATCTGTCGTAAAAAAACTTAATCATATATGCACAGTTCAAGAAAATTGTGTACATTTAATACATTAAAAAACACACACATACACATACCACAGTAATTTCAAGGACATCCCCTTAATTATAGAAAGAAAGTGAGGAATGCATTCAGCAGTTATTTTTCAGTCATAATGTAAAAAGGTAATGGTTTAATGAATCACAGAATGATAATAACAGAACCTTCCATAAATTGGCAAGTTGCTGACATTCAAATGGTTGATCTCTCCTGCAAGGCACCAGACTACAAGGATGTCATCAAGCACCCTATGTGCTTCTCCATCATGAGGAACAAAGTGGACACTCACCACTACAAAACCATGGAAGCCTTTGAAGCTGATTTCAAACTCATCATACACAACTGCTGCATGTACAATGCCAAGGACACTGTCTTCTACAGGGAGGCCATGCTCTTGAAAGAAGAGGTGAGTAGAGATTTAAGTCTGTTAATGGAATGCGTTGACAGTTGTTAGTGTTAAAGTGCATAACTTTATTTTGATGTGTATTAAGTATAGGCTTTCACTGTGTACCTGAGTATTGGAGATATTTAGAACTGAATCTGTAAGGAGTAATCATCAAATAATGTGTGCAGGAAGGTAGCATCTGTTCACCGTAAAGCCACTTCATGTTTTTATCATATTGTGAGTTAACCTATGTCATCTCATCATTATCTATTAACTCTTCCCACACCGCAGAAAAAAAACGTGGACATTCCCATCCGTGCCACACAAAAAGCGCGCGTCTTGATATGTATAGGGGGTATAGTTGTAAAAGTGAATGTACAAAGTGTTTCCACTTTAAAAGTATAAGTATTATGCATGAAAATAGTTGTAAATGTAAGAAGATTTCATAAATGAAGAGTTTTTTAGGAAAAAAGTAGTGTGATGATTTTAGCTGATAATTGTGTAGTGCTTACCATCGGCGATGCCTAGATGTACAATGTTTACCATCGGAAATTTCCAGATCTATTTAAATTTATATCCGATCTCGTCGTGTGGTGGCATTCTCACTAAAATAATGTCTGAAATAACCTTCTGACTACTTCTCCAGTCCATTTAATAGGTCTAGATGTACTTGGGGTACATTCAGGAATAGTGGTCGGGTCATAGGACATGTCCTTATGCCTCCAAAATCACAATAAATATTGAAATTTCTCAGATGAAAACATCAATTTTGCTCAGTTGTTAGCCACGCTTTGGATTGAACTATGAAAGGTTACCAGACATGCGCAGATAAATTGTGTACAATAAAAAGTTACAATAGTTTTACGCCGCAACGAAACAAAAAAATCACTATGACGTGCATGGCAGGCACTAGACTAACAAGAAGAATTCACCATAGTGTCGATGGCAGGGAAAGAGTTAACCTATTTCACCTCATATTATGAATTAGCCTTTTCATCTCAGCATTATGAATTAAACCATTTCATCTCTTGATATTTTAAATTAACTTATTTCATCTCCTATTATGAATTAACCCATTTCATCATTTTTCACTTAACTCTTTTCATTTCATCATATTATGAATTAACCTATTTTCTCCTAATCATATTTTGAATTGCCCAATTTCGTCTCATCATATTTTGACTCAACCCATTTCATCCCATCATATTTTGAATTTCATCTCATTAACCATCTCAACAGCACATGAATTGGTCTGTTTCTTCTCATCATACTTTTAATCCTCCCTTCCTTTTTTTTTTTTTTAAAAAATTTCACACCCCCAGAAATTGTTCATGGAGTCTTATCTACTGTGACATTATAATGATTATGATGCAGTGCTGCTGATAAGTTTAACATCCCTGTATTAAATGTACAAGTGCAGTGATGACTTGATAGAACATGTACATGGAGGTGAAATGGTGAAGTCTTACAATAAAGAGAATGGCAAAGGGAATAAACAGCAGTAGAAGGCACCAGACCTTTGATTCAAACTTTCCTGCTTTAGCTCATCTCATTAATATTCTTTATCCACTTTCAATGCCATTAAGACTTAAATATCACGGACACAAAAAAGAACAAGTATATCCATACTACAAGAACTTAATATTGAAGAAAACTTAAATATTTTGGACACATTAAACGTCATGATAATCTAGAGAAGACCGTCTTGGAAGGGTACATAATGGGGAAAAAGAAAGAGAGGAAGACCGAGGCGAAGATGGCTGCAAGACATTGTTGATGATCTGCAAATGGACACATCAGCAGCAGGGCATCTTTCTTACAGCCGAGAGGCCTACAGGAGGGTTGTTAGGGAGGCAAAGTTCCACAAGGGACATGCAAATGGCTGACTGACTGATGCCATTAAGGCATATTGGAGATAAGGTGTTAGGCCCATATTTCGATGACCTTCGGCACGTGAAAGTGTGATGTGATCAGTATCACGCTTGACCGCATTTACCTTCCCAGGTTTCTCTGGTACCGATTTGTTAGAGGCTGGGTCAACCCCGGGGCCTTTTTTGGCATGTACTAGAAAAAAATGCCACTGCTGGGACTGAACCCATCACCACCAGATTAGTAAACTGAGCACCTAACATCTCAGCTAACCAGACCATCATCTTTAATAAATGGTACGTTTTTACCAACTCTAGCCCCACCCAAAACTTCTAACTCCAACCTGGCAACTTGTATTTTATAAAGCGAGAGCTTTTTCTTGATTTTTATTTTTACTGGATTTTTAGCATGCTTCATTTGTTGCTGAAATATTGGCTTGTTCCTGTCACTTTCTGTTGATGTTTTCTTTCCTTTTCCCAATATGTGAAACTCACCATACACTTGAATTAGCCTCTACTCCTGTATGCATAAAACTACTTTGTACTCTACAGTGATTCTGTAACTGTAGTCCATTGATTACTGTGGACTGTGGATGCATTGGTGATTTGGTACTGAGTGTCACCTGTTGAATTGTCTTGTCTTGTGTTCTGTCACCCTGGAACTATGAGCTGGTGTTCTTTGCAGCTGATGGTGTGAAGATGTTGAGGCACATCATTGTGTTGGCTTGGGATCGGTTTATGGCAGCTGTAAAAAACGGGGTGTGCAGTACTTCTTTAGTAGATTCCACTGCCATGGGGACTGTGGCAATGCCTGCCCAGTTAACCAAGCTAAGCCAGTTACCAGGGGTACTATGAGAGAGGTGGGACAGGCACTTCATGGTTCACCAACCCTGATGCTGGCATGTCAGCTAAAGAGTTGCTGATTGCCAAAATGGACAATGTCTTTACCCCCTGATTTCTCACCTGATGAATAAAAACAGTTAAGGGTTCATGACATTATGATATATAAGATGGTGGCCTGCAGCTTCTGTATAGTTGAAGAAGCAGTCCTTGGATGTGAAAAAAGAATAGGAACCATTGCTCTAACATTAGACCAAGTAGTCACATCTCAACACTTTGTATTTGAGTGCTTGTTTGGTTTGGCTGAGAAGGATTGCGTAACATGAGAGTCCCCTTTGTATAACCTTTTTTTATTCATATTTTGAATTTCTGTATTAAATGGATATGATAAGTCAGTCAGTCAGTCATTTGCATGTCCATTGTGGAACTTTGCCTTCTTAACAGCTCTCCTGTAGGCCTCTCGGTTGTAAAAAAAGACTCTTTGCTGCTCATGCATCCATTTGCAGATTATCAACGTTGTCTTGCAGCCATCTTTGCCTTGGTCTTCCTCTCTTTCTTTTTCCCATTATGTACCTCTCCAAGATGGTCTTCTCTAAATTATCATGACGTTTAATGTGTCCAAAATATTTAAGTTTTCTCTGTTTAATCCTCTTTACTAGCCAGCCTTCTTCAATAATAAGTTTTTGTAGTATGTATATATTTGCTCTTTTTTGTGTCGACGATAATTGAAGAACTCTACCGTAGCATTTACATTCAAAGGCATTTATGCGTTTCTCAGCTGTTTTGTTAAGTATCCAGATCTCACAGCCATATGTTGCGATGGGAAAGATGCATGCCCTTAAAAATCTTATTTTTGTAGTTCTGTCAGTTCCTCTCCACAGCTTATTTAGTTTTACTTTTTGAAGAGCAGTAGATGTCCTCCTTTTAATTTCCCTCATTGTATCTCCCTCATTGTATCTCCATTATTAGTTAGTAACTGATCCAAGATATTCAAAACTCTCCACCTCTTCCAATTTTTCCTCATTGATAAATATTTCAGCTGCTTTATTTGCATAATTTGCATATATATATTTGCATATATAGAGTGAGTGGTATGTGCAAAATGGGTCTCTTAGCAGCTGGTAAAGCTATCAGTTCTATTCTGAGCATTTTGTTATTGAAGTTTGTAATGTGAAGACTTGGTTTTTGTCATATTCTTACTTGTTAATAGTTTCAGCATACTTTCTGTATATTTATTTGTAAATTTAGTTTTCAGTTAAAGACTGAATCAGAATATTGTTCTTTCTCGATTGATCGTCACTGTTGAAACATATCTTGTACTGTAGAGCAGGAGCTTCTTCTGTATGAGAGATAAGGGAAATGACGTTCGGTAAAAGTGGTTCTAGTAAAGGAAGGAGATGGAGGAGTATGGTTTAGCTTTACAAAAGGATAGATAGAGTGAGAAAAGTGGGCAGAAAGCAAGATGAGCACATACAAGTGAAGAACATACAGCAATCCAATATTTCGGCAAGAGCCTTTTTTCAAGGATCACGTACAAAAACAACAGAACAGATAAAAACACGAAAAATGGATGAAAAATATGGTCTTAGCTTTTTTTTTTTTTTTTAATGGTAAAATTTACTGGGAGTTTTGTAAAACTGAACCATACGCCTCCATCTAGCTTCTTCGATAAACTTCTAAACAGCTCAGAATTTACAGCTGAAGTGAATTTTTCTGTTCTTGCCACTGAAAGTTTGTGCAGGCAGTAGATTCTAGGTCAGGGCTAGCAAGAATTGACCCACTTAACCCATTCCTGTGATGAAAATTTGTGTTCTTGCAGTCCTGTGTGAAGTGATGTCATGGGAACTACCCTGGCTAATATCATCTGGCGGCTCTCCTACTGTTTGTGTGTAAACAGTTCAGCAAATATTTACTCCGCCCTGGAAAAAAAAAATGTTACAGTTCCAGAAAAGAGATTTATTTGTTTGTTTTTTTTTCTTTCTATCCGTGTAAAAGTGTACCTTCTAGTGAATTAATGTGGGAATAGTAAAACAAGAAATATTATCCTTTCAAGTTATCGAAATAAACAAAGTTTCCTTTGTGTGGGTGATTTTTATCTTTTCGGGGTTTTTTATTTTTTTCCATTTCGTAAAGAAGTACGTGATGACAGTTGATGACGCATATATTACGAAATAAAAATATTTGTTATGTTTAAGTCATAAACATTGGTAGTAACCATCTCTTCCACCCTCCACCCACCCACCCCCCCCCCCCCCCCAAAACAAAAAGACATTAATTTCATGGACCTTTTGGATGGCTGCCGAGTATCTAGGTATATTTCTGTTCAGTTTATATCCCTCTCAATGACACTTACCATTCACATTTTTGCACAGCTTCATTTAGGTGCTATTTTCATTTTAGACTAACACCAAGAAATAGTACCACCCAAAGGATCTTAATTTGAGTGGAAGGAAAATTTTAAAAAAAATTTTTTTTTTTTCACATTTTAAATGTGAAGAAAAGGATTCCCCCTTTTATATTCAATAGAAAGAAAGGATTCCACCTTTTATATTCAATAGAAAGAAAGATTCCACCTTTTATATTCAATAGAAGGAAAGGATTCCATTTTCTTATTAAGAGGAAAGAGATTTTTAACAATGGAAGGAGATTCCAATTTTTTTTTTTTCAATAGAAAGAAAGATTCCATTTTTTTTTTATTAGGAGGAAAGATTCCACTTTTTAAGAATGGAAGGAGATTCCAATTTTTTTTTTTTTTCAATAGAAGGGATTCCACTTTTTTTAATTAAGAGGAAAGATTCCACTTTTTAACAATGGAAGGAGATTTTTTTTTCAATAGAAGAAAGCATTCCACTTTTTTCAGTAGACGAAAGGATTCCACTTTTTTTTTTCATTAAGAAGAGAGATTCCACTTTTTTTTTTTTTAAACAGAAGGAAAGATTCCACTTTTTAACAATGGAAGGAAATGTTCCACTTTTTTCAGTGGGGTGAAAGATTCCCCCATTTTTCAGTAGAGGAAAAGATTCTCTTTTTTTTTTTTTTTAGTAAAGGAAAAGACTACATTTTTTATCATTAGAGGGAATTTCCATTTTTATTGACTAGAAGAAATAATTCTCCCATTTTTTTCATTAAAGGAGTGGTTTATAGAGAATTTGACATCATCTCCACATTGAAGAAGTGTGTTGTAGAAACGATTAGTTTTATAACTTCAAAGTGAATAAGATGGATATTGATGTAGCCAGCATGATGGAGCTTAGTTAGAAACCTGGTCTTGTGGCTTCTTGGAAAGTCTTCATCCATCCTTTTGCATATGTTCTGGGAACATGATAAAAGCCATGCGAGCTTGGTGTCATTATCATCACACCATAGTCCTTTAGCATTGCATAGATTTATTGCTAGCCTTTGAGATCTGTACATATTGTCAAGCATAAAATAGACATCTTGTAGCTCTTGGCACTTTTCTGCTGCAAGCATTGAACATTGTCAGCCTCCAGAATTTTGATGGACTTACTTGGCCTTTTCAGTTATACATTGTGTATTAACATGCTTTCTGAGTTATCTTTCCTTTATATGGTCACTTTGTTTTGTGTGATTTTAAATATGTCTGGATGCCTGCATGTTTATCTGCAATATTTCCAGGGGATGGAAATCATTAGAGATGCAAAGATGATCGCTGATCAGGTTGGGTATGATCCTGAGACAGGCCTCCACATGGACTCACCTCCCACACCTAAAGAGCCAGCAAACCATGAAGACTGTAAGTGTATGAAACATTTGTTCTTCACTATGTTTTGGTGTTTTATAGACCTAGCTTCAGAAGATGTTCATGTAAATCTCTTCTATCTCAGTGTGTGTTTGTGAGTGTGTGCACAATGCAGTAATGATATTTCTTCTTTGTGTGCTGAAAGTCTTGCATAACAAGATTTGTTTCAATTTATCATTTGAAGTATAAAATTTAATCCTATTTTAGTCTACCTGTTAGTTCTTAAATATTGTGATACATGTCAGAATTATAAGGGCCGGCCAAGTATGTTAGCAGTGGTGGATTGAGAATAATGGCAGTTGTTTAACAGGTCTGTGGAGTTAAGTGATTACACCAAATCTTTAACTCCAATAACTCTGTTTTTCTAACAACTAACTTCCACTGTTTCATATATGATTCATTTCTACTGGCTTTGATTCCAACCAACTCCAGTTCCTCACACCTGTTGGTAAGATGAAGATATATTTGTTTGTTATTCCTAATCTTTCCTTAACACAGTGTTGGAGGACCTTGACTTTGCGGACGACATTTGTCTATTATCAAGCAGTCACAAAGATATGCAAGATAAAATAAACAAGTTAACCCAGAATGCAAACAACATAGGACTAAAGATCAACGTAGGAAAGACAAAGTTAATGAAGCAAAATGTGAACAACAGAAATGTACTCAGAGTAGATAACAAGTTAGTGGAGGAGGTCAACGAATTTGTATACCTTGGCAGCAGAGTAGTAGAAAATGGAGACAGCACAGAGGACATCAACAGCAGACTTACTAGAGCAAACCAGGCTTTTGCAATGCTACAGAATATATGGAAATCAAATAAACTAAGCATAAATATGAAAATCAGGATATTTAAGAGTAATGTTCTAAGTGTACTACTCTATGGAAGTGAATGCTGGAAAATCACCAAAACCATAGAAAACAAGTTGAATTCTTTCCAGACTAAATGTTTACGTAGAATTAAAAAAATATTTTGGCCAAACACCATAAGAAATAACATCTTATTGGCAGAAATGCAGATGAAACCACTGACAACAATTATTGAGGAAAGACGCTGGCGATGGTTGGGACATGTGCTCCGAATGACTGACAACTCACTACCAAAAATAGCACTAAGATGGACACCACAGGGGAGCAGAAGTAAGGGTATACCAAAAGAGACATGGAGAAGAACAACAGAAAGGATGTTGAGCAATAGAGGGCTCACCTGGGCAAGAGCAGAAAAAAAGGCGAAAGACAGGCATTTGTGGAAAACCCTTGCGGAAGCCCCATGTGCCCTGGGCACTTAAGGTTCAGAGAGAGAGAGAGAGATTCCTAATCTTTGAATCCACAGGTTTCATAAAGTCATAGTACAGTTCCAGAGTTGTGATCATATTTCATTTAGCAGATAATACTTCCTCTTCTTCTTTGGTGTTTGGCCTCAAAAATGTCATCTCAGTTGCTGTTGTGTGCCTTTTACCCCAACACGTTCCAACTTCAGTCAACATGTTTTTTTCAGTGCTAGATTTGTTTTCTGATTGCAATTCCTGTCTAGTTGGCCAGACTATCAGGAGCCCCACGGGGAGGTAGAATAGGATCTTGGTTGATTATGGTGTTCGAACCCTGACCAGTTGGTATGTCATAGGTCACTGAATGCTATCTCATTTAACTTCATCTTCACCTTCAGTAAATAATAAAAACTAAATTTAAAAGAGGGGATTTATGACTGGTGATTGATAAGTTCTTGGCATAAGGTACAATGGATTATTTGTGGACAACTTGTTTGGGTTATTTCTCAACATAGTCCCCTTGCAAGTTTATACACTTAGTCCAGTGATCTGGGAGCATACAGATCCTTCTTTTGAAAAAGTCAGCATCTTGTGCCAGTAGAAAGTGGTCTGCAGCATGAAAACATCATCATCCGAAGCAAATTTGCAACCACTGAGCTCCTTTTTGAGTTTGGTAAACAGGTAATAGTCCGAAGGGGCCAAATCTGAGGGATAAGGAGGATGTTCAAGAAGCTGGAAGCCGCATTCATGAATGGCAGCCATTGCCATCGCCGACTTCTGAACGGAGCATTGTCTTGATGAAAGATGACTCCTCTCGTCAATTTCCCTCGGCGCTTTTCCTTCAGTTTGATCTTTAATTCCTTCACATGGGTCACATGACCTTTGTCATTTGAAGATCATCATGAATAATGGCTTGAACACGTTCCTGGGAGATGCCCAACTCAGTAGCAATGTACTGCTCAGTCATCGATCCTCCATTATCATGTCATGGATTGTGCCGGTGGTTTCATCAGTGGTTACCGTTTTTGGTCTTCCTGGATGGGGATCATCTTTCAGACTCTCCCTTCCGTGTTTGAATTGAGCTACCTATTTCTTCACTGTGCTGTAAGAAGGGGCACTCTCCCTTTAAGAGTCTCTACCATATCTTCATGGATCTCCTTCGATGATAAGCCTTTGATGCAGAGATAGTGAATGACTGCCTGATGAAATTTTATCCATTTTCTCAATTTGTGCCATCCCTTACCATTTCAGTAACCTGTAAACAAAAATTGGTTGCAGTTATTTCTTGAAACTTGGTGTTTAATCTTACATTAACCTGATCTACAAATGCACTTAATGTCAACTGTGCGTTGCAAGTATTTGTAGCTTATCCAAAAAAAAAACACACACACACGCACGCATGCACACACACACACACACTGTATTTGAATATCAGTTAACCAACCGTATCATTGTGTCTACAGATGAATGTGTTCTCATATGAAGATATTGCATGAAGTAGCGCCATATAAATATGAAAAATACATGATTTGTATACTGAAAAATTGTTTCAGATGTGCATAATTTTTAATTAAATACTGCACAGTGCAGTTTCATTATCTCTTAGTCTGCTTCTGGTTTACATGGTTTTGTAAATAATAGTAATAATAATAATAATGATAATAATAATAAAGAAATTATGCATTTCTTTTAATTGCTTGTTCCTCTGTTGAGAATTTGTAATTTTGAAGTATTGTAAAACAAAGAGATAAGACAGCATTTTCCAGCAGTAGTTACAACTAATGAAGTTACTAACAGAATTGATAATATAATGTAAAGAAATTGCCCTTTAATGAACAGATTGTTTTATAGTTTTAGCTAAGTTGTATGGCTGTGCAGTCAGTAAGAGCTTCTCCTCCTTGTTTTCTTTATGTTAAACATCAACACACTATATATAGAAGTGCTTTATATTTCACAGGCATTTCATTTTGAACTCTGAGACTACCATATTTTTTTTTAATGTTAAATAAAATATGTACGGTCACATAGTTTTGTTCAGTAGTTATACATTTATAACTTTCAACTGCCATAAATGCTAAAAATAAGCATTGCATCATATCTCAGTAAAATATGGTGGCTGTAATGAGTGATAAAAAATGTTTGTGCGTTGTGAGTAGTGTTTAGCAGTCTAAGAGTTAAATTGAAACCCCAAAAAAAAAAAAAATTCTGCTCATGGTTTTTTTTTTTTTTTTAATTTTAAGTTGATAACCTGCTAGGCGGAGTAGGCCCTGATGCATCTTACGAGGAACAGCTGCAGGCTCTCCTGACAAAGATGGAAGAGGCAAGCAAGACCTTGAAAGGAGGTAGGATTGATTGTCATTGCCTTGATATCTGATATAGTTAGACCTGATTTACTAGGCCACAAGGGCTTTCTTGAGATCAACGGAAGGTTGGTGTAAGTTTGAATCATCCAGTGCTTGCAGTGTAAATGTGGGAGCGTTAGGGAAAGTAGATGTTAAGAACGAGTGATAAAGTCTCTTGCCATCAGTTTTTTTTTCTGATTTCCACAGGTAAAAAAGCTAAATTTATGAAGAAAATCAGAACAGAGATAGCAAGTGTGAGGAAAAAACTGGCTTTAACGGAGAAAAAAAATGATAACAAGAAGACGAATAAGAGGACGACTCCAGCTGTGAAAGAAAGTGAGAAGGATGAAGAAGGTTCTGAGAAAGAAACTGGCAGTAAAGAAGAGGACACAACAAAAGAGGCTGGTATGCGCCATTTTCATTATTTTTTATTTATTATTTGGTTTTATGTTTAAAGACATTTTGAAGAATTGTTGCATATGTTTGCAGAATCAAGGAAACTTCATGAAAGACTTTCTAGGAAGACATACTGAAGTCTTATGACATTATTTCTTTTCTATGATTTAGTGACTTTGTTACTTACTAGTCTGTAGTTTACTGACATTGTTACTGCACCACAGTTTGCTTACATTTTTACTGACTGTGCCACAGGTTACTGACATTATTACTTCCTATACACTAGTGTTTTGGATTTTTTTTTTTTAAATTCTGTGGTAGATGAAAAAAAAATTCCATGGTAGACGAAAATGTTATGTTTTTTTTTTTTTAGGTTCTTCCGAGGGTGAAACTGAGATCAACCCACCGTCACCTCCAAAATTGGCAAAGAGCAGACAGAAGCGTTCTCCTTCCAGGTCTCCTATCAGCACCTCCACCCCAGCCTCTGACCGCAAAGCTGCTAGGAGGGGTGGCAGGGGCAGAGGTCGTGGAAGAGGTGGATGGAGCAAAGCAGCAGCTGCGCATTCAGACCAGCCTGAGACTCCTGCTAGACCAGGTCAGTACATTTTTGTCATGCTCCCCTGGTCAAGAACAAAAGTGGCTGGCAGTGATGGTCATTGTAAGGAGAATATAGGTTATTGTGAGGATAACATTAGTTTGATAAGCTATTGTGAGGATAACATTAGTTTGATAAACTGTTGTGAGAATAACATTAGTTTGATAAGCTATTGTGAGGATAATATTAGTTTGATAAGTTATTGTGAGGATAACAATTGTTTGATAAGCTATTGTGAGGATAACATTAGTTTGATAAGCTATTGTGAGGATAACATTAGTTTGATAAGCTATTGTGAGGACAACATTAGTTTTATAAGCTATTGTGAGTAAAACAATGGGAGCAGGGGCCTTGTACAGTGAAGGCACAAACTGAATAACTGTAGGTGATACAGCAACAAAAGTAAGAATACTTGACAGCAAAATGTTACTTTGATATGAACTCAGTAAGAGCATTCAACCCAGGTGAGGAAAACAACAACAGAAAGGGAGGTGACTGAATGACTGAACAGTCACAAGGATTTCAGCAGTCCAAACAGACAATCAGTAGCACCACAGAAAAAAGTTGATGTAAATAACAGACTACGTCAGCTTACTCTCAAAATCCTTCAACAAATTTAATATGAGAAACAATGAGGATGGAATCCTGATGAATGAGGGAAGATAAATTATCACTGCATGATGTGAGAGATCAACAATACAGTAATATACGCAGCATTCTGAGGAATTTGACTTCACCACTGGAATGTACATGTACCCAACAAAAAAAAATGACATACTAACCTCACATCTAACAATCTCTCATCTGTGTCCTAAAAGGGACAAGCAGACATCTGTTCCTACATTCTAACCAGACTTCATGAAAAACTACAACTGTGTCCTAAAAAAGGACAAGCAGACAACCATTCTTACATTCTAACAACGCCACAAATCCAAACACCCTAAGCTGACACCTAACCCTAGATGAATAACTGACATGTCTGCTCTCTCACACGGCTCCCAAACTTCTTTCTTTCAAATCCAAAAATTCTTGTGAATCAACAGACCGCGCCCCAACAGATGAACAGCCAGTCATAATATGGACTTTCCGTAAGTCCAAGCCTACACGAACAAAGACATTTACTCTGTTGTAAAGAGTGACATTGTTCAAAACCTTTTTGCATACCCTGTACTGTTACACGAGGATAACTTGGTTTGATAATTCATTGTGAGAATAATTTATTCAAGTTTTCACAGCAGCTTTTAAAGACCTGAAAGACTGTTGGAATCATCAGACTAGCATTTATTGTTCATGTTCATACTCAACGAACTCGCGTGAAACCTCATATACCAGGACTGGTTTGAACTTGAAAAGTGCCTTTGTGTTTTTAAAACATTAACAGCTGCATGTCTGAAATAGAAGAATGTATCAGTAAATAACTATTAACCATGTTTGAAAAAAAAAAAAAAAAGAAACTGAAAATATTAAGAATGTTTCATGATTTGTAGCTCATGTATCAGTGGATGTTGTCCCATATCTTATGCATATTAAGTGCTACATATCAGTAAATATATACAGTTTTGTTTGAAACATAAGATTGCAGAAATACATAGAATGCATAGTATCTATAGATTATGCTATATGTCTGGTGTTATCAGTATCTGTACGCTCAAGGATTTATTGAGGAGGGGGAGCTTAGAGCATCAGTGGATTTTTCTGGAGTGCAGTGATGATGATCCTACCTGCAGGAATGTTTGCAGAAAGTAACAAAATGACTTCCCAAAGGAAAGAGGTGTGGCTCTAAACCTCAATGTGTCAGCCATCTGAGCTGTAAGAAGTGAATAATTGGCACTAGTGTATGTGAGACTTCTTCCTGAGAACTGAGAATACCTCCCTGCAAACTGAGACACTAAAGTAACTTTACCTACAGATGTCAGTGTAACTTCCCACCTTCCCCCACACCCCCACCCTCCAAAAGGGAAAAAAAACCCCCAGATGTTCACATAAAAATCAGTCCTGGAAGCAGATGGAAAGTGGACAAAGAAACAAAATTTCTAAGAAACATTCATTGTTATTTGTCCAGATAGCATAGAAAGGTTATTGATAGAATCATTTTATCCTTAGGAGACAAGAGCAGCAAAGATCCTGATAAAACTGAAGCTGATTCTCCACAGCCAGAGAGGATGGAGTCTAAGGAGAACACAGGAAGGTGCAATAATGCTCATACTCCCTCACCTGCAGGAGTAAATAGGAGGACTGCCGTCTTGTTCAGCAGTAAAAAGGGCCGTAGTACACCAGTACCAACAAAGCCGTCCTCATCTACCTCATCAGCATCGTCCAATGCATCATCTACATCAAACACTTCTGCCGCAAAGAAAACCTCAGGAAGAGGGGCCAAAACAAGGCAGCATCTGCAACAGCAGCTGCAGGTGAAAATCACGGAACCTGCAGACACAAAGATGATGACTGATGCGCCATTGAGCCCACGTACCGCTCGTGGCCCAGCAAGTCCCACTGGACGTAAGCGCTCATCCAGCACGGCCGGTCAGCCAGCTGAACCATCGGATCCATCGGTCCAACCCACTTCAGCCAAACGGGCGGTGATAACATCAACTTCAAGTACCAATGAACTTCCACCAACCACCTCAGCTCACGTGGGGGGGCCTGACATTACAGAAAGCTTCAAGGCCTATAGAGTAAGAGGCAATATTCGCAGCAGCTCAGAATCTGACACAACTGATGAGCTCAGCAGTGGAGATGAATCTCTGACAGATCCAAGCTCAGACACATCCAGCAATCACAGCCCATCCGGTAAGCGACTCTATTAACCGCATCTCTGACAAATAGCTTGGCCCAAATTAATTTCCTTCTCCATGTAGATGAGGCTATCAGTTTCATTTACCACCATTTAGTGCTTTTGTCTGCAATCCCCATTTTATTTCTCACTAGTTTTTTAATTGTATATTTCTTAACATGGGACTACCAAGTTTCATTTTTTCTCATTTGCCCCCTCTCCCAATGCTACATACTACTCATATCAAGGCAGCATTTTAATTCATATTGCTTGTGTTTTTTTTTTCTTGTGGCATATACAGAGAGTATACTCTAATGCTTTGTTAACTCTCCATACCATGTTCAGTCTCTCACACACTGAAGCTTGGTTTATGTGCATCATGATCAAATAATGTGTCAAATTACTCACATTTGCGATAATAAAGGTTATCTTTGATCTTTTCTTTCACTCTGGAATATTATCCAAGTAGTTTTGGTTTTTCCCCCCATTGTTGAACATACTACCTGGTGATGGTATGTGTACTCACAGGAGCTCCTCATTTTGTGTGGATATATTACAAATTTGAAGTCCAAATCAGAATTGGAAGGATTTTCTTTGTGATATAAATTTTGCACATAGGAAGCAGTGAGGTTTGTGCACAATACAGCAATATGCCCAGCACCGTATGGTTAAATTTGAAAAAAAAAAAACAGAGCACTTTAAGATGTGCTGAAAGAAATACAAGGTGGCTGAATGGATAGTGCCTTGTCCTCTCATGGGTAGTTGGTTGGCCATATTACCAGAGCTCGTGGTTCAAGCTGTGACCAGAGTCTAACCACGTTTGTTTCTCTCACATTTAGAGTACTTTGTATATTTCAAGGCCAGCCATAATGATGCTGTCCTCAGTCTCGTTATGATATAGAAATTTGTAACCATTGAGATTGCAGTTTGGTGATAGGGAAAAGTCAAGTGAAAAAAGTAAAAAATTAATATTGCAGTTTGGTGACAGAAAAAAGTCAGATGAAAGAAGAAAATATTAAGATCATGATTTAGTGACAGAAAAAAAAGTTAAGTGAAAGGATAAAAGATTAAAATTGCAGTTTGGTGACAGAAAAAAAGTCAGGTGAAAGAGAGAAGAAAAGGAATAGATCGTAATCCTCATCTTATTTTGTATTTGTCTCTTCTTCTTTCTCTATTTGTTTACCATGAAGTAGAGAAAAGATACTTCCAGTCAGATTTGTGTTGGTTGAGCCTTGCCCATGGTGCATTATGTTTTCTCCCTGCATTCAGACTGTCTCTGCAGCTGTTTTCAGATCCTTCAGAATCCTTGTCTTGTCTTGTGCTATCTTCCTGTAACTGTGAGCTAATGTTCTTTGCAGCTGATGCTGTGAAGGTATTGAGACACAGCATCGTATCGGCGTGGGAGTGGTTATGGTAGCTACTTTTTCAGTCTGAGAGTACGGCTAAAAAGTGGATGTGCAGTGCTTCTTTAGCAGACTTTGCCGCCATGGGGACTATGGCGATCCCTGCCCTGTTAGACAGGCTAGACCTGTTACTGAGGGTGCCAACAGAGAGGTAGGACAGGGTCTTGGTCGGCTATGGTTCGCTAACCCCGATGCTACTTTATCATGTTTTGCTTCCATCTTATGGAGGATTATTTTCAGGTGTCAGCATTTGTTTAGCTTGCTTTTGTTGCCTCCCAGTAATCGCAGACTTGACGTTTGCCTATTGTGCTGTTGTTAATAGGTGAAAGAGGAGCATAAATGGCTGCCACTTTTATTGTTTCCACTTCTGTCTTCCTCCCCTCAAAGTTGTGTTGCTAGGTTTTTGTGTAGCTTCAACTTGTCTAAGTTAATGGTCTCCAGGTTCTAATTACTTGAATGTTGCAATTATCATTTGCATTAATGTGATAAGTTGCGTTTTCTGTCTTGCTTTTTTTCTGGTACTGTAGCTTTCAAGATGAATGAATATACTAGATGGCTTTAAGGATAAATGAATAAACTAAGTGGCTTTCAAGATAGATGAGTAGACTAGGTGGCCTTCAAGATAAATGAATAGAGTAGGAGGCCTTCAAAATAAATGAATAAACTAGCTGGCATTCAAGATAAAAGAATAGAGTAGGTGGCCTTCAAGATAAATGAGTAGACTAGGTAGCCTTCAAGATAAATGAATAGACTAGGTGGCTTTCAGGCTAAATGAGTAGACTAGGTGGCTTTGAAGATAATATGAATTTAATATGAGGGGTGATTGATAAGTTCTCGGCATAAAGTACAATGGATTATTTGTGGACAACTTTTTTTGGGGTTATTTCTCAACATAGTCCCCTTGCAAGTTTATGCACTAAGTCCACCGATCCTGGAGCATGCGGATCCCTTATTTGTAAATGTCAGCAGGTTGTGCCAGTAGAAAGCGGTCTACAGCATAAGCAAATTTGCGACCATTGAGCTCCTTTTTTAGTTTGGTGGCCAAATTAACAGGCGTAAAATCCCTTGTTGAGGTTGAAAGACTCGCCAAAGACAGGAAAAATTGGCGAACTACTTTGCAACCCCTCTGACGTTTAACGGCACAGGAAGGATATAAGATATAAGAAACAGGTAATAGTCCAAAGGGTAAAATCTGGAGAATAAGAAGGATGTTCAAGAAGCTGGAAACCGCATTCATGAATGGCAGCCATTGCCACCGCCAACTTGTGAACTGGAGCATTGTTTTGCTGAAAGATGACTCCTCTCATCAATTTCCCTCTACAATTTTCCTTCATTGTGACCCGCAATTGCTTCACAAGATTAGCATAATAGGCCCTGGTGACCGTTCGGCTCTTTTGAAGATAGTCTACCAATAACACACCTTCTGAATTCCAACAGATGGAAGCCACCACTTTGACTTCTGACAGAACCAACCTTGCTTTCTTTGGAGGTGGGGGTCCATTATGTTTCCACCGCTTTGACTGTTCTTTTGTTTCTGGTTGAAAATGATGAACCCAAGTTTCATCCATAGTCACAAATTGCTGAAGAAACTTTTCAAGTTCTGCAGAAAAATGGCCAAGATTGTCTCTTGACATGTTGAGACGCTGTCGTTTGTGATCAGCTCCAAGAAGTTTCAGGACTCATCGACCTTTGTCATTTGAAGATCATTGTGAATAATGGCTTGAACACGTTCCTGGGAGATACCCAACTCAGTAACAATGTACTTCTCAGTCATCAATCCTCCATTATCATGTCATGGATTGTGCCGGTGTTTTCATCAGTGATTACCATTCTTGGTCTTCCTGGACGGGGATCATCTTCCAGATTCTCCCTTCCATGTTTGAATTGAGCTGCCCACTTTCTTCACTGTGCTGTAAGAAAGAGCACTCTTCTTTTAAGAGTCTCTACCATATCTTCATGGATCTCCTTTGATGATAAACCTTTGATGCAGAGGTAGCGAATGACAGCCTGATGAGAAATTTTGTCCATTTTCTCAATTTCTGCCATCCCTCACTATTTCAGTAACCTGTAAACAAAAATTGGTTGCAGTTAATTTCTTAAAACTTGGTGTTTAATCTTACATTAACCTGATCTACAAATGCACCTAATATCAAATGTGCATTTCATATATTTCTGCCTTATGCCGAGAACTTATCAATCACCCCTTGTAGTGACATCATAATATATATATGTAAGGCATCTCACCCTCCAGTTCATCTGTCTCCTCAGGTAGTAGCTGGTTGGTTTAATTTTCTGGTTATGCTGTTTCCAGTTCTCTTTTTGCTCTTTGTGTTTCAGTGTGTAGTTCTTCACACTCTTTATGAATGGTGACCATCTGAGTTCTTCTGTTATGTTTTTGCAGAACCTGTTGGAAGTACCATCATATCTCAGTACATGTCCGTCTTGTTTTTTGTTAAGTCAGCATTTTCTTCATGCGGCATTTTAGTTACTGTCTTTTGTGGTTCATTTTGTTTGACGGTTGACATAAAAATCATTTGTCATCCAGTTACATCTGGCCATGTGAAACGTCATTCAGGAAAGTTCAGTCCTGTGAAATGGGAGCAATAAGGCTCTTGGGACTGATTTGCGTTCATATTTTGCATAAATTTAGTTGTGTAATTCTTCTGTAGTTGTATTGTTCTCCATGTTTCTATATGGAATCATGATCTGTGGGGTAGGAGTCCTGGGGTTGGAAGGAAATATTTGAAAATATAAAGTGAAATCAACTCAAATCCCTTCATGTTTTTTCATGATGAAAAATCTAACAGAAACCAAGCACACATATTTCACAAGAACCTCTTGTTCAGGTTTCTGAAGCTCCCAGAAGAAAGAAGTGATATTAGTTCCTGTGAAATTATAGGGCTTCTTCTTCTTCTGTTTCTTCTTCTACTTCAGTCAGTATTTAGTTTTTGGGGTTTTTTTTTTAATGAGTACTTCAAAGTATGCAGCACACCGTGACTGTGAACTTAGTACATAATTCCTCTTCTGCTTGTTTCTTGTTATTATTTTTCTGTACATAGTTTTATTGAAAGAAGCTGTAGGATCAGAATGACATTGTTTCCTAGGCTGAGGCTGGTCTGGCTTGTGAATGGCTCTGATAGTAACCAAAAGAAAATTGTTATTGGAAATGCTAATTGTGTTCTCTGCAATATTTCTTACATGAAGCAGTATGGTAGTAAATTTGTGGCCTTGGAACAGCTGCTTTTTATTTTATTACACTGATTGAAGTAGATTCATTGCTGTTGAGAGGGATGGGGGTAAACCAAAGCTGGCCAAGACACCATGTCCCATGCTCTTACAGTGCTGTTAGACACAGCTGGGGCAACAGGTAGAGATTGACACACTCTCAGTGCTTGAGAAGCATGATGAGATGCATGCTCTTTGGGGTCCATTTCAGGCATGAAAACCATTGGCAAGCCACTTTACCACGCGACTTAATGCCTGTGTTTTAGACCAGGGTTCTCAGCCAGTGAACAGTTTTTTCTCTCTTTTCTTTTGCATCTTTTGAGTCAGACAGTCATGGACATGTGTGTGAAAGGTGTCGGGAGGGAGGGGGGGGGGTGACAGCATTTCTGACATGTAGTGAAAAAGTTGCATGGGACAAAAAAATGTTGAGAACCACTGGTCAAGACCTTCCTGTATGCTGGCTTCCAAAGAACTAAAGTTTGCATTCACAAGGGAATCTTCAATCAGCTAGCACAAATACTGACATATGTCTCCTAGAAATTTCTTTTGCTTTTGGCATAGTAGCCTGCTACTGATTTTTTTTTTACATTACGTGAAGCCTGTTTTTATGTATTGCAATATTTTCAGACACTGCATGAACAGATAACTAAGGAAAAAAATAAGAACAGTAAGGCTATATGAATACTTTTCATTTAATTATCTTTGTTTTAAAAAAATCATGCAAAAAAAAAAAACCAAGTTGGCCTGTTCTCTGATGTTAATGGTGAGAAATCCTATTCAGTCCACCAGAAAGTAGCTTTTATTATTTCAGATGAACATGTTCATGAGACAGAGTTTTGTATTTTGAAGAGACAAATATAACCAGGTTGGAGAGCATTCTCCTCTGTTAAACTCTCTTTCATTGGCTGTTGATAAGTCTGCAAAACTTACATAAATACTGCCCTGTTTGATACAGTTTATAAAGCAGGATGTTGATCAGTATAAAGTCATTTGTGACGGATTTATAGATGTAACAGTAATGGCAGTTTCTGTCACTAAAACCTTAGGTTGATTTAACAAGTAGTTTCATGCAGTTATAAAATACTCAGAAATGAAGTTACATATCTCATTCATTCTTTTTTTTTTTTTTTTTATTTTCCCAATATGCTTGTTGTATCATGCCCGTTAAAACTTGTATCACTGCCTGCTTCGCCCTAACACTTTTTGCCTTGTCTACTACTGACCCAACGCATTGTCACACAGACCGTACCCACACCACCAGCCTAAGAGAGGGACCAGAGGGTTCGGATCTGGCCGAGAGTACGGAGGGCATCTCGCCTGCCACTTCACCTGTCTCCTCAGGTAGTAGCTGTAGATGCTTTACATTTACAATCTGCTCGTAGTGTGGGTTTGTGTATTGTGCTGTTTTCACTTACTAATGTTATATATAGCCTCTGTTAGCCTTTGTAGAACAGTCAGTAGCAGTTTAAAACCATGATCTTGAATTACTGTACATTGAATGCCATTTTCATTGTTTTTTAGGGTTAGAAATCACATCATTATTGCCTGCCTGTATCACTGCTTGATGCACCTTTGAGTATGCTATATACAAGATGTGCTGGTCAGTTTTTTTTGTATAACCAGCTTTAAAGTGCTGATACTTACCTTCACATATAGCTATTACACAGGGTACATATATTTGCATCTGGATGCTGGCATGTATTACTGAGAAGTACAAAACAGCCAGCTACATTTTCTTACTTACATAATCAGATTATCTTACAGTTAGCCACTTGTAAACACACATCTGCTTACAGTTCAGCTAACTAGATTTATTTCCTAAAATATGGCAAGTCTGCATTACAGCTAAAAGACCTACTTGGTGACACAATATCACTAGCTACATTCACATTACATCTTATATCAGTTAAAGCTGTCCTAAGATCATCGAGACCAGAACTCTAACTAGAGTAATGTATCATTCATCTTTACTGCTTTTGTTAAGTAGCATTGCTAGTGAAGTGATGATTGGACAGTTAAAATGAAACTAGGATTGGTCAATTTGTCAGTGATTGCAGCAGTTTCAAAATGCTTCACCACTAAGTAATACTTTTGTGATGGCAGATATCTTATTTCTTTGATGATAAATATTTTGAAAAGTATTTTGATATGATCAGTACACATAAAAATATGTTTGTTATCAAAGTACTAATCTAGTTTTTAAAACCAGAAAGTTGAACAATGCTTTTTTTTTCTTCATAAAACCAATCGGCTGAACAATACTTTTTTTAAAAATAAAAACAGAAAGTTGAACAATACTTATTTTTATAGAACCAGAAAGTTGAATAATAGTTCTTTTCATAAAACCAGAAAGTTGAACAGTACTTCTTTTTATAAAACCAGAAAGTTGAACAATATTTTTTGTAATACCAGAAAGTTGAACAGAACTTCTTTTCATACTAACAGAGAGTTGAACATTATGTCTTTTCATAAAACCAGAAAGTTGAACAATACTTCTTTTTGTAAAACCAGAAAGTTGAACAGTACTTTTTATAAAACCAGAAAGTTGAACAATATTTCTTGTTACAAAACCAATAAGTTAAACAATACTTCTTTTCATGTTTGATACATGAAATTATTATTGTTTGAATTACTGAGAATATACAAATTAACATGTAAAAATATGCAGTAATACTGAATTGGGACAGGTCATTTAGCATAAAACATTTCTGCAGATCTCATCATGAGATGATGCATGCTTCTTTTGTTCTTCCTTGAAAGATTTTTGTCACAGGCAAGCCAATCTTGGGTTTTCATTTCTCCTTTTCCTTTGCCTTTCCATCACATTAATGCTGATTGGTGCAAGTAAAGTTTGTCTCTTTCTGTATGTTTTTGACATTCTATCCCTGTTAGCTTTGACTTACAGGTTGTCATCCATGCTGTCTCCCAAAGTCTGTCCTGATCTTGTCCTTGCCATCTCTTTGATTGTCCACAGTTATCAGCACTTTCTACATGTACAACTGCTTTTATAATGGTGAAGATTTGGGGAAAACCTCAGAGAATAGAAAAATGCAGTAATTACACTAAAGGAAAACAAAAAGTCAAGTTTTTCTGAACTTTCTGACTTGTTATTCTCCACTATATCTGTTGTGGCCCCCCCCCCCCCCCCCCCCCCCCCAAGCATTTGCTAAATTATTTCTGTAAAAATTCCTGCAGTTGCTCCCTGTTGTACGTGATACAGCTTTGTGTTTCAGGCTCATAGCAGTCTAGCTGATATTCTTCCCTGCTTAGCTAGGAATAAGATAGAGAGCTTCAGAGATTTCAAATACATTGATTGATATACAATTTATGCTGCAGCATGATAAGGCATTCATTATCTTGAAGATTGTTTGAAGTAATGGGTGAATATATTACTTCATGAATTCATTACACAATATTTTTTGCTATATTTACATTGTCAAGACAGAAATAGCTTTTTTGTCAATTTATTATCAAAATATGTGGCTTCTAAGTAAGAAAGTGGTTGCCTGAAGGCAAAGGTTGTTGGTTTGAATCTGGCTGGAGATACTCCATTCACCCAGGCATGATGAGAATCACATCACACTGTACTGTGCTCATCATCATCATCGCCTTTCACTCCCTTGAGAGCACAGACAAAGACTCTCCAGTCATCCCTGTTCTTGGAACTATTCTCTGCTTCCTTCCCTGTGCATCCCTTGTCTCTGAGCACTGCCATAATTTCTCTTTTCCAGGTAAGTCTTAGGTCTTCCTCTTTTTCTATTTCCTTAAGGATTCCATGTCAGTGCCTGTCTTGCTATGCTGGTGTCGGGTTTCCTCAGAGTGTGGCCAACCATATCCACTTTCTAGACATGATTTGTAGGTTCATAGGTTCTTGTCCTGCCCTTTCCCAGACCTTGTTCCTGATCTTGTCCTGCCATTTAATGTTTAAAATCCTCCTCAAGCAGTAGTTCATGAATGTTTGTATCCTTTGTTATATTGTCTTGGTCATAACCCATGTCTCTGAACCATATAGTCTTTACGTTTGTATTGAAAAGCCTAAGTTTGGTTCTTGTTTTGATGTTCTTAGATGACCATACTTTGTTTCATTCATTCATGTGTATGTCCCTTGCGGAACTTTGCCTCCCAGACAGCACTCCTGTAGGTTGTGAGCAAGATGGCCTGCTGCTGTTGCATCCATTTCCAGATCGTCAACGATGTCTTGCAGCCATCTTCGTCTTGGTCTTCCTCTTTAACTTTGTTAAGTTGGATAAATGCTGTCCTAGCCTTGGTTATTCTAGCTTTAACACCCTTTTCTGTTCCCCTGTATCTATCCACTTTCATTCATTCTTTCATTTGCATGTCCTTTGTGGAACTTTTCCTCCCTAACAGCACTCCTGCAGTCCTTTCGGTTGTGAGCAAGATGGGCTGCTGCTGATGCATCCATTTGCAGATCATCAACGATGTCTTGCAGCCGTCTTCGCCTCGGTCTTCCTCTCTTTCTTTTTCCCATTATGTACCCTTCCAAGATGGTCTTCTAGATTATCATGACGTTTAATGTGTCCAGAATATTTAAGTTTTCTCTCTTTAATCCTTTTTACCAGCCAGCCTTCTTCAGTATTAAGTTCTTGTAGTATGGATATATTTGTTCATTTTTGTGTCCATGATATTTGAAGAACCTTTCTGTAGTGTTTACATTCAAAGGCATTTATGTGTTTCTCAGCTGTTTTGTTAAGTGTCCAGGTCTCACAGGCATATGTTGCAATGGGAAAGATGCATGCCCTTAAAAATCTCATTTTTGTGGTTCTGTCTGTTCCTCTCCACTATCTGTCCACTATGCTGCTTAAATATATGCAGTACTCTACTTCCTCAATTGACACTCCCTCAATTACCATGATGCTATTGCTTGCACTATTACTTTTCATTATCTTTGTTTTTTTTTTGCCTCTTAATATATAGTCCCAGTTGACCTGAATTCTTTGCTTAAGATCTGAAGTTTCTCTTGCATTTGTGTGTGACTGTGTGCCAGAAGTGCCACATCATCTGTGAAGTCAAGATCTTCCAGTTGGTTCCACAGTGTCCTTTGTATCCTATTTCTTTTCTCTTGTGTGGTAGTTTTCATGATCCAATCAATTGCTAAAAAATTAGGAATAGTGATAGCAAACATCCCTGCTGCATGCTTGTTTCCACTTTAAAACTTTCTGGTTCTTCCATGCACGATTCTACAAGTTATTCCTTCATATGCGGTCTTTATATTCTTTGTTATCTTGGCTGGGATACCATAGTGTTCCAGTAGTTTTCATAGCATTCTATGATCTAAACTATCGATGCTTTCTCGTAATCAATGAATGTAACTAACAGTGAAGAATTCCACTCCATTGACTGTTCTATTATTATTATTCGCATTGTAGCAATGTAGTCAGTACAGCATCTTCCTTTCCTGAAACCTGCTTGCTCTTCTCTTAGTTTACTTACTGTGCTGATAGTTCAAGAAAAATATTGGCGCTGACACATATCTCCGGTATAGCATGATAGAGCCACCTTTATCATTTTTTAAAAAAAAGTGTCTGACATACAAGTGGGGAAGTGTGGCTTTCTGCGATAGATAATCTAACATCAATTGAAGATTTATCTTGTCCTCAGAATAAAAGGTCTAGGAAATAGTTTCAAATTTACGTCTATATACATTTCAAAGTTTTGGAAGTAGTATGTAATAAACTAGAATTTTCCTCTACATACACAGCCCAAGATCTGGGAAGTAATATTTAATACATGAGAAATACTAAAACAAAGATATGTATGTATATATACATGTTAGAAAATTTCTGTGTGAAACCAGCATACAAAGTTTCTGTGCTCAGTAGCTCAATCACAGCCAGAGAAATGTCAACACTACTGTATAAAATTGGTACCTGGTTCCTTCTGACACTTGGAGAAGGGAAGTCAGCTGGGTATGGTACTGATCTCATGATGCTCTCGTGGACTAGCAGGTCAAAGAGAATTCTAGACACAAACACCAGATCCTGCTGTATATATAAAAGTGGAATGACAGTGCTATATTTACACCATTTACATATTTCTTCTCATGCTTTAAAGCTGTCATAACAGAGTCCATTGTAATACAGAATGCTTCATATTTACTAATGATTGTGATTAACTGATGTTACACATCTTGTTAAATGCTTTTATTGTTAAAGTTAGGGCCATAAAAGAGGCTGATCATAGCATGTGGCATATTGTAGCATTTGCACTTTTCTAGGACTTTACTTTTGCATACTGTAAACTTCCTACAACACACATTAGTATGTATATTACCCTGTAAATATATCATCTTTGATAGTAAAGAAAATGTCTTATGTTTTGTAATGTATACATCCGAGTATAACAGCGCTCAGTAATCCACCTTATACATGGTGGTGAATATTCTCTAGGTGTATATTGAAGTATTTTTTGAGTATTTCATACTGTAAAACAACACAGTCACAACTTTATTCTGCTTAATCCAGTTTTTCTAATAGTTTGCAGTGAAAATTTTGTCTAATATTTGATGCTGAAACATTTCTAATTTTTTTGCAACAACAATTGGTTTTTCCAATATTTCACAGCAAAAGTTTTGTCTAACGTGTGGCACTGAAACACTCATGTGTGCTCTTTATTCCAAAACATACTTCTAGAGAGTTTTCTCTCCCACTCTGCTGTGTAAATAAAGTTTGAATTTGTCTGTGAGTGTATGTGTTATTTCATATGATGTTATTTATTCTTGGATAAATTAAACTTGATGGGCAAAAAAGTATGGTAGTGATATTTTTTAATACAAGTATGTTGTGAGTGGAAATATCTTGCACAAATATGGTTCCTAAACTGCTGAGTAGGGCATAATAGACAATTTCATTAACAAATATAACTTGCCAATTCAGAGAATTATAAACAGTAACTTGGCACTCAAATCTTGTAAAAATAGAGAGAATGTTATGTATTTTGAGCACCTGCACTTACGATATGAAGGAAGTAAATCGTGTGGAACACAGAAGAAACAACGAATGCTTCTGTTATAGAAACAGAAATAACACTGAGCAGTGTGAGTACTTCATGCTCACATTTACCTGGTTGGGTTCTGACAGCATATTACCCAGATAGACAAGAAGATGGTTTTCATGAGATTGCTAGAGTATGCTGCGAATGTTTAAGTTGAAACTGCACAATCTAAGAATGTTGATCATATTATTGTGTGATAGAATGAGAATGCGATACAGCAAGAACGAAATTCATTTTTTGGACCAGGGTCATGCGTACTTGTAGAGGTTTTTGCTTGCCAGTGTCACTGCATCATTTTTTCCTTACACATAATCTATCCAACAATTCCTCTGTTAGTTTTTTTCCTTACACAAAATCTATCCAACAATTCCTCCGTTAGTTTTTTTCCTTACACATAATGTATCCAACCATTCCTCCTTTAGTTTTTCCTTACAGATAATGTATCCAATCATTCCTCATTGCATCTGGCACTATAGTTACACATTATGGCCTCTCCCAGCAAGCAGTCTCTCAACTAAAGTGTAGAAATGTTTTTTGTTTAACTCTGATGATTTACATCAGTCTTTTATCTTTGTGTAAAGAATCATTTAAAGAAATTTTTATGTTGTTAACATTTGCTGGTAATTTAATAGTGGTAAATTTTGATTCAGTTTTTGTTGTTGTTGTTGAGTTGCTGATAGAGTATGATTTTAGCAAGAGGTGAAGCCTCCTGTCGGCTTACAGAACAGTCAGCTCACATCTCACAGTCTTATTCAGAAGTCAAGTTCAGGCACTTTAGTTTCATTCCAGATTTTCCTTACTGTAACCCATTTTCTGTGGGTTTTTCCATTTTTTTGTTAATACCTGAGGATTTCATGTTAAGGTAGCACAGACCTGATCTTAATGTTGTCACAGTGTAGATGCTCTAGGAACATGTGGGTCTAAGAGTCAGAGCTAAATGCTGTCAGTGTACCCACTCTAGGGAACATGTGGGTTTAAGAGTCCGAGCTAACTGCTGTCAGAGTGTACCTTCTCTAGGGAACATGTGGGTTTAAAAGTCAGAGCTAAATGCTGTCAGAGTGAACCTGCTCTAGGAAACATGGGTTTAAGAGTAGAGCTAAATGCTGTCAGAGTGTACCAGATCTAGGGAACATATTGGTCTAAGAGTCAGAGCTAAATGCTGTCAGAGTGTACCCGCTCTAGGAAATATGTGGGTTTCAGACACGGAGCTAAATATGCATGTACTCTAGGGAAGGTATTTTGATTTCAAACCTTTTCTGTGTTGATATTGGTGTTGTGTGCCAAGTGCTGCCACTTTATTTCATCTAAATAATATGGATGTTATACATTGTACAACATGATTATATAGTGAGATTATTCATTATCTTTGCTGTCTCAGTTATGGTGGATAAAATATCACTTGGCTTAGACATGCACTGACAGTTTGAATTTCTTATCAGTTTTTAATAATTGATCATTTATCTTCAATATAGTTTTTTTTTTTTTTAGGTGTTAATTTAACTAAAAGCAATTATAATACATGCAACACAGCAGCTTGTATGGGTCATCTATCTGTTATTGCTTACATCTTGTAAAGAAAGAACTATTAATCTGAGACATAATGAATTAATTAGAGCAGATTTTATCATCTTGATAGTTCTGTAATGAATTCAGGCAGGAAGATATCAAATACGAAATATCAGTTCTATATACATAGAAGATGATGGTAGGGGATGATAATAGGAAGTTTCATAACTCTGCTGTTAGTTTGTAGATTATAAATCCAATGAAAGTGCTAATGTACCAGTTTTCATTATGTATTACATAGCAGTATTCTTTACACTTTAGATTTTCACTGTATGCACACATCAGTGTATAGTAGTGCCATTTGAATTGAGTATTATTACAGCAGCCCTCTTGTGTTAAAGATGTATTTAAATAACAAGTGTCAGCAGCTCATGATGCTGCAGAATTGACAGCCCCATTTCTGTGCAGACATGAGTAATGTGTTACATCACATAGACCTGATAGATCTGTGAACAAACAGTATCAGACATTCTCTGACAGATCTGTGAACAAACAGACCAGATTCTGTCACAGATTCAGACATCAGATTCTGTCACAGATTCAGACATCAGATTCTGTCACAGATTCAGACATCAGATTCAGACACCAAGACTAGACTAAAAATTCTCAGAGTGTGACCTGTAGCTTTTTTAAAATTATCAGATACTCCAGGATGGGTGTGACTACTGCTTAAAAATTCTCAGAGTGTGACCTGTAGCTTTTTTAAAATTATCAGATACTCCAGGATGGGTGTGACTACTGCTGTAGGCTCGGTGCTGACAGTACACATACAGTTTACATATTTACATAAAATTAACTCTTGAGCTTCATTTACATAAAAAACAGGAAAAAAAGTTAATTATTTGTCTCTTTACTTTATTTAACCTTAACATAAAGGTCACTATCCACAGTGGAACATATGAACAGCCTGTTGCTCTTTGTCTGCTCTGTCTGTTTACACATCATTGAGAAGATCATGTTTCTGATTATTGAATATAAAGTGCTCCTTAAAACAATATTAATCAGTTAATATATCAGATATGAAGATTTTTAATTAACTTTTCCTCACACTGTTTCATTTAGCTTGTTCTTCTAAGAACTGCCAGCAGCAGATGTAAATACTTGCCTGGTTGTTACTCTTTTGTGTTGTATGTCAACTTGCAGGACGTAACAGGCGCAGTCCGAGTGCTGATTCTGGAGACATGATCACTCTAGAACCGCTAGATCTGGTGTGGGCAAAGTGCCGTGGATATCCCTGGTACCCAGCATTGGTAAGAAAGCCATTTGTTGCATATCTTTTTTTTTAATTTTGATTCAGTCTTCCGTCACCATTTTGAGATTGTTTTACTAATCTGTCTTGGATGTGATAGGTTTGCTAGTCTTTTGTCCTTGCTTGGTGTGATAGGTTTTGCTGGTCTTTTGTTAACTGAGGTCATTTGCTAACATATTTTTCTTCAACCATTGTTAGCAGAGGTCTTTTTAAAAATATATTTTTGTAATATTAAATATTAACCAGGGTCTATGTAATGACTCTCTGTCCATGAGGTCTGTCTTGTGTTTTTTTTAGATCATAAACCCCAAAATGCCAAAGACAGGCTACTTCCACAATGGTGTCCCAATTCCCGTTCCACCAGATGAGGTCTTGGAACTCCAGCACAAATACTCAGAGTCTGTCTACCTAGTGTTGTTTTTTGATACCAAGAGAACATGGTGAGTTGCTGTGAAGTTAACATGCAGTGGTTCTTAGATAAAGAGAACATGAGTGGTAGGAAATATTAGAGTGTGGTGGTTCTGAGATAAAGAGAACATGAGTGGTAGGAAATTATAGAGTGTGGTAGTTCTGAGATAAAGAGAACATGAGTGGTAGGAAATATTAGAGTGTGGTGGTTCTGAGATAAAGAGAACATGAGTGGTAGGAAATTATAGAGTGTGGTAGTTCTGAGATAAAGAGAACATGAGTGGTAGGAAATATTAGAGTGTGGTGGTTCTGAGATAAAGAGAACATGGACAGTGGTAAGAAATTTAGATGCAGAGGTTCTGAGGCTAAAAAAACATAGTGATTGAGAAATGAGAGGCATGAATTTTTAAATTAAAAAAAAAAAATTAAACTCAATCAATTGAAACTATTTAGCATAATATATAACATGGTGGTCACACTAAGATCTTTCCCTGGTATCAGACATTTTTTACACACCAATTATTGTAGGTGCAGACATGATTTGTTCTGTTTTTTTTTTTTTTAAGTTTTACCTCAAGGTTTTATTTTGCCCTTTATTTGTGCACTTCAACATGTGCTCCATTTGTTGCTCAGAGAACATACAAGTGATGCACAGTTTTTTGCCATGTGTTGCCAAATCTCTTTTGTCACTGTTGCTAAAAGCATCCATTATCCAGTTCCTTAAGGTCACCAGCCTGCCAGTCTCTTCAAACTTTGCTTGCCAACTTTTGATGCTTTTAACATCTGGCAAGTCTCATTGATGTTCATTTCTGAACATTCATTGAACTGTAACTGGCAAATTTGTTTCATGATACCACAAAACACACTTGACTTTCTTCTTCACAGACGCTGTTTTGATATTGGTGATTGTGTTGCTACCTGCACAGAAAAAAAAAAAAACTCGTAGAAATCAGTCTAAGTAATCTCAAACTGTTGATGTTTGTAACATCATTCATTCAAATGTGTGTCCCTTGCAGAACTTTGCCTCCCTAACAGCACTCCTGTAGGCCTCTCGGGTTATAAACAAGATGGCCTGCTGCTGATGCATCCATTTGCAGATCATCAGCGTTGTCTTGCAGCTGTCTTCGCCTTGGTCTTCCTCTCTTTCTTTTTCCCATTAAGTATCCTTCCAAGACGGTCTTCTCTAATGTATCCAAAATATTTAAGTTTGCTTTCTTTAATCCTCTTTACTAGCCGGCCTTCCTCAATATTAAGTTCTTCTAGTGTTTCTAACTTAGTTTTTAGAATATCATTTTTCCTAATCACAGAAGGACTTTATGATCAGCCTGTACTTTAGATTTATTTAGCTCACTTGTTTCTTTGTTGTGGCTAACACAAGAACTAAGTACATGAGTACAAATAAATGGCTGTGAAGCTGAGATGAACAAGGAAGGCATGTCTTTGCTGCATAAATGTTGTGTGTTTCTATTTGTATGTGTTAAGTGATTAAGTGTTAGAAGTGAGTGGTGATGTTTGATTGAGAAGAAAGTAAGTGAGAGAGACTGACAGGACAAATTTGTTTCCAGGCAGTGGCTACCTCGTGGCAAACTGGAACCCTTGGGGGTGAACTCTGACCTGGACAAGTCCAAGCTGATGGAAAACAAGAAACCCAATGTCCGGAACGCAGTCAAGAAAGCTTACGAGAAGGCCATTGTCCACAGATGTCGTGTGAGAGGGGACCCAAACCCCTTGTCTGATGATTCCAGTTCGGATAACAACCAGTAGAGAGTCACGAGAGAACTGATACGTTTTGTACTGTTTTATTAAACTAACTTTAAGGGCATAACAGATTATATTGGTCAAGTTTCCGCATTTCTACTCCAGTTATGACTGGAGAATAACTCGCTAGGGCATTGCTGTTTATTTATCAAACTGAGACGTTATAACATTGATATGCTTGTAGAAGAAGCAAAAAAAAACTGGAGAACTTCAAAAGAATATGAGATGATAGTGGAATGCAAGATGCTTTCTATTTCTAGAGAAAGTGATGTTTCAGTTAAAGATCAGTTTTTATTGTGGCTTCTGTACCATTTTATGGAGTTTGAGCATGATCGTTTAGTAAATACTTGAAGCTGAAGCAACAGATTCTCTCTAGCACCTGCTCACAGCGGGTATTTATCTGGTGAAGGAAAAGTTTGCGTAAAATTCTGAGCCAGACAAAACAAACTGTGGCAGGCTGAAGGTGAATGAAGCGGAGGTGAATATATTATTTCATCTTTTGGACAATCAGCCCTACATAGTTAACCAAGTCCAGGTCCTGCATTCATATCTTGAAGAAATATACTGAAAGATAATCTCATGCTGTGGAGCATACCCCAACCCTGTATATGTTAGCAATCTGTCAGCAAGGGAAGGACAGAAAAGGCAGTCAATGCAAGACAAGGAGAGAGAAAAATCTAGTTGACAAAAAGTAATGTTCATTTCATGCGGCACATCAGCACTTTTGAGAATATTCATCAAAATCTCAAACAGAATCGGGGGTTTTTTTTTTTTTTTTCCCCTCTGATATCTGCTGTTTAAGCAAGCAAGGTTACATTGTCACAGGAAGGTAGTTTTAAGGTAGATTATCACAGGAAATAGTTTTAAGGTGTGGATTGTCACAAGAAGGTAGTTTTAACTCTTCCCGTGCCATAGTCGCTATAGTGAGAATTTCCGGTTACTGCGTTGGGTGCCATAGTCGATATAGTGATAATTCAGTTGTTTAAAACACGATTCGAGTAAAATACGATTTTAATTTTTGCTCGCAAGTTATCTGCCCATGTCAGAATTACCCGGCATCCTTTTCGCCCGCATCACCGGCCAGTAGCCATTTTTTTCTATGTTTCTCTTCAAAATTGAAAAATATCGCGACACCAGCGCATTTTGCTTGGCACCAACGCGACGTCCACGTTTTTTTTTTCGCGGGCACGGAAAGAGTTAAGGTGTGGATTGTCACAAGAAAGTGGTTTTGATGTAGATTATCACAGAAAGATGATTGTTGAGGTTAGATTATCATAGGAAGATGGTTGTTTAGATAGATTATCACAGGAAGGTAGGTTTGGAGTAGATTATCAAAGGAAGATAGTATTATTGAGGTGTGGTAAAGTACTAAGAAGTATTCAGAGATTCTGTTATATGGAGAAATTTTGAGTGTTTTTATAACCTTGTTTGTTGTGGAAGGGCTTAATTATGGTTTCTCTCACATTTTGAAGAGCATGTTACTAATGTTTGGCTCCCAGAGATTGTGTGTCACCATTTTGGTACATGATAAAATGGTTGTGCGACTAGAGAGGGCAGTATATCTCATGGTCTTGGACGAAGTCTGTTCACCTGTCTTTCTCAGTATGGCGTGACCAGATTTAGAAGCAGAACAAAAGGAAGGACCAAAATGTCCACATTTGTCGTTGTCAGGCAGTGGCAGCCAGTTTATGTATTACTGTCGTCCATGACCAGATCTCAGTTTTCATATTCTCAGAAAGGGTAGAAAGCTAGTGCCTGCTCTGTTTCTTTTCTTGTCACGCACAAGTTAAGACAACTACTCTCATCTGTAGATGTCTTCTCTTTTAAAATGGCTGCAGAAAGGAATCTTGTCAGTTTTAATCAGTATGTGTGAGTTTTTTGTTTTTCAGCAACCTCTGTCACAGCTTTTCATTTTTCTAACTCTGATTAACATAATCAGCATTTATTATAAAGTAATGTTGCCTTATTTGTTTATAGTTTTACATTTTATTGCACTATTGAGAAGTTCGTTGGTTCATATTTGTAAAGAGATGTTTAAATCAGTGGTTCAGAAACTTGTTCTGGCTCTTAGCACCACCCCAGTGCTTGTGCCCCCAACAATTTGATGCCCTTTGCTCTCTTCCTCTTCCTTCTCTCACCCCCACACCCACACACACACACACACACACACACACACACACACACACACACACTTTTGAAAAGCACTGTTGTAGATCTGTATGGTTTATTTGCCCATACTTGAAAATTACTGAAACACGTATGCCTGTTACAGCAGTGAGAGTTGAAAAACTGGTAAACTTTTATTAACAAAAAAAAAAAAAAAAAGAAAACCTGTAAATGTTTGATCTGATTATCTCTGTATGCCAGTCAAGATGTGATTATCCCCTGTGAAAACTAGACATCTGCTCATCTTTATGTTTTTATTTTAATAGCAAAGTTTACAGAAAAATATTTGCCACAGATCTGTCATAGTGTGTTTGTGAATGCTCAGTTCTTCTTGGATCAGCAGCGGAGATTTCTGTATGAAAATAGATTGTCGTGTGCATGTATATGATTGGTAATGGTGTTTATGAATGTTGCTGTGGGTTGTTTACTCGGTGACGTTGGCTGGAGGTAGAGATGCCCACATCTTTTGCCTGGAGGTAGAGCTGCCCACATCTTTTGTTGCCTGGAGGTAGAGTTGCCCACATCTGTTGTTGCCTGGAGGTAGAGTTGCCCACATTTTTTGTTGCCTGGAGGCAGAGTTGCCCACATTTTGTTGCCTGGAGGTAGAGTTGCCCATATTTTTTGTTGCCTGGAGGTAGAGTTGCCTACATCTTTTGTTACCTGGAGGTAGAGTTGCCCACATCTTTTGTTGCCTGGAGGTAGAGTTGCCCACGTCTTTTGTTGCCTGATAACTAGTGTAATGGCAGTGTTGATCTTGTTTTTTTGGGTCTTCTGAGGGGAATCAGATCATGGCCTGTTGCACTAGGTTACAAAAATCATTTTGTTAAATTTGTTGTATAATGTATATGTTGTATGATGTTGTTGCCTGTTTATATTGATGTACTTTTTTTGTATGCAGGTTGATACTAAACTCTAGCATAAGTAGAAGATGAAGTTGTGCATGTGTGACATTTTGATGATGCTGTGTAACATTAGGTGGCATCTGCATGAAGTGATGTGTATGACACATAAAGAGACTCAAATAATACTTCTGAATGTGTTGAGTAACTTGGTGTATGTGTATGTGTTATATGGTAAAATAGTGAAAATAATGTAATACATGACATTTGAAGTTGAGTTCATGTCATGTGAGGCAGCTTGTGTAAGATATGATGGATTGATTATATGATAAGAATAAACAGTTAGATTGTTGTTGCTTTTGTTACATGGTATATTGAGAAAAACACTGTCTATTAATACATCATTTCTTTCAGTTTAAATTTGCTGTAATACACTGACGTTCATGTTGCCGCATTTTGCATTGTCCTGAAAAATATGTTCACCTATCACTGATTGTGCACTATTAAACAGTGAGAAATCATGATTTCTTTACTAGTGTTTGAAAAATCATGGTCTCTTACTATTTGGGAAATCACGGGAACTGTCAAACAGGTACTTTCAGTTATTTCTATCTGTGCTTTGCAGCATGAAAGTGCTGAAGTACATTATATAATTCCTTTCAATGTATACATTTTGGATGGACTTAAGACACTGTTGCCCGTGCAGTTTGTTGCTGTGAAACCACAAGAGCTGGACTTGCAAAATAATACACATTATTTCTGGAGAGTATATTGTAAATTTTCCATATTGCTGCCATTGGTACTTTTTTTTTTCTTCTCTGATTGTCTAAGAGAAACACAGATATTTCTAAGGATAAAACTGGTTCAGTAGTTGAATATTTGATACAGGATAACAATTCTTCTGTATCAGTTAAGAAAAAAACTTGAAGCTTAGTGCAATGATCAGTGGAAATGCCAGAAAAATTTGCTTAATCCAGATCTTTTCACATGATGGTAGTGGCATATATAATAGAAGAAGATCAAAGCAAACACTAGACAAATTGCCGAATATAAAACCAAAGTAAAGACTAGAAAAATAAATGTATGGTAAAGATAACCAGAGTAAGCTAAGGGACATGGTGTTTGTATCCAGTTTTTCCTTGACCAGCAAGCACACAAGAGGGTGCCTGATTACTTTTCTTTCAGCAGCTCATCAGCAAGGTACCCTTTTAAACCGCTGGGAGACTTGAGAGCTTTGTCATAAAAAATGAGTGCACAAACCACATAGTTACCCAAGCACCCATCAAACGGAGATGAAAGAACAGTTAAATGCACATACGTTTGAGATACTGCCCAGCCATGTGCCCTCTAAGGTTCTGTGATTTGTGCACAGAGTTTTCAGTCCCTGTGCTAATATATTCTCAAAAAAAAAAAAAAACTGCAAATGTGCATTGTAATGTCAAATTACAGACAGAATTGAAGTTCCCCTAGAAAAAAAATAGTAAAATCAGAAGAAATTGGGAAAACAAACACATGTAACGCTAAAATATTTTTATTCAGAGCTACTATATCACAGAGTAACTTCCCACAGCCTATGCAATTTCGCACGCGGCATGATTTTCTGTATATGTTGGGGGGGGGGGGGGGTCGTCAGCTTAGAGGGAACATTGCTGGCCAGGACGCACAAATAGGAGGAGTCATAAGAACTAGCATCAGCAGCTAAACAGCTTGAAACTGTTTTCTCTCATTTCTATTTATGATTTGTAACTATTTATATTGACAATAATCAGTATCATGGGTTTTTGTTTTTGTAAGACAATTGGTTTTAGCTTATTTTATGCAGTGTTTGCTGTTACTGAAACTCTATGGGCACACGTCACTTGTGAATGGTTTCAAGTCCCGGTTGTCTATGTGTGTATGTGTCTTTGTCCTCAGACGTGAAAAAAGTAATGTTGACTTTGCTAGAATTCTTGTCTTGTTTCGCGGTACTGGTCTACAGTCTGTCCTGTCTTCGTGGTATCAGGCCCTGCCATGGAGCTAGTGGGCACACGTGGATTTTATTGCTTGTGTAATGTAAATGTTTTTTTTTTTTGTTCATTTATTATGAATAGTGAAAGCAAGCGAGGTCAAAATACTTGTGTATTGTACTGTAAGGTTTGTAATAAACATATGTTCACAGACTTAATGACTCTGTTTCTTTTGTTGAGATAGCTTGTCAGTGTCATAAGCATCATTGTCATCATTTCCTTGTTTTCTACGTCTTTTCTGCATTCGCCAGCAAAAAGAGCGTTGGTAGAGTTATCACGGTGTGCAGGTAGACTATGATATCCGCGCCTTTCCACCCGACAAAACCGTTTTCGGCATAGCTTATTTTGTCTTTCTTCCATTTCGATCACCGTTCATTCTGCCAGACTATAATCTTTTTTTTTTTTTTCAGACCAACAACCAAATTTATTGAAACATAAAAAAAAAATTGCCAAGGACTTATCAAGATACACACACGATATCAAGAACTTCCCAAACAGTTGTAGAGATATTTCACTTGTGTTGTTGCTAGGACAAGATGAGGAAGGTGGACAGATTATTTGAGCTTCTTCTTTGGCCGGGTGTTGCTGGTGAGTCCACATTTCTTCTTGCGGCAGTTGGTAGCACGTGGGTGCAGACGAGCACGGCACTTCCTACTAATCATCTTGTCACAGTTGAACTTGGCAGCCAAGATCCTCGGCCAGTGATGGCTCAGTAATTCCTCCCCTAAGTCTCAACACAAGATTCTTTCTGAATGTTGGTAGTCTGACAGAGTGCGCCCATCCTCCAGCTGTTTGCCAGCAAAAATAAGCCTCTGCTGGTCAGCGGGAATACCTTCCTTATCCTGAATCTTTGCCTTTACATTGTCCATGGTATCTGAAGGCTCGGCCTCGAGGGTGATAGTTTTGCCAGTTAGGATCTTCACAAAAATTTGCATTTTGCTCGCTTCCCAATTTGCAAGCGCATGCGAGAAAAGAAAGAACTTCCTCAGGGACACCAGGTGGAGGTAGAATAGTCACTCATCGCAGTGTCATTCAGATCACGCACGAGAAGTGTTTGTCTTAAAAAAGTAAGAGAATGTATGTATGTATGCATATGTATGTATCTGTGTGTGTGCATTTTTTCTTTCGTTTCTTCTAGTCTCTTATCACTTCAGCCTCTGATCTCGTGTAAATAACATTTCTTACAACGCGGCTAAAAGTGCACTCCGTGTACTTTAACACGTGGGTGATCATTCTCGAAAGACAGCAAACTCACAAGGCATAGGGTACTGGGTTTTATTACCTTCCTTGGCGGTGGAGTTCTGGTACTTCCTTCTTCTGGTACCGCAGCCTTTCTCAACCCTTTAACGCCGAGAAACCGTTGAAATCCTTACATAAGAACTGCAATATCAACAGTCCCTAGAGCGTTATCAACAAGTTGTTCATATCATCTTAATATACCACAGAGGCGTCCAGTTCGTAATCAGGGATATTTATACGGGAAAAAAAAAGGGGGGGGGGGAGTGGAACCCTATCTGTTATCAAATTTTTGTACAAATTGTTGGTTTTTAGCTTGAAGATACATGTGGTATGCCTCTGTCTTTGCTGTGTTACTGGGGCATTCGTTAAGCCGGTGTTGTGCCTCTGTCTTTACTGTGTTACTGGGGCATTCGTTAAGCCGGTGTTGTGCCTCTGTCTTTACTGTGTTACTGGGGAATTCGTTAAGCCGGTGTTGTGCCTCTGTCTTTACTGTGTTACTGGGGCATTCGTTAAGCCGGTGTTGTGCCTTGATGCGCACGATGATTCTGATTTATTATCTTGAATTATCTTGAATCCGTGTTTTCTGAGTGTTACTGGGTTAGTTTGTCACTGTTTCCAGGCATTCTTCACTTCCAGGCTCTTTCAAACCTAAGGTTAGCAACACACTGATTCGGAAGTCAAGCCAGTCCTGCGTAACACTTGACATGAGGATGTATTGATGGAATGGATGAAAATGCAGATGATGATGACGATAATCTGACCGCCGGCAGGCTTGCCCTGCCATATGGCGAGTCCATTCATACTTGCTAAACTTCAGTACAGATATGAACGTCCATTTTCTCAACAGAGACATCACGAAAACCATCCACTCAGGTACGCATCCAGAACAAAGACTCACCCACTCAGCTTTTCCCCACTATCCCCAGTCACGGGATTCACAAACCACGTGACCTTCTTGAAGGATCTCGACCCTTACCCAGTCGTTCAAAATAGACTCATAAGGCGAGAAATGCCATTTCTGTAGAGAAAAAAAAAACCAGATATCTCCCATACTGCCACACGCACATGAAAAAAAAACACTTGACAACTTTTCACGTAAGACATGACAGGGCTGGTTGTCGTGATGACTTCGAACGTCCGACAAATCGGAACTTACCGAATAATGGACTGGTCAGTGATCGTGGACTAGCCCAGGCACGAGTGATACGGTGTCAGTGCCAATATTTTCCTTCAAAATCCGTGGACACATTACACGGTGTTGTGGCAGCATCAGGTCTGGCTGACTTTCCTCCCACAGAAATAGCCACTTAACTGATTTCTACAGCTGGGCGACCGTGGCGCCCCCAGCTGGATTCAGACCAAAAACAGTCTACGAAAGGCAAGTGCCCTGGTCACTTCACTACTCTTCTCCTTCTTCTTCGTTCGCGTCTACCACTAAGACTGCCCCGTGATCCTACTGAATTTACTTCTGTGATAGGACCACAAGAGATCCCCGAGAGGACCACAAGAGGTTCAGAGTATCGCGGGGCTTGGGCCTGTATTCTCGGTGGGTCACAGAAGCGGGATTTCGTGACACTGTGGTTTTCGTTGCATCAGTTTAATCTAGAGTTGGACTTTCTCACCGGAAAACCTCGGGGTGGTTTGGATATTAGCATATACCCGCCGGGTGAGAGGTGGTTGCCCATCCAGCCAAGAGTTGGACTTTCTCATCGGAAAACCTCAGCGTGATTAAGATGCGCATATATCCCCGTCGGGTGAGAGGTGGTTGCCTATCTAGACTGCACTGGTCCATGTCTCCGACTTCAGCATTTTGTGGTCGTGGCCGCTACCCTTCCTAGTTGTGGCCAGGACTGAGCTTTTGTTCAGGAGGACGAATCCTGGCCACTAGTAAGTTTCACCCCTGGGTTAAGCCGGTTTAGGCGTGTTATCCCAGTATGCACGTATTTAGGACGTGGCCGACCTCTAGAGTGGACATACCGTGACATGAGTAGTCATTAAGTTTCACCCCTGGGTTAAGCCGGTTTAGGCATATTTCACCAGTATGGGTGTATATAGGACATAGCCGGCTTCTAGAGCAGAAATGCTGTGGTATGAGTAGCTCTCGCAGCGGGACTAGACATACCGATTAAACTTCACTTTATCCTTTCCATCACCTTTTCACATCGGCGTCGCACGGCAACCCTAATCGCATTTTCTCATTTCCTTAATTGGCCAGGAGGAGTTTTACCCCACTCGCGGCAGCCGAAGAATCTCCCCAGCAGTGTCTTTGTTTAACCTCTGGGTTAAGCCAGTTTAGGCAATCTACCTCAGTATATAGGACGTGGCAGAGGTGCCGTGATTTGAGTAGTCGCGAGACTATTGGATACTTTACTTAATCCTTTCCTTCCCCTTTTCCACGGCGGCTCCGCGCGACAACCCTAATCGCATTTTTCTTCATTGGCCGGGAGGAGTTTCACCCCACACATGGCAGCTGAAGAATCTCGCCAGCAGAGGGTTATAAATCAGAGTTTTCCTTTTCCTAGATGAGCTACCAACCAAGACTCTCATCTACCCGAAGCGTCTGGTTTTCAGGCACCAGACATTCGCCTTTCGCCTCTTCTCCTGCCAGTTTTAAACAGTTTCGTCAGGAGCTGGACCTTGGACTATCAGAGTCTATTTGAGACGCACACTTTGGAGACATTTAATTGGAGTGGAGAGCGTATCCCCCACCCCACCTCCGGCTATAACAGTCCTTAGAACCACTTCACTACTCTGTCTACGAGAGACAAGTGGCCTGGTCACTTCAGTACTCAGTCAACGAGAGACTAGTGCCTTGGTCACTTCACTACTCTGTCTACGAGAAACAAGTGCCCTGTCCACTTCACTACTCAGTCAACGAGAGACTAGTGTCTTGGTCACTTCACTACTCAGTCAACGAGAGACTAATGTCTTGGTCACTTCACTACTCTGTCTACGAGAGACTAATGTCTTGGTCACTTCACTACTCTGTCTACGAGAGACTAGTGTCTTGGTCACTTCACTACTCAGTCTACGAGAGACTAATGTCTTGGTCACTTCACTACTCTGTCTACGAGAGACTAATGTCTTGGTCACTTCACTACTCTGTCTACGAGAGACTAATGTCTTGGTCACTTCACTACTCAGTCTACGAGAGACTAATGTC
The DNA here is from genome assembly GCA_009760885.1 of Achatina immaculata. NCBI lineage: Eukaryota > Metazoa > Mollusca > Gastropoda > Stylommatophora > Achatinidae > Lissachatina > Lissachatina immaculata. Next base: position 32,307,732 of record CM019716.1, on the reverse strand, counting down.
TTGGTCACTTCACTACTCTGTCTACGAGAGACTAATGTCTTGGTCACTTCACTACTCTGTCTACGAGAGACTAGTGTCTTGGTCACTTCACTACTCTGTCTATGAGAGACTAATGTCTTGGTCACTTCACTACTCAGTCTACGAGAGACTAGTGTCTTGGTCACTTCACTATTCTGTCTACGAGAGACAAGTGTCTTGGTCACTTCACTATTCTGTCTACGAGAGACTAATGTCTTGGTTACTTCACTACTCAATCTCCTAAGATATCATAAAAGTGATTTTTTGTTTTGTTTTGTCTGTTTATAAACGGATAAATATTTAACTATTGTCTTTACTTGAACCCTCATGTTTAGAAAAGCTAGTACTGATTCCATTGTTTTATATACAAGGTGTCTAAAAAAAAAACTAAACAAAAAAAAAAACCCTTAGAAACACTGTGAATGGTAATTCAAGCGGCAGAATTAGGCAGCATTTGGTTTAGAATTACAATTACTTCAAGTTGTGTATATATGTCAACTTCTGCGGGGAAAATTGTACATGAACAAGTCTTGATTCTGCGTAGGTTGAGACAGTACGTGTCCGGAGTGTTCGCATCTGCTTGTGCTGTCCTGAAGAATGCAGACATTTAATGCTGAAAGTCTGATGTTTATGACAGGTGCTCTTAACTTGGAATTGCCTGTCTTGAGATTGACAGGTCACTGTTTTGTCCCCCCCCCCTTCCACAGAACATTGGTTGTGTTCTTCCACTCACCAGAACCTTTTGACGCAAGAAGTGATTACCAGCACGTGGCGGCACTTACTGATCCTTCATAAAAAAGAACAAGTTGTCAGACAGCTCTTTAAAATGTCAGTGATTTTTTTCTCAGGATCTGAAATGGTTGTAGCTGCTGTAGAGTAGCACGTCATGTAGTTTTTTTGTCTTGGGTTATATACATGAAATGTCGCAACGATGGCTGCTTTTCCTTCTTCTGAAGTACGTAAATGCAGTGATATCGGCAGCTGTATAAGACCTGAGGATCTGTTCAAATACTCGGTACGTACATTGTATGATTACCTACAAAAATGGTACCTGATACTTGAGTTAAGGAAACTGCGAAATCATCATCTTTGGGATTGTAAGCATCGAGTAAGCAACATCTTCTCTGTGGTGTTGAAAGGTTGTAATCAGTATATTATCTGTAGTATGGAAAATCACCAAAACCATAGAAAACAAGTTGAATTCTTTCCAGACTAAATTTTTACGAAGAATTAGAAAAATATTTTGGCCAAACACCATAAGAAATAACATCTTGTTGGCAGAAATGCAGATGAAGCCACTGACAGCAATTATTGAGGAAAGACGCTGGCGATGGTTGGGACATGTGCTCTGAATGACTGACAACTCACTACCAAAAATAGCACTAAGATGGACACAACAGGAGAAAAGAAGTAAGGGTAAACTAAAAGAGACATGGAGGAGAACAACAGAAAGGATGTTAGCAATAGAGGGCTCACCTGGGCAAGAGCAGAAAAAAAAGGCAAAGGACAGGCATTTGTGGAAAACCCTTGTGGAAGTCTCATGTGCCCTGGGCTCTTAAGGTTCAAAGAGAGAGAGAGAGTATTAAGGATTGTAAGCACTGTATTATCTGTAATGATAGGGCTTGTAAGTAGTGCATTATTATAGTGTTGGGGATTGTGGGCAGTGTATTATCTGTAGTGTTAGAGATTATAAGCAGTGTAGCGTTAGGGATTGTAAACAATCTAGACGGCGCCGTCTCCCTGACCGTCTTCTAGTTTCCCAGAAACTGTGCCAGGCATTATTGTCCTCTCTAAGTCCTAATGACGCGCATTTTTATCAAAGAAAGATAACTTTTTCTTCAAGAAGGCCAAGAACCAGTTGTCTTTCACTTCCAGTTTTCCCAAGACGTCTTTGTTGGTCAGTTTTGCCAACCAAGATATGCTTGGAGGAAAAACTAAACAGCCGAACCGCTGCTTGGTTTGCCATATCTTGTCAACAGTAGTACAGGAAGAAATGGCTAATGCATTCTGAAACCGGAGGCAATGGGACAGTTGTACATGGCACATTGTAATGTGTGACACAATGTGTTGTGCAATATAATAAAATACATGGCACAAAATATTGCACAGTACAATACAGTACACATCATAAACTACTGCACAGTACAATACAGTACATAGCACAAACTGTTGCAAAGTATAATATAGTACATGGCACAAACTATTGCACAGTATAATACAGTACATGGGACAGAATATTGCACAGTAATACAATACATAGCACAGAATATTGCACAGTATAATATAGTACATAGCAGAAAATATTGCATAGTATAATACAGTACATGGCACAAAATATTGTACAGTACAATACAGTACATGGCACAGTGTAGGGCATAACATAAAATATTGCATAAAACGATGTGTGGCATGGCACAATGCAGCATATGGTACAATGTATTTCATAGCGCAATGCAGTGTATCGTACGAATGTACTGCACAATACAATGTATTTCATAGCGCAATGCAGTGTATCGTACGAATGTACTGCACAACACAATGTATTGCATAGCGCAATGCAGTGTATCGTACGAATGTACTGCACAACACAATGTATTGCATAGCACAATGTAGTACATTTATTTAATAACTACAAAATTCTTCCAATTTTTCTGCCCCTCTCTGACTTTAATTAGATTAAAATAATGCATTAGTAAATCTTTCGTTCTAATCACCAGCTACAGTACTACAGAAGTAACTGCTGTGCAGGCTAAGAAGGCACGGCAGAGAGCACACATTTAACCATTTACTGCCCGTATTTAGAAGTGTGAACATTTCTTCTTCTTCTTCTTCGCCATCTGCTCCCAGCAGGGAGTTATGTGTTGTGCCACAATTAGCAACTTGACTGAGATGTCTGCGTCTTTAGGCCCGACACATCGGTCTTCGGCATGGCGTATTCTTAAGATTTTTGCCTTCCCATGTCAATCCATATAACTCTGCCATACACATGTCTGTTATCAGGGGAGGGGGGAGCCACAAATGAAGGCAGAACAGAGTCTTGATCAGTATTTTTGTTTTTGGAACTCTGAGACAAGCAGTTAGCTACAACTCGCTGACTATTATCTCAGTCTGTTTTGGTTCGGCCTCTTCGTTACTAAAAGCTCTCTTTATAAACTATGTCATCTATCATTTCATGTAACCTTTTTTCTTTTTCTTTGGCTGTTATATTTTTTCTGCCGTCAGAGCGCTCTGTTGCCAGATAGAAATTCTTCTTGAGAAAAGTAAATCTTATTTAAATTTCTGGTAAACTCAGCCTAACAAATTATTTGTGTCTGTTTGTGGGATTAAAATTTATTCTAATCTGTTTGACTGGGCAAACTGAGAACTATAAAGGGTTAGCGGGTATCCAGCGAAGAGAATTAAGCGGAACTGAACCAAAACATACAACACGAAATGTACAATATTGAAAGGCTTTTTACAAGAAACTTTACCTGGTTATATCATCAACTGGGGAGACAACCTGTCTTGGAACACGTCGACTTTAATTGTGTATGTAATTTATTTTATTCCTTTTTTTGGTGGATTTTTTTTTTCTACAAAATTTGAGTTCATATAAAAAAATATTGCTTACGTTAGGACAGCCGTTGCAAACTGTTGCTACAATTTGGAACACACCCCCCTCTGTTTTTTTTTTTTCTGAAACAAAAAACATTCCAAATCTTTTGGTTGGATAAACAATATTACTTTACCGAAACAGGAAGTAGGGTTACCCTCGTTAAAAAGCACATGGCTAGTTTATCACGAGACCAGCTTCTGTGTAGTCGAAAGTAGATAACAAAGCGCCGCAGCAGTAACAGAAGAACAGTATCGGCGATAACAGGTATTAACGATAACAAGAGTTTTGTGTGGATAAGCTCAGGCGGGAAATGTTTAGACTAAGGAAAGGAAGCAGACAAAGTTGTGAAATGCACACACACAAAAATCAAGGGACAGAAGACAGAGATGGATAGGTCACACAGTTATGCGTCACATTTTGGCTGAGGGCCATGGGCTTATAATGTAGTGCATGTAAGCAGGTCTAGCTGGGTGGGTGGTTGGGTTGGGGGGTCCAGCTGGTACACTGCTTTGGGGGCCCGAAAAGTTTCCTTTTTTAAAAAAAAAAAAAGATGGGTCCAGAGATAAAGATTTTTTTTTTCTGGTACACACCAAAAAGGCCCCGAGGTCCACCCAGCCTCTAAAAATGGGTACCAGAGAAATCTGGGAAGGTAAATGCGGCCAAGCGTGATACTGACCATACCAGACTTTCGTGTTCCGAAGGTCTTGGAAATAGGGTCCTAACACCGTATCCTCAATATGCCTTAACAGGAATTTTACATATTAAATTATATATATATATAGCTTCATCCCCTTCTTATTCCCTCGAATTTTCCATTGATTGTCAGGTTATCAACCTCTGTCTGTGAATTATATATTTCCAAAAAATGTGATCGTTTCCGAGTGAAAGCCGGGCCGTTGCATATTTTTAGACCATGTCATGAGACATAATACAACACTGAGAATCAGATTTTTGGGACATGTTGAACGAAAACGAGCAAGAGGGTTACAACGATATATAGTCTTGGACACAACATACAAGAGGGTTCTAACGATATATAGTGGTGGACACAACATACAAGAGGGTTACAACGATACATAGTGGTGGACACAACATACAAGAGGGTTACAACGATACATAGTGGTGGACACAACATACAAGAGGGTTACAACGATACATAGTGGTGGACACAACATACAAGAGGGTTACAACGATACATAGTGGTGGACACAACATACAAGAGGGTTACAACGATATATAGTGGTGGACACAACATACAAGAGGGTTACAACGATATATAGTGGTGGACACAACATACAAGAGGGTTACAACGATACATAGTGGTGGACACAACATAAAAGAAAATGAACCGGACTGAATTTGGCAGGATAAACTATGAGGACGAGAGACAGCCAGTTGAAGTACCGCTGGGCCAAACATCTATGAGGAGAGTGAACATGATGATGATGGCTGGAAAGTGATACTGAAGAAGGAAATTTCCCCCCCCCCCCCCCAGTGACTTGAAAGTGATACTGAAGGGAGAAGAAAGTGTCCACCAAATAGGCAATTAATGTGTTTCGTGAAAAATGAATTATGTAAGAGACATTTTCTTTGTAAAAAAGCGTAAAATAGAGCGGAGATGTATGTTTAAAAAACGTTAAAAAAGGAGAATACTTCTTGAAAAAAAAAACCGCTTAGTTAAAGATGTATGTTTATAAAATTATAGTTCTCCTGTGCCTCGCATCGCAGACAGACGTTCTCTGATTTCGGGACAACTTTCCCCTGGTACCATTTTCTACATCTGACTTATGAGCAACGTGAGAGTAGCAAGTTTCAAACATATTGCCTTGGCATGAGAAGTTGGTGAGGCCTGTACAAAACCTGCTTGTGAAGCTTGAAGAAGGAAGGATAAAACTATACAGACAGCAAGAGAAGATATCAGAGATACTATATAGACAGCAAGAGAAGATGTCAGAGATACTATATAGACAGCAAGAGAAGATGTCAGAGATACTATACAGACAGCAAGAGAAGATGTCAGAGATACTATATAGACAGCAAGAGAAGATGTCAGAGATACTATACAGACAGCAAGAGAAGATGTCAGAGATAGACAGCAAGAGAAGATGTCAGAGATACTATACAGACAGCAAGAGAAGATGTCAGAGATACTATACAGACAGCAAGAGAAGATGTCAGAGATAGACAGCAAGAGAAGATGTCAGAGATACTATACAGACAGCAAGAGAAGATGTCAGAGATACTATACAGACAGCAAGAGAAGATGTCAGAGATACTATATAGACATCAAGAGAAGATGTCAGAGATACTATACAGACAGCAAGAGAAGATGTCAGAGATACTATACAGACAGCAAGAGAAGATGTCAGAGATACTATATAGACATCAAGAGAAGATATCAGAGATACTATATAGACAGCAAGAGAAGATGTCAGAGATGACTGCCATGTATCAGGATGATACTGCTGTAAGTAAACTTTCTTGTGCTGTTATATTTTGTTTTCTCCTTTCCTCAAAGCTGTTTTGCTGGCACATGTGTGTGTGTGTGTGTGTGTGTATTTGTGTGTTCCAGTGTGTCAAGACACTGCTAAACCTAAAAAAGATATGGCAGTGAAACTTGACATTCTTTGGTTAGACACAAAAATAATTTGAATGTATTAATAAACACAAACATTGCGAGGTTTTCTGCTCTCCCTTGCCTCTTAAAGTTAAAAAAATAGGTGGATTTTTTTTTAAACCTGCAAAATTCTAATCAGTAACATTTACGATTCTTTAAGTTTATTATTACCAAACATCAAATGAAAACATCAAATTTCATAAGCTCAAAGACATGCCAGCTCTGCGCTTTAGAAATGTAGCTGTTTCTATGACCATTTTTCCTTCTTTCTATAAAAACATGGTTAATTTTTGTCCTTTCGTTTTCTTTTCTACTTTGAATCCTCATCTGAGTGGTTTGAGAGCCACATTTGTGAGTTTTTTTTTTCGAGTTTGGGGGTTATTTCCCCTAAAGGTAAAAGTAGAATCTGACGTAAGAATCAAATGATGAAGCAGCACTAGAGTTCCAGTTTACAACATACAACGCGCAGGCTAGCAACATTATTATTATTATTATTATTATTATTTGCATTTTAGAAGACGATTTTGAAGCGGACAGATGTTATCTTGCCGGAAATGTAACCCACAAACCAGCGGCACCACAAGGATGTGAAGAAAAAAACAAAAAACAACAACAACAGAGAAATGTATCAAGGACCTAACGACAGAGTGAATCGCCAGACAGAGTGAATGCATCTGTTCTCTCGCTCATAATACGGGCACGAACGCTTGTGTGGTCTATCGGCTAGTTGTTACCATCTGGCAGGTGGCTCGTATCTTGTCAAATGCCAAACAGGCACATGCAAATCTGTTCAATGTTTCAATTTTTAGATTTTGCATTTAAGAACATAGTAAAGCCAAATTTTGAGACAGAACCTTCACGATGGTGAATACTTGCCAGGATTAGTGGGAATTATGGAAACACGTGATTGCCTCAAGGGTTACCAAGCTGTTTCGTTCACGCGTTTCTTTTGACATGAAAGCAGATTTTACGGTAATCTTCAGTCCTGATGTGTAAATTAAGACACTCGTACAGCGTGTGTGGGTGCGTGCACGTTAATGTTGCTGTACCTACTCTATGCAGAAAATATACTTTTTTTCCACCTTGAGGGGGGGGGGGGAAAGCGGGGAGGGGGGGGGGTGAAGGGGGGAATCTCATGACCTCAGCTTATCATTTCAAGAGCATGACCTTTCGAGGAACAATGGTGCAAATACCACAGCCATCAACCCTCATTTCGTAAGCATCAATTGTTGTCGTCAACAGCGTATTTGAGTAACACTATGCGCATGCGCGAAGATCGACGGGCAGGAAAGTGAGATGTCAAAATAAGTAAGTTTACCCTTGAACATTTCTGGAACAAACACTGCAGAATTTAGAGAAGGGGACATATTAAGAAAATGAGTGGGGGTAGATCCCTGGACCTTGGTAAGACAAACAGCCGCCTAGCAAAAGAGAGCAACGCCACCACTCGGTGATCTTACCACAACCTTACAGTACTGCATTTTTCTGTGAAGAAAGCAAGACGTCTTTCTTCCCTTCATCTTTCTGAAATAACCGTCAGATTCATTCGGATGTAGCGAGCGTTTTGCTGGCCACCTGACACGCCTGTCAGATAACAAGCGGCCACAGACTTGCGTGTTCAGAGTTTGCCTTCCTTAAATCACTGCTACAACCAGGATTTTCGGATATATACTTTTCAATCTCTAACGGGAAAACCCGTTTAGCTGGGTTTCTCCACCGAGTAAAATTAGAAATTACAAAAGCGTTACCGTTAACAAAGAGGATGGTATTTCAAGAGAGTCAGCACGCCTAGAGTAGAGGTCACTAAAACCTTTACATCGAAGAAGTCTTTACACTAGAAGAAAGAAGAAACAAAACAAAAACTACAAACTGGAACCCTCATAAAATCTTTTACAGCCATATTATCAACATTCAGTAAAGACAGTTATATTTTACAAGTCTTTTGGACTTTAATCAGTCAGTCATTTTCATGTCCCTTGCGGAAGTTTCCCTCCCTAACAGTTCTCCTGTAGTCCTCTCGGTAGTGAGCAAGATGGCCTGCTGCTGATGCATCCAGTTGCAGATCAACGATGTCTTGCAGCCATCTTCGCTTTGGTCTTCCTCTTTTTCTTTTTCCTATTATGTACCCTTCCAAGATGGTCTCCTCTAGATTATCATGACGTTTAATGTGTCAAAAATATTTAAGTTTTCTCTCTTTCATCCTTTTTACTAGTCAGCCTTCTTCAGTGTTAAGTTCTTATAATATGGATATATTTGTTATTTTTTGTGTCATGATATCTGAAGAACTCTTCTGTAGCATTTATATTCAAAAGCATTTATGTGTTTCTCAGCTGTTTTGTTAAGTGTCCAGGTCTCACAGGCATATGTTGTGATGGGAAAGATGCATGTCCTTAAAAATCTTATTTTTTTTGGTTCTGTCTGTTCCTCTCCACAGATTCTTTGGTTGTTTTACTTTCTGAAGAGCGATAGATGTCCTCCTTTTAATCCCCCTTGTTGTATCTCCATTATTAGTTAGTAGTGATCCAAGATATTCAAAACTCTCCACTTCTTCCAATTTTTCCTCATTGATATATATTTCATCTGCCTTATTTGTTTTGTCAGTTATATCAGTTTTGTTTTATTTGCATTAAGATAAAGGTTTTGCTCTTCACTTTTCTTATAAACTGACATAATTAGTTTCCACTCCTTTTTGTGAAATACTGCGTCATCAGCGTATCTAATTGTTATGCATCATAATATTCTTTGTCTACATCTTCTCTAACATTCCGCATTATATTTTCAGTATAAAAACTTTAAAAGCGACAGTATGCAACCCTGACGGACCCTTGTTTTATGTCAAACCAAGTTGTTGTTTCACCATTTATTCTTACTGCTGCTTGTTGGTCTAGATACAGCAGTGATGTTAATTGTATCAAATGTGTTGGAAATCCCATTCCCCCCCCCCCCATTATTTTACCAAAGTTTCTGGTGTTGTACACAATCAAATGCCATTGATGGCCTATAAAAGATAAATATAGATTCACATTAAATTCTCTGCATTCCTCTATTATTAATCTTATATTGAATCTCTTGATCCTCTTCTTTGTCTAAAACCAGCTTGGACCATATTGACTTATTCTTCTATTTTCTTTAGAGCCTATTTAAACCCTAATGCTTGAAGAAATATTCAAAGAAAAAAAAAATATACTTGGCGCATCTACTTGCTTGTGCCAAAAAATTCCACTTGTAGAATCAGTATATATTTATTTATTAGTGGCTCGGGTGATCTGCTGTTGATATTTGGAGTTATGGTTGTTGCGTGTAAGCACAGATCATCTTGTTTATTAGCCCGTTTCTATAATTAGTCTTTGTGGCTGTAACAGTAACATTTTTTGCTCGTCAAGATATATTATTGTAAAACGAATCAAAATTTTGAAAACGCGATTGCTTATTACAAGGTATTACAGGGATATTTTAATCCAAAATTTTATAATTTCTTCCTCTTCAAATTTTCTTTCTAAAGTACAATCTGTAAAAAATTTCTCTAAATTCCTGTATTCTATACTACTTTGTTCTTATTTGTTTGTACTAACAACATTTTGATGTAAAGGACCGAAAACAGACATCAGTGTGCTCAGTTCTGCTGATGCTATTGAAAGTGTATAAATGGTGGAAAAAATATTAGCGTCGTAATGACAGCATGTAGTAAGAGAAGACGCAGATGTAAGCAGTAAAGAAATTGAACATATTCTCATGAACATAAAACTGGACAGAGTTCACATTATAAAAGCAATCGATCCTTCTTTTGTTATGGTGATGAAGAGCGCTCATAAATATTGCATCAAAGGTTATATAATAATCTCCATATCTTTATGATTATTGCTAATTTATTTTTATATAAACTATCGCAATAGGCCACTAACTTTCAAATAATTTTTCTGATTTTGAATATATATTAAGTTTTGAAATATTTAGAGATATTCAGTGTAATTCCACTATAAACACAAAACACAACCAAAACTTGCTATTTGTAAGCAAGTCGGCATTTAGAGGATATGTGCGATCTTTCTCAGAGAAACCCGGTTGGCTAATGACACATATGCCATAGTCTTTTCGCAGAATCAACTAGAGTCTTGATGACGTGACTCTTTCCCTGCCACAGGCAAAGATGCGGACGTTCCATTTCTGCCAGATTAAAAGCGCGGGTCTTGATATGTATAGCTGGTATAGTTAAAAAGTGAATGTAACAAAGTATGTCCACGTTAAATGTATACGTATTATGCATCAAAATGACTGTAAATGTATGAAGATTCCATACATGCAGAGGTTTGTTTAGAAAAAAAGAAGTAGTGTGATGATTTTAGCTGATAAAAGTGTCCTACTTACCATCGACTAGGTCTAGATCTACCATTATCGAAGTTTAGATCTATTTGTAGATTTTTACCATCTCATCATGTGATGATATATGGCATGCTCGCTAAAATAATGTCTGAAATAACCTTCTAGCTACTTCTCCAGTCCGTTTTTTAGGTCTAGATCTGCTTGAGGTACATTCCAGAACAGTGGTCTGGTCTTAGGACATGTCCGTATGCTTCCGAAATCATACAAATAAAAATTGAAAATTCTCTATAAAAACGTCCATATCACGCTTTGGATTGAACTATGAAGGGTTGCCGGATATGCGCAAATAAAATGTTTACAATGAAAAATTTACATCGTTTTTTATAGAAACGAAATATGTGTGAATATGTGGGCGTCCGGCATGGGACTAACCCCCCCCCCCCCCCCCCGGGAAATGATAATAAATGGGCTTTCGGCAGGGGAAGAGTTGAAAAGCTTTGGGTCGCGCGAGATTCCTTCCTTAACACACAATAGGTTAGAAAGTATAATGCGGGATGGTAAGGTAGGTGATGCCGCATCACTAAATGCATAGGATAACATCATCTCCTTGATTAGGGCAGCTCCTAGTATCTAGGCACTAGCTCACAGTCCGTTCTTCTGTTGCTTCCTAATACTCGTTACTGCACACACCTTTGGGCTTGAGGTGTATCATAGCTTTACCACTACGTTTTTTTTTTGTAATTTTTTTTTTTTTTAGTTTTTGTTTGTGTTTTTTAGACACTCATTTTTGAAATCTGCAGTTACTGATAACATGTCTTGGACACGTAATTGCTGCTGCTCGCGCGTTAGCTAAAATTTGGGAAATATTACAGTAAAAAGCTGCATGGACGTTATTTTGTGTCAAAAGATAATCTGTGCATTGTAGCCCACTTCAAACTTTAGAAAAGAAATGGCTCCAAAAATACTAACTTTGAACTGACAGTTCAGGATAAAACAGTTTATTTCATCCGAATCTACGATAGCGTGATGCACATACATAATGAGAAGATACACTGGATAGTTCCATTTCTGGTCAATTATTGCGACAGTTAATAGTTTCATCATCATCATCATCATCATCATCATGACGTCTTAACGAATTCTGTAATACACTCTGGATATTCGACCCCCAAGAAAGTGAAATATTTTCACGTAGAATCTACCACGTGAAATCGTGGCCTCAGTTATTAGACATGTAATTAGCTGGGTCTTGTACAGGTTAATTTATTAGGTTCTTGAAGGCGTGAAGGAAACTGGTAATTCAGCACCTGTCCCTTATCTTCACTTCTGCTTCGTGTGACTGAAAATGTCACTAATTAAAAAACGTTACACACTAAGAAACGAAACAAACAAAACTACAGGCGCAAACTGTGGGTTGAAACCCCCTTTGCTATCGTCATGGAAACCATCAAAGCCAGATCTTGGCAGGTTTGTGGCCCCTGGGTACAGGCTTGCCAGGTGGGAGTTCGTGTGCCGGCGAAATAGTAAGACAAGAAGTCACCGGATACTTGGACTGCTCACTGTCTGGTATGTAAATACCGGCGTGAGATCTTGAGTTTTATGAGTGTGTATGTGCTTAGCTGGGTTCGTCTCTAGCTACTGTATGTGCTTAGCTGGGTTCGTCTCTAGCTACTGCACGACACTAATCGGTGCTACCAGCCCTTGTCAAGACCCCTTGCCTAGCGCTGGGCTCGAGAGAATCAAAGTTGCTACTGCAGTAAACCCCGAAAAGAAAAATCTAGAGGGAGTGACCCACAAGACAGTTGATGGTGGCTTACTTTATCGTTTCCACTTTGATAAAATCACCTGCAGCTCTGCTAGATTTTCTGACGTGTGTTCCTGTCTTGGAAATGCTTAGCAGAGACCAGGAGTTGGGGAGGGTGGTAGGGGCATGGGCAAGACACCATTTTATCACTTACAGTTTCCCAGGTAAAACAGGATATTTGTAATATCCGTCTACCCGAGAACTGCCTTCTAAAATGAAAAATGTTATATTATTATTATTATTATTATTACAGTTATTATTATTGTTGTTGTTGTTGTTGTTGTTGTTATATGATGGGTCGCGGCATATCAAGTCTCATCTCCGTGATGATGTTGAAGGTCAGACGTTGTATCGGATAAGGAGTGGGTGGCAGTGGTATTTTTTAAGACCTGGAACACATCCTCTGACAAGAGAGAGAGAGAGATTCTGGGTAAAGTTTCTATCTATCTATCTATCTATCTATCTATCTATCTATCTATCTATCTATCTATCTATCTATCTATCTATCTATCTATCTGTCTGTCTGTCTGTCTGTCTGTCTGTCTGTCTGTCTGTCTGTCTATCTATCTATCTATCTGTCTGTCTGTCTGTCTGTCTATCTATCTGCCTGCCTGCCTGCCTGCCTGTCTGTCTGTCTGTCTGTCTGTCTGTCTATCTATCTATCTATCTATCTATCTGTCTGTCTGTCTGTCTATCTATCTATCTGCCTGCCTGCCTGCCTGTCTGTCTGTCTGTCTGTCTGTCTGTCTGTCTGTCTGTCTGTCTGTCTATCTATCTATCTATCTGCCTGCCTGCCTGCCTGTCTGTCTGTCTGTCTGTTAATTTCTGAGCGTTCTGTATTATAGCAAGTATTGAAGCAAAATATATAAAGCTGAAAAAAGCATACAAAACTTTACATTCACCAAAAAGCACGAGAATCATTCTTGAACTAGGAGAACACACGATAAAACATAAGAACTTTGTGTAAAATATGAAAACCATACGGAGAACACGAAAATCATACATAAAATATGAGAACCCTACGTAAAAAAGAACTAAAAACATGCACAGAAAACGGCAGGTGCACTTTGCCGTTGGCTGCTTAAGCTTTCTCAGTTTAAGAAGAGAAAAAAAAACAGACTAGGAGACATTGAAGGCTGCAACATGCAGGCTCCTAAATCGGATATGTAAAAAGGAAATCTACGTTTATCAATTGATCTCTTTTTTCTATCCGGGTGTGGAGAACACATTCTATAAGGATGTTAATTCTCAACCTATGAGTCTGAGAAGAGTCAAGTGAGAATCCGTGTAGCAAGTCTAGATAACATAGGCTTATTCATAACTCCTTGAAACGTTTCAAAATTTCGCAACAAATAAATTATTTAACGGATCATGATTATTCTTATGCCAAGAAGAGAGAAACACTTATTATATTTTTTTAAAGTAAGCCCGAGCGCAGAGCTCCCGTGGTTTGCCGCTAGGAGGCAGCAGTAGCAAATATGGCGTTCAGTAAACGTGAACAGTCGTTTTGTGTTTTGGAATACCCAAGAACCTCGTCCGTTGTGACTATGCAGCGACGATTTCGAGCGGAATTCCAGAAAGCAGCACTTGTTTTCAACATTATTAAGAAGTGGTATGCGAAATTCTAGGATGAAGGCGTGGGGTAAACTTCTCTTACACGATTCTCAGTTTCTTTGCTTGGTCCCGAGGAGCTGTGCACAGGCAGCCTTCATCACAGAAGTTAGTTTTAACTAAATCAACTAATTATAATACTAATAAACTTAGTATTCCGCAATGACATGGGAAACCTTGTGAAGAAAACTGGTCTTTCAGAATATAACCCAAATGAGTGGCGTCTTTTTATCAACACCTCAACAGGTAGTTTGAAATATATTCATTTCAATAAAGGCAACAAATATGGTTCTATTTCAATCTGTCGTTCCACCAGGATGAGAAAAAGTTTTAGTTTTAATCTTGGAAAAGATAAATTACCAAGAACATCAACGGGTGATATGTGTAGACTTGAAGATGGTTCATTTTGTTCTTGGTCAACAAAGTGGCTACACGAAGCACCCCTGCCTTTTATGCCTTTGGGATAGGAGAGCCAAACATGAATACTGGGCAAAAAATTGGCCTCCGAGGGAATATATGGTGGTTGGAGCAAAATGTAATTAATGAACTTTTGGTAGCACGAGATAGAATCATACTGCCGCCACTACATATAAAGCGAGGTCTGATGAAACAATTTGTGAAGACTTTGAATAAAGACGTACCGTGTATTGAATACATAGTGAGCAGGTTACCTGGACTTACCATGGAAAAACTCAAGGTAGGAATTTTCAATGGTCCACAGATCAGACAACTTATAAATGGCCCACATTTCATAGCATCAATGAATGAAATCGAACCACGTGCCTGGTCTTTATTTGCTCTTGTGAAGAGTTTTCTTGGCAACAAGAAGGCAGAAATCTACACGCAATGAGTAGAGGATATGCTCTTTCATTTCAACAGGGTTGGCTGTAGCATGAGTGTTAAAATCCATTATATGCACAGTCACTTAGATCGCTTTATAGAGAACCTTGGTGACTTAAGCGAAGAGCAAGGTGAAAGATTTCACCAAGACATAAAAACAATGGAAGCCAGATACCAAGGAAGATTAGATGCACACATGATGGCAGACTATTGTTGAAATCTTATGCGGGATTGTCCTGGCAGATCCCACTCTCGGAAACCTTACAAAAGGAGCTTCTTGTGTGTGGAATGAGTGGAAAGTTTGAATCAGAAACTTGTGTTTTTGGTATGAAATAAGTAGATTTTCATGTAGTACACTTTTCATTTAATTTATAATATGTTTCCTTCATGCTTAAAAGATATTAATTGAAACACTACATTCAAATGTCCTGATTTTTAACGAAGGAGCAGAGGGAGGAGTGGTATATGACACAAGTTCTGTATGTCAAAAACTAGAGCTGATAGATGAAAACTTGTGCCATTTTTGGAATCAGCAGGTCAAATATACCCAGAAACAGGTCTAACATTTGAGGCAGCAAAATGTGTGCTGGCCAGCGCGACATTTTACATTTCATGTTGAATAATATTCTCCAACGGATGATGTCCTGACGACTAAACAAAAATAATGGGTTTATAAAGTTATTACAGCGGTCTTCCACGCCGTTATTTGCTGAAAACTAAAGCTTGAATGAGTTGTTCTTGTCACTATCGAGTGACTAAAAGAGAGAAATAAGAAGGAAACAAGAACAAAATAAAAAGAAAATATTTCAACCAGCAATAAGAACAATAAGAACAAATAAGCATTAATTCCATTTTCAACAATGTTAGAGGGGACACAATTATTATTGACTGCCTAGTCCCCGATCTGGAAAAGTATGAGAACCACTGAAGGAAAGGATTGGGCATTCGTTATGCCAAACTGCACTGTTAGAATTAGTCGTTACTGAAGTGTTTGCCGTATACAGTCACTCAAATTACCTCATTTGCTATTACTATCATGCAACAACAACAACAACAACAACAACAACAACTCGTCTTTAGGTGGTGACTCCTTGCAAGCGGTGTCGTTCATGAAAATGTTCACATCTATTTCTCACGTCTTTCACATCTTCGGAGTGTAAGGGGCATCATCATTTCTCACACATTTCCAGGCATTTATGTTAAGGGCCTCTCGGCTTCCAGCAATTCTAAAGCCCAACTTTACCTTCGTGTGTCGGCATCACGTGACCTCCTTTCACGAGCAGTGATAGTGAGGTCAAGGTGAAGAGTAATCGTGCAGGCTGATGTCATCGCTATATATATATAGGGGAAAAGTGAAGAGAGGAAAAAGCGAAGAGGGAGATACACAGAGGGACTTACTGATGTCGTTAACTATGTTGTTGACGGTGAGACGTTTTCCTCATTATCTCCTCCATCCATCGTCTTGAATCGCTGATCAGCTAAGCAGTCATCGCCCAGTGCACCTTGCGATATCTTACAAGAAAAGTTATCTCCACTTCTCATGGTCACCGGCCAGTATTTGTATGGTGTCCCAGCTGTGGACTGTTAGTTTTTAATCACCTCTTCCATAGTTCTTCACCGGATTGCCTATAGTCGGCCTCAGTGTCTCCTTTCTCTTGGGCGTCCACAGCACGGCTGTTGTAGCGATGCCGCTGAGGTAGATTCAGTGCCCATGATCTGAACATTTCGAGTATTACGTGCATGTCTTCTTTTCTGGTAGCTAGAGTGTCTGCTGCCAGCAAACTCATCAATCTTTGGCTTTCATTGATCAGTGTGCTATCTATCTATCTATCTATCTATCTATCTATCTATCTATCTATCTATCTATCTATCTATCTATCTATCTATCTATCTATCTATCTATCTATCTATCTTGTCTGTCTGTCTTGTCTGTCTGTCTGTCACGTGACTGACTTAATGCCAAGAAACGCGAAATATCAGACTTTTCAACGACCCAGCCTCGTGTGTTTCAGTCTGTTTGTTTGTTCCTTACTTTTCACATCTGCAAGTCTGTGTCAGTCAACATTTATCCGGGACGGGGATACACAAAAGAAAGTAAAAAAAAAAAAACGGAAATGACGGATTGTAGGCAGAAAAATAAGAAAGAGAGTGGGGTGGGAAGGGGGGGGGGGGGAGGCGAGAAACAACAATAAACAAAAAAAAAAACTGTTTCGAAACTGTGATATAAAAAAAACATGTGATGTAAAAGATAGGAAACAAAACAAAAACGAGAAACAAACGAAACAAAGGCAGAGCGTAATTCTGTCACACATTGTCTAGAAACTTGAGCCATGATATCACTTTCGTCTGCTTTCTCTTATTTTCCAACATTCCTAAGAAAAAAAAAAAAGAGAGCAAAGGTTGAAAATGGTACGATGTTTTTGAGATGGGCGTGAAAGTATTACATACAAGAGAGTCTGTGAGGGGAAACGCGGATGTCCTGTAGGCTCCATATGCGCTTTGCATACGGTCAGAATTGGAGAAGGCATAAGATTTAAGTGATGGAAGAGGTTTTGAAATGGATTGAAGAAAGAATGATGTGAAAGTAAGACGGACTAAACTCCAGAAGGAAAGAAAATAGTTATGATACGTAGGAAAGAAAGAAGTTATGATACACAGAAAAGAAGGAAGTTATGATACATAGGAAAGAAAGAAGTTATGATACATAGGAAAGAAAGAAGTTTATGATATATAGTTATGATGAATAGGAAAGAAAGAAATTTATGATACATAGTTATGATAAATAGGAAAGAAAGAAGTTTATGATACATAGGAAATAAAGAAGTTATGATACATAAGAAAGAAAAACGTTTATGATACATAGGAAAGAAAGAAGGTATGATACATAATAAAGAAAGAAGTTTATGATACATAGTTATGATACACAGAAAAGAAAGAAGTTATGATACCTAGGAAAGAAAGAAGTTTATGATACATAATAAAGAAATAAGTTTATGATACATAGTTATGATACACAGAAAAGAAAGAAGTTATGATACATAGTTATGATACACAGAAAAGAAAGAAAGTATGATACATAGTTATGATACACAGAAAAGAAAGAAGTTTATGATGCATAGTTATGATACACAGAAAAGAAAGAAGTTATGATACACAGAAAAAAAGAAGTTATGATACATAGTTATGATACACAGAAAAGAAAGAAAGTATGATACATAGTTATGATACACAGAAAAGAAAGAAGTTTATGATGCATAGTTATGATACACAGAAAAGAAAGAAGTTATGATACACAGAAAAAAAAGAAGTTATGACACACAGAAAGAAGTTATGATACACAGAAAAGAAAGTAGTTATGATACACAGAAAAGAAAGAAGTTATGATACATATTTATGATAATTAGAAAAGAAAGAAGTTATGATACACAGAAAAGAAAGAAGTTATGATACATAGGAAAGTTAAAAAAAGAAAAGGAAGCTTAATAAAATATTGGAGCAAAAGAAAGAAAAATGAGACATGTCAAAGTAAGAGAGAAAGAGACAGACAAATTAGACAGACAAACAGATAGACAGACAGACAGACAGACGGCATGAAATTAACATCAGAGAATGAAAAATAATACTTTTGTTCGTTACAGATGAAGAATGAATTTGACATTTCAGGAGAAAAGTTTAATTAGTATTACATATGAGGGAAAGAAAACATATCTTTAGTGCTGCACACGTTCTGAGAAAGTATCCTTGGCAAATGAAAAGCGATGAGAGCAATCCAAGAGAGAAAGAGAGAGAGAGAGAGAGAGAGAGAGAGAGAGAGAGAGACAGAAGGCAATGAAAAGTCATGTAGGGAAATGTAAGATCTTACACCTACACTTTTTTTTTTTATTTACTCCTACTAATATTTTGCACATAAATCATGTCAATGAAATGGAAGTGGATTGGCCACACTCTGAGAAAACCCGACACCAGCATAGCAAGACAGCGCTGACATGGAATCCTCAAGGAAATAGAAAACGAGGAAGACCTATACTTACTTGGAGAAGAGAAATTATGACAGTTCTCAGAGACAAGGGATACACATGTAAGGAAGAAGAGAATAATTCCAAGAACAAGGATGACTGGAGAGCCTTTATCCATGGCCTATGCTCTCAAGGGAGTGAAAGGCGATGATGATAATGATGAATATTTACATTAAAACATTATACATCATACATGAAATAACAGTTTGAAATATTGGAAAAGTTTCCACAAACCAGATTTCAAGAAAATGCTATAAAACTAAGTCCCCGGACAAGTGTAAAATAACACTGGACTCCCTTTTTTTAAAGAGGACCACGTCGAAAGAGCGAAAACAAGCTGGGATTTGTAAAGGACCATGGGTATAACCGACAGTGATATTAATTTCCTAAAAGCAGGCTATTTTTCTAAAATGAATTCGCGATCATTAACATATATAACATAATATTTCATTTCTCATACTGTGATGAATGACACCACTGTAATTAGAGACTGGAACCCTCACACTCTGGGCATTCCTATATGTGCCCTGCTTTCCATTTCAACACCCGCTGAAGTGTGCGCCAAAAAACGGTGAATGATATAAAATGTGAAGAGTGACCTTTAGTCCACGTGGAGATTAAGCATGAGCTGCATTCTTTAACACCTTCTAGTCCAGTGTTTCCCAGGTTTGTTCGGACTGCCGCCCCCACACCCTGTAGTCCAGTGTTTCCCAGGGTTGTTTGGACTGCCGCCCCCACGCCCTGTAGTCCAATGTCTCCCAGGGTTATTTGGACTGCATCCCCAACACCCTGTAATCCAATGTCTCCCAGGGTTGTTTGGACTGCATCCCCAACACCCTGTAGTCCAATGTCTCCCAGGGTTGTTTGGACTGCATCCCCAACACCCTGTAGTCCAATGTCTCCCAGGGTTGTTTGGACTGCATCCCCAACACCCTGTAGTCCAATGTCTTCCAGGGTTGTTTGGACTGCATCCCCAACACCCTGTAGTCCAATGTCTCCCAGGGTTGTTTGGACTGCATCCCCAACACCCTGTAGTCCAATGTCTCCCAGGGTTGTTTGGACTGCATCCCCAACACCCTGTAGTCCAATGTCTCACAGGGTTGTTTGGACTGCATCCCCAACACCCTGTAGTCCAATGTCTCACAGGGTTGTTTGGACTGCATCCCCCACACCCTGTAGTCCAGTGTCTCCCAGAGTTGTTCGGACTGCCGCCCCCACACCCTGTAGTCCAGTGTCTCCCAGAGTTGTTCGGACTGCCGCCCCCACACCCTGTAGTCCAGTGTCTCCCAGAGTTGTTCGGACTGCCACCCCCTTTCTCCCAGACCACATTCTCAACGTCGCCTCCTCCCGCACACCCCATTATGACTTATTTCAGCTAGGACATGCATTACACAACTAAAAGCTTAAGCTAGCAAAGCAATTTATTTACCAGTATGAAGGAGTACATCTATAACTCACCTACTTCATTATTTTCTCGACTTTTAATGTGATGGATGAGTTTCATGTAGAGACACAAGTTTCTCAGTATCAGGTTGAAAAGTGTTAAGAAGGGAGGGATTACCCCCCCCCCCCCCCACCCTCCCCGTCTGCGCTTTGTTTTCCCTCAACGCGCCCCCCTCCACTGCATCCTTTTATTCCACTCCCCCTCCCCCCACTGTGACCCTTTTTCTTTCACCACCCCCCTCCCCCAGGTTCTTCCCAATGCCCAAGGGGGGGGGGGTATCGCCCACTTTGAGAAACACTGCTGTAGCGGTACCAAGAACCCCGCTTCTTGGAGAACTGCACCAACTGAAGGAAAGTTTTATTCCCAACCCGACATTCAAGCGGGAACAAACCAACAGACTGTTCTCAAAATCATCACGAGGAAGAAGGATAGAGTCTTAGCTAGTTTTGTTTCGCTAGCCCTGATAATTAAATTGGGCTTTCTACGCATTCATGTTCTTTTCACTGTGTTCCTCAGTCGCCACCAAGAGCCCTCGCTAGTCCATCCAGACTTTGGCCTGCAGGAGATGTAAACCTTTCCCACGCTTTCTTTCGGGACCGTCTGGGTACGTGATTAAGAGAAGCAAGACGTGTTGCTAATGAGACTAAATGACGTCCGCATGTTTGTATGTTTCGCAAACAAGAGCTATGATACGGGATAAGATAAAACTATCTCCAAGCTTAACACGCAGGCTAGGAACATCAAGTCTGGGACGTCATGCCCAAAGTTTGCCCTGACATTGAACCAAGGTCAGCAAACACATTGTTTTATGTCCTCCTTTTTCTTTCGGAATGCCAGACTTCTATTCATATTAACCCGGGGGGGGGGGGGCGCTTTAAAGATCCAGAACACGCAAACTTCACGTAAAAACACAAAAACACGTAAATGAATAAACATCCAAGACGTTAATGAAAGGAGTAAAGCGAGATGAGATTTTTCTGCAGATATTCTGCTTCAGAAGAAGGTTTCTAAGAAATATTAAGAGCATTCTGTTATTACCACCACAGAAATGTGATCATGCAGCGATGTAAGCTTTAATCCTGGGATTTTTAAAATGGGTTTCATGAGAACTTTTTCTTCAGTTTTCTAATCGAAATTTTCTTCTTTTTTCCCCTGTTGTGTTTGTGTGTGTGTGCGTGTGTGTTTTTATTTCGAATCTGAAAACTAACCGTTGCTATATTCAGATATAATGTATTTATCAACAGCCATGGTTTATCTCCGGATATATCGTACGTTCCACCAGCCATGGGTTGCAGCCATTGGTTGTATCACGGTATATTGTACGTACCAACAGCTATAGGTTGTCTCAAGATATACTGTATGTACCAACAATCATGGGTTATTTTCCTGATACATTGTACGTACCAGCAGCCATGGGTTGGTCTCCGGGCATATCGTACGCACCTGCAGCCAAAATACTACCCAGTTTTGCTCTGATTCATATTTCTTAGGGCTTTGTAGTGCCATTTACTACTTCACACAACCATCACAAGCCTTACTATCAGTTGTTACCGTCACCTTCATTGTCATCACAGTACAACCACCACCACCTCCATCTTCATCACCACCATCATCAACAACAATAACAACAATATTGTTATCATTCTCATAATATGCCACCAATTTTTACTATGCCAACTACCAGACTGGTGATACTTTGGTGGGGGGGGGGGGCGTTGTAGTAGATTGAAGGCTGGCAGGATGAACGAGGATTGAACAGGAGGTCAAATCAGAGTCTGAAAGTAAACCATGGCGAAGGTGGATGTGTTGGGCCGGAAGGTGCAGGTATAACAGCCTAGCTGTAAATGTGGCACAAATCTAAACGTTGTCCTTCTCAATGCGAATAAAGAAGATGATGTCTTTTTCTTCCTATGTACAGCTATCAGTGTGTGGGACATATGTGTAAGTGTTGTTGACCTGTCTCTGTCCATTATTCTGAATGGCCTGCCTGCCTGCCTGACTGTCTGTCTGTCTGTCCCCTTATCTGTCTGCCTGCCTGACTGTCTGCCTGTCTGTCTGTCCCCTTATCTGTCTGCCTGCCTGACTGTCTGCCTGTCTGTCTGTCCCCTTATCTGCCTGCCTCCTGTCTGTCTGTCCCCTTATTTGTCTGTCTGTCTGTCGCCTTATCTGCCTGCCTGTCTGCCTGTCTGTCTGTCCCCTTATCTCCCTGCCTGCCTGTCTGTCTGCCTGTCTGTCTGTCCCTTATCTGTCTGTCTGTCCCCTTATCTGCCTACCTGCCTGCCTGACTGTCTGCCTGTCCCCTTACCTACCTGCCTGACTGACTGTCTGCCTGTCCCCTTACCTACCTAGAATAAACCTGGAAGGAAATAGAAAGCACGCGCAGAAATTCCAAGGACAAAAACTAAGACAGGAGCAACTTGTGGAAAAGCACGAGCGTCCGAGAACACACGAAAGGGATCCTCAAAAAAAAAAAACAAAGGAAACAAAAAGCAGAAAGCAATGGAAATATTATAACAACAGGAAAAATAGAAGGAAGAAGATCAAGAGGAAGACCAAGAGAAATGATACTGGACAGTCTGACGGGATGGTGTGAGAGGAGTTCACCAGCTAAGATGATGACCTGCATGAAGGATCGTGTACTCTGGAGAAGCATAATAGCCAACGCCAGTCGGCACGGCACCTGATGGTGATGATGATGATGATAATGATGAATGAATGAAACAGACCTCAGAGGCTAAAGAAGCCCATTGCCTTCTGATGAAGAACCTTCTAGGTAAGAGTTATAAGCATAAGAAAGGTAAGATGGCAGACACAGCAAAAGATGGCAGACACAGCAAAAGATGGCAGACACAGCAAAAGATGGCAGACACAGCAAAAGATGGCAGACACAGCAAAAGATGGCAGACACAGCAAAAGATGGCAGACACAGCAAAAGATGGCAGATACAGCAAAAGATGGCAGACACAGCAAAAGATGGCAGACACAGCAAAAGATGGCAGACACAGCAAAAGATGGCAGACACAGCAAAAGATGTGGTAAGATTCCACATAATTGAAAGTTTCTGCATCTACTGCTGAGTGATGAGCATGAAGTGCAGTGTTTCCCACGGAAGACGTATTCTCTTATTTGTTTCTGCAAAAATCTCTCAACTAGTCAAACAGGCGCATTAGTGACAATGTGATGGTGTAAACAAGATCTCCTAACTAAACGTGGAGAAGTCTAACTGGGTGGTCTAGAGTTTAGCGCCCTGGCGAGAATCAAGCGTGTGCTAGGCTCTTTGTTCTCACTTTTATTGTGTGGATTCTCTCAGCGTCGCTAGCAAGACACTGGAGGTCACTGAGTTTTTATAGCGGGATATTATTTTAGGAAACTTCCATTCAGCTGTCTGTCTGTCCCTTTATCTGTCTGTCTGCCTGTCTATCTGTCTATCTTTCTGCCTATCTGTCTGTCTGCCTTTCTATCTGTCTGCCTGTCTGTCCCTTTATCTATATGTCTGTCCCCTTATCTATCTGTCTGTCCCCTTATCTATCTGTCTGTCCCTTTATCTATATGTTTGCCCCCTTATCCATCTGTCTGTCCCCGTATCTATCTGTCTGTCCCCTTATCTGTGTCTGTCCCATTTTTATTTCTGTTTAACATTTCATTTCGTTTTATACAACTATTTTTTTTTAATTTGTCTCTTTCTGCATCTCATCCGTCTCTTTGTTCCTGACTCTGTTATTTCCATGTTTCTTTTCCTTCCAAGTGCAGTTCTACTTGAGAACTGAGAACTATACAAAGATTAGTACCAGTCCCATTGTAGGATTTCGGTTGGTGTCGATTCAACCAATCCCTCTTCTGACTCTAGGAGAACGATCCTCTAAAGTAGATCCTGTAAATTCTTGTCGATTCATTTCTACGCGATTCTCTCCCCCTTATTTTCATGTCAAAGTTCAAAGTTGACTGCCCTTGGACACATGTTTACTGTATTCTAGCGCACAGTTCTAAAAATAACATTGCCCCTCTTTTTGTATAAATATTGTGAGCAGTTTCAGCCTCATGCAGCTCTGAAACGAACTCACCGACCAGTTCTTGTCACTTCGGCTCCTTATATTTTTCTGCCAAACTAATTAATTATTGTCACCGCCATTTTGTTTAGACGTGGCTCTGACCAGATCGCCTTCTAGAGTGCCGACAGGTCAAGGAAGATACGAAATGAAGCACCATCCACCATCCTCTTGGGCGCCTTCATGCCGTTATAAAGCTTTCTTTACTTTTAGGTTTGAGCATTTTGCTCCATTTGCTCGCTGCTGTTAGTGTACCGCAAGGGACAATTTTTTTATAAATAGGAAACTACGAGGTTTTGGTACGATAAAGTAAGAGAACAAATATTGTAGGATTAAACCTCGAAAAAATCGTAGACAAAGCACTTTAGTGAGACGTGTTCGAATCCCAGGTAATTCTCTTGTGATTTTTCTTTCTCGAGAATTACCTGGGATTCGAACACGTCTCACTAAAGTGCTTTGTCTACGATTTTTTCGAGGTTTAATCCTACAATATTTGTTCTCTTACTTTACCGCAAGGGAGTATTACCAGCGGCGGCCAGCTTTTAAAATTGTATAAAGTGTTACTTCTTCTTCTTCTGAACTGTGAACTCGCGTTCTTTGCAGCAGATGCTGTGAAGATGTTGAGGCACAACGTCGTGTCGGCTGGGTGCAGCTTAAAAGCAGATGGGTGTGCATTGCTTCTTTAGTAGTGTCCACCACCATGAGGACTATGGTGATCCCTGGCCTCGTTGGCCAGGCTAGGCCTGTTACTAGGGTTGCTAACAGGGAGTAGGCACAGGGTCTTGGTCAGTTGTGGTTCGCCAACCCTAATGCTAGCATGTCAGCTGTGGGTCGCTGATTGTCAGATCGGATAACGGTGTCTTCTCCCGTGTTTATTTCAGTTTAAGAAGTGTTTTTTTTTGGGGGGGGAGGAGTGGGAGGAGGGGGTAATTATGAACGCAAACCACTCCACATTTCTGACTTGTTTGGGGTTAATTATTAAAATAAACCACTCCACATTTCTGACTTGTTTGGGGTTAATTATTAAAATAAACCACTCCACATTTCTGACTTGTTTGGGGTTAATTATTAAAATAAACCACTCCACATTTCTGACTTGTTTGGGGTTAATTGTAAAAGTAAACACTCTATATTTCTGACTTCTTTTGGGTTAATTATTAAAATAAACCACTCCACATTTTTGACTTGTTTGGGGTTAATTGTAAAAGTAACCCATCTCTATATTTCTGACTTCTTTGGGGTTAGTTGTGAAAGTAAACCACTATATATTTCTGGCTTATTTGAGGTTAATTGTGAAAGGAAACCACTCCACTTATCTGACTTGTTGGGCTCTGTCAAGGTTGGTGGGATCTGATAAGGGTAGTGACTTTGTGAGCAAGGGGCGTGCCGCCTGCTGTCACTTGAATCATCTCCGCCAACACGAAGTCATTATCCCGATTATCCTATTACATCCTCTATAGCTCCGTCAGGATCAGTACCCCCAACCCCGTACGTACTTGACTGGTGAGGCGATATTCATCTGGTTTGTTGACGCAGGCGTGGTAGTTCAAATAGTTCACGCCATTCTTGTAGACTGTAGAGCTGCTGGTGAGTCACTGAGAGAGACTGCGCCAAAGTAAATGTACGGCAGCCTTTGCTTTAGTAACGGAATAGAAACCCAACGTTTCAGCTCTCGTCTTCGTTCAATTTGGGTCGAAAATTCTTCAGCACTTACATTCTTATCTGTGTAAAACTGAAGTACTATATCAAGTACTTATTCTCTTGTAGTCGTATGTAACCTAAACGGCCCTTTTTTAATATACGCAGTTTCTCTTGCTATGGCATAATCACTCGTATCAATTTTCTGTCGGTGAAAACCCCCAATAAGGTAATCAGCGACCCATAGCTGATATGCCAGCGTCAGGGTTAGCGACCCATAGCTGACTAAGACCCTGTCCCGCCTCTCTTTGCTACACCCAGCAACAGGCATAGCCTGGCTAAAGGGGCAGGGATCGCCATAGTCCCCGTGGTGGTGGAGTCTGCTAAAGAAGCATTACACACCCCCTGCTTTTTTAGCTGTACCCCGGGACTGAAAAAGTAGCCGCCATAACCCGCTCCCACGCTGATACAATGCTGTGCCCCAACACCTCTACAGCGTCGGCTGCAAAGAACAACAGCTCGCAGTTACAGGGAGTTCGTAGAAGTACAAGCAATCGATTTTCTGTTTCTAGTCCGTCATAGTTTACTGGTTTTCTTGTAATGCCATAAGTATCAGGCTTACTTCAGTTGTCTAACTTACAGTTCACTAGTTTCCTTGTAATGCCATAGGGTATTAAACTTACTTCCTTTTTCTAACTCCTGTTTTTACTGGTTTTCTCGTAATGTCATAAATATTAAACTTACTTCCTTTTTTTTCTAACTCATAATTTACCAGATATCTTGCAGTGTATTAAGTATTTGAATTAGCTTCCTTTATCTTATAGCCTACGGTTCTTCTGTGCCATATGGAAAGATGAGAAGGTTCATTCATTCATTCATTTGCATGTCCCTTGCGGAACTTTGCCTCCCAAACAGCACTCCTGTAGGCCTCTCGGTTGTGAGCAAGATGGCCTGCTGCTGTTGCATCCATTTCCAGATCGTCAACGATGTCTTGCAGCCATCTTCGTCTTGGTAGAAGAAATAAAATGCTGGAGACCACAGTGACAAAAATGTCACGGATCTCTGTAAATAATGTGACAGATTTCTGTCTATAATGTAACATACTTTTGAATGCATCATACTTGGAAAATTACTTGTGCTCTTGATAACAATTTTAAAAAAATCTTTATTACGTTTGACTCATTATCTACTTTCTTCCTTTCTTTCTTCCTTTCTCTCTTCCTGTTTCTTCGCCATTGACTGCGTGTGCGTGTCTTTTGTCGGATGAATTCGATAGTAGAGGAATACCACTGTTGGCTTTTCTTTTGATTAAATATTATCCCATAAAATGTGCCCAAATATTATCTCATAAAAACGTGCCCAAATATTATCTTGTAAAAACGTGCCCAAATATTATCCCATAAAAACGTGCCCAAATATTATCCCATAAACACGTGCTCAAATATTATCCTGTAAACACGTGCTCAAACATTATCCTGTAAACACGCGTTCAAACATTATCCTGTAAACACGTGGTCAAACATTATCCTGTAAACACGTGCTCAAATATTATCCTGTAAACACGCGTTCAAATATTATCCTGTAAACACGTGGTCAATCATTTTCCTGTAAACACATGCTCAAATATTATCCTGTAAACACGTGGCCAAACATTATCCTGTAAACACGTGCTCATTCTCTTTTTTCTTCACGGCAAATATGGAGAGTAAAATACCAGCAGGACAGAATATAACGCGAGAAGAAGAAGAAGAAGAGAGAGAGCGGTAGAAGAGCGTGAGAGAAATGAAAGAAGATAACCTGAGAGACAAAGAAAGAGAAGCTAAAAGAGAGGAGGAGGAGTAAACAGAGTGAGAGAGAAAGGGAAGAAGAGAGAAGGAAGGAGAGACAAGGGAGAGAGAGAGAAAGAAAAAAGGAGAGGAGAGATAAGGAAGGGAAGGGGCGAAAGAAATGGAAACAGAGAAGGAAAAAGAGAAAGACAGAGTGAATGGGAGGGAGAAAGAGAGAGAGAGAGAAAGAAGAGAATGAGAGAGATGGAAGAAGCGAGTCTGAGAGATAAGGAGAGAGAAATAAGAAATAGAGAAGGAGGGATATATATATATATATATATATATACAAGAGAGGAAGAGAGAGGAGAGAAAAGGAAGAACAAACAAAGATAGAGAAAGAAGGATTGACGGAGAGAAAAGAAACAGAGAGAGTAGAAAATAGGGAGTGGGGGAGAGAAAGAAACGGATGGAGAGCGAACAATTTTCAAAGATAAAGAAAATCTGAGAAAGAGGGAGGGAGAAACACAGAGGGAGAAGGAGAGAGAGAGAGAGAGAGAGAGAGAGAGAGAGAGAGAGAGAGAGAAAGCAGGGGAAAAAATGAAGAATATTTGTTACGAAAAAAAATCGTCAAAAATCTGATGTAAAACAAAACCATCAAGAAATAAGTCACTGCATTCCTCCACTTTGACGACACAAGCTGATGATGTAGCTCATGTAAACAGAATGTTCGCCGTTTCGAAGGAATTTTTTTTCATGGGTCTAGTATTTCTGAAATTCCCCCAAAATTAGGATACACCAAAACCTCACATGGACCAGCCAGACGACACACTATAACCACTAGATTCACTGCGCATCACGTGACAAACTCTGAAACTCAAGGAAATTAACTGGAAATATAAACACGCCAGATCCCGCGAAAGGTAACATTATCCCACAAACGCTGACGCATAGAAATCATCCTTAACTCACACAAACTTTATGTTTACACCCCCACCCCCCGGTCCATGAACTCGAATTACGAGGTCATTATCGGCAGAGAAAAACAGAGAGAGCCCCTTTCTTGTGTTGATATTTGCTTTGTAATTTCTACAACTGTTTTGCTGAACGATTTTGCAGTCTGATTCTCCTTTGTTTATTCCAACGCCCGAGTCATTGACTCACACACAAAGGGGGCGCTAAATTTTCAGGCTCCCTCCCTTTCACACCGTGGGGCTCGGGTTACGTCTTATATTCATGTAACTGAGGTGATCACGATTTCTGGGTGCGCAGTTTAATGTTTAACGGCACGGGAAGGATATATAAGATATATATAAGAAGTTTAATCAAGTTCGCCTCGCTGTGCGTTTCTGGAGCATTTGTCCTCAACACAGAATCCCGAGTATTCATTTCCACGTCTGGGTCAACGGTAGCTTGGTCTGAACTCACTGTCTTCAGTCTCAGAAAACGTACTGCTGGGCTATTGTGCCACTTACGCTCTCTAAAACTTTCACTGTCACACGTGCAATTTGAGCCTTACAACATCTAGTTTCTGTCTCTTCGGTCTCTCCTACATCTAGCTTAGGTTTCTCCTAGACATCTCTAGCTTCGGTCTCTCCTACATTGCCACATCTAGCTTCGGCCTCTCCTACATTGCCACATCTAGCTTCGGCCTCTCCTACATTGCCACATCTAGCTTCAATCTCGTCTACATTGCCACATCTAGCTTCGGCCTCTCCTACATTGCCACATCTAGCTTCGGTCTCTCCTACATTGCCACATCTAGCTTCGGTCTCCTACATTGCCACATCTAGCTTCGGTCTCCTACATTGCCACATTTAGCTTCGGTCTCTCCTACATTGCCACATCTAGCTTCGGTCTCTCCTACATTGCCACATCTAGCTTCGGTCTCTCCTACATTGCCACATCTAGCTTCGGCCTCTCCTACATTGCCACATCTAGCTTCAGTCTCGTCTACATTGCCACATCTAGCTTCGGCCTCTCCTACATTGCCACATCTAGCTTCGGTCTCTCCTACATTGCCACATCTAGCTTCGGTCTCTCCTACATTGCCACATCTAGCTTCGGTCTCTCCTACATTGCCACATTTAGCTTCGGTCTCTCCTACATTGCCACATCTAGCTTCGGTCTCTCCTACATTGCCACATCTAGCTTCGGTCTCTCCTACATTGCCACATCTAGCTTCGGCCTCTCCTTAGATTGTTCCATAGCAAATGCCGTAGGGGATGAAGCGTTAGAGACCACATTATGCAGGGCCATCAGCGTATGAGGTAGGGTGGCCAGTTCCTTTCCTTCCCAGATTTTCTCTGGTATCCATTTTACTAGGCTGGGTCGACCTCGGGGCCGTATTGGTGGGAAAAAACCCCGATCATCCGGGGATTCGAACCCTCGACCATTCGGTTGCTAGACGAGTGCTCTAACCATTACGCTAGCCGGTCCCCTTTCTGTATATAAGAGTAGAAAACGGTCTCAACTACATTGCCACATCCAGCTACGATCTCTCACATAGATACAGTCGAGTCATACCACATCTAGCTACGATCTCTCACATAGATAAGTCGAGCCATACCACATCTAGCTACGATCTCTCACATAGATAAGTCGAGCCATACCACATCTAGCTACGATCTCTCACATAGATAAGTCGAGCCATACCACATCTAGCTACGATCTCTCACATAGATAAGTCGAGCCATACCACATCTAGCTACGATCTCTCACATAGATACAGTCGAGTCATACCACATCTAGCTACGATCTCTCACATAGATACAGTCGAGTCATACCACATCTAGCTACGATCTCTCACATAGATACAGTCGAGCCATACCACATCTAGCTACGATCTCTCACATAGATAAGTCGAGCCATACCACATCTAGCTACGATCTCTCACATAGATACAGTCGAGTCATACCACATCTAGCTACGATCTCTCACATAGATACAGTCGAGTCATACCACATCTAGCTACGATCTCTCACATAGATACAGTCGAGTCATACCACATCTAGCTACGATCTCTCACATAGATACAGTCGAGTCATACCACATCTAGCTACGATCTCTCACACAGATACAATGGAGTCATACCACATCTAGCTACGATCTCTCACACAGATACAGTGGAGTCATACCACATCTAGCTACGATCTCTCACACAGATACAGTGGAGTCATACCACATCTAGCTTCGATCTCTCATACAGATACAGTGGAGTCATACCACATCTAGCATCAGGCTGTCATACACGCACCGTTGTGAAGTTCGCACTTAGCCCCGGACTGTCATACATACACAGTTATTTACATCCAGGACAGTCTCAGATACCCTAGGTGATGTGACGTCAGTTCTTAGATGTTCTCGTCGATGAAGATGATGATTGTGACTGATGATAACGATGATGGTAAACTATATGACTTTCTTCATTTCTTGTGGAGTACATAAAAAAGGGGTGATGTCCTCTTAGATAGACTGTGCAGTAAGCGTTACATGGTTTAACTATGAAACCATACTCTTACTTTAGTCACCCTAGTTTAACTATGAAACCATACTCTTACTTTAGTCACCTTAGTTTAACTATGAAACTATACTCTTACTTTAGTCACTCTAGTTTAACTATGAAACCATACTCTTACTGTAGTCACCCTAGTTTAACTATGAAACCACACTCTTACTTTAGTCACCCTAGTTTAACTATGAAACCACACTCTTACTTTAGTCACCCTAGTTTAACCATGGAACCATACTCTTACTGTAGCCACCCTAGTTTAATCATGGAACCATACTCTTACTGTAGCCGCTCTAGTTTAACCATGGAACCATACTCTTACTGTAGCCACCCTAGTTTAACCATATAAGCACGCTGCGAAGTTTCCAGATCTTGTTCTTCACCGTAAAAGAACATGATTCCTTTCTTTTTCCCTGCTAAAGTTTTACATTTCCCCCAGAACCTCAGATACAGATAACGTCATCTGTGGATTAGACACAAACAAAGCAGTAACCGCTATT
Source organism: Achatina immaculata (assembly GCA_009760885.1). Classification (NCBI taxonomy): domain Eukaryota; kingdom Metazoa; phylum Mollusca; class Gastropoda; order Stylommatophora; family Achatinidae; genus Lissachatina; species Lissachatina immaculata. Next base: position 32,276,009 of record CM019716.1, on the reverse strand, counting down.
ATAGAACAAGGGGGTGGAGCCATACTGGCAGAAGAGAGTTAAGCTGAGAAAGGGTAAAGTGAACTTTGGATTCTGTCGATACCAGTGGGAGCGTAAAGGTCAGGTCGGGAGTTTATTTAGTCTTAAAATAGGTGTGTCGTAAGACGTTAACAAACATGCAGGTCAAGACGATTTTATGCTTGACCAGGCTTGAATGTTTTGTTTTTTTTTTTGTTGGGTGGGGGAGGGAGAGGGAGTTTACGGTTATGTAAAACTAGTAAATTACTGGGGTGATGACCTAAAGGTTAACCTGGGTCAGCTGATGGTAGATTTAAAAAAAATTTTTTTTTTTTCTGGAAAGGAAACGCTTGTTTACACGAAGAATGATTTTCGCTTTTGACTTGATGGGATCTTTTCTTCAAAATTCACTCTGTAAAATAATCTAGAGCTACGTAAGACGATTTGGGATGACTGGATTAACTCTATCATTCGAAAACAACACTTCCAGGGTTTGTAGATCTTGCACGCCTATTTGAATCATTGCTCAGAGCGATATTTAGGCAAGATCTGAATAAAACCAAAAGTAGCACGTTTCTAACCCAATCCATCTTTCCTAATTTACAGAGTAATTTCCTTCCGGTTTCTTTCTTTCAAGATTTCTCATCAAAGTTTACTCTGGCAGAGCATGGAAATTAATTCGGGGAGTGAAAGGGTTAAGCTGGACGGAATGGCTGAAGCTTAACTCTTTGAGATACAGTTTTACGGACAAAGAGAGATCTTCTAAATGTAAAAAAAAATATAAATCTTACATCCTTCCCGCCCCGTTAAACGTCACATAGTCTCACACGGTAGTTCGCCAAGTTTTCCTGTTTTCGGCGATTTTTTCAACTTCAGCTAGGGATTTTATGCCTACTAATTTGGCTTCTCTTACCAATGTCCTCTTTAAAGTTTCACGTGGTCGACCTCATTTTCTTCGGCCTGCTGTGTTCCACTTTATAGCTTATTTTGATATTCTCTGACTGTTTCTTCTCATCAGGTGACCGACATATGTCCATCTCCTGTTTCTGATCACCCATGAGACAGGTTGCTGTTCGCTCATCTGTCTTATCTCTGCGTTGTTCTTGGATTATTTACACTTTATACCGAATATTTTCTTCGGGTATTTGTTTTCGAAAGAGTCTAATTTCTTGTTTATTTCTTTAGTTGTGTTTCAAGCGTTCTCATGCATAATTGAGGGTGGATGTCACATTTGAATTGAAGAATCTTAACTTGGTTTTTGAGCTTATAACTTTTGAGTGGCATATGTTTTCAATATTCTTGAAGGTCAATGCGGCTTTTAGAATTCTAATACTAACTTCCTTTCTGGTGTTACCATCCTGGTCTATGTAGCTGCAGAGGTATGTAAAGTGTTTTACTTCTTCAATAGTTGTTCCTTCTACGTATATTTTTTTCCTTGGTGGTTGATGAGAAGTTTCATTATGTTTGGTTTTTTTCCTTGTCAATGTCAAGTCCTATTTTACTAGTCATTGAAGACAAGCTGTCTTTTTTTACTTGCATTGATTTCACATTGTCAGAGTTATGTCATCTGCAGAATCAAGATTTTATTGTTTGTTGACAGATATTATAATGATGTTGGCAGGTGTTATGTTGTTTGTTGACAGATATTATGCTGATGTTACTAGGTGTTATGTTGTTTGTTGACAGATATTATGTTGATGTTAGCAGGTGTTATGTCACTATCTGCAGATGATATATTGTTGTTGATAAGTGTCATGTTGCTGTCGGCAGAAATTTTGTTATTGTAGACAGATATTATGTTGCTAAAGGTCATAAACCTTGAGACACAGGAGGACTTTTGTCTTTCAAACATCTACATTGCGTTCTGTCACTTTGTAAGTACTTTTTCTACATTACGCTCTGTCACTCTTTAGAGAAACCTATCTCAACATTTTTGCTCTGAAGACAGACAGCAACCTGGAGGAGTGAATACAGACCGTAATGAGAAAGGCGGACCCTGTCCCAGAAAATACGCCTAGCCGAACTCGGATGTGTTGGGCCGAAAGCCATGCAACAGCGAGACGCATATCAGCCAACGCCCTTTTGAGGTTGAGTGACGAAGAAGAAGAAAACTTGACAGCAGAGAATAAAAAAATGACTTAGTTTCGAAGAGTCCAGATCACAAGACAACATTTCCATTTTTTTTTTCTCTTTTGAGAAAGGGGTTGGAGCACTGGATTTGGGGGGGGGGGGGGAATGAAGGCACAGATAATATTCATTACATTCTCAAACTACATCGTCCTCATTATCATGGATAAAATTTCGCTCTCTTAGCACATTCTCCCCCTAGAACAACCACAGCCGAGACAGCATTAAATACCACAGCCAGACAGCCGTCTGTTTTTGTTGTCTGTTTTTGTTGTCTGTCTTTATTCTTCAGGATTTCGTCACAGGCCGAGGAGGAATGTCTGGGGGAAGGAGCAGTACAGAACAGTTTTAACCAGATGAGTAATCTTTTGTTAGAGGTGAGTTATATACGAGTTTTGGGAGTGACATCATTGCATCGTCCGGAGTACCGTGAGCAAGTACATTAACCTTTTGAGTAACAAAACGTTTAAACAAAGGCTGTACTGATGTGGCGTAGTTTTGGTTTCAGTTATACGCAGGAATACTTTCCATCGTCGTATCAGATCCTGTAGCATGTTGTACTACATTAAAAGATTCAACTTTTTGTCTTAATTTCTTGCTTCGCTGTCCGATTTTAGAGTCAGCGATCCATTGCTGCCATGCTGGTAACGTCAGGGCTGGTGAAACGTAGCCAATCAAATCCCTGCCCCACCTCCCCGTTGGTATCCCTAGTAACAGACCTAGCCTGGCGAACTGGGCAGGGGTCACCATGGGAACCAAGGTGGTGGAGTATGCGAAAGAAGTATTGCACACCTCGTGCTTCTGTTGTCTCCACTGAGGAACTGAGAAAGTAGGTCCAGCAGCTGTCATCTGTGAGAGCATAAGCGGAGTGACTACCCATTCTCTGTTGCAGTCAGAAGTATCCAGTCGCCTGCTAGTCGATATTCTTATTTTCCTATCTCCTGGTTGGACGTGACTTTGCATCCTTTGGTCCAGCTGATCAGCGTTCATGCGGGTACGACTTTGGCGGTTGTGGTCTCGTTTTCTTTTGCTGTTGTGTTAGGATTTCCTGGTGTTTAACAACAAAAAAAAAAACCAACATTTCTTCTCCCGTCATTTTTGTTGCGTGTTATATCTAGCATATATTATACGAACAAACTCGTTCTATGTCTTGTATGATTGTAACGAAGGACAGTGTTAAAAACGAGGAATTATATACATGGAATTATATACATGGAATCCTCGTTCACAACAGTGTTAAATATCAGAGAAACCTAGAAGATACCATATATAACAACATGTTCAACCTTCTCTGGTACTGTAGAAGGATTTTATTCTTTTTTTTTTTTTAAATTCAGTAACAGATATCACACATCACGCAATAAAATGTGATGGATAGCACGAACAGGAGAGGGGACTGCCCGGAAACGATATAACCGAAAATAACAAAGAACTCCTGAAATGAACACCAGTTTCTGAGCGCGAAGGCCGGGAACTTGGTTCTTCCAAGGTCTGGCGGGATTAAACGCGATGGCTGCTAGGATAGGTAAAGTGTTCTTGCTTGCGTATTGTATTTCTGAAAACTAGGAATATACGCTGAAAAGTGATGCAAGTTTATTGCTACATGTCATCCACACAGGGATTCTTAAGGCTAAATCATTTTTCGGTAATCCCCATTTCAAACCCGAACTTTTGCTGCTGAAGGAGTGTAGGGCAACTGAATATCAGCTCTTTATAGCAGCTACTGTAGGGCAGTGCGGTAAGGATTATGTCGTTCTAATAACAGACGAATTTGGGTATAAGTGTATATATATATATATATATATATATATATATATATATATATACTCACTACCAAAAATAGCATTAAGATGGACATCACAGGAGAACAGAAGTAAGGGTAGACCAAAGGAGACATGGAGAAGAACAACAGAAAGATAATCTATCGCTACGGTGACTCGAGCGTTGGCTGCACTTTGGGCTAAATCTGAACATGTTCCATAGATAAGGCGGATCATGCTGTGAAAGAATTTGATGTACTAACTTGGCTTTGTTAAAGAGGAACCTGCTCTATAGAGGCAGTATTTTGATACGTTTGTGCTGATTAGTTGTTTGTACTTGACCTTTGTCACTACTGCCCGATGACGACGACGACGACGATGATGATGATGATGATGATTGACGACGATAATGATGATGATGATGATGATGATGATGATAATAATGATGACGATAATGATGACGATGATGATGATGATGATGAACAAAAAGACAGAGACAGCTCATTTGTCACGGCTTTCCTCATTATCTGGCCCATACAGGTAGGATTGGCCGAATCGATTGTGACGTGGCCTCTTGGACAGTGTCAGACATAGGGAATCCCGCTGTTCAGTTCCCAGTCACCATGGACACTGGTCACTGCTACGAAGCACGTCCTTTACAGGAGTAGACCTGGCGCTTTTGTACTTGTCCAGTGTGGAATGGATGATAGCACTGTAACAACTGAACATTTGACTTCCAATGTGAGCACAGCAGAGAAACGATGTTCATGTTGTTCTTTGTAACAGGATTCTGAGATGGCTGTTTTACCAATGGGCTCTTACTGTAGTAAGATAATGGTAACAGTCTGTACACATGGCTGTAACAAGCAGAAACTTTAGGAAATAATGGAAAAAAAAGAAATTTCCAATACATTTGATACAATTAACATCACAGCTGCATCCAGACGAACAAGCAGCAGTAAGAATAAATGGTGAAACAACAACTTGGTTTGACATAAAACAAGGGGTCCGTCAGGGGTGCATATTGTCGCCTTACTTATTTAACTTGCATACTGAAAATGTAATTAGGAATGTTAGAGAAGGTGTAGACAAAGAATATTACGATGCCATAACAATTGGAGGTTAGATATGCTGATGACACAGTATTACTGTCCACAACACAAAAAGGAATGGAAAAACTAATTATGTCAGTACGTAACACAGCGAAGAGCAAAACCTCTATCTTAATGCGAAGAAAACTAAATTGATGACAACTGACAAAACAAACAAGGCAGCTGATATATATGTATCAATGAGGAAAAATTGGAAGAAGTGGAGAGTTTTGAATATCTTGGATCACTACTAACTAATAATGGAAATACAGTGAGGGAAATTAAAAGGAGGACATCTATCGCTCTTCAGAAAGTAAAACAACTAAAGAAGATATGGAGAGGAGCAGACAGAACCAAAGATTTTTAAGGACATACATCTTTCCCTAGCAACATACGCCTGTGAGACCTGGACACCTAACAAAACAGTTGAGAAACACATAAATGCCTTTGGATGTAAATGGTATAGAAGAGTCTTTCAAATATCTCGGGCACAAAAAAATATATATTCATACTACAATAACTTAATATTGAAGAAGGTTGGCTAGTAAAAAAGAGTAAACAGAAAGACGTAAATATTTTACACGCATGAAACGTCATGAGAATTTAGAGAAGACCGTCTTGGAAGGGTACATAATAGAAAAAAGAAAGAGAGGAAGACCAAGGCGAAGATGGTTGCAAGACATCATTGATAATCTGCAAATGAATGCATCACCAGCAGGGCATCTTGCTTACAACCGAGAGGCCTACAGGAGAGCTGTCAGGGAGGCAAAGTTCGGCAAGGAACATGCAAATAACTGACTGAAGCAGCCCACACTAACCAAGACTCCTACACAGTCCGTGAGCTAGTGAGAACTTAGAAGCCTGAACATGCCTGGGTCTTGCGTGAGTAGAGACCACAGCAGAACAAGAGAAAAAAAACCCAGGAAAATTAACGGTAATGAAGACAGGGAAAGCTGGAGTCAGGAATAGAAATAAGAACGTTTGTCCTGTTCTTGGAGTTTCTTGGTAGATTCCCGTGATCTGCCTTATACTTGATGTATTCAGGGTGAATTGCGGAGTAAAGCTGATGAAGTTGTTATCACCAAATAGTCCTTCAACCACCCGCCATCTAGTGCCGCATTAATGTTATTTGTTAGCCGAGGACATACGTGTGTTATCGCTACGTGTATGGCAACAACTGTCACAGTAGATGTGTTACCTGGGTCATGAGTGTGGATACTTATCTCAGGATCTGACATGGTCTGTTCTTAATTCGAATTAGTATTGCAAAACCAGCAGTGACCTTCACGAATCTTGAGAACATATGGCACTCAAAAGTTATAAACACAAAAAAAACAAGCTAAGACTATTCAATTCATATGTAATATCCACCCTCTTTTAAGCATGCGAAAGCTGGAAAACAACTAAATAAATAAACAATGAATTAGATTCTTTTGAAAACAAATGTCTAAGGAAAATACTCGGTATAAAGTGGAACGAATTCAAGAACAACGCAGAGATAAGAGAGATGAGCAAACAACAACCTGTCTCATGGATGATCAGAAAAAGGAGATGGACATATGTCGGTCACGTGATTAGAAGAAAGAATCAGATAATCCCAAACCAAGCTATCAGGTTAAGCATAATAGGCCGAAGAAAAAGAAGTCGACCATGTGAAACTCTAAAGAGGACATTGTTAAGAGAGGCCAAATTAGTAGTCATAAAATCCCTAGCTGAAGTTGAAAAACTCGCCGAAAACAGGAAAACTTGTCGAACTACCATGCGAGATAAGTGATGTTTGACGGCACAGGAAGGATGTAAGATGTAAGATGTAAGATGTAAGATGATGTTATTTTTCTGTTGTGCGTTTCTGCGTGGACTCTACGAGGATGAATGATAACAGTTACATCTTACCGTGGCTTACTTATCAGTTGCAGCCATACATTGGTACTACACGCGCCACCAAACCTGCACGCTAGGGTAACATGACCCACTGATCTGAAAACCTTGCGGCAAAAAAAGACCTAGGATCTTAGCCGACAATGACTCTGCCATTAAGGCAGATCTGCCTCCTCCATCTGTACTCTGCATCCGACTACGGTAGAAGACAATACCTGTAGCAAGTTTCAGTTGCGTATGAAATACTGAGAAATATTTGCACTCTCCTCATCCGACACCCTCATCTTTTAGTAATGAGTGAAACTTAGATTTCTTTTTCCTAACTCCAAAATTTCTCTTAGTCGTGGATGATCAATTCTTCTTAGAGCAAATCGGATTTGTTTTCATTTATGGAATATCTTTCTTTCTTTCTTTCTTTCTTTCTTTCTTTCTTTCTGCAAATGGAAAAGGGAAGCGAAAATGTTCATGAACGATAACTCTGTTATCAGGACCAGCTACCAACAGCTAAGACCGAGCCCAATCTTCAGTAGTGATATCGATCATAAAGAGAACCGGGACAGGGGTCGATTTGGACTCCACGGTGGAGGAGTCTAGTAAGAAGCTTGCTTATTTAGCTGGAGGTGGAGATTCAGCCACAGCATCATACTTCCCCTCGGAAGTGATACGATTACTGCAATATATTCCCCTCCAAAGTGATACGATTATTGCAATATCTTCCCCTCCGAAGTGATACGATTATTGCAATATATTCCCCTCCGAAGTGATACGATTATTGCAATATATTCCCCTCCGAAGTGATACTATTATTGCAATATATTCCCCTCCGAAGTGATACGATTATTGCAATATATTCCCCTCCGAAGTGATACGATTATTGCAATATATTCCCCTCCGAAGTGATACGATTATTGCAATATATTCCCCTCCGAAGTGATACGATTATTGCAATATCTTCCCCTCCGAAGTGATACGATTATTGCAATATCTTCCCCTCCGAAGTGATACAATTATTGCAATATCTTCCCCGACAGAATCATATGCCAAGGATCTAAAGGTAGCGTTCTCAAGTAGATACTATAACACAGTATAGAAGCAGGGTCGGCTCTAACATTAGATCATGTAGTCATCGATCTTTGCGCAGACACCAGAAGAGCACATTACTGACATCTGAGGGGTATAGTTTTTGGGGCGGGGGAAAGTGTGGTGTGTGTGGTTAATCTTGCTTAGTGGGTTAAATAACCCAGCATAAACCCTCCACTAGGATATATATATATATATAATCGATGCCTACCAGTGAATGAAATATCCTCTTGTTTGGATATCAGTCGCAGAGCAGCACATCATACTGTCTCCACAAATTCCTGCAGTTCCATAAAGATTCTGCAAGGTGGGTGCCACGTCAGCTGACTGTAGAATTAACAGCTCGGCGTGTTGCTGCGTGCCAGGAACTTTTCCTGCGAGGTGAAGCGGAAGGTCTTGACTTCCTAGGAAGAACCCTGGCCCCGCCACCATCAACTGGAAACCAAGAAAACCAGCAAGGAATGGTGACAGAGCTCCTCACCTCAACCAGAAATATTCCTCACACAAACATCGGCTGGAAAGGTTATTCCGACTCTCTTTTGGGATGAACGATGGATCATTTTGGAGCACTGCATGGCCAGGGGGAAAGTCACCGGTGCTATGTATACAGATCTCATCAGGAACCACCCCCCCCCCCCACCCCCATCCTTCAATCAAGTCAAAACGTATTGGACTTCTGTAACCTCATATGTTTTGCTGCAATATGACAATGCTCGGCCACATATTGCTCGTTCTACTGTTGCAACCATCCAAGATCTTTTGATTGTCTTCCCCAATTTACCTATTCACCAGACCTCGCCCTCAGTGATTTTCACGTCTTTTGGACCGCTAAAAGTGACTCGGGGAGTGGAAGGGGGAGGGGGGGGAGCAAATCTTCCAAGTCAGACTAAGAGATGAAGCAGGTAGTACACGAGTGGCTACGTACAACACCAGAAGACTTTTCTTGCTAGAGGTATCCATGTACTCCCATAGCGTTGAGACATTTGTACTGCACGTCACGGAGACTACGTTGAAAAACGATGTATGAACATCCCTTTTATTTTCAATAAATTGTACGATTAAATAGTATTTAAAGTTTTCATTTAACTCTTCCTCGTATATACAAAAGTTATTCATATATAAGGTAAAGTAAAGTTCCCGTTTCCATCCCATTAAAGCATATTGGGGTTACGGTGTTAGGCCCGTACTTTACCGTACTCATATATACCTAGTTATATTTCACAATAAACATACATAAAGAATATATATATATATATATATATATATATATATATATATATATATATGGAAGCACCCCAGTAACCCAGCTGTAGAATTGGGTACCCGACTTCTTCTAGACATGGGGAAGGAAAGGCGGCCAGGTGTGATACTGACCAAATCACCTTCTAGTGTGCTGACAGGTCAAGTAGAAAATATGGGCACTAACACCATATCCCTATGTGCCTCTAAGGCATGACAGGGTTATCTTTACTTTTTAAAAATATATGTATATGTATTTGCTTACAGCATAGCCACAGATTTGATTATTTGGAAGAGAAATGCATGTGGTATACTCTTGATAGCCGACGGAAGCCAGGTACAGATTTAAGTGTTATATTTAGTAAACAAATCATTGCGGGCGTAAATGTTTGCACGACCAGCACTATCACGTGACTCGGCTCACCCACTGAGCAACCAGCTGGAGGTCAGAGGTATATATAATTGATTCTTTCAACCACGCTTTTATCTATGAGAAACTTTCCCTGTCGCCCGCTGATACATTTTTCTTCCATATTGTATCTCTAATCTCGAATATTTGAACTCCATTAGTCTAAATATGTTCTGGTTATTTTCAAAAATCTATATAAAAGTGAGAGTTCTATCTTCTACAATTTATATAAAACTGCGAATTCTATTTTCTACAATCTATACAAAAGTGTGAATTCTATTTTTTTGCAATTTAAATAAAAGTGTGAATTCTATTTTCTACAATCTATATAAAAGTGTGAATTCTATTTTCTACAATTTATATAAAAGTGTGAATTCTATTTTCTATAATCTATATAAAAGTATTAAAAAATATGTTTCCTATAATGTTTGTATGAAAGTAGATGGAGGTGTATGATTCAGTTTTACAACAAACAAACAAAAAAAATAGAAAGAGTGAGTAAAGTGGACAGGAACAAGAATGGCAGAAAGTAAGATGAGCACGTACAAATGAAGAGCATGCAGCAATTAATATTTCGGCAAAAGGTTTTTTTTCAAGGACAATCAAAATTTCGACAATTTTTTTTTCCAAGGATCACATACAAAAACAACACAACAGATAAAAAGACGAAAAACAGATGAAAAATATAGACTCAAGCTTTCTTACCATCCTCGCAAGAAAGACAGGCAGAAAATGACAAGATATACAAAATGTAAAATATATTTTATACAGTCTATATAAAAGTATACTTTATGTATAATCTGTGTAAAGGTGTAAATTCTATTTAATACAATGTATATGAAAGTGTAAATTCTGTTTTTTTACGATATATATAAAATGTAAGTTTTAATGTTTTACCTTAATGGAGATAAAATAATTTTTCCTTTATATTGTATCCCTCCCTCTGTTATTTATGGTTCTTTGTGCAAGATCTTGTCACAATCCCTCCCTCTGTTATCTGTGGTTCTTTGTGCAAGATCTTGTCACAATCCCCCCCCCCTCCCCTGTTATCTGTGGTTCTTTGTGCAAGATCTTGTCACAATCCCTCCCTCTGTTATCTGTGGTTCTTTGTGCAAGATCTTGTCACAATCCTTCCCTCTGTTATCTGTGGTTCTTTGTGCAAGATCTTGTCACAATCCTTCCCTCACACTTTTGCTGGGCGCGTTCAGATTTTTTTTGGGGGAGGGGTCTCTTAGCGATATTCTGTCTTATTTAGCGCTTCCCTCTCTGTCTCTTTAGCGCTTCCCTCTCTGTCTCTTTAGCGCTTCCCTCTCTGTCTCTTTAGCGCTTCCCTCTCTGTCTCTTTAGCGCTACTCTCTCTCTCTCTGTATCTCTTTAGCGCTTCCTTCTCTGTCTCTTTAGCGCTTCCTTCTTTGTCTCTTTAGCGCTACTCTCTCTCTCTCTGTGTCTCTTTAGCGCTACTCTCTTTAGGGCCTCTCTCTCTCTCTCTGTAGTGCTTCTCTCTTGTCCTCGTTAGCACTACTCTCTTTGTCTCTTTAGCGCTTCTCCCTCTGTGTCTTTAGCGCCTCTCTCTCTCTCCTCTCCCTCTGTCTCTAACGTTACTCTCTGTAAAAGTCCGGGTAGCTTGTTTATTAACCCAGTGTTTCCCACACTTTTGTAAGGTCGAGGACTCATGAAGCCAGTGATAATTCACCTCCCCTACTTCCAAGTCACGTGGGATTAATTTAGAACCATCAAGATATTCGTAACAAGGATACTCTGGACTTGGTACAAACATTGAAATAAAGACGCTGTCGGATTTGACAGACAACGACATATAACTGATATGGTAGGGTCAAGGCTGGCCAACCATAAACGACTGTCTCCTAGCTCTCTGCTGGCAACCCCCAGTAACAGACCAAGCCTGGCTAACGGGGCAAGGACCGCTAGAGGCCCATTGGCAGCTAGAGGCCCATTGGCAGCTAGAAGCCCACTGGGAGCTAGAAGCCCATTGGCAGCTAGAAGTCCATTGGTAGCTAGAGGCCCATTGGCAGCTAGAAGTCCATTGGCAGCTAAAGACCCATTGGCAGCTAGAAGTCCATTGGCAGCTAGAAGTCCATTGGTAGATAGAAGCCCATTGGGAGCTAGAAGCCCATTGGCAGCTAGAGGCCCATTCAGCTAGAGGCCCATTGGCTAAAGAGGTATTGCACATTCCCTGCTTTTGAGGTCAATTCAAGGGCGGGTATATATATTATATTTGCACTAACTCCTACTAACATGCATCTGTTTCCTTTGTCAAGCGGGGGTTGCTAAAACTTCCCATCTAAAACATGACATTTCGATGGGATATAACGATTGCTTTTTTCTTTATAGGAGTGACTTGATCGGCAGTCTTTTTCTACAAAGGCGCTAGATGTCATCTACGTGCGTGGACGAGGCCAACATTCAGTTCTGTAGCTAATAAATAAACGCAGTAATAATAAAATATTTTTTTAATGTGAACTATGATACTTATTTCAATTACATATTAGGAAAAAGAAAGAGAGGAAGACCAAAGCGAAGATGGCTGTAAGACATCGTTGATGATCTGCGAATAGACGCATCAGCAGCAGGGCATCTTGTTTACAACCGAGAGGCCTACAGGAGAGGTGTTGAGGCAAAGTTCCGCCAGGGACATGCAAATGACTGAATACTGTGTAGCAATACCGCCAGAGTTAGTGTGATGGGTCCACGGACCACAAGTTGCCGACCCCTGCCACCATTCATATTAAAGCTATGGGTTTCATGTTAAAGCTATGGGTTTCATGTTAAAGCTATGGGTTTTGTTTTACATATGAACCGTCCCCACGTTCCCAAAATTCAACGTAAGTTTTCTATGTTGTGTTCAGTTTTACAATATATGCTCGTCAACACAAACGAAGAGACGGGTGGCCTCCGTGAACCCCACCATCAGCAGGATTCCTCAAGTTTTCGCATTCCTGGTCTTTTTCCTGGGGTCAAGGGTTGGCTCTTCAGTGGCTCCCGTTTCTTAATCCTGGATCCTCTTTCCATGAAGTCATCATTTTTAGCTTTTGTTGGACTTTTTCAGGGTGGGGCGATATCGCTCCGCTCAGAGACTTCATGTGCCTGATTTAAGCTGTCTGTAGAATTATCTACAGTAATTCTGAAGACAAGTTTGTCCAGTATGTTCCCACTTATCCCGGATACGTGATAATATCTGACAAAAAACGGGGTTCTTTATACCCGGGCGTGAGCGGATAGCGTAGATTCTCGCCTCATTTACCTCCCACACCAGCGCCCGCTTACACGCGCTACTCACCAGCCTTCCAGGTTTATGATACCCTCACTCAAACATAACTAAGAGGGAAGCAGATAAGAGGACGTATTTAGCGTGAGAATTCATAATTATGCATACCGTGACACTTTACATTTGTCGCACTTTTTTTCTTTCTTTTCTTGTGGGGGGGGGGGGGGGGAAGAAGTAGAGAGTGTGTGTGTTGTGTGTGGTGTGTGTGTGGGTGTGGTGTGTGCGTACCCCAATGGGCATGGGGTGAAAACGAACCAACTTTATTTTCTAAGGACGAAAAATTGGGCATACAGGGCTCTCTGACATCCTAAGCACAAGAATAGTTTTAGTGTATAAAGTTAAGTATATTACTATACAGGAAGCCACTGCCATTCTGCTCTTTGTCCTACAGCTTACATACGACTTTCACTCTGTTCCAGGTTTTCTATATCATTTACTCTCTCTGAATCTTAAGTGGTCAAGACACATGGGACTTCCGCAAGGGTTTTCCACGAGCGCCTGTCTTTTGCCTTTTTTCCCCCTCTTACCAAAGTAGGCCCTCTTTTGCTCAACGTCCTCTCTGTTGTTCTTCTCCATGTCTTCTCTTTTGTCTACCCTTACTTCTGCTCCCCTGCGGTGTCCACATCATTTACTACAACCATGTTAAGCGCAAGCAGGCATACTTACAAAGGAATTGAACAAATATGAAATAACAAAACAACTACAGCAAGACCAAGAGGCAGACCTAGACAACGAAGGCAAGACGAGCTAGAAGAAGATATACACGGTCTTGGAACTGATAAGTGGCAAGAAAAGATAAAAAACAGATAAGAGAGGAAACATGTCTTGTCTTATGTAATGAGCCTCATTTGCTCGGAAATCTGTTGAATTCAGTGGCTGCTCAAATAAGAATAAGAAATAGTAGTAGTAGTAGTAGTAGTAGTAGTAGTAGTAGTAGTAGTAGTAGTAGTAGTAGTTGTTGTTGTTGTTGTTGTGATAGTAGTAAAAGAAGTAGTAGTAGTAGTAGTAGTAGTAGTAGTTGTTGTGATAGTAGTAAAAGAAGTAGTAGTAGTAGTAGTAGTAGTAGTAGTAGTAAAAGAAGAAGTAGTAGTCGTCGTAGTAGTAGTAATAGTAGTAGTAGTAGTTGTGATAGTAGTAAAAGAAGTAGTAGTAGTAGTTGTTGTAGTAGTAGTTGTAGTAGTAGTTGCTGTCCTGTTGTTGTTGTTGCAGCAGTAGTAAAAGAAAAAGAAGTAGTAATAGTAATGTAGTAGTAGTAGTTGTATAAATAAAGAGGAATAAAGAGAGAGACCAAGAGGAGAAAGAGATAAGAGGAGAGAGAGAAATAAAGAGAGAGGCAGAGAGGAGAAAGAGATGAGAAAGAGAAAGAGAGAGAGATGAGAAAGAGAGAGAAACAAAGAGAGAGAGAGTGACAGAGAGTATAAAGAGAGGGAAATAAAGAGACAGAGAGGAGAAAGAGAGAAATAAAGAGAGAGAAAGAGAGGGAGAGAGAAGAAAGAGATAGGAAATGAAAAGAGAAAGAAATAAAGACATAGATAGAGAAGGGAAAGTGAGAGAGAGAGAGAGAGAGAGAGAGAGAGGGAGTAGAGAGAAGAGAGGAGAAAGAGATAGGACAGGAGACAGACAAAAGAAAAGAAGATGAAACTACAACATATGCCTCACTTCTTAGTTGGCCAGTTTTTGGTTTTATGTGTTGTATAATCTTCTGTACGGCTGTTGGTCGTGCGAATAGCAAAATGTTCATTATGTAAATTAACTGTCCGGGACATATTCAAATGTCAGAAAGGTCACTTGTTACGAAAACGATTGACCTTTCCCTATAGTTAATTAAGATTAAGGTCAGAACAGAGTTCCTTTTCATTACTCGCATATGATCAGTTCTAGAGTATCCAATACAGAAGAGTTAACAGTGGGAGTTTGTATGCGATAGGAGACTATAACGCATTTGTCGAGTATTGAATACAGATTTTGTATGCCCGCCATGTTGGTCTCTAGAGAATCGAGTACAAGGAGTTGTGTGTGTTCTATATAGATTCTGCTGAGTTATAGAATCTGGAGATTTCTGTGTATAGTTTATTTAAATGCAAATCTTGCAGGGACTCTATTAAATCGAAATAAGTGATGTGTTTAAAAGTGAATTTGGTTATTTCTGTACTGAATAGACTGGATTGTATGTGGTTTCTGATGAATCGAGTACATCGGATATTGTATCGAATACGAGGAGCCTTTGTGTGGTCTCTTCAGTGTAGACCATATGAATTTTGGCTCTCAGTTTACCTGCACAGTCATGATAAGTTGTCAGGTACGTAATGAACGGACGTACAGCACCTGGCCCAGATGTCTAGGTGTCACCTGGCATGATTCTAAAAACAGAGTTTTGCACGTGTGTGTTATGTAGATGTGACATGAATCTAAAGTAACCAGCAAAGTTTATTCTCAAATGGGCAGGCTTATATTCCGCTGTTCATCTCTCAACGTTCAGTCAGATGTAATCATTCAAGATTTGACTGTAACAGAAGGCTTGGCCTGAACGTGTTCACAACATTTGCCTTGACTCTGAACGAAGATTTGACTGTAATGTAATGTGCAGCCTGATAGAGTGTAATCTGAGTGTAGTAAATCATCTGGTAAAGAACATCCGAGGGTCTTGAAAGTGCAGTTCAATGCTTGAGTGTAATGTAAGTACATCTGGATGTCCAGGTGTAATGTTAGTACATTTAGATGTCCAGGTGTAATGTTAGTACATTTAGATGTCCGGGTGTAGTGTAAGTACATTTACGAGTAGATATCCGAGTGTAGCGTAAGTACACTTAGATGTCCGAGTGTAATGTAAGTACATTTATATGTCCGGGTGTAATGTAAGTACATTTATATGTCATGGTATAGTGTAAGTACGTTTAGATGTCCGGGTGTAATGTAAGTACATTTAGATGTCCGGATGTAGTGTAAGTACATTTAGATGTTCGAGTGTAATGTAAGTACAGCTCGATGTCCATTGTAAGTACATTTAGATGTCCAGGTGTAATGTAAGGACATTTAGATGTCCGGGTGTAATGTAAATACATTTAGATGTCTGGGTGTAATGTAAATACATTTAGATGTCCGGATGTAGTGTAAGTACATTTAGATGTCCGAGTGTAATGTAAGTACAGCTCGATGTCCAATGTAAGTACAAGATTCTCTAGGAACACTGTTTAACTTCCAGGTAACACACGTGCTATGGGTTTAATTGCAATACGTGGCCTCGCAAAAAGAAACTCTGGGAGTAGTTTAACAGAAACAACTGAGCATGCAACATCACCTGTGTGATTAATAATATATCTGACAACAATTCTTCTTCTTCTTCTTCTTCTTCTTCTTCTTCTTCTTCTTGTGTTCTAGATTCTCTCAGCCGTGCCACAGCCATGCTCTTTGATATACCGTATTGCCGGATGCACTTTGTTCAGAAATACGCCTGTTTGATTGATTCTATGGATCTACCTTCCTGATTGTTGTGTTTGTCACTTTTTTAAAACACGAAAATCAGCAAAACGTCTGAATGGCAAAGTGGTTAGTGCACTATTCTTTCATGGCAAAAGTTGGTGGTTCGAATCCAACAGGAAGCGCCCCCAGTCACTCAGCCGTAGAGATTTTCTGGTAACAGCCATCAAACAGTGTCACGCATATGACACAAGCCGCCTGGCACTTGAGAACCGCTGCATTCAAAATTATGGGACGCTGGAGCCACATGGGTTAAACTCGCTGTTTAGCTACACTTAACATTCTCTTCAATCATTATAGTACCTCTCCACTAAGCTCCACCCCTTCTTACTTTTCAAACCTGCTCACAGCATTTGCAACCCCTCTTCCCCAATCATCTGTTTCAACTTCTCCTGGCTAGGTCAACATTGTATCACTCTCTCTCTCGCCTTCCCGGTTCCCCATCCACCACCCCCAGTTACAACCCACATATCACAGGTCTCCATTTAAACTGTCTCCACGTTCTACTAAATCCATTCCTGTCACACACCGCCGGACAAGCCACACCTTACAATTTACAGCTAAGTAATCTTTTTAATTTTTTTTTCTTTTTAATAGTATTCACGCGAATCTATACTTTATCTCCTTTCTTTATTTCTTCGTCCTGTATGTTTTTGTATGATTAAGGCTCACGCCGAAACGTCACAACTTTGTAATCGTTAAGTAATGAAGCTGCTCCTACATTTTTCCTAGTTTATACAGCCGTAGGTATTTACCGTTCAGATATTACATGATCTCGGCGCGGACGTGACATGTCAATATTTGTTGGATTTCCTGCAGAATATTCAAAGCGCCACCGAGTTTTGTGTTGATGAGGAAACCAGGCAACCCTGCAGATACCCGAGATGTGAGACTGACAGGCGAGCCCGACTAGAAGAGAGGAGAGAGGTTTTACACCTGAGACTCCGACTAGAAGAGAGGAGAGAGGTTTTACACCTGAGACTCCGACTAGAAGAGAGGAGAGAGGTTTTACACCTGAGACTCCGACTAGAAGAGAGGAGAGAGGTTTTACACCTGAGACTCCGACTAGAAAACAGAAGAGACCTAGGGTTTTTCACTGGGTACTCCGACTAGAAGAGAGGAGAGAGCCAGGGTTTTACACCTGAGACCCTGACTATAAGAGAGGAGAGAGGTTTTACACGTGGGACCCCGACTAGAAGAGAGGAGAGAGCCAATGTTTTACACCTGGGACCCTGACTAGAAGAGAGAGGTGAGAGGTTTTACACCTGGGCCCCGACTAGAAGAGAGGAGAGAGTTTTTACTTTTGGGACCCCGACTAGAAGAGAGGTTTCACACCTGGAAACCCGATTAGAAGAGAAGAGAAAGCCAGGGTTTTACACCTGGGACCCCGATTAGAAAAGAGAAGAGAGGCTTTAAACCTGGGCCCCCGACTAGAAAAGAGAAGAGAGGCTTTACACCTGGGCCTCCGAGTAGAAGAGAGGAGAGAGCCAGAGTTTTACACCTGAGACGCCGACTAGAAGAGATTAGAGAGCGAGAGTTTTACACCTGAGACGCCGACTAGAAGAGAGGAGAGAGCCAGAGTTTTACACCTGAGACGCCGACTAGAAGAGAGGAGAGAGCCAGAGTTTTACACCTGAGACCCCGATTAGAAGAGAGGAGAGAGCCAGGGTTTTACACCTGAGACTCCGACTAGAAGAGAGGAGAGAACCAGGGTTTTACACCTGAGACGCCGACTAGAAGAGAGGAGAGAGTCAGGGTTTTACACCTGAGACCCCGACTAGAAGAGATTAGAGAGCCAGAGTTTTACACCTGAGACCCCGACTAGAAGAGAGGAGAGAGCCAGGGTTTTACACCTGAGACCCCGACTAGAAGAGAGGAGAGAGCCAGGGTTTTACACCTGAGACCCCGACTAGAAGAGAGGAGAGAGCCAGGGTTTTACACCTGAGACCCTGACTAGAAGAAAGAAGAGAGCCAGGGTTTTACACCTGAGACCCCGACTAGAAGAGATTAGAGAGCCAGGGTTTTAAACCTTAGACCCCGACTAGAAGAGAGGGGAGAGCCAGGGTTTTACACCTGAGACCCCGACTAGAAGAGATTAGAGAGCCAGGGTTTTACACCTGAGACCCCGACTAGAAGAGATTAGAGAGCCAGAATTTTACACCTGAGATCCCGACTGTTGAGGCAGCTCTGTTTCCCTTTCTTTTTCTAATTAGTGATAACAATTCAGGAAAACGCTATAATATTTCCCTGGCCCTTTACCCAACTGGCTATCAAGGGTCCTGAAGGGAGTCACATTATCGAACTATAATCTACAACCACACAACATCGACTATCGCTCAGAGACATAGGTACAGACTGAAACTTCTAAACTGTGCATGCGTACGTGCGTGATTGTGTGTGTACACTCCTTTCCTTGTTTACAGATTACAATGATGTTCACAAATACAGCTAATATCGAGAACGCAGACAGGAGTTTGTTTTTTTTTTCTGTCTCATCATGCAGAAAACACCCAGGAATCAGTTTTCATCTCCTTTTATTTATTTATTTATTTCTTTTTCTTTTCCGTATAAGAGTTAGAATTTTTCTTTAAAACCCGGAAATGGAAATTGTCACCGGAGACGGAACGAGATGTGGAGCGCCACCTGCCGTGAGTTCTTCGTTCCCTCCCTTGATTTTGGCCAGATTTTCCCCGGAGAACAACCAAACTTCCAGATCACGTTTCTGAGAGGGTGGCACAAAACTTACAAGCTCATCTTCGCACGAAACACAATATAACCGAGGAATACAAAACAGTCGATCAAGACATTTCACTGCCCTGCTGAGAGGCTGGTTTTCTTTATATATTGTACAGTATATCTTTACCTGGCTTTTTAAATCACGGCTACTTAGATTGCTGACAGTTCTCTTACAGCTGTGAACTTTATATACTATCTATAACGGCGGGAACGATCTTTTGAGAAGGATTCTCCGTACACGTTTCTCTTTTATATGTGCACGGCGTCACCTGGTGGTGGGTGTGTGTATGAATGATTGTACATGTTTGTTCTTTATACGTGTACGGCGTCACCTGGTGATGGGTATATGAATGATTGTACATGATTGTTCTTTATGCGTGTACGGCGTCACCTAGTGGTTGGTGAGTGTGATGACTCATGCTGTGGGAATGACAGATCAGCGCACAAGATCAAAATAAACGAGCACTTCACATTGACTTTGATCGCTAACCCAAGAACAACCTCTACATTGAAGAACAAGCCCAAGCATAAGTCCAGCTCCAGATTCTCGCGTATAAATCCCATTTTAAAAAATCACTTTCTCAGTACTCAGCAGTGACGATAGATGGCGAAACAATGGTTTGGTCTGACGTGCAGAAGGGAATAAGATAAGGGTGTATCCTTTCTCCATATCTGTTTAAAATCTAAGCCGAAAACATCATGAGGAATGTCAGAAGGAAAAAATGAAACAACTAAATTTGATTCTTTCAACATCGGGGACCACCGGATTCAAGAAATTAGAAACGCCGATGATACTGTCAAACAGCTTAGAAGGTCTGCATCAGTTGATTCTCTCAACCAAAAGATACAGCGAAGCTCAGAACCTCTTTTTTAAGCACCAACAAAACCAAAGTAGTGACAGTTGATAAAATGAGAAGCAAATTCAAAATTATGTTGGACCATTAAGAACTTGAAAACATAAATAAGTTTGAGTATTTATGTTCAATTTTCTCAACCAATGGCGACTCGCAGTGGAAATCAAAAGAAGAATCGCAGTTGCATCACAGAAACTAGCACAAATGAAGAGTATGTGGCAAGGTACCAACAAGAAAACAAAGTTATGTTTACTAAGAGCTTACATATTCCCAGTGGAAACATACAGCTGTGAAACATGCACACTTAATAAATCACTAGAAAAGAAAATAACAACATTTGAAATGAAGTGTTACAGAATGCCACTTAGAATATCACGGATAGAACGAAAATAAAATAAATAAATATTGATGGGATATGGTGTCGCTGAAAACTGGTTGGTTAACACCATAAATAATTAGAAAGCTGAGATACTTCGGCCACATCAAGAGACACAACAGCTTGGAGAGGTTGATACTTCGGCCACATCAAGAGACACAACAGCTTGGAGAGGTTGATACTTCGGCCACATCAAGAGACACAACAGCCTGGAGAGGTTGATACTTCGGCCACATCAAGAAACACAACAGCTTGGAGAGGTTGATACTTCGGCCACATCAAGAGACACAACAGCTTGGAGAGGTTGATACTTCGGCCACATCAAGAGACACAACAGCTTGGAGAGGTTGATACTTCGGCCACATCAAGAGACACAACAGCTTGGAGTGTAAATAGTGTAAGTAACTTGTTATCAGCGGCCGGGACATTAGGCTGTGAACACTGTTTAGTATACAAGTTCTTCAAAGATATTTTCTAGTCAGTTCGGGATATGAATCGGTGGGGGAGGCGTCATGTTGTGTTGTGGATGTGGATGGTTCTTGATATTGAAGTATATGTAGTATCATTGTGTCCTGCAGTGGTTATGTGATAAGTATATGTGATATGTGGTTGTTGCCTATGACCCCATCGAGCACCCCGGCTTCAAGTAAGTTGGTGGTGTATGAGTTTGGTTAGTAGGGATGATTTCGTAAGGATAAGGCAAATGCCGGGTGCAGCCGTAGGTATGTCTGGCAAGGTTGTAGTATGAGATGTTTGTATACAGCTGGTATGGGTTGTCACACAGTAATGCCCGTGGTCTGTGCTGACAACATGGTATAATTTATTTCAGTAGGTGACCGTGAACGATGGCTCACTTATGCATATTTTCTTGCCATGAATTTTGATGCCGTTGCCGTGCACATATAGCTTACATGTAATGAGTTTTGATATGATGCATATCGCAGCTGTCCGGAGGGAGAGCTTTATATGTTCTAGTGTTTGTGAGAAATGCTGTTATGAGGGCCCTCACTCTTTTGATAATGCTTCACTTGCGTTTCATGTTAATATCCAATGCACTGCAATAAGTTTATTACGACAAGGCACTCGTCATGAACATACGCAATACCAATAACGGCCCAGACAATATGTATATATATTCCACATATATATTGATTGTATTGATTGCTAAAGCTTCTTACGACAACGAAAGGATTACTAACCTGCATGTTTTTGTTCAATGATGCATTGCTACGCCATTGTTTTCTATGTTATTATATATAGATATATATCCTGTGGTCCTTGTGTGTGTAATATGGTCTGGACTGTTACTGGTATTGTGTGTGTTCATGAAGAGTGCCTTGTCGTAATAAACTTATTTTGTTAGTTATTTTTACACACTTGAGATATTTGTTTTGTATTTGATATGAGAGATGAAGAGAAAGTAGAGTGGTTGGCTAACAAGGATCCAGGAACCGGAGTGGTTGTGGCCAGATATTCGTCCAAAAAATCTGAGTTCGGGGGGGGGGGGGGGGGGTCACAGTACGTTTGTAGCATTGGAAAAATGTTATTACTTAATTACCACTCTCATACGTCCCTCACTCTTTCCCTTACAGGAGAGGTTGATAGTAGAAGGCATAGTGCCCAGTAAAAGAAAAAAAAAAGGACGACTTCACCGAAGGATGGACACGGGACATCACAGAAAGTCTGATTGTGTCACTGCAAGACGCCGGTCAACTTGCGCCAAGACCGTATTGCATCCAGGGAGGCTGTGAGAGGGACAAAGTTCTGGAGAGGACAATGTCACATGAATGAATGAATGAAGGAATGAATGAATGAATGAAAGAATGAATGAATGAATGAATGAATGAATTCTCAGTACTCACATAGACAGGTTAAAAACCTCACATGCTTCAATACTCCCGTCCTCTAGCTTCCACACATCATTTTTCCATTTAGAAATCCCGCCAAAAGCCATCTCTAGTGACCAAGTTTAATAACAACCCAGTCACATGATCAAATAACCAACGTCAACGTAACAACTTGCTTAAGTATGTCATGTAGTAAGACCTGGACAGCCATGACCCAGATAGTAACCCAAATGCTACTGTACCCCGGACATTTTTTCCCCCCATGTCTTGTTTTTTTTCTGTTTCTTTTCTTTCTGCTCTGTCAGCATTTTCGAGGCTCCACCTGCACACGTTACCTTACACAAGTGCTGATATTTCTACATAATTCTTCTCATATTTCATAAAAATTTATTTTCAGCGCAGAGCTATAAAGATTGCCGAGAGCTCTCAGAGGCAAGATTTTTCCTAACATGAAGCTACAAAGATAATTGTGGCCTTGCAAATGATTACAGATATTCGGTCTAAAAGTTCTTTCAGTGATACCGTAGATTAAAATCATTAGCCATCATTTGACAGACACAGGTTAAGAATGAAGGAGGGATCTTATTCGGTGGCTTATCAGTCAAGCCATCTTGGAAATTTGTGTCTGGCTTCTCAGTCAAGCTATCTTTGAAAATGTGTGTCTGGCTTCTTAGTCAAGCTATCTTTGGAAATTTGTTTCTGGCTTATCAGTCACGCCATCTTTGGAAATGTGTGTCTGGCTTCTCAGTCAAGCTATCTTTGAAAATGTGCGTCTGGCTTCTCAGTCAAGCTATCTTTGGAAAGAGAGCGGGGGGTGGGGTGGGGTGGGGTGGGGGAGGGGGTCAAGCTGGTGGATTGTTCTGGGGCCCGGATGGGTTTGCCTTGTTTTGAGGTTGGGCCCAGAGGTCTTCCGTGAGGTGGGGGAGGGGTAAGTAAGGGAGGGGGGATTTTAAAAAAATAAGGTAGCGGATGACAATAAAATAAGTGTGGGGGTGTGGGGGTGGGACAGAGCTTTGTTCCGACGTAGAAAATATCTCTGGATGGCCCTGCCTCTTTGGCATGCACGGAGCTAACTTTACTTATATCTCTTTGGCGTGCACGGAGCTAACTTTACTTATATCTCTATGGCATGCACGGAGCTAACTTTACTTATATCTCTTTGGCATGCACGGAGCTAACTTTACTTATATCTCTTTGGCATGCACGGAGCTAACTTTACTTATATCTCTTTGGCATGCACGGAGCTAACTTTACTTATATCTCTATGGCATGCACGGAGCTAACTTTACTTATATCTCTTTGGCATGCACGGAGCTAACTTTACTTATATCTCTATGGCATGCACGGAGCTAACTTTACTTATATCTCTATGGTATGCACTGAGCTAACTTTACTTATATCTCTATGGCATGCACAGAGCTAACTTTACTTATCTACACTTTTCTCAGTTTTCCATAAGAAAAATTACTACTACCTCAAGTGATGGAAACCGTTATGTGGCTGCATCACTCTCAATGGCACAGCATACCTCTCATAGTAACAAACGCGAGGAATGTGTACCATGGCTTGTTTGACTGTAGACGGAAAATATGTAACATCTTGGAAAGGAAAGAAGCCCTTTGTGGGGATGATTTTGCCGTTTATGAAATGAGGTAACTTGGATGATGGAGAAGATGTTTGGAACGTCATCCAGCTAGTGTATACACCACGTGATGTCCTTGTAATAACAAGCGCAGACCCCCGTAGCCAGAGATTAATGTGGAAAACTGGGACAGTTTATGTTTGCGTAATGTCTATTTTTTGTCTGCTTGATGGAGGAAGGTAGCGGACAGGGGAGGCAGCTGTAGAAAGCAGGACGCCCTTTGCTGAGAATTATGCCATTATGTATGTTATAACACGGCTGCGTGGTCATTAATTCTGACGTGAATTCAAGCGTTAGCAAAAGCAGATAATAATTCCGTTCTTAGACAAAGGGCTGAGAGCAGTGCTCCCAATCCTGGCGGGAAGTTGGTAAACCTATCAACGTCTGTAGATTAAGATGGAGTACAAACAGGTTCAATTTGTGGCAGGGAAGAACATTTCATTTATTATTTTTAAAATATCGTTTACAAAAAAAAAAAAAGATTGTATCTTTCCCCTCTCCACCACCACCACCCCTACCTCCCCCCAAACCTGTGGGCATCGAGCCAGCATCACTTAAGTATCTCTGTACCAGTAGTTCCAAGCCCCAGGTCGTGACCCAAACTGAGGCAACGGGGGGTTGGGGGGAGGGGCTGGGAAGAAGGGAGGGTCTGAGGTAGTCACGACAAGATATTATCATGAATTCTGGATTATTATGAGGTGATACTTATATATAATTTTTAGTAATCAGTAGCACATTCACTTCACGTATTGATTATTTTAAAAAGATTGAATTTCATTATTAAAAAACGAATTTTTTTCATGCGCTGTCGGTCATCTTACATTGTTTTGGATAGCGGGTCACGTACTGTTGCTGGTCTTGAGTTCGGGTCACGTACTGTTGCTGGTCTTGAGTCGCGGGTCACGTACTGTTGCTGGTCTTGAGTCGCGGGTCACGTACTGTTGCTGGTCTTGAGTCGCGGGTCACGTACTGTTGCTGGTCTTGAGTCGCAGGTCACGTACTGTTGCTGGTCTTGAGTCGCGGGTCACGTACTGTTGCTGGTCTTGAGTCGCGGGTCACGTACTGTTGCTGGTCTTGAGTCGCGGGTCACGTACTGTTGCTGATCTTGTGTCGTGAGTCACGTACTGTTGCTGGTCTTGAGTCATGAGTCACGTACTGTTGCTGGTCTTGAGTTGTGAGTCACGTACTGTTGCTGATCTTGAGTCGTGAGTCACGTACTGTTGCTGGTCTTGAGTCATGAGTCACGTACTGTTGCTGGTCTTGAGTTGTGAGTCACGTACTGTTGCTGGTCTTGAGTCGTAGGTAAAAAAGAGAGGTAACTAATCTAACAAGATAGAGCGCGCGCGCGCACACACACAAATAAATTTTCTATGCAATTCTTTTGATATCACACATTCATTAAGATAATTTCTAACAAGGTGTAACAAGTTACATTTAGAAATGTTCTTTTTTTTTTAGAACAGAACTCGGTGGTTCGGAGAGAGAGAGAGAGAGAGTAAAATCAGAGAGAGAGAGAGAGAGAGACAGAAAGAGAGTAAAATCAGAGAAAGAGAGTAAAATCAGAGAAAGAGAGAGAGTAAAATCAGACAGAGAGAAAGAGAGAGAGAGAGTAAAATCAGAGAGAGAGAGTAACATCAGAGAGAGAGAAGAGAGAAAGAAAGAGAGAGAGAGAGTGAAATCAGAGAGAGAAAGAGAGAATTCAGAAAGAGAGAGAGAGAGTAAAATCAGACAGACACAGAAAGAGAGAGAGAGAGAGAGAGCAAAATCAGAGAGAAAGAGAGAGAGAGAAAAAGGGAGAGTAAAATCAGAGAGAGAAGGAGAGTAAATTTAGAGAAGGAGAGAAAGAGAGCATGTAAAATCAGAGAGAGATAGTAAAACCAGAGGGAGGAAAATCAGAGAGAGAGAGAGTGAGTAACATCAGAGAGAGAGAGAGAGAGAGAGAGATAGTAAAATCAGAGAGAGAAAGTAAAATCAGAGAGAGAGAGAGTAAAATCAGAGAGAGAAAGTAAAATCAGAGAGAGAGAGAGAGTAAAATCAGAGAGAGAAAGTAAAATCAGAGAGAGAAATAGAGAGAGTAGCTTTCCCCTCTCATAGAGAGAGAGAGAGAGAAAAATCAGAGAGAGAGAGTATAGTCAGAGAGAGAGAGACAGAGGGAGTAAAAGCATAGAGAGCGTAAAATCAGAGAGAGAAAATAATATCACAGACAGAATGTAAAATCAGAGAGAGAGAGAGAGAGAGAGAGAGAGAGAGTAAAATCAGAAAGAAAGATTAAAATCAGAGAGAGAGAGAGAGTAAAATCAGATAGAGAGAGAGTATAATCAGAGAGAGAGAGAGTAAAATCAGAGAGGGAGAGTATTATCAGAGAGAGATAGGGTAAAAGCAGAGAGAGAGAGAGAGAGCATAAAATCAGAGAGAGAGAGAGAGAGTAAAAGCAGAGAGAGAGAGAGAAAGTAAGATCAGAGAGAAAGAGAGTAAACTCAGAAAGAAAGAGTAAAATCAGAAAGAGCGAGCAAAATCAGAGAGTTAGGGAGTGTAAAATCAGAGAGAGAGAGAGAGAGAGTAAAATGAGAGAGAGAGAGAGAGAGAGAAGTTAAAATCAGAGAGAGCGTGATAAGGAAAGTCCTGGGACAGAAGACTGATGAAATGTGTGATAAGGAAAGTCCTGGGACAGAAGACTGATGAAATGTGTGATAAGGAAAGTCTTGGGACAGAAGACTGATGAAATGTGTGATAAGGAAAGTCCTGGGACAGAAGACTGATGAAATGTGTGAAAGTCCTGGGACAGAAGACTGATGAAATGTGTGATAAGGAAAGTCTTGGGACAGAAGACTGATGAAATGTGTGATAAGGAAAGTCCCGTGGATAGAAAACTGATGAAATGTGTGACAAGGAAAGTCCCGGGGACAGACAGTTGATAAAAAAATGGCAAAGATAAAGAAAGGATTCTGACAAGTAGAATAGTACATTAAAATAAGAGAATCGCCTAGTTCCCACAAGTACAGATCTGTGCGTTGTAACGTAAAGAAGGAACAAAATAAAAAGGGTAACCCCTTCTAAATTTATCATAAATAAGTTATTTTTCACAGGGCATACCTCGTCTTTTTGAGAAAAAGGGAAACCTTTGTTCACGTGGGCGTGTGTGTGGCGAAGTGATTAGTGCACCTGTCTTTCGTTGCCCAAAGGTCTGATGCTCACATCCAGCCAGTAGGGTTCCAGTCGGCCGGCCGTAGAAAGGGGTACCTGGCATCTTGTGGAGCTGGGGAATGGAAGGCGGCCAGACGCCTTGCTGGTCACAATCATCCTCTAGCGTGTCAAAAGGTCGAGGAAACTACTAACTAATATTATATCTTTCAGCACTGTCATCATAATTCCCTGCTTGAGAGATGTGTCATTGTTAACGCTTCACGACATTCTAATGGAATGGGGATTTTTTTTTTTTTTTTTAGTTATTTGCTTACTGCTTCTTCATTCATTAAAACTGTTCCCTAGCTATTAACTTTTCATTAACAATTACTTAACAATTTCTGGCTAACGTTTACTACATTCTAACACGTACTTACTGCATTATGTAGTTTAGAATGGCGTATTTTCAACACAAATATTGGTCGAGGGGAGATAGTAATGATATTTTATCTTCCGGCGTGATATCTATTTCGCTGTTACTTCCCTTAGCATAACAGTCTCCGAATTGCTTTATGCCACCAGTCTTTTGACTCTTTCCTCGATCTTATTATTATCAAGGCAGAGCAGACTTTCGCTTAGTTGTTGATGAATGGCGAAAATCGGCGAATACCGAAGCATAATCTTTATTTAGCTTCTGCAACCGTACTTTGGTCATGAAAAAACTGAAATAACCCGCTAAAAATCAATTGCTCCGGCATTCAGTAATTCATTTATTTGCATGTCTCTTGATGAGCTTTGTCTCCCTAACAGATCTGTAGGTCTCTGTTGTGAGCAAGATGGCCTGCTACTGACGCTTCCATTTGCCGATCATCAACGATGTCTTGCAGCCATCTTCGCCTTGATCTTCCTTTCTTTCTTTTTCCCATTATGTACCCTTCCAAGACGGTCTTCTCTAGATTATCATGACGTTTAATGTGTCCAAAATATTTAAGTTTTCTCTCTTTAATACTCTTTACAAGCCAGCCTTCTTCAGTATTAAGCTCTTGTAGTATGGATATATTTGTTCATTTTTGTGTCCATGATATCTGAAGAACTCTTCTGTAGCATTTACTTTCAAAGGCATTTATGTGTTTCTCAGCTATTTTGTTAAGTGTCCAGGTCTCACAGGCATATGCTGCGATGGTAAAGATGCATGCCCTTAAAAATCTTATTTTTGTAGCTCTGTCTGTTCCTCTCCACAGATTATTTAGTTCTTTTACTTTCTGAAGAGCGATAGATGTCCTCTTTTTAATTTCCCTCATTGTATCTCCATTATTAGTTAGTAGTGATCCAAGATATTAAAAACTCTCCACTTCTTCCAATTTTTCCTCATTGATACATATTTCAGCTGCCTTGTTTGTTTTGTCAGTTGTCATCAATTTAGTTTTCTTCGCATTAAGATAGAAGTTTTGCTCTTCGCTGTTCTTACGGACTGACATAATTATTTTTTCCATTCATTTCTGTGTTGTGGACAGTAATACTGTGTCATCAGCATATCTAATCTCTGGTATTTCATAACCTCCAATTGTTAAGGCATTGTAATATTCTTTGTCTACACCTTCACTAACATCCCTCATTATATTTTCAGTATACAAGTTAAATAAGGAAGGTGACAATATGCACCCCTGACGGACCCCTTGTTTTATGTCAAGCTAAGTAGTTGTTTCACCATTTATTATTACTGCTGCTTGTTGGCCTAGATACAGCATTGATGATAATTGTATCAAATGTGTTGGAAATGCCATTTTTTCCATTATTTCCCAAAGTTTCTGGTGTTGTACACAATCAAATGCCTTTGAGTAGTCTATAAAGGATAAATATAGATT
Source organism: Achatina immaculata (assembly GCA_009760885.1). Classification (NCBI taxonomy): domain Eukaryota; kingdom Metazoa; phylum Mollusca; class Gastropoda; order Stylommatophora; family Achatinidae; genus Lissachatina; species Lissachatina immaculata. The sequence goes on along the minus strand of CM019716.1, from coordinate 32,247,222 downwards.
CACATTAAACTCTCTGCATTTCTCTATTATTAATCTTATATTGAATATATGATCTCTTGATCCTCTTCCTAGTCTAAAACCAGCTTGGACCATATTGACTTCTTCTATTTTTTTACGAAGTCTAATCATTATGATTTTTAATAGAATTTTACTGGCACGACTAACCAGGGCAACGATTCTGTAGTTTGTGCATAATTTCAAGTTACTTTTTTTTGGCAGTGGTATGAATGCAGTTGTTTTCCATTCTTTTGACCAAATACCTGAATGCCATATCTTTTTATATAGTGCATGATGGATTGTTGCACATTTCTTTCCTCCTGCTTTAATAAGTTCAGCTGTTATCTCATCACATCCTGGTGATTTACCATTTTTCAGATTATTTATTTGCCCATAAAATTTGATCTATTGTCGATTCGGGTTCTTTCTCCTCCAATAATAATTCACACTGTTGATTTCTGCTTTCACAGTCGGTTGTTTCATACATTCCTCTGCAATATTCCTTCCATCTTTCTAGAATTTCCTCTGTCTCTGTCAAGGTATTCCCCATCTCATCACAAATTACATTTAGCTTAGGTGTGACATTTCTCGTCAATGTCTTCATTTCTTTAAACATTTCGCTATCTCTTCCACACTTCTGATGTTCTTCTATTCTTTCACAACAATCTTGTATGTATTGTTTTTTGTTTTTTCTTATGTTTCTTCGTAATTCTTTTGTTAAGGATTTATATTCCTCTTTGTTGTTGTTTGTCATTTTCCATTGAGTCTTCATTTCTCTACGTTGTTTTATCAGTTCTAGTGTGCCTGCTGTAATCCATCCATTCTTTTGTGTCTTCTTTACTGGAACCATGTCTTTAGCTGTTGTTATTAAGATATCTCTGGCCTGTGTAGCCAAATCATCTGGTGTCATCTCCTCCTGTACAGCCATCAGGATTTCGAAACGGTTCTTCACTTTTATACCATATTGTTCTGGTATTTTTGTAAGATCAAAGCGGAGTGGTCTTGATCCTGCAGCTGTCTTTTTTATCTTTATCTTCATGTCTGCTATTAATAACTCATTGTCAGTGTCACAATCGGCACGTGGTAAAGTTTTTGCTGATGTTATACTTGCTCTTCACCTTCTTTGCACTAAAATGTAATCTATTTGATTCTTGGTTTTCCCATAAGGTGATGTCCATGTGTAAACTCTTCTTGGATGTTGTTTAAAAAAATGTGTTAGCAATCATTAGCTCATTTTCCATGCAAAACCCATTAGATTGTCATGTGCCTCATTTTTATGTCCTATGCTAAATTTCCCTACAACATGTCCTTCATCTTCTGCTCTTTCTGTACCAGTCTTTACATTAAAATCCCCCATTATTAATACAATATCATTTTTCTGTACCTGGTCTATCGTTTGCAGTGTGTTATAAAAGTACTCTACTTCCTCTTCTTGTTCTGCCCCGGCAAGCCAAAGCTAAATAAACAAAAGTGAACAAAAATTTACCTTTAAATATACAAAACTTCGGAACTACAATGAACAGAAGTTTACCTTTATACAGGCAAAACTTTAATATTACAATGAACAAAAGTTTACCTTTAAATTGTTCTTTCTTTAGAGAGAAGACAAGTTTCTGTAATCTCATGACAAAATACGAATAGCCCACTTCTACATGACAATGGAAACTTCTAGTATAGTCATGGGCGAAACGTGACGAAATAGCGAACCACGCGACTAGTGATCAGGGGATGATTATAACTGAAAAGCTGCGGATGAGCGAAGTAAGGAAACAGGAGCCACAAAACAGAGGAAAGTTTCCTGTCACGTGTTTCTGCCGTGTTCACATTGACTCTTTCACAGCTCAGAAAGCGCGCGTCTGTGAAACAGCAAATGTTAGCCCGTATGTTATTTTCCCGTCTCATCCTATCAATGTTCGACATTTAGTTCATTGTTACTCTATCAGGTGTCCTGCCGGCAGGTGATGCTAGCATGCGTCTTCTCAGATCTCCATCAGGGGCCTATTAGCCACTAGTCTGAACGGTTGAACGCTACGGGCCCCCAAGAGCAGGCGGCCAGACTTCAAAGAATTTTAAAAAATGTGTAGATACAAACTATTGTTCCAAGTTGATGATCATTTATAACAACTAATTGCTACACTAGCACCTTATTCATTTATAACTACTATTGCTACACTAACACCTTATTCATTTATAACTATTATTTCTACACTAACATCTTATTCGTCTATAACTACTATTGCTACACTAGCACCTTATTCATTTATAACTATCATTTCTACACTAACATCTTATTCGTTTATAACTACTATTGCTACACTAACACCTTATTCATTTATAACTATTATTTCTACACTAACATCTTATTCGTCTATAACTACTATTGCTACACTAGCACCTTATTCATTTATAATTATTATTTCTACACTAACATCTTATTCGTTTATAACTACTATTGCTACACTAACACGTTATATTATTAAAACCGCTGAAGTATCAGCTGTGTTGGGTCTGTGTGGTACAGAGGTTATATAGTAATATCAGAGATCACAACCAGAGGAGACATCAGAATTTACATTAAGAGACCGGCAGGGAAAGTCGAAAGGGAAAGAGGCCTTACTAAGTTTAGCCTAGAGGCCTGGCTAACGGTTCTATCTCGTTCACTGACATTTTCACTCGGTTCATTTTGCGACTTCATCGTGGCATAGTGCTTTATCTCGTGGCCTTCCCCGGCTCTATGTACTTGTACTAGCTAACGCAGAATGCCTGAAACCCGGTGAAAATTGTATAGACAATGTTAGACAATGTTAGACAATGTTAGACAATGTTAGACAATGTTCCCACTAAGGAATGATTCGGCGCGGGCAACAATATTTTTACAAGAGCTATATTCTAAATAATGTGAGCTAAACCTACCTAAGAAGAAATGTATGAGTATATGAAAACAAATGAACCGAGCGATATGAACAGCTTATGAATGACGCCAAAAAGCATACGTAAGCGATAACTCTCACGCGCTCGACTTAGAGGGAACATTGATGATAATGCGACAGAATATCAGACTCGCCTGCATGCCCAATCCTTCAGCCTTTGAAAATAAAGTTCCTTCATTTGTTCGTTCGCTCTCTTTCCATTTAACTTTTCTGTTTTGTTTCAAAGTTGTTCCTTGTACTTCAACACACTGCATTCAGGTGGGTTCTTCTTTCATGATAAGACCACTGTTTCTGTTTTCTTGCTGTTTAAGATGAGTCATTTCCTCTCACCTTCTTGTACTACTATATCTAATAACTTCTGTAGGTTCTTGTCGTTTCTGGCTATCAGTACTGTATCATCTGCATATGGTATATTATTTACTTTATAGCCTCCAACTCGAATCCCTGGTTTATTTTTATTCTGCAGTGGCCTACAGTAACAAAAAACTACGCCTTTGTTGTAAGATCTGATCTTCTTCCTTTCGGTTCTTCTCTGTCAAGTTTAGTTCTTACTTCTCCCCAAGTTAAGCAGACTCTCCCCTTCTTACCGAGTGAAATTTGCTGTTACTTGTACGATTATAGCCATTCTACTCCTCACAGCTGCTAGGAGAATTGTTCTCTTACAAACATCCTTGTATCTCACGTCTGGTCTACCTCGTGGCCTCCTTCTTTTCAAATGTTCGTCATGTAATATTTTCTTGGGAATACAATCGTCGTCCATTAGTTTTAATATAGGCCAATGGTCTGGACAATTCAGAGTCATGACAATGTCGGGCCAATGATCAGGATAATTCAGAGTCATGACAATGTCAGGCCAATGATCAGGATAATTCAGAGTCATGACAATGTCAGGCCAATGATCAGGATAATTCAGAGTCATGACAATGTCAGGCCAATGATTTAGATAATTCAGAGTCATGACAATGTCGGGCCAATGATCAGGATAATTCAGAGTCATGACAATGTCGGGCCAATGATCAGGATAATTCAGAGTCATGACAATGTCAGGCCAATGATCAGGATAATTCAGAGTCATGACAATGTCAGGCCAATGATCAGGATAATTCAGAGTCATGACAATGTCAGGCCAATGATCAGGATAATTCAGAGTCATGACAATGTCAGGCCAATGATCAGGATAATTCAGAGTCATGACAATGTCAGGCCAATGATTTAGATAATTCAGAGTCATGAAAATATCTGCTACAGCCGCCAGGCCTCCGGCCGTTTCAAAGTTCCACGTTTGCACACCCACGTGATCTAGAGCCATCATTACTTCGTGTTAACCATTACAAACTTTTCTTTCTCTGCATACAGACCGGTTCAGTGCTCATAATTTATAATCAATCAATCAATCAATCAATCAAGTGCCGTGCCGAGTGGCGTAGGCGATCATTTCTCTCCACGATTCCCTACCTTTAGACTTGATTATGAGATCCGCAGGTGACTTTCTTCCTAGCCACACTGACAGCCCATCCAGTAACTTCTCTCTCTGTCTTCCTCTGTCTTTTCTTCCCTCAATTTTCCCAGTTGCCACAATGTGTTCCGATTTTCCTCTTCTCAGAAAATGACCTACAAAACTAGCTTGTCTGCCTCTGATCTTTGCTGTAATGTGCCTTTTAACTCCAGCTCTCTTAAGACTTCTTCGTTGGTTTTCTTAGCTGTCCATGGTACCTTCAAAATCCTTCTTATGAACCACATTTCCATGGCCTCCATTTCTTGCTGTACTCTCTTATTCATGGACCGTGCTTTATATCCATAAAACAAAATTGGCTCGGTGTAACATTTAAGTACTCGGAATATTGTTTCCATTGACATGGATCTGTTGCACAAGATGTTTATCATTTTCTGGAGTGCTGACTTGGCCTGAGCACGTCTGCTTTTTATTTCGTTATGACATTTCCCACCAGCTGTTATAATTGTTCCTAAGTACTTGAATCTATCAACTTGTTTCAGTCCTGTGCCATCGATGGTAATGCTATATTTTGGTGATATTCTTTTCTTTGAGATGACCATCATTTCAGTCTTCTTTTTATTCAGGTTGAGACTTTTACTTTCGCGAACCACGATGTACAGAAGAGCCTGTAGCTGCCCTTCACTCTTAACACAACCACATCTGTGATTTATAATTTATGAATCAAAGATAAAAAAGTGAAAAAAAACCTCACATTCTCAAAAGTATCACGTTTTGTGGTTCAGTACATTTAGGGATTTCCCCATTTCATACACAAACAGTACTTTCATCAACAAGACTTTTATCAACAACACTTTCACCAACAAGAATCATTTTCTTTTTCCGTGAATTATTCAGTAATCTCGTAGATTAATCATTAATATAATTTATTTTGTTTAGTTGTGACAACCACAACACGTAAGTTGCAGTTGCAACACATTTGTCAACAAAACGTTCATCAACACTTTCGTCAAAAGCAATTTCATCAATAATACATTCATCAACAGCATTTTCATCAACTATTTAAAGCAGTTGCAACACTTTCATTAATAATACATCCATTAACAATACTTTCAACAATACTTCATCAACTATTTAACACTTTAATCAACAATACTTTAATCAAGAACACTTTCATTAATAATACTTTCATTAACCAACACTTTCATCAACTATTTAAAGCAGTTACAACACTTTCATTAACAGCACTTTCATCAACAATGCTTTCATCAACAAACACTTTCATCAACAACACTTTCATCAGCAACACTTTCATCAACACTTTCATCAACAACACTTTCATGACAATACTTTCATCAGCTATCAAAAGCAGTTACAACACTTTCATTAACAATACGTTCATTAACAATATTTTCATCAGCAATACTTCCGTCAACAACACTTTCATCAACACTGCTTTCATCAACAACACTTTCATCAACACTACTTTCATCAACAACACTTTCATCAACACTACTTTTATCAACAACACTTTCATCAACACTACTTTCATCAACAACACTTTCATCAACACTACTTTCATCAACAACACTTTCATCAACACTACGTTCATGAACTGTTACAATTTTGTAGATCTGAATGAAATAACAATGAAGAAAACAAAACTCTTTAGCCATATCAAAAGACGCAACAATATACGGAAGACCGTACTAGAAGAAAAGGTGAAAGGAAAAAAAAGAGCATGATGTAGCTAGGAGTCTCGAGTGATGCAGCTAGGAGTCCCGAGTGATGTAGGTAGGTGTCCCGAGTGATATAGCTAGGAGTGCCGAGTGATGTAGCTAGGAGTCCCGAGTGATGTAGCTAGGAGTGCCGAGTGATGTAGCTAGGAGTCCCGAGTGATGTAGCTAGGAGTCCCGAGTGATGTAGCTAGGATTTCCGGGAGAGATCGCTTCAGGTTCCGTGTCATGTCGTCTGCGGTTAGTAGAGGTTTCGCATGATGGCGTTAGGTTTTCAACGACAGAAATTCTAGATAGATAGATAGATTAGATTAAATTAGATAGATAGATAGATAGATAGATAGATAGATAGATAGACAGACAGACAAATAGACAGACAGATTAGATTAGATAGATAGATAGATAGACAGACAGACAGACAAATAGACAGACAGACAGATTAGATTAGATAGATAGATAGATAGATAGATAGATAGATAGATAGATAGATAGATAGATAGATAGATAGACAGACAGACAGATTAGATTAGATAGATAGATAGATAGATAAATAGATAGATAGATAGATAGATAGATAGATAGATAGATAGACAGACAGACAGACAGACAGATAGATAGATAGATAGACAGACAGACAGACAGATAGATAGATAGATAGATAGATAGATAGATAGATAAATAGATAGACAGACAGACAGACAGATTAGATTAGATAGATAGATATAGATAGATAGATAGATAGATAGATAGATAGATAGATAGATAGATAGATAGATAGATAGATAGATAGATAGATAGATAGATAGATAGATTCTCAAAGGATGCCCTGCGACATAGAGTGATCGTAAAGCTCTTCCCTGATTAAGAAAGATCATATCTCCAAAACTAATCTAGACAGAAACATGAATGTTGTGGAACTACGGGAACTGATTTTTAGACTTTTTGTTTTCTGAACAGGAAGCGCTGCAATCACCAGCATTAAAATGGCTCATAAGAAGGAGAAAGCCAGGTGTGTTGCGTGGTATCAGGAAAGAGGGCCCATTTCAGCGAACGTTTGCCTGGACATGTAGAACTTTAGCTTGCACTTCAAATAGAAGAGTTTCAGTCATGGATATTGCACCGCCCACTCTGGGGTTTAGTTCGTTACTTGCAAAACTTTCAAAACCGATGGATTGGAACAGATGGTCGAACTCTATGGCGACCACGCTCATAGGACATTACTCCCTTCCGACACTTTGTTTTTAATGGAAGTACACTTTGTTTTTAATGGAGATACACTTTGTTTTTAATGGAGGTACAGTTTGTTTTTAATGGAGGTACACTTTGTTTTTAATGGAGGTACAGTTTGTTTTTAATGGAGGTACAGTTTGTTTTTAATGGAGGTACACTTTGTTTTTAAGGAGGTACACTTTGTTTTTAATGGATGTACACTTTGTTTTTAATGGAGGTACAGTAAGGACAAAGTATTCAGCTCATCACTTCACGATACTGAAACACTGAAGGCAAATCCAACGGATGTTTTAGCGATAGTGTCAAAAGAAATGTTGGAGAACACATGACAAGAAATCGAGAATGGCGTAGACGTTCTCTGGACAATAAACGAAGCACGTATTGAAGTGCATAAACAAATTTAAAAAAGAACTTTGAATGGAGGTGAAGTGTGCAAGAAACCATATATTTGTATCTAGCAAAGTTTTTGGGTAATAAATGTCCAAGATCAGAGAAGAACTTTACGGCCATCTTATACTGGTGTGCTATAAGGGTCAGAATTTTAATAGTAAAATTGTTTCCCCGCTTTTAACTACAAGGCACTTTGTGTATCTGGACAATTATATGTGTATAATAACTTTTGACAGCTTAATATTTATGTGATATGAATTAAGAGCGTGTTTGTTTAATATTTTTTCATGAAGAAAAAAGATATGCGTCTCCAAGCTGGCTGGCGAATGCAGTGAATACAGTGAAAACAGAGCATTTGCTATAACAAAATGTAACATCTCTGTTAAATTCTTCATTCTGTTAAATTCTTCAATCTGTGATGTTCTACTATAAAATTATGTATTGCAATACATTCTGAATGTAATCTAAATATAGTGTAAACTGTGAAATGTCTTACGATGAAGTGCATCAGAGTTCGGCTGTAAGAACGAAGGTGTCTCACGAAGTTTGAGAACCACTGAATATTGCTCTTTTTTTCCACAAAAACAATGGCAAGTATTTTACCTTTCATAAATTGTATTGAACATTATTTAAAAGATATGTAATTTATGACCTTCCATAACCAAAATACCTTGGTCTTGTACAGCGGCGATTCTAAGTGTTGAGACAGATCCATGGTTTTCTGTAGAGGAATTCTAAGTCTGAGGGGAGGAATTTCAAGTCAAATGTGAAGAATTTCAAGCCTAAGGGAAGGAAATTCAAACCTAATGGGAGGAATTTCAAGTTCAAGGGAAAAGTTGGGGAGGTGGTTTTTTTTTTTTTTGGTGTTTTTTTGTTTGTTTTTGTTTCATGGGAGGAATTAGACAATCATGAAGATGATGATTTAAATATAGGGGAGGATTCTGTGGGTGATACACGCTTGGATCGAGGGATGTACGACCTTTACCGATGCGTCATCGTCCACGTGATTTGATAGCTGGTTTCGTGTGTTGGGGGGGGGGGGGGGAGGTATATTGATACAGTGGCTTCCATCAGATTAGACAGGGGAACATGGCCGGCGATGTAGTATCTTCGTTGTGGTTATATTATTGTGAATGTTTAGTATATTCTGCCGAGCCCACCTCATGTGTAATTGTGAATTAATCTGTGATGTAAGGTTCTTGTATTTACCTATCGATGTGGACATTCTGTGTATGATATCAGTGTGATTTATCGATATATTGGATGGGCAACATGTATGATTCGTTTATTATGCTTTTCATGTAGACTGGTCATGTGCTGCAGAAGCCCACTTATATGGAGTTGTGTCATGATGCAGCTGGTAAGTGCCACTGCACATTAGATTCGTAGTGTAGGCTACATGGAGGGCCAAGAGAACCCAGGACCATCAGGTTTTCAATATGCAAACATGAGAAGTCATTATCATATGATACCAAGTTTAGCTACCAAGCGTTGCATTGCCATTGTTCATCCAATTGTTTTTCTATCGTTGAAGATTGCTTGAAATATTTTGCATTGCATTGATCTTGTTCATGCAATTGTTCGTCCATTATAATAATACTTGTCTTGATGTCATGTTGATGTCAGTGTCAGTTGTATGTGCTGTTGTGGCGTATAGTAAGATTAAAATGCTGTGTCATTAATTTCAGGCTTGGTGATTTCTACTGCATGTCAATGTATTGTTCATTGATTAAATGCTTGAGGATTAGGCAAAATTAGCTTACAATATACCAAGGGAGGGGGAGAACCTGGGTTGGCGGTCATGATGGGGGTGCTAGACTGGCCTCGAGTACGGTAGTACATTGCCAGGTATTGTTGGTCTGTAACCATCCTGAGAAAATATTCCTTCCATTAGCTGTAATGTAAACTTGATTCAAGCAGGTTTTACAATTCAATGACTGCATGGGTTGAAAAAGGAGAACTGGACCATGGGCAGTTGTTTCTAAATCAAGGGAGGACTGAATAATGGGCCGTTGTTTCTAAATCAAGGGAGGACTGGATCGTGGGCTGTTGTTTGTAAATCAAGGGAGGATTGGATCATGGGCTGTTGTTTGTAAATCAAAGGAGGACTGGATCATGGGCTGTTATTTGTAAATCAACGGAGGACTAGATCATAGGCTGTTGTTTGTAAATCAAAGGAGGACTGGATCATGGGCTGTTGTTTCTAAACCAAAGGAGGACTGGATCATGGGCTGTTGTTTGTAAATCGAAGGAGGACTGGATCATGGGCTGTTGTTTGTAAATCAAGGGAGGACTAGATCATGGGCGGTTGTTTGTAAATCAAAGGAGGACTGGATCATGGGCTGTTGTTTGTAAATCAAGAGAGGACTGGATTACGGGCTGTTGAGAACTTTGTAAATCAAACTGTACAGAAATATACATCGTCTTTTCAAGAAGCAGTTTCCTTCAGTCTGTTAAAGCTAAACGAAAAAATGCCGTAGGTCATTTGACACATAAACAGACCAAAGCTGGAAGGTATATGACGGGACGATGGAACAAACAACAAAACGCACGGAAATATTCCAACAAAGCATAAAAACAAAACACAACGCGTTCAAATGTAATTTTCCAAACTATATTTTCTCAGAGCAACCATCCGTGTGACACCCCTGTAACTTTCTTTTTATCCGTCCCATATCTGTTGTCCAAGGTCATCTTGACTAGAAAACAGAAAAATGTTCTAAACGTAAACCGTGAATCAACTTCCAAGAAACAGTTTTCCAGATTTTGTGTGCGTTAAACTATATAAAGAAATTGGTGACAGTATTCTTTAGAAGAAGGAATAGCTGAAGCCATTTTGTGGAACCTCTGGAGGGTTTTCATAGTGAATATTTAAAGGAGGTGGTTCTCAATTTTAAGCTTCAAGATTTGTATGAATCTTCATGGGTGATGTATTTCTTGATTTTAAATAGAAACAGTAAACAGATGCGTTCATGAATCCTTTCCTGGTGTGTGGATGCGTGAATATGCATGTGAAATATTTAATCAAAAAGGTTTAGGAACCTTATATTTAACTTTATATAAACAAGGCATCATTTTGTCTTTGCCCTTTTATTGTTCACTGGAGTACAAACATAAAACTACCAGACGGTTTAAAACAAGATTTGATCAACTCTAAGACTGCATTTTCTTTTTCAGTTTCCAGGAAGATCATTTTTTTTTTTTTGGAGAAGTTTCCAACGGGGTACCTTCATAACTGCAAATATTTCACACATATCAGATGCTACAGTGATATAGCAAAGTATCCAGCAGTGATATATAGCAGCAATACAGCCTTCAACTCTCAGCCTATGTTAAGAAAGATTAATGGCTGTATTTCTCTCTCCTTTCCTGCAGTTTTCTCACTTCATCCTCAATAAAGTTCTTACTCTTGACCAAAGCTCTTCTTCTGTGTATGACATGTTGCAAAATTAACTGGCGCAATTTATCGTTAAAATTTTTAACTTTATTTCCTGGAAGTTGATCTACCCGGGCGTGAATATCAGGCATGTGAACTAAGTCCCGGCTTTGGTACTGCAAGACAGGTGCAACAAAGAAACCAGGACCATCTGGTGACGGGGCGACCTCTCCTCTGTCGTCCTCAAACTGACGCTTGCCGAGGCCGAATGAGAAGTTGTAGGGATCCAGCTTCTGGTCTCGCCTTTTCCCGATGCCCATGTGCCCAAACCGCGGGTCCAGCTTTGACTCGCGCCTGTACGAGTTGCCAACAGTCTCTACCCTGCCCAGTCGCTTCAGGGCTGACTCCAAGGCTGTCTCGACCTCTGTCACGGTCATGGGTCGACCAGGTGCGGCAGCTCCTGGTGGGAGAAAATAATTTATAACTTAAAAGTTTATTAAGATAACTTTTCTTTCATGTAACTCTTTCACAATTCTGAGGGTAAGTGAATTCTAGGACAAATTTTAGACATGAAAATCATTTGTCGGTATTTCTGTTTTAAAATAAAGGTCTTTAAAATTGTTTCTGATGCAGCTAAGATGGCCCAAACTTAGAGATAATCGATAATCTTCTTCTTCTTCTTCTTCTTCTTCAGTTCCTGCTGCAGATCTTCGAAATGTGAACTGTTGTTCTTTGCAGTCAACGTCGTGATGATGTTGAAGTACAGACATCACTTCGGATGGGGAGTGGATCACTGAGGCCTCTTTCAAGATCTAGAGTGAACTCAAGATACAATCCTCCCAACAGACTCCAAGGTCTTTGAGACCATCTTCTTTACAAAGGAGGAGGGCACCAGCACCATGAAGGAAGGAGGATATCTCTTTGTCTCCGACTCCAGCACATAACTACTACTACAGAACAATCAACTGAAAGAATACAATCCTGATGCAAGAAAACTTCAGGCTGTATCCCTACATAAAGTGTTCATGTTTGTGTTTACAACCTGCAGAAAAAAAATGTTCATCTGAGACATAACATCACTTTGGAAATTGAACAAGATAAAGATTACTTTAAACCTCAATTGAAACCTTAATTGAAATCTTAATTGAAACCTGTTTAGGCCTTGCATTTCGCCTGATTTTACACTCACATGATTCTGTTCGCTTAAGATAACAAAGATTAAAACGAATTTATGTTCAAGAAATTAGAAGTGTTTTTTTTTTCTTTTAAGGTCACAACATTATCGTAATGTGTCTTTTCTTTAACATTTGTCTCTGAAGTTTTAATGCAGATGTCCAGTACAGAAAACATAAAGCAGAAAAGTGTTTCATGTAACAAAAAGTGTAAATGTACTCGACAAAAGAAAAAAAAAGTCAAGGTATTGAAAACACTAATGAGTTAAACAGTATTGTTTTAACTGTGTGTAATCAACGGAACTAAACAAAATATGCCAAAGATAATGTGTATCATGTCTCACGGATAGTTTTCGTGGAGAAGCTGCGGTGAGTTTTGAAAGTTTTGGAAAGTGAAACAGAAAAAAAAACCATTCCACTCATTTCTTTCTTTCTGTCCGTTGTGTTTGTTCACTTTTGAGTTGTTGTTTCCTTTTTGGTCTGGTCTTGTCGTATTCTGTCTTAGCCTCCTCATCATATACCTTTCAGTGTTGAGGGGTCTTGGTAGGGCTAAGTTATTTGCTTTATATCATGAACATCATCATCATCATCATCATTGCCTTTTACCCCCTTGTGAACATAGGCCATGGATAAAGGCTCTCCAGTCATCCCTGTTTTTGGAATTATTCTCTGCTCCTTCCATGTTCATCTCTTGTCCCTGAACACTGCCATCATTTCTCTTCTCCTAGTAAGTCTAAGCCTTCCTCGTCTTCTATTTCCTTCAGGATTCCATGTCAGTGCCTGTCTTGCTATGCTCGTGTCGGGTTTCCCCAGAGAATGGCCAATTCACCTCCATTTCCAAGACATGATTTGTAGGTTCATAAGTTCTTGTCCTGCCCATTTGCTTCATATAACTATATAAAATTTTCTGTAATTTCCTCCCTGCTTCTTTTGCTTGGGCGGTCTCTTTGCCCGTTTCCTACAGTTTATAGCGTGAATATTTTCTGGGGTGGTCGTCATGTAGCGTGGCCAGACCAACTGACATGTTGCTTCTGGATGTAGCGTGGCCAGACCAACTGACATGTTGCTTCTGGATGTAGCGTGGCCAGACCAACTGACATGTTGCTTCTGGATGTAGCGTGGCCAGACCAACTGACATGTTGCTTCTGGATGTAGTCTGGTGCCGGTGTTGATCCAGTCCTTGCCCATGATGGTGTCATTTCTTAATTTATCTCTAATGGTCAAGCTTTGTATTCTACTCAGACACCTGACTCCTGACTCCTGATTCCTGACGTCTTGATTTTCCGTCTATTTTCAGCTGTTAGCGTTCATTTTATTATTTTTTTTTTATTGATAGCACAGAGTTGGAAGAAAGATTATCTGTGTTATAGCTGTGGATACATTTGATTTTCGTAAATGTATCATTTGTCCAATGACCTTTAAGAATCTATATAGTTGTTCCTTCACATATTTGTTCTGGCTTAATATTTGATGCTGTAAAGTTGTTTATTCGCAGCGTCTTTACTAATGTTGTTGTTTTAAAGAGATATACGTAATTTTAAAATTATATTTTACATATTTATTTCATTTATCTTCTGTAAATAACGGCGGCCTGGTTGGCTGAGTGGTTAGGCGCTCGGTTTTCTACTTCGGTAGTACCGGGTTCACGTCCCAGCAGTACAGGGAAAGTAAGAGAGCACAGTTTAGTAGAATTAGACCTCGAAAAATCCTACAAAACTGTGTTCTCTTATTTTACCGTACCAAAGCCTCGTAGTTTCCTATTTATAAAAAAAAATTGTGACTTAAAAGCAGTACAGGGTGTTCCAAAAGTAACTGTGCATTGACCCAGTATCGATTCCGGTATCGTAATGATATCTTAATGTCTGCGGTATCTAGCTACATCTACCTTCAAGATATCACCACGATACCGGAATCGATACTGGGTTAGTGCACAGATATTTTCCGAACGCACTGTAGAAATGAGTGGCAGCTTAGTTAGCTGAGTGGTTAGGCGCTCGGTTTACGAATCTAGTGGTACCGGGTTCAGTCCCAGCATGGGAATTTTTCCTGGTACACACCGAAAAAGGCCCCGCGGTTCACCCAACCTCTAAAAATGGATACCAGAGAAATCTGGGAAGGTAAAGCGGCCAGGCGTGATACTGACCACATCACACTTTCGTGTGCCGAAGGTCGTGGAAAATACGGCCCTAACACCGTACGGGAAACGAAACGGGGATTTTACCATTTTTAGTGTAGAAACAAGTACCAGTGTCCTGGAACTGAGGTAGGAGAGGCACCCAGGCCCAGTACTGACCACATCAACCTCTACATAGTGCTAGAAGCAGATTAAGGAGATTTAGGCAGTGAGCCTACTTCACGTTTAATCCTGAAAGGCAAGCCTTTATTTCATAAACAGCCCCCCCCCCCCCCCAGTTCACGTATATAATCTTGGAATAAATCGGAAGGAGAAACATTCTCCGTAAAGTTCCCCCCCCCCCCCCTCTGTTACCATACTAAATTCTCCTCCTCCTCCTCATCCATTAACACAACAAATCTCCATTCAGTCAAAGGCCTTCAAAGGCGTTTCCCCCCATGTTGAGGGGGTTAACAAGACCTAGAGAAGAGCTAGTAGTATTTTAGCTATGAATCTACCGGTGTAACGTGCAGCCGGCACCCCAGACCCACCAAGGTTCTGCCCACACAGCATACACATCCCCACCAGGAGACAAGTCACGCAGTCCATGATTCTGGGAAGAAAGAAAAAAAAAGTTTATATTACAATCTGATTCTGAGCATCAGTTATATGGACAACACTAGTAAATCTATATCTGTTACAATAGACAACACTAGTAACTCTTTATCTGTTACAATAGACAACACTAGTAACTCTATATCTGTTACAATAGACAACACTAGTAACTCTATATCTGTTACAATAGACAACACTAGTAACTCTATATCTGTTACAATAGACAACACTAGAAACTCTACATCTGTTACAATAGACAACACTAGAAACTCTATATCTGTTACAATAGACAACACTAGAAACTCTATATCTGTTACAATAGAAAACACTAGTAACTCTATATCTGTTACAACAGACAATACTAGTAAGTCTATACCTGTTACAATAGACAACACTAGTAACTCTATATCTGTTACATGGACAACACTAGTAACTCTATATCTGTTACAATAGACAACACTTGTAACTCAATGTCTGTTACAATAGACAACACTAGTAAATAAACACCACTAGTAACTCTATATCTTTTACAATAGACAACACTAGTAACTCTTTATCTGTTACAATAGACAACACTAGTAACTCTATATCTGTTACAATAGACAACACTAGTAACTCAATATCTGTTAAAATAGACAACACTAGTAACTATATATCTTTTACAATAGACAACACTAGTAACTCTATATCTGTTACAATAAACAACACTAGTAACTCTATATCTGTTACAACAGACAACACTAGTAACTCTGTATCTATTACAATAGACAACACTAGTAACTATATACCTGTTACAATAGACAACACAAGTAACTATATATCTGTTACAATAGACAACACTAGTAACTCTATATCTTTTACAATAGACAACACTAGTAACTATATATCTGTTACAATAGACAACACTAGTAACTATATATCTGTTACAATAGACAACACTAGTAAATAAACAGCACTAGTAACTCTATATCTTTTACAATAGACAACACTAGTAACTCTTTGTCTGTTACAATAGACAACACTAGTAACTCTTTATCTGTTACAATAGACAACACTAGTAACTCTCCTATCAGTTTAGAAGTTTAAATCTGGCTAGTATATGATGGGGGGGGGGGGAAATAAGGAGAGGAAGACCAAGGCGAATACTGCAACAAGATATTGATGATGATTTGCAATTAGATGCAACAGCAGCATCTTGCTTACAACGGAGAGACCTCCAATAGAGCTGTGTGGAGGGCAAGGTTCCTCAAAGGACATGCTAATGAATGAATGAATGAATGAATGAATGAAAGGTATGAAGATAGTAGAAGCCGTCAAGCATTATTTTGCTCTGGAATTCCTCAAGGCTGACTCCAACAAAATTTAATCCGTAGAATCGACCACAGTAACCAACCAGTCAAGTTTTTTAAACACACGATGCTTTCATCTAAACCACAGTAACCAGTCAGTCAAATTTGCTAAATGCACAGTGCTTTCACTTAAACCACAGTAACAAGTCAGTCAAGTTTTTTAAGCACGCGGTATTTTCAACTAAAACTACCCAGCTGAGATATACGGACTGTCAGTCAATCATATCATCTGACATTTCTGCTTTCATCTAACGACAAAAGAACAACCTTAGAAGAAATGGCACATGATGCGAAGTTGGCACTCAACAGAATATTTTTAAAAAATAACAAAGGCGAATGAGAGGAAACGATAGTCGCAATACCTTGGAAAGGAAGTGGACGCAGTAACATAAATTGACAGCTGCTAAAATTACGTTAGTTTCGTAGATGAAAAAAAAAAGCTGAATAACTGAAGCTCACAGAGTCTAAAGTAGGGTCTAGTATACTGCCTCTTGTGGTATGGTCTAAAGTAGGGTCTAGTATACTGCCTCTTGTGTTAGAGTCTAAAGTAGGGTCTAGTATACTGCCTCTTGTGTTAGAGTCTATAGTAGGGTCTAGTATACTGCCTCTTGTGTTAGAGTCTAAAGTAGGGTCTAGTATACTGCCTCTTGTGTTAGAGTCTATAGTAGGGTCTAGTATACTGCCTCTTGTGTTATACTCTTTTTATTATTATTATTATTATTTTTAATGTGTTAATGTTTAACACGAATTCCAGGAGCCCTTGTCATATTGTAAACTATATGCTTGTCACGTGTCGTGACCTATGTAGAACGTTGTCCCTCTCACAGCCTCCCTGGATGCAATGGCGTCTTGAGCAAGTTGACCAGCTTCTCGCAATGACATATTCAGACTTTCCGCGTTGTCCTGAGTCCACCTGCAGCCAGGTCGTTTCTTCTCTTCCCCCCTCCTCCTCCACACTTCTTTTACGACCAGGCTTGGATTAAAGACTTTGAAAAGGGGAAAGAGAGTAAACAGAAAACTACAATTTGTTGAAAGTCACACAAAGAGGACAAAACTTTGCGTCACGTTGACACTCGGGGCTGATGTAAGGAACCCGTAGGAGAAGGAAGAGAATGCACGAGAAACAGGCGAGTGGAGGTGAAAACAGATTCTGAGAGTGCCTCGTATTTGTGTTAAAATAATTTTGTCTTGCTGTTACCCTGGTTGGCTGAGTGGTTAGGTGCTTGGATTACTAATCCGGTGGTACCGGGTTCAGTCCCAGCAGTGGGAATTTTTTTTTTCTGGTACATACCGAAAAAGGCCCCCGGGGTCTACCCAGCCTCTAAAAATGGGTACCAGAGAAATCTGGGAAGGTAAAGCGGCCAGGCCGTGATATTGACCACATCAACCTTTCATATGCCGGAGGTCTTGGAAAATACGGGCCTGACACCGCGTTCTACAATATGCCCTAATGGCGTGGAAACGGGAATTTTACCTTTACCTGCTGTTACAGGGATCATAGAAGCAGGAACAGACAGGCAGGCAGGCGGGCGGACGGACAGACAGACATACAAATAGATAGATAGATAGATAGATAGATAGATAGATAGAAAGATAGATACACACATACATACATACATGATTCATACAAGGAATTATATAATCAAGGCCAGATTGAAAGAAAGTGCTTGGTTGAAGTCTTGTGTTCTGCAGACGTGGTGTTATGATGATGATGATGACAAACCATTTCATGAATACAGCAATTTAGTATTCATTTTGGGTTTTTATAACTTCAGAGTTCCTCCCCAAAAACGAGTTTTTATGATATTTCGGAAAACCATTCATTCTTAAACACATCCATATTTTGAAGTTTGAAAGTTGTTCAGCCACACATGATTTCCTGCCTCGAAGATATTTCTACGGTCGCTTGGCTTTCTCTATGCGACAGCCGATGGTCAGTGGCAATGTTCTTCACTTTATTGGAGAAAAAGACCGGGAGATTCTGCATGGTTTGGGTCTATTTTATTCCACATTAGTGCTAGCATATGTTGTATAGAATATAGTGGGTGGAAAAGGCTGATTTTTACTGAACTTAGGAAATATCATAGAAAGGAGTTGGAAATACCTTAAACAGTGGTTCTTTTATCTTGCTCACAACCAAGAGGCCTACAGGAGTGCTGTTTGGGAGGCAAAAGTTCCGCAAGGGACATGCAAATGAATGAATGAATGAGTGGTTCCTTTTTTTAAAAATTTTTGCCATGGATTCCATATCCAGCCAGGGTAGGAGCTGTAGACCCTGATTTAAAAATAAGGCTATAAATAAAACATAGATAATGTTACAATTTTCTTTATTCGAGCAAATCCATTTTCTGATCCATGGACTCCCAAAAATATCCCACAGGGGTACATAGGCCACAGTTTAACATCCGCTAATCAAAGGAAATGTGATATTAAAATGTGATATCAAAATGTGATATTAAAATGTGATATTAAAATGTGATATTAAAATGGGTTGAATTGTGCGTTGTTGTTCTTAAATAGTCCTGACATTGCTATTTGTTCTTCTATTATTAAACCAAGCTAGGCAGCCCCTAGCTAACGCAGACCTCAGAGGAACGCACTTGTTACATCTGTGGGGCACAGTTTTATACAGATTAGTTCATCCTTCCCGGGGCGCAAAATTCTCTGATAGAGGGGCCCTGTCTTTTTCATGTTTAACAGTTAATTATGAACACAAGAGAACGGACGAACGAACAATGGTCTTCATTGTCGAAGGGTAAAGAATTAGGCACGGAGATCCTCTGATATTCTGCCCGTTATTACTCATCTTTCGTCCTTACCACACATTCAGTGTAGTACAGTTATACAAATTATATTATTTCGACAATGAAGACCATTGTTCATTCGTTCGTTCTCTTCTGTTTATGACTGAGATCTGCGCGCGCGCGCACACACACACACATCTTATTACCCGGCATTTCCCTGTTATTTATTTATCCCAATCAACAAAGTTCTATTCATTTCCACAACCTTCTAGACGATTCTACAACGTTCTATTCATCTACAGAGGTCTATTCAGTTCCACAATCGTCTAGAAGGTTCTGCAATGTTCTATTAATTTCCACGACCTTCTAAAAGTTTCTACAGAGTTCTATTCCTTCTATTCGACTAAACTGGGCTTAATTGTCATCAGGACTATCACCAATCAGCTTAGTGACCCCGAACACTATGGATTCGATACTAATATCGGTCTTTTTCGATTACTTGTACATGTCACCATATCCAAACCCCACTCCTAGGGCCCCATGCCAATTGGGGCTGAGCTTGAACTTAAACGGCATCGGGAGTGTCACTATTCATCTCAGAGACACCGAAAACTATGTATTCGACACTAACATCATTCAGTTTCGATTAACTATCACCCCATCCCACCCCATTCCTAGGGCCTCCATGACGTTGGGGGCTGAACTTGGACTTAAACGGTATTGGGAGTGTCACTATTCATCTCAGCGACCCCGAAAACTATTCAGTCATTTTCGATTATTTTTAACTGTCACCCCGACCCCTAGGGGTCATAGGGGTTTCTCAGGGATGATCTAAACCCCACTGTACACTGTCAAGATTGTAAGTGATACGTATGCCAAGTTTGGTTTAAATTTCTCCAGGAGTTCCAGTGTGATGCTCTAACACACACACACGTTCTTTTATATACGTATATATAAATATATATAAAGATGTACAGGGTCCGGCATAAAGCATAGCTGGATTTAACTGATGTAGTGCGCAGAAACTGAATACGTGTGAAAAAAAATGACATCAGAAATGCAGCAGATAAACGGTTATTTTAAACAATGGCTTCTTGGCAAACACAACATCGCGCATTCATCGTTAAAACTTATTTTAAAAGTGGAGAATCATCTATTACTGTACAACGAAAGTTTCGTCGCCATTTTGAGTTGCATCACCATGAAAGTGTTCCCAATCGGAGGACAAAGCAATTTTGTGGTGGGTCACAAAATTTAAGGAAACTGCTAAATAATAACAAGTCTACTGGTCGTCCAAGAACTCAACAGACACCTGAACGAATTCAAGAAGGCAACAATGCACTGCTAAGTAGCCCTCGGCGATCAGCTGTTAGGAACTTTTGCCATCTGGCATCCTCTTATTGTTAATAGTGATCTGTATGTGCAAATGCTAACTGAATACTTCATTCCAGAATTGGCCAATAGAAATAAGAGCCTAATATGACTTCAATAAAATAGAGCAACTGCCCACACAGCCCGTCAGTCCATGGCCGTGCTGCGACAGGCATTTCTCAATCGTCTTATTTCCAGATTTGGGGATTGGCCGGCACGGTCACCGGATTTATCTGCCGCAGACATCTTTTTTGTGGGGTAATCTCAAGAACACGGTGTATGCTAGTCGACCACAGTCAAGTGCAGCTCTAAAAGATCGAATCCGACACTGCATTCACAATATCGCTTTGAACATGTTAAATGGTGTTATGCAGGAATTTTCCAGACGCCTGGCTGAATGTATCAAATGTAATGGAGGTCGTCTAACCGGCGTAATTTTCAAAACCTAAATAATATTGTCAATAATAATAAAAATATCCACTTTTCTGAGTTTCATTTCACTTTTTTTTTAACCAAAAACATGTATAGCGTTTATTTATTTTCCATTTTAAAAATCCAGCCATACTTTATGCCGGACCCTGTATAAGGGTGTAAAGTAAGACTTTAACTTCACGAATATAAGATAATTTGTTGCTCGGGAGGTAGGTAAGATAATACTGTTAAAGAGAAATACATTTTCTGCAGTTCTTTTTACATTTATTTAAGATAATTTCTTAACAATTTCTTAACCTTGTTGAACTATGCTCTTTTATAACACAATTTGGTAGCAGGCGGAATAAACGGTTAGAGAGGAAAGTAAATATTTAAGGAAGGGTACATTAGCAAGGAAGCAGATACTGAGAAAGTTTAGAGTTAAGTATTCCTTATTGGTTTTTAATATGATAGGGAAGGGGAGTTTCAGCGTTTATAATTTCAGGGTTTATAATTTCAGGATTTATAATTTCGGAGTTTATAATTGCATGGTTTTATAATTTCATGGTTTAATAATTTCAGAGTTTATAATGTGCATTCTTGTACAAAATCAAATGTTTGATAAGAATGCCAGGAGAGTAATAAAGGGCAGAATGTCAGACGGATCTGCGTGCCCAGTTCTTCATCCTTCTAAAATAAAGAAAATAAAGATCTTTCTTTCGTTCACAGGCATTTAAATAGGAGCGTATCTCAAGATTAGACTTTTTTTTTTTGGGGGGGGGGGGGTCTGTACAAAGCGAGAAAAGCCATAACTTGTTTGACCAATTTAGACAGTTAGTGGCAAAATTAGATTTTTTTTCCTCAGAAGTGTCCATGGACCTAATAGTAATGTGTTTCTAAGTATTCCATGGACCTAATAGTAATGTTTTTCTAAGTATTCCATGGACCTAATAGTAATATGTTTCTAAGTATTCAACGGACCTAATAGTAATGTGTTTCTAAGTATTCCATGGACCTAATAGTAATGTGTTTCTAAGTATTCCATGATCCTAATAGTAATGTGTTTCTAAGTATTCCATGGACCTAATAGTAATGTGTTTCTAAGTATTCCATGGACCTAATAGTAATGTTTTTCTAATTATCCTACACCATGATAAGGATCATAACGTCTTGTTTTTGTAGATATACAGCCTGTTTCTAGACAGCATTATCTGGCTTGGCTGTGATTAGCAAACTGGTGTATCAGTGGAGATATTCTGCTTCCCCTTGTGCCTGTGAAAGCTGGTACACGTGTTTAGAACACATTTCACAAGGAAGAAGATCGAAGACGAAAAGAAGTCGACATAAGAAAAAAAATAAAGAAGCGAAAAAACAACCAATCTTTCTGCAAAAGGATGACACCAGGAACACCAGAAGACTCCCCCCCCCCAAAAAAAAAAACACGAAAATATCTATCAAATGGTCCTAACTGTGTTGATAATAAAATTCACCAACTCAGAGTGTTTGATGAAAGCCAGGCTCACAGAAGGAAAAAAAAGGAAACAAACAAGATGTAGAGTCAGACATGAGGTAAGAAAGTGAAGGACCTACTCAACAATTGCTTCATCTCTTGCTTTCACAGTCCAACTCGCTGTAAGTGATGCTCATTAACAGCAGAACCGGATGATGACTTTTGATCTTGTTCGGGGACATGTGCTCCGGATGACTGGTCACTCATTACATCAACAAAAAATAGCACCGAGATGGACACCTCTGGGGTACAGGAGTAAGAGTAGACCAAAAAGAGACATGGAGAGGAGCGACAGAAAGGATTTTTGAGTAAAAGAGGGCCTCACCTGGAGAAGAGGGAAGGACAGATATTTGAGGAAAAGCCAAGTGAGAGATATGAGAAATGGCGACTGTGGTAAAAGTGGTTCTAATGATGAAAGTAGATGGAGCTGTATGGTTTAGTTTAATGAAGAAATTGGGCAGAAACGAGAACGACAGAAAGCAAGACAAGCACATACATATGAGGAACAATTCAATATTTCGGCAAAAGCCTTTTTGAAGGATCACATACAAAAACAACACAACAGATAAAAACACGAAAATAGATGAAAAATACAGACTTATTTTTTTTTGTCTCCTAGTAATAAAAACTGTTTCCAAACAATTGTGTGATTAATATGTTAGTAAACATTTCAAAGAATGTGATTGTTCTATGACTACATTAATCACAGATTCCACGAATGTGTATCAAAGAGACCACCATCGAGTTTGCACACAAAAATTATAGTTGCTCCCCATTGTACATTTCACATATTATGATTTATTCCGTTACAGCGACTCCCAAAAGCTGCTTTATTGTCCAGTACATCACCAGACATTGCAATCAGAGCCAGATAAAAGATACTTCTCTTGTTTGATAAATTACGAACAACAGTAACATGATGGCTGCACAGACGAACACACACGGAGAAACGTAGGAGGGCTTATTACAGAAGGCGGGAAGGGATTTACAGATAACAGCTACGGCAGTCAGAATATAACATATAGCAGTTGTTACTTTTGTTTGACAGACTGTTATTTTTTTCAGGGATGATTTACAGGGATGTTCATACGGAGAGCTCGTTGTCATAGTTACGGATACGAGCAAACGCATGAAGAATTTACACTAGGAAAAAAAAATGGGCCTTGTCAAACTCGGTCAGGTCTGGATCTAAATAATCAACAACAAAGACATTAACAACCATCCCAGTCAGGGAGATTCTGAGGCAAGAGGAAACCTGAATATACAAACACAAAGGATGGTGCTGTTATGTAAAGACTGATCTTAATTTAGTCATGAAAGAAGGAGCGTTGTCTAAATTTCTGCTATAACGTAGAGTTATAAGATTCCGAAAACAGACTATTGTGCAAGTTAATTTAATTATATTACGTCTGTTAGCGGCCAAATAATCACAGGAGTGTCCCACACTGAAAGCTGTCAAGTATTGTGTGTGTCTAAAACCACCCTCGAGACTGCGTTAACTCCAGGACCGTTGTTAGGTTATTTTGACCCCTGGGCAAACATGGGTAACATAAAATTAATTTTGTGTAAAAACTACGCCTCGCAAAGTAGTAAGTGCCTCTGATATCTGTGCTGTAGATTAGTGGTTTTCAACATTTTATTTCAACCAGGAACCAGTTTTCCAAATAAAGTTACGTACGTTTGGATCACCAGTTTATACTCAGGATATCCATGTCCTAAAACCTTAATTGTTTTTATTCAAAGGATAGCGCCTAACACTAAATGATAACGCAATCGGGGATAACATGATAATATAGTCCGCCGATCACAGGTTGGGAACCATTGTAGTTGTAAACTATCCAGTAACCTGATCTCGGTGTGTAAACCTGAAGATCACAATACAAAAAATATTTGTTTAGAAAATACCGGTTTACAAAAAGGTTGAAGGTGTGTAGGGGCCAAGTATTTAATGAACAGCAAAGAAGGAAACGTGACAAACTTGAACAAGTGCGTTAGAGAACAGTGAACTCAGATGGGTACAGTATTTTGAACACATCTCTATGTTTCACAGTTTTCGCATGCCGTAGCGGGACGTGAAGTGTTAGTGCCTTCACATTGCTAGGCCACTACAGCATTTGAGGCAGGGATGCGAGCACCTATCCTGACTGCTTCTGTTTTCCTAGGGAAACCCCAGGTACCCATTTTTTGTAGGCTGGTTTGACCCAGGTGCTGGTCGGTCCGAAAAAATTCCGCCCGAATGCGAAATCGAACCAGGGAGTTCCTGATCGACAGGCGAGTGTACTAATCACTACACCACCGCGGCATACCAAATTAAAAAAAAAAACACGAACAAAAGCCAAGAGAAACGAGAAAGAAAAATATGGCACTAGAAATCCCAATAAACAGTAGCTTAAAAGGTTACATTAAGGACAGAAAAAAGATGATGATGATTCTCTTAAACAAACAAGAGAAACATCATTGTATTGAGACAAGTACTGTTCCTAAAGCAAGTAAGGTTTGGTCTAAATTAAGAAAATTTTGCACTCGGCACAGCCCAGGTTACGCTGGGGAATATCGAATATTCAGTAAGATCACGGTTCACTTTGGAGCAAACAAGACGTGCTGTAACCAGCACTGAATCAAGTCGGCGAGATGCAGTGTACCAGGGTGGATCACGTAGAAGAGATGATGTGGTCCAGGCTAGATAATGTAGAAGAGATGAAGTGCACTAGGCTGGATCACGTAGAAGAGATGATGTGGTCCAGGCTGAATCACGTAGAAGAGATGCAGTGCACTAGAGTGCGGGTCACTGCAGGAATTCTCCAACCAAGGGCGTCCTCAGAGCAGCGGCATAGATTTGCAAAGTCTGTTTATTTTCTAGTCTGGGTTGGGATCTACTTAGAAGCACCAGAAGGTAACCTTGGTATAAGACATATCTTAAAATATGACCAGTACATACGTCTGGGGGGGGGGGGGACGTTACATTCACGCATTTTGTAAGACGATGATGTTATGACTGCTCGTGTTCAAGTTGACGTTGGTTTGTGTAAATGAGATTCTCCTGCAGGTTTGAAGACTGGGAGAGATGGACACTTTCAAGATCTTGACTTTCAAATCCCATTTCAATGATTATATGCATCTAGTGGATTTAAGATGAGCTAACATGGAATCCTCAAGGAAATAGAAAACGAGGAAGGCCTAGACTTACTCGGAGAAGAGAAACTATGACAGTGTTCAGAGACAAGGGATACACATGGAAGGAAGGAGAGAATAATTCCAAGAACAGGGATGACTGGAGAGTCTTTATCCGTGGCCTATGCTCTCAAAGGAGTGAAAGGCGATTATGATGATGATGGTATGAACACTGCGCTTGACGATGTATTGTGATATGCACTGTAACTTAACTGAACTTGATATGTTTTGATGATTATTGGTCGCTACGATTTCTGGACGGTGTTTATCAGCGGCCACCTTGTTGGTTGGGGGTAGTGGCCTTGCCCTGCTTTGAAGGTTTGTGTATGGCCTCTTTGGGACTTTGTTTTTACCCACAAGGCACCAGGGGCTTAGAGGTTTTAAGGCTCCTCTTAACTCGTCTGACAATCACTTCCCTGGGCATGCGAGCTACTTTCTCCAGGAGCATGGGAGATACTTTCTCTGAGAGCATGGGAGCTACTTTCTCTGAGAGCATGCCAGCTAATTTCTCTGAGAGCATGTGAGGTGCTTTCTCTGAGCATGTGAGGTACTTTCTCCGAGCATGCGAGGTGCTTTCTCCTAGCATGTGAGGTACTTTCTCCGAGCATGCGAGGTGCTTTCTCCTAACATGTGAGGTACTTTCTCCGAGCATGTGAGGTGCTTTCTCCTAGCATGTGAGGTACTTTCTCTGAGCATGTGAGGTAGTTTCTCCGAGCATATGAGGTATTTTCTCTGAGTATGTGAAGTACTTTCTCTGAGTTTGTGATGTAGTTTCTCTGAGCATGAGAGCTACTTTCTCAGAGAGCACGAGACAGAGATGACACTAAGTATTCCAACTCGCTCTCCGTGTCTATCACCAGTTGGTCCACGCCTTATTTTACCAAGCTCTTACTCAGAGGTATCTTCCACATGATGATGATGATGATTACGATGCATGTATTGATGAATTGAACTTGAACTTGAAGAACACCCGTGCTCTTCTGCTACCATAGAGATGGGTCTCCTTGCACCCAGGACACTCCCATATGTGCTCATCCTTTAAACCCAGTGTTGTTCGAAGTGTGTGTTGGGTGACAGTGACAATGGCACTTTTTTTTTTAATTGAACACAGCTCAATCTTTTCCGCAAAGTTTTGAATGT
The DNA here is from genome assembly GCA_009760885.1 of Achatina immaculata. Classification (NCBI taxonomy): domain Eukaryota; kingdom Metazoa; phylum Mollusca; class Gastropoda; order Stylommatophora; family Achatinidae; genus Lissachatina; species Lissachatina immaculata. Next base: position 32,220,514 of record CM019716.1, on the reverse strand, counting down.
CTGCCACTTCTCTGTGGTATTTCCCTTTGACAAAGTCTTAGGTGATATGCCAAAGATCTTTTTGTTTATGTCGCTGTAATTTTGATAGGGTGGCTGTTATAATGTCTGCTTTGTCCATTTGTAGGCTGGCCAGGATTGTTGCTTTGTTTGCCAGTTGATCTGGCATTTAGTTTACCTTTGATACCCGTATGTCCTGGGCAATAAATCCATATTATGGAGGAGCTTTGTGATGAGTTTGGTCATCCACTCGCAACGCATCACCTGGTTTTAGATTTTTTTTTTTAAGCATGCATTGTGAGCGTGATAATATTATGGCTTGTGATACTTGGTGGTTTGCTAGCCAGTTTATGGCTCGAGTGTTTGCTTCAATCTCCATCCTCGTGCTGGATGTGGTTGTGGCGAAGGCTCCGTGCACGCTGACGATGGGGCATCCATTTGCGATAGACCACGAATCCCCATCCGCTTGTGTCCACGTGTGATCGACTCATCTGTGAATCATCTGGGTTGGGCTGCGTAATAATTCACTCTTTGATTTCTGATTCTGCTTGGCCTGCCGCAACAATTTCGACATTCTCGACTGAGCCACGCATGAACTTTGGTAAGGTGTGGATGTTTTCAGGCAACCATCAAGTCGCTACCCATGGAGATTTCTTCAGGGCTACATATCTGTCCTATGGTCTTTTCAGCCCCCGATATCTATGACTGAGCTCGTTTTATTCGTGTACCTTCTTATGTTTGAATCCCCTTTTGTAATATGTGGTCTTCCAAGCTCTTAATTCGTATGTACTCTTTTACCTTGGCGCATTTATGTTGAGTTTTCATAGTCTGTATGTTCAATAGGTGTCACATGGCATCCACCGGTGTGTCCCTGGACCACACGAGCACTGTCCTCATTGCTTCTTTCTGAATTCTCTCCGGCAGCCAGGTTGTTTGAGTTGTTGATAAAATTATAACGAAATAATATCTTTCATTATTGAGAATATAATTTTTTGTGATAGACCCATATTTGCTATTATTTTTAATGCTGCTAGGCCTATTTTATCGTTGATGATCTGCAAATGGATGCATCAGCAGCAGTCCATCTTGCTCACAGCTGAGAGCCCTACATGAGTGCTGTTAGGGAGGCAAAGTTCCGCAAGGGACATGCAAATGAATGATTGACTGAGGCCTATTTTGCTTTCAGTATCGTCTCGTGACGTAAGGTTCAGAGAGAGAGAGAGAGAGAGAGAGAGGGAGAGAGAGAGATCATCTCGTCTACGTTTTGCCTGGAGGACAGGCATCCGTTCATGAATTCTTGAGATACGCATTGTCTGTTCTTATGATGACCCCTCCTTCCCCTCCCCCCGTCCTATATATCAGTGTTATGTATTTTGATGACTTTTGCTAGATCACAAAGAACAACTTCTGCCAAATATGTCCAGTGTTGATTGTCATGTAAATGTAATTATATTTGGTGCAACACTGAGATAATATGGCAAGAAGCCTGCCTATTGGTTACTTACGCATGGAGTTGAAGATAAGTTAAAGAAACGATAAAAGATTTTGCTCATACTTGTTAAGTGAGACATAATCAATAAAGGCATCAAAAAGTCGTGAAGCACAAACTAACATCCTAAACTCTCCCAAACACCGTGATACAAATTTTTACAAATAGGAAACAATTAGGCTTTCGTATAGTAAAGTAATAGAGCACAATATTGTATGGTTAGACCTTGGTCTTTTGGGCAGACACCGGAAGAAAAAAAACATCTTGTTGGCAGATGAAGCCACTGACAGCAGTTATTGAGGAAAGACGCTGGCGATGATTGGGACATGTGCTCCGGATGAGAGACGATTCACTACCAAAAATAGCACTAAGATGGACACCACAGGGGAACAGAAGTAAGGGTAGACCAAAGGAGACATGGGCAAGAACAACAGAGAGGATGTTGAGCAACAGAGGGCTCACTTGAATGTATGACTGAAAATCGTGACACTCGATGGGTGATTGTTTTCAAGGTTTAACCATACAAAGCTGTTTTCAGTTACTAACATCCGGAACTGTTTCTAACATCCGGAACTGTTTCTAACATCCTGAACTGTCTCCAACATCCGGAACTGTATCTAACATCCGGAACTGTTTCTAACATCCTGAACTGTTTCTAACATTCTGAACTGTTCCCTATCACGGGGCCTTAGAGTGGGATTTCGTAAAGTGGTGTAAAGCGATCCCGCTTACTTTACTGATTCTGTTTTAATCCGCCAGGGGCCTCTCTTGACCCCCCCCCCACAGATCATTCTTTAAAACAAAGGAAGTCCTAAGAGCCCCGAAGCAATGTCCCGGCTGGGCCCCCCCCCCTCATAGGGCCTCCCTGCTCACACAGTCAGCTCACTGCAACTCTACATGTGCTAAGTGACAACACTACCAGAGCTAACAAACCAGAAGTGGCCAAACCCTCCTATGTTGCCCCCCCCCCCCCCCCCCCAGTAACAAGCTCAAGTAGGTTAACTGGGGTATGGCATCGCAACGGTTCTCACGATGATGACCAATCAGCCAAGAATGTCGTACGTTGAATCATTCCTGGATCTTCAGTCACGCCACTGTAATCCACTCCCAGATTCACACGATGCATGTGTTAGCACATCTTCAAAGGGTCGATTGCCAAGATCATTTTACCAGCAGACCGTCTCGTTAAGCCATAAGTAACCTCTAGGGGAGTCCTCAGCGACATCACCCGGACCCCTGGGGTTCCGAGAGGTCCTGAATGAGAAACCTTGATACGGCAAGAGATGATACAAAGCGAGTTGATGACATCTTACTCAGAGATGTATTCTTCTTATTATTATTATTACTATCAGCAGCAGCAGCAACAGCAATAGTAGTAGTAGTAGTAGTAGTAGTAGTAGTAGTATTAGTAGTAGTATTAGTAGTATTAGTAGTAGTAGTAGTAGTAGTAGTAGTAGTAGTAGTATTAAATCCACGAAGTCACTAGAATGGAGCTCTCCAATGAACATGAACTCTGTGAACTTCGTTATTTTCTTTGGCAGTATCCATCATCCTTCCTTGTGGAAGACACAAACGAGGGAAAAACCCAAGGAACGGGCATTCAGAATATTACAAAAAAGAAGTCAAAAGACGAAGATGGAAATGGCTGGCCCACATACTACGAAATTTAAAAAAAAAACGCCCCCAATACCGCCTTGACTTGGACACCTCAAGGGAAAAGAAAGCGGGACAGGCATGGAGATGCACAATACAGGAAGAATTAAAGAAAGCAAGAAATACGTGGTTTGAGGTATCCCGTCTTGCTCTAGACCAGTGGTTCTCTTTGGGCCGCGGCCCCAAAGTGGGCTGTGACAGGGAGTATTGTGGACTGGCGCTGAAATCTCAAAGCAGCACACACACACACAAGAGAGAGAGAGAGAGAGAGAGAGAGAGAGAGAGAGAGAGAAGTAGATATAGTAAAAAATTATTTCGCATTTTTCACGCAATGCAAAGGGGGCAGACTGCACGGATGCAAGCAGCAGAATTGTAGGTCGCTTTATTAGTAAATGAAAAGAATTTTTGTGTAGCAATGAATATGGAATTAAACATGTGCAGAAAATATTACATAATCTCTCTCTCTCTCTCTCTCTATATATATATATATATAACGGACGTGTGTATGTATGTTCCAACATCAATCTGGAATGACTGGAGCAATTTCAACCAAACTTTGTACACATATGACTTACAATCTGGAAATGTATAATTGTGGGGGTAAAACACCCCTATCACCATTAGGGGTCGGGGTACAAAGGGGTGAAATACTTTCCACTAAATTGAAGGAGAACAAAAGAATGGTCTAAGGGAGATAATCGTGATATAGAGCGGTGCTGGTCTAAGAATGGCACCTCTAGCCCCCCCCCCCCCCAATGGCGAGTTCAAATAAATTTGATGGTCTAAATAATTGTGATGGTCTCTTTTTGTTTTAATTATATTTGTAAAAATAAATTTTAATTGTGTTTTTTCTTAATGTTTATATTAGCTTTTTATTGCATTCTATAATAGATTTCATTGCTCAGTGACAGTGTGCCGTTTTCTTATTTTTTTCAAATTAGCTTTTCAAATTAGAGAGAGAGAGAGAGAGAAGGAGAGAGAGAGAGGAGAAGGAGAGTGAAGGTGAGAGAGGGAGAGAGAGCGGGGAGAAAGATAGAGACATGGAGAGACAGAGGAAGAGAGAAAGGTAGGGAGAGAGAAAGATAGGGAGAGAGACAGAGACAGGGAGACAGGGAGAGAGTGAGAGAGAGGTAGAGAGAGGAAGGTAGACAGAGGGAGAGAGAGGGGAGAGAGGGAGGGAGAGAGGAGGAGAGATAGGGACAGAGATAGGGACAGAGATAGATTTGAGATCGCCATATTTCTCCCACGGACAACTTTATGTTGCTTGCAAGAATTTATTTATTCTTGCTCCTGGAGGTGAAACTAAAAATGTTTATAATCATGTTTTGAATTAAATTAATATTATAGTGAATTTGTAAAAGACTTTAATTTGTATACTGTACTTATACTTTTAAATACCAGTAAATAAAATTACTTCGATATACTTTTAAATACCAGTAAATAAAATTACTTCGATATTACACTATAGATAGAATTCTTTCCTTTTTCCTGTCTAATAGACGATTGGGATAACTAAATCACAGGGCAACGCCGGGTAATCAGCTAATACTTTATAAAATTAGATTTATACCTACCTTGCAAATATAAAGCACTTTATTAGTGGGGCGCAAAAATGTTTGACTTTTAAATGTGTACCGTGCAGCAAAAGGGTCTGAAAACCGCTGCTCTAGACACAATTGGCTGGGGAACCTTTGTTGACGCCTTGTGCTCCATTGGGGATACATAGGAACTTTTATTATGATTTAGCTCTTGAAAATCTCTCAGTGCTAGCCTGATCTCGCCAAAACCCTGCAGTTCTAGTGCAGATGCAAACAGCAAAAAGATTTCCCTCAAATAAAACAGCATTACCGGCTTTCCCCTAATAAATCACGGGGGCGAAACAAGGGCCGATCAGCAACCGCTTTGAAATGTGTACGGTGGCTGCGGTCACGTGTAACACGGACCCCTCTTTATAACGGACCTCGTCAAACATATGAAGTGAGGGCGTGTCATGAATATCTGAACCACACAAAATCAATTTAAGCGCAGATAAATGTGGCCCACGAAACGACTCGGAGAAAGAACTGCGCCCCAGTATCAACGTTCATGACAGCAACATCCACAATGTTGACGCCAAACACGAGATCGTCAGTTTTATTAGGCACAGGCTCTTTCTTTTTTTATGGCTTGAATCGCATTTCCATTCGCCGGCAAGAAACAACAATGGGTCTCCTTCAATCCCGCGATAATTAATTGGAAAAAGAAACTGTTTAAAAATATTGTAAACAGAAACGCATTAAGTAATTTTACTTAGTTTATTTCCAATCTCTTAACAGGCAATTGCAAAATCCACAAATAAAAAGGTTTTCTTTTTTTGGTGGGGGGTGGTGGTGGTGGTATCTTTTTATATGCGAATGACCGAATTTTAAAATAAAGGACTATGTTTTAAAACTGACTGGAGTTATAAAACTATTCGAAATGTTAAAGAGCGGGCGACTTTAAACACACTTGACCAAAGTTATGGAAGTATTTTAAATGTTAATGACTAAATGGCTATTTGAAATACAGGGTTATATGTTAAGCCTGATTAGACTTATAGACGTACTTTAAATGTTAAAGATAAGCGACTTTCTCCTCTTCTCCGCTTTCCTTCTCTAAGTGTTGACATTAGAGAGATGGTTTGATTTAGTAACACAACGGCTACACACAAGCTCTTTACGATATACTCTTGATAGACACTCAGGCAAGACACCCCCCACGTAGACTGACGAATAATGTTTAATAAATGACTCCGGATGATGATGATGATGATGATGACAACGACGAAAAAAACGATGCTGAGTGAGGCACATCAAGCCCCATGTTATAGTACTCCCCATGGCATGCAGATGACAAGTACAAGTGGCTCAGTTTCAGGCAACCAACTGAAGCTACCAAACACGTTGAAACACAGACAAAACGGAGACATGTCTGTTTCTTCAATTCCCTTGACGAGTATAGACTTCATAACAAAAGTACTTGTATCCTCTCGGCACAAGACAAAACCCCAGTCAGTTCTCGCACTGTCAAACTGACTCCCAGACATTCTCGTCCAAAACTTTATTGTACGCTCAACTGAGCTTCAGTAATCCAAGGGCAATCACCCTGAAAGACCAAGAATTAACAATACTCAATGGGGGTTAACTTAATCTAAATTATTCTCCAGGGTTGTATACCCTTGCAAACATATTCTGTTACAACTGTGAATAAAGGGTTATATCTTAAACTGGATTAAATTTATAAAAGTGTTTTAGATGTTAAGGAGACAGTGTTTTTTTTTAATGAAAGGTCAAATCTAACAAATAAATAAAATTATGAAAGGATTTTATATAAGCTTTAAAATAATAAGACTAAATTAGATATAATGTAGATTTGAACTGGAAGACTTACTTTGTTTGCTGATTCTGTTAGTCTTTGCTGATAAAAGAGTTCTAAAGATTTAGATCATTTATCTTCTTCTTATTCTATTGCTACTGCTGCTCCTCTTCCTACTACTATTATTACTACTACTATTACTACTATTATTGCTACTGTTGCTGATGCTACTTCTACTACTACTGCTACTACTATTACTACCATTACACAACTCTTCAGAAAGTAAAACAAATAAAGAATCTGTGGAGAGGAGCAGACAGAACCACAAAAATAAGATTTTCAAGGGCATGCATCTTTTCCATCGCAACATATGCCTGTGAGACCTGGACACTTAACAAAACAGTTGAGAAATACATAAATGCCTTCGAATGTAAATGCTACAGAAGAGTTCTCCAAATATCGTGGACACAAAAAAAGAACAAATATATCTATACTACAAGAGCTTAATACTGAAGAAGGGTTGCTAGTAAAGAGGATTAAAGAAAGAAAACTTCAATATTTTGGACACATTAAACGTCATGATAATTTAGAGAAGACCGTCTTGGAAGGATACATAATGGGAAAAAGAAAGAGAGGAAGACCAAAACGAAGATGGCTGCAGGACATCGTTGACGATCTGCAAATGGATGCATCTGCAGGCCATCTTGCTCACAACCGAGAGCCCTACAGGAGTACTGTTTGGGAGGCAAAGTTCCGCAAGGGACATGCAAATGAATGAATGACACAACTAATGTAATCTATTTTTACTATTACTACTACCGTTGCTATTACTACTACAACTACTACTCTTATTACTAGTCTTAAAATCCTGCTTAAGTATACAACGGTTGTGAACAGTTCACAACAGACAGCATCAGCTAACACAAGATGATACAAAAAAAAACCCACATTCTTTAAGAAGTTTAATAGAAAACTGGGAAAGGCCATTGAAAAATAACAATTATTTTCTCCGTAACAAAAATAATGCTCGTTCTAACACAACAGGGTAATTGGAGGGCAGCAGGAAGCACATATGTGCCCTGGGGCATCTAAATCTTGGGGGAGTGGATAGAAATTCCACTTTTTAATTAAGTGAAAGAGGTTAATTTTGTTCACACGTATCTTAAGGGAGGCTATTTATTCTTTCTTGTTAAAAATGTGCCCGATTAAGCGTCGTAGCTGCACCGGTCCTGATTTAAAGTCATTTGTTCTTATGCAGCACCAGCTGTCTCATATAGGACACATAAATATGTGCACCCGTTCCAGTGAACTCCGGATAGAATGTGACTAGAGACCCCGAGAGGAAGTTTGTAAAGTGGTGCACAACTACGAGGAGAGTCCCATAAGTAATGTCCATAACAGTGATGCTGAGCTGACGGGCATAGTTGTGGAATTTTCCATATTCGTCATTTTGACAACGCCATGTTATATGGCAGCACTGTCCAACACCATCTAGATGGCAGCCGGCAGTTAAAGATGAGGGGTCGACTGGACTATGGGTCAAACAAGAGATTCGTGCTTTGATACGAATTCTGATTGCGAATCAGCTGCCAGCTGCGTAAGTTCATCACCAGTTGGTGGAAGACTACGGAGACAGTGTGATTAGTCGACGCTGTGTAGTAAATCAGTGTTCAGATTTTCTAATCGGGCGTCTGACTACCAGTGACGTAGCGAGGAATGGCAGACCCACGACAGCAGGTGCGACAAGCAACAAAACGCGCGTCGAACGTTCGATATTGGAGAACAGATGAGTGACTGTGAACAAGCTGACACATGACTTTGAACAGCGTCCAGAATAATTGTGGAGTTAGGATCTCATAAGGTGGGTGGATTATGGGTCCTGCCAGCCCTTTCCGAGGACCACAAAGCAAAGAGAAGGGCTTATGCCCTGTCATTCCTGCGACAATATGCCGCTCACGGCCAAGACGTTCCGGAACGCGTTGTCGCTGGCGAAAAGACATGGCTCCACCATATCTTCCAAGAATCGAAACATGCATACTTGAAAAGGAAGCATCTGAGCTTCCATGGAAATTCAAGGTCGAGTCACATTGTTGGCAAAGTGATGGTTGGCGTATTTTTAGACTAGCAAAGTGTATTGTTGATTGATTTCCTGAAAATTGGAAGCAATAGCTGATGCAGCTGTGTACTGTGCAACATGTAGTAGTATTTGTCATAGAAAAACCTAGATATGTGCAAAGGGGAACAATTGCTTTGAATTAAGTAAACCAAGAGTGCTTCCCCTTGTTAGTAACCTTCTCACCTCTTGACCCTGGTTTTTTTTTTTTTTTGTTTTGTAAAATTCAGGGAGAAATCAAAATTTAGGAAACTCAGGTGTCAAAGTTATACAGTGCTATGACTGGCAGGTGTATAATCGCACGGGATCTATGATTTTTTAGTGTTAGCTGAAAGTTATAAAACAATTAGTTTCTGACGGGCGACTGGATTTCACGAGTTAGAAAATTCACGAAGAATTTTGTTTAGAAAATGTTGCCCATATAAAAACTAAAATCCGGGCAGATTCAGGAGTAGCAGACCATGTTAAGGCATAGAGCAGTTAGAATGTAGACTGGTCGTTTCTTTCTGTGTCTTGCAAGTAGTTTTGGTTTGCCTTGTGTAGATGTAGAATGTTATTTCCCAGTTTTTGTCCTTTTTATGACACTTTTTTTTTTGCTCTGACAGCCATTACGTTATTTTGCTGTCCGTTGTTTTTGGACAGCATGCTAGTGTTTAGATGTTTCGTTGAGGAGATTCAGTATGTGCTGTGAGTTCGGTTGATTTCGATTCTTCATACAACTGCAAGTACGGATCATTAGGGAGTGATTGTTTCTTGTCACTCTATGTCTTAGGCTCTCTCCTCAAATGGCAAACACGTTCTTGCCAGGGAGATGAGTATTTTTTTCTGCATTGTCAACTCTGCAATGTGGGCAACACTTTTTCCATCTCCTATTTATCTCCCATTCTATCATTAAATAAATATATGTCTTTGTGTGTTGAAACTACACTAATGGTCATTACTTCACATCGTTGATACGTTGTAACGTTGGATATTTGCCAAGTTTAGCCCAATTGTACTGTTGTTCTCTAGTGCGAAGAGTTGTGTACCAGGGATGTCACTTGTTTCTAGGAGTATATCACAGAAACAAACGTTTGGAAAGATTTCACAGAGATCAGATCTATTAAACCTTGATCCGGAGAGCAGTTCTAACTATCAAGCAGTTATCCCACTAGACGTCTTGTAGTAACAACAGCAGCAGCAGACACGCACACACATTTATTCTTGTTCTTGTTCTGCTGGTGCAAGTCGCGAGGGAAGCACGCTCATTCAGTCAGCAGACATCACTCTAGTTTAAACACTGGGACGTTTACGGGCTGCTCTATCAGACGTCCTAGTCCAGTTTTGCTAGGCCCAAAAAATAAAAAAAATGTTTTACTCCTCAGTGATAACGCTCGCCCACACGCGGCAGTTTCCAGTAGGGAAATCTTGCAACATTTTCTGTGGGAGAATCTGAACTTTCCGCCGAAAGGTCTTCATATGGCGCCAAATGTTTTTCACCTTTACGCAGCATCTCAAGGAACATCTTTGTGGCCGTGGATTTCACAGTTGAAATAACGGTGACGCGGTGACGAGGATGTTGAAATAACGGTGACACAGTGACGAGGATGTTGAAATAACGGTGATACAGTGACGAAGATGTTGAAATAACGGTGACGCGGTGGATCTATATTCAGGACATCACAGTTTACGAGATGGGCCTCAGTCGTCATGGCGACTACGTGCAAAAATGTGTCCATCGTGGAATTCAGTGTAAGTCTGTGTCCAAATAAATCTTGCTCTTGAAGTAATAACCCTTGTAAACTTACTTTTGGGACGACGCGCCTACTTCTCTTCCCAAGCTTAGCTTACAGACTGGTCGTTCTACTTTCATCCATTACCGACCTCTCTTAAAGCAAATGAATCTCTCATGAACCGAATGGTACACCCAAACTCTCTCTCTCTCTCTCTCTCTCTCTCTCTCTCTCTCTCTCTCTGGACCTAGTTGTAGGTAAAAAAAAAAAAAGGTAAAGATAGTCCCATAGCAAATGCCGTAGGGGATGAAGCGTTAGAGACCTCATTATACTGTGCCATCAGCGTATGAGGTAGGGTGGCCAGTTCCTTTCTTCGCTGCGTTTCCTTCCCAGATTTTCTCTGGTACCCATTTTACGAGGCGGGGTCGACCTCGGGGCCGTATTGGTGGGAAAAGAAAATCCCGCTCAGCTTGGGATTCGAACCCCAGACCATTCGGTTGTTAGACGAGTGCTCTAAGCATTACCCTAGCCGCGGTGAATTTTCTGACATTCCACAAGAGCGACCCAGCGGTTGCTGATCGTGAAACTAGTTCATGTTTCTGAATGTACAAGTTACCCAAAACTGAAAAAAAAGTTTTGAAAATAATAATACAAAGCACTTGCATTTATCTTCTTCTTCTATCATTCTCAGGGTCCGACTTTATAGTTTTCATGCAGTCGGTGCTCATGCAGGATTTGGTGTACATCCCTATACAGCTTCTCTTGAACCGATTTTGGAGTTAGCCACATCTGTTTTCTCTGGACCTCATATATTAGGCACTACTGCAGAATATGCTCACCTGACTTTCATTTTCTTTGTTTTTTTGCCCCCTTGCTTAAACCCCTAAATAAAATGTAAATTTATACCTCGGTGCAAGGTTACAATAAAAGGAACACATATTTACATGCCACAGTGGCCAAGTGGTTAGCGCACCAGTGTGCCATCGGCGTTTCAAGTCCGGCTGGAGGTGTCCTAGTCACCCATTTGCAAAAACAGGTACCTGGTTCTTCTTGGAGTGGGGGAAGTAAATACGGCCAGACATAATACCGGCCACATAATCCTCTCGTTAGAAACATTATGGGGACCAACATTAGATTCCCTGTCTGACATATCTAGGCTGTCTTTATACCAAAATGTTCCCATCTAAAATAGTTTTTTTTTCCTAATTAAAGAAACAAAACGTCGATAAAGAAATAGCTTCAATCATTATTTTAGAAGATGCAATCATTATTTTTGAAGATGCAATCATTATTTTAGAAGATGCATGAGAAGTACCTAAAGACATACAATTAAGCTCATCTGGCGCTAAGCCTGGAGTCTCGTATGCAGCATCTTCTTAGACACTCTTCGTTCCTTGCTAAACCCAGTCAGAACATGTGTCCTTGCCTGTAAGTATACACTTAATACGCAAACCTTGACCTAATAGATGTATACAGTTTATCTAGAAATACACGGCCTGTATTTAGCCCTGAAACATTCACATTTCAGAAACAGAAACACATTTATGCTTAAGTTATGCGACAGTTTGCAGATCTCTGAAGCTAAGCGAGCTTGTGATATTCGCAAGAAATATACATTCAAACCCAACTCTATCTACATACTTCATTTTCCAAATTCCAAACAAACTAAATCGGAGATAGTGTGGTAGAACCGTACCTCAGATCTCTAGAAATACTATGGACAACCTGAGAACTAGAAAGAAGAACTTACACTGCTGATATCATTCATGTGAGCATCTCTCATGATCTACAGGTCTTGCTAGGACAGTAAACAACAGGAGTGAACTCTGCCGTAATCTACAGCTCAACATTTTAGTTGTTGCGAAAATTACTCTTCGCGCAATATTTGTTGTTTTATATTTAACGTAAGGTTAGCAAGTAAGAGATTATTGTTGTTGTTACTGTTATTGTTGTTGTCGTTATTGTTATTGTGGCTGCTATTTTTGTTATTGTGTGTGTTGTTGCTGTTATTGCTATTGTGGTTGTTATTATTTTTGCTATTGTTGTTATTGTTATTATTTTTTGTTGCTGTTGCTGTTATTGTTATTGTTGTATTGTTATTGTGCCTGTTATTTTTGTTATTGTTGTTGTTGTTGCTGCTATTTCTATTGTGATTGTGATTGTTTTTGCTACTGTTGTTAGTGTTGTTGTTATTATTATTATTGTTGTTATTGTTTTTATTTTTATTGGTGATGTTGTTGCAGAAATAAAAAACAGAAGTTGTAGTCCATGCCGTTGATGAATGCAAGCAACACCGGTGTTAGAAATTTAATTATTTCCTTTGTGACAAATGAAGCACAAACACTGGCAACATGAGTCCCTTCTAATAAGATAATTCCTAATTGTTTCCCGATATAACTGACATTTATAGTATTTTTAATAATAACAACGCAATAAGGCACTGCCAGTACAAAGACGTACAGTATTTTCAATGGCAGTTTAGTTCTTGGAGATAGCAGTTATTCCAGTTTAAATGCATGTAAATTAATACAGTAATTTAGTAAATGAAGCACTAAATGGTGAATGTACTCTGGCACAGAATCGTGTCAGATTTGAAGCGGGTTGAGGCAGCCTTTTTTTTAAAGTCTCCAGTAGAGCTAAAAAAAATAGGGGGTGTGCAATACTTTTCTTTTAGCAAAACTCAACCGCCATTAAGACCACAGCGACAACCACACACCCCCCCCCCCCCCCCCCCCCCCCCGTCCTGTTAGTCAAACAACACTTACAAGACAAATAACACAAATTTAAAGTGAGATAAAATTATCTTGACATCATGAAATTCAGAATCTTCACGTTTCAGGTGAGATCAAGTTACTCACAAGTCAAGAAATCCAGAGTCATCACATTTCAGGTGAGATCGAGTTTCTGAGAAATCATGAAATCCAGAATTATCACAAGAGTGCTTGCATTATTCTGGAGAAGTCTTCAGGCTCCACTGTCGTTCGACGGGACTTCTTCTCTACAGGCCCACAGGATGAAAACTCACAAGACAGCTGGCATATCTCTATCCGGAAAACTCTTCAAAGACTTCTTCTGTACAGGCCTACAAGATGAAAACTCACAAGAGAGTTGGCGCATCTCTATTTGGAAAATTCTTCAGAGACTTATTTTGTACAGGCCCACAAGATGAAAACTCACAAGAGAGCTGGTGCACCTCTATCTGGAAAACCCTTCATAAACTTCTTCTCTTCACGCCCACCGGATGAAAACTCACAAGAGAGCTTGTCCTTGCTACTTCTTTCCTAACTGGTCCAGACTTTCGCTCAGGGACGTTCTTTCTCCATGTCCTGTCTAAACGTTTCCTTCTAGCAGATTCGCTTTTGTTTACCTCCACATGAAAGTTTTCAAAACTCCCCCCCCCCCCCCCAGCGCTGCCATCGCAGCACATTCAGTTCTTCCCTTCGCCCTTTCATTAATTTCATGCCAAGTTAGATAGCGTCGAAGATCATGCTTAACATCTTGTGCGATCATTGGCATGTTTCACTATCAGTTTAAATGCTTTTCGCTTGCTCATTCCAGTCTCTTGGCGTCCCTCTCCCTTTTTTGTCCCTTGAATTTTCCCAGTTGTTACTAAATTCTCTGACCTGTTTTTTTTCCCGTCTCTTGACAGATTTAGCTTGTTAAATGTTTATCGGCTGTTGGTGGGGGTGGGGTGGGGGTGTCGGAAGCGGGGCCGGGGGGGGGGGCTTAGTTTATGAGTGGGATTTCATTTGCACGACTTTAATTGTTAAATGGACCATGCGTAAGGTAATATAAAACTGAACGTCAGTTCTCCAGGATCTCGTAAAATATCGCAAACACAAGTAGGGACGTGATCTTGGCAATTAAAAATATTTATCAAGGCATTCATAATGGACGACATGGACTGGGAAGGCCTTACACGAACATTTGAAAAAAATGAAGACTGCAAAATGCGATAACAGTTAGAACTTGTGACACCGGTAATGGCACTCATAATACTGGAAAACAGTTTCTTAAAAGAAAAAAAAAGCCAAGATTTCTATGACATAAAGCCATGAGATAATTCTTTCTCGTGTTTAAATGCCAGGAAACGGCAAAATCTGTAGCACACCAGCCAAAGCTGTCTGAGCAAGTCCAACTCTTGGACGAGCTTAGCCAAGTGCCTTCCAAGAGCTTATTAACAGCTACTGAAAACAGAGTATAGAAAGTAAATCTGCTTACAAGAAAAACAAGTGATATACTTCAGCAGCACTTGTGTGCCTAATTAGGATACTGGAAGCAGTTTCTGGCAACAAAACTGCTTCCATTTTAAGTTGAGTATCCTCTTCCTAATTAAAAAGGAAAAAAAAAGGGAAAAAAATGAAGGATAGGGGGCAAAAGCCCCAGGTTAAAACAACATGGGTTAACTGGCAGTGAGAATCCAAAGCTGGATACGCCATTCCTCATTTAAATAACATAGACAAAACATAGAGAAGTCTCTACAGTCTGTATGTGTATATCTAACATAGACTAAACATAGAGAAGTCTACAGTCTGTATGTGTATATCTAACATAGACTAAACATAGAGAAGTCTACAGTCTGTATGTGCATATCTAACATAGACTAAACATAGAGAAGTCTACAGTCTGTATGTGTATATCTAACATAGACTAAACATAGAGAAGTCTACAGTCTGTATGTGTATATCTAACATAGACTAAACATAGAGAAGTCTACAGTCTGTATGTGTATATCTAACATAGACTAAACATAGAGATGTCTACAGTCTGTGTGTGTATATCTAACATAGACTAAACATAGAGAAGTCTACAGTCTGTATGTGTATATCTAACATAGACTAAACATAGAGATGTCTACAGTCTGTGTGTGTATATCTAACATAAACTAAACATAGAGAAGTCTCTACAGTCTGTGTGTGTATATCTAACATAGACTAAACATAGAGATGTCTACAGTCTGTGTGTGTATATCTAACATAAACTAAACATAGAGAAGTCTCTACAGTCTGTGTGTGTATATCTAACATAGACTAAACATAGAGATGTCTACAGTCTGTGTGTGTATATCTAACATAGACTAAACATAGAGATGTCTACAGTCTGTGTGTGTATATCTAACATAGACTAAACATAGAGATGTCTACAGTCTGTGTGTGTATATCTAACATAGACTAAACATAGAGAAGTCTACAGTCTGTGTGTGTATATCTAACATAGACTAAACATAGAGATGTCTACAGTCTGTGTGTGTCGGGGGTGTCCAATTTGCAGTCTGTGAGACTTTTTTTTTTCGTTTTTGAAGCCAGGGAGGGTTTTATGAAAATGTAATTTATTTGGTTAAAAGAAACAAAAAACGTGGTACAAAGCGTGTAAAAACATTGTTAAAAGACCCGGAAAGCGATTTAAAAACACTCAATTCATGGGTTACTTCATAACTGTCACTTTTCTCACGTTTATGTAAGTTGGCAAAAAGTAGTTAACGTATGTGGCCGGCTGCTCGATGTTCGCATTCAGCTGCGGCTACAGAGGGCCCGGTTCTAAAAATCTGATACTTAACTCTTATGAAAATGCCTGTGAGACCTGGACACTTAACAAAACAGCTGAGAAACACATAAATGCCTTTGAATGTAAATGCTACGGAAGGGTTCATCAAATATCATATACACAAAAAAGAACAAATACAAATATATTCATACTGCAAGAACTTAATATGGAAGAAGAAGGCTGGCTAGTAAAGAAGATTAAGCAGAAAACTTAAATATTTTGGACACATTAAACGTCATGAGAATTTAGAGAAGACCGTCTTGGAAGGGTACATAATGGGAAAAAGAAAGAGAGGAAGACCAAGGGGAAGATGGCTGCAAGACATCGTTGATAATCTGGAAATGGATGCATCAGCAGCAGGGCATCTTGCTCACAACCGAGAGGCCTACAGGAGAGTTTTTAGGGAGGCAAACTTGGACATGCAAATGACTGACTGAACTCTTATGAAAAGTTCTAAACCTACGATATTCCTTTTACAGTGGGTGTTATTTCTTGTGACATCTCAGCGAAAGGGAAACAACTCATGAAATTCCTGTACACGATGCTTCACACGGTGTAAAACCTCATAACAGCGGCAACACCAAAGGCCTCTTTATTCATGGATTTCATTGTCCACAAGGGCACGGCTTGGGCAGGGCAGAAAAAGGACATCTTAATGAGACGTATGGCGCGTTTTCACTTTGAGAAAACCAAGGAAGACTACGGCACGGCGCCTCAGGGGCATGTAATTAGCGTAGTTTGTTCAAATTAATGGACTTGGTGGGAGTCTACTTTGACGTTTAAGAGAGACCCTGGTTACTCGTTGGAAAATGGATACTTTCCACAACATACTGGTTTAGAGATCGTTTATATTTTTTTTTACTCTAAATAATAATATGCGTCTCCTCCTCCTCCTCTTCCTCCTCATCATCATTATCATCACCATCATTATCGCTGTCTCCGTCGCCATTACACTTTTTTATACTACCTCTATGGTCATCATTATCAGCCCGTTTAACTCGTTAGGGCGCGTAAGACAAAAGTGAAACTCCCTATCCAGCACCGTCTTTGACCTCATTCTCCTATAGCTAATTATCTCTCATAAAAGCTTCCTGGTCTCCTTCGGCGTTTGCCGCCCAGGTCTTCTCAGTTTAAGTTAATTTTTAACTTCACGTTAAATTGAACGACCTAAGGAAAAGTTTGTGTAAGGTCCAAACACAGACGCCAACCACAAGCAGATATCACACGGGACACACAAGGTTTTACGGAGATATATGAAACACCCAGCTGCGTGAGTTACTTGGTAGCTAGTGCACTCGCCTCTCATGCGTAGGCAGGTGACTCGCGTCCTACTAGATCCGCCTCGGTCATCCAGTTGTAGAAGTGAACGCCCGACTCCTTGGGGTGGTGGGGAAGAAAATGTGGCCAGGGCGTGATGCTGACTACATCATCCACCTCTAGTGCGTTGTCAGATTAAACAAAGTATGGACACCTACCCCATAACCAGTAGATGCCTCTATGACATTTTAAAAGTTGCGTAATGAAACACCGAAGAAGATCTAGTAAATTTATCTAGTATTTTCTCTGTCAAAAAAAGAAAGAAAGAGAGAAAGAAAGAAAGAGAAAAAGAACGGAAAGGAAAGGAAAGAAAGAAAGAAACAAGCAAAAAAGGAAAAGAAAAAAAGGGAAAGAAGGAAGGAAGGAAGGTAGGAAGGAAGGAAGGAAGGAAGGACCTCGTCTGAATAAAACACAGACTTCAAAAACAAAACAAACACATAACTCAGCCTGGGAGCAAGTATCTTAAGACTGAAAGATAAGTTGTGGGTCTGTCATCAGGTCCTGAAGAAAACTGTGAGCGTTATCCCAACAACTTAAAATTTAGTTTCTGACTTAGCTCTCAAATTCTGAAGAGTGAATTGGGGGGGGGGGGGGGGAGGCAGCGAGGACACTGTCATATCTGTCAGTCAACGAACCATAACTGACATACCAGGGTCAGGGTTGGAGAATCATGAACCTCTTCGCCAGTACCCCAGCCCAAGCTAACGAGGTAGGGATCGCCACAGAAGACCATGATGGTGGAATCTGCTGTAGCAACCTGCCTTCTCAGCACAACCCGGGGACGGAAAGAAATAGTCCCTGTAACCCACTCTAAATCCGACACGATGCTGTGCCTCTACATCTTCATCGTATCGGGTGCAAAGCGCGTACTTTCAGGGAGATAGACGAAGAAGAAGAAGAAGAAGAAGAGGAAGAAGAAGAAGAAGAAGAATTAGAGAAGGAAGAAATCAAAGATAATAACAAGTGAATTTACACACTCGTCTCACTTGGTTATCATTGCTGCAGTTATCATATTAGAAACAGTCTGGAATACATCGAATTCATTTTGTTTATTTCTATCGTATTTGTACAAGAAAGCGATTTTTTTTTCATACTTTCCGTATTACTCCATGAATTCCTGTTTCTACTTTAATTTAAATGTCAGCTATTATAAATATCCATTAAGGATTCTGAAATCATGATTGTTCAGGCACTCACAGTGAAAACAATTATTTTTACAGTTAACGATTCCGGTAATCACCATTCGTAAATCATGATATCAGCACAGCTCAGCGCAAAACAAAAAAAAAGTGGCTAATAAATAAAATAAATTTCAGACTGAGCCCATAATATATTTGGGAGTCACGAGTTTTACATTTGAAAAACATTTTCCCGTAATTGTAAGATTGCATGTAGAAAAGAAATTTCTCCAACAGATTAGGAAATAACAAACAAACAAGCAAACAAGCAAACAAACAAACAAAAAAGCATCCGTTCATTATAATCTGAGTTTCACTAAAGCGGCATTTCAAACGTCAAAATAAAACAACAGATTTCACCTCCTAAATGTCTTCAAACGCGTCACACTTTGAGATCTGGCACTGGAAAATATCGATTGTTTCTGCAGAACATTCTAGGGGGCATTCTTATGATAATCCGAATTATGTGTATCTTCTGATCCGTTGGCATTATTTTAACAATTTCTATCGGAGATCTTCCAGTAGGGCCTTCCTTAATGTGGCCGGGGTTGGCGGGTAGGAACATAGGATGTATCTCTAAAGATGTTATTTACTGAGGGACTAGGGACTGTTGGAGCATGGCATGGTGTAACAGTGTAGGATTAGGTAATAGGGTTGGATATACGAGGGGCGTTCAGAAAGTAATGCACCACATCGATTTTTTCCCCAGCTAGCAATGAGGAAAGAAGCATGAAATTTTGCACACTTTAAATATGGCATGTGCCGATTGTGTGAACCAAAATTGCACCGCAACTGGCCAAAGAATATGGCTGCCCTAACCGTTGAAATGGAGCGTGTTAGTAACTTGCGGTATAAGCAGCGAACTGTGATAGAGTTTCTCGTTGAAGAGAAGGAAACTGTTGTGAACATTCACAAGCATCTATGTGATGTGTATGGAAGTTTTGCAGTTGACGGGAGTACAGTCAGTCGCTGGGTTCAAAGAATTAAAGAATCAAAAAGTGGAGATAAAGAGCAGCATGATCGGCCGCACTGTGGACGTCTTGCCACAGCCACCAAGACAAAAATGTTGAAATGCGCTGAGGGTATTATTCTTACTGATAGGCGTATCACTACTCAACAATTGGCCTTATAGCTCTCAGTCAGCAATGGTAGTGCAAAATGCAGTTATATACAAATTCTCCGATTTTCTAAGGTTTGCGCCAGATGGTTTCCTTGAAGCCTCACAAATGAAAAGCAATTTCTTCTGAATTGTTGGAGCGTTTCAATGCTAAGGGGAGAACTTTTTGGCTAAGATCGTAACAGGTGACGAAACCTGGGCACATCATTTTGAACCTGAGACAAAAAGGCAGCCAATGGAGTGGCATCATCCGCAATCAACACGAAGAAAGAAATTCAAGACAACTCCTTCAGCTGGAAAAGTCATGATTACTGTCTTTTTGGACATTGAAGGTGTGATTCTTGTGGATGTTATGCCAAAAGGAGAGACAGTCAGTTCGCAAGCTTACATTAAGACATTGAAAAAAACTCAATCAACGTTTTCGCAGTTTAGTCGCGCAAGAATCCAACAGACCTGCTCTCCTTCACGGCAATGCGAGTCCTCACACAAGTCTGGCAACACGGGAAGCAATCACCAAACTGGGTTGGACTGTACTACCCCAGTAGTGTAGGTGATTGTTGATTTATGTTTGTAACACCAACGGTGAGGTGGCATGTTCAGTTGATTTTCCTACACGATTCACAGTCTTGTAGGAACTCTTATCTTAACTGTTCCTGGGTTATGTAATGTTACACAGAGAATATCAATGTAACAGAATTGAGGCTGCTAGATCAATCACAGAGACCAAAGTCTTCAACCAGTCATCAATTACAGCCATCAGCATGGAGAAGAATACCAACAGAAATGCGTCTTTAATGGAAGTTCCACCAATACGTCTTTAGTGCTGCCAAAAAAAATACGCTTTTAATGGGCAGGAAACGACTCTCTGTTTCAGGAAGCGAGGGTACGTATCAACACCACTCCTCAGATCGTCAGAGAATCCATCTCTTTTCCCTCCCCCCCCCCTCCCCAACTCCCCCAAACCGTGAGACTTCAAACTTCTGACACTCTGAAAAAGGTAGGCCGGTCTGGACTATGGCGTTGAGAGGCAGGCCGAGATGTTGAAGCACAACTGATTCACGAGCATTAAAATACTTTTTTTTTTTTTTTCATAGTGCAGAGTCCCTGGACTTATTCCTACTAAGCTAAATAGGTCATCCGCCATTGCTAATTAGAAAACTTCATTTGTTTTTCCAGCACTCAGATAATTGTTAACATTTATGCAACGGATAAATAAAAGATCTCAATGTGCTTGTTCGCAAGAAACTCAACACAGGGAGGAAAAATCCCCCCAAACAAACAAGGGATTGGGTTGCTATGGAAAACTCCCTTAGTTTAGTCATGAAGTTTAAAAAGCCAGAAAGTCTGGAAACAGTGACGCTTTTCCCTAAACTTTTCTCCCTCATTAAATGTGAACTGTATAAACACCCAATAATTTACATAGCAGTTTAAACGTTGCTCTGTCATATCATAGGGCACCTACAAGATGTGGTGCTAGGGTGCGTGTTTCTCTTGACACTTTAGGCTGATATGTGTCAGTGCCAGGCCTGCCTTCCCTAGATCCACAAGGAGCCGGGTTCTCGTGTCTACCTCCGACCAGACTTGAATCACCAGCCTCTGCGCGAGGGGGTACCGCACTAACCACTATGACACTCAGTTGTCTACTATAGCAACGTGCGTACTGTAAAATAGCAATGTATATACTGTATGCAGGAAACTCTCTACTACAGAGAACGGAACAACAACACAACTCCTTCAGATCATCAGAGGAAGTACCCCCCTCAGACAAGTGTTTCGGCCCTATTAAACTCCTGACACTCTAAGGGGGATGTGCCCCATACTGTAAAATAGCAATTTATATACTGTAATATAGCAGTTTATATACTGTAAAATAGCCATTTATATACTGTAATGTAGCAATTTATATACTGTAATGTAGCAATTTATATACTGTAATATAGTAATGTATATATTGTAATGCAGTAATTTATATACCGCAATATGTCAATTTATAAGCTGTGATATAGCCATTTATATACTGTAATGTAGCAAATTATATACTGTAATATAGCAGTTTATATACTGTATAATTTCTTTTCATAAGCTTCTACACGGACACTGCGTCCTATGGATCATTATGCATATCCAATGAATGTCTAGAAGAATAGATATGTATTGAATGTTCTATTCGATTTGTACTAAATCGAATAATGATGAAATTAAAATATCCGTGTTTGAAAGGAAGGTCTAATTGCAAAAATTGGAATAATTATATACTTTTTTTTTCTCTTCGGTTTCCAAACATGGTCACGCAGTTGATACATATTTAACTTCAAGCTAAAAGTAAACTGAAATAGGAGCTCGTGATTAGAATATATACCATTCCGCAAAAATAAAATGCAATCACGAATAAGTAAGACAAAGACAACTTTCTACGTCATGAAGAAGTTACTAACAGCAAAGCGTATGCCGCTAAAAGTGAGGAAAAGAGTACTGCATTGCTATACTGGACCAATATTGCTGTCAGATCTGGACAGTCAACAAAAAAGAATGACAAAGAAACTGGAGGCTACAAGGATGTGGTTTTGGAGAAAGACGCAACAAATAGCCTGGATAGACAGACAAAACTCGAAACGAAAAAAAGTTCTCAAAAGTTTTAGAACAACGAAAACTAGTTACAATGACAAGAAAAGTAAACTGTCAAAATTTCTTTCACATAGGAAGACAGACGTGTCAGAGAACCTAGTAATCAGCGGAAAATTCAAGGGAAAAAAAGGAAGGAGAAGAAAATAAAGAGAACATAAAAAGCTCAGTGGACTGATCAAGTGGCATGGAGGAAAAAAAGAAAATCTGAATCGGAGACACCAAGGACCGCCCACACAAGTGAGAAGCGTGATCGTCAACGCTGCCCGGCACGGCACATAATAGCAGAATAAGAATAAAAACAATAACAATAATAACAGCTCGGGACACTTCTGTAATAGCAAAAGCTTGAGCACAGGAAAGAAGTAATTTTAACAGTATTACATTTTTAACAATAAGTATTACATTTTTTAGCAGTAAATAGCATCATTAAAAAAATCTTCTCATTATTAACGAGTATCTTGTTCTCATTAATCTACCATTCGTATTCGGCGGTGAAGAAAATAAACTATTCTTATTTTGCCGAATATTTCACAGTCTGAGTACCGGTACTGCTGGAGGCATACTGTAGAACACGATAAATGTAAATGGCAATATAAAAATTGAGAAAAAGGGGCTCAGTAAGGAAGATACAGACAACTCCATAACGGAATAAAGAAAATATATAGATAAATGACGTCTGCAGTGGGGAATGGAGAGCTAGAAATAACACCGAACTTAACAGCTTGTTTAAATCACAGCGGATTATAAATGTATTGAAAGTGAATAGATTACGTTGGTGGGGTCATGTAGAAATTGGAAGAGAACAGACAAACGAAAATGACGTAATGCACAAGAAGCGAAGTAAACAAGACCGAGAGGTAGACCGAGATAGAGATAGAGAGATAACATAGAAGAGGATATACAGGAATTTGGCGTCACCAACTGGAGAGAGAAGATTAGGAGCAGGAAGAATGGGTGCGAACTTTATCTGCAACAATCAGCCTTAATGGTTCGGTTCGAAAGAAGAAGAAGAAGAAAGTACTTCAAAATAGTTTGGGAGGGTCCTTGAAAGGTGAACAGTAGAGTAAGAAAGTCTTGTTTTGTATGTGTAGGCGGAGTGTTATGTAAGGAAAAGCAAATCGTTTAAACGTTTACTGTGTTTTTGTTTGAAACGATCACCATGGCGACGAAGAGGAATCCAGAAATAGGAAAATATATTTATGAAGGAAACAGGAAAGTCTGGATGAGAGAGAGAATACATGAAGAATATTTCTTTCCTTTAAGACAGCGATTCTCAAGCTTTTCACGTTTTGCATCCTTATATGGAATGGGCTAGGCGTTCTTCGAAATTCGGCCGTTTCGGAGGGTCAGGGGTTGGCATATTTCGCAGTTGTCTGAGGGGGAGGGGGGCGTGCTACCTGGTCACGTGACGTGTTGGTCAGGTAGTTGTAATGTGTTGAGCTAGCGATAGTCTTTGTTTAGAGTTCGCGGCGGCAGCACGTATTTCTGGGGGAGTCATGTCGTAGTATGTCTGAGGCGTCTTACGAAGTTATCAAATATATATTTGTGATGTTGGATACAAGGATTGTCTAATTTTGAACCCAGGTGCTGTTCCAAGGCGGCTCATGTTGATGATGTTCGTATACATAAGTTTTTGTATGTTGGATGCAGGAGTTGTGTAAATATGCACGGTGAGAAGTGTTTAGTGTTGGCTGTTTAATGATGTGTTTAGCGAGTTAAGATGTTGAAATGCATAATTTTTCATCATTGTAACTTTTCATTATCATGATTCACGAATGCACAAGCTTAGCTTTCGATTTATAGACAATGGGATGTGATTTCTCTATGTTTTGTGTGTGGCGCACATAGTTGTGGTATGCTATGTTCATCGTTCATTATCATCATTGAGTCACAATGTTTTAATTTATGTGTCATCGAACTATGTCATATTTGCACTCTATGTTTTACATGTTGGGCGCAGGCAGAATCTCTGCGTATATATGTGATATGTGTGAACTGGCAAGTTAGCTCCTACGTCTATGAAGGGAGTGTAGTCAGTTCTAAATTAATGATGAAGATGTATTATAAGAGTTAAATGAAGACAAGAGATTAGTAGAGATACTGAATAATTAAGGACGTCACTTGGAGTGGCGCTTGTGGTTGTTTCTTGCTGATATGTCAGGCATGCGTTTGGTTGTTTCTTGCTGATGTGTCAGGGCGTGTTTTTGGTTGTTTCTTGCTGATGTGTCATGGCATGCTTGTGGTTGTTTCATGCTGATGTGTCAGGGCGTGTTTTTGGTTGTTTCTTGCTGGCGTGTCAGGGCATGCTTGTGGTTGTTTCATGCTGATGTGTCAGGACATGCTTTTGGTTGTTTCTTGCTGATGTGTCATGGCATGCTTTTGGTTGTTTCATGCTGATGTGTCAGGACATGCTTGTGGTTGTTTCATGCTGATGTGTCAGGACATGCTTGTGGTTGTTTCATGCTGATGTGTCAGGACATGCTTGTGGTTGTTTCATGCTGATGTGTCAGGGCATGCTTGTGGTTGTTTCATGCTGATGTGTCAGGGCATGCTTGTGGTTGTTTCACGCTGATGTGTCAGTGCGTACCAATATTTCTCGGGCCTGGTGTTTATTTGCTGCGGAGAGACCTGTTGTGTGTGTTTATATGTTATCTGGTGTAAACGTGTGTGATGTCTGGTGTTGTCAATAAAACAAACCTTCCTTTATTTTTCATTGATCACATTTATGCCTTCTGAGTACTTATTGATTTGTTGGAGGAGCTAGAGAATGACTGAGATGATAAGATTGGAAAATTCATTTTCCACCCATAAAGGTTATTTAGGGGCGATTACATGGGCACCAGCTGCCAGAGGAAAAGAAGCTGGATAGGATCGTCAGGAGAGGCTCGGTAACTGAGAGTGTTCCAGGCACAGCTGTACTTCACTGGGCACCGTCTCGTTACATTAGGCCAGCGATTTAAGCCACGAGCAGGATAGAAATCTCCACTGAAGGTCATGTGACGGCGATAAAGAATGACTAAAGTTAAAATATGAAGACATGAGATTGGGGGGTGAGAAGCGAGATGAGGGAGAGAAGTAATAAGTGGGGAAGTTAAAAAGGGAGATAAAGTAAAATAAGGATTAATAAGGAGAAATAAGAAATAATAGGTAGTAATTATCATCATCAACTCATCATATTCAAACCCCGCATCCCAAAAACATGATAATTAATATAATAATATCAGAAAAAAATATTTTACACTTAAAGTCAAAGATGATTCAGGTCTTGTCAGACTCATCGGACATTTTTGTTGTTGTATTAAATTAAAAACACTGACAAATTTCCAATAATTTGCACAGTTAAGTCTTGGTTAGCGGATCCCCGTATGGCCCCCTTAGCGGACACATCTTGAGAACCACTGCGTCAAAGGGATCCATCTTTCATTCCGCCATTACTGTCCGCAACGGTTTCCTTCTTCTGGAAGTCATTGTTCCACTTTTTTTTCCGTTGTAATGAGACTACTTTTCCTCAAGGGCAGAGACCCAGAATTTTCTATCACACTGAAGTATGAGCACTTTTAATTAATTATTGATTGGAAAGTAATGCGTCAACGCTTCCAATGTTTAGCTACCTCTAGGGGCAAATAACTGAGACGTGTATGCATTTCTTTGCAACTGAATTGCCCTTTATTTGTGAAAAAAGACAAAACAACAAACCAGAAAGCAGAACAACGTAAAGCGCCGATGCGTAGCACAACAGCATGTGATTTTATCTTCGGTTATTAAACTACAGAGTCTGTGAAGACGAAAAGGAAAATCCAGTGAATTATTCATTAATTTTAATAAAATAATCAGTACGAAATAAACAAACAAAGAAAAATACCAGAATCAATTTCATCATCTCAACACTACAAATACTATTCGCCCAATTTCAAGT
This sequence comes from Achatina immaculata, assembly GCA_009760885.1. Lineage (NCBI taxonomy): Eukaryota > Metazoa > Mollusca > Gastropoda > Stylommatophora > Achatinidae > Lissachatina > Lissachatina immaculata. The sequence goes on along the minus strand of CM019716.1, from coordinate 32,194,520 downwards.
GTTCGATATATTTGATATACGGAAATTCGTTTTATGGAAATTTAAGAATCTGTGAATTTTTGGGCGCTGTCTGTGAAGTTCACAGTAGATTATTCGGAATTTTCTTCCATAAATCTCTCTCTCTCTCTCTCTCTCTCTCTCTCTCTGAACCTTAAGTGCCCAGGGCACATGGGGCTTCCGCAAGGGTTTTCCACAAATGCCTGTCCTTCGCCTTTTTTTCTGCTCTTGCCCAGGTGAGGCCTCTATTGCTCAACATCCTTTATGTTGTTCTTCTCCATGTCTCTTTTGGTCTACCCTTACTTCTGCTCCCCTGTGGTGTCCATCTTAGTGCTATTTTTGTTAGTGAGTTGTCAGTCATTCGGAGCACATGTCCCAACCATCGCCAGCGTCTTTCATAAATAGTAGAATATATTTATGATAGCACAAAAAATAGACGGTATATTGTTTAAAAAAATATCGAAAAAGCCGTGAATTGGCTAAAGGGTCGTTTGTGACATATGACAGTTAATGGAAACGATAAAATGGATCAGAAGAGACATGATGAGGAAGGATGACAACTGATATTTCGTATAAAAAGAAAAGCACGGCTGTAGAAGTGCATTAATTGACAAAGTATGAATTGCTTCTGCCTCCTGTTGATGAATATGAGTCCAGATCATTCATGAGTACAAGCGTATCATTCCAAATATTGAAAAAAAAAAACCCAAAAGACGAGAACCAAGAGTATGTGAAATGAGAAAGGAAATAACACAACGTAGGGGATTTGTGTGACAATACACCAGATCACATGACATGCTTCAGGTTTGACACCGCGGCACAGCAAAATAATAAAAAAAGGAATAAATGACGCAATGGTATTTCATACATGCCTAAATGAATGTGTTCCTCCCGTTCTTCCCAACACTTCCAAAAGTGCCGTTCCAAGTACCTTTGTACAAAAGTACCATTACTAAATGATTTATGACAGTAGCACATTGCCAAGTGTCACGAAAAGCACTCGGTTTTAAAGGTTCAGAAAACTGTGGAAAATTCTTGTTCCCTGATTTCAATCCAGCATTCATCATCATCATCATCATCATCATCCTCATCATCATGTGCCGTATGACCAGGAAAGATTGGCTGCCAATAACCCTCCTGCTTTATCTGTCCCTTGTCTTTACAGTGCACCCGAACAAGATGAATTCTGTCCATCCTTTGATGCTGCCCACTCCTTTTTATCGCTGCGGCCCTCTTGCTTATTTCCTATCACTTCCTCCTCCATGATGGTTCTCATTATTGTATTAAGCCTCTATGTTATGACAGAAATATTTTAGCCCTCTAGTTCTTAAGTTTTCCTTTATTTCTCTTTTCCATTTCTACTGATTTAATATTTCTTGTTTATTTTGTATCGATGGAATTCGCTCTAATCTTCTGTGCATCTAAACATTTCTAGAATGCCTCATTTGCTTTGCTGTAATGTTTTTTCATTATTTATTCAATGTCAGCCGATGTAAAGTTTCCTTATTCCTAAACTTTTCTGTTCATAAAATGCTCCTTATCTTAGATAGAAATCTCTAGAGGCGTATTTACATAAGCTGTACTTTTTCTTTTCTATTTATTATATACCGCCGGCTGGTTGGCTGAGTGCTTAGGTGCTCGGTCTGCTAATCCCGTGGTACCTGGTTCAAGTCTCAGCAGTGGGGGTAAAGGGGGGGGGGGGGGGTTCTGATTCTACCACGCCAAAAAAGGCCCCGAGGTCCACCCAGCCTCTAAAAATGGGTACCAGAGAAATCTGGGAAGGTAAATGCAGTCAGGTCGTTATACTGGCCACATCAACATTTTCAAGTGACCATGGTCTTGGAAGTACGGGCTTAACACGGAGTCCCCAAAGTGCTTTAATGGCACGGAAAGCTGAAGTTTAATCTGTTATATATTGATACTTTTCGTCCAAGGAGAGGGTTTTTTTTAAGATATCATCTGTTGTAGGTTTTGCCAAGCATCATCTTTCTGAGTTCCTCTCAAGGCTGACTCTGTCATATTTGCCACAGTAACAGCAAGCAATATTTGGCACAGTAACAGCAAGCAATATTTGGCATAGTAACAGCAAGCAATATTTGGCACAGTAACAGCAAGCAATATTTGCGTCACAAGGTCTAGTTTCCTAGCTCTTGCATCTTCTAGTTTCAAGTTTGGTCCTGATTTCCTCCTCAAATAATGCTGAGTCCTTGTACAGAGCCGTTCTCCACATGACTTGGTCTTTCGCAAGTTCTTCCCAGACCCCGTGGCTGACAGAAAAATCTCGCACAGATATCAATATCTTTATTTCTCAAAAGTTCAAAGTTCAAAGTTCAAAATTCAGACTCTGGTTTGACTGCATTCGGGACAACCCCATATATGCTCCGCCGCTACCGCAGGATCCATCCAAGAGTTTGTTTGCTAATAGTTTCTGTCAAATGTTGGTTGTTTACGATGCGTTTTCTGCCAAAGCAGTTTGGATTTCCTGCCAGCAACTTTAATTTGTCCTAGCTCCAGCAGTTTCTTCACGGCCACATTGTTCTTCTTTTCCCACTCTTCGTTATCCCGAAGTCTGTCCAATACAGCCTTAACAATGTTTCCCTTGTCCATTGTCAGTCTGTCATTTATTTTTGCCTGCCCAGCAAGTCTATCTCCCACATCATGGCCATGTACTCCCGTATGCCCTGTACAGTAAAACCACGTTATGTTTGTCACAGTTGACTGGCTTAACAGATGAACCCATTCTTTTCGAACCAAATTCTTCTCAATCGTACGAAATATAGTCTGTGAATCCGTCACAATGATACAATTAACCACATCATGAGCAGTTTCCACTCGCATGCTTGATGTGGTGACTTCAAATGCTCCCGAACCCTGTGCCGCCACTCTCCCATTTCGGTAGGCAACAAAACCCCAACCACTTCTGTTGTTCCGTGTCACTGAGCCATCTGTATATATTACCGTGTCGGAAGACCCACAGTGATGCTGGATGAGATCAACTGCTCCTTGTGCCTAGTCACGCCCCTTCTGTGTAATAAGCTCATGTCGGTCCTGTTTATTTCCCAGTTTAGGTCTGCCGTGTGGCTTACTTCTCGCCAAAAGTTGGCCACACAGAAAGCATTTGAGAAAACGGTTGAAATCCATACTCGTTACATGTCCCAGACATCCCGGTCTTTCCTTGCCTAGTGTTGCTAGGCCTATTCCTTGAAGTACCACCCAAGAAGTGAGACAGCGTCTTATCCAGGTGTGGGTACCTGATTGCCAGAACCGACAACATCTTTGTCCCATTAGATGAACATATAAATGTGTCTACAAACGCCCATTTCAAATGAACACGAATAAAAACAATAATAAAACTCCCAATGGACATCTCTGGCATAAATGATGAAAGTAATAAACCGAGTAAGCTTTCTGTCAGAAAAAAAAAAACACCAATATGTTCGTAACAGGCAGAGAGCACAACGAAGAAGTTCTCAAGGAAGTTTCAGTGCAAAGAAAAACTAGTTAAAATGACAAGAAAAACAGACAGTGAGAATTACTTCGACGTGGTCGACAGAAGTTGGAGAACTTAATGTGATGACCGAACGATTCGAAGAGAAAACAGGAAGAGAGGAAGGTAAAGGGGAGAAATATCTCAGCGGACTGACCAAGTGGCATGGAGCAAGAAAAGCATCTAAACTGGCAGGAAGCACCGGGGATCTCACACAATTAAGAAGCATGGCTGCCAGCTCTATCCGTCACGGCGCAAAACAACAATAATAATAATAATAACAATAATGAGAATAACCTAAAATACACAGAATCAGAAAAGATGACAGCTATGAGTGATAAAAGAAAAAAAACCCATAGTACTAGACAATATAAATACATGAAAGAAAGATCGACCAAAAACAGAAACATAAAAAATTTGAAAGAAAGATAGACAAACAGAAATATAAATACATGAAAGAAAGATCGACCAAAACAGAAACATAAATACATGAAAGAAAGATAAACAAACAGAAATATAAATACATGAAAGAAAGATCGACCAAAACAGAAACATAAAGACATGAAAGAAAGATAGACAAACAGAAACATGAAGACATGAAAGAAAGATAGACAAACAGAAACATAAAGATATGAAAGAAAGATAGACAAACAGAAATATAAAGACAAGAAAGAAAGATAGACAAAAAGAAACAAAAATGCAAGAAAGAAAGATCGACCAGAACAAAAACATCTTTAAAAAATGAAAGAAAGACAAACAGAAACATAAATACATGAAAGAAAGAAGAACAAAACAGAAACATAAATACATGACAGAAAGGTAGACAAAAGAAAAAGATAAATACATGAAAGAAAGGTAGACAAAAGAAAACAGATAAATACATGAAAGAAAGATAGACAAACAGAAACATAAATATAAGATCAAAGCAATTGCTCGTCACACAAAAATCACTTGGAGCTTTGAATCAGCTAAAAAAAAACAAAACATCGCGTACCTGTCACGAACAGAAGTTCTGCTACAAGCGACAATTTGCCAGATGGGCGCTTCTTTTAAAACCAGCCTCAGAAACACCAGCCACCCTATCACACGGGCCATCAATTCCTTTATTATCCAGTGCCAATCCACTGGTCCAGAACAATTCACCAACCGGTATGCCATATCACACATATTTTTATGTGCCCATAGGAACAGTAAAGCTCGAATGCTGTCTCATAAAGTCATTCTGACAAGCACAACATGCTACAATGTTAAGTTCGACATGGCAGTCCAACACTTTTCTGACATTCGCTACGTCAAAAAGAGGAAAAAAAAACCCTTTATTCGGTTAATGATCAGAAAAAAAAATAGGCTTTACATTTGAAAATTCATTGAAAATTATTAACGCTAATTAACGTTGATGATCTGGAAATGGATGCAGCAGCAGCAGGCCATCTTGCTCACAACCGAGAGGCCTACAGGAGTGCTGTTTGGGAGGCAAAGTTCCGCAAGGGACAAGCAAAGGAATGAATGAATGAACCAGGAAGAAAAAATAAACCAAAGGAAAGGGGAAAAAAAATGAAAAAAAAAACAAGACAAAATGTAATACTTTTTTTTTCAAATGTCTGCGTAATGTCTTATTGTGAAAAAGTCTTGATACCAGATCTCAGATCATTTCCATTTGTTGTGGGCTTTCCTTCATCTAGTAAATCCTCTACGTGTCTGCACATTTTTCTTAAAGTTATACTGCATTCGTCTTGCAAGCTTCAAGTTTTGTTCCCGCAGATACAAGGATAGTTTTAGATAGTGTTTGTTTTTTTTTCCCTACAAATTAAAGAAAACTTCTTATCACATCTGATCCTCTTAATACTGAAGATTACTAACGCAAATGTGAGTCCTTTTTCACATTTATATTATTTTTTTCTTTTTTTTTTTTGCAAACTTACTCTCCGTTTTTAAAGTTATTAGTTTCCGAAAAGAGATCGCCCACGAAGGAGATAACAAAAACCTTACATATTCCCTTTGCGGGAGAAAACAAAAACCTTACATATTCCCTTTGCGGGAGAAAACAAAAACCTTACATATTCCCTTGCGGGAGATAACAAAAACCTTACATATTCCCTTTGCGGGAGAAAACAAAAACCTTACATATTCCCTTGCGGGAGATAACAAAAACCTTACATATTCCCTTGCGGGAGATAACAAAAACCTTACATATTCCCTTGCGGGAGATAACAAAAACCTTACATATTCCCTTGCGAGAGATAACAAAAATCTTACATATTCACTTGCAGGAGATAACAAAAACTTTACATATTCCCTTACGTGAAACAAACTGCCGAACATTATATCAAGAAGTCTGTCTTTCCCCTCAATGCTCAAAAGTACACAAGAAAGGAAATAAGAGAAGACATTCCCGAGGCGTTAGTTCTCAGCTGAACGTCATAACAGAGCACTTTCTCATGCAACCCCCAACTTTTCTTTTCCTTTACACATGAAGGTCTGATGTAACTTAAGATATATTTTATAATGTCCTACTTCTAGCTGTTGCAGTCACTGCTTTCATTTTGAGTTAGGTTGCTATGTCACTTTGAGATGCGAGCGCAGAGGCAGGATGTTCTAACGCAAACGTGATTGGCTGTTGCAGTTTACACCAATCAAATGTCAGTACAATTAGTCATGAGAGAAAACACCCGACAAGATCATGGCGGACAACGTTTATGAACAGCTAACATCTGCCGGTGTGAAAACTATCTTATAATTTGGAAAAGAAACAATATGATATTGATTTCTATATGAAATGCATTAAAAGAAAAAAATACTTTAATACCGTACATTACCAACTCCTAGTCCATCGAACTTACATCCACAACACACGAACAGTTTTTGTTATCAAACATGACAAGCGCAATGCTTTTACCAGAAAATGATGCGACGGATATTTTCAAAATTTATGGCTGTTTAAAGCTACTAAACTCCGAGCTTTGAAACAAATTCCCACGACTGTGATATTTTCTTTTTACTTCTTCAACCGGCTTGTAAAAAGTCTCTCCAGGCAGACTAAGATTTCTTATAATTTATTTTAAAAATGTACCACGTGTTCAAATGATTTTTAGTGCGGTACTGAAGAAGCACGGTTAAGTTAGTTTGTTTGTTTAACTTCACAAACATTAACCAAGGATTAGCTTAAAACATTTCTGACATAAACTCTCAAGTAATTTAGTTGAATCATCGATTAGTAGCAGCGAGAGGTGCTGGGAAAGATAAGCAAACACTGCAGAAATTAAGTTTTGAAAAAAAAAAAGAACATCAAATATAAGGCCAGAACTTAAGCAGACAGTACTGATATAGAAAAAACATTGGAACAAGACACTTATATTAAAAAGTACAGACATATAACACTTTATACAGAAAAATACAGACATATGACACTTTAATATAGAAAAAACGATGACATTCGACACTTTTAAGGTTGAAACACTCCGATACGTGATACTTCATAATGGACTGAACCAGGATTCAAGACATTTCAGCAAAGATAGAAGCTGAGCAGATTAAAAATGTAGACGCTCTATCTGAGACAGACAGGTAGAGATGATACGAGGCAAAGGGAACTGTGAACATTATAGAAAAGACGCAAATGACAAGCCCAGGGAAAGACAACTCTGGTAAATAGGATTATGTCATCGAGCGTAGAGTAGAAATCTGATAGATTATGAGGATGAATAAGAGAAGGAAATAAAAGTCAGAAACATAAAAAAAGAAACAGAGTTGAATGAAAAAAAAATCAGAAACACGGTTAATTGTGAGAAAGGAACCTCAGTATCCCTGGTTTTGTGATACGAGAACGGGAAAGAATATTTCCTGATTTCTCTCCCTTTGAGGGAGATTAGTTCCGTCTTCTTATTTGAGTTGAATACAGTACAAATAAATTAATCTCTGAACCCAACGCGGCACAAATTGTATTAGCTCTCTTTTAAATTCGAGAAACGTAGAGCTTACTAAACTACTTAAGCTCCGCCATTGACTACCAGCTTCTTCTAACGCAGTTTTGTTATGCCTCGGGGATGCTGGTCACGATTGTCGAGGACAATGGAGAGCAACTCGTACAATGTTGCTCAAGGAGCTCTCTTCCAAGAAAAGATTCATGGGAAGATTTCTGGGTTTTTTTTTTTTTGTTAGCTTGGGAATAAGAGATACATGTGTGTTTCTTTGTGAGGGGATGAATTATATGAGGGGGGTGGGGTGATGGGGGTGGGTGGAGACGATGTCCGATTTCGCAATCAGCAACCCATGGCTGACAAGCTAGCATCAGGGTTGGTGAACCATAGCTGACCAAGTCCAAACTCTCCATTGGTTATTCCCCCCCCCCTTCCGTAACAAGCCTAGCCGGACTAACGGGGCAGGGATCACCACTGTCCCCACGATGGTCGGAGCCTGCTAAAAAGTACTGCTTTGCTCGCTCCTAGTTTTTTTAGCTCCACTCAAAAGACTGGAAAAAAAACATTGCGGCCAAAACCCGCTCCCAAACCGACACCATGCTGTGCCTCAGCACATTAATAGCATCGGCTGCAAAGAACACCAGCTCGGCGTAACAGATAGACTGATGATGATGATGAAGAAAGAAAGAAAGAAAGAAAAAGAGTCATTTTACAGTAAAAGTCAGAAAATCTGAAAGGCAGAAATCCTGACCACTCGATAATCCGGACTTTAAGAAAACTCACAAACTTTTGCAACTTAGCGGGCTTCTGTAACTGAACCTGACCTTACAGCCAATCAAATTTATAAACGCTGGTGATTTACAGGAAGCGTTTGCTTGCAAAACTTTGACCGGAAAGAACGAATGAAACACACCAAGACTTAAAACAGGACTAAAGGTAAGGTAAAGGTAATCCTATCATGCCTTAGAGGCACACAGGGATATAGTGTTAGTCAGATCCTAAATGTGACCATGCTTCAAACGTAAATAAGATGCAGTTTTTGGTGACGGAAAATTTCAGCATCTGCAGGTCTTTAGCAGAACTGAACACTTACCAGTGACGTATAAAGGCGAAAAAATTGCTTGGATGGACAGAGATATGCTTCATGATTGGTTTGTTCATGATTTTGTTCCATCAGTTCTTCAGAAGCTAAGAATTTTAGGTAAGTCTGCAAACACAAAGTTGCTGCTACCTCTCGGCAAGAGTACCACTCAACTACCTCCCTGCTTTTCATTTGTATACCGTATTTTTCTTTCACATTGTTCATTTTAAAACGCAATTTCCGGCATTGCTTGCTCATCTTTTTGCTGTGAACATTTTTCTCCTCATATCTTTGTGAGGTGCTGATTTTATCTTTCTGTAAAACTGCTCGTTTTGATAAATCTTCTTACATCTTACACCCTTCCCGTGCCATTAAACCTCACATAGGGCTCCCATGGTAGTTCGCCTAGTTTCCGGTTTTCAGCTAAAAATCTTTCACTCTCATCAAGGGATATTATTCCTACTAAACCGGCCTCTCTTAACAACTTCCTCTTTAGAATTTCACGCAGTCGACATTTCTTTATTCGACCTTTTGTGTTCCACTTGATAGCTTGTTTCGAGATTCTCTCGTTGTTTCTTCTCAGAACATGACCGAAAACTTGGATAAATGGAGCCTATTTTATTTGTTAATGCTCACAATTTTTAATTGTCAGATTTATTTGGCCATCTCTTCTTTACTTCATCTTAACCTGAGAATTCGGAAAATCCTAAAATCCGGATCGACCGTAAATTCCGGGTTTTCGGACTTCCGCTGTACGCAAGTTACGCAAACACACGTTAATTGTAAATGTGAATATTTTAAGCTAAAACAATATTCATTTATGTCCAGGATGTTTTCTAAAAATATCGCTGTTCACGATCACTAGGAACGGTTGTTTACAAAACATTTTTTAAAAATGTTATCAAAGAATTAGAAATCACGAAACAAACAAGTCCTGAAGGGTTCTAAAAACAGCATGGTCGTATGATCTATTTGGTCTTTCTTGTTTGTTCTAAGTCCTGATCTTCTGTGTTGATTTATTACATGAGCTATAACAAACACATGTGGCTGTCGGTGTAAATGTCTGGAATAGAATGTATACGTTTGTTTATGTATATAACGGGAATACAATGTATATGATGTATATACGGGGAAAAATGTTTATATTCAGTGGTTTATATTATTGGAAGAAAATATATATGTTTATTGATATATAGTGATATAAGTAGAAGAAACTGTATTAATTTATTGATGTTCATAAGAAGAAGAAAATGTATACGTTTATTCATGTAAATATCTGGAAGGAAATGCTTAAGTTTATTGGCATATATAACTGGAAGAAAATGCATAAGTTTATTGATGTTTATAACTGGAAGAAAATGCACAGTTTATTGATGTATATAAATGGAAGAAAATATATACCTTTTTTGATGTATATAGCTGGAAAAAATGTATACCTTTACAGTTGTATATACCTGGAAGAAAATGTATATCTTTACTGATGTGTATAAATGAAGGAAATGTTGATTGGTGTATATAGCTCGGAGAAAAGTTGACTGATGTATTTAGTGCAGAGAAATGTTGATTTATGTACTCGTATATAACTGAAAGAAATGTTGATTTATATATTGAACTGGAATAAATGTTGATTGATGTATATAATTGGAATAAATGTTGATTGATCTATATAATTGGAATAAATGTTTATATATATATATATATATATATATATATATATATATGTAAAACTAAAAGACATGTTGATTGATGTATATAACTGGAAGGCAAATATCGCCGTTTTACAGGGGCAGTAAAAGTTATCACAATTCTTGTTACATCAAGAAAAAAAATTATACTTTCAGTCATAATTTCTTGTCAGACTGCGTCTGATTCTGCCTTTCTACGCCAGTGATAACTTGTATCCAATTTTTTTTTTTTCATGAACAATTTCAGAGGTTCGTCGAATCACGTGATCACCACAGATGATCTTGGCCCTCTTGCCATGTTTAAGAAAATAAAATCTATCGACTTTCGCATATGGTCCTTTCATTAATTTAATGAGTGTTGTTAAATATAAATATGTAATTAATGTAATTCATGTTTATGTTCACAATATTACTGTAAAATAATAGCAGATATATAACCAGGTAGCTAAACTTGAAATGGAAGTGCAAAACACAACAGCAGATCGATCTATAAAATGCATATGCTTATTTTAATTAAAATAAAAAATAGGTCAGTAAATCTCTGTTATTATCGAAAAACTTCAATGTTTTGTTAGTAAAATGAGACATGTAATTTGTATTCATTTAGAATAAAAGCAGCTAATTATAATCGAAGAGTCGGAGAGTGACGCAGTCATTGTCAGGTTGTTTCATGATTCTATGTAGAGATGCTCGGGGATATTTTCCTGGAAGAGGTTTCATTTCATAATTGTTCACGAAGAAGACATTGTTCCCATAGTTTTAATGTGTAATTCTCATTTATGAGGATGCTGATTCCTAGAAGCAGGGTGATTGAAAACCGCCGTCAAACAATGGAGGTCAGAACCAAGCGTGAATGCTCATAACATAGAGCAAATATATCACTGCAGAACCAAGCGTGAATGCTCATAACATAGAGCAAATATATCACTGCAGAACCAAGCGTGAATGCTCATAACATAGAGCACATATATCACTACAGAACCAAGCGTGAATGCTCATAACATAGAGCACATATATCACTGCAGAACCAAGCGTGAATGCTCATAACATAGAGCACATATATCACTGCAGAACCAAGCGTGAATGCTCATAACATAGAGCACATATATCACTGCAGAACCAAGCGTGAATGCTCATAACATAGAGCACATATATCACTGCAGAACCAAGCGTGAATGCTCATAACATAGAGCACATATATCACTGCTAATCATTTAGTATCTCTTAGATAACGTGGTTACTTGCTATAAAGTTCGGTCTGTTCATGGCTTCATTTACCATTTCATTTCATTCAAATGTAAAATTTGCTCATTGCTTGTATTCTGATTTATCTGAGGGACTTATGAAAAAAAAATGAAATGCCAGGTGACAATAAGCTTGAATCAAGTAGTTAACAAAAGTATTTAATTAATTTTAACATTTATTTTAACCCAAACACGAGATTCCGAACATGCTCCGGATGACTGACAACTCATTACCAAAAAAAAAAAAAAAACAGCGCTAAGATAGAGGGAACAGAAGTAAGGGTAGACCAAAGGAGACATGGAGAAGAACAACAGAGAGGATGTTGAGCAATAGAGGGCTCACCTGGGCAAGAGCGGAAAAAAAGGCAAAGGGCAGGCATTTGTGGAAAACCCTTGCGGAAGCTCCATGTGCCCTGGGCACTTAAGGTTCAGAGAGAGACAGGAGAGAGATAGAGACAAGAGAGACAGAGACAAGAGAGAGAGACAGGAGAGAGACAGGAGAGAGAGACAGGAGAGAAAGATAGGAGAGACAGGAGAGACAGTAGAGAGAGACAGGAGAGAGAGACAAGAGAGAGAGACAGGAGGGAGAGAGAGACAGGAGGGAGAGAGACAAGAGAGAGGAGAGAGAGACAAGAGAGAGACAAGAGAGAGAGACAAGAGAGAGACAGGAGAGAGATAGAGACAAGAGAGAGAGACAGGAGAGAAAGATAGGAGAGAGAGACAGGAGAGACAGTAGAGCGAGACAGGAGAGAGAGACAAGAGAGAGAGAGAGACAGGAGAGAGAGAGAGACAGGAGGGAGAGAGAGAAAGACGAGGCTGCGGATCATGAAAAGTTTTGACCTGGATTAAGTGACCTTGTTTTCTTCTAAAAAAAAAAAAGTATGTGACGGCCGAAGACAGAGTACTCAAGAGGAATGAGATGCTGGTAAGTGATTTAAAGTTGTTTGCGTCAGGGTGGGTGAGCTATAGCTGACCAAGACCCTGCCCTATCTCCCGGTGGTTGTTAGTCAGGTAAAGACTATAGTCTGGCCAAGGGATAATCTGGTGGTAGTCAGGTAACAAAGAGACTACACTCTAGTCGGGGAATAATCTGGTGGTAGTTAGGTAACAAAGAGACTAAACTCTGGTCGGGGGAATAATCTGGTGGTAGTTAGGTAACAAAGAGACTACACTCTAGTCGGGGGAATAATCTGGTGGTAGTTAGGTAACAAAGAGACTAAACTCTGGTCGGGGGAATAATCTGGTGGTAGTTAGGTAACAAAGAGACTACACTCTGGTCGGGGGAATAATCTGGTGGTAGTTAGGTAACAAAGAGACTAAACTCTGGTCGGGGGAATAATCTGGTGGTAGTTAGGTAACAAAGAGACTAAACTCTGGTCGGGGGAATAATCTGGTGGTAGTTAGGTAACAAAGAGACTACACTCTGGTCGGGGGAATAATCTGGTGGTAGTTAGGTAACAAAGAGACTACACTCTGGTCGGGGGAATAATCTGATGGTAGTCAGGTAACAAAGAGACTACACTCTGGAAGGGGGAATAATCTGGTGGTAGTCAGGTAACAAAGAGACTACACTCTGGTCGGGGGAATAATCTGGTGGTAGTCAGGTAACAAGCAGACTATAGTCTGGTCGAGGGAATAGTCTGGTGGTAGTCAGATAACAAACGGACTATAGTCTGGTCGAGGTAATAATCTGGTGGTAGTCAGGTAACAAGCAGACTATAGTCTGGTCGAGGGAATAGTCTGGTGGTAGTCAGATAACAAACGGACTATAGTCTGGTCGAGGTAATAATCTGGTGGTAGTCAGGTAACAAGCAGACTATAGTCTGGTCGAGGGAATAGTCTGGTGGTAGTCAGATAACAAACGGACTATAGTCTGGTCGAGGTAATAATCTGATGGTAGTCAGGTAACAAGCAGACTATAGTCTGGTCGAGGGAATAGTCTGGTGGTAGTCAGATAACAAACGGACTATAGTCTGGTCGAGGGAATAATCTGGTGGTAGTCAGGTAACAAGCAGACTATAGTCTGGTCGAGGGAATAGTCTGGTGGTAGTCAGATAACAAACGGACTATAGTCTGGTCGAGGTAATAATCTGGTGGTAGTCAGGTAACAAACAGACTATAGTCTGGTCGAGGTAATAATCTGGTGGTAGTCAGGTAACAAACAGACTATAGTCTGGTCGAGGGAATAGTCTGGTGGTAGTCAGATAACAAACGGACTATAGTCTGGCCCAGGTAATAGTCTGGTGGGTATCAAGCAGCAAACAGACTACAGATAAAAGTAACGAACAAAATAGCTTTACTTTCAAACAGGTCAAAAACCTGACATGGATCTCCGTCTGATAGTTATTCCTGCATTCCTCAGCTTTCATTTCAAACTGGCATTACCGTAGTATCAAAAGCAATGAATAAATCTCTGTCTATCAAGTGCCCTGTCTACTGGCCTTGGCCGCCATGATCCTCCACACATCTCTCTTTTGTGTTGCATCTATGAGTTGTTCTAGTGTCCATGCCATCTTGTCAATGTAGGATTTTCTCTCTTGGTCTATCTCGGCCTGTTCCCCCCCCCCCCCTCTAAATTTTCTGTTGTCACGATGTGTTCTAGTTTTGTTTTTGTTCTTGTTTGAGTCATGAACATCATACTGGGAATGGTACACAATGGTGGTTTACCCTTTACTTCCACTGGGGTTCTGTAAACTTTTCTTTCATCTAGGCGGGTTGCCAGCCACCCCTCAGCCCGGAGCAGGCTGGTTTTGAGGCGCCAAAGACTCGCCCTCGTCCCTTCTCTTGTTAGCAGAAACGTCAATCCGGGTTGAAACTGTATTTCAGAGGTGAGCAGCAGAGTAAGCAAAGCTTTTCTTATATAAGCCAGCCCTAGATTTTGGCCGGAAAAAAAATTTTGTTAGACGCTACCTTTGTTTTTTTTTCTAACCAGAAATCGTGTTGAGTGGAAGTCGGATGCGTTGAAGAAGAAGAAGGAAGTTAGTTTATTTATAAAATTACTGATCGGGGATATGAATACTGAAACGACTTATGATATGATATATTTTACCTCTGTAATCAATTTGTTTACTTACACAAAAAGCTATAGTTTTCTTTTATATATTACTATATTTTTCATATTTATAGCATAATTCCATGCAAAGTGAAAGTTCTCCAGTGTTTCCTATTTCTTCTAAGAGTACCCCCATTACCGTCTCAACTAGACAAGTTTCGAAATGTCTAGTCTTTACAAAAAAATTTACGACTTTCCCAAACAACTTCCCCTCAGTTTTACATACAATCTTACTTTCCGGAATGCCACTCCTCAGTGTCACTGAGAAACTATACGAGTAACTTTCACACTGTTCATGAGCTTGAGGACCAGTGGTTGTTCCCATCTGGTGGTCCAAGGAACATGTCGTGGAGGGTCCGTGGAACTAGCCGTGGGGGGGTCCGCGGAACTTGCCGTGGGAGGTCCGTGGAACTTGCCGTGGAGGGTCCGTGGAACTTGGGAGGTCCGTGGAACTTGCCGAGGGGGTTCCGTGGAACTTGCCGAGGTGGGGGGGGGGGGTCGTGGAACTTGCCGTGGGAGGTCCGTGGAACTTGCCGGGGGGGGGGGGTGGAGTCGTGGAACTTGCCGTCGGGGGGGGGGGGGTCCGTGACAGAAACTCAAGGTCCTTTTTTTGGTCCATTTTCACTGTGAAATGTTTAACAACCGAAGCGGAAGCAGATGTGGAAGCATATGTGGAAGAAGATGTGGAAGCATATGTGGAAGAAGATGTGGAACCAGATGAGGAACCACATGTGGAAGCAGATGTGGAACCAGATGAGGAACCACATGTGGAACCAAATGAGGAACCAGATGTGGAACCAAATGAGGAACCAGATGTGGAACCAGATGAGGAACCAGATGTGGAAGCAGATGTGGAAGCAGATGAGGAACCAGATGTGGAACCAGATGTGGAAGCGGTTGTTCGGAATACAAAGAGACGTGATTCTCTCGCCATATTTAGCTCGGTTAGCTGTCACACATTTCTTATTCTGTTTATTTGTCTGAACAGCCAGGAATGCTAATTACTGCCTTTTTTTTTCCTTAATTACATAAACTTCATTTCGAAAACTCGCGAAATGTGTACACATTTTTTTGCTTGTTAGTGCAGTGTGGCCTTTACTCAATAAAGATTGCCCAGGTTTGAGGAAAAAACAAATTATTTTGCATTTATAGCACACGCAATCATACAGAAATGAAACTTTCCCAAACTATGAAGGTAGGTGGTCTGAATTTTTGAAACAGCAGGAGGTCCCCTGACTTTTGTTAACTGGGAAACAGTGTCAGGACTAACCATGTTCTCTAGTAACACAGAAGATATAATTATACTCTTGACAAAATAAGAGTTTCGTGTCTTGGCAAGCAGCGGTTCAGATTATAGCCGTGAGCATCAAAGTGATGGTAGAAGTCGCAACAACAGCTTGGAAGCCCGCTGCAGCATAAAACCTGGGCTCTTCCATTCACGTGGAGATGGATCTATTGAAAAAAAAATTTTCTTCAAGTCCTTTTTTTTCGCTTTATAAGTTAACGGAACGCTAATAAGTGATTCTTTCCTTGAGTGCATAATGTACCCATGTAAAGAGTGGAAAAATAAGCAAGCAGTGACCCGGTTTTGATTGGAAATCCCACTAGCCAGAGACGGCCCCGTTTTGAATGGAAATCCCCAGGCTTTCGGTCCGGCGCTGACCAGCATTGAATTTTATGAAAAAAAAAGCACAAAAAAAAAAACGTGTAATAATATTTTTTTACTGGATTGATGTGAATTATTATTCAATCTTTTGTTCTGTCTGGCCGCCGTCGTACGGAGTGGTGGAAGGATGACTACCCCATACGTTCACACCTTACATGTAAATAACAGGAACACGAAAACAATCCTTTTCATAAAATTCACGATCCTTGTATTTTACAAAAATTCTGATCCATAAGGCAACACAAATCAACGAATTCCTATGCACATGATATCCATATATTTCCAACATGCATTACCAAATCATAAAAAAAGAAACATTTCCTTGAATAATATGAGTTCAATCCTGATTACAAGAGCACACAACTAAATACACACGCCAGCCTCCATCTATCGAAATGATCACCTTCGTCCACGACTGGTCGCTGGACTTCAACGTGCTCAACTTATCCTCCTTTTTCTTCTCTTCTCGTCTTATATACCTGGTCAGCGCCGGACCGAAAGCCTGGAGATTTCCATTCAAAACGGGGCCGTCTCTGGCCAGTGGGATTTCCAGTCAAAACCGGGTCACTGCTTGCTTATTTTTCCACTCCTTACAACCACTACATGGCTGACTCAGAGATGAGTATAGAAGAGTGGTTATAAATACTTAGAAGAAATGAGTATAGAACAGTGGTTATAAATACTTAGAAGAAATGAGTATAGAACAATGGTTATAAATACTTAGAAGAAATGAGTATAGAACAGTGGTTCTGAATAGTTAGAAGAGGTAAGTATAGAACAGTGGTTCTAAATACTTAGAAGAAATAAGTATAGAACAATGGTTCCAAAACTTTTATTTACACACTACGGCCACTTTCTCAACTACATATCAGTCGAGGATCACAGGTTATATGCAGTATCGCGATGCCGCAATTCCTCAATTGTTTTTGTGCAATAGATGTCACTAAATGTCAAAATGATTATTCAGTCGCCGATCACCTGATACTTCGTCGGAAACCACAGGTTGGGAACCACTGTTGTATAAAACAAGTAGCGGTTTTTCTATTCCATGGGGGAGTTAGTCAGTCCATTATCATCTTCAGATTACTCACGGGGCACTGCCAGTTGCAAGCACATCTTTAACATCTCGGCCTGTCACACAGCCCTAACATCTGGCATCCTGCAGTCTCGGCCTGTCACACAACCTTAATATCTGGCATCCTGCAGTCTCGGCCTGTCACACAACCTTAATATCTGGCATCCTGCAGTCTCGGCCTGTCACACAACCTTAATATCTGGCATCCTGCAGTCTCGGCCTGTCACACAACCTAATATCTGGCATCCTGCAGTCTCGGCCTGTCACACAACCTTAATATCTGGCATCCTGCAGTCTCGGCCTGTCACACAACCTTAATATCTGGCATCCTGCAGCTCTTCTCTGGCCACCAAGAAGCCAGAATCCAACTTTGGCCACAGAGCTACAACTAAAGACAAACTTCGGTATACAAAGCGGGACCTACGAAGACTACCCAGTTTATCTGGAAATAAATAGTGATGTCTGAAGCTAGAACCATGGAAAGCAGAAGAAGAAGAAGAAGAAGAAGAAGAAGAAGAAGAAGAAGAAGAAGAAAAGAATTCTGCCAAGAGAACTGGGAATAACTGGTGAAAGACAGTCACAAGAACATCGACTCTGCTTAAAGACACATCGTTATTTGAGGAGAGAACGTAGGCCAAAACCTAGAACAAGTGACGCAAGAAGTCCAGCAAAATAAACATTATTTTTACTGTGGCCGATTATGCAAAACATGATATGTGCAGGATCAGCACTGAGAGAAAATGATGTTCTGGATCGACTAACACGACATGCTCTCCACAGACAATTACCTGCATCACAACAAACTTCTAAGACGCATATGTCAAGGAGGTGTATGGCTCAGTTTTACAAAAAGATAAAACGAATTAGGGAAATGGGCAGAAACAAGAATGCCAGAAAATAAGATCAACGCGTATAAGTGAAAAACATACAACCATCCAATATTTCGGCAAACGCTTTTTCAAGGATCACATGTAGAAACAACACAACAGATTTTTAAAAAAAACAAGAAAATTATGTGAACAAAATTTAAACATTTAGCTTTTTGAGCATAGTTATCGTGTAGGAATTTTATAAAAAGGATTTTAGGATGACATATTTTCTGTTTACTTCTTACATTGTTTAGTATTTTAGAAAGGTACACATGTTACACATAAACTGTAACTGGTCAGTGATCTGTTCTTCACTCTGTCCTATTTCTCATTCATTCCTATACATCAAAAAATTGCAATAAGGAGGGAAAAAACGCGAATGAAAGGATTCTTCATCAGTTGATAATCACTGTATATTGTTATCAACAAAATCAAATCAATTTCTTTCAATATTTTGGTTCTTTCAAAGGTACCAAAATTGGAATACTTGAAATCAATAAAACATATTACGTACTGTGGGTTTTTACGACCAAATCGTCCCGTATATAATCTCTAATTATCATCCTTATATTGATTGAATGTTCTGATAGTAACAGAATGAACTATTGGTAAAAAAGGAATATGATAAACAAATGCACATACATAAAATTCGTTGACATAAATGTATGTGCGCATAACAAACCATCATTGCGTATTAATAAATATCAAAAGCCTTACATAGAACATAATACTATAACAGAACAATGATTTTTCGTACACCCTTCATCTTACATAATTCATACCCGGAATGGGTCGGGATGGGTCGGGATGGTCGGGAGGGATCGACAGCACAGTTTGCATGCATCCACATCACAGAAAATAAACAAATACTAACCTAACACATAATTATATCCATCAACAAACTAACATACTCGTTCGTGCATAAACGAGAACATGGCCTCTTCCGACCCGTTGGCACCTTTCTACGTGCTCAACGTATAAAATTCCGACCGAATAAAATTTTCTCACATTTTCTTTATATACTGGGTCAGTCGGAATGATTTTCTCAGAGTTGCGCACCCCTTGTACTGACCAGTTCCTAACCCATTTTTATTCCTAGGCTTCTGGGTTGCCAACCAACCTAGGTTTACTATGTTCTTATTTCTGCCCCTTACACTTATAAGAAAGATCACAAAATGCACCTATATAAACGTAGATAAGCACACAAGATGCTTTTATATAAACGTAGATATGCACAAAATCATCATCATCATCATTATCGTCGTCTTTGTCGTCGCTTTCACTCCCTTGAGAGCATAGGCCACGTATAAAGGCTCTCCAGTCATCCCTGTTCTTGGAATTATTCTCTGCTTCCTTCTGCGTATCCCTTGTCTCTGAGAACTGTCATAATTTCTCTTTTCCAAGTAAGTATAGGTTTTCCTCGTTTTCTTTTTCCTTGAGGATTCCATGTCATTGCCTGTCTTGCTATGTTGGTGTCGGGTTTCATTAGAGTGTGGCCAATCCACCTCCACTTCATAGACATGATTTGTAGATTTATAAGTTCTTGTCCTGCCCTTTCCCAGACCTCCTCATTCCTGATCTTGTCCTGCCATTTAATGTTTAAAATCCTCCTCAAGCAGTAGTTCATGAATGTTTGTATCCTTTGTTGTATTGTCTTGGTCATAACCCATGTCTCTGAACCATATAGTAGGCCGATCTTTACGTTTGTATTGAAAAGCCAAGCTTGGTTCTTGTTTTGATGTTCTTAGATGACCATATTTTGTTAAGTTGGATAAATGCTGTCCTAGCCTTGGTTATTCTAGCTTTAACATCCTTCTCCATTCCCCCATATTTATCCACTATGCTGCCTAAATATGTGAAATACTCTGCTTACTCAATTGGCACTCATGATCCAATAAATTGCTAGAAGAAACAGGAATGGTGATAGCAAACATCCCTGCCGCACGCCTGTTTCCACTTTAAAACTTTCTGTGAGAGTTCCTCCATGCACAATTCTGCAAATTGTTCCTTCATATATGGTTTTTATGAGTTTTGTTATCTTGGCTGGGATACCATAGTATTCCAGTAGTTTCCAGATATTCACAAAATGCACACAGTGCAAAGTTTATGTACATGATCCTTGATAAAGCGTTTTGCACAAAATATTCAACTGTTGCATGTTCTTCATTTATACGTGCTCATTTTACTTTCTGCCATTCTTGTTTCTACCCACTTTTCTCACTCTTTCTATCTTGTAAAACTGAACCATACACATCTATTTACTTTATTACTAGAACCAGCTTTACCGTATTCTTATCTCTAAGACGCATAGTGCCTTTATATGACATGTGAATGAAAGAAAAGAAACAATAGAATTATCAAGAGCTGAACCACCTGCTCCATTAGAACATGCTGCTTTTCAATATGATAATAAATATCGCCGCACAATATGTGCCAAGAAGTCAAGTTTTGTAATAGAATGCGAGGCGGTGTCTTAAATTCTTTATGGAGACAGAAATGTGTAACAGAGGTGCATCTGCGTCTCTCAAATTAACAAACAAGCGGTTTTTATTTATATATTTTAGTTTTTGCCAAAATGTGTGAACTTTAGACAAGGAAATGTTCTTCTTCTCACAATACATTTTAGAAGCCAATTCAGGCCAAAGAGTGTAAGATATTAAACAGGTTTATTAGTTAGGTTCATGCGCCATGCTGCTGATAGAAAACTGTTATATCAAAGCTCCAAAAGATTGTAAGACTACAACTAACTCTTTCTCTTTCTCTCTCTCTCTCTCTCATACCCCCTCTCTCTCTCTTTCTTTCTCTCTCTCTGTGTCCTTCTCTCTCTCTTTCTTTCTCTCTCTCTCTGTCCTCTCTCTCTCTCTCTCTCTTTATATTTTATTTTATTTTATGTTTCTCATGTTCAATGCTAATTATGTTTGTTATATGAGCAGCATATTTGTAGAATGTCAGGAACAGAGTGAAAGATGTATGATAAAGGGCAGAATGTCAGACGGGCCTGCGTGCCCAATTCTTAACCCTTTGGAAATAAAGATCGATCAGTCAATCAGTCTCTCTTTTTATCTCTCTCGTTCTCTCTCTCTCTTTCTTTCTCTCTCTTTTTTCTCTCTCTCTTTCTCTCGTTCTTTCTTTCTCTCTCTCTCTTTCTCTCTCTCTCTTTCTCTATCTCTCTTTCTCTCTCTTTCTTTCTCTCAATTTTACTCTCTCTCTTTCTCTCTCTTTTTTTCTCTCTCTCTCTTTCTCTCTCTCTCTCTTTCTCTCTCTCACACATATTCTCTCCCACCAAATACAGCACAACATGTGGATGCATGTTCACCAACACTGTTCGTCACCTGATGACTGAATGAACGAGATAACCAGAAGAGACAAGTTATAGAAAAGCAGTTCCCAATATTTTGTTTTTGACATCCGAGAACTATTTTTCCAAAATACACATAAGTTTTGTGGAAGATCCTCAGCTTAAACATAACATCCACCAATGCATATCTCATGAAGACATTGTAATGGTCGACAAAATGGCTAGTGCAAAATGTTTGTTATCCACTGTATTTATACTTCCTGTTTGTAATACAAAACTCTAGATAGACTGGCAATATGGCGTAGAAAGAGATCACTAGAAAAACGTATAGAGGCAAAGCAGGACAGGGAGTTGTGGAGAGTTATGACCATGAACGCCAATAGTCATGCCACAGACAGACAGACAGACAGACAGACAGACAAACAGACAGTCAGACAGAAAGAAAGACAGAAAGACAGACGGACAGACAGACAGATAGTCAGAAAGACAGACAGACGGACGGACAGACAGACAGTCAGACAGAAAGAAAGAAAGAAAGACAGACAGACAGACAGACAGAAAGACAGACAGACAGACGGATAAACAGACAGACAGACAGACAGTCAGACAGAAAGAAAGACAGACAGACAGACAGAAAGAAAGACAGACAGACAGACACACAAACAGACAGACACACAGACAGACACACAGACAGACAGACGGACGGACACACAGACAGATAGACGGACAGACTGACAGACACACAGACAGACAGACGGACGGACACACAGACAGATAGACGGACAGACTGACAGACACACAGACAGACAGACGGACGGACAGACAGACAGACAGATATATAGACAAACAGACAGACAGACAGACCGACAGACGGACAGACAGACAGATATATAGACAAACAGACAGACAGACAAACGGACAGACAAACAGACAGACGGACAGACAGACAGATATATAGACAGACAGACAGACAGATAAAGAATTATTTTAAAAAAACTCCTCTAACATGAATAAAAGGATTTGACGTGCAACAGTAAAACAGACATAGAAAAGAAAAATCAATTTCAATCCCAGACAGAAATAATAAAATCTGACACCCAGCTCAAATGTGAGCGGATAATATTGCAAATACAACTACAACGACGACAACAACAACAACAACAACAATAACAACACGGCATTTATACGGTTGATAACATGACTGTGTCAGTGTGTGATTTTCAACATTTTGTTTCGGCATACTTCAGCACCAAAATTTCTACATTTTGTTACAACAAAAACAAAACAAACGGTCCAAATAACGGAACATTCCATTAAGATTTGGAGAATTGCCGGAACAAAATGTAATTGAAAAGAAATATTTGAAAAAATAATCACGAACAAACAGTTGAAGTTATTTGGAATACATAATGAAATTTAATAAGACACCGAAATCCAAGCTACAAGGGAGATTAAGAAGGGAGACACCAAAGAGGATCACAGCAACATAAAGAGACAGACGGAAGCAGTTTGGGTGTATGGAGCTCTGTGGACAAACCTGGGAAACCAGCGCAGCATTACAGGCGCGTGAATTGATAACAGGAATAGGTATATTTTAGAGGCACATACTTTATGAGGTATTCAATAATATGAGAAATGGTGGAAAAGGGGGGGGGGTATATAATTAATGGAACAGTAACCACTGAAAAGTATGGTTTATACGGAAGGAGGAGCAATCAGCGACCCAAAGCTGACATGCTGACGTAAGGGCTGGCGAACCAAAGCTTATCAAGATCCTGTCCCCCCTCCCCATCTCCGCTAGTGTCTCTAGTAACAGGCCTAGCCTGGCTAACGGGACAGGGATCCTAATAGTCCCCATGGTGGTGGAGCCTGCTAAGAAGGTGCTGCATACCTCCTGCTTTTTAGCTACACTCCTTGACTGAAAACAAAATAGCTGCCATAACCCACTCCCACGCCGATATGATGCCGTACCTCAAACACATTCACAGCATCGGCTGCATAGAGCAGAAATTCTGAGAGACAGAAGACAAGTCAAGACACGAGAAAGGAGACGACACGAAACAAGACATGAGGAAGGAGACGACACAGGACAAGACATGAGGAAGGAAACGACACAAGACAGGACATGAGGAAGGAGATGACACAAGACAAGACATGAGGAAGGAGACGACACAAGACAAGACATGAGGAAGGAGACAACACAAGACAAGACATGAGGAAGGAAACGACACAAGACAAGACATGAGGAAGGAGACGACACAAAACAAGACATGAGGAAGGAAACGACACAAGACAAGACATGAGGAAGGAGACGACACAAGACAAGACATGAGGAAGGAGACGACACAAGACAAGACATGAGGAAGGAAACGACACAAGGCAAGACATGAGGAAGGAAACGAAACAAGACAAGACATGAGGAAGGAAACGACACAAGACAAGACATGTAAAGAGTGAACGGACTTTGCAAAACAAAATGTGATCAGAGTGGCCACAGACGTTTAAGTGCATTAAATAGTGTAATCTGGCGCCAGTAACAACAGAGGAAATATGATAGAATCTGGCGTCAGTAACAACAGAAGAAATGAGATAGAATCTGGCGCCAGTAACAACAGAAGAAATGAGATAGAATCTGGCGCCAGTAACAACAGAAGAAATGAGATAGAATCTGGCGCCAGTAACAACAGAAGAAATAAGATAGAATCTGACGCCAGTAACAACAGAAGAAATAAGATAGAATCTGGCGTCAGTAACAACAGAAGAAATTAGTTAAAATGAATCCGGGCGGCCTAATATGGCTCAACACCGCAACTTTCGCCCGACAATCTCTCAATATATAATAGGAAATCGCTGGAATGTGAAGCTTTCTTTAAAGGAGTGAGTGACACTTTTCAACACTCTACCGACTTGAGTTTACATTTGTTCTGGCGCTCTGTTCTAGTTTTTAGTAACTTGAGTCCTCCTCTCTGTTGATCCATGTATGTCTATTGTGTAGTGCGCATTATTCACAACCAATGTGTGACCTGCTCCATCAGCAGGGGCACGCTTGAGTGGTTGTTGGAACGGAAGGCGGAGCACATATGGGAATGCGAGGAGTGCGGGGATGTTAGTCTCTGAGTACAGATGTTTGTTGCGTCTTCCCAGTCATCTTTTTGCATCAAGAGGGCGTCCGCAATCTGGCGTACATCGAACATGCCAGAAAGAGTTCGACATACATTTTTCAGTTTTTAATGACGCCTGAGAGTGATTAGTTGGCTTGGTTTTTTTTATTAGTTGGCTTGTTTTTTATCAGTTATCTTGTTTTTGTTTAGTTGACTTGTTTTTGATTAGTTGACTTGTGTTTAATTAGTTGGCTTGTTTGTTTGTTAGATTATTTGTTTTTGAATAGTTGGCTTATTTTTATTAGTTGACTTGTTTTTTTATTAGTTGGCTTATTTTTGATTAGTTGACTTGTTTTTGATTAGTTGGCTTATTTTTGATTAGTTGGCTTGTTTTTTACAGTTAGGTTGGTGGTTCATGTTCTGTCTTAGGAGCCTCAGTTGTCCGGCTATATAAAAGGATGCATGGTTTCTAGAGCTGGGGAAATTGGCTAGATCACATCATTCTGTAGGAAAATGAAAGCACTAACATCATATTTCTAGGTAAGTCTATGCTATGGAGGAGTTATCTTCCTTTTCATTCTTTTACCACGGTGGCCTCCGCAGAGTGGGAACTGTATTGATAATATGTTTTAAAAAAACCGGGCACGCTTGACCAAAATTATGAGAACCACTGAGTTAAGCTATCGATAGAAAAGAGAACATTGCGTAAGAAATAACTGAGTTTATTACTTCTGCTTCCGAGATAAGTACTTCATCTAGTCAAAATCGAGTATCCCATATCATTACGCCGACTCAAGGTAATGACCTCAGCGGTATATAATAATGATCTGTCACTAAAACATAAAGGATATTGAGTTTACAAAACGTCTCTTTTCTTATATCTCTTATACATAAAAATATAAGCTTCTGCTTGAGTAAACCTGGAGACAATAATCTCAACGATATTAAAAATTGAAACCGCAGCAAAGCGTTAAAAATAACGTTTCTGCTTCGATCTTCCTTAGACGAAACAATTAAAAATTACTTAATGTTTTGTTTTTGTTTATGATGTCTCATACATAGTAGCACCTCCAGAGAAAAAACAGTAGAAACCATCAGCAAAAATAAAACAGTAGAAACAATCCGCAAAAATAAAACAGACAAACCATCAGCAAAAATAAAACAGTAAAAACCATCAGCAAAATAAAACACTCAAACTATCAGCAAAAAATAAAACAGACAAACCATCAGCAAAAATAAAACAGACAAACCATCAGCAAAAATAAAACAGACAAACCATCAGAAAATATAAAAGAGACAAACCATCAGCAAAAATAAAACAGACAAACCATCAGCAAAAATAAAACAGTAGAAACCATCAGCAAAAATAAAACAGACAAACCATCAGCAAAAATGAAACAGTAGAAACCATCAGCAAAAATAAAACAGACAAACCATCAGCAAAAATAAAACAGACGAACCATCAGCAAAAATAAAACAGGCAAACCGTCACAAAAATAAAACAGACAAACCATCAGCAAATATAAAACAGACAAACCATCAGAAAAAATAGAACAGACAAACCATTAGCAAAAATAAAACATTAGAAACCATCAGCAAAAATAAAACAGACAAACCATCAGCAAATATAAAAGAGACAAACCATCAGCAAAAATAAAACAGACAAACCATCAGCAAAAATAAAACAGGCAAACCGTCAGCAAAAATGAAACAGACAAACCATCAGCAAAAATAAAACAGACAAACCATCAGCAAAAATAAAACAGGGAAACCGTCAGCAAAAATAGAACAGACAAACCATCAGCAAATATAAAACAGACAAACCATCAGCAAATATAAAACAGACAAACCATCAGCAAAAATAGAACAGACAAACCATTAGCAAAAATAAAACATTAGAAACCATCAGCAAAAATAAAACAGACAAACCCTCAGCAAAAATAAAATAGACAAACCATAATTTTCACTCTTTCACGCCAAAACAAAACCGG
The DNA here is from genome assembly GCA_009760885.1 of Achatina immaculata. Classification (NCBI taxonomy): domain Eukaryota; kingdom Metazoa; phylum Mollusca; class Gastropoda; order Stylommatophora; family Achatinidae; genus Lissachatina; species Lissachatina immaculata. The sequence continues at coordinate 32,168,057 of CM019716.1, read as the reverse complement.
AATTTTTGGTAAACCTTGATGATACATCCCAGGATAAAAAACTCTGAGCGATATTTAGACAAAATCTCATAGAAACAAACAGTTACAAATGTCTAAACGAACCCATATTTTTCTATTATAGCGTAGCTTCGTTACCAGTTTCTTTCCACCAAAATTTCGCGTAAAGAATTTGTTCTGGCAGACCATGGAAATTAATTCAAGAATGAAAGAGTTAAGTTATGATTGGATAGCAAAAAAATGATGCATGAAAAATGAGAAACAAGAGATAAATAAATGAGACAAACACTCCATTGTGCGCTGGGGAGAAATACAAAGGGCCTGAAAAATATTAACACAAGTCGACAGAAGATGGGTAATATTTAGCACATGATGATGATTATAGCGTCTTTTTAGAGTTTACTTACAATTACGATTGCCACAGGTGAGAAATTTCTTACCTGATCTATTTATGCTTTGTTATGTCCGGTCTATTGTCTACTGCCTTGCCCGCAAAGATAGTTCAGTGTTGAGTTGTACACACGTTTCACATACAAATCAAAGCGACCTTTCTTTGCCGGACAAAATGTGCCAATAATTCGTGACCAAAGAACGTGGAGTCTTGTCTTTGGCGTGGCGTCGAGAGCTTACAGGAAAGAAAGAAACGTAACCAATGCCAAGGGCTTTATTTCTAACTTTTGGGCCGAGTGTAGCTTTGTTGCGGGTTTGATATTGACGCTTGTCAGTGTCAGGAGCCCAGGTGGCAGTCAAACAATCAGATGTGACATCGGTAGGCGGAACAGAACTAACCCAACGTCCAACTATAGACAATGCTCTTCCGGGCTCTATTGGTTTAGGTGGAAATCTTTTACGTACATGGCTGTTCCTTGCAAAGTAGTTGGAGCTGCAGACCTATACAGGCGGTACGATAAAATATGGAACTATATGGCAGACGCGCTAACTCATCCTTGCTGACCAAATCACGCGGTTGCCTGGTGAGAGACTGAAGGTATCAAAGAGCTTATATAAATTCATGGGCCGCTCCCCCCACGCTTTGTGGGCGAGAGTGTGGACTGCGCGGCCAAATTTTCCCTCCACTGTGAGTATTCTGGAAGTTCATAAACCTGTCCTCCCACGACAATTGTGCTTCGAATGAGAATCTCGAGTGCGAATTATTTCAAAACATTGCATGAAAAATATGACTGCGTTCCACGTCAGAAACTATTCATTATTGAGAAGTCAGCGTATAGTTCAGTTAAAAGATGCTGTAGTTCATGTATGAGTAGTTTTGGGGTTGTTAGTCTAAACATTTGATCAATTTCGTTGAATGTGATCTCTGTATACATGATCGTTGTTTTCTATACAGTTCCCGCAGTTCAGGCTAAATACATTTTTTTTTCGAGAATTATTTGTTGAATATGAGCAGCCTTCAGTTGCCTTAGCATTAGTATCTTGTAGTACTGCCCACAGCAGGAAAAGGAATAAAGGAACTAATTATGTCAGTCCGTAAGAATAGTGAATTCAAAAACCTTTAACTTAATGGAAAGAAAACTACATTGATGACAACTAACACAACAAATATGGCCAGTTAAATGTATATCAATGAGGAGAAACTGGAAGTGGTGGAGTGTTTTTAATATCTTGGATCATTGCTAACAAAGGAGATTTAAAAAATAGGACATCAATCGCTCTTCAGAAGTTAAAACAGCTAAAGAAGCTGCGGAGATGTACAGACGGAACAAAATAAGGTTTTTAAGCTCATGCATCTTTCCCATCATAACATCTACCTGTGAGACCTGGACATTTAACATAACATGCCTGTGAGACCTGGACATTTAACAGAACATGCCTGTGAGACCTGGACATTTAACAGAACATGCCTGTGAGACCTGGACATTTAACAGAACATGCCTGTGAGACCTGGACATTTAACAGAACATGCCTGTGAGACCTGGACATTTAACTGTACAGCTGAGAAACACATAAGTGCCTTTGAATGTAAATGTTATAAAAGAATCATTCAAATACGGACAGAAAAAAAAAACAAATATATCTATACTACAAGAACTTAATATTGAAGAAGACTGGCTTGTAAAGAAGATTAAACAGAGAAAACGTAAGTATTTCAGACATATTAAACGACATGAGAGTTTGGAGAAGACATTCTTGGAAAGGTACGTAGAGGGAAAATGGAAGAAATGAAGACCAAGGCGAAGATGCCAACAAGACATTGTTGATGATCTGCGAATGGATGCATCAGCAGCAGGGCATCTTACTTACAACAGAGAGATCTCCAAGAGAGCTGTTAGGGAGGCAAAGTTCAACAAGGGTCACGCAAATGAATGAAGGAATGAATCTTGTAGTATACTTTGATGTTTTAAACATCATAGTTAATTTGAAGTTAAACTGACAGCATGCTCAGTAATATTCAGAAGGTGCAAGATGATCAGAGTATGCACTTACCCAGCATGATTCACAATATGGAAGATTAAAACACAGGTCAAAGCTGAATCAGTATTACTTTCTTGAATACTATACAGCACTGTTAAAACAGTTATTGATTTAGCTGCAACACTAAGACTCGGAACCGTTACATAGATACACACCGTGTAACTGTCATAATGTCAACAACAACAACAACAACAACCCAGGCGAACATTAACAATACCATTAAGTTGTTGACCACACGAACATGACCAGTCTAGCGTGAATGACACCTCAACCACGATACATGACAAATGGCACAGTTAACATTGAGTCCACATGTCACAGAAGTCAGAAGCTGCAATAACAGCAAGAAAAGCTTTAATGGAAAAAAAACGCCAAACGTGTGTATGAATGGTTGCAAAATGGAATTTGCGAATGTAGACCGAAATGAAGAAATCAACGAAAGTACACAAACTATCCGGGCAAGCTACGATCGCCATACCAAACGCACTCAAACTTGAAAAACATACTGATCTCAATCATTCCGAAATTTCTGTACGGAAACTTTCAACATAATCACCTTTCACAGATTGTCCAAATAGGAACAATCACGTCCCCAAAACACTACATAATGATTTACATAACAATTTGTCCTAAAAAGGACAATCAAACTTACAGAAAACCTACATGATTCAATCAACACGAACAACCATCCGAGACCCCAAAAAAAAAACAAACTAGAAGTCCTCTCTTTCTTACATCTCAAGCAGACCTCTCTCTGCCATGGAAAAGGAACCCCAGACTCCGTGACCAAAATGGCCAATGGGAACACGGAGATACAAATCTGTCCGGGCTTCCAAAATCACATGGGCAGTGGTCAACAACGTTGCTTTTAATTTACTGTTACAGAATATCCCCCTTATTCTGTTACAAACCAAGCTACAGAATTAGCATATTTAGCAGAAACTAAAATATGGAAGCAAGTGGATGTGACTCAAGCAAAAACGAAATGCGACAAAAGTGAAATTCAAAACGTATAATTATATCATAAGAGCAGTGTCTCCTTTCGGATGGTCTGAAATGTCAAAAGTCGTCAGGTAAGAAAAAAATCGAAAATTTAAACATCACCTTAGCTCAAATGGACAAAGATTTAATGTTTTGACATTTCAATGAAAAACTCGAATACTCTGAAGTACATCTCTGATGTAAACGAAGAGATCGTTTTAAAAAATATTGTAGACCGAAGGAAGTGAGGCTGTCAGAGGGCAAGTGGTGCAGTTTTACGAAAATCAAATACAGGAAAGTAAGCTGAAACATTGTGATCCGAAATCTAGATAAATATTCCATTCATTCATTTGCCAACCTTGTGGAACTTTGCCAACCTAACAGCACTCCTGTAGGCCTCTAGGTTGTGAGGAAGATGACCTGCTGCTGATGCATCCATTTGCAGATCATCAACTATGTTTTGTAGCTATCTTCGCCTTGGTCTTCCTCTCTTTCTTTTTCCCATTATGTACCCTTCCAAGACCGTTTTCTCTAGATTATCATGACGTTTAATGTTTCCAAAATATTTAATATATTCGATACATTCTTGATTTTATAGTAGTTTGTGCAACAAAAGAAAAAAAAGTATTTTAACTTTCTTCAGAACCGTTCTGTATCTTCCACATGTATCTCTCCAGAATATGTGCACTTTTTATTCGTAAAAAAGGATATTTTCATCTCAGAAGACTATTTTGAAGAGAAAATAATGAGTTTTCTGTCAGTGTTGCTGGCATTATTTTGATGAGTTGCTCTTTCGGCTGATTATGTACACCTTTACCCCTAGTACGGCTTGGCGTGATCTAGTTGTGGGTGAGTATGCGTGTAATGACTCATGTTGTAAAGAGGGATAGCTCAGTATTCAAAAACATCCAGACAAGCGAACAATTTACGCTGAATTTGATCGCGACTCAGAAATCTCTGCATTCAAGAAGAGGTCCAAGCATAAGTCCAACTCCAAGATCTGACACACATCTTATATCCTTCCCGTGGCGGTAAACGTCACATAGGGCTCGCATGGTAGTTCGACAAGCTTTTCTGTTTTCGGCGAGCTTTTCAACCTCGGCAAGAAATTCTATGCCCACTAATTTATCCTCTTTTAACAATGTCCTCTTTAGAGTTTCACGTGGTCGACCTATTTTTCTTCGGCCTGTTATGTCCTACTTGATAGCTTGCTTTGTGATTCTCTGACTGTTTCTCCTCATTACATGACCGATATATGTCCATCTCATTTCTTTGATCACCCATGGGACAGGTTGTTGTTCGCTCATCTGCCTTATTTATGTGTTGGTCTTGAAATCGTACCACTGTATAGACAGCTTTTTCTTTAGGCATTTGCTTTTAAAAGAGTCTAATTTGTTGTCTGTTTCTTTAGTTGTTTTCCAGCTTTCGCATGTATAAATAAGAATGGATAATACATTTGAATTGAATAGTTTTAGGTTTGTTTTCGTGGTTATAAGCTTTGATTGCCATATTTTCTAAAGATTTTTAAAGGTCACTAATTTTCAGTTGTAATTCTTTCTTTCTGGTGTCACCATTCTGGTTTATACCGAGGTAAACAAACTGGTTTACTTCTTCAACAGCTTTCCTTTTACGTATATTTTTCCTTCTTGATTAATGGGAAGTTTCATTATTTTTGTTTTTTTTTTCCTTGTTAATTTCAAGTCCTATTTTGCTAGCCAGTGAAGACAGGATATCTGTTTTTTCTTGCATTAATTTCACATTGTCACTGATAAGAGCTATGTCATCTGCAAAATCAAGATCTTCCAATTGGATCCCATGTACCCAGTCAATGTCCGTATTACCCATCAGAATTTTTAAATTATGAAGTCTATGGCAATTCCATCTTAGTGCTATTTTTGGTAGTGAGTTGTCAGTCATTCGGAGCACATGTCCCAACCATCTCCAGCGTCTTTCCTCAATAATTGTTGTCAGCACTAAGATGGACACCACAGGGGAACAGAAGTAAGGGTAGACCAAAAGAGACATGGAGAAGAACAACAGAAAGGATGTTGAGCAATAGAGGGCTCACCTGGGCAAGAGCAGAAAAAAAGGCGAAGGACAGGCATTTGTGGAAAACCCTTGCGGAAGCCCCATGTGCCCTGGGCACTTAAGGTTCAGAGAGAGAGAGAGAGAGAGATGGCAATTCCAAAAAGCAAGGGAGATAATGTACATCCTTGTTTCACGCCTGTTTCAGTCTATAACGGCTCACTCACTCTTTCTTCTGTGTGGACTGCACAAGCATATCCGTTGTAGAAGTCCTTAATGATGTTGACAATTTAGATGGTATTCCAAATAGTCTAAAATTTCTCCACAATGAATCTCTGTGCATTCTATCAAATGCCTTTTTAAAGTCTACAGAATTAATTGTCTTTGCTATTCAATATGTTCTTCAAGTATTATTGTTAAGGTAAAGGTCTGGTCGAGACAGCTTATCCTTTTTCCAAATCCTGATTGTAACGCATCATAGGTACTAACATGATGAACTCTGATGAAAGCCTACACGGAGAAGAGGACAATCAAAGGAATACATTCACCGGCTCCGTATATATGTTGACAAAGATGGCATACATACGTCGTGTTTAATCACTCTCTCTGAACTCACGTAGACTGAGAGTGACCTTACAGACCTCAATAATTCCACACTTTTGCCTCCACACAGCTGTTCTCGCCCCCAAAAGTTTCTCTCTCCCCCTCCCTTAAAAGAACAACTCTCTAGTGACGAAGTTCAATAATAACAACTCAGTCACATGACCAACATTCACATGGTCACGTGCTTAAAGGTACGTTGTGGTAAGGCCAGAACAGCTAAGACACACACTGTGTGATAAATGGACCATAATTCTATTACTATGTAACTAGCACGCTCGTCCACAGTTACAGCATCCTTCCTGTGTTTCCTGTGCAGATAAAGTGTCTTGTCCTCGCTGTATTAGCCCCCTTTCTCGGCTCCGCTGATCAGCTTGAAGGAAGCTATGAGATCTGTTCATATGAAATCTAGTAAAAAAAAAATCCAGGGGATGACAGAAAATGGATAAGAAATAACTCTGTCATCAACTGTCTTAGGCTTCATCTTTCTAGTTTTATCAGCTTGGATCCCTCCCCTAGTATTAGATTCAAACTCCTTTGATCACTCCACTAGTATTAGATTCAAACTCCTTGGATCCTTCCCCTAGTATTAGATTCAAACTCCCGGTGGGTCTGACAAGTCACAATAAGTGCCTTTTTAAAAAATGGGGCAGGTGATGCTAATTTGACTAATTGTGCTCTCTTAATTCATCTTGTACCAGTTTGTCTACAGAGAATTTTTCACTGAGATCTGGTGGCTGCTTAAATAAAATTATTAAAATAATCATGAAGACGTGCAGTCGACTGATGACCCTTGATTTGATAGACTAATATGGAGGAATGACTCTCCAAATCCTAGAATCCAGAATTCCAAATGAATACTTAAGGAAATGTTTAACCGTGTAGTACCCATATGTAAGGGAATGGATAGCACTAACTTGTTACCTAGGTTGGTTGGCAACCCTGGGCGTAGGAAATAATGGGTCAATTACCGGCTAGTTTTCAGAGGTGCGCAACTCTGAGGAAAAAAACAGTTTCTCTGGCCGAGTATATAAGGAAAGCATGACAGAATTTTAATAGGTCGGGATTTGTAAGCTCAGCACGTGGGAGGCCAGCGGATAGGGGGGAGTCATGTGATTGTTCAAACGCGAATGAGAATGTTTATTGGTCGAAACGAGAACCAATATGTGTTAGGTTAGTATGGGTTTTTATTATGTGATGTGGGCTCCCTCGATCAATCCCGATAAACTTAGATAAATATTTTGTTAGTGATTGTGTCATGAATAGCAATGAATAATCATAACTCATTTAAAGTATAATTGTTCTATGTAGGATTGTGATGCGTATATTTTATTGGTAACGTGGAAGTGATGCTTATTATGTGCACTTAAATTTACATTACTGATCTGTATGCATATGCATGCGAATACAATCTTGCTAGTTAGTTAAGTTTGTTGCAACCTGAATGGAACATAAATATTTAAGGAAAGTATTTCAGTGATTTTTGTTGATAACAATATTCATTCATTCATTCATTTGCATGTCCCTTGCGGAACTTTGCCTTCCTAACAGCACTCCTGTAGGCCTCTCGGTTGTGAGTAAGATGGCCTGCCGCTGATGCGTCCATTTGCAGATCGTCAACGATGTCTTGCAGGCATCTTCGTTTTGGTCTTCCTCTCTTTCTTTTTCCAATTATGTATTCTTCCAATACTGTCTTCTCTAAATTATCATGACGTTTAATGTGTCCAAAATATTTAAGTTTTCTCTCTTTAATCCTCGTTTGTTTTGCTTTTGTTAACTACGTAACAATATAATTTTATAATTATTTGAAAAAGTAGTATTGACTGTGATTTGTTTTCTTTCATCGGTGCAATGTGTGAATATCTTAGTTTGTTGTAATCTTCAATTTTCGCGTACCTAATAGAGATAAGATACCAAGAATAAATAATATAATTAAAAATCATATAAAATTACAGACAATTATTAGCCAATTTAAAATCTTATTATTCCTACACACGGTAAACATGATTAACATAAAACGCAAAATGCACACAGGGCACGCAACACTGCGTATAAGCAATGTAAGAAGTATAATATGTAAAAGGAAATTTAATAACCATTGGACGATCAAGGAATGAACTAGGACATCCGAAAAAAAAAAATTAATGCAGTGCATTTTTGATTATCCAGAACTTTGTCCGAAAAATCCGATATCCAGAAAACCGAGGTTCAAAAAATCGAGGGCTACAGTCTTACAAACATAAACCCAAATATAAAGATGTTTTTAAACAAGCAAATTCGTTCAAGTCCGGGATTTAGAACTGTCAGTAAAACGCATTTGGCTTTTGCGAAAGGATAAAGATGGTAATTGCAGTCTTGCAGAATGGTTTGCTCTCTATGTGTATAGGTTACAGAGGTCAGGATTCGTCTGCCGTATTTCTACTTGTAGGCAGGATTAGCAAGTCTCCACAGTTCTCGCCTGCTATTTAAAAACCGCTGTATTTCTGTCGCCAGCAGACCAAAGTTTTCGAGAAATGTAAACAGGACTTTAAGAATGAAATAACAAAGACTATATTATTGCTATATCACAATGAGATTCATGATCTGAGCCCCAACGCATAGATTTAGAACTTTACTTAATGGGTTCAGTCCAATGTTTGCTAATGGACTGTTTTAATAACGTTTTCTTTGTGTTCTTCTGGCTGTTGTATGTCATTGTTTTCCTTCAATTCATTTTGTGGGTCTTAATTTATCTCCAGTTTTCATTTGTATTTTTTTTTCTGATACTGGGTCACATCTGTAGTAGTCTGGATTTATCATCATCATCATCATCATCTGGAATAGAGAGAAATTCGTATTATGAAGAGCAGAATGTCAGACGAGTCTTCTTCCCAATTCTTCATTCCTTGCAAAATCAATCAATCAATCAATCAATCAGTCAATCAATCCTTCTTCTTCTTCTTTTTCAAATAAGAATAAGGTTAGTTATAAACCTGGAGCAATTTTTCCAAGTAGAAATTCGTATTTCTATAGAAACTCGACAAAGACCCGGTTGTTAAAGATGAGAACAAAATCCATTCCTGACAGATTTTCAGTGAGCACTGGCGGAAGAAAAAGAGGTCGAGCACATGAAACTCTAAAGAGGATATTTTAAGTAGAGGCCAGTTCAGTGAGCATAATATCCCTTGATGAGACTGAAAATCTCGCCGAAGACAGGGCATCTTGGCGAACTACCATTCGGGCCCTATGTGACTTTTAGCGGCACAGGAAGGATGTAAGATTGGCGGAATGACAACGAAACAGTTCAGAACAGATACCTGGGTTTAACTGATGCGGTAGAAGCAGTCTCCAAAGATGGACGCCTATACAAGATCTCTCTGCTGGATCATCAGTTAGTATCTTCTCTCGGTACTAACGTTATCGTGTGATGTTTTGATCTGAATCAGTGTATGAAAACTGAGAGCTACATTTTCTACCATTAATTATTAAATAAAAATCCCCGAATACCCGCCGAGCCGATGGATAAATAAACTTTATTCTCAAGCGTATCATAAAAGTCTTATCACTTGTTGTTTATGCTGAGTGACTGAGATAGTGAAATAGAGACAGTGAATAAGAACAGCTAACTAACGTATAAATCGTTTAAAGACAGACAGACAGACAGACAGACGGGCAGGCAGATAGATAGATAGATAGATAGATAGATAGATAGATAGATAGATAGATAGATAGATAGATAGATAGATAGATAGATATAGATAGATAGATTAACAATGACTTCAATCAATAACAACACATTACAAATCTTTATTCTGGTTACATTCTTATAGAAGTTCCTCTCCGTACACTATTCCCTCACAAAACACAAGCAAACACGTCAGACAAAAACAAAGAATCATGACTGTCACTTTGGCGTACTCCTGTCTATCAAACCTCCCCACGATAAGTGACAGCCATCAGGTTCTTGCTGTTGCTAGTTTTGTCCCCCTGTTTTTGTCAGTCCTTCCCACAGATGAGATAAAACAGCTTAACGTCTCTCTGAAACTGCTCTGACGCGAGTGGGACATTGCTGAAGAATGTTTTCATCTGTGGAAGCCAAGAAATAGTCACCGGTATTTAGAGCTTGCAAACCTCGTTTTGGCTGAAACCTTGACCTCTCTACCGTGCTTGCCTTCTCGTTGACATCCATCCTGCTGTTGGTTACAGCGAAGTCAGAGTTTTAGACTATCTTACGTAAATCTTTGGACTGTCTTAAAGAGCTAAAACAGTTTGACCAGACCCCTTGTTTTTTTTTTGGGCCATACAGTAAAAAGCCTACATTCCTCGCCTGGCTGGCGCTTAGCCTAAAGCCCCAACAGGTTTTGAGATACCGGAAAAAAAAGTCATGACAACCCGTCACTTCACTTGTCAAGAACTGTGCATAAAAGCAACCCGCTACATCTCAGTAGTTATCAGTGACGTAAAGCTGTTGGCGAGATCTTCAGCTGCCGTGCGTGGAGCGGTGCTCTTCCCGGCCAATGAAGAAATTTGCAAATGAGGTTGCCGCGCAGCATCACTGCGGAAAAGGTGGTTGAAAGAATAAAGCGAAGCAAATAGTCAAATCACGGCACCTCTGGTCTGGAGGTCGGCCACGTCCTGAGTGCAGTCATATCGGGTGAAATGCATGAACCGGCTTGTCCCAGAGGTTAAGTCACTGCTGGCTTGACTTTTCAAATGCCGCGCGTGGAGTGAAGCTCCTCCCGGTTAAGGAAGTAAATGCGGAAATAAAGGTTGCTGTGCGGCGCCGATGGGAAAAGGTGGTGGAAAGTGAAGTTTAACCTGGTATGTCCAGTAGTATCGCTACGAGAGCTATACCACGGCACCTCTGCTCTAGAGGCCGCCTACGTCCGAAATACACCTACACTGGTGAAATATGCCTAAACCGGCACACACCAGGGGTGGAACTCGATGGCTAGACATGTCATGCCACCTCCGCTCTAGAGGTCGGTAACGCCTGATAAACACCCATACTGGTGAATTTTGCCTAAACCGGCTCATACCAGGGGTGAATCTTGAAGGCTATGAATGTCACAGTACCTCTGCCCTAGAGGTCGGTCCCGTCCCAAACATGCCCATACTGGGAAATGCCTAAACCGGCTCAACCCAGGGGTAGAAGTCACTAGTGGCGAGGATTCGTCCTCCTGGACAAAAGCTCCATCCTGGTCACAACTAGGAAGGGTAGCGGCCACGACCGCAAAATGCTGAAGTCGGAGACACTGGACCAGGGAAGTCTAGATAGGCAACCACCTCTCACCCGGCGGGGATGTCTGCGTATCCTAATCACGCTGAGGTTTTCCGGTGAGAAAGTCCAACCCTGGACTAGATGGGCAACCACCTCTCACCCGGCGGTGATACACGGGTATCTCAAAACACGTCGAGGTTTTCCGGTGAGAAGGTCCAACTCTGGCCTGGGTGGGCTAACGCCTCTCACCCAGCGGGGATGCACTGATATTCCAAACACGTCGAGGTCTTCCGGTGAGAAAGTCCAACCCTAGCCCAAACTGGTGCAATGAAAACCACGGTGTCACGCAATCCCGCTTCCGAGACCCACCAAGAATACAGGCTAAAGCACTGTGATACTCTGAACCCCTTGTGGTCCTTTCGTGGAACTCGTGTGGTCTATTTTGGACCACACAGGGGACCACGAGACCTAACGAGGACCACATGCGTGAATTCAGTAGGTTCACAGTGCGGTTTTTTGGTGGTAGAAGTGAACGAAGAAGAAGAAGAAGATCAGTGACGTATAGAGCACCTATTGGCAACAGGGAATATCGAAGGCAAAAGAGACATGCGGACAGACGTTTGATGCTCAGTGGCAAGCCTTTTGAGATGAGTAACAGATCAAGGGTTGTGGAAGAACATGATATGCTACGCATATACCCTGTTTTGGCAGGGACATTGAGAGAGAGAGAGAGAGAGAGAGAGAGAGAGAGAGAGAGAGAGCTCATAGGTACCTGGGCATTACATGGCAGACCACAGAAGCGGGGACAAAAGGTACATCGGTCACACTATGAAAATCAAAACAACACAACATTAAATATACATTAGTAGCAAAAGCTATATAAGAGATAATAATTCTAAACAAAGTTTCTTTGATAGCTCTAAAATCAAACTTATAATATAGAAAAACGTACTTAGCACTGTAAGCAAAAGTTTCCCCATAGTTTGTTACGATTTTTCTATTAATCTACGACATGATATAACCCCTTTCATAATCTGATCAGTGAGACAGAGAGCTAACCTCGGAGAACATGAACAGTTCTCGCCCGTGAGATGAGTTCCTTTCAGAAAATATAACTGTCGGTGTATTAAGGTAAGAAAGCATACTCATGTTAAAACTCATTTTTATGTAACAGGGAATGTTATAATTCAGCTCTATGTAACAGGGAATGCTATAATAATTCAGCTTTATATAACAGGGAATGTTAAAACTTAGCTTTATGTAGCAGGGAATGCGATAATTCAGCTTTACGTAACAAGGATTACGCTCTGGTTTAAAGCAGGGAATGGGGGAGGGGAGAGGGAGGGGGAACCGTTACTAACATAGTTCAGATGTAGTAAGTATTCGTTCAGTCAAAAGTTTTAAATTTTGATTCGCCCACATCCCTGTCGTGTCGTAGAAAGCTATGGGAGTCTGTGCGGGCAGGTTAAGACTGTAAACTTTTTAGAAAGAAATTGTATACAGTTAAATTTATACAAAATGTTAGATATCTGAAACTTGCTCTTTCGCCCCAGGATTTGAAAAATGTTGAAGCATAGGAATTGTATCGGGTAGTGAGTGCATTATGGTAAAATTTTCGAGGATCTAGAGTATCTAAGAACGGGGAAGTGTACCTTATTGGCCATACAGAATAAACACCGCCTGTTAACGGGTGCATCGCGGAGATGTGGGACAGGACCTCGGCCAGCTCTGGTCTTCATAACCGTGCAGGTACTATAGCACGTGAGTTTTCAATCGATGCGCCGCCGCTCATGTGGTGTGCCGCAAAATTGTTATAGAACGGCTATTTACTCTGATTTATCGTTAAGATTCATTTTCAGTCGGCTGAGATCACACAAGACAAAAGCGTCGCAAGGTTAAGATTTTTAAAAAAAATTATCTATGTTTCTTGATCTCAGATAGTTTGATAACCACTGGTCTAGCTCGATCATTTCTTCTATTATTAAAATATAAAGAATATTAAAGTATATAAATCTTGTTCTTCTGTTTCTAACAATAATTATGTGTTGTCCCCAAAAGGGATATCTCTAAATAATAATGAGGACAGAGAGGAGTATGGTTCAACTTTAAAAAGAGTGAGGACAGTTGGCAGAAACAAGAATGACAGAAAGTAAGATGAGCAAGTACAAATGAAGAACTTACAACAATCCAATATTTAGGCAAAGGACTTTTTCAAGGACCATATACCAAAAACAACACAACAGGTAAAAGATGAAAATTAGATGAGAAATTAAATATTTAGATTTGTTTGTATCCTCCTTTTAAGAAAGACGGCCACAAAATGGAGGATACTAAACAAAACCAACAACAAAAAAGTATTGAATTTTAAATCTGTTTTTCGTGTCTTTGTACCTCTTGTGTTGTTTTTGTATGTGATCCTTGAAAAAAGGAATTTGCCGAAATATTGATTGTTGTATACTATTTATTTGTAGTGCCTTCATTCATTACTAAAACCAGTCATTTCTCTTATCACTAAATAATATAAGATCCTGCACATTATTATTATTATTATTATTATTATTATTACACTACATTCAAGCATTATATGGTAACACGTCTTATATTTTCTAAATTTGTTGTTTGAACTAAGCAATCCGTTGTTGGAAGAAAAAAAAATAAATAAGGGAAGAAACTATGTTGTGAATGTCGCCTTGAATTTTATTGTTGTGAATTACTTCCCTTAATTTCCTATTCCTTTGCTTGATAGACAGAAAAAAAAATAATCTCAGAATTTAAGTGATTCTGAATTTGTGATTATAAAGTTGCTTCTGTATGATTTCTGCTGCAGTACCATTTTTGTACGAACTTGACTTTTTATTATTAAAAGTAATTTTTATTTTCTTGCACTGGAAAGTATGTATACAGTGTAATTTGGTGTGCCTCGACCTGCAGGCATATTTTTCTGTAAGAGTTCCAGGAGCTCTCATGCTCTGATCTAATAAGGAAGCCATCTTTGAGACACGTGGACTAACACATTCTTACATCCTTCCGGTGCCGTTAAACGTCACGGAGGGCCCGCATGGTAGTTCGCCAAGAATTCCTGTCTTCGGCGAGTTTTTCAATCTCATCAAGGGATTATATGCCCACTGAACTGGCCTCTCTTAACAATGTCCTATTTAGAGTTTCACGTGGTCGACCCTTTTTTCTTCGGTCTGTTGTATAGCTTGTTTGAGGATTCTCTGATTGTTTCTTCTCATCACATGACCGACATATGTCCATCTTCTATTTCTGATCACCCATGAGACAGGTTGTTGTTCGCTCACCTGTCTTATCTCTGCGTTGTTCTTGAATGCGTTCCACTTTATAAAGAATATTCCTCTTAGGCATTTGTTTTCAAAGAGTCTAATTTCTTGTCTATTTCTTTAATTGTTTTCCAGCTTTCACATGCATAAATGAGGGTGGATACTACATTTGAATTGAATAATCTTAGCTTGGTTTTGTGCTTTTGAAGGCCATATGTTCTCGAGATTCTTGAAGGTCAGTGCTGTTTTTGCAATTCGAATTCTAACTTCCTTTCTGGTGTCACCATCCTGGTTTATGTAGCTGTCGACATATGTAAATTGGTTTACTTCTTCAAAGGCTGTTCCTTCTACGTACATTTGTCCTTCGTAGTTAATGAAACGTTTCATTATTTTTGTTTTATCCTTGTTAATGTCAATTTCTATTTTACTAGTCATTGAAGACAGCTTATCTGTTTTTTCTTGCATTGATTTCACATTGTCACTGATAAGAGTTATGTCATCTGCAAAATCAAGATCTTCCAGTTGGGTCTCATGTGTCCAATCAATGCCCGTTTTACCTGTGCAGCATTTTTTTCATTATGAAGTCTACGGCAATGTAAGAACAATGGTCGCACCATCAAAAACTGCTCAGGTAGTCCAAGAAATGGATAGATATCACCTAGACGTGCTGGGCATCAGTGTGAAATGCCATGGCCAGAATCAGGGAAAAAATCGGAGGAAAACATCATAATCATACATTCAGTCAAAGACGTGGGCTTAAGCTGTGTTAAATTTCAAAAGTTGGATGTAAAGGAATTTTTTTTAAAAGTGATATGAAATTTAAATATCACTTAAGATAAAAGTCATATGATTGCACCTACTCATTCAAGAAATGTGAAGTTAATTATTACGTGTACATTTCTTTTCCGTTCATTCACTGACAGCCCGTCTTTAGGGCGTGGTGGCACGGTGCATCTAGTGCCGCTGTCAAGTTATTTTGCGCGGTGGGCAAGGAAAACTGCATTAATCTGTATAAATAACACCCCGTGGGTCAGCACTACGCCTCCTCAGAGGTCTGCAGGTCAGTTCTGTTGGCCAGTTTGAAGAACCGGGGTTGATTCAGCAAGCAAGCCTCTCTACTGCATCCATGAAAGAAGTCCTATACCATTAACCAGTAAGAGCCTGGACCACTGTTGAGGGTCTTTACCAGTTCTTGCTCGTTTGCCTCGATAACCCCAGACACCTGTTTGCCTCGATAATCGCAGGTACCTGTTTGCCTCGATAACCCCAGACACCTGTTTGCCTCGATAACCCCAGACACCTTTTAACTTGATAACCCCAGACACCTGTTTACCTCCATAACCCCAGACACCTTTTAACTTGATAACCCCAGACACCTGTTTGCCTCGATAACCCCAGACAACTGTTTACCTCCATAACCCCAGACACCTTTTAACTTGATAACCCCAGACACCTGTTTGCCTCGATAACCCCAGACACCTGTTTACCTCCATAACCCCAGACACCTTTTAACTTGATAACCCCAGACACCTGTTTGCCTCGATAACCCCAGACACCTGTTTGCCTCGATAACCCCAGACACCTTTTAACTTGATAACCCCAGACACCTGTTTACCTCCATAACCCCAGACACCTGTTTACCTCCATAACCCCAGACACCTGTTTGCCTCGATAACCCCAGACACCTGTTAACTTGATAACCCCAGACACCTGTTTGCCTCGATAACCCCAGACACCTTTTAACTTGATAACCCCAGACACCTTTTAACTTGATAACCCCAGACACCTGTTTACCTCCATAACCCCAGACACCTGTTTGCCTCGATAACCCCAGACACCTGTTAACTTGATAACCCCAGACACCTGTTTGCCTCGATAACCCCAGACACCTGTTAACTTGATAACCCCAGACACCTGTTTGCCTCGATAACCTCAGACACCTGTTTGCCTCGATAACCCCAGACACCTGTTTACCTCCATAACCCCAGACAACTGTTTACCTTGATAACCCAAGACACCTGTTTACCTCCATAACCCCAGACACCTGTTTACCTTGATAACCCCAGACACCTGTTTACCTCCATAACCCCAGACACCTGTTTACCTCCATAACCCCAGACACCTGTTTACCTCCATAACCCCAGACACCTGTTTACCTCCATAACCCCAGACACCTGTTTACCTCCATAACCCCAGACACCTGTTTACCTCCATAACCCCAGACACCTGTTTACCTCCATAACCCCAGACACCTTTTAACTTGATAACCCCAGACACCTGTTTGCCTCGATAACCCCAGACACCTGTTTACCTCCATAACCCCAGACACCTTTTAACTTGATAACCCCAGACACCTGTTTGCCTCGATAACCCCAGACACCTGTTTGCCTCGATAACCCCAGACACCTTTTAACTTGATAACCCCAGACACCTGTTTACCTCCATAACCCCAGACACCTGTTTACCTCCATAACCCCAGACACCTGTTTGCCTCGATAACCCCAGACACCTGTTAACTTGATAACCCCAGACACCTGTTTGCCTCGATAACCCCAGACACCTTTTAACTTGATAACCCCAGACACCTTTTAACTTGATAACCCCAGACACCTGTTTACCTCCATAACCCCAGACACCTGTTTGCCTCGATAACCCCAGACACCTGTTAACTTGATAACCCCAGACACCTGTTTGCCTCGATAACCCCAGACACCTGTTAACTTGATAACCCCAGACACCTGTTTGCCTCGATAACCTCAGACACCTGTTTGCCTCGATAACCCCAGACACCTGTTTACCTCCATAACCCCAGACAACTGTTTACCTTGATAACCCAAGACACCTGTTTACCTCCATAACCCCAGACACCTGTTTACCTTGATAACCCCAGACACCTGTTTACCTCCATAACCCCAGACACCTGTTTACCTCCATAACCCCAGACACCTGTTTACCTCCATAACCCCAGACACCTGTTTACCTCCATAACCCCAGACACCTGTTTACCTCCATAACCCCAGACACCTGTTTACCTCCATAACCCCAGACACCTGTTTACCTCCATAACCCCAGACACCTGTTTACCTCCATAACCCCAGACACCTGTTTACCTCCATAACCCCAGACACCTGTTTACCTCCATAACCTCAGACACCTGTTTACCTCCATAACCCCAGACACCTGTTTACCTCGATAACCCCACGCACCTGTTTGCCTCGATAACCCCAGACACCTGTTTACCTCGATAACCCCACGCACCTGTTTACCTTGATAACCCCAGACACCTGTTTACCTTGATAACCCCAGACACCTGTTTACCTCCATAACCCCAGACACCTGTTTACCTTGATAACCCCAGACACCTGTTTACCTCCATAACCCCAGACACCTGTTTACCTTGATAACCCTAGACACCTGTTTACCTTGATAACCCCAGACACCTGTTTACCTCCATAACCCCAGACACCTGTTTACCTCCATAACCCCAGACACCTGTTTACCTTGATAACCCCAGACACCTGTTTACCTCCATAACCCCAGACACCTGTTTGCCTCCATAACCCCAGACACCTGTTTGCCTCGATAACCCCAGACACCTGTTTACCTCCATAACCCCAGACACCTGTTTGCCTCCATAACCCCAGACACCTGTTTACCTTGATAACCCCAGACACCTGTTTACCTCCATAACCCCAGACACCTGTTTACCTTGATAACCCCAGACACCTGTTTACCTTGATAACCCCAGACACCTGTTTACCTCCATAACCCCAGACACCTGTTTACCTCCATAACCCCAGACACCTGTTTGCCTCGATAACCCCAGACACCTGTTTACCTCCATAACCCCAGACACCTGTTTACCTCCATAACCCCAGACACTTGTTTAGTTTGGTTATTGGTAATACCAACCCTTCACTACAGGTTATATTCGAATAGCAAAATGTTTTGGTCCACCATGAGAACAAGAATACTGAGCAATGAAAACTTACATCTATCTAAAAATGTATCGATACTGTTTCATAAATTCAAGTTAATTCTCCTAGAATTTGAGTGCTCTGACTGAATTTAGGAGGCAGTGTCACTTTATTCAGAACATCCCACATCCACTCTGCCGCTTGTTTCAATAATCAGTGTAAGATATGTGTACTGATTCTCCCTATTACACGTTGGTTTTGAGTTCTTCGCTTTCGTCAACAAAGTGAGCTTAATCTTCCCTCATTCTGCCTCACTCCTAGTTCCTTCATTCTGCGGATGAATGAAAGTGAAGGATAAATGGAGTTTTCTAAATGAATTAGAAGAGTTACCCCAAAGGCAGAATGTCAAATTGTTCGTCTTTTGGAAAAAAAAAACCAGTTTCCGTCTAAAGCACGATTTCATCAAGAATGCCATGTGTCGTACATTCACCTTAAAACTTCTGTACATTTGGTCAAATCACGTGTCGTGATATAAATAGATAATCTCTGTCATGTGTGTCTAAAATTAGCTCCGGTCAACACGCAAAAGATCATGGCTTTCATAATCTCTGCACTTTTCCTTCATTACTGCAGAGAGTGTTCCGTCGCAGAATTATCTCTAGTCCTTCAAGTTTTGACTTCGCTTGAGCCAAAATTACTTCTCTCTAGGACTCCACTCCTTGGCTTGTTTAACTGAAAATTTTTTTTTCCTGGCCGGTGACTAGACACATGTCTGTCACAAGAATCCACAAATGAAGAAGTCCGTTTGCTATTATTTATAAAAATTACTATAAGTCTACTTTTTCCACCTGATGGATCATCGTAGCGTGCCCCAAGATTAACATTATTTTATTTTTGGTCTGTGTTCTGTAAGCTTAAAAACTCATGTGGCCGCTGCTCTACGCCGCATTAAAGACGTGTTAAATAAAAGGGCACATACACTAAAAATTTAGAAGCGACGAAAGTGTCGCGTGAAAAGACGTGCAATGCTCGTATTAAGTTCGTAGAGAAGTTACAGAATACTGTTAAATAATGAAATAAATAAGGAAAATATAACAAAATCTTCGATCACGTCATACGCGACATGCGAAGATAACAGTCGCAGACCCTTAAGGAATCAGAAAGGCTGGAAGTACTAGAGGAAAATATCAGAGTATCACTGTTGGTTGAACAAGATTTTGTCTCTCTATGGGAACAAGAATGTCAACACGGTGCTGTAGAGATCACTGGAAAACTGAAAAGACGGCAGGACTCGACAGATCTTTTAGTCGCAGAAGCCTCATCAATGTCTATAAGGTTATTTCAGCTTTCAAACTATGGAGAGAATTTCACACACATAACAGCTAAATACAAGGGCTATTCCAAAATCAGCTTCCGATTGGATGGTAAAAATAGACAAGGTGCCATAACGAAAGAGAGTATTTCATGTAGCAACCAATAAAATCTTATCTCGTTAAAGCAAATGCACAGTCCATTTTGTTCATTTGTGCACAAGTGGCGACTGAGTAAACATGGACCCTATTATAGCCTTTCCTGCCAACTGTAAGGTCCATTATGTGGCAAAGACGACATTCGATTGTGATTGATGAACTTATTCAAAATGTTGACCAAGTCGTGTGTGAGAAAACGTCCCTGCTCGATTTCAGATCATTCTGATCAGTTTCATCTATGACAAATAGAAACAGAGTAACTCACAATCTGAGAAAGTTGATCAGAAACTATCTGATGTCCAGTTCTCATAACTAAAGACTATCATCACACAGCACACGAACTAAAATGGACATTGTTATAAATATATAAATATAACTGGCGGTCATAACAGTTATATTGAAAGCAAAATTAAATGAAAGCAAACTTTAAACAAAGCGGGAAAGTTAAAGAAAAGAAGCAGACGGATAAGAGAAGCACGTAAAACGAGAAATAAAAAAAAGGCATCGAGTTTTATCAAGCTTTTCTAGAACACCACACAGATTAAAATTAGCATGTCAGCACAGGCCCTTCGACACTGCAGAGCCCCTGTCTCTGAGGGGTCCTTTGTGGAGGCCTAACATTAGCTGCTCATTCAGCTGGCTCATATTCTCTTCTGCACAACATCTTATTTCCAAATGCGACATGTCCGGTTTCTTGACCGTGTACCAGAACGTGCACAATATTGCTCACAAAATCACGTTTTCCCGTGCTGCATAGCTAATTTCGAGTATGAACGTAACGGACATAAGAAATAACAAATATATCCATACTACAGGAACTTAATATTTAAGAAGGCTACCTAGTAATGAATATTAAATAGAGAAAACTTAAATATTTTGGACATATTAAACTTCATCCGAACTAAGAGAAGACCGTCTTGGAAGGGTACATAATGGGAAAAATAAAGAAACGAAGACCAAGGCGAAGATGGCTGAAAGACATCGTTGATAATATGGAAATGGATGCATCAGCAGCAGGGCATCTTGCTTACAAACGGGAGGCCCACAGGAAAGCTGTTAGGGAGACAAGGTTCCCTAAGGGACATGCAAATGACTGACTGACATAATGGAAGCCACGGAAATGTGGTTTCTTAGAAGAATGTTAAAGACACAATGGACGGCAAGAAAATCAGATGAAGAAAGTTTGAGAGAGATCGACTGGAGGAGACACATAATTATGATAGTCAGGAAAAGACCATCTAAATTTACAGGACATGTCGCAGGCGAATTAAGACACATCGTGACAACAGGAAAGTCAGAGGGGAAAAGAAGCCGAGCCAGACCAAGAGAGAAAATCCTGGATGGACTGGCAAGATGGCATGGAAACAGGACACCAGAACAGCTGACAGAGGCAACACAAAACAGAGCATTGTGAAGAGCTATGACCGCCAATGCCAACAGAGCATTGTGAAGAGCTATGACCGCCAATGCCAACAGAGCATTGTGAAGAGCTATGACCGCCAATGTCAGCAGAGCATTGTGAAGAGCTATGACCGCCAATGCCAGCAGGCATATAGACCCAGCTAATGGCTCAACATTGGTTGCAAGATACATAGATCATCCTACACTATGACACATAACTATAATGATGAGAATGATTGCAATGATGATGATGATGATGATGATAACGAAGAACATGATTATTTAAAATAAAATTACTTTTGAAGCACCAGAGGTCAAGATGAGATAAAATGTCATATTTTAAACAAACAAGAAATCGTGCATATATAAATAAACATTACATCTGCAGAAATGATTATAGGAGTGTGAAACAAAGATTTTTTCAAACTTCCTGCACAATTTTTATACTTGTTCTGCATGGCTTTTCATTTAAGAGAAAGTTCTCAAATCTTAATCATGCCTAATACATGAACACAACATTTGCGTAGCGTCTAATGCACGACCTTCGTGGAAAATAGGGCATTTTAAAACCTTATCAATAAACGATTTGTTAATATGTAGGCTCTCAGCATTGACGTAGATAGCATGAGATCATTTATGCTGAGTTAATCCATATAATCCTACAGCTCTTTTAAACTGGGTAACCGCGTGAAAACTCATAAAGAAAGACTCTAGTTCTTGAATTTATTCTGCTATTTTCTGGTACGCTAATCGCAGTTTACACATCAGCCAAAGCATGAAACTACATCCATTTAAACTGCAACATATATTGGTAATTTATACAACGAGTGTTAGGTATACATATATCGAGGTTATGAAACATTGGGAAAAACTAATTCATCTATGATGTTTTCAACCATTCTTCACAAGACTTAATATATACATTTAAAATAAACTTTAACCGCGTGCATAAATGGGAAAATAAAGAATAATGAAAAACAAGCAAGCTACGAAACAGAGAGAAAGGGTTTTTTTTTAATGTGTCATAAAACAAGTTAAAACAGAAACACTTCTTTCTCGAAAATTGTCAAGTGTCGTTTAAACAGTTTTTTCTTCCTTTCCGCTAAATTTGCGATAACAGTTAACTGCACATTCTAGGTTTCGGTGACCTAGTATACTTCTTTCCACTTTAGGATCTAAATCCACGTATGTTTTCTTCAACAGTTTCCAAAGTTTGAAACATCTGCTGAAGTTCCCACGACGAAACTTCCTTTCTGATACAGTCCTCTCCTTCAGTGACAAGTTCTTATTTTCGTCATGAGCCCATTCCTGCTTGAGTAATGTTGCTTTTAGTTAGGACTGTAAAGATTATTTATATTTGTATCTGTATTCGGCCGAATAATGGCAAAATTAAAATTTTCGTATTCCAGATAAAAATGTGAATAGTAAAATTCCGAATATTGACACAAGTTTGTTTTTTTTGAGATTATACAAAAAGAAAAGAGATCTTTTCTTTGTTCATCCACATTTTACAGAGCCGTATTAATAAGACAACGCGCGCTTCAATGCCGTCATAGCTTTGTGTGGTGACGGGCATATCTGTTCTGAATCTACGGTCCGTTGAGTTTTGTCACGTGTACGTCTAGTCATTATTTAATAATAATCTGTTTCTTTTAGACAAAGTATAAATTGTATAAACTGGTATAAACTGGGTAAAGCTGGGGCGACCATCCCCAACCCAGCGCGTCACAGGTGGCGGATGGTGAAAGTCCTCCAGATATGGAGGATCCCTGTGAATAAGGAGTTATCCAAATAAGCAGGCGCGGACCAACTGGCGGTAGACTCAGAGAGCGAGGTGGGGTAGTAGGTGGCTCTACTACTCCTATAAAATGCCTCAGGTGCTCAGTGAAGGGAATACCAGGCTGGTCAGAGGCGCCTTAAAACCTCTCGCTCCCGCTGCCTTGCGGGTAGGACAGGGAGTCCAAAGGCTAGCGGAGAGTCCGTACACAAACCGACAGAAGGCAACGGGAAACCACTGTTGTAATTCCCAAGAATAATTATGCTTAAACAGAATAATCGATTCATCATGAACGACGTTAATGGATGTTCCTCTGGAACAACCTCGTCCGGTAGGGCAGCTCACGAGCCACAGATGAGGCCAGATCGTCATCAAGCTACTGGTGGCAAAACTAACACGTTCAAAATAGCAACATGGAATGTTAGAACTTTATTCCAGGCTGGAAAATTAGAAAATGTAAAGATGGAAATGGAAAGGATGAAGATCAACATATTAGGAATGAGTGAAGTTAGATGGACAGGTGCAGGGAAGATAAACTCAGATAAATATACAATAATATATTCAGGAAGTGAGAAACATGAACGAGGAGTAGGAATTATATTTGATGAACAAACGGCAAGGACAATTGTAGGATATTTGAACATCTCGGACCGAGTCCTGCTAGCCCAACTGAAAGGACAACCAATAAACATAAATATTATACAAGTGTACGCTCCAACATCTGAAAGCTCTGAAGAAGATTTACAGCTATTTTATAATGACATAGAGACAGCACTAAAACACACAAAGTCACACGAAGTTACCATAGTCATGGGAGATTTTAATGCCAAAGTTGGTAAAGGAAGAACTTCAGACATCGTTGGTGACTATGGACTGGGGGAGAGGAATGACAGAGGTTATAAATTAATTGAATGGGCAAGAATACACAGCATGGTTGTAGGAAACACCTGGTTTAAACAACATCCTCGAAGACTGGCAACGTGGTGCAGTCCAGACAAAAAGACTTTTAACCAGATAGACTACATATTAATCAACAAACGATTCCGCAATGCATTACTGACAACAAAAACCACGCCAGGAGCTGACTGCAATAGTGACCATGATCCACTCTGTGGAAAAGTTAGAATAAAACTAAAGAAAGCAGGCAGAAAAGTGAGAAACATCAAACTGAATACAGAACTTCTTAAAAATGACCAAGAACTGCGAGAACAATACAAAGTTATTATAACAAATAGATACAATGCAATAGCAAAGATAAATAGTATAGATGAACAATGGGCAATGTTAAGAGATTCTATCCACCAAACTGTTAAGGAGATAATACCACCAAAAAAAGAAGCCCCTAAAAATAAATGGATGACAGACGACATCTTAGGACTGATGGACAAGAGGAGGAGGTGTAAAAATAACGAGAAAAAATATAACAAGATAAATAAAGAAATAAGACGCAAATGCAGAGAAGCAAAAGAAGTGTGGTTAAATGAGCAGTGCAGACAGATAGAGGACTCTCATATTAAAGACAGCAAAAACATGCACAAACGAATTAATGAACTCACAGGCAGGAAAACAAAATATACCACAGGATGCCTGAAATCGAAAGAAGGTAAAATGTTAATGGGAAAAGAAGACATTGTGGACAGGTGGACAGAGTATATCGGTGAGCTATATGGAGGAGAAAGACCAGAATTAACACCAGATACTGAAAACTGTGAGGTACCACCAATACTTGAAGATGAAATCATAGATGCCATCAAACACATGAAGAAAGGAAAAGCGACTGGGCCTGATAATATAACAATAGAAGAAATAGAGGCACTAGAGGAAACAGGAATAAAAATAATAACCAAGTTACTGAATGACATTTACAACAGTGGTTATATTCCCAGTGACCTGATTAAATCCACGTTTATAGCACTACCAAAGAAACCAGGTGCAAAGGAATGTGACGACCACCGGACTATCAGCCTCTCATGTCACATAACGAAGCTACTTCTGAGAATAATTATGAGAAGAACAAGGAAAAAGATAAAAATGGAAATAGCAGATGAACAGTTTGGATTTGTTGAAGGAAAGGGAACATACAATGCCATTTATGCTTTACGAACACTAACAGAAAGAGCTTTAGAAGTACAGAAAGATCTCTACTTATGCTTCATTGATTACACCAAGGCATTTGACAAGGTGAAACATAATGAAATTATTAAAATGCTTGAAGACATCAATATAGACGGCAAAGACCTGAGGATTGTAAAACATCTATACTGGCAGCAAGAAGCAGCAGTTCGAGTTGAAAATAGAACTGGAAAATATCAACCTATAAAACAAGGGGTGCGACAAGGATGTGTACTATCTCCAGACCTTTTTTCTCTGTACAGCGAGAATATTCTAAGAACAATCATCACAGAACCAGGCATAAAAATTGGAGGATACAATATTAACAACCTTCGGTATGCTGACGACACAGTACTGATAGCTGAGAACCAACAAAACCTGCAAAATCTCTTGGATAAAGTCGTCAAAGAAAGTGAACAGAAAGGCCTTACTTTGAACATCAAAAAGACAGAGACTATGGTTATATCTAAGAAACAGAATCCACCAGCATGCAGTATTAAATTAAACGGAACTATTCTAAAGCAGGTGCAGAAATTCAAATACCTTGGAGCAGTAATAACTTCAGATGGGAAATGCAGAACAGAAATTAGGAACAGAATAGGCCAAGCAAAGACTGCATTTCAGAGAATGAGAAACATATTGACCAACACATCCTTATCAATGAATGTTAGAAAACGAGTCCTAAAATGCTATATTGAACCTATCTTGTTATATGGAAGTGAATCATGGACAATAGGCAAGTCTGCAGAAAAATCATTGGAAGCAGCAGAAATGTGGTTTATTAGAAGAATGTTGCGAATCCCCTGGACAGCAAAAATAACTAATGAAGAATGTATGAGAAGAGCTGGAGAGACAAAAAACCTTGTCAAAAAGATAAGAGAGAGACAATGTACTTTCATAGGACATGCAATGAGAAGAGGGGGCATTGAAAATATTATAACAACAGGAAAAATAGAAGGAAGAAGATCAAGAGGAAGACCAAGAGAAATGATACTGGACAGTCTGACAGGATGGTGTGAGAGGAGATCACCAAATGAGCTGATGGCCTGCATGAAGGATCGTGTACTCTGGAGAAGCATAATAGCCAACGCCAGTCGGCACGGCACATGATGATGATGATAAATTGAGAGGACAAATTATATACAGGGTTATATACAACTAATTTATAATTAGTATCATCTCTGGCAACAAATGCATGTGAGACCTGGACATTTAACAAAACAGCTGAGAAACACATAAATGTCTCTGAATGTAAATGCTACAAAAGAGTTCTTCAAATATCATGGACACAAACAATAACAAGTATATCCAAACTACAAAAACTTAATATTGAAGAAGGCTGGCTAGTAAAGAGGTTTAAAGAGAGAAAACTTAAATATTTTGGACACATTAAACGTCATAATAATCTAGAGTAGACCGTCTTGGAAGGGTACATAATGGGAAAAAGAAAGAGAGGAAGACCAAGGCGAAAATGGCTGCAAGACATCGTTGATGAGCTGCAAATGGATGCATCATCAGCAGGCCATCTTGCTCACAACCGAGAGGCCTACATGAGTGCTATTAGGGAGGCAAAGTTCAGCAAGGGACATGCAAATGAATGAATGAATGAATGAATGATCTCAGGAAACGTCTATGACAGCCTAATATGGCTGAAACATTTAACGGTTAATTTGTGT
The DNA here is from genome assembly GCA_009760885.1 of Achatina immaculata. Lineage (NCBI taxonomy): Eukaryota > Metazoa > Mollusca > Gastropoda > Stylommatophora > Achatinidae > Lissachatina > Lissachatina immaculata. The sequence continues at coordinate 32,141,191 of CM019716.1, read as the reverse complement.
CAAATTTCTTTACAACACAATTAATTTTCCTCCCGGCTCTTTGCTGTCAATGTCAAACATGGAAACTAACAGCTACTTTTTTTTAATCATCACAACAGAAATGAGATTTCTGAAGAAATAATAAATGTAACAAGAAGAAACCAAATCAGAACTGACACCATCAGGGTTGAAGTAAGACTACTACTACACCACATCCAGAAACCATAAGTCACATACTTTGGCCTCGTTACATGACTACCACCAGACGGTACACCACAGAAAACATTCACGATAAGAACTGCAGGAAACAAAGGAAGAGGTTGCCAACACAAGACATGGAGGGAGGAAATTACATGAACCTTAAATATGGCATTGTACAAAGAACAGCTCCTGGCCGTACCAAGACATTAACGTGCACGGTCGACAGTGAAAGGTCAATGAGAAAAAAAACAACAAAAAAGAAGTCAAATTTCACAGAGCTTTAACTACACATAATTTCTCTTTACACACAGAGCTTTAATTACATATAATTTCTCTTTATACACAGAGCTTTAACTACATATAATTTCACTTTATATACAGAGCTTTAACTATGTATACATCTTCTTTCTACACAGAGCTTTAACTACATATAATTTCCCTTTACAAGCAGACTTTTAACTACATATAATTTTCTTTACCCACAGAGGTTTAACTATATATAATTTCTTTTTACATACAGAGATTTAACTACATATAATTTCTCTTTACACACAGAGCTTTAATTACATATACTTTCTCTCTATACACAGAGACTTAACCGCATATAATTTCTCTTTACACACAGAGGTTTAACTGCACATAACTTCTCTTTACACACATATAATACATATACACTTGCATACTTTTGATTTACTGAATACCTTTGTTTCAGCATATTACAATTCATGTTTATGTCCGTATTCGGTCATCTGAAAATTCGAATATTATTAGCACACCGAATATTGTATTCAATACGGCCCTACTTTTAACACGCCTGTCTTTGTTAATTAGCAGGTGGCACAATAATGGTTCCCAAAAGGTATTTCTGGATTTCAGATCAACAGTTTTCGACATTATTAATAAAAATAATCGACCACATTACTCATTATTCTTACAGAGATATGGTAACTGTGACCGCCATCTTTCTCAAGCCTGTCCATAGACAGTCTCCAAAATGAAACTTTTAACCCGCGTAAAACGTCATTTCTCATTTCTTTTCCTCCCTCCCTCTTTCTTTCCTGAACCTAATGATTGACCGTCCTGTTTTCATTACTTCAGACCCCTCTTGAAGTTCTCCGGGCCCTTCTTTAAATCGATACCCCGAAAAGTGGAAATGACTTCAGATAAAACTTGAAAACTAGAAATGGACTAAAATGGAACTAGAAAAGAAGAATTGGAGTGAGAAGGAGCTTGAAAACTAGAGCGAGAAAACAGACTTGTCCGAGTTCAAACGTTTTACATCAACTTTTGAAAACAGCGCTAACTGACCAGAGAATGGCCAGCTGTGGTTGCCCACACCAAAGAGACGTTATCTTTCGTACTGTTTGAAAATAAACTTGTAGGAACTATTTAAGTAAACTGGGCTTGTATGTCGGAATTATCGATTCTTTAGCGACTGTTTCGAAATGGGATCAAGGTTCCCTGTCTTGTCACGTCTTGTCTTGTCTTGTGTCCTTCCTCATATACCTTTCGGGGTTGAAGTCACAAATAGACGTCTTGATAGGGCTCGACGATTTGCTTCATATAATAGATTATTTAATGGTTCTATAAATTGACTTACACAGCGCCAAATGCATCATAAAGCGAGCACAGCTTGATCCATGTGCTATGACATCACGACACAGCATAAAAATTTCAAGCTGACATTTATGTCCCGCTCAGGGAGATGGGCTCTCCTGGCTTTAATTCTGCCCTCAAACCGCGACGGACCAAGCAATCCGGCGGTGGATCTCTTTGCCAACCATAGAAAACACAGGAAGACTAGGCTCCATGTTTCTACCAAATTTCATTTTAAAAAAATATGTCGGGATAACATAACCAATGTAGAAGAAAAAGTATGAAAGTATCGAAATGGGACTGTATTTTGGTTTTGCAGTCGATGCTTTGGTAACGTCTAACACGAGAGCGTGTTGCATCTCTTCGGAGTATTTCCTGTTCCATTGATCAAGTTTGATGAGGCTGGCGAGAGGCAGGCTGCATTTGAGGGAATATGAGAGACGGCGTGTGTTTATGAATATGCTTGTGTACGTGTGTGTGTGTGTGTGTGTGAGAGAGAGAGAGAGAGAGAGGGGGGGGATTGCAGAAGTAGATAGAGTAAAGCTGAGATATACATAGTATGGAGATGCGAGAGAAAGACTACATTACTTGAGTATAACGATATACCATCCAAAACACAAAACGAAGCAAATAAATCACATATATTTTATTCACATTTTCTCAAATTGTATCTAAACCGCACTGAATCTCGCACAAGTCTTTCATTACATTTGCGTGGAAAAAATCTCTTCAAAAATTAGGCCTGGGGTTTTTTAAACAAAATCTAGCGAGGTCCTTATATCCCAGTGGGCTTTGTTTAACCGGTTGTGTCCTGGATGCAGAGACTGCAGAACTTGCGACAGTATTTGTGGCCATCCACAGCGTCCAGGCAAATGGGGTGTGCGGTCTCGTTCATCAAGGCACAGTCACGGATGGTCAGCATATCGTCGCACAGACTTGGATGGATCTCAGCTGGAAAGATCATGCCAAAGAAATGTTGGACGAGGAATTCTCATAAATGAGATGTGGTATGGGAGACACGCATGAGAGGATTTTTTAATGCGGTACAAAACTATTTTTGGGCCCTTAGCCTATTCAGCGTTTTGTCCTTTTGAATTCTCGGCCCTTGTTTAACTGGTTCTCCGGGTTCCCCTTCACTGGACTCTCTAGACCCATTTTCGCTCTTTTAGACTCGAAGTGATGCATATGCTCATCCTTTCTGAACCTTTACTCTCACATAACCCGTGGAAGATTTGCTTTAATCCCCACGGAATCCCTGCCTTAAAATACTTTTCGTTTCATACGCCCGTTCTCCCCTCCCCAATTCTCCCAGCTATCACTACCATGGCCTCCTTTACCCCTACGCCATAAAATACATCAATTCTAATAAAGTCACTTGCGTAGACGAAAAAAAAAATGTGTTTCCGTTTACTTTATCCAGTAGAGATCCGAACTTATAACTCCGAAAAGTTCAAAGTTCAAAATTCACACTCCGGCTTCGCCATATATGCTCCACAGCATACTGCAGCATCAATCCAAGAGAATGTTTTCTAACAGTTCCTGTCAAATATTTGTTGTTTACGTTGCATTTTCTGCCACATAATTCGGATTTACTGCCAGCACCTTTAATTTGTCCTAGCTCCATCATTGTTCTTCCATTCCCGCTCTCCATTTTCTCGCAGTCTCTCCAATACACCCTTAGCAATGTCCCTCTTGTCCATTGTCAGTCTGTCAATTACTTCAGTCTGCACAGCATGTCAGCCTCCCACATCACTCCCATGTACTCCCGCATGCCCTGTACAGTAAAGCCACATTAGGCTTGTCACAGTTAACTGACTTAACAGATTAACCCATTCTTTTGGAAGCAAATTCTTCTCAATCTTACAAAGCATACTCTGTGAATCCTCCGAAAAGAAAAATAATACATGTATAGTATACAAAATGTTGTATATGCCATGTTCAAGATTCGTCTTTATTTCCTTATTTAGAACTAAAAACGACTTTTTAACCAATCTGTCTTGGTTTAAACCAATCTGTCTTGGATTAAAAACAAAATCATGGAGCTAAGTAGCTGGTCTTAACCAGTCAGGTTTGTTTGTAGCTGGTCTTAATCAGTCAGGTTTGTTTGTAGCTGGTCTTAACCAGTCAGGTTTGTTTGTAGCTGGTCTTAACCAGTCAGGTTTGTTTGTAGCTGGTCTTAACTAGTGAGGTTTGTTTGTAGCTGGTCTTAATCAGTCAAGTTTGTTTGTAGCTGGTCTTAGCTAGTCAGGTTTGTCTCTAATTGTATAAAATTCAGAATAGGAAATAACGCTTTTAAAAAAACCACAAGGATGAAAGAAATCTAAATTCCCCCCCCCCAAAAAAAAAATAACCATTTGAGGTTAACAGTTTGTTGTCTGTTCTGTATGTGTATATTCAACATCATCATGTGGCGCAGAAGCATGTCTGCTGAACAATAAATTGGGAAATGAAAAGTGTGTGCTTCATGAAGAAGCAACAAAAAAAAAAAAAGGAAAAGAGAAAATTAAAGAAGTGCTCTACTAAACTGAAAGTAAAAGAAAAGCTATAAAGATATTACAATCAGACAGCTAACATATTTTAAACATATTAAGAGATATACTACTGTGCTGAAAGCAACACTACAGAGAAAAGTCGAGAAGCAAAAACAGAACAGAAGGACGTCAACAAATAAATGTGCAAGCAACAACAAAATTTGGACTCTACGCGTCTTATCCTGGTATGCAACTTCTTCTAGAGGCGGAGCAAAATGGAGAACTATTTTTGTCAGTCAATAATAATAATAATAATAATAAAACTTACGGCAGTTCAACTCATCGGAAGCATCGCCACAATCGTTGTCTTTGTCACATCTCCATTCGATTTCTATACACCGACCATTGGCGCACTTCCACTCTTTAGTCTCGTCGCAGACTGTTACAAACAAAGCACAAAGGAAACAGTCGTAACAACGATTCACTAAAAGCTGATTGATCGTCTCTGAATTAGAGATGATAATGCTGACTAGAAGCTGACGGATCAGAAAACGAAACATAAAAGAGCAGATCTATATTATGTTTATTGCATGAACTCAAATGCGGACTAGATGTCGGTGTATATGGCCTAGTCGCTCTTTGACTCTGTCCTATTCATTTTAAATAACGAAAACTTATTGCAGAGTAAACTTTACTTCTAGCCTTATTTTCCATTTGCTTTCCCATTTAGATGCTTCATTAAAAACCTTCCTTCTATTTTGACTGCTGCCGTGAAATCAAACAAAATAACATCACGGTCGTTCAGTATGGCACAACGTTTACACGAACTTCAAATTCATAGAAGTTCAACAAACACATTCACATTTCTAATTCACATGAGACAATAATGATGAAGTCATTAACTCTTTCGCGCTTTTTGCAGGTTTTCTAACTTGTCCATTAACAGAAACAACACTGCAGGCCAAACGATTAGTTTTACTCTACTTTAAAACGCGTCTTTAAAAAATATCGATTACTGTGATAAAAGTTATATTTTCCCACTGAGTGTATGTTTATTCTTGCTTAAGTCGAAGGGAGATATTAGTACGGTTGCAATAAAATATTTTGTGCTATAATTATTTGGCAACGAATTATTAAAAGACTCTTGTTTTCAGTTCAGTAAAGTTTCCGTGGTTTCAAACTAGAAATTATTGTTCCTTTTTATTCTTCTACTAGCTGATTACCCGGCGTTGCACGGGCATTTAATTTATCTCAATCAACAAATTTCTAATCATTTCCCCGACCTTCTAGAAGGTCCTATAAAGTCTAGACTGTTCTACAGGGTGTTTTAAAAGTCTCACTACACTTTCTATGTAAAAACGAAGAAAATGACGTCATAAAAATGTGCTGCACAGTCAATCGTGAAGAAAAACGCAGTGAATGGTTGCCATCTGTTGGTGTAATTTTTTGCACTCAAAACAGAGTGGTGTTATCAACGAAAGAAAGAATTTTGTTTGGTTGAACAAGTGTTTCGAAATGGCGGTCGATACAAACGGATGGTTGTTCAAAGGTTTATAGCAAAATTTCCTGATAAACAACCTCCTTATCGCACTACCGTTAGAAATTTGTTGAATAAGTTTCATGATACGGGAACTGTGGAAGATGGTCTGCGATCTGTTAGGCCTGCTGTGTCTGAAGAAAAATGTCTAGATATCCAAAACAGAATCCTGAAAAGTTCATGCAAGTCCTTAAGGAAAATGTCAAGTGAACGTATCACTGAGCACAGTGCACAAAATTCTTAAAAATCGATTAAATTTTCATCCATACAAGATTTCTGTTGTGTCTTAACTAAAAGAGTGTAACAATCAATCCAGAGCCAACTACTCCACGTGATTTCAAGCATTTTTAGCTGAAAAAGACGAGTCAGTTCTCGATTTAACATTCTTCTCTGATGAGGCATAGTTTCATCTATCTGGATACGTTAATAGCCAAAATAATCGTTTTTGGAGCAGTGTTAATCCTAGTGCATTTCATGAAGCGCCGCTACACGATGCGAAAATTGGGGTATGTTGTGTCGTCAGTAGAAAACGTTTAATTGGGCCAATTTTCTTCAGCAACACTATAAATGCCAATCGGTACCGTACTGACATTCTGCAACCTTTTTTTAGAACAGTTGAATAAACGTGAAATTGAAGAAGCGTGGTTCCAGCAAGATGGTGCAACTGCAAACACAGCTAGACCAACACACGGTTTTTTGGAAGAAATTTTCACAAATCGCATAATATCTCTTGGATTTTGTCATGTTCGTTTTCCAGATCTAAATCCATTAGATTATTATCTATGGGGTTTCTTGAAAGGAAATGTTTACAAAAATAATGTACAAACAATTGACGAACTGAAAGAAGCAATCAGAATTACCATTCTGATAACATAACAACAGACACGTTACACAAGGTATTTGACAATATGAAGAGACGTGTACAGTCATGTCTTGAAGCCCGTGGTAGACATTTTCAACACCTGTTATAATGAATATTTCAGTGGTACATTCCAGCTAACCCAAAACAGCGCTATATCATTGCAGTCACTATTGTAACTAATTAAATAACTTTTTTTAGCATATTTTGTGATGACGCCATTTACTTTATTTTTCAATTTTATTTTCATAGAAAGTGTAGTGAGACTTTAAAAACACCCTGTACATAGTTCTATTCCCTCTATTCGACTAAACGTGAGCTTAATTGTCATCAAGACTGTCACCAATCAGCTTAGCTACCCCGAACATTATGGATTAGACACTAATATCGGTCAATTTGGACGTTATTTTTCACCACTTCTCATTCCCCCCCCCCCTCCCCCATGCCGATGGTGGCTGAACTTGCGAGTGTCATTATTCAGCCCAGCGACCGGAAAAAAAACTATGGATTCGACATTAATATCTGTCGTTTTCGAATATCTGTACATGTCATCCCATCCCACACCCAACCCTAGGGCCCCATGCCGATTGGGCTGAGCTTGGACGGCATCGGGAGTGTCACTATTCTTCTCAGCGACCACAAAAATAATATCGGTCATTTTCGATTTATTTTACAGGTCACTCCGATCCTTAGGGGTCATAGAGGTATCGTAGGGATGATCTAACTCCCACGGTGCACTGTCCAGGTTGTAAGTGATATGTGTGCCAAGTTTGGTTGAAATTGCTCCAGGCGTTCCAGCATGATGCTCTAACATACATACACACATTCATATATATATATATATATATATATATATATATCTGGATTACAGGATCACACTGATCGAAGATAAGCAAAGTGTCACGGTTACAAACACTTTGCAACAGCAATTTAATGGGTCAACTAATATTCAGTCCGTATGATTTGTCTCTATAAATAATTTATAGTAAATTTTAATATAAAGCGGCCAGTGCCTATACTACGGAGATGTTGTGGCACAGCATAGTGTCGGATTGAGAGCCGGTCAAGACAGCGTCTTCAACGATATATATATATATATATTTCGTTCGAAATATTTGCCGTAGGATAGGAAAGGGTTAGTTTCGTAACGGATGTAACAGTATATCGGCTCATACGTTTAATATTACGTTTTCCTCCTCCTCCTCCTCCTCCTTCTTCTTCTTCTTCTTCTTCTCTTAATAGCCCAAGCGGTGATGGAGACGCTACGGCAGAAGTTGTAAGAGTCAAAGAAACATAAGGAGACACCTACCACACATGAGCTCGTCACTGGCATCTCTGCAATCATCCTCGCCGTCACATTCCCATCGGCGGTCGATGCATTTGGATCCGTCAGCGCAACGGAACTGGGTGCTTTCACACGAGCCAGCTGGGACATAATGGGACAAAGAACTTAGACGCTTATCAAAAGGTATGTGCAGTAACACGTACTGCATACTTTGTGTACACACTCACATATATAAAAGTCTCCCGTACATATGTACACACTATATACTAGTCTCCCGTACATATGTACACACATATACAATACTCCTCCGTGCATATGTACATACTTACATATATAATAGTCCCCCGTACATCTGTACAAACTCTCATATATAAAAGTCTCCCCCCGTACATATGTACACACTCACATATATAACAGTCCCCCGTACATCTGTACACACATATATAATCGTCTCTCCCCGTACATATGTACACACTCACGTATAATACAGCCCCCCGTACCCGTGTCTTCAGTTAACTGCGGTTTGAAAATATTAAATTAATATAATAGTAATAAAAATAATTAAAACTTTAATTCACAAATGTCGCGCGCGCGCGCCTTCCTGCCTTTCACAGTTCCCCGATCACGCGGTTACGACACAGCATCCACAATGTAAACAATATCCACCTTCACATTATTTCTATTACTACAGTACAGTGGCATTGTTTAATTTATTTCCTTTAATATGGCCCCAAAGCCCAAAGTGCAAAGTTAGTGATGCAAATTCTGCCAAGCTAAAGACACGGTCGTTATGTAAATCTTGAAACACAATGGCTGCGAGACATATATATATATATATATATATATATATATAGAGAGAGAGAGAGAGAGAGAGGTAATATAAACCATACATACACACATAAGGTATACATACACATACATAAAATGTATACTTTATGTGATTACAATCCATAAACACACTATATACATATGTATATAATATATGCTACATCAATCTATACACACAAAAACAAACTTTACATAATCAGATATAATCTTCTTAGAAACTATATGCATACGTATACAATATATACTGTTTTAACGCACAGATACACACAAGTAAAGGGTAATTATACCACACGATGCACCATAGATAGATAGATAGATAGATAGATAGATAGATAGATAGATAGATAGATACGGTAAACTTACGGCAGTCAATCTCGTCTGTGTTATCTCCACAGTCGTCTTCACCGTCGCACTTGTATTCTGTGGGTACACACTTTCCGTTGGCGCACTTCAGCTGGTGCTCGCCGCTGCAGTCGGTGGCTGTGGAGCATCATGAGTATTAGAACCAGTTTAATAATAATAAATCATATTATGCTACGGTCTTCGTGCATAGTGGCGGCCAAGCGTATTATTCATACAGAGCTGGAATGTGATTTCCTTTCTTTTTTTTTTTTTTAGTTACTGTTTGGATGTAAAGTTTCATATTGTTTTTCATTTCGTTTACCCTCATTTGAAAATTTTACTAAACTCTTACATGTATGTAACATATCTTATATGTGTCTGTCTGTATGTGTGTTAGTGTGTCTATGTTTGTGTGAGGGCTTCTCCCTCCCTCTCTCTCTCTCTCTCTCTCTTTCTCCCCTTATGTACAGTGATAGATTACCTATTAGGCCGGTCAGTCTTAAGCATAGAGGCCCAAAAAAGGAATTTTGGGGGGGGGGGGGGAACGTCATAGAAGAAAATGCGAATATATAATTTTATGACTTTTATATCAGAACATTAACTATATAGGTCGGAGGAGGCCTGCACAAATTCAGATTACGGGTCCTGTCAGGGAAGAAATGGAACTATAGATTATCGTTTTATCACTTTTTATATCAGGAGATAAATGATATAGGTCAGAGAGGGGGCCTGTACTAAGTTTAGTCTAGGGACCTGGTAGGTGGTTAACCCCTTCACTGCCTGTATGACTCTCCTTGTATGTTTGTATCTGTCCCTGTGTGTTTGATGTTAGAGCAGATGATATGTTTGATGTTAGAGCAGATGGTCTGTTTGATGTTAGAGCAGATGATCTGTTTGATGTTAGAACAGATGATATGTTTGATGTTAGAGCAGATGATTTGCTTGATGTTAGAGCAGATGATCTGTTTGATGCTAGAGCAGATGATTTGTTTGATGTTAGAGCAGATGATCTGTTTGATTTTAGAGCAGATGGTCTGTTTAATGAGAGAGCAGATGATCTGTTTGATGTTAGAACAGATGATATGTTTGATGTTAGAGCAGATGATTTGCTTGATGTTAGAGCAGATGATCTGTTTGATGCTAGAGCAGATGATTTGTTTGATGTTAGAGCAGATGATCTGTTTGATTTTAGAGCAGATGGTCTGTTTAATGAGAGAGCAGATGATTTGTTTGATGTTAGAGCAGATGATTTGTGTGATGTTAGAGCAGATGATCTTTTTGATATTAGAACAGATGATCTGTTTGAAGTTAGAACATATGATCTGTTTGATATTAGAGCAGATGATCTCTCCGCTATGAGTTCGGTTTTAAGTTGTTTTTTCAAATATTTACACTAATTCATAAATTGTTAAATAAACATCTGTGAAGATTATTAATCTAACAGACAGTTTCCAGCAACAGCGGTAATCGAATACGAAATAAATCTCATGGACAGAAATATACTTACGGCATCCGACTTCATCCGAATTATCGTAACAGTCATCTTCAGTATCGCAGACCCACTCGTTCTGAATACACATTCCGTCTCTACACTGGAAATAATTAGGTCCGCAGGTTGCTATGAAGGTAGAAAAAAAAATCAGAATCGGATACCAGTCATCTTAGCGAATACAAAACACTGACATTGAGTTATGATCACGTGGGGGTATGTGGTATGTGGAGAAATATGATAATGTTGAATAATAAATGCTGAAGATAAATTTTGGAGATGATAAACTTTAAGATAATCCTAGAAGTCGGTCAGTCTATAAATGGCATCTTCGGCCGAGGAAGCAATAATTGCAAAAACGTTAAAACAATAATTTAAATTTATATCAGTCAGCCTTATTAACTGAATCTGGACAGAAAAAAAAATAGTGACAGTAAAAATGATGAAAATAAAAGAGCTATTTTTACTTTAGAAAATGTTAGATCTGTTTGAATGAGCAAGCAGCAGTCGTGTTTGATTTAAGAAATAATGATCATGTTTGACTTAAGAGATAATGATCATGTTTGACACTACAATTTTCTTTACAAAATATCAAGTTCGTTTTATTTTTGTAAATAATATAGTTGCTTGATTTTAGGAAATAGTGCATACGTTTTATTTTACTAAATGATTATAAAAAAAGTAGAAGGACATTTTATTGTTGGAGAAAGTGAGCTCGTTTTATTAGAGCATTAGAATTGTTGGCATATTTCTAGCAACAGACTTGCATTTAAAGTTCTGTCTTATGTTGACTGGAGCTTTTCCAGACAGAAATTATATGACTCAATTATTATATGACACCTGTTAGGTGTCCATAGAGTTTCAGTAATTGTAATATTACGAATTAAGGATGAAACACTAATTGCTTATTAGATAACTGAAAAGTAACTGTTTATTAGATGACTGAAAAAGCAATATAATAACAGAAAGAAAATAAATGGCATGCGAAATGATAAGAATGCAAACAACAACAACAACAGCAACAAAAATTACCTTGTCTCTTGTAGATGGAGGATCTGGCAACTCTAACTGGCGACTTTTTGGCGGTTTTCTTTGTGGCTTCAGCAAAAACTGCAACTGCAACTAGTACAACGAAGCATAACTTTTGAGACATCATCATCATGCTGCCTTTTTCTTTACACGCCTCTCACAGATGATCAGCAGTTAGAGATAACAAAATACAAAGATCAGTTGTTCTTATATAGACAGCACTGGGAAGACGAAACACACCATTCAGCAATTTTTAACTGACCAAATTTTGTCATGTAAAAAGGTACCGTATTGTCTGTACTTCCTTATCGAGTTTATTACTGTAAAACCTCTCCTATTTGATAAATTGAATTGAATTATGTAAAAATTCAAACTTATACTGAAGAGAGCTGTACACAAGAGCATAATTTTAATACCCTCCTTAATTCGAAGTGAGTTGCGATTTGAACATTATTCGCGACTTGAAGGTAGCGACTCCGCAACTCTGTAGTTACCATACTTCAGTCTATTATGACCTGAACGGATCTGAAAAAAAAGATTACTTGCTCCTCCATAATGGGTTAGCACTAGACATCTTGTTCTGGTTGTCAGGGTGCTCTTTCGCCCATTTATTCTTCTTTTTAAAATTTATCTTTTATTTATTCTTTTCATGTTCTTTTTTTTACTATTGATTTAGCCTCTTCATATGTCATATCTACATCTGTCTGTGGTAATCTGTCAGCTTCTTTTGCTAGGATGTCTGCTGCTTCGTTCCCAGGCATGCCACAGTGGTTTTAGAATCCACTGCATCAGCACTCTTGAGAAAAGCTTACATGTCTGGTATACTCCGCTGTTTTAGAATCCACTGCATCAGTACTCTTGAGAAAAGCTTACATGTCTGGTATACTCCGCTGTTTAAGAATCCACTGCATCAGCACTCTTGAGAAAAGCTTACATGTCTGGCATACTCCGCTGTTTACAGGTCGTCCAGGGTTTTATCTCTCTGGCTCTTTAGTGTAGTAATTATCAACATGGCATCAGTCAGAAACATTACATTTTCTTTTTAACATTTTATCCCCTCTTATTAGGGCTTCCGCTGCAGCTTTTGGGGCCTCTTCTTCTTGCTGGAGCATTTTCCTGTTGATAACGACAGGTCCCTGTGTCCACCATTGTTTAGTACAATGATCACTTCTCCTCCACCATTCTTCGTTCTATTCGTTTCAGATCGCCAGTACAGGCAAGGGTTCAGCTGCAGCTTAGGTGGTGCTCTTCTTTCCGACAGGCTTAAGATCAGCCTGACGGACATGTGGCACAAGTGGCACCGGCAAAAGTGAGGTCAGAGGAAAGATGCTGTCAGTGCCTATATCAGTTCAAGAGATGCTATATGAGGATACACACAAACTCCAGCTGACCATCTATTACTTAGAAGTGTAAAGGTCGACGTCTGAATGTGATAGAAGAAGTAGGAGGAGGAGGAGAAGAAGAAGAAGAAGAAGAGCGACTAAGATAGACATAAATAAAAATGACTGTAAGGTCAGCAGATCTGTATGGATCAAATATATGGAGTACAACAAAACAAGACAAAGAAAAAAAAAACAACTACGTTTTGAAATGAGAATATTATGGAGAGGTTTTGACACCTAAGATTCTGGAGAACCAGAATTAAAAGAGAAGCCCATAGATTTGTACAAAGTGCGAGTAATCTCTTTTTCTGTGAGAGCTACGCGTGACTGAGATGGCTGGGTGATGTACAAAGAATAGAAGAAAATCATCAGACCAGGGTTATGTAGCAGCCAATAAAATCTTATCTCGTTAAAGCAAATGCACAGTCCATTTTGTTCAGTTGTGTACAAGCGGTGACTGAGTAAACATGGACTGAATTATAGCCATTCCTGCCAGCTGTAAGGTCCATTATGTGGCAAAGACGACACTCGATTGTGATTGATGAACTTGTTCAAAATGTTGACCAAGTCGTGTGTGAGAAAACGTCGCTTCTCAATTTCACATCATTCTGATCAATTTCATCTATGACAAGTAGAAACAGAGTAATCCTCAAAATCTGAGGAAATTGATCAGAAAATATCTGAGGTCCAGTTCTCATAACTAAAGACTATCTTCCCACAGCACTACGAACTAAAATGGACATTGTTATAAATATAGAAATATAACTGGCGGTCATAACAGTTAAATTGAAAGCAAAATTAAATGAAAGCAAACGTTAAACGAAGCGGGAAAGTTAAAAGAAAAGAAGCAGACGGATGAGAGAAGTACGTAAAACGAGAAATAAAATAAAAGGCATCGAGTTTTATCAAGCTTGACTAGAACACCACACAGATTAAAATTAGCATGTCAGCACAGGCCCTTCGACACTGCACAGCCCCTGTCTCTGAGAGGTCCTTTGTGGAGGCCTAACATTAGCTGCTCATTCAGCTGGCTCATATTCTCTCAAACCTGTTTCATTATTTACTTGCTTGTAACTATATGCCTCCATAGAACAACCAGTAGTCTCTCAACCCATGACTCGCCAGTCATCAAGTACTAAAATGACATAGTTCGAAAAGTAACTTGTTAGATATTGTTAGAAATTATTTTAATGCTTGTTAAAAAACATATGTTAGAAGATCTTTACTGACAATGTATTTTTGATTATGTATATGTCTGTGTGCGCGTGTGTATGTGTGTGAGTGCTATTTTATTAGGTTAATCACTTCTTATGTTTTACTTTGAATGTAATCTTACTCTCTTTTGATATATTTTTTTCTAATGTAATTTTTATACTTTTTTATATTTTTATATTTTGAAAGATGGAATGACGAAGGGCAGAATGTAAAACGGGCCTATGTGCCCAATTTTTTCCTCTTTAAAAATAAAGATTCCTTCATTCATTCATTCTTTCTTTCTTTCTTTCTCTTCTGTACAACATCTTATTCCAAATTGCGAATGTCCGGTTCCTTGACTGTATACCAGAACGTGCACCATATTGCTCACAAAATCCCGTTTTCCCGTGCTACAATGTTAATTTCGAGTATGAACACAATGGACACAATATCATGAACACAAAAAGAGAACAAATATATCCATATTACAAGAACTTAATAGTGAATACCTTTAGCTAGTAAAGAGCATTAAAACAGAGAAAACTTAAATATTTATGATGATGATGATGATGATTGATGATGATGATGATGGTCATGATTATTTAAAATAAAATTACTTTTGAAGCACCAGAGGTCAAGATATAATATCAAATGTTAAATTTTAAACCAAAAAAATCATGCGTATATAAATAAACATTACATCTGCTGAAATAAGTATAGGAGTGTGACACATTTAAAGATTTTTTCAAACTTCCTGCACAATTTGTATACCAGTTCTGCTTGATCTTTCATTTAAGAGAAAGTTCTCAAATCTTAATCATGCCTAATACATGAATACAACATTTGCGGAGCGTCCACTGCACGACCGTCGTGGAAAATAGGGCATGTTGAAACCTTATCAACAAACGATTTGTTAATATGTAGGCTCTCAGCATTGACGTAGATAGCATGAGATCATTTATACTGAGTTAATCCATATAATCCTACAGCTCTTTTAAACTGGTTAACCTCGTGAAAACTCATAAAAATGGGAATATAGTTCATAACATATTCTGTTGTGCTAACTGCATTTTGCAAACATCAGCCAAAGCATGAAACTACATCCATTTAAACTGCGACATATATAGGTAATTTGTACAACGAGTGTTCGGTATACGTATATCGAAATAGCATATATCGAGGTTATGAAACATTGGGAAAAACGAATTCATCTATGATGTTTTCAAGCATTCTTCATAAGACTTATTATATATATATATATTTAAAATAAATTTTAACCGCGTGCATAAATGGGAAAATAAAGAATAATGAAAAGCAAGCAAGCTACGAAGCAGAGAGAAATTTTTTTTTAACTGAGTCATAAAGCAAGTTAAAACAGAAACACTTCTTTCTAGAAAATTGTCATGTGTCGTTTAAACAGTTCTTTTTTTCTTATTTTCCGCTAAATTTGCGATAACAGTTAACTGCACATTCTAGGTTTCGGTGACCTAGTATACTTCTTTGCACTTTAGGATCTAAATCCACGTATGTTTTCTTTAACAGTTTCCACATTTTGAAACATCTGCTGAAGTTCCTACGACACAGTCCTCTCCTGTAGTGACAAGTTCTTATTTTCGTCATGAGTCCATTCCTGCTTCAGTAATGTTGCTTTTAGTTAGGACTGTAAAGATTATTTGTATTCGGCCGAATA
This sequence comes from Achatina immaculata, assembly GCA_009760885.1. Lineage (NCBI taxonomy): Eukaryota > Metazoa > Mollusca > Gastropoda > Stylommatophora > Achatinidae > Lissachatina > Lissachatina immaculata. The sequence goes on along the minus strand of CM019716.1, from coordinate 32,125,309 downwards.
ATGGCAGAATTAGAGTTTTCGAATTCCTGATATTGACACATGGTTTTTGTTTTTTTTTGAGATTAACCAAAAAGAAAAAAAGATATTTTCTTCGTTCATTCACATTTTACAGAGCCGTATTAATAAGACAACGCGCGCTTCAATGCTGCCATAGCTTTGTGTGGTGACGGGCATATCTGTTCTGAATCTACGGTCTGTTGAGTTTTGTCACGTGTACGTCTAGTCATTATATAATAATAGTCTGCTTATTTTGGACAATGTATAAATTGAGAGGATATATTATGTACAGGATTATATACAACTAATTTATAATTAGTATCACCTCAGGAAATATCTATTACAGCCTAATATGGCTGAAACATTTAACGTTTAATTTGTGTAAAATTTCTTTACAACACAATTAATTTTCCTCCCAGCTCTGTGCTGTCAATGTCAAACATGGAAATTAACAGCTACTTTAAAAAAAATAATCACAACAGAAATGAGATTTCTGAAGAAATAATAAATGTAACAAGAAGAAACCAAATCAGAACTGACACCATCAGGGTTGAAGTAAGACTGGTACTACACTACATCCAGAGATCATAAGTCAAATGCTTTGGCCACGTTACAGTGTTACCACCAGACAGTACACCATTTCATTTCATTCATTCCTTTGCATGTCCCTTGCGGAACTTTGCCTCCCAAACAGCACTCCTGTAGGCCTCTCGGTTGTGAGCAAGATGACCTGCTGCTGCTGCATCCATTTCCAGATCATCAACGATGTCTTGCAGCCATCTTCGTTTCGGTCTTCCTCTCTTTCTTTTTCCCACTATGTATCCCTCCAATATGGTCTTCTCTAAATTATCATGACAGTACACCACAGAAAACATTCACGATAAGAACTGCAGAAAACAGAGGAAGAGGTTGCCAACACAAGACATGGAGGGAGGAGATTACAGGAACCTTAAACATGCCATTATGCAAGAATGAAGAATAGTTCCGAGCCATACCAAGACCTTTATGCGCACACTCGACACTGAAAGGACCATGAGAAAAAAGACAAATCAGAAAAACATCAAATTCCTCTCTTCACATGGAGCTTTAACTGCACATAATTTCCCTATACAACAGAACTTTAACTGCACATGATTTCTCTTTACCCACAAAGGTTTAACTGCACATACTTTCTCTATACACACGGAGCTTTGACCGCACATAATTTCTCTTTACACACATATACTACATATACACTTGCATACTTTTGATTTGCTGAATACCTTTGTTTCAACAGTTTACAATTCATGTTTGTGTCAGTATTCGGCCATCTGAAAATTCGAATATTAATAACACACCGAATATTATATTCAATACAGCCTACTTTTAACATACCTGTCTTTGTTAATTAGCAAGTGGCACAGTAATGGCGTCCAAAAGGTATTTCTGGATTTCAGATCAACAGTTTTCGACATTATTAATAAAAATAATCGACCACATTATTCATTATTCTTACAGAGGTATGGTAATTGTGACCGCCATCTTTCTGAAGCCTGTCCATAGACAGAGTCTCCAAAATGAAACTTTTAACCTGCGTAAAACGTTATTTCCCATTTCTTTTCCTCCCTCCCTCTTTCTTCCCTGTACCTAATGATTGGCCGTCCTGTTTTCATTACTTCAGACCCCCCCCCCCCCCACCTTGAAGTTCTCCAGGCCCTTCTTTAAATCGATACGCCGAATTCCCCCCACCCCCCCCCCCCCCCCCCGCCCACCCCAACACACCCCTTTCCCAAATTGGGCCCGAACACAGATGAGAAGTACTGATTTATAGCACCAGTACCTTAGGTCCATCTACAGCTTGGTGCGGTTTCTTTGACCTTTGTTGAAAGTAAATCTGAAGATAGTTGTGTCCGAAGACGACAAATTGATGTAGACATAAGCCATTATGAAAAAAAAACAAGAGGCTGACGTGGCTCAGGCATTTAGAAATATAAGAGGACGATAGACAAACAAAGATGGCCTTTAGAGAAGTGATGAAAGGGGATAGAACAAGAGTTTGCACATAGACAACGATGTCCAGACAACCAACAGGTAAGATTTACGCGCTACTGGAATAGACAATAGGTGAAAAAAAGATTGAGAACGGAGAGGTCTGGAAATGTGTCTTGTCTGCAGCAACGAGCCTCAGTGGCCGAGAAAGCTGCTGAATGCGTCAGCTGCTCAAAGAAGAATAAAAATAAAAATAAGAAGCAGAAGAAGAAGAAGAAGAAAAAGAAGAGGAATAATAAAAACAATAAAATAATAATCATAATAATCATAAGAAGAAGAAGAATCAAATTTATCACATGTTGGCGTCAGAATATCTGGAAAGCCTTTAAGAACTATCTTTTAAAGACTCAACATTCTTAGTTTTCATCATCATCATCATCATCATCATCATCACCATCATCATCATCATCGTCATCATCATCATCATCATCATCATCCTCTTCTTCTTCTTCTTCGTGCGCACACTGGCGGTGCTGCATGGTACCCTGATTTTGCGATGCGCCTTTTGGCTGGGTACCTTCGACTTCAGCACCTTTCCTTGCTAGGGGGCAGACTGTGGTCTTGCTCGGACTGCCATGAAGACAGCGGTGTAGGCTGGCCTGGCCAAAAGTTTGTTTTCCAGCCTCTGGTGGCTGTACTTAAGCCCCTTCTCCACGTCAGATCCAGCATGTAACGCTGGCTGGCCAGACGACTTTGACACAGAAACACTCCGACTCTGCGATGAGGAATCTGATGATCGCATCAGCGATATCCATTCCCAGCCACCTATAGTCTGCTGGCTCTATCATTCTGATAGCCATTGTTGTAAAGAACCATAGGCTTGTCACGTCCTGGATTCATTTGTTCCACACCAGATTTTTATCATCGCCGCCGGCGATCTCCATGTTCCAACCCGTCCACCAAATCTTGATTCATGTGCTATGACATCACGACACAGCATAAAAATGTCAAGCTGACATTTATGTCCCGATCAGGAAGATGGGCTCCCCTGGCTTTAATTCTGCCCTCAAACCGCGACTGACCCAGAAAGCCGGCGGTAGATCTCTTTACCGCTCATATAAAACACAGCAAAAATGGGTTCCATGTTTCTGTCAAATTTCATTAAAAAGAAATATGTCCGGGATAACATAACCCATGTAGAAGAAAAAGTGTGAAAGTAACGAAATGGGACTGTATTTTAGTTTTGCAGTCGATGCTTTGGTAATGTCTAACATGAGAGCGTGTTGCATCTCTTCGGAGCATTTCTGTTCCATTGATCAGGTTTGATGAGGTTGGCGAGAGGAAGGCTGCATTTGAGGGAATAGTGCCATATGGTCTTTGTATGTATGGAACAGGGTGTTATATGTATCTGTGATTCACACACATACTGGAATATATGGTAGAATCTATAGTCATGGAAAGGTGTATAGAGAATCTGTATGGAGATAGAGAGTAAGTCTGTATATGTGAGGTCGTGTTGAACGACAAACAGTGAGATGGCATGTGTTTGTGTTTGTGTGTGTGTGTGTGAGAGAGAGAGACAGAGAGAGAGAGAGAGAGAGATATTCAGTGTGATAAAGTGAGGATACCTCTTAAAAATAATTGTCTTCTTCTTCTTCTTCTTCGTTCACTTCTACCACCAAAAACCGCACTGTGAACCTACTGAATTCACACATGTGGTCCTCGTTAGGTCCGGTGGTCCCCTGTGTGGTCCAAAATAGACCACATGAGTTCCACAAAGGACCACAAGGGGTTCAGAGTATCACAGTGCTTTAGCCTGTATTCTTGGTGGGTCTCGGAAGCGGGATTGCGTGACACCGTGGTTTTCATTGCACCAGTTTGGTCTAGGGTTGGACTTTCTCACCGGAAGACCTCGACGTGTTTGGAATATCAGTGCATCCCCGCTGGGTGAGAGGCGTTAGCCCACCCAGGACAGAGTTGGACTTTCTCACCGGAAAACCTCGACGTGTTATGAGATACCCGTGTATCACCGCCGGGTGAGAGGTGGTTGCCCATCCAGTCCAGGGCTGGACTTTCTCACCGGAAAACCTCAGCGTGATTAGGATACGCAGACATCCCCGCCGGGTGAGAGGTGGTTGCCTATCTAGACTTCCCTGGTCCAGTGTCTCCGACTTCAGCATTTTGCGGTCGTGGCCGCTACCCTTCCTAGTTGTGACCAGGATGGAGCTTTTGTCCAGGAGGACGAATCCTCGCCACTAGTGACTTCTACCCCTGGGTTGAGCCGGTTTAGGCATTTCCCAGTATGGGCATGTTTGGGACGGGACCGACCTCTAGGGCAGAGGTACTGTGACATTCATAGCCTTCAAGATTCACCCCTGGTATGAGCCGGTTTAGGCAAAATTCACCAGTATGGGTGTTTATCAGGCGTTACCGACCTCTAGAGCGGAGGTGGCATGACATGTCTAGCCATCGAGTTCCACCCCTGGTGTGTGCCGGTTTAGGCATATTTCACCAGTGTAGGTGTATTTCGGACGTAGGCGGCCTCTAGAGCAGAGGTGCCGTGGTATAGCTCTCGTAGCGATACTACTGGACATACCAGGTTAAACTTCACTTTCCACCACCTTTTCCCATCGGCGCCGCACAGCAACCTTTATTTCCGCATTTACTTCCTTAACCGGGAGGAGCTTCACTCCACGCGCGGCATTTGAAAAGTCAAGCCAGCAGTGACTTAACCTCTGGGACAAACCGGTTCATGCATTTCACACGATATGACTGCACTCAGGACGTGGCCGACCTCCAGACCAGAGGTGCCGTGATTTGACTGTTTGCTTCGCTTTATTCTTTCAACCACCTTTTCCGCAGTGATGCTGCGCGGCAACCTCATTTGCAAATTTCTTCATTGGCCGGGAAGAGCACCGCTCCACGCACGGCAGCTGAAGTTCTCGCCAACAGCGGCAGATGAGCTACCAAACGTGACACTCATCTACCCTAAGTAACTGGTTTTCAGGCGCCAGATATTCGCCCTCGCCCCTTCTCCTGTCAGTTTAAACAGTTCTGCCACGGGAAGGCCAGGAGCTGGACTTGACTGCCAGAGGCTGTTTGTGGCGCGTTTGCAGTCCTTAGAACCAAAAATAATTGTGAGAGACGGCGTGTGTTTATGAATATGCTTGTGTATGTGTGTCTGTGTATGTGTGTGTGAGAGAGAGGGGGAATGCAGTAGTAGATAGAGTAAAACTGAGATGTACACAGTATGGAGTATGCGAGAGAAAGATTACATTACTTGAGTATAACGATATATTATCCGAAACACAGAACGAAGCAAATAAATCACATATATTTTATTCACGTTTTCTCAAATTGTATCTAAACCACACTGCATCTCGCACAAGGCTTTCATTACATTTACGTGGAAAAAAATATCTTTAAAAATTAACCCTGGGCTTTTGTAAACAGAATCTATCGAGGTCCTTACGGCCCAGTGGGCTTTGTTTAACCGGTTGTGTCCTGGATGCAGATTCTGCAGAACTTGCGACAGTATTTGTGGCCATCCACAGCGTCCAGGCAAATGGGGTGTGCGGTTTCGTTCATCAAGGCGCAGTCACGGATGGTCAGCATATCGTCGCACAGACTTGGATGGATCTCAGCTGAAAAGATCATGCCATAGACGTTGGACGAGGAATTCTCATAAATGACTTGTGGTATGGGAGTCACGCATGAGAGGATTTTTTTAATGCGATACAAACCTATTTTTCGGCCCCTATCCTTTTCTGCGTTTTGTCATTTGTAATTTTCGGGTTTTGTTTAACTGGTTCTTCGGGTTCCCCTTCACTGGACTCTCTAGATCCATGTTCGCTCTTTTAGACTCGAGCATATGCTCATCCTTTCTGAACCTTTACTCTCACATAACCCTTGGAAGATTTGCTTTAATCCCCCACGGAACCCCTGCCTTAAAATATATTTTGTCTCATATGTCCGTTCTTCCCTCCCCAATTCTCCCAGCTATCACTGCCATGGCCTCCCTTACCCCTACGCCATAAAAGACATCAATTCTAATAAAGTCACTTGCGTAGACGAAAAAAAAAATGTTTTTCCGTTTACTTTATCTAGTAGAGATCAGAACTTAGAACTCCGAAAAGTTCAAAGTTCAAAGTTCAAACTCCGGCTTCGCTGTCTTCGGGAAAACCCCACATATGCTCCACAGCATACTGCAGCATACATACAATAGTATGTTTTCTAACAGTTCCTCTCAAATATTTGTAGTTTACGTTGCGTTTTCTGCCACATAATTCGGATTTCCTGCCAGCACCTTTAATTTGTCCTAGCTCCATCATTGTTCTTCTATTCCCGCTCTTCATTTTCTCGCAGTCTCTCCAATACAGCCTTTGCCGTGTCCCTCTTATCCATTGTCGGCCTGTCATTTATTTTAGCCTGTCCAACCTCCAGCAAGTCAACTTCTCACATCATTCCCATGTACTCCTGCGTGCCCTGTACAGTAAAGCCACGTTATGCTTGTCACAGCTGACTGGCTTTACAGATGAACCCGTTCTTTTCGAAGCAAATTCTTCTCAATCTTACGAAGCATAACTCTGTGAATCCTCCGAAAAGAAAAATAATAAATATACAGTATACAAAATGTTGGTCAGGGATATCTTGCTGTATAGGGCATGTTCAAGAGTCGTCTGTATTTCCATATTTAGAACTAAAAACGATTTTTTTAACCAGTCTGTCTTGGATAAGAACAAAAACATGGAGCTACGTTCCAGGGTTCCGAGTGAAGTGTCTAGGAGGGATTTTTTTTTTAGTCAAGATCTCTGGCAGAACCCTTGCAGATCCGTCTGGTATCCCGGAATGAGAAACCCTGCTAGTTGTACCTCCCTCCAAATAAGCCGGCTTATGTACAGCTCTGATTTTTTACTATTCCCGCACTTAACAGAGGTAATTAATCTCTATAAAACTGTGTTCTCCTATATTTAGAAAAGCGTCCCTTGATGATTTTGTCTTAGACATTTGTATAGCTGACCTATGGACTATACCACTCATTCATTTGCATGTCCCTTGCGGAACTTTGCCTCCCTAACAGCACTCATGTAGGCCTCTCGTTTGTGAGCAAGATGGCCTGCTGCTGATGGATCCATTTGCAGATCATCAACGATGTCTTGCAGCCATCTTCGCCTTGGTCTTCCTCTCTTTCTTTTTCCCATTATGTACCCTTCCAAGACGGTCTTCTCTAGGTTATCATGACGTTTAATGTGTCCAAAATATTTAAGTTTTCTCTCTTTAATCCTCTTTACCAGCCAGCCTTCTTCAATATTAAATTCTTGTAGTATAGATATATTTGTTCTTTTTTGTGTCCATGATATTTAAAGAACTCTTCCGTAGCATTTACATTCAAAGGCATTTATGCATTTCTCAGCTATACCAGCCCTGCTTAATGCGAGCATGGCCGTTGATAATACCCAAGTACAAGAATTTAATGCATTCGAGATCCTTTCTATGCTTTATCTTAGCTATCTGTTCTCTCCAAGCTTAGCCAATGAGTAGCGTGACACAATGTCTTCTTATCTCTTGGAGTATGTCATGTATTCAGTAGGTTGTCTGAGTTATGTCTCGTCTTTTTATTCTATTTCTTACTGTCGGAGCCTTATCTTGAAATCATTCTCCCAGAATACTTTCTCTCAGGCTTTTGTGGCTAAACTATATACAGAAAAATTGATCTGAGTCAAGTCGTACAGCGTTTGAAAATTTAGGTCATGTGATAAATTGTATGTCCGAACTACCACTAAATGTAACGAATAATAAACACCATTTGGCAGAATAAATTTAGTTAGTTAGACACATAATCATGGCGGCAGTTGTCCTTTGAGGTGAATAATTTAGGAGTTATACCCCTGCAAATTTACCCCCTTTTGTTTTCATGAGCTGGCCTTATCCAATCATATTTGTATGTATCTGGTCTTAACCAATCAGATTTGTATGCAACTTGTCTTAACCAGTCAGACTTGTATGTAGCTGGCCTTATCCAATCAGATTTGTATGTAGCTGGTCTTAACCAATCAGATTTTTATGCAACTGGTCTTAACCAATCAGATTTGTCTCTAATTGTGTAAATTTCAGAATAGGAAATATGACTTAGAAAAAAAAATCAAAAGAATGAAAGAAAAATAAATATGAAAATAAAACAAAAATCCCATTTGAGTTTAACAATTTGTTGTCTGTTGTGTATATTCAGCACCATCATCATGTGGCGCTGAGGCATGTCTGCTGAACAAGGAACTGGGAAAAGAAAGGTGTGTGATTCATGAAAAGCAAAAAAAAAAAAAAAAAAAACAGACAAGAAATAAAGCAGTGCTCTACTAAACTGAAAGTAAAAGAAAGTATGAAGATATTACAATCAGACAGCTAACATACTTTAAACATATTAAGAGATATACTACTGTACTGAAAGCAACACTACAGAGGAAAATCGAGAAGCAAAAACAGAGCACAAGGACGTCAACAAATAAATGTGCAAGCAACAACAATATTTGGACTCTACGCGTCTTATCCTGGTATGCAACTTCTTCTAGAGGCGGAGCAAAATGGAGAACTTTTTGTCAGCGAATAATAATAATAATAATAATAATAATAATAATAATAATAGGAAGAAAATCAAGAGGAAGACCAAGAGAAATGATACTGGACAGTCTGACGGGATGGTGTGAGAGGAGATCACCAACTGAACTGATGGCCTGCATGAAGGATCGGGTACTCTGGAGAAGCATAATAGCCAACGCCAGTCGGCACGGCACCTGATGATGATGATGATAATAATAATAATAATAATAATAATAAAACTTACGGCAGCCCAACTCATCGGAGGCATCGCCACAATCGTTGTCTTTGTCACATCTCCATTCGATTTCTATACACCGGCCATTGGCGCACTTCCACTCTTTAGTATCGTCGCAGACTGTTACAAACAAAGCACAAAGGAAACAGCCGTAACAACGATTCACTAAAAGCTGATTGATCGTCTCCTGAATTAGAGATGATAAGACTGACTAGTAAAGAGGATTAAAGAGAGAAAACTTAAATATTTTGGACACATTAAACGTCATGATAATCTAGAGAAGACCGTCTTGGAAGGGTACATAATAGGAAAAATAAAGAGAGGAAGACCAAGGCGAAGATGGCTGCAAGACATCGTTGATGACCTGCAAATTGATCCATCATCAGCAGGCCTTCTTGCTTACAACCGAGAGCCCTACACGAGTGCTGTTAGGGAGGCAAAGTTCCGCAAGGGACATGCAAATGAATGAATGAATGCTGACTAGAAGCTGACGGATCAGAAAACGAAACATAAAAGAACAGAACTATATTATGTTTATTGCATGAACTCAAATGCGGACTAGATGTCGGTGTATATGGCCTAGTCACTCTTTGACTCTGTCCTATTCATTTTAAATAATGAAAACTTAGAATAAACTTTACTTCTAGCCTTATTTTCCATTTCCCATTTAGATGCTTTATTAAAAACCTTCCTTCTATTTTGACTGCTGGAGTGAAATCAAACAAAATAACATTACGGTCGTTCAGTATGCCACAACGTTTACACGAACTTCAAATTCATAGAAGTTCAACAAACACATTCATATTTCTAATTCACATGGGAAAATAGTGATGAAATCATTAACTATTTCGCGCTTTTTTGCAGCTTTTCAAACTTGTCCATTAACATAAACAACAATGCAAGCCAAACGACTAGTTTTACTCTACTTTAAAATGCGTCATTAAAAATATCGATTGCTGTGATAAAAGCTATATTTGGAATTACTTTCCCAATGATTGTATGTTTATTCTTGTTTAAAACAAGTCGAAAGAAGATGAGTACGATAGTAATAAAATATTTTATGCTATAATTATTTGCCAACGAATTATTAAGAAACTTTTATTTTCAATTCAGTAAAGTTTCCACAGTTTCAAACTAGATATAGTATTCGTTTTGATTCTTCTATTTTCCATAGTTTCAAACTAGAAATACTTGTTATTTTTAATTCTTCTAGTTTCATAGTTTCAAACTAGAAATATATGTTCTTTTTAATTTTTCTGTTACAGGATCACACTCTTGGCAGATAAGCAGACGAAGTGTCACAATTACAAACACTGCAGCAGCAGAAATTTAATGGCTCAGTCCGTACGATTTGCCTCTATAAATAATTTATAGTAAATTTTTATATAAAATGTAGGCCGTGTGGTAAGAGGGGACAGTCGGAGAATACCAAGGCAGGCTGTCGGGTGGAGCACAACAGGCCAAAGAAAAAGAGGTGGACCACGTGAAACTCTAAAGAGGACATTGTCAAGAGAGGCCAGTTTAGTGTGCATAACATCCCTTGATGAAGTTGAAAAGCTCGCCGAAAACAGGTAAACTTCGGAAAGCTACTATGCGAGCCCTATGTGACGTTTAACGGGACGGGAAGGATGTAAGATATATATATATATACATATATATATGTGTGTGTGTGTAAGATATTATATATATATATTCATTCCTTCATTCTTCAGTCTCCCTGGTACTGATAGTGACTATACTACGGAAATGTTGAGGAACAGCATAGTGTCGGATTGAGAGCGGGTCAAGACAGCGTCTACAACGATATATACATACATATATAGTATACTCGTTCGAAATATTTGCCGTAGGATAGGAAAGGGTTAAAGTTTCGAAACGGATGTAGCAGTGTATCGGGTCATACATTTAATATTAAGTTTTCCTTCTCTTTCTTCTCCTCCTCCTCCTCCTCCTCACCCCTCCTCCTCCTCCTTCTTCTTCTAACAATCCAAGCGGTGATGGAGACGCTACGGCAGAAGTTGTAAGAGATAAAGAAACATAAGGAGACACCTACCACACATAAGCTCGTCACTGGCATCTCTGCAGTCATCTACTCCGTCACATTCCCAGCGGCGGTCGATGCATTTGGATCCATCGGCGCAGCGGAACTGGGTGCTTGCACACGAACCAGCTGGGACATAATGGGACAAAGAACTTAGACGCTTATCAGAAGATATGTGCAATAGCATGTACTGCTTACGAACGTATATACGTACACACTCACATATATAATAGTCTCCTGTACATATGTACACACTCACATATGTCTCCTGTACATATGTACACACTCACATATATAATAGTCTCCTATACATACGTACATACATTTACAATAGTCTCCCGTACATATAAGCACACATACATAATGGTCCCTGTACATATGTACACATGCGTATATATAATAGTCCCACGTACAAATGTAGACACTCATTTACATATATATATATATATATATATATAATAGTCTCCCGTACATATGTACATACTCACATATATAATAGACCCTCCGTAACTATGTAAAGTCCACCGTAAATATATAAACACACACATATAATCGTCCCCCCCCCGTACATATGTACACATTCAAATATATAACAGTCCCCCGTACCCGTGTTTTCAGTTAACTGCGGTTTGAAAATATTAAATTAGTATAATAGAAATAAAAATAATTAAAACTTCATAACTTTAATTCACAAACTCCCGCACGCGTCTTCCTGTCTTTCCCAGTCACCAGCTCACGCGGTCACGCTACAGCATCCACAATGTAAACAATATCCACCTTCACACTATTTCTATTACTACAGTACAGTGGCTTTGTGCAATTTATTTCTTTTAATATGGCCCCAAAGAGCAAAGATATATTGGATGGAAATTCTGCCAAGCTAAAGAGACGGTCATTATGTAAACCTTGAAACAAAATGGTTGCGAGACAATATATATGTATATATATATATATATATATGAGTAATGTAAATAATACATACACACATAATATATACATACACATACATAAAATGCGCATTTTATGTGATTACAATCCACATACACACAATATTCATATGTACATAATACATACTACATTAAGTGCATGAACATACACAAACATACTTTACATAATCTTCTTAGAAACTATATGCATACATATACAATATATACTGTTTTAACGCACAAATAACGGGTATTTATACAACACGATGCACCAGACAGACAGACAGACAGCTAGATAGACAGACAGATTAGATATAGACACAGTCAGATGGACAGACAAGATAGCTTACTGCAGTTTCTCTCGTCCCAACCATCCGTGCAGTCATCCAAACCATCACAGAGCCATGTGCTTTCTATACACAGGAAGTTGTCACAATGGATTTCACCGACGGCGCAGTCAGTTTTGTCTGTAAGAAAGTAGTCCCATAATCAACTGGTTATATAACTTTATGACATCACGATCACATGATCTAGTTTACTAGATAAACTCTCCATTTAATACAAGATATATCATTAATTCTGAAATTTTTATATCAGAAGATAAAATACATTGGAAATATCTCAGGAATTTTAATGATGCTAAAGAATAAATTAAAATTTATTCATTCCTTTTTCTTTCAACCGATTCCTTTACTGTTCTGTTTTTTTGTTGTTGTTGAGAATCAGTATCCATGGTTACGGTAAACTTACGGCAGTCAATCTCGTCTGTGTTATCTCCACAGTCGTTTTCACCGTCGCACTTGTATTCTGTGGGTACACACTTTCCGTTGGCGCACTTCAGCTGGTGCTCGCCGCTGCAGTCGGTGGCTGTGGAAGCATCATGAGTATTAGAAACAATTTAATCATAATAAATCATATTATGTTATGGTCTTCATGCATAGTAGGGGAGGGGGAGCAAGCGTATTATTCATAGAGAGCTGGAATGTGATTTCCTTTCATTTTTGTTGTTGTTGACTGTTTTGATGCAAAATTTCATATTGTTTTCAATTTCGTTTGCCCTCATTTGAAAATCTTACTAAACTCTTACATGTATGTAACATATGTTATATGTGTCTGTCTGTATGTGTGTTAGTGTGTCTATGTTTGTGTAGTTGCTTCTCTCTCTCTCTCTCTCTCTCTCTCTCTCGCTCCCCTTGTGTACAATGATAGATTACCTATTAGGCCGGACAGTTTTAAGCCTAGGGGCCCAAAAAGGAATGGGGGATGGGCAGACATCATAGAAGAAAATGCGAATATATAGCACAGAGGGGGCCTGTACGAATTTAGCCTACGGGTCCAGAAGGGTTGGGGTCCGACATCACAGAAAAAATGGAACTATAGATTATCGTTTTATCACTTTTTATATCAGGAGATATATGATATAGATCAGAGAGTTCTGTACTAAGTTTAGTCTAGGGACCTGGTAGGTGGTTAACCCCTTCACTGCCTGTGTGTCTCTCCTTGTATGTTTGTATCTGTCCCTGTGTGTTTGATGTTAGAGCAGATGATGTGTTTGATGTTAGAGAAGATGATGTGTTTGATGTTAGAGCAGATGATCTTTTTTGATATTAGAACAGATGATCTTTTTGATGTTAGACCAGATGATCTAGTTGATGTTATAACAGATGATCTGTTTGATATTAGAGCAGATGATCTGTTTGATGATATACCAGATGACCTGTCCGCTATAAGTTCTGTTTTAAGTTGTTTTATACTAATTCATACATTGTTAAATAAACATCTGTGGAGATTATTAATCTCATACATGGTTTCCAGCAACAGCGGTAATTGAATTTAAAATTCTGTCTTATGTTGACTGGAGCTTTTCCAGACAGAAATTATATGACTCAATTATTATATGACACCTGTTGGTGTCCATAGAGTTTCAGTACTTGTAATATTACGAGTTAAAGATGAAACACTCGTTTTGTATTAAATAACTGAAAAGTAACTGTTTATTAGATGAGTGTAAAAATAATATAATAACAGAAAGAAAATAAATGGCATGCGAAATGATAAGAATGCAAACAACAACAACAACAAAAATTACCTTGTCTCTTGTAGATGGAGGATCTGGCAACCCTAACTGGCGACTTTTTGGCGGTTTTCTTTGTGGCCTCAGCAACAACTGCAACTGCAACTAGTACAACGAAGCACAACTTTAGAGACATCATCATCATGTTGCTTTTATCTTTACACAGTTACTTTAGAGATAACAAAATACAAAGATCAGTTGTTCTTATATAGACAACTCTGGGAAGACGAAATGCACCATTCAGCAATTTTTAACAGACCAAACTTTTGTCAAGTAAAAAGGTACCGTATTGTCTGTACTTCCTTATCGAGTTTATTACTGTAAAACCTCTCCTATTTGATAAATTGTATTGAATTATGGAAAAATTCTTTTACTGTACAGAGATGTATACTAGAGCATAATTTTAATACCCTCCTTAATTCGACATGAGTTACGATTTGAACATTATTCGCGACTTGAAGGTAGCGACTCGCAACTCCGTAGTTACCATACTTCAGTCCTTTATGACCTGAACGGATCTGAAAAAAAAGATTACTTGCTCCTCCATAATGTGTTAGCACTAGACTTCTTGTTCTGGTGGTCAGGATGTTATTTCGCTTATTTATTCCTTTTTTTTTAAATTTACCTTTTATTTATTCTTTTCATGATCTTTTTCTACTATTGATTTAGCCTCTTCATATGTCATATCTACATCTGTCTGTGGTAATCTGTTAGCTTCTTTTGCTAGGATGTCTGCTGCTTCGTTCCCAGGTATGCCACAGTGGTTTTAGAATCCACTGCATCAGCACTCTTGAGAAAAGCTTACATGTCTGGTATACTCCGCTGTTTTAGAATCCACTGCATCAGCACTCTTGAGAAACGCTTACATGTCTGGTATACTCCGCTGTTTTAGAATCCACTGCATCAGCACTCTTGAGAAAAGTTTACATGTCTGTTATACTCCGCTGTTTTAGAATCCACTGCATCAGCACTCTTGAGAAAAGCTTACATGTCTGTTATACTCCGCTGTTTTAGAATCCACTGCATCAGTACTCTTGAGAAAAGCTTACATGTCTGTTATACTCCGCTGTTTTAGAATCCACTGCATCAGCACTCTTGAGAAAAGCTTACATGTCTGGTATACTCCGCTGTTTACAGGTCATCCAGGGTTTTATCTCTGTGGCTCTTTAATGTAGTAATTATCAACATGGCATCAGTCAGAAACATTACATTTTCTTTAACATTTGATCCCCTCTTATTAAGGCTTCTGCTGCAGCTTTTTGGGCTTGTTGTTGTTGTTGTTCTTCTTCTTGTTCTTCTTCTTTTTCTTTCTCTTCTTCTTCTTCTTCTCTGTAACTGCTGGAGCATTTTCCTGTTGATAACGACAGGTCCCTGTGTCCACCATTGTTTAGTACAATGATCACTTCTCCTCCACCATTCTTCGTTCTATTCGTTTCAGATCGCCAGTACAGGCAAGGGTTCAGCTGCAGCTTAGTTGGTGCTCTTCTTTCCGACAGGCTTAAGATCAGCCTGATCGACATGTGGCACAAGTGGCACCGGCAAAAGTGAGGTCAAAGGAAAGATGCTGTCAGTGCCTATATCAGTTCAAGAGATGCTATATGAGGATACACACAAACTCCAGCTGACCATCTATTACTTAGAAGTGTAAAGGTCGACGACTGAATGTGATAGAAGAAGCAGGAGGAGGAGGAGAAGAAGAAGAAGAAGAGAGACTAAGATAGCCATAAATAAAAATGACTGTAAGGTCAGCAGATCTGTATGGATCAAATATATGGAGTACAACAAAACAAGACAGAGAAAAAAAAACAACTACGTTTTGAAATGAGAATATTATGGAGAGGTTTTGACACATAAGAGTCTGGAGAACCAGAATTAAAAGAGAAGCCCATAGATTTGTACAAAGTGCGAGTAATCTCTTTCTCTGTGAGAGCTACGCGTGACTGAGATGGCTTGGTGATGTACAAAGAATAGAAAAAAATCATCAGACCAGGCTTATGTAGCAGTCAATAAAATCTTATCTCGTTAAAGCAAATGCACAGTCCATTTTGTTTAGTTGTGTACAAGCGGTGACTGAGTAAACATGGACTGAATTATAGCCATTCCTGCCAGCTGTAAGGTCCATTATGTGGCAAAGACGACACTCGATTGTGATTGATGAACTTGTTCAAAATGTTGACCAAGTCGTGTGTGAGAAAACGTCGCTTCTCAATTTCAGATTGTTCTGACGAATTTCATCTAAGACAAATAGAAACAGAGTAATCCTAAAAATCTGAGGAAATTGATCAGGAAGTATCTGATGTCCAGTTCCCATAAATAAAGACTATCATCACACAGCACCACGAACTAAAATGGACATTGTTATAAATATAGAAATATAACTGGCGGTCATAACAGTTAAATTGAAAGCAAAATTAAATGAAAGCAAACGTTAAACGAAGCGGGAAAGTTAAAGGAAAGAAGCAGACGGATAAGAGAAGTACGTAAAAAGAGAAATAAAATAAAAGGCATCGAGTTTTATCAAGCTTGACTAGAACACCACACAGATTAAAATTAGCAAATCAGCACAGCCCCTTCGACACTGCACAGCCCCTGTCTCTGAGAGGTCCTTTGTGGAGGCCTAACATTAGCTGCTCATTCAGCTGGCTCATATTCTCTCAAACGTGTTTCATTATTTACTTGCTTGTAACTATATGCCTCCATAGAACAACCAGCATTCTCTCCAGCCATGACTCACCAGCCATCAAGTTCAAAAATAACATAGTTGGAAAGTAACTTGTTAGATATTGTTAGAAATTATTTTAATGTTTGTGAAAAAACATATGTTAGAAGATCTTTACTGACAATGTATTTTTGATTATGTATATGTCTGTGTGCGCGCGTGTATGTGTGTGGATGCTATTTTATTAGGTTAATCACTTCTTATGTTTTACTTTGAATGTAATAGTCTAATCTTACTCTCTTTTGATATGTTTTTTCCTAATGTTATATTACTGTTAGCTTTTATCTCATTTTAATTCATGACTGTTCTACATCTGTTTATGTCAGTTTTGCGTCTGTTTTGTTGTTCACTTCGCATGCTTACTTGCTCTCAGGAACGTTTATTCTCTCTCAGTGGCAATAGTAATACAGAAGCAGCAACTTTATAATCTAAAGTGACTTTAAAGATGCACGGGGTGACGATGAGTCAATGAGCAATATGACGAGGACGACAAGGCATCAACAAAATCCATGGAAACGAGACTGAACGTAATTTACCATTCCACAACGTATGTCGCCATCAAAACATCCTATTACACTCTGTTCTACCACTCTTTCACTAACGACTACATTTCTAACACCCTAATCTACGTCCATCCCAGAGTATGAACAAAACACAACTGTCCCTCAGTCATATGATTTCTCTCTCTCTCTCTCTCTCTCTCTCTCTCTCTCTCTCTCTCTCTCCTGACCGTTTTCATGTCATACCTTAACCGTGACCCATGAATCGCACCTGGAAACTGAGAGAAAGCAGATGTACTCTACTCACAAACAGCTGTCTGATTTAGAAGATAACTCATTTTATACTAATTTTCCAATTCATTATATATAAATAAACGTGTGTGTATGTGTGTATATATGTTAGAGCATCAATCTAAACGCCTGGAGCAATGTCAGCCAAACTTGACACCCATATGACTTACAGTCTGGAAATTGCATCGTGTGCGTTATTTGTCCCTATGTCCCCTAAGAAGGCCTGGGTGGTTGAGGTGGGATTGAACCCGAACGATGCAAACAACATCTCCACTAAACGACGGGAAGTAACTCCCGTTATATGTATGCCTGCTATGGATTTGTCGGCCGTGACGAACAAAGGGCAGCGCACACAAATCGATGACGTTATATCTGGTGAGATGCCGAACCGTTGGCACTGATAACGAGAAACATGATACACGGAGCAGATTTCTGATTCACGAAAGACACCCTACTGTTGTTCTCCTCAAGCGTCCAGTTAGAAAATGGTCAGAGTGTTTATTTCATAATAGAGAGCGCCCATACAGTGCTTGATCAGCTACCATGCACATGGAGGTCGGAGACCTAGGGGTGGAGGGTGGGATCTTCTAGAAGCTTGTGGATATGACTGCGGTCTTGGACTCATGTTCGAGAAACTTCCAGCACCCACTCGAATCTTAGATGGTCATATATAAGGTAAACTAATTCGGCAAGTCTTCCAGTTTATCATCTGTCAGGGAATGTGACATGTCGCCGTTTTAGTTGATGGTCTCCTTTTTTTAAAAATTATGTTTGTAAAAATAAATTTTAACTTTGCTTTCTCCTTATATCTATATTAGCTTTTTATTGCATTCTATAGTAGATTCCATTGCTCTGTGACAGCGTGCAGTTTTCTTCTTTGTTCAAATTAATTTTTCAAATTAGGGAGAGAGAGAGGGGGGAGAGAGAGGGGGAAGGAGGGAGAGGGGAGAGAGGGAGAGGGAGACAGAGGGGGAGAGAGAGGTAGAAAGAGAGACAGAGACGGGGAGAGAGAGGGAGAAAGAGGGAGAGAGAAGAGAAAGGAGAGAAAGACAGAGACGGAGAGAGAGGGGAAAGGAGAGAGAGGGAGGAGAGAGGGAGGGGAGAGGGAGAAAGAGGGCAAGAGAGGGGGAGTGAGGTAGAGAGAGAGGGATGGAGAGGTATAGAGAAGGAGAGAGATAGGGACATAGAAGGGGAGAGATAGATTAGAGATCGCACCATGTTTCTCCTACGGACAACTTTATGTTGCTTGCTCAAGGGAGAGAGAGGGGGAGAGAGAGATAGATTAGAGATCACACCATGTTTCTCCCACGGACAACTTTATGTTGCTTGCTCAAGGGAGAGAGAGAGGGAGAGAGAGAGGGGGAGAGGGAGGGAGAGAGAGGGACGGAGAGAGAGGGGGAGAGATAGATTAGAGATCGCACCATGTTTCTCCCACGGACAACTTTATGTTGCTTGCTCAAGGGAGAGAGATTGGGAGAGAGAGAGGGAGAGAGGGAGGGAGAGAGAGGGACGGAGAGAGAGGGGAGGAGAGAGATAGATTAGAGATCGCACCATGTTTCTCCCACGGACAACTTTATGTTGCTTGCTCAAGGGAGAGAGAGAGGGAGAGAGAGAGGGGGGAGAGGGAGGGAGAGAGAGGGACGGAGAGAGAGAGAGGGGGAGAGAGATAGATTTGAGATCCCCATGTTTCTCTCACGGACAATTTTATGTTGCTTCCTCAAAGGTGGGTTCTTCCAAGAATTTATTTATTCTTTCTCCTGGAGGTGAAACTAAAAATGGTGTTTATAATCAAACCGTCTAGACTCTCTAGAAACATGTAGAAGGTTATGGAAATGAATAGAACATTGTAAAACCTTCTAGAAGTTCGTAAAACTGAATAGACCTCTGTAAAATATTCTAGAAGGTTGTGGAAAGGAATAGAACGATGTAGAACCGTCTGTAAGGCTGTAGAAATGAATAGAACTTTCGTGATTGGGAAATACCCGGACAACGTCGGGTACTCAGATAGTACTATTATGATGGCACATGACAGATAGACCCAGCTAATGGCTCAACATTAGTTGCAAGATACATAGATCGTCCTACACGACACATGATGATGAAGATGATGATGATGATGATGATGATGATGATTTAAAATAACATTACTTTTGAAGCACCAGAGGTCAAGAGATAATATCAAATGTCAAATTTTAAAGCAAAAAAAACATGCATATATAAATAAACATTACATCTGCTGAAATAAGTATAGGAGTGTGACACACTTAAAGATTTTGTCAAACTTCCTGCACAATTTTTATACTAGTTCTGCTTGACCTTTCATTTAAGAGAAAATTCTCAAATCTTAACCATGCCTAATACATGAACACAACATTTGCGGAGCGTCCACTGCACGACCGTCGTGGAAAATAGGGCATGTTAAAACCTTATCAATAAACGATTTGTTAATATGTAGGCTCTCAGCATTGACGTAGATAGCATGAGATAATTTATACTGAGTTAATCCATATAATCCTACAGCTCTTTTAAACTGGTTAACCGCGTGAAAACTCATAAAAATGGGAATATAGTTCATAAACTTATTCTGTTGTGCTAACTGCATTTTACAAACATCAGCCAAATTGATGTAGACTGACGTGGCTCGGGCATTTAGAAATATAAGAGGACGATAGACAAACAAAGATGGCCTTTAGAGAAGTGATGGAAGGGGATAGAACAAGAGTTTGCACATAGACAACGATGTCCAGACAACCAACAGGTAAGATTTACGCGCTACTGGAATAGACAATTGGTGAAAAAAAGATTGAGAACAGAGAGGTCTGGAGATGTGTCTTGTCCGCAGCAACGAGCCTCAGTGGCCGAGAAAGCTGCTGAATGCGTCAGCTGCTCAAAGAAGAATAAAATTAAGAAGAAGAAGGAGAAGACGAAGAAGAGGAATAATAATAATAATAATAAAATAATAATAATAATCATCATAAAAAGAAGAAGAAGAATCAAATTTATAACATGTTGGCGTCAGAATATCTGGAAAGCCTTTAAAAACCGTCTTTTAGAGACTCAATATTCTTCTTTTTCTTCTTCATCATCATCATCATCATCATCATCTTCTTCTTCTTCTTCTTCTTCGTGCGCACACTGGCGATGATGCATGGTACCCTGATTTTTGCGATGCGCCTTTTGGCTGGGTACCTTCGACTTCAGCACCTTTCCTTGCTAGGGGGCAGACTGTGGTCTTGCTCGGACTGCCATGAAGACAGCGGTGTAGGCTGGCCTGGCCAAAAGTTTGTTTTCCAGCCTCTGGTGGCTGTACTTAAGCCCCTTCTCCACGTCAGATCCAGCATGCATCGCTGGCTGGCCAGACGACTTTGAGACAGTTCCACAGAAACACTCCGACTCTGCGATGAGGAATCTAATGATCGCATCAGCGATATCCATTCCCAGCCACCTATAGTCTGCTGGCTCTATCATTCTGATAGCCACTGTTGTAAAGAACCAAAGGCTTGTCACGTCCTGGATTCATTTGTTCCACACCAGATTTTTATCATCGATGCCGGCGATCTCCATGTTCCAACCCGTCCACCAAATCTTGATTCATGTGCTATGACATCACGACACAGCATAAAAATGTCAAGCTGACATTTATGTCCCGATCAGGAAGATGGGCTCCCCTGGCTTTAATTCTGCCCTCAAACCGCGACTGACCCAGAAAGCCGGCGGTAGATCTCTTTACCGCTCATAGAAAACACAGGAAGAATGGGTTCCATGTTTCTGTCAAATTTCATTAAAAAGAAATATGTCCGGGATAACATAACCAATGTAGAAGAAAAAGTGTGAAAGTATGGAAATGGGACTGTATTTTGGTTTTGCAGTCGATGCTTTGGTAATGTCTAACATGAGAGCGTGTTGCATCTCTTCGGAGCATTTCTGTTCCATTGATCAGGTTTGATGAGGCTGACGAGAGGCAGGCTGCATTTGAGGGAATAGTGCCATATGGTCTTTGTATGTATGGAACAGGGTGTTATATGTATCTGTGATTTACATACATACTGGAATATATGGTAGAATCTATAGTCATGGAAAGGTGTATAGAGAATCTGTATGGAGACAGAGAGTAAGTCTGTATATATGAGGTCGTGTTGAACGACAAACAGTGAGATGGCATGTGTTCGTGTGAAAGAGAGAGAGAGAGAGAGAGAGAGAGATTCAGTGTGATATAGTGAGGATACCTCTTAAAAATAATTGTGAGAGATGACGTGTGTTTATGAATATGCTTGTGTATGTGTGTGTGAGAGAGAGGGGGGGGGGGAAATGCAGAAGTAGATAGAGTAAAGCTGAGATGTACATAGTATGAAGTATGTGAGAGAAAGATTACATTAGTTGATTATAACGATATATCATCCAAAACACAAAACGAAGCAAATAAATCACATATATTTTATTCACATTTTCTCAAATTGTATCTAAACCACACTGCATCTCGCACAAGTCTTTCATTACATTTACGTGGAAAAAATATCTTCAAAAACTAGCCCTGGGCTTTTTTAAAACAAAATCTAGCGAGGTCCTTATAGCCCAGTGGACTTTGTTTAACCGGTTGTGTCCTGGATGCAGAGACTGCAGAACTTGCGACAGTATTTGTGGCCATCCACAGCTTCCAGGCAAATGGGGTGTGCGGTCTCGTTCATCAAGGCACAGTCACGGATGGTCAGCATATCGTCGCACAGACTTGGGTGGATCTCAGCTGGAAAGATCATGCCAAAGAAATGTTGGACGAGGAATTCTCATAAATGAGTTGTGGTATGGGAGACAAGATCTGGTGAAAGCAACATACAAAGAACTAGACAAGAAAGTAAAAAGTTCAGCCAGAAGGGGTAAAAGAGAATATAATGATATAAGATAAGATATAAGATGGGAGACATACACGAGAGGATTTTTTGTAATGCGGTACAAAACTATTTTTGGGCCCTTACCTTATTCAGCGTTTTGTCATTTTGAATTCTCGGCCCTTGTTTAACTGGTTCTCCGGGTTTCCCTTCACTGGACTCTCTAGAACCATTTTCGCTCTTTTAGACTCGAAGTGATGCATATGCTCATCCTTTCTGAACCTTTACTCTCACATAACCCTTGGAAGATTTGCTTTAATCCCCCACGGAACCCCTGCCTTAAAATACTTTTCGTTTCATACGCCCGTTCCCCCCTCCCCAATTCTCCCAGCTATCACTGCCGTGGCCTCCCTTACCCCTACGCCATAAAAGACATCAATTACCGGAGTCCGTGTTCGAATCCCAGCTAATTCTCTTGTGATTTTTCTTTCTCTCACGTCTCACTAAAGTGCTTTGTCTACGATTTTTTTCGAGGTTTAATCCTACAATATTTTTTCTCTTACTTTACCGTACCAAAACCTCGTAGTTTCCTATTTATAAAAAATTGTTCCATCAATTCTAATAAAGCCATTGGCGTAAATAGGAAAAAAAATGTGTTTCCGTTTAGTTTATCCAGTAGAGGTCAGAACCTAGAACTCCGAAAAGTTCAAAGTTCACAGTTCAAAATTCAGTCTGCGGCTTCGCTGTATTCGGGGGAAACCCCACACATGCTCCATAGCATATGCAGCATACATACAATAGTATGTTTTCTAACAGTTCCTGTCAAATATTGGTTGTTTATGTTGCGTTTCCTGCCACATAATTCGGATTTACTGCCAGCACCTTTAATTTGTCCTAGCTCCATCATTGTTCTTCCATTCCCGCTCTTCATTTTCTGGCAGTCTCTCCAATACAGCCTTAGCAATGTCCCCCTTGTCCGTTGTCGGCCTATCATTTATTTTAGCCTGTCCAAGAAGTATGTCTCCAGGATCATTAACATGTATTCCCGCATGCTCTGTACAGTAAAGCCACGATAGGCTTGTCACAGTTGACTGACTTAACAGATGAACCCGTTCTTTTCGAAGCAAATTCTTCTCAATCTTACGAAGCATACTCCGTGAATCCTCCGAAAAGAAAAAAAAAATAAATGTACAGTATACAAAATGTTGGTCAGGGATATATTGCTGTATATGCCATGTTCAAGATTCGTCTTTCTTTCCTTATTTAGAACTAAAAACGACTTTTTAACAAATCTGTCTTGAATTGAAAACAAAAACGTGGAGCTAAGTAGCTGGTCGTAATCAGTCAGGTTTGTTTGTAGCTGGTCTTAACTAGTCAGGTTTGTTTGTAGCTGGTCTTAACCAGTCAGGTTTGTTTGTAGCTGGTCTTAACTAGTCAGGTTTGTCTCTAATTGTATAAAATTCATAATAGGAAATAACGCTTTTAAAAAAAATCACACGAATGAAAAATCTAAATCCTGTCCCCCCCCCCCCAAAAAAAAACTATTTGAAGTTAACAGTTTGTTGTATGTTGTGTATGTGTATATTCAACATCATCATGTGGCACAGAAGCATGCCTGCTGAACAATAAATGGGGAAAAGAAAAGTGTGTGCTTCATGAAGAAGCAACAAAAAAAAAAAAAAAAAGGAGCAGAGAAAATTAAAGAAATGCTCTGCTAAACTGAAAGAAAAGCTGTAAAGATATTACACTGAGACAGCTAACATATTTTAAACACATTAAGAGATATAATACTGCACTGAAAGCAACACTACAGAGAAAAGTCGAGAAGCAAAAACAGAAGGACGTCAACAATTAAATGTGCAAGCAACAACAATATTTGGACTCTACGCGCCTTACCCGGGTATGCAACCACGTCTAGAGACGGAGCAAAATTTAGAACTATTTTTGTCAACGAATAATAATAAAAATAATAATAAAACTTACAGCAATTCAACTCATCGGAAGCATCGCCACAATCGTTGTCTTTGTCACATCTCCATTCGATTTCTATACACCGACCATTGGCGCACTTCCACTTTTTCGTCTCGTCGCAGACTGTTACAAACAAAGCACAAAGGAAACAGTCGTAACAACGATTCACTAAAAGCTGATTGGTCGTCTCCTGAATTACAGACAATAATGGTGACTAGTAAAGAGGATTAAAGAGAGAAAACTTAAATATTTTGGACACATTAAACGTCATGATAATCTAGAGAAGACCGTCTTGGAAGGGTACATAATAGGAAAAATAAAGAGAGGAAGACCAAGGCGAAGATGGCTGCAAGACATCGTTGATGATCTGCAAATGGATGCATCATCAGCAGGCCATCTTGCTCACAACCGAGAAACTTACATGAGAGCTGTTAGGGAGGCAAAGTTCCGCAAGGGACATGCAAATGAATGAATGAATGCTGACTAGAAGCTGACGGATCAGAAAACGAAACATAAAAGAACAGAACTATATTATGTTTATTGCATGAACTCAAATGCGGACTAGATGTCGGTGTATATGGCCTAGTCGCTCTTTGACTCTGTCCTATTCATTTTAAATAACGAAAACTTATTGCAGAATAAACTTTACTTCTAGCCTTATTTTCCATTTGTTTTCTCATTTAGATGCTTCATTAAAAACCTTCCTTCTATTTTGACTGCTGGAGTGAAACCAAACAAAATAACAAAACGGTCGTTCAGTATGCCACAACGTTTACACGAACTTCAAATTCACAGAAGATCAACAAACACATTCACATTCCTAATTCACATGGGAAAATAGTGATGAAGTCATTAACTCTTTCGCGCTTTTTTGCAGCTTTTCTAACTTGTCCATTAACATAAACATCACTGCAAGCCAAACGACTAGTTTTACTCTACTTTAAAACGCGTCATTAAAAATATCGATTGCTGTGATAAAAGCTATATTTGGAATTACTTTCTCAATGATTGTATGTTTATTCTTGCTTAAAACAAGTCGAAAGGATGAGTTCGATAGTAATAAAATATTTTATGCTATAATTATTTGTCAACGAATTATTAAGAAACTTTTATTTTCAATTCAGTAAAGTTTCCACAGTTTCAAACTAGATATAGTATTCGTTTTGATTCTTCTAGTTTCCATATTTCAAACTAGAAATACTTGTTATTTTTAATTATTCTAGTTTCATAGTTTCAAACTAGAAATATATGTTCTTTTTAATTTTTCTGTTACAGGATCACACTCTTGGCAGATAAGCAGACGAAGTGTCACAATTACAAACACTTTGCAGCAGAAATTTAATGGCTCAGCTAAAAGTCAGTCCGTACGATTTGCCTCTATAAATAATTTATAGTAAATTTTTATATAAAATGTAGGCTGCGTGGTAAGAGGGGACAGTCAGAGAATACCGAGGCAGGCTGTTGGGTGGAGCACAACAGGCCAAAGAAAAAGAGGTGGACCACGTGAAACTCTAAAGAGGACATTGTTAAGAGAGGCCAGTTTAGTGTGTATAACATCCGGAGGACATTGTTAGGAGAGGCCAGTTTAGTGTGCATAACATCCCTTGATGAAGTTGAAAAACTCGTCGAAAACAGGGAAACTTCGGAAAACTACTATGCGAGCCCTATGTGAAGTTTAACGGGACGGGAAGGATGTAAGATATTATATATATATTGAACAACAGAAGTGTACTCAAAGTAGATAGCAAGTTAGTGGAGGAGGTCAGTGAATTTGTATACATTGGCTGTAGAGTAGTAGAAAATGGAGACAGCACAGAGGACATCAACAGCAGACTTACTAGAGCAAACCAGGCTTTTGCTATGCTACAGACTATATGGAAGTCTAAAAAACTAAGCGTGAAGACGAAAATCAGGATATTTAAGAGTAATGTTCTAAGTGTACTACTCTATGGAAGTGAATGCTGGAAAATCACCAAAACAATAGAAAACAAGTTGAATTCTTTCCAGACTAAATGTTTACGAAGTATTAGAAAAATATTTTGGCCAAACACCATAAGAAATAACATCTTGTTGGCAGAAATGCAGATGAAGCCACTGACAGCAATTATTGAGGAAAGACGCTGACGATGGTTGGGACATGTGCTCCGAATGACTGACAACTCATTACCAAAAATAGCACTAAGATGGACACCACATGGAACAAAAGTAAGGGTAGAGAGATGGAGAAGAACAAGAGAAAGGATGTTGAGCAATAGAGGGCTCACCTGGGCAAGAGCAGAAAAAAAGGCAAAGGACAGGCATTTGTGGAAAACCTTTGCGGAAGCCCCATGTGCCCTGGGCACTTAAGGTTCTGATATATATATATATATATATATATATATATATATATATATATATATATATATATATATATATATACATTCATTCATTTTTCAGTCTCCCTGGTACTACCAGTGACTATACTACGGAGATGTTGAGGAACAACATAATGTCGGATTGAGAGCGGGTCAAGACAGCGTCTCCAACGATATATAAATACATATGTAGTGTACTCGTTCGAAATATTTGCCGTACTATTGGAAAGGGAAACAGATGTAACAGTATATCGGGTCATACGTTTAATATTATGTTTCCCTTCTCTTTCTTCTCCTCCTCCTCCTCACCCCCTCCTCCTCTTTCTTCTTCTAACAGTCCAAACGGTGATGGAGACGCTGCGGCAGAAGTTGTAAGAGTCAAAGAATGAATGAATGCATGAATGAATAATCTTTATTTTCAAGGGTAAAGAATTGGGCACGCAGGCCCGTCTTACATTCTACCCTTCATCACTCCATCTTTCATTCTTCCCACACACTTGATTTAGTACAAATATACAAATTAAATTAAGAAAAAACATATCAAAAGAGTGTAAGATTTAACTACTACATTCAAAGTAAAAGAGAAGAAGTAATTAACCTAATAAAATAGCACTCACGCACACATACATACGCAGAAATATACATAAACAAAAATACATTGTAAATACAGATCTTCTAACATATGTTTTAAAACAGACATTAAAATAATTTCTAACAATATCTAACAAGTTGCTTTTCTAACTATGTCATTTTAGTACTTAATGATTAGCGAGTGACGTGTTGAGAGAGTGCCGGTTATTTTATGGAGGCATATAATTACAAGCAAGTAAATAATGAAACAGGTTTGAGTTAAAGGATGAAGTATTACCAATGGATTTTAAATGGCAGGGAAGGGTGTTCCAAAGAAACATAAGGAGACACCTACCACACATCAGCTCGTCACTGGCATCTCTGCAATCATCTACTCCGTCACATTCCCATCGACGGTCGATGCATTTGGATCCGTCGGCGCAGCGGAATTGGTTGGTTGCACACGAGCCAGCTGGGACATAATGGGACAAAGAACTTAGACGCTTATCAGAAGATATGTGCAATAAGTACTGCTTACGAACGTATATATGTACACACTTGTATATATAATAATCTCCCTTACATATGCACACACTCACATATATGTCTCCTGTACATATGTAAACACTAACATATATAATAGTCCCCTATATATATGTACATACTCACATTTACAATAGTCTCCCGTACATATAAGCACACATACATAATAGTCCCTGTACATATACACATGCTTATATATAATAGTCTCCCGTACATATGTACATACTCACATATATAATAGTCCCCCTGTAACTATGTAAGGTCACATATATAATAGTCCACCGTAAATATATAAACACTCACATATATATAATAGTCCACCGTAAATATATAAACACTCACATATATATAATAGTCCACCGTAAATATATAAACACTCATATATATATAATAGTCCACCGTAAATATATAAACACTCACATATATATAATAGTCCACCGTAAATATATAGACACACACATATAATCGTCCCCCCCCGTACATATGTACACATTCACATATATAACAGTCCCCCGTACCCGTGTTTTCAGTTAACTGCGGTTTGAAAATATTAAATTAATATAATAGAAATAAAAATAATTAAAACTTCATAACTTTAATTCACAAACTCCCGCACGCGTCTTCTTGTCTTTCCCAGTCTCCAGCTCACGCGGTTACGCTACAGCATCCACAGTGTAAACAATATCCACCTTCACACTATTTCTATTACTACAGTACAGTGGCTTTGTACAATTTATTTCTTTTAATATGGCCCCAGAGAGCAAAGATATATTATATTGGATGGAAATTCTGCCAAGCTAAAGAGGCGGTCATTATGTAAACCTTAGAACAAAATGGCTGCGAGACAATATATATGTATATATATATATATGAGTAATGTAAATAATACATACACACATAATATATACATACACATACATAAAATGCGCATTTTATGTGATTACAATCCACATACACATTATATTCATATGTACATAATACATACTACATTAAGTGCATGAACATACACAAACATACTTTACATAATCAGATATAATCTACTTAGAAACTATATGCATACATATACAATATATACTGTTTTAACGCACAAATACACACAAAAAACGGGTATTTATACCACACGATGCACCAGACAGGCAGACAGACAGACAGACAGGCAGCTAGATAGACAGACAGATTAGATATAGACACAGACAGATGGACAGACAAGATAGCTTACTGCAGTTTCTCTCGTCCCAACCATCTTTGCAGTCATCCAAACCATCACAGAGCCAAGTGCTTTCTATACACAGGAAGTTGTCACAACGGATTTCACCCGCGGCGCAGTCAGTTTTGTCTGTAAGAAAGTAGTCCCACATTCAACTGGTTATATAACTTTATGACATCACGATCATATTATCTAATTGGGTACTAGTCTGCATAAGTGATTAATATTTTCCGTTTAATACAAGATTTATCATGAATTCTGAAACATTTTATATCAGAAGATAAAATACGTTGGAAATATCTCTGGAATTTTAATAATGCTAAAGAATAAATTAAAATCTATTCATTCCTTTTTTTTCGACCGATGTCCTTTTTTTTTTTTTTTTTGAGAGTCAGTATCCATGGTTACGGTAAACTTACGGCAGTCAATCTCGTCTGTGTTATCTCCACAGTCATTTTCACGGTCGCACTTGTATTCTGTGGGTACACACTTTCCGTTGGCGCACTTCAGCTGGTGCTCGCCGCTGCAGTCGGTGGCTGTGGAAACATCATGAGTATTAGAAACAATATAATCATAATAAATCATATTATGTTATGGTCTTCATGCATAGTGGTGGCCAAGCGTATTATTCATACGGAGCAGGAATATGATTTCCTTTCATTCTTTTTTTTTTTTTTTTGTAGTTACTGTGTGGATGTAAAGTTTCATATTATTTTTAATTTCGTTTGCCCTCATTTGAAAATCTTACTAAACTCTTACATGTATGTAACATATCTTATATGTGTCTGTCTGTATGTGTTTTAGTGTATCTATGTTTGTGTAGTTGCTTCTCTCTCTCTCTCTCTCTCTCCTTATATATATAATGATATATTACCTATTAGGCCTGACATTTTTAAGCCTAGGGCCCAAAAAGGAATGGTGGATGAGCAGACATCATAGAAGAAAATGCGAATATATAGTTTTATGACTTTTATATCAAGAAATTAACTATATAGCACAGAGGGGGCCTGTACGAATTTAGCCTACGGGCCCAGAAGGGTTGGTGGTCCGACATCACAGAAAAAATGGAAATATAGATTATCGTTTTATGACTTTTTATATCAGGAGATAAACGATATAGGTCAGAGAGGGGGGGGGGGGGGCTGTACTAAGTTTAGTCTAGGAGCCTGGTAGGTGGTTAACCCTTCCCCCCCCCCCCCAACTGCCTGTGTGTCTCTCCTTGTATATTTGTATCTGTCCCTGTGTGTTTGATGTTAGAGCAGATGATCTGTTTGATGTTAGAGCAGATGATCTGTTTGATGTTAGAGCAGATGATCTGTTTTATATTAGAGCAGATTATCTGTTTGATGTTAGAACAGATAATCTGTTTGATGTTAGAGCAGATGATGTGTTTGATGTTAGAGCAGATGATCTGTTCTATGTTAGAGCAGATTATCTGTTTGATGTTAGAACAGATGATCTGTTTGATGTTAGAGCAGATGATGTGTTTGATGTTAGAGCAGATGATCTGTTCGATGTTAGAGCAGATGATCTATTTGATGTTATGACAGATGATGTGTTTGATGTTAGAGCAGATGATCTGTTCGATGTTAGAGCAGATGATCTATTTGATGTTATGACAGATGATCTGTTTGATGTTAGAAAAGATGATGTGGTTGATGTTAGAGCATATGATCTGTCCACTATAAGTACTGTTTTAAGTTGTTTTATCAAATATTTACACTAATTCATAAATTGTTAAATAAACATCTGTGAAGATTATTAATCTCACACATAGTTTCCAGGAACAGCGGTAATCGAATACAATATAAATCTAATGGACAAAAATATACTTACGACATCCGACTTCATCGGAATTATCGTAACAGTCATCTTTAGTATCGCAGACCCACTCGCTCTGAATACACATTCCGTCCTTACACTGGAAAGAATTAGGTCCGCAGGTTGCTATGAAGGCGAAAAAAATCAGAATCGGATACCAGTCATCTTGGCGAATACAAAACACTGACATTGAGTTATGGTCACGTGAGGTCACGTGGGAGTATGTGGCATGTGGAGAAATATGATAATGCTTAATAATAAATCTTATATCTTATCTTTTATATCCTTCCCGTGCCGTTAAACGTCACATAGGGCTCGCAAAGTAGTTCGTCAATTTTTCCTGTCTTCGGCGAGTCTTTGAACCACATCAAGGGATTTCATGCCTGTTAATTTGGCCTCTCTTAACAATGACCTCTTCAAAGTTTCATGCGATTTGCCTCTTTTTCTTTGGCCTTTTGTGTTCCACTTGATTTATTTGATTAATAATAAATGCTGAAGATAAATTTTGGAGATGATAAACTTTATGATAATCCTAGAAGTCGGTCAGTCTATAGATGGCATCTTCAGTTGAGGAAGCAATAACTGCAGAAAAGTTAAAACAATAATTTAAATTTATATCAGTCATCCTTATTAACTGAATCTGGATAGGAACAAAAATAATGACAGTAAAAATGATGAAAATAAAAGAGCTATTTTTACTTTAGAAAATGTTAGATCTGTTTGAATGAGCAAGCAGCAGTCATGTTTGATTTAAGAGATAATAATCATGTTTGATTTAGAGATAATGATCATGTTTGATACTACAATTTTCTTTACAAAATATCAAGTTCGTTTTATTTTAGTAAATAGTATAACTGGTTGATTTTAGCAAATAGTGCACACATTAGATTTTAGCAAATAGTCCACCCGTTTGATTTTACCAAATAGTACACACGTTTGATTTTACGAAATAGTGCACACGTCTGATTTTACTAAATGATTATGAAAAAAAAAGTAGAAGGGCATTTTATTGTTGGAGAAAGTGAGCTCGTTGTATTAGAGCATTATAATTTGTGGCATATTTCTAGCAACAGACTTGCATTTAAAGTTCTGTCGTATGTTGGATGGAACATTTTCAGAAAGAAATTATATGACTCAGTCTTACCTAGTAGGTGTCCATAGAGTTTCAATAATTGTAATATTACGAGTTAAAGATGAAACACTAATTGCTTATTAGATAACTGAAAAGGTAAAAAAAAAAGGTAAAGGTAATCCTGTCATGCCTTAGAGGCACATAGGGATATGGTGTTAGTGCCCATATTTTCCTTGACCTGTCAGCACACTAGAGGGTGATATGGTCAGTATCACGCCTGGCCGCCTTTCCTTCACCAACTCCAGAAGAAGTCGGGTACCAGTTTCTACAACTGGGTGAATGGGGTGCCTACGGTCAGTTTCGAACCCCCGACCTTCGTCATGAGAGACCAGTGCACTAACCACTTCACCACTCAGACACCCAGATAACTGAAAAGTAACTGTTTATTAAATAACTGAAAAAATAACATAATAACAGAAAGAAAAGAAATGGCATGCGAGATGATAGGATTGCAAACAACAACGACAACAACAACAACAACAACAACAATTACCTTGTCTCTTGTAGATGGAGGATTTGGCAACTCTAACTGGCGACTTTTTGGCGGTTTTCTTTGTGGCTTCAGCAACAACTACAACTGCAACTAGTACAACGAAGCACAACTTTAGAGACATCATCATCATGCTGCCTTTATCTTTACGCAACTCTCACAGGTGATCTGCAATTACTTTAGAGATAACAAAATACAAAGATCAGTTGTTCTTATATAGACAGCTCTGGGAAGTCGAAACGCACCATTCAGCAGTTTTTAACTGACCAAATTTTCGTCAAATAAAAAGGTACCGTATTGCCCATACTTCCTTATCGAGTTTATTACTGTAAAACCTCTCCTGTTTCATAAATAGAACTGACTTCTGTAAAAATTCAAACTTATACAGAGCTGTACACTAGAGCATAATTTTAATACCCTTCTTAATTCGACATGAGTTGCGATTCGAACATTATTCGCGACTTGAAGGTAGCGACTCCGCAACTCCGTAGTTACCATACTTCAGTCTATTATGGCCTTAACGGATCTGAAAAAAAAATGATTACTTGCTCCTCCACACTGTGTTAGTACTAGACATCTTGTTCTGGTTGTCAGGGTGCTCTTTCGCCCATTTATTCTTCTTTTTAAAATGTATCTTTTATTTATTCTTTTCATGTTCTTTTCTTTTTACTATTGATTTAGCCTCTTCATATGTCATATCTACATCTGTCTGTGGTAATCTGTCAGCTTCTTTTGCTAGGATGTCTGCTGCTTCGTTCCCAGGTATGCCGCAATGGTTTTAGAATCCACTGCATCAGCACTCTTGAGAAAAGCTTACATGTCTGGTATACTCCGCTGTTTTAGAATCCACTGCATCAGCACTCTTGAGAAAAGCTTACATGTCTGTTATACTCCGCTGTTTTAGAATCCACTGCATCAGCACTCTTGAGAAAAGCTTACATGTCTGGTATACTCCGCTGTTTACAGGTCATCCAGGGTTTTATCTCTGTGGCTCTTTAATGTAGTAATTATCAACATGGCATCAGTCAGAAACATTACATTTTCTTTAACATTTTATCCCCTCTTATTAGGGCTTCCGCTGCAGCTTTTGGGGCCTCTTCTTGTTCTTGTTCTTGTTCTTCTTTGTAGCTGCTGGAACATTTTCCTGTTAATAACGAGAGGTTCCTGTGTCCCCCATTATTTAGTACAATGAGCACTTCTCCTGCACCGTTCTCTGTTCTGTTCGTTTCAGATCCTCAGTAGAGGCATGGGTCAGCTGCAGCTTGGGTAGTGATCTTTTTTTCAACAGTATTAAGATCGGCCCGACCCACATGTAGCACATGTGGCACATATAGCACCGGAAAAAGTGCCTAGTATATGAGGTCAGGGAAAAAATGCTGTCAGTGCCTATGTCAGTTCAAGAGATGCTATATGAGGATGAACATAAACTCCAGCTGACCATCGAATACTTAGAAGTGTACAGGTAGACGTCTGAGAATGATAGAAGAAGAAGACGAAGAAGAAGAAGAGCGACTAAGATAGCCATAATAAAAATGACTGTAAGGTTACCAGATCTGTAAGGATCATAAATATGAGCATAACAAAACAAGACAGAGAAAAAGCAACTACAACGTTTTGAAATGAGAATATCATGGAGAGGTTTTGAATCAACAAAGAAGCCCATAGGTTTGTACAAAGTGAGAGTAATCTCTTTCTCTGTGAGAGCTACGCGTGATTGGGATGGCTGGGTCATGTACAAAGAATAGAAGAAAGTCATCAGATCAGGCCCGCGTATATACGTGAGATGTAAGGGATACGATTTAGGAGCAAAACAAAACAAAGATGGAGAGACAAAATGGAAGAACTAGTAGAATGTGGAGTAAACATCTGGAGAGAGAGAGAGAGAGAGAGAGAGAGAGAGTGAGAGAGAGAGAGAGAGAGAGAGAAATGGATGAATTAGGAGTGGATGCACCTGCATCGATGAACCTTAAAGATTTGAAACATCAGAGTGACGGAGAGATAGCGAGAGAGAGAGAGAGAGAGAAACAGAGATGAATTTGGAGAGACTGCACCTACAACGCTGAGCCTTAAAGATTTGAAACATCAGAGTGACAGAGAGATAGAGAGAGAGAGAGAGAGAGAGAGAGAAGCAGAGATGAAGACTGTACCTACAACGATGAGCCTTAAAGATTTGAAACATCAGAGAGATAGTGAGAGAGAGAGATAGTGAGAGAGAGAGAGAGAGAGAGAGAAACAGAGATGAATTTGGAGAGACTGCACCTACAACGATGAGCCTTAAAGATTTGAAACATCAGAGAGATAGTGTGAGAGAGAGAGAGAGAGAGAGATAGGAAAAAGAGTGCGCCCGCATATTTTCACACCATTTTTTTCTTTCGAAATGAGAGTCATTGGTCAGAGAATCGTCATTTAATTCATTCATTCACGAGACATGTCCTTACCAGATCATCGTCCCTCTCACAGCTTCCTTGAACGCAACATGGTCTTGTGCAAGCCGTCCAGCGCCTTCAGACTTTTCCGTGATGTCCTGAGTCCATCTTCGGCGAGGCCGTCCCTTTTCTCCTTTTTGCCGGGAACTATGCCTTCTACTATCAACCTCTCCAAGCTATTGTGTCTCGAGTGGCGAAGTGGTTAATGCGCTGGTCTCTCATGGCGAAGGTCGGGGGTTCGAATCCGGCCAGAGGCCCCCCAGTCACCCAGCTGTAGAAATGGGTACCTGACTTCTTCTGGAGTTGGGGAAGGAAGGGCGGCCAGGCGTGATATTGACCATATCACCCTCTAGTGTGCTGACAGGTCTAGGAAAATATGGGCACTAACACCATATCGCTATGTGCCTCTAAAAGGCACGAGAGGAATACCTTTACCTTTACCTCTAATGTTTAAGTTGTTAGCGAACCAGTTTTCTGCGACACATAATCCCATCAGTATCTCTTTATTTGATTTTCTTTCTATCCATGACATTCTAAATGCCCTTCTGTAACATTTCACTTCAAATGGGCTGCTGTTTTCTTTCCTAGTTATTTGTTAAGTGTCCAAATATGACATCCGTGTGTTGCTCCAGTCTTATTACACTACAGGAATGTTATGACGAAGGGAGACAATCATTATTTGGTTTTGTGACCAATTAAAATAAACGCTATTCATTATAAAGGCTTAGGTTTACAGCTTCGCCTAAACATTGTAAATAAAGTCAAGAACAACTGTCTCAGTTACAGCTAGGGAAAAAAAATTAAGATGGAAAAAAAGGTATTGTTTCGCTATCCTTGTTTGGCCTTTTTTCCCCGTAACCAGCTGTAACACTTCGTTTTAAAAGTGACCTTTTCTTAAGACCGTGGCCAACACCAGATGTTGCCGGGTAAAAATAACAGTCCTTCACGTTTACAGGTTAAGAGAAAAAAGTAACTCTCAGGTTTTGCTGTCTGTCATTTTTCATAGATTAGAAAATATTTAAGGTCCTGTCGTTTAGGACTATTAAAAATACTATCATGTATTACGTTTATTTGATAAGAAGGGTAATCTAGATTTAGCTTTAATCATGAAATGTGGCCAGAGACAAAGAGATTTTTTTTTGGTATCATCTTCCTTGTTGTGTGTCGACGGCCGATAATATAGAGAAACAGCTTTCTCTCTATCTCTCTCTTCTCCCTCTCTCTTACTCCTTCTCTCTCCCTCCCTCCATTTCTCTCTCCTCTCTCTCTCCTTTCCTTTCTCTCTTCCTCCCTCTCTCTATCCGTCCCTCTCTCCCTTCCTCTTTCCTTCTCTCTTCCTCCTTCTCTCTCCCCTCCTTTCTCTCTTTCTCTCTCCCTCCCTTTCTCTCTCTCCCCTCCCCCCTCTAGCTCTTTCCACATGGGCAATCCTTAGCAGAACATTGCTCTCTTGATAGTCATTTTGAAAAAAAAGTGTCATTGTCAAAGCCTGCATGAGTGAGTGTGGTGTTCAGAATGACAGTAATTACCTTGACCCATCATCTCTTCGACCCAGATGAACCCTACCCTACCCTTCATTTACTCTTTTCCCTAGACCATTCATGTTAAGGCTATTTGAAACAAAAGCAGAAAAAATCTTTATTAATTAACGAGCTTACAGGTGTAACATTTCAATTTACATCTTTATCATACAAAAACACGCAGGACAAAGAAACAAAGGAAAGAAGAGAAAACATACACTCACATCAATGATATATAAGAAATAAGAATGGACAAAAAAATAACAGAAAAGGGGAGCGCTTAGCTGTGACTTGCACGATGCTGTGTCTGAGAGAGCGCGCGGTGGAGTTTTGTGAATGTTTAGATGAAGATTTGTGAGATGTGATGCTAATCTGACTGGTTGGTGGTAATGAGGGAGGCGGAGAAAAGGGATAGGAGAACCAGGGATGCAATGGCTGCCCATGGCCATCTTCAACGGGATCCTGCTTCATTTCAGTTTCTCTTCAGTTTTCGTGTTTACTTCCAAGAATCTTGTTCTAAACCTGAGGACATGTAACACGTGAGGCATGAGAATATGCAAACCATATACATTACAGATAAAAGCAAACCCCTGCATATTCGGCACATTCTTCAAGTTATCTGATAATGACGTTGATAATGGTGCCTCTAAAGGAATATTTACCAGTACTTCACGTTAGCCTTAAGGTCATCAACGTTTTAGTTTTTTTTTCTTGTCCTGCAACTTTCTTTCTCCGCTAACCATCACAGAAAGAAGTTGCACGTAGTCAGATGAAGGGATTTCTAAGTGCTGTTACTTCACGTAGGTCTGCTCTGGAAGGTTAACGTGCCCTGTTTCCACCTTTGATATTCATGATCATTTGTTCTTTCCACATGTACAATCTATTTCAAGCTTTTTTTCCGCATTGAGATGTCTAACTAACTATTATACATATTCATTCATTTATTCATTTTCATGTCCCTTGCGGAACTTTGCCTCCCTAACAGCACTCCTGTAGGCCTCTCGGTTGTGAGCAAGATGGCCTGCTGCTGATGCATCCATTTGCAGATCATTAACGAACTATTATACATAGGCTTACCATAATATTTGTTTCTCAAACCGGTACGCCCACCATCATATTTTTTTCTCAAACCGGGACAATTTTGAGAAAACACTTACAACAGAAAATAAAGCCTACTAGAATAAGTACTTATGACTGAAAAGGCTAAATAAAGAAGTTGTTAAAAAGAAACAACAATGAGTTAAAAGCAATTTTTAATAACTCAGCTGAAGATGCCTTATTATTAAGAAATTATTAATATTTATCACTAGTGTGAACTTTCTGCAAAAATTCTTTGTTATTTTTTAAAACTTCCCGAGCTTATAGTCAGGATACTGACATTTCCGGTTTCCCGTTGCGGCCGTATGGTCAGGATCCTGACAATTGTTTGTTTCATTAAAACAAGCGGTGTAACATTTACATTGTACATATTTCGTCCGCGATTCCAGTGACACTTTCAAAATGGCGAATGCGTGCCTAGTTACGAGCGATGCCGAGCCAGAACAAAGACGCGAGGCATGGAAATTTTTTAATTTTTGACGATGTAGATAGGGGTATGGACATAGCCTATGGCCACCCCGCTGCTCTTGAATGTTTTCTAAGTAGATTTAGACATATTTAGACGACTGGAGAAGTAGTTAGGAGGTTAATTCAGACATTCATTCAGCGAAAATGCCATACGGAGTCACAATACGAGATCGATAAGTAGATCTACACATCTTAGATGGTAAATAGGGGTAAGAAGCGCGAATCTAGACCTAGCCGATGGTGAGCTGGCCACAGTCAGTGTCTAAAAACATCACATTACTTCTTTTTTCCTAAAAAAACTCAGCATTTATGAAATTTTCATTCAGCCATTCTACCTCTTTCTTCAGACCATATGACATTAATTATTGAGAATACTCTTTCGTTGGTGCAGATGAGCCCGGCATGTGAAAATGTATTCTATAATTCGAACAAGATTTGGCAAAGAAATGTTCTTTTCTTTGAAATAACTGAAAAGTTGTATCCATTTTTCTTCACAACTTGTATTTTTTGCAAATTTCATAGTTTGCTGACATCTATACAAATTTAAAAGTACTTAAATCTAGATACAAAATATTTAGATTGGCAACAGTGAGTGTAACAGAGGGGATATTTTAGTTGTCAAATCGGCATTTTACCAGAGGCTGAACTTTTTTTTTTTCACTTCTTGTATATTCGGCACTTTAAAAATTTTTACCAAATAACCAGAACAAAATGGCTACCTGACTTCTTCTGGAGTTGGGGAAGGAAGGGCGGCCAGGCGTGATATTGACCATATCACCCTCTAGTGTGCTGACAGGTCAAGAAAAATATGGGCACTAACACCATATCGCTATGTGCCTCTAAAAGGCA
This sequence comes from Achatina immaculata, assembly GCA_009760885.1. Lineage (NCBI taxonomy): Eukaryota > Metazoa > Mollusca > Gastropoda > Stylommatophora > Achatinidae > Lissachatina > Lissachatina immaculata. Next base: position 32,086,695 of record CM019716.1, on the reverse strand, counting down.
CGAGAGGAATACCTTTACCTTTACCTCTAATGTTTAAGGTGTTAGCGAACCAGTTTTCTGCGGCACCTAATCCCATCAGTATCTCTTTATTTGATATTCTTTCTATCCATGACATTCTAAATGCCCTTCTGTAACAGTTCACTTCAAATGGGCTGCTGTTTTCTTTCCTAGTTATTTGTTAAGTGTCCAAATATGACATCCGTGTGTTGCTCCAATCTTATTACACTACAGGAATGTTATGACGAAGGGAGACAATCATTATTTGGTTTTGTGACCAATTAAAATAAACGCTATTCATTATAAAGGCTTAAGTATATGATTTACAGCTTCGCCTAAACATTGTAAATAAAGTCAAGAACAACTGTCTCAGTTACAGCTAGGGAAAAACAAATTAAGATGGAAAAAAGGTATTGTTTCGCTATCCTTGTTTGGCCTTTTTTCCCCTTAGCCAGCTGTAACACTTCGTTTTAAAAGTGACCTTTTCTTAAGACCGTGGCCAACACCAGATGTTGCCGGGTAAAAATAACAGTCCTTCACGTTTACAGGTTAAGAGAAAAAAGTAACTCTCGGGTTTTGCTGTCTGTCATTTTTCATAGATTAGAAAATATTTAAGGTCCTGTCGTTTAGGACTATTAAAAATACTATCATGTATTACGTTTATTTGATAAGAAGGGTAATCTAGATTTAGCTTTAATCATGAAATGTGGCCAGAGACAAAGAGATTTTTTTTTGGTATCATCTTCCTTGTTGTGTGTCGACGGCCGATAATATAGAGAAACAGCTTTCTCTCTATCTCTCTCTTCTCCCTCTCTCTTACTCCTTCTCTCTCTCTCCTTCCCTCCCTTTCTCTCTCCTCTCTCTCTCTCTTTTCCTTCTCTCTTCCTCCCTCTCTCTCTCTCTCTCTCTCTCTCCTTCCCTCCCTTTCTCTCTCCTCTCTCTCTTCTCCCTCTCTCTCTCTCCCCTCCTCTCTCTTTCTCTATCCCTCCCTTTCTCTCTCTCCCCCCTCTCTCTCTCTTTCCACATGGGCAATCCTTAGCAGAACATTGCTCTCTTGATAGATAATTTGAAAAAAAAACTGTCATTGTCAAAGCCTGCATGAGTGAGTGTGGTGTTCAGAATGACAATAATTACCTTGACCCATCATCTCCTCGATCCAGATGAACCCTACCCTACCCTTCATTTACTCTTCTCCCTAGACCATTCATGTTAAGGCTATTTGAAACAAAAGAAGAAAAAATCTTTATTAATTAACGAGCTTACAGGTGTAACATTTCAATTTACATCTTTATCATTCAAAAACACGCAGGACAAAGAAACAAAGGAAAGAAGAGAAAACATACACTCACAACAATAATATATAAGAAATAAGAATGGACAAAAAAATAACAGAAAAGGGGAGCGCTTAGCTGTGACTTGCACTATGCTGTGTCTGAGAGAGCACGCGGTGGAGTTTTGTGAATGTTTAGATGAAGATCTGTGAGATGTGATGCTAATCTGACTGATTGGTAGTAATGAGGTAGGGAAAGGGGATAGGAGAACCAGAGATGCAATGACTGCCCGTATCCATCTTAAACGGGATCCTGCTTCATTTCAGTTTCTCTTCAGTTTTCGTGTTTACTTCCAAGAATCTTGTTCTAAACCTGAGGACATGTAACACGTGAGGCATGAGAATATGCAAACCATATACATTACAGATAAAAGCAAACCCCTGCATATTCGGCACATTCTTCAAGTTATCTGATAATGACGTTGATAATGGTGCCTCTAAAGGAATATTTACCAGTACTTCACGTTAGCCTTAAGGTCATCAACGTTTTAGTTTTTTTTCTTGTCCTGCAACTTTCTTTCTCCGCTAACCATCACAGAAAGAAGTTGCACGTAGTCAGATGAAGGGATTTCTAAGTGCAGCTACTTCACGTAGGTCTGCTCTGGAAGGTTAACGTGCCCTGTTTCCACCTTTGATATTCATGATCATTTGTTCTTTCCACATGTACAATCTATTTCAAGCTTTTTTTTCCGCATTGAGATGTCTAACTAACTATTATACATATTCATTCATTTATTCATTTGCATGTCCCTTGCGGAACTTTGCCTCCCTAACAGCACTCCTGTAGGCCTCTCGGTTGTGAGCAAGATGGCCTGCTGCTGATGCATCCATTTGCAGATCATTAACGAACTATTATACATAGGCTTACCATAATATTTGTTTCTCAAACCGGTATGCCTACCATCATATTTTTTTCTCAAACTGGGACAATTTTGAGAAAACACAACAGAAAATAAAGCCTACTAGAATAAGTACTTATGACTGAAAAGGCTAAATAAAGAAGTTGTTAAAAAGAAACAACAATGAATTAAAAGCAATTTTTAATAACTCAACTGAAGATGCCTTATTATTAAGAAATTATTAATATTTATCACTAGTGTGAACTTTCTGCAAAAATTCTTTGTTATTTTTAAAAACTTCCCGAGCTTATAGTCAGGATACTGACATTTCCGGTTTCCCGTTGCGGCCGTATGGTCAGGATCCTGACAATTGTTTGTTTCATTAAAACAAGCGGTGTAACATTTACATTGTACATATTTCGTCCGCGATTCCAGTGACACTTTCAAAATGGCGAATGCGTGCCTAGTTACGAGCGATGCCGAGCCAGAACAAAGACGCGAGGCATGGAAATTTTTTAATTTTTGACGATGTAGATAGGGGTATGGACATAGCCTATGGCCACCCCGCTGCTCTTGAATGTTTTCTAAGTAGATTTAGACATATTTAGACGACTGGAGAAGTAGTTAGGAGGTTAATTCAGACATTCATTCAGCGAAAATGCCATACGGAGTCACAATACGAGATCGATAAGTAGATCTACACATCTTAGATGGTAAATAGGGGTAAGAAGCGCGAATCTAGACCTAGCCGATGGTGAGCTGGCCACAGTCAGTGTCTAAAAACATCACATTACTTCTTTTTTCCTAAAAAAACTCAGCATTTATGAAATTTTCATTCATTTAGCTACACTTTGATACATATTACGTATACGGAAGTACATGGAAATACTGTTTTCCATTCCATTTTACAACTAGACCCCCTTACAGACAAGACCCGCGTTTTACTCCCGCACGCCACGACACGTCCGTGTTTCTTCTCCCGCACGAAAAATTCACTGCAGTTTAGTTCACTGTTAATTTTTCAGTGTAGTAAAGTTTTGATTCAGCCATTCTACCTCTTTCTTCAGACCATATGACATTAATTATTGAGAATACTCTTTCGTTGGTGCAGATGAGCCCGGCATGTGAAAATGTATTCTATAATTCGAACAAGATTTGGCAAAGAAATGTTCTTTTCTTTGAAATAACTGAAAAGTTGTATCCATTTTTCTTCACAACTTGTATTTTTTGCAAATTTCATAGTTTGCTGACATCTATACAAATTTAAAAGTACTTAAATCTAGATACAAAATATTTAGATTGGCAACAGTGAGTGTAACAGAGGGGATATTTTAGTTGTCAAATCGGCATTTTACCAGAGGCTGAACTTTTTTTTTTTCACTTCTTGTATATTCGGCACTTTAAAAATTTTTACCAAATAACCAGAACAAAATGGCTACCTGACTTCTTCTGGAGTTGGGGAAGGAAGGGCGGCCAGGCGTGATATTGACCATATCACCCTCTAGTGTGCTGACAGGTCAAGAAAAATATGGGCACTAACACCATATCGCTATGTGCCTCTAAAAGGCACGAGAGGAATACCTTTACCTTTACCTCTAATGTTTAAGGTGTTAGCGAACCAGTTTTCTGCGGCACCTAATCCCATCAGTATCTCTTTATTTGATATTCTTTCTATCCATGACATTCTAAATGCCCTTCTGTAACAGTTCACTTCAAATGGGCTGCTGTTTTCTTTCCTAGTTATTTGTTAAGTGTCCAAATATGACATCCGTGTGTTGCTCCAATCTTATTACACTACAGGAATGTTATGACGAAGGGAGACAATCATTATTTGGTTTTGTGACCAATTAAAATAAACGCTATTCATTATAAAGGCTTAAGTATATGATTTACAGCTTCGCCTAAACATTGTAAATAAAGTCAAGAACAACTGTCTCAGTTACAGCTAGGGAAAAACAAATTAAGATGGAAAAAAGGTATTGTTTCGCTATCCTTGTTTGGCCTTTTTTCCCCTTAGCCAGCTGTAACACTTCGTTTTAAAAGTGACCTTTTCTTAAGACCGTGGCCAACACCAGATGTTGCCGGGTAAAAATAACAGTCCTTCACGTTTACAGGTTAAGAGAAAAAAGTAACTCTCGGGTTTTGCTGTCTGTCATTTTTCATAGATTAGAAAATATTTAAGGTCCTGTCGTTTAGGACTATTAAAAATACTATCATGTATTACGTTTATTTGATAAGAAGGGTAATCTAGATTTAGCTTTAATCATGAAATGTGGCCAGAGACAAAGAGATTTTTTTTTTGGTATCATCTTCCTTGTTGTGTGTCGACGGCCGATAATATAGAGAAACAGCTTTCTCTCTATCTCTCTCTTCTCCCTCTCTCTTACTCCTTCTCTCTCTCTCCTTCCCTCCCTTTCTCTCTCCTCTCTCTCTCTCTTTTCCTTTCTCTCTTCCTCCCTCTCTCTCTCCGTCCTTCTCTCCCTTCCTCTTTCCTTCTCTCTTCCTCCCTCTCTCTCCCCTCCTCTCTCTCTTTCTCTATCCCTCCCTTTCTCTCTCTCCCCCCTCTCTCTCTCTCTTTCCACATGGGCAATCCTTAGCAGAACATTGCTCTCTTGATAGATAATTTGAAAAAAAAACTGTCATTGTCAAAGCCTGCATGAGTGAGTGTGGTGTTCAGAATGACAATAATTACCTTGACCCATCATCTCCTCGATCCAGATGAACCCTACCCTACCCTTCATTTACTCTTCTCCCTAGACCATTCATGTTAAGGCTATTTGAAACAAAAGAAGAAAAAATCTTTATTAATTAACGAGCTTACAGGTGTAACATTTCAATTTACATCTTTATCATTCAAAAACACGCAGGACAAAGAAACAAAGGAAAGAAGAGAAAACATACACTCACAACAATAATATATAAGAAATAAGAATGGACAAAAAAATAACAGAAAAGGGGAGCGCTTAGCTGTGACTTGCACTATGCTGTGTCTGAGAGAGCACGCGGTGGAGTTTTGTGAATGTTTAGATGAAGATCTGTGAGATGTGATGCTAATCTGACTGATTGGTAGTAATGAAGGAGGTAGGGAAAGGGGATAGGAGAACCAGAGATGCAATGACTGCCCGTATCCATCTTAAACGGGATCCTGCTTCATTTCAGTTTCTCTTCAGTTTTCGTGTTTACTTCCAAGAATCTTGTTCTAAACCTGAGGACATGTAACACGTGAGGCATGAGAATATGCAAACCATATACATTACAGATAAAAGCAAACCCCTGCATATTCGGCACATTCTTCAAGTTATCTGATAATGACGTTGATAATGGTGCCTCTAAAGGAATATTTACCAGTACTTCACGTTAGCCTTAAGGTCATCAACGTTTTAGTTTTTTTTCTTGTCCTGCAACTTTCTTTCTCCGCTAACCATCACAGAAAGAAGTTGCACGTAGTCAGATGAAGGGATTTCTAAGTGCAGCTACTTCACGTAGGTCTGCTCTGGAAGGTTAACGTGCCCTGTTTCCACCTTTGATATTCATGATCATTTGTTCTTTCCACATGTACAATCTATTTCAAGCTTTTTTTTCCGCATTGAGATGTCTAACTAACTATTATACATATTCATTCATTTATTCATTTGCATGTCCCTTGCGGAACTTTGCCTCCCTAACAGCACTCCTGTAGGCCTCTCGGTTGTGAGCAAGATGGCCTGCTGCTGATGCATCCATTTGCAGATCATTAACGAACTATTATACATAGGCTTACCATAATATTTGTTTCTCAAACCGGTATGCCTACCATCATATTTTTTTCTCAAACTGGGACAATTTTGAGAAAACACAACAGAAAATAAAGCCTACTAGAATAAGTACTTATGACTGAAAAGGCTAAATAAAGAAGTTGTTAAAAAGAAACAACAATGAATTAAAAGCAATTTTTAATAACTCAACTGAAGATGCCTTATTATTAAGAAATTATTAATATTTATCACTAGTGTGAACTTTCTGCAAAAATTCTTTGTTATTTTTAAAAACTTCCCGAGCTTATAGTCAGGATACTGACATTTCCGGTTTCCCGTTGCGGCCGTATGGTCAGGATCCTGACAATTGTTTGTTTCATTAAAACAAGCGGTGTAACATTTACATTGTACATATTTCGTCCGCGATTCCAGTGACACTTTCAAAATGGCGAATGCGTGCCTAGTTACGAGCGATGCCGAGCCAGAACAAAGACGCGAGGCATGGAAATTTTTTAATTTTTGACGATGTAGATAGGGGTATGGACATAGCCTATGGCCACCCCGCTGCTCTTGAATGTTTTCTAAGTAGATTTAGACATATTTAGACGACTGGAGAAGTAGTTAGGAGGTTAATTCAGACATTCATTCAGCGAAAATGCCATACGGAGTCACAATACGAGATCGATAAGTAGATCTACACATCTTAGATGGTAAATAGGGGTAAGAAGCGCGAATCTAGACCTAGCCGATGGTGAGCTGGCCACAGTCAGTGTCTAAAAACATCACATTACTTCTTTTTTCCTAAAAAAACTCAGCATTTATGAAATTTTCATTCATTTAGCTACACTTTGATACATATTACGTATACGGAAGTACATGGAAATACTGTTTTCCATTCCATTTTACAACTAGACCCCCTTACAGACAAGACCCGCGTTTTACTCCCGCACGCCACGACACGTCCGTGTTTCTTCTCCCGCACGAAAAATTCACTGCAGTTTAGTTCACTGTTAATTTTTCAGTGTAGTAAAGTTTTGATTCAGCCATTCTACCTCTTTCTTCAGACCATATGACATTAATTATTGAGAATACTCTTTCGTTGGTGCAGATGAGCCCGGCATGTGAAAATGTATTCTATAATTCGAACAAGATTTGGCAAAGAAATGTTCTTTTCTTTGAAATAACTGAAAAGTTGTATCCATTTTTCTTCACAACTTGTATTTTTTGCAAATTTCATAGTTTGCTGACATCTATACAAATTTAAAAGTACTTAAATCTAGATACAAAATATTTAGATTGGCAACAGTGAGTGTAACAGAGGGGATATTTTAGTTGTCAAATCGGCATTTTACCAGAGGCTGAACTTTTTTTTTTTCACTTCTTGTATATTCGGCACTTTAAAAATTTTTACCAAATAACCAGAACAAAATGGCTACCTGACTTCTTCTGGAGTTGGGGAAGGAAGGGCGGCCAGGCGTGATATTGACCATATCACCCTCTAGTGTGCTGACAGGTCAAGAAAAATATGGGCACTAACACCATATCGCTATGTGCCTCTAAAAGGCACGAGAGGAATACCTTTACCTTTACCTCTAATGTTTAAGGTGTTAGCGAACCAGTTTTCTGCGGCACCTAATCCCATCAGTATCTCTTTATTTGATATTCTTTCTATCCATGACATTCTAAATGCCCTTCTGTAACAGTTCACTTCAAATGGGCTGCTGTTTTCTTTCCTAGTTATTTGTTAAGTGTCCAAATATGACATCCGTGTGTTGCTCCAATCTTATTACACTACAGGAATGTTATGACGAAGGGAGACAATCATTATTTGGTTTTGTGACCAATTAAAATAAACGCTATTCATTATAAAGGCTTAAGTATATGATTTACAGCTTCGCCTAAACATTGTAAATAAAGTCAAGAACAACTGTCTCAGTTACAGCTAGGGAAAAACAAATTAAGATGGAAAAAAGGTATTGTTTCGCTATCCTTGTTTGGCCTTTTTTCCCCTTAGCCAGCTGTAACACTTCGTTTTAAAAGTGACCTTTTCTTAAGACCGTGGCCAACACCAGATGTTGCCGGGTAAAAATAACAGTCCTTCACGTTTACAGGTTAAGAGAAAAAAGTAACTCTCGGGTTTTGCTGTCTGTCATTTTTCATAGATTAGAAAATATTTAAGGTCCTGTCGTTTAGGACTATTAAAAATACTATCATGTATTACGTTTATTTGATAAGAAGGGTAATCTAGATTTAGCTTTAATCATGAAATGTGGCCAGAGACAAAGAGATTTTTTTTTTGGTATCATCTTCCTTGTTGTGTGTCGACGGCCGATAATATAGAGAAACAGCTTTCTCTCTATCTCTCTCTTCTCCCTCTCTCTTACTCCTTCTCTCTCTCTCCTTCCCTCCCTTTCTCTCTCCTCTCTCTCTCTCTTTTCCTTCTCTCTTCCTCCCTCTCTCTCCGTCCTTCTCTCCCTTCCTCTTTCCTTCTCTCTTCCTCCCTCTCTCTCCCCTCCTCTCTCTCTTTCTCTATCCCTCCCTTTCTCTCTCTCCCCCCTCTCTCTCTCTCTTTCCACATGGGCAATCCTTAGCAGAACATTGCTCTCTTGATAGATAATTTGAAAAAAAAACTGTCATTGTCAAAGCCTGCATGAGTGAGTGTGGTGTTCAGAATGACAATAATTACCTTGACCCATCATCTCCTCGATCCAGATGAACCCTACCCTACCCTTCATTTACTCTTCTCCCTAGACCATTCATGTTAAGGCTATTTGAAACAAAAGAAGAAAAAATCTTTATTAATTAACGAGCTTACAGGTGTAACATTTCAATTTACATCTTTATCATTCAAAAACACGCAGGACAAAGAAACAAAGGAAAGAAGAGAAAACATACACTCACAACAATAATATATAAGAAATAAGAATGGACAAAAAAATAACAGAAAAGGGGAGCGCTTAGCTGTGACTTGCACTATGCTGTGTCTGAGAGAGCACGCGGTGGAGTTTTGTGAATGTTTAGATGAAGATCTGTGAGATGTGATGCTAATCTGACTGATTGGTAGTAATGAAGGAGGTAGGGAAAGGGGATAGGAGAACCAGAGATGCAATGACTGCCCGTATCCATCTTAAACGGGATCCTGCTTCATTTCAGTTTCTCTTCAGTTTTCGTGTTTACTTCCAAGAATCTTGTTCTAAACCTGAGGACATGTAACACGTGAGGCATGAGAATATGCAAACCATATACATTACAGATAAAAGCAAACCCCTGCATATTCGGCACATTCTTCAAGTTATCTGATAATGACGTTGATAATGGTGCCTCTAAAGGAATATTTACCAGTACTTCACGTTAGCCTTAAGGTCATCAACGTTTTAGTTTTTTTTCTTGTCCTGCAACTTTCTTTCTCCGCTAACCATCACAGAAAGAAGTTGCACGTAGTCAGATGAAGGGATTTCTAAGTGCAGCTACTTCACGTAGGTCTGCTCTGGAAGGTTAACGTGCCCTGTTTCCACCTTTGATATTCATGATCATTTGTTCTTTCCACATGTACAATCTATTTCAAGCTTTTTTTTCCGCATTGAGATGTCTAACTAACTATTATACATATTCATTCATTTATTCATTTGCATGTCCCTTGCGGAACTTTGCCTCCCTAACAGCACTCCTGTAGGCCTCTCGGTTGTGAGCAAGATGGCCTGCTGCTGATGCATCCATTTGCAGATCATTAACGAACTATTATACATAGGCTTACCATAATATTTGTTTCTCAAACCGGTATGCCTACCATCATATTTTTTTCTCAAACTGGGACAATTTTGAGAAAACACAACAGAAAATAAAGCCTACTAGAATAAGTACTTATGACTGAAAAGGCTAAATAAAGAAGTTGTTAAAAAGAAACAACAATGAATTAAAAGCAATTTTTAATAACTCAACTGAAGATGCCTTATTATTAAGAAATTATTAATATTTATCACTAGTGTGAACTTTCTGCAAAAATTCTTTGTTATTTTTAAAAACTTCCCGAGCTTATAGTCAGGATACTGACATTTCCGGTTTCCCGTTGCGGCCGTATGGTCAGGATCCTGACAATTGTTTGTTTCATTAAAACAAGCGGTGTAACATTTATATTGTACATATTTCGTCCGCGATTCCAGTGACACTTTTCAAAATGGCGAATGCGTGCCTAGTTACGAGCGATGCCGAGCCAGAACAAGGACGCGAAGCATGGAAATTTTTAAATTTTTGACGATGTAGATAGGGGTATGGACATAGCCTATGGCCACCCCGCTGCTCTTGAATGTTTTCTAAGTAGATTTAGACATATTTAGACGACTGGAGAAGTAGTTAGGAGGTTAATTCAGACATTCATTCAGCGAAAATGCCATACGGAGTCACAATACGAGATCGATAAGTAGATCTACACATCTTAGATGGTAAGTAGGGGTATGTAGCGCGAATCTAGACCTAGCCGATGGTGAGCTGGCCACAATCAGTGTCTAAAAACATCACATTACTTCTTTTTTCCTAAAAAAACTCTGCATTTATGAAATTTTCATTCATTTAGCTACACTTTGATACATATTACGTATACGGAAGTACATGGAAATACTGTTTTCCATTCCATTTTACTCCCGCACGCCACGACAAGTCCGTGTTTCTTCTCCCGCACGAAAAATTCACTGCAGTTTAGTTCACTGTTAATTTTTCAGTGTAGTAAAGTTTTGATTCAGCCATTCTACCTCTTTCTTCAGACCATATGACATTAATTATTGAGAATACTCTTTCGACTGGTGCAGATGAGCCCGGCATGTGAAAATGTATTCTATAATTCGAACAAGATTTGGCAAAGAAATGTTCTTTTCTTGAAATAACTGAAAAGTTGTATCCATTTTTCTTCACAACTTGTATTTTTTGCAAATTTCATAGTTTGCTGACATCTAGACAAATTTAAAAGTACTTAAATCTAGATACAAAATATTAAGATTGGCAACAGTGAGTGTAACAGAGGGGATATTTTAGTTGTCAAATCGGCATTTTACCAGAGGCTGAACTTTTTTTTTTCACTTCTTGTATATTCGGCACTTTAAAAATTTTTTACCAAATAACCAGAACAAAATGACAAACTGGCCGGGATGCATGGACCACATCATCAAACTGGGACAGTCTCGGTCAAAGCGGGACGTCTGGTAAGCTTAATTATACCATCCATCACAGCGGAACAACCATGTTTTGATACAGTTGAAATAATAATAATGCGATTTTAGCGCAACATTACGAGACGAATATTGTACGAATAATTTTTTTACCGCTACAAACTGTAATTTAGTCCACGTTTAACAAGTGGCGGCCGCTACTAATACGTGGAGGACTGAAGGAATGTTAAATTTGTTTCTTGACACAGTCTGACCTACTGACAAAACTTTAAGTAATACAGGTCTTTTTTTCTCTGAAATCGTTCCAAATCTTTGAATGTGTATAGTTTTTTTTTCCATCTCCTCTTATTATTGTATTCAGCGTGATTATACCGAGATTTAGGCAACTGTATAGGTTGTTTCAGAATCTCAGAACAGATCCAGCAAGTGATCAAATCTCATTCTTTGATGGAGGATCTCAGTACAGGTACACGTACGCTACTAACACTGACGAGAATTCTTACTGAATGGAGGCCGACTGCAAAATATGGCGAAATGTGTGTCTCTTATTTGTTCTTTAATACAAACTTACGTCAATGGATAGAAGGAAGTGAATCCAAAAACTTTGTTCTGGTCCTAATTTGATCATGTGGAAGTAAATATCGAACCATTTTTTAAAAAGCAAACATTAAAGGCTGCTGATATATCTCTTATACTAGAACAGTGGATCCCAAACTGTTTCAGACTGCAGCCCTACTTGCCCCCCCCCCCCCCCGTCTCCTGCTTGTCCCTTACTTTTTCTTCTTCTTCAGTATTCAAGTTCTTGGTCATGTAAAATCAAAGGCCCAGCCACCAGAATAAAGAATTCTTCTCCAGGTCTTCTCCCACAGCTTCCACTTTATGCCTGAGCCCTGTGGCTGTGTCTGGTGCTGTCTGCTACTCTTGGGGTAGATGATCTGGAGTCTGTATTCCATTCCTACATGGGCATTCATCTGTATGTGAGAGCATGAGTCAATGGAGATGGCTCAGCAGCTTCCAGTGACCAGTTCTTACCTTAACTGTTCCCCTGGATCATCTCACTGCACCTTGGGGGGGGGGAGGGAAGGAGGGCGTCTGTGCTGCCCATTTTGGGAACTGCTTTTCCAGAAGAATGCCACAAAATTCCCTCGGAGTCAGTTCATGAACAAGGATTGACCAAGAGAGTCTGTGATGTAAAGAGTTTGATTAAAACCACAAGAATTAGTCAGTATTTATCCACAAGAATTCTCTCTCTCTCTCTCTGAACCTTAAGTGCCCAGGGCACATGGGGCTTCCGCAAGGGTTTTCCACAAATGCCTGTCCTTCGCCTTTTTTTCTGCTCTTGCCCAGGTGAGCCCTCTGTTGCTCAACATCCTTTCTGTTGTTCTTCTCCATGTCTCTTTTGGTCTACCCTTACTTCTGTTCCCCTGTGTCTGTCCACAAGAATTAGTCAGTATTGGGCATTTGGTAATAAGTAGAAGATGAATAGAAAGGGAGGCAAACAAGTCAGGAGAAGATAGGAATGACAGGTGACCAGTGGGCCATGAAGATCTACAACTGTAGATGTGGAAAGGACCTACAAATTTTAGGTCTATGGAAAAAAAACACTATAATGTGGGCCGTTAGACAAAACACACAGTGGTGTTGTAGAGCAGTGATACTTAATGTCCTAGGTCCCAGTCTATCCCTTTCAACCCAGCTGACCCTGAATCCTCCCCTGTATATTAAATCATCATCCAGAAAGGATTTTCACCATTACACATTCTGTCTCCTAAGGAAGAAAAATTCCTCCTCAGTTTCTCTCTTGGAAACATTTTTCCTCCCTTTAGACAGCCTCCCTTGGGAGCCGCCTGCCTCCTCCATTCATAGTCACTCATTTATCTAAGCCACCTGCATCCTCCATTAATTATCACTCATTTATCTAAGCCACCTGCCTTCTTCATTCATAATCACTCATTTATCTAAGCTGCCTGCATCCTCCGTTCATAATCACTCATTTATCTAAGCCACCTGCCTCCTCCATTAATTATCACTCATTTATCTAAGCCGCCTGCCTCCTCCATTCATAATCACTCATTTATCTATCTTCTATCTATCTACAGGTGCTCTGCCAGCTGTCATTGAGTATTGTGCTTGTCCACAATTCTCTGTTCCGAAGCTGATCATAAGCTGTGCTTTGTCCGTGCAATCTAGTTAGTCCCTCCAACATTTTCTCTCTCTGTCTTCCTCAATCTCTTTTGCCTTTTATCTTTCCTGTTGTCACAGTGTATTCTAGCTTACCTCGCTGTAGAACGAGTTCTAAGAATCTGGATTGTCTTTTTTCTGACTTTTGTTATTGTTTGTCTCGTCTCTCCAGCCTCTTTCAGAACCTCTTCATTTGATTTTTTTCGCTGTCCACGGTATTCGTAGCATTCTTCTCAGGAGCCACATTTCGGTGGCTTCCAGTTGGCCTTGTACTTCATTAGTGACTGACCATGCCTCGCATCCGTAAAATAAAATTGGCTCAGTGTAGCTCCGGAGTACTCTATACCCCACTCCCAATGACAGTGATTTATTACACAGGATGCTCTTCATTTTCTGAAACATTACTTTGGCTTGCATTATTTAGTTCAGGTGTAGAATGAGTCATGTGGATTGTAAAATGAGTATTTTATGAATGAAATATGTCCATTGTTTTCAGTTTCATTTTAATCCATTGACCTTAGTAGAGAGAGTTAGTTCAGTCTGTTTTGCTGTGAAGTTAGTACAAAGTGATTTCTTACTTTCCCTCTCCAGATGTTTGTGTATAGGGATGTGTGTCTTATATATAAGATGCTGATGGTATCTTAGTAATGTGTATCTTATACTTGTTTATAAGATGCTGATAGTATCTTAGTGATGTGTATCTTGTATATAAGATGCTGATAGTATCTTAGTGATGTGTATCTTATATATAAGATGCTGATAGTATCTTAGTGATGTGTATCTTATATATAAGATGCTGATAATATCTTAGTGATGTGTATCTTATATATAAGATGTTGATAGTATCTTATGCATAGTGTTCTGTGTCCACATTATTCTATGTTGTCAGTTTTCTGTGTCTGCATTGTTCTATGTTGACAGTGTTCTGTGTCCACATTGTTCTATGTTGACAATGTTCTTTGGCCATGAAACACTTTCAGATACATTCACATTCATAGTATGTTTTTTTTGTCTTCTTCTTCTTCAGAGAAAATGGCTTTGTGAAAACTCATTTTATCAAGACATTTAGTGGGTATGGACTAATTATTTGTTGTTGAAATGAATGTCATGTTTTGAATTCAAGGGTGGGTGGAATGAAAATGTTGGAGAATGGTGTCAGTGAAAAGTGATGATTGAATAACTCAAAAATCTAGATTTCATGCCACCTAATGCATGTGGTGAAGAATTTGTAAGATTTCAGAAAACGGGCATGAAATTGGAATAGAGGTTTTCTATACTTCCCAAAGTGAACTTTTGAAGAAAGTGCCACCATCGTCATGGGGTACATGTAATGTCCTGTGCTGTTGATAGTCTGAAGTTGCGGCAGCCTGTTTTCGGGACAGCCAAGAGAATGCAGTATGCTTCCAAGAAGCTCCACTGTGGCTGTGATCACACTGATCTCAGCCTTGTATTCCAGGCTGTATATTCAGAGCTTCACGAGCCATCTCCATGATTATACATAGATATAATACTTCTAGATGTGCATTGATAGATATATTACTTCCAGATATATGCATTGATAGATATATTACTTCCAGATATACATAGATAGATATGATACTTCCAGATATACATTGATAGATATAATACTCCAGATATACATTGATAGATAATATAACTTCCAGATATACATAGTTAGATATAATACTTCCAGATATACATTGATAGATATACATAGATATAATACTTCCAGATATGCATTGATAGATATATTACTGGTTCTAAGGACTGTTATAGCCGGAGGTGGGGTAGAGGATAAGCTCTCCACTCCAATTAAATGTCTCCAAGGCGTGCGTCTCAAATAGCCTCTGACAGTCAAGTCCAGCTCCTGGCCTTCTCATGGCGGAACTGTTCAAATTGATAGGAGAAGGGGCGAAGGTGAATATCTGGCGCCTGAAAACCAGTCGCTTCGGGTAGATGAGAGTCTTGTTTGGTAGCTCATCTGAGAGAAGGAAAACTCTTATTTAAAATCCGCTGTTGGTGAGATTCTTCAGCTGCCTTGTGTGGAATGGGGCTCCTCCCAGCCAGTGAAGAAAGACACAAATGGGGTTGCAGCACAGCGCCGCCGTGGAAAAGGTGAAAGAAAGGATTAAGTGAAGTAATCAGTAGTCTCAAGATCAGGACTGCTCAAATCACGGCACCTGTGCTCTGGAGGTCGGCCGCGCCCTGTGTGCAGCCTTACTGGGCGGATTGCCTGAACCGGCTTAAACCAGGGGTTAAACTAAGACACTGCTGGCGAGATTCTTCGTCTGCCGTGCATGGGGTGAAACTCCTCCCAGCCAATGAAGAAAATGTGATTAGGTTTGCCGAGCAGCACTGCTGTGAAAAGGTGATGGAAAGGATAAAGTGAAGATTAATCGGTATGTCCAGTAGTCTCACGATGAGAGCTACTTATACCACGGCACCTCTGCTTTAGAGGCCGGCCACGTCAGATATACACTCATACTGGTGAAATATGCCTAAACTGGCTTAACCCAGGGGTGAAACTTGATGACTACTCATGTCATGGTACCTCTGCTCTAGAGGTCGAACACATCCTAAACACGCCCATACTGGGATAATACGCCTAAACTGGGATAATACGCCTAAACTGGCTTAACCCAGGGTGAAACCTACTAGTGGTGAGGATTCGTCCTCCTGGACAAAAGCTCCGTCCTAGTCACAACTAGGAAGGGCAGCGGCCATGACCACAAAATACTGAAGTCGGAGACAATGGACCGGTGCAGTCTAGATAGGCAACCACCTCTCCCCGATGGGGATATATACATATCCTAATCACACTGAGGTTTTCCGGTGAAAAAGTCCAGCACTGGACTAGATAGGCAACCACCTCTAACCTGGCAGGGATATACTGATATCCAAAACACATAGAGGTTTTCTGGTGAGAAAGTCCAACTCTAAATTAAACTGGTGCAACGAAAACCACAGTGTCACGCAATCCTGCTTTTGCGACCCACAGAGAATAAGGCCCAAGGCCCACGATACTCTGAACCTCATATGGTCCTCTCGGGGATCTCTTGTGGCCCTCTCGGGGACCACAGGATCAATCAAGGACCACAGGAGTAAATTCAGTAGGATCACGGGGTGATCTTGATGGTAGAAGCGAACGAAGAAGAGGAGAAGATATATTACTTCCAGATATACATAGATAGATATAATACTTCCAGATATACATTTTTATATATAATACTTCCAGATATACATTGATAGCTATAATAGTTCCAAATATACGTAAATAGATATAATACTTCCAGATATACATTGATAGATATAATACTTCAAGACATACATTGATAGATATAATACTTCCAGATACACACTGATAGATATAATACTCAAAGATATACATAGATAAATATAATACTTCAAGATACACGTTGATAGATTTAATGCTTCAAGATATATGTAAATGTAATACTTCCAATTATACATAGATAGATATAATACTTCCAGTTATACATAGATAGATGTAATACTTTCAGTTATACATAGATAGATGTAATACTTCCAGGTATTCATAGATAATAGTTTGTTAACAGTTATAATGTTTATTTTCGTGTTCTGGCTTTTAATAACATAAATGAGACTTATCAGCACTTTTTTTAAATACTCCAGCCAGACGCTGAAGTCCTCTGTGGAGTTGTGCCATGAATGCAGTCATTCCTGTTGCCCTGGTTTTCATTGGCTGCTGCAGTAATGTCATCTTTCTTGAGGAACTCATTAAGTGAGTTTTTATATATATGAACAATGTTTTTAATAGAAATCAACTCTTAACCCACTACGATCCTTTTAAGCGGCTTTTTTTTCAGGAGTTAAAAATAAAATGACTACCCTAAGATGATTTTGTTCTGTAGTCGGGAGTTCATTAATTTTAACTTTTGTAAATGCCAGAAATAGCTGATCATTTCTCTGCAAAAAGATGGCTGTTGTGATGTGTGATGACAAAAAAATGTTCATAAATTGTTCCTGTTGGATGCACTTCCTGCAGTGGCTAGGCAGATTATATGGAACAATTTTGTTTGACATGATGGACAAACCACAGACCTTGACAGTCTCTGTGTAACAAGATATTTCATTCTCAAGATAGTCATTTGTGTGAATATTTTCTTAGATATCTGTAACTAAAAAAAAAACAAACTATCATTAACAAACTCAAACCATTAGAAACTAATGGGAGAAGGAAAGAAATATGTAGTTTTTACTCAGGTTAGTTAATTTTCACAGTTAAATTTAGCACCCTGAGAACAAGATCTGTACTCTGTTAAAATTTAGCACCCTGAGAACAAGAATTGTACTCTGTTAAAATTTAGCACCCTGAGAACAAGATCTGTATTCTGTTAAAATTTAGCACCCTGAGAACAAGAATTGTACTCTGTTAAAATTTAGCACCCTGAGAACAAGATCTGTACTGTGTTAAAATTTAGCACCCTGAGAACAAGATCTGTACTGTGTTAAAATTTAGCACCATAAGAGCAAGATCTATACTGTATTAAAATTTAGCACCATGAGAACAAGATCTGTACTCTGTTAAAATTTAGCACCATGAGAACAAGATCTGTACTCTGTTAAAATTTAGCACCCTGAGAACAAGATCTGTACTGTGTTAAAATTTAGCACTCTGAGAACAAGATCTGTACTGTGTTAAAATTTAGCACCCTGAGAACAAGATCTGTACTGTGTTAAAATTTAGCACCCTGAGAACAAGATCTGTACTGTGTTAAAATTTAGCACCCTGAGAACAAGATCTGTACTGTGTTAAAATTTAGCACCCTGAGAACAAGATCTGTACTGTGTTAAAATTTAGCACTCTGAGAACAAGATCTGTACTGTGTTAAAATTTAGCACTCTGAGAACAAGATCTATACTGTGTTAAAATTTAGCACTCTGAGAACAAGATCTGTACTGTGTTAAAATTTAGCACCCTGAGAACAAGAACTGTACTGTGTTAAAATTTAGCACCCTGAGAACAAGATCTGTACTGTGTTAAAATTTAGCACCTTAAGAACAAGATCTGTACTGTGTTAAAATTTAGCACCATAAGAGCAAGATCTATACTGTATTAAAATTTAGCACCATGAGAACAAGATCTGTACTCTGTTAAAATTTAGCACCATGAGAACAAGATCTGTACTCTGTTAAAATTTAGCACCCTGAGAACAAGATCTGTACTGTGTTAAAATTTAGCACTCTGAGAACAAGATCTGTACTGTGTTAAAATTTAGCACCCTGAGAACAAGATCTGTACTGTGTTAAAATTTAGCACCCTGAGAACAAGATCTGTACTGTGTTAAAATTTAGCACCCTGAGAACAAGATCTGTACTGTGTTAAAATTTAGCACCCTGAGAACAAGATCTGTACTGTGTTAAAATTTAGCACTCTGAGAACAAGATCTGTACTGTGTTAAAATTTAGCACTCTGAGAACAAGATCTATACTGTGTTAAAATTTAGCACTCTGAGAACAAGATCTGTACTGTGTTAAAATTTAGCACCCTGAGAACAAGAACTGTACTGTGTTAAAATTTAGCACCCTGAGAACAAGATCTGTACTGTGTTAAAATTTAGCACCTTAAGAACAAGATCTGTACTGTGTTAAATCTTCAACCTCACAAACGAAAAGTTTTGTATGTATGTTTATATGTCACCTGATATACCTGTGAGACCTGGACACTTAACAAAACAGCTGATAAACACATAAATGCCTTTGAATGTACATGCTACAAAAAAGTTCTTCACATATCATGGACACAGAAAAGAACAAATATATCCATTAATTTGGATACACCATAAGATGTTATTTTTGTTACTTTCCAGTTTTTGTGTTAAATTATTTTGTTTTATAAATTTGGCTAGTCTAGTCTTGTCTCCTTCCTCGTATACCGTTTGGTGTTGAGGGGACAAATAAACATCTTGATAGAGCTCAACGATTTACTTCGTATAATGAGATATTTAAGCTTCTGTAATTTCCTCTCTCCATCTCCTGTGTGGGCGGCCTCTTCCTCTGTTACCTACAAATCTTAGTGTGAATGTTGTCTGTGATATAAATTTATAAATTTGGCATACCAACTTAGTTACTGGCAGCATGAAAATAATAGAATAAGCATAAAGCCAGCTTGGGGAAAGAAGCTATAAATAAATTAGAATTCAATAATAGGTCTTCACTGCTTAAAAGTAGTTTATAAAAGGTTAATTTGTGTCCCACTAACATTGTCATTATTTAAGTTTCTATCAATCTTTGCAGAAGTGAATCATTACAATTAATTAATTGTACAGCCCTCTTTGAAGCCCTCAGAACACTTGAAACAGAAAACCAGCAGCCACCAAACAAAATAGCTTTCTTCACAGACTGCAGAAAACCAGCAGCCACCAAACAAAATAGCTTTCTTCACAGACTGCAGGGCACTTTTGGAATCTCTAAAAACAACAAAGAACCCACAGGCAAACATACAGGAAATCACAACAGCACTGAAGCACCTTACACTGTCAACAACCATGCCCCTACAATGGGTACCATCCCACTGTGGAATAGCTGGCAATGAAATAGCCGACGGCCTACTCAAAGCTGGCAGCAATCAGGATCAAACAAATCATTCAGTAAACTACCAAGAGGCGGAAACTATAATCTGTAACCAGTGCATATCTGAATGGAAAAAGCAACTGAAATGCAACAACGAACCAGATCCAATACACCAACTACAAAGACATCAGCAACCAATCCTCTTCTGCCTAAGGACATTCCACTGCAGACTGTTAAGCCACCTACATCGACTTAAAGTCTCACAGATGAGTGTCCATGTGGCAGTGGAGTCCAGATTCCAGAACATATCCTTCAAGAGTGCCCAAACTATGTGGACCTGAGACGAGAGACATGGCCAGAGGACACAAGCTTGGGGCAAAAGCTTTGGGGCTCCTATCAGGATCTGGAGAGGACTGCGGGTTTTGCCACGTCAATAGGGGTCAGGATCTGATGTGACCAACAACCTTGAACGCAGAAGAAGAAGAAGAATTAATTGTGCATATTAATGTACTATATGTAACTTATCAAGGTGCTAGGGGAAGAATTGAAAGCGTGATTTTTACTTAAAACTATCCCGGAGTAATCAATCAATCAAGTGCCATGCCACGTAGCGTAGATGATCTCTCCACAATTCCCAAAGAAAAAGAAAAAAAATACTATTCCTGTTTGGAATTAAACTTGCAACTCTTTGCTCACTGTCCACACACTCTATCACTGCACCATTCATTCATTCATTCATTCATTCATCTGCATGTCCCTTGCGGAACTTTGCCTCCCAAACAGCACTCCTGTAGGCCTCTTGGTTGTGAGCAAGATGGCCTGCTGCTGTTGCACTATCACTGCACCAAATGTTTTAAATAGCTTTTAGCTCTGTAGATGGGAGTCCATACAAGAATTTTAAGGGGGAAAAAAAAACTATGTCCGTCAAACAAAGCCAAAGGAAAGAAAAACAATGCACCTTAGTCAAAAAATCAGAAAATACAGTAGCTGCCATTTTATTAAGGGAACTAACTGTAGTTAATCATTTTTGTGGTTATTTCACTTCGATCAGATAGTGCTTTGTCTTGGTATATTGAAAAAGAGAACACTATAGAATGATTTCTTCCACAGGGCATCTTTACATCTCATTATGTACGTTATTTTACTTATTTTCTGTAAAATATAGTACATTCAGATTATTGTTTTCCCAAAAAATTCTGTTTTCTGATTTTTCAGAGTATACCCCCAGAGTGGTAACGCTATCACATTTTGTGCCTTTTTGTTCAACTCGATGGAAGGCCTCTTCATTACCACCAGATTTCTTACAAAACCACCGGCCATACCGGTCAGGTGAGTTTCTGTATGTGTCCTCTAATCTTTTAAGTTATGTTCCAAAACTGAAAAGAGAAAAATATGCAGCTTACCATTTCCGTACAGGCAGTCCAGAAGGGACGGTGGCTGTGAAATTCATGTTATTTTCTGTGCTTCCTGAGTTTCAGAGTGAGACGAACAATTTTGCAGCTGCTTATGATTGTGACAAACAGTTTTGTAACTGTTTCTGAGTGTGACAAACAATTTTGTAATTATTTCTGAGTGTGATGAACAATTTTGTGACTGTTTCTGAGTGTGACGAACAATTTTGTAACTGTCTCTGAGTGTGACAAACAATTTTGTAACTGTTTCTGAATATATGCATAAAATGGAATAACATAGAAATGGAACAATTTGGGGGAGAAAATAGATATTTTTGGATTTTGTGATGTCCACTCACTCTCTCTCTCTCTCACACTCTCTATCTTTCTCTCTCTCTCTCTCTGTGTCTGTCTCTTTCTCTCTTGTCTATTTCATTTCCTTTCATCAGCATTTCCAATGAATGAGTCTTGAATTGACTTTAGGATGCTGAACCATCTGTGATGGTCATATGGACTGCTCGTTGATACAGAAATAACACAGATAAAATCTATCTTCAGAAAAAAAGATTTGAATGAAAGTCACAGTTCATGAATCTTTCAGTAAAAGAACTCTGAACAGGACGCAGAATAACCTCAACTGCAGGAACATCTTCAGTAAGACTGTCACAAGATCTTGAATAAAAATCGGAAAAAGAGGTCAGCATCATGTCTGCTACCCTTCCTTCCCCAGCTTTAGAAGCTGCCAGATACCCATTTTTACAGCTGGATGACTGGGGTGTCTCCACCCAGATTTGAGCCACCACCCTTCATCATAAAAGATTACTACACTAACCACTTCACAGCACAGATGCCCACATCTAAGTTGTTACATCTTTTATTCTTGTATGATAAGCTCCTTTTCTTTTTAACGTTCGCCTTCTGTGGACTTGGATAAAACTCAGAATTAACGAAACTTACTATCACGTGATATTCTAGTTTTCCTTCATTCACTGATAACTGCGTGTGCAGTACAGCTCAGTGCACCTTGCTCTGCAAGCAGACATTCTTCATTCTCGCAGGCTGTAAACACCAAAACTAGCATTCCATCTTTTACAGCTGGCTTTGGAGTGTCAGAGGGTTACAAGCCTATGACCTGCTGCATGAGAAGGCAGGCACACAGTGGACTGCCCTGGTGACTTGCATGGCTGTGGAGTTTGGCCTTCATCCACGACTTTGACGTCTTCATAAGTGGTACATTTCTACCAGCTCTTGTCACCATCCAGGACCGCTTTTAACTCAGCAACTACTGAACCAGAATCCAGGTCGCTAGCCACCCATATGTTAGCTCACCCTGTAGAGACAGAGCTACACAAGGAAATAGATATTTAAGTGGAGTTAAGAAAGATGAACTGAGAGACAGGATACAGGCCGCTGTTGTCAGGTTCAGCAGGCCGTATCCATCCCCTGTGCAGCGTTCATTGTAACAGGTTTTTCTAATGCTACATTTGTAGTAGGAGTCGTCTTGTTTTCAGTCTGCTGAGAAAATTGCTCTGAGAAATAGGAAGAGCCTCTATATTACACATGCAAATCATTATAATACAGTTATTACCAGCGCCACCATATTACTCCCAACCACTATAATACAGTTATTACCAGTGCCACCATATTACACTCCCAACCACTATAATACAGTTATTACCAGTGCCACCATATTACACTCCAAACAGCTATGTGGATTGGCCACACTCTGAAGAAACCCGACACCAGCATAGCAAGACAGGCACTGACATGGAATCCTCAAGGAAATAGAAAATGAGGAAGACCTGGACTTACTTGGGGAAGAGAAATTATGAGTGCTCAGAGACAAGGGATACACATGGAAGGAGGCGGAGAATAATTCCAAGAACAGGGATGACTGGAGAGCCTTTATCCGTGGCCTATGCTCTCAAGGAAGTGAGAGGCAATGATGATGATGAACTGGTATAATACAGCTATTACCAGTGCTACCATATTACACTCCCAAGCACTATAATACAGTTATTACCAGTGCCACCATATTACACTCCCAACCACTATAATACAGTTATTACCAGTGCCACCATATTACACTCCCAACCATTATAATACAGTTATTACCAGTGCCACCATATTACACTCCCAACCACTATAATACAGTTATTACCAGTGCCACCATATTACACTCCCAACCACTATAATACAGTTATTACCAGTACCACCATATTACACTCCCAACCACTATAATACAGTTATTACCAGTGCCACCATATTACACTCCCAACCACTATAATACAGTTATTACCAGTGCCACCATATTACACTCCCAACCACTATAATACAGTTATTACCAGTGCCACCATATTACACTCCCAACCACTATAATACAGTTATTACCAATCCCTCACCATGGCTTCAACGACTAAGAAATTCTGTTTTCCTTTAACTGAACTATTACTGTAACAATGGATGAACTGTACTTGTTACAGAAAATAGAGATTTCTTTTTTTTTTCCCAGATATTACCTGTTGATGGTGGGGTTTTTCTTCGTTGTTCAGGTTCTGAACAATTACACTCTTGGATTCAGCATTGCCATGCCCTTGCACATGATATTTCGATCTGTAAGTAGTTTGCTATTGTCTGCAGGTTTCTGTGACATTTATGAGGTGTTAGAGCATTTCACACACTGTGACTACAGTGGGCCTCCCTCCCTCACATTGTTGTGGGATTAGCTGGAGTATGCCAGTGATCTTAGGAGGTATGACATCAGTAGCATAGCTGCTGGCAGGATTTCCCAAGCTGGAAGGGTCAAGAGGAAAGGTCCGGACTAAGAGGGGCTCCAGCCTGTTTGCTTTGTTGATCGGCTGGAGACAGCTAAAAGCTGAGGAGGACAACCCAACAGAAACACTGTAGAAGTCGGATGCAGTTTTTGCGGTGCAGCCCATTCCATAATGATGTTGTAGATGATTATGTGGAAGAAGTGTGGTACTCATCCTGAGTGCCAGGCCCTATACTTTGGAAGGGTCCACCCCAGGGTACTGACAGAGAAGCTTTATGGTGATGTAGGCCAACTCAGGTTGACCACTGGTTACTTCAAAACTGTACGAGTTGTCATCCAAGGATGATTGAAGAAGAAGAAGAAGAAGAAGCAGAAATAGCAAAGACTGATTGAAACCGTAAAGAGATAATTATTTAAATATTTCATGAGAAGACAGAAATTAGGGAGATTGACAGTCATCAGAAAGCACAAAGAGAAAATATATATCTGAACAGTCTAAGCAAGCAGCACATGAAGATAAGGCAGTAAGTTAAAAATTGTACAGAACTGAGAAGCACGATCACTGAACACAAAAAGGAATGGAAAAACTAATTATGTCAGTCCATAAGAATAGTGAAAAACAAAGCCTCTTATCTTAATATAAAGAAAACTATATTGATTACAACTGACAAAACAAATAAGGCAGCTGATATATATATCAGTGATGAAAAATTGGAAGAAGTGGAGAGTTTTGAATATCTTGAATCATTATTAACTAATAAAGGAGATAAAGTGTGGGAAATTAAAAGGACATATACTGCTCTTCAGAAAGTAAAACAACTAAAGAAGCAGTGGAGAGGAACAGACAGAACTACAAAAATAAGATTTTTAAGGGCATGCATCTTTCCCATCGCAACATATGCCTGTGAGACCTGGACACTTAACAAAACATTTGAGAAACACATAAATGCTTTTGAATGTAAATGCTACAGAAGAGTTCTTCAAATATCATGGGCACAAAAAGGAACAAATATATCCATACTACAAGAACTTAATATTGAAGAAGGCTGGCTAGTAAAGAGGATTAAACAGAGGAAACTTAAAATATTTTGTACGCATTAAATGTCATGATAATTTAGAAAAGACCGTATTGGAAGGGTACATAATAGGGAAAAGAAAGAGAGGAAGACCAAGACGAAGATGGCAGCAAGACATCATTGATAATCTGCAAATGAATGCATCAGCAGCAGGCCATCTTGCTTACAACAGAGAGCCCTGCAGGGAAGCTGTTAGGGAGGCAATGTTCTACAAGGGACATGCAAATGAATGACTGTAACAATGGATGAACTGTACTTGTTACAGAAAATAGAGATTTCTTTTTTTTTTCCCAGATATTACCTGTTGATGGTGGGGTTTTTCTTCGTTGTTCAGGTTCTGAACAATTACACTCTTGGATTCAGCATTGCCATGCCCTTGCACATGATATTTCGATCTGTAAGTAGTTTGCTATTGTCTGCAGGTTTCTGTGACATTTATGAGGTGTTAGAGCATTTCACACACTGTGACTACAGTGGGCCTCCCTCCCTCACATTGTTGTGGGATTAGCTGGAGTATGCCAGTGATCTTAGGAGGTATGACATCAGTAGCATAGCTGCTGGCAGGATTTCCCAAGCTGGAAGGGTCAAGAGGAAAGGTCCGGACTAAGAGGGGCTCCAGCCTGTTTGCTTTGTTGATCGGCTGGAGACAGCTAAAAGCTGAGGAGGACAACCCAACAGAAACACTGTAGAAGTCGGATGCAGTTTTTGCGGTGCAGCCCATTCCATAATGATGTTGTAGATGATTATGTGGAAGAAGTGTGGTACTCATCCTGAGTGCCAGGCCCTATACTTTGGAAGGGTCCACCCCAGGGTACTGACAGAGAAGCTTTATGGTGATGTAGGCCAACTCAGGTTGACCACTGGTTACTTCAAAACTGTACGAGTTGTCATCCAAGGATGATTGAAGAAGAAGAAGAAGAAGAAGCAGAAATAGCAAAGACTGATTGAAACCGTAAAGAGATAATTATTTAAATATTTCATGAGAAGACAGAAATTAGGGAGATTGACAGTCATCAGAAAGCACAAAGAGAAAATATATATCTGAACAGTCTAAGCAAGCAGCACATGAAGATAAGGCAGTAAGTTAAAAATTGTACAGAACTGAGAAGCACGATCACTGAACACAAAAAGGAATGGAAAAACTAATTATGTCAGTCCATAAGAATAGTGAAAAACAAAGCCTCTTATCTTAATATAAAGAAAACTATATTGATTACAACTGACAAAACAAATAAGGCAGCTGATATATATATCAGTGATGAAAAATTGGAAGAAGTGGAGAGTTTTGAATATCTTGAATCATTATTAACTAATAAAGGAGATAAAGTGTGGGAAATTAAAAGGACATATACTGCTCTTCAGAAAGTAAAACAACTAAAGAAGCAGTGGAGAGGAACAGACAGAACTACAAAAATAAGATTTTTAAGGGCATGCATCTTTCCCATCGCAACATATGCCTGTGAGACCTGGACACTTAACAAAACATTTGAGAAACACATAAATGCTTTTGAATGTAAATGCTACAGAAGAGTTCTTCAAATATCATGGGCACAAAAAGGAACAAATATATCCATACTACAAGAACTTAATATTGAAGAAGGCTGGCTAGTAAAGAGGATTAAACAGAGGAAACTTAAAATATTTTGTACGCATTAAATGTCATGATAATTTAGAAAAGACCGTATTGGAAGGGTACATAATAGGGAAAAGAAAGAGAGGAAGACCAAGACGAAGATGGCAGCAAGACATCATTGATAATCTGCAAATGAATGCATCAGCAGCAGGCCATCTTGCTTACAACAGAGAGCCCTGCAGGGAAGCTGTTAGGGAGGCAATGTTCTACAAGGGACATGCAAATGAATGACTGACTGATCATTGAAGCTTGTTAACATGGAACCCAATGCTGCAGTGCTGTAGTGGTTAGTGCACTTGCTTGCCGATCAGAAGGTCCCCAGTTTGATTTTGCACTGGACCCACTGATACCAGTGTTCACCCAGCTTTAAAGAAGTGGATACCTGATGTTTCCATAGAAAAACAAAGGCAGCAAAGACAGGTGCTGGCATCCCTACCTCAAATGGTGCAGTGGCCTAAAAAATGTGAAGGCACTAACACTTTACACTCTTGCAGCATGCAAATGCCAAGGAACATACTTGTAAAATGTGAGACCCAGTGAAAGAATGGAGTGAGCCACAGTTATTTATCTGTGTTCTTCTTCAGTCTCCTTGGAACTGTGAGCTGGTGTCCTCTGCAGCTGATGCAGTGGAGATACTGAGGCACATCATTGTGTTGGATTGGAAGCAGGTTATGATGGCTGTTCTTTCAGTCCTTGAGTGGAGGTACAAGTTGATGGGTGTGCAATACTTCAGGTATAAAAGTCGGAGGATACAATATTAACAACCTTCGGTATGCAGATGACACAGTACTGATAGCTGAGAACCAACAAGACCTGCAAAATCTCTTGGATAAAGTCACCAAAGAAAGTGAACAGAAAGGCCTTACTTTGAACACCAAAAAGACAGAGACTGTGGTTATATCTGACAAAACAAATAAGGCAGCTGATATATATCAGTGATGAAAAATTGGAAGAAGTGGAGAGTTTTGAATATCTTGAATCATTATTAACTAATAAAGGAGATAAAGTGTGGGAAATTAAAAGGACATATACTGCTCTTCAGAAAGTAAAACAACTAAAGAAGCAGTGGAGAGGAACAGACAGAACTACAAAAATAAGATTTTTAAGGGCATGCATCTTTCCCATCGCAACATATGCCTGTGAGACCTGGACACTTAACAAAACATTTGAGAAACACATAAATGCTTTTGAATGTAAATGCTACAGAAGAGTTCTTCAAATATCATGGGCACAAAAAGGAACAAATATATCCATACTACAAGAACTTAATATTGAAGAAGGCTGGCTAGTAAAGAGGATTAAACAGAGGAAACTTAAAATATTTTGTACGCATTAAATGTCATGATAATTTAGAAAAGACCGTATTGGAAGGGTACATAATAGGGAAAAGAAAGAGAGGAAGACCAAGACGAAGATGGCAGCAAGACATCATTGATAATCTGCAAATGAATGCATCAGCAGCAGGCCATCTTGCTTACAACAGAGAGCCCTGCAGGGAAGCTGTTAGGGAGGCAATGTTCTACAAGGGACATGCAAATGAATGACTGACTGATCATTGAAGCTTGTTAACATGGAACCCAATGCTGCAGTGCTGTAGTGGTTAGTGCACTTGCTTGCCGATCAGAAGGTCCCCAGTTTGATTTTGCACTGGACCCACTGATACCAGTGTTCACCCAGCTTTAAAGAAGTGGATACCTGATGTTTCCATAGAAAAACAAAGGCAGCAAAGACAGGTGCTGGCATCCCTACCTCAAATGGTGCAGTGGCCTAAAAAATGTGAAGGCACTAACACTTTACACTCTTGCAGCATGCAAATGCCAAGGAACATACTTGTAAAATGTGAGACCCAGTGAAAGAATGGAGTGAGCCACAGTTATTTATCTGTGTTCTTCTTCAGTCTCCTTGGAACTGTGAGCTGGTGTCCTCTGCAGCTGATGCAGTGGAGATACTGAGGCACATCATTGTGTTGGATTGGAAGCAGGTTATGATGGCTGTTCTTTCAGTCCTTGAGTGGAGGTACAAGTTGATGGGTGTGCAATACTTCAGGTATAAAAGTCGGAGGATACAATATTAACAACCTTCGGTATGCAGATGACACAGTACTGATAGCTGAGAACCAACAAGACCTGCAAAATCTCTTGGATAAAGTCACCAAAGAAAGTGAACAGAAAGGCCTTACTTTGAACACCAAAAAGACAGAGACTGTGGTTATATCTAAGAAACAGAATCCACCGAAATGCAGTATAAAATTAAATGGAGCTATTCTAAAGCAGGTGCAGAAATTCAAATACCTTAGAGCAGTAATAACTTCAGATGGGAAATGCAGAAGAGAAATTAAGAACAGAATAGGCGAAGCAAAGACTGCATTTCAGAGAATGAGAAACATATTATCCAACACATCCTTATCAATGAATGTTAGAAAACAAGTTCTAAAATGCTATAATGAACCTATCTTGTTATATGGAAGTGAATCATGGACAATAGGCAGGTTTGCACAAAAGTCATTGGAAGCAACAGAAATGTGGTTTATTAGAAGAATGTTGCAAATCCCCTGGACAGCAAAAATAACTAATGAAGAATGTATGAGAAGAGCTGGAGAGACAAAAAAATCTTTTCAAAAAAATAAGAGAGAGACAATGTACTTTCATAGTACATGCAATGAGAAGAGGAGACATTGAAAATATTATAACAGTAGGAAAAATAGAGGGAAGAAGAGCCAGGGAAACACCAAAAGAAATGAAACTGGAAATTCTGACGAGATGGTGTGAGAGGAGATCACCAACTGAGCTAATAGCATGCATGAAGGATTGTGTGCTTGGAGAAGCATAATAGCCAACACCAGTTGGCACAGCACCTGATGATGATGATGATGTGCAATACTTCTTTATCAGACTCCATCATCATGGGGACTGTGGTGACCCCTGCTTCATTAGCCAGGCTAGGCCTGCTGGGGATACCAGTGGAGAGGTGGGACAGGATCTGGTCAGCCATGGTTCACCAACCCTGACACTAGCATGTCAGCCATGGTTCACCAACCCTGACACTAGCATGTCAGCCATGGTTCACCAACCCTGACACTAGCATGTCAGCCATGGTTCACCAACCCTGACACTAGCATGTCAGCTATGGTTCACCAACCCTGACACTAGCATGTCAGCCATGGTTCACCAACCCTGACACTAGCATGTCAGCCATGGTTCACCAACCCTGACACTAGCATGTCAGCCATGGTTCACCAACCCTGATACTAGCATGTCAACTATGTGTTGCTGACTGCCAAATTAGACAGTCTCCACCCCCTTGCTTTAGCTGTAAGTGTTTTTAAAATTTTGTATATACATGAAAGAAAAAAATATTAATATATTATATCTTAGGTATATTTTTCTTTCTCTCATTAAGTCTTATTTGAACCTAAGTGAGTTATGTATTTGTCACATTTTACTTTGTCTTCAGGGCTCCCTTATTGCAAGCCTTGCTCTCGGTGCCCTCATTCTGAAAAGATCGTAAGTAATAAGAGCCTCGGTGTTAGTGCTGAGATGTTTCCCTGTTGACATTTTTTATAAATTTCTGATATTTCTCAAGATTTGTACTGTTTAAAGAATTGCCATGAAGATTCTACAGTCCCCCGAGTGACAATCTGGTAAAAATGTATGAAGTTTTGGACAGCTTCCCAGATAATGACCCCAGTTGGGAGGGCGTAGCTCCATGGTCTTCAGAGGAGTCTGTGCCCTTCTCAGACTCTACTACAGCATCATGCAGTAACATGGTAGTGCCACCCAACATTTAACATCAACCCAACTAGTCAAGAAGACAGTACCAGGACACTACAACAGAACCTGCAGATTCCTTATCAAGAGTGGAGCAATATATACACGGTATTCATAAGTCAGTGAAACATTAAAAAAATTCACAACAAATAAACTACGTAACGGATCATGATTATTCTTACGCTAAGAGAGAGAGAGAGAGCGAGCAACTAAGTTTTTTTTTTAAAATAAAGCCCATGCGCAGAGCTTCCATGGTTTGCCACTAGGAGGCAGCAGTAGCAAATATGGCATTCAGTAAACGTGAGCGTCATTTTGTGTTTTGGAATACGCAAGGACCTTGTCCGCTGTGACTGTGCAGCGATGATTTTAAGCAGAATTCCAGAAGGCAGCACCTGTTTTCAACACTATCAAGAAGTGGTATGCGAAATTCCAGTATGAAGGCAGGGGCTTCGCTGGTAAGCTTCTCTACCACAATTCACAGTGTCAGCCACGCCGAGCTGCACAGCACAGGCTGCTGTTGCGCAGCCCGAATGTTCTTTTGGTGAAAAAGTGCTCTCGAGTTCCATGCGTGGGGAGAAAGGTTTTCGCTCCCTTCCCAGATGGTGAGAGTTAAGGTGTTTCGATGCAGAAGCGAGTGGTTTGTCCATTGAGCGAACCCGATAAACGGCTAGCCAACCAGGTTCATGCTAACGCATCGGTGGTGTACTATGGTGTTGTCGACTGATGGTCTCGAAATTGGCCCATCTCTCGCAAAGAATATCAGGTCTGCAGTATGTAATATACATTGGTTGTTGGTGCTGTGCTTTCTTCTCATTCGTTAGAGCAGAGAGAGCCTGCCGCCGCCGCCAGTGGTTAAAGGAAATGAAACACCGCCAGGGTCGAAAGGGATCCACTCTGAGCAGAGTGCTGTCTCCCTTGCCCTGCGTCGGTCTGTCAGCAGATATCCGACTAAGGTTCGGTAAAGAAAGCTATCTGGTTGATCCTGCCCGTAGTCATATGCTTGTCTCAAAGATTAAGCCATGCATGTCTAAGTTCACATTGTCTCACAGTGAAAACATGAATGGCTCATTAAATCAGTCGAGGTTCCTTAGATGACACGATCCTACTTGGATAACTGTGGCAATCCTAGTGCTAATGTATGCTTACCAAGCTCCTACTCTTGTGGATAGAGCGCTTTTATTAGTTCAAAAACCCACTGCTGGCGAGATTTTTCACCTGCCGTGCGTAGAGTGGGGCTCCTCCCGGCCAGTGAAGTAAGGTGCGAATGGGGTTGCCATGCGGCGCCACCGTGGAAAAAATGAAAGAAAGGATTAAGTGAAGTAATCAGTAGTCTCAAGGTCAGGACTGCTCAAATCACAGCACCTCTGCTCTAGAGGCCTGCCACGTCCGATGTACACCCATACTGGTGAAATATGCCTGAACCGGCTTAACCCAGGGTTGAAACTTGATGACTACTCATGTCATGGTACCTCCACTCTAGAGGTCAAACACATCCTAAGTGCGCCCATACTGGGATAATACGCCTAAACCGGCTTAACCCAGGGTGAAACTCACTAATGATGAGGATTCGTCCTCCTGGACAAAAGCTCCAACCTGGTGACAACTAGGAAGAATAGTGGCCACAACCACAAAATGCTGAAGTCGGAGACACTGGACCAGTGCAGTCTAGATAGGCAACCACCTCTCGCCTGACGAGGATATATGCATATCCTAATCATGTTGAGGTTTTCCGGTGAGGAAGTCCAACGCTGGACTAGATGGGCAACCACCTCTCACCCGGCGGGGATATACAGATATCCAAAACATGTCCAGGTTTTCCGGTGAGAAAGTCCAACTCTAGATTAAACTGGTGCAACGAAAACCACAGTGTCACGCAGTCCTGCTTCTGCGACCCACCAAGAATACAGGCCCAAGCCCCACAATACTCTGAACCTCGTGTGGTCCTCTCGGGGATCTCTCGTGGCCCTCTCGGGGACCACAGGGGGAACCACAGGACCAATCAAAGACCACAGGAGTAAATTCGGTAGGATCATGGGGCGATCTTGGTGGTAGAAGCGAATGAAGAAGAAGAAGACAATTCACAGTACCTTCACTTGGTCCTGGATGTGCCTGCTAAGGAGCTGTGCACAGGCAGCCTTCATCCCAGAATTTCGCATACCACTTCTTGATACTGTTGAAAACGGGTGCTGCCATCTGGAATTCTGCTCGAAACTGTCACAGCACAGTCACAATGGACGAGGTTCTTGCATATTCCAAAATAACAAAATGACTGCTCACATTTATTGAACGCCATATTTGCTACTGCCGCCTCCTAGTGGCAGACCACAGGAGCTCTGCATGTGGGCTTTAATCATGATCTGTTACACAGTTTATTTGTTGCAAATTATTTTAATGTTTCACAGACGTAAGAATAACCCTATATATGTCTGCACAAACACGTGAGCATGTTGTCCCCAAGGAGTGTCTGCTAAGAAGTTTCCATGAATCTGTTCCTGCTTATATTTTGTTATAAGCTTACATGTGTTGTTTGACTGGATTTTGTTAGAGTAAATATCTTTATTTTTGCATGTTTTTATGTAAAAAAGTAATACCATTTTCCTGTTTTTGGCACTTTTTTTTTTTATCTTGGAACATTAGCTTACATTGTAATTTTACTTCAGATTATGCCATTTGGAATTACAACTGGATCTGTGGAACCTAAATCATGTGTAAATGAAGGTCTGTCTACCTGTATACAAAATGATATGCTTCTTGTACTGTTGCCAATATTTTATTGTATTCCTTTCACTTGAAGATATAAACCTACCAAGTACATGTCGGTGCTCTTAATTACCATTGGGATTGCAGTATGCACCATTGCTTCGGCCGGTCAGTTGGTAAGAGTTTGTGTCATTGCTCCATATTTGTTGTTGTTGTTGTTGTTGTTGTTGTTGTGTCTCCCTGGATGCTCTTTGCAGCTGATGCACTGAAGGTGTAGAGACACAGCATTGTGTTGAATAAGCTGTGGGTTATGGTGGCTATTTTTGTAAGATTCTAGCGTTAGAAAGCAGGGGAGGTGCAGTGCTTCTCTGACACTCCACTGCCATGAGGACTATATCAACACCTCCTTCTCCCCCTTCATCCCATTTAGCCAGGCTAAATCTAAATCCATTATTGGAGGTAACAGTGGAGAGATGGGACAGGGTCTTGGTCATCTGTGGTTGGCCAATCCTGATGCTAGCAGCAATATTGAACAGCAGTTTCACCCCTTTCCACCTCTGGCCCTGCATACTTAGTCCTGTTTATCTACAAAAGATTACACTCATCGATGTGTCCAAATGTAGGAGTGTTCATCTTGCCTTGTAGGTATCCTTTTTACCTTTATTTGGCTTCTTCTTTTGTCCCCAAAAACGATTATGTTTCCATCATGTCACAGTTTTCTTCTAGACTCATATCTCTACCTTTCAGCTAAACT
This sequence comes from Achatina immaculata, assembly GCA_009760885.1. Lineage (NCBI taxonomy): Eukaryota > Metazoa > Mollusca > Gastropoda > Stylommatophora > Achatinidae > Lissachatina > Lissachatina immaculata. The sequence continues at coordinate 32,052,806 of CM019716.1, read as the reverse complement.
TCATCTATCTTCAGTATGGCTTTTTTATGGAACAAAGTTTGTCTTCTTATTCGATCCTAATCTTAACCCTTTGAAAATAAAGTATGTTCGTTAGTTCGTTTGTTCCCTGTTCACTTAGCCAGACTGTAGTCATTTTTCAGGGCATACCACTAAGAAGTTAGAATGGGGTCTTGGTCTGCTGTGGTTTGCCAACTCTGATAAAACAGTCAGCAAAAGACTGCCAACCACTGTCTTACTCAACATGAGTGCTGCATATTCATGCCTCATTCGGTTTGATGAATGGAGGGAGTGAGTGGAAAGTAAAGAATGGAAGATGGGAATGATGACTATGGTAAGCTGCTTTAAGATTGAAACTTTTCTTTAACGTTTTTGAAGGAGTAGAGGGATCTAAGCTTATGCTTCTCTGTAGGTAAAGTTTCTGAGTTTCTTATCTGTTTCAGCCTTTCTTTTTTTTTGACATTTATCGATATTTCTAAATAAGGATGCTACATTTTTCCTTTTTTTTTTGAAAACCCAAGAACGTTTGGCTTTTTATTAATTATAGTCTTCTGTATTCACTTTTGCCATTGAAGTTATACTATTACAACTGCCTGTACTGACTAGAGCTGTTTCTTTGATGCTGATTTTTTTTTTTTTTTAACTTGAGCAGGAGAAAGTGATAAACCACAGTGATGATGCAGCTTACGAGTATATGGTCTGGGTTTCAGGTATGTCCTTGAACTGAAATAGTGTTTGTTTCTGTTGAAGAAATGGTATGTTTGATAATAATGTTACTAAGACAGTTCTCACGTATGTAAAGGTAGACATTTTGTAGTTAGTTTTTAGCATGTTCGAACTTGTAACGTAAAAGGGGACAAATCACATCTCCAGTTGTAACTTAAATTTTTTTTGTTAGATTTTATGTCATATTCAGACTTCTAATATAGTTCATTTTTATCCTGTTGAGAGCGGCATGAATGCAACCACAATGTGAGCCGAGATTGTTGCATGACCGTTTCTCATAGCTGCGTGCGCGTCCTGATTTTCCCAGACTGTAGGCTAACACATTCCATCTTTGGCTTCCTGGGTGACCTCGTGTTGATGATAATGGCGGCAGCACTTACCTGGACTCTCTTCTCTGAGTGCCATCTGGGGAAAGGGCTCCACTGTATATGCAAAAAAACCGCACAGATCACACGCAGAATCATTATGATATGGTGTAATCTGCGTCTGTTCTGCACGGGAAGCCCATCCCTCAGTAAAAGTAATCATAGTTTTCACATGCGCGGACAATGGACATGTCTGTGCTGCCCGCCATCTTCGATCAGAAATCCTTAATGATGTAGTTCAGACAGAATTGACACCTCTGATTATGAGCATGTGCTTTCTTGTGTTATTTTCATAACATTCTAAATAGAAAAAAAAAATTCTTCTGAGGTTGCAAGATTGATTATAGAAGTGATTATAGACATTTTTTTTTTTTTTGCAGCTTTCAATGTATTATAACTGCCATCAAACAAATTAGAAGTTATATTTACTAGTTTTTGTCATGTTGGAACTTTTACTAGTTTTTGTCATGTTGGAACTTTTACTAGTTTTTGTCATGTTGGAACTTTTACTAGTTTTTGTCATGTTGAAACTTTTAAGGTGACTCAGATCACATGTTACTACTAAATGTTTTTTTAATGGTCTTTGTCACATTCTGACCATAGAGGAAGCAGTTTCTAGACTATGTAAACCACCATTAATATAAAATTCATATAGAGACTAGGGCATGTTGGTGGGACTTGTTAATTACATTTTTTTTTAGTGGTATTGATGTTTTGCTACTCTTTATTGCATATTCACTTGATATGTTGTCAGGTTTGTCACAGATGTCTGTGAGTGTATGATATAGGGTGATGTTTATGTGGAGTTTAATCAGAGAGTTGTTATCCTCTTAGAAGTCTGAGTATATGCTGGAAGGAGATACTTACATGGAGTTTAATCAGAGAGTTGTTATCCTTTTAGAAGTCTGTGAGTATATACTGGAAGGAGATACTTACATGGAGTTTAATCAGAGAGTTGTTATCCGATTAGAAGTCTGTGAGTATATACTGGAAGGAGATACTTACATGGAGTTTAATCAGAGAGTTGTTATCCTCTTAGAAGTCTATGAGTATATGCTGGAAGGAGATACTTACATGGAGTTGAATCAGAGAGTTGTTATCCTCTTAGAAGTCTGTGAGTATATACTGGAAGGAGATACTTACATGGAGTTGAATCAGAGAGTTGTTGTCCTTTTAGAAGCCTATGCGCATATCCTGAAAGGAGATACTTGCATGGAGTTTAATCAGAGAGTTTTATCCTTTTAGAAGTCTATGAGTATATGCTGGAAGGAGATACTTGCATGGAGTTTAATCAGAGAGTTGTTATTCTTTTAGAAGTCTATGAGTATATGCTGGAAGGAGATACTTGCATGGAGTTTAATCAGAGAGTTGTTATCCTTTTAGAAGTCTATGAGTATATCCTGAAAGGAGATACTTGCATGGAGTTTAATCAGAGAGTTGTAATCCTTTTAGAAGTCTGTGAGTATATCCTGAAAGGAGATACTTGCATGGAGTTTAATCAGAGAGTTGTAATCCTTTTAGAAGTCTGTGAGTATATCCTGAAAGGAGATACTTGCATGGAGTTTAATCAGAGAGTTGTAATCCTTTTAGAAATCTATGAGTATATCCTGAAAGGAGATACTTGCATGGAGTTTAATCAAAGAGTTGTAATCCTTTTAGAAGCCTATGAGCATATCCTGGAAGGAGATACTTGCATGGAGTTTTATCACAGAACTGTTGTTCTCTTTCAGGATTATGTTTGCTTGTTTTGTCCTTGTTTCTGTCTGCACGAATGGGCATATTCCAGGAGCAGACATATGCCAAGTTCGGCAAGCACCCATCGGAAGCCTTATTCTATAATGTAAGTAATAGAAACTTGACCTGAGATGATTGTAAGGAAGATGGTAGTGTTGTTAGGGCAACATGTTATCAACATCCCAAGTTATAATCCTCCCTTTTCAACACTGCCTCCTGAATCCTTCACTAGATATTAAATCATCATCCAGAAAGGATTGTCACCATTATACACTCTTCTACAGTGCCAATACCACTTTAGACTTGAAATTCTTCCCATGGTGTCACCTGCCTCCCTTTTTGAGAACCACTGTGTTAGAGCCATTTGAGCCAAAACTAGTCAGGACCATCCTGCCTTCATGAGGAGTGCACCTAGAGTGGCAGTTGCAGCACTGGTAGTCTGGCTATCATAGCAGGAATCAGTAGTTTCACTATGGTTGTGAAACCCATTCATATGTCTTTTTATAAGTTCAGCAGCTGTGCATAAAGAAAGCCATGTGATCTTGTCTTTGTTAGAAGTAAACAACAGCATCTTGGGGTCTTGTCTTTGTAAGAATGGAACAAAGCATCTTTTCTTTGTTAGAAGTAAGCAAAAGTATGTTATCTTTGTTAGAAGTAAGCAAAAGTATGTTATCTTTGTTAGAAGTAAACAAAAGTATGTTATCTTTGTTAGAAGTAAGCAAAAGTATGTTATCTTTGTTAGAAGTAAGCAAAAGTATGTTATCTTTGTTAGAAGTAAGCAAAAGTATGTTATCTTTGTTAGAAGTAAACAAAAGTATGTTATCTTTGTTAGAAGTAAGCAAAAGTATTTTATCTTTGTTAGAAGTAAGCAAAAGTATGTTACCTTTGTTAGAAGTAAGCAGCAGTCTTGGCCTTGTAAGAAGTAGACAAGAGCATCTTGTTTTTGTTGGGAGTATCTCCCACAAAGAACTTGATATTTACAGTTTCAGGCAGATCCCATGTGAAGACTCCCCTGTTGACTGGTTTTAATGGGATCTTCAAAACCACTGTAGAGAGATCTAGTTGACTGCTTAAATATCTGGGGTATTGTAAATAGGCAGGAAATGTGCTATCATGGAGGGTAAAACAATAACAGTTCTTGAGAGCATAAGAAAAGTACCTGCCATCAGCCAAAGCACAATGGCCTAGTAAATTTTCAGTGCTGTTAGGATGGTGGCCTCTCGGTCACATTTGCCATAGGTCTCCTAGTTATTTTTATCACTTTATGAGACTGTTTTAATTATTGTTTTAGAGCACTTAAGGTTTTGTGATTGTGAATGTGAAAACTTTTAAAAATCCACACTTCTCTTCATAGTACAGTACTCTTCCCTGATCTTCTCTTTTACCGTCTTTAGAAAAGCAAGAATATCTGCCTGGATCTTGGAGTATGCTGTATATTGTGCAATTTGTGTAGTATGGGAAATTAGATATTTTTGTATGTATGTGGCACTAATCATTATTAATAACTGAGATACAATGAGGGAGATTAAAAGGAGGACATCTGTCACTCTTCAGAAGCTAAAACAGCCAACATAGCTGTGCAGAAGGGCAGGCAGAACTACAAAAATTAGACTTTTAAGGACATTCATTTTTCCCATCATACGCCTGCAAGACCTGGACACTTAACAAAACAGCTGAGAAACACATAAATGCTTTTGAATATAAATGTTATAGAAGGGTCTTTCAAATATTAAGGACACAAAAAGAAAATAAATACAAGGTCAGACAATTAAGTAATGAGACTAATTACATTAAAAAAAATAAACAACAACTGAAAATATAACCTGTATTTTATTCAAAGTAACACCCTTGTGCATTGATACAGCGAGCGGCACAGTCTAACAAACACTGGATTGATCTCTGCAGTTCTTCTGTTGGTATGGCCCTTAAACTCGATGTTACGGCTCTTTGGATGTCATCAGTATCGCCAAAGAAGCATCCTTTCAATTGTAACTTTGATTTTGGGAATAGAAAATAATCGCAGGGAGACAGATCTGGGGAATAGGGTGTATTGGTGAGAACACACACTTGTTTTGGGGCCAAAAATTCCTGTACAACTACTGCCCGGTGAGCCAGTGCATTATCATGAAGAAGGAAAAAACTGCCAGGTGTTGAATACTCAGGTCAGACTCGGAGAATCCTTTTCAGTAGGCATTTCAAAATATGTAAATAAACTTTGGCAGTGACAGTCTGTCTCTCTGAAATAAATTCTTTGTGAATAATAAATTGCTGTCGTAGAAGCGCACCAACATTGTCTTCACTTTCTACTTTTGAAGACGAATGTTTTTGCCTTTTGGTGATGATGATGACTTCCATTGAACACTTTGGCATTTAGTTGTGGGATCATAGCAGAAAATCCATGATTCATTCTCTGCAACAGTCAGATTTAAGAAATGTTTATTTCTGCGACATGTTTTGATGACGTCTTTTGCATACTCAACACGCTGATGTTTGTGGTCATCAGACAATGAATTTGGTACAAACTGGCAAGCAACTTTGTTCTTGCCAAAATCTTCCACTAAAATGTTGCGAATGGTCTCTCAGTTAACACCAAATTCATCTGCCATCATCCTCACAGTCAAACAACGATCTTCTTGTATCCATTCTCTGACTTTTGCAATGAGTTCTTCATTATGAACAGAAATTGGGCATCCATGTCTAGTTGCATTTGTAATCGTTTCCCCACCACTTTTGAATCATGAATACCACCTGAATATCTGTGCACAAGATAAAAAATTATCCCCATAAACTTGTCGCATCAATTCAACTGTCTCAGTGGCACTTTTTCCGAGTTTTAAACAGAATTTAATGTTAGCTTTTTGCTCCATGCTGATTACGTAACAGTGCACTTCTGACTATGTCAACAAAATGTCGGCTTGTTTGTCATCTGCTTATGGGGCAGCGATGAAAAGTAGCCAGATCATAGATGAAGGTTGCCTCTTTGGATTCCATGCTTTGCTTCATAGATGGCATTTTAGTTTTGGCCATAATAAAATCAATGTCATTACTTAATTGTCAGACCCATGCTACAAGAATTTAGTATTGAAGAAGATTGACTAGTAAAGAAGATTAAACAGAGAAAACTTATGTATTTCATATGTATTAAACATCATGAGAGTTTGGAGAAGACAGTCTTGGAAGGGTACATGATGGGAAAAAAGAAAGAGAGGAAGACCAAGGTGAAGATGGCAACAAGGCATTGTTGATGAATTTCGAATGGATGCATCAGCAGCAGGCATCTTGCTTACAACTGAGAGACCTTCAAGAGAGCTGCCAGGAGACAAAGTTCCACAAGGGAGGGACATGCTCATGGGTGGTGACTGTGGGGGTAATCTTAGTTTGAACTGACTGAAGAAGATAGAAAGTACTCACAGACTCAGCCCACATGTTGCTGAGCACAGAGCATTCGTTTCTGCATGAGAATATACCCTGTAAATAGTGAATTTTGAGAGTCATGCGTGTGATCAGGAAGCTACATTCTTCGGTGTTTTGTTTCTTCCAAAAGCATTTCTTACCCTTACCAGGGTTTTTGCTTCTAGCAACGGACATCTATAGCTGCTTCTCCGAGTTCAACAAATCAGGTACGTGGTGTTCTTATACTTATGCACAGATTAGTCAATTTGGGCCATTGCCCTTTTTTTTTTTTTCAGACAAGGCTGCAGGTGCTCTGATTTTATCATTGTATATAAAAGAGAGAACTGTTTAGTCTCCTCGGTGATCTCCTTTTGTAAGACTTGACTTGTCTCAGCGTTACAGCAACTTGATGGCACCTGTGTATGAAGATTTAATACTTCTTTTTTTGTGCCATGAATATGACACTTTGTAGCCAGCTCTTACTTCCTAATCGGAGATGTCATGTCATCATGTGTGGTTGTATCCTCAGTTAGGATGATAATGATGTTTGCCTGGTCCAGTGTTTGTTCACTTGATGCTGGTGATGAACTGTACCCAAGTACAGAAGAAGAACTACTTCAGTACCAAGGGCATGGCTTGTCAAGATGCTCTCTCAGTTTTCCATGGAGCACCTTGACTGTCACAAAAATCTGGCAGAGGAGGTCATCCATGCGGTCTTTTCCATAACTGTTTTGAATAAGTCACTCTGACTAGCCAGGGATGCCTGCTTCAGTGAGTGTGGTCTTTTGAATGCCTGGTATCCCTTCTTTTTTTTTCTGAGGACAGTAATGAAAGTCAGTAATGCCCTCCATTTATGGCATTGAGGAACAAGTTTTATTGCTTGGTCAGTATAAATGAGCAGGGGTTGATACAATTCTTACTGTGGTGGGCCTTACATTATAAACCTGAATTTGCTACAGACTGAAAGGACAACTGCAGTAGCCCTTACATTAGAAACCTGAATTTACTGCAAACTGATAGGACAACTGTGGTGGCCCCTACATTAGAAACCTGAATTTGCTGCAGACTGAAAGGACAACTGTGGTGGCCCCTACATTAGAAACCTGAATTTGCTGCAGACTGAAAGGACAACTGTGGTGGCCCCTACATTAGAAACCTGAATTTGCTGCAAACTGATAGGACAACTGGTGGCCCCTACATTAGAAACCTGAATTTGCTACAGACTGAAAGGACAACTATGATGGGCCCCACATAGAAACCTGAATTTGCTACAGACTGAAAGGACAACTATGGAGGGCCCCACATTAGAAACCTGAATTTGCTACAGACTGAAAGGACAACTGTGGAGGGCCCCACATTAGAAACCTGAATTTGCTGCAGACTGAAAGGACAACTGTGGAGGGCCCCACATTAGAAACCTGAATTTGCTGCAGACTGAAAGGACATCTGTGGAGGGGCCCACATTAGAAACCTGAATTTGCTACAGACTGAAAGGACAACTGTGGAAGGCCCCACATTAGAAACCTGAATTTGCTGCAGACTGAAAGGACAGCTGTGGAGGGCCCCACATTAGAAACCTGAATTTGCTGCAGACTGAAAGGACAACTGTGGAGGGCCCCACATTAGAAACCTGAATTTGCTGCAGACTGAAAAGACATTGATCTAGCCTTATGTATACTTGCTTGGATAAATCAAATAGTTAGAAGTTGCTGCTGCGCCTGTCCACCCTCTCAAGTCTGAAGTGCTTGCTTGTTTCTGTGGCTAATCCTACCAGTTCTGTTCCCTCACTTTGCCATACACAAGCTTCAGTCCTTTTCTGCTGTACCGTTAAGTTGTACCTGGTCTATATTTAAAAAAAAAAAAAAGACAAGGTTTTATCATTTATAACAACTGTGAACTTGTTCCATGAACTGAGCCATAACTCAGAATGTAGGATAACCTAGTGATTTCTACCCGTTTTTTTTTTTTTTTAATAGACTGAATATTTTGTCTTTACAGATCCATATGCAGTTCCTGGTATAGGTTTGACTGTACCATGGGCTTGGTTATGGCTGCTGTTCAACACAATCTCTCAGTATCCTTTGTTTGTTATTTATGCGTGTATGTGTCTTTTTTTTCTTCTGTGCACATTCTGAGTAATGAAATGGTGAGTGCATGTGTCTGTCATGACCGTTGAGTAATGAAGTGGTGAGTGCATGTGTCTCTCATGACCATTGAGTAATGAAGTGGTGAGTGCATGTGTCTCTCATGACCGTTGAGTAATGAAGTGGTGAGTGCATGTGTCTCTCATGACCATTGAGTAATGAAGTGGTGAGTGCATGTGTCTCTCATGACCGTTGAGTAATGAAGTGGTGAGTGCATGTGTCTCTCATGACCGTTGAGTAATGAAGTGGTGAGTGCATGTGTCTCTCATGACCGTTGAGTAATGAAGTGGTGAGTGCATGTGTCTCTCATGACCGTTGAGTAATGAAGTGGTGAGTGCATGTGTCTCTCATGACCGTTGAGTAATGAAGTGGTGAGTGCATGTGTCTGTCATGACCGTTGAGTAATGAAGTGGTGAGTGCATGTGTCTCTCATGACCGTTGAATAATGAAGTGGTGAGTGCATGTGTCTCTCATGACCGTTGAATAATGAAGTGGTGAGTGCATGTGTCTCTCATGACTGTTGGTTCAGTCCTGACTAGAGCATCTGTCAAACCAACTGTATCTGGCTCTTTCTGGAGATGTGGAAGGAGAGGGAGCCATGTGTGATGCTGAGCATATCACCCCCCATATCACCCCCCATATCACCCCCCATATCACCCTCCATATCACCCCCCATATCACCCCCCATATCACCCCCCATATCACCCTCCATATCACCCCCCATATCACCCCCCATATCACCCCCCATATCACCCCCCATATCACCCTCCATATCACCCCCCATATCACCCTCCATATCACCCCCCATCCTTCTGACTGGTCAAGGAAAGTATGGACAAAAATGTCATATCCCCGCAGATCATCGATGACATGTATCGTCCCCTTCGTGGACAGTTAGCTTCTGTATATATCTTTTCATGCATGTGTGCTAACTGTCAAAATAGACTAGATAATGGAACCTCAAAAAAAAAATTTTTTTTAAAAACAGACAAAACATATTGACACAAGAAAAATAAAACAGAAGAATAACAGAGTCAAGTTTGACAGGTGGTTGAATGGCACATAAAGCGTTTGGCATGAAACCTTCTGAATAAAGATACTGGTTTAAGCCAAGTTTTTCTTATCAGTCTTATCCACTTGCCCTCCCACCTACAAGGAGAGATTCACTTGTCTGAACTCGAATCACTGCTAGTTTTTTTAACCAAAGTGTATTGATTAATGTTTTTGCTTAGTGATTTTCTTGATGGCCTGATTGGCCGAGTGGGTAGGAGTTCGGTCTGCTAACCCAGTGGGACCCAGAAGTGGATTTTTTTTTATGACACTGCCACACCAGAAAGGCCTTGGGGTTCACCAAGGCTCTAAAAATGGGTACCAGAGAAATCTGGGAAGTTAAATGCGGCCAGGCGTAATACTGACCACATTTCATGTTTTGAAGATCTTGGAAATACGGGCCTAACACTGTATCCCAAATAGCCTTAATGGCACAGAAATGGGGATTTTACCTTTTTATCTTCTTTTTTTTTTTAAATGGTTTTCTTGGAGCCAAAAATGAGAGTTTTATCCATTTATTTATGTCATTTTTATTTTAAAACCATAAACCTCATGTACCCTTTTAGTTTTGAGGGGGCAAGTAGACTTCTTGATGGACTCCGCAGATTGCTTCAAATAAGGAGACATTTAAAGCAAAGTATATGCATTATATAAAAAGAGGCCGACCACAGGAAAGTCTAAAGAGGACATTGTTAAGAGAGGCCAAATTAACAGGCATAAAATCCCTTGATGAGATTGAAAAGCTCGCCGAAAACAGGAAAAATTGGCGAACTACCTTGCAAGCCCTATGTGACATTTAATAAATGGCATGGGAAGAATATAAGATATGTAAGATAAGATATGCATTATATTGTATTACTTTTCCAAAATCTTAACATATGCACTAGTGGAAGATATGGTGGTATGTTTCCATAACTAGGTTTTTCTCAGATTCATCTGCTTGAAGAGCGTCTTTATTCTGACAACTGAGTGTACGTCGCTGACTGTGACCCTCGTGGTGACCTTGCGGAAGTTCATCAGCATTGTGTTTTCCATAATCTACTTCAAAAACCCGTTTACCCCAGTCCACTGGGTTGGGGTCATATTGGTGTTCCTGGGCACTTTGATGTTTGTGGAAGTCTTCCCTACATGTGAACTTATTCAGAGATTCAAGACAAACCTTATCAGGTACAAGAAGAAAGTGAAAGACTAACTGAGGCTGTTTGTAACATTCTTAAAGCTGTATATTCAAATATGGGTTAGTTAAGAAAAAATATATGTATGAAATGTGGGTTAGTTTATGAAATAGAAGTGTGAATTGTGGGTTAGGTTCTGAAATTTAAATATGAAATGCATGTTTAGTGTAGGCGATAAAATTGTGAAATCTGGGTTTAGTTTAAGAAACAGAAATGTGATGTGAAGCGTGTCATATGTGTGACTGTTTTGTTAATCCTGTGAATTAGTTCCATAATCTTTCTAGCCTTCCTTTCACTTAATCCACCACTTTCCATAACATTTTTTTAACTCTTCTCCCTGGGGAACATTTATATTCATTACGTGATTTATTGTCACATATCACTTTATGGCAAGTTTTACATTTATAAGAATACTAGACTTCCAAATCACAGGTTGATTTGTTAATATAAAAACTTCAGCATTAAAAAAAGAGGTATCTGTGTATTTCAGTATAATCTGCTGATTAGCTCCATTTACTTTTTTTGTCGGGAGATGTGGTGGTGTAAGATCATTGCTCAAACACATTCTGTGCTTTCCATTTTTTTTTTCAGTCTTATCCACTTGCCCTCCCACCTACAAGGAGAGATTCACTTGTCTGAACTCGAATCACTGCTAGTTTTTTTAACCAAAGTGTATTGATTAATGTTTTTGCTTAGTGATTTTCTTGATGGCCTGATTGGCCGAGTGGGTAGGAGTTCGGTCTGCTAACCCAGTGGGACCCAGAAGTGGATTTTTTTTTATGACACTGCCACACCAGAAAGGCCTTGGGGTTCACCAAGGCTCTAAAAATGGGTACCAGAGAAATCTGGGAAGTTAAATGCGGCCAGGCGTAATACTGACCACATTTCATGTTTTGAAGATCTTGGAAATACGGGCCTAACACTGTATCCCAAATAGCCTTAATGGCACAGAAATGGGGATTTTACCTTTTTATCTTCTTTTTTTTTTTAAATGGTTTTCTTGGAGCCAAAAATGAGAGTTTTATCCATTTATTTATGTCATTTTTATTTTAAAACCATAAACCTCATGTACCCTTTTAGTTTTGAGGGGGCAAGTAGACTTCTTGATGGACTCCGCAGATTGCTTCAAATAAGGAGACATTTAAAGCAAAGTATATGCATTATATAAAAAGAGGCCGACCACAGGAAAGTCTAAAGAGGACATTGTTAAGAGAGGCCAAATTAACAGGCATAAAATCCCTTGATGAGATTGAAAAGCTCGCCGAAAACAGGAAAAATTGGCGAACTACCTTGCAAGCCCTATGTGACATTTAATAAATGGCATGGGAAGAATATAAGATATGTAAGATAAGATATGCATTATATTGTATTACTTTTCCAAAATCTTAACATATGCACTAGTGGAAGATATGGTGGTATGTTTCCATAACTAGGTTTTTCTCAGATTCATCTGCTTGAAGAGCGTCTTTATTCTGACAACTGAGTGTACGTCGCTGACTGTGACCCTCGTGGTGACCTTGCGGAAGTTCATCAGCATTGTGTTTTCCATAATCTACTTCAAAAACCCGTTTACCCCAGTCCACTGGGTTGGGGTCATATTGGTGTTCCTGGGCACTTTGATGTTTGTGGAAGTCTTCCCTACATGTGAACTTATTCAGAGATTCAAGACAAACCTTATCAGGTACAAGAAGAAAGTGAAAGACTAACTGAGGCTGTTTGTAACATTCTTAAAGCTGTATATTCAAATATGGGTTAGTTAAGAAAAAATATATGTATGAAATGTGGGTTAGTTTATGAAATAGAAGTGTGAATTGTGGGTTAGGTTCTGAAATTTAAATATGAAATGCATGTTTAGTGTAGGCGATAAAATTGTGAAATCTGGGTTTAGTTTAAGAAACAGAAATGTGATGTGAAGCGTGTCATATGTGTGACTGTTTTGTTAATCCTGTGAATTAGTTCCATAATCTTTCTAGCCTTCCTTTCACTTAATCCACCACTTTCCATAACATTTTTTTAACTCTTCTCCCTGGGGAACATTTATATTCATTACGTGATTTATTGTCACATATCACTTTATGGCAAGTTTTACATTTATAAGAATACTAGACTTCCAAATCACAGGTTGATTTGTTAATATAAAAACTTCAGCATTAAAAAAAGAGGTATCTGTGTATTTCAGTATAATCTGCTGATTAGCTCCATTTACTTTTTTTGTCGGGAGATGTGGTGGTGTAAGATCATTGCTCAAACACATTCTGTGCTTTCCATTTTTTTTTTCATTTTTTGCCTAAGGAAAGTTCCACAGATTTTCCTATTAACTTAAGTTGCCTTATGTATGATTGGTGCCAGAGAGATGGTCTTTAGGTATCTGATGGAAGAGCCTTTCTATGAGTTTAGCTTCTTCATACATGTAATGTATAGCAATTTATGTGAGGGGGAACCACACCTCAGATGTGGCTCAGTAGTAGTTATGTATTACGTATACATCATTCAGTAATTCCTTATACATTTATTATTCTTTATGCCTACATTTTCATTATATATCTCTGTATTTAAATGGGGCCAACTGCTCTTATGAGTGTGAGAGTCAGGATGGCTCCTAAAATGGTTTTAAAAAAAGTCTTACCAAATGGTGGAGAGAAGTCAATAAATTATTGGAGCATGCCTGGATCAAGAGCTTGTGGGAAGACATGATTGTTTACACCATTTATCTGTGCAGTAGAAGAAAAAGAGGAACTTTTTTGTGTGGAAATTGTGCAGCTCCCTATTTAATTATTTGATATTACTTGTAGTAATTATGTGCCAAGTTAATTCACTTACATGTTACTTATGTTACTTACAGCAGTGTTACATATATTATGTTACTCACAGCAGTGTTAACATATTATGTTACTCACAGCATTGTTACATATATTATGTTACTCACAGCAGTGTTACATATATTATGTTACTCACAGCAGTGTTACATATATTATGTTACTCACAGCAGTGTTACATATATTATGTTGCTCACAGCAGTGTTACTTATGTTACTTACAGCAGTATTACATATATTATGTTACTCACAGCAGTGTTACATATATTATGTTACTCACAGCAGTGTTACATATATTATGTTACTCACAGCAGTGTTACATATATTATGTTACTCACAGCAGTGTTACATATATTATGTTACTCACAGCAGTGTTAACATATTATGTTACAGCAGTTTTACATATATTATGTTACTCACAGCAGTGTTAACATATTATGTTACAGCATTGTTACATATGTTACTCACAGCAGTGTTAACATATATTATGTTACTCACAGCAGTGTTAACATATTATGTTACAGCATTGTTACATATATTATGTTACTCACAGCAGTGTTAGCATATTATGTTACAGCATTGTTACATATATTATGTTACTCACAGCAGTGTTACATATTATGTTACTCACAGCAGTGTTACTTATGTTACTTACAGCAGTATTACATATATTATGTTACTCACAGCAGTGTTAACATATTATGTTACTCACAGCAGTGTTACATATATTATGTTACTCACAGCAGTGTTACATATATTATGTTACTCACAGCAGTGTTACATATATTATGTTACTCACAGCAGTGTTAACATATTATGTTACAGCAGTTTTACATATATTATGTTACTCACAGCAGTGTTAACATATTATGTTACAGCATTGTTACATATGTTACTCACAGCAGTGTTAACATATATTATGTTACTCACAGCAGTGTTAACATATTATGTTACAGCATTGTTACATATATTATGTTACTCACAGCAGTGTTAGCATATTATGTTACAGCATTGTTACATATATTATGTTACTCACAGCAGTGTTACATATATTATGTTACTCACAGCAGTGTTAACATATTATGTTACAGCAGTGTTACATATATTATGTTACTCACAGCAGTGTTAACATATTATGTTACTCACAGCAGTGTTACATATATTATGTTGCTCACAGCAGTGTTACTTATGTTACTCACAGCAGTATTACATATATTATGTTACTCACAGCAGTGTTACATATATTATGTTACTCACAGCAGTGTTACATATATTATGTTGCTCACAGCAGTGTTACATATATTATGTTACTCACAGCAGTGTTACATATATTATGTTACTCACATATATTATGTTGCTTACAGCAGTGTTACATATATTATGTTACTCACAGCAGTGTTACATATATTTTGTTACTTACAGCAGTGTTAAATGTTGCTGGCTAGCTTTTGTTTTAGGAACTGAAAATTGCGATGTTTTTTTATTTATTGAAATAATTAAGCATTTCATTATGTGCGATAGTGTTGCCATTTGTGCTTTTCCATATTGCACAATCCTTGGTGCTTTAGCATTGTTACAGTAAAATTATTTTTCTCCCACTTTTAAAGCCAAAATCAAGAAGAAAAAATGAAAATATCACTGATTTTTTTTCCCTGTTTCATTAACAGCGTAGCTGTATAATATGTAGTAGAACAGTCAACGGAGTGGAATTCTTCACTGTTAGTTACATTCATTGATTACGAGAAGGCATTTGATAGTTTAGATCATAGAATGCTATGAAACTTCTGGAACACTATGGTATCCCAGCCAAGATAACAAAGCTTATAAAGACTGCATATGAAGGAACAACTTATAGAATCGTTCATGGAGGAACTCTCACCAAAAGTTTTAAAGTGGAAGCAGGCGTGCAGCAGGGATGTTTGCTGTCACCATTCCTATTTCTTCTAGCAGTTGATTAGATCATGAAAACTACCAGACAAAGAAAAAGAAATGGGATACAAAGGACATTGTGGAACCAACTGGAAGATCTTGACTTTGCAGATGATGTGGCACACAAATGCAAGAGAAACTTCAGATTTTAAGCAAGAATTCAGGTAAACTGGGACTATATATTAATAGACAAAAAACAAAGATAATGAAAAGTAATAGTGCAAGCAATAGCCTCAAGGTAATTGAGGGAGTGTAATTGAGGAAGTAGAGTATTTCACACATTTAGGCAGCATAGTGGATAAATATGGGGGAATGGAAAAGGATGTTAAAGCTAGAATAACCAAGGCTAGGACAGCATTTATCCAACTTAACAAAATATGGTCATCTAAGAACATCAAAACAAGAACCAAACTTAGGCTTTTTAATACAAACGTAAAGACCGTCCTGCTGTATGGTTTGGAGACATGGGTTATGACCAAGACAATACAGCAGAGGATACAGACATTCATGAACTACTGTTTGAGGAGGATTTTAAACATTAAATGGCAGGACAAGATCAGGAATGAGGAAGTCTGGGAAAAAGTAGGACATGAACCTACAAATTATGTAAAAAAAAAGTGGAGGTGGATTGGCCACACTCTGAGGAAACCCGACACTATCGTAGCAAGACAGGCACTGACATGGAATCCTCAAGGAAATAGAAAATGAGGAAGGCCTAGATTTAGTTGGAAAAGAGAAATTATGACAGTTCTCAGAGACAAGAGATACACATGGAAGGAAGCAGAGAATAATTCCAAGAACAGGGATGACTGGAGAGCCTTTATCCATGGCCTATGCTATCAAAGGAGTGAAAGGTGATGATGATGATGTGTAATATGTGGATAATGTATTTTGATGGAGTGATTATCAGGCATATTGGGTAGAGAACACAATTAATATAATCAAGCAAAGATATATTTTTACATAGCAAATCTCAAGTAAGACACTAATGGAGAAACAGAAAAGTGAGTAAATAAAATGAGAAAAATAAACCTGTAGTGTGGAATCTAAGAAATCATTTAGATGGGTGCACAGTGACATGTTTTGTTTTGTATTTGCCAGATTTCTTGTCGAAGCTTGGCTGTAATTTTTTTGTTTAGACCAAGACATGATTTGTTTTTCCTCATGGACAAAATATATAGTTTATTTAGATGAGAGAAAAATACTAAAAAAAAATATAGAAACTGAACTAAAATAAAAATATTTTAAATTTAAAGAGGTTTCGTAAACTGATATTCTTCAGTTGAGCACAAATTAGTTCAGGTTTGGATGAATCTCAGAGCTCTTAAAGATTTATGGTTTGTTGAGTTCAGAATTCTGCTACACCTTAATTATCCTTTTCTCCACAATCATATTTCCTCTCTGTCAAGTTTTACTCTTTCTTCAGCTGCAACTTATATTCCAGAACCACTTACTACAGAGAGATCTTGGAAGGTAAATGCAGCCAGGTGTAATATTGACCACATCACACTTTCATGTGTTGAAGGTCATGGAAATACAGGTCTAGGACCATACACCCAACATGCCTTCTTATATCTTATATCCTTCCTGTGCCGTTAAAGGTCACATAGGGCTCACAAAGTAGTTCGCCAGTATGCCTTAAGGGCATGGAAATGGGGATTTTACCTTTTACCTCACTGCACTAGCTTACTAACTCTCTACCTCCACCACATTCTTCTATTCCATCCACTCTTTTCTCAACTAGATTACCATTGTATCTCTCTCTCTCTCGCTCCTTTCTACTTTCCCAACCCCATTTTTACTACCAGCCTGTCACACATCCCATCCCCCTTTTTACTACCAGCCTGTCACACATCCCAACCCCCTTTTTACTACCAGCCTGTCACACATCCCAACCCCCTTTTTACTACCAGCCTGTCACACATCCCAACCCCCTTTTTACTACCAGCCTGTCACACATCCCAACCCCCTTTTTACTGCCAGCCTGTCACACATCCCAACCCCCTTTTTACTACCAGCTGTCACACATCCCAACCCCCTTTTTACAGCCAGCCCATCACACATCCCAACCCCCTTTTTACAGCCAGCTGTCATACATCCCAACCCCCTTTTTACTGCCAGCCTGTCACACATCCCAACCCCCTTTTTACTACCAGCTGTCACACATCCCAACCCCCTTTTTACTGCCAGCCTGTCACACATCCCAACCCCCTTTTTACTGCCAGCCTGTCACACATCCCAACCCCCTTTTTATTGCCAGCCTGTCACACATCCCAACCCCCTTTTTACTGCCAGCCTGTCACACATCCCAACCCCCTTTTTACTACCAGCTGTCACACATCCCAACCCCCTTTTTACTGCCAGCTGTCATACATCCCAACCCCCTTTTTACAGCCAGCCTGTCACACATCTCAAGTCCCTATTTAAACACTCACAACACTCTTGGTGGCAGCTTCTTATAAGTCACAGCTAAGTGCTGCTTTTCTTTCTGATTTTTTTTTTTCCCTAACCTTTTTCATCCCTGTTTGTTGCTCAGCATTCATGTGATTTTATATTTTATCTTCTTTCCCTATTTCTTTGTCCTGTATGTTTTTGTATGATTGAGGTGTAAACTGAAATGTCACAGCTGTGTGTGCCCATTAATTGATAAAACTGTTCCTGCTTTTGTTTTGAATAGTTTTAACATTTTGTTGTCACAGCTTGACCGCGGTGGCTTTGTGTATGTTCATGCATTTTGTTTTATATATGCTTATAACCAAATTATTCGTGGTTTCTTGATGATATTGCTGCTTCATTGTTGCATGTTGAATGCATTGTTTATTTGTTGTTTAATGCACTTTTTTTTTCCTAGTTTGACATTTATTGTAGTTTTAGCCAAACCCGTCATGATTTTGTTGTTTCTAAGCAGGCCACTTGACCAGTATTAAGCCTGATGATGACAAAACTATCATCACTTTACAGAATTGACTTGCATGTAAAACACTTATATATATCATATATATATATATATATATCAATATACAATACTCACTTTTACTTTTAAAATTTTATGTCTTGATGCCAAATCCAAAACTGCTGAGTTTTTGTTATTTTTTATTTTAAAATTTGTTAAGAAAATGAGATTAAAACTAGAACATTTCCTGGCAAAGAAAGAAAGGCCAAGAGGGAGATATTTATTAGTACAATCTGGCCAAATGGTGTGATGTTAGTGAAACAGGTTTTAATGTGATATTAAAAACTTCAGAAGCACTACAGAAGTGGAGAATATTGATCACATCTCTTTCTTTCTGGTCCTGTATCTGTTAATGATGTTGATGAGTCAACAAGAAAAAAAAAAAAAAAAAGAAGCATGCTCATAAATCACAAATATGCTTTTAAAGGAGATGACTGAGGTGCCAGCAAGTGATTTTCAACAATCCTCCATTTGATGCCGTATGAATCCTTTCTCCTGTACTCCTGTAATCTGGCTTTTCAGTTCTGCCAAATATTAACTCAGTTTCAAAACAGTGCCTTGTTTGTGTGATGCAGTATGATTTTCTTTTTAAGGGCTCATTATTTCAGGTTTTTTTTTTTTAACATGCCAAAAATAATGTGTCTAAAATTCATGAAAGTGGGTATAGACACAGCACAAATTGTGAACTCATTTTGAAAAGTAACTGATTTATCTTAAGAAAGATTATGTATGTGATAAGTATTTTTTTATATGTGGGGATGAGCAACAAAGAAAAATAAGTGGTATAAGGTTTTACATATATCCAAGAGGTTTCCGGGCAATCATTTTAAATGTCAATTATTAAAGTCTACAGTTTAATGAATAAACAAGAAAGAGATGCAGAAATGTATCTTTCTGCCATCATCATCAGCATCATCAGTTTTTACAGATGGAGGCAGAGACTGGGTATCTGAATCTTGAGCATCTCCCATCTAGTCGTTCCTGTGTCTTGAAGTTTTGATCGAGTGTATTTGTTGTGAAAAACAACAACAACAACACCATTTATGTTGGTGATGTTGCTGATAAATTGTTACACCATGACAAAAAATGCAGCATTTTGCATTATTGTAATTGTTTGTTTTTTTGGGTTTTTTTTGTGAATGGTAGAGCAGTATGTAGCATGTAATTTTTCTGATATTCTCAGTAATGGAGTAGTCTTTCCTACATATCGTTTTTTTAATTTGTTGCTGTTCTGTATACTGCAGGAATGGCAAATTTTATTTCATTATTGTTTTGCTCATGTTTTAGCCCAATTCAGCGGGATGTCACTTGATCTGTCACATATTCTGAACCGAGATTTGGGCATAAAACTAAAAAACTTATCCTGAGACCCACCTAGAGGTGACTCTAGATGGGTAAAAAAAGGAATTGTTATGGAAACTCGCAACAAAACCAACTGAGTCTAGGGTAACACATTAGGGGTACCAACTCTGAAGAACTCAGACAAAGATCAAAAGAATGCATTCATCGGCCCCAAATACATGAATGTGATTGCTTCTGGAATGTAAGAACGCTGGCAGCACCATAAAAAAATAATTCTAAAAGGAATTTCAGTCTGGAACTTAACAAACATTTCGCAGCACTCACTGAGGTAGAGGAGATGGATATAGATGAATTATAAAATTCTTGCAGCACAGCCGTAATCACAGCAGCAAAAGCAAGCGCTGGACTGCAAAGTAGAAAAGCATGGATATCGGAAAACAGATGGAAAAACATACATGAAAGATAAACTGCCAAATTAGACATGTTGATTGTAAAGACAGATCTTGTAAAGAATTGGTAAAAGTAACATACAAAGAACCAGATAATAAAGTAAAAAGTTCAACTAGAAGAGATAAAAGAGATTACATAGACAATATGGTGAAAGAAGCAGAGAAAGCAACAAAAACAGGAGACAGCAAAACTTTATATAACATACAGAAAAGGCTAACGGATACTATTACATCCAAAGAAAGACCAATCTTTAGCAAAACTGAAACCCTATTAACATCAAGTAAAGACCAAAAACAAAGATGGGCCGAACACTTCCAAGAAAAACTTAATTGACTGTACCCAAAAGAATTGATAAACCATGAAGTACCAAGTCAATAGCACGCTGTTCTCTCGTGGCTAGACGGCTGCTCGTCCTACCGGAGTCCATGTTCGAATCCCAGGTAATTCTCTTGTGATTTTTCTTTCTCTCACGTCACACTAAAGTGCTTTGTCTATGATTTTTTCGAGGTTTAATCCTACAATATTTGTTCTCTTACTTTACCGTACCAAAACCTCGTAGTTTCCTATTTATAAAAAATTGTTCTGATAAACCATGAAACTGACTTACCAGCCTCACAAATAAATGTCAACCTAGATGAAGTTACATTGCATGAAATTGAAACAGCAGTGAATTTAATGGCTAACAACAAAGCTGCAGATGAAGATGAAATAACAGCTGAAATGTTGAAAGCTGATAACAGTGACAACATAAGCCAGCTACAGAGAATGTTTAATAAGATTTAGAAAGAAGAAATGGTCACTTCAAAATGGAAATAAGGAATCATTGTTAAAATACCCCCCCCCCCCCCAAAAAAAAAGGCAACCTTAGCGACTGCAATAATTGGAGAGGAGTAACCTTACTATCAGTTGTGTCAAAAGTATTTTGCAAAGTCATTCTGAATAGACTTAAAGATATAGTGGATACTGCAATGAGAGAAGAACAAGCAGTATACTGAAAAGGGAGAAGCTGTCTCTGCCAGATCTTTAAGAATAATACTTAAAGAACATATTGAAAAGCAAAAACCGTTAATTTCATAGACTTTAAAAAGGCACTTGATAGCATACACAGAGATTCATTGTGGAGAATTTTAAGTCTATTTGGAATACCATCTAAAATTGTCAACATCATTAAGGACCTCTACAAGGGGATATGTTTGTGCAGTCAACACAGAAGAAGGAATGAGCCAGTGGTTTCAGATTGAAACAGCCGTGAAAAAAGGATGTACATTATCTCCCTTGCTTTTTGGAATTGCCATAGACTTTATAATGAAAGAAATGTTGCATGGGTAAAATAGACATTGATTGAGTACATGGGACCCAACTGATTTTGCAGATAACATAACTCTTATCAGTGACAAAGTGGAATTAATGCAAGAAAAAAACAGATACCCTGTCTTCACTGGCTAGCAAAATAGGACTTGAAATTAACAAGAGAAAAACAAAAATAATGAAACTTCCTATTAATCAAGAAGAAAAAATATACATAGAAGGAACAGCTATTGAAGAAGTGCACCAATTTACATACCTTGGCAGCTACATAGACCAGAAAGGAAGTTAGAATGGAAAAAGCAGCACTGACCTTCAAGAATCTTGAGAACATATGGCACTCAAAAGTTGTAAACACAAAAACCAAGTTAAGATTATTCAGTTCAAATGTAATATCCGCCCTCATTTATGGATGTGAAAGCTGGAAAACAACTAAAGAAATTAGACTCTTTTGAAAACAAATGCCTAAGGAAAAATAATCAGTATAAAGTGGAATGAATTCAAGAACAACACAGATAAGACAGATGAGCAAACACCAACCTGTCTCATGGATGATCAGGAAAAGGAGATGGAACATTCAGAGAATCCCTAAACAAGCTATCAAGTGGAACACAACAGGCCAAAGAAGAAGAGTTCGACCATGTGAAACTCTTAAGAGGACATTGTTAAGAGAGGCCAAATTAGTAGGCATAAAATCCCTTGATGAGTTGAAAAACTCTCAGAAAACAGGAAAACTTGGCGAACTACTTTGCGAGCCCTTTGTGATGTTTAACGGCACGGGAAGGATGTAAGATGTAAGTAAACTGTCATATATTTAGATAACCAGTGGAAAAAGTGTCTTAAACTGCCATGTATTTAGATAACCAATGGGAAAGCATTGGAAAGCTGCCTTGTGTTTAGATGACCAATAGAAAAGGAGTTACCAGTTATTAACAGGTGTGATTCTACTGAGTGATAGATGGTGATGGTCAATAGAAAAAAAAAAGAAAGTAAAAAAATGAAGTAAGCTACAAAGATCAGTGTCAAGATACTGTAAACAAAACCGTTAATTCATTTTTAGACGTAATTAAATTGTTTTCTTTTTTATAGATTCCCATTTTAATCTTGTCAGTTTCATTTTATTTTTGTATCAGTTTCTGACTTTGTTATTTATTGATTGCATAACAGATTTATAATTTCCAGTTTCATGATTTGTAAGAGGCTGCTAAATCCTCAATAATTTTCTCAATATTTAATGGTCTGAGGTCCCGTTTGTTACATCTATTATTATTCATAATAATATATCCATACTATGAGAAATTAATATTGAAGAAGACTGGCTAGTAAAGAGGATTAAAGAGAGAAAACTTAAATATTTTGGACATATTAAACGTCATGATAATTTAGAGAAGACCGTATTGGAAGGATACATGATGGGAAAAAGAAAGAGAGGAAGACCAAGGTGAAGATGGCTGCAAGACATTGTTGATGATCTGCATATGGATGCATCAGCAGCAGGCCATCTTGCTCAGAGCCGAGAGGCCTACAGGAATGCTGTTAGGGAGGCAAAGTTCCACAAAGAACATGCAAATTCATTTGCATGTCCCTTGTAGAACTTTTCCTCTCCAACAGTTCCCTTGAAGGCCTCTTATTTGTAAGCAAGATGCCCTGCTGCTGATACATGCAAAGTGCCCTGATGCTGATAACTGGCAAGGTGCCCTGATGTTGATACCTGCAAAGTGCCCTGATGCTTATATCTGCATAGTGCCCTGATGCTGATACCTGCAAGGTGCCTTGATGCTGATACCTCCATTTGCAGATCAGTAAGTGCCTTGTTGCCATCTTCACCTTGGTCTTCCTCTCTTTCCTTTTCCCACTATGTACCCTTCCAAGACTTCCTTCTATTATTGTAATACCATCTAAAAATTTCCTATCTTAAAAAAAAGTGTTTGAAAAAAAAAATAGAACTGCTCAGTTTCAAAGCAGATTTAGTGGTCAATCTTTGAATCAAATTCTTGTAATTATTATTTTTTTTTAAAAAATAAATCAGCACGGTAAATAAAAAAATCGGGCAGTTTCTTTTATTGTATTCTTTTAATGCACTTATAACTGCACAAATGTGCACAATTACGAAAGATTTATTTGAGAATTTATGTTTCCCAGTTTCATTATTATGTGATGCTTTTTTTTAATGCCGTTGATTGTGTTCCCGATAATTTTCTTTTAGGGCTGTGCATATTTAACATTAACACATAGGACTGGCCAAAATGATGGGGATGCTGACTTTTTGTTGGGTCGGCGGAGTGTAGCATAACACCCCCTGCCTTACCTTCAGCTCATAAGAGTTCTTGTCGGAACTGTGTAGCACGTGCACTGTACTGAGATTCCCCCCTTCACTTTAGATAATCAGAGCATTCCTTGGGCTTGTTCCACGTGCAGTGACATTAGCCCTTTAACATTTTAACATGTCCACGGCCCAGCAAATAGATCAGCTTGAATCTTGTGGATTCTGTTGACTGCAAATCTAAAACAGAGGACCAAAGCTGTTTTCAAAGCAGAAATGAGGCCTACAACTATTCTCAGACTGGGAAAGGGGTCTGCAACTATTCTCAGACTGGGAAAGGGGTCTACAACTATTCTCAGACTGGGAAAGGGGTCTACAACTATTCTCAGACTGGGAAAGGGGTCTACAACTATTCTCAGACTGGGAAAGGGGTCTACAACTATTCTCAGACTGGGAAAGGGGTCTGCAACTGTTCTCAGACTGGGAAAGGGGTCTGCAACTGTTCTCAGACTGGGAAAGGGGTCTGCAACTATTCTCAGACTGGGAAAGGGGTCTGCAACTGTTCTCAGACTGGGAAAGGGGTCTGCAACTGTTCTCAGACTGGGAAAGGGGTCTGCAACTGTTCTCAGACTGGAAAAGGGGTCTACAACTATTCTCAGACAAGGAAAGGGGTCTACAACTATTCTCAGACTGGGAAAGGGGTCTACAACTATTCTCAGACTGGGAAAGGGGTCTACACTATTCTCAGACTGGGAAAGGGGTCTACAACTATTCTCAGACTGGAAAAGGGGTCTGCAACTGTTCTCAGACCAGAAAGAGTGGTCTACACCCAAAAACAGATGAAGAACCACTGATGCTCACTGTCTGGAGTTAAGAGTTTCCTATGCTGTATAATTAAAGTTACGATACTGGAAACCGGGTGAGACAAAGCTCTGTTAGGTCTCCGGGAGCTGCTTGATTACACTCGGGACAAATGGGAAATACTGGTGGTAGAAGATCAATCATTTGCGGTGATTGTAATGCCAAAATTCCTCTATGGGGCAAAAACAGTAATAACAAAGCGCAAGGAAGATCCATAGAACAAGCCATCTTAAACAATAAACACTAAACACACGAGAGGCAGCATAATGTAGTCCCTGTCAGAAGTAAATAAGAGGTCACTGAGTGAAGCAGTCCCAAGTTTTATCACAAGTAAGCACAAATGTTGAGCATTTATCGCTCCTTCAGCGGAAGACATCTTGTTTATTTACAGTAAACTTTTTCTCTGCTTTGATCTTGTTTGGTGATTATTTTAAATTATTAAATCTTTTTTTTGTTTGTTTCAGAATAAATACAATGTTTGTTTTTAAACCATGCATTTTATTAATGTTGATTTGTGTATGTGTGTGTGTGTGCATGTGCACATGCTAATGTTTTAAAATCAGTAAAATTTTATTTTTCTCTTTTGTGTGTGAAATTCTTTGCCATAGAAAAGATGTAAAAGAGAAATGTCATGAAAAGATAGAACTTTTTTCGAAAAGAACTAGCCCAGTGTCAGGCTGTTTGGAGTCAAAGGAAGGTAAAAGTTATTATGGAAAAAGAAGTCATGGAGAGATGATCAGAGTACATAAGGGACCAGAGTTCAGTGTAAGCATGTTCAGTGTAAGCATGAATAATGAACATTTAAATGTAAGCATGGATAATAAACATTTCAATGTAAGCAAGAATAATGAACATTTAAATGTAAGCATGAATAATAAACATTTCAATGTAAGCATGAATAATGAACATTTAAATGTAAGCATGAATAATGAACATTTAAATGTAAGCATGAATAATAAACATTTCAATGTAAGCATGAATAATGAACATTTAAATGTAAGCATGAATAATGAACATTTAAATGTAAGCATGAATAATGAACATTTAAATGTAAGCATGAATAATAAACATTTAAATGTAAGCATGAATAATGAACATTTAAATGTAAGCATGAATAATAAACATTTAAATGTAAGCATGAATAATAATGGAGCACCAATACTGGAAATGGAAGTAAGAAATGCAGTCAAACAAATGCAGGCAAGGAAGGCACCAGACCTGATAACATCACAAGAGAATTGAACATGGCACTATGAGATATCAGCATAGAGAAACCTAACAAGCCTCCTAAGTATTCTCTATAAGACAGGCCTTATGCCATCAGATCCCTCCAAATCAATTCTCATAGCAATTCCAAAGAAAGCTGGAATGACAGAGTATGATCGCCTTTGCAGTCTAATAAGCCACATCACAAAAATACTATTAAGAATCATTAACCTGAGAATGGGAAATAAGATAAAAACTGAAATGCCAGAAGAACAGTATGGTTTTGTTGAAGGAAAACAAGCACAAGTAATGCAATTTTTATATTAAGAATTATAACAGAATTCTCTCCAGAGGTAAGCAAAGATTTATGCTTTGCTTTGTTGATCACATGCAAGTTTATGATAGGGTTAGACATGAAGATATGACACAAATGCTAGAAAAACTTAATACAGATGGTAAAGATATGAGTTTTATATTATTAAGAATGTGAAATGGAAGGACAGTGTGGTTTTGTTGAAAGAAAAAGCACAAGTAACACGTGTGAACAGCATCTGAATTTAAACATCAAGGACTGCACAGGATGGAGACGCATGATCACCAACACAGCACGTAATAATAATAATAATTTTTAAGTGAATCGTACAAAAAATGAAAGTAAGAAAAATAATTTTCGACCTTTCAGCTTATTTCAGAATTAATTAATTTAATATACAATCACAATTTCACCTGCGATAATTCATACTGAAGTGAAGATAGGTATTGGAAAAGTACTTGATATAGGTATGAGAAAAGTACTTGAAAAAAAAATCTAGGAAGATAAACGCGGCCAGTCGTGATACTGACCATATCACACTTTCATATGCTGAAGGCCTTCGAGATACACCGTATGCCCACAGTGTGTCTTAATGGCATAGAAACTGGGACCTTACCTTCACCTTTTATCATCCATTAAGTCTGTTGGAAGTTCTTCAGGGCAACAGGTACGAGGCGATGTTCGGGGATGTTTTAAATCGCTCTATCTAACATGTCCCTATCATAAAAACATGGATTAAGAGAAAGGGAGATTATACTGATGTTAGTGACATGCAGCTCCCTGCTTGCGATGTTTCCTCTGTGACAAAGTGCATTACCCGGCATACAAATAAACTGCGCGAAAGCTGACTCAGAGGATAACAACGGGTCTGATGACCTTGCCCAAAGACCTCTGGGCATTCACATTCTCCATGGTAAAGACGTGCACGTCAGTACTTCCACCTGTCCAGGCCACAAAACTGCTCCCCTCCGTATCTGTCATGTTATACAAAACAGATAGCAGATCTCTCTCCAGTTTGTCTCCAGATCCTTCCATGATCATTGTTAAATTTCAGACAAAAAAACTGGATTCGTCAGTGAAGATAACATCTCTCTCTCTCTCTCTCTCTCTCTCTCTCTCTCTCTCTCTCTCTCTCTCTCTCTCTTTCTCAACCTTAAGTGCCCGGGGCACATGAGGCTCCCTCAAGGGTTCTCCACAAATGCCTGTCCTTTGCCGCCTTTTTTTCTGCACTTGCCCAGGTGAGTCCTCTATTGCTTGACATCCTTTCTGTTGTTCTTCTCCAGTCTCTTTTGGTCTACCCTTACTTCTGTTCCCCTGTGGTGTCCATCTTAATGCTATTTTTGGTAGTGAGTTGTCAGTCATTCGGAGCACATGATTCAACCATCGCCAGCATCTTTCCTCAATAATTGCTGTCAGTAGCTTCAAGATGTTATTTCTTATGGTGTTTGGCCAAAATATTTTTCTAATTCTTCGTAAACATTTAGTTTGGAAAGAATTCAAGTTGTTTTCTATGGTTCTGGTGATTTTCCAGCATTCACTTCCATAGAGTAGTACACTTAGAACATTACTCTTAAATATCCTGAAGGCAACATGACGCCATCGATTTGAAATCCACCTGCTGTGTTGTCTTGTCCAATTCAGTCGAGCTTTTGTTGTTGACAACGTCTGAGATGGATCCAAACTGAGAAATATAAAAAAAAAATAGAATACGAAATGTGACTCATCGAATTAACCGAACCTTTTTCGACAAGCAAAATTCCATTATGTTTTTAACTTATTTTCCTACATCTTGTCCTTTGAAGTGTTCTCCCGGTGTATTTTCCGAGCCACCATTTTCCACATATCCGTCTGCTGAAGATAACCACATGGTTGCTTCCCATAATCGAGAAGGCGATTGGAAACTCTTTTGTTGAAAGAATGTTTAATTCAATTTAGTTCCATGATTTCCCAGAGCGTGTCCTAACTCCATTTCCGTTGTGATTTCTTGTGTAGACAATTTCTTGAAGTTTAGTGAGCCCAAAGGCGGGTTGAGGACGGTGCACTGTCATGAATTTATTCGCTGCACTGTCATGAATTTATTCTCAGGCTGAAGAAAGGGAACAGGATTTTCGGAGTAATGAAATCTACAATCTCATTCAGTTTTGACGATCGTATGAAAAGAGGTTAGCGTGAGAGAACACAGCGCGTGCTGCGATTGAATCATGGATAGGAAAAAGTTATGAAAGACGACGCTTATCATATATATTATTTCCAAAAAGTCCGAGAAACTGAGTTAGGAAAAGTTTCCTAATGAAACGGCTTGCACCGAAAGACATAAATTGTTCAAGAGATGAAAAAGACCGTGATGGTGTGCCATTGATTTTGTGGAAGTGGCATCAATTCAGAGGACAGTTTTCAGGGAAACAGACTGAGATAAATAACAAAGTACTGATAACAAGACAGCACATACTAGCAATTTATCTCAACAGAAATATGAATTTGAAAAAAAAAGATACATCAGATACTCTGTAGAGACGGAAAAACAAATAAAGCGATCCTCAGAGAAGTATGAGAATAAACGAAAATTAGTTAAAATTATAAAGACAAAAGACAATAATGATTTTCTGGATATGGACAGAGAACATGGTAAGAGCTGGAAAATTCAAGGGATAAAGCAGATTTCGTATTACTGTACACTGACACGTGTCTTGCTAACACACTGCTCTGTACTGTGTCTACTACGTGTTAACATGAGCATTAGGCCCAGTGACACAACAGACGTTACATTGGTATACGCCGTGTAACAAGACAGCCCAGATAACAATAACATACAACTACACATCAATACACGACATGACCAGTTACACGTAACTGACTAACCCAACACCACAGTTGACACTTAACAAGAATCCAATAATCACAGGATTCAGCAGTCACCAAACAACCAGCAAATGTTTAATAATGAATCCTATTTGTTCGATGTGTGTTGCATAGATATGGAGTGTTGCATAGATGTGGAGTGTTGCATAGATGTGGAGTGTTGCATAGATGTGGAGTGTTGCATAGATATGGAGTGTTGCATAGATGTGGAGTGTTGCATAGATGTGGAGTGTTGCATAGATGTGGAGTGTTGCATAGATGTGGAGTGTTGCATAGATGTGGAGTGTTGCATAGATGTGGAGTGTTGCATAGATGTGGAGTGTTGCATAGATGTGGAGTGTTGCATAGATGTGGAGTGTTGCATAGATATGGAGTGTTGCATAGATGTGGAGTGTTGCATAGATATGGAGTGTAAACTGATGGGAACAACTATAATGATCATAAAAAAATGTCCGGGCGACTAACATCGCCATGGGACTAACTCAGACATACAACATTGACAAGGCATGCGAACTTCAAAACTACAGCATACCTTTCAACCTGAAATTACAACCTCGTCCAAAAAGGGGACAAATCAAACACACACTCTACATGATAACTACAACATCTGTCCTGAAAAGGACAGTCCATCTAACACAACTACGACAATTTTTGCCCTCAAAAAGGACAAATAAACACAACTACTACATACTAGAACAACACTTCTGTCCTAAAAGAGGACAATCACACCAAACTTACATAATGAACCAAAGAATCCATAACATCCCTTTCTAGAAAATAAAACTCTCACACGATCTGTCTCTACAATATTCAAATAAAAAACTCCCCATTCCTACATCCCGCCCCTCAGATCCACGTGACTGAGTTCTCCCTCGGAACACGGAGAAACTTTCTCCGTGCTAGCATAAACAGGTGAGCTGTGGTCTATTACTGTTTGACCACAACAAGAGGGTTTCTCACAAAAAAAAATCTGTAACAGGGAGAATGGAGGGGAGATAGGGGAAGAGATGGAAAAAAATATCTCAGCAGACTAAGTGGCACCAAAAGAGAAAAGTATTTCAACTGATCGAAAACACCAAGGACCGCCAAAGATGTAGAAACGTGATCACCAAAGATGTAGAAACGCGATCGCCAAAGATGTAGAAACGTGATCGCCAAAGCTATCTAGCACGCCAAGTAATAAATGAATGAATGTTATTTATGACGTGAGCCCAAATCAGATGTAACCTCGGCTAAATGACGATAGGAGAAATGAACAAACACTCTAGCTCATTGTGAGAAGATGAATGCTTACAAAACAATATAGAGACTTCAATATAAAGTTTCAGGAAGAATAATAAAACAAAATTCAAGGAAGACACGGGGAAAATATTAGTGGTATACAAGAAAATAACATAAATGTATAAATGAAATCTTATCATTATCATCTTTTTCATTCTGTACGTGAAAGTTGGCTGCATTTGATCTTCAGCTTATGGTCTATCACTTGTTACCACGGGCACTTGGTCACGCTGATTTTCTGTCCATCTGTTGACGCTGTTCAACAGCCAAAATCCATCATGTCTTCCTTCAGCTTTTCCCTAATGTGTAGGACTGGGTATAATGCAAAGAATTTAACTGATATTTGTAGGATGATTAGAAGGGACGTTTCTCAATAATCAAATCTCTTATTTATGATAAGAAAACCTCAGTTCTACACTGGGTGAAACAAGAGTCAGGGGAAAAAAATGGAAGATAAGTTTTGTGTGTAGAATCAATGTCATAAACATCATGCACTTCAGTCGAAGTCGAACGTATGGGACCACAATGTGTATACAACATCAGAAAGCAATCAACGCTTTTGTTTTTAGTGCGGATGGAGAAGAAGGCTTCCTGCATTCTCTTTCATAGCTCCAGACACAGAAAAATGTATAAATAAAAGATTTTGTTCATTTTTTTTCTTTTCTACTCTCAGATGGCATTTGTAGATGAACACTTTTTTGTCTAGGAAGATGGTTTTACAGTGACCTGGATATATATATATATATATATATATTATATATATATATATATATATATATATATATACAAATATATAAATATACACGAAATCACTGTAGTAAAGCTATGATAAAAACGTTTTTAAAAGTTTAAATTTCCTTCTAAGCCAGTCCCTAGACATTTCAACGGCCCCAACCACACAGAGAAGTCTCATTTTGTATTTACAGCCATTAAACACTGTTAATGGAAGCCGCCTACCCTTGAGAACTGCTATATTCAGGAATATGGGGCACTAGAATCACATCGTTGGAACCCGAAATTAAGCTACACTCAACACAACCATATACCCTCTCTGCTAAGTTCTACTCTGTCCTCACTTGTAACATATATTCCGGAACCCCCATACTGCCCTAGATTATAAACCTGTCCGCCCTCCCCACCCCCTCTTTACTATCAGCCTACCACACATCCCAGGTCTTCATTTAAACATCCACACTCTCTACCATCCACTCCCGGACGCAGCTTCTTGTAAGTCAAGGCTAAATGCTCCCTTCTTTTCTCATTTTTTTTCCTTCTTTTTTTGTTGTACAGCATTCATGTGAATTTATATTTTATCTTCTTTACTCATTCCTTTGTCATGTGAATTTATATTTTATCTTCTTTCCCCATTCCTTTGTCATGTTGATTTATATTTTATCTTCTTTACCCATTCCTTTGTCATGTGAATTTATATTTTATCTTGTTTACCCATTCCTTTGTCATGTGAATTTATATTTTGTCTTCTTTCCCCATTCCTTTGTCATGTGAATTTATATTTTATCTTCTTTACCCATTCCTTTGTCATGTGAATTTATATTTTATCTTCTTTCCCCATTCCTTTGTCATGTGAATTTATATTTTATCTTCTTTCCCCATTCCTTTGTCATGTGAATTTATATTTTATCTTCTTTCCCCATTCCTTTGTCATGTGAATTTATATTTTATCTTCTTTCCCCATTCCTTTGTCATGTGAATTTATATTTTCTTCTTTCCCCATTCCTTTGTCATGTGAATTTATATTTTATCTTCTTTCCCCATTCCTTTGTCATGTGAATTTATATTTTATCTTCTTTCCCCATTCCTTTGTCATGTGAATTTATATTTGATCTTCTTTACCCATTCCTTTGTCTTGTATGTTTTTATATGGCTCAGGTGTAAACCGAAATGTCGCAACTATGTGCCCGTTAATTAATAAAGGTGTTCCTATATAAAATGTCGGACAATAAAGTAATGAGACTAATTCCATTTTTAAAAAATTGAATATATAACCTGTATTTTATTAAAAGTAACCCCCTTGTCAATTGCTACAGCGAGTGGCACGATCTAACAAACATTGGAACGACCTTTGCAGTTCTTCTGTTGGTAAGGCCCTTAAACTCGATGTTACGGCCCTTTGGATGTCATCAGTTTCGTCAAAGAAGCGTCCTTTCAATAGTAACTTTAATTTTGGAAATAGAAAATAATCGCAGTGAGACAAATCTGGGGAATAGGGTGGATAGTTGAGAACACACACTTGTTTTTGGGGCAAAATTCCTGTACAACTACCGCTCTTTGAGCCAGGTGTTGAA
The DNA here is from genome assembly GCA_009760885.1 of Achatina immaculata. Classification (NCBI taxonomy): domain Eukaryota; kingdom Metazoa; phylum Mollusca; class Gastropoda; order Stylommatophora; family Achatinidae; genus Lissachatina; species Lissachatina immaculata. The sequence goes on along the minus strand of CM019716.1, from coordinate 32,020,379 downwards.
TACTCGGGTCGGACTCGGAGAATCCTTTTCAATAGGCGTTTCAAAATACTTAAATAAACTTTGGCAGTGACAGTCTGTTCCTCTGGGATAAATTCTTTGTGAATAACTCCTTTGTTGTCATAGAAGGACACCAACATTGTCTTCACTTTCGACTTTTGAAGACGAAATTTTTTGCCTTTTAGTGATGATGATGATGACTTTCATTGAGCACTTTGGTGTTTAGTTGTGGGATCATAGCGGAAAATCTATGTTTCATCCTCTGCAACAATCAAATCTGACTCTGACTTTGACTTTCCGATCCCCTGGTTTACGAGTTTTCACTCTTTTTCCCTTGTGCCAGATAATGAAACGTACAGGTCCTCTTCAGCTGTTCTACATCTCCATACAGAATGTCGGTGATTGAGGAGTTTGGTGGTATCAGGTTCTTCCGAAGGTCCTTCAATCCACTGCAGTCCAGCAGATGGTGCTTAACAGTTTCTTCTTCTTGTCTGTTGCAGTGCATGCAGTATGGTTTGCGGTCGGTCACTCTGTGTAAGTGTTTACTGAGGGTAATGTGTCCTGTTCTCAACCTGAAAATTGTGCATTGGTCTCTACGACATAAGCTGTTGATGTGGTCTCCGGGGTTAGGCTTTGGCAGGTGTGCATATAGGGATCTTCCAGTTGGATTACTGGCCCAGCTGTCCATCCATTGGTGCTTGATGATTTGTCCACTAATTTGTTCTTGAGTCTGGTGTTAGTTTGAGGAAGTGTGCAGTTTGTGTTTGGTGGGATGTCTGGTACTTTTTGTAAGTTCTTCTCTGTCTTCAGGGAGTTTGTGTATTGTGTTTAACTGTTCTGCTATGTGCACTGGAGTTTTCAGTTTTAGTCTATTATTATGCTTCCATTTATCAACTGTTGTTCTGTTAGGATGGTCTGGGGCATGCGTTTATATCTTTCTACTGCCTCAGTGGTTGATTTTTCGCGTCTTATATTTAATGGCTCTATGTTTGCATCAATTTCACACGCAGCTGTGGATAATGATCTCATTGCCCCACAAATGAAATGAGCGGCTTGGTTCTGGATACTGTCTACTTGTGTACGAGAGCTCTTTGATGCTGTGACCTGTAGGGGGAGGTTGTAATCTATTATAGATCTAACATATCCTGTGTACAGTTGTCTTAGTGGTGCTTTGTCAGCACCCCAGAATGTACTTGCAAGTTGCTTGAGTAAGTTTAGTCTTTTGGGTGCTTTTTCTGGTAGTCCATCCATGAACTCTTTAAAATTCAATTTTCTGTTTAGTTTCACACCAAGGTATGTTGGGTTTTTTTCTTTCATGATTTGAGCACCATCAAGAGTTATTTTCAGTTCAATCTTTGCTAGTTTGTTGCTAAGAGTGAAGACTATATATGTAGTTTTTCTAATACTGATCTTCAACTTCCAGAAATTGCAATAGGCTGATATGGTGAGGAGGACTCTATTAAGTCTCTCAGCAGTCAGCTGCAGGTCTGTTCCACTAGTCCATATGATAAGGTCATCAGCAAACATGGCTTTGTGGGTGTTCAACAGGTCAGGGAGGTCATTTATAAAGATTAGGAAAAAGATGCAGCGAAGAGCAGAACCTTGTGGTTGACCTTCCTCCAGGGTGCATTTGTTTGACAGTCTGTTATTGACCTGAGTTTGTATGGTCCTGTTACTCAGGTAGTTTTTAACCCATTGATACATTTTTCCATGTATGCCCATGTTTTGCATCTTTAACAGTAGGCCTTTTCGCCAGACCCTGTCATATGCCTGCTGGAAGTCTACAAAGACAGCTACAGAGTTTCTCTTGTGTAAAAAAAAACTGTCTTTTACACTTTGAGTGAGGAGAAATAGCTGGTCTTCGGTTCTTGATCCTTTGCGAAAGCCTGCCTGAAAGTTACTGAGAGATCCCGAGGATTCCAACCACCAGTACAGCCTATTGTTAAGCATTCATTCTGCTAGCTTACCAATGTTGGAACCAGTGAGATTGGTCTAAAGCCTTTTAGGTCAATTTCTGGCTTTCCTTTTTTCAGGATAGGTGACTTCCAAGATTTTGGTAGTACTCCACTTTACCAGGTCTTGTTAATGAAGTTGAGCAATGTGGACTTTCCTACAGGGCCCAGATGAAGGATCATTTCATTTGATATTTTGTCTGGTCCTGGTGCTTTTCTTAGCTGTAGCTTACCCATAGCACTTTGGAGTTCATGAATGGTAAAGTTTTCCTTAAAAAGTAGAATGTTTGCCAAGCTAGATTTCTCTTTACTTCTCAGAACTTTTCCCAGCGACTTGTCAAATACTTTCCTGTTGGAGGATTTGTTGGTGACACAAAGAATTTGTTAAAGTACTAGCTTTGTCTGAGTCACTTCAGAGGACTCGACCAGAGATTCGCACTGGTTTAGGGTTAGTTTGTTTGTTTTTTCCTGACATGTTATCTAAGAGTGTCCAAGCCTTCTTTCCTTCAGTTCTGAGGTTGAGAATGATGCATGTGCTTAACCACTTCTCTTTCTTTGCTTTTTTTAGTTTCGAGTCTTACCTTAGCTGTTAGTTTATTGTACTGTATTCTGTTTTCTGGAGTAGGGTTTTTCTCTGCATTCTTCCAGGCTGCTCTTCTTTTTTTTACTAAGTCTTCCAGAGATTTTGTCCAGAAGGAGCTATATTTCTTTCTGCATCCTCGGGAGATTGTTTTGTAGACACAATCAAATTTAAGAAATGTTTATTTCTGCGACACGTTTTGATGATGTCTTTTCGTACTCAACACGCCGATGTTTTTGGTCATCAGACAACGAATGTGGTACAAACCGGCAAGCAACTTTTTTCTTGCCCAAATCTTCCACTAAAATTTTACAAATGGTCTCTCGGTTAACACCAAATTCATCTGCCATCGTCCTCACAGTCAAACAACGATCTTCTTGTATCCGTTCTCTGACTTTTGCAATGAGTTCCTCATTACCAACAGAAACTGGGCGTCCATGTCTAGTTGCATTTGTAATCGTTTCCCCACCACTTTTGAATCGTGAATACCACCTGAAAATCTGTGCACGAGATAAACAACTATCCCCATAAACTTGTCGCATCAATGCAACTTTCCTAGTGGCACTTTCTCTTAGTTTTAAACAGAATTTAATGTTAGCTTTTTGCTCCATGCTGATTACGTGACAATGCACCTCAAACTAGGTCAACAAAATGGCTGCTTCTTTGTCGTCTTCTTATCAGGCGGCGATGAAAAGTTGCAAGATCATAGATGAACGTTGCCTTTTTGGATTCCATGCTTTGCTTCATAGATGGCATTTTTAATGTTGGGCATAATAAAACCAGTCTCATTACTTAATTGTCGAACCTTGTATGTGTGTAATGGTTTTAAAGTATTTGTTTATTATCAGTATGTTTTGTCGAGTATTTTTTCCCTCTGAATAGATTAATTTGGATATTAGCTTATAATAACAGCGAACATTGTGGGTATAGCAACGACTGGACCAGTAGAGTTTCCATCTTCCTTCCCCCCCCCCCCTTCAAATTAGGCCCTCGTTTCCTCCTCAGTTAATGTTGCAAGCTTGCTCAGAGCCGCCCTCTATGAAGATTTGATCTTTCTTCAGTTCCTCCCAAATATCAGATAAAATAAACATGAAATAAATTGTTCACAAATCCGCTTGAACAGAACCACGTTTCCATGGTGAAATTCTTAAGATTACCTTTCCTTTTTAAGGGTAAGGTGGCTCACAGACCATAAAAAACTGAGATTTTACGACCCGCAGTAACAAAAAATAACGTCAGATATGCATTTGCTAATGCAAATGACCTATACTCTATACGTAAAGATCAAAAGACCAGAAAACTTGACAACCATCAGAAAACACCCACAGATGAAACATTTGTTAATCTGATTACAAGGCAATTCTCTTTTCAATTAATTTTTTTATGTTTAATTTTGTTCCGTTTCTGTGAAGTTGTCCCCCTTTTTTTTCAGCCAAATTTTGACGTTTCCAGCGGCCGACAAAAAGGCCAAGTAATTTCTGAAAATGTGGAGGAAGCTGACGCAAGGGAAGGAACTCAATAAATAGCCGTTTGATGTAACACTCAGTTAAGACAACTGCTCCGGAAAGATAAAAAGTTTTCATGGCTCCGTTCACGTGCTTTCCATCAAATCCTTGATTGTTATTCATTATCTTCTATTATAAGTATTTTGCTTCCAGAGATAAATGTATGAATTCTTGACTACTGATGTAATTATCTACGACAACAACAGAAAACTGGAGCGATAATAACCATGATTGCTTGCTGAGCGGGATATAACAATGATGGATCGTTCTCGGATTTTCCACTTTCGTGAGGCCGTCAGATTTAATCTGTCACACATGAAATAGCTGTCCTGTTTTTTTTCTGGCTATCCCACGCTGCTTAGATTGCGTATTCAGTTTTCAAGACAACATATTTATTTGTCCACTTTTATGTACGTGTTATATGAGTGTTTATGGCTTAGGTTTACATCTATCTTCAAGACACTAACTGAGGAGCGAGGATTTACTGAGGAGCAGCTACATAGATCAGGGCGGTGACATCAGGAAGGAGGTTAGAATTAGTATTGCAAAAGCAGCATTGTCCTTCAAAAATCTTGAGAACATATGGAGTTCAAAAGTTATAAGCACAAAAACCAAGTTAAGATTATTCAATTCAAATAGGATATCCATCCTCATTTATGCATGTGAAAGCTGGAAAACAACTAAAGAAATAGACAAGATATTAGACTCTTTTGAAAACAAATGCCCAAGGAAAATACTCGATATAAAGTGGAACGAATTCAAGAACAATGCAGGGATAAGAGATGAGCAAACAACAACCTGTCTCATGGGTGATCAGGAAAAGAAGGTGGACATATGTCAGTCATGTGATGAGAAGAAACATTCAGACGATCCCCAAAACAAGCTATCAAGTGGAACACAATAGGCCGAAGAAAAATAGGTCTACCACGTGAAACTATAAAGAGGACATTGTTAAGAGAGGCCAGTTCAGCGGGCATAACATCCCTTGATGAAGTTGAAAAACTCGCCGAAGACAGGAAATCTTGGCGAACTACCATGCGGGCCTTATGTGACGTTTAGTGGCATGGGAAGGATGTAAGGTAAAAAGAGATCACTATGTTATATTGACACGTAGGGCTTCAGGGCCACTGAAGTATGGCTGGTCAAGACCCTGCTCTGTTTTATCGTTGATGCTCTCAGTAACAATCCCAGTCTGGCCGACAGGGAAAAAGATGGCTGTAGCCTTCCATGAGATTAGAGTCTATTAAACCAAGCACTGCACCTTTTCCAACTCCTTTAGCTTCACCCCTGGCCCGTAAAACTAGCAGCTATAACCCATCTCACATGCGACACTTGTGTCTTCAACGTCTTTCCTGCGCCTGCTGCCAAGAACTCACAGTACCAAGGAAACAAGGTCACACGTACTGAACCCGTTCCTTGGATGTCAGTTATGACTGTGGAAGATTGGTCAATTATAAAGCCCAGAAAAGTAAAATCATGTTTTCACTTCTTTGTTGTGTTTCCATAGAACTGTTCACTTCTTTGTTTTGTTTCCATAGAACTGTTCACTTCTTTGTTGTGTCTCCACTGAACTGTTCACTTCTTTGTTTTGTTTCCATAGAACTGTTCACTTCTTTGTTTTGTTTCCATAGAACTGTTCACTTCTTTGTTGTGTTTTCATAGAGCTGTTCACTTCTTTGTTGTGTTTCCATAGAACTGTTCACTTCTTTGTTGTGTTTCCATTGAACTGTTCACCTCCTTGTTGTGTTTCCATTGAACTGTTCACCTCCTTGTTGTGTTTCCATTGAACTGTTCACCTCCTTGTTGTGTTTCCATAGAACTGTTCACCTCCTTGTTGTGTTTCCATAGAACTGTTCACCTCCTTGTTGTGTTTCCATAGAACTGTTCACCTCCTTGTTGTGTTTCCATAGAACTGTTCACCTCCTTGTTGTGTTTCCATTGAACTGTTCACCTCCTTGTTGTGTTTCCATAGAACTGTTCACCTCCTTGTTGTGTTTCCATAGAACTGTTCACCTCCTTGTTGTGTTTCCATAGAACTGTTCACCTCCTTGTTGTGTTTCCATAGAACTGTTCACCTCCTTGTTGTGTTTCCATAGAACTGTTCACCTCCTTGTTGTGTTTCCATAGAACTGTTCACCTCCTTGTTGTGTTTCCATAGAACTGTTCACCTCCTTGTTGTGTTTCCATAGAACTGTTCACCTCCTTGTTGTGTTTCCATTGAACTGTTCACCTCCTTGTTGTGTTTCCATAGAACTGTTCACCTCCTTGTTGTGTTTCCAGGTATGGTTTAATCACAACCCAGGCCTCAGGTAAGTTCAGTAAGCCCCCCCCCCCCCAAATGCCCCCCCCCCCCCGTTATCTCCTGATAAATAGTCTAGTCTCTACCACTACAATACGATTTTGTATTACAGTCTCAAAAGAACTAGCATGTCACAGCGCCAGCCTTTTCATTTCCAAGGAACTTATTAGTAAATACTTCTTTAATCATTGTCAGGTAAACACAGTTTACTATGTAATTACAGAGCTTTATTGCGTTTTTGTTTTTTGGCGCTAGGCCCCGTACCTTACCGGGGCCCTAGACTTAAGCCTGCTTAGCCTAAAATCCGCTACTGGCAGCAGGATCTGCTCACGGGTGAGTTTTGTGAGAGCTACTGCAACTCACTTTCCACTTTAATGAAAATCTGTGCTTTAACCATTTCATTCCAAAGACATCACTGGGAGTGTTCGTATATTTTGTTCAGATAAGCTGTCAATGCTCAGCGCGATATTTAGGCAAAGTCTAAACAAACTGAGAAGCAGTATGAAGCTAACACAAACCATGTCTTATAAACTTATAGAGTAACTTACTTCTAGTGTCTTTTAATAAAATAAATTCTCATAAAATGTCTTCTGACAGAGCGTGGAAATTAACATAGGAGTGAAAGAGTTAAGTTCGACGCGACATAATAAAATAAAATTTCAGGAAGAATAATAAAATAACATTTCAGGAAGAATAATAAAATAAAATTTCAGGAAGAATAATAAAATAAAGTTACAGGAAGAATAATAAAATAAAGTTACAGGAAGAATAATAAAATAAAATTTCAGGAAGAATAATAAAATACAATTTGAGGAAGAACAATAAAACAAAATTCTAAGAAGAATAATAAAACAAAATTCAAGGAAGAATAATAAAACAAAATTCAAGGAAGAATAATAAAACAAAATTCTAAGAAGAATAATAAAACAAAATTCAAGGAAGAATAATAAAACAAAATTCAAGGAAGAATAATAAAATAAAGTTTTAGGAAGAATAATGAAATAAAATTTCAGGAAGAATAGTAAAACAAAATTCAAGGAAGAATAATAAAAGTTTCAGGAAGAATATTAACACAAAATTTCAGGAAGAATAATAAAACAAAATTCAAGGAAGACACGGAGAGAAAAAAATAACAACATTAGTGATATATAAGAAAACAACATTCCAAGGAAAAATGAAAGTAAACTTTCAGGGATATAAGCAAATGAAACTCCAGTGAGACACGGGAATAAAATTCCAAATAGATAAGCAAATAAAATTTCCAGGGAGATAAGCAAATAAAATTCCAAGTAGATAAGGAAATAAAATTTCCAGGGAGATAAGCAAACACAATTCCAAGTAGATAAGCAAATAAAATTCCAAGGAGACAAAGGTATGAAGTTTCAGAGAGATAGGCAAATACAATTCCAAGGAGACAAGCTGATACAATTCCAGGGAGACAAGCAAATAACATTCAGGGGAGATAAACAAATAAATTCCATGGTGTCGAGCAAATAAGCAAACACGCTCTTAAAACGAGCAACACAAATAATAGACTAACGTTGATGACTTACTCTTTGTTGTTTCATGTTCCACCCATCTCCAAAAACAAACAGTTGACTCCAGACAGAATATCGAGGCAATGAGATCCCGGGGATTTGATGACCATGTGACAAAGGCTATCTGAATACCGAGCCAGTTGAATAAATAAATGCCAGAGAGACAGACACCCTGGAGAGACAGACACCCTGGAGAGACAGACGGATAGTCTGCGATGTCGATGGACCGAAAGACAGAAGAACGCAGGAATTAACTTTATTTTCCCAGGGCGAAAGAACGGTCTTGCAGCCCAGTCTCGGGTTCTGCTTTTCAGAGTGTACAATGGTACATAAGGTGTACAGGAAGGAAGACAGATGGACAGATAGACACAGACGAGCAGAGAGAACGAATGAAAGTTTATTATGAGAAGGTAGAGAATTGAACACACACAGGCCTGTCTGACATTCCTCCCATCATCTCTAAACTTTCACGTTGATAGACAGACAGACAGAAAGACTAACAAGCATAGATAGATAGATAGATAGATAGATAGATAGATAGATAGATAGATAGATAGATAGATAGACAGACAGATTAATAGGCATAGATAGATAGATAGACAGACAGACAGACAGACAGATTAATAGGCATAGATAGATAGATAGATAGATAGATAGATAGATAGATAGATAGATAGATAGATAGATAGATAGATAGATATAGATAGATAGATAGATAGATAGATAGTCAGACAGACAAACAGATTAATAGGCATAGATAGATAGATAGATAGATAGATAGATAGATAGATAGATAGATAGATAGATAGATAGATAGATAGATAGATAGATAGATAGCGGAAAATGCCTTTTTCTATGACTATCCTTTTCACTCAAACGTAATTTATTCAAAGTGTGCTAGACAACGAAGGGCTGGCTTAAGTCGACAAGCAGTGAGAAACACTGGTCTTACCTTTATCGATTAGGAAGGGTTCATGAAAGAAAGAAAACTAAACACAATGAACTTCGAAGGCAGAATGTTATCTCTATTCATTTTTCTGCTGGGCAAGCGATGAGTCACGGCAGACTAATTACAGAGGCGTGACTGCGGGGGGGGGGGGGGGTACACAGACAACTGCACGTAGTCTTCATGGAACAATTACTGACACCTAAAAATCAATTCTGGTGTCATTTAGTTCTACAGATTAACATTTTTCTGTGCAAATACAAGAAATATGTTAAACACACGATCTCTTAAGCCTCCATTTGCACAGAAATCATTAATCAGTGAAGAAAAAAAAATGTAATAATTTGAAGAGAAAAAAAAACAAAACAAAACTTGCCAGAACACAGTTCGCAATATAAACTAGATTTTCTCTTACTATTGCTTCACGACCAACATATCTGGCTATGTCTGGCATTGATGATCTGCCATGCCAGATTAGCCTTCTACGCAGCACAACGGACTCGAGGTTTTTCTTTTTTACGAATTCGATTTCTCTATTTACTCGTGGAATGAAAATCTCGTAACAGGAAAATGCCTAATCCGTCCCCCTGCTAATAGATTTTAAGCTAATCGGGCATGTACATTCTCAGTTAATACGCTTAATTAACACTGAAAATACACACAATTACAATAGATCTAGAACCTAATACACTTTAAAAATAAAAGGAAGTTAAGATATAATAATAATAATAATAATCCGAACGTATAAATCACAGCAGAAAACTCGTGGTCCTAAGTTTCCTAATATCCCAATAACAATATAGTCAACTGTGACTCGCTCGTTTAACAAATTCTCGTTATACGAGCTGCTCCGAGTTCTCCGGATATATATTAATGCCACTCACGGCCTTTCTTTGCTTATTGTCACTGTGACCCATTGACAGACGCGTACTTCTCAGATATGCCTGCTAGGCTTTGGTTTTTCTGAATCATGGCTGTCGATTTAACAGTTTGGCTAGGACGAAAGGGCACCATAGTGACCTTGTATTATCGTTCTTTTCAGTACAGAGGGTGGGTGGGGGGGGGGAGAGACGATATCCGATTAGGCAATTAACGACCCACAGCTTATATGTTAGGTCAGGGTTAGCTAACCATAACTGATCAAGACCCTGTGTCACCTCTCCGTTGATACCCCCAGTAGTAACAGGCCTAGCCTGGCTAACGGGGCAGGGATCGCCATAGTCCCCATGGTGGTGGAGTCTGCTAAAAAGAGCATTCCACACCCTTTGTATTTTAGCTGCACTCCGGGACTAAAAAAAAATAGCTGCCATAACCCGCTCCAAAGCCGATAAGAAGCTATGCCTCGACGTCTCCACAGCATCGGCTGAAAAGAACATCAGCTCCGAGTTACAAGGAGATTGAAGAAAGAAAGAAAGAAAGAAAGAAAGAAAGAAAGATCAGTACAGCTTGATCAATATGCCAATTTGGCCTTCACCTTATAAAACTCAACTTAGTTTGGCACATTGCTGTCCAGACTTCCAGGTTACGGGACAACCACTCTGATACAGCTGAACCATTTTTCTTTTCTAATTATATTTTAATTCCGTTAAAACTTTTCCTAAATTCCCTCCCTCTCCCTCTCTCTCTCTCTCCTTCTTTATGTGATGTGCTTTGTAGTAAGGTCAAATATGTAACATTAGTGAATTTTGTTGCAGAAACAAACCTCTCATACTTTTTTTTAAATGCTAACCTCAAACAGTTCGGTCTAGCAGGTGGGATAATCCTGTCACACTGTGGCGCAGCCGTGCTTCACAGACAAACATTTTTGTTGCTTTTATGGCTTTCCGTACTCCTATGCTCCAGTCTTGTTTTCACAACCCCACTCATTATCAGGCAGTCACTACAGAATTACAATCTCTGTTTTATTTGTCATTTCTCTTCAAATAGTTTCATTACTTTTTTTCTGAACACTCCTTGTTTTGTTTTGTTTTGTTTTGTTGTTGTTTTTGTTTTTTTGCTATTCTCTATACAAGCTTCTTCTGCGTCTTCAAATTTATTATCTTTGCTGCCTTCACTGGCGCACGAATACAGGCTAACATTGCAAATCTTCCATAAAAAAATAGTTCCAGTATTGTTTTCTCCTTTTGACCGTAATCTCTGTCATCTACGTTACCTTAGCTGCGTCCTTCTTGACCAATCCGGTAGTATACTTTCAGGAAATTTGCAGTCTGTTGCCCTACAACAATATATGAGATACTATGTGTGTTTAACATGGAGAAGAACAACAGAAAGGATGTTGAGCAATAGAGGGCTCACCTGGGCAAGAGCAGAAAAAAAGGCGAAGGACAGGCATTTGTGGAAAACCCTTGCGGAAGCCCCATGTGCCCTGGGCACTTAAGGTTCAGAGAGAGAGAGAGAGAGAGAGAGAGAGATGTGTGTTGTGACTATTCAGGCCTTACAACAACACATTGTAAAGCAAGAGACGATGTGAAAGTTGGTCATGTGATTGCTGTGACTGAGCTGTTGACGAAAGGGGTTTTTGGCTTCACTTCTGAGGAGAGAACAGCTGTGCGGAAGCTACTAGAGGACGGACGTATAGAAGGAAGTATGCCGGGTCTTTATCTGTCCACATGAAAACTGAGAAAATTGTTAAAACGTGGAGTATGTAAGTGAACTCTTGAAGCCGGACTTATGCTTGGACATGTTCTTCAATTCGGAAGTCGTCTAAGAGTCGCAATGAAAGCCAACGTGTAGTGCTCGCTTGTTTGGATGTTGACGTATATTGTTGTATGTTGAGCTGTCACCACTAACAACATGAATCAGACACAACACACTCTTCCACTACTACATCACGGCGTACATGTTTGAGCAACAAACGTAGATCAGCAACTGATGCAGGAGCTAGCCCAGTGCCTGTCACACGAAGCTCCATATGACGTCATTGAAATATTATATGGCTTCTAGACCCTCGGTGATCGAATTTTATTATTTCCCTTACGCATGTTGTATATTTCATCACAGTAACAATATTTTGCTTTATGCCTACAGTACTTTCCTGTATACTAACATTTTCATTTACAACAACAATATTCTACCACATCTTCAGATACTCTGTTTTATATCACAATAATTCGCTCTTTGCTAGCAATTTAAAAACATTCCCTATCACCAACATTTAATTCTTCAGACTTATAATACATTACTTTACATCAACATATCCCCCTTCTAACCAAAAAAAAAACTGATTTTATTTATGTTTACAATATCTTCTCCTACTCAAGACTATTTGATACCCTTATTTCGATAGTAAAATACTGTTTGCTTTGAACTCATCCCCCTTCCACCGTCTGTCACTAGAACCCAATAACACTATCTTCCTGTCGTTCAGTAAACAAATATCATGTACGGTTCCTGCTCCCATCTCTCTCGTGAAAAAACATGGCGAAGTATTATTACTGTCTGGGAGAAGCAATTAAGGGTGCTTCAGGACCAGATAACAGCGTTAGAGAAAAGCCCGAAGTAATGACTAATTGTGATCAATATCGCGTCCAATCAGGGATCAATATTAATATTCGCGTTAACAGGCGAAATATGGTGTAATTTATCTCTCAGGTCAAGAGGCTGGTAGCTGGTTTAGTTAGAACAGTACCGTAACGTGAAGCCACTGACAGCAGGCCAGTACGACTGAGTATGCAATAGCCAGGATGTTGAAAACCCTATAACAAATATCTGTCTATATAATTTACTTGGGCTGACCGCTGCTGCACGTTTGCGTAATAGTAGAAAATGTAATATTTCCACTTAAGAAAATAAAATATTTTGCTATGAAACAATGACTGCACTACATTTACACCAACAATATGCCTATTTCGGAGTCAATTCTTGAGGCTGGGGTTTAAAAACCTAAAAAAAATGTTTTATTTCAGTAATACACTACACAAATCAAACAGTTCAGTTTCATCAAACAGCAGGAGAGTAAGATAATAATTTTTTTCATACTCTTCTTTTTTATCATTTCCTGACACTGTCTGACGAAATTGCAAGCTGAAATATTGAACTGTTGAATTGATATCATTTTCTACAGCTCAAAAGAGTAAAACAGTTTACACACGCATTATATCAAAGTTCGTGATCTTTCGCAAATTCAGGTAAACAAACATTATTCTAAACCTTGTGGATCTTAGGTCTCCATAAACCCAGGTCTGTTTTCATCTGCGCCAATAGGATTGTTATCACATAATGCCATATTTCAGTCGCAGAAAGAAAAAAAAGCAGGCAAGTAGCCATTATCGCGGCTAATGGGCCCGCCTTAATGACGTGTTAGTGCACTTTCGCAATAGTTATTTTGTTATTTTCTGCTGTCGCTGAACAGCTGCCTGATAAATTGCAATCGCTCTGGCGTTGGCATTACTATCTTTATTTTGTACATTTTATTTCTTATCTTCTTTAACTTTCAAATTTTTGCTCGGGTTAAACCCGCACTGATAAAACTCGCCACTGATAAGTCCACGGTTTTCTCGGAGGTTCGCTGTAGTCATTAGCTTCTACTGCAGATCCACATCCTTTGATTACATGTAGCAGGACAGAGCTGCATGGCACAGATATTTATGATTTTTCTATGCAACGGGAAGTGTTGTTGTTGTTGTTGTTCGTCTATCATCTTCGATGTTGACCATATATTCATCTTAGTCAAAGTAAGGAGAGGCGTGTCCGTGCGTGACCAGCTAACCCTATACGAGCTCTAAAAGTTTTGCCACACAAGGAACATGTATGTCCAGATTCAGTTGTGGGTGCTTGTGCTGCTTTGGCTTTTCGCACTGCGCGTTTGTGCTGGGCACTTTCAATTCTTGAGCGCTCTGCTCTCTGAGCACCCAGGGTGGTTAAAGCCCTCCATGATGGGCGGACTTGTGCTATGTCCTCCCAAGATTTTATGTCTACCCCGAAGGCTTTGAGTGAGATTTTGAGCGTATCCTTGTAACGCTTTTTTTTTTTACCCTCCAGCTTTCCGTTTTCCGTTCAGAAGTTCCCCATAAAGGAGTTGTTTGGGCAGTCAAGTGTTACTCATTCTGACTACCTGCCCTGTCCATTGAATTTGCGCCTTTTGATGTTCAGTATTTTCTGAGACGGGAAGTGCAGTTTATTTGTCCACAAAACGGAAAACGGTTCTTCTGCTGTAGCAGGGCAAACAAAATCTGATCTTGTCTGTCGTAAGAGGACAATCAAAATATAGTCTTGTCTGTCGTAAGAGGACAATCAAAATAAAGTCTTGTCTGTCATAAGAGGACAATCAAAATCTAGTCTTGTCTGCCGTATGAGGACAATCAAAATCTTCTCTTTTCTGCCGTATGAGGACAATCAAAATCTGGTCTTGTCTGTCGTATGAGGACAATCAAAATCTAGTATTGTCTGCCGTATGAGGACAATCAAAACCAGACCTTGGCTCACTTGTCCAAATTTCCGAGTTTTTACTCTTTTTTTTGTCCCAGATAGTGGAAAGTACAAGTCTTTTTACCTTGTGCCAGACAGTGCAATGTACCCGTTTCGCTTTCTCTTGTCCCAGCAGACAGGAATATACAAGTCCTTTTCACTTGCGCAAGATAGTGGAATGTACCGCGGTCATGCATGCATCTTCAACCTCGTCTTTAGCTAACTTGTAAATAATTGTTGCAGATAGGTGATGCTGCACTTGATCTTTCTGTTCACTGATATTTCTGTTGACTGATCTTTCTGTTCACTGATATTTCTGTTGACTGATCTTTATGTTCACTGATATTTCTGTTGACTGATCTTTCTGTTCACTGATATTTCTGTTCACTGATCTTTCTGTTCACTGATATTTCTGTTGAATGATATTTCTGTTGACTGATATTTCTGTTCACTGATATTTCTGTTCACTGATATTTCTGTTGCTGATCTTTCTGTTGACTGATCTTTCTATTGGCTGATCTTTCTGTTGGCTGATCTTTCTGTTGGCGGACACTGCAGTTGATAGGTTGTTCTACTAACTGATCTTTCTGTTGGCTGATCTTTCTGTTGCCGGACACTGCAGTTGACAGATTGTTCTACTAACTGATCTTTCTAACAAAATTCTTTTCGGCCAAGCCTTTTTAACGTTGTTGGAGTCTGACGAGAATAATATTGTTTCTGCTTATCTTACTGCTAAATATAGTTGTTTAATCCTGTTGCGTATGATTAGGCCTGTTGCATATTATTAATCCTGTTGCGTATGATACTGTTATTGGATCGTGATGCTGATGTCTCTCGACTTGTCAGATTTTGTTTTATGATTGATTTTTTTATTTGAATCTTGTTGTCTTGTCATATGTATCTTCTTTCTTTTTTTTTCCTTGTGAATCATTTTGAGTATAAGTTGGTCTGTATTGCTGGTGAATATTACGTATGAATCTTTCTTTCGTTGCTTTTTGATGTCAGTTGTTATTAACAGTGTAGCAGATGATGGATCTTGTTGGGTAACTGATCCTGACTGATGACATGATCTTGTTGTTAATGATCTTTACTGTTAATGATCTTTACTGTTAATGATCTTTACTGTTAATGATCTTTACTGTTGATTGATCACGCCCTCTGACCTTTAATCCCTTTGCTAGGGTTCATATTTTCGCGACACTGACAAAAATAACCCTCTCTCTCTCTCTCTCTCTCTCTCTCTTGTCTCTTTTATTATGTGTCTTTCTTTCTTTCTGTCTCTGTCTGTCTCTGTCTCCCTTTGTTTCTCTCTGTGTCTCTGTCGGTCTTCTCTCTGTCTCTGTCTGTCCGTCTCTCTGTGTCTCTGCCTTCCTCTATTTGTCTGTCTGTCTCTTTCTGTCTGCCTGTTTTTCTCTCTCCCTCTCTCTGTCTATCTGTCTGTATGTCATTGTCTCTCTGTCTTTCTGTCCGTATTTGACTCTTCTGTCTGTCTGTTTTTGTCTGTCTCTGTCTCTCCCTCCCTGTCTCTCTCTCTCTGTTTCTGCCCCCATTTCTGTCTGTCTCTCTTTGCCTGTGTCTCTCTAACTCTCTCTCTCTCTCTTTCTCTGTCTCTGCGTCTCTCTCTGTCTCTGTTTCTGTCTCTATTTGTCTCCCCCCTATCTCTGTTTCTATCTCTCTCGGCCTCCCCCTTTCTTTCTGTCTTTCTTTGTCTCTTTGTCTCTTTCTCTCTTTCTCTGTCTCAACTCTTTCTCTCTCTCTCTCCTCTCTCTCTCTCTCTCCTATTGAATGTTAAGGAAAACCACAAGCTGATATCGACGAAAAACAGAACAAGACCGGTCTTTTGAAACAAATTAACGAAGCCAGGACAAAATAATATGGTTTGTTTTATGGGTAAATCCAGTCAAATTGTAGATCAGCTGTGTAAAGCTTTTCATCTTCCCAGGTTTGGTGTGCAACAGTGGAAGTAAATTGCTCCTTTCTGACATTTACGGTTATTGCTTTCGTCAGTTTCGGCCATCGATCGAGTCTGTGGTCGTGTGGTCCGGCAGTAGAGCTGGTCTTAGGACGAGGCGGCCAAGAGACCTGAATAAGGTTCAGCGTTGTCAGCTGTACAGGCATCAATAGTTTAGAACCCTTTCACTTTATTGGTTACACAGTTCTTTTTACAGTGTGTCAGAGAATCATAATGCGGTTTGAAAACTCATAAAAGTCTCAGAACTAAACGTAGCACAGCCGTGGTACAGACACTATATTAAAGAGCAACTGAAATAATTTATTTTTGTCTGTGCATTTTGTTTCAGATACGTAGTTAGTCACGTGATGTTGACGTAATTTAAAAAAAACAACGTCATTCCGCCATCTTGTGACTCGTCAGTTCATGATGAATAGATAGCGAAGAGGACGATTCTGTGTCTTTCTCTGGCTTGCCAGATTTAGATCTACGAATCGCTAAACAAGTCTAACAAAACGTTATGATTCACCCTCTCAGTTAGTGTATATTTTCAATATATAATGTGCATGATTATAAAAACAAATTGTTTTCACACCGTGGCATGATTTTACTAGCGGGGGGCGTTCAAAAAGTTCGTAATCTAAATTAGTTGAACTTAAAGAATGCTGATGATTTTTTGCGTGTTACAAGTGTAATCATTTGTAAGCGTACCTTCCAAAAACAAACAAACAAACCCTGCCGCTTATTTATCTATTTTTATTTATTTATCTTCAAGTATTTCCACCGGTTCATTCATTCATTCATTTGCATGTCCCTTGCGGAACTGTGCCTCACTAATAGCTCTCCTGTAGGCCTCTCGGTTGTGAGCAAGATAGCCTGCTGCTGATGCATCCATTTGCAGAACATCAAAGATGTCTTGCAGCCATCTTCGCCTTGGTCTTCCTCTCTTTCTTTTTCACATTATGTACCCTTTCAAGACGGTCGTCTCTAGATTATCATGACGTTTAATGTGTCCAAAATATTTAAGTTTTCTCTCTTTAATCCTCTTTACTAGCCAGCCTTCTTCAAGTTCTTGTAGTATGAATACATTTGTTCTTTTTTTTTGTGCCCATAATATTTGAAGAACTCTTCTGTAGCATTTACATTCAAAGGCATTTATGTGTTTCTCATCTGTTTTGTTAAGTGTCCAGGATAGCAGATGAAGCCAATCGAAAATAAGAAGAGGGAAAAGAGAGAGAAACAGGTGAGATGGGGGAACGGGAAGGGCAACAGACACCTGTGGGACGCTAGAGAAGCAAAACACATGGTGGAGAGGGGCGAGGGAAGCATGGAGATAATATGAAACTGGTGAATGAAGGACAAGACCCGGAGGGGCAATAAATACCTACAGACCACCAGAGAAGAAGAGAAGTCAGCGGTGGGGAGGGGAGGGAAGCTAGGAGAAAGAAACAAGAAAGTACAGTATAAATCTCAGAAAAAAGTGGAAAACTAAAGAATTTAAAGGAAGCTCAAGACATTGTTAATTCGAGCTTGGTGGAGACAGCCAGCCTGGAAAATATGGCGCTGTTCTAGGACCCTCCTTCAGTATGTCCACCGTTTCCATCGTAGAATGCATTTGAAGTTCCATTTCCAAGACGCGGCCAAACCTTCATCATCCCATTCTGCTTCTGATGATGACCCTTTCTCTCGCTTCTCTAAACAAGCACCCACCTGGACACTTTCTGCAGGAGCGTATCGTTTCTTGGACCTCTACATTGATCACACTCTCCATGAAATCCCCAAACTTCACCTTCCCCGTTTACAACACTCTAACCTGACCCCCGGGGAGCAGCGCGCACTTTCACAACTCCAGCGCAGACGAGATATCGTGATCAAGAGTCCAGACAAGGGAAGGGCCATTGTTTGTTGGAAGAAAGAATTGTACATCCAATAAGCCAAGGGCTAGCTCAGCAACGCTGAATTCTATGTCTCTCGTCCTCAACATCCGACTCTGGCCAACAACCACCATGTTTGTGACACAATCAACGAACTCATCCACAAGACTGGTCTCCCCCCCCCCCCTCTGCTACCCATCTACACATCCTTTTATCTACTCCCTAAAATACACAAACCAGGCAACCCGGGAAGTCCCATAGTGTCAGCTTGTTCCTGCCCTACAGAACAAATCTCTGATTTTCTTGACAGTATCTTTCAACCTCTTGTCACTAGTCCGCTCACTTTTCTTAAGGACACGAGTCACGCTCTCGCTGTTTTTGAGACCCTTACACTCCTGTCTCGTCACACTTACCGTATTTTTACTCTTGATGTAGTGTCCTTATACATATTCATCCCACATGATCAGGCAACTCAGGCGTCAAGTTCTTTCTGAACAAAAGAGGCCATCCCTCTATTCCTACGTCTACTATTCTGTGCCTTACACGACTTGTCCTCCAACTCAATTCGTTTGATTTCAATGACCTGTACTTCGACTAGATTAGTGGTATGGCCATTGGTACCAAAAGTGGACCCAGCTACTCATGTCTGTTCATGGGCCACTTCGAACACAAGCTTCTGAGAGCCTATAGAGGCCCTTTTCCCGTCTTCTATAGAAGCTACATAGATGACGGCATTGGGGTCACATCAATGCCAGAGGAAGACCTTGACAACTTCATCAGTTTTATTAAGCAGTACAATCCTGTCATTTCTTTCACTTCCCACGTCTCTACTACTTCTGCTAACTTTCTCGACATTGCCGTTACTATCGGCCCTTCCAGGCTTACTACTTCTGTTCACTATAAACCTACAGACTCTCACAGCTACCTCCTGTACTCCTCCTCCCATCCCAGATCGTGTAAGGACTCTATTACTTTTCCCAGCTTCTTAGGTTGCGATGCTTGTTTACTAAGGATGTTGATTTCCATGATCAAAATGCTAGATTTCTTCCGTCAACGCTGCTATCCAGAACATGTTCTCTCGTCGTCTTGGAACCGCATCAGCCATATATCGCGGCAAAAAGCGCTCACTCCTAAACCGCACTGTAGCTCGGACAGAGTTAAACTGGTACACACGCACCACCTTCATAGCTTGGCAGTTAAAAACATACTGTTTCGCCATCTACATCTCCTCTAACAAGGAATGAGCCTGATACACGTGAACTCTCCGGGGAACCCCCATTGATGGCCTACAGAAGGGACAAGAATCTAAGGGACCTTTTAGTTCGAAGTCGCCTCAATACAGATGCCACTTTTTGTGGTACCAGGCATTGCTGACATCGTAGATGCAACACTTGCCCGTTTGCTGTCGAGGGTAGCCAAATCTCCTTCCCAAGTCCACGTTATCAGTTCAGGAGGGCTTCATCTGCACTTAACGCAATGCTATTTATGCTGTTATGTGCAAACGTGATATGAAGTATATAGGGGAGACCAGTTTACGCTTAGGAGATCGTTTTCGTCAACATCTTAACGACATTTCTAAGAGGGCTTGGACACTTGTGGCTAAAGATTTTTGCCTTAGCACCCACAGGGGAAAACATGACATTTCTGTTATTGTGATCCGCTCTTTTTCTGCTGATGTACGATATTGGAGGGTCCTAGTACAGCGCCTTATTTTCCAGGCTGGCTGTCTCCACCAAGCTGGAATTAACAATGTCTTCAGCTTCCTTTAACTTCTGTAGTTTTCCACCTTTTTTTCTGCGATTTATACTCTACTTTCTTGTTTTTCTTCTGCTAGCTTCCCTCCTCCTCCCCATCGCCACCTTCTCTTCTTCTCTGGTGGCCTGTAGGTGTTTATTGCCCCTCCAGGTCTTGTCCTTCATTCACCAGTTTAATATTGTCTCCTTGCTACCCTCGTCCCTCCCCACAATGAGTTGCATCTCTAGCGGTTTTCATGAGTTTATGGTCCCTTCTTTTCGTTCCTGCAGTTATTCATTCATTATCTCTCCGTTTCCCCTTCCCTCGCCCCCCACCCGACACCTGGTTTTCTAGCGGCCTACAGGTGTTTATTGCCCTTTCCTTCCCCCACCCCACCTATTTCTCTCCTTTTTCCCGCCTCTTATTTCCGATTGGCTTCATCTGCTATCCTTTGTTCCCCCCCCCCCCCCCCGTGTTCTCTATGCCTCGTCAGTGGACATGCATTCTTGTGTTGCCTATTTAGAAGGATGCTATTAACGTAAGTTTTTCATTTTCTGTTAGTTATATGTCGTGTTTTGTTTGTGTATGTAATTTTCGAAGAAGGCTCACGCAGAAATATTGTGCTTCATATATACGAGGGTCATACCGAAAATCAGGAACAATTTTTTTTAAAATCAGAATTTATAGATAGATAAAACATAAATGCATTACATTAACCTGCATCCTTTTCTTCACTTTTCAACATAATCTCCATTTCTCTGCACATATTTTTCCCATCGCTCTGCAAGTTTGAAAATATCTTCCCGGTAGAATTCCGTCCCAGCTGACCGACGGCACAGACGCAATTTTTTTCTGGACGTTCTCTCCTGTGGAACCCATCTGGCACAAATTTTTCTATAGCTTAAGGTTTCAAACATTTCCTGTGGTGCACTGTGTCCTATTCCAAGATTTACAGCGATTTCAGATACTGTGACACATCTGTTTTGTTTAATGATGTCGTCAACCTTTTCCACGTTGCGTTCATTAGAGCCAGTTCGAGGGCGACCGCTGTGAGGCATATCTTGGATGCTCGTGTTTCCATCTTTGAAATGTTTCACCCACCTCATAACACTGCTAGCACCTGTACACACATCTCCAGAAGCAAGATGAAGTCTTTGGTGAATTTCAGCAGTGGGGATTTCCTCTTTAACGAGGAACTCAATAACAAGACGTTGACGAAACGAAACTTCCGCACCCGTCATTTTGTTTCTGCTCTGCGTGGCCAAGTGACACGTGATGGTGACGCCATGTGACCTCTACTTGAAGTGCAAAGGTTGCAGGTTAAGCTGATGCATTTATATTTTCTCTATCAATAAATTCTGATTTAAAAAAATTTTTTTGAACACGACTTTCGATATGACGCTCGTACATTCTCATCTTACACTCATACTTGCTATTCTTTTTTTCCTCTCTTACTCACTCCCTCTGGCGCCTTGTAAAACTGCATCATATATCTCTATCTACCTTTATTATTTGAACCAGTTTTACTGCAGTCGCCATCCGTTTTTTTCTGAAACTCTTGGGGACAATGTCATCTCATACTCACTTGTTATTAAATAGCACAGAGAATTTAGAGGTGGAGGGGAGTCATGTGAAGATGCACACCGTTATGGGGGGGGGGGGGAGGGGGCTTTAACATCGACTACCCGGGAAAACATTGATAGAACGAACATCATCATAATGTTGGACAGACGAAAGACTATTTTACCAGTAGCTGAGACTGTGAACATCTCAACGGGCACAGCTCATTCGTCTAAAGCTACGGAAGGTCAGTGCAAGATGGCTAACAAATGTTAACAGCTCAACATAAAGCACCATAAAGAATTCAGCCGCATTTCTCGCGTTGCAATGAACGCAATTCAAGATGTAGGATTTCAATTCCTGCAGTACCCACCCTACTCACCAGATCTTGCTGCCAATGACTTCTACTTGTTTTCTTGTTTGAAAAATCACATCCGTGGCAGAAAATCTGAACGCGATTCTGAGTATATAGCTGGTGTGGGTACATGGTTACAGGGCCAAGACTCTTGACTTCAGTTATAATGGTATCACCGAACTGTAGCATCGGTGGACCAAGTGTATTGATTGCGGGAGATTATGTTGAAAAACAAAGGTATTATAATTCTCATATCATATATGCTAATATAACAGGATACGAACTTTTTGAACGCCCCTCGTTTGACAGCGTTCTGGCAAAGCGTTAATAATTCACTGATTTAAATGTTGTGTTAAATTTATTTCAGTGCTTGTACGTAAATTCTATTGGATCCAAGGTTAACTACTTTCACGAACCCTCTTGTTGCCTAAATTTTATTTCTTGTTCTAAGAATATTTTTTTTTCGATTCCTGTAAGAGCTGCTTCAAGAGCAAACAAACAAAAAATAGAAACGCTCCTGAAAATTGAAATTAATTAAAAGCTGCTCAAGATATGAGCCAAGATTTCCAAGTAATCTCATAATATCCTCTAAATTTAATTTTAAGGGAAGTTTTAAAAGAAAAATTACTCTTTCAAACAGTGGTTCCCATACCTCAAGTGGCGACCAATATTCAAATTAGGGTCGTTGAGTGTCTGAGGTAGGGTCACTAGAAGGTTGAGAACCGCTGGTTTAGAATGCATTATCTTTTATTAATTGCTGTTTTGACTTTGTTATTCTTAATATTATTAGATAAATGTTATATTAATGAACAGTAATTCCAATTATTTTTATCCATTTACTTTAAAATATTTTTTTTTTCTACGTTGGGGCCCCAAACTGTCATACTGCCTATGGGCCCAGTACTGGGTAAGATCAGCCTTGTCTACCAAGACATTATACAGTCTGGCTTTAGTAAATATGTGGACGTTGTAAAACAGAAGTTGCAGTTGCGTTTCTTGCGCCCATCATGGAATGATGAAATATTTTTGCTCTTTGTGCGTGTATCTGTGTGTGTACACGGGCGTGCGTGTGTGTGAATGTATGTGTAAGTGTAATATGTTAATTTATTTCGTCTGTCCATCATTAGGTAGCTTTTTCCGTAAGCAAACACGCGGAAGGGTTTGCTTAACCTGAAAACGTGGATTATGAAATTGTGTGTTAGTGAAGAACTGCAAATGACGAGAGATTTAGAGAAATAATGTTATGTCAAGGCCAGGCACCTGTTATAGAAGACAAAGATACTATAAAGCACACATCATATACCATATATCGCATATATTTTTAAGAGAGCTGAATATAAGATTCATGTAATCTTCTCTGCATGGATGGACAAGCACAGTACTCATAAATGAGAAATATGGCTAAAACAGTTCTCCGTACATGAATGTATTCTCTTAAACAAGCTCGTATTGTCTGGTTTCTAACACAGACTAAAATGGCTGCGCTGAGAGCCCGTTATGGCCATGTATAAGGCGCATGTTCTGATTCACTATTTAAAGAAATTCTTACAAAATAATCAAAGTATTTACTTCAAATTTTAATACATTCACATCATCTCAGTCCAGCACAGGAAGTAACAGTTCACCAACAAAATATTTCTCACCACAACCTTGTAACGTCACGGATGTAGCTTCTCCATCGATTCATAATTTCAAATGAGCAGACAAGACTGCGATTCACATTTTTTAAACTTTGAGCTCTCACAGGACACTCTTATACCACTGTACAATCAAACGTGAAGCCTCACCCCCCCCCCCCCCCCCCATCTACCCCAAGGAGATGACAAGGAAAGAAAGCAGAACCCAGCAGACAGGCTCCAGAAGTCTCCTTATATCGGGCATCATGAGTGTTCTAAATAATGTCACCGTACGGCCTGTCTTAATCATCAAGCTTAAAAAAGTCTCGGAATACAAATCATGGAAGCTGTGGGACGGGGAAATGTTCACACGCCATCCAGTTTATTAAATGAATTTTTTTTAAAAATCTTGCAGAAATCCCGCAGATCCCCTAGGGATATCAGACGGACCCGCGGAGATCCGCAGACCCTCTAGGGATATCAAACGGGCCCTTGGGGATCCGCGAACCACACTTTGAGAAACCCTGGTCTACCATGATCTTATATATCTTATATCTTATATCCTTCCCGTGCCGTTAAACGTCACATAGGGCTCCCAAAGTAGTTCGCCAATTTTTCCTGTCTTCGGCGAGTCTTTCAACCTCATCAAAGGATTTTATGCCTGTTAACTTGGCCTCTCTTAATAATGTCCTCTTCAGAGTTTCCCGCGGTCTGCCCCTTTTTCTTCGGCCTGTTGTGTTCCACTTGATAGCTTATCTACCATGATGGCGCAGTTAAAAAAGTCACCAACAGAGATGATGGAAAATATCAGGGATAGAGATCTGTGGAGAAGCATGGCCACCAACGCCATCCAGCACGGCACCTGATAATGAAGACGATGAAATCTGCTGCGTCTAAGACTCAGATGAGCAGTAAACAAAGAGACCCGTCTTAATACGCCAACAAACAAAAAAAAACCGCCCAGGCCTTTTCTGGGCGGATGTCATTAAGACAGTGTCACGTGGTAACGATTTTGTCCCAGTATCAATCCATTTGTTTGCTCAAGAGCCGAGATGTGGCCAAGATTAATCTTAGCTCTGTCGCAAGACCAGACTATGCTGAATTTAACCTCGAGGTATAGAGGGTAAGAAGACAAGACCTGGCGTCACTAGTTCAGGAAACTAAATCTGTCACTTCAACTTAGTTTTAGATTATCAGACCAAAGATCTGCAAAAGCACATAAACAAGTGTATAATAAATACACTTGCCCTGTTTACACCGAAAGATGATACGATGACCATATTTAGTATTGTGGTTTGAAATTTGAACCTTCAAGAAAACAGACACAATAATACAACATAAAAAGCAAATACACGAAGTTATTTACATATATCTTTCATCATCATCATCATCATCATCATCATCATCATCATCATCAGGTGCCGCGCAGAGAGGCGTTGGCTATTATGCTTCTCCAGAGTACACGATCCTTCATGCAGGCCATCAGTTCAGTTGGTGATCTCCTCTCACACCGTCCCGTCAGACTGTCCAGTATCATTTCTCTTGGTCTTCTTCCTTCTATTTTTCCTGTTGTTATAATATTTTCAATGCCCCCTCTTCTCATCACATGTCCTATGAAAGTACATTGAATCTCTCTTATTTTTTTTTTGACAAGATTTTTTTTGTCTCTCCAGCTCTTCTCATGCATTCTTCATTAGTTATTTTTGCTGTCCAGGGGATTCGCAACATTCTTCTCACATTTCTACTGCTTCCAATGATTTTTGAGCTGATCTGCCTATTGTCCATGATTCGCTTCCATATAACAAGATAGGTTCAATATAGCATTTTATGACTCGTTTTCTAACATTCATTGTAAAAGGATGTGTTGGTTAATATGTTTCTCATTCTCTGAAATGCAGTCTTTGCTTGGCCTATTCTGTTCCTAATTTCTGTTCTGCATTTCCCATCTGAAGTTATTACTGCTCCAAGGTGTTTGAATTTCTGCACCTGCTTTAGAATAGTTCCGTTGAATTTTATACTGCATGCTGGTGGATTCTGTTTCTTAGATATAACCATAGTCTCTGTCTTTTTAATGTTCAAAGTAAAGCCTTTCACTGTGTTTGGCGACTTTATCCATGAGATTTTGCAGGTCTTGTTATATTTTTATTACCTTAATTTTTTTTGTAGCAAAGCCCGAAGTAGAGAACGAAGTAATTTGTCAGACCAAGACCCCCCCCCCCCCCCCACAGACTGAAGTTTCACACATTCTTGCTGCCTCTTCATCTTGATTGGTTAGCGGCTCGTTTACTAATCCGGTAGTACCAGGTTCTAGTCCCAGCAGTGGGTTTTTTTTTCTGGTACACGCCAAAAAAAAAAGGCCCCAGGGTCAACCCAGTCTCTAAACATGGGTGCCAGAGAAATCCGGACAGGTAAATGCGTCCAGGTGTGACAATGACCACGTCACACTTTCACGTGGCGAAGCTCGTGGAAATATACACAGTCTCCACATTAAGCCTTGTTGGCATGGAAACGGGGATTGCACCTCTGCCTGTCTTCGTTATGATGATAAGAAGAGCTTAAAACAAAGATCAAGGATGTTTGTATTAGGATAATACGATTTTCAGGCCTGACCTGACCTACTATAAGAAATATTTAGATTTTAAAATGGCCATAATTGTCCGTGTTATATATATATATATACATATATATATTTATATTTATATATATATATATATATATATATATATATATATATATGTCTGTGTGTGTGTGCGCGTGTGTGTGTATTTTTATTCTTGGTATTTTATCTTTATATAAAAACTGAAAGGTTGAAGGTTACGCATATTAACACATTCACAACTACACTAATGAAAGAAAACAAACACAATCGATACTATTCTTCAAATAACCATATCAACTTTTATTGACGTAAATCATTTGTTTGCATGATTAGCACAATCAAACAAGGGATCATCAATTTATGTGTTATTTATAGCCTATATCGTTAACAACATAATCATTAAAACTATTTCCTTAAATAATCAGATTCCTAGAGTATCTTCATCGACAGTAGAACTTTTAAAGACTCAGTTATAACCCCTTGTACATAATCAAACAGAAATCTCTATTCTTCGTCATTAAATGGTTGAGTATCTGATGTATTATAAGGAACTAACTGGCAATAATTGTTGCAACATACATATTCATAAATTCCAGCAATATGTATTTACTGTGTACACATTCATTATTGCACATGACCAAAACCTCTTACATAGACAAAAATCTTACACCTTACACCTTACATCCTTCCCATGCCGTTAAACGGTACATAGGGCTCGCGTAGTTGTTTGCCACGTTTTCCTGTTCTTTGTGAAACTTTCAACTTCGTCAAGGGATGTTATGCCCACTAAACTGGCTTCTCTTAACAATGTTCGCTTTAGAGTTTCACTTGGTCGACCTCTTTTTCTTTGGCCTTTTGTGTTCCACTTGATAGCTTGTTTTGGTATTCTCTGATTGTTTCTTCTCATCACATATGTCCATCTTCTTTTTCTGATCACCCATGGGACAGGTTGTTGTTTGCTCATCTGTCTTATCTCTGCGTTGTTCTTGAATACGTTCCACTTTATGCCAAGTATTTTCCTTAGGCATTTGTTTCCAAAAGAGTCTACTTTCTTGTCTATTTCTTTAGTTGATTTCCAGCTTTCGCATGCATAAATGAGGGTGGATATCACATTTGAATTGAATAATCTTAACTTGGTTTTTGTGCTTATAACTTTTGAATTCCATATGTTCTCAAGATTTTTGAAGGACAATGCTGCTTTTGCAATTCTAATTCTAACTTCTTTCCTGGTGTCACCATCCTGGTCTATGTAGCTGTCAAGGTATGTAAATTAGACAAATATGCTACACTAGAATTATAATTATTCATCTACCCTTCAATTTCTTTCTTTCTTTTCTTTTTTAAGGAAATTGAAAAAAAAAAAAGAAATTGATGTCACCAACTGGAAAGAGAAGATTAGGAACAGAGAGGAATGGAGGTGAACTTTATCTGCAACAACGAGCCTTAATGGCTCGTAAAGCTGAAGAAATAGAAGAAGAAGAAGAAGAAGAACAAGAACAAGAGAAGAAGAACAAGAATAAGAAGAAGAACAACAACAACAATCTACCCTTCAGTTATCCTTATATCACCTAAGTGAGGTCGGGCCTGGTCGAGAAAGGAAAGCACAGAATGGACCCAGCTTGCGCGCATCAACATCACAAAAGTATAAATCGATTATTAACTTAACATATACGAGGGTTGATTGATACATTCGCGGACGTAAAGTACAAATACTTGAAACACACAGTTGATATTAGGTTCATTTGTAGATCATGTAAGATTAAACACCAAGTTTCAAGAAATTAACTGCAACCAATTTTTTTTGCAGGCTACTGAAGTGATAAGGGGTGGCAGAAATTGAGAAAATTGATAAAATTTCTCATCGAGCAGTCATTCGCTACCTCTGTATCAAGAGCTTATCATCGAAGGAGATCCATGAGGATATAGTAGAAACTCTAACGGAGAGTTCCTCTTCTTACAGCACAGTGAAGAAATAGGAAGCTCAATTCAAACATGCAAGGGAGAGTCTGGAAGATGATCCCAGTCCAGGAAGACCAAGAACGGTAACCACCGATGAAACCACCGGCAGAATCCAAGACACGTTAATGGAGAATCGAGGACTAACTGAGTGGTACATTGCTACTGAGTTGGGCATCTCCCAGGAACGTGTTCATGCCATTATTCACAATGATCTTCAATTGACAAAGGTTTCTGCTCGATGGGTCCCGAAACTTCTTGGAGCTGATCACAAACGACAGTGTCTTAACATGTGAAGAGACAATTTTGGGGTTTTTTTCTGCAGATCCTGAAAAGTTTCTTCAGCAATTTGTGACTATGGATGAGACTTGAGTTCATCATTTTCAGCCAGAAACCACACACACACACACACAACAGTCAAAGCAGTGGAGACATCATGGATCCCCACCTCCAAAGAAACCAAGAGTGATTCTGCCTACAAGCAAAGTGATGTCTTCCATCTTTTGGGATTCAGAAGGTGTGCTATTGGTAGACTATCTTCAAAAGGGCAGAACGGTCACCGGGGTCTATTACTCTATTCTTGTGAAGCAACTGCGGGTCAAACTGAAGGAAAAAGCGTTGAGGGAAATTGACGAGAGGAGTCATCTTTCAGCAGGACAATGCTCCAGTTCACAAGTCGGGGGTGGCAATGGCTGCCATTCATGAATGCGGCTTCCAGCTTCTTAAACATTCTCCTTTCCCCCAAGATTTGGGCCCTTTGGACTATTACCTGTTTACCAAACTCAAAAAGGAGCTCAGTGGTCGCAAATTTGCTTCAGATGATCACCTCATTCATGCTGTAGACCACTTTCTACTGGCACAAGATGCTGACTTTTACAAAGAAAGGATCCGTACGTTCCAAGATCGCTGGACTAAGTGCATAAATTTGCAAGGGGACTATGTTGAGAAATAACCCCCAAAAGCTGTCCACAAATAATCCGTTGTACCTTATGCCGAGAACTTATCAATCAGCCTTCGTATATGGTTTTCCATCGACAATAAAAATCTCATTTTCTTGCTTGCACAACACGTGACCCTTCCCCTGACCGCTGGACTTAAGTGTTCAGCGTACAAAGCCCGACCTGGTGAAATTTTGTTATGTTTTCTTTATATACCTGGTCAGAGGCGGGCGTTTCAAAGAAATTGCGCACTTCCGGTGCTGGCCTGTTTCTAACCCACGTTTCTACATTCTAGGGTTGGCACTCAACCAAGGTAACTATTGCTTATCTATTCCCTAAACTACCAAAGCTAGACAGGATTCCATTCCACCTTTTCGCGGTTCTGTTATTTTAAAAAATGGTGCACTCCTTTAATCGATTTAGCCACTGAGATGCAGAGAACACATCCTTGCAATTTCCATGGAGAACCATTGTAGTACACGTTGCCCTTACACTTGCTTCTTTCCGAAAGTGAATCCATAACGTCTTTATGTTGTCCTAATTTGAGTTGTTGATGAAAGGGAAAGCAGGAAATTGATTATGGGCCCTGCTTCAAGTTGACATGGTCTAGAAGAATGGAGTGAATTTGAGCGTTTTCTCAATGGATTTTCCTGGCAGTGAGAGAGGTTAACGTGAAACTAAAACAGAGAAAATATTACATTATAGCAGTTAAAACTATCCTAGCACAATTTTCCACAGTAATCTAGAACTAATCTAGGACGTAGAACTAAAACAGAGAAAATATTACATTATAGCAGTTAAAACTATCCTAGCACAATTTTTCACAGTAATCTAGAACTAATCTAGGACGTAGAACTAAAACAGAGAAAATATTACATCATAGCAGTTAAAACTATCCTAGCACAATTTTTCACAGTAATCTAGAACTAATCTAGGACGTAGAACTAAAACAGAGAAAATATTACATTATAGCAGTTAAAACTATCCTAGCACAATTTTCCACAGTAATCTAGAACTAATCTAGGACGTAGAACTAAAACAGAGAAAATATTACATCATAGCAGTTAAAACTATCCTAGCACAATTTTCCACAGTAATCTAGAACTAATCTAGGACGTAGAACTAAAACAGAGAAAATATTACATCATAGCAGTTAAAACTATCCTAGCACAATTTTCCATAATAATCTAGAACTAATCTAGGACGTAGAACTAAAACAGAGAAAATATTACATCATAGCAGTTAAAACTATCCTAGCACAATTTCCCCCATTAATACAGAACTAATCTAAGACGTAGAACTAAATCAGAAAAAATATTACATAATATGAGTACAATTTTCCAAATTAATGAAGGCCCACAAATTTACTGCACCGACCAAAGTTAAAGACGAGCAAAAGAGTTTTCGGCTATGACGAATAATTTCAAGAAGGGCCTTCTAGTTCTATGTGCCGCGTGCCGTAGGCGTTCTCTCCACAGTTCCCTGTCTTTAGACTTGATTATGAGATCCGCCGGTGACATTCTTCTTAGCCACACTGACAGCTCATCCAGTAACTTCTCTCTCTGTCTTCCTCTGTAGCTTCTTCCCTCACTGGCTTCACTTCGGACTGTCTAGAAATAATTGAAAACATTGTACTAAAAGTGGCCCCTTCTGCCACTGTCATCTTACTCAAAGCAAATAACGTCATAAACTCGAGTCTAAAACATATCTCCCTCTCATGATCACCATAGCTCTTCAGTATCTCTCTCCAGACCAGACATTTGTCAGACTTTAAAAAAAAAAAAAGAAGAGCATTGATAAACGAAATAACTTGGCCATAGAAAAGCTGCTTTCTCGGCTTCAAGTACTCTTATCCTGAGCCATTGCTTAATCCGTGAAGAAGGGAAAAAAATTATATTCATGACTAGTTTGAGTTACTCTTATGTTATAGGAGAAAGTGTCTCGACGACCATGAATGAACTACTTTAATGCTGCGGGATACTGTAGGGTTATAACTTTTATATTTGTACATCTAATTGAAGCTCGTTCATATTTTTTTTTCCCTTGCCCACACTTACGGTTTGGGCTGGGAGATATGAACTTGGAGGGCACTCATATCGAAAATCTGTTTGGTCACCTTCTTTCGTGTAAGTCTTTACATTTGCTTCTTTCGGAAAGTGAATTCGTGAAGCTGTTATGCCGTCCCAGTGTGAATATTTGATGAAAGGAAAGCGGGGAAAGTTTATGAGCGCTGGGACAAGTTGAAGTGGGTTAAGAGAACGAAGTGAATTTGAGGGTTTTATGACAGTGTGGCAGTTTGCGTAGTCTGTGTTTGTGTAGTTTAATAAGAATATCATCATCATAATATGTCATATATTTGGCAGAGTATTCCAACTGGAAAGGGAAGACTAGGAATAGAAAGGAATGGAGATGATCTGCAGCAGTGAGCCTTAATGGCTTGGAAAGCTAAGAAAAAAGAAGATTCCTCTCTTTACTCATATTACGCACATTGTTAAGCCAGGCGAGTACCCCTCGATGAATCTATTCAAGATTATGGCCGGAGCACACCACAACACCTGCTTGAACGTGCGGACCTGAGACTGAAGCCTTTACACAGGCCTGGAATTGGCTGATGACCCAGAAAGTACGACGAACTATAGTCATCACGGACTCTCAAAGTCTACTAAAAAAGATAGAACACTTCACCCTTAGAAGAGGGTGGCCGGACATAATATCCAAAAAAAAAAAAAACCGCGAATCACAATCATCACATGGGTACACTGCCCGAGGAACTCTGGCGTTGCTGGTAAAGAAAAATCTGATCAACCTGCAGCAAGGGCTAAACCTCCCAGGAAACATTAGTTTAGACAAACAACACATATCAGTCTACCACGGAGCAAATCAAAGAATCTCCACACAAAAAAAACCTTCCTCAGAAGTACACGCCAGGCCCACGGCAGTGAAGTACACGCCAGGCCCACGGCAGTGAAGTACACGCCAGGCCCACGGCAGTGAAGTACACGCCAGGCCCACGGCAGTGAAGTACATGCCAGGCCCACGGCAGTGAAGTACACGTCAGGCCCACGGCAGTGAAGTACACGTCAGGCCCACGGCAGTGAAGTACACGCCAGGCCCACGGCAGTGAAGTACACGCCAGGCCCACGGCAGTGAAGTACACGCCAGGCCCACGGCAGTGAAGTACGTGTCCTCAGAGAAAGTGGAAACAAATCCCAGCTGTGCGCTAGAACACGAGCAGTTTACACTCAACACAGGGGCCCCGGGGGGGGGGCGGGGAAGATGCTGTCCGATTAGGCAGTCAGCGACCCATAGCTGACCAAGACCCTGTCCCACCTCTCCGTTGGTATCCCTAGTAACAGGCCTAGCCTGGCTAACGGGGCAGGGATCGCCATAGTCCCCATGGTGATGGAGTCTGCTAAAGAAGCATTGCACACCCCCTGCTTTTTAGCCGTACTCCGGGACTGTAAAAGTAGCTGCCATAACCCGCTCCCACGCCGATACGATGCTGTACCTCAACAGCACTACAGCATCAGCTGCAAAGAACACCAGCTCGCAGTTACAGCGCAGGACAAGACAAGACAAGACATCCAACACAGTACTGGTATTATATCAGCCAAAACATCCTGATGTCCAGTGCAGAACATCTATGGGCATGTCCCGAGTGTAATGAGGCAGCTTCCAGAGACCAGCAACAGAACTAGGTCGTATCCAGTATCCAGTAATTCAATGAGTGCGATCCCCAGCAAATAGTGGGAAACACCCCACACCCATACACACACACACACACACACACACACAAGTACAGAGTGTGACACAACATCTCTGTTTGGGATGAAAGAACTAAAAGTACCATGGCGTGATAACAGACAGGAAGACACAAAAAGAACGATAATTCAACATAGAACTGCCATCAACGACACATGCAATCCATGTTTTACTCACAATTACCGACGAAAGGGGACTTACACAAGTTACACAAACATACATCACGAGGTGACAACTGTTATCGCTCACATGTAACCTCAGTGCACGAGCAGACACCAAACAGTTCCCCTCGTCTTGCCTTCAGAGTTAAGGAACTTCTAAGCGAACTCTCTAATGGCTGAGTAAATATTTCTACACTCGTGTACCACTTTGTGGTGCGTGATTTCCAAATATTGTTTGTCTTTTCCATCGCACTTGTGTTGCTCTGGCTGTCTGTGCAGATATTTTTACGCTTGTCTGTACATCTTTAAAGGTTCTAGAAGCCAGCATTGGAATCTCAAATGATGAAGCTCTGGTGCGGATATACAACATGCGTCATGTTTCTTTACCCGAGATGGTTGTGGCAACCGATACTCCACTAGAATCGCCTGCGTATTAAGAGTCAGGTAGTGTACAACAGTGTTTCCAAGACTGGGAAAGGGTCAGGGTCGTGAAAGAAAAAGGGTTAGTAGGGGGCAGTGGAAGAAAAGGGAGCAGGGGAGGGATAAGGGAAAACAAAGCAGCAGTTGGGGGGGGGGAACGAAGCAGAAGAGCGGGGGGGGGGGAACGAAGCAACAGACGGGGGGTGGGGAGAGAAAACGAAGCAGCAGAGGGAAGGGAGGAGGATGGAAAACGAAGCAGCAGAGAGAAGGGGAGGAGGGAAAACGAAGCAACAGATGGGGGAGTGAGGGGAGGGAAAATGAAGCACCAGATGGGGGAGTGGGGGGAGGGAAAATGAAGCAGCAGAGGGGAGGGGGAGGAGGGGGGAACGAAGCAGCAGACGGGGGAGAAGGAGGGAAAACGAAGCAGCAGAGGGGAGGGGGAGGAGGAGGGAAAACGAAGCAGCAGACCGGGGAGGAGGAGGGAAAACGAAGCAGCAGAGGGGAGGGGGAGGAGGAGGGAAAACGAAGCAGCAGATGGGGGAGTGGGGGGAGGGAAAACGAAGCAACAGAGGGGAGGGGGAGGAGGGGGGAAAACGAAGCAGCAGACGGGGGAGTGGGGGGAGGGAAAACGAAGCAGCAGATGGGGGAGGAGGAAGGAAAACGAAGCAGCAGATGGGGGAGGAGGAGGGAAAACAAAGCAGCAGAGGGGGAGGGAGGAGGGGAAATGAAGCAGCAGAGGGGGGAGGGAGGAGGGAAAATGAAGCAGCAGAGGGGGAGGGAGGGGTCAGTAAAACCTTCCTTCTTAACACTTATCAACCTGATACCGAGAAACTTGTGTCCCCTACATGGAACTCATCCATCACTTTAAAAGTTGAGAAAGTAATGCAGTAGGTGAGCTATAAATGTACTCCCTCATACTGTTAAATAAACTGGTTTTCTTGCTGAAGTTTTTAGTTGTGTAATGCATGTCCTAGTTTAAATTGGTCGTTGGGGGGAGGGAGGAGGTATTGAGGATGCGGCCTGGGGGTAAGAGGGCAGCATCCCGAACAAGGCTAGGAAACGCTGGGGTATAACATTGTAAAGTCTCAGCTGTTTATGGCGCAGTCTTCTTCTTCTTCTTCAGCTTTCCAAGCCATTAAGGCCTACTGCCCCAGTTCTTCTCTGTTGCTAACCTTCTCTCTCCAATTGGTGACACAAACTTCCTGCATATCCTCTTCTATGTTGTCTTTCCATCTCTGCCTGGTCTACCTTTTGGTCCTTTTTCCCTTCATCTCTTGTATATACATCAATTTCTTTTGCCTGTTCTTTATGGAGTAATATAATCTATCTATCTATCTATCTATCTATCTATCTATCTATCTATCTATCTATCTATCTATCTATCTATCTATCTGGCAGAATGTAAGACGGGCCTGTGTGCCCAATTCTTTACCCTTGAAAAATAAAGATTATTCATTCATTCATTCATTCATTCTGTCTGTCTGTCTGTCTGTCTGTTTATCTATCTATCTATCTATCTATCTATCTATCTATCTATCTATCTATCTATCTATCTATCTATCTATCTATCTATCTATCTATCCATCCATCCAACCATTCATCCATCCAAACATCTATCTATCTATCTATCTATCTATCTATCTATCTATCTCTATCTATCTATCTATCTATCTATCTATCTATCTATCTATCTATCTATCTATCTATCTATCTGTCTTGTCTGTCTTGTCTGTCTGTCTAGCAACGTTGCTCAACGAGATTAGGAACTGACAGTTTCAAGTTTTATCTGAGAATTTGACCTTCTTTGTCATCTCATGTTGAATGTCGTAAAAAATTCTAAAAAAAAAATCACAACCACTTCTTTCTCCGTGATATTTTGTAGTATACAGTGGTGTAACTAAGGTCAGGTAGGCGGAGCATGAGCCATCTTTACCAAAGATGGGCGTAGTCGCATTTTATTTATGGATAAATGCCCCCCCCCCCCCCCCCCGAAAAAAAAAAACTCCCAAAAAAAAACAAGATTTTAATGTACTTGAGTCTTCTACGAGTGGTAAAGAAATCAACCGTCGGACTGCTGGTCTGCCGCGGTTCGAGGGCAAAATTTAACCAAGACTAGAAAATTCCCCCCCCCCCCCCTCTCCCGAACCCCCGGAGCGAAACAGCATCGTGACCAGGCTTCCCAGCTTGTACAAACGCGGAACATTATATATTTCCAGCAACCTCTTTTATTTATCCTGGAATCCATCAGTAGCAGCCAACCCTACTTGCGTCTCCGCGTACACACCTGGGTGCCTTGGCGCGTGTGTTGGTGGGAGTAATTTATACCACGACAAATTAACGAGTGTCCCCGATTGATAGAATATATCCATCCCCCTCTACTATTTCTTCCTGGCCTTCCCAGAAAGCACAGCGATGATATCTAATTTACACAGGAAGAGCTTAGATAACAGCCTGTCAAGCCCAGGACGATATCCTGTAGGCAATTATTTTTGTTTTATCGCCAGCAATCTCTGAACCTTTTCCATGGCGTCCCTCATCGATTTTACCTGTCTGTCTGTCCGTCGACCCCGTTTATCTGTCGTCTGTCAGTCGATAGTTTCTGTCTGTCCGTCGACTCGTCTGTCTGTCTGTTTGCCAGTCGATAGTTTTTGTCTATATGTCCGTCCGTCGATCCCGTTTGTCTGTCTGTAAATAGTTTTTGTCTGTCTGTCTGTCTGTTTTTCTTTCTGTCTGTCCATCATGTTACGCTGTCCGCCGACAGTTTCTGTCTGTCTTTCTGTCTGCCTTCGATCCCGTCTGTCTGTATGTTCTTCGGTCAATAGTTTCTGTCTTTCTGTCTGTCCGTCGATTCTGTCTGTCTGTCTCTCCGTCGACAGTTTTTAATCTGTCTGTCGATCCCCTCTCTCTGTCTGTCACTCTGCTGGTCTCATTCATTTTTTTCCTTCTAACCTGAAACCTATCTGTCCGCAATATCTGACCTGTCTGTCGATGAAAATTCGCTCTGTGGGGTGATAACATCAGAACGTAGATCTAGAAGAAAGACTACAACGCCCAGCGTCTATCTTCTTAATCGTAAGATGAGACGAGGTAAACGTTTAACTAGCTCCAACCTTTCAACAGAGAGAAAAACTTCCAGCAAAGTTCAAGAGGAACAGAACATAATTTGCTAAATAAAAATAGATTCTGAGGGCTTTTTTTATATGCCACGCTAAGCCCCGAAGGCTGGTTTTATTATTATTAGCTGTAGATCGTCAACAGTCGACGGAGAGGGAATGAAAATATGATTTTTTATTGAAAACTGTTATCACATTTTTTTTCCATTAAGATTTTCTCATCCCTTGGTAATTTTTCCAGCTGTCCCAAACCTTATGTGGGTAAGGTCATCCATCAGCTCAGAGTTTACATCAGTTCCAAAGGATGATGTAAAAGAAACATGCTACAAGGACGTTACAACAGAGATGTTACTCGTACAACAATAGAGATGTTATTCGTACAATAACAGAGATGTTACTCGTACAATAACAGTGATGTTACTCGTACAACAACAGTGATGTTACTCGTACAATAACAGTGATGTTACTCGTACAATAACAGAGATGTTACTCGTACAATAACAGAGATGTTACTCGTACAACAACAGTAATGTTACTCGTACAACAACAGTGATGTTACTCGTACAACAACAGAGATGATACTCGTACAACAACAGAGATGATATTCGTACAACAACAGTGATGTTACTCGTACAACAACAGAGATGATGTTCTAGAGAAAGATGTAGAACATTTACTGTATCTTGAGCGGCCGGAGGGAAAAGCTCCGTTTTAGCTCATTTGAAACATGCGTAAATAGAAAGGGGGTGGGGGCGGGAGAAGGGATCGCGGAAGAATACCAGACACACCACACACCGAAACCATTTTGTGCGTGTGAGTATGTGCGTGTGTGCGGTGTGTGTGTAGATTATTGCTCCTATTACAAATGCGCAGGGAAACATCTCTCTAAATGCTGCTCCTCTCTCTCTCTCTCTCTCTTTCTCTCTCTCCTTCTCATCTCTTTCTTAACTGCCTCTTTTTTTCTTCTCTTCCTATATAACTGACTTCTCTCCGCTTCTAGTTCTTTAATCATTTTAATCTCCGCTACGTCTTGTCAATATTTCAAACATCTGCTAAAGCACGGCAGCTTCTCAGAAACTCTCTGATATCTGGCCACCTGTTGCTCGCTCGTTTGCACCCACGCTAAATATCCTGCATTCATATTGTTTTCAAAATCTGGAATTTGAGAAAACGTGTTTTCAACTTTCAATCTCTGCCCTTCAGGTGCACACACTTACCTGGAACTGTGAGCTGGTGATCTTTGCAGCCGATGTGGTGAAGATATTGAGGCGCAGCATCTCATGGACTTGGAAACTGGTCATCATAGTATTTTTTTCAGTCTCTGCGTGTAGCCAAACAGCAGGGATGTGTGTGTGCAGTCAAAGGACTCCACCATTATGGGGTCCAGTTAGCCAAGTTAAGCCTGTTACTGGGGGTACCAACGGAGAGATGGGACAGGGTCTTGATCAGCTTGTCAGCTATAGGTCACTGATTACCAAAATGGATAGCGTCTCTATGGGTCAGCCAGTCAGGTGGATGTCCCTTGCGGAACTTTGCCTCCCTGACAGCTCTCCTGTAGGCCTCTCGGTTGTAAGCAAGATGTCCTGCTGCTGGTGCGTCCATCTGCAAGTTATCAACGATGTCTTGCAGCCATCTTCGCCTTGGTCTTCCTCTCTTTCCCATTATGTACCCTTCCAAGACGGTCTTCTCTAGATTATCATGACCCATATATATATGGGCAGCAGAGAAATCTGGGAAGGTAAATGGGCCAGGCCGTGATACTGACCACATCAGACTTTCATATGCCGAAGGTCGTGGAAATGCGATCCTAACACTGTATCTCTACTATGTCTTAATCCTAACACTGTATTCCTAATATGTCTTAATCCTAACACTGTATCCCTACTATGTCTTAATCCTAACACTGTATCCCTACTATGTCTTAATCCTAACACTGTATCCCTACTATGTCTTAATCCTAACACTGTATTCCTAATATGTCTTAATCCTAACACTGTATCCCTACTATGTCTTAATCCTAACACTGTATCCCTACTATGTCTTAATCATAACACTGTATCCCTGCTATGTCTTAATGACACGAAAACGGGATTTTTACCTTTACCTTATATATGTCGTTGCCGAAAGCAAAACGGGAAGCGTCAAATTTGAAAAGAAAAAAAAATGTCCCTTGTTTCATGCTATTACGACATTTTTGTTTCTAACATCACACAGAAATAGAAAATCGAATTTATGTATTGATATAACGTCGTCGAGTTTTAGTTTCGTCGATATTATAGCTAACTTTTTAATCTAAACCCCTACCACATTTCTTCCATGCTTTTTATTACTCCAATAAGAAGTTTTTTTTCTAGAAACGAACAATGCCAGGTAGGGAAAACAGACTTCCCAAAAAGCATTATAAATCAGAGACTGTAACGGCTGTACAGAAAGACTGTACAGACGTAGATAAAGTTTTCAAAACCTGTGTGTATTGAAACACAAATGTCTCATGTACCATTAAAGGGCAGAAACTCTTACCTGATAACAGGGAAGTAATGGTTATTTCACTGATGATCTAGGGAGCTTATGTTGTAATTTGGCACTCCCTGTGATGGTTTCTTGTTACCTGTTGGGAATTAATTAAATCGTTAGAGGAAGGGGGGGGGGGAAGGAGTGCACAAGAACAGCCATGGAAACTATGCTTCTTTATTTTGCACTTATAATCAAAATGTTATGACTGGTCAAATAGCTTCTCTTAGTGGGGGGGGGGGGGGGGGGGGGGGGGGGGGAATGCTTTCACCAAACGAAACTCCAGAATTTCCACAGTTAACAGAACTCATTTATTAATCAAGGATTCTGCTTTCAGCAACTGCCTAACATTTAACAGAGATTCTCAAGTCGGAATTTTTGGACGGAGTCAGGAAGCGATCTTTTGATCTCTGGTAAAACCTTGACATTGAAAGCTGGTGTAGTTTAAATTACCTAGTATTACCTCATGTGGGTTGACTAGAATTTAAACAGATAATTTGACTGACCAGATTCTAAAACCTGAGCAGTGAAATGTAGCTGGTGGTAGCAGATGACAGTTTAATCACCGAGGGGCAAAGAATAAACAAAACTTGCAAAACTGAACAGGAGCTACGAAAAACCTCTCTCATACAGATCAGTCAAGACATTTCAGTTTACAGATCAGTATGTGTCTGCTAAGTTTTGATTTGTAATCAGTGCATGAATATAATGGATTAATAACGTCTTATGAAAATGAGTTTGAATATAATTGATGATTTATATTAAAAAAAGACTCATTACCAAAAAATAACACTGAGATGGACATCACAAGGTAACAGGAGTAAGGGAAATGGGAACAGACATAGTGAAGAACATGAGAGAGGATGCTGATCAATAGAGGACTCACATGGGACAGGAGCGATTAAAAATAAGCGTGAGAAATCTTGCGATAGTCTCATGTGCCTTGGGCACCAAAAGATTCAGAGAGAGAGAGAGAGAGAAATAGAGAGTGAGAGAGAGCGAGAAAGAGAAAGAGAGAGTGAGAGAGAGGGAAGAGAAAGATAGAGAGTGAGAGAATGGAGGAATGAATGAATAATCTTTATTTTTCAAGGGTAAAGAATTGGAGAGAGTGAGAGAGAGAAAGAGAGAGATAAAGAGTGAGAGTAAGAATGAGAGAGGAGTGAGAGAGAGAGTAAGAGAGAGTGAGAGAGAGTGAGAAAGAGAGAGAGAGTGAGAGAGAGAGTGAGTGAGAGTGAGAAAGATTGAAAGAGAGAGTGAGAGAGAGTGAGAGTTTGAGAGAAAGTGAGAGAGAGTGAGAGAGAGTGAGAGTGGGGGAGAGTGAGAGAGAGTGAGAGAGAGTGAGAGAGAGAGTGAGAGTGAGAATGAGAGTAAGAGTGAGATGTGAGACTGAGAGTGAGAGAGAGAGAGAGAGAGAGAGAGAGAGAAAGAGAGTGAGAGACTATCCAGAAATAACTTCTAGTTTCCACATTCTTTCTTTTTTTTCCTGTCAGATTTCCAGTGATTGCCAGGTTTTCAAAAAAGTTAGTCACCTTCAAAGAATTCTGATTGTTTTTCCTCTCTGCTTAATTAGTTTTCTCCAACCTCTCATTGTTCGCGTGCGTAAAAGTCACGTGACTTGTGTTTCTTTAACTTGACGTCAAGACTTCAGAAAACGATGCTGATTTCTTTGACACTTGAAGTTCTTCTGGGATCGAAATGCATTTAGATCTCTATTTGCTATACGAGTATTATGTGTTGTGAGACGAAACACATGAAAATGAGAGAGAAAAAGAAGAGAGGGAGAGTAAGAAAGAGGAGAGAGAGAAAGTAGGAGAGAGGAGATAGGGAGTGAAAGAAGAGAGAGAAAGAGGAAAAAGGGAAAGAGGATAGAGAGAAAGAGGAGAATGAATGAATGAATGAATGAATGAATAATCTTTATTTTTCAAGGGTAAAGAATTGGGCACGCAGGCCGGTCTTACATTCTGCCCTTCATCACTCCATCTTTCATTCTTCCCACACACTTGATTTAGTACAAAAATACAAATTAAATTAGGAAAAACATATCAAAAGAGTGTAAGATTTAACTAATACATTCAAGGTAAAAGAGAAGAAGTAATCAACCTAATAAAATAGCACTCACGCACACATACACACGCAGACATATACATAAATAAAAATACATTGTAAATACAGATCTTCTAACATGTTTTGTTTTTAAACAAACATTAAAATAATTTCTAACAATATCTAACAAGTTGCTTTTCTAACTATGTCACTGAAGTACTTGATGGTTTACGAGCCATGTGTTGAGAGAGTGCTGGCTATTTTATGGAGGCATATAATTACAAGCAAGTAAATAATGAAACAGGTTTGAGTTAAAGGATGAAGTATTACCAATGGATTTTAAATTGTAGGGGAGGGTGTTCCAGAGCTGTACTGCAGAGTATGCAAGGCTTTTCTTGTACATATCAATTCTGGGTTTAGGAAGAAGACAGTTTTTTAAACGCTGGCTATGTTTAGTGTTATACGTAAACAGTGACGACAAGTAAGAAAGAAATAAAGAGAAGAGAAGAGAAAGAAAGAGAAAGAGGAGAGGGAAAAAAGGATAGAGAGAAAGAGGAGAGAGAGAAAGAGAAGAGAGAAAAAGAGGAAAGAAAGTCAGAGAGGAGAGAGAGAGAGAGTGAAAGAAGAGAGAAAGAAAGAGGAAAGAGGAGAGAGAGAGAGAAAGAGGATAGAGAGAAAGAGGAGAGAAAGAGAGAAATAGGAAAGAGAGAAATAGGAGAGAGAGGATAAAGAGAAAGAGAAGGGAGAGAGAGAGAGAGAAAGAAAGAGAGAAATATGCGAATTTTTATTTCCAAAATGTGAAGAAATGAGCACGCAGACCGGCCAGACCTTCTGATTTCCACCTCCCAGCTTCCAAAGTTGCAGACATTCAACACAAGGTCAGTACCTGTACTCTGGGCCTCCCACAGAAATCTTCTGAGCTAAGTCAAAACTTCCCGCTCGCCACTGTTTGTTTTCAGCGGTTACGACCTTCTCTAAGCCCTCCGGCCTTGGGACCCAACCGCAGAGTAGGGAAAAATCTTCAAGACCCCTGGACTATGCTCTGGCTGGACCCCTCGCCCTTTACTTGTCATACAACGTGATTGGTGTGTGTGTGTGTGTGTGTGTGTGTTAAGGAAGCGTGTGTGAGGAAGAGAGAGAGAGAGAGAGAGAACTGACCTCATTCCTTCTATATACAGAAAAGCATAAAATGTCTATACACTAACTAATGCACCAAGGAGTATCTAAGCACAAGTGCGCATACCCCATACAAGAAATGCTCCCCAACATAGTACGCCAGTTTTTCCACATGGCTGAATGGATGGCGACGACAGAGGGAATACAATCCCTAGCGTTTTAGTCAGAGAAACTCCGTCGTTATCGAATCAGGGGCTCTTACCCTTAGTGCTACTCCTCTTCTTCTTCTTTCGCTTCTACCACCAAGACCGCCCTGTGATCCTACTGAATTTACGCCTGTGGTCCTCGATAGGTCCCGTGGTCCCCGAAAGGACAACACGAGATCCCCGAGAGGACCACAAGAGGTTCAGAGTATCGCAGGGCTTGAGCCTGTATTCTTGGTGGATCTCAGAAGCGGGATTGCGTATCACCGTGGTTTTCGTTGCACCAGTTTAGTCTAGAGTTGGACTTTCTCACCGGAAAACCTCGGTGTGTTTTGGATATCAGTATATCCCCGCTGGGTGAGAGGTGGTAGCCCATCCAGCCTAGAGTTGGACTTTTTCACTGGAAAATATCGACGTGTTTTGAGATACCCGTGTATCACCGTCGGGTGAGAGGTGGTTGCCCATCCAGTCCAGCGTTGGACTTTCTCACCGGAAAACCTCAGTGTGATTAGGATACGCAAACATCCCTGCCGGGTGAGAAGTGGTTGCCTATCTAGACTGCCCTGGTCCAGTGTCTCCGACTTCAGCATTTTGTGGTCGTAATCGCTACACTTCCTGGTTGTGACCAGGACGGAGCTTTTGTCCAGGAAGACGAATCCTAGCCACTATTGACGTCCACCCCTGGGTTGAGCCGGTTTAGGCATATTATCCCAGTATGGGCGTGTTTAGGACGTGACCGACCTCTAGAACAGAGGTACCGTGACATGTGTAGCCATCAAGTTTCACCCCTGGGTTAAGCCGATTTAGGCATATTTCACCAATATGGATGTATATTGGACGTGACAGACCTCTGGAGCGGAGGTACCGTGACATGCGTACCCATCATGTTTCACCCCTGGTGTAACCCGGTTTAGGCAAATTTCACCAGTATGGGTGTATATCGGACGTGACCGACCTCTAGAGCAGAGGCGCCGTGGTATGAGTAGCTCTCGCAGCGATGCTACTGGACATACCGATTAAGCTTCACTTTATCCTTTCCATCACCTTTTCAC
The DNA here is from genome assembly GCA_009760885.1 of Achatina immaculata. Lineage (NCBI taxonomy): Eukaryota > Metazoa > Mollusca > Gastropoda > Stylommatophora > Achatinidae > Lissachatina > Lissachatina immaculata. The sequence continues at coordinate 31,977,192 of CM019716.1, read as the reverse complement.
ATTCTGCCACGAGAAGGCCATGAGCTGTACTTGACTGTCAGAGGCTATTTGAGACGCACGCCATTCGAGTGGAGAGTGTATCCTTCACCCCACCTCCGGCAATAACAGTCCTTAGAACCCCTTACTGCTGCTAATTTCAGGGAAGTTTATCCGAAGCTGTGGCAAAGACCATCACGGAGTCGGATTGTGAGTGCACGTGTTGAAACACACAGAATAGATTCGACAATCATGCTCCTCAGCTAATTTCACATTCTTGGGAGAAACTTCCAGTGCCATCAGTGTAGCAGGCTGTATAATTGAAACAGCCTGTTCATAAGATCGTTACCACGAGATAAACAGCTTCTCCGAAAGATCTTATTTGTCGCCTTTCATAACTGGGTTGTCCTAATATAAGTGCTGTTGACCGCTTACAAGTAAGTGAAGATTTCCAAAACAGTCACCGACAGTTAAGCAATGTACCTGCAAGTAAGTGAATATTTCCAAAAAATAACCATAGAAAATTAATAATATACAATTTTATGGTCAAATAGCAGATGTGGACTCAGATGGGATTATGTCTCCAACACTGTGCGTGAGTGAATGTCTAACAATTTACGACCTTTTGAAGTAACCGACAGGTGACGTTTTCCAAGTGAGAACTCAGCCAAGCTATCGACTGCACACCGATACGGGGAATGCTATCATATTTAAGGAAGGGAAATCACAGTGCTGCTGTTAGAATGTGGTGTGATGGCAAATGCATGTGTTGTGTTAACGAGAGCATGAGGAGCTGGGAGAGAGATGGAGTGTTGGGAGAGTTGAGGGAAACTGGGTGATGATGTAAACAAGCATGTGGTCCTCACGGACGAACTCTTCAAGAGTTTTGTACCTTGAGGAAGGGGAGATAAATGAAGAAAGGGGAGGTTGAAAAGGGAGGCAAGAAATGCGAAGGGGGGTAATCTGTAAAAAAAAACATGCTCGAGAAGATATTCGAGAGGGAAGGATAAAGTGGGATAGCTCTGAAAACGGGAGGAAGAGAAAGGAAGTGAGAGGTGTTTTGCAGAAAGTAATGTGAAAGTAAACATTAATATGCACATGACAGGAACACCTGCCGCCTCCAAACAATTTGCGGGTGGGCCAACCTGTGTGTGGTTGTTCAAACAATGTGGAAGCTAACGACAAAACGTCATGTTGGGTATTAGCGTAAAACGCCGGCTTGAAACTGAAATAACAGAGAGAGAGAGAGAGAGAGAAAGAGAGAGAGAAAGAAAGAGAGAGAGAGAAAGAGAGAGAGAGAAAGAGAGAGAGAAAGCTGCCAAAGCCATTGTCTCTATGTACAGAAAAACACAAAACAACTATACATTAACTGATCCATCATGGAGGATCCAAGCACGAGTGCACATACTCCGTAGCACGAACATTTATCTAACTAATTTCCTCAGAACTGTGCGCCAAGTTGCCAGTTTTACACAGGGTAAAAGACAGAGCGTTCCATAAGTAACTGTGCACTAACCCAGCATCGATTCCGGTATCGTAGTGATATCTTAATGTCTGCGGTATCTGGCCACATCTACCTGCGTATGTTAGTATGTTGAAGCCTGGTGTCGTGTAACAATCACTGTATTCAGTTGTTAAGCAGCGAAGCAGTTGTCGAAGCGCACGATGGGCGAATTGTTTAAATCTGTTTATTCACTGTTGTTCTCTCACTAGAGTGGCGTATTTTTCTTATTGAGCACTTACTTCGAGAAGGCATTACTTACTGATTTAATACGGGAGCAATTTGTTGAAAAATTCCCAGGAACATCCGTACCTCATCGCAATACAGCTTAAAAACTTATTGAGAAATTTCGTGAAACAGGCTAAGTGTCAGACGCACACGGTAGTGGGAGACCATTTAAACTTAACGAGGAGAAGTTATCGGACATTTATGACTCTATGTTTCAGAATCCATCAAAGGCTTTGCGTAAGTTGGCACAACAAGAAAATATCGCGCTTGTAACAGCGCATAGATCGGTCAGAGAAAATTTGAAACCCTTCCCATATAAAGTAACTGCGGTCCAACAACGGACCATGAAAAACGACTCCGTTACTGTGGATAGTTTACAGATTTCATTCAAACTAAAACTGTTAATATTCTTGATGTCACTTTTTTTTAACAGATGAGGTCTGGTTTCACCTCTCAGGTTATGTTAACACACAAAATACAAGATTGTGGTCGTCGGAAAATCCTCTCGCTGTGCATGAAACCCCCTTGCATGACATGAAAATTGGAGTGAGGATTGCGATATCTAGACGGCGCATTGTTGGCCCTAAGTTCGTTGAAGAGACAGTCAACAGTGAACGTTATTGTTCAGTACTCCACGAATACATCGGAATGCTTGAGGAGGACTAAATCACATACTCATGGTTTCAGCAAGATGGCGCTACTGCGCATACAGCTAAAAACTCCTTGAAACTTCTGGACGAGAATTTCGGAGATCGTATCATCTCTAAAAACGTATGGCCTCCTCCCTTACCAGATCTAAATCAACTAGACTTTTTTCTATGGGTAGAACTAAGTCTGAAGTTTATCGAAATCGCCCACGCGAGTATAATGAATTAAAAACTGCAATAACTGCCTACATAAGAAACATTTCACAAGAGAACTAAGAAAAGTGTTTCCGAATAAAGTTAAAAGTGTTCAAGTTGCATAGACGCACAAGGACATCACTTTTAACATGTGTTATAAGGTACGTGTCTGATTAGCTTATAATACGTAACATTTTTAATCAGCATGCGTAATCGGAGACTCCAGCCACGGCAGGTAGATGCGGCTAGACACGGCAGACATTAAGATATCACTACGATACCGGAATCGATACTAAGTTAGTGCACAGCTACTTATGGAACACCCTGCATAAATATATACAAGGTACAGTCAGTAAGCACGAGGACTGAATTCACCGATCTCAGACTGAGAGTAGTTGTGACACCAGCCACTACGATCAAGACCCTCCAATGTATGACTGATTAATCTGCTGAGAATGGGCAATTTGTGTACAACGGAAATGACCCAACACAAGTTTGTTTCTTTGTTTGTTTGCTTGTTTTTGAAACACCTGTAAAAACACCTCTGCTGTTTGCGACATGTCTGTCTTTCTATCTGTCTGTCTATTTTCCGGCCTGGAAGCAATTTTTTTTAACCTGAACATTTTCCTCCCAAGCCTTAAAGTAGTCAGGTACCCATTTTATCAATTTCATTGACTTGGCGCTTCAGGTCGCCCTCAAAGCCGCCAACAAATGATATGCGAGACGAAAGCTTTCTAACTCTGGCCCGGTAACGCAAGGAAAATTTAATCTTATAACTATTTCATTCATTTAATATCTGTCTTCTGTAGAGTAGCAGCGTTGTGTTCTCCTGAACCTCCGGACATAGGAAGCTAACGAGAAAAGTAAAATCAAAAGCATCTGAAAAGAATTAAAAGAAATTACACCGGTAAAATAAAAAAATTAAAAAATTGCCTGTGTATTTCAAAAGAAATGAGAAATGAGATTAAAATTTTTTCTGTCTTCGGAAGCCAACTCTGGTCAGCTTTAAAAAAATCTGGAATATTGGATCATTAACCCTTGAAGCCTGATAGAATGGAGGCGCCAAAAGAATCTTGTATCGGGTGGAACATATCTATTCCAAAAGTGACATGGGGGGGGGGGGGGGGGTCTGTGACTGTAATCGAAAACTTACTAGTTTCATAAGAATTCGGGATAGAAATATGAAATAGTTTTAACAAAATAAGGAGGTGAGGGAATTTCGAGATATTTAGAACAGTGAAGTGGTTACGAAAAACAAGAACGATGCAATATTTCGGCGAAAATGCCTTTCTCAAAGACAAGAATTAAGATAAAGCAAACAGACTGCAGATCGGGTACAGACTGCGTACACAGACAGTTGGTGGGACACAATTGAAAGTAACCCGTATCGAACCTGACATCGAAGCCAACTCTTAGTTGTAACTGAATACTCACTGATTCCAAAGCTCGCACTTAAGCCAAATCTGTTGCTGTAATCAAATACTTATGCTGTAATCAAATACAGAGAATCACACAACAAGCTGTCAAGGGGAACACAACAGGCCGAATAAAAAAAGTTCGACCACGTGAAACTCTAAAGAGGACATTGTTAAGAGAGGCCATATTGTATGCATAAAATTCCTTGATGAGGTTGAAAAGCTCGCCGAAAACAGGAAAACTTGGCGAACAACATTGGGAGCCCTATGTGACGTTTAGCGGCACGGGAAGGATATAAGAAAAAGAATCAAATATTTATGCTGTAACTCAAAGCTGTATTATGCTTATCATGTCTCTCGTTTAGAAAGAAAAAAAAATAGAGAGACATTAATTAATAATGAGGACGATATGCTGAAATATTCCTTTAAATTTAAAACTGTTATTTTGTAGCTCTGTGACCATTTACGTAGATCTGTCAAGATAATCCATTTTCTTTTTACTTTCACTGGTTCCTTGGGCAAATATCTCCTAGAATGCCAGATACTGTAATGTCCATTTATAACATTCTGTCCATGTTGCTTGTGATTTGCTGTCTCGCACTCTCTTGTTCTTTCATTCAGTTTTTTTCTTTAGTGTTGGCTGTTTTGTGCCTTTGTTATCTGTAACACATTGATTTTTGGTGGTTGTTCAACCGGTTATCAACTTGGGACACTTCTAGTTTCCTTTCTAGTGAGAGACGTTCCAGGAGTCTGGCCACATGCATGTGATTGAAACACAATCTGCAGTACCACAATCTTTGAATGTAGTCAAGTACCACAACCTTTGAATGTAGTCAAGTACCACAACCCTTGAATGTGGTCAAGTACCACAACCCTTGAATGTAGTCAAGTACCACAACCCTTGAATGTGGTCAAGTACCACAACCCTTGAATGTGGTCAAGTACCACAACCCTTGAATGTGGTCAAGTACCACAACCCTTGAATGTGGTCAAGTACCACAACCCTTGAATGTGGTCAAGTATCACAACCCTTGAATGTAGTCAAGTACCACAACCTTTGAATGTGGTCAAGTACCACAACCCTTGAATGTGGTCAAGTACCACAACCTTTGAATGTAGTCAAGTATCACAACCTTTGAATGTGGTCAAGTACCACAACCTTTGAATGTAGTCAAGTACCACAACCCTTGAATGTGGTCAAGTACCACAACCCTTGAATGTAGTCAAGTACCACAACCCTTGAATGTGGTCAAGTACCACAACCCTTGAATGTAGTCAAGTACCACAAACACGGGTGAATTGGTTACAAACGGACATAACCGTCACACGCAATGATTGTCACTGAGATATAGTAGTCACTACTTCATCTAACAAATGTGATAGGAATTGATTATCTTCTTCCGGTGTGCTACAGCCCCTGGCTGGGTTTCGGGAAAAGATCTGGGCAGGGCTTGAACAAATATTGATGTGCCCGGAGCTTTGTAAAGCTCAGAAAACCTCATTTGTGTAAACATGGAGAAGTTTGGTTTTTTTTTCTTAGAAATGTGGTCTTTCGTTTCTTGTCCTATTTCATCAAGTTTTACATTTTTTTTCTTTTTCTTTTTGTCTTCCTTTTTCCAACATAGGGTTTTCCTATGAAGAAAAAGAAAGGGTGCCAGTATCCCTGCCTCAAATGCTGCAGTAGAGGGCCTAGAAATGTGGGGCCCTTACTGCATGCAGATGCCACGGGACATAAATTCCCCTTCTGTATGTTCTCAACACCAGAAAAGTTATTCTATCGTTGTTCTACCGTTATATTATAAGCATTGCCACATTACCAGTGTAATGTAGCTACTCCTACTACCAATCCCTGTGGTGGGAGGGGGGGCGGTGTCAGCCTATGCATTACTCCGGGGCCCAGAGGATTTTCCCTGTTGTAAAGATGGGCACAGAGGATTTTCCCTGTTGTAAAGATGGGTCCTGAGGATTTTCCCCGCTGTAAAGATGGGCCAAGAGGATTTTCCCTGTTGTAAAGATGGGCCCTGAGGATTTTTCCCAGTTGTAAAGATGGGCACAGAGGATTTTCCCTGTTGTAAAGATGGGCACAGAGGATTTTCCCTGTTGTAAAGATGGGTCAAGAGGATTTTCCCTGTTGTAAAGATGGGCACAGAGGATTTTTCCTGTTGTAAAGATGGGCACAGAGGATTTTCCCTGTTGTAAAGATGGGTCCTGAGGATTTTCCCTGTTGTAAAGATGGGTCAAGAGGATTTTCCCTGTTGTAAAGATGGGCACAGAGGATTTTCCCTGTTGTAAAGATGGGCACAGAGGATTTTCCCTGTTGTAAAGATGGGTCAAGAGGATTTTCCCTGTTGTAAAGATGGGCACAGAGGATTTTCCCTGTTGTAAAGATGGGCACAGAGGATTTTCCCTGTTGTAAAGATGGGTCCTGAGGATTTTCCCTGTTGTAAAGATGGGCCCAGAGGATTTTCCCTGTTGTAAAGATTGGTCAAGAGGATTTTCCCTATTGTAAAGATGGGCCCTGAGGATTTTTCCTGTTGTAAAGATGGGTCCTGAGGATTTTCCCTGTTGGAAAGGTGAGTCCAGAGGGTTTTCCCTGTTGGAAAGGTGAGTCCAGAGGGTTTTTGTTATTGTAAAGGTGGGTCTAGAGGGTTTCAGATGGGTCCGTTGTGGATTATAACATAAAAACTGAGACGGTGAGGGGGAATTGTACCGATTTTCAGAATTTCTCTCGGAGTCCCTACCACTCCTTCTACTATTACTATTACAACTGCTACTACCACTACTGTTATTGCTGATACTATTACTACTTCTGTTATTAATACTATTACCACTGCTTCTACTACTACTATTATTACTATTACTACTGTTGCTATTTCTGCTGCTATTACACTACTATTAGTAATACTACGACGACTACTATTATTACTAGCAGTAATACTGCCACTACTACTGCTACTACTACTACTACTACTACTACTACTACTACTACTACTACTACTACTACGACTACTACTACTACTATTACTATTACTTTTACTGTTTTTTTTCTGTAACAACTACTGTAACTATTACTATTGTCAGCACTATTACTACATTCACTGCTACTTCTAGTGCTTCTACTGCTAATACTAATACTGCTGCCACTACTACCATTAGTACTACTACTACTATTACTGCTACACTTATTACTACTACTAATACCACTACTATTACTACTACTACTACTACTACTACTACTACTACTACTACTACTATTTTTGCTACTACTAGTACTGCTACAGCCACTACTGCTACTACTCATACTATTCTGAAACCAAAACCACAGTTGCTGTTGTTGCTGCTAGCATTACTACTATTACCGCCACATCAACCATACTGGCCACAGCTACATCAACAACCTGGCACTGTCCCTCCCTTACTCTTCCGTAAAATGGCACCCCCCTATAGACATGACGCTGCCTCTCTCCATGCCGCTTCATTTCCTTGGCACATCCTACCCCCCGTGATCCCCAACACCACGAGGTAAACTGGAAATGATTAGAAATATTGCATTGCATATTTAGCATCAGTGGGCACAGCCATAGCAAACAACTGAATGAATGGAGTGTATTTTTAATGGTTAAACAAGTTGGATACACAGGCCGACACTAAAGTCTTCTCTCACACTTTTAACGTCCACAGGCCGACGCTAAAGTCTTCTCTCACACTTTTAACGTACACAGGCCGACGCTAAAGTCTTCTCTCACACTTTTATCTCTCACACTTTTAACGTACACAGGCCGACGCTAAAGTCTTCTCTCACACTTTTAACGTACACAGGCCGACACTAAAGTCTTCTCTCACACTTTTAACACACTACCGTTCTGCATGTCCTCTTCAGATCTTGAATTCAGTTATAATACCTTAGAAGTCTGTAACTATTATAAATATAACTCACAGCACCACAGTTCCCGCACACTGAGTAGGAAAGTGAGAATGTGTTGAAGGAAAGAATGAATGGCAACAGAAACGATACATTTTGTCTCACCTGACCAAGACAGCAAAGTCCTGGATATACCAGATCCTCATTAAGTTCACAATTTAGGCCTAGACTGACCCGGGCTAACCTAAAAACCCAATTGATTTCGATTTCGAATTACTCCGGAGTTTTAAAAAGAAAATGTCTATCGTGGAGGCTGCTGTAAAGAAGCTCAGCATCGTTCTGCTCAAACTTCCCCTATGACCGACGGAAAGTCGATAGAATCCGCTGTTAGAATTGTAAGCAGATTGGGGGAGTTGCCCTCCCAAAAAGAAAAGAAATAAAAAAATAAGGTTAATATTTCTGAGCAGTTTAAGCGTTTCCAGTTAAATGCTTTTTTTTTCAAGACGATAAACATTCAAGCGCCTCAAGAATGTTTCCTTTCACAGCCTCAGTAAACTTTCCTCACTTAGAGATACTCGGTATAGCTAATAAAAGCAGCACAAATATACTTATAGAGAGTTTACAAATAAGTGTATAAAGCGTCAGACACACTTTGTTTTTGTTCCAATTGTGAACAGGTAATTCTGAGTAATTCTATGAAGTCATTTCTACCGTCTGTAGAAAAAAAAAAACTACAGTGATTCTAAAATTGAGTGGCACAGTCCAACTGTGGGCGGTAGGAAGATTCCGCGAGGTGGGGGAGGCGGGGGGGGGGGAGGTGAAGGAAAATGGGAGCGACAAAAGCATCACAATCGACTGAAATTTTTTTTTTGAAAATGGGGGGTGGGGGTGGGAGAATTAAGATTTCTAGTAGTCATGGGGCGGCGGTCAGAGAAGGTTTAAGAATCATTGACCATCTGGACAAACGGAGACTTCCAGGCTTTGAAGAATGTAATATATTTAAAAAGGCACGAAGAAGTGATACTTTTCACATTTGGAACAGGACACTGAAGTTAAAAGTCTCGTCTTTCCGATCAAATAATCATATCAAATATAGCAATCTGTACTGGGGAGGGGAAGACGCTGTCCCGCCTGGCAGTCAGCGGCCCATATCTGGCATGAAAGCCCCAGGGTATGTGAACCTTAATCGACCAATACCCTGTCCCACCTGGCAGTCAGCGGCCCATATCTGGCATGAAAGCCCCAGGGTATGTGAACCTTAACCGACCAATACCCTGTTCCACCTGGCAGTCAGCGGCCCATATCTGGCATGAAAGCCCCAGGGTATTTGAACCTTAACCGACCAAAACCCTGTCCCATCTCTGCGTTCGTGCCTCCTAGTAACAAGCCTAGCCTAGCCAACGGGGTGGGGATCGTCATGGTCCTCACAGGGGCACAATTTTCTGCTTTATTAGCTCCACTCAGACACTGAAAGAATGGTCGCCGTGACCCGCTTCCAGTTAGACACGATGCTGTACCTCATCATCTTCACCCCACAGGCTGCAAGGAACAGTACCTCACAGCTTCGGACAGACAGAAGTAGTAGTGATAGTAGTAATAGTAGTAGTTGTAGTTGTAGTAGTAGTAGTAGCAGTAGTAGTAGTAATAGTAGTAGCAGTAGTAGATGTAGCAACAGTAGTAGTAATAGTAGTTGTAGTAGTAATAGTAGCAGCAGTGGTAGTAGTAGCAGCAGTAGTATTAGTAGTAGCAGTAATAGCGGTAGTAGTAGTAGTAGTAGTAGCAGTAGTATTAGTAGTAGTAGCAGCAGCAGTAGTAGTAGCAGCAGTATTAGTAATGTTAGTAGATGTAGCAGTGCCAGTAGTAGTAGTAGTGGTAGTAGTAGTAGTAGCAATAGCAGTAGTAGTAGTAGTAGTAGTAGCAATAGTAGTAGTATTGTAGTAGTAGTAGCAGTAGTAATTGTAGTAGAAGGAGTAGTAGTAGTAGTAGCAGCAGCAGTAGTAGTAGTAGTGTTAGTAGTAGTAGTGTTAGTAGTAGTAGTAGTAGTAGTAGTAGTAGTAGTAGTAGTAGTAGTAGTAGTAATAGTAGTAGAAATCGATGCTTTTGCAAAAGCTCACCAATAACGGGTTAATACGCATTAAAACAACGCAGTCCACATACAACAACAAGGTCTCACGTGTGGTTCGCGCTCATTAATCTTCTGAAGAAGATTTCTGATGATCTAACAGGCCCTGAAACCTCATAAAAGCTCATGTCTGAAGGTGGATTAATCATCTTAAGAACGAAAACAAAGTTCTGATTGCCCCAGGTTTTAACGATTTCTTCTTCTATCAAGTACAGATGTTAGAGATGTTTAAAGTTTTAGCGGTTTGCTTTTCTATCAAGTATAGATGTTAGAGATGTTTAAAGTTTTAAGGGTTTCCTCTTCTATCAGTTATAGATGTTAGAGATGTTTAAAGTTTTAACGGTTTCCTCTTCTATCAGTTATAGATGTTAGAGATGTTTAAAGTTTTAACGGTTTCCTCTTCTATCAAGTATAGATGTTAGAGATGTTTAAAGTGTTAATGATGTGCTCTTCTATCAAGTATAGATGTTAGAGATGTTTAAAGTTTTAATGATGTGCTCTTCTATCAAATATAGTTGTTAGAGATATTTAAAGTTTCCTCGAAATACAGAATACGCTACAATAGAAAGACACGAGCTACTATATGTAGTGCCCTTACACAAAAGCCGAGAATTATACATTCCAGAAGAGGTATTGACCTCCTTTTTATGTTTGGCCTGATAAATGACGGAAATCATGTCAGGCAGCTGTCATAGTCGCCTGTTTTCTCTGGTGAAAAACACATGAATGGGCGAAGGACAGACAGAAAAAAAATGAGTAATTCCCATTTCATTTGAACACATTTACTCATCTTTATTCCTCCATCGTATAGTCACGCATACTTCATTCTTTATTTAGTTGCCCGGACAAGACACTTTAATGATGATGCTCTTCCGTTCTACGTTCCTCGATATTTCTATTCACATTTTTTTATTGAATTTCCCATGCCACTTGGGCAGTAGGCCTAAATATTTTCCTGGTGGTCTCCCTTTCATTCTTTTTCGCCCTTTAGTTTTCAATAACACACAATAATTAATGTACAAGTATGTAACTATACGCGAAGAAACTGCAGTAAAGCTGTTATACCAAAGTGTATAAACTAAGAAAGAAGTAGGAACAGCTTTATTACTTAACGAGTACACAGCTGTGACGTTTTGGTGTGAACTTTAATCATACAAAAACCACACAGGACGAAGAACTGGAGAGAGGAGATAAAGTATAAATGTACATGAATGCTACATTAAAAAAAAAACAATGAATAGAGCACTTAGCTGTAACTTGTAAGAAGCTGTGGCTTGTCTGACGCTGTGTTCAGAAATGGGTATGGTGGAGTGTAGATAATGTTTAAATGGAGACTTGTGATGTTTGATAGTTGGGTCGTAACTGAGGATAGTGGGTAGTAACTGAGGGTGGTGAGTGGGAGAACCGTGGAGGGGAGAGAGAGAGTGATACAAATATAACCTGGCCGGGAGAAGAAATAGATGATTATAGTTGGGGCAGAGGGGTTGTAATATGATGCTATGAAGAGGTTCTGAACTATGTGTAACAAGTGATAAGGCAGTTGAACTTAGTGGGGAGGGATTATGATTGCGGAAGAGGAGAATGTTAGCTGTATCTGAATAACGAGTTCAAAACATGTGGTTCCAGCGTCCTATATTCCTGAATGTAGCGGTTCTCGAGCGCTAGGCGGCTTCTTTTTTTGTGTGTACTCGTTAAATAATAAAGCTGTTCCTACTTTTTTCCTACATTATACACATTAATTTTCAGGTTCTTTAACTTCTACCATCTCGTGAAGTTTCCAATGATTTTATATTTGTCTTTCCTTGCATCTTTTAACTAGCTCTCCGAGTTCTGTAACTTATGTGAAGACTTTTTTTTTCTCCTGGCCTTTCTGTTGCATCCACTTTCAGTGTCTTATTGTGCAACTCTCACAAACATACAGTAACACTGACCTAAACATAACAGTTACGTACGTCTCTTGTAACTTTCTATCGAAATTTGTTACTCAAAGTCTGATTAAGATAGTGAAAGAAAAATTCCAAATGTGGAGGTCAGTCGACAACGTGGCTACTCAAAAGTCGCTTTAAAAAAATCACATCAACAGAGCTACTAAAGGCTCAAAAACAGAAGCTGGCTTTAAAGAGATTCACACACGTGGTAAAATTATCTAGCAGGCCCGTGCGGGCATTAAAAAAAAGAGACTGCGGAAAATAATACACCCACATCTTTTGTATCAAGGATGTTTAACTAGGTCCAAATTAAGGGCACGAAAGAAGTAGCACAAGAGAATTGTCTCTGCAGGCATTATTAGGAAACTGTTGAAGAGAAGCGGAACAAACGCAACAAACTTCAACTCATGGTCAGTGGCGAATTGGCCATTTTGTTGAACTGGCTTAAGATTAGGGGCCCGGGATACCGGAGGGGCCCGGGGTTAAAGATTAAAAACACCCCTGGAAAAAAAAGATTACTATTCTTATGTGTCGATCATTAACAACTATTATCGTCACAATATAATAACTATTATCATCACTATTATTATAATTATTATTGCTAAACTTGCACATTATGGTTTTCGTGATGTATCAGATGTGATAGGGACGTTATCAGCTGTTAGGAGTAAATTATCAGTCACGACAGGGACATTATCAGTTGTGACAGAGACGTTAGATGTTGTGACAATGGATGTTATCCGTTGTGAAAGGGACATTATCAGCTGAGACCGGGGGGTGGGGCGTTATCAGTTGTGACAGGGACGTTATCAGTTGTTACAGCTGGCATTATCATCTGTGTTTGGTCTGTGCAGTACAGAATCATATAATAACAGCAGAGATCACAGCTAAAGGGGAATCAGGCCATGTAAAAGGAGATGGGCGATATAGGTTGTAAAGGAAGGGGGAGGGGGGTGTCTTCTCTAAAATTTAGCCCCAGGGCCCTAGATGATGGTTGATCCGCCACTGCTCCTGGTGAGATAAACACATAAATACGTTAAAACCCCCCCATGTCTAATTACGACCTCTCCTTTTGGGTGCAGCATTACCCTCGCTCTTTGTGGAAATTACACATTTCTAACCGCTGATGTAGTTGGCAGTGGGAGAGATATAAATCTACTTAGAGAGGCCGTTAACAGCGCCGAAGCTTCAAACAAACAAAAAAACCACGCGAAGAGAGACAAATTACAGCACATTACGGCCTGAAGATTTATGCCACACCACATCGATGCGGTTTTAGTGATAAACGTCTGTGTTGTTCACATTGCAGAAATTTAATATCGATATCGAATTGTTCATTTCTTTTTTTTTTTTTTTAGCAAGGAAGTACCTGTGAACAAACCTTATCACAAGATTTTCGTGCAAAAAAATGAGAAAGTAATGGCTACTGATCTGTCGAATGAAAGGATAATTACAAAATATCAAGAGAAGATAGTCAATGTTTACCGAAAGTGATATTAGAACCAGTAATTAAGGAGCTGTTTAGCGGAACGACGGTCCTTACAAATCTAAAACTAACTTCTACCTGCTGATACAAACCTAAGATTAACATCTACCCGCTCGGGAAAATCTACAGCTAACATCTACCAGCTGTGGCAAATCTACAACTACCATCTACCAGCTCGAACAAACCTACAACTAACATGTACCAGCTCTGGCAAATCTACAACTAACATCTACCAGCTCTGGCAAATCTACAACTAACATCTACCAGTTCGGGCAAAACTACACCTAACATCTATCAGCTCGAGCAAACCTACAAATAACATCTTCCCACTAGAGCAAACATAGAAATACCAGCTCCAGTAAACCTGTAACTAACATCTATCTGCTCTGGCAAACTTATAGTTATCATCTACCTGCTCTAGCAAACACATTATCATATAACATATCGGGCAAACCTACAGCTAACACCTTCCAGGTACAGCAAACCTGCAACTAACATCTACCAGCTCGGGCAAACCTACAGATAACAACTTCCTGCTCTAGAAAACCTACAACTGACACATACCCAGCTCTGACAAATCTACAAATAACACCTTCTTGCTTGAGAAAACAACCTACAACTAACATCTAACAGCTCGGGCAAACCTACAACTAACACCTTCCTGCTCGAGAAAACCTACAGCTATCATCTATCAGCTCCACAACCGCCGTATGGGACGAAAAGTGCCATTACATTTATTAGAAACAGAAGACTTCAAGGGATGATTAGAATAACGGGAAAGTCACATTTGTAGGGAAAGTTTAAAAAAACATAAGGAGAGAAAATGGATGTCATTTAAGTACGAGGTTATGAGGAGAAACTTACGCCGAGCTAATGGAAAACTTCTTATTTTTCTCGTCTTCTTCTTCTTTGAAATGGGAACTTATATTTCTAGCATTATGCGTCATGATGTTGAGCCATAAGGATCATTTTCTGTGTGGTGTAGTAATAGATTACTTGGGTTAGAAGCAAATTATAAAAGTGGGCTTCTCTTTTGACATCTTCCGCCAAAAGGACAAACATTGCGCCTTACACCATTGTCCCTAGGCCATAAGTAGTAACATTAATTCTTAACCATTTAGTCCTAGGCCAAAAGTAGTAACATTAATTCTTAACCATTTAGTCCTAGGCCAAAAGTAGTAACATTAATTCTTAACCATTTAGTCCTAGGCCAAAAGTAGTAACATTAATTCTTAACCATTTAGTCCTAGGCCAAAAGTAGTAACAATGTACGACAAACGGACTAACGCTATGCTTCAGGCCTTTGCCCCAGACTAGAGATCTCTACCAGCATCCTACTAGAAACACTATGAGACTTGGGGTAGGGTTTTGGCCACCCGTGGTTTCTCTGGTTCAGAAAGTATTTTTACACAATTTAAAAATGCCCAGACACATTGCCTGATAATCATCTACTGTACTGACGACAACTCTACTCTCTTTTTTTCCTTAAATGAGATAAACCCCCCATTTTTGTACACCCTCTGTAAGTAACTCATGTGGGTGAAGGCACTGTCCGATGAGGCAATCAGCGAACCATAGCTGATATACTGGCGTCAGGGTTAGCGAACCATAGCTGATATACTGGCGTCAGGGTTAGCGAACCATAGCTGATATACTGGCGTCAGAGTTAGCGACCCATAGCTGATATGCTAGCGTCAGGGTTAGCGAACCGTAGCTGACCAAGACCCTGCCCCACCTCTCCGTTGGTACCCCCAGTAACAGGCCTATCCTGGCTAACGGGACAGGGGTCGCCGTAGTCCTCATGGTGGTGGAGTCTGCTAAAGAAGCTTTGCACACCCCCTGCTTCTTTAGCTGTATTCAGGGACTGAAAAAACAGCCGCCATAATCCGCTCCCACTCCGACACGATGCTGTTCCTCAACACCTCCACGGCATCGGCTTCAAAGAAAATCAGCTTGCAGCTACAGGGAGATAGTACAAGTACAAATAAGTAACTCATAGACTTTACATCCGGTATCTCTAATAAAGGCAGTGTAACTCTTTTACTTCAAACAACGCTCGCAATTTGTAAATCCTCCATGCCCATGCAAATCAACATTTAGAACGTTAATAGGCGTAGTCTAAATAATATGGGGGAAAAATCACATTTCTAACCCAGCTCATGTTTACCATGTTTTTTTAATTTATGGAGTCATTTCCTTTGAGTTGTTTTTACCGAAATTTCTCCACAAAATTTACTCTGTTACAGGTGGGAAAAGATTCAGATGTAAAAGAGATAAGCCGCCTGAACCAATACAACACCAGAATATGACCCTTTTTTTTTGGTTTTAATCTATGGCAACCTAAACACGTAAGCGTTATTATATTTTAAAAATTTCAACATAAATCTAACTCACAAAAGCCAAGGCAGAAAAAAAAACCCAAAAGCGCTTTAGGGATATTTTAAAGCTCCATACAAAAATATTATGTTGTGGGGAGGGGGGAGTGTTGTGTGTTCCACAATAACAGCTCACTTTGATTAATATTCAGAGTGACAGTCAGGGGGCAGAGAAAAGGGACGGGGTTGTCGTGGAGTCAATGTGCAGCCTAGGTAGAGGATCAGACGCTGTTTGAAACTAGAGCTTTTTTTTTCCTTGCACAGTAAACTAATCTCGTTTCTCAGGGAAATATAAAAATAATGAGCAAACTATGTTTCTTGTTAACAAATAGAAGAAATAAACAGAATAAGACGTCTCGTTGTGAATTAGAGAAGATGTAGTTTTGTTAATCAAAGAACAAGGTGTTTTATGAATTAGAGAGCGACATATTGTTTTATGAATTAGAGAACAAGATGGTTCTAAGGACTGTTGTAGCCGGAGGTGGGGTGAGGGATACGCTCTCCACTCCACTTAAATGTCTCCAAGGCGTGCGTCTCAAATAGCCTCTGACAGTCAAGTCCAGCTCCTGGCCTTCTCTTTGCGGAACTGTTTAAACTGACAGGAGAAGGGGTGAAAGGCGAATATCTGGTACCTGAAAACCAGACACTTCGGGAAGATGAGAGACTTGTTTGGTAATTCATCTAGGAGAAGGAAAACTGATTTAAAACCCGCTGCTGGCGAAATTCTTCAGCTGCCGTGCGTAGGGTGAAACTCTTCCCGGCCAATGAAGAAAAATGCGATTAAGTGTGCCGCGCGGCGCCGCCGTAGAAAAGGTAAAGGAAAAGATTAAGTGAAGTAACCAGTAAGTCTTGAGGTCAGGACTACTTAAATCACGGCACCTCTGCTCTAGAGGCCGGTCATGTCCTATATACACCCATAATGGGGCAGATTGCCTAAACCGGGTTAACCCAGGGGTTAAACTAAGACACTGCTGGCGATATTTTTCGGCTGCCGGGCGTGGGGTGAAACTCCTCCCGGTCAATGAAGAAAATGCGACTAGGGTTGCCGTGCTGTGGAAAATGTGATGGAAAGGATAAAGTGAAGTTTAATCGGTATGTCCAGTAGTCTCGCGGCGAGAGTTACTCATATCACGGCACCTCTGCTCTAGAGGCCGGCCACGTCCTATATACACTCATACTGGTGAAATATGAGTAAACCGGCTTAACCTAGGGGTGAAACTCGATGGCTACGCATATCACGGTGCCTCCGCTTAGAGGCCAGTCAAGTGCTATATACACCCATACTAGGATAATACGTCTAAACCGGCTTAACCCAGGGGTGAAACTCACTAGTGGCGAGGATTCGTCCTCCTCGACAAAAGCTCCATCCTGGTCACCATCAGAAAAAAGTAGCGGCCACGACCACACACTGCTGAATTCGGAGATGCTGGACCAGTGCAGTCTAGATAGGCAACCACCTCTCACCCGACGGGGATATACTGATATCCAAAACACGTCGAGTTTTTCCGGTGAGAAAAGTCCAACTCTAGGCTGGATGGGCAACCACCTCTCACCAGGCGGGAATATATTCATATCCATGCCACGTCGAGGTTTTCTGGTGAGAAAGTCCAACCCTAGACTAAACTGGTGCAACGAAAACCACAGTGTCACCCAATGCCGCTTCTGTGACCCACCGAGAATATAGGCCAAAGCCCAACGATGCTCTGAGCCTCCATCCTAAATGAGACTATCGCGAGAACCACAGGAGTAAATTCGGTAGGATCACGGGGCGATCTTGATGGTAGAAGCCAACGAAGAAGAAGAAGAGAACAAGATGGTGTTTTGTGAATTAGTGAAACGTGATGCAAAAGTTTTTATGCAAAAGTTGACGTTAAAAGTCACTTTTAAAAACAGTAACAAGACATAACTTTCATAAACGAAACTATTTCTGCTCAAATACATGAATATATTAAATTTGATGTACAGAAAAGTATAGTGTAGACAGACATTCAATCATTTCATGCCATGTCGAATATATGCTTCTCCATCTTGCTCTGTCCTTGGCGTTTCTAATAAATTCATATGATATTATTTTCCCGTGCCATTAGTCAGTCCGTTACTTTTTCCCCAATCCTCTCTCCTTTTCTCCCTTTAGTTTTCCAGTTCTCTAACTTCTGTTTTATCATAACATGCCCAAAAGAATTTGATTGTTCTTTTCGTGTGATTTTCACTAGTATTTTTTTTTGTTGCTATGGTAACTTGGACATATGTTGGTCACTTGATGAGAAGAAATGATCAGAGAATCCCAAAACAAGCTATCAAGTGGAACACAACAGGCTGAAGAAAAAGAGGCAGACCGCGTGAAACTCTGAAGAGGACATTAAGAGAGGCCAAATTAACAGGCATAAAATCCTTTGATGAGGTTGAAAGACTCGCCAAAGACAGGAAAATTGGCGAACTACTTTGCGAGCCCTATGTGACGTTTAACGGCACGGGAAGGATATAAGATATAAGATATGGTAACTTGTTTGGTCACTTCTTCATTTAGTTTTCTTTCCAGCATGGGTTATTTACTGCATTTGTCTCAAAGACTACTTCTATATAATCAAGCCTCGACTTACGGCCTATCGAGTTACGGCCGTTCGTACTTACGGCCGAGGTCCCATAGGAAAAATCGGAAATGTTTAGTGCGTTTGTGATCCAGTCCGTGATTAATTTACAAGCATTTGCTGTTCTACATCCATTATAAATAAGCAGCAAAATAAGAGAAAGAGATGAACATCATCGTTTGACGAGAACAGAATGTATGCACGTGGACGTCACTGAGAAGTTTTTGTACTATGATTCTTTATGTAATATCTTGTGATTCGTATTCTTTGTATTGTTTCCACACAGTTGCTATGTCTCCCCATGTAGCGGCCAACATATGGCCAGATGAGCAGTCCCGTCTTCTTCTCATGCTCTTTCTTTCTTTCTTTCTTTCTTTCTTCTCCTTCTTCTACCATTCTCAGACGTCGACTTGTATAGTCTAAAGTAATCGGTAGTCACCTGAAGTTGGTGTACATCCCGATACAGCTTCTCGTGAGCTGATGTAGATGTTGGCCACATCTGTCCTCTCTTCATCTCATATGTTGGCTACATCTGTCCTCTCTTCACCTCATATGTTGGCCACATCTGTCCTTTCTTCACCTCATATGTTGGCCACATCTGTCCTCTCTTCACCTCATATGTTGGCCACATCTGTCCTCTCTTCACCTCATATGTTGGCCACATCTGTCCTCTCTTCACCTCATATGTTGGCCACATCTGTCCTCTCTTCACCTCATATGTTGGTCACATCTGTCCTCTCTTCACCTCATATGTTGGCCACATCTGTCCTCTCTTCACCTCATATGTTGGCCACATCTGTCCTCTCTCCACCTCATATGTTGGGCACTTGTGCAGAATATGTTCTCCCGTCGTCTTACCTGTGGCACATCATCTTACCTGTGCCACATGTCGGTTGGGCCGATCTTGAGCTTGTTGAAAAAGATGGTACCCCAGTCTGTTGTGACTGATACGGAGCTGAAGAATGATCACTTCCTCTTTTCTGACCGAGCTGCTAGCAAGCATCGTTGTTTCTGATAGCCAGGGCTGTTCTTTTGCTCGTTTGTCCATTCCCGAATAAGGCGGTAAGTCAGCATATAATTGTATGTACTTTCATTTTCTAAACAGCCGCGGAAATACCTGAAGAACACTAAACATAAACTAAATCTAAACATAAGCGTCATTGCCAGACGTGACATTTTCATCACCATTACAGCACCAAGAAAGTGGAGATTAAACTCTATTCTGCACAAGGATACCTTTTGACACTCAACAAAGCCGAAAAAGATGTTTTTCCAGGGGTGGAACTTCTTTATCTTCTTCTTCTTCTTCGTTCGCTTCTACCACCAAGATCGCCCTGTGATCCTGCTGAATTTACTACTGTGGTCCTCGATGTGTCCCGTGGTCCCCCTGTGGTCCCCTGTGGTCCCCGAGAGGCCTACAAGAGATCCCCAAGAGGATCACAAGAGGTTCAGAGTATCGCGGGGCTTGGGCCTGAATTCTTGGTGGGTCGCAGAAGCGGGATGAACTTCTTTAGAAACCTGATTTTCAAGTCTCTTCATATGACATGTCCTTTCCGGAATGTTGTCACTCTCACTGCTTCCCTGAATGCAATGCGGTCTTACCCATGTTGATCAGCGTCTCGCAATGACATATTCAGACCTTCCGTGATGTCCTGAGTTCACTTGCGGCGAGGTCGTGCCTATTCTCTTTTGCCGCGCACTTCTACTATCAACCTCTCCAACCTATTGTGTCTCTTGATGTCTTTCTCTTTTCCTCTCTCTCTCCTTCTCTCACCTCCCTCTCTCTCCCCCTTTCTCTCTCTCCTTCCTTTTCCCTCTCTCTCCCCTCTCTCTCTAAAACTTAATTGCCTAGGGCACATGAGGCCTCCGCAAAAGTTTTCCACAAACACCTGTCCTTTGCCTTTTTTTCCGCTCTTGCCCAGGTGAGCCCTCTATTGCTCAACATCCTTTCTGTTGTTCTTCTCCACGTCTTCTTAGGTCTACTCTTACTTCTGTTCCCCTGTGGTGTCCATCTTAGCGCTATTTTTGGTAGTGAGTCGTCAGTCATCCGGAGCACATGTCCCAACCATCGCCAGCGTCTTTCCTCAATAATTGCTGTGAATGGCCTCATGCGCCAACAAGATGTTACTTCTTATGGTGTTTGGCAAAACATTCTTCTAATTCTTCGTAAACATTTAGTCTGGAAAGAATTCTGCTTGTTTTATATAGTTTTGGTGATTATCCAGCCTTCACTTTAATAGACTAGTACACTTAGAACATTACTCTTAAATATCCTGATTTCATCTTCGTGCTTAGTTTTTTGGTTTTTTTTTTATTTCCATAATCCCACTAGTATCTCTTTATTTAATTTTCTTTCTGTCCATGATAGTCTGAGGACCCTTCTATAGGATTTCATTTCAAAGGCTGTTATTATCGTTTCTAATAATTTATTAAGTGCCCATGTTTCTCATTCGTATGTTGCCACTGAGAATATGTAAGCTCTTAGTAAAAGTAAATTTGTTTTCTTATAGTACGACACCTTGCCACGTGCTCTTCATTTGCGCTCGTTTCTGAGATGCAACTGCTAGTCCTTTTTTTTATTTCCACTGTGCAGCGGTTATCTGTGGTGATGAGTGAACCTAGATATTAAAAATTGTTTACGTTTTCCAGCTCTTGATGGTACATTGTAATTCATTTTGTCAGTTATCATTACTTTGTTTTTTTTTTAGCGTTTAAAAAGCGGATTCTGACCTTCGCGGTGTCTTTGCTGGAGCAGCGTGGAAGGGATGTTTCCTACCAAAGGAAGGGTAAGACGCTGGTCTACGGGACACCCTTGAGGAAGTTAGAGTGCTCGTTCAGGATTACATAGAGCCATGGAGGCAGGTGGTGAATGGAGCAGTGGGAACAGCCAGCAGTTATAGAGGGGTCATGGTTCCCACTCTACCATTTTAGGTAGAGGATCTTAATTGTAGAGCCAATGGCTTTGATGGATCAAACGCCAGCAACATCAAAGTAGCTGACAGAGTAATATTAACTAAACAATATAAAGAAAGAAAAACATTATGAACAAAAAAAGGAGCAATGTTCATTATATTTTTTAATCCGATTCCTGGATATTCTATTTATAAGACGGCGTGACAGACGAGACAGGCAGACAGATAATGTAGACCAATGGAATGGAATGAAAAAGGGAAATATTTTCGAAAGAGATCGATACGAGAAGAACGGGTAGGGAAATCGATTCCTAGGGAATGGTTTCCGTACACGCTAGACTCATCCAGTGGACATTGGGTTTGATTATGCCCCCTTGGCCCCGAGTCTTGACTCATCTCCCCTGTCACTTGAGAGTGATTGGTCCCTCTTTTCGAGACTTCTCTCCTCTTCATTTGCCATAAGATGGTGGCCATTTTTAGTTTTCTGGGAGCACAACCAGACAGGGTGAGGGAACCGGCAACAGAGAGATTATGGCTGAATACTGGAGGATGGAAAAAAAAGGCAAAAAAGCCGAGAATAAAAGTCAATTACTGCTGAGAAATGAATTTCACAGATCATTCAAATCAGAGGATCCAATAATAGTGACTGTACTGGGCAAGGGAAGATATTTGCGGCTTTTATCAATACATGAGGCAAAGAATAAACTGAAATGTAATCCGTTAAGAATTTACTTCTTTATGAGTTTTTATGAAACATTGAATTGTTTTCTGCAGTATTTTCTCGATTTTGTATGCCAGAAATATATAAATATGAGCAATGCATGTATATAATGTATGTGGAATAGTCGTCTTCTTTCCTTGTCTGCCTCGTCCCTTTTGTTCTCTATCATCCCTACTGTTATCAAATATTCCACTCCATCTGCTCTCATGACGTGTCCTATGAATTTGGATTGTCTCCTCCTGAGTTTTATTACTGCTTGTCTACCTTCTGTTTCCTTCAGGATCTCTTCGCTGTCCCTGGTATCTTCAGAATTCTCCTAAGGAAGCACATCTCTGTGGCTTCCATGCGGCGCTGTACTACCCTGGTGAATGTCCATGTTTCACATCCATAAAACAGGATTGGTTCAGTATAACACTGGGCCGCTCTTTTCCTCGTGATACTTGTTGTTAAAGGAATTAAGTTTCTTGTGACTGAAGCATGAAAGGGTATACGAGGCAGGAAGCAGAGATAAAATGGTTTGGAGAGAGGTTGATAGCAGAAAGCATAGCACCCGGAAAAAAAGAGAAAAGAGATGATCTCGCCGCAGGACATCACGGAAAGTCTGAATGTGTTATTGCGAGACGCTGGTCAATTTGGGCAAGACCGTAATGCATTCAGGAAGACAGTGAAAGAGACACCGTTCTGGAAAGGACATGTCACATGAAGAAGGAAACTCTGTTGTAAAGAGCAAAACAACAACACAACTTCTTAGATATCAGAGAAGCGTTTCGGCTGTATTAACTTCTAACGCTCTGAGAAGCAAGGGGGTAGTAAGGCCTAGCCTCTGGGCCATGACTCCCAGATGTCTGTGAATTATTGGTTTATAACAGCTTGACGAGGCTTAAGGACTGTTCTGATGTTCATATCTGTAACTTACAGAAGAGATGTTATATACAATGTTAGTGGCTATATTTCCTTTGATTTGCTGGTATCATAGAGGTGAGAAGTGGTCGATTTTCGCTTGACTGACCTTCATTCCTTCATTGTTCCGGCTCCCTGAATCTGTTGTTATAGGTGATTTGACTAGGACGCCTCCTGGAACGATCGAACCACTGACCACGGCCATGAGAGGCGAGTGATCTAACCATTTCTCTACTCCGAAGCCTAAGTAGCGAAAGACTATCCCCGCTTGGGTAACCACAGTAAATATCAACCTCATTTGAATGTTTTTTAGCTAAGTTCTTCTGGTGGAGACCTTCAACGCAGGCATCAGGTTGGAGCAAGGGAAGGTTTTCTCTGAGCTGAGAACTATATTCTATCGTGAATGTTGTTACACGATTTCTCTGAGCTGAGAACTATATTCTATCGTGAATGTTGTTATACGATTTCTCTGAGCTGAGAACTATATTCTATCGTGAATGTTGTTATACGATTTCTCTGAGCTGAGAACTATATTCTATCGTGAATGTTGTTACACGATTTCTCTGAGCTGAGAACTATATTCTATCGTGAATGTTGTTATACGATTTCTCTGAGATGAAAACTAGATTGTAGAGTAATGATATTACAAGATTTCTCTGAGATGAAAACTAGATTGTAGAGTAATGATATTACAAGATTTCTCTGAGTTGGGAACTGTATTCTAGAGTGAATGTTGCTACACGATTTCTCTGATATAGTTGAAAACTGACAGCTAAATTTTTCTCAAAGTCTCGTAATATGAATATCAGTTCATCTCTGTATTTTGCTCTGATATTTATTCATTTCCTTACACAGGATTAATAAAGAAGATATTTCATGATTTTTTTCTACTACTCTGGGAAACAGATCAGTTTTTATATTTTTTTATTCCGCAGCATGAGATAATGTAGGAATGGCGGTAGCCAGCTTTTGTTCGCGGTACTATCTCTGTCAGGTGCCTATACTCTGTGGTAACTGAAGTCGAATACCTTCTTTTAAGAAAACAATGTTTTCGCTGTCTTAACTCTCTGGTTCACAGCCTCAGGTAAGAAACCATTGCCATCATCTTCATCGCCAACAATAAACCAACAAGATTTGTGGAGGCGGTAGAGTCGCAAGACTCCAAGAAACTAAAGAGAAACTAGAAGTCATTCATACGTTATCCAACTGCGAAAACTGGTACATTGATACATTACTCAATTGTGGAAACTGGTACGTTGATACATTACCCAATTGTGGAAACTAGTACATTGATGCATTACTCAGTTGTGGAAACTGGTCCATTGATGCATTACCCCACTATGGAAATGGTACATTGATACATTACTCAGTTGTGGAAACTGGTACATTGATACATTACTCAATTGTGGAAACTGGTACATTGATACATTACTCAATTGTGGAAACTGGTACATTGATACATTACTCAATTGTGGAAACTGGTACATTGATACATTACTCAATTGTGGAAACTGGTACATTGATACATTACTCAATTGTGGAAACTGGTACATTGATGCATTACTCAATTGTGGAAACTGGTACATTGATGCATTACTCAATTGTGGAAACTGGTACATTGATACATTACTCAATTGTGGAAACTGGTACATTGATACATTACTCAATTGTGGAAACTGGTACATTGATGCATTACTCAATTGTGGAAACTGGTACATTGATGCATTACTCAATTGTGGAAACTGGTACATTGATACATTAATCAATTGTGGAAACTGGTACATTGATACATTACTCAATTGTGGAAACTGGTACATTGATGCATTACTCAATTGTGGAAACTGGTACATTGATGCATTACTCAATTGTGGAAACTGGTACATTGATGCATTACTCAATTGTGGAAACTGGTACATTGATACATTACTCAATTGTGGAAACTGGTACATTGATACATTACTCAATTGTGGAAACTGGTACATTGATGCATTACTCAATTGTGGAAACTGGTACATTGATGCATTACCTAACTATGGAAACTGGTATACTGATACATTACTCAGTTGTGGAAACTGGTACATTGATACATTACCTAACTATGGAAACTGGTACATTGATACATTACCTAACTATGGAAACTGGTACATTGATACATTACCTAACTATGGAAACTGGTACATTGATACATTACCTAACTATGGAAACTGGTACATTGATACATTACCTAACTATGGAAACTGGTACATTGATACATTACCTAACTATGGAAACTGGTACATTGATACATTACCTAACTATGGAAACTGGTACATTGATACATTACCTAACTATGAACACTGATACATTGATACATTACCTAACTATGGAAACTTGTACATTGATACATTACTCAGTTGTGGAAACTGGTACATTGATACATTACTCAACTGCGGAAACTGGTACATTGATACATTACCTAACTATGGAAACTGATACATTGATGCATTACTCAACTGTGGAAACTAATACACTGATACATTACTGGACTGTGGAAACTTGTACATTGATACATTACCGGACTGTGGAAACTGATACATTGATACATTACCCCACTGTGGAGACTGGTACATTGATACATTACTCAACTGCTAAACTGGTACATTGATACATTACCTAACTATGGAAACTGGTACATTGATACATTACCCCACTATGGAAACTGATACATTGATACATTACTCAACTTTGGAAACTGGTACATTGATACGTTACCCAACTATGGAAACTGGTACATTGATACGTTACTCAGTTGTGGAAACTGGTACATTGATACATTACTCAACTTTGGAAACTGATACATTGATACATTACTCAACTTTGGAAACTGGTACATTGATACGTTACCCAACTATGGAAACTGGTGCACTGATACATTACTCAGTTGTGGAAACTGGTACATTGATACATTACTCAACTGTGGAAACTGATACATTGATACATTACCGGACTGTGGAAACTGATACATTGATACATTACCGGACTGTGGAAACTGATACATTGATACATTACCGGACTGTGGAAACTGATACATTGATACATTACCGGACTGTGGAAACTGGTACATTAATACATTACTCAACCGTGAAAACTAGCACACTGATACATTACCCAACTATGAACGCTGGTACATTGATACTTTACCGGACTGTGGAAACTGGTACATTGATACATTACTCGACTGGATGAAGCACCCACATAGACCAATTTATTATTTACAGAGCAGTAAGATTCGACAAAACCGCTCTCTGAAAGTGATGTTAACGATTCCTAAGGGAGATAAACAGAACTAGATCTTTCACTTAAATAAATTGAAATCCACTGGGAAGATTGAAATGGTGGGACACATCTCAGATTATATTTAAGTGGGTTTCCTCGTTAATTTTTCAGGAAAAGTGGGCGAGGAAGTCAACCCAGTGCCATTTTTGCTCCGATGTAATCATTTGTTATAACGTTCTATGCATTTTGTTTTTTTGGAGGAGTGTATACAAAACACTTGTTGCTCACCTTAGAACGTTTGGCAGGGTTACCAACACTTACAAAACCACTTGTGAGTTGTGTGAAGGGATCGTTAAGTTTCATGGCGATGGCCTTGTAGTAATGGTTTTGTAGTATATTTTGTACAGGAACTAGACTAAATCGATAACTTGTGTATCAGAAAGTAAAGTGTAAACGTATCTCTGAGGCCAATAGTTAAGAGAGACCGAGAGAAAGAGAGAGAGAGGGAAGGAGAGAGAGGGAGAGGGAGGGAAAGAGAGAAAGAGAGGGATAAAGAAAGAGATGGAGAGAGAGGAAGGAAAAGAAAAGAGACGGAGAGAGAGAGGGAAGGAGAGAGAGGGAGAGGGGGAAAGAGAGAAAGAGAGGGATAAAGAAAGAGATGGAGAGAGAGGAAGGAAAAGAAAAGAGAGAGAGAGAGAGAGAGAGAGAGAGAAGAGAACGAGAGAGGGAAAGGGAAGGAAATAGAAAGATAGACAAAGAGATTCATTCATTCATTCATTTGCATGTCCCTTGCGGAACTTTGCCTCCCAAACAGCACTCCTGTAGGCCTCTCGGTTGTGAGAAAGATGGCCTGCTGCTGTTGCATCCATTTCCAGATCGTCAACGATGTCTTGCAGACATCTTCGTCTTGGTCTTCCTCTTTTTCTTTTTCCCATTATGTATCCTTCCAATACTCTAAATTATCATGACGTTTAATGTGTCCAAAATATTTCAGTTTTCTCTCTTTAATCCTCTTCACTAGCCAGCCTTCTTCAATATTAAGCTTTTGTAGTATAGATATATTTGTTCTTTTTTGTGTCCACGATATTTGACAAAGAGATAGAGGAAGAAAAAAAGAAAAGAGAGGTAGAGGAAAAAAAGAACGAGAATGAAAGAGAAAACAAGAAACTGTCTGAGAGAGAAAGAGAGAGAGAGGGAGGGAGAGAGAGGGAGAGGGAGAGAGGGAGGAAGAGAGAGGGAGGGAGAGAGGGGGAGGGAGGGGGAGAGAGAGAATGAGCACAAACTGAGAGAAGAGTAAAAATAAATGAGGCTTAAATGAAACAACTCGATACATCATCATTATTTCAGGCGGTAGGAGCAAACCGATCAACACACAATCCTGGGATCGCTTCAATCACCAAAGTTTTCCAGATGTTTGAGCATTACCCTGAGCACATGATGTTGTCCCGTCTTTGTTTAATTTGTCTGAAGGATTTCTAGTTTTTAGCTGGAGAATCTCTACCAGAACCCGCCTCGAATATTCGATCAAGCGAACATAAAACATTCATCTGTTCCCCCAAAGCTCTAAATCTACACACGCACCCGAAAGAATACATTTTATTTTCTAAGGGACATAACTAGTTCCAAGCGTGGGTAAATCTTAACACATTTGTCCCAGCCAGGGAAAGTTGGCACAGGTTCATGCGATCGTGGGGGTAGCAAGTGTGGGTGGTTACATTTATTTCTATTTCTGTGGATTCCTATGAGCCCAAGGCACCGAGTTCTAGAACACTTCCTAAGTTTTTAGTTATGTTAAATCAGGATATGATCCACAGTCTTCGACAGGTTCTATCCCCCCACCCCCACACCCCGCCCACGACATCCCCCATAGCTTCTAGTTTAGGTCTGAGCCATGTGGCCATGTCTGGTTGTGTAGGTCAGTAACAGCTGGGCGCATGTAGGTCAGTAACAGCTGGGCGCATGTAAGTCAGTAACAGTGGGCGAGGAAGTCAACCCAGTGCCATTTTTGCTCCGATGTAATCATTTGTTATAACGTTCTATGCATTTTGTTTTTTTGGAGGAGTGTATACAAAACACTTGTTGCTCACCTTAGAACGTTTGGCAGGGTTACCAACACTTACAAAACCACTTGTGAGTTGTGTGAAGGGATCGTTAAGTTTCATGGCGATGGCCTTGTAGTAATGGTTTTGTAGTATATTTTGTACAGGAACTAGACTAAATCGATAACTTGTGTATCAGAAAGTAAAGTGTAAACGTATCTCTGAGGCCAATAGTTAAGAGAGACCGAGAGAAAGAGAGAGAGGGAAGGAGAGAGAGGGAGAGGGAGGGAAAGAGAGAAGAGAGGGATAAAGAAAGAGATGGAGAGAGAGGAAGGAAAAGAAAAGAGACGGAGAGAGAGAGGGAAGGAGAGAGAGGAGAGGGGGAAAGAGAGAAAGAGGGATAAAGAAGAGATGGAGAGAGAGGAAGGAAAAGAAAAGAGAGAGAGAGAGAGAGAGAGAGAGAAGAGAACGAGAGAGGGAAAGGGAAGGAATAGAAAGATAGACAAAGAGATTCATTCATTCATTCATTTGCATGTCCCTTGCGGAACTTTGCCTCCCAAACAGCACTCCTGTAGGCCTCTCGGTTGTGAGAAAGATGGCCTGCTGCTGTTGCATCCATTTCCAGATCGTCAACGATGTCTTGCAGACATCTTCGTCTTGGTCTTCCTCTTTTTCTTTTTCCCATTATGTATCCTTCCAATACTCTAAATTATCATGACGTTTAATGTGTCCAAAATATTTCAGTTTTCTCTCTTTAATCCTCTTCACTAGCCAGCCTTCTTCAATATTAAGCTTTTGTAGTATAGATATATTTGTTCTTTTTTGTGTCCACGATATTTGACAAGAGATAGAGGAAGAAAAAAAGAAAAGAGAGGTAGAGGAAAAAAAGAACGAGAATGAAAGAGAAAACAAGAAACTGTCTGAGAGAGAAAGAGAGAGAGAGGGAGGGAGAGAGAGGGAGAGGGAGAGAGGGAGGAAGAGAGAGGGAGGGAGAGAGAGGGAGGGAGAGAGAGAATGAGCACAAACTGAGAGAAGAGTAAAAATAAATGAGGCTTAAATGAAACAACTCGATACATCATCATTATTTCAGGCGGTAGGAGCAAACCGATCAACACACAATCCTGGGATCGCTTCAATCACCAAAGTTTTCCAGATGTTTGAGCATTACCCTGAGCACATGATGTTGTCCCGTCTTTGTTTAATTTGTCTGAAGGATTTCTAGTTTTTAGCTGGAGAATCTCTACCAGAACCCGCCTCGAATATTCGATCAAGCGAACATAAAACATTCATCTGTTCCCCCAAAGCTCTAAATCTACACACGCACCCGAAAGAATACATTTTATTTTCTAAGGGACATAACTAGTTCCAAGCGTGGGTAAATCTTAACACATTTGTCCCAGCCAGGGAAAGTTGGCACAGGTTCATGCGATCGTGGGGGTAGCAAGTGTGGGTGGTTACATTTATTTCTATTTCTGTGGATTCCTATGAGCCCAAGGCACCGAGTTCTAGAACACTTCCTAAGTTTTTAGTTATGTTAAATCAGGATATGATCCACAGTCTTCGACAGGTTCTATCCCCCCACCCCCACACCCCGCCCACGACATCCCCCATAGCTTCTAGTTTAGGTCTGAGCCATGTGGCCATGTCTGGTTGTGTAGGTCAGTAACAGCTGGGCGCATGTAGGTCAGTAACAGCTGGGCGCATGTAAGTCAGTAACAGCTGGGCGCATGTAGGTCTGTAACAGCTGGGCGCATGTAGGTCTGTAACAGCTGGGCGCATGTAGGTCTGTAACAGCTGGGCGCATGTAGGTCTGTAACAGATGGGCGCATGTAGGTCTGTAACAGATGGGCGCATGTAGGTCTGTAACAGCTGGTCGCATGTAGGTCTGTAACAGCTGGGCGCATGTAGGTCAGTAACAGCTGGGCGCATGTAGGTCTGTAACAGCTGGGCGCATGTAGGTCTGTAACAGATGGGCGCATGTAGGTCTGTAACAGCTGGGCGCATGTAGGTCTGTAACAGATGGGCGCATGTAGGTCTGTAACAGCTGGTCGCATGTAGGTCTGTAACAGATGGGCGCATGTAGGTCTGTAACAGATGGGCGCATGTAGGTCTGTAACAGATGGGCGCATGTAGGTCTGTAACAGATGGGCACATGTAGGTCTGTAACAGATGGGCGCATTTAGGTCTGTAACAGCTGGGCGCATGTAGGTCTGTAACAGCTGGGCGCATGTAGGTCTGTAACAGCTGGGCGCATGTAGGTCTGTAACAGCTGGGCGCATGTAGGTCTGTAACAGCTGGGTACATGTAGGTCTGTAACAGCTGGGTACATGTAGGCCTGTAACAGATGGGCGCATGTTCCGGAGTCTGTACTCCGCTCCTACACGGGCATTTGTCTGTATGTGAGATCTTGAGTTGGTGGAGATGGCTCAGCAGCCCTGCAGTGGCCAGTTGCTGATCGGACCTGGGCCGTTGTTTGCTTCCTTCCTAGCCGGTGGATTGGAACCGGTTCGCTGCCTGCGCCAAGCCTCTTGGCCCACACTTTGGTCGTAGCCGTTTCGTATGATGGTCTTGACCGCCCTGTAGCTGACTTAATGGCTGCATTGTTCCATTTTCTTGCCATGTTTAGCTGGGATCTAGAACGCTAATATTCCGAAGGCTTCTACCACGCGTAGGGGCTGGCAGAGATTTTAGGAGGGGCTGGCAGCGGTTTTAGGAGGGGCTGGCAGAGGTTCTAGGAGGGGCTGGGAGAGGTTTTAGGAGGGGCTGGCAGGGGTTTTAGGAGCGGCTGGCAGCGGTTTTAGGAGGGGCTGGCAGCGGTTTTAGGAGGGGCTGGCAGCGGTTTTAGGAGGGGCTGGTAGCGGTTTTAGGAGGGGCTGGGAGAGGTTTAGGAGGGGCTGGCAGCGGTTTTAGGAGCGGCTGGGAGCGGTTTTAGGAGGGGCTGGGAGAGGTTTTAGGAGGGGCTTGGAGAGGTTTTAGGAGGGGCTGGCAGAGGTTTTAGGAGGGGCTGGCAGTGGTTTTAAGTGGGGCGAATTATAAGTGGCTTTAGAGATATGCGAAGTGAAACAGTTTGAGAATCACCGCTTTTGTTCCTTTTGTTATGTTGCTTAAATTCTATATTTCAGTCACTTAAAGGTTCCATGCTGACCAAAACCTCAAGATTTCCTGCTGCAAAAAATCCATACCACCACAGTCTGAATAACAAAACAAGTCCGCATGATGCCTTCAATAAGATGAGAGACAAGAGAAGTGACGACTCAGGTAAAGCTGCTTCTAGTAATGAAAACAGATCGAAATGTGTGGTTCAGTTTTATATATATATAAAAAAAGATAGAAACAATTGAAGACAGTGGGCAGAAACAAGAATGACAGAAACTAAGATGAGCACGTATAAATGAAGAACATACAACAATATTTCGGCAAAAGCCCCTTTCAAAGATCACATAAAAAACAACGTAACCGATTTTAAGAAAGAAAAAAAAAGAAAAACAGATAAAAAATATAGACAGCTTTTTTTGTCTCTTCTTAGTAAGAAAGACGAACACAAAATGCCATAAGGTGGAGATAACTGATACCACTGAATCTATAGTAAACTATGGATCTTACTTCTTATTTAACCACCGATACATACATTTTATATTTTAACAATTCTGACAGCTGTTTTTCTCTCCCTCCAAATTCTGATACAATAGCATTAAAAGCGAGAAGCGCACATCTGAATTTATAGTGCATCCCCCCCCCCCCAACTTACTGGTAAGGTACACAAACTTCCGCCAATTTAAACGTTTATGTTTATACACGTCTCACCTTACAACCTCCTTTCAGCTTCATTGAGTCAATATGAATAAGTATCATCATCATCATCATCCTCATCATCATCTTGTGCCGTTTTACAGCTATTGTTGACTGCCCCTATCCAACTTACCGTGGCCGTCTCCATCACCGAACAGCTAGGTCAGTTTGATCTACACCGTCTCTGGATTCCACGTACAATGGATCTGTGCGTTAGAAAACTAATTAACATGTTGTATTTTCCAAAAGGAAAATAAAGTAAAGTAACGTCTAGTATGTAATGTAAAATATTTTACTGTATTACATTTATAGGGTATGTATCAAAGTATTAATAGCTTACAAAGTACAGTTTACTTATCATTTTCATAAACTACGGGAAAACTCTACTGGACAAAAGATTGCCAAATTCCATTGTATATAAGATGGGAAAATTCCGTTGGACAAAAGATGAGAAAACTCCATTGCACAATATATGGAAAGTGGTTGTCCTTGAGTTATGATGCAATTATGACGGACACAGATTAGATACATCACGCGATGATCAAAAGAACAACAGACTGATCGTTACTTCAGACACCCCCCCCTCCCAAGGGACAGGCTCAATCCCTGTGGTGGAGCTATTTGGTAAGTTTTCTTATGATGCATTTTCAGGAATTTTAGTAAGTTGTCGCCTACCCTTCATTAAACTCAATGCATGCATTTAAAGACCTTCGTCCAACATTCGGTTGCGAAGGTCATAAATCATTAATTCAACAAACATACAACAAACCAATCTTTCAATTGAATTCTGGAGTAAAATATCAATATTAACATAATAAATACTAAGTGATTTTCTTTCTTGGTTTCTTGCTGACCATTTATTTGCTGGAAATTCAACTGACATGGAAAGAAACAACAGATAACAGAAAGGGAGCGGTTTTAGGAGGGGCTGGGAGAGGTTTTAGGAGGGGCTTGGAGAGGTTTTAGGAGGGGCTGGCAGAGGTTTTAGGAGGGGCTGGCAGTGGTTTTAAGTGGGGCGAATTATAAGTGGCTTTAGAGATATGCGAAGTGAAACAGTTTGAGAATCACCGCTTTTGTTCCTTTTGTTATGTTGCTTAAATTCTATATTTCAGTCACTTAAAGGTTCCATGCTGACCAAAACCTCAAGATTTCCTGCTGCAAAAAATCCATACCACCACAGTCTGAATAACAAAACAAGTCCGCATGATGCCTTCAATAAGATGAGAGACAAGAGAAGTGACGACTCAGGTAAAGCTGCTTCTAGTAATGAAAACAGATCGAAATGTGTGGTTCAGTTTTATATATATAAAAAAAGATAGAAACAATTGAAGACAGTGGGCAGAAACAAGAATGACAGAAACTAAGATGAGCACGTATAAATGAAGAACATACAACAATATTTCGGCAAAAGCCCCTTTCAAAGATCACATAAAAAACAACGTAACCGATTTTAAGAAAGAAAAAAAAAGAAAAACAGATAAAAAATATAGACAGCTTTTTTTGTCTCTTCTTAGTAAGAAAGACGAACACAAAATGCCATAAGGTGGAGATAACTGATACCACTGAATCTATAGTAAACTATGGATCTTACTTCTTATTTAACCACCGATACATACATTTTATATTTTAACAATTCTGACAGCTGTTTTTCTCTCCCTCCAAATTCTGATACAATAGCATTAAAAGCGAGAAGCGCACATCTGAATTTATAGTGCATCCCCCCCCCCCCAACTTACTGGTAAGGTACACAAACTTCCGCCAATTTAAACGTTTATGTTTATACACGTCTCACCTTACAACCTCCTTTCAGCTTCATTGAGTCAATATGAATAAGTATCATCATCATCATCATCCTCATCATCATCTTGTGCCGTTTTACAGCTATTGTTGACTGCCCCTATCCAACTTACCGTGGCCGTCTCCATCACCGAACAGCTAGGTCAGTTTGATCTACACCGTCTCTGGATTCCACGTACAATGGATCTGTGCGTTAGAAAACTAATTAACATGTTGTATTTTCCAAAAGGAAAATAAAGTAAAGTAACGTCTAGTATGTAATGTAAAATATTTTACTGTATTACATTTATAGGGTATGTATCAAAGTATTAATAGCTTACAAAGTACAGTTTACTTATCATTTTCATAAACTACGGGAAAACTCTACTGGACAAAAGATTGCCAAATTCCATTGTATATAAGATGGGAAAATTCCGTTGGACAAAAGATGAGAAAACTCCATTGCACAATATATGGAAAGTGGTTGTCCTTGAGTTATGATGCAATTATGACGGACACAGATTAGATACATCACGCGATGATCAAAAGAACAACAGACTGATCGTTACTTCAGACACCCCCCCCTCCCAAGGGACAGGCTCAATCCCTGTGGTGGAGCTATTTGGTAAGTTTTCTTATGATGCATTTTCAGGAATTTTAGTAAGTTGTCGCCTACCCTTCATTAAACTCAATGCATGCATTTAAAGACCTTCGTCCAACATTCGGTTGCGAAGGTCATAAATCATTAATTCAACAAACATACAACAAACCAATCTTTCAATTGAATTCTGGAGTAAAATATCAATATTAACATAATAAATACTAAGTGATTTTCTTTCTTGGTTTCTTGCTGACCATTTATTTGCTGGAAATTCAACTGACATGGAAAGAAACAACAGATAACAGAAAGAGAAGAAGAACAAAAAAAAAAAAGGACAGAAATACATCAGATTAGAGGAAATGTAACGGGGGGGGGGGGGGGGGTGTAAGAACTCAGCTGTCAATTTATCAAACTGCCGAAGCTAGAATTTACTTCCTTTTCCAGCTCCAAATTTCGATTTCCGCTTGGCTTTCAGAACTTCCTGAATCTTCATTCAAAGAGTTATCCCCCCCGTTCTTCAAGGGGGCGCTGAAGGTTAGATTTCCGACCACGCAGCGAGTTCTAAGATTTCTTCAGAAAGATTTTAAAATAGGTTTCTCGAGCAGATTAAATCCTATCTATCTATCTATCTATCTATCTATCTATCTATCTATCTATCTATCTATCTATCTATCTATCTATCTATCTATCTATCTATCCGTCCGTCCGTGTCTGTCTGTCTGTCTATCTGTCTGTCTGTCTGTCGCGCGTATGTCTGTGACGGAGTGAAAGTTAGAGGTAAAGAGCAAAATGTCAGACAGGCCAGTCTGTCCAATTCTTCACCATTTGAAAATAAAATTAGTTCTCTCTCTCTCTCTCTCTCTCTCTCTCTCTCTCTCTCCCGTTTACTCGCTTGAACATAATAAGTATAGCGCACATATTCTTCTTGAAAGCTGCCACACTTTGTCTATAAAATGATAAATGCGTTATTCAAACACATTAAAAAAATCATAATAAACCCATCAGGCTATGGATTTTGAACGTAACAAGCAAACATGAGAACAGCCTCACAGATATTACAAGACAGACAGAATGTGTGATTTTGGAAGGAAAATGTGTGTGTATGTGGGGGGGGCGGGGGGAGGGCCTGGAATGATTGACAGAAAAGTATATGCAGCACATCTGCATCGTTATAATTATCACCATTATGATGCACCGCCCACTCAGTGGAGGGTACTATAATGATGATGTTAAAGGCGCTGCAGTCAGCTACCCAGAGCTGATATGCTAGCGTCAGGGCTGATCAACCAGAGCTCACATGCTAGTGTAAGGGCTGGCCAACCAAAACTCACATGCTAGTGTAAGGGCTAGCCAACCAAAGCTCACATGCTAGTGTAAGGGCTAGCCAACCAGAGCTCACATGCTAGTGTCAGGGCTGGCCAACCAAAGCTCACATGCTAGTGTCAGGGCTGGCCAACCAAAGCTCACATGCTAGTGTCAGGGCTGGCCAACCAAAGCTCACATGCTAGTGTCAGGGCTGGCTAACCAAAGCTCACATGCTAGTGTCAGGGCTGGCCAACCAAAACTCACATGCTAGTGTAAGGGCTGGCCAACCAAAGCTCATATGCTAGTGTCAGGGCTGGCCAACAAAAGTTCATATGCTAGCGTCTGGGGTGGCCTACCAGAGCTCACATGCTAGTGTCAGGGCTGGCCAACCAAAGCTCACATGCTAGCGTCTGGGCTGGCCAACCAAAGCTCACATGCTAGTGTCAGGGCTGGCCAACCAAAGCTCATATGCTAGTGTAAGGGCTGGCCAACCAAAGCTCACATGCTAGTGTCAGGGCTGGCCAACAAAAGTTCATATGCTAGCGTCTGGGGTGGCCAACCAGAGCTCACATGCTAGTGTCAGGGCTGGCCAACCAGAGCTCACATGCTAGCGTCTGGGGTGGCCAACCAGAGCTCACATGCTAGCGTCTGGGGTGGCCAACCAGAGCTCACATGCTAGTGTCAGGGCTGGCCAACCAGAGCTCACATGCTAGCGTCTGGGGTGGCCAACCAGAGCTCACATGCTAGTGTCAGGGCTGGCCTACCAAAGCTCACATGCTAGTGTCAGGACTGGCCAACCAAAACTCACATGCTAGTGTCAGGGCTGGCCAACCAAAGCTCACTTACTAGCGTCAGGGCTGGCCAACCAAAGCTCATATGCTAGTGTCAGGGCTGGCCAACCAAAACTCACATGCTAGTGTCAGGGCTGGCCAACCAAAGCTCATATGCTAGTGTCAGGGCTGGCCAACCAAAGCTCATATGCTAGTGTCAGGGCTGGCCAACCAAAGCTCATATGCTAGTGTCAGGGCTGGCCAACCAAAGCTCATATGCTAGTGTCAGGGCTGGCCAACCAAAGCTCATATGCTAGTGTCAGGGCTGGCCAACCAAAGCTCATATGCTAGTGTCAGGGCTGGCCAACCAAAGCTCATATGCTAGTGTCAGGGCTGGCCAACCAAAGCTCACATGCTAGTGTCAGGGCTGGCCAACCAAAGCTCACTTACTAGCGTCAGGGCTGGCCAACCAAAGCTCATATGCTAGTGTCAGGGCTGGCCAACCAAAGCTCACATGCTAGTGTAAGGGCTGGCCAACCAAAGCTCACATGCTAGTGTCAGGGCTGGCCAACAAAAGTTCATATGCTAGCGTCTGGGGTGGCCAACCAGAGCTCACATGCTAGTGTCAGGGCTGGCCAACCAGAGCTCACATGCTAGCGTCTGGGGTGGCCAACCAGAGCTCACATGCTAGCGTCTGGGGTGGCCAACCAGAGCTCACATGCTAGTGTCAGGGCTGGCCAACCAGAGCTCACATGCTAGCGTCTGGGGTGGCCAACCAGAGCTCACATGCTAGTGTCAGGGCTGGCCTACCAAAGCTCACATGCTAGTGTCAGGACTGGCCAACCAAAACTCACATGCTAGTGTCAGGGCTGGCCAACCAAAGCTCACTTACTAGCGTCAGGGCTGGCCAACCAAAGCTCATATGCTAGTGTCAGGGCTGGCCAACCAAAACTCACATGCTAGTGTCAGGGCTGGCCAACCAAAGCTCATATGCTAGTGTCAGGGCTGGCCAACCAAAGCTCATATGCTAGTGTCAGGGCTGGCCAACCAAAGCTCATATGCTAGTGTCAGGGCTGGCCAACCAAAGCTCATATGCTAGTGTCAGGGCTGGCCAACCAAAGCTCATATGCTAGTGTCAGGGCTGGCCAACCAAAGCTCATATGCTAGTGTCAGGGCTGGCCAACCAAAGCTCATATGCTAGTGTCAGGGCTGGCCAACCAAAGCTCACATGCTAGTGTCAGGGCTGGCCAACCAAAGCTCACTTACTAGCGTCAGGGCTGGCCAACCAAAGCTCATATGCTAGTGTCAGGGCTGGCCAACCAAAGCTCACATGCTAGCGTCTGGGGTGGCCAACCAAAGCTCACATGCTAGTGTCAGGGCTGGCCAACCAAAGCTCACTTACTAGCGTCAGGGCTGGCCAACCAAAGCTCATATGCTAGTGGCAGGGCTGGTCAACCAAAGCCGATCAAGACCCTGTACCATTTCTCTGTTGGTGTACCCAGTAACAGGCCTATCCTGGCTGACTTTTATGATTGAAACTCAAAAACAAAAACAAAAAAAAACTCCCATTCTCAAACACCATATCCTTATGTGTCTCTAAGGCATGACTCTCAATTATGTCATTTTTGCTACAGTTATTTTAACAGACTACCAAAGCATGTTACGGAGGATCATGAAGCACTTCTTTCGCAGGGAGTGGATCCAGCTTTTAGAGGGTTCTCGGTTATTTAGTTTGAGGTGAATCTACTTTCCAGATCATGCGGAAGTCAAAAGCAACTGGGAAGCGGACAAGCTAGCACGAACAGCTTCAATTCAGGATAGCTTAAGAATGGACAAGGAGGAGATTGTAAGAACCATCTTGGACAGGTGCGAATGGAAAAGTAAGAGAACACAGTTTTGTAGGATTAGACCTCGAAAAAAAAATCATAGGCAAAACACTTTATTGAGACGTGAGAGAAAGAAAAATCACAAGAGAATTACCTGGGATTCGAACCACGAACTCCGGTAGGACGAGCAGCCGTCTAGCCACGAGAGAACAGCGTACTAATGAACAGCGCAATCTCGCACCTCCAACAAAAAAATGTTTGAAAGCGAAGTCATTAGTAACTGTTCAGTCGACACGAGGGATCGTGACACCCGGAAAGAAACGAGGCCATGACACAGAAACTCCGCAGCTTAGATTCAGTCCCTCTAGCAGGCACCAACTTTTCTTTTTCTCACCTCTCACTAAAAGTATTTTGTCTACTAGTTTTTCGAGGTCTAGTCCTATAAAACTGTGTTCTCTTACTTTACCGTACCACAACCTCGTTGTTTCCTATTAAAAAAAAAAAAAAACTTGTTACTGAAACTATACCTGAAACTAGCTTCATGTAAAACGAATGCTGTTGTTGATGTTCAAGTATGCACCAGACACGGCAGGAGACCGTGTGTATGTTTGCCTAAAGTTGGTACCTACTAGAGAGACTGAATCTAAGCTACGGAATTTCTGTGTCATGACCTCGTTTCTTTCCGGGTGTCACGGTCCCTCGTGTCAACTGAACAGTTACTAATGACTTCACTTTCAAACATCTCTATTTGGAGGCGCGAGTTAGCGCAGTTCATTAGTACCCTGTTTTTTCGTGGCTAGACGGCTGCTCATCCTAACGGAGTCAATCAATCAAGTGCCGTGCTGCGTGGCGTAGGCGATCTTTCTCTCCACAATTCCCTGTCTTTAGACTTGATTATGAGATCCGCCGGTGACTTTCTTCCTAACCACCCTGACAACCCATCCAATAACTTCTCTCTCTCTCTCTCCCTCTCTCTCTCTCTTCCTTTGTCTCTTCTTCCCTCAGTGTTTCCAGTTGCCACAATGTGTTCCAATTTCCCTCTTCTCAGAAAATGTCCTACAAATCTCGCTTGTCTGCCTCTGATCTTTACTATAATTTGCCTTTTAACTCCAGTCTCTTGTAAGACTTCTTCGTTGGTTTTCTTAGCTGTCCATGGTACCTTCAACGTCCTTTTTATGAACTACATCTCCATGGCCTCCATTTCTTGCTGTACTCTCTTATTCATAGATCATGCTTCACATCCACGCAAAAGTATTGGCTCGATGTAACATTTAAGTACTCAGAATCTTGTTTCCATTGATACGAATCTGTTGCACAAGATGTTTCTCATTTTCTGGAATGCTGACTTGGCCGGTGCATGTCTGCTTTTTCTTTCGTTGGGACATTTCCCATAACCTGTTATAATTGTTCCTAAGTACTTGATATCTATCAACTTGTTTCAGACTTGTGCCACCGATGGTAATGCTATATTTTGGTGGTATTCTTTTCTTTGAGATGACCATCACTTCAGTCTTATTTTTATTCAGGCTGAGATCTTTACTTTTACTTTCACGAACCACGATGTCCAGAAGAGCCTATAGCTTCCCTTCACTTTTAGAAATCAGAACTGTGTCGTCTGCATATCTTAAGTTGTTAAGGTTGTACCCGCCAACTGATATTCCTGACATGCTCTCTATATTTCTCTTTATGTTTTCGCTGTACAAGGAGAAAAGGTCAGGAGATAGAACACGGTCGAATCCTAGGTAATTCTCTTGTGATTTGTCTTTCTCTCACGTCTCACTAAAGTGCTTTGTCTACAATATTTTCGAGGTCTAATCCTACAAACCTGTGGCCTCTTACTTTACCGTACGACAGCCTCATTGTTTCCTATTTTAAAAAAAAAAACAACATGCGAATGGAGGGCGACATTGGATTGAATGACAACAATCATTTCTGGAGGATGCTCGAGTTGGGGGAATTTCTTTTTTTCCTTCTAACGAAGTGGTTTAGCGCGCGCTACAGCATGTAGCTGGCTCCATCAGCGACTGCACACTTCAGCAGGTGTTGGAACTGACGGCGGAACACATCTAGGAATGCCCGGAGTGTGGGGTGCCAGTCTGTGATTAAAGATTACAGGTTTTGCCACTCCACATACGCTTTTGTGGGCATCCACCTTATTAACACATGCAGATATAACGAAACAAAGTGCTTGATTTGTTCAGTCCTAATGTTTTTGTTTTCTTCTTGTTTCTCGTTTCATCTATACTTATTTTGCTTGCTTTCCTGTATGTCTTTCTGCTGCGAAGAGCAATTTATTTCACAAATATTCTTCCTGTTCCCGTGTGATGGATTTAAGCCTCCAAAGTCTTAGCTAACAAGACCGTGGAAGTCAAACTTCCACTTCATCAACACACTGTAGACACGTGGAAGCACACCTGCAGTATCGTGGACTACCGTAGCCTCATTAATGTCAGATGGATGTGTACAGAGGTGGATGTGTACAGAGGCGGATGTTTACATGGGCAGATGTGTACAGAAGCGGATGTTTACACGGGCAGGTGTGTACAGAGGCGAATTGGTTCACGGCTGCCGGGAGTTTGGATTAATTTGCTACTGGCCTCATGACCAGAACAATGAGGCCAGTATGCAGTTTATATATTACTACTAGAGGAAATCGTATCGAATTGCAGGGAGGTTTAGAGGCAGGTGTATGTTACACACTTCTTAGAGTGTTTCCTGAACATTGTTTTTGGTGAAGGAACTTCTCCCATGAGTGACTCTACAATGATTAATTTGCGTAATCGGCCACAGCTGTAGCGAACGGTTTTTTTTTAAAATTCCAGTTTCAGCGTCTGTTTCTTCTTTCAATAATGCTAGAATGAATTATGAAACGCCATACGTCTAAATCTTATTCTGGCTTCAGAAAACAGACTGATCAAGACCCTATATTTTACGTGATATTAAAATTCATATAATCATGAAATCTGCAGATTTATGACAAACTCAACACACACAATTTAGGCCATAAGAGAAAATAGCCTTTAAAAAAATAAAGCTTTGTTGTTGTAGATGTTGTATTTCTTTATACAGGAACTTAGCCTCTTGTAAGATCAACCTGCGTAGTGGTGGTTCTATATTAGAGCAGTCGAAATCTCTTACCCAGGATCTCTAAGACCAACCTCCGTAATGTTGGTTCTATATTAGAGCAGTCGATATCTCTTACCCAGGATCTCTAAGACCAACCTCCGTAGTGTTGATTCTATATTAGAGCAGTCGAAATCTCTTACCCAGGATCTCTAAGACCAACCTCCGTAGTGTTGATTCTATATTAGAGCAGTCGATATCTCTTACCCAGGATCTCTAAGACCAACCTCCGTAGTGTTGATTCTATATTAGAGCATGGGCAGTCGTTATCTATTTCCCAAGACCTCCACCTCTTGGTTAGTTCAAAGTGGGCCAGACTCTTCAGTCGCAAAATCTGATAACCGCCGTCTTCAACTTCAGTGAACTTATCTTGAATCTAGGAATCATCATCATCTCACTCGGGGCACACATACTCGTACTCATGCTCTGCTCTCTGTTTCCGTAACCACCGAAGAGTATGTACACTAACTGTACCGGTAAACTGTTTGCTCTGGTAACTTCAAATTCTACCAGCCAGCCACCTGGCACTTCCTTCCCCTCACCTTACACCTCTGTCCTTCATCCTCTATAGATATATAATATCACCACATGCATTTTCCTCTTCCCTGCCCAGCTTCTCGTCCACCGACTTCAGCCTATATTTCCTGCCAATGGGAATCACACCTTTTGCAATAGCATTACGAGCAATATGACCCGGTACTTCACTGCCTTTTACTCCCGCATGTCCTGGACAATATATCCACGTCAGCCTGGTGGCTTTCTACAGGAGCTGAAGCCATTCTTGACCCAGCAAACCCCTCCCTAGCTTCCGAAGCATGTTAGAGTGTCCGTCACCACAACACCCCAGCCAATCTTTTAGCATCTCAACGTGTCGGTAAAGATGACCGGGCCCCCTGGTAGACAATGATTGATTGATTGATTGATCTTTATTTCAAAAGAGTTAAGAATTGGGCACGCAGGCCAGTCTGACATTCTGCCATTTATCATACATCT
The DNA here is from genome assembly GCA_009760885.1 of Achatina immaculata. Lineage (NCBI taxonomy): Eukaryota > Metazoa > Mollusca > Gastropoda > Stylommatophora > Achatinidae > Lissachatina > Lissachatina immaculata. The sequence goes on along the minus strand of CM019716.1, from coordinate 31,934,859 downwards.
TTCACTCTATTCCAGACATTCTACAAAATGCTGTTCATGTAACAAACATAATTAACATTGAAACTGAGAGACATAAAATAAAATATAAAATTTACGTTTCACTCTTAAACATGCACTCAGTACAGAAGTAACTACATACATATATAAATGACTATCTACAAAACAAAAATTTCGGGACTATTCAGAAAGATAAGAGAGAGAGACAATGTACTTTCATAGGACATGCAATGAGAAGAGGGGGCATTGAAAATATTATAACAACAGGAAAAATAGAAGGAATAAGATCAAGAGGAAGACCAAGAGAAATGATACTGGACAGTCTGACGGGATGGTGTGAGAGGAGATCATCAACTGAACTGATGGCCTGCATGAAGGATCGGGTACTCTGGAGAAGCATAATAGCCAACGCCAGTCGGCACGGCACCTGATGATGATGATGATGATGATTCAGAAAACAGTTAATTATATTCGGTGTCTGTAAGAGCAGTTTAAGATGAACATAAATGAGATCTTGAATTTCAGATTCAGTCCTGTCTCCCACCCATTCCCTACATGCTCTGAGTCTTGCCTCCCACCCCATTCCCTACATGCTCTGCCTCCCACCCATTCCCTACATGCTCTGAGTTCTACCTCCCACCCCATTCCCTACATGCTCTGCCTCCCACCCATTCCCTACATGCTCTGAGTTCTACCTCCCACCCCATTCCCTACATGCTCTGAGTCTTGCCTTCCACCCCATTCCCTACATGCTCTGAGTCTTGCCTCCCACCCCATTCCCTACATGCTCTGAGTCTTGCCTCCCACCCCATTCCCTACATGCTCTGAGTCTTGCCTCCCACCCCATTCCCTACATGCTCTGAGTCTTGCCTCCCACCCCATTCCCTACATGCTCTGAGTTCTGCCTCCCACCCATTCCCTACATGCTCTGAGTTCTGCCTCCCACCCATTCCCTACATGCTCTGCCAAGACAAGCTATAGCCACTCTGGTGAGCCTGCTAGTGTCATCTCTGGCCTCTTTCCAATCGGGACCTTTTGCTATATCTTCCATATCACACACTGCACTGAGAGATGTTTCGGTCTCAGCCATCCATGAATTATCATGCTTAATACGACAACCTTTCACTACTGCCAGGAGTTTATAAAGGGGATGACGGGCACTGCCGATCACCGTGAGATAAGTCTTTACCTGTGCAGCTTTATGTCTGACCCTCATGTCGGGCAGACCGGGCAGATAAAGCATTGTTACTATCTCTTGTGCATCACAGGACCGTCCGCACAGCTTAATTTCGAAATTTTGTCCAATCTATCAATCTGGGTTCTGTGCAAAAGTTCTCTTCAATCTACTTCACAGGACAATCAGTGGCCACTGCACAAAAATCTCCAGGTTAGCGCAGACAAAAACATCTTATTTGCTCGCGAAATGGATAAATCCCTGGTATGTAGTTAGTTAGCCAGCTAAGCTTACATAAATGCACATCCTGACGAAGAACTCACATCATAGGCATATCGTTCAACTGACCCTCAGAAGCAGCCATCCGTCATGTTTCCGATTAATTCCGTTATAGCCTGTCACCTCCATTAACACGGACATTTCTGATGCGCAGCCCGAGTCTGTATGAGCCATCCGGGTCACATGGGCAATCTGCGCTGACCTCTCCGCCTCGTCCATGGCTGATTCTCTTCTTTCCTTTTCCTTGTTTACTAACATTTTTTTGTTTTCTTTGCCCCCCTCCCCCCAGCCCCTCTTGGTCTCCCAGTGATTTGCAGTCGCTGTCATTGATGTCCTTATAGTTTTGGATTGCTATATACTCCGATGGACATGTCGGTCACGTGATGAAAAGAAGCAGTCAGAGAATCCCAGAAACAAGCTGTCAAGTGAAACACAACAGGCCGAAGAAAAAGAGGTCAGCCGCGTGAAACTCTAAAGAGGACATTGTTAAGAGAGGACAGAATAGTAAGCATAAAATTCCTTTGATGAGGTTGATAAGCTCGCCGAAAACAGGAAAACTTGGCGAACTACCATGCGAGCCCTGCGTGACGTTTAACTGCGCAGGAAAGATGTAAGATATAATCCACCGGCGTACAGTCTAGGTAGATAACGTCGTGATTATATCAACGAGCAATAAACATTTTTCTAACTGTGGGGAACCTAAAGAGCAACCTTCTTAACAAGCTCCACCAACACGGTTAAATACGTCCATCAACATCTTTCAGAATCATCATAACAGAAGGGCGGAACTACTTACAGGAGAATTAGATCATGGAGGACGACACAGAAAGTTAGATCAGCGGGGTTTGAACTTAGCATGCACGTTCGGCACTAGAGAAAGAATGTTGATAATGTCTGGGACATAATGTTGATAATGTCTGGGACATAATGTTGATAATGTCTGGGGAAAGTGGCGAGCAAACACCAAGCCAGGAACCCAGTCCACAAAACATGTGTGTCTTTCAACTATCTCACATCTTTTCTTTTTTTCACTATGTTGATAGTAAAGACACATACATGCATTAATGAATATATCACTCTCCTAATAGCGAAGAAACATACACGCATTAATAAATATATCACTCTCCTAATAGCGAAGAAACATACACGCATTAATAAATATATCACTCTGTTGACAATGAGGAAATATACACGGATTATCAAATATATAATTCTCCTAATAGTGAGAAACATACACGCATTAATAAATATATCACACTGTTGCTAATGAAGAAACATATACGGATTATCAATCTCCTTATAATGAGAAAACATACACGCAATAGTAAACATATCATTCTGTTGATAGTGAGGAAATATACACACATTAATAAATATATCACCCTGTTGATAGGGAGGAAATATACATGCATTAATGAACATATCACTCTGTTGATAGTGAGGAAATATACACGCATTCGTAAATATATCACTCTGTTGACAGTGAGGAAATATACACACATTATGCTGAAGTCGGAGACACTGGACCATTGCAGTCTAGATAGGCAACCACCTCTCACCCTGCGGGGATCTATGCGTATCCTAATCACGCTGAGGTTTTCCGGTGAGAAAGTCCAATGCTGGACTGAATGGGCATCCACCTCTCACCCAGAGGGGATATACCGATATCGAAAACATGTCGAGGTTTTCCGGTGAGAAAGTCCAGCTCTAAATTAAACTGCTGCGACGAAAACCACGGTGTCACGCAATCCTGCTTCTGAGACCCACCGAGAATACATGCTCAAGCCGTGCGATACTCTGTACTCTTAACCTCTTGTGGTCCTCTCGTGGATCTCATGTGGTCCTTCTGGAGACCACAGGGGGACCACGGGACCTATCGAGGACCACAGAAGTAAATTCAGGAGATTCACGGGGTGGTCTTGGTGGTAGAAGCGAACGAAGAAGATACACACATAAATACTTGTATCATTCTACTGAAAGTGAGGAAATATACACACATTAATAAATATATTACTCTGTGAGGAAATATACACGCATTAATAAATATATTACTCTGTGAGGAAATATACACACATTAATAAATATATTACTCTGTGAGGAAATATACACGCATTAATAAATACATCACTCTGTTGATTGTGAGGAAATATACACACATGAATAAATATATCAATTAGTAGATAGAGAGGAAATATACACGCATTAATAAATACATCACTCTGTTGATTGTGAGGAAATATACACACATGAATAAATATATCAATTAGTTGATAGTGAGGAAATATACACGCATTAATAAACATACCACTCTGTTGAGAGTGAGGAAATATACACACAGTAACAAATATAGTGGAAGGATACATAATGGGAAAAAGAAAAAGAGGAAGACCAAGACGAAGATGGCTGCAAGACATCGTTGACGATCTGGAAATGGATGTAACAGCAGCAGGCCATCTTGCTCACACCCGAGAGGCCTACAGGAGTGCTGTTTGGGAGGCAAAGTTCCGCAAGGGACATGCAAATGAATGAATGAATGAACAAATATATCACTCTGTTGGTAGTGTGGAAACATATGCACATTAATAAATATATCACTCTATTGACAGTGAGGAAATATACATGCATTAATAAACACATCACTCTGTTGATAATGAAGAAACAAGCACGCAACATTAAACAAGCTCGCAACAGTAACAATGGAAAGAGCAATAAACCCACTTATTCTAGACAATACACATAATCAATATACAAACGAACAATGACAAAATAAACGCGGTTGTAACACTCCGTGCGGGCGCTGTCATGCGTGGATCAATATCCAGCCAGACGTCGACTTAACGACTGCATATGAGACCAGGGGGTGGCACATTAAAGTGGATTTGGCAGTAAGTCCGTCGGTATAGGGGGGCGGGGGGAGGCCGGACACAAAGTACAGTTCATTATTATAATTCGTTGCAAGATGAATAGACGTATTTATCAGGACTTTAAAGTGAGTGAAGACAATACCAGATTAGGCAATCAGCCAACCATAGTTGATATGCTAGCGCCAGGGTCAGAGACCCATAGCTGATATGCTAGCGTCAGGGTCAGCGACCCATAGCTGATATGCTAGCGCCAGGGTTAGTGACCCATAGCTGGTATGCTAGCGCCAGGGTCAGCGACTCATAGCTGATGTGCTAGCGCCAGGGTCAGCCACCCATAGCTGACGTGCTAGCGTCAGGGTCAGCCACCCAAAGCTGGTGTGCTAGCGCCAGGGTCAGCGACCCATAGCTGATATGCTAGCGCCAGGGTCAGCCACCCATAGCTGATATGCTAGCGTCAGGGTTAGCGACCCATAATTGACCTATGCCCTGCTCCACCTCTCCATTAGTACTCCCAGTAATAGGCCAAGCCTGGCTAACTGGGCAGGGATCGCCATAGTCCTCATGGTGGTGGAGTCTGTTAAAGAGATGTTGCACATCTCCTGCTTTTTAAGCTGCACCCCGGGACTGACAAAAGTAACTGTCGTAACCCCCCCCCCCCCCCATGCCGACGCGATGCCGTGCCTCTTAACACCTCCACAGCATCGGCCGCAAAAAAACACCAGCTCGCAGTTACAGGGAGATAGCACAAGACAAGACAAGATCATGACCTTGAAAGTCCTGGAAGTTGCAAATTAACACAACAACTGTGAGGAAATTACTCACGAAATATGAATCATTCATTCATTTGCATGTCCCTTGCGGAACTTTGCCTCCCAAACAGCACTCCTGTAGGCCTCTCGGTTGTGAGCAAGCTGTTGATGCATGCATTTGCAGATCATCAATGATGTCTTGCAGCCATCTTCGCCTTGGTCTTCCTCTCTTTCTTTTCCCCATTATATACCCTTCCAAGACGGTCTTCTCTAGATTATCATGACGTTTAATGTGTCCAAAATATTTAAGTTTTCTCTCTTTAATCCTCTTTACTAGTCATCCTTCTTCATTATTAAGTTCTTGTAGTATGGATATATCTGTTATTTTTTGTGTCCATGATGTTGCAGTAATATTCTTCACTTTTTTTTGCGAAGTTTTTTTCTTCAGAAAGTAAAACAACTAAAGAATCTATGGAGAGGAGCAGACAGAACCACAAAAATAAAATTTTTAAGGGCATGCATCTTTCCCATCGCAACATATGCCTGTGAGACCTGGACAATTAACAAAACAGCTGAGAAACACATAAATGCCTTTGAATGTAAATGCTACAGAAGAGTTCTCCACATATCGTGGGCACAAAAAAGAACAAATATATCTATACTACAAGAGCTTAATATTGAAGAAGGCTGGCTAGTAAAGAGGATTAAAGAGAGAAAACTTAAATATTTTGGACACATTAAACGTCATGATAATTTAGAGAAGACCGTATTGGAAGGATACATAATGGGAAAAAGAAAAAGAGGAAGACCGAAACGAAGATGGCTGCAAGACATCGTTGATGATCTGGAAATGGATGCAGCAGCAGCAGGCCATCTTGCTCACAACCGAGAGGACTACAGGAGTGCTGTTTGGGAGGCACAGTTCCGCAAGGGACATGCAAAGGAATGAATGAATGATAGTTGAAGAACTCTTCTGTAGCATTTACATTCAAAGGCATTTATGTATTGCTCAGCTGTTTTGTTAAGTGTCCAGGTCTCACAGGCATATGTTGCGATGGGAAAGATGCATGCCCTTAAAAATTTTATTTTTGTGGTTCTGTCTGCTCCTCTCCATAGATTCTTTAGTTGTTTTACTTTCTGAAGAAAAAAACTTCGCAAAAAAAAAGTGAAGAATATTACTGCAACAACTTGTCAATTACACAAAAATGTATATACACGTACATACAGTCTCGCCCATACGTTCTGTACTGACCAAATGATGATGTAGTGTGCTTATTCATGTCCTTCTCTTGTCTTGTGGTGAATTCATGAGTATGTAGACAGCAAATGTTTGTAAATTAATCACAGAATGGATCACAACACATTCAACAATTATATAGGTCCTTAGTCGTAAAATACGAATGACCGTAATTAGATCGGTCGTAAATCGGGGCAAGACTGTACTTTCGTAAACATCCTGCAAGTACCAGTACCCCTCCAAATTACCAATCTGCGCCACGTGACTTGTCTGACCAATGGCAGGGCACGATTAAGCGAAAGATTACATTCAAGAAAAATATAACTGAAAGTAAAATTAAAAGTGCCAAGAAGAAACACCTGTCAATAACTTACTAACAATAAAGAAGAAGTTGAAGTTGGGGGGGGGGGATGGGTACAGGAGGGTAAAACTGTCTTTTTTATCATTCTTTCCATTTTGTGAAGAATCAGGAGAAAAGTCATGAGAAGAGTTATGAGAAAAGGTATGAGAAGAGTCATGAGAAGAGTCATGGGAAGAGTCGTGAGAAAAATCATGAAAAGAGTCATGAGAATAGTCATGAGCAGTGTCTGAGAAGAGTCATGAGAAAAGTTATGGGAAGAGTTATGAGAAGAGTCATTGGAAGAGTCATAAGAAGAGTCATAAGAAAAGTCATGAGAAGAATCATGAGAAGAGTCGTGAGAAGCGTCATGAGAAGAGTCTCAATAAGAGCAAGAAAAGTAAAAACAACAAAAACAAAAAAAACACATAAGCCGGATTTTCAAGTATTTGGACGCTATTGATACCTCCACTCTTTTCATTTCCGAACTGCTTATTCTCTATTCTATTAACATTAGGAAATTCTCTATTCCATTAAGAACAGAAAGTTCTCTGTTTCACTGACAACAGGAAGTTCTTAATGGAATAGAAAATAGAAACTTCTCCATTAATTAAGAATAGGAAATTCTCTATTCCATTAACAATAGAAAGTTCTCTGTTCATTCAGAAATAATCATCTGGTTTGAAAACAAACAACCAAGCAAAGAAAACGTGGATAGAAGGATGGTTTTGGAATGAAAATCCATGCACCCACATACACACACACTGGAACTGTTCTAATCTCTAGTCTCTCTCCCATATATAACACACATCCTTCTTTTAATCTTGGGAGGAGGGGGGGGGGAAATTCGCATAAATGTGCGTGTTATACTCGAAAATGTTAAAATAGCATTATATGAACGTTATTGTGAATACAGACATCGCATAAATGGCTTCGAGTCTCGGTTTAAAACACATGTCAACACAGTGAATATAATCTTCTTGCCTACCATCATCATCATCATCATCATCAACAACAACAACAACTTTCACTCCCGTGAGAGCATAGGCCACGGATAAAGGCTGTCCAGTCATCTCTGTTCTTGGAATTATTCTCTGCTTCCTTCCATGTCTATCCCTTGTCTCTGAACACTGTCATAACTTCTCTTCTCCAAGTAAGTCTAGGTCTTCCTCGTTTTCTATTTCCTTGAGGATTACATGTCAGTGCCTGTCTTGCTATACTAGTGTCGGGTTTCGTCAGAGTGTGGTTACCTACCATATAAAGAAGAAATTAATGTCCAACTCGATGAACCTGAATACTGCCTGCCATACGTCTTCTTCTTCTTCTTCTTCTTCTTCTTCTATCTCCCTGTAACTGCGAGCTGGTGTTCTTTGCAGCCGATGCTGAGAAAGTGTTGAGGCCCAGCATCGTATCGGCGTGAGAGAGGGTTATGGCAGTTATTATTTTTTTTCAGTCCCTGAGTACATCTAAAAAGAAAGGGGTTTGCAATACTTCTTCAGCAGACTCCACCACCATGTGAGCTGACTCTGGCAATCCGTGGCCTGTTAACCAGGGTATGTCTGCTACTGGAAATACCAACGGAGAGGTGTAACAGGGTCTTGATCGGGTATGGCTCGCTAAATCTGACTCTACCATATCAGCCATGTGTCGCTGATTGTCTAATCGGACAGTGTCTTAACATTTAAAAAAAGTTATAGACAATATGAAGATAACAGAATGATAAAACACTAGTCACGTATAATATGGAAATAACCCCAACAAATGTAGAACATGCTTACGCATTATAGTATACACCATTCATGTCCCAGGTATAAAGAACAGGTGAGACGTACAGATTTTTGAAAATATGCTTATTAACATTTTGTATAAGCAAGTCAAACCGTCTTTCCGCTTAGATCGATGGGCCACCTGCATTTAAATAGCCTCGTTTGGAAATCACTGTAACGAGATCGAACACGCTTTTAATATATTTAAACGGGACATGCTGGAGTACTCTCATTTTCTTTTAATCAGTAGAAAGTTTTTTTGTTTGTTTTTGTTTTCCTGAAATTAAAAAAAAAAACGTATATGAAGACGGACGGAGCTGGACTGGCGGTCTGTGGCAGATGCTGTGAGACATGATGATAGTTGTAAGTGTAGGTACAGTGATAACTGTAGTACTGTGTGGGTGATGATTACGTGCTAGAGATATAGAGTCAAATACGACTTAGTAGCAACAATGCTGATGGTGATATCGTGTAGGAACCACTTCTTAAATCCCGCTGCAAGCTCGATGTAACATTAGAGGTAACATTAGAGGTAACATTAGAGGTAACATTCAAGATAACATTAGAGAAATGGCATCCGCCACACACCAGGCTGACACTAGCCAACAACATACAGACAGTAAAAAGGTCTCTTATCAAGCGTTCACACCACTCCTTACACACAAAGTAAGTAGGTCTCTTATCAAGCGTTCACACCACTCCTTACACACAAAGTAAGTAGGTCTCTTATCTACACTACTCCTTACAAACACAGGGAGGAGGTATCTCATCTAGCTCTCACATCACTCCTTACACACAAAGCGAGTAGGTCTCCTATCAACCGTTCACATCACTCCTTACACACAAAGCGAGTAGGTCTCTTATCAACTGTTCACATCACTCTTTACAAAGTATGTAGATCTCTTATCTAGAGTTCACACCACTGCTTACACACAAAGCGAGTAGGTCTAAACAAGATAACACAGTCACTACCTGCACCGACCTACGACAAATATGTTATTTATCGAGAAAAGTGAACTCGAATCTGGTTTACCAAGCCACTAACTGGCTTACCAAGCTACTAACTGGTTTACCAATCTACTAACTGGCTTACCAAGCTACTAACTGGCTTACCAAGCTACTAACTGTCTTACAAAGCTACTAACTGGCTTACCAAGCTACTAACTGTCTTACCAAGCTACTAACTGGCTTACAAAGCTACTAACTGGCTTACCAAGCTACTAACTGGCTTATAAAGCTACTAACTGGCTTACAAAGCTACTAACTGTCTTACCAAGCTACTAACTGACTTACAAAGCTACTAATTGGCTTACAAAGCTACTAACTGTCTTACCAAGCTACTAACTGGCTTACAAAGCTACTAACTGACCTTTCTTCTCCACTCTAAACCTTTTTTTTTGTCCTCGCCTGTCTCATCTGGGTCCCACGGTCATTCGTGTGACCGCTCTCTCACCTGGGTCATTCGTTCAGAGGTACCTGCGAGTCAGTGGGCCATTACCGAGTATCGACCCTGCTTTATATACATATATATGCAAGGGGAAAAAATTCCGCAGCACCCTGTGAACAGGGCGTAAGAATAACTTCTTGGATAGAAGTGAAGGCATCTGTTTATGTGAGTGTTTTGGTGGTATTAAAAGCTAGAACCTATTTACACGAAGACCAAAACTGACATATAATCATATAAGATACAGCTGGAAAAGGCAGAAGAAGACTAATAGAGAATGCTGTAGTAGCCATCAAACGTTACGGGATAAATTAGAAATCTAGATACTGGAGTTTATAGTCTGTGCCCTGGAAATATCTTATATCTTATATCCTTCCCGTGCCGTTAAACGTCACACAGGGCTCGCAAGGTAGTTCGCCAATTTTTCCTATCTTCGGCGAGTCTTTCAACTTCATCAAGGGATTTTATGCCTATTAATTTGGCCTCTCTTAACAGTGTCCTCTTCAGAGTTTCACGCGGTCTGCCTCTTTTTCTTTGGCCTGTTGTGTTCCATTTTATAGTTTGTTTTGGGATTCTCTGACTGTTTCTTCTCATCATGTGACCAACATATGTCCATCTCATTTGCCTGATCACCCATGAGACTGGTTGTTGTTCAGTCATCTGTCTTATCTCTGCATTGTTCTTGAATTCGTTCCACTTGATGCCAAGTATTTTCCTTAGGCATTTGTTTTCAAAAGAGTCTAATTTCTTGTCTATTTTTTTAGTTGTTTTCCAGCTTTACATAAATGAGGGTGGATATTACATTTGAATTGAATAGTCTTAACTTGGTTTTTGTGCTTATAACTTTTGAATGCCATATGTTCTCAAGATTCTTGAAGATCGATGCTGCGTTTGCAATTCTAATTCTAACTTCCTTAGAATTCTATGCCGCCCTCGATAGTTGCGTAGCCTGATCTAGGCTTAGCCATGGAAATATACATAACTAACGGAGGTCTTTCTGAGTGGAAACTTAGGTATGAAATAGGTTTAACCCTGTTCGTTCCTATGTCAGTGACATACAAGGAACAAAGTGGCTAGCGAGCCTGGTGTATATTATGAGGAAGGTCAGTTGTTCGAATCTGGTAGAAGGCGTCCCAGTCTCCCAACTGTAGAAACTGGCATCTGGTTCCTCTGGAGCTGGGGAAGAAAGACCGCCCGGGCGTAATGCCGAAATATCACCCTGTAATGTCTGGACATCCCAGATGTAGTAATAGTACTTCAAGGTCATATAGTACACTTCCAATCCACTGCATGACAAAGCCTAACATCTTCCATAGTTAAAGGACTCTTTCTGGAAAAACTCAGACATATAACTAATATCTATAACAAAACAAAAAAAAAACAGTATTAGAATTACACAATCTACCTAAAATAATCCAACAATAATTTCACTTAATATTGACCAGAATGATCGCAGTACTTTTTTGTTAAATAGTCAGCAACAGCAAATGGCAATCTTCCAGAAAAAAAAATTGACCAAGGCGAAGATGGCTGCAAGACATCGTTGATGATCTACAAATGGATAAATCAGCAGCAGGCCATCTTGCTCACAACCGAGAGGCCTACAGGAGAAGTATTAGGGAGGCAAAGTTCCGCCATGGACATGATAATGAATGAATGAATGAATGTCCGGACAGGTCAAGGAGAATATGGGCACAAACAGCATATTCCTTAATGCTGGTATCTTAATGCTTGTATCTTAATGCTTGTACTCTATGATAGGACTACGGGGGTCCAGCCATCTGCTTACCTATATATCAGCTTAATTACTTGCTTACTCGCATGACTACCTACCTAACTAACTACTTAAACGAACTAGTTTTAGCTTCAACATTTTGTAATTAGTTACCTCAGACAGGAGACTTTGGTTTTTAAATAAAATTCTGTTAAAACCACAGGGATGAAGATAATTAAACGAAGCTGATCATTACTATTTTAGACAACAGTGAATTGATTATACATTTTACACAACAACTACAGCATAACAAAGACATTTCAATAACAGATTAAAGAAAATGAAATAGACATGTTACGCTTGACATGAATTTGATGGTACAATATGAATTAGAAAGACAAGACTCAAAGGGATAAATCTAATGACCGGAGAGTGGTGTTTCACTTGAGAACCAAACCAAGCAAATGAAATGAAAGAATGTGAGCAAGAATTATTCCTCTTTTTTTTTTAAAATTATCAGCTTAATCTGGAGGATGAACTGTGTACTTCAAGATCAGTTTAACCATTACTAGACGCGCGCGCGCGCGCACACACACACACACACACATGCTCACCACGTTCATTAACTTTCTTGTCTGATCGAGGTTTTCCCTCCCTTGTTTTGGCAGCCATTTATTTTTTGTTTTCCTTTCTTCTCTTTGTTTTAGCCTCTTTTTTTGCGTTCTTTTTAAATATAAACGATGATTTCCACGCTAACTCAAAATACAGAAATGTATTAAAATAATACAAGATGTTCAATCAATTTCTTATTAATACACAGACTTTTTAAAAAACTCCTACTCTTCGTTGAGCCGTTCCAAAATAATAATTCTCCGGCACATCGTTTGTATACAAACTTTCTCAGACAAGTAGAAAATTCCGAAACAAAATTTCTTTTTTTTTTCTAAATCGTATCAATCACTCAATCAGTCATCAATCAATCAATCAATCAATCAAGTGCCTTGTCGCATGGCGTAGGCGATCATTTCTTTCCACAATTCCCTGTCTTTACACTTGATTATGAGATCTGCAGGTGGCTTTCTTCCTAGCCACACTGACAACCCATCCAGTAACTTCTCTCTCTCTCTCTCTCTGTCTTCCTCTGTCTCTTCTTCCTTCAGTTTTTCCAGTTACCACAATGTGTTCCAGTTTTCCTCTTCTCAGAAAATGTCCTCTTGTCTGCCTCTGACCTTTGCTATAATTTGCCTTTTAACTCCAGCCTCTCTTAAGACTTCTTCGCTGGTTTTTTGTTTTTTTTTAGCTGTCCATGGTACCTTCAACATCCTTCTTATGAACCACATTTCCACGGCCTCCATTTCTCGTTGTACTCTCTTATTCATGGACCATATTTCACATCCATAAAACAAAATTGGCTCAATGTAAGTACTCGGAATCTTGTTTTCATTGATATGAATATGTTGCACAAGATGTTTCTCATTTTCAAAAAAAAAAAAGAAAGAAAGAAAGAAAGAAAGAAAAATCGTATACACAAATATATTCCGATTTTTTTATTTGTATTCCATTATTTGTTCCAAATTAATATTTTATAGGCTGCACACATCATTCAGAATGCAAAAAAGGCGAAAATAATACTTCAACAAAAATTAATAATAAATTTCCTGCACATTACGCGGAGAAAGTGGTCTACATATTTAAAACCGGATGGCGCGGAACTAACTAGTTCCTTCATTGGTAAATGTCGCTGAAAAAAAAAAACCAGCTTTAGTGGTAAGGCTCTCCAGAACTGGTGGATTGGACACGCACTAAAGAAACCTGGCACCAGGGGAACAAGACAGGCACTGACGTTAAATCCTCAGGGGGTCGTGGAAGACCTTGACTTACTTGGAGAATGCAAGTTATGACTGTGCTCAGTGACAAGGGATACGCGTGTAAGGAGGCAGAGAATAAATCCAAGAATAGGGATGAATGACTGGAGAGTCTTTATCCGTGAGCTATGCTCCAGTGGTAGTAAAAGGCAACGATGATGATGATGATGATTTGGTCGTTGCATGTTAAATAATGAACGATTGGTTTTATATAGTCAGAGCCATAACGATAAACACATTGCTCCTTCTGTATGTTCTACTTGTTTGTGTGGCTGTTCCTTTCTCCCTCTGTCTTCTACATCGCAAAGCAGGTTTAAAATGAAACTTCAGATCATCATAATCTGGGATACGAAAGGGATACGAAGCAATAAAAGATATAACTGGGGGAGAAGAACATACGTGACTTGGAATAAGGAAAAGAAATGACTGGGAATAAGGAAAAGAAATGACTGGGAATAAGGAAAAGAAATGACTGGGAATAAGGAAAAGAAATGACTGGGAATAAGGAAAAGATGTGGCTGGGAATAAGGAAAAGAAATGACTTGGAATAAGGAAAAGAAATGACTGGGAATAAGGAAAAGACGTGGCTGGGAATAAGGAAAAGAAATGACTGGGAATAAGGAAAAGACGTGGCTGGGAATAAGGAAAAGAAATGACTTGGAATAAGGAAAAGAAATGACTGGGAATAAGGAAAAGACGTGGCTGGGAATAAGGAAAAGAAATGGCTGGGAATAAGGAAAAGATGTGGCTGGGAATAAGGAAAAGAAATGACTGGGAATAAGGAAAAGAAATGACTGGGAATAAGGAAAAGATGTGGCTGGGAATAAGGAAAAGAAATGACTTGGAATAAGGAAAAGAAATGACTGGGAATAAGGAAAAGACGTGGCTGGGAATAAGGAAAAGAAATGGCTGGGAATAAGGAAAAGATGTGGCTGGGAATAAGGAAAAGACGTGGCTGGGAATAAATAAAAGACATGGCTGGGAATAAGGAATATATGAAAGATAAATGCTGGAAACAGAGAACAGATATGATAGGGAACAAAGAAAAAATATGACAGGGAACACAGAAAAGATATGAGAGGGAACAAAGAAAAGATATGACAGGGAACATAAAAATACGGCTAAGAATAAAGAAAATAAAAATCTCTTTGAACAGGATGTATTCACTCTCCTGACCTCTTCCTTGTACAGTGAAAAAATAATGAGGAATATAGAGAGCTTGCCAGGAATATCAGTTGGCGGGTACAACCTTAACAACTAAAGATATGCATACGACACAGTTCTGATTGCTAAAAGTGAAGGGGAGCTACAGGTCCTTCTGGATATTGTAGTTAGTGAAAATAAAAGTAAAGGTCTCGGCCTGAATAAAAAGAAGACTGAAGTGATGGTCATCTCAAATAAAAGAATACCACCAAAATGTAGCATTACCATCGATGGCACAGAACTGAAACACGTCGATAGATTCAAGTACTTAGGAACGATTATAACATCTCATGGGAAATGTCACAACGAAATAAAAAGCAGACGTGCTCAGGCCAAGTCAGCATTCCAGAAAATGAGAAACATCTTGTGCAACAGGTTCATACCAATGGCAAGAAGATTCCGAGTACTTAAATGTTACGTCGAGCCAATTTTGTTTTGTGGGTGTGAAGCATGGTCCATGAATAAGAGAGTACAGCGAGAAATGGAGGCCATGGAAATGTGGTTCATAAGAAGGAATTTGGAGGTACCACGGACAGCTAAGAAAACCAACGAAGAAGTCTTAAGAGAGGCTGGAGTTAAAAGGCAAATTACAGCAACGATCAGAGGCAGACAAGCGAGATTTGTAGGATATTTTCTGAGAAGAGAAAAACTGAAACACATTGTGGCAACTGGAAAAATTGGTGGAAGAAGAGACAGAGAAAGAGAGAAGTTACTGGATGGGCTGTCAGTGTGTTTAGGAAGAAAGTCACCGGCGGATCTCATAATCAAGTCTAAAGACAGGTAACTGTGGAATGAAATGATCGCCTACGCCACGCAGCACGGCACTTGATTGATTGATTTGAGCAGAGAAGATATATGGCTTGGAACAAGGACAGACATCTCTAAGAACATGTGCAGGAAGATAGAAGGGATATCATATCGAGCAAAGAAAAGATATATGGAGCAAAGAAGAGATATGGGTGCCAACAAAGAATAGAGCTATGGTCGGGAGCTATGGAAAAAATGGATGAAAACAAAGAAAATATATAACTGGACGCACAGAAAATATATGGCTTGAAACGAAACAAGAGAATGGGATAATCTAATGTGATAAATAAGAGGAATGTTGGAAAGTGGAAAATGAACAAGAGAAAATAAAAAGGGGGGGGGGGGATGAAGGTGTATTGGCATGGAATTGGACAGCAAAGAGAAACCACATTAATAACAGCTCTAAACTGATAATGAAGGAGAGAGAGAGAGAGAGAGAGAGAGAAGTGGAAAATAAAGATTTTTTCTTAAGGAACAAGTGGCGGTTGTCATGACGAGAGTAATGTTTCCTGGCACAAGCACAGAACTGGAGGGGAGAGAGAGAGAGAGAGAGAGAGAGAGAGAGAGAGAGAGAAGACGAAGCTGAAATAATACAGAGAAGGCAGAATGCGTCAGAGAAAAAACAAGAAAAAAAAGGGGGAGGGGAAAGATGTAACAGAAAAGTTACCTGAGAAAAATCTATTCTTCCGTAGACAATTTTGTTTTGTTTCGTATTTTTCCCTCCACTTTTTTAAAATGAAGGGAGATAATTTATAGAATTGAAAAGGAATGATGCAGAAATAGAGAAACAAGGATCTCCAGAGAATATCTGAGATCTCCTTGTGGTTATTACATTCTATCTCTGCGGTAGTGATGAAATTTTTTTTTAAATAGCCAGCAAGAAAATGAGATCGATGAGGCAACATAGTCTGGATTTGTCCTCGGAAGTGTCGGGTGAAATGAAGACTAGATAGAAGTAGCCATCAGAAAGTGAGTGCAAACAAACGGAATTCAAGTAGAATGATATGAAAAGCAAAGATGGCAGTTGGAAGAGGTAGCTTTGCAATATCGTGCATCAGCGGCTTTCTAAATGTCTTAATTTAAAGGGAAACAGGTATTTTTTTTAATGTTAAATTTGCAGCATACTTATCTAGACACATCTGCCATGTGGCATATGCATGTGTAGGGATGTGAAGTGTTAGTGCCTTCACATTTCTAGGTCACTATAGCATTAGAGGAAAGAATGCCGGCACTTGTCCTCACTATCTTTGTTTTTCTAGGGAGACACCAGGTACACATTTCTTTTTTTTAGACTGAGTTGACCCCGATGCAGGTCGGTCCAAAAAAAAAAAACCCTCAATTCCAGGGTAAAATCGAACCACGGAGCTTTTGATTGAAAGAAGAGTGCATTAACCACTACACCACTGCATGTAGGCAAGTAAGAAAATAAACATTCTATACTGCTTGCTTAGAAGGAGAAGAAGACCAAGTCAAAAAATAAACATTCTATACTGCTTGCTTAGAAGAAGAAGAAGACCAAGTCAAAAAATAAACATTCTATACTGCTTGCTTAGAAGAAGAAGAAGACCAAGTCAAAAAATAAACATTCTATACTGCTTGCTCAGAAGGAGAAGAAGACCAAGTCAAAAAATAAACATTCTATACTGCTTGCTTAGAAGAAGAAGAAGACCAAGTCAAAAAATAAACATTCTATACTGCTTGCTCAGAAGAAGAAGAAGAAGACCAAGTCAAAAAATAAACATTCTATACTGCTTGCTCAGAAGAAGAAGAAGAAGACCAAGTCAAAAAGTAAACATTCTATACTGCTTGCTCAGAAGAAGAAGAAGAAGAAGACCAAGAAAGAACAAGAAAAAAAGGGGGGAGGGGAAAGATGTAACAGAAAAGTTACCTGAGAAAAATCTATTCTTCCGTAGACAATTTTGTTTTGTTTCGTATTTTTCCCTCCACTTTTTTAAAATGAAGGGAGATAATTTATAGAATTGAAAAGGAATGATGTAGAAATAGAGAAACAAGGATCTGCCAGAGAATATCTGAGATCTCCTTGTGGTTATTACATTCTATCTCTGCGGTAGTGATGAAATTTTTTTTTAAATAGCCAGCAAGAAAATGAGATCGATGAGGCAACATAGTCTGGATTTGTCCTCGGAAGTGTCGGGTGAAATGAAGACTAGATAGAAGTAGCCATCAGAAAGTGAGTGCAAACAAACGGAATTCAAGTAGAATGATATGAAAAGCAAATATGGCAGTTGGAATAGGTAGCTTTGCAATATCGTGCATCAGCGGCTTTCTAAATGTCTTAATTTAAAGGGAAACAGGTATTTTTTTTAATGTTAAATTTGCAGCATACTTATCTAGACACATCTGCCATGTGGCATATGCATGTGTAGGGATGTGAAGTGTTAGTGCCTTCACATTTCTAGGTCACTATAGCATTAGAGGAAAGAATGCCGGCACTTGTCCTCACTATCTTTGTTTTTCTAGGGAGACACCAGGTACACATTTCTTTTTTTTAGACTGAGTTGACCCCGATGCAGGTCGGTCCAAAAAAAAAAAACCCTCAATTCCAGGGTAAAATCGAACCACGGAGCTTTTGATTGAAAGAAGAGTGCATTAACCACTACACCACTGCATGTAGGCAAGTAAGAAAATAAACATTCTATACTGCTTGCTCAGAAGAAGAAGAAGACCAAGTCAAAAAATAAACATTCTATACTGCTTGCTCAGAAGAAGAAGAAGACCAAGTCAAAAAATAAACATTCTATACTGCTTGGTCAGAAGAAGAAGAAGAAGACCAAGTCAAAAAATAAACATTCTATACTGCTTGCTCAGAAGAAGAAGAAGAAGACCAACTCAAAAAATAAATATTCTATACTGCTTGCTCAGAAGAAGAAGACGAAGACCAAATCAAAAAAATAAACATTCTATACTGCTTGCGAAGAAGAAGAAGAAGAAGAAGACCAAGTCAAAAAATAAACATTCTATACTGCTTGCTCAGAAGAAGAAGAAGAAGACCAAGTCAAAAATAAACATTCTATACTGCTTTCTCAGAAGAAGAAGAAGACCAAGTCAAAAAAAATAAACATTCTATACTGCTTGCTCAGAAGAAGAAGAAGACCAAGTAAAAAAAAATAAACATTCTATACTGCTTTCTCAGAAGAAGAAGAAGACCAAGTCAAAAAAAATAAACATTCTATACTGCTTGCTCAGAAGAAGAAGAAGAAGACCAAGTAACAAAATAAGCATTCTATACTGCTTACTTAGAAGAAGAAGAAGACCCAAATGAACTTTTTTAAAAATCCCTACACAGTATACGCCGGAACAGGAGACTGGGTCCAAAAAAAAGTAATAAAGTGTTCATATCTAACAAGATGAGTGACAGCTCTGCACCTGCTGCAGTAGTATCTTATACTGGAGGAACAAGTAAAGCACACAGGTCAGAAGAAGATGAGAAGAAGGTGGAGGAGAAGGAGGAGGAGGAGGCAGGAAAAAGAAGAAGAAGAAGAAGAAGAAGAAGAAAGAAGAAGAAAAGGAAGAAGAAAAAGAAGAAGAAGAAGAAGAAAAAGAAGCTGTTCATTGTTGATTCCTGCTTTATGGCCTTTAGTTTTTCAAGTTTCATATTTTGAACTGGTCAAGTTATCATCAATATCCACGTGTTAGTAAGGGTTGTTGTTTTTTAAAGCAGGGCTGTCGTGCTACTGGGGCAGCTCTGGGACGTTCGTTAATGCCTGAATGTTCTTTGAAGTAACGGCACACTGGAGGGTGATGGGGGCAGCTTCATGCCCGTCGCCCGTTACTTACTCAGGTCGGAAAGGACTCGAGTAACCACTCCTACAAATAGATGACAGGGGGGCCAAGTCCGGCGGGGGTTCAAACCACCGGTCTTCTCTGTGAAATACGAGTACACTAACCGCTTTGCTACACGTGCACGCCCCCCTCCCTCTTGATGGATGCTCTGGATGGAAGGCAAGCGTGAGGCTAGCGCCTGAAGAAACAGAACTGGGGTTCGATGACAGAGGAGCACGATAAAACTGAAGAAGACAAACTAATAAATAAGAATAAAAGGTTGTATATACCTGAAGTAAAACATACACGCACACACAGAGATAGAAAGAAAGACAGAGAGAGAGAGAGAGAGAGAGAGCAAACAAATAGTCTTTATTTTCACATAGTGAAGAAACGAGTACAACAGTCCTTTCGGTATTTTGCACTTCATCTCTCGTTTTTTCACTGTATCTTTAATGTTCAACATCAGTTTAGCACAGTGTTTCCCAAAAATGGGCGATAGCGCCTTGTGGGCGTTGAAATGGACCAGGAGGTGGTGGAAGAAAAGGTAACAGTGGGGGGGGGGGGAGACTTTGAAGGAGAACGAAGCAGCAGACAGGGGCAGTAATACCTTCCTTCTTAACACTTATCAACCTGATACTGAGAAACTTGTGTCCCCTACATGGAACTCATCCATCGCTTTAAAAGTTGAGAAAGTAATGCAGTAGGTGAGGGTACACAAAGGAGAAAAGAAAAGAGAGGAAGACCAAGGCGAAGATGGCTGCAAGACATCGTTGATGATCTGCAAACGGATGCATCAGCAGCAGGGCATCTTGCTTACAACCGAGAGGCCTACAGGAGAGCCGTTAGGGAGGCAACGTTCCGCAAAGGACATGCAAATGAATGAAGATGAGTTATAAATGTACTCCTTCATATTGTTAAATAAACTGGTTTACTGGCTGAAATTTTTAGTTGTGCAATGCATGTCCTAATTTAATAGGTCATTGTACGAGTACTAGATAACGGGGGAGTTTTGGGGTGGGGGAATGTGCCTTGGGAGAAAAAGGGGGGGGGGGGGGCAGCCCGAACAAGACTGGGAAACACTGGGTTAGCATGAACATAGAGAGAGGGAAAGAGGGAATAAGATTAAGAAAGGGTTAAAGAGGGAGAAGGAAAGCAAAGAATATAAGAGACAGTATATTAAAGAATATACAATACACAAAATGCACAAAAGCATTAAGAGAGAGAGAGAGAGAGAGAGAGAGAGAGAATGTTAAAAATAACATTCATTCAAAGAACAAAAATACTTTGTGCACGTGAAAGCAAAACACTTATACAACATGTAGATAATGGCTGGAGTATACACACAACGAATGCTGGTGAAAGAACAGAGAAGAGAGAGAGAGAGAGAGAGTAGTGAGATCTCGTTTACTGGGTCTCCCGTGTCCTCCTTTCATCTGCTACTCCAAACGCGCGCGCATCCCAGGGTTGACTCCTCTTCTTAAATAGCACAAGCGCGAACGAGGCGAGCCGACGCTGGGATAAACCCAGAGGCAGGAGAAAAGGGACTCGCTTATGCTCACGCTGTGAACGTTGATCGCCCTCACGGAGCTGGATTTCCTGTGTGTGTGAGTCTCAGACTCAAGTCCGTATCTTTTTCGGAGCGATCTCCTCGATACTCTTGTGTAAATATGTCTTTATTATTGTGGGCCAGACTCTAGGGTTTTTCCAAAAGACCAATTTGAATTGCACATTGTAATTCACCGGACATGCACTGCTACCTGTCTCAGTTTTCTGGATTTCTAACGAAATAAGATGTAAGTGTTTGTTTGTTTTTTTAACTATTTAATTCTCTGTCTCCCTCTGTCTGTTTATCTGTCTGTTGTGACTTTCTCTCTGTCTTTTTGTCTCTCTGTCTGCTTGTTTGTTGTGGCTCTTTTTCTATCTGTCTGTCTGTCTGTCTGCCTGTTTGTTGTGGCTCTCTCTCTCTCTCTCTGTCTTTCTGTCTCTGTCCGCTCTGGCTCTCTCTCTCTGTCTTTCTGTCTGCCTGTTTGTTGTGGCTCTCTCTCTCTATGTCTGTCTGTCTGCTGTGGCTCTTGCTCTCTCTCTCTCTCTCACACACACACACACACATGCATACGCTTCTTAACATCTTGCCTTGTGTTTTATTTCTTATATGAGTCGCTTGTAAAATAAGTCCATTGCGAATTTATCAAATATCTATTGTGGATTTATAGCATACCTTAAGTAGAATTATTGTTCATTTGTAAATAATTTCCGTGGCGGAATTTTTATTCGTGAATCTTATTTATACATAATTTGTTTTTATTGTTCCATTGGTCGCGTATGTCAACACTGACGTTGTTATGGATACATCAGCTTTCTCCCTTTCGCTCTTTCTATCAAGTCATTCACTTTGTGATATCAAAGATAATAAGACATCAGGACCAACTGGTGAATGATAAACATTGATTCATTTATTTAACGTTTAGCTCAACAGGTAAAACAGGTCATGGGTTGATCTTTTACTTACCGACAGAATGACTGAAAATCAAAACAATTTTTAAAAAAAAATGAAATGAATTCAGGGTCCGCCCTGCCCACCCGCGTTCTCCCCCCAACTAGAGTCCACCTTGCTGTGGTGACGAAGAGGGACGGGGGACTTGATCTTAAGAGTTATGCCGGCTGCTGATGGGGTCTCCCGAGCCAGTGAGAGAATCCAGTCCGCTGCCATGTAGGCGACTGATGATCCAGATAGAGAGAGAAGGATAAGGAGGACAACCTGACAGAAACGCCCCTGAAGATGGATGCTCTTAGCAACGCAATTTTACGATGACGTCACGTAACCCAGGGCGACGATACCATTTTAACGTTATAACTGAGAGAGAGAGAGAGAGATTTTAACTAAATACTTGTTACTGTCACACAAATACGTTTGCTGCCTCTCGCTTTGGCTACCTGGTAGTGGACTGAAGTCGAGTTTAATACTTCTTCAAGCCCGTTTGCCGCTCAAAAAACTAACAAACCACCAGTTATAATCGTTGGTCATAATCGGTGGTTATAATCGGATCTCAAAGAGATCCGCTGCCCAATCAGGTTCAACGCAGTTAGCGCGACAGGTCAGGACTATAACTCGGCGTAGTCAAGTTGCAACAGAATAAACGTTCTCTTACATAATGCGGATTAGAAACCCTGTCTGCTGTGGTCAAATGAATGTTTATTCTGTCACACAGTAGCCCCTCTGTGGTAGCTCTGCAGGTTAGGCTTGTGTCAGACAACGATGATCTTCAGGGGTACCTCCCATATTCTGTCACACAGTAGCCCCTCTGTGGTAGCTCTGCAGGTTAGGCTTGTGTCAGACAACGATGATCTTCAGGGGTACCTCCCATATTCCACCTTGCATGCCCCACCTCCAGAAAATGCATCTCAGATATCATACTCATTTGTCATTTACACGAGGAGGATATAATATTTTACTTTTTTAAAAAAATTTCAAATTCCTACTTATTCTCTAAGTGGCCTGGTTGGCTGAGTTGTTAGGTTTTCCGTTTACTAATCCGGTGGTGCTGGCCGGGTTCAAGTCCCAGTAGTGAGACTTTTTTTTTTCCTGGTACACACCAAACCAGGCCCCGGGGTCCACCCAGACTCTAAAAAAATGGGTACCAGAGAAATCTGGGAAGGTAAATGCGGCCAGGCCCTGATACTGACCACATTACACTTTCATATGCCGAAGGTCATGGAAAATACGGTCCTAACACGGTATTTCCCAACATGCCTTAATGGCAAGGAAACGGGAATTTTACTCTTTTTTTCCCCCCTTTACTTTTTCCTTGTTGAATATTTTGCATGAGAAAACTTAAGCCGGAACATTGAATGTTATGTTTGTTTAAAGATGCCCTTTTCTTTAAGCTGAAAATTAAACATTCTAAATGAGCATATTTTGAAACAGGCTGTATTGTTTCTCATTTTCTCAGTCAGATTTTGTCACTTGAAAAAAAAAAAAAACCTTTTTGGGAACTATACTGTTGTGTTTTATTCGTTATCGAGGCCCCCTCCCGCTCCCCCCCAAAAAAGACCTAAAATGTTTCATTCACGCAGTTTATAGTACACCAGAAAATGCACAAATCTAAACACAGCATTATATAAAACTTTGGACTTAATAAAACTTAACAAAGCTGCAAATCAAAAGCTTCCAACGTTATAAACAAGGCTGGAAACAGAAAGTATTAATACCACCAAAATGCTGGAAATCAAGAACTTCTGACCTCGTAAATAAAAAGACAGGAAATCAAAAACTTCTAACCTCATTTTTTAAAAAAAGACAGGAAATCAAGAACTTACATCTTCTTACACCCTTCCCGTGCCGTTAAACATCACATAAGGCTCGCGTAGTTGTTTGTCACGTTTTCCTGTTTTCGACGAGTTTTTCAACTTCATCAAGGGATGTTATGCCCACTAAACTGGCTTCTTTTAACATTTTCCTCTTTAGAGTTTCACGTTGTCGATCTCTTTTTTCTTCGGCCTGTTGTGCTCCACTTGATAGCTTATTTTGGTATTCTATGATTGTTTCTTCTCATCACATGGCCTACATATGTCCATCTTCTTTTTCTGATCACCCATGAAACAGGTTGTTTGCTCATCTGTCTTGTCTCTGTATTGTTCTTAAATGTGTTCCACTTTATAACAAGTATTTTACTGAGGTATTTGTTTTCAAAAGCGTCTAATTTCTTGTCTATTTCTTTAGTTGATTTCCAGCTTTCGCGTGCGTAAATGAAGGTGGATATCACATTTGAATTGAATAATCTTAACTTGGTTTTTTATGGTTATAACTTTTGAATTCCATATGTTCTCAAGATTTTTGAAGGACAATGTTGCTTTTCCAATTCTAATTCTAACTTCTTTCCTGGTGTCACCATCCTGGTCTATGTAGCTGTCAAGGTATGCAAATTTGTTTACTTCATCAACAGCGGTTCTTTCTACGTATATTTTTATGTTTATTTTTCCTTCTTGATTAGTGAGAAATCTCATAATTTTTGTTTTGTCTTTGTTAATTTCAAGACCTATTTTGCCAGCCAAGGAAGTCAGGGAATCTGTTTTTTCCTGCATTGATTTTACATTGTCATTGATAAGAGTTATGTCATTTGCAAAATTAAGATCTTCTATTTGGGTCCAATCAATGCCTGTTTTACCAGTACAGCATCTTTTCATCATAAAGTCTATGGCAATTCCAAAAAGCGAGGAAGATAATATACATCCTTGTTTCACGCCTTTTCCAATCTGAAATCATTCACTCATTCTTTCTTCTGTCGTGACTGCACAGACATATCCGTTGTGGAGATCTCTAATGATGTTGACAATTTTAGATGGTATTCCATATAGTCTTAAAATTCTCCACAATGAATCTCTGTGTATGCTGTCAAATGAAAATCAAGAACAAACCTCATAGAAAAGAAAGATAGGAAATCAAGAACTTCTAACCTCACAAAAAAGGCAAAAATTCAAGAACTTCTCTCACAAAAAAAAAAGAAAAAAAAACAAGGCAGGAAATCAAGAACTTCTAATCTCACACACAAAACAGGCAGGAAATCAAGAAATTCTAACCTCACACAAAAAAAGGCAGGAAATCAAGAACTTCTAACATCATCATCAAAAAAAAAAAAGACAGGAAATCGAGAACTTCTAACCTCACAAAACAAATAAAAAACAAGGCAGGAAATCAAGAACTTCTAACTTCACAAACAAACAAAAAAGGCAGGAAATCAAGAGCTTCTAACCTCACAAACAAAAAAAAAAAAAAAGAAAAAAAGAAGGTAGAAAATCAAGAACTTTTAACCTCACAAAAAAAAAACAACAAAAAAAAAAGCGACGCAGGAAATCTTCTAACACCACAGACAAACCTGGAAATCAAGATCATCACCGATGAATAGAGCTGATCTGGAACATTTCATCTTAGCAATGAACATGAACGAGGGGAAAACCATGCCCTTTCTGTTGTTATTTCCTAATGATAAACACGTGCTTCTTATTCTTTCATATCCACTTACGTCCCTTTGTAAAGCTAAATCTGAGAAGAGAGCAGGGACAGTATAAAACGATGAAGGGGGGGGGGGGGGGCGTGGTCGCGCACCGTGAATAAAGATTTATCACACAGGGAGTACGGGTTCGAACCACACTTAAGTGCGGGATTTTTTTTGTTTAATTCAAGGGCACAGTTAGAGACCCAGGCTGCACAGTGTGGGACGACTCCTTCTGGTAAACTGCCATGTATCTCACAACCTCAAACTATGGTCTCCAGCTGACGCTAGGAAACTAGTACAAGGTTGAAATTTGAGATTTTATTTATTCATTTATTTTTCAAACTAACACCGGAAACAGAAAGGGGCCATTGTCGTTTAAATTCAGCCTCGTCCAGGTACCCAGTTTGAGTCACAAAACATCCACACACCTGGTGTCTTGCAAGTGTCTTTAGCACTTGTCCTCAAACATTTTTTTTAATCCAGTCACACCCCCCTCCCGCGCTCCACTCCTACCCCTTCACCATCCTGTGCAAGACTGTCTGACTCAAAAGTTTTATGTCTTGTAGATTATGTACAATCTGTAGAATTGAAGTTGGTAGAAAGATCAATATTCCAACAGTCTGAGTCTGTATAAACTATCGTCCTAATCTCATAATCCGAAATCTTAACTTCCCTCAACCCCCCCCCCCCCTTTTCCGCTCTGGGGGAATATTCTCCGCTAGTTGAGAACCCTTGGTCTAGTGCATAATTGACAATGGAAAGAACAAACAAGCAATGTTTTTAAACACAAAAAAGCCGGTTTTTTCTTGTTATCAAGTGCTTTGTCTACTATTTCTCGGAAACTAACCATACAACCACTGTGCTGTATCACTTTTATTTTTTGTTCTTCAAGCTCACATACAGTTGCCTAGCGGAAGTTATTTTGCTAACAAATTACGACTGCTTCTGTAGAAAAAACAAAAGCACATAAAAGTGCAATAGAGATGCCAACAAACTACAACGTTAAAGATGCCAACAAACTACAACGTTAAAGATGCCAACAAACTACAACGTTAAAGATGCCAACAAACTACAACGTCTAAGATGCCAACAAACTGCAACCTTCCGTCTAAGAAAAGGACATTGCAGACTCTTAAGCCACCTCTATGCCCTGAAAATGTCACACACAAAAGAATATCCCTGCGGCCTTGGTGTCCAGACGCCAGACACATGTCCGGCAGACCTGTCAACCTGCTCAAAAACTCCGATCTGCCCCGAGGGAGAGGGTCTGAAAGAAAAGCTATGGGGACCCCACTCAAGCCTGGAGAAGACGGCAGACTTCGTCGGGGCGACGGGGTTCGGATACAGCATGACCAACACTGGAACGAAGAAGAATAACCCAAGTGTTTGCTATAGAATAATACCTGGTCAGCCAATGGTCGCATCACTTCCGTGAATAGAAGTTTCTCAAATGTTTTCCTTATAGTGGTCTCCCTTTTTTTATACATTAAAATTTTTCTGCAAAATTATCTCCTCAATCCCCGTTTCTAGCTCCGTTGCTACAGAGACACGTTACTGGATTCGAAGGATTTAGCACGAACACCTGGGAATTGATGCTGGGAGATCTTACACTAGAGCATAATAGTTTTATTTATCTTCAGTACCGAGATAATGTCAAGGACGGATTGCTATGATGCAAGAATAAGAAACTACACCGGTTGCCTGGAATGAATTATCCTGTTAGAGGTCAAGGTCTCTTTTTTTCTGTACCGTTGTTTTCGGAGAGTCTTTAAGGTTGGATAGTTGCGATTTGCCAGGTTATATTAGTCGACCGCTTTGCAACCTCTTTATTCTACATTTTATAAGGGGCCTCGACTTACAACATCTCTCTATTCTTCTGTTTATACTACGCCTCTAATTTCAATATCTCTATATATTAATCTTTATAATATGCCTCTGCTTACAACATCTCTCTATTGTACTCTTTATAATATGCCTCTATTTACAACATCGCTTCATTCAATCAATCAAGTGCCGAGCCGCGTGGCGTAGGCGATCATTTCTCTCCACAATTACCTGTCTTTAGACTTGATTATGAGATCCGCCGGTGACTTTCTTCCTAGCCACACTGACAGCCCATCCAGTAACGTCTCTCTCTCTCTCTCTCTCTCTCTGTCTTCCTCTGTCTTTTCTTCCCTCAATTTTTCCGTTTGCCACAATGTGTTCCAACTTTCCCCTTCTCAGAAAATGTCCTACAAATCTCGCTTGTCTGCCTCTGATCGTTGCTGTAATTTGCCTTTTAACTCCAGTCTCTCTTAAGACTTCTTCGTTGGTTTTCCTAGCTGTCCATGGTACCTTCAACATCCTTCTTATGAACCACATTTCCATGGCCTCCATTTCTTGCTGTACTCTCTTATTCATGGACCATGCTTCACATTCATAAAACAAAACTGGCTCGGAGTAACATTTAACTACTCGGAATCTTGTTTCCATTGATATGGATCTGTTGTATAAGATATTTCTCATTTTCTGGAATGCTGACTTGGCCTGAGCACATCTGCTTTTTATTTCGTTGTGACATTTCCCATCAGCTGTTATAATTGCTCCTAAGTACTTGAATCTATCAACTTGTTTCAGATTTGTGCCATCGATGGTAATGCTATATTTTGGTGGTATTCTTTTCTTTAAGAGATCATCACTTCAGTCTTCTTTTTATTCAGGCTGAGACCTTTACTTTTACTTTCACTAACCACAATGTCCAGAAGAGCCTGTAGCTCCCCTTCACTCTTAGCAATCAGAAGTATGTCGTCTGCATATCTTAAGTTGTTAAGATTGTAGACGCCAATTGATATTCATGGCAAACTCTCTATATTTCTCATTATGTTTTCGATGTACAAGGAAAAGAGGTCAGGTGATAGACCTCATACTTGTTTCACTCCCAATTTTATGTCTTGGAATGCTCCTGTTTGGTTCTCAACCTTCATTGCTGCTAATTGCTGCCAGTATATGTTTTTGATGAGTTTCAAATCTTTCCCATCTACGTTGATGTCTTGTAGCATTCTTATAATTTCTTATAACTTCGACTTGCAGCATCTCTCTGTTCTGCTGTTTATAATATGACTGAGCTTGAAACATTCTCTATTCTGCTGTACTGTTATTCCTTTTCCCACTGAATTCACACTATCCGACGCTTAAAAAGTCCCTTAACTCTGTGTTTATCTCTCTCTCTTCTCTCTCCTCTCTCTCTCTCTCTCTCTCTCACACACACACTCTCTCTCTCTCTCTCTCTGAGTCTTAACTGCCCAAGGCATATGAGGATTCTAAAAGGGTTTTCCACAAACTCATGTCCTTTGCCTTTTTTTCGCTCTTGTCCAGGTGAGCCCTCTGTTGCTCAACATCCTCTGTTCTTCTTCTCCATGTCTCCTTTGGTCAACCCTTACACCTGTTCCCCTGTGGTGTCCATCTTAGTGCTATTTTTGGTAGTGAGTCAGTCAGTCATTCGGAACACATGTCCGAACCATTACCAGCGTCTTTCCACGAAAGATGTTTATAGACATATTTAATTAAGATGATTGGCACCAAATCTCTTGATAAGATTGAGAAGCTCGCCGAGAATAGAGACTCGTGGCGAAACACATTGCGAGCGCTCTGTGACGCTTGATGGTTTACAGGAGTAAGATCTTTCATTAAATATACACTTACTTTCTCTTACTTTCTTGCAATATACACTTACTTTCTCTTACTTTCTTACAATATACACTTACTTTCTCTTACTTTCTTGCAATATACACTTACTTTCTCTTACTTTCTTACAATATACACTTACTTTCTCTTACTTTCTTACAATATACACTTACTTTCTCTTACTTTCTTACAATATACACTTACTTTCTCTCGTTGTTATATTTAACAGTCCTTTCTATTTGTATCAGTATCATTCTCATTATCTCTCTCTCTCTCTCTCTTTCTCTCTCTCTCTCTCTCTCTACCGTTCCCTGTCTCTCACTTTCCTACAACATTATTATTAAATCGAATGATTAGAAAATGTAATAAATGTAATAATTATCACAAAAAAGATACGTATGTTATTTGTTGTTCACACGATGTAGTTCTTACAAAACACCATGTGATATTCCTATGTTCCTCTTCCATTGACAACACTGTGTACATAGTGCCTATTCATGAAGGCAGATATGCCCTCAACAAAGAGTGTCGAGTACCCACTGGTACAAATGGATCTACTGGAAAGGTGACAGAAGAGGTTACATTTAGCTCATTAGCCTGTGATTAACCGACTGACAGCAGGTCCAGCAGCATTTGCGTGCCGTACGGGTATAAAGTGTTAGTGCCTTCACATTTCTAGGCCACTACAGCATTTGAGGTAGGGATGCTAGCACCTGTCCTCGCTGCCTTTGTTTTCCTAGGGAAGCATCATCATCATCATCATCATCATCATCATCGTCAGTCGTGTCGACTGGCGTTGGCTTTGGCTATTATGCTTCTCCAGAGTACACGATACTTCATGCAGCCCATCAGCTCAGTTGGTGATCTCCTCTCACACCATCTCGTCAGACTGTCCAGTATCATTTCTCTCGGTCTTCCCCTGGCTCTTCTTCCCTCTATTTAGGGAAGCCCCAGGTACCCATTTTCCGAGGCTGGGTGAACTCCGATGCCGGTCGGTCCCAAAAAAATTCCTCCCTGTTTCGAAATCGAACCGACGACCTTCTGATGGACCTTCGAGGGCAGGTTATGGCGGCTATTATTTTTTTTTCAGTCCCATAGTGCAGGTCAACAGAAGGGGGATCTGAAATACTTCTTCAGCAGACTCCACCACCATGGCGATCCCTGCCACGTCAGTTTGTCTAGGCCTGTTTCTGAGGGTACCAAAGGAGAGGTGGGGGCAGGGTCTTGGTCAGCTATAGTTCGCCAACTCTGACGCCAGCATGTCAGCTTTGGGTCGCTGATTGCCAAAACGGACAGCGTCTCCTTCCCCCCACACCCCCCTTCCCCACTCCTAAAAAAGGGTACCCCGCACCCTTTATTTACGCCATTTTGTTTCCGAAGATGAAGTATATCCGCCTTCATGTTTGGACACAAATGGCTGCTCAGTGAATGAAACACTAAATGCTTTTCTTCGTCTACTTTCATGTCCGGGAAGCCTCAGTTTAGACAAGAAAGATTTTTTTTTTCCTTTGCCAAGGAAATCTTCCTTTTTTTTATGTACCTGCTGTGTCTGTGATATAAATATTTTTTAAAAGAACGTTTGAAGTTTTGCTCACAAAATTTTGAAAGCTGGGGAGCGACACATAAGCCACGGAGGAGACATAAAAGCCAGAGGGAACGCTTTGAACATGATCGAGTTGCACACCTGTGTTTACATAAAATCATTGATTTCAGAGCGCACGTGTCAACGAATAAAGAGCCAATCAGCTTCCCGTGTCTAGGTCACGTGCCTACATTAAGAATTAAGTTATTGAAAAAAAGAGAGGAAGGTAAAGAACAGCGGATAAGAAAAGGGAGGCGGGAGATGCATTTGATTACGGTTTGTCCGTGCTAGATTTGATTACAAGCCAACTCAGGTCTAAACAAACGCGCGGGATCTGATGACACAACGCAACAAAGACAGCCACGAAACGGAGTTAGCGCATTTTAAAAGAGTCTTTATTCAGTCGGGGGATTTCAATAAAGTGAACATGATTTAAGAGAGACAAAGAAAACAGAAAGGGACTCCACAACCTAATGAAAAAGACAAACAGGCTCTGAGATGAAGGGCAAAAGCAGAGAAGGAATAACTGAAACATAGAAGAAATATAAAGGATCCCATTAAAAATAAAAACAAAAAGAGAGAATCTATGTTTTCAGTTCTAACTAAGATTCTCATTCACGGGCTGAATTTTCTGAGATGTCCTGTTTTTCTTTCATTTGACAACTGAGCGTGCAGTGGATTCCGGTATGCTTAACCCTGCAGGTAGTCAAGCTCCATATTCTGAAGATCAGATCTCCGCTTCTGCACCTGGATCGTTATTTGTCTCTCATCTTTTCTTGGGGTCGTCTCAGTCTTATGTTCACTTTCATGACGGTTTCAAGTAATATTGTTCTCCACATTTTCCCAGTGCATGCTTTTAAACCCATGTTTAGCGTTAATAGCAAAGTTTCTAATGGGACAAAGAAAGAGAGGAAGACCAAGGCGAAGATGGCTGCAAGACATCGTTGATGTTGATGATCTGCGAATGGACGCAGCAGGGCATCTTGCTTACAACCGAGAGGCCTACAGGAGAGCTGTTAGGGAGGCAAAGTTCAACATGGAACATGCGCAAATGACTGAGCAAGTTTCTAACATTTAATCTCTTGCAAAATGACGGACCTGTTACTTCGGTCATCTTAGCACTAAGTTTTACAGAACTCATCATCATCATCATGTGTCGCACTAGTAGGTCCTGCTAGTCATGCTCCTCCACTTAATATCATGCTCTTAATATCAGCTCAGCTGGCGACTTTTTAACTGCGCTATCGCATTAGACTCACCATGATTTTTTTTTCTCTTAGTCTTCCTCTGCCTCTCTTCCCATTTGTATTTCCTGTTGTTACGATGTTTTCAAGCCCTCACCCCTCCCTTTTCTCATGATATGTCCTACGAATGTTGACTGTCGTTTGTTTATGGATTTAATCAGATTCTTTTCTTCATTTGCTTTTCTTAGACATTCCCCGTTTGTCACTTTAGCTATCCAAAGTATTCTTGACACTCTTCTAAGAAAGCACATCTCTGTTGCCTCTAGTGATCTTTCCCGTTATCTATTCACTGTCCATGTCCCACTTCCACAGTTTAGGATACGCTGATTGTAGAAGTTTAAGACTGTCCTACTCTACTTTGCAAGTTTTCGTGCATTCTTACTCTAACTCGTACAAATAACTTTTCATTCTTATGTTAAATCATTTGTAATCTTCTTAGATTTCGATAATTTTGTTGGTTCTCCTATATGTTTCTACTTATCCTCATACGATAGTATGGTCCACATATAAAAAAATCTGTTAACCGTGTCTTGTTTTCTTGGGGCAGATTTTTCTTATACCAGTAGTTTCCAAACTATACATATGTAGACCCGACGTGTTCATCAAATAATACGTTTCAGAATTTAGATCAATGGTTTCCAAAGTTTGCATATACAGACCAGAAGTGTACATCAAATCATATCTCTCGGCATTTAGACCAATCGTTTTCAAACTGGACAGTACTCCTTCCCCGGCCATTGAAAGATCCGGGAGAGAGAGAGAGAGAGAGAGAGAGAGAGAGAGAGAGAGAGAGAGAGAGAGGAAAGGGAACGCACAGAGAAAAGGGAGCAGCAACCATCACAAACAACTGATATCAAAAAGCTGTGTTTGTGTGTCTGTGGGGGGGGGGGGGGGGAAGGAAACGCCCTATTGATGCTTCCTAAGAAACACAGTGGGGTACAGTCAGAGACAAGTATGAGAACCACATCTTTAGACCTTTTTGACCCCTGTATGCTGATTTAAAAAAAAATATTAATTCAGCAAGTATCTGCCAAATAACTAACTTATACTGTAGCCGTTACACTGTATCTGCCCAATACCGTAGTAATACTGTAGCCGTTATAACTGACCTACAGGAAGTGCTGAAATTTCATTTTTACTGATTTTTGTAAACAATGGAAATACCAGCTTGCCATACTTTTCTTCCCTATTTATGTCAAATGATTGTTTGTTTCTTGCAACGCTCTCACAAGAGCAATAGTTGGAGAATGTCTATTTGATCCGCTCATTGGTTTGCCAGTACTTGTGGCGCTAACCTCTCTCCCCCCCCCCCCCCCCACCCGGGGGCCAAGGATAATAGCGGATTATCAGAACCGAAGTCTAATCTATGATTGATTTTATGTCACCGAATGTTTACTCGGTTTGTCAGCTCACCAGGTCAGCTTGAACGCAGATAAAAAAAAAAAAATTCATCTCTCCATATTCTTCTATATTAATGAACTTTGGAGATTTGTAGATTGGGGGGCCAGTGATGTTGATCTCGTTAAGAGAGTTCATCAGATGTAAAACGTTGCAAGGAAGTGTTCAGGGTACCTGATGTACGATCTCGGAGGGTCCTAGAACAGCGCCTTATTTTCCAGACTGGCTGTCTCCACTCAGAGCTGGAATTAACAATGTCTTCAGCTTTCTGTAACTTCTTTATTTTTCCACTGGCCTTTTTTAAACTCTACTTTCTTTCTCTATGCTACCCCTCCCTACTACCATCCTATTTCCTTCTCTGCCAACAGATTGGTCTTGTCCTATTCACCAGTTTCACATTTTCTCCCTGCAGGTGTTTATGTTCTTCATTCATTATCTCTCCGCGTCCCCTTTTCACTCCCCTCTCCCCCCCCCCGACACCTCTAGCAGCTATCATGTTTCTATTGCCTTCCCCCACCCCTTTCTCCCACTTGTTCTCCTCCTCTCTCTCCGCCTCTTCTTTATGATTGGCTCTATCGGGCATCATTTGTTTGAAGGCAGCGTGGTTTTTCCTTCTCCCTTCTACCACACACATTTCTGTTTCCCACTTGGAGGAAGACACTTCAGATAAGTTCTTCGTGTTTGTATTTCGTTGTGTATGTATCCTCGAATAAGGCTCACGCCGAAATATCGGATGTTGTATGTTTTTCATTTATACATTCTCATACTTTCTATTCGTTTTTTTTCTCACCTTACTCACTCCCTCCCTCACTTTGTAAAACTGCACCATACACCTCTGTCTACCAGGGTACCTGAAATACATTTTCTGCTTCCTTTATCCCGGTCTCCTGCCATGACGTTCCTCTTTCCTTCCTTTTTAGTTAGTGGATTCTCTCTAACACGAGTTTCTCCAAGTTGAAATTCTAGTGAAAACCCTTGAAATAAGAGGGATGAATTCGGACAGGGAGTGAGATGCAGCGATTTTCTTTAATTTCTTGCGTGGACTCAGGTAGTGTGCTTTTAAAAAAAAAACCCACCATTTTGTTGTGCAAACGAAATCCACCACCACCTTGGCCCCCGTCTTGTTGACCAGGCTAACAGGGCTTTTATGAGGTTGGCTGTCATGTTAAGCGTCTCAGTTTGCTCCACCACGTTGCCGATATTTCTGTCGTTTTGACCAGTATTCAGAAGTGTATTCTGGCTCATCCTGCTGCCATCCTATATTGCTTCAATTATTATTATTATTATTATTATTATTATTATTATCAGACAACACTGTTGATCATGGCTTCTGTATCTTGTGCCATCGTTGATTTTTCCGATCAACTCAAATGCCAATCTTTTCTTCTATGTCACTTTCTCGGTCCACTGAGATATTTTCCTCTTGGTCGGTCCGCTGAGATATTTTCCTCTTAGTCGGTCCACTTAAATATTTTCCTCTTGGCCTTCTTCTCTTCCTTCCCCCTCCCCCCCCCCCCAACTAACCCCTCTTCAATTTTCCAGTCACTACTAGGTTCTCCAAGTTCTTCACATAACACGTCCTAGAAAGTCTTATAATTCTTTATAAGTCTTGTAATTTTAACTAGTTTCCGTTGTTCTGAAACTTCTGAGGACAGCCTCGTTTGTTTATTTGTTTGTTTGTTTTTTCTGCCTGTAACTGTTGCATCTTTCTCCGCAACCATATCTCTGTTGCTTTCAATTTCTTCTTTTTTTCTTTTTTCTTTGTTAGTTACCCAAGTTTCACAACCATACAGCGATACCGGTTCTATGTACCACTGTAAAACTCTTTTCCTCACTTTTTAAGGGACATCTTATTTGTAAGTATCACCTGCCGGCCATTGAAAGCTTAGCTCCAGGGACAAAGTAAAAAACTTCAACATAAGGAAAAGTGGCACATGTCTTTAAAGAGAGTTTTAAAAAACTTCGCAGAATATACATTTAGCGTAAACGAATTTTTAAAATCCTGCTGGTTAGAAAAGAAAAGAAAAGATAAAAAAAAAAAAAAACGAAAGCAACATGAGATCAAAGGACCGGTATCGGCGCTGTAATTGGATTCTCTTTCCTAGCGTCAGCCCATTTCTTTGTGGAAATTTTCTAGAACGCGGCTGGGAATTTGTTGACTGGGTTAAACTTTAAAAGAGAAATGGGAGATGTGTTCACAGCCACAGCGTGAACGTGGGATTGAGATATGAGATTGTATGATACGAGGCTGTGTAAAATTGTGGAGTAGACAAGAAACTGGGATACGAGGCTGTGTAAAATTGTGGAGTAGACAAGAAACTGGGATACGAGGATGTGTAAAATTGTGGAGTAGACAAGAAACTGGGATACAAAATTGTTTACAGTCCCAAGTAAATAAGAAACTAGAATACGAGACGGAGTAAACAAAAACTGGGATACGAGACTGTAGAGATAGAGAGAGAGAGAGAGAGAGAGAGAGTAAACAAGAAATTGGGATACGGATCCTCAAAACATCTTTCAAGGATTAGATGAGCACACATACACACACAAAAAAACCCGCATCTTAGAAGAAATAGGCGTGAATGAGAACTGGTTCAATAGTTGCACCAAAACAAGAACGAAATCGCTCGTTTGGACAACATAACAGCCTAGAGAAGGACGACAATAAAAAGCATGGCTCCTGGGAGAAACGAAGGAAGAAGAAGACTGCAGAGGAGATGCTAGGCCCGAATCATCACACAAACTCTAAACACCACACTCACTGAATCAGGTATCCTGACTAGACAACGAAACGTTTTCAGATTTACCATCAAGAAAACATCATTCTACGATGGACCAGGCCACATGAATATACAGTAAACACCCGATTTAAAGGACTGAAAGTGGAAAGGATTTAATGCCAAAGCCCGTGCAATCGAATGTAACCGGGGTGGATGGGATATTTTGTTACCATTTTAAAATTATTTTAAAGTTTTAAAAAAAGCTTTGCTACAATATACATTACCTAACAGTATAAAGTTATTGAATTATAATAAAGAATATGTAATGCCGACTCAGTTTTCTAAACAGTGTATTTGAAGAGCAGTTTGTAATGACTACAGCACAGCTGTTACAGTACGGTAGCCTTTATTCAGTATCCGAAAGGCCGTCTACGGTGCGTCGTTTAAGACTTTTAACATCTTTTTTCTTCTTTTTAAAATTATTATTATGTGTCCGGTCCTTTAAATCTGGAATCTTGTTATAATGGTGTCTTTTAAATCGAATGTTAACTGTGTATATTTGCATGTAACAGAGATTTAACACAGTCATTGGTTTCATTCAGAAAAAAATAAGTTCTAAGTTCAGGAAAAGTTGAGAAGGTATAGAAAAACTTAAAGCCGTCTATTTTCTGAAAGTTTACGCAGAATGTCAGAAGTGCCATCCTTCATCTTTATGACAGGTCTTAAAAAAGGAGAGAAGAAAAAAATAAAGAAAGAAAAACTGTAGACCTATCTCTTGAATCTATGTTCACCTCAAGCACAGAGATCTTGGCTCAGAAGAGGTGCTTTTTTTTCTCTCTCTAAATCAGACCCAGGTAACCAGAGAACCCTCGTTTTTTGCTGCAGAACTAATGGGTAGATAGAGGAGGAGGAGAGAGAGAGTTCTGCTCTGTGTTAAGGAAAGGTTGCTTGGTCATCCAGGTCTGTCATCTTGTTCAGAATGAAGATAGCTTGCTTCACAGATAAGAACCAGGAGATGTAGAGAGGCGGGTGGAAGAATTAATTTGCCTCACAGATAGGATTTAAGAGATGTAGAGAGGTGGGTGGAAGAATTAACTTGCTTCACAGATAAGATCAAGGAGATATAGAGAGGTGGGTGGAAGAATTAACTTGCTTCAAGATCAAGGAGATATAGAGAGGTGGGTGGAAGAATTAATTTGCCTCACATGTAAGATGTAGGAGATGTTTGACAGCAGAAAGGTGAATAGAAGAAGAGGAGGATGGAAGTGAAAGTAGGAACGAGTAGTTAGGATTATGAGCAAAAACGATGAGTACAGCGCTATTTAAAGTTTTCTTGTTCTAGCCAAATGTCGAAGATGTGAATCATGTTTAGGATACGCCGCTGTAAAGGATAGTCCAAGAACACGAGATCGTAGAACGAGAGATACGTGGGTTTTTAGCTTATTAATCCCAGTCCTAAATCAATCACATCTTTACGTGACAGAAGCTTATATATATATATATATATAACTCTTCGTTTAAACTAACACGATCGCAGGAAAACCACAGCTCTATAAACTCTTGACATCTCAAGAAGAAAATGTTCTGTTCAAATCCGACACCCCACCCCCCCCCCCACCCCAACTCGCTGCTGTCAGTGAAGAGGAAAAAGTGGGCCCTAAAACCATACATCCGAGATTTTATCTATTAAAGATATTTTGAGGACTCCTATCCCAGTTTCTTGTTTATTTTGCCACTATAAATAATCTCGTGTCCCAATTTCTTGTTTATTTTGCCACTATAAATAATCTCGTGTCCCAATTTCTTGTTTATTTTGCCACTATAAATAATCTCGTGTCCCAATTTCTTGTTATTTTGCCACTATAAATAATCTCGTGTCCCAATTTCTTGTTTATTTTGCCACTATAAATAATCTCGTGTCCCAATTTCTTGTTTATTTTGCCACTATAAATAATCTCGTGTCCCAATTTCTTGTTTATTTTGCCACTATAAATAATCTCGTGTCCCAATTTCTTGTTTATTTTGCCACTATAAATAATCTCGTGTCCCAATTTCTTGTTTATTTTGCCACTATAAACAATCTCGTGTCCCAGTTTCTTGTTTACTCCTCCACTTTATACAATCTCGTGTCCCAGTTTCTTATTTACTCCGCCACTTTATACACTCTCGTGTCCCAGTTTCTTGTTTACTCCGCCACTTTATACACTCTCGTATCCCACTTTCTTGTTTACTCCGCCACTTTATACAATCTCGTATCCCAGTTTCTTGTTTACTCCGCCACTTTATGCAATCTCGTATCACAGTTTCTTGTTTACTCCGCCACTTTATGCAATCTCGTATCCCAGTTTCTTGTTTACTCCGCCATTTTATACAATCTCGTATCCCAGTTTCTTGTTTACTCCGCCACTTTATACAATCTCGTATCCCAGTTTCTTGTTTACTCCGCCACTTTATACAATCTCGTGTCCCAGTTTCTTGTTCGGGGAGCAACAACAGCGAGAACAAGAAACATGCACTTCATATAAACAAGCTGGGTCATTCAAAAGCGCTTCGATGCCGCGATATTAATTTATCTTGAAGAAAACTCTCTGTCTAAAGTGAATTCTTCACAAAAAATGTCAAGAAATGTATAGTGATAGCTAAAAATAGCCCGAACATTTCAAAGTGAGGCAGGTCGGTGATACTGACTAACATGCATGCATGCACAAAGGGGGGAGAACTCCGCGCTATTTAAAGTTTTATGCCAGTCGCGAGTAGAAGTTCTTGGCGTGGGGGGGGGGGGGGTTGTTCTTTTCAAATATATACAGCAATCCCATTTACTGTCCACATTCTTCATCGTAGTCACGACATTCCTATGTTCCCATCCTTTCGTTTCAGTTACTACCTCAGAAGGGATAAGGCGTAGACGCTACAAGCGCCGCCTGTGGCAATGCCCATGGTAGATTTTCTTGAGTCTTTTCCTGGCAGGAGTAGTCCGGTTTTGTTGTTGTTGTTGTTGTTGTTGTTGTTGTGATTTTCAACCGCCAAGAGGACAGTGGATGTGGACGTTCGATCCCACTATCCGTAGATCAGGACTGCTGGAGGATTCACCAGAATAAAAATTCGTGCCACTTCTGATGGGATTCGGACGCGCAACCTCCAACATCCGAGGCTGGAGTCCAATCCCGAGACACGCAGCCCACTTATATAATGTTTATGGTTAGTTTATTTTTCATCTAAATATCTCTCATGTGGTAGATATTATTAGCTCATTGTTGATCTAAATACTTCTCATATAGTAGTTATTATTAGCTCATTGTTCATTTAAATATCTCTCATGTGGTAGATATTATTAGCTCAATGTTCATTTAAATACCTTCCATATATTATTACTAGCGTAGTGGTTAGAGCACTCGCCTAGTAACCGAATGATCGAGGGTTCGAATCCCCAGCTGAGCGGGATTTTTTTCCCGACCAATACGGCTCCGGGGTCGGCCCAGCCTAGTAAAATGGGTACTAGAGAAAATCTGGGAAGGAAAGTCAGCGAGGAAAGGAACTGGCCACCCTACCTCATACGCTGATGGCCCAGCATAATGAGGTCTCTAACGCTTCATCCTCTATGACATTTGCTATGGAACTATCTTTACCTTTACCTTATATTATTAGCTTATTGTTCATCTAAATACCTTTTATACTATAAACATTCTGTGTTCATTGTTCACTTAAATATTTTTCATACCAAACTTCAAAATTCATTGTTCAACTTAAATAATCGTACGATAATTTCATACGATAGTTGTGTTTTCCTTTCAATCTTCGTTTCCTTATCTTTTTTTTTTATAACCATCCTTGGTTCATTGTTCTGTTCACCCAATTATCTTTCATGCCACACGTGTTATCAGTTCATTGCTCAGCTAAATATCTCATTTCTGGTTGTCATTTGTTCATTTGTCCACACCATCTCACGAAGGCACTTCATTTGAAACCGTCCTTGAGCGATCGCCTGGTTTGTCTTGACTTAACGTGATCCGATTTACCAGTGACGGTCTCTGCAGATCAGACATCACAGATCCGGCCTCAAGAACATTTAGTGATAATATTTATTATATAAATGACGCTTGCAAGGATCTGACGTTTAGCATCAGTTTGAAAAGAAGTCCTTGGTGTATTTTGCTTTCTGCAGCAAACTTTGCAAACGTCTGTTGACACTGACAAACTCCGTATTGTCAACCCCGGCTTGTTTTGGAGCCAAAACAGACACTCAGAAACAAGTCCCACGACGAAGGCTCCATTAGTCGAACTAGGGAAATAATATTATCAATGTTTTCTCATAGACTAACTTTTTTCCCATAAATATGTTGTGTTGTTTTCTTACTTTCCGCACGCGATGTTTATTATTCTGTCAGTCTGTTTATCTTGCATAATCCGGTCACAGCCTGGCGACCAGAGTAGATAGGATGTTAGAGAACAGATTTTCAGGATGGGCAAATCATACGACTATATCTAACATACCATCAGTAGAGCTAGCTAATCTAGACTTGTCAATATTCCATGCTGTCTCCTCATGTAGCTGTCATTTTACTCTGAGCTGGCAAATCTGATCAATCTCTGGCTGGGATTCACATGCTTTACTAGCGTGGCGGAGGCTTTATAGAAGCCTGCGTCTTAGAAGCTTGGAAATAACGAAAATTCAACTTTTAATTCGTGATCCTTATAAGTCTTCATCAACACAACATTTTTCGAGAAATCCCCATTCATTCTACGCGAAAACAACGAAACTATTAATAGTTTTGCATGGAGTCATCCATCAAATCTTTGCCTAATGTTTCACATTCAGGAGAGTCCAGCAGCACAACTTTTATAAACAATTTTTAAAACTAAACATAACCACAATCAAGTCACTCGGACAAAGCGCCCAGAGGGCAAATCTCAGAGGGAGCAGTATTGACCTTTACTGGGGCAGCTTAGTTGGTCTTCCCAAGTAAACAAAGTGACATGGCCCCAACACTGGACATAGCATGGCCATCAAGTACCATGTCAAACGGCATTGATAATCTAGTTTTCTCCATGTATCTTGATATTTCAAAATTTCCTGCATTGTATCTAACCATCTATTATCTTCCTTATCGAACGTCTTCTGTGACTCTTTATAACAGTGTGTGATTGTTAATTATTACTTTTATTGAGGAAGAAGTTGTTCTTTATCTTCTATGTAGGTTATTATTACATTCCTAATTCTTCCTGTTTGCTTCAATATTTCAGGATGTCCCTGCAATCAGTGTAGTACACGGTTCATCACATGACTGAACTCTTAATACACACATTGTCATAACAAAACTCTATGTGGTTCGTTCTTGAGTCAGATGTATATGGTTCTCTTTAATTTTCATCAACCGAAGGTCACGGGTTTCGATTAAAGCAACCAAAAGCATTTTTCACAGCTTTCCAAAATATCAAACTTGCATTTCACACACTGCAGTACTAAAGTCACTTTCTATCTCGTGGTAATTCCTGCTCTA
Organism: Achatina immaculata; assembly: GCA_009760885.1. Lineage (NCBI taxonomy): Eukaryota > Metazoa > Mollusca > Gastropoda > Stylommatophora > Achatinidae > Lissachatina > Lissachatina immaculata. Next base: position 31,893,539 of record CM019716.1, on the reverse strand, counting down.
AAACTACTCCTTCTAAAAGATCCGTCTTCCTAACCTCTTCCTACTAGTCTCTCTGTGTCTCTGTCTCTCTGTGTCTCGGTCTCTCTGTGTCTCTGTGTCTCTGTCTCTCTGTGTCTCTATGTCTCTGTATCTCTGTCTCTCTGTATCTCTGTATCTCTGTCTCTCTGTATCTCTGTCTCTCTCTGTCTTTTCGCGTCCCGTTTTCTTATTTTTACTGGGCTTCGGTCATCCTCCACTGTCATTAGATACTCGTCCATTAGTTTTTGGTCTGCGCTTCAATCGCTTCCCGAGTCATACATTTCTCATTCATTCATTTGCATGTCCCTTGCGGAACTTTGCCTCTCTAACAGCACTCTTGTAGTTCATTCATTCATTTGCATGTCCCTTGGGGAACATTGCCTCTCTAACAGCACTCTTGTAGTTCATTCATTCATTTGCATGTCCCTTGCGGAACTTTGCCTCTCTAACAGCACTCTTGTAGTTCATTCATTCATTTGCATGTCCATTGAGGAACTTTGCCTCTCTAACAGCACTCTTATAGTTCATTCATTCATTTGCATGTCCCTTGCGGAACTTTGCCTCCCTAACAGCTCTCCTGTAGGCCTCTCGATTGTGAGTAAGATGGCCTGCGACTGATGCATCCTTTTGCAGATCATCAATGATGTCTTGCAGCCATCTTCGCCTTGATCTTCCTCTCTTTCTTTTTCCCATTATCTACCCTTCCAAGACGGTTTTCTCTAGATTATCATGACGTTTAATGTGTCAAAAATATTTAAGTTTTCTCTCTTTAATACTCTTTACTAGCCAGCCTTCTTCAATATTAAATCCTTGTAGTATGGACATATTTGTTCTTTTTTTGTGTCCATGATATTTGAAGAACTCTTCTGTAGCATTTACATTCAAAGGCATTTATGTGTTTCTCAGCTGTTTTGTTAAGCGTCCAGGTCTCACATGCATATGTTGCAATGGGAAAGATGCGTGCCCTTAAAAATCTTATTTTTGTAGTTCTGTCTGTTTCTCTCCACAGATTCTTTAGTTGTTTTACTTTCTGAAGAGCAATAGATGACCTCCTTTTAATTTCCCTCATTGTATCTCCATTATTAGTTAGCAGTGATCCAAGATATTCAAAACTCTTCACTTCTTTCAGTTTTTCTCATTGATACACAAATCAGCTGCCTTGTTTGTTTCGTCAGTTGTTATCAATTTAGTTTTCTTTGCATTAAGATAGAGGTTTTGCTCTTCACTATTCTTACGAACTGACATAATTAGTTTTTCCATTCCTTTTTGTGTTGTGGACAGTAATACTGTGTCATCAGCATATCTAATCTCTGGTATTTCATAACCTCCAATTGTTATGGCATCGTAATATTCTTTTTCTACATCTTCTCTGACATTCCTTATCATATTTTTAGTATACAAGTTAAGTAAGGCCACAATACATTTCTAGTTGAATGAATTGTCTAGTATGTCCACCCGCTTGTCGCTTGTCAGTATACAGCATGATGATCTATCACTAAGGATCTGGGAATTGTTTTTCTAATACCGTTGGAAACATTTTCTTCCCTCATTTTCCATCTCGATGCTAATAGTACCAACAATCATAATAATAGTAATAATAATAATAGTAATAATAATGCAATAATCATAACTTACAAGGTACAATGCTACATCTTTCCGATTATTCTTCCTGCTGTTAGGAAATGCTTCATCACACAAGCAGGGAAATGTTGACTGGTTTCCTATAGTTTTAATGAAATCTTTGTGTCCTCTCCTCTTATCCTTTACTCACGATCGAAGGCGCTGTCCGATTTGGCAATTAGTGGCCCGTAATTGGCAGGCTGTCGTCAGGGTTGGCCGGCCGTGATTGGCGAAGACCCTGCCCCATCTCTCCCAGTAAGAGCCCTAGCCTGGATAAGGGGAGAGGGATGGCCATGGTGCCGATGGAGGTGGAGTCTGCAAAAGAAGTACTGTACACCCCACTTCTTTTGTACACCTCCACTGTGGGGCTGATAGAAATAGCCGCTGTAACCCGCTCCCAAACCGATACCATGGTGTTGTTGCAACATCTTCATCACATCGGCTACAAAAAAATATCAGCTGGCAGTTCCAAAAAGATTGAAGAAGAAGAAGAAGAAGAAGAAGAAGAAGAATTCGATTTGTCTTTCATATTTCCTGTCATCCTGACAGTATGGCTTTATTTTTAATACATATTTTTTATATAAAATAATATTTATCTAATTCATGGTTATTTTAGTAACATTTTCTTCAGTTTGGATATATAGCTTCGGAAAGAAAAAAAAATTGACGCACATTCGCTGGATTGTTTAAGAAATCTTTCACAAAAGTTAAGGAAGTCCAAATGAGTCCCGCGTCTGTGAGCTGACGCTGGTGGCAACTTGGTGTGCTCTGAATAATGCAGAGCTCAAGGGAAATTAACAGAATGTTCCAGAATTCTCTCAGTGCGCATGTCAGTGTGGGCAACTATCTCCCAGCCTCCCTCGACGTGTGACCTCTCCCCTACGTTCCCGTCATACAGTGTCTTCTCCTTGACAACGGTAACGTGGGAACGGACTACTTATCAGGATCGCTCCACGGTGTGATAAGGCAGCTGCCGTGTTTCTGTCGTTCTTTTGTCTTTTCTCTTTTTCGCGGATTAGGAAAAAGCAAAACATGTTTTGTTCTCATTCTGAACACAGCGAGTTCCTGTTCTTATTAGACAAGGCTGCAATGATGTTGAATGGGAGAAGGGGTTAAGAGTGGAGTGGTATAGCTTTATGGATGACACGAAGTGGACAGAAAAAGCCAAAGCTTCTAAGCCAGTGATTCTCAAACAGGAGATAGATACCACCCCGGGGAGTTTTTTGGTTTTTTTTTTTTTGGTAAATCCTCTACGTTTCAGTAACTGCCAGAGTAAAAGAATGTATACCTATGACAAATCATTTCTTTTCTTGATGTTGATTTTATGTATATGGGATCTGGGGGGGGGGGGGGGAAGAGGTGGGCAGACTGGGTTGGCACGGGAGGACTGCATTCTGGAATGTTGAAAACCGCTGATCTAGGCAGACCCCACCACTATAGCGATCACAGAAAATCCAGCACTTTAGCCAGGCAGAAGAATATTAACCAGTCTGAAGAACATTAGCCAGGCAGAAGAATATTAACCAGCCTGAAGAACGTTAGCCAGGCAGAAGAACATTAACCAGCCTGAAGAACGTTAGCCAGGCAGAAGAACATTAGCCAAGCAGAAGAACATTAACCAGGCTGACAGACGTTAGCCAGGCAGAAGAACATTAACCAGACTGAAAAACGTTAGCCAGGCAGAAGAACATTAACCAGACTGAAAAACGTTAGTCAGGCAGAAGAACATTAACCAGGCTGACAGACGTTAGCCGGGCAGAAGAACATTAACCAGACTGAAAAACGTTAGCCAGGCAGAAGAACATTAACCAGGCTGAAGGACATTAACCAGGTTGAAGGACGTTAGTCAGACTTAAGGACTTAGCCAGACAGAAGGAAGTTGGCCAGTGTAGAGGACGCCGGCCTGACTGAAGGAATACATCACACTAAATACTGAGTGTGCAGTGAAGAGGCTGGATAAAGCCTTGGTCCCGATCACCGCAGCGCTTGACTAGAACAACCATCTTTGCTCACAACGAAACCACCACGCTGCTCTCTTTGATGGTATTGAGGGTAAGGATGTGACAAGGAATGTGATTCTGGAGGAAAAATAAATGACATTATCATCTTCTTCATTTTCAAGTGCCGTGTCAAATAGCTCAAGTGATCATGCCCCACTACGTTTCCCCGCACCATTTTGCTCTGGTTTTATAATGTACCCATGAAACAATGATGATGTTTCGAAGCGGACTGCCAGTGTTGGCTCTATCGTTCGTTCGCCTTTTCTGCGTCATGAGAGTCTTCAAGATTTTCCTCGCAGTGTTTTATATTCTTGAACATTTTAAGGTTCTTCTTCTTCTTCGTTCGCTTCTTCCACCAAGACCGTCCCGTGACCCTCCTGAATTTACTCCTGTGGTCCTCGATAGGACCCGTGGTCCCCGAAAGGACCACAGGAGATCCACGAGAGGACCACAAGAGGTTCAGGGTATCGCAGGGCTTGAGCCTGTATCCTTGGTGGGTCTCAGAAGCGGGACTGCGTGACACCGTGGTTTTCGCTGCACCCGTTTGATCTAGAGCAGTAAGGTTTCAAATCCTTCAGGAACAGAAGTCTCCTAGATTTTAATTCAGTAGGTTCCGAATTGACAGAAGTAAAACATAAAAATGAATTCCCAGACTACTTTACTTGTTTTATACACAGATAACACCATTACTTGTTTTATACACAGATAACACCACTACTTGTTTTATACACAGGTAACAACACTACTTGTTTTATACACAGGTAACACTACTACTTGTTTTATACACAGGTAACACTACTACTTGTTTTATACACAGGTAACACTACTACTTGTTTTATACACAGGTAACACCACTACTTGTTTTATACACAAGTAACACCACTACTTGTTTTATACACAGGTAACACCACTATTTGTTTTATACACAGGTAACACCACTATTTGTTTTATACACAGGTAAGGTTAAGTCAACTAGAGACGGGCTGGAAAATGGTACCAATTCAAAATCTCTAATTGAAAAACAAATATTTTTAGCAAGTCATTTTCTGAAAGACTGTTAGTTCAGTATCTAATTTCAACAGGAATTAAACTTATCATATCAAGTTGTATATGTTCCTGTAATATACAAAAACGTGGAAATATATATATATATATATATATATATATATATATATATATATATATATAAAGACAGTTTACAATATGATCTTGGGGTCATAATGGAACTTGATAATAACAGTGCATCTACGTACTATCGTTTATTTGATTTTGTCTGTCGTATATGTTCTCTTAGCGTATTCATCGTCAGTCATCTGTACTCCCAATGGAGCATAAAGTATCAACAAAGTTTCCTCAGTCAATCCTGTCTTGAACAAGACGGGATACCTCAAACCTATGTCTTTGTTGTTTCCTTTAGGGCTTCCTTTATTGTATTTTGCGTCTCCATGTTCCTAATGCCCCTGCCCCTCTTTTTCGCTTGAGGTGTCCATGTCAAGGCTGCATAGGGGTTTCCTGTTATGTCTTACTCACCTGTTAAATCAACTATACATAAGGTCCAGGTAGTTCAGTGTGACACAACAGTCACTCTTACATCCATATAACACTTGCCTGTCAGACACACTCAAATCTCAAATTCACACGGAAAGATAATTGCTTCCCTTTTGCGAGATTTATGCACAGCTATAAAAGCGCAGTCCTAATTAAAAAATGCAGTAGAAACCGTTTAGAATTATTTCCCCTGGCACTGGGTACTTATTCCAACTTAAGTCAAAGGGACATTTAGTGATAAGTGATGGGATATTTTAAGTTCTATTTCTTTGACAATGAAAATAATTAGAGAAACTATTTAATGACGTAAACCTTTTGGAGTATGAAGTAAAAATCTTTGGTTTTCTTTTTGGTCTCTCGTCACAGTGTGAAGGGGTTACAACTAACATTTTAAGCCTAGTCTTATCTACATTAACAGAGGAGCAATGCAACAACACCCTGCTGCTGGCGTAGTCCAAGTAGGCAGGGAATCTTCTTCCCTTCTATATAGTTCCTTCATACAAAAAGGACTTATCTAAACTTCTCCGTAAGAGACGGTAGTTGTATTCGAGTTGGAGCTTAGAGACCTAGCATCATAGCTGGTTGGAATGACATCGACCCTCTTTCTGTAGCATGCTCTTGGAAACTGCAGATGTCACAGATAGTAACTATTATACATTGCTGGCGAGGTTCTTCGGATGCAGCGCGTGGAGCGAAACTCCTCCCGACCAATGAAGAAAATGTGGAAATGCGACTAGGGTTGCCGGGCGGCGCCGCTGTGAAAAGGTGATGGAAAGGATAAAGTGAAGTTTAATCGGTATGTCCAGTAGTCTTGCGGCGAGAGCTACTCATATCACGGCACCTCTGCTCTAGAGGCCGGCCATGTCCCATATACACCCATACTGGTGAAAGATGCCTAAACCGGCTTAACCCAGGAGTGAAACGTGATGGCTACTCATGACACGGTACCTCCGCTCTAGAGGTCGGTCACGTCCTAAACACGCCCATACTGGGATAAAACGCCTAAACCGGCTTAACCCAGGGGTGGACGTCACTAGTGGCGAGGATTTGTCCTCCCGGACAAAAGCTCCGTCCTGGTCACAACTAGGAAGGGTAGCGGCCACGACCACAAAATGCTAAAATCGGAGACACTGGACCAGTGCAGTCTAGACAGGCAACCACCTCTCACTCGGCGGGGATGTATGCGTATCCTAACCACGCTGAGGATACTCTGAACCTCTTGTGGTCTCTTGAGGATCTCGTGTGGTCCTTTCGGGGACCACGCGACCTATCGAGGACCACAAGCGTAAATTCAGTAGGATCACGGGGCGATCTTGGTGGTAAAAGCGAACGAAGAAGAAAATTAGGAAAATACTGTAGGAGAATTACCATCATATTCCCAATATTTCTAAGCAGAACGGAATTGCTTCATTGCAAATACGGACACTAACACCATAATTATGCCATTCTACTTAGAAATATTGGAAATATAATGTTAGTTCCTGTATTTTCCTTGAAGCTATTCCATTCTATTTAGACATTTTGGGAATATGATGTTACTTCTCCTAAAGTATTTTCATTCAAACTATTCCATTCTACTTATACATATTGGGAATATGATGTTAGTTCTTGTATTTTCCTTGAAGTACCGCAATATGGCGGCAGTCCTCATATAAAACAATTCTTGCCTGTAAGGAATATAGTGACAGTGCCACATTATTTTCTGTGGCCTATCATCACAACTGATATTAAACGCCATGAGAATCCAGAGAAGACATTCTTGGTAGGGTACATAATGGGAAAAAGAAAGAGAGGAAGACCAAGGCGAAAATGGCTGCAAGACATTCGTTGATGATCTGCGAATGGACGCATCAGCTGCAGGGCATCTTGCTTACAACCGAGAGGCCTAAGGGAGAGCTGTTAGGTAGGCCAAGTTCCGCAATGGGACATGTAAATGACTGATTGACTGATCATCACACCTGAGTATTATTGTCGATATCACCTGTCAGCCTTTCCTTTTCTAGCCCCATGAACCAGGTGCCCACCTGTACGGATGGTTTGTCAGGAGAGTCTTCGGGTTGTTCGAAACCACGGAACACCACCAACCGATAGTTGAATGAACTAACTACTCAGCTATGCAGGCGGCTGCAAAATTCTGCTGAGAGAAATATCAGTGGCAATAAATGTTTGAATTATCAGCTCCGAGCGGTTTATTGTGCTGCAAATGTTGTGTGAACCAACTTCTGAATTATGAGAACTGTCCTCCATGCAGGTTTACCTTATGTTTAGAGTTGGTTTTTTTTTCAGCACAAAGAAACAGCTAAACAATTTTCAGAGAGAGAGACAGAGACAGAGAGAGACAGAGAGAGACAGAGAGAGAGACACAGAGAGAGACAGAGAGAGACAGAGAGAGACAGAGAGAGACAGAGAGAGAGAGACAGAGGGGGGGAAGATGCGTGCAACATGTGCAAGTGCAAAATGGTGCATTTAATTAACAAAAGGGCCATGTCGTTATCTTGCGTACTCAAATACACCAGGTCTTGTTCTTGGCAATCGATTACGTGAACTCATTATCCAATATCAGTGCGAGCAAAAGCAACGTCACGAGAGAAAGCCCGCGCGCTCAACGTAAACAGCTCTTAAAATGCACGCATGCGTAACCTTACGTGAGCCGATGGTAGGGGTGGTGACACGTGGAAAGGGGGAGAGGGGAGGGAGAGAACCAGGGCATCTCGACACGATAACTGAGGCTGGTCACGTGAGGCTTGGTAGTTTTAACTCCGAAGGCCACGGTGAACTTTACTGAGTTCGCAGCTGTGGTACGGGTTTCTGCGTTAATATGTACAGCACTGGTTACTGGTTACCGTACTCATGTGTACATCCCGGATCTAGTCGTGTCGGTTCTGCAGTGTGCGTTCCCCGTTTACATTTTCTACCTGAGCGAAGATACTTTAACAGAGTTTAATCTAAGATCTATGCACCACGTAAGTAAAATGTATAACTCATTATCAACATTCACCATCATCATTTCGTGCAGTCTCCCCATGGAAGGTTGACTTCAGTGAATCTCCACTCTTTTTCTGGTTCTTGTCTTCTTAGATCACTGGGCCAAGCATGCCCTTGACCATCTCTTGATGCTTGTCCACCTATCTACATCACTGTCGTCCTCTTGTTCTCTTCGATCTTGCCTTCAAGAAGGGTCTTCAATATAGTATTCTGCCTCTTGACACGCCCAAAGTGTCTTAGCTGTCTTGTTTTTATTGTTTTCAGTATTTTCTTTTCACTTCTAGTTGGTTTAGCACTTTGTTTTCTTTTCTGTCCGGGAATACCCTCTATTCTTCTATATGTCCACATTTCAGGGGCTTCAGTTTTCTGTTATGTTATCTTATTCAAGATCCAGGCTTCTACACCATAATGGAATATTGAGTATATGTAGCATTTTACGATACGTAATCTCAGTTTCTGTGAGACCTGTTTTGATGTAAGGATCTTCCTCATTCTGCTGAAGCTGTTTTTAGCCAACTCTGTTCTTTTGTTTATTTCCTTTTCACATTTTTCATCCTCTGTCCCACATATCTGAAGCTTTTCACTTGCTTAAGTATTTTGATATAATATTTAAAATAGAATAGCTGGTGCAGCTCTTGTATTAGAGAAAAACAGTCTTAAGTACGATGTAATATTTAGCAAATATTTGTTAAAGAGTTTCCTATAGCGAGGTTTTTCAGACACAATTCTTTTTTTTTATTTACACAAAGGTCAAGTGTTAAACACGAAGTTTATTTTTTGTCGCGTTAAGAAACTGATTCATTAGATTGATGACCTTTTTCTGTGCTAAATTGAAATTACATTTATCTCACTTACAAATAGTTTTTTTTAAATATCTGTTACAGTGTAAAATATTCTTTGTTGGTGCACGGCGCCATAATCTGCACCTCTTCTTAAAACAACCCAGGATAAGACCCTTTCATTTATGTCTAGCTTGCTACCCGTGCATTTTAAATGTAGAAAGAATTAACATCTTGACATTCAGCACAGTTTTAACAACAACAACAACAACAAAACATAAGCAACAACCCGTAACTACATGGTGATCTAGGAAATATATATAATGTTTAATCACAAGACAGAAGTATATCAAACGAAACAACATCAACTGGGAACAAAGAAAACTGATGCAACCAAAAAAAAAAAAAAGGAGAAGACTTAACCAAAAAGTTCATGAATTAAAATACACGAGAAAATAACTATCATCATGGTGACTCTCATGTTAGGCTATATATGTACTTCAAATGGGCCCTTTCATGCTAATCTATACATGCACTTCAAATGGCCCCTCTCATGCTAAACTACACATGTACTTCAAATGGGCCCTTTCATGCTAAACTATACATGTACTTCAAGTGGGCCCTCTATACAAAAAGGCCTCACTAAGTAAAATGTAGACATCGCACTACTCTTTAATAATATATGTTCACAAAACAATTCTATACCTACAACGTGTGAGTCCTATCACTCAGCAAACATTTCTACTTCTACAAACTCATGAAATCATAATAAAATCGCGCAGTTTTCATGACTGCACTTGTCTACAAAAAGAATTGACACTCAAATGAAATATTCAGTTAATCAAATCTGTGAAATACATCATTATGCATGAAAACTTGTGATATTTCTAAGTATGAATCGTGAACACAGAAAAAAAGTCTTAATGCGCAAACATTCACTGAGCATTCACATTTGGCATCTGACAACTTTACATGATTAATGATTTAAAACGGATATGCTCACTGGCATGACATAAAGAGCAAGCTCGACTCAGCAACGGCAAAATGACAAAGTTTCAATGCGCACTTACAATAAAACATAGCAATGGAAATGCCAATGAATTAATCTACCTAGCAATATGACATGATCAAAAAGTGGTGATTCATGATACACACTTAATACTCCTATGTATAACACTGAAACATTTACAGTTCACTGAAAACTTCCATAAAACACAACACAAAACACGTGCTATACTTCCTACAACAAAAACTTACAGCTAAATTTACATATACACGAACATCAGACATACAACAGCTTACACAGCTTGAGGGAGGCGCAGGTGGAGATAATGGCAGGAGACAACTTCACAAAATCTAACACTAATATCCCTAAGACAGTACGATAACATGCTCCCTCACTTCCCTGGCCAAACATCGACAAAGAAGAAAAGACGAATGAACTGATCAACTCCACATTACTGACCGGACAATACACAATAACAAGTCACGTGCCCACAGGAGGCGCAACTTTGACTTTTCCGGTCGACCGCTCAGAAAAAAGACCAAAAACCAGCTACGTTCGCAACAGTCTGTATATTAAGTATGGAAGTGGTTAGTTACTAGTCTCTCATGACGAAGGTCGGGGGTTCGAATCCAGCCGGAGGCGCCCCAGTCAACCAGCTGTAGAAATGGGTACCCGACCTCTTCAGAGCTGGGGAAGGAAAGGCGGCCAGGCGTGATGCTGACCACATAACGGCCCTAGTGTGGTGACAGGTCAAGGAAAATATGGGAACTAACATCATATCCCTCTAAGACATGACAGGACAACCTTCATATACTGCAACATGCCAGCGTTCCTCAACCATTTTACTTGGAGGGGAAATTCGGGCAGTCCTTACATTACAATGTCACACCTCGTGATGGTTAGTGAGATTACTGAAAGTTGTAGTTAACAGTTCCTGTACTTGTCTATAGTTTTTTTTTTAAAAGCAGAAAATTATTCTTGCTGTAGATTTGATCATAGCTTATTTATTTATTCTTTAAATAATGTGAGTGTATTTTTTTTTATTTTTTTTGCGTAACCACTGGCAGTCTCTCGAGGAAACTGCGACTTCTAATGGAAAGCCTAGCGATCTCACACGGAAACCCCACGCGATCTCACACGGAAACCCCACGCAATCTCACACGGAAACCCCACGCGATCTCACATGGAAACCCCACGCGATCTCACACGGAAATTCTGGCGATATTTTACAGAAACCCTAGCGACCTCTTACGGAAACCATAGCGATTTCTGACGGAACCCCTAGCGACCTCTTACGGAACATTTAGAGACTTTTAACGAAAACGATAGTCACCTCTCACAGGAAACTTATGGGCATCTCACGGAAACCCCAGCGACCTCTCACGACCTTTACGAACCCTCAAGGTTTCTGTCACGAAATTCCTGGCAAGCTCTCACGGAACCCTGGTTTAGAAACCTTTCACGACCCTGAGATATTTAAAAATAAATGAAATATGGACAGATAAAACCGTAATCTGGAAACCAAGATTTATTTGTAATAGAGCATGAACAACAGCTCCCAGCGTACAAGAGTGATATCTCGAAGAAGTAGCTTCAAAATAATTACGGAGTGAATTAAGAGTATTATATTGCACGTATTGTTCAAACCGGATGTACTAGACTTCTGTTCCCTCCCTCCTCCGCAACTACTAGCTTTTGTTCATTTCGGCCTATGCCGTGAAGATGATCAGGCATAGTATTATATCGGATTGGGAGTGGGTTATGGTGACTTTTTTCAATCCTGAGTGAAGCTAAAAGGCAGGTGGCGCGTTATACTTCTTTAGCAGGCTCCACCACCCTGGGGACTATGGCGATCCCTCCCCCGTTAGCCAGACTTGTCACTGGTGGTACCAGGGGAGAGATGGGACAGGGTCTTGGTCAGCTATGGGTTGCTGGCTCTCAAATCAGAGAGCATCTTCGCCCCAGTGGTGTGGATTAAGGGGGGAGGGGGGTTCCTTGAAGAACCATAAGAAGCATAGTCAGCTAACAGTGACACCCAACGTCAAGCCTTACTCCGTTAGTCAGATTGGATGAATGTATCAGACTGTTATTTAGTTCGTTGGTTAGTTAGTCCATGGATCAGTTAGTTAGTCAATGGATCAGTTAGTTAGTCCATGGATCAGTTAGTTAGTCCAAGGATCAGTTAGTTAGTCCATGGATCAGTTAGTTAGTCCTTGGATCATTAGTTAGTCGATGGATCAATTAGTTAGTCCTTGGATCAGTTAGTTAATCCATGGATCAGTTAGTTAGTCCTTGGATCAGTTAGTTAGTCCATGATGTATAAAATAGGAAAAAGTAGGAGCAGCTTTATTACTTAACGATTACAAAGTTGTGACGTTTCGGCGTGAGCCTTAATCATACAAAAACATGCAGGAATCAATCAATGTCACACAGATGACACAAGCCGCCTGGCACTTGAGAACCGCTGCATTCAAAATTATGGGACGCTGGAGCCACATGGGTTAAACTCGCTGTTTAGCTACACGTAACATTCTCTTCAATCATTATAGTAATTCTCCACTAAGTCCACTCCTTCTTACTTTTCAAACTTCCTCACAGCATCACTCTGCAACCCCTCTTCCCCAATCATCTGTTTCAACTTCTCCTAGCTAGGTCAATATTGTATCACTCTCTCTCCCCTCCCCGGTTCCCCATCCACTACCCCCAATTACAACCCACCGACCACATGTCACAGGTCTCTATTTAAACAGTCTTCTACTAAATCCATTCCTGACACACACCGCCGGACAAGTCACGCCTTACAATTTACAGCTAGGTACTCTTTTAAAAAAATTTTTTTTTAAATTTTTTTATTTAAATTTTTAAAAATTTTTATTTATTTATTTATTATTTTAAAAAAATTAGTATTCATGTGAATCTATACTTTATCTCCTCTCTCTACTTCTTCGTCCTGTATGTTCTTGTATGATTAAGACTCACGCCGAAACGTCACAACTTTGTAATCGTTAAGTACTAAAGCTGCTCCTACTTTTTCCTATTTTATACATTCTGGTATCACAGCTTTACTGCAGTGCTTCGTGTATAGTTATATACTTATATACTAATTATTGTTAGTTAGTCCATGGATCAGTTAGTTAGTCGATGGATCAGTTAGTTATTCCATGGATCAGTTAGTTAATCCATGGATCAGTTAGTTAGTCCATTGATCAGTAAGTTAGTCCATTGATCAGTTAGTTAGTCCATGGATCAGTTAGTTAGTCCATGGATCAGCTAGTCCATGGATCAGTTAGTTAGTTGATGGATCAGTTAGTTATACGATGGGTTAGTTAGTTAGTCCATGTATCAGTTAGTTAGTTGATGGATCAGTTAGTTATCCGATGGGTTAGTTAGTTAGTCCTTGGATCAGTTAGTTAATCCATGGATCAGTTAGTTAGTCTATTGATCAGTAAGTTAGTCCATGGATCAGTTAGTCCATGGATCAGTTAGTTAGTCCATGGATCAGTTAGTCCATGGATCAGTTAGTTAATCCATGGATCAGTTAGTTATTCGATGGGTTAGTTAGTTAGTCCATGGATCAGTTAGTTAGTTGATGGATCAGTTAGTTATTCGATGGGTTAGTTAGTTAGTCCATGGATCAGTTAGTTAGTCGATGGATCATCCTCATTGCACATCAGACAATTAGCCCATAAATGCTGCGATCCCATCTTCAATATTTCCACCAGTATTTGGCGACTGACGATACCAGCTCAGTGTTGATTAACCAGTCTTCTTTTCTACTTATAGCTGGAATGGGGTCTTAGCCAGTTGTATTACCTTGACTTTGAAAATAGCCCAGTCTCTACAGCACAAGCATGTCTGCTGTCCTGAGAGTGGATACATTGACTCCAGGGTCGTGTAAGCTTCTGTCAATCTTGAATCTATCTTTAACTTTGAGAAAATGCAAAAACCTATGTTTGAAATAGCCTGGAAAAGTTAGCCCGGAGACTAGATTATAGCGCTGCGCAAGACTGCATAATGAAACCTCACAGCTTGGACCAGAGCAGCCAGTCAGAATGGAGACTAGAATTTCGGACTGAATGTCTGAGGGTTCCCTGAAGCCATGAATCTCTGTCTGATTTCACGGTCTTCCAGGATTGAACAGATATTTTTTTTAGAATTCTAAATGTATGCAATTGTTAAATTGGAATGTGGAGTGGACAGTGCTTTATCGTCTCATGCCTACGTGGTTGCTCGAGCCACGGACATTCTGTAGTTAATAATCTCTCTCTCACGTCTAAAGCGCGTTATATTTACAACACACAATAATTAGTGTATGAATATATAACAACACATGGAGCCAATGCAGTAAAGCTAAGATCCCAAAATGTATAATCTAGGAAAAAAGTTGGAACTGCTTTATTACTTAACGAGTACACTGTTGTGACGTGTCGGCGTGAGCCTTCATCATAAAACACACACACACAGGACAAAGAAATAGAGAGAGGAAGTAAAGTATAAATTCACATGAATGCTGTTTTAAAAAAAATGACTTGGCTATAACTTAAGATTGGGTTCTCATTTGTATGCTAATAGGAGTGGATCAGAAAATGTCCTTCGAAAAGCATTCAAGGGCATCCAACTAGTGAGCGGCAAAGAAGCATCCATAAAAAAAAAATACGTTACCCCATCTGATAGAGTTAAATTAGTACTTCCTTTTCCACACCGCATGGTCATATGATTAAGACAAATTTTTATCGTCATCTGCCACTAATCCAGCTCGACCCTGACACTCCCGACATTTTCTCTGATCTACCCCTGTTAGCATCTAAGTGGTTAGTGCACTGGTCTCTCATGGCGAAAGTCGGGGGTTCGATTCCGGCCGGCGGCACCCCAGTCACCCAGCTGTAGAAATGGGTACCCGACTTCTTCTGGAGTTGGGGAAGGAAAAGGCAGCCAGGCGTGATACTGACCATATCACCCTCTAGTGTGCTGACAGGTCAAGGAAAATATGGGCAATGACACCATACCCCTATGTGCCTCTAAGGCATGACAGGATTACCTTTACTTTTTACTACCCCTGTTAGCATACAAAGGGGAACTCAATCTTAAGGACATCCTCGTCCATAGCCACTTGAAGCGGAACCTTGCATATGTTGGCACTATAAAATGTAACCGCCCTCGCTGTGTTACCTGCCCTGTAGTCAGGGAAACGAAAAGATCACCTTTCCCAAAACTGTCCTCACTCTCTATGAGGGATTCACATGCGAATCTAGCAATGTGATATATGTTATACTATGCAAAAGATGCAGGATAACTTATATTGTCGAAACTGGCCTCAGATTCGGGGACCGCATGCAGAAACGTCTGTACGATGTCACTAAGCATGCTTCGAAACTAGTCCCGAATCATTTCAACGGCCCCAACCACAAAGCCAAATCTGACTTTCTGGTAACAGCCATCAAACAATGTCACGTAGATTACAGAAGCAGCCTAAAGCTTGAGAACTGCTACATTCAGGAATATGGGACCCTGGAACCACATGGTTTTAACTCGTTTTTCAGCTACACCTAACATTCTCCTCTTCTACAATCCCTCCCCTCTAAGTTCCACTCCTTTCTCACTTGTTACACATAGTTCAGAACCTCCTTACAGAATCACATTACAACCCCTCTATCTTAACTATAATCACATATTTCACCTTCTCCCGGCCAGATTACCATTGTATCACTCTCTCTCCCTTCCACGGTTTCCTCACCCACCGCCCTCAGTTACAACACATCTATCACACATCACAAAGTCTCCGTTTAAATACTTTCTACACTCCACCATGCGCATTTCTGACACACAGAGTAGAACAAGCCACAGCTTCTTACAAGTTACAGCCAAGTGCTCTATTCATTTTTTATACACATCATTCATGTGAATTTATACTTTATCTACTCTCTCTATTTCTTTGTCCTGTGTGTATTTGTATGATTAAAGCTCACGCCGAAACGTCACAACTCGTTAAGTAATAAAGCTCTTCCTACTTTTATCCTTGTTTATACATTTATATTTAGCAAGGTAACGCTTTGCTCTATCATTGCTGTTGGCAGGGATCGTTGTTTTCTATTGTCTAAAACATATGCCTTAGAACTATTATCTAAAATGTATATACCTTAGAACTATTGTCTAAAATGTGTACCTTAGAACTGTTGTCTAAAACATATACCTTAGAACTATTATCTAAAATGTATATACCTTAGAACTATTGTCTAAAATGTGTACCTTAGAACTATTGTCTAAAATGTATATACCTTAGAACTATTGTCTAAAATGTGTACCTTAGAACTATTGTCTAAAATGTATACCTTAGAACTATTGTCTAAAATATATACCTTAGAACTATTGTCTAAAATATATACTTTAGAGCTATTGTCTAAAATGTATTCCATAGAACTATTGTTTAAAATGTATAGCTTAGAACTGAAATTGTCTCTGACAATTTGACAGTCCTGCTCACTGTGTAAACATATTTGAAGACAAATTTTCGACAAATTTGAGTAGATCAGTCAGTAAAAGATCTACTCTGGATCATACAGAAGTGACATTCTGTACTCTGCTACGGAATATGCAGTTGACTAGTGATCTATGGCGTCAGGTTATGACACTAAATTTTAGAGACTCATCATTTGGATGGTCTAGTGGAAATAGAAAACTGTGTGAGAGTTATGCCACAGTTATCAGATTCTTCCAAACTAATCTAATCATGACCCTATCCTACCTTTTCATGATGCTTCTTGGGCTGATGTGCTCCTTCGAGAACAAAATTTTCTGTGGCCGCCTTCCCACACACCCCCCCCCCCCAAATGGTGAAACTTTTGAAGAAGAAGAAGAAGAAGAAGCTCGTTTCTTGGAGATTTCAATGGACCCCTCCCCCCCCCCCCCCCCCCCCGACATCATGCTTTATTGTGGCATTGACTACAAAGAACAAGAGTTGGCAGGCCCATATAAACGGGTATAGCAACAGTAACAACTATCGTTTAAACAAGCTGGTCATAGTAATCCTTAGGATACTGAAGAAACGTTTCGAAACTAAATAATACTCTTTTCTCTAAATAGTTTTGGATTTCTTCTTCTTCTTCTTCTTTTCTTCTTCTTCTTCTCCTCCTCCTCCTCCTCTTCCTTCTTCTTCTTCTTCTTCTTCTTCTCGGCCTTGTTTCCTTCATCTCTTGTACATACATCATTTTAGCTCGTCTGTTCTCATCCATTCTAGTTTTGGACCTAAAATTTTTTTTAAAAAGTTTGTCTGAAAATTACATTAAATTGGCCACTTACACAGTTTTATTTAGAGAAAAGATCAATAAAATGAGTCATTTTTTTGTAGGTTTTATTCCTGTTTCTCTGTGCTCCAGTTTTAAATTACCATCTAAAGTAAGGTTCAACAAAGTTTCATATCCTGATATATGGCGGGTGAGTTTATTATAAAATTGTTTGTGTGCTCTCAGATTTTGTGGTCTGGTTGTCTGAGAATGAAATATGACGAGGGATGGAAGAAAAGCAAATAAAACCAGGAAAGGCTATTAAGAAAAGGAAGAAAAAGGTAACTGAACAGTGAAGGAAAAAAAAGCAGATAAAATATTGCAGGGCTAGATGATGAGAAGAATTGAACGAATGAAGGGAAAAATGAAAATAATGAATATAATAGTGATGGGAACAAGGATTTATTGAATGAAAAGAGGAAGGAAAGAAAAAAAAAGGAAGAGGTGATGAAAGTGAAGAACACACAAAACGGAAGGTGAGAACAGCTACAGACAGCTTCAGCGGACGCACAAGTTTCGGCTGTTTGATACAACATCTAAGATTACACGCCATTGATTACCGATAGAGATCGCCTCCGGTGCAAGGTAGCCCACATAATGATCCCCCCCCCCCCCACTCCTCTAACATCTCCTGGAATTCCTGCACCACAGAGATGACACCAGACCTCTCATATGTGAAGATCTACTTGCTGCTGGTAAAGTTCTAAAAGCAGTGGTTGCAAAACCTTTGCCTCCTTGAGACTTCTAGCCACATCGCTAGCGCCTCGTAGTCCTTTCTTGTGTCCTGTCTACTTCCGTTTGCTTCACCGCCCCCCCCCCTTTCCAGAATGAGGCGTTGAAGATTGGGTGGATGGGAGTTGAAGATTGGGTGGGTGGGGGTTGGTACCGCCCAGTTTGAAGATCACTGTTCTATTATTACTATTGTAAATGTGACATATAACTTATATGTCCATGCAGACAGGCCTGATCACTGAAGCTGTATGCTTTTCTCCTTGTTCCCGCTGTCGCTTGCGACGTAATAAAACTGCCATCTTTGTGTAATAAATAATCATATAAAGATAATCATTTAACCTAGATATAGTGGAAGCCCATAGTGAGACTTCCACAAACATAAGGTTTTTATCTTTTTTTTTTCTGGAAACCATGTAATAGAATGTTAAGAAAAAAACAAAACATTTACCACCATTTTGAAGTTGTTGAAAATAATCAACAGCTAATCTCAAGCCCTGGTGTCTAGCTGCTGACTGGTGTTGTGGACATGACTGTGTCAGTTCTAGCTGCTGACTGGTGTTGTGGACATGACTGTGTCAGTTCTAGCTGCTGACTCGTGTTGTGGACATGACTGTGTCAGTTCTAGCTGCTGACTGGTGTTGTGGACATGACTGTGTCAGTTCTAGCTGCCCTGGTTATGTCTGTATTAAGTTCGGTGTGGTGTAAGGATTCAAAGTGACTGAGCTGACAGTACGTTTTTCTCTTGTGGCTCAGCCTTTTTTTTTTTTTGGCGCGTTCTATCTAAATCAGTGATTCGGGTAGTTCCCGTGCTGTTTCTCTTTCTCTCGAGTCTAAAGTGCTTTGCCAACCACCATTTTTCCGAAGCCAGCCATTAATACTTTTTTCCAAATCCTTACAAGTATGATGCAAGTATTGAGATTCATATTTCAGGTAGACATCCTGTTTCAGAATGAAATAAAATATGAGGAGAAGTCAATAAATACCTGGACTAAAGACGTATAAAGTAAGGCGAACCTTAAATGTTCGTGACCACTATCGCCCTAAATGTAGCGCCCCCCCCCCGCCCCTTCCTAGTCTTGGCAACCATCCCAGCCGTGGTGCTACTTTATGATGCATTCTTGGAAGTCATTTTCTCTCATAGTGTTGAGGACAGCCGTCGACTCTGCTAGAATTTCTTCTGCTGTCTGAAATATTCGCCCCTTCGGCTCCATTTTCAACTTTGGAAACAAGAAAAAAGTTGCAGAGTGCAAGGTCTGGTGAATAGAGAAGATGGGGCATCAAAATCAAATTGTTACTGACCAAACTTTGATGCAACGCGCCGCATCATCAAATCCTCTGTTACAGTTATGTGACATCTTCCATGACTGATTCCCACCAGCGCACTGACTTCGTCAGTGGTTCGAGGACAGTTTTCGTGGATAATGTCATGCACTCTCTCAGTCATTTCTGACGCTGAACTAGGCAGTGGCTGACCTGGGCATTCGTCATCGTCAACCGATGTTCCCTCCCCCCCCCCCCCCCCCCCACCTTCTCAGATACCGTGAGAACCACTCAGATGTCTTTGGAACGACTCGAAGCCTGTTTCACAAAAGCCGACTTCTGCATTTGATAGCATTCTGTGGCCGTTCTTCCTAACTTGAAACAAAGTCTCACGCAAACGCGCTGTGCACGAAAATCCGCCGTATCACAAATAGCAAAGTGCACTTAACTCGTGTTTAAAAAAAACAAACTTCTGTTGCGTCACTTCCGTTGCACACAAATTGCCCGTTTTCAGCACTGGTCAGTCATACATTCGGGGGTGGGGGGAAGGGTCATGATCTTCGCATCCGATGTCGTAACTACTCTCATTTCGAGCTTGGGAATTTCAGTCCCTCAATTTGTTGATGTCCAGATATGTATGAAAGAGAAATAAGGAAAAGAGAACAGGTGAATAATAATAGGCGCTATAGCTGAGACACGGGCAAGTGAATTATGATAGTGAAGAGTAGAGAATGGAGAGAAAGCTAGAGTTTACAGTGTCAATCCATCCATCCATTTATCCATCCATCCATTTATCCATCCATCCATTTATCCATCCATCCAGCCATCCAATGTCATTTTCCCACCCATTAATAAAATCCCATCTATCAAGCATCCATCAAATCCCCAAAAATGTACCCTAGCACATGCCTTGATCACCATCTACAACTGTATTACAAGTGCATCAAACAGTGCAACCAGTCCCACAAAATATACATATACGTCTTTCGTTCTCCGACAAGGACTATAGTATGGCCCACTCACAAAACAGTGCAACCACTCCCATAAAATATATGTGTACGTCTTTCATTCTCCGACTAGGACTTTGGTAGGCCCCGCCCACAAAACAGTGCATCCAATTCCATAAAATATATGTGTACGTCTTTCATTCTCCGACTAGGACTTTGGTAGGGACCGCCCACAAAACAGTGCATCCAATCCCATAAAATATGATTGTACGTCTTTCGTTCTCCGTCTACAACTGTAGTATATCCCTGTTTCTTTAGCTCTAGTTTTAGTTTATATTATAAGCAGGCGGCAGGAGTAACAACTAAAGCGATAGCTGCAGAAGTAGGACATGGAGGATTTACAGCAGCATCAGCTTACGTAAGTAACTTGGCATAAACTGACAAGTAAGAACTACGTAGAACAGTGAAGAGCTTTGTGAGATAACAGTAGAAAAGACTTCATTGTTGAGCGTGAAACATTGCGCAATAAGCAACTATAAGACTTTAAATTGTGGCTTCTAACAAAATCAAGCCTATGTGGCAGAACAGCTTACATGTGTTTCAAGACCCTGTGTCACATGGTACTTCCTCTGAAGATGTAGGGAACTGTGTAGTTGTTACGCTATATGTAGCAGAGCTTCCTGTATTTCTATGTTGTTTTTTCCTGATAGAGTTCTTCTATGTTTCTTTTTTTTTTCTGTGGCTACAACTTTATCATACGTGCGTTGTCCCGGCCAGGGATTTGTTTCCCCGGCTAAGACTGTTATATATCTATTTTCCCCTAGCTATGACTAGTAGACTAGTAGATCTGTTTTCCCCATCTAACACCGTAATACATCTATTTTACCAAGCTATGACTAGCAAATTTCTGTTTCCCCATCTAAAACTGTAATATGTCTATTTCTCCTAGCTTTGACAAGTAAATCTCTGTTTTCCCCATCTAAGACTGTAGTATATCTATTTTGCCCAGCTGTGACTACTAAATCTCTCTATTTCCATCTAAGACTGTAGTATATCTATTTTCCCCAGCTATGACTAATAAATCTCTGTTTCCCCACATAAAACTGTAGTATATCTATTTTCCCCAGCTATGACTAATAAATCTCTGTTTCCCCACATAAAGCTGTAGTATAACTATTTGCCCCAGCTACGACTAGTATATCTCTGCTTTCGTTATCTAAGACTAGTATATCTATTTTCCCTAGCTATGACTAGTATATCTCTGCTTTCGTTATCTAAGACTAGTATATCTATTTTCCCCAGCTATGACTAGTAAATCTTCGTTTCACCACATAAAACTGTAGTATATCTATTTTACCTAGCTATGAATCTAGTTATACTCCTGTTCGACAGAGTTACGACTGTTTCCTCGGCTAAGATTATATCTGTTTTCTCCATCTTTGATTCAAGTAAATTCCTGTTTCCTCCGCTAAAACTGTAATGTAACTGTTTTCTCAACTATAACTCTAGTATATTCCTGCTTCGACAGTGCTGCGACTCTAATAAAACCTTTTTTCCCTTCTAAAACTATAACTGTTTTCCCCAGCGTTGACTCTAGTAAATCCCTGTTTCCCCGACTAAGACTATAACTATTTTCCCCAGCCCTGACTCTAGTAAATCCCTGTTTGCCCGGTTAAGACTATAAGTATTTTCCCCAGCTTTGACTCTAGTAAATCCGTTTTCCCGACTAAGACTACAACTATTTTCCCCAGCCTTGACTCTAGTAAATCCCTGTTTCCCCGTTTAAGACTAAGTATTTTCCCCAGCGTTGACTCTAGTAAATCCCTGTTTCCCCGTTTAAGACTATAAGTATTTTCCCCAGCGTTGACTCTAGTAAATCCCTGTTTCCCCGTTTAAGACTATAAGTATTTTCCCCAGCGTTGACTCTAGTAAATCCCTGTTTCCCCGTTTAAGACTATAAGTATTTTCCCCAGCCTTGACTCTAGTAAATCCCTGTTTCCCCGTTTAAGACTAAGTATTTTCCCCAGCGTTGACTCTAGTAAATCCCTGTTTCCCCGTTTAAGACTAAGTATTTTCCCCAGCCTTGACTCTAGTAAATCCCTGTTTCCCCGTTTAAGACTATAAGTATTTTCCCCAGCGTTGACTCTAGCAAATCCCTGTTTCCCCGTTTAAGACTATAAGTATTTTCCCCAGCCTTGACTCTAGTAAATCCCTGTTTCCCCGTTTAAGACTAAGTATTTTCCCCAGCCTTGACTCTAGTAAATCCCTGTTTCCCCGTTTAAGACTATAAGTATTTTCCCCAGCGTTGACTCTAGCAAATCCCTGTTTCCCGACTAAGACTGATATATCTATTTTTCCCAGCTATGACTCTAGTATATTCCTGCGTCGACAGTGTTACGACTCTAATAAATCCTTGTTCCGACAGCCAGGTCTCTGTAAATATCTGTTTCTGCAGATACACACGTAAAGAATACAAGTCTTTAAGCCAAAAATCTTCACGCTCAGGAAGCACCAAGAGTTCTTGGCCCTTAATTCATTTCCTCCATTTTTGGATTGCCTGCGTTTTGCGCGCTTGCATACGTAACTCGAACTAGCACACACGCACAAAGTGTGCTACCTAATTCAGCGTAAAGCTGGCACGAGCCAAACTGATGAGACTTCTACCATTTCTTTGTGTAGAAAATCTGGAAAATAGCACAATTAAAATACAGCAAACAAACGTGAAGAAATAAAATGATTTTTTTTTTACAAAACAAATCAGAAATTCGGAATTTGTTTATGATTTTGAAATATACGGTATACTTACATAAACATACCCATATTTGTTCTTGTTGTTCTTGTAGTTTTCATATAATATTATACATTCGTGCGGCATATAAACTTAATATCCTAACCTAAATAAGGTGTTCTGTATATATTTCATATTACTTATCCAACACATCCTTATAAATGAATGTTAGAAAACGAGTCCTAAAATGCTATATTGAACCTATCTTGTTATATGGAAGTGAATCAAGGACGATAGGCAGGTCTGCATAAAAATCATTGGAAGCAGCAGAAATGTGGTTTATTAGAAGAATGTTGCGAATCCCCTGGACAGCAAAAATAACTAATGAAGAATGTATGAGAAGAACTGGAGAGACAACAAATGTCAAAAAAAAAATAAGAGAGAGACAATGCACTTTCATAGGACATGCAATGAGAAGAGGGGGCATTGAAAATATTATAACAACAGGAAAAATAGAAGGAAGAAGATCAAGAGAAATGATACTGGACAGTCTGACGGGATGGTGTGAGAGATCACCAACTGAGCTGACGGCCTGCATGAAGGATCGTGTACTCTGGAGAAGCATAATAGCCAACGCCAGTCGGCACGGCAACTGATGATGATGATGATGATGATGATGATGATGTATATATACTGTCCGCCATTAAAAGCCCACCGCTTAATCGGACTATTGTGAAGCGTGAAATGATTATGCATGGGAGCAACTGTCAAGCTCTGAATTCCCGCAAGTGTGATAGTTATTGTGATGGCGTTTTCCCAGTGATGTGATGTTTTCTTTAAATTTAACATGCAGCTCGTGCAAATCAACTTTTTCTTATTTTTTTTTTTTGCCTTTTAAAAGTGGCATGGCTTTAAAATTTGGCACACACATTAGGGAAGTTTAAGCAAATAAAAGGCCGTCATCTGTTTCTATCAAAAGGAAGTCTGTTAATGTTTTTGTCATGCCCTGATTGTTGTTACAAGAGCGATGGCAAGCTGTTGGTATGCTCAGCAGTGGAATGACAACCAGAGATGTTACCAGACATTTTCATTATGACCATTAGGCTATAGTGAGGCTGAATCAGAGATTTCAGGCAACATGTTACTGACCATCCTAGGCCTGGGCAACCTCATGTAACAATATGAGCTCAAGATGGCGAAATTCTATTGCAGCCGTTTAAAACAGAACCTCAGACATCAGCACCTGGCACTCTGAGACAGCACACACACCTGGCACTCTCAGACAGCACACACACCTGATACTCTGAGACAGCACACACACCTGACACTCTCAGACAGCACACACACCTGGCACTCTCAGACAGCACACACACCTGATACTCTGAGACAGCACATACACCTGACACTCTCAGACAGCACACACACCTGGCACTCTGAGACAGCACACACACCTGACACTCTCAGACAGCACACACACCTGATACTCTGAGACAGCACATACACCTGGCACTCTCAGACAGCACACACACCTGATACTCTGAGACAGCACACACACCTGACAATCTCAGACAGCACACACACCTGATACTCTGAGACAGCACATACACCTGACACTCTGAGACAGCACATACACCTGGCACTCTGAGACAGCACATACACCTGACACTCTCAGACAGCACACACACCTGGCACTCTGAGACAGCACACACACCTGATACTCTGAGACAGCACACACACCTGGCACTCTCAGACAGCACACACACCTGACACTCTTAGACAGCACACACACCTGACACTCTCAGACAGCACACACACCTGGCACTCTCAGACAGCACACACAACTGATACTCTGAGACAGCACACACCTGGCACTCTCAGACAGCACACACACCTGATACTCTGAGACAGCACACACACCTGGCACTCTCAGACAGCACACACACCTGATACTCTGAGACAGCACACACACCTGGCACTCTCAGACAGCACACACACCTGGCACTCTGAGACAGCACACACACCTGGCACTCTCAGACAGCACACACACCTGATACTCTGAGACAGCACACACACCTGGCACTCTGAGACAGCACACACACCTGGCACTCTCAGACAGCACACACACCTGATACTCTGAGACAGCACATACACCTGGCACTCTGAGACAGCACATACACCTGGCACTCTGAGACAGCACATACACCTGGCACTCTGAGACAGCACATACACCTAGCATTCTGAGACAGCACATACACCTGGCACTCTGAGACAGCACATACACCTAGCATTCTGAGACAGCACATACACCTGACACTCTCAGACAGCACGCACACCTAGCACTCTGAGACAGCTTGAGACGCTGATGCCAAGCCTGCATTGACGTCTCAGGGTTCACGCACGATATTAATAATGATTGCGACTTTATGGAAGTGTCTTTCTCATTTTACATCTAGGGCAGACAACTGCTTATGATCCGCTTCCACATTATGTCATGTTTAAGAATACAGCAGATTTATTTTCTGTAAATGGACGAGAAATGTGAAATCAGTGGTTTTACGTGGTACAGAAAATTATGGCTCAAAATATAAAGCGGTGCATTTTTAATGGCGGAGATTATACTTGTATTATACGTACAATGCTACGAGACTCTATGAGGAACAGTTCGTGTCTTGCGGAGAACCAGTGAGCCAGTCAAATACAATATAGTTACATTCACGAAATAAATAATCAGATAAGACTTCACTTTAGGTTCAATTTGTGCAAAAACGCACACTGTTTCATACACATTGTAACAAGATTTATCTATCAAGGAATTTTCATTCTGACCTTTCTAGCGTTCAATATCGCTAATGTGGTCTTATGCCGTAAAGCCCAGTAATAACTCCTTACTTTACTGCCAGTGTCTAGACTATATAATACCAAATAATAAAAGTCGGAAAGCTAAATCTTGTGTAGATTTGAGATTTTGTGAGAAGAGATTAGAGTTTTTGTGAGAAAACGTGTTATTATTCTGGCCCCTTAGTTACATGTTTTCTACGAAAAGCTTCCAGCGGTTGCAAATCTATTTTCTAGATTAAAATGTCTTATGAAAACGTAAACAAGCAGTCCTCAGTCTCTGTGTACATCACTGAAATAATATTGAAACGTTTGCATACGCACTTATACTCCTAGTTACGAGTTGTCGACTTGCGAGAAGCGATATTTACGTGTATGATCTCATTCAAGAAAACCCCTTCAAACTGTGACATAAACAGAGTGGTTATAGATCAACGTTCTCATATTGCAAGAAACATTTAACTCGCACAGCTATAAATCAGTGTTCTCATAATGCATAGAACAGTGAGTTGGAGAGTCCATAGTAGTAGAAAGCAATGTACAAACCTTCATTTTTCTACCTAAACTCTTAATTCTGAACCTTTTTTTTTTTTTCGTTTCAATGTCACTGATAAAAGCAAGCCTTTGTTAAGAGTTGTCTTCTTTAATATTCTACAAGTTGAAGTAGCGTTATATTTCGATGACAAGTTTGCATCTAATAATAAAGTTTTTATAAGTTCCCGAGAAACACAGCACTGTATAGACAGCAAAACTAGAAGTTCACTGGGAAAAAAAGCAGGCAATGCAAACATTGTTAATAATATTATTACAATTTTTTAGTGGAAAAAGAAGGCAATGAAAACACTGTTAATAAAATTATTACAATTTTTTATTGAAAAAAGGAGGTAATGTAAAACATTATTGATAACTCTTTTGTGATTTCATTAAAATAGAAAATATTATTTAAAGCAGTGGCTCCCAAAGCAGACTGTGCCGCCTCTTGTGTGGGTGGGGGGGGGGAGTGGGGGTTCGGGCAAGATATATGTGCCCGGTGAGAAAAAAAAAGAACAAGGCGGATGGCGGGGGGGGGGGGGGTGAAAAAAATAGAAAAAGGCGGGTGGCGGGGGTAAGGTGGAAAAAAAAGAACAAGGAGGGTGGCGGGGGGGGGGGGTGGGGTGGGGGGGCATCATAACCAACTAAGCGGAAGAAGTTTTTTTGAGGGTGGGGAGCCTGTACGAGAGAGGTCTGGAAGAGAAGGGAGCGGCAGTCCGAAAAAAAAAAGGTCTGGGAAACACTGATCTAAAGCGTATTTCTCAGTAGTATTGAGGTACTACAAGCATAAGTAGTTTGAAAACCGCTGATCTTCGTGTTACTTTTTTCTTTTAAATAATGTATTGCAACAGTTGCAACTCAAGCGAACGTTGTAAATTTAGACCATAATTCACTTTCAACTGTCTTCATCTGTAAGTGAAAGGGCAGATTTCTGTTATCTGAACAGCGGTAATTGTAGTCTGAAAAGTAGTTAATTACCGACATAAAGCCTTAGATTATGGTGCGAGTAATTTGAGTCGTTCGTTTACTTTATGTAAGTAAATATCAAAGGTTACAATATTCTCAGTTCCAGATTTGCATTTGGATTTTTTGATGGTTCTATTTTTTGCGGCTTGTGGCCTGGGGCCACTAGTTTTATCATGGATATTTGTCATTCCATTCATTTACTAGGAGAAGTATTGGTCACATACAGTGACAGGACTCCATACCAATTTACAGAACAACTAACCAAGTGGTGGACACTTGAAAGAAGAAAGGCTGTGGGAAAAAAAGAAAGTATGGCGAAAAATGGCAAAAAGCCGAGATGGGGAGCAGGCAAAATAGCAGGGGACACTACCGTACTAAAAGTGACAGCAAGGGCAGAGAAGTAGAGAGAAATATACAAGACGCAACAAATAGCACTGGACGGTAGCAGCTTGCTTGACAACCAACGTTTCATGAATGAGTGGATTGATATCTGTCTTCATATTCTCTCTCCCCCCACCCCCACCAAACCTCCTCCCACCTCCCTTTAGGAAAAAAAACATATCAAAAGAATTTAGTTTAATCTTACACTCTTTTGATATGTTTTTTTTTATCCCAACGTAATTTGTATATTTGTGTTAAATCGAGTGTATGGGAAGAATGAAAGATGGAGTGATGAAGGGCAGAATGTAAGACGGGCCTGCGTGCCAAATTCTTTACCCTTTAAAAATAAAGATTATTCATTCATTCATTCCCAATATTTTCATATTATTTATACCTTACTTTGATTTTTTTTTTTTGCTTTAAAAAATCGATCGTCATTGTCTTTACGATATACTTCATTATGTAGAATGATGTTTGGTAGGGTCTTTCGATGTGGCTAGGTCGTTGTTGTTAGGTCGATGTTGTTATGTCGTTGTTGTTAGGTCGATAGTGATAGGCCATTGTTGCTAGGGGATTGTTGTTAGGTCGTTGTTGTTAGGTCGATGTTGTTAGGTCGTTGTTGTTAGGTAGTTATTGTTAGGTTGTTGTTGCTAGGTCGATGTTGCTAGGTCGTCGTTGTTAGCTCGATGTTGTTAGGCCGTTGTTGCTAGGGCATTGTTGTTAGGTCGTTGTTGTTAGGCCGTTGTTGCTAGGGCATTGTTGTTAGGTCGTTGTTGTTAGGTCACTGTTGTTAGGTCGTGGTTGTTAGGTCGATATTGTTAAGTCGATGTTGTTAGGTCGTCGTTGTTGTTGTTAGGTCATTGTTGTTAGGTCGCTGTTGTTTTGGTCGTTGTTGCTAGGTCGTTTGATATTGCTGCTAGAGGGGAAAAAAAGATATGTCACCTTGCATCTATGACATTTCACATTACCAGGCAGCAGCGTTGTCAGGTAGAGAAGAAATCACCTGTCCTCACTACTTTTGTCCACCCAGGGAAAGCCCAGGTACCTGTTTCCTGGGACTGGGTTGACCCTGGTTCCGGTCGGTTTAAAAAAAACTCCGCCACGGCGGGAGATGTAGGTCAAGACTTCTGGTCGACAGGCAAGTGCGCTAACCACTGTGCCATCGTTTTAAATGTCGGAACGCAGAAAGAAAAACGAAGTTCCGTTGTTTTGTTTTTTTTTTCAACATCATCTTTTGAGTTTTCTCTGACTTCCTATGTGGTTTATTAGAAGAATGTTGCGAATCCCCTGGACAGCAAAAATAACTAATGAAGAATGTAGGAGAAGTGCTGGAGAGACAAAAAAACCTTGTCAAAAAATAAGAGAGAGACAATGTACTTTCATGGGACATACAGTGAGAAGAGGGGGCATTGAAAATATTATAAGAACAGGAAAAATAGAAGGAAGACGATCAAGAGGAAGACCAAGAGAAATGATACTGGACAGTCTGACGGGATGGTGTGAGAGGAGATCACCAACTTAGCTGATGGCCTGCATGAAGGATCGTGTACTCTGGAGAAGCATAATAGCCAACGCCAGTCGGCACGGCACCTGATGATGATGATGATTCCTGTGTCGCTATTTGTTTAACTAACATAATCAGTTTAAGTTATTTCAGTAATTCTCACCGCGTCCATTTCTGTCTGTGGAATTTCTCATTGTAATTTAGCACGAAAAGAGATGAAGGGGAAACAGACCAAGGGGGTAGACCAAGACAGGGGTGGAAAGGCAGCATAGCAGAGGATATAAAAGAAACTGGTGTCACTAAATGGAGGGAGAAGATGAGTAATAGAGAGGAATGAGGGCGAACTTTATCTGCTAGCCTTAATGGCTCGGAAAGCTGATGATAGAAGAAGAAGCATAAGAAGTAGTGAATGCTCTTCTTCTTCTTCTTTTTCTCTCCTTATTCTTATTCTCCTTCCTTCCTTCCTTCCTCTGAAGATGAAGAAGAAGAATTTAGCACAAAGAGTGGAGGACTCACAGCTAAATAGAAATACAAAGACTGTAGGGTAGGAGTGGCCGTATCGATAACGAGGCGGCTCCGGACTGAAAGCAGTGGCCTCTATCATCGCAGCCGTCGGCTTCTAGTCGATTAGAATTTTCGCCTGTGCTACGGAGTACACGCACCTGTCCTGAGATTCATTTTTCAAGGATTCAAAGAGGAGATGGAGCAATTGTGGTTACAACATAAATATTTTAACGTTGTAAGGCGCATTCCAATGCATTATAACAATTATCTTTACTGTATCAAAGATTTATTAGACTTCAGTGTCTGAGTACTTTGTTGAAGGCCAGTGTCTAATGTTAGAAAAAAAACAACAATATTAGCTTCCTTGTTATATAGTTATTGAAGGCCACTGTTTTGGTAAAGAGGTTATTATTCCCTCATCATTGATGTATTGCATTCCATCTGAGAACATACACAAATTGTTGCAATTTGCGTTGTTATTTTCTTTTGTTTTGACACTTACACTGTCTTTCTAAATTTCACACGGCCATCAGAATGCAGAAAAGTGAAAAAAAGGAAATTGTAAGTAAAATGTTACTCAGATTAAAGTCTTCACGTTAGTGAAACTCTACTGTTCTATACAGGAAGAAAAAAAAGAAGAAGAAGAAGAAGAGGACGAAGAAGAAGAAGAAGAAGAAGAAGAAGAAGAAAGTATTCACTTCATAACGAAGAGGAAACGATGTTTTTCTGCTTTTTCGACTTTCAAGTTCTTAGTTGTGTTAAATCAGAACCTCTGGCGCCAGGTTGAGGTCTGGTTGCCAGGGTAATGTCTGGTTGCCAGGGTGAGGTCTGGTTGCCAGGGTGAGGTCTGATTGCCAGGGTGATGTCTGGTCGCCAGGATGATGTCTGGTTGCCAGGATGATGCCTGATTGCCAGGGTGATGTCTGGTCGCCAGGATGATGCCTGGTTGCCAGGGTGATGTCTGGTTGCCAGGATGATGTCTGGTTGCCAGGGTGATGTCTGGTTGCCAGGGTGATGTCTGGTTGCCAGGGTGATGTCTGGTTGCCAGGATGATGTCTGGTTGCCAGGGTGATGTCTGGTCGCCAGGATGATGCCTGCTTGCCAGGGTGATGTCTGGTCGCCAGGATGATGCCTGGTTGCCAGGGTGATGTCTGGTTGCCAGGATGATGCCTGGTTGCCAGGGTGATGTCTGGTTGCCAGGATGATGCCTGGTTGCCAGGGTGATGTCTGGTCGCCAGGATGATGTCTGGTTGCCAGGGTGATGTCTGGTCGCCAGGATGATGCATGGTTGCCAGGGTGATGTCTGGTTGCCAGGATGATGCCTGGTTGTCAGGGCGATGTCTGGTTGCCAGGATGATGCCTGGTTGCCAGGGTGATGTCTGGTCGCCAGGATGATGCCTGATTGCCAGGGTGATGTTTGGTTGCCAGGATGATGCCTGGTTGCCAGGGTGAGATCTGGTTGCCAGCTGGTCGCCAGGGTGAGATCTGGTTGCCAGGGTTATGTCTGGTCACCGGGATGATGTCTGGTTGCCAGGGTGAGTTCTGGTTGCCATGTGAGGTCTGGTTGCCATGGTTATGTCTGGTTACTATGATGAGATCTACAGTCTTCTCCAGGTTTCTCCTGGCAGCCACACAACTTCCACCTTAGGTCCTTTCCCTGTGGTCTGGTTGCGTAGGTATGTAACATTCCGGCACTCTCAGAATACATTTTCTAGAGTCTGTACTCTGTTCCTACACGGGTTTTCATCTGTACGTGAGATCTTGAGTCGGTGTGGTGGAAGTGGCACAACAGCCCACAGTGGCTGTTTTTTTATCGGAACAGAACCATTTGTTTGTCCCCTTGTAGCTGCGTCCAGCCTCTTGGCCCACAGTTGGTCGTAGTGACCTCGTATAATGGTCTTGGCCTCACTGTAACTGTGTTGATGGCTGCCTTGTTCCATTTTGTTGTCATGTTAGTTAGGGCACTGGCTTTTTTTATTTCCTGAGATGCCACAGTGGGAGGGTACCCATTGCAAGGCAATTTCTGTGTATTTTGAGAGTGGAAAAGATGTATCTTTCTGAAGTTAAATCCTGTGATGTTCTGTTTTCTTCGTTACTCCATGTTATCGGACATAAGGAAAGGGTTTTAAAGTTTTGTCGTTTCAAGTTCTACATATTTTATTCACGTGTTTGCTGCACTAAGCTAGTGGCGAGTGCTCGCTAAGACTAAGAGTTAAGAGATAAAGTACAGAATGTTGGAGAGATAAAGTACAGAATGTTGGAGGGATAAAGTACAGAATGTTGGGGGGATAAAGTACAGAATGTTGGAGAGATAAAGTACAGAATGTTGGAGGGATAAAGTACAGAGTGTTGGAGGGATAAAGTACAGAAATTTGGATGGATAAAGTACAGAATGTTGAAGGGATAAAGTACAGAATGTTAGAGGGATAAAGTAAAGAATGTTGGAGGGATAAAGTACAGAGTGTTGGAGAGATAAACGCGCTTAGTTCTCCTCCTTTATGAAAGTCCATTCGTCTTTAGTGTATTATTGCTCTCAAATATCTAGAACATTCTAGGGAACAAAACTGTAGTCTTATGATGCCATTTGAGTGCTTACTGGTATGGCGTTAGCGCTCATATTTTTCTTGATCTTTTGGCACACGATGCGGTCATCAGATATCGTGTTGGTTCCCATATATCCCTTGACCTGTTGGCACACGATGCGGTCATCAGATATCGTGTTGGTTCCCATATATCCCTTGACCTGTTGGCACACGACGCGGTCATCAGATATCATGTTGGTTCTCATATATTCCTTGACCTGTTGGCACACGATGCGGTCATCAGATATCGTGTTGGTTCCCATATATTCCTTGACCTGTTGGCACACGACGCGGGTGAGTTTCACGGCTGTCCGTCTTTACTTTTGTAGCTCCAGAAGCAGCTGAGTATCCATTTCTACAACTGGAAGACCAGGGAACCTCGAACCGGACTTAAACACCGACTTGGCAGTAAAACGCAAGCGCACTAATAACCTACGCCACTCAGCCGCCCCACAAGAGAAAGCATCGCATTATAACAGTCCCAGGTGGAAGTACACCATATCCCAGTGTTTTCACCGACCACACAAGAAGAGATGAAGGAAATACAAACCACACGTGCTTTTTTGTTTTAACTTCTTCTGCACGTGAGGTTGCTTCGCCTATCAGAAAAACAGGTTAGTTCAAGGAAAAAGAAGAAAAGAAAATCTCAAATTCTTTTCAGGAACAAAAGTGGCATGCCCTTTTCTTTAGAGTGAGACAAAATAGAAAGCTGAAACAGAAAGACTGCAACAGTTGCTATTGAGCGGAAAATTAACGTCATCACTTGCCTGAAAGAGGAGAAGACCGGGAAATGGAGACTTGATACGAGATTTCTCAAGTTTTTTATTTAAGCAAAAGTCTCCATGGAAACTGAAAACTTCACGTTGCTGATAATGTTTCATTAAATGTTGTCAATGTCTGAAAATAATAATAATAATCATAATAATAATTATAAAGTTTATGGAAGCAGAAGACATTTAGAAGTTACATTCCTTCAGAATGATAACAGTAGCAAACATCTATTGTAATATTTAGAAAAAATGATAACAGCACCAACAATCTATTGTAATATTTAGAAAACATCTAAAATTATAATTAATATAGTAATACCTTATATTCAGTAAAAGGAAATCGCCGCCTGTTGTCATTACCTTGTCAAATCACGCTTCACTAATAAAACAATCATACCAAAATGCAACATCCTTTCAAACAAGAAGACACTGAAAATAAGTTCTAGTACTTTGGAACAACAATAACAGCTGACTGCAAGTGCACAAATAAAATAAAATCACGAGTAGGTAAAGCAAAGACATCTTTTTTTTTAACGGCATTAAGAAGATACTAACAAATAAGAAAATGTCCCTAAAAGTGAGGAAAAGAGCATTATAGTGTTATACAGAGCAGTATTGCTATATGATTGAGAAACTTGGATAGTCAACAAAAAGGTGATGAATAAACTGGATGCAAGAGAAATGTGGTTTTGGGGAAAGATGCAACACGTTTCTTGGACAGACAAAACAAAAACAAACAAACAAACAAAAAAACAAACGAAGACGTCCTCCAATCTGGTTCAGAGTAAGGAAAACTAGTTTAAAATAAAAAGTAAAACAACTAAAGAAGGCGTGGAGAGGAACAGAACTACAAGCATCTTTCCCATCGCAACATATGCCTGTGAGACTTGGACACTTAACAAAACAGCTAAGAAACACATAAATGCCTTTGAATGTAAATGCTACAGAAGAGTTTTTCAAAGATCATGGACACAAAAAAAAAGAACAAATATATCCATACTATAAGAACTTAATATTGAAGAAGGCTGGCTAGTAAAGAGGATTAAACAGAGAAAACTTAAATATTTTGGACACATTAAACTTCACGATAATCTAGAGAAAATCGTCCTGGAAGGGTATATAATGGGAAAAAGAGAGGAAGACCAAGGCGAAGATGGCTGTAAGACATCGTTGATGATCTGCAAATGGATGCATCAGCAGCAGGCCATCTTGCTCACAACCGAGAGGCCTACAGGAGAGCTGATAGGGAGCCAAAGTTACACAAGGGACATGCAAACGAATGAATGAATGAATGAATGAATGAATGAATGAATGAATGAGATAAAAACGGCACGAAAAAAAAACATCGAAAATTTCTTGGACATGTCATGAGAACCCAAAAACTGCAGAACCTAGTAATGGCTGGAAAATTCAAGAGAAAAGAGAATAGAGGAAGCCCAAGAGAAAAATATTTCAGTGGAGTGACCGAGTGGCACGGAGAAATAAAAACAACTGAATTAACCAGAAGCACCAAGGACCGGTCAAGATTGAGAAGCGTAATCGCCATAGCTATCCAGCACGACATATCAGAAGATACATTTACATATATTACACACTGAAGCGTCTTGTGAACAAACATAATATCATAACTAATATGTTTATGCCCTTATAAACAGCTCGCCAACGATGGTTAAACTGTCACGATATTCCTGCCTATACTCTGCCACCAGACCTTACTCGTGGCCTGACATTGATTCTTCTATGAACAAACTGCATGCTAATCCAACAGCTCTTGAGACCGCAGAGAAATTAATATCAGAGCAACCTGGGAAACAATGCAAAAAAAAGAACAAAAACAAAAACAAAAAAATTTCAATGATTGTAAGCTTTAAAAATTAATGTCTTGCAACGCTAAACAGAAATGTTGAACATTTTTTTAAAGTTAAACGCCTGTTATTGTATTAGGTCTTTTCACTGTTTTTTTTTTTATTTCCTTGAATTTGCGATAAAAGTTTTTCTTTTGATTTTTTTTTCTGTATACTCTCACGACGCAATCCCGTTGCTCTTTACACTTCAACTCCGTTATCCTTTACAGTGCAAGCCCATTATCATTTACAACTCCATCCCGTCATCCTTTGCGATGCAATCCCTCCATCTTTTACAACGCAATTCTGTTAACATTTAACAATACAAACCCGCCATTTTTCACGATGTAATATTTGTTATCCTTAACGATGCAATCCCGTCATTCTTGACGACACAATCTCGTTATCCTTAACGATGCAATCACGTTATCCTTCACGACGCAATCTCGTTATCCTATACAATAACAATCCCGTCATCCTTCACGACGCAATCTCGTTATCCTATACAATAACAATCCCATCATCTTTACGGACAAGTCATCTCCTTCCATGAGACTTTCAGTCACACTTTGAGAACCGCCAAGTAACCAACATTTATTTTGAAGAACAACTCGTTAGTAATATACATGCATTACATACATACATACATTACATACATACATTACATACCTACATTACATTACATACATACATACATTACATACATATATTACATATATAGATTACATACATATATTACATACATACATTGCATACATTTATTACATACATTACATTACATACATATAAATTATATTACATACATTACACACATACATTACATACATACGTACATACACAAAATACATGCATTACATACATACATTATATACATTGCATACACTACATACATACACTACATACGTACATTACATATATGCATTACATACATACATTACATACATACATTACGAATAATTAATATATAACCATATAGCAACAGAGTAGATAACAAGTTAGTGGAGGAGGTCAACGAATTTGTATACCTTGGCAGCAGAGTAGTAGAAAATGGAGACAGCACAGAGGACATCAACAGCAGACTTACTAGAGCAAACCAGGCTTTTGCAGTGCTGCAGAATATATGGAAATAAAAAAAACTAAGCATAAATATGAAAATCAGGGTATTTAAGAGTAATGTTCTAAGTGTACTACTCTATGGAAGTGAATGCTGGAAAATCACCAAAAACATAGAAAACAAGTTGAATTCTTTCCAGACTAAATGTTTACGAAGAATTAGTAAAATATTTTGGCCAAACACCATAAGAAATAACATCTTATTAGCAGAAATGCAGATGAAACCACTGACAACAATTATTGAGGAAAGACGCTGGTGATGGTTGGGACATGTGTTCCGAATGACTGACAACTCACTATAAAAAATAGCACTGAGATGGACACCACAGGGGAGCAGAAGTAAGGGTAGACCAAAAGAGACATGGAGAAGAACAACAGAAAGGATGTTGAGCAATAGAGGGCTCACCTGGGCAAGAGCAGAAAAAAAGGCGAAGGACAGGCATTTGTGGAAAACCCTTGTGGAAGCCCCATGTGCCCTGGGCACTTAATGTTCAGAGAGAGAGAGATATATATAGCTAACTATACACGAAACCACTGCAGTAAAGCTATGGTAACAAAATGTGTATTGGTTAATTAATAAAGCTGTTCATACTTTTTTCCTAATTTATACATACATACATACATACATACATACATACATACATACATACATACATACATACATACATATAAAGCAATGAGAAAAAACTGACAACCAAATAGCGATAAAATGCGTCTGTTTCATGCGTGAGTCATCTAACAGCCCTTGAAATTACAACAGCTAATGTTCGTCTCATATGTAACCATTCGTGTCGTAGTTCGTGATGTTAATTTTTGTTATGTTGTATGTGAAGCTGATGTTCGGTTACTCTAAAAAATGATGTTCTGCAGTTTTCGGCAGGTACTGCGAGATAACTTTAATCTCAGTGTCAGGATTGTTTTTTCTGAAGGCACTTTCGTTAAAATTGCGTAATGTGGTAACACCGAGTAAACTTTCATCTACTGAAGATCTGTGTTGTTCATATGCTGCTTTATTACAGGCATAAACTTTAGTAGAAGGCTTTGGCACAGTGAAGTAATAGAGACGAGTTTGGGCGCAGTGAAGTTAGTAATAGAGACGCGTTTGGGCACATTGAAGTAATAGAGACGAGTTTGGGTATAGTGAAGTTAGTAATAGAGACGAGTTTGGGTATAATGAAGTTTGTAATAGAGACGCGTTTGGGCACATTGAAGTAATAGAGACGAGTTTGGGTATAGTGAAGTTAGTAATAGAGACGAGTTTGGGCGCAGTGAAGTTAGTAATAGAGACGAGTTTGGGCACATTGAAGTAATAGAGACGAGTTTGGGTATAGTGAAGTTAGTAATAGAGACGAGTTTGGGCACAGTGAAGTTAATAATAGAGACGCGTTTGGGCACACTGAAGTAATAGAGACGAGTTTGGGTACACTGAAGTAATAGATACGAGTTTGGGTACATTGAAGTTAGTAATAGAGACGAGTTTGGGCACAGTAAAGTAAAAGAGACGAGTTTAGCCTTGTTAGCCTGGAAGCACTTTAGACGTGAGAAAAAATAAAAATAGTAAAAATAGTGAAAAAAAAATAGTAAAGAAAAAGAGCGTGACTTTAGTCATGGACTCCAGGAGAAGGAGCAATCGCCTAGCTACGTGGGGATAGCGCGCAATCTACTCCCTTAACCATTTAGGTTAAAGCACCATTTCAACGATTTTCAAAGCCGGCACATTCTGTTATTTCGTTCGGCGACGAAATTTTCTATTATCATGACCTCGTTTCCTTTCCAGGTGTCACGACTGATTTCGGCTGCATTAAAGACTCGGGTTTTCAAGCATCTTTTTCTATTGTAGGTGTAAGATGCCCAAGTTGATAGTGCGCTGTTTCTCCTGGCTAGGCGGTTGTTCGCCCTGCCGGACCAGGAAACTCTCTTGACATTTTTATTTCTCTAACGTCTAAAGTTATTTGTCTACTATTTTTCGAATACTGACCATACAACACTGACCATACAACACTGACCACACAACACTGACTACACAATGCTGACCATGCAACACTAACCATACAACGCTGACCATACAATGATGACCATAAAATGCTGACCATACTTTACAGTGCGAAAGCTTTGTTGTTTCTCATTTGAAGAAAATTAACGTGACATGGCATTGAATACAGCCGACGACGTGACATAGCACTGAGTACAGCTAATGACATGACATAGCACTGAGTACAACTAATGACATGACATAGCACTGAGTACAACTAATGACGTGACATACCGCTGAGTACATTTTATGACGTGACGTAGCAGCGAGTACAATCGAAGACGGAACTTAGCAGTGAGTACAGTTAATGACGTGACACAGGACTGAGTACATTTGATGCCGTGTACTGGGCACAGTTGCTTAACTGATTATATAAGACGGGTAGAAAATGAACAGAAGCAGACTAGATTTTAAATCTTCCAGGATTACTGTCTTCAAAAGTTCAACTTCTGTCTAAAGTTATTCATAAATGTCAGCCTTAACTCTAATGCTTAATATTGCTTACGGCTGTAATGTACCGTATTTATAGGAGTAATGAGCTGTGTACCGTATACGGCAATATTTGTAAGAGTAATGAAGTGTGTGTCTTGCCATAAACACGACATGTCTCAGGCTATTTTGGGCCGCAGGAAAGGCTAATCTATAAGACTAATTTAATCTGTAGAAAACTAGATCATCCCTCTGTCTTCTGAGATCTGCGCCTTCGACGGCTACTTAGTTAACCTAAAGTTAACGCAGAATATAAGTAAAGCGCATTCTCTGTATGTACCTGTTTTTTTTCCCTACCAAATTTGTCAGCGGCGTGATTTGGTTCGTCATTTATCCCGTTCCATATTTCTTTCTTTCACCGATATCCTGTACGCGTTTTGATCTCTAATACCGAACTGGATGCCTTAAACCAGTGGCTCCCAACCTTTTTTACATACAAGGACCACTTTACCAGCTGACAAGTAAGTTGCCAACCACCAAACTGTACACAATATTGTAATACCATAAATCCCCAGTTGCTTTTAATCAGTAGATGGCGCTTACTACTAAACTGTTAATGCCCAATAATGTGGTTGCGGACCACATTAAACCACTCTCCTAAACAATGGTCCATATCAGGGGTGTCCAGGAGGCCAAGAGCCACAACTGTATCCATGAATCGGTGATAGGCTGTATCTAAATCAGTGGTTCCCAAACTGGGGTGCCTGGCAGGACGTTTAGGGGTACACGAGAAGTTGTACAGCGACCGAAAACACATAAATATGTTGCCAGCTATAACAGTAACAAAGAATTTTTCTAGTATGAACGGATACAATTTATGGAAATGGTTTGCCAATGGGTGCGCAAAAGGAAGAAGGTTGAGAACCACTGAGCTAAATAAACTAGTTTTTGCCACATCACATAAATTACTACTGGGAATTTTTCTATTGATTGCACAGTCATTTAGAGCTATGGTGATTTCTTTGTCCCGCAGAATAAAGCCAAAACGGATCTTTTTGTGTGTGTGTGTGTGCTGAAAATATTTAATTTAATTAAAGAGTTATGTTTTCGCAAAAAACTTCACATACAAGCAAAATCAAGGCCCTCCGTGGCCCCGTGGACCGACAGATGGAAACCCTGGTCTATATAATAAGGTCTAATCTGCAGATGGTTGTTTTTTTTTAAAGAGATAATGCAGTGATCAATGAACTAAACAATATTTTGATGACGCAGTGATCAGAGAACTAAACAAGACTTTGATGACGCAGTGATCAGAGAACTAAACAAGACTTTGATGACGCAGCGATCAGAGAACTAAATAAGACTTTGATGAAGCAGTGATCAATGTCCTAAACAAGGCTTTGATGACGCAGCGGTCAGCGACCTGAAGAAGATTGTACTCTCTCCTGGAAACATGTTGGTCTGTTGTCTCAGCATGACATGGCCAGATATCTTCATTCTGATTGGTTGAGCATGTTTAGATGTCTGCTTCTCGCTTCCACACGAGGAGTCAAAAAACAAACCAGAGGAGCTGACTTCTTGTGATTTGATGAATATCTTTGGTGTCGGAGACACTGTCCATATCTTTGGTGTCGGAGACACTGTTCATATCTTTGGGGTCGGAGACACTGTTCATATTTCTGGTGTCGGAGACACTGTTCATATCTTTGGTGTCGGAGACACTGTCCATATCTTTGGTGTCGGAGACACTGTTCATATCTTTGGTGTCGGAGACACTGTTCATATTTCTGGTGTCGGAGACACTGTCCATATCTTTGGTGTCGGAGACACTGTTCATATCTTTGGTGTCGGAGACACTGTTCATATTTCTGGTGTCGGAGACACTGTTCATATCTTTGGTGTCGGAGACACTGTCCATATCTCTGGTGTCGGAGACACTGTTCATATCTTTGGTGTCGGAGACACTGTCCATATTTCTGGTGTCGGAGACACTGTCCATATCTTTGGTGTCGGAGACACTGTTCATATCTTTGGTGTCGGAGACACTGTTCATATTTCTGGTGTCGGAGACACTGTCCATATCTCTGGTGGCGGAAACACTGTCCATATCTTTGGTGTCGGAGACACTGTCCATATCTTTGATGGCGGAGACAATGTCCATATCTCTGGTAGCGGAAACACTGTCCATATCTCTGGTGACGGAAACACTGTCCATATCTCTGGTGTCGGAGACACTGTCCATATCTTTGATGGCGGAGACACTGTCCATATCTCTGGTGTCGGAGACACTGTCCATATCTTTGATGGCGGAGGCACTATCCATATCTCTGTTGTCGGAGACACTGTCCATATCTCTGGTGGCGGAAACACTGTCCATGTCTCTGGTGTCGGAGACACTGTCCATATCTCTGGTGTCGGAGACACTGTCCATATCTTTGATCGCAGAGACACTGTCCATATCTCTGGTGGCGGAAACACTGTCCATATCTTTGATGTCGGAGACACTGTCCATATCTCTGGTGTCGGAGACACTGTCCATATCTCTGGTGGCAGAGACACTGTCCATATCACTGGTGTCGGAGACACTGTCCATATCTCTGTTGTCGGAGACCCTGTCCATATCTTTGATGGCGGAGACACTGTCCATATCTCTGTTGTCGGAGACACTGTCCATATCTCTGGTGTCGGAGACACTGTCCATATCTCTGGTGTCGGAAACACTGTCCATATCTCTGGTGTCGGAGACACTGTCCATATCTTTGATGGCGGAGGCACTGTCCATATCTTTGATGGCGGAGACACTGTCCATATCTTTGATGGCGGAGACACTGTCCATATCTTTGATGTCGGAGACACTGTCCATATCTTTGGTGTCGGAGACACTGTCCATATCTCTGGTGTCGGAGACACTGTCCATGTCTCTGGTGTCGGAGACACTGTCCATATCTTTGGTGTCGGAGACACTGTCCATATCTTTGGTGTCGGAGACACTGTCCATATCTCTGGTGTCGGAGACACTGTCCATGTCTCTGGTGTCGGAGACACTGTCCATATCTTTGGTGTCGGAGACACTGTCCAATTCGACAGTCATCGACTATTATCAGATATTCTAGAGTGAAGTTTGGTGAAACATAACGCACCAAGACCCTACCGCCACCTTTCCAATGTTACCCCTATTACCAGGCTAAGCTTGACTAACGTGACATGGATCGCCATAGCAACGGAGTCTGCTAAAAGGATTATATAGCACCCCCTCCCTCCCTCACTCCCCCGCTATTAACGCCACTTGGAAACTGAAAAAATAGCCGCTATGCCCTGCTCCCATTATTGCTATTATCTTCATCGCGTCGGCCGCAAACGACACCAGCTCACAGTTCAAGAGAGATAAAAGAATAAGAAGAATAAAGAAGATCATAACATCGGCTTCTGAGAGATTCAAGTCTGAAGCTAACAGATAAACTCCATTAAATCTTTAGACTTTTTCCCTCGACTTTTTTAAAGAAACCTCCCCAAGTCAGGGAAAACTGAAATAGATTTTTCAAAAATGTTATTCTATATTAAAAATATTAACACGTTAAAAATTTCCTGATTCAGCGAACATTATTTCGTTACTAAAAGCACTGATCACGCAAAAAGGTTTAATAAAAAAACAAAAAAACAAAATTGAAACAAAATTGTGATTACGAAACAGTCTTTCCCAAAATAACCAAGACTGCATAATGAAGAACTATTGTAACCGCTGTCTGTTGGCTGTAAACATAGTTAATATAGAGTGTAATTACAGTCTGATAAGATGGCAATGTTTGCTTTGGCAATTTCCTTGGAAGCTCCTGCTGGTTCTGTGTTCAGACTTTGACTCTGCTGACTTCATCGTTCAGAATTGCGAAAGTTGAAGAAATATATGCTCTGCTTCAGGGTTTCTCAACTGGGAACCCTAGGGTTTCGCTACGGTTTCCACAAGGGTTCTGTCAGAGATGATGACTGAAAATCCCTTCCAAGCATTCCTGTCTGACCACTAGAGCCTAGGTACATGCTTTTGTTTTTTTCACGGCAGGTTGGTTAGAATATGGATAGTTTTTGGGAG
This sequence comes from Achatina immaculata, assembly GCA_009760885.1. NCBI lineage: Eukaryota > Metazoa > Mollusca > Gastropoda > Stylommatophora > Achatinidae > Lissachatina > Lissachatina immaculata. The sequence continues at coordinate 31,851,061 of CM019716.1, read as the reverse complement.
GTTTAAGTGTATATATATACTTTAAAAAATGGGATTTCCAACACATTTGATACAATTAACATCACTGCTGTATCTTGACCAACAAGCAGCAGTAAGAATAAATGGTGAAACAACATGGTTTGACATAAAACAAGGGGTCTGTCAGTGGTGCATATTGTCACCTTACTTATTTAACTTGTATACTGAAAACATAATGAGGAATGTTAGAGAAGATGTAGACAAAGAATATTACGATGCCATAACAATTGGAGGTTATGAAATACCAGAGATTACATATGCTGATGACACAGTATTACTGTCCACAACACAAAAGGGAATGGAAAAACTAATTATGTCAGTCCGTAAGAATAATGAAGAGCAAAACCTCTATCTTAATGCGAAGAAAACTAAATTGATGACAACTGACAAAACAAACAAGGCAGCTGATATATGTATCAATGAGGAAAAACTGGAAGAAGTGAAGAGTTTTGAATATCTTGGATCACTACTAACTAATAATGGAGATACAATGAGGGAAATTAAAAGCAGGACATCTGTCGCTCTTGAGAAAGTAAAACAATTAAGAATCTGTGGATTCGGAGCAGACAGAACTGCAAAAATAAGATTTTTAAGGGCATGCATTTTTCCAATCGCAACATATGCCTGTGAGACCTGGACACTTAACAAAACAGCTGAGAAACACATAAATGCCTTTGAATGTAAGAAGAGTTCTTAAAATATCATGGACACAAAAAAGAAAAACTATATCCTTACTCATTCATTCATTCATTTGCATGTCCCTTGCGGAACTTTGCCTCCCAAACAGCACTCCTGTAGGCCTCTCGGTTGTGAGCAAGATGGCCTGCTGCTGTTGCATCCATTTCCAGATCGTCAACGATGTCTTGCAGCCATCTTCGTCTTGGTCTTCCTCTTTTTCTTTTTCCCATTATGTATCCTTCCAATACGGTCTTCTCTAAATTATCATGACATTTAATGTGTCCAAAATATTTCAGTTTTCTCTCTTTAATCCTCTTCACTAGCCAGCCTTCTTCAATATTAAGCTCTTGTAGTATAGATATATTTGTTCTTTTTTGTGTCCACGATATTTGGAGAACTCTTCTGTAGCATTACTACAATAACTTAATATTGAAGAAGGCTGGCTAGTAAAGAGGATTAAAGAGAGGAAATGTAAATATTTTGGACACATTAAACGTCATGATAATCTAGAGAAAATCGTCTTGGAAGGGTACATAATGGGAAAAAGAAAGAGAGGAAGACCAAGGCGAAGATGGCTACAAGACATCGCTGATGAGCTGCAAATGGATGCATCAACAGCAGGCCATCTTACTCACAACCAAGAGACCTACAGGAGTGCTGTTAGGGAGGCAAAGTTCCACAAGGGACATGCAAATGAATGAATTATATATATATATATATATATATATATATATATATATATATATATATATATATATATATATACACCAATATACATAGATATACATAGATAGACACAACTATATAATTCATGCAAATTTATATTTTCTCTTATTATTCTATTGCTTTCTCCTGCACGTTTGTGTATGGTAAAAATGTAAACGTTAAAACTTGTATGCTCATTAATTAATAAAGCTGTTTGTACTTTTGTTTTAAATAGTCTACTTATTAATTAATAAAGCTGTTTGTACTTTTGTTTTAAATAGTCTATTTATTAATCAATAATGCAGTGTCTACTTTTCTTTTAAATACTTATTAATTACTAAAGCTGCTTCTACTTTTGGTTTTAAATAGTCTACTTATTAATTAATAAAGCTGTTTGTACTTTTGTTTTAAATAGTCTACTTATTAATTAATAAAACTGTTTGTACTTTTGTTTTAAATAGTCTACTTATTAATTAATAAAGCTGTTTGTACTTTTGTTTTAAATAGTCTACTTATTAATTAATAAAGCTGTTTGTACTTTTGTTTTAAATAGTCTACTTATTAATTAATAAAGCTGTTTGTACTTTTGTTTTAAATAGTCTATTTATTAATCAATAATGCAGTGTCTACTTTTCTTTTAAATACTTATTAATTACTAAAGCTGCTTCTACTTTTGGTTTTAAATAGTCTACTTATCAATTAATAAAGCTGTTTGTACTTTTGTTTTAAATAGTCTACTTATTAATTAATAAAGCTGTTTCTCCTTTTGTTTTATATAGTCTAACAGGCCATTGTTAAGTCCCCACAAGAAAAAGGAACCTAATCTTGCACCTGCCTGATACCGACCGCAAGATTTCTAAACTATACGTTTATTATTAGACTTTTTCTTGCTGGCGGCTTCTGTTGAATAAACTAAACGGATCCCCCCCCGCCCCCGGTCTAGTGATTTCATTTGACCTGGTATATTTTATGGCGCAGGGAGGGTCAGTGTAACTTGGGGAGGGCGGGAAGGGGGAGGAATAATCATCCATCCAAGCCAGGTGAACAATCACCGCCAGTACCAATAAATCTTCTCCACCTCTCACGGGTCGTATATTGTGCCACCAGCTGGGCTGCATGTTGCTCATTTCTGTTTCTACAGGTCTCCTCCAGGTAGCTTTCGGTTGGTCCCTCTTTCTTTTCTTTTTTTTTCTCCCTTGCGTGTGTCTATAGCATGGCTGTCTCAGTGATGTTGTTGGGATCTCTTCGGAGCACATGATCAATCCATTTCCAGAGGGTTTTTTTTTAAATTTTTGGTTGCTATTATGGCATTAATATCTTCTAGTTCACAGTGAGCAAATAGGTCTCTATTATAATTTAATGTCTGTGGCCAGTAAAGATTGAAAATCTTTCTGAGGCAGGTTCTGTAGAATGAAGAAAATTTGCCCATTTCCTATTCAGTTGTTCTCCTAGTATTCTGTTCCACAGAGGAGTAAGGAGAACACACAGCTTTGGTACAGCTTTATTTTAGCTCTAGCACTGCACTGGGAGGACTAACGGATGTTTCTAAGATTAATGAAAGCTGTTCTCACTTTGTTTATTCTACTCCTTATGTCTTTATTTATTCCACTCTTTATGTCTCTATTTATTCTACTCTTTTTATTATGTCTGTGTTTATTCTACTCTTTATATTTCTATTTATTCTATTCTTTATGTCTCTATTTATTCTACTCTTTATATCTTTATTTATTCTATTCTTTATGTCTCTATTTATTCTACTCTTTATATCTCTATTTATTCTATTCTTTATGTCTCTATTTATTCTACTCTTTATATCTCTATTTATTCTATTCTTTATGTCTCTATTTATTCTACTCTTTATGTCTCTATTTATTCTACTATTTACTAGTTAAGTCCATACTTGCCAATAGCTGGGTATGAACTAGTTAAGTCCATACTTGCCAGTAGCTGGGTATGAACTAGGTAAGTCCATACTTGCCAGTAGCTGGGTATGAACTAGTTAAGTCCGTACTTGCCAGTAGCTGGGTATGAACTAGTTAAGTCCGTACTTGCCAGTAGCTGGGTATGAACTAGTTAAGTCCGTACTTGCCAATAACTGGGTATGGACTAGGTATGAACTAGTAATCAGAAACAAAAGAGGAGAGATGTTGATTGAGTGGGCAGAAAAGAATAAATGATAATAGGAAATACTTGGTTTAAACAACACCCAAGACGACTATGGACGTGGAAAAGCCCAAATAATAATATACTTAACCAGATAGATTACATGATGATCAACAGAAGATTCAGGAACTCACTAATATCCGTGAATACAAGACCAAGCGCAGACTGCAACAGTGACCACATCCCAGTCGTATGAAAAGTGAATATCGGGCTAAAGAGGTTAAAAGCAGAAGCTAAAATCGAAGAAGTAGATAGAGAGCTGTTATGGAAAGATAAAGCAGTACAAGAGCAATACAGAACCATAGTACATAATAGATATAATGCTATAGAGAAGATTGAAACTACTGATGAACAATGGAATATGCTTAAAGACTCTATTCAGCAAACATCTATCGAAATCCTACCTCCAAATAAAAGACACATTAAACAGAGGTGGATGACCTAAGACATTTTGCAACTAATGGATCGGAAAAGAAGTCTTAAGGACGATAACGATGAATATGACAAAATAAATAACAAAATAAGACACAAATGCAATAAAGCTAAAGAGGAGTGGCTAAATAGGAAATGTAGTGAAATAGAGACACACCACCATGGAAACGCAAGAGATATGTACAAACAAATAATGGAGTTAACAAACAAAGGGACATAACACAAGACTGGTTGCCTGAAGTCAAAGGAGGGGCATACAATAATGGACAGAGATGAAATAATGGCAAGATAGAGAGAAAACATTAGAGAAATCTATGAGAATAATAGAAGCGAAATAGATATAAGAATTAATAATAAAAGGTCTCACATATTAAAAACATAAGTGGAAGAAGCCATCAAACACATGAACAACAACAAAGCACCACGACTAGATAAAATCACCAAGGAAGAATTGGAAGCTTTAAGAGAGCTTGGCATAGAAATAATTACCAGATTGCTGAATTACATCTATAACAGTACCTATGTCCCATCAGACCTTTTGCAATCAATTTTCATTGCCCTACCAAAGAAACAAGGCGCAGTTGAATGTGGAGACCATTGAACCATTAGTCTTATGAGCCATGTTACCAAAATCCTGCTTCATATTGTCATAAGGAGAGTCAGGGGCAAAATAAAACCAGAAACCGCTAAAGAACAGGCGGCTTCTTCGAAGGAAAAGGCACAAGTAATGCCATATATATATAATGAGAACGTTGATGGGGAGATCAATAGAAGTAAAGACGGACCTATACTTATGCTTCATAGACAACTGTAAAGCATTTGATAAAGTGAGACACACAGAAATTATAAGAATGCTGGAAGACATCAACATAGATGGGAAAGATCTGAAACTTATCAAAAACATATACTGGCAACAATCAACAGCAATGAGGGTTGAGAACCAAACAGGAGCATTCCAAGAGATAAAACAAGGAGTGAGATAAGGATGTGTTTTATCTCCTGACCTCTTCTCCTTATACAGAGAAAACATAATGAGAAATATAGAGAACATGCCAGGAATATCAGTTGGTGGCTACAACCTTAACAACTTAAGGTATACAGACGACACAGTTCTGACTGCTAAAAGTGAAGGGGAGCTACAGGCTCTTCTGGACATCGTGGTTCGTGAAAGTAAAAATAAAGGTCTCAGCCTGAACAAAAAGAAGACAGAAGTGATGGTTATCTCAAAGAAAAGAATACCACCAAAGTGTAGCATTATGATCGATGGCACAAATCTGAAACAAGTTGATAGATTCAAGTACTTAGGAACGATTATGACAACTGATGGGAAATGTCACAATGAAATAAAAAGCAGACGTGCTCGGGCCAAGTCAGCGTTCCAGACGATGAGATACATCTTGTGCAACAGATCCATATCAATGGAAACAAGATTCCGAGTTGTTAAATGTTACACCGAGCCAATTTTGTTTTATGGATGGTCCATGAATAAGAGAGTACAACGAGAAATGGAGGCCATGGAGATGTGGTTTATAAGAAGGATGTTGAAGGTACCATAGACAGAAAAGAAAACCAATGAAGAAGTCTTAAGAGAGGCTGGAGTTAAAAAGCAAATTATTCCAACTATCAGAGGCAGACAAGCGAGATTTATAGGACATTTCCTGATAAGATGAAAATTGGAACACATTGAGGCAACTGGAAAAATTGAGGGAAGAAGAGACAGAGGAAGACAGAGAGAGAAGTTACTGGATGGGCTGTCAGTGTGGCTAGGAAGAAAGTCACCGGCGGATCTCATAATCAAGTCTAAAGACAGGGAATTGTGGAGAGAAATGATCGCCTACGCCACACGGCATGGCACTTAGATGTAATCATTTAATTGTGTCTACATGATTATTATGCTCATTAACAAATGCTGAATCACTGTGACTGAGTGAAAGCTGTATGATGAAGGGCAGAATGTTAGAAGGGCCTGCGTGCCCAATTCTTAACCCTTTGAAAATAAAGCTCTGCTTTTTCTACTCCTTATGTCTTTATTTGTTCCTCCATCTGGTGTTAGTATGTTGCCAAGCTATGTGAAGGTATCTGTTTCTGGTAAGGGTTGGTCATTAATTTTAACTGCTACTTGGTTTTCTATATTTACTTTCATTATTTCGGACTTCTTTATGTTGGTGTTCAGCCTCACTTGTCTGCTGATTGTATCTAGAGTTCTTGTTTTCTCCTGTATGTGGTTGTAGCCCCACTGGTCTGCTGATTGTATCTAGAGTTCTTGTTTTCTCTTGTATGTGGTTGTAGCCCCACTTGTCTGCTGATTGTATCTAGAGTTCTTGTTTTCTCTTGTATGTGGTTGTAGCCCCACTTGTCTGCTGATTGTATCTAGAGTTCTTGTTTTCTCCTGTATGTGGTTGTAGCCCCACTTGTCTGCTGATTGTATCTAGAGTTCTTGTTTTCTCTTGTATGTGCTGGTGGGTACGTGCTAAGAGTTCTATATCATCTGCATAATCCAAATCTTCAAGCATGGAAGACATTGTTCGTCTAATACCTCCTTGGTGGGACTTCTGTTGCTTTGTTCATGACCCAGACTATGACATTGATGACAGGGGTAATTGATAAGGTACAATGGAGTGGGGGGAGGGGAGGGGAGGGGTTGAGGTAGGGGAACATGAAGCATAAACTGAGCGGTAGTGAACATTTTAAAACAGGAGATTAAGAAAAAAAAAATCCAAGGGTTCACCGGGGGGGGGGGGGGGGGGGGGGGGAGTAAAAAGGTTGAGAAAGTCCGCTTTATTATATCACTTGATGACATTTCATCACATGATGACATTTTATCTCAGTAATATTGATCTTTCACTCGCAGGGCTTTCTAAAAACTTTGAATTTGTGAAATCCGGAACGTTTTCAGAAACGCAAAAAAAAAAACAAAAAACACAAACATATTTTTTTATCCCTGACAATGTTCTCATCAAACTGCGTAGTTTCTTTTAATCAAAAAAATACAAGAACTTTCCCTGGATATCAAGATAAAGAAATTTCCAGCTTTCGAATTATACGTTAGAATTTTTCCCAGTTGGGAAATGATTTGTTTCCCCTTCTTAATTTTAAATGTCAGTATCATATTTCAGTTTTTAGGGTCACATTTTTCCATTGATTGAAAATTTTCAAAAGTTCGTTGCAACGTTTCTCTGAGCCTAAGCCCTTTGTAAGATCACGCTTTGCATTTTAAAAACTTGTTTGAAAACTGCCTGATCGAAGTTGGCATCCATCTGTGAAGCGTAGTTACCAACATGGAAGCAGCCGCATGTTTATCCGTGCTGTTGTAACGTTCTTGTTAGCAGGCTGTTCTACAGGCTGTAAGGTTCAGATTTCTCCTCGAGATGGTGGAGCTGGTTAAGAAACCAGCATCAGCGAGTCAGCCCCAGTTTGGAAGGAAATGTTAAATTCTAGAACGGGCATAAGCAACGCCAGCTCCGTAACTTTGTGAATCACTGCCAGATCTATCATGCTGAGATGAAGAAGCACATCAATCTCTTACCTACAGCGCGACGAGAAACTGTTATAGGGTCTTGATCAGTTCAGAATTCCCCGGCCCTGACATCAAGGCCATCATTTTGTTGCCATGAGAATCTTGAAACCTTGATATTCCCCCCCCCCCCCCCAAAAAAATACATCAACAATCATTGAATAGTCTCATGATCTCAGATCTTAGCTCTTGAGAACTGAAGCTGACATAAAGATAAGAACATCAAGATAGTATAAAGAGATGGAGTGGAGCTGACGTAAAGACAAGAACATAAAGATAGTATCAAGAGATGGAGTAGAGCTGACATAAAGGACGAAAACATCAAGATAGTATTAAGAGATGGGTGGAGCTGACTTAAGGACGAAAACATCAAGATAATATCAAGAGATGGATGGAGCATGCTTGCCTGGATGCACTCTAAGAGCAGAGGACAGAGCATTACAGAAATCCTGATGATGATGATGATGATGATGATGATGATGATGATGATGATGATGATGATGATAAAGAAGTTCCTAAGTTGTTTCTGCTTTAGTATCTTCAGAACCGTAGATAAGCACTCCCAGCATTAAATACTTGATAGTTTTTGAACCGCAGGCATAGGATCATATTTAGCAGTAAACAAAAGCGCCTCTGATTACTGTCCTTTACTGAACTCAAGTGAAACGTAACCTCTTGGACAGGCTCCACCACCATGATAACCCTTTAGCCCCACCCCGGTGGGCCAGCAAGAAGGAGGGCAAAAGCTGATAAAACTGAAACAAAGGGAAGTGGGTGCGACATGGACCGTAGCTTCCTCTGACTGGCCTATTCCTTTTATGTAACAGCTCCCATCTAATACAGCAGCTCAATGTTTCCCAACCTTTTTGGATCATGTCCCACCTCAACGTCTCAAAGATTTTGATGCCTTCCTCTGCCCCACCCCCTCCTCCTCTAGCATAAAAGTCAACCAAGTTTTGAAAAAGTGTAATATAATATATCCTAACTGCCCCCCCCCCCTACTTCCACCCCAACACCCCCCCCCCCCAAAAAAAATTCACCCCACTGGGGCAAAAACCTTACTTTGAGAAACATCGCTGTAGCTGAAATTGGTTTTGTGGTATCCACAGTTATATCTTTACTCCTCTAAACATCAGCTTATCTTGTCGCCAGATGTCGCTTCCCTTCCTAACTATATTTATTAAACAAGTGCTTTTTTTTGTGCGTGCACGTAATTCATGCTTGGAACACAGAAATCGTTAACTCAGTAGAGTTTTTTTTTAAGTAACATTGTAACAGATATTGTAACTGACTATCGGCTTCGCCAACTGTATTGAGTGACTAAACAGACAAGCAGGAAGATAGGTAGGTGCGTCCGTATACAGTTTTGCTGGTTACAAATAGAGCTAGGCACAGCTACATGCAGAGGTAGCCATGAAACTGGTTATCTTAAGATAAATACACAACATTGCTCATTACGTGCATTCGTACAATCAGTGTAGGGGAGCGGTTCTCAAACTGTGAGCCATAAATACACGACTATGCAGTGGAACCATCTCAAGTGTGCCGATATTTCATGTTTTGATTTTGGGCAGAAAAAAATGTTTGTACTGAATAGATTCTCACACGGCTGTCAGATAACAATCGTTTTTCTTCTAATTCTACGTTTTTGATGGCGACAGATTTTGATTGTTAAAACTACGTTTATGCAAATTTCTTTACAGTCTGTTTAAATATATCACTACTACTACTACAACTACTACTACTACTACTACTACTACTACTACTACTACTACTACTACTGCTGCTGCTGCTGCTACTACTGCTACTGCTACTACTGCTACTGCTACTACTACTACTACTACTACTACTACTACTGCTACAGCTACTGCTACTACTACTACTACTGCTACTGCTACTACTGCTATTGCTACTGCTACTACTACTGCAACTGCTACTGCTACTGCTGCTACTACTACTACAACAACTGCTACTACTACTACTACTGCAACTACTACTGCTACTACTACTACTACTGCAACTACTACTGCTACTACTACTACTGCTACTACTGCTATTGCTACTGCTACTACTACTGCAACTGCTGCTACTGTTACTGCTACTACTACTGCAACTGCTGCTACTGTTACTGCTACTACTACTACTGCTGCTACTACTACTACTACTAATACTACTACTATTACTACTACTACTGCTGCTACTGCTACTACTACTACTAATACTACTGCTGCTACCGCTACTGCTACTACTACTACAACTGCTACTACTATTAATACTACTACTACTGCAACTACTACTGCTACCACTACTACTACCGCAACTACTACTGCTACTACTACTACTACTACTACTGCTACTACTGCTGCTACTACTACTACTTCTATTACTGCTACTACTACTACTATTACTACTACTACTAGTTCTGCTACTACTATTACTTGTACTACTGCTACTACTACTACTACTACTACTACTATTTCTACTGCTACTACTACTACTACCACTACTCTGCTACTCTTACTACTACTATTTCTGCTACTGCTACTACTATTGCTTGTACTACTACTACTACTACTGCTACTACTATATCTACTACTACTACTACTACTACTATTGCTTGTACTACTACTACTACTACTACTACTGCTATGTCTACTACTACTACTACTACTACCACCTTTTATAGATATAATAATCATTAATAAGCTCTCTTAATTTATGTCTCTTCCAGAGTCCGCGTAGAACTGAAAACAGGAAAAACGTACCAGGATAACAAATCAGTCGATCAATAATCCCAACCTGGCTTTTCCAGCAAATTAGAGCGCGCAGGCTCCGATACCTGTACCTGCATTCAGGCCTGGGACTTCCCTGACATTTGGGCTAGTTGTATGCCAGATGCGGGGAAACGCCTTCTGATTTGCTGTTATTATCATCCTGGTTTTCCCACTGCGTATATGTAACGTGAGTCTGGTGCTGTTACTCTTTTGACTTCCAGTAAACACAGGGACTTATTCTGGCTAGCTGGTGCAATTCTTGTCCCCGTATTTGTGGAAGAAGAGCTCTCCGTTTTAGTCAGTTGTAGGAAGTGGAGAATACCCTATTTTTTGTGGTCGTGTTAAAATGCTACTAGACTGTGTTAAAACACAAAAGGTAGCCTTCCCAGGTAGTGGTGGATGATGCTAAGAAGCTAGATATTTCAGTCTAACAGTGAGAGGAGTGAATCAGTTTTGTGTGTATCTCCTTTCTTCAGGACACAAAAGGAACGTCGTAACGGTCAGTTGTCAGCAACATATATCATCGCCTTCATTATCTACCACTGTCATCGCTATATATCATCACCATCTTTATTTAACATGGCCATAGTTTATCTACCATAACCACCACAATCTAACGTAACCATTGTTATCTATCTTCCTCGTCGTCATGTATAGTCACTATTGTCATCTACTGTCCACGTCGTCATCTTTCGTCAGCACTGTCATCTAATATCCCAGTCGTCGTCTATCATCCTAGTCGTCATCTAACACCACATTAGTTATCTATCGTCTCTTACTTTATCATCGTCCCCGTCGTCATCTATCTTTCCCATCGTCATCTAACATCCCAGCAATCATCTATCGTCAGCATCATCATCTATCGTCCCCATCGTTATCTTTCTTCAGTATAGTCATTTATCGTCCCATCGTCATCTTTCGTCAGCATCATCATCATTTACTGTCCTCGCCGTCATCTATCGTCCCCATCGTCATCTAGCGTCCCACTAATCGTCTGCCGCCATCATCATCATCATCTTTTGTCAACAACATCATCATCTACTGCCCTGTCGTCATCTATCGTCCACATCGTCAACTATCATCTGCATCAGTCATTCCAGTCATCGTATATTATCTGAGCCGACATCTATAGTCTCCTTCGTCATCTATCCTCCCCATCGCTGTCTAACAACCTAGTAATCATCTATCGTCAGCATCGTCATCTGTCATCAGCATCATCATGTTTCATCACCGTCAGTATCTCTCGCCACCACTGTCACCATCATCCGCATCATTATCTATTGTTACCATCATCATGTGTCACTATCTGCTGTTAAACATTTATAGGCAAGGCTGATAACGGACGAATAAACAGCGCAGTTTCTCACACTCAGAGCCATAGACTTTATTCCCGTTTATGTTGCTCTTCAATCTATCAGTTGCTAAAATGGATACTTAACATGCTATGATGAGATAAAAAAACTATCTAAAAAAACGGAGAGTATCTACCTGGAACGCGAGGCATACTACATTACTTTACACACACACAGGTCAGCAGATGATCGAAAAACAGAACAATCATGGCAACTCATTTCTAGTAAACGCTCATTAAGTTAATGGGTTTACGTGTAACACATGCAGGCCTTACGAGTGGCAGACCCAGCCGGTGGGTTGCTCCGGGGCCCTGGGGTATTTTACCTGCTTCAAGGCTGGACCTGGAAAGTCTCTAGGGGTGCTCATAATGGATGAAATCAGATAAAAGGGGGAAAAAATTTGCAAAAATTACCATAAAATTATCACAAACTATTTGATAACCGTTTTCTGAGTAACTATTCTATATTTATTCATCACTGATGATGATCTGTAGCTTGTGTAATCATCATCTGTGAATAGATGTCAAAATAATATGTTCTACAGTATTAAACAACAACAACAAAACTATATCTCTCACTATATCTATCTCTCTCTGTCTCTTTGTCTCTCTCTCTCTCTCTGTCTCTCTCTCATTAGTTCACACAAAGGGCCTAATTCCTTAAACTGACCCATATACCATGGCTGTAAGGAAAGAAAAAAAAACATGTAAGCATACGCATACAAGCCTTAAGAAGACCTCATTATAGACATAAACCAAATAAATAAGACTTTATAAAAATGCAACAAAGAATCGACCAGACCTCAGGCCGGATTGTTTCAAAGTCCAAGATGTAACAGTTTCTGAAGTTACATAAACCAGAGAACATCATTTCTCAGGCGGTTTCTGTTTCTGCCCGCTCTGGATATAAATCTTTTATTATCCCTCGATGAAATCTACCAATGTTCGAACCAGCTACAAAATACTTTCATTTCCTTTAGACACTTCATTTGCGAGAAGAGCTGGAGAGACGAAAAACCTTGTCAAAAAGATAAGAGAGAGACAATGTACTTTCATAGGACATGCATTGAGAAGAGGGGGCATTGAAAATATTATAACAACAGGAAAAATAGAAGGAAGAAGATCAAGAGGAAGACCAAGAGAAATGATACTGGACAGTCTGACGGGATGGTGTGAGAGGAGATCACCAACTGAGCTGATGGCCTGCATGAAGGATCGTGTACTCTGGAGAAGCATAATAGCCAACGCCAGTCGGCACGGCACATGATGATGATGATGACTTCATTTGTGAGTACTAACATTTATAGAATAGTTACTCAGAAAACGCTTATCAAATGTGTGATATTTTTATGGTAATTTTTGCACTTTTTCCTCTTCTTATCTGTTACATCTGTTGCTACTATTACTACTACTATTATTACTGCTGCTACTACTGTTACTACTACTACTATTACTACTACTACTACTACTACTACTACTACTACTACTACTACTACTACTACTAGAGGCTTTCCAGGTCCAGCCTTGAAGCAGGTAAAATACCCCAGGGCCCCGGAGCAACCCACCGGCTGGGTCTCCCCCTCGAAGAATCTGCATGTGTTACCCGTAAACCCATTAATGAACATTTACTGGAAATGAGTTGCCATGATTGTTCTGTTTTTCGATCTATTGACCGCTGTGTGTATAAAATAATGTAGTAGGCTTCGCGCTGCAGATAGGTAAGATTATCTCTCATCATAGCGTATCAAGTATCAATTTTAGCAACTGATAGACTGAAGGGGAACGTAAACGGGAATAAAGTCTATGGCTCTGAGTGTGAGAAACTTGCGCTGTTTATTCATCCATTACCAGCCTTGTTTATAAATATTTAACAGCAGAACCGTACGTAAACAATTCCCCTTGTCAGTTTACATTGACATCGAAAGAGCTACTAAGCCACATTTGACAAGAACAAAGGGCTATGACTCAATATTGACACTTGTGGGGTTCCGGGGAAGCACCTTTATGTGGGACTTCTTTGCTCATTTGTTTCTCGCTTCGAATAGACTTGATTTGTATGATTATCTAACGCAGGGGTTCTTAATATATTTGGCTATGCCCTCTCCCCTATTTCCGGCCGAAGAACCCTCATTAAAAATAAAGCAGTAAATAAAATTAGATGATGCCCATAATTTTTTTTAACTCGAGTCAATCCATTTGCTTGTCCATGAACCATCAGAAAGTCCTTCTGTGGATCCCATAAGGGTCCGTGGAGCTCATGTTAATAACTACTGATCTAAAGGTTCTCTTACTGGGTTTCAGGAGTCATACTGAAATAAGATTAATATGTGACCTTCTGTTACAGTGATTCTCAAACTTTTTTACGTGCTGCCATATTGTCCTTCACTGTCCCTCTTCCCCCTCAATCTTTCCAAAGACATGTGTTGAAAGAGGGCGGTGTCGATATTTCACACTTTGAGAATCGCTGATTTAATACTATAATGAGAGCGCTAGCAATCGACAGTTTGCTTTTAATTTTTAATGAAAATGAAATGGCCACCGCCATGTTGTAGTAAGCTCCAACAAACTCAGTTGAAAATTCACACCCGATCACTGTGCCAGAGAACAAAAGACCTTGACCTGGCATCTCAGCACTGTAACTGAAGCTGAATTCACGAAGAGGCCAGGCTGGGACAATCAGTTCTCTACTCTGAGACAGCTTTTGGGGCGCCTGTTACGCAAGACGGGATTTTTATAGCCAAAGTTCGTAAAATCATGTTGCGGTTTGACGTCTGTTTGTGCTTGTAAGCAAGCTTTCTATACACTGAAAATATACGCTAAATGAAAGAGTAAATCATGTGTTAGATGTGTTTATATGGAAGTGAATCATGGACAATAGGCAAGTCTGCACAAAAATCATTGGAAGCAGCAGAAATGTGGTTTATTAGAAGAATGTTGCGAATCCCCTGGACAGCAAAAATAACTAATGAAGAATGTATGAGAAGAGCTGGAGAGAGAAAAAAACCTTGTCAAAAAGATAAGAGAGAGACAATGTACTTTCATAGGACATGCAATGAGAAGAGGGGGCATTGAAAATATTATAACAACAGGAAAAATAGAAGGAAGAAGATCAAGAGGAAGACCAAGAGAAATGATACTGGACAGTCTGACGGGATGGTGTGAGAGGAGATCACCAACTGAACTGATGGCCTGCATGAAGGATCGGATACTCTGGATAAGCATAATAGCCAACGCCAGTCGGCACGGCACATGATGATGATGATGTGTTTAGCGTAATTCTGTGTGGCTGGTCCCACTCGCCCTTTCCCATTCAGGGCTGCGGATATGAACTAATGCGTCAGTTGTTAGCGAGATGGCGTTTTGTATTGCGCCGCCGTCACCCGACTAACTCCATATCCGACACCGAAACATATTTCAGTTGTTCGTTGATGTAGTGTCGGTGCCATGGCTTCGCTACGTTTAGTTCTGAAACTATGAGTTTCAAACCGCAAAAATGATTTTACTGACACCCTGTAGTTTTAGCATAACCGCTCAAATGTCGTCGCAGATTAAAAAAAAAAAAAGTGAGGGAGAACGAGAAAAAGAAGAGCACCAACCTAACAGAACAAAGAAATGATAAAAAAAGAAACAAATATATACAGAAAAACTGTTTGAGGGGGTTGATCGTTAAAGCTACTTAATTTATTACCTTTTTCAGGCAAACCTTCTATGAGTACAGTGCACATGATTGTGATGCTCGTTAGTAACAAGGCCGGCGGTAGTGAGTGCGTGAGATGTAGTGATAGATAGTAGCAGGTACCAGGTGATATTTCATTATTGATAACGCGTTAGATGCAAATGCGCGGTGTAGCGATCAATAACAGCACAGGCACGAGACTAAATGTAGCCGGTGTTTACAAACAGTTGTACAGAATCACTCTGATCTGACTCCACTGGCTGGCTGCGAGCGATTCATTTTACTACGTAGGTTGTAGCATTTTAAATATACAGAGTGTAACATTTCAGAATGCAAAGTAACATTATAGTATTTGGACTGTAACATTTTAGCTTGCGGAATATAACATTACCTGCAACATTGTCCCCTTACCGGAGGTGGGATGGGGAAGGCAGACTGTTAGGATGAAACCTGGAGTTTTTCTTCACTTCAGATCAAACCCACAGCTAGGGGAGTTTACAGTTACCAAGAACAATTACCTATGTGGGACAGTCAAACACCAGTTATTTGATTGGCTAGTCTCTGGCCAATCACGCTAGACCTCGAACAGGAAAAAGTAACTGGTCAAAGAATAATCATCGTAGGCGAAACCTGAGAATTTCAACAAGAATTTATGAAGGAAAAAAAAACCTATCTCTCAGCCAGACCATCAGCTTAGTATTATCGCGCAGAGTTGCGATCAGCCTATAACTGCTTTGATTTGCTTTCTTTTGTTTACTAAGTAACGGAACAGCCTACAGAATGTACTCGGGCGATTGTCAGGCCGAGGTTTAAATAAACTGCTGTGATTTTCAAGCTGGTCGTGACAGCTTTACCAGTTGTCCTTCCTGCCTGAATGAAAGAAGTGTAGTACACATCACAACAATGAGAACAGTAAACAGAAAGAGCATTTTACCAGGGAGCACTGAATAGGAAATAATGAACAACAAAATTATAACAATAAGAATACTAATTCCGTTATGGATATTCCCTGCAGACATTTTATACTATGTAGAAGCTGAAACCGCGTGAAACTCGGAAGAGGACATTGTTAAGAGAGGCCAAATTAACAGGCATAAAATCCTTTGATGAGGTTGAAAGACTCGCCGAAGACAGGAAAAAGTGACGAACTACTTTGCGAGCCCTGTGTGACGTTTAACGGCACGGGAAGGATATAAGATATAAGAAGAAGAAGAAGAAGCTGAAAAACAAACAGAAGCAAAGAGGCATGCGCATCATAACAGTATGCGGATTCCAATCAGTTTCCTCGTATAGAGCAATAACAAACCATTAGGCGAAACAAAATGTTGAACTTCTTTAAATAATATTCAACTTATTTGATTTATAATGAATCTTCAAACTTTGTGACTTGATAGAAATGTACCAAACATCACTTCAGTAATTTGCATGAGTTATGTCAGACAGGGCTTCTGTCTCCCTCTTTACCTAGCTCTTCGTGCACTCAGAATTAATAAGATTTGATGTCCTCCTAGGTACAAGCCAGAGCTCACCATTGGCCAATAAATCAAGAAAAATGAAGCGTTTCAATGCGACAATGGCAGTGTTGGTAAATCTTGTATTCCTGTGCATATTAATGCGTAGAGATATCAGTCAGTCATTTGCATGTCCCTTGTGGAACTTTGCCTCCCTAACAGCTCTCCTGTAGGCCTTTCGGTTGTAAGCAAGATGCCCTGCTGGTGATGCATCTATTTGCAGATCATCAACGGTGTCTTGCAACCATCTTCGCCTTGGTCTTCCTTTCTTTCTTTTTCCCATTGTAGAGATATATTTAGACGAAATCTAAATAAAATGAAAATTTGCACACATCTAACCCAACCTATATTTTTAAATTACAGAGTAAATTCTTTCCAGATTTTTTCTTCACAAAAACTTCTCAGCCAAATTTATTCCGGCAGAGCATGGAAATTAAATCAGGAATGAAAGGATTAAGAAGGAAAAAAAAACCCAAAAACTCTAAAAACAAGCCAAACCCTGACCGGTCCTTTCAGTTCCTGCAGTTGTCTCATTAACTCATTGCTCTCTCAGCTTTCCTTTCCACCACAGAACTCTCATCTCCTTCGTCGGTGGCATGTTTAATTCTTTCCCCCTTTGGGCAAAGAGAAACAGTAACTCGTACTGTTAGAACATTTGACAACATAACAACAAAGTAGCTGCATTGAAACTAAGAACAACCTAGCTACATTTAAAGCAACAACAAAGTAGCTACATTTAGCCTCAAACATCTCTTGTCTCAGACACTCGTTGACTTCTTTTATTTGTCCCTCTCGCGCCCGAAGCTGCTTTGCCCACATTTTTCAGAGTTTAACCATACCTGTTTTTTTTTGTTTTTACATATTTTCAGCATACAAAACTGTATCGTTTTAACAAGTAAACTAAAATTTTAACTTTTGAACTATAACATTTTAACACCCATGATGAGTTTTAAAAAGTATTTGTACAAACCATATCATTTCAACATAATTCCTCTTCTCATATATATATATATATATATATATATATATATATATATATATATATATATATATATATATATATATATATAATATATATATATATATATATATATATGACTATCTGAAAAAAATCGTGCAAAAGACATCATTTCATCCCAGTAATAACGCATTGATTTTGTTCTTTCTTTCAGAATTTAACTGACTCAGCAGCAGAATATATAGGCTGAAGGTACAAGAACAAAGTTTATCAAACAACGCTCATGCCAAGAACGTTTAGAGAACCAAGAACCACACGCAGGCAGTATTTCTCCAATGAGAAACTCGACAACATAGCTCTTCCCTTGCGCTACACGTGTCATAAATACGCCCTAAGCTGAAGGCAGAATGGAAGTTTCTGACCTGGCTGATCTGAACCGTGACAGATCTAACCCATGTTTGATATGCAAAAGTTGTACAAGAGTTTCTCGAGATTGACTATTCTTAACGTTGACTGAGACACTCCAGTCAGGCGATGATGCCTGTTTTGAAAATGTGAACTAAATTAGAGCCCATGTCACATAATGTGCTCCTGGGCAGCTGTAAGACTTAGATAAATTTGATTATGATTTCACACCAGAAACCTGAAATGAAAGTAGCTGTGATGCACTGACAACAATGAAAGAAGCTCCGACGCACTGAAAACACTGAAAGAAGCTTTAGATACAGAGAGCAAAGATTACTGGTACAGAACAAGTCGCAATATGCTTCAGCAATGACGTTTCCATGGGCGTGGCTGGTACTGGTTGCACTGGCAGCTGTATCAGTGCCCCAGATTTCATCAGTCGGTACCATGGACCTCCTCTCTGGCAGGTACATCGATGACGATGATGACAACAGTTGGAGCAGCGACAGTAAGGTCGATGAGATGGATAACCCTCCAAAGCAGCCCTGTCCAGAACAGTGTACCTGTTACTCTCAGTCATACGCAGCCACTAGAATCCCCAGTCCCCTACTGACAGTTAACTGCTCCAGCAAAGGCCTCGTTGGTTTCCCAGCGTCTGTTCCCAGCTGGACACAAGTACTGGACATGTCGCACAATAAACTGATTAACATCACGTCACTTCCTGTTCTGTTAGACCTGCGGTTACTGGACATGTCCAGTAACTGGATGCGTGTTCTGGACAACCAGTGGGTCTTTGAGCACGTGACCAAACTTCGAGTTCTGAGGTAACATTTTAGGTGATATATGTTCTTTTTCAGTTCTCTCTTGATATGGGCTTCTCCATTCTATCTATCTATCTATCTATCTATCTATCTATCTATCTATCTATCTATCTATCTATCTATCTATCTATCTATCTATCTATCTATCTATCTGTCTGTCTGTCTGTCTGTCTGTCTGTCTTGTTTTGTATTATCTTTCTGTAACTAGGAGCTGATGTTCCTTGCAGCCGATGCTGTGAAGGTGTTGAGGTGCAGCATCGTTTCGGAGTGGGAGAGGGTTATAACAGCTACTCCTTTAATCCCGGAGTACAGCTAAACAGCAGGGGATGTGCAATGCTTCTTTAACAAACTCCACCACCTTGCGGACTACGGCGATCCTTGCCCCGTTAGCCGGGCAATGCCTATTACATGGGGTATCATGTATCATGGAGAGGTGGGACAGGGTCTTGGTCAGCTATGGTTCGCTAACCCTGACGCTGGCATATCAGCTATGGGTCGCTGACTGCTTAATGGGACAGCGTCTTCACCCCATACATATATATATATGTATGTATATATATATGTATATATATGTATGTATATATGTATGTATTTATATATATATGTATATATATATATGTATGTATATATATGTATATATATATGTATGTATATATATATATATATATATGTATGTATATATATTTATGTATATATATATGTATATATATGTATGTATATATATGTATATATATGTATATATATATATATATTCAGCTTAATACACAGTGAAATATGTGGTGGTCTTGGGATCTTGGTAGATCGCTGTATATATGGGAGCTCTTACTCTTCTATGTGGATATCAAGGCAAAGAACTTAAAACTCAGCTTCGATCTAAAGTCATCACGTTTCTACAAACATACTACAAACAGTCTTCCTAATTTTTTGTAGCCTATCCGAAGAAGCAGGCTTTCCAGAAGGGTCCACTAGATGTAGGGAACACGTCGATCATTACTGGCAGTCCAGACCGGAGTCAAACCTATTTCCACGTACACTGCCAGGTAATGATGGGGGTAAACTGCGCGACCACCTGTGAAGTGTTACAGTGGGTGGACATAATCAAATCGCCGTGAAGTCTGTAGCGAGATTTCAAATCACTTTAAACACATTTATTTACGACTTTATCTGATACGTTTGACTCAGAAATTCTGAAAGGATAAGAAATGAAATTTATGAAATTTGAAAGTCAATATTATCAATAAATATCAAAGATTTTCGTTCGCATTTTCTCTGAAATGTGCTTATCTATATATAATACGTTTCGTTAACTTTCGCAGCAAATATTCTTATTTTATTTTCTATTTCTAAGTAATAGGTCATCGATTATCAAACTTTGTACTTTGGCGCAACAAAGATTCCCTAGAAAATTTAGGAAAGTCCATTTGCTGTTACAAGTAAATATTATTATTATTAAGATTTCATCTTTCGACTGCCAGGTTAGAGACGAGAAAGTGTTCACATAGTTACCATTGTTTTCTTCCTCTGTCCCGTGATTAGCGCCTCCAGAAACAGTTTTCTAAGCCAGTGCAAAACTATTTCCCTTCTTCCCCCTGTTTTTCCTGTTAATTAGCTATTTTGTTTTCATCTGCTGTGGGGACCATCGAAACCCTTCTGGATCCTCTCTTAACACAGCGGAGCAATTCATCAGCGGGACTTCCACCATACACACAAACTCTGTCTGTTTGTCTGTCTGTGAACTGAAAAAAAAAGTGGTAACCGTCGGACAGAATATTCAACCTTGTACCAGAAATACACTGAAGAGAAACTAAATAAACTCACAAACAGCTAAATAAACTCTCTAAAAACTAAATAAGAGAAACTCGATAAATTCACGAAAAACTAAATAAACTCAAGAAACACTAAATAAACTCTAGAAAAACTAAAGAGAAACTAAATAAACTCACGAAAAACTAAATAAACTCAAGAGAAACTCAGTAAACTAACGAAAAACTAAATAAGCCTACGAAGAACTAAACACGCCTTCTTGGAACAGCTGCTATAATGTTCTGCTGCTTTCACTCTTCCAGCTTGGCTGATAATGGACTGTTTTCCTTACAACATGGAAGCTTCAGTGGACTGAATGAACTCCGAGAGCTGGACCTGTCTAAGAATATCATCAGGGGCATTGAAATGCACTCTTTCAGCGGCCTTACTAACCTGGAGGTAGTTATCAGTGTGTTTATGTTGTATGACTGACAGAATGTGTTACGCACGTTTGGTGTAAGTTTACATTTTTTTTAACTAGTAGGAAGAATATTTTCTCAAGATGATTAAAGACCAACAGCCCTTGGCAATGTACTACCTTACTCGAGGCCAATCTAGTTCCCCCATCGTGACCGCCAGCCCAGGTTCTCCCCTCCCTGGTATGTTGTAAGCTTTGCCTAAATCCTCATGCATTCAATCAACACAACAATACATTGACATGCAGAAGAAATCACGAAGTCTGAATTCAATACTACCACAATTTTAATCTCACAATGAACCCCAAAAAACCACAGACAACTGGCACTGACAAACAACATGACATTAAGACATTACTCATCAATGAAGACGAAACATTGTGAGGAACAATCAATGAAAACGCAAATTAAGTCAAGCATTAATATCAGTTGATAATGAAGCTTCTCAGGTCTGCAGTATTTACATTGTTACTCTATGTACCTGGGGCCCTCAGCTCACTGGGCCCTACCTGTGGCATCATCACGACTATATGTGGCATTGTTCGTTCATCTCTGCAGCCATTGCTGCCATTAGCTGCATCAAAATCATCTATATTGATGCAAACATGTGGTCAATGAAAAAGCCTAATATAAAAGCATACTGCATGTTACCAATCCAATCAACAGAGAAAAATCACAATAAAATCAGACACACATTATCTTCTTACACTGAATGACACGAACCCTACATCACAACTTACTGCACAACTACTTAATCTACTTCGTACACCACATGAGGTGGGCACGGACAGAATATAACTAACGATCACAATAATACACAGGAATTTACAGCACATCTATAAACACAGCTAAACAAGACATCGTCCGGCCATAGGCTCTGTCTAAACTGATGCAGGCCAATGTTTCAATATATATCCCCACCCCCCCCCCCCAACCAACTACCAAATCACTTGGACAATGACGCTTCTGTCCAGGTCGTACACCTCTCGATCCAAGCGTGTATCGTCCACAGAATCCCTCAGTGTACAGCGACTAAGTGCAGCCAGGTCGGTGTTGACTGACGATTCCTCTCACCAGCCGGGAACACCGCTCAGTCCTTGCGATGCCATTCCTCACTCTCAACACGTACATCCGATACAGACATGTTAAGTCGCCTCTCTGAAAAGTCCCTCGCTCGTCCAAGCTCTCACAGGACATGAACAATGTCAGCAAGATCCATTGTTTGACCATCATCAATGGTGGCCAAAACAGCCATCTCTCATTGCCACAGACACCGGTAAGACCTGGTACAAAAAATGAAGGTGACGCTGCGAATTTTTGACCGCTGCAAGGACTCCAGCCATTGCCTGTGCACCGATTCCGTCTGATGATACTCATTGAGTCGTTCAGCACACAGAGACGGGTGTAGTCCTACGATTCCAGTCAAATAAATGCCTTCGTCACTGCCATGATCTCCTTCGTCATGCTGCTGGTCGTCACTGCCATGATTTCCCTCGTCATGCTGCTGGTCGTCACTGCCATGATCTCCCTCGTCATGCTGCTGGTCGTCACTGCCATGATCTCCCTCGTCATGCTGCTGGTCTTCACTGCCATGATCTCCCTCGTCATGCTGCTGGTCGTCACTGCATACGCACCGTTGGCTTCCTATACTGTTCTGTTACCAGAGCGCGCGATCAATGTCCAGGCGCTTCGCTGATGACTCACAACAGACACATCCGCGTAGATCGCAGCATCTGCGTCATTGGAGTTTTCTCTTATGAGATCATTGACCTTCGCGTCGACGACAACGTCGAGACAATCAAATGTCTTTAAACATGTCAATGGAAGACACAATTTAGAGAAATAAGCGATCACTGGAAAACTCAGCAGGAAAGAAAAGAAAACTAGGAGGAAGCATAACTGCAAACGCTGACCAATATCATTTGTGTATGTCTTCGCGGTTATGAAGCGTAAAGTAAAAGGTATCAAGCACTGCAGGTACTTGCTCGTACTTGTACATGTACGAGCTCCCTATAACTGCGAGCTGTTGTTCTTTGCAGTCGATGCTGTAGAGGTGTTGAGGCACAGCATCGTATCGGCGTGGGGGCGGGTTATGGCAGTTACCTTTTTCAGTCCCGTAGTACGGCTAAAAAGCAGGGGGTGTGCACTGCTTTATTATCAGACTCCCCCACCATAGAGACTGTGGCGATTCCTCTCCCGTTAGCCAGGCTAGGGCTTTTACTGGGGGTACCACGGAGAGGTGGGACAGGGTCATGGTCAGCTATGGTCTGCTAACCCTGACGCTGGCATATCAGCTATGGGTCACTGACTGCTCCATCGGAGGGTGTCTTCACCCCCACAATGAGATACAAAGGTATCAAGCCATGGAGGTACCAAGGTATCAAGCCATGGAGGTACCAGGGTATCAAGCCATGGAGGTACCAAGATATCAGGTCATGGAGGTACCAGGGTATCAAGCCATGGAGGTACCAGGGTATCAAGCCATGGAGGTACCAGGGTATCAAGCCATGGAGGTACCAGGGTATCAAGCCATGGAGGTACCAGGGTATCACGCCATGGAGGTATCAGGGTATCACGCCATGGAGGTACCAGGGTATCAAGCCAAGGAGGTACCAGGGTATCACGTCATGGAGGTACCAAGGTATCAAGTCATGGAGGTACCAAGGTATCAAGCCGTGGAGGTACCAAGGTATCAAGTCATGGAGGTACCAGGGTATCAAGCCGTGGAGGTACCAAGATATCAAGTCATGGAGGTACCAAGGTATCAAGTCATGGAGGTATCAAGGTATCACGTCATGGAGGTGCCAAGGTATCAAGTCATGGAGGTACCAAGATATCAAGTCATGGAGGTACCAAGATATCACGTCATGTGGTTACGAAGATATCAAGTCATGGAGGTACCAAGATATCAAGTCATGGAGGTACCAAGATATCAAGTCATGGAGGTACCAAGAT
Source organism: Achatina immaculata (assembly GCA_009760885.1). Lineage (NCBI taxonomy): Eukaryota > Metazoa > Mollusca > Gastropoda > Stylommatophora > Achatinidae > Lissachatina > Lissachatina immaculata. Next base: position 31,826,881 of record CM019716.1, on the reverse strand, counting down.
ATCAAGCCATGGAGGTACCAGGGTATCACGTCATGGAGGTACCAAGGTATCAAGTCATGGAGGTACCAAGGTATCAAGCCGTGGAGGTACTAAGGTATCAAGTCATGGAGGTACCAGGGTATCAAGCCGTGGAGGTACCAAGATATCAAGTCATGGAGGTACCAAGATATCAAGTCATGGAGATACTAAGGTATCAAGTCATGGAGGTACCAAGATATCACGTCATGTGGTTACGAAGATATCAAGTCATGGAGGTACCAAGATATCAAGTCATGGAGGTATCAAGATATCAAGTCATGGAGGTACCAAGATATCACGCCATGGAGGTACCAGGGTATCACGTCATGGAGGTACCAAGGTATCAAGTCATGGAGGTACCAAGGTATCAAGCCGTGGAGGTACCAAGGTATCAAGTCATGGAGGTACCAGGGTATCAAGCCGTGGAGGTACCAAGATATCAAGTCATGGAGGTACCAAGATATCAAGTCATGGAGATACTAAGGTATCAAGTCATGGAGGTACCAAGGTATCAAGTCATGGAGGTACAAAGGTATCAAGCCATGGAGGTATCAAGGTATCAAGCCATGGAGGTACCAAGATATCAAGTCATGGAGGTACCAAGGTATCAGGTCATGGAGGTACCAAGGTATCAAGCCATGGAGGTACCAGGGTATCAAGTTATGGAGGTACCAAGATATCAAGTCATGGAGGTACCAAGATATCACGTCATGTGGTTACGAAGATATCAAGTCATGGAGGTACCAAGATATCAAGTCATGGAGGTACCAAGATATCAAGTCATGGAGGTACCAAGATATCACGTCATGTGGTTACGAAGATATCAAGTCATGGAGGTACCAAGATATCAAGTCATGGAGGTACCAAGATATCAAGTCATGGAGGTACCAAGATATCATGTCATGGAGGTACTAAGACATCAAGTCATGGAGGTACCAAGATATCAAGTCATGGAGGTACCAAGATATCAAGTCATGGAGGTACCAAGATATCAAGCCATGGAGGTACCAAGATATCAAGCCATGGAGGTACCAAGATATCAAGTCATGGAGGTACCAAGGTATCAAGCCATGGAGGTACCAAGATATCAAGTCATGGAGGTACCAGGGTATCAAGCCGTGGAGGTACCAGGGTATCAAGTCATGGAGGTACCAAGATATCAAGTCATGGAGGTACCAGTGTATCACGTCATGGAGGTACAACGGTATCAAGTCATGGAGGTACCAGCGTATCAAGCCGTGGAGGTACCAAGATATCAAGTCATGGAGGTACTAGGGTATCAAGCCGTGGAGGTACCAAGATATCAAGTCATGGAGGTACCAAGATATAAAGTCATGGAGGTACAAAGGTATCAAGCCATGGAGGTACCAAGGTATCAAGTCATGGAGGTACCAGGGTATCAAGCCTTGGAAGTACCAAGGTATCAAGTCATGGAGGTACCAAGGTATCAAGCCATGGATGTACCAAGGTATATAGGCATGGAGGTACCGAGGTATCAATCCCCGGAGGTACCAAGATGTCAAGCCATAGAGGTACCAGGGTATCATGACATGGAGATACCAAGGTATCAAGCCATGGAAGTACAAAGGTGTCAAGCCACGGAGGTACCAAGGTATCAAGTCATGGAGGTACCAATGTATCAAACCGTGGAGGTACCAAGATATAAAGTCATGGAGGTACCAAGATATCAAGTCATGGAGATACTAAGGTATCAAGTCATGGAGGTACCAAGATATCACGTCATGTGGTTACGAAGATATCAAGTCATGGAGGTACCAAGATATCAAGTCATGGAGGTATCAAGATATCAAGTCATGGAGGTACCAAGATATCACGCCATGGAGGTACCAGGGTATCACGTCATGGAGGTACCAAGGTATCAAGTCATGGAGGTACCAAGGTATCAAGCCGTGGAGGTACCAAGGTATCAAGTCATGGAGGTACCAGGGTATCAAGCCGTGGAGGTACCAAGATATCAAGTCATGGAGGTACCAAGATATCAAGTCATGGAGATACTAAGGTATCAAGTCATGGAGGTACCAAGGTATCAAGTCATGGAGGTACAAAGGTATCAAGCCATGGAGGTATCAAGGTATCAAGCCATGGAGGTACCAAGATATCAAGTCATGGAGGTACCAAGGTATCAGGTCATGGAGGTACCAAGGTATCAAGCCATGGAGGTACCAGGGTATCAAGTTATGGAGGTACCAAGATATCAAGTCATGGAGGTACCAAGATATCACGTCATGTGGTTACGAAGATATCAAGTCATGGAGGTACCAAGATATCAAGTCATGGAGGTACCAAGATATCAAGTCATGGAGGTACCAAGATATCACGTCATGTGGTTACGAAGATATCAAGTCATGGAGGTACCAAGATATCAAGTCATGGAGGTACCAAGATATCAAGTCATGGAGGTACCAAGATATCATGTCATGGAGGTACTAAGACATCAAGTCATGGAGGTACCAAGATATCAAGTCATGGAGGTACCAAGATATCAAGTCATGGAGGTACCAAGATATCAAGCCATGGAGGTACCAAGATATCAAGCCATGGAGGTACCAAGATATCAAGTCATGGAGGTACCAAGGTATCAAGCCATGGAGGTACCAAGATATCAAGTCATGGAGGTACCAGGGTATCAAGCCGTGGAGGTACCAGGGTATCAAGTCATGGAGGTACCAAGATATCAAGTCATGGAGGTACCAGTGTATCACGTCATGGAGGTACAACGGTATCAAGTCATGGAGGTACCAGCGTATCAAGCCGTGGAGGTACCAAGATATCAAGTCATGGAGGTACTAGGGTATCAAGCCGTGGAGGTACCAAGATATCAAGTCATGGAGGTACCAAGATATAAAGTCATGGAGGTACAAAGGTATCAAGCCATGGAGGTACCAAGGTATCAAGTCATGGAGGTACCAGGGTATCAAGCCTTGGAAGTACCAAGGTATCAAGTCATGGAGGTACCAAGGTATCAAGCCATGGATGTACCAAGGTATATAGGCATGGAGGTACCGAGGTATCAATCCCCGGAGGTACCAAGATGTCAAGCCATAGAGGTACCAGGGTATCATGACATGGAGATACCAAGGTATCAAGCCATGGAAGTACAAAGGTGTCAAGCCACGGAGGTACCAAGGTATCAAGTCATGGAGGTACCAATGTATCAAACCACAGAGGTACCAAAGTATCAAGTCATGGAGGTACCAAGGTATCAAGTCATGGAGGTACCAAGATATCAAGCCATGGAGGTATCAAGGTATCAAGTCATGGAGGTACCAAGGTATCAAACCATGGAGGTACCAAGGTATCAAACCATGGAGTTACCAAGGTGTCAAGCCATGGAGGTACCAAGGTATCAAGCAAGGAGGTACCAAGGAATTACGCCATGGAGGTACCAAGGTATCAAGGCATGGAGGTACCGAGGAATTACGCCATGGAGGTACCAAGATATCAAGGCATGGAGGTAGCATGGTATCAAGCCGTGGAGGTACAAAGGCATCAAACCGTGGAGATACAAAGGTGATTTGGTGTTAATATTTTCCTTGATCTGTTAGTACACAAGAAGGTGATATGGTCAGTTTCACACCTGACTGCCTTTTCTTCCCAATCTAAGAGTTAGGTACCGTTTCTGCGACTGAACGACTGTGATACCTCCATCTAGATTCGAACTAACGACCTTTTTTTGTGAGAGACAAGTTCACCAGTCACTTACCTTCTTGGATACATCATATCATATATTCCTGCTCATTGTGTCCTACTTCAGATCCTTTTTTTTCTCAGCCGTACCAAACTTATACAAGAAAATATCACATCCAAGGGTGAGCTCACTGTACGTCTGCTGGTACTCACCGATGTCAGGAACTTTCAGTTATATTTTTCTCCTTTTCATCCTGCCCTTTTTCAAAGACTTCTTCAGCAGCTTTTTCCCCTTACCTATCCGCGAAATTCAGAAATATTTGCAAGTAATTTCATTCATGTGGCCTCATATAATCCTGTTGTTGGTATATCAACAGTACAAAATTTACTTTCAATTTGTTCCAAAAGTAGGCAACAATTCAGTGAAAAACAAATCTTACCGGTAAGACATAGCGGATGGTGGTTTTTCACAGAATTTAGGACGATTAAACAAGAAAAGAAGAAGAAAGAAAGAAAAAAGATACTTAACTAGTGAGCAACAAAGACATCTTGATTCTAGAACTTAGCATCATCGAACTCGGGCCACAACCAAGAGATGCTCCGCTCTGTTTCAGCAACCACAGAAGAGTAGGAGCACTAATTAAGCCAGTCAGTTCTTGGTTCTGGCAACCTGAAGTTCTACCAGCCAGCCACCCGGGTCTTCCTTCTCCCCTCCTCATACCTCCATCCTTCATCCTCTGTAAACATATGTTAGCAGCACATACCCATTCCTCCTCTTGCACTAGTTCCTCGGCCAGCGACTTCAGTATACCTTTCCTGTCCATAAGAATCTTACCTGGTGCAATAGCGTTACGGGAAACATGATCGGCTACCTCATTGTCCCTCACTCCCGCATACACTGGGTATTATATCCACGTCAGCCTGATGACGCTGGATTTTTCCAAGAGCTGAATCCATGCATGGCATAGCAGACACCCCTGCCCCTCCTCTATCATGCGAAGTTACAACGTTTTTTTTGTTTGTTTGTTTGTTTTTAAAGAAGTTTTCAAACAAAAGTTGTACTCGGGGAAAAGAAAAGAAAAACAATAAACTGGGAAAATTTCTGTCGATGCTGAGAATTAATTTTATTTGTTTATTTCGTTTCCTTTTTTTCCCGTTAAATTTTTGCTGTTTAGAGTTACAGATAACTTCCACATTTACGGAATGCCATCATTTTTCTGATATTTCTTGCCAGCTTTTCCCAGCGTTTCTTCCATCCACAGGTTCTCAATCTCCAGAGCAACCAGCTGTATCAGCTGAAGCGAGAGTGGTTCCTGCCCTTGGCATCTCTGACAACTCTGTATCTTGGCAACAACTTCGTGGCCAAGCTGGAGGTCAACATGTTCAGTAAACTGAGCCACCTCCATCATTTAGATCTCTCCTACAATTCTCTACGCCACATAACTGATGAAGCATTGAACGGTCTAAACAACCTGAAGCTGTTGAATTTGTCCGGAAACAGCAATCTCCGAAGTGTTCCGTGTAAAGCTCTTCAGCCATTCACAGCAATGAATATCTTGCTTCTTGATGGATTGGCTATATCCAGACTGCAGCCTTTCAGTGTCTCCAATGTGGGCGTGGCAGAAATATCCCTGAGCTTCCTGCCAAGGCTGAGGGTGGTTGAGAAGTCAGCGTTCTACAACCTGACTAACCTGAGGATGCTGCAACTCCACGACAACCCAGCGCTCGTGTTCCTCCACCCGTCAGCATTTGTTTCCTTGCCATTCCTCCGCCGGCTTCTCATCCACAACAACGGGCTGGTCGCCGTGTCCAGCCAGATTCTGTCGTCGCTGCCGTCACTGACAAACCTTCACCTCCATCACAACCCACTTCACTGCGACTGCAACATTTTTTGGCTCCGAGAGGAGTTAAGCCGCGTTTACCAGCAGGGGTATAAAAACAAACTGACCACGGCTTCTAATGCCAATCTTCTAGCATCAAATGTTACTACTGATTCAGATACCACATTTGTCACCACGGTCTCCGCAACCAGTATCGCAGCCAACAACATCAGTACCAGCAGCAACAACATCAGCATTACAAGAACGTTCATCAGCGAGCCTGATCGAGTCTCCTGCTTCTTCCCATCGACAAAGAACAGCATGCCACTGGTCCAGCTGCCCATCCAGTACTTCTCCCCAACTTGCCCTCCCACGACACTTCCCTTGTTTTCAGAAAATATAAACATCAGTCTCGGGGATGAGCTGTGGCTTGAATGCCAAGGACTGGGAGTTCCAATCCCCACTATTTCTTGGATCCTTCCAGGCGGTTTTGAGGTCAACTACACAACTGCTGCCCTTTTTATGCAAGAAAATAAATCAATGAAATTCTCCGTGGAGATAGTTGAAGAGTCCTTGCTGTACATTCAGTCAGTGAAACTGTCTGATAGCGGCTCGTATGGATGCAGAGCTTTGAGTCCGCTAGGGGAAGACTTCAGTACAACACAGGTGTACATCCAGAACAAACCCATCACTCTGTATGAGGTGAAGGTCAGTAACGATTTTATCACCGTCTCACTCAAAGGATCAATACCCAGGACCCAAATGTCAGACTTCCAGATTTACTACAGAGATATATCCAGCTTAATGGGCTCTAACGATGTTTTGGAGGCTGCAGATAATGACAGTAAAAACCTCCTTGGATGGAGCGGAAGTCAGGAGAAAGAGAAGAAATATGAAATCATTTATCTACACAACTCTGTTCACAGATGCAAGATCTCGGGACTCAAACCGCAAACCACCTATGAAATATGCCTGATGTACAAACAGACACATCCTGTTGAGTGCCATAACTATACCACCACGCAGGATGTCCACGTGGTCAAGGCTGATGGTATTATAAGGGTTAGCAAAATTCACATCGCAGTGGGCGTGGCCTCTGTCATGGGCGCGTTACTCTTGGCTGTATTGGTGCTGATCGTTAGGAAGGTACGTCATCGAAAGGAATATCAGGACCCACTGGCAGATGAAGAGAAAACAAGTATTCCTCTAGAAGGCTTGAGCAGTATAGTACCCAGCACACCACTGACAACATCTCGAACAGCTTTGCTCATACACTCTCAAATTTAAGAATGGTTTTCAGCAAGCTAAATCTTCCATTGGTTCATTATTTCTAGCCATGCAACGGCTTCCGTGTATGTTTCGGCCAAACAAAAGAAGCCTTATACCATCACGAACAATCCAGGTTTTTTTTTTCTCCAAATCCGGACACAACCAGACCTCAAACCAGGCAGCCTGAGTAAGACTGATTCTGAATAATTTACTAGAAATTGATCATAAATAATAGAGAGCTATATGATCAGGCGTTCGTGGAAAACCCTTGCGGAAGCCCCATGTGCCTTGAGCACGTAAGGTTCATATATATATATATATATATATATATATAATCAGAACAAACAAGAATAAATGGGAATAGTTATATCAAATAGAACTTGGAGAAGAATAATTACGTCCCCAGAAAAGAACCTCTATTAATGATCCTGGAATATAGGGATGAATTCTAGCAACTTTTTTTCCCTCTTACCTGAAGGAAGCCAGTGGCACAAATTGTCTAAACCATTTCGTCTTCTTTGTCCAGTGTAAATTCTGTACAGGTTTTGTATATATGTATATGTATAAAATATTGTACTGACTGAACTAATATTTGTCTGTATTTGCAAGGCACGTACGAGGCGGGACAGACACGTTACAGAACAAGATGAAAATGTTCAGGGTAAAAATGACATAAAACTGGTCAAGCTGCTAAACAATTTCATTAACACGACAAATAAATAGTTTCATAAAAATATCACCGCCGAGCATTTTCATAAATACGTCACAATGAACATTTTCATAATAGGTCACAATGAACACTTTCATAAATAGTCACTATGAATAGTTCAATAAATGAGTGCAGGTCACGTTGAAAATCTTGATAATACTTCCCACTGAACATTTTCATAAATACGTCACGTTGAACATCTTGATAATATTTCCCACTGAACATGTTCATAAATACGTCACGTTGAACATCATGATAATATTTCCCACTGAACATGTTCATAAATACGTCACGTTGAACATCATGATAATACTTCCCACTGAACATGTTCATAAATACGTCACGTTGAACATCATGATAATATTTCCCACTGAACATGTTCATAAATACGTCACGTTGAACATCATGATAATACTTCCCACTGAACATGTTCATAAATACGTCACGTTGAACATCTTGATAATACTTCCCACTGAACATGTTCATAAATACGTCACGTTGAACATCTTGATAATACTTCCCACTGAACATGTTCATAAATACGTCATGTTGAACATCTTGATAATACTTCCCACTGAACAGTTGCATGGCATTACTAGAAAAACAAAAGTGAACATTTACTCGTATGTTCCTGACTGTAGTCAAATGCGATGCTGTTGCAAGATAATGATGATTGTAATGATGGGCTGAGTTTTTGTTGACTGTAAATAATCGTGTTCAACTGTTTAACAAAATTAAAAAGGGTTTTTATTGGAGTCTGATTAACATTTATAACTGCATTTGACATGTCATTCTGATTACTTATGCCTGATTAACATTTATAACTGCATCTGACATGTCATTCAGATTAATTAAGTTGTCTCCCCTCTTTACACTTTATTTAAACTTAACGAATGACACGCGGACTTATTTTCTAGTCAGTGCGCATGTCAATTCGGAGCTAGAAATGTGTTCGCGGATACATGTATTCGTTGTCATTTTGATCACTTTTTCATGTGTTTATAAATATTTTGTTCTTCTTCTCAGCAATATGAGCTTTAAAAGATATGGCATTTACAAAGAATACATCAAAAATAATGAGCAACTTTAGATCGCTGATAAACGTAAACATGAGATTCAGCACAGGACAAATTCTTTCTTTATTTTAGATCAGTGTTTCCCAACCTTTTTTTTTATCATGCCCCACATCAATGCCTCAAGGATTTTTTTTATTCCCTCCCCCCCCCCCCCCCCCCCACACACACATACACACAGCCAAATAGCCAAGCAAGTTCTGAAAAGTATAAGTATATATTCTAATTGCCCCCAAAATATTCAAATTGCCCTCCCCCCCCCCACGATTTCCCCTTGTGGAGCGCTCCTCCCACGTCTGGAAACACTGTTTTACCAACAACGGACCAGATGCAATACAACAGCTACAAGGACATCACAAACCATCCTCTTTCGTCTACGGAGCGGCCACTGCAGATTACAGAGCCACTCACGTCGACTCAAAATGTCTAGCACAGTGTCCATGCGACAGTGGAGCCCAGACTCCAGAACATATCCTACAAGAGTGCCCAAACCATGCAGACCTGAGGCGCGAGACATGGCCAGAGGACACAAGCTTGGGGCAAAATCTTTGGGGTTCCTTTCAGGATCTGGAGACAAGGATCCGGATTTGATGATGATGATGATGATGATGATGATGAACTCTGTTTTAGATGAACGAGTTTTAACTTTGCCCCTTTGTGTCTAAATAACTAGATATTCTAAAATAAGTGGTGGCTAATTTGTTTTTTTTTAAATGGACAAGGTTATCCCTACAGGTAATGCTTACTTTTTTTTTTTACCACGAGAACGAGTATTTATATAAATCCTACAGAAATATCTGGCACCTTTACACGTTTACACCTTCCTGTAATCTTCTTGGCGCCCACGAAGTTCTATCAAAGAACAATTAGCTTTGTGATACTATAACAACAAGAATAGCTTAGACGGACGCAGAACAACCTGGCTTGGTTTCATGTCGTTGACCAAATCAGTCATGTCCTGAAACGTGCGACAGATCCGCTACAGACCGGAAAAGTCAGGATTTTATTATGGTGGATGATTAAACGCATTGACACCCAGTCTCTGAATCTCTAGCGGTGTCCTTTCTCCGGTGTTTAAGTACTGTTACGGTGAAGTAAGGATCTAAATCTCTGATGGTGTCCTTTCTTTGGTGTCTGGTCTAGTGATGTTATGTTCATTGCGTTGTATAAAGTTGAACATTTCGAAGCCTTGCTGTCAGTCTATGTCAGCGTTTCAGAATTTATTCTTCTCTCTTTATATATAAGCTCTGAAAGCACCACATCTTTAGCATCTCACAAAACTGTAGTCTGTCTGTCTGTCTGTCTGTCTACGCTTTGTATACTTTCTCTTTCCCCCCCCCCCCTTCTGTGTTTTCTCTGCTCTCTCTCTCTCTCTCTCTCTCTCTCTCTCTGAATTCTTAACCCTCTTGAAATAAGGATCAATCAATCTCTCTCTCACTCTCTTTTGTTTTCTCTCTGTTTTTTTTCTCCATCTTCTCGCATTCTCTCTCTCTCTCCTTTCTCACTTTTCTCCCCCCCCCCTTGCCCCCTGCCCTCTCCTTTTTTTACCTTTTCTCTCCTTTTTTCACCGTCTTCTCTTTCCCTCTCCATCCCCACCCGTCTCTCTTTCTCTTTTCTCCCACCCTCTCTCTCTCTCTCTCTCCTTTCTCACTCTTTCTCCCCCCCCCCTTGCCCCCTGCTCTCTCCTTTTTTTACCTTTGCTCTCCTTTTTTCACCGTCTAGCAACCAAATGGTCGAGGGTTCGAATCCCCAGCTGAGCGGGATTTTTTTTCCGACCAATACGGCCCCGAGGTCGACCCAGCCTCGTAAAATGGGTACCAGAGAAAATCTGGGAAGTAAAGGCAGCGAGGAAAGGAACTGGTCACCCTACCTCACACGCTGATGACCCAGCATAATGAGGTCTCTAACGCTTCACCCCCTACGGCATTTGCTATGGGACTATCTTTACTTTTTTTACTTCTCTTTCCCTCTCCATCCCCACCCATCTCTCTTTCTCTTTTCTCCCACCCCCCCCCCTCTCTCTCTCTCCCTTCTTCTCCCTCTCTCTGTCTATGTCATATTTTTTTTTTACTTTCATTTTCGAGGCCTGTTACTTACAATTGACTGCGCTAGATTTCTTTCATTAATTTCAGCTACTGACCAATCAAGACACTCACAGCAAACATACTTCATGATACAAAACTTTCTCATTACTGTTCACGCTCTCTCCCATGAAACGTCAGCAAGTTCCTGCTGGATGTTACGACGACTATGTTTAATGAGTCTATTAACGCCGTCCCAAATAGGTGGCCATACAAGGAGCCGTCTTCTTCTTCTTCTTCGTTCGCTTCTACCACCAAGATCGCCCCGTGATCCTACTGAATTCATTTCTGGGGTCCTTGATTGGTCATGTAGTCCTCCTGTGGTCCCCGAGAGGGCCACAAGAGATCCCCGAGAGGACCACATGAGGTTCAGAGTATCGCGGGGCTTGGGCCTGTATTCTCGATGGGTCTCAGAAGCGGGAATGCGTGACACTGGTTTTCGTTGCACCAGTTTAATCTAGAGTTAGACTTTCTCACCGGAAAACCTCGACGTGTTTTCGATATCAGTCTATCTCCGCCGGGTGAGAGGTGGTTGCCCATCCAGTTCAGCGTTGGACTCTCTCACTGGAAAAACTCGACGTGTTTTGGATATCCGTATATCCCCGCCCTGTGAGAGGTGGATACAAGGAGTATTAGAGACTTCACTTTTCCAAGGGATCAGAATCTAGAAGTGAATTTTCCACCCTCAGTTTCCTTGACTATATTCACAAACACGAGCGTCAGGTACCTAAATTTACAGCTGGGTTTATGGATACATTTGGCAGCCAAATGTTGACTCGGCTCTTTCGTCTTGTCATGTTAAGACTGTGGCTGCCACATTGCGTCCTATTCATCCCAGCTTTTGCACTCCTTTACCGGTTGTCCTTGGCCGGCCTCTCTTTGTCTTTCCCCACAGATGTCCAACGAATTGCTGTTTTAGAGATGGCAATGGCGTCGTTTCGAAGCAAATGAAAACAACAACAACAAAACCGAGTCTTTCTGCAATAATTATATGTTGATTATAACTATTCTTGGTCTACAATCAAGGTGTGAATATGTTATTTGAGAATTTCAATAATGGTTTTGTTCTGTCATCATTTGTGTGAATAAATGAAATATCTACATACTGCGCATCCAAGCAAATGTGCCCCGCCCCCCCCCCCCTCCCCAATCTCCCCCTCCCCCCGCAAAAGGGACGTTTATAACCACAAATACACTGCCATGAAATCAGTTTTTGATTCAAAGTTGCATTATCTTTATTGTTGCTTCAACGTTTTAAATAAAGAGAATTCTTTAAACTAATTTGTTGTCCTTGGAGTGTTTGAAAAGTTAGTAAAGGTGTATCTTGTTGTTGTTGTTGTTGCTGTTGTTGTTGTTGTTGTTGTTACTGTTGTCGTTGCCAAACTTTCGTCTGCTCTTGTCAATCGCCTGCCGTTTTTTTTTATTGTGTCTCTGCAGTGCCTGACTTTAGAAAAAGAAAATAGTGGCTTGTATATTTTACGAGGTGGCTAGCACAATTCATAAGATGTCAGTCACTTATAGTGAGGTGACTAGCACAAATCATATCATGTCAGTCACATAAAGTTAGGCGACTAGCACAAATCATAAGATGTCACAATCATATGTGTGATATGACTAGCACAAATCATAAGATGTCACAATCATATGTATGATGTGACTAGCACAAACATAAAATGTCACAATCATATGTGTGATGCACAAATCATAAGATGTCAGTCACTTATAAGCGAGGTGACTAGCACAAATCATAAGATCTCACAATCATATGTGTGAGGTGACCTGCACAAATCGTAAGATATCAGTCACATATAGTGAAGTGACTAGCACAAATCATAAGATGTCAATCACATGAGATTACTAGCACAAATCACAAGATGTCACAATCATATGTGTGAGGTGATTAGCACAAATCATAAGATCTCACAATCATATATGTGATGTGACTAGCACAAATCGTTAGATCTCACAATCATATTGTGAGGTGACTGGCACAAATAGTAAGATGTCAGTCACATATACTACGATGACTAGCACAAATCATAAGATGTCACAATCATATGTGTGAGAGATGACTAGCACAAAGCATAAGATGTTAGTTACATATGAAGTGGCTATCACGGTTAATAAGATTGCAGTCACATAGAGTGAGGTGTCTAGCACAATTCATTAAAAGATGGTCACAATTTGTGAGGTGACTATCACAATTCATTAGCTGAAAGTGACATACTGTGATGTAGAATGATCATATTTCAAGATGGCTTGTATAACTTGTGGGAATGCTCTCACATACCATAAAATGACGGACACATGTCGTGACGTGCACTGTGCATCTTGTGCGGTAGGCAGGCACACGTCGTGAAGTAGACTTTGCTTATTATAAAGCAGAAAGGCACATACCGTGAAGTAGACTTTGCTTATTATAAAGCAGAAAGGCACATACCGTGAAGTAGACTTTGCTTATTATAAAGTAGGCAGGCACATACCGTGAAGTAGACTTGCTTATTATAAAGTAGACAGGCACATACCGTGAAGTAGACTTTGCTTATTATAAAGTAGACAGGCACATACCGTGAAGTAGACTTTGCTTATTATAAAGTGGGCAGGCACATACCGTGAAGTAGACTTTGCTTATTATAAAGTGGGCATGCACATACCGTGAAGTAGACTTTTCTTATTATGAAGTGGGCATGCACATGTCTGAAGTAGACTTGGCTTATTATAAAGTGGGCATGCACATGTCGTGAAGTAGACTTTGCTTATTATAAAGTGGGCAGGCACGTGTCTGAAGTGGACTTTGCTTATTATGAAGTGGGCAGGAATATGTCGTGAAGTATACTTTGCTTATTATGAAATGGGCAGGGATATGTCGTGAAGTATACTTTGCTTATTATGAAGTGGGCAGGGATATGTCGTGAAGTATACTTTGCTTATTATGAAGTGGGCAGGCACATGTCTGAAATGATTTTACAACAGTCTTAGTAGATTGAAAGAAGGATATAATAAATATCTTGAATTGTTGTCAAAAGTTTTTTTTTAACTACACATTAAAGTTTCTTTTATAATTTCGTTTCGCAATCGACTTTCCATATATTACAAGCAAGGGAGAAAAAAAACGACCTTTTGATCTCGCAACTAAAAGGTCTTTGTGGCTGAGTAACACTTCCGACAACTTCCAATGTTTAAATGTAAGGACGGGATTTGTAAAGAGGAGTTTAAATGAATCCTTAGCGCTTTGTTATGAAATTTCTACTGATAGAAAAAAAAGGCACGGCAGACAACTCTGGATTTGTATTCTAGGAAGGTGCGCGATCCTCATTCTGTCCCTTCACCAACTGGTGACCTACACCCTGGGCCACCATCAGCAGAAATAAAGCTGCATTGAGATCAACACAGTGAATAAAGACGTCATAGTCGACTTAGGCTATAAATAGGTAATATGTTGTTTATTATTTTTACATATCAAGATAAATTAATATTTAACAGTAAAAATTTATGTTAAGTTGGTTTTGTTAAAGAAAACCGTAATTTTTTGGATACCTAGAACGAATCGTTTATCATTGATCGATTTTGTATAGTTTTTGTTTGCTCCGCCTCCTTTAGGAAGACAGCCTCTGGAGTAAAATCAAGGCAGCCTGTATTTATCTTGTGTTTTTGCTGTGCAAATAAGAACAGTAAACAGACCTGTAGGTGATTTATATGAAGATCTGAGAACTGTGCAACCTGGCTGGCTGGCTGGCTGGCACTCACGAAAGGACGGAGGGAGAAGCCTTTGAAATGAAGGATTCTGGATGAAAAAATAGGTGCGACAGAACATGTTTAGCAGGATGTGCTCCCCTGCAAGTGTCATGTAAAGTTAACGCCTCTGGTTGTTTTATTTATATCCACGGACTTACAGGGTGGTTTCCCCCGACTTTTAATCACATATTCCCTCGTGGAGTTGTGTTATTTTGAAAAGGCACGAGATCTGAGGAAAGTTTGAGCATGATTTGTTAGGTTAAAAAAAAGGCCTCAGTTAGTTTTGAGTTTGAGAGTCTGCGTCTAACACTGTGTAAGAGATGTTGTGTTTTGTGATCTTCTTCTTCTTCTGCATTCGAGACGTTATATGATGGAGTCATCATGTGAATGTTTAAATTTTATAGAGACAGCGATGCTTCTTATTCTTTTCTTCTTCTTCTGGTGGTTCCATTATGGCTGTTTATACCATTGTAATTTGTTATCTGTGTCTAGCCACCAATATTTTGACACGTGATCTCGATATATCATCGTCCATCATGTGAGCTTCATCATCATTCTGAGCCGCCATTAAACTCACACGAGGTTTTCCTTGATCCATGTTACCATGATCCGTTTTTCAATATCCTTAATACTGGGATGAAAAGGATCGAAGGATCAACTTCCATGCGTACTAATCACTATTAGAATTAAAACAGGTCTCCAATAATAAGAAGGGAAATAACCAAATATATGATTTAATTACACACACACACACACACACACACACACACAAATGTGTAGCCCTTAAAAAATATGACTTTTTCAGTAAACTTTGTTACATTTAAGAAAGCTGCTGGTATCAGATCTGAAGAATGAGGTGAAAATGCTGGAATACACAATATAAAGAAAAAAAAACAACAACAGCAATAAGAGTACAAGGAATACTCTCTCACTATTGGTGGGAAAAAAAAGGATGAAAATCAATTGAGTAGAAGTTTAGGAAGTCAGAGGGTTAACGTCAACAGAAAAGCTGGAATCAAATGAGATGGTTTGTCCAAGACAGTGAATGAAAGATATATGACTGCCTTAAAACCCACAAATAATATCTATTATTATTTAAATAATATATTAATATATAATACATATCTATTATTCACTAGTGTTACATCAAACCTGTATTGTTATACTGATGAGAAACAAGGGCAGTAATCAAAATCACTCAGTATATAATGGAAGCAACAGGGATTAGTCATGCCAGCAAAATTCTGTTAAAAATCATAATGGGTAGACTTCGTAAGGAAATAGAAGAAGAAGCCAATATGGTCCAAGGTGGTTTCAGGCAAGGAGAGGATCAAGAGATCATATATTCAATATAAGATTAATAATTGAGAAAAGCAGAGAGCTTAATTAATGTGAATCTATATTTATCCTTTATAGACTACTCAAAGGGATTTGATTGTGTACAACACCAGAAACTTTGGGAAATAATGGAAAAAATAGGATTTCCAACACATTTGATGTAATTAACATCACTGCTGTATCTAAACCATCAGGCAACAGTAAGAATAAATGATGAAGCAACAACTTGGTTTGACATAAAACAGGGAGTCCGTCAGTGGTGCATATTGTCGCATTACTTATTTAAGTTGTGTACTAAAAATATAATGATGAATGTTAGAGAAGATGTAGACACATAATATTACAATACCATAACAACTGCAGGTTATGAATACCAGAGATTAGATATGCTGATGACACAGTATTATTGTCCACAGAACAAAAAGGAGTGGAAAAACTAATTATGTCATCCATATGAACAGCGAAGAGCAAACCTCTATCTTAATGCAAAGAAAACTAAATTGACGACAATTGACAAAACAACATGGCAGCTGAAATATGTATCAATGAGGAAAAACTGCAAGAAGTGAAGAGTTTTGAATATCTTGGATCACTGCTAATGGAGATACAATGAGGGAAATTAAAAGGACATCTACTGCTCTTCAGAAAGTAAAACAGCTAAAGAATCTGTGGAGAGGAACAGACAGAACTACAAAAATAAGGTTTTTTTTAAAAATGCATCCTTCCCATCGCAACATACGTCTGTGAGACCTGGACACTTAACAAAACAGCTGAGAAACACATAAATGCTTTTGAATGTAAATGCTACAGAAGATTTCTTCAAATATCGTGGACACAAAAAAGAACAAATATATCCATACTACAAGAACTTAATATCGAAGAAGTCTGGCTAGTAAAGATTGATTGATTTATTGATTGATCTTTATTTCAAAAGGATTAAGAACTGGGCACGCAGGCCCGTCTGACTTTCTGCCCTTTATCACACATCTTTCACTCTACTCCAGACATTCTACAAATAAATGCTGTTCATGTAACAAACATAATTAACATTGAAGCTGAGAGACATAAAATAAAATATAACATTTACGTTTCGCTCTTAAACATTCACTCAGTACAGAAGTAGCTACATACATATATAAATGACTATTTACTAAGCAAAATTTTCAGGACTACTCAGAGAACAATAAATTGTATTCGGTGTCTGTAAGAGCAGTTTAAGATAACTTTTAAGTTTTATGATTCATGGAGGCATGTAGTCGACATCAAATAGATATTGGGAAAGCTTGTAGTTGTAGGAAGGAGTATAATTTATATTTTTTATACATGATTGGAGGGTATTCCAAAGATGAGCAGCAGAATAACTAAAGCTTTTCTTGTAAAGATCAAGTCTAGTTTTTGGAAGACATATGTTGTTCAAGCGTTGGCTGCACTTTGGGCTAAATTTAAACAGGTTCCATAGATAAGGCATGCCATGAAAGAATTTAATGTACCAATCTGGCTTTGTTGAAGAGGAACCTGTTCTTAAGAGGCAGTATTTTGATATGTTTGTGCTGGTTAGTTGTTTGTGCTTGATCTTTGTCACTAATAAGCTTTACTGCTCGCTTTTGAAATGAGCAAAGCCTCTTTGTATTTGACACTGAGCAACCATCCCAAACTGTTGAGCAATAGTTTAAATATGTTTTTATATGAGATATGTAATATGTCTTCCTAGTGTCTTGATCGATGAAGTGCTTAATTTTGGCTAACTGGTATACTTTTTGTGCGATGAGTTTTGTTAGACATTGCACATGAGAGTTCCAGGTCAGATGTTGATCAATAATAAGACCTAGTGTTCTGTGCTCGCTAACGTTTTCTATCTGTGATGTTTCTGTACAGAGCCGAAGTGTTTTTGTTGCGTTTTGTAGTCTCTGTCTTGTTGTTATGAGCATTGATTTTGTTTTATCGGTTTTTATAATCATGCCATTATTTTTGCTCCATCTAATTAAATTGTATAACTCGACCTGAAGAGTTGATTCTAGATTAACACAGTCGTAGTCACTGGTGTAGACTGTGCAATCATCGGCAAAAAGGTCACAAGAAGAGTGTTTAAGATGAAGTGGAAGATCGTTGATATAGATAGCAAAGAACAACGGGCCTAGAATAGAATCTTGCGGAACACCAGTGTCAACTTTAGCAGAATTTGATAGATCATTGTTGAAGAATACTACCTGTTGTCTGTCTGAAAGAAATGATGAAATTAACTGAATGTGCAATTTATAAGTCTTTTATTTTTCTTACAAGAATATCGTGGTCAGTCATATCAAATGCCTTTTTAAAGTCGACAAAGATGGCACCACATAGTCTGCCATCATTTATGTTTACTAACCAGTTTTCTATCATTTTGGTAAGAGCTGTGTGGCAGGAATGATTGGGTCTAAAGCCTGACTGACTGTCTATGAGTAAATTGTTTTCTTGCATGTGTCGTAGAGTTATTTTGTGTATGTGTTTGAGTGGTTTTGATAATGACGATAACATGGATATTGGTCTGTAGTTGGTAAGATTGTTGGATGAGCCAGATTTAAAGCGAGGATACACCTTAGCAGTTTTAAAAGCCTCAGGGAAATAACATTTTGCAATGCAGTGATTGTAAATATATGTTAGTGTATGTGAAATGACAAGTGCAGCATAACGTAAGATCTTATTAATAATATCATCAAGCCCAGCTGTATTATTGTTTTTTAAGGTTAAGAGATTTCTGTGAACTTCACTGACTGTTAAGAATGGAATGTGTAACTGTTTAAAATCAGTACATCTGTTGTTCAGGAATGTTTGTAGTTCATGTAAGTCGCATACAGGAGCTGATATTGATGATTTAAGAACGTTGATTTCTTCTCTGAAATGTGTACTGATATGTGCGCTAGTGTATGCACGATTGATGGCTTGAAAATCAAATTCTTTTCTTTTATTTGATAGGGTATTTATGCCTTTCCAAATTGATTTACTGTCTGATTTATTCTGTACTAGATTCCTAAAGTAATTTTTTTCTCTTGTCTTATTAAGTATTGAACTTTGTTTCTGAGTGAACGGTAGGTCCTAAAGTCCTTGATTTTATGCGCCCGGTCACGTTCTCTCATGGATTGTAGTATTTCAGGTGTTATCCAAGGTGACTTCGTCTGGTG
Organism: Achatina immaculata; assembly: GCA_009760885.1. Classification (NCBI taxonomy): domain Eukaryota; kingdom Metazoa; phylum Mollusca; class Gastropoda; order Stylommatophora; family Achatinidae; genus Lissachatina; species Lissachatina immaculata. The sequence goes on along the minus strand of CM019716.1, from coordinate 31,808,032 downwards.
TTTTACTCTCACCTCTTTCATGGGGACATGTTTGTCTAATATATCTCTGAAGATCTTTAACCAATATTCTATTGCCTCATCAGGGTCAGTTAGTTGGTACACGTGTGTAAGTGAAGATTCTTGCAAATCATTAAGGAGTAATTCTAGGTTAAATTTTCTGAAGCTTCTAAATTTCATACAGGTGTGATTGTGTTTAAGAAGTTTATACCCCTTTCTTGTCCACGTACAGCAGACTGGGTAATGATCACTTAACGAGGTATGAGGGATGTTACATTCAATGATGTTTTCTGGTTGGGCTACATATATATGATCTAATAATGTGGATGATACTTCTGTTACTCTAGTAGGTTTAGTGACAATTTGGCAAAAATTATAGGATAATATAATATTGCTCCAAGTTGGATTTGATTGTGTTAGATCTATGTTGAAATCTCCAAGAATGATAATATATTTGAACCTAAAGGTTGAAACCTCACCCATCATATCGTGAAGTGATCGTACCACAGGGATGATGCATTTGGATTATGGTACTTCTTCTTCTTCTTCTTCGTTCACTTCTACCACCAAAAACCGCACTGTGAACCTACTGAATTCACGCATGTGGTCCTCGTTAGGTCCCGTGGTCCCCTGTGTGGTCCAAAATAGACCACACGAGTTCCACAAAAGGACCACAAGGGGTTCAGAGTATCGCAGTGCTTTAGCCTGTATTCTTGGTGGGTCTCGGAAGCGGGATTGCGTGACACCGTGGTTTTCATTGCACCAGTTTGGTCTAGAGTTGGACTTTCTCACCGGAAGACCTCGACGTGTTTGGAATATCAGTGCATCCCCGCTGGGTGAGAGGCGTAAGCCCACCCAGGCCAGAGTTGGACTTTCTCACCGGAAAACCTCGACGTGTTTTGAGATACCCGTGTATCACTGCCGGGTGAGAGGTGGTTGCCCATCCAGTCCAGGGTTGGACTTTCTCACCGGAAAACCTCAGCGTGATTAGGATACGCAGACATCCCCGCCGGGTGAGAGGTGGTTGCCTATCTAGACTTCCCTGGTCCAGTGTCTCCGACTTCAGCATTTTGCGGTTGTGGCCGCTACCCTTCCTAGTTGTGACCAGGATGGCGCTTTTGTCCAGGAGGACGAATCCTCGCCACTAGTGACTTCTACCCCTGGGTTGAGCCGGTTTAGGCATTTCCCAGTATGGGCGTGTTTGGGACGGGACCGACCTCTGGGCAGAGGTACTGTGACATTCATAGCCTTCAAGATTCACCCCTGGTATGAGCCGGTTTAGGCAAAATTCACCAGTATGGGTGTTTATCAGGCGTTACCGACCTCTAGAGCGGAGGTGGCATGACATGTCTAGCCATCGAGTTCCACCCCTGGTGTGTGCCGGTTTAGGCATATTTCACCAGTGTAGGTGTATTTCGGACGTAGGCGGCCTCTAGAGCAGAGGCGCCGTGGTATAGCTCTCATAGCGATACTACTGGACATACCAGGTTAAACTTCACTTTCCACCACCTTTTCCCATCGGCGCCGCACAGCAACCTTTATTTCCGCATTTACTTCCTTAACCGGGAGGAGCTTCACTCCACGCGCGGCATTTGAAGAGGCAAGCCAGCAGTGACTTAACCTCTGGGACAAGCCGGTTCATGCATTTCACCCGATATGACTGCACTCAGGACGTGGCCGACCTCCAGACCAGAGGTGCCGTGATTTGACTGTTTGCTTCGATTTATCCTTTCAACCACCTTTTCCGCAGTGATGCTGCGCGGCAACCTCATTTGCAAATTTCTTCATTGGCCGGGAAGAGCACCGCTCCACGCACGGCAGCTGAAGATCTCGCCAACAGCGGAACGCGAGCTTATGACTCGCGCTTACTGGGAATTCCTCGTTCATGGGGAAGAATTACAAGCCCCAATCCCTAGCACGAAGGAGATTCAACGGGTTTCCCAACCCTTTCGGGCCAGGGAGGCATCCACGCTGATTCCTTCAGTGTAGCGCGCATGCGGCCCCGGACATCTAAGGGCATCACAGACCTGTTATTGCTCAATCTCGTGTGGCTAAACGCCACTCGTCCCTCTAAGAAGTTGCGCCGGCGCATCGAAGAACCGGCGAACTATTTAATAGGCTAGAGTCTCGTTCGTTATCGGAATTAACCAGACAAATCGCTCCACCAACTAAGAACGGCCATGCACCACCACCCACCGAATCAAGAAAGAGCTATCAATCTGTCAATCCTTACAGTGTCCGGACCGGGTGAGTTTTCCCGTGTTGAGTCAAATTAAGCCGCAGGCTCCACTCCTGGTGGTGCCCTTCCGTCAATTCCTTTAAGTTTCAGCTTTGCAACCATACTTCCCCCGGAACCCAAAAACTTTGGTTTCCCGGAAGCTGCCCGCAGAGTCATCGAAGCAACTCCTGCGGATCGCTAGTCGGCATCGTTTATGGTCAGAACTACGACGGTATCTGATCGTCTTCGCGCCTCTGACTTTCGTTCTTGATTAATGAAAACATTCTTGACAAATGCTTTCGCAGTAGCTCGTCTTGCGGCGATCCAAGAATTTCACCTCTAACGCCGCAATACGAATGCCCCCGTTTGTCCCTGTTAATCATTACCTCCAGTTCCGAAAACCAACAAAATAGAACCGAGGTCCTATTCCATTATTCCATGCACCATTATTCAGGCAGCTGGGGCCTGCTTTGAACACTCTAATTTTTTCAAAGTAAACGCGCCGGCCACCCGGGACGCTCAGCGAAGAGCACCCGCGGGAGAGAGCCGGCAGACGGTAGGGCAGGAGACAACGGGCAGTGAACCGGCGCGAGCCGGACCGCCCGCCTGCGCCTGAGATCCAACTACGAGCTTTTTAACTGCAACAACTTTAATATACGCTATTGGAGCTGGAATTACCGCGGCTGCTGGCACCAGACTTGCCCTCCAATAGATCCTCGTTAAAGGGTTTAAAGTGTACTCATTCCAATTACGGGGCCTCGAAAGAGTCCCGTATTGTTATTTTTCGTCACTACCTCCCCGTGCCGGGAGTGGGTAAGTTGCGCGCCTGCTGCCTTCCTTGGATGTGGTAGCCGTTTCTCATGCTCCCTCTCCGGAATCGAACCCTGATTCCCCGTTACCCGTTACAAACATGGTAGGCATGTCACGTACCATCGACATTTGATAGGGCAGACATTTGAAAGATGCGTCGCCGGCACAGAAGGCCATGCGATCAGCACAAAGTTATCCAGAGTCATCAGTTGGGACGCCGCGCCCCGCGAAGGGCAACGACGATTGGTTTTGAACTAATAAAAGCGCTCTTTCCACGAGGGTCGGAGCTTGGTAAGCATGTATTAGCTCTAGAATTGCCACAGTTATCCAAGTAGGATCGTGTCATCTAAGGAACCTCGACTGATTTAATGAGCCATTCGCGGTTTCACCGTGAGACAGTGTGAACTTAGACATGCATGGCTTAATCTTTGAGACAAGCATATGACTACCGGCAGGATCAACCAGATAGCTTTCTTCACCGAACCTTTGTCGGATATCTGCCGACAGACCGACGCGGGGCAAGGGAGACAGCGCTCTGCTCAGAGCGGATCCCTTTCGACCCCGGCGGCGTTTCATTTCCTTTAACCGGCGGGGGCGGCTCTCTCTGCTCTAACGAGCGGATAAGAAAGCCTGGCCACCCGCAAAAACACACGTTACATACTGCAGACCCGATACTCTTTGCGAGAGATGGGCCAATTTCGAGACCATCGGTCGACAAAACCGTACTACATCGTTATCACGAACCTGGCTGGCTAGCCGTTTACATGCTTCGCTCGACGGACAAACCACTTGCTTCTGCATCGAAACACCTTAACTCTCGCCGTCCGGGAAGGGAGCGAAAGCCTGTCTCCCCACGCACGGAACTCGAGAGCGCTTTTTCGCCAAAAGAACGGTCGGCCTGCGCAACAGCAACCGCCCGCGCTGTGCAGGTCGGCGCAGCTCTGCGCGGCTGACGGATTATGGTACAAAAGTCCAATAATTAATGGACTCTGGTTTGGCATTTTAACTTCCGCCCAAATACACTCTACCTCTGATGATTCGAGGTCTTCTCTACGACTAAACTGGATAGTTGTGGAGACTTACATTACTAGACCTGTTTCTAGTTTCCTGGTTGGGTCACGCCGGATCAGGTTAAAACTGTTAATTCTAATATCTTCATCGGTTATGTTCCTATTTAAACGGCTTTCAGAGAGGCCAAAAATGTGGAAATTTTGATTTAATATGTGTGTTACTTCAGGAATTTTAACTAATAGGTGATATACATTCAGATGGCCTATTCGAAGTCCTTCTTTATGTAACCATTTTTCGGTAGGTGGGGTAATTTTATTTTCCTGTCTACTGTTATTGGTTTGAAAGTAATTCCTATTATGATACTTAATACTGAAGTAAATAAACTTTCAAATACTACACAGAGACACACTCTGTATATTAAATTTTCAACTGGCTCACAACTCACCAGCTGAAATAATTGGAAATTGAAAGAGTGACACGCCTAACTACAGAATAATTAAACGCTGAAATATGCGAATTCACTAACAAGTTGAGTAATTAAGTATATAGTTCTCACACACAAACAGATACAACTCACAAACTTCAAGGACCTATAGAAAGTTGACAAGAATTATAAAAATAGATACAAAAGAAAAGGGGCAAGAAAGAAAATGCAATAATAAAACGTAAATAATTCTAAATAAACTTAAGAAAGAATATATCAGTCACTATGTCTTAATGAGTAATAATTCTTTTTCGGCATTGCGCGTTGAAGGTTTCAGTTTCTGAAGACAATGTTGTTAACACGACAGTATGACTGAAGTGCCTTGTTGTTGATGTCTACCAGGCGGCGTCCAGGACCGGAGCAGGGTGGAGTGATGGAAGATAGGAAGATTGCTGCAGTCGGATACTTTTCCTTGATGGCGGAAGTCAAAGCCTGCATGTCGGAACGTCTGATGTTTTGGTCATTCATGCTGTCATTTATGCCAACATGTACGGAGATTTTCCTCATGCCCTGGTCTATATTAAAACTTCTCAGCGTTTGCGTTATTTTCACAATACCAGCTCCCGGTACTGCAACTACTGAGACGGTCTCCTCATCTGCTATGGACATCCGCTCGCCATACACCCACTTCAGCAGAGAATCCCCAATTATTAAATGTGTTGTGCTGTCCGTGATTTTGTGAATGAGAATTTGCTGTGTATTTTGTTCATGTTGTTTTTGGTTAGATCGTGATTGAAGGTGGGATGCGTTGTTTGACTGAGATGATTGTTGCGTTCTGTCTGTCTGCTGAGTATCTGGTTCAGAGCTTTGTTGTAGAGCGTCGAATCTGTTGGTCATATGGACCTCGATGGGGTACTCGTATTTTGTGATATGCTGGTCTTGCTCACCTGATAAAGATTCACTGACTTCACTCTGTTTTTGTTGGTCGTTTTTCTGGTGAAGTTTGTTTACACTGGCTGCCGATGATGGCTGATGGCTTATATGGATGATTATAGAGAAAAACTTAAATATTTTGGACACATTAAACGTCATGATAATCTAGAGAAGACCATCTTGGAAGGGTATTAATGGGATAAAGAAAGAGAGGAAGACCAAGGCGAAGATGGCTGCAAGACATCGTTGATGATCTGCAAATGGATGCATCAGCAGCAGGGCATCTTGCTCACAACCGAGAGGCCTACAGGAGTGCTGTTAGGGAGACAAAATTCCGCAAGGGACATGCAAATGAATGAATGAAGATGGATGTGATTCCTAAAAAGAATGATGAGATTACCATGGACAGCCAAGAAAACAAACGAAGGCTGGACGAAAGAGAGAAATTATGGCAAAATTCAGAACATGACAGTCCAGATTTATAGGATATGTTTTCAGAAGAGGCAAACTGGAACACCTAGTGACAACAGGAAAACTGGAGGGACAAAGGGACAGAGGAAGACAAAGAAACAAAATACTTGATGGACTAAAAGAATGGCACAGAAACACCAAATTTTAGAAAGAGCAAAGGATAGATGGTTGTGGCAATCAGTGACAGCCAATGCCTGACTGGCATGAACCAGAGAGAGAGAGAGAGAGAGAGAGAGAGAGAGAGAGAGAGATTTGAAGATTACATGAATATTCTTATTTTCAATTTGTTTTGTCAATTTCAAGCCTGTCTCCCAATCCCCAAACCTATTTTACTATAGTCATTGATTTGCATGTCCCTTGCGGAACTTTGCCTTCCTAACAGCTCTCCTGTAGGTCTCTCAGTTGTAACCAAGATCCCCGGCTGCTGATGCATCCATTTACAGATTATCAACGATGGTCTTGCAGCCATCTTCGCCTTGGTCTTCCTCTCTTTCTTTTTCCCCTTTACATAACCTTCCAAGATGGTCTTCTCTAGATTGTCATGACGTTTAATGTGTCCAAAATATTTAAGTTTTATCTCTTTAATCCTCTTTACTAGCCAGCCTTCTTCAATATTAAGTTCTTGTAATATGGATATATTTGTTCTTTTCTGTGTCCATGATATTTGGAGAACTCTTCTGTAGCGTTTACATTCAAAGGCATTTACGTATTTCTCAGCTGTTTGTTAAGTGTCCAGGTCTCACAAGAATATGTTGCAATGGGAAAGATGTGTGTCCTTAAATCTTATTTTTGTAGTTCTGTCTGTTCCTCTCCACAGCTTTTTTAGTTGTTTTACTTTCTGAAGAACAATAGATATCCTCCTTTTACTACAGATAAATATTATTTAAGGTTTTTACTCATTAAATTTGTTTTGAGCCTGTGGGAAGTATCATAAGGCTGTCATTGAGAAACTTGTTCCTAGAATATTCAACTATTTAACAAATTTTTCCTGTTCCTGTAAAATTACATAACATCTTGTCGGCAGAAATCCAGATGAAGCCACTGACAACAATTATTGAGGAAAGACGCTGACGATGGCTGGGATATGTGTTCTCCGGATGACTGACAACTCATTACCAAAAATAGCATTGAGATGGACACCACAGGGGAGCAGAAGTAAGGGTAGACCAAAAGAGACATGGAGAAGAACAACAGAGAGGATGCTGAGCAATAGAGGGCTCACCTGGGCAAGAGTGGAAAAAAAAGGCAAAGGACAGGCATTTGTGGAAAACCTTTGTGGGAGCCCCATGTGCCTTGGACACTTAATGTTCAGAGAGAGAGAGAGAGAGAGAGAGAGATACATAGTGTTTGCTGTTCTCTTAAAAAACAAAGCCACTGTTTAATTTTCTTCAACAATTTTATTATTTCTCTTTACAAAAAAAATCTAAATACTACATTTATGAAAAATAACAGACTCAAACTATAATCTATTTTTAAATACTATTTTAAAAAATAAACTTACACATACATTCCAGAATGCAAGGATGGGAAAAAATGACAAAAGTAAAACAATGAAACAAAAAAATTCATATTTTAAAAAAATCAATAAGAAAAGTTAAAATTCTTCCTGATTTTTTTTCATCATCATTATCATGTGCCCCATCTTCAGGGGAAGTTGGCTGCAGTCATCATTCAACCCACACTGTCCTTCTTTTCTCATAACGCACCTGGCCAAGCTAAATCAAATCTATTTTTTTATGTTGCTCACCAATATGTACCGGTGTCATCCTCTTGCTCTCTTCCCCCCCCCACCACATGGACTTTCATTATTGTATTGTACCTTTTGATATGACCAAAGTCTTTTAACCATATTATTCTTCTGCTTTCAGTTTCAGTAGATTTAGTATTTCTGTTTTCTTTTCTATTTCCTTTTCTGTTTTGTGGAATTCACTCTATTTTTAAAAAATATTTTTCAACATTTCAGGGATCTCGATATTCTTTGTCACGAATTTCTCCACCCCTCACCAAAGAAAAGAACAAACATACAACATAACCAAAGCAACCACACACACATTTTAAACACTTTCTGATACATTTTGTTAACACTGTCTTTCAATAGTGGCTGCATATTTAAAAAATTGCATTCATGCTCTGCTATGAACTGAAACTGCTCACAAATGTACATGCTAATTTACACAATTACAACAATTGAAGTCTATGAAAAAAAAAATAATACAAAGAAAGGAATAAACAATAAATAAAAAATAAGAATCTCTTTCAAAGATTCAAATAAGTTTATTATTATTAGCTAAAGCTAATACTAAATTTAACAGAATCATTAACAATTTAAAATAATACAGTTAAAAGAGGCTTTAGTAATTAACAGATTGTTAAAAAAACTTTATACAGAAACAAAAAATCAAGCTAAATGGTTGTAGGGGAAAGGGGGGGGGGATCTACATGTTGGTACATTGGTCTTGGATTCAGAAGTCTTGAGATGTTTTAAATGGGGCTCACAGTGAATGAAAACAGAATGGAAGGCTTTATCTGTTTAAAACGGGGCCCAAAGCAGATGAAAACAGAATGGTTATTCAGTAGGGTAACGTAGGAAGGACTAATTTTGCACTATTTCATTAAAAGTCCAGGCTACAATATTTAAGAAATATCCAGAGACAAGAAACCACAGACTGATCAACAATTACTTGCCCCCACAGGCAAGTCATGAAGAGGGGAACTTCAGAAGACATATTCTATCAGCAAGCCATAACAATGGTAGCTCCAGGCAGCTAAGCTTTAGCTCCAAGCCATCTCACTTATTTCACAGTGTAGCATATCAGAGTTTTGGCCAAACACCATAAGAAATAACATCTTGTTGGCAGAAATGCAGATGAAGCCAATGACAGCAATTATTGAGGAAAGACGCTGGCAATGGTTGGGACATGTGCTCCGAATGACTGACAACTCACTACCAAAAATAGCACTAAGATGGATACCACAGGGGAACAGAAGTAAGGGTAGACCATAAGAGACATGGAGAAGAACAACAGAGAGGATGTTGAGCAACAGAGGGCTCACCTGGGCAAGAGTGGAAAAAAGGCAAAGGACAGGCATTTGTGGAAAACCCTTGCGGAAGCCCCATGTGCCCTGAGCACTTAAGGTTCAGAGAAAGAGAGAGATATCAGAATTATAAAACCTTTATCCTATTTATTATTATGAGTGCTTGTGGCAATCTGCTTATTTGCTTCATTCATTATGATGAAAGACTACAGCTTTTGGTTGTCTTCATTTTTCCATTCATTCCTTATTTTAGTTTTGCAGCTGAAGACCTCAGTTCCAGTGTTCTGTGTGCTCAGTTCTTCATTTTTGCTTTCTTGATAAAGGTAAAGGTAAAATCCCCATTTCCATGCCATTAAGGCATATTGGGGATATGGTATTAGTCCAATATTTCCACGACCTTCGGCACATGAAAGTCTGATGTGGTCAGTATCACACCTGGCCATGTTTATCTTCCCAGATTTCTCTGGTACCCATTTTTAGAGGCTGGGTGAACCCCGGAGCTTTTTTTGGTGTGTACTAGAAAGAATCCCACTGCTGGGACTTGAACCCAGTACTACTGGATTAGTAAACAAAACACTTAACTGTTCAGCCAGTCAGCATTCTTGATTAAACAGTCAGAAACTATGTCCTTGTCTAGCTAGAATGCCTCCTTCAGCAAATGCAGTGTTTAGAGCATCAGTAATACAATGTCCGACAATTAAGTAATGAGACTGATTTTATTATGGCCAAGACAAAAATGCCATCTGTGAAGCAAAGATTCATCTATGATCTGGCAACTTTTCATCGCTGCCTGATAAGAAGACGACAAACAAGCCACCATTTTGTTGACTTAGTTGGAGGTGCACTGTCACGTAATCAGCATGGAGCAAAAAGCTAACATTAAATTCTGTTTAAAACTCAGAAAAAGTGCCATTGAGACAGTTGAATTGATGCAACAAGTTTATGGGGATAATTGTTTATCTCGTTCACACATATTCAGGTGGTATTCATGATTTAAAAGTGGCGTTTAAACGATTACAAAAGCAACTAGACATGGACGCCCAATTTCTGTTCGTAATGAGGAACTCATTGCAAAAGTCAGAGAACGGATATAAGAAGATTGTTGTATGACGGTGAGGATGATGGCAGATAAATTTGGTGTTAACTGAGAGACCATTCGTAAAATTTTAGTGGAAGATTTAGGCAAGAAAAAAGTTGCTTGCTGATTTGTACCACATGCGTTGTCTGATGACCAAAAACATCAGCATGTTGAGTACACAAAAGACATCATCAAAACATGTTGCAGGAATAAACATTTCTTAAATTTGACTGTTGCAGAGGATGAAACGGATTTTCTGCTATGATCCCACAACTAAAAAGTGCTCAGTGGAAGTCATCATCATCAGCAAAAGGCAAAAAATTTCGTCTTCAAAAGTCGAAAGTGAAGACAATGTTGGTGTGCTTCTACAACAGAAAAGGAGTTATTCACAAAGAATTTATTCCAGAGGGACAAACTGTCACTGCCAAAGTTTATTTAAGTATTTTGAAATGCCTATACTTTGAATAAAATACACATTATATCATCAACTGTTGTTTATTTTATTTTTTATGGACTTAGTCTCATTACTTAATTGTCGGACCTTGTATCTTGGGTTCATCTTGATTTCTTGTCACATTGCATTCACTAGTTTCTCACTGCTTTCCTCGTGGTTATAGCCACTTAACTATTTTCAGTTTGTCTGTGGTGTGTCCTTGGTCTAATGCCAGATCATGCCAGATTCTACCATCAAAACAGTGTGGGTAAACCAAATTAAAATTTAACTAATTTTTTTTATATATTATAGGACACATTCACATATAAAACATTTAAAGGATGCTTCATTATTTCCAAAATAAATTATTTCAATTTTTAAAAAATATATAACCATCAGCAAATGCAGAGCTATATATTTTTAAAAAAAAAACAGTATCACATTCTGTGCTTAACCATCAGTGACACAGAATTCAGTGTGGATATAACAACATCAAAATATGGTTCACAAAAGTGGTCATATTTTCACATTTTATGAAAATACATTTTTAAAATGATTCATTATAGTTAAAATAAATATCCAGCAAAGATGAAAAAAAAGACCAAAAATATCCATTATGAAAATACTGTTTTCAAAATCTTTAGGCATGTGAAGACATATGTGTGAAGTTATTCAGTTTATTTTATGTTTTGTTTAATGATCTTCATAAATGGTTTACTCCTCTCTCTCTCTCTCTCTCTCTTTCTCTCTCTCTCTCTCTCTTGCAGCTGGAGACTTCATCTTTAATGTTCATGTAGGCAGTTCTTCACAGAACTGCTGTCTTGATAATCCACTCTGAAAATTTATCATCTAGCTTAGAATTCCTGTGAATGTGGTGTTTAGAGTGAGTGTGATGTCTCTTTCTGTTTCTCCAGCACTCCAAGCTATAACAGAATTATATAAGGGAGATAACTATGGGAAAAAGCAACTTGCCTCCTACTGGGAACCTCCCCCAAGGGTCACTTTTGGTATAATTACAAAAATGGCATAGAGAAGGAACATGATTTACACATACCAGCCCCACAACTAAATGTCAACCTAGATGAAATTATATTGCATGAAATTGAAACAGCAGTGAATTTAATGGCTAACAACAAAGCTGCAGGTGAAGATGACATAACACTTAAAATGTTAAAAGCTATCAATAGTGACAACATGAGACAACTACAGAGAATGTTTAATAAGATTTGGAAAGAAGAAAAGGTCCCTTCTAAATGGAAAAAAGGAATCATTGTTAAAATACCAAAAAAAAAGGCAACCTTAGTGACTGTAACAATTGGAGAGGAGTAACCTTAATATCAGTTGTGTCAAAAGTATTTTGCAAGGTCATTTTGAATAGACTTAAAGATATAGTGGATACTGTAATGAGAGAAGAATAAGCAGGATTTTGAAAAGGGAGAAGCTGTCTCGACCAGATCTTTATTCTCAGAATAATACTTGAAGAACATATTGAAAAGCAGAAACCATTTAATACTGAACTTCATAGACTTTAAAAAGGCATTTGATAGCATACACAGAGATTTATTATGGAGAATTTTAAGTCTATATGGAATAACATCTAAAATTGTCAACATCATTAAGGACTTCTACAATGGATATGTTTGTGCAGTCAAGACAGAAGAAGGGATGAGTGAATGGTTCCAGATTTAAACAGGTGTGAAACAAGGATGTATACTGTCTCCTTTACTTTTTGGAATTGCAATAGACTTCATAATGAAAAAATGCTGCACAGGTAACACAGGTATTGACTGGGTATATGGGACCCAACTAGAAGATCTTGATTTTGCTGATGACATAACTCTTATTTGTAACAATGTGAATTCCATGCAAGAAAAAAACATATCCTGTCTTCACTGGCTAGCAAAATAGGACTTGAAATTAACAAGGGAAAAGTAAAAATAACGAAACTTTCCATTAATCAAAATGGAAAAATACACATAGAAGGGACAGATATTGAAGAAGCCAATCAATTTGCAATTAGAATTGCAAAAGCATCATCGATCTTCAAGAATCTTGAGAACATATGGCATTCAAAAGTTATCAGGACAAAAACCAAGTTAAGACTATTCAATTCAAATGTAATATCTACCCTCATTAATGCATGTGAAAGCTGGAAAACAACTAAAGAAATAGACAAGAAATTAGACTCTTTTGAAAACAAATGCCTAAGGAAAATACTCGGCATCAAGTGGAATGAATTCAAGAATAATGCAGAGATAAGACAGATGAGTGAACAACAACCAGTCTCATGGGTGATCAGGAGAAGGAGATGGACATATGTTGGTCACGTGATGAGAAGAAATAGTCAGAGAATCCTAAAACAAGCTATCAAGTGGAACACAACAGGCCAAAGAAAAAGAGGCAGACAGCATGAAACTCTGAAGAGGACACTGTTATGAGAGGCCAAATTAACAGGCATAAAATCCTTTGATGAGGTTGAAAGACTCGCCAAAGACAGGAAAAATTGGCAAACTACCTTGCGAGCCCTATGTGATGTTTAACGGCACGGGAAGGATATAAGATAATAAAAAGTTTAAGGAGGCGGTTAAAGCAGATGAGAGAGAGAGCAGATGATAGAGGGCAGACAAGCAACAGACAAGAAGAGATGATATACAAGTAAACAGACAACAGGGAGATATCTAGGGGACAGACAAGGACAGACAAGAACAAGATGCCAAGGAGAGGCCATGCTTATGAAACCAGATGGAGACCAACAGACACCAAGCCAGAGAGACAATGAAGCAATAACTCAAGGACTATGAAGTCTCAAGAAGACTAGGGCGCTGTATAACAGACCCCAGCAGTAAGTGGGTGAAGTTAGTAACTAACATTCATGGTGAATTTGAAAGTGAGTAATAGTCAAGTAGATGTTTCTCTTTCCAGAGCTAAGAAGGGACATATTGGACCAAGTGATTCATGGTGAAATGTTGTTATTAGTAAAATAACACAACAGTATGACATTCCATTTGAGAAAAAATGTGGAAGTTTGTGCTCACTGCAGTTCATTTGACAATGTTAACCAAGAACGCTACTGTTTATTTTATTCATGATGTCTTGTTGAGATATCATCCCCTGATTCATCCACTCAGCATCGAACATTTTTCATTTATAAACTTCACAAGGTACTTTTGAAAGGTTGGACTTTGACTGGAATGTAATAATAGCATGTGAAGTTCTGCATAATGCAAGAACCAGGGGTACCTCTGAAATCATGATTAATAATTTCTGAACTGTTGCTAGGGCTGTCACCAGGAGAGTTATCAATGCAGAACCCAGTGCAAGCCATCACGGTCACAGTCTGGTGTTGGTCTTACTGGGCACAGACCGCTACAACAAATCCGGTGCCTAGAAGTGACCTGCAGCAAAGCAGCTGCAAATACAGTTTCTTTCCATTCACTTCTGTTACTGGCTTTATTTTTCAGACTGTTTGACTCCGAACTCTTTTAGATCTTCTTTCATGTTATCTTTCCATCTATGCCTTAGTCTTGTCCCTTCCATCTAATGTATAAGGGGTGTAAAGATCCTGTTTATTGTAGCGCTCAGTGACCTGCAGCTGAGTACTTGAATTAGGGCTGGCAAACCATAGCTGACCAAGAACTCCTACCAACAGTAAGCGAGCCTGGCTAATGGGGCAGGGACTGCTATCGTCCTCATGGCAGCTGAATCTATTAACTCGTTGTATACTTTGAGACGCTTTCTTCATGGTTGATTCCCCGTTCAGTAGCCCAATCTTCACGCAGTGCAATGATGGTTTGTAGCTCTCTAATTTTGAAAATAATCAAAGTATACTTAAAACCAGCAGTTGGACTTCCTTCCGGAATTCATTTGTGGACATGAGGCGCGGGTTTGAGGTGAAAACAGTGCGGCTTTGTGTTAATCTAACTCGTTTTTTATCATCGCTAGGCTTTTGTTTATCAACAAATATGGCTTCCAGTGCTAGTTTCTTTCATCTAGAGCAGCGTATTTCTGCATTACAAGCTCAAAAATTAATTTTAAAATGTCTAGACTGTGGTGTAGAGAATGCAGCAGTAGAGACTGTGAATTTTCAGACCCATGTGGCACTGATTCAAAGGATTAGGATGTTTTTTTTTTGGTCCAGCAGCAAAATGTGCTAGAAGGGTAGCTGGTGATACTACTTCTCAGCTTTTTGCTAGTACTAGCTGTAATATCACAATAAGTAATGCTGGAGATTGTGTAATTTAAAAAATTAAATGTTATAGAATGCTTCAAATTTTAAAAAAAACAACAAAAGAAAAACACAATGCCTTTTTTCTGGTAAATATTAGTCAATGCCTGCCCACTTGTTTTCATGTAAATATTACCTACCCACTTGGTGTTTTTAGTTTGCTGTGAATGCATAATTAGTGTATGTTTTCATGTAAATTTTGGAAGATATGTGAAGAAAAGGTGTTTGTGTACATTTTTATTCATTATGGAATTATATGACCAACTACAGTGGATTAACTTGATGGGTAAGTGACAAAAAATTTATTTAATTCCTTCATTTTCCATTCTTTCTTCTCAGTTCTTAGCACTTTTTTTTGTTGTTGTATACTAACAAAATGTAAAAAATGTTATTAGAAAAACAAATTACATTTTTTCTTCTTCAAATTAACATATAATATATGATACTATAAACCAGATTATGCCTTTGTCATTCTTTTAAATGTGACAACCATCCCATTCCATACTGTGAAATTTACCCTCCTTGGTCTTTTGAGAGAAACACCCCCAGTATACAAAGAGTTAATAAATCACTGCACACTCCCTGTTGCTGGCTCCACTCACTGACTAAAAAGTCACCTGACTATACCCACTCTCAGTTCAGTACAATGCTGCACCTCAACACAGCTCCAGGAAGCTTGGCAATTCCAGGGAGGCACAGTACACTAGCAACAATAATCTACTGTATGCGTGTGAGTTTGCCCTTA
This sequence comes from Achatina immaculata, assembly GCA_009760885.1. Taxonomy (NCBI): domain Eukaryota; kingdom Metazoa; phylum Mollusca; class Gastropoda; order Stylommatophora; family Achatinidae; genus Lissachatina; species Lissachatina immaculata. The sequence goes on along the minus strand of CM019716.1, from coordinate 31,792,651 downwards.
TGATGATGTTCTTTCTATATGACCCAGCCATTGTGATCTGATAACTTTTTCTGTGGAGAGTGATTTCATAAACAAACTATGTTTCTCTGTTGATTATGACTCTCAAGTCTCAATTGTTGCATTTAATGGGACCAAAAAATGCTGATTTATATTATCTGAAGTTTTATACTTTATCTGAGGTTTATACTTTTCATTCACACCAATAAATATTTATATACACATATTCACAACAATGATGTCAAAGTCATTCAGCAAAAAAAAAAAAAAAAAATTATGAATTCACATTCAAATTCTTCTCCTATCTCAAAATGTACATAACTTATCTCTAGTTAGTACAAGAACTGTAGTTCAAACATCTCTATGCTTTCATTTTTATTCACTGTTTTCTCTACATTTTAATTTTAATTCATTGTTTTCTTAGTAACTAAGATTTTGTCAGCACTCATTTATTACTTTCTGTTGAATCCAAACATGAACCTCTTCCATCTAAAGATTCAAGTCTGTAGAGAAGACAGGTTGGATGGCTGAAATAAATTTTTAGGACTTCACACAAAAAAAAGTTCATGTACAGTGTATTATAAAAATCAAATTGTAAAAAGGAAATAACTGATTTTCAAAGATTTGAAAGGAGACTGCTGAAATCATTTTGTACACAATTTTTTTTTATAAATGTCAATAGTCACTGACAAATGACTACAAAAATTTACATTTTTTTTAGTATTAACTCTTTCAATCCTGTATTAATGTTCATCTTCTGCCAGAATAAATTTTCATGAGGAAATTTTGATAGCAAGAAACTGGATGGAAACTATAATTAGAAATTTATGGGTTGGTTTAGAAATGTTCTACTTTTACATTTTACTTTGATTTTACCTAAGTATTGCTCTGAGCATTGGTTCCCATAGACATCAGAGATCTACTAGCACTACCAGTATTGTGTTGGAGTAAAAGAGTTAACACATAAAATACAAACAGAACTGCATTATATTCTGCACACTTTGTCAGTGCATGTAATTCCAGCTTATGGAGGCATAATACCATTAAAAAATGCTAATGAAATTTTCATACTTAAGGCACAAAGAAGAATACAAGAATGTATAATGCAACCATTTAAATGGTGTTATTTGTCCAGTTTCATCAAAACAATTAGTCTTCACTGTAAATGCAATTTCTTAGGGCCAGCATATGGACTTACAAGGAAAAAATCATTCTTACAACAAGAGATATTTAAACACTGAAGAATTTCTGTGTCTCCGCTTTGCCATGTTACGAAACAAAACCAATGAACAAGTATGTCAAAAAGAAAGTTTTGGTTACACCACTGCACAGGCTTTGAACTGAATTTATGTGACGGACATATTTTTATTTTCAGAAACAAGACATTTTACTAGAAATTCTGAAATTGCATCATTGCATAGTAAACAAATCACTCCAAGCTGCTAAGTGTGTTGAGAAACAGACATTACAAAGTGAACCAATGAAGTTATAGAATATCTCATCAAATTGAGTTGTACTGCTGTGTATAAAAAGCAAACATAACAACATCTAACACAACAGTAAAAATAAATAAGTAAATTTCTTGTTGTTATAAACGAGTACAGCAATCATTAAATTAATGACTACTAAATAAAGTTGCTGCCCAGAGTATAAGAATAAGAATGATACGAATAGAAAGAAAATGATAAGTGGAGTATAATTCAAAAGATCACCATTCTGAAGCTAAGTAATACAAATGCAATTAACTTTTAAAAATAAAGCTACTTGTGTAAGCCATGTTGACTTATCTTCTTTACTCAATGAATCTTCCATAAACTCTTAACATACTCAAATATATCCTTACACTCCTCAAAATTTCAGAAATTTTTACTTCAAAACAAAAAAAACTTTTATTTTTAGGAATTTTATCCAATAGAATGAAACTAGAAAGTACTTTGGAAGAAATTTCTCAAGAGATTGTAGAAACTGAAGCTGCGGAAGTTGAAAATCTAATTCTTGTGCAGAGATGGCTGAAAAATCAGAGATCTTAACACAGATACAGCAAGATTATCTTGATAAAGTAAGATAACATAAAATTTATAAACAATGATAATGAATGGATGATATATTTATGGACAGGTCTTGTAGATCAGAAAATACAACCTCAAAGACTGCTCACATTCTAAACCATGTGTGCTGCTGGTCTGGTAGTGTACTGTGAAATCTAAACCCTCCGCTTACTTTACAGGAGCTGTTAGAAAATGGTACACTTCCAAGAGACAATATGATAAAATATCATTTCGGACAACATCAAAAAACATAAAGCTAAAAAAATTAGTAAAGAAGTATGTGTAAATCTGCTCAGAGTTAATAAATCAGAAGAACTGATAGCCCTCGTAGTTTAAAGTTAAAGATAGGGATAACAGGCCAACATGGCATAACTGTACACGAATGTAGATATATAGCAGAGAGGCATTGGAATGCAGAGAATTTTATCAACATTTCAACAAATCTAAGGTCACTTCATTAAAAATTATCAAAATAATGCACCCTTGCTATTTTCTTTCAACTCATGCATATATTTAAACTTTAATCATGTCTTTTTTATATACTCAATTTAAAAAATAAAACATTTCATCATAAATCTTTGGTCTTTATCTGAACTGAAGGAGTCAACATTGACAGTATAAGATATGTTCTCAGGTACAGCTTTATCATGGTTAGAAATGTTTCAAGACTGAGTTGATGATAGTGCATTATTCCCTCATAGCTCATCATACTGAATTCCATGTTTGACTTACAGTCATTCTCTTCATACTAATAATGTATCATCCATGCACAGAGGTTTGATATGCCTGGGGTGTTTCTTTCATCAAATATTGCCAATTTGCCATTACTTTTTTAATCACCTTTATATTTTTCTTCCTCTCACATCTGAAGAGCTTTATCCATAAATAGCTAGCCTATCTACTTTTGTTCAAACACTGAGATACGTTCTCATACACCAACAGTTTATTAGCTTATTTGTGCAAGTGAAGTTGTTTTATTTAATACTCTTGTACTTCAAAATTTTTAATTCTTCATTCTTAACTTCCAGTTTGTGATCTAATTTTCTCAGAGTTTGTTTTTCTTGTCTGAAGAAGGCACTTTCTGAAATATTACATTGTTGACTTCTTGCAATAAATTATGCTCGTCTCCACAATTATTTTTTTTTTACATTTTCACTTGCTTTTCTAAACTATACAGCAGTGGCTGAGCATATTTGCCTGCACATTTAAAGATGTACATAAACCATGTTACAGTATTTATTTATGTAATTACATAACTGTGTATATTATTATTACATTTAGCAATACATATAAACAAACTATACCCACACTACCACCACAAATGTTGATTAGAAATCTAATATCCACTGCAGTTTGTCTCCAGCATAAACACACAGTGTTCTTCTGTATTCATGTCAGTGATCTCTGCTTCACTGAATTTCTCACAATCTCTATGGTCTTGTAAGGGTCAATATTCACATTTGTAGCCTGAAATATAAAAAGCAACAGTACATACAGAAAAGTTAAAACACCTGAAATATAAAAAGCAACAGTACATACAGAAAAGTTAAAACACCTGAAAGATATAATTAATTGTCGGACCTTGTAGAACAAGAATGTTTGCTTTTTGAAAGTTTCTGTTGTACAAGGTCCAATAATTAGGTTATGAGACTCATTCCATAAAAAATAAAATAAACAACAGTTGAAGATAGAACCTGTATTTTATTCAAAGTAAGCCCCTTGTGCAATGGTACAGTGAGTGGCACGATCTAACAAACACTGGAATAACCTCTGCAGTTCTTCTGGTGGTATGGCCTTTAAACTGGATGTTACTGGCCTTTGGATGTCATCAGTATTGTCAAAGAAGCGTCCTTTCAATGGTAACTTTAATTTTGGAAATAGAAAATAATCGCAGGGAGACAAATCTGGGGAATAGGATGGACAGTTGAGAACGCACACTTGTTTTGGGGTCAAAAATTCCTGTAAAACTACCGCCCAGTGAGCCGGTGCATTATTATGAGGAATGAAAAAACTGCCAAGTGTTGAATACTTTGGTTGGACTCGGAGAATCATTTTCAATAGGCATTTCAAAATACTTAAATAAACTTTGGTAGTGAAAGTTTGTCCCTTTGGAATAAATTCTTTGTGAATAACTCCTTTGTTGTCGTAGAAGCACACCAACAATGTCTTCACTTTTGACTTTTGAAGATGAAATTTTTTGCCTTTTGCTGATGATGATGACTTCCACTGAGAACTTTGGCGTTTAGTTGTGGGATCATAGCAGAAAATCTGTGTTTCATCCTCTGCAACAATCATATTTAAGAAATGTTTATTTCTGCAACACGTTTTGATGATGTCTTTTGCGTACTCAACATGCTGATGTTTTTGGTCATCAGGCAACGCGTGTGGTACAAACCGGCAACAACTTTTTTCTTGCTTAATCTTCCACTGAAATTTTACGAATGATCTCTCAGTTAACACCAAAATCATCTGCTATCATCCTCACAGTCAAACAATGATCTTCTTGTATCCATTCTCTGACTTTTGCAATGAGTTCCGCATTATGAACAGAAATTGGGCGTCCATGTCTAGTTGTATTTGTAATTGTTTCAATGCCACTTTTAAATCGTGAATACCACCTGACTATGTGTGCACAAGATAAACAATTATCCCCATAAACTTGTTGCATCAATTCAACTGTCTCAATGGCACTTTTTCCGAGTTTTAAACAGATTTTAATGTTAGCTTTTTGCTCCATGCTGATTACGTAACAATGCACCTCTGATTAGGTCAACAAAATGGTGGCTTGTTTGTCATCTGCTTATTAAGCGGTGATGAAAATTTGCTGGATCATAGATGAAGGTTGCCTCTTTGGATTCCATACTTTGCTTCATAGATGGCATTTTTGTCTTGGCCATAATAAAATCAGTCTCATTACTTAAGTGTCTGACCTTGTACAATGCTCTCTGACTGTCAGTACACTACAGCAGTAGTTCTCAACTTGTGTGTGTGTGTGAAAAATGTCATTTGGGAGTCCATTTATGAAATCTAGATTATGAAATATACAAGAAATGTGTGAAGACTCTTTTATTTGATACTAAGTGGCAGAGCATAGAGAGGTCATGGCAAGTTATCACTAGCTTCAGGGGTCCGTGACCTTAAAGTTTTGGGAAACACTGTTCTATGGGACTGATAGCTGCTATTTTATGACTGTGCTCTTTATTATGTGATATACTTCATTAAAAATAAAAATGACTTCATCTGAAATTTCTTGACTATCTGATGCTAGTTATAAATTAACATACACATTAAAATGTTGTAAATCACATAAATATTCACCGTAAATAGTTCTAATGAACTGATGTCAGCACGTATGTCTGTGACATATCCCCGTGTAATTGCTCGAGCATATGCAGGAATTTTACCTTCTGGTGTGTCCTGCAAAATAAACTTATACCAGTTTTTATTTTAGACTATTACTGCAGCTAGCAAAAACATATGGTAAGTCTAGTTAGCTGAAGTACTGAAGCTGATATTCTATGGACATGAAAGTTTAAACTATAATATAAATACAGTAGAATGTTGATTTTCCAAACCAAATTGTAATTAAGGTGGTTTGGTTAATTAAATAGTTTGGATAATTAAACAAATATGAATGTGCCCAGTTTATTACTCTTTTGGGCTGAAAGCTATAAATCTTTTTTTTTTTTTTTGGACTCACAGCTGCATAATTGATTTTTTGGTACAGCAGTCATTCGGATAACTTTCATTTCAGATGACTTATACTCAGATAATCAGCATTCCCCTGAAGTTATAAATGAATTAAAAACTGAAAGAAAAGAAACAAAAAACAAGTGAAGACTTCCTTTTTTTGGTTTGTGTGTGTATGTGTGTGTGTGTGTGTGTGTGTGTGTGCATGTGTGGGGTTTTTTTGTTTGTTTGTTTGTTTTTTTTTAGTTTCAGAGTCTTATGAGGCATAATCCAATGTTAGTTATTGCAAATCATGACTGCCCAAGATCGTGTCTTGGAAGCTCACAGCAATCCCTGGAAGTCAGCTGTTCCACAAAAGCCCGATGTACAAAGAATAATCAAATACAAAAATCCACATAAGCTAAAGCGTCCATTTGAAAAATTCATATTCAAGGCAAAATGGCTTGTATTACCTCAGTGTTATATGCTTTTTTACATATACATCTGTGAAGATTGTAGTTCTTTAATATCTCAGTGATATATTGTTTTATTTAAGAAAATATGAAATCTAGTCTATAAACTGTCACATATCTAGTGATGGTTTATAATAAGGATGTTGAAGGTACCATGGACAGCCAAGAAAATCAGTGAAGAAGTCTTAAGAGAGGCTGGAGTTAAAAAGCAAATTATAGCAAAGATCAGAGGCAGACAGGTGAGATTTATAGGACATTTCCTGAGAAGAGGAAAATTGGAACACACTGTGGCAACTCGAAAAACTGAAGGAAGAAAAGACAGAGGAAGACAGAGAGAGAAGTTACTGGATGGGCTGTCAGTGTGGCTAGGAAGAACGTCACCAGCGGATCTCACAATCAAGTCTAAAGACAGGGAATTGTGGAGAGAAATGATTGCCTATGCCATGCGGCATGGTTGAATTGAACTGAACATCTAGTGAACCAGCGCTGGCCAAGATCCTGCCGGGCTTGTCTCCTAGTGCTTCTAATATCAGTCCCATTCTGGTCAATGGTGGCAGGGCTTTCCATGGTCGCCATGGTGACACTGCCTGTTAAGAAGCTTATTTTTGGGTTCACTTTGAGTCTTCAAGTCAACAAATGTAACCCACTCTGATTCTTCAAGTTAACAAATGTAACCCACTCTGATTCTTCAAGTTAACCAATGTAACCCAAAGTTTTCAGTTTGCCAATGTAACATGCTCTAAGTCTTCAAGTTAGCAAATGTAACACGCTCTGAGTCTTCAAGTTAACCAATGTAACATGCTCTGAGTCTTCAAGTTAACCAATGTAACACGCTCTGAGTCTTCAAGTTAACAAATGTAACACGCTCTGAGTCTTCAAGTTAACCAATGTAACACGCTCTGAGTCTTCAAGTTAACAAATGTAACCCACTCTGAGTCTTCAAGTTAACCATTGTAACCCACTCTGAGTCTTCAAGTTAACAAATGTAACCCACTCTGAGTCTTCAAGTTAACAAATGTAACCCACTCTGAGTCTTCAAGTTAACAAATGTAACACGCTCTGAGTCTTCAAGTTAACCAATGTAACATGCTCTGAGTCTTCAAGTTAACAAATGTAACCCACTCTGAGTCTTCAAGTTAACAAATGTAACATGATCTGACTCTTCAAGTTAACCAATGTAACATGCTCTGAGTCTTCAAGTTAACCAATGTAACCCACTCTGAGTCTTCAAGTTAACAAATGTAACACGCTCTGACTCCTCAAGTTAACCAATGTAACACGCTCTGAGTCTTCAAGTTAACCAATGTAACATGCTCTGAGTCTTCAAGTTAACAAATGTAACCCACTCTGAGTCTTCAAGTTAACCAATGTAATACGCTCTGACTCTTCAAGTTAACAAATGTAACACACTCTGAGTCTTCAAGTTAACCATTGTAACACGCTCTGAGTCTTCAAGTTAACAAATGTAACCCACTCTGAGTCTTCAAGTTAACAAATGTAACCCACTCTGACTCTTCAAGTTAACCAATGTAACACGCTCTGAGTCTTCAAGTTAACAAATGTAACCCACTCTGAGTCTTCAAGTTAACCAATGTAACACGCTCTGAGTCTTCAAGTTAACAAATGTAACCCACTCTGAGTCTTCAAGTTAACAAATGTAACCCACTCTGACTCTTCAAGTTAACAAATGTAACACACTCTGACTCTTCAAGTTAACCAATGTAACCCACTCTGAGTCTTCAAGTTAACAAATGTAACACGCTCTGACTCCTCAAGTTAACCAATGTAACACGCTCTGAGTCTTCAAGTTAACCAATGTAACATGCTCTGAGTCTTCAAGTTAACAAATGTAACCCACTCTGAGTCTTCAAGTTAACCAATGTAACACGCTCTGACTCTTCAAGTTAACAAATGTAACACACTCTGAGTCTTCAAGTTAACCATTGTAACACGCTCTGAGTCTTCAAGTTAACAAATGTAACCCACTCTGAGTCTTCAAGTTAACCAATGTAACACGCTCTGAGTCTTCAAGTTAACAAATGTAACCCACTCTGAGTCTTCAAGTTAACAAATGTAACCCACTCTGACTCTTCAAGTTAACCAATGTAACATGCTCTGAGTCTTCAAGTTAACAAATGTAACCCACTCTGAGTCTTCAAGTTAACAAATGTAACCCACTCTGACTCTTCAAGTTAACAAATGTAACACACTCTGACTCTTCAAGTTAACCAATGCAACCCACTCTCAATATAGCATGAAGCTTGTGCTTCAACAACTTCACTGCAACAACTACTAAAAAACATTCTACTTGTAGTTTTAGGGACATAGAACAACAGCAAGTTGCAGTTGTAAAACTTCAACTAATCAATACTGTTAAGAGCTGTAAAACTTTAGCAACTATGATATATGAGCTACAGTTGCAAAACTGAACTAACAGATTTTGCTCTGATTTTGCAAAAATTAGAATGATGGAAAATTTTTCAAGTTTAAAAAATTTTCGAGTTGCAATTATAAAAACAGAAATTTAGTGGTATGACATGTAAAATTTTAGCAACATATAAAACTAAACTGCAACTATTGAAACTTATTATGTATATTATGAGAGGCACAAATTAAAATAATGACCAACAGTATCAGCAAACATCAGAATAATTTTCACTTCTTTCATACATATATGTACCTCGTATGTAAATATTTAAACATCATTTACATGCTATGTCTGTGTAGGGCCACAACACCTTGTGCTTATGTGTATGCTGGATCACAACACCTTGTGCTATATGTATGCTGGACCATAACACCTTGTGCTATGTGTATGCTGAATCACAACACCTTGTGCTATGTGTATGCTGGACCACAATACCTTGTGCTATACATACAAGGTGTATCCGGCCAGTAAGTAATGAGACTTATTTTATTCAGTCAATCAGCAGGGTCAGTGGGCAGATTCTCCAGGCCTGAAGGTTGGGTTAGGGGGGGGGGGGGAGGGTTGTTAGGTAAAAGGTCAATATGTTGTCATTTGGCTTTGAGGTTTTACAGAGTGTGGATCACTTGCAAAGTGGACAGCTGTTTAAGTGTCACATAATGGTCAAAATGCAGGAGTGTCGAGCAGCAATAAAGTTTTGTGTTAAACTTGAAAAATCTGTGACCGAGACGCTTGCTCTGATACAGAAAGTCTATGGGAAGGATGTTTTATCAAAAGCACAAGTGTTTCGGTGGCACAAGATGTTCAAAGAAGCAAGAAAGAGCATCAAAGATGAACAACGCACAGGGCACCCATTAACTGTGCAAATCGAAAATGAAATCGATGCTCATTGTCTTTTTTTACTCTAAAGGTGTTGTTCATAAGGAGTTTTAACAAAGCATTTTACATGGAAGTGCTTAAACGGTTGAAGAACAAAGTCGCATGTATCTGCCTGGAGATCATGAACACCTGGGTTCTTCACCATGACAATGTGCCGAGTCATGCATCACTGCTAATGAGAGAGTTTCAGAAAAAAAAAACTGTGGCAATGCTGTGCCAACCTCCCTACAGCCCAGACGTGGCCCCTGCTGACCCCTTTTTGTTTCCCCAAATCAAATCAAGCTTGAAAGCCCACCATTTTGGAACTGTTATTGATGTGCAAGCTGCCATGATGAGTGCTTTGAAGGTGATCCCTGTTCAAGACTTCCAGGCGGGCTACGACACATGGCAGAACTGCTAGCAATGGTGTATTGGTGCTCACGGATGTTATTTCAAGGAATTTTAAGTATATGTAAATATATATTGAACAAATCGAATTTTATGGAATCGGTCTCATTACATACTAGACACACCCTGTATATATGTAGGTTTATGTAAGCCTATCATAACATTCATTCATTTGCATGTCCCTTGCGGAACTTTGCCTCTCAAACAGCACTACTGTAGGCCTCTCGGCTGTGAGCAAGATGGTCTGCTGCTGATGTATCCATTTGCAGATCATCAACGATGTCTTGCAGCCATCTTCATTTCGGTCTTCCTCTTTTTCTTTTTCCCATTATGTATCCTTCCAATACAGTCTTCTCTAAATTATCATGACGTTTAATGTGTCCAAAATATTTAAGTTTTCTCTCTTTAATCCTCTTTACTAGCCAGCCTTCTTCAATATTAAGCTCTTGTAGTATAGATATATTTGTTCTTTTTTGTGTCCACGATATTTGGAGAACTCTTCTGTAGCATTTACATTCAAAGGCATTTATGTGTTTCTCAGCTGTTTTGTTAAGTGTCCAGGTCTCACAGGCATATGTTGCAATGGGAAAGATGCATGCCCTTAAAAATCTTATTTTTGTGGTTCTGTCTGCTCCTCTCCACAGATTCTTTATTTGTTTTACTTTCTGAAGAGCAATAGATGTTCTCCTTTTAATTTCCCTCATTGTATCTCCATTATTAGTTAGTAGTGATCCAAGATATTCAAAACTCTCCACTTCTTCCAGTTTTTCCTCATTGATACATATTTCAGTTGCCTTGTTTGTTTTGTCAGTTGTCATCACTTTAGTTTTCTTTGCATTAAGATAGAGGTTTTGCTCTTCACTGTTCTTGCGGACTGACATAATTAGTTTTTCCATTCCTTCTTGTGTTGTGGACAGCAATACTGTGTCATCAGCATATCTAATCTCTGGTATTTCATAACCTCCAATTGTTATGGCATCGTAATATTCTTTGTCTACATCTTCTCTAACATTCCTCATTATATTTTCAGTATACAAATTAAATAAATAACACTACATACAGTGCTTATATAAGACCACAATAACATGTGCTTTGTGTAAGAAGGGCCACAACATATGCTCTATGTATTTAGGACCACAACATCACATGGTAAGTGTACATAGGGCCACAACATCATGTGTTACATGTATGTAGGGCCCCAACACCATGTACTATGTGTATGCATGACCACAACATCATATGCTATATGTATGTAGGACCACAACATCATGTGCTATATGTATGTAGGGCCACATGTGCTACATGTATTTAGAGTTGCCACATGTGCTGTATGTAGAGTCACAACATATGCTATATGTATGTAGGTCCACAGTAGCATGTGCTATACATATGAAGGATCACACCACCACACACCATCTGCATGCAGGTACATGTATATAAGCTTGATACAACACCACATGTTACATTTCACTTACTATGGCAGGCAAACCCATTCCCATAGAGAAGCACATTTTATTGAGATCATCTATAAAAGCTGCAAAGAAATTTTTACAAATTTTAATCCCAGTAAAATAAAACTATACAAACTTAACAAACTACACAAAAACAGACTTAACAAACTACACAAACTGACATGAAGATAGCTGTGCTAGAGTGACTGGCAAGTTGTTTTTTTGGATCAACGAGCCCTAGCTGGCCAAGAATCTATATCATCCATTCATGATGTTTCTAGCAACAGACCAATGTGCTCTTTCAGAGTGGCTTTCTTGGTAAGATCCAAAATGAGGACCATGACAGTGGAGTCTGCAATGTAGCTTCTTTCTTGAATCTTCTCCAGGTCTTAATGTTAGCCACCATACTCCACCCTCCAACTGATCAGATGCTTTTCCTTCAACATTAGTAAGCCAACATACTCCACTCTCTAAATGATTTGATGTTTTTCTTTTGACATCAATAAACTGCCATGCTCCATTCTCCAGCTGAAATGATGCTTTTCCTTCAACACCAATAAACCACCATGCTCCACTCTTCAACTGATATGTCTTTCCTTCAATACCAATAAACTGCCATACTCCACTCTCCAACTGATATGTCTTTCCTTCAATACCAATAAACCACCATGCTCCACTCTCCAACTGATATGTCTTTCCTTCAATACCAATAAACCACCATGCTCCACTCTCCAACCGATATGTCTTTCCTTCAACACCAATAAACTGCCATACTCCACTCTCCAACTGATGAGAAGCATTTCTTTCAACAGCACCACAGAACTAGATAAGAAGAACATTGGTTTGTGGCTTTGTTGAAACTAGAATATATTGTTTCATCATCAGAGTGAATGACCAGCCAAACTGTACATATCTGTTTAGACCTTTCACATAATAATGTCATATCATGAAAAAATATTTGATTAAAATATATAAAAACATTTATTGCGATGGTATCAGTGACTGCAGGGTAGCCCTGCTGTGAACCACAAGTGTTGCATTATCAGCACAGTCAGGTACACTAAGTCATTCTGTCATATGCATGGCCATTGTGGAACTTTGCCTCCCTAACAGCTCTCCTGTAAGCCTCTCGGTTGTACAGGTACACTAAACAGACATGAATTTGTCATAGCACTGCTCTGACATATGAAAATATTACAACACATTTAAACTCATTATTTCTGACGACATCTGACTTATCACACTGCTAAAAATGGCATCAGATTTCCCAGTGATATCATGTTGTAGTTCTACTGCAGTTCCTGCTTACCTCTCAGAACAAAATACAGCAAAGTGTAAAAATCTGAATCAGGTTCCTTAGCTACAACAACAACCTCATGATCTTTTCTGGGTACCTAAACAAAGAAAGAAAATAAATATTATAATATTCTCTCACCACAGTCAAAAGGAAAACTGATTTCCTGATTACTGTTGTCATTCATTCATTCATTCATTTGCATGTCCCTTGTAGAACTTTGCCTCCATAACAGCACTCCTGTAGGACCCTCGGTTGTGAGCAAGATGCCCTGCTGCTGATGCATCCATTTGCAAATCATCAACGATGTCTTGCAGCCATCTTCGCCTTGGTCTTCTTCTCTTTCTTTTCCCCGTTATGTACCCTTCCAAGAAGGTCTTCTCTAGATTATCATGACGTTTAATGTGTCCAAAATAATTAAGTTTTCTCTGTTTAATACTCTTTACTAGCCAGCCTTCTTCAATATTAAGTTCTTGTAGTATGGATAAATTTGTTCTTTTTTGTGTCCATGATATTTGAAGAACTCTTCTGTAGCATTTACATTCAAAGGCATTTATGTGTTTCTCAGCTGTTTTGTTAAATGTCCAGGTCTCACAGGCATATGTTGCGATGGGAAAAATGCATGCCCTTAAAAATCTTATTTTTGTAGTTCTGTCTGTTCCTCTCCACAGAATCTTTAGTTGTTTTACTGTTGTGACTGAATATATATGCAAAAGGTTACATATGTCTAATGTGTCTGGTAGCAGTCAGCATGTTTATTCTAAGGTTTTCAATATCAGTGCCTACTAACATGTACCCTTCCCATCTACTGCTACAATATTAAGCTGCGACCTAATGCTGAATGTCCACAAATTCTCTGTACAGTCTCTAAAATGTATTCAACTTCTAGTTTTAGGGATATATTTAAGATACTGTTTACAGGTTTAAGGTTTGGGGGCGTCAATGGAAAGAATCACTCAAGCCACTGTCACTGTTAATGAAGTCCAGCATGAAAATCTATAGAAAGTGAAGATAGTTTTTACATAGGACAAATCATGTCCATGTGAAATTTATTAAATAATATTTTTAAAATATTTTGTGTGTTTATTAGGTAATAAATTGCACAGAGTTGTCACTTCAAATGAATTTTTAATAAACTTTTTAAAAATTGTATGGAAAATTTGTGGACACTATTTTTATCAGCTATCATAGCTTTCACACATCAAAAAATGTCTTCCTTCAAACGCTGTATTTCATTTTAAAATTCAGATTTTACGTACACCATACCTACATTCAGATCTTTCTTAATAGCTTTCAACTTTCACATAAATATTTTTCTTCTCATAAGAATTTTTAAAAGAAAAACATATTTCAGTAAAAAGAAACATTACAATGTTGAGATCACAGAAAGTGTTTGTTTTTTCCTCAGAGAAATTTCACAGTCTCTTTTGGACATTTAGTAAAAAAGTAAAATATGGATTCTTTTCTCAGTATAGGAAACATTCTGAAAACTCACCCAACAATAAGGCAAGAAAAATCACTATTTACAATCAATGCTACAGGTCCTGAAACCAGCAGGTTTAAAGGGAACAAAACTTTTGAAAAAGAACATCTCTCTCTCTCTCTCTCTCTCTCTGAAACTTAAGTGCCCAGGGCACAATGGGGCTTCCGTAAGAGTTTTTCACAAATGCCTGTCCTTTGCCTTTTTTTCTGTTCTAGACCCAGGTGAGCCCTTTATTGCTCAACATCCTTTCTGTTGTTCTTCTCCATGTCTCTTTTGATCTGTCCTTACTTCTGTTCCCCTGTGGTGTCCATCTTTGATTATTGGTAGTGAGCTGTCAGTCATTTGGAGCACATGTCCCAACCACTGCCAGCGTCTTTCATCAATAATTGCTGTCAGTGGCTTCATCTGAATTTCTGCCAACAAGATGTTATTTCTTATGATGCCTGGCCAAAACATTTTTCTAATTCTTCATAAACATTTAGTCTGGAAGGAATTCAGCTTGATTTCTATGTTTTTGGTGATTTTCCAGCATTCGATTCCATAGAATAGTACACTTAGAACATGCTGTAACCCAATGTATAACACTGCACTTACACTTTGGTTATGCCTAATTGTGAACAGAACTATACCCACCAAACTAGCAAAGGCAACAGCTTTGCCATAGGTGACAGTCAGGTTGAGAGCCGAATAAACTGCAACAAGATCAGAAAAGTAGTTTGAACTGTGGTCAGTAAAATATTCTTCAGCAGCCCTTCTCCAAGTCTCAACCTCACCTGCAAGACATCAAACACAACAGAGGCTGAACTACAACATATCTGTGAAAGCTGTTGCTATTATGAATTAATAGAACGTGGTATTGTATGGTTAGACCTAAAAAAAATCATAGATGATGCACTTTTAGATGTGAGAGAAAGTAAAATGACAAGAGAATTACCTGGGGAAAAAAGCAACTGTCTAGTCACGATAGAACAGTGCAATAATCAACTTAGCTATCTCATACTCCCAAAATAAAAAGGTGTTTGATATCTCATGGCTACACAGTTGCTCATCCAACTGGAGTCTGTGGCTCAATCTGCTTGCCATATTTCTTTCTCTCATGTCTAAAAGTGCTATGTCTATGATTCTGTTTTAGGCCTGCCATACAGTACTGTGTTCCATTTCTTTAATATGCAAAAGTTTAGTTGCTTCCTTTTTGTACAAATTATTATTAATCATAAAGTTATCTGGGTGTCTGAGTGGCAAAGTGGTTAGTGCACTGGTCTCTCATGGCGAAGGTCGGGGGTTCAAATCCAGCCAAAGGCACCCCAGTCACCCAGCTGTAGAAATGGGTACCCAACTTCTTCTGGAGTTGGGGATGGAAAGATGGCCAGGCGTGATACTGACTATATCGCCCTCTAGTGTGCTAACAGGTCAAGGAAAATACGAGCACTAACATCATATCCCTATGTGCCTCTAAGGCATGGCAGGATTACCTTTACCTTTTTTTTATAAAGTTATCTCATGCTGTAGCCACAATATTCATATCTGGTGTAGGGTCTTGTTCATTTAGGATTTTACTTTTCTGCTTATAGTTTCATTTACTGATATCAGCTTCGTCAAACATTTGCAAAGATTTATTATTTTGCTGCACACATACATTATCTGTAAAAAAAAATATTTTGTACTGTTATACATTATCTGCAAAATTTTCCTAGTGAACACACTTGTGAAAATTATTTGACACACACTCCATGTGTGAATTAAGTAAAATTTTTGTCTTTTCTATGTATGCTTAATTATTTGTATTATGACAAGGTCAAAAGGTTGAACTGGTGTGTGTTTTGCGATCATTTTTTTTTTGGTTGAGTAAAAGTCAGGTTTACTAAGGTTCAAAAAATGTCTGGCTTTCTTGCAATCTCTCCTATAACAAACTGGTACAAAGCTGGGCCTCTTGAAGGCTGGTACTGTGTCCCTTTGTCTAACCATTAGGCGGTTTACTAGAAGTGATCTAATGCAGTGATTCATAAAAAAGGAGGCAGGTGGCTCTTTATGGAGGAATTTCAAGCCTAAGGAGTGGATTTTTTCCAAGGGAGGAAATGTATCATGTGAAAATCCTTTCCACATGATGACCTGACATATGGGGAGTAGGGAGGAGGAGGCAGTCTAGATTGAAAAAAAGGAGGATTGGGACCAGGGACATTAATTAAGAACCACCAATCTGATGGCAACAATGGACCTGGGTTTTGCCATTGCAACTTAATACTTGTTTTGTTATAAATATTTTACATTACTTTATCCTTCCTCTTGCACCATGAGGTGTTGAGGAGACATGCAGCAGGCATCTTTGGGCTATATGAATGGCCTCGGTGAAGTTTATGCCATAATTTGTGAGTGTTTCTATAACTCTATCTATCCATCTTTTCTGGGGTCTTCTTCTTGATCTGGGTTCTGTAGTTCTTTGCTTGATGTCCCTCATGACTGATTGTATATGTGTCATGCTCATTAAATAGCTCATAAATGTTATTATAAATGTCTGCCTTTTATCAATGTCACCTTAGTTAAGATGTTAACTGACTTTTAGTTTTGATATTACGAGACCTTTCTTTTCAATATCCATACTGTTAATTATTAAGTTATTTTTGACCTTAGATCACCTCTGAATTCAGTTTCTTTAGTCTTGTTCTCATTGTCTCTCTTTATTTTCAAGAGATACCATTTGTAAACTTTTGCTACAGATTTTATTCAAAAGTTATGCTCCTTTATTAACTCTTTGACTTGTAATTCATGTCTGCATGGTTTATTTAAAAAGGAAGAAAAAAACATGTATAATGTTGATAGTATTAAAAAATACACTTAAAACAATGAGCTAAACATACAGTGTAATTATAATACTACAGTGCAATAATGTAAGTGCTTATAACCTGTGTGTGTGTATGTGTGTTTTAATTAAATAGTAAATGGCTACTTGGGAATGAAAGTGTTAAACCATTACAATGGAATGAGTGGTAAAACTCCACACTGAATATTAGTAAACTTTTTAAATTTAAACCTGTGTAAAACTGTTTACTAAAAACTGCCTATCTTTGCTTGCTTGTTTTCTTGATGTTTAGTTCTGAGATCACAATCAAGAATTTGGAAATGGACTCACCATGGTGTCTTTCAAAATCCAGGATAACATGCATGTGAGGATGAACCTGGCTTGCCCCACACTTAGGCAGGATGTCCCAGATTAGGGCTGGAAACTTAGCCTGTGAATGGTGAGAATGTGCCTTTTTCAGCCTGTACAGACAAGAAAGATAATATATATTGTGTGTGTGTGTGTATATATATATGTATATATATATATATATATATATATATATATATATATATATATATATATATATATATATATACTTACCAATCCCACAACTAAATGATGAAAAAATGAAATAACAGCTGAAATGATAAAAGCTATTAACAGTGCCAACATGAGCCAACTACAGAGAATGTTTAACAAAGTTTAGAAAGAAGAAAAGGTCCCTTCAAATTGGATAAAAGGAATCATTGTTAAAATACAAAGAAAAGGCAACCTTAGTGACTGCAATAACTGGAGAGGAGTAACCTGACTATCAGTTGTGTCAAAAGTATTTTGCAAACTTATTCTGAACAGAATTAAAGATATAGGAGATGCTGCAGTGAGAGAACAAGCAGGATTTCGAAAAAGGAGAAGCTGTTTCGACCAGATCTTTACTCTAAGAATAATACTTGAAGAACATACTGAAAAGTAAAAACCATTAATCTGAACTTCATAGACTTTAAAAAGGCATTTGATAGCATACACAGAGATTCATGCAAAGAATGTTAAGACTATAAGGAATATCATCTAAAACTGTCAACATCAGTAAGGATCTCTTCAATGGATATGTTTATACAGTAAACGCAGAAGAAGGATTAAGTGAATGGTTCCAGACTGAAACAGGTGTGAAACAAGGATGTATACTGTCTCCTTTGCTTTTTGGAATTGCTATAGTCTTCATAATGAAAAAATGTTGCGCAGGTATAGGGCATTGACTGAGTGTACATGAAACTCAACCGTTGGGGCTCCAATTAATCACAGTATCAAGCTGTATACAGGTAGATAACCAGACACATTGCCAATTTACTACGAGGGGTGACTGAGAGGTTCTCTGCCTAAGGTACAACGGATTATTTATGGACAACTTTTTTGGGTTATTTCTCAACATAGTCCGCTTGCAAGTTTATGCACTTAGTCCAGCAATCCTGGAGCATATGGATCCCTTATTTGTAAATGTCAGCATGTTGTGCCAGTAGAAAGTGGTCTACAGCATGAATGACGTCATCATCTGAAGCAAAATTTCTAAACATTGAGCTTCTTTTTGAGTTTGGTAAGCAGGTAATAGTACAAAGAGGCCAAATCTGGGGAATAAGGAGGATGTTCAAGAAGCTGGAAGCTGCATTCATGAATGGCAGCCATTGCCACCACCAACTTGTGAAATGGAGCATTGTCTTGATGAAAGATGACTCCTCTCGTCAATTTCCCTCGATGCTTTTCCTTCAATTTGACCTTTAGTTGCTTCACAAGATTAGTGTAATAGGCCCCGGTGACCGTTCTGCCCTTTTGAAGATAGTCTACCAAAAGCACAATAGAATCCCAAAAATGGAAGCCATCACTTTGCCTGCAGACAGAACCACCCTTGCTTTCTCTGGAGGTGGGGATCCATGATGTTTCCACTGCTTTGACTGTTCTTTGCTTTCTGGCTGAAAATGATGAACCCAAGTCTCAACCACAGTCACAAACTGCTGAATAAACCTTTCAAGATCTGCAGATAAATGGCGAAGATTGTCTCTTGACATGTTGAGATGCTGTCATTTGTGATCAGCTCCAAGAAGTTTCGGGACCCATCGAGCAGAGACCTTTGTCATTTGAAGATCATTGTGAATAATGGCATGAACACATTCCTGGAAGATGCCCATCTCAGTAGCAATGTACTGCTCAGTTAACGTTCATCCTCCATTATTATGTCATGGATTCTGCCGGTGGTTTCATCGGTGGTTACTATTCTTGGTCTTCTTGGATGGGGATCATCTTCCAGACTCTCCCTTTCATGTTTGAATTGAGCTGCCCATTTCTTCACTGTGCTGTAAGAAAGGGCACTCTCTACCATATCCTCATGGATCTCCTTCGATGATAAGCCCTTGATGCAGAGGTAGCGAATGACAGCTCGATGAGAAATTTTACACATTTTCTCAATTTCTGCCACCTCTTACCACTTCAGTTGCCTGTAAAAAAATTTGGTTGCAGTTAATTTCTTGAAACTTGGTGTTTAATTTTACACTGATCTACAATGCACCTAATATCAACTGTGTGTTTCAAGTATTTGTACCTTAGGCCGAGAACTTATCAATTGCCCCCCGTAATATAAAATCAGGCATAAAGTAATATTTCAAAATGAGAGTGCATGAAGCTGTCATGGACACCTGTGCCCCATTGATAATAGTACTGTGCTCAGACGTCTGTTAAAATTTACAACGAAAAGTCAAATAAGCTTTCGTTGCCAGTTGATGGGTCTAATCTCTAATTTAATGTTTGCTGGTCTTACTGATATACTTGCAGTATTATAAATCATGTATCATACATACATTTTGGTTTTGCAGATGACGTAACTCTTATCAGTTATAATGTGAATTCGATGCAAAAAAAAAACAGATACCCTTTCTTCACTGGCTAGCAAAAGAGGACTTGAAATTAACAAGGAAAAAGTAAAAATAATGAAACTTCCCATTAATCAAGAAGAAAAAATATATGTAGAAGTAACACCTGTTGAAGAACTAAAGCATTTTGCATACCTTGGCAGCTACACAGACCAGGATGGTGACATCATAAAGGATGTTAGAATTAAAATTGCAAAAGCAGCATTGACCTTCAAGAATCTTGAGAATAAATGGCACTCAAAAATTATAAGCACAAAAACCAAACTAAGCTTATTCATTTCAGATGTAATATCCACCCTCATTATGCATGTGAAAGCTGGAAAACAAGTAAAGAAATAAACAAAAAATTAGACTATTGTTAAGAGAGGTCAAATTAGTAGGCATGAAATCCCTTGATAAGGTTGAAAAATTTGCCAAACACTGGAAAACTTGGCAAACTACCATGCAAACCTTAAGCGATGTTTAACGGCACAGGCAGGATGTAAGATTGTATAAATGTTAAAGGTACATCATCAGACTCAGACAGCTTCATAAGTGCCACAGTCTTCTCTTTGACAGGAGGATCTCAGCATGTTGTACAAACTACACGGTAAGGTAAAGGTACATCATCAGACTCAGACAGCTTCATAGGTGCCACAGTCTTCTCTTTGACAGGAGGATCTCAGCATGTTGTACAAACTACACGGTAAGGTAAAGGTAAAAAGATAAAATTTCCATTTCCATGTCATTAAGGCACACTGGGATAAGGTGTTAAGCCCGCACTTCCACGACCTTCAGCACATGAAAGTGTGACGTGATCAGTACCATGCCTGATCACATTTACCATCTAAGATTTCTCTTGTACCCATTTTTAGAGACTAGACCATGGGGTCTTTTTTCAAAACTCTTTTTAATGTTTTGGTACCAGGAAAAATCTCCACAGCCGGGGCTTGAACAACAGTACCCCCAGATTAGTACTCCATGGTACTGGCAAGAAACCACCGTTGGTGAGATCAAAACCCACTACCTTTAGTTCAAAAATATGAGTCAACAACAATTCTGTCATTCCTAACACAAAACAATCAAAGCAGGCGTTGTCCTCTGCATATATAGCATAACTTGTATAGAACTGCATTGTTCCATTTTTGTTTTTGTTTACTCACTGGTAGCCATGTTTACAGTATACAGATGGCATGGAAGTGGGCCTCCCCAATGCCAGCATTTTCACCTTTGTCACTGATGTAATGTCTCTTTCACTTACGATGTGTTAACTCTTCTAACCTGATATGTAGAAATGCTTCTAAGAACTCTCCAGAAAGTTGAATCTTCTTAATCTTAGTTTCCTGGTTCCAAGTGAGATTATAAGGTGCGGGATTGTGAGACACTGCCTTCTCAATGTATATGGTTATAGTTGCTGTCAGTTGTTGTGCTTTGGATGCCCTTGCACAGCACTCAAGAGAACCAAAGTCATTAACAACAAAAAGAGATAAGTACACCATGAGAATTAAGTAATTATGTAAAACACACCAAGTTCCTGTGAGCTGAAACAGATCTAAAAACTCCTCTTTGTTCCAGTGCAGGGGGTCATGCTTCTTCAAGGCCAGGAGAGCATGGAGTGTATCAATTTTAAATATATTGGATGCGGAGAAAGCATGTTTAGACTCAACACGGCCAAAAGTATGCTCAGCAGTAAACCTTCAGAAGAAAAAAAAAAAATCACATTACTGTACATCAGTTAAAGTAATGGAAAAAAATATGAAATAATATTAGAATAAACATTCTTCAAAAAAAGAACTTAAGTACAGACGTTCTCTGGTCTTTTACATAAATAGAAATTCATTCAAATGAACTCCCTCTCCCCCCTCCCCCAATTTAAATAATAAAATCTAACACTATAAATTAATAATGGTATAAGACTGAAAATTTTACTTTATAGTTACTCATGCAGTGTAAAGTAGCTTAGAGGCGACTCTAGTTGGGGAAAGCATAATTGTTATGGAAACTCATAACAAAGGATGTTAAATCAGTGGGCATAAGATCCTTTTAACGAGGTTGAAAACTCGATATAAAACTTTAACAAAAGAAGTACGAAGAAACATAAGAAAAGACAAAAAACAATACATACAAGATTGTTGTGTAAGAATAGAAGAACATCAGAGGTGTGGAAGAGATAGTGAAATGTTTAAAGAAATGAAGACATTGACGAGAAATGTCACACCTAAGCTAAATGTAATTTGTGATGAGATGGGGAATACCCTGACAGAGACAGAGGAAATTCTAGAAAGATGGAAGGAATATTGCGAAAGAATGTATGAAACAACCGACTGTGGAAGCAGAAATCAACAGTGTGAATTATTATTGGAGGAGAAAGAACCCGAGCCGACAATGGAAGAAGTTTTATGGGCAATAAAGAATCTGAAAAATGGTAAATCACCAGGATGTGATGAGATAACCGCTGAATTTATTAAAGCAGGAGGAAAGGAGTGTGCAACAATCTATCATGCACTATGTAAAAAGATATGGCATTCAGGTATTTGGCCAAAAGAATGGAAAAAAACTGTATTCATACCACTGCCAAAAAAGGGTAACCTGAAATTATGCACCAACTACAGAACTGTTGCCCTGATTAGTCATGCCAGTAAAATTCTGTTAAAAATCATAATGGGTAGACTTCGAAAGAAAATAGAAGAAGAAGTCAATATGGTCCAAGCTGGCTTCAGGCAAGGAAGAGGATCAAGAGATCATATATTCAATCTAAGATTAATAATAGAGAAATGCAGGGAGTTTAATGTGAATCTATATTTATCCTTTATAGACTACTCAAAGGCATTTGATTGTGTACAACACCAGAAACTTTGGGAAATAATGGAAAAAATGGGATTTCCAACACATTTGATACAATTAACATCACTGCTGTATCTAGACCAACAAGCAGCAGTAAGAATAAATGGTGAAACAACAACTTGGTTTGACATAAAACAAGGGGTCCGTCAGGGGTGCATATTGTCACCCTACTTATTTAACTTGTATACTGAAAATATAATGAGGAATGTTAGTGAAGATGTAGACAAAGAATATTACGATGCCATAACAGTTGGAGGTTATGAAATACCAGAGATTAGATATGCTGATGACACAGTATTGCTGTCCACAACACAAGAAGGAATGGAAAAACTAATTATGTCAGTCCGCAAGAACAGCGAAGAGCAGAACCTCTATCTTAATGCAAAGAAAACTAAAGTGATGACAACTGACAAAACAAACAAAGCAACTGAAATATGTATCAATGAGGAAAAACTGGAAGAAGTGGAGAGTTTTGAATATCTTGGATCACTACTAACTAATAATGGAGATACAATGAGGGACATTAAAAGGAGGACATCTATTGCTCTTCAGAAAGTAAAACAAATAAAGAATCTGTGGAGAGGAGCAGACAGAACCACAAAAATAAGATTTTTAAGGGCATGCATCTTTCCCATTGCAACATATGCCTATGAGACCTGGACACTTAACAAAACAGCTGAGAAACACATAAATGCCTTTGAATGTAAATGCTACAGAAGAGTTCTCCAAATATCGTGGACACAAAAAAGAACAAATATATCTATACTACAAGAGCTTAATATTGAAGAAGGCTGGGTAGTACAGAGGATTAAAGAGAGAAAACTTAAATATTTTGGACACATTAAACGTCATGATAATTTAGAGAAGACCGTATTGGAAGGATACATAATGGGAAAAAGAAAAAGAGGAAGACCGAAACGAAGATGGCTGCAAGACATCGTTGACGATCTGGAAATGGATGCAGCAGCAGCAGGCCATCTTGCTCACAACCGAGAGGCCTACAGGAGTGCTGTTTGGGAGGCAAAGTTCCGCAAGGGACATGCAAAGGAATGAGTGAACGAGGTTGAAAACGGAAAAATATGGCAAACTACAATGCAAGCCCTATGTCAGGTTTAATGACATAGAAAGGAGGTAAGAATTAAAGTAGTTTTTAATAGAGAAAAAAAAAATTTTTTATGCTACTGTATAATATTGTATAATCTTGAGAACATATGGCATTCAAAAGTTATAAGCACAAAAACCAAGTTAAGATTATTCAATTCAAATGTAATATCCACCCTCATTTATGCATGTGAAAACAACTAAAAAAATAGACAAGAAATTAGACTCTTTCGAAAACAAATGCCTAAGGAAAATACTCGGTATAAAGTGGAATTAACTCAAGAACAATGCAGAGATCAGACAGATGAGCAAACAACAACCTGTCTCATGGTTGATCAGAAAAAGAAGATGGACATATATTGGTCATGTGATGAGAAGAAACAATCAGAGAATCCCAAAACAAGCTATCAAATGGAACACAAAAGGCCGAAGAAAAAGAGGTCAACCACATGAAACTCTAAAGAGGACATTGTTAAGAGAAGCCAATTCAGTGGGCATAACATCCCTTAGTGAAATTGAAAAACTCGCTGAAGACAGGACATCTTGGTGAACTACCATGCGGGCCCTATGTGACGTTTAACGGCATGGGAAGGATGTATGATGTAAGACGTATAATACTGTACTTGCTATAATGTAATACAAACTTTATTTTTGTACTTCCCCATTTTCTTTTCTGCTAACAATTTATCATAGATGAAGTGTATTAAAAATCATCATCATCATCATGTGCCATGCCGACTGGCGTTGACTATTATGCTTCTCCAGAGTTCACGATCCTTCATGCAGGCCATCAGCTCAGTTGGTGATCTCCTCTCACACCATCCCGTCAGACTGTCCAGTATCATTTCTCTTGATCTTCTTCCTTCTATTTTTCCTGTTGTTATAATATTTTCAATGCCCCCTCTTCTCATTGCATGTCCTATGAAAGTACATTGTCTCTCTCTTATCTTTTTGACAAGATTTTGTCTCTCTCTTATCTTTTTGACAAGATTTTTTTGTCTCTCCAGCTCTTCTCATACATTCTTCATTAGTTATTTTTGCTGTCCAGGGGATTCACAACATTCTTCTAATAAACCACATTTCTGCTGCTTCCAATGATTTTTGTGTATAAAAATAGTAAAGTGAAAATGCTTTATAAATTAATTTATTTACTGAAACATATAATATTTTTCATATTAAACTAGCCTGATATTGTTCAGTTATACTCAAGAGCAACAAAGCATCTCTACTAAGCCTATTTCTAAAGACACCCAAGACTTGATTGGTCCTTGTGAGTAAATAGGAGACATCAGAGCTGTCACAAAAGATAGAAAAACAATGGGGACAACTCGATATGCTATGCATCATGGTGAACCACACTGATCTAGCTATAGCCACTTTGATACTGCAGCAAAGGAACACACTTCAATGGAAGACAGTGATTAGTACAATAAGCATGCCATGGAAATCACTACTATTAGAATGACAGTAGATAATACGCAAGCATGTCTGCTATCAACATTACACCAGTTTAACATTAACTCTTACTGTCTGGACTCATCTTCCACTCTGTGCTAGAATTAATTTTTTCCTGGAGTTAAACAAGTAATTAGAGTCACTTCACATGTGTTTCTAGAATCAAACTACAAACTACAAAAAGGGGGGAGAGGTGGGTGTAAATGCACCAAAAATAAATGAAATTATTGATCCATAATCTACTTGTGAAAGTTATCAAGAGCTAATGATCAGTAACTGTGAAATAAAAATGACCTGATATGATAACTGTGCATAAAGTTCTATGGAAAAAGAATTCTAAAGTTATAAAGCTTAAGAGAAAGGAGAAAGAGGAGAAAAAGAGAGAAGAGAAAGAGAGAGAAAGCAGGCAACAAGAAAGAATGAGAGAAAAGATATAAGAAAGAGAAAAAAGAGAAAGAGAGATATGGAAGAGAGCCCAGATGATACAGCAAGAAAGAGGGGCGAGGGAGTTGGCTGTGAGAAGAAAAAGAGTAAAAGAGAGGAGAGAAGAGAAGAGAGAGAGAGAGAAAAGAAGAGAGAGAGAGAGCGAAAATGAGAGAGAGGAAATACAAATTTTACAACACATACTCTCTAAACTTGCAGAAGTCACAGTTTTCGGTCGTGCTCTTCATAATTTCATCAAAACTAAAAAAAACATAACAAAATGGCTCATATTACACGTCATTCACAATGCACTTCACAGTACTTAATGTAATAGCCACATCTGTCTAGGCTTTTCTTATTTACAACAATCATTGAGAACAAATTCTGGCATGCAAGACAATAGGAAACAAATAAATAATTTTTCACATGACCATTTTCTGCCTTTCATTTAAAACACAAATCACATAATTCATGCATTTTAAAAATATGCCTCCTTCCAAGAGCTCTTCTTATCCATCTTCCTGTGCCATTAGCAGCACAGGAAGTTTTAACATCGGGCCAGAGCAGGGTGAGAGGACAGGGTAGCTGTCGTAGTTTCCTCAGTGTGTCTTTCACCCCATCTGTCCAGCTTGGTCGTCCTCACGCTCTATAACCAGATGTTTTCAAGTTGTATGGCAGCTGGTTGGTGCACCACCAAACCCCATTTCCACACTGTGAGTGGTGGAAATAGGACAAAGCAGGGAACCGCGTGAAGTACGGTTTCGCTATGTTCCACGGAGATGCTATGCTAGCCATGAAGGCCACCCTAGGTCACCCTGAGACGTCCTGGCAAATGGGGCTCTGGTGAAGCTGCAGCAGGCTCAGCAAACTGGTAGTGGATTTTCAAATACTCGAGAAAAAAGAGAGACTTCTCATTGAATTTCTATGTCACGTACACAGCAGTGGATTATCTACTAGGCTGGGCAGAGCTAAGCTTACAGGCCTGGGAGGACAGAGTTAAGCTTACAGGCCTGGAAGGGCAGAGTTAAGCTTACAGGCCTGAGAGGACAGAGTTAAGCTTACAGGCCTGGGAGGACAGAGTTAAGCTTACAGGCCTGGGAGGACAGAGTTAAGCTTATAGGCCTGGAAGGACAGAGTTAAGCTTACAGGCCTGGGAGGACAGAGTTAAGCTTACAGGCCTGGGAGGACAGAGTTAAGCTTACAGGCCTGGGAGGACAGAGTTAAGCTTACAGGCCTGGGAGGACAGAGTTAAGCTTATAGGCCTGGGAGGACAGAGCTAAGCTTACAGGCCTAAAAGGACAGAGCTAAGCTTACATGCCTGGAAGGACAGCAAGCCTGAAGTTAAAGCACAAAATGTTACCCCAAAAGACAGTGACATATCATTTATATTTGTTCTGTATAATACAAAGTCATATAATAATAACAGAGATCATAGGTAGAGAGGAATCAGGCTGTTTATCAGGAGATGGACAATACTGGTCAGAGGGGAAGGAGGGGGGGCCAGGAGCCCTTAGTAAGTTTTGCCTAGGGACCCAGACAGTAGCCTATCTGTTACTGCATGTATCTTATATTTTATATCCTTCCCATGCTGTTAAACATCACATAGGGCTCGCAAAGTAGTCAGCCAATTTGTCCTGTTTTTTGCGAGCTTTCCAACCTCATTAAGAGATTTTATGCCTGTTAATTTTGCCTCTCTTAACAATGTCCTCTTCTGAGTTTCCCATTGTTGGCCTCTTTTTCTTCAACCTGTTGTGTTCCACTTAGTAGCTTGTTTTGGGATTCTCTGATCGTTTCTTCTCATCAGGTGACTAACATATGTCCATCTTCTTTTCCTGGTCACCCATGAGACAGGTTGTTGTTTGTTCATCTGTCTTATCTCTGTGTTGTTCTTGAATTCATTCCACTTTATATCGAATATTTTCCTTAGGCATTTGTTTTCAAAAGAGTCTAATTTCTTGTCTATTTCTTTAGTTGTTTTCCAGCTTTCGCATGCATAAATGAGGGTGGATATTACATTTGAATTGAAGTCTTAACTTGGTTTTTGTGCTTATAACTTTTGAATTCCATATGCTCTCAAGATTCTTGAAGATCGATGATGCTTTTGCAATTCTAATTCTAACTTCCTTTCTGGTGTCACCATCCTGGTCTATGTAGCTGCCAAGGTATGCAAACTGACTGACTTCTTCAACAGCTGTCCCTTCTACGTGTACTTTTCCATTTTGATTAATGGGAAGTTTCATTATTTTTGTTTTGTTCTTGTTAATTTCAAGTCCTATTTTGCTAGCCAGTGAAGACAGGATATCTGCACATATACTTACCCAAATAATGAATTACTGTGTCAAAAATGACACCGTAATGAGGGCCATTAAACTACTATCAGGTAGTAATTTTTGTTTTTTGCAGCAGCAGCAAGCTATTAGGAGAGTCACACCACAAGATATGTTAATCTTTAGCTATAAGGAGAGTCACACCACAAGATATGTTAATCTTTAGCTATTAGGAGACTCACACCACAAGATATGTTAATCTTCAGCTATTAGGAGAGTCACATCACAAGATATGTTAATCCTTTATTTTTTAGCAAGGTGTCCAAAATAACTTAGCACTGGCCATAGTTGTAACTAATTTTTTTTCTTGAGCAAAGTTCTGTTATAACCAAATGAGGATGTCAAGAAGAGTTTGGCCTCTACTCACTACTCGTCTTCTGGCTTGTCAGGTGGCAGCAGTGGTCTTTTGTCTCTCAACGGGTTAAAAACCGTGTGCTCCCTTGTATACTCACTCACAACATGGATAACATCCTGCAGCAAATTACTGGCAATAAATATCACACCGTAGGCAACATCTTATGATAGGTCATGATCAAATAATGTCATATACAGGCAATGGAAAACAAGAAATTTTAGCATTTAAGAGAATAACAAGACATATTTGTCTTGGTTATCCACGGCCTTAGATTTAAAAAAGAAAACAAAAAAAAAAAAACAAGGAAGTAGAAACAATGGGACTTTATAAAGTAAAATTAAAAAAACAAATGAACGTATTCCCACTTTTTTTTTTTATTTACAAGCAAGGTATCCCTCTAGTTATAGAGTTACTCTGCCATTTTACTTCATTTCTGTCAGCCTCAGCACCAACTTTAATAGATCTTTATCAAGTACAATGTACACTCCACACTGCTGTATGATGTAGATGCAATGATATTAAGTAAGCAAATGGAAAAGCAAATCAAGACCCTTGAAGTCTGGGTATATAGAAGCATATGGTGAATTCCATGGACAGAGAAGAAAAAAAAAGATGTACTAAATTATTTGAAACTTAAAGAGAAATAACAAAAAGCATAAGAAGTGGACAGTAAAAATATTGTAGCCATATCAAAAGCTATAATGCAATAATAAAAAATCATACTCTTAAGTGGAAAAAAATGAAGGAAAAGAGAGTAGCAAAATGAAAGAGATGGACTGCGTACACTGTGAAAACAGGAGATGGAAAATTGTAG
This sequence comes from Achatina immaculata, assembly GCA_009760885.1. Taxonomy (NCBI): domain Eukaryota; kingdom Metazoa; phylum Mollusca; class Gastropoda; order Stylommatophora; family Achatinidae; genus Lissachatina; species Lissachatina immaculata. The sequence goes on along the minus strand of CM019716.1, from coordinate 31,763,553 downwards.
GACTGAAGCAGTGAACTTTTCGAGGGGAAGACAGCACAAGAAGATGTTTATGATGAAACTCAGCTGAATTTCAAAAGTCCACACATCAACATTTAATCAAGCTAGTATGAACCATTTGTGTACCTGACTAAAAATCTCCTTATACAGTTCTGCATTATTCGCCAACCACCCCCGAACCTTCTTTTCAAAAGGTCCTGGAATATTAAGAGTTGCCTTTCTTGCTTCTACTGTGAAGATGGACGCAAATTTGTAATACAACTTTCTGAAAAAGTTCCAGAAAAGATGTGTAACAATTAGAACCAGATTTCTTTGTATTATCATGTGTGTTTTTGGACAAAGTTATTATTGTTGCAAATAATGAATAGTATGAGGGGCTTACTCTTTACTATTATTAATATTGATGATGATGACGATGACGATGATAATTTCAGACTACCGATTGCTTATTGATTCCTCATAGCGTATCTAAGAAAACAGCAGAAAAGGATGAAGTAACAATAAGGCAAGCCAAGTTCTTTTTTTTCCTGGTCATTTATTTGTTGTTCTTGACTAAGAATAATATCTGATGAACAAACAGCAAGGACAATTGTAGGATATTTGAACATCTCGGACAGAGTCCCGCTAGCCCAACTGAAAGGACGACCAATAAACATAAATATTATACAAATGTATGCTCCAACATCTGAAAGTTCTGAAGAAGATGTACAGATATTTTATAATGACACAGAGACAGCCCTAAAACACACAAAGTCATATGAAGTTACTATAGTCATGGGAGATTTTAATGCCAAAGTTGGTAAAGGAAGAACTTAAGACATCGTTAGTGACTATGGACTGGGGGAGAGGAATGACAGAGGTTGTAAATTAACTGAATGGGCAAGAATACACAGCATGGTTGTAGGAAACACCTGGTTTAAACAACATCCTCGAAGACTGGCAACGTGGTGCAGCCCAGGCAAAAAGACTTTTAACCAGATAGACTACATATTAATCAACAAACGATTCCACAATGCATTATTGACAACAAAAACCATGCCAGGAGCAGACTGCAGTAGTGACCATGACCCACTCTGTGGAAAAATTAGAATAAAGTTAAAGAAAGCATGCAGAAAAGTGAGAAGCATGAAACTGAATACAGAACTCCTTAAAAATGACCAAGAACTGTGAGAACAATACAAAGTTATTCTAACAAATAGATACAATGCAATAGCAAAGATAAAAAGTATAGATGAACAATGGGAAATATTAAGAGACTCTATCCACCAAATTGTTAAGGAGATAATACCATCATAAAAAGAAGCCCCTAAAAATAAATGGATGACAGATGACATCTTAGGACTGATGGACAAGAGGAGGAGGAGTAGTAAAAATAACCAAGAAAAATATAGCAAGATAAATAAAGAAATAGGACACACATGCAGAGAAGCAAAGGAAGTGTGATTAAATGAACAGTGCAGACAAATAGAGGATTATCATAATAAAGACAGCAAAAACATGCACAAACGAATTAATAAACTCACAGGCAGGAAAACAAAATATACCACAGGATGCCTGAAATCAAAAGAAGGTAAAGTGTTAATGGGAAAAGAAGACATTGTGGACAGGTGGACAGAGTACATCCGTGAGCTGAATGGAGGAGAAAGATCAGAATTAACAAAAGATACTGAAAAATGTGATGAACCACCAATACTTGAAGACGAAATCGTAGATGCCATCAAACACATGAAGAAAGGAAAAGCAACTATGCCTGATAATACAACAATAGAAGAAATAGAGGCACTAGAAGAGACAGGACTAAAAATAATAACCAAGTTACTTAATGACATTTACAACAGTGGTTATATGCCCAGTGACCTGCTTAAATCCACGTTTATAGCACTACCAAAGAAACCAGGTGCAAAGGAATGTGATGACCACCGGACTATCAGTCTCTCATGTCACATAACGAAGCTACTTCTGAGAATAATTATGAGAAGAACAAGGGAAAAGATAAAAATGGAAATAGCAGATGAACAGTTTGGATTTGTTGAAGGAAAGGGAACACATAATACCATTTATGTTTTACGAACACTAACAGGAAGAGCTTCAGAAGTACAGAAAGATCTCTACTTATGCTTCATTGATTACACCAAGGCATTTGACAAGGTGAAACATAATGAAATTATTAAAATGCTTGAAGACATCAATATAGACGGCAAAGACCTGAGGATTGTAAAACATCTATACTGGCAGCAAGACGCAGCAATTCCAGTTGAAAATAGAACAAGAAAATATCAATCTATAAAACAAGGGGTGTGACAAGGATGTGTACTATCTCCAGACCTTTTTTCTCTGTACAGCGAGAATGTTCTAAGAACGATCATCACAGAACCAGGCATAAAAACTAGAGGATACAATATTAACAACCTTCAGTATGCTGACGACACAGTACTGATAGCTGAGAACCAACAAGACCTGCAAAATCTCTTGGATAAAGTCGCCAAAGAAAGTGAACAGAAAGGCCTTACTTTGAACATCAAAAAGACAGAGACTGTGGTTATATCTAAGAAACAGAATCCACCAACATGAAGTATAAAATTAAACAGAACTATTCTAAAGCAGGTGCAGAAATTCAAATACCTTGGAGCAGTAATAACTTCAGATGGGAAATGCAGGACAGAAATTAGGAACAGAATAGGCCAAGCAAAGACTGCATTTCAGAGAATGAGAAACATATTATGCAACACATCCTTATCAATGAATGTTAGGAAACGAGTCCTATATTGAACTTATCTTGTTATATGGAAGTGAATCATGGACAATAGACAAGTCTGCACAAAAATCATTGGAAGCAGCAGAAATGTGGTTTATTAGAAGAATGTTGCGAATCCCCTGGACAGCAAAAATAACTAATGAAGAATGTAGGAGAAGAGCTGGAGAGACAAAAATATCTTGTCAAAAAGATAAGAGAGAGACAATGTACTTTCATCGGACATGCAATGAGAAGAGGGGACATTGAAAATATAACAACAGGAAAAACAGAAGGAAGAAGATCAAGAAGAAGACCAAGAGAAATGATACTGGACAGTCTGACGAGATGGTGTGAGAGGAGATCACTAACTGAGCTAATGGCCTGCATGAAGGATAGTGTATTCTGGAGAAGCATAATAGCCAACGCCAGTCGGCACGGCACCTGATGATGATGATGATAATCTTGACTAAGCTATTTTGCTAAAATTCTGGATCGTTACTTTTCCCCCATTTAAACAATCGCATCTTAATATTTACTACTGCAAATTCTGCCCATTTTCATTTCTCTTTCTAATTTTTGATAAAACTGAGCCTATCTCGTACATCTCTGTGTACCTCCACTCTACAAGTACCGCTTGTTACCGCAGTCATCGTCACGCTTACAACAAGATGCCTTCCTGCAAAGCTCAGCAGACACTGTCTTGATTAAGGATTATGGAAAACTTTATGAAAGGTCACAACCTACTTAGTGGTGAATTTACCTTCCCCCCCCCCCTTTTTTTTTGGTTTGTTTGTGTGATTGTTGAGATCTTCGACAAACAAATAACACAGTTTGGAGCCGACATTCTTGAGGTTTATTTATCAAAACATCCCTTCTTTGGTTTTGTGTTTAACGCCGTTTATATATATATATATATATATATATATATATATATATATATATATATATATATATATATATATATATCATTATATTTTAATTTCTTTCCCTGTCATTTTGACAGCCTATTCTCGTTAACAAAAAAATATTAACAATGGCTGCTCCACAATCTAACAATGTCACACTTTAAAAAAAAAATACTATTCATACCGGCATAAACGATTACGTGATTTCGCCCACTGCTTAGCCATGACAGTTAGACCAATTATGCTGTAATCTCCTTCGATAGCGCACTCTGACCTGAAATAAATCTGAAAAAAAGCCTCACCAATAAACCTCTTTTCAGTTTTTTAGGGTCAAAGTTCAAGTGATTCAGAAATCAACGTATTATTTTGTCAATACTTGAAAGAGAAAACGACTTAAACATGCGATAAGAATTAATGCAGAGTGTTTGTCTAAAGACAATTTTCTTCTGTTGCCCTCACAGTAGTTATCTTCATGCAGGGTATCCCAAAAAATATATTCCCTTTTCTGAATGTTTTCAACTTGCGAATAATTAAATGCTAAAGCAAAGGCAGATACAATTTTTTTTTTTTTTTTACAAACAGAAACAGCAAGGTTTTCGCACAATAAATTAACAGAACACAGTGGCGCATGGTTTGACTGTGAAAAGAAAATAAATAACACAGGATGTGAGAGAAAGAAAAATGACAAGAGATTTATCTGGAACTTTAACCACGGACTCCGGTAAGAGGAGCAACCGCCCATGAGACAGCGCATTAATCAACTTAGCCATCTAACACCTCCCTCCGCCCTTCCACCCACTCCACCCCCTAAAAAAGGTGTTTGATAGCTATGCCAGTATTGCCTGTCTAACCGAAAATTGCGAGACCCGGAAAGGAAACGAGGCCACGATATAGAAATTTCGTCGCTTAGATCCAGTCTCTCGCAGGTACCAAGCTTCAGACAGACAGACAGACACACACACACACACACACACATATCGTCGCTTAGATCCAGTCTCTCGCAGGTACCAAGCTTCAGACAGACAGACAGACAGACAGACAGACACACACACACACATATCGTCGCTTAGATCCAGTCTCTCGCAGGTACCAAGCTTCAGACAGACAGACAGACACACACACACACACACACACACATATCGTCGCTTAGATCCAGTCTCTCGCAGGTACCAAGCTTCAGACAGACAGACAGACAGACAGACACACACACACACACATATCGTCGCTTAGATCCAGTCTCTCGCAGGTACCAAGCTTCAGACACACACACACACATATCGTCGCTTAGATCTAGTCTCTCGCAGGTACCAAGCTTCAGACACACACACACACACACACACACACATATCGTCGCTTAGATCTAGTCTCTCGCAGGTACCAAGCTTCAGACACACACACACACATATCGTCGCTTAGATCTAGTCTCTCGCAGGTACCAAGCTTCAGACACACACACACACACACACACACACACACACATATCGTCGCTTAGATCTAGTCTCTCGCAGGTACCAAGCTTCAGACACACACACACACACACACATATCGTCGCTTAGATCCAGTCTCTCGCAGGTACCAAGCTTCAGACACACACACACATATCGTCGCTTAGATCCAGTCTCTCGCAGGTACCAAGCTTCAGACACACACACACACATATCGTCGCTTAGATCCAGTCTCTCGCAGGTACCAAGCTTCAGACACACACACACACATATCGTCGCTTAGATCTAGTCTCTCGCAGGTACCAAGCTTCACACACACACACACACATATCGTCGCTTAGATCTAGTCTCTCGCAGGTACCAAGCTTCAGACACACACACACACATATCGTCGCTTAGATCCAGTCTCTCGCAGGTACCAAGCTTCAGACACACACACACACATATCGTCGCTTAGATCCAGTCTCTCGCAGGTACCAAGCTTCAGACACACACACACACACACACACACACACACATCGTCGCTTAGATCCAGTCTCTCGCAGGTACCAAGCTTCAGACGCTAACACACACACGTGGTCTCCTGCAAAATTTCTAGCGCATGCTGGATTACAAGAGTGTTTATTTAACGTATTTTCAACAAGAATGTTTATTTAACGTATTTTTTCTTCTTCGTACTGCCAACAGCGTGAATCTGAAACCACGTGGCGAGTCCGGATGTGGCGGGGCCTGCAAATACAGACAAATACAGCTTTCATATTAACGCGCTAGCGCAGTATAATGGTTAAAAGTGACTATCAACTAAAACAGCCTGCATTTGCAGCAATTTCTTCCTTGACTTAGAGACCTTTGTTCTTCTGTGTCTCTAGTCTTACGCCTGTTCAGTCTAGTGGCTACTTCTCTACTTACGAATATGGGGGGTGGGGAGGGGAGACGAGATGCTGCCCGACTTTGACATACCAGCGTCGTGGCTGAACCACAGCTGACCAAGACCCTGTCCCACCTCTCCGTTGGTACCACCAGTAACAGGCCCAGCCTGTCTAACAGGTCATGGATCGCCATAGTCTTCGTGGCAGCGGAGTCTGCTAAAGTAGCACTGCCCACCCCTTGCTTTTTAGCTCCTTTCAGGGACTGAACAAAATAGCCGCCATAACCCACTCCCAGTCCGACACGATACTGTGCCACAACACCTTCACTACATCGGCTGCAAAGAACACTATTTCTCAGTTCCAGGAAGAAGAAGAAGAAGAAAAAAGAAGAAGAAGAAGAAGAAGAAGGGAACTGTATCTTCTTTTGTCTGTCCGACTCATGCATGAACACATAAAAACTCAACACAATCACGATATCCATGTTACTCACGCTATCCACACGTGACGTGGGTTCAAACTCGGGCCACACAGAGTATCCAGTCTTCTTGACGAATGGCTGATATTTCAAACTCTTCACCGCGCCAGAATGAACAAAGAAATAATATAGAGAAAATGTTAAAAATAGTCCAAGGGGGATAAACCAGTTCTTCTTCCACTTAACAGCTGCAGGCATGTCAAACACTTTACCCTGACTTGATCCTTGGACTTCTGGCATAAGGGCAAATATAAAAATCCTAAGCGTCCAAGAACTGAAACTGGAAGAAGTACTCTGTCTAGGAAGACCTGGTCTCAACAATAACAAAATCAGTACAAACTATCAAATAAACAAATGTGTCAGTTTAGATGTGTAGCATTAATGAATAAATGGCACATTCTAACAACGATCTTTAACACATTTTAAACATAAGGTTATAAACAATACTTGCACAGTAACAAATCTAGTTTAAAATGCTGTATCTATTCTGTTTTACTGTATGGTGCAGAAACCTAGGCTCTAAGCAAAAAACAAAAAAAAAGATGGAGAGAAAGACTGATGCAGCACAAATGTGGTTCTACAGAAAACTAAGTCATATAACATGGAGAATGAAAAGAACAAATGCACAAGTTTAAGAACAGCTGCAAGTGCAATTTGAACTTCTCAAAAAATAAAGATCAAGAAAATAAAATACTTTGGCAATATGAAAAGACACAGAAGCATACTGAAGACCATCCTCGGAGGAAAGATGGAAGAGAAAAAAAGCATGGGATTAGGCAAAGATGCAGATGGGAAGATAACAAACGAGAATTGACGGGACACAGCCTGAGGCGAGGGAGCGAGGAAACCAGAGACTCATTACCGCCAGTCTTCGTTCCGAAGAAGGCTGATGATGATGATGATGATGATGATGATGATGATGGTGATGGCTTTAGTTTAAATGTTCAAAGTGTCCGCCATAAATATGTGACAATGCCGTGTTTTGAACGTGGCTCGCATAAAACTGTTAGGGTTCACACATCCTCAAGAAAAAAATGGGTACCAGGTTTAGGGCTCTGAGAAGGAAGAGCAATGACGCCCCTAGCTACGGAGTTCGTGCTGATGGCAACATTAGTCGGCATTTTCTGGCTACTGCTGACCAGGCAGCAGAACACTTATGGTCTGACCGTGTGCAATGACTCCGGTACTCATACTTTTACCATACCTTTACCTTAGGAGACAAAAGGGACGGTGTCTGAAAAGTTTTGGAACCACTGTTCTACAGCCTTTCTTATGTAGCAGACATAACACCACCAACTCATGTACAAACTAAAAAAAGCATGACAGGTGAAGCTGCGGTCAAATGCATCATTATACATATAACAGCGGACGTAATTTAACCCTGTAAACTTGTATACAGACGGTTAACAGCAATAACCACATAATTAACTCATTTAACAATTTCACTTTATGTATTGATTTAATATTGAAAGGTTCTATTTAATTGCTGTCTTTAGTGTTCTGATTACATATTAATGAAGAAGTGTTCCTTGATTAATCTCTCTCTCTCTCTCTCTGAACCTTAAGTGCCCAGGGCACATGGGGCTTCCGCAAGGGTTTTCCACAAATGCCTGTCCTTCGCCTTTTTTTCTGCTCTTGCCCAGGTCAGCCCTCTATTGCTCAACATCCTTTCTGTTGTTCTTCTCCATGTCTCTTTTGGTCTACCCTTACTTCTGTTCCCCTGTAGTGTCCATCTTAGTGCTATTTTTGGTAGTGAGTTGTCAGTCATTCAGAGCACATGTCCCAACCATCGCCAACGTCTTTCCTCAATAATTGTTGTCAGTGGTTTCATCTGCATTTCTGCTAATAAGATGTTATTTCTTATGGTGTTTGGCCAAAATATTTTTCTAATTCTTCGTAAACATTTAGTCTGGAAAGAATTTAACTTGTTTTCTATGGTTTTGGTGATTTTCCAGCATTCACTTCCATAGAGTAGTTCACTTAGAACATTACTCTTAAATATCCTGATTTTCATATTTATGCTTAGATTTTTTGATTTCCATATAGTCTGCAGCATTGCAAAAGCCTGGTTTGCTCTAGTAAGTCTGCTGTTGATGTCCTCTGTGCTGTCTCCATTTTCTACTACTCTACTGCCAAGGTATACAAATTCGTTGACCTCCTCCACTAACTTGTTATCTACTCTGAGTACATTTCTGTTGTTCACATTTTGTTTCATTAACTTTATCTTTCCTATGTTGATCTTTAGTCCTATGTTATTTGCATTCTGAGTTAGCTTGTTTATTTTCTCTTGCATATCTTTGTGACTGCTTGATAATAGACAAATGTCGTCCGCAAAGTCAAGGTCCTCCAACACTGTGTCAAGGGTCCATTGTAATCCTCTGCGTTTGTCTGATGTTGCCTCCTTCATTTACCAGTCTACTGCCAAGATAAATAACGTTGGTGATAGTACACATACCTGTTTCACTCCTGTTTGTACCCTAAAGCTGCTGGAGGTATGTTCTCCACAGATCACTTTGCACTGAAAACCCTCGTATAGGGCTTTGATTACATTAACTATTTTATGGGGGAGGCCATGCCATCTTAGGATTTTCCACAGTGCATCTCTGTTGACACTGTCAAAGGCTTTCTCAAAATCTATGAATAATGCATATGTTGTGCTATGCCACTCATTTGCCTGTTCTAATATTTGTCTAAGTACAAATATGTGGTCTATGCATGATCTTCCTTTCCTAAATCCTGCCTGCTCTTTCCGAAGTTTTTCCTCAAGTGTTGGTACAATTCTGTTGATGATTATTCTGCAAAATACTTTACTGGTGAGTGGCAGTAGGGTAATGCCTCTCAAGTTCCCGCAATCTCTGAGGTCACCCTTCTTTGGTAGTTTTACTATAAGCCCAGTTTTCCACTCCTCTGGGGCTTTTTCTAGATAACAAATTTGTTGTAATATCCGGCAAAGTTGTTTTGGTGTTTCTGTTTCTTCTGCTTTCAACATCTCAGCAGTCACTTCATCTTCACCTGGTGCCCTGTCTGATTTTAGCTTCTTTATCGCCTCCTTTACTTCATTTATTGTTATTGGTCATGTATTGATGTTTAGCTCCGTTTTTGCTTCAGGTATGTCTATTGTTTGTGCTGTTTGTGTTCTGTTTAGTAGGGTGTTAAAATGTTCTCTCCATCTTTCAATTTTTTCTCTTTCTCCACTGACCAGTTGTCCATTTTGTGTTCTTACTGCACTTTCACATCTTGTGTTGAAGTTACCTGTCATCTGCTTTGTGATTTTATATATGGTTTTCATGTCATTTGTATATGCTGCTTTCTCTGCTGTTTCTGCTAAGTTGTCATAATATTGACGTTTATCTTGACGGCATGATTCCTTCACTTCTTTGTCTTTTTGTGCATAATTACTTAAAACTCGTTCTTTAAGCCGTTGTGATTTGGTGTTCAGTAATTTTTTCTTGATTTCTTTTCGTTGCTCTATCTTTTCCCATGTGGTCTCGCTTATCCATTCCTCTTTTCTCCTTTTTCGATATCCCAGCACCTCTTTTGCTGTTTCCTGTAGTGTTTTACTGAACTCTAATATGGACATTTCTGCTTCGTCTTGTAGGGCACTGAAGTGGTTCTTAAGTACTATTGAGAATTCATTTCTTGTTTGCTGGTCTATCAGTTTTCTTGTATCAAAATGTATCTTTCTGTGTTCTCCGATTTTGGCTTTCCTTAATTTTAGTTTTATTTTTGCTACCAGAAGGTTGTGATCACTTCCTACATCTGCTCCTTTCCTTGCTCGCACATCTTGTAGTGACCGTTTCCACTTGTTATTTATTAGTATGTGATCGATTTGGTTTTCTGTGGTTTTATCTGGTGACCTCCAAGTCACCTTATGGATGTTTTTGTGTTGGAAAATTGTCCCTCCATTGGTCATCATGTTTTCTTCACAGAAACTGCACAGTCTTTCTCCATTTTCATTTATTTCTCCGCTTCCTTCTCTTCCCATGATTCTTCTTCTATCTTCATTTCCTTCACCTACTTTTGCATTGAAGTCGCCCAAGATGAGTAGCATATCATGCTTGGGTATTGTTTCTACTGTTGCTTGGAGGCTGTTGTAAAAATCTTCTTTTAATTCCTCTTCAGCTGCTTCTGTTGGTGCATAACAAACTATAATAGACAGCTTCGTGAATCTTGAGTTGAACCGTGCATATAATAATCTCTCATTTATTGGGGTCCATTTCAGCAATGCTCTTGATGCTTCTTTTGTTATAATCAATGCTACTCCTCCTTCATGAAGATCTTCTTTACCTGACCACATTATTGTATCTTCAGTAGTGTTAGAGGGCGTGTATCCAGCGCATTTGAGGTGCCACCTCAAACAAGATGTCGGCTATAGCGTATAGAGGAAAATATAATCAATACGACGCTGCCGCCGTTGCTAGGGGCATGACGTCACATGACCAGTAGATCAATCTTTTTTGCGTCGCGTTGGGTAATTATATCCGGCGGGACGGTTCGGTAATTTTCCAATGTCACATGACCACTAGATCAATAAGTGGTATTTTAAAAAAACGACATAAAACGTAAGGCGCAGAGGCGTAAGTTAGTAGTAGAATGTCACACACAAAAAAAAAACACAAAAAAAAAACCAAAAAATAAAAAAAACACGGGTATCAGAAGTAAAGATTTCATGATATGAATCAAATAAACCATCAACACGAGGTCTGAGCAATCAAAGAACATCAGAGAAATGAATAGGGCCCTCCTCCTGACGATCCCAACGCAAAAGCTCTTGACGCACCAGCATATGACATAAAGTGAGGATGTCATCAGTGGATAAATTAGCTGTCATAACACTGAGTAAATGTCCATCTAACATTTCTTCGAATGTACTACTCATACAGGTGTGTGCAAGGTGATTGGGTTGCTTCGTCTCACACCCGACACAGTAATCGTAGCGATCCGGTATTAGAATGGTGTATATTCTAGTAAGCATTTCCAAATCTGGCGACATGTCTGGAAAATAGGGGGGGGGGGGTGATATATGAAAAAGAATGGGTAATTAGTACCCTAACAATAATGTTATTTCAGACACTAACATTAAAGAAATTTCGTGTTCTTACTGTGTTCCTCATTTACTTTAGAAAATAGAAAATAAAGTAAAGAAAGTAAGAACAATAATATATTATGATAATAAAGAATCAAAAATAGATGTAGATGAGTGGATATGTTACCTATCTAGTTATAAGTTGATGCGTGTGTACAGGTAGACCGAGCCGTGTATACATTAAAGTACAATGAGCCCGGCCACCTGGACCTGGCGGAAGTCTGGTTGAAAGACCTGTATGGAAATAGAATCCACCAATGCATCAAAAGAGGGTAGGGTACCCTGACCAGCTTCAGATATAATATAGTTGAAAAAAGGTAGGGTGTACTCGACACATGAGGTAATGTCGACCCAACACAGGTCTGTAATGTAAAACTTATAAGAGTCCTCTAAATGTAAATATATTATGGAGGCAGCTATCTCATGATAACTAAACTGTGTAGATTTAATGTCAAGTGAGATTATATCAGCTAGACAATACATCTGTATCTGAGCATGATCAGTAAACATAGGGTCGGTTGGAAATCTCAATGTACACTCCTAAAAATGTAATAATTGTAGGTGTGTTCAGTCTGTAATCAAGAAAATGAAGCAGTTTCAACTCCTGGTGAAGCAAATCACTTGGAGAACAAGGCTTAGGAGTTAGAGCGATCATAAAACTCAAAAGGAAACAATGTCCGTGCTCGAACTTGACAGCTACCCAAAAGGCAGCTAATACTGTAAGTGACATGTTACAGGGCTCTGCGTGAACGTAGCGTTCAACATATCTTATATCTTATATCCTTCCCGTGCCGTTAAACGTCACATAGGGCTCGTAAAGTAGTTCGCCAATTTTTCCTGTCTTCGGCGAGTCTTTCAACCTCATCAAAGGATTTTATGCCCGTTAACTTGGCCTCTCTTAATAATGTCCTCTTCAGAGTTTCACGCGGTCTGCCCCTTTTTCTTTGGCCTGTTGTGTTCCACTTGATAGCTTGTTTTGGGATTCTATGATCATTTCTTCTCATCAAGTGACCAACATATGTCCATCTCCTTTTCCTGATCACCCATGAGACTGGTTGTTGTTCAGTCATCTGTCTTATCTCTGCATTGTTCTTGAATTCATTCCACTTGATGCCGAGTATTTTCCTTAGGCATTTGTTTTCAAAAGAGTCTAATTTCTTGTGTATTTCTTTAGTTGTTTTCCAGCTTTCGCATGCATAAATGAGGGTGGATATTACATTTGAATTGAATAGTCTTAACTTGGTTTTTGTGCTTATAACTTTTGAATTCCATATGTTCTCAAGATTCTTGAAGATTGATGCTGCTTTTGCAATTCTGATCCTAACTTCCTTTCTAGTGTCACCATCCTGGTCTATGTAGCTGCCAAGGTATGCAAATTGATTGACTTCTTCAATATCTGTCCCTTCTATGTGTATTTTTCCATTTTGATTGATGGGAATTTTCATTATTTTTGTTTTGTCCTTGTTAATTTCAAGTCCTATTTTGCTAGCCAGTGAAGACAGGCTATCTGTTTTTTCTTGCATGGAATTCACATTATTACTGATAAGAGTTATGTCATCAGCAAAATCAAGATCTTCTAGTTGGGTCCCATGTACCCAATCAATACCTGTGTTACCTGTGCAGCATTTTTTCATTATGAAGTCTATTGTAATCCCAAAAAGTAAAGGAGACAGTATACATCCTTGTTTCACGCCTGTTTCAATCTGGAACCATTCACTCATCCCTTCTTCTGTCTTGACTGCACAACCATATCCATTGTATAAGTCCTTAATGATGTTGACAATTTTAGATGGTATTCCATATAGACATAAAATTCTCCATAATGAATCTCTGTGTATGCTATCAAATGCCTTTTTAAAATCTATGAAGTTCAGTATTAATGGTTTCTGCTTTTCAATATGTTCTTCAAGTATTATTCTGAGAGTAAAGATCTGGTCGAGACAGCTTCTCCCTTTTCGAAATCCTGCTTGTTCTTCTCTCATTGCAGTATCCACTATATCTTTGAGTCTATTCAAAATGACCTTGCAAAATACTTTTGACACAACTGATATTAAGGTTACTCCTCTCCAGTTGTTACAGTCACTAAGGTTGCCCTTTTTTGGTATTTTAACAATGATTCCTTTCTTCCAATTAGAAGGGACCTTTTCTTCTTTCCAAATCTTGTTAAACATTTTCTGTAGTTGTCTCATGTTGTCACTATTGATAACTTTTAGCATCTCGGCTGTTATTTCATCTTCACCTGCAGCTTTGTTGTTAGCCATTAAATTCACTGCTGTTTCAATTTCATGCAATTTAATTTCATCTAGGTTGACATTTAGCTGTGGGGCTGGTAAGTCAGTTTCAAGGTTTAACAATTCTTTTGGGTGTGGTCGATTGAATATTTCTTGGAAGTGTTCAGCCCATCTTTGCTTTTGGTCTTTATTTGATGTTAATAGGGTTCCAGTTTTGCTAAGAATTGGTCTTTCTTTAGATGTAATAGTACCTGTTAGCCTCTTTTGTATGTTATATAAAGTTTTGCTGTCTCCTGTTTTTGCTGCTTTTTCTGCCTCTTTCGCCATATTGTCTATGTATTCTCTTTTATCCCTTCTAGCTGAACTTTTTACTTTCTTGTCTATGTCTTTGTATTTTGCTTTTGCTAAATCTCTTTCATGATCTGCTTTTGCATTCAACACGTATAATTTGACTGCTCGTCTTTCATGTATATACTTCCATGTTTTATCTGATATCCATGCTTTTCTATTTGGTTTTTCCAATCCAGCGCTTACTTTTGCTGCTGTGATTATGGCTGTGCTGTAAGAATTCCATAACTCATCTATACATATCTCCTCAACTTCACTGGGTGTTTTGGAATGATTGGCAAGTTCCTGATTGAAATTAATGTTAGTATTTTCTTCTTGTAGGCTGTGGCTGTTTATCTTTCTGTGTAGTGATTTCTTGTGCTGACTTTTCAATTTTAGTTTTATTTTCCCTATGCACAGGTTGTGATCACTGCTGACATCTGCACCCCTATAAGCCCTTACATCCATGAGAGATGTTCTGTATTGCTTTCTAATACAAAAATGGTCTATCTGGTTTCTAGTTCTATCATCTGGAGATATCCACGTTGTTTTATGTATCTCTTTGTGTGGGAATATTGTGCCTCCAATGACCATGGCCTCTGTTAGACATACTTCAATTAATCTTTCTCCATTCTGATTAACCATGTCAATTCCTTCTTTCCCCATCACTTTTTCAACGTCGGTATTATCCTTCCCTACCTTAGCATTGAAGTCCCCCATAGCAATTAAGATGTCGTGTTTAGGGACTTTGTTGATGATTTGTTGTAGTTGGTGATAGAAGTCGTCTTTCACATCATCATCTGCATCATTCGTGGGTGCATAACACTGTATTATTGTCATTCTTCCGTGTCGTAGGTTGTATCGTGCTCTTATTATACGACTGTTCACTGGTTCCCATTCTACAAGGCTCTTTGCAGCTACATTTGACATAATAATGCCCACTCCTTCTCGGAATTTACCGTCATTTCTGCCTGAATGTATAATTAACTTACCGTTTTCAGCCGATCTTTTACCTGCTTCTGGCCATCGCATTTCGCTGATGCCCAGTATGTCTAGATGGTATCTCTCCATTTCTCTGATGACCTGAGTAGTTTTTGTTGGTGCTGCCATCGTTCTCACATTCCAGAATCCAACCCTTGTCACATGTTTGGGGCCGACGAATGAGCTCTTCGGAGTTGGCATCCCTGATGCTCGGTTGGTTTCTCTGCGAGTTTCCATAACGATATCTTTTTTTTTCCCATCTGGAGTTGCCTCTAGATAGGTCCCAGGATAAGGTTGTTAGCCTTATGCCCAACTCCCGGTACATGATATGTAACAGATCAAGCGGAATTCCGCTGATTTCTGCATGCCGGCGAGAGCGTTTTAAAAACGACCGCCATCTTGCACGTCACGCCGTTCAACATAGTCTATAGCTAAATACAAAGCCTGTTTGCTCAAATTGAAGGATGCGCAAACATGAGCTAGCCATTCTGTTATATGACCTCGTTGTTTTTGAGTCATAGCAGTATAAACAGGTCGAACATACTGGCACGCTTGGGAGTACAATGATTCTAACAATAAACTACTATACACAGTAGATTCAGCCATGTCAACGACTTCACCTGTCTGAAATATGTTGTAAACCGTCTTTTTCTGTCTTCCGAGACAAACCAATGCTCAATGATGTGTAATGTCCACCATTTTCGGCTTTTATAATGTAGATATACCGAGATAAGAATGAAAATGTAATGTAACGACCGTAGGCTTGTTGACCCGGTCGCAAGAAAGATAATTGCGGCTATATAATATAATGGCATTGTGTCCGTCTTTCTTTTCAGAGTAGGTAATGTTCAGAGACAGGTGTCAGAAGAAGAAAGGTACTCATCAGAGACAGGTGTCAGAAGAAGAAAGGTACTCATCAGAGACAGGTGTCAGAAGAAGAAAGGTACTCATCAGAGACAGGTGTCAGAAGAAGAAAGGTACTCATCAGAGACAGGTGTCAGAAGAAGAAAGGTACTCAAACGTCGGAAATAACGATTAAACACCGTAAAATTACTGTACCTATAATGATAATTGCGTTAAAATTAACGCTCAGCCCTATACACGCGAAGGGTCAGGGAGCAACTGATTTCCCCACAAGGTCTAACAAGTAAATGATCGTGATTCGTGCACTCTAATTTGTCTCTAGGGAAATTAAGGTTCTGCTCACTTATTTCGGAAAATTTAAAGATCGTAAATTGAGCACTACCGCCAAGAAATTACACCAGGCTGTCACGTGTCACCAAATGTCACGCTTAACAACCTCTATATAAGTTCCATAGCAAAGGTATAGATAAACCCATACTCTAGCCCAGAGCGCCTAGTTCTGTATATTCAGTATAAGTAGTGGTGTTTCCACAGAAAGTCGTTCTGATAAGTCGTCAAGAGACTGCCTGTTACCGCAAGCAAGTGTTAGTATTATCTTTAATTTTTTCATATTCAACCCCTCCCTGGAAAAATGATTCAGCGCTAAGTTGGGTAGTTCAACTATATCCGGTGGGACGGTTCGGCGCGCGACACTCAGGAGAAAATTTTCAATATCGTTGTAAAAAGGCTTTCAAGTAAAGCCTAATTTTGACCTATGGTCATTTTACAATAGTAATTATTAGATTTTAGTTGGTGCGGTGTTTAAAATGATACCAAGCACGACCCGCAGATTGGACATGTGATATTATTTTGTTCATGCACTGTAGTTTCGTGACGAATGAGGCTCCGATGTTCGGTAAAACCTCGACCGCATTGTGAACATATATAAGTGTGCTTGAAGGCACCAGGATCCACTCGACAGGGCATTTTGTTAGACATCTGAAACGAAAAGAAAAACCCACTACAATGGACGAGGCAGTGGAAATAGCAATGTGTATAGTATATACTAACGAATCACCTGTGTGTAATACTCTAAAAAGATTGGTTATTGACTTTTCGAACAAGCACGGTGAGTTTTTCACCA
Source organism: Achatina immaculata (assembly GCA_009760885.1). Classification (NCBI taxonomy): domain Eukaryota; kingdom Metazoa; phylum Mollusca; class Gastropoda; order Stylommatophora; family Achatinidae; genus Lissachatina; species Lissachatina immaculata. The sequence continues at coordinate 31,746,516 of CM019716.1, read as the reverse complement.
CCCTGTGTAATTTCATAAATCCACATTATAGTTATCAATCGTTCGTGAGCATTGCCGACCAAGTTTTTGAAGATGGTATAAACTGGGGGCGAATCGTAGCCGTTTTTTCGCTCGGATACATTCTCGGCAAAAACATTGAAGAAAAGTTATGTAACGTAGACTACGATGTACACTTACTTCAAGAAAAATTTGCTCAGAATGTAGGGCAGTACACTGGGCACAAACTAGGACCTTGGATGGAGACGCAAGGCTAGAGCCCAGTCTTTTAAGAACGCATTAAAAAGATAATAAAACTGAGTCGACTTACTGTTATTTTGTATCCTAATTTCGATAGACCCACAAAGTCACCTGATTTCGATAACGATGTACAATATGAGAACCCCAGTAATCGTGAATCGAGAGTTATATACCTGGTTTGCGTGCTGTGTGTCCCAATCAGACCTCGTAGAGAACCCCACGTGACATACGTAATTAGCGTATCCGCTAAATTGCACCAACCGCAGCGCATCACGTGATATGCTTAATTACTAATAACGTAGCTAATTTTAACCAATAGGAGCGCGTGGAGGTAAAAATAGTAACCTTTTTCAAAAATTGCGCCAACGTACGCAGCGCATCACGGGACATATTGTACAATTAAACATAGATGAAAAAAAAACATATTAAGATAATGGTTTTTTCATAATTTTATTAACACTTATACGAACAACATCTACAATATCTAGTCTGCTGTTTTCGTCTCTTTTTCACTAGCAGTCTGTGGAGGTAGAATGAGATAGCGCGGTCTTTTTCTAGGGTCTCTCTCGACGGGTTTTCTAAGTAAGGCGATTGCTGGTATAGGTTGTGAGGTAGGACCTGTAGTCTCTCGTGAGACTAACCGTTCAGGTCTTTTTGACGCTCGGTCTTCGGTCCTACGCTGCCTTTTGGTGGCTACAGGTATGTGGGCTGAAAAAAATTTTTTATCGGCTTGTGAATTAGTCAAACTTTCCAGGCGGCTAAATTCAGCTAGGATTTGGGGCTTCAGCTCCATCAACTGTTCACACTCGACTCTATTCAGTGACAGGCCGCCTTGTGTTGGAAATTTCAAATCTGACTCTCCGAAGAAACGACGCAAATGCAGCATTGGAGTACCTTTATACAATGAGACAGACGCGACTTTTAATCCGCCACCAAGAGGTTTATTCATCTTTCCTGACGGCGATACGTATATCCAGTTTGTGGGAACTGTAGTCATCTCGAGACGAGCCGCGCATACGAATGTGTGACCGTGAGCATATTTATATACCTATGTAGCTCTTATGACGTAATGTCTATTTTTAGACGACATGTCTAGACTTGTTTATCCAAGGTCTCAGTAATCGCCATACGAGGCGATCGTTAACGTGTTGTCTCGTAGTAAACGGAGCTAAAACTCGACGCATGCTCCCACCGCGACATTTTATTAAAATAAAATATATAACGAACAGACCACAAGTACTACTAAGAATGTCTTGTAGAGGACGCGGGTTGTAGATACACGGTCTGTCAGAGTTACGTTCTATGAACTTTACGATGTCCGCGTGGAAAGGAGGAAGACCGAAGGAGTCAAAATATTCAAAGCTGCCTACGCCGTTGTAATATAGACCGATCCAATGCGATCCCGGTCTCCAGCTTGGATCAACGTTCACGACATACGCCGCTGCCTTGTAACGATTGATACGAGGGGGTAGTTGATCGCGCGCCAAAACTTTGACTCCCGATCGCCGAACAAAAATGTCAGTTAAAAGTATCTCGAGTATTTCTTGAGTATTCATTACGAAGCGTAGTCTGTTATGACTTGACGGGTCTTCGATATTTCCAAGATTGAGTCGTTTTCAGCGTAGATGATTACTTGAAGGGGTTCGGGTGTAGCTGCGGAGAATTTAAGTTCAACTGACATTGGTCCAGATCTAGCCATCTCGAACTGGTCACCGTCCAGCAGACTTGGGCTCAAATCAAAGGCGTACAGGTTGTACCCGTTTTTAAACTGTCTGTAGTCGATGCCGTTGCCCGCGTCTTTACCGATTAAACTCATAGCTAGATTAGTCCCGAAAAAAGCTCTCACGTATTGATTGTGTTCGTAGTCCATGGTGAGCGGTTTACCGGTGACTGGTCTTCCGTCTACACTCACGTTCAAATATGTTAAAGCGCTGTTTTGGAAATTAAAAGGGTTGGTCCTGTACGAACCGTTAAAGGCAGTAGCGTTAATTAGTCCGACCACTACGCGAGTAGGCGTTTGGCTTAGGAACAAATTGTCTTGTATGTGCGAGAGCATACCTTTGGGGATCGAAAATGTCTTTATGGTAATGCGTTTTATCGGGTATTTGGCGTTTCCTTTCATTAAGGCTTTCTCGTGGGCTAGAGATATCGCCGGATTTAATTTGGCTTTACGAATCACAAGGACGGCGTGCGTTATTACGGATTTATAACTGCCGACCGGATCGTTAGCTATGATGTTGAACACGTCTTTCGAGGGTGTAAGTTTGACTTTGACATCCACGCCGTTCAGCATGTAACGATCCTGGACAAAAATATCCGAGTGCAGTCGACCCATCATGTCGAGTTCTTTACTAGCGCTGGCTAACTTGCGCCGAATTTTTAGTCCGCCGTTCAAGTCGCCTTGAGTCTCGTGGATATGGTTTGATGTATCGCTGTAAAAAAGAGCAGCTGTTATGTGACCTTTTTTCTCTTCTTCCCCGTAATTTTACGTGGCTTCTAGGTACGCTCTATAGGGATACGTATTTTGGCTAGGCGTGATCAGTGTGTCGTTGAGGGACACGTCCACCTGCGAGAATAAAGAGTGCAACAAATAATTGACGGGGGTCACCTCCACATCGGCGGGTAGGTTGCTGCCGTCCGCTAACGTGACCTTGGCTCGCAAGTGCAGAAAGGTATTAAACAGGTCTAAGTACTCCTCACTGTTTCCGGAAATCGCAAATTCTATAGGAGTCCCTTGTGATATGGACGCTAAGGGGTGAATTTCGACAAACTGACCCTCTTCCACTGCTGTTAGCGTCGGTGGCACGCTAAACAGATCTAGTCCAGAATGCAGACATTCGCACGAGTTGGGGTGAACGAGAGCCATTCTTAGGCAAAGATATCCGAGTAAGTCTTGGCCTTCTTGTGAACCCGACGACGTCCGACTGAGCGTTTTATCCTTTTAGTTAACGGTTCACCGGGAGAGGCGGCTATCGCTTTTCTCCTAATGCCGCTACCCGATTGGTTGCCCGAGATGTGATGGACCGCGCCCTGCAGTAGACGCTGTCCCGCCTCTTTAGCGTGTTCTTTAAATGATTCACCGACATTGTTTCCAGCTAGCGCGTCTTGGGCGACTTGTAACCCGGTACCAATACCTTCTCTTAGAAGAGCTTTACCACCCGTCTTCAACCACGGGAGAATCGTTCTCCCTAGACCACTAAAAAAACTGCCGAGTCCACGGTCGCGTTGACTTCTTCCGCCGACAAAAACCGGAAGTCCGTGGCCAGCCTGATTGCAGTAAAAGTCTTCGTATATTTTGGCATTTCTGCATAACGGAACGTGTCTAACCATTTTCTATTCGAAATCTAAATGTCTCCTGGTTCGAAAATGTAACGTCAGCACCGAAGTCCCGCGCTTGAATGGGATCGTTTTTCCCCTGTCGGTGGTTAAAAGCACTTCCACCGTGTCAAAAGAGAATCTACTCAACGGGACGTAGTGCGCTTTATCGTAGACGCGAAACACCGGCGTCGAGCCCCTGTCCATTATAGGTATAGCACGTAACAAGGGAACCATTACATCGCCGACTGGTCTGGAGGCTACGAGATCGCAGTAAACGAAAACGTTTCTTAAGTCGCTGTCCATTTTTACCCCGGGTTCCCCCTCTACTACAGAGGTTTCCACTTCACTTGCGTGCGACGCGGGGAGTCTAAGGAGCTCTGTTAACATATCACTTATTATAACTTCACAACCCTCTTCGTTTAGGTTGAATGAGACCTTATTCGCTGCCCGTTCCCACAAGAACCGGACAGGCATCGGACCTCCTTTCGTCATTACTAACACCTGATTATTCAGCTGATTGAGAACTAAGTCGGGTGAAGCGTACAGACCCGGCGGAACCTTCCATAATGCGGGTGGTTTACCTTTACCGGGAAGGTATTTTATCCAGGCTTCGTCCTCTAGAACGTTAAAATAAGTATTGGGTATTTGAACTTCGACCAGGCCAACTTCGTATTGCTGACTCAGGTCGAATGTTTGCGGCGGTTTTACGAAAAAGTGACCAGCGTGGTTATCGGGATATACGTTCTCGGAGGCGTTGCTAGGTAGCGTCACGTAGAAACTCATTTTAGCTTGGGATTGGGCAACATGTAACCTAGACAGCAAGACAATAGGACGATCCAGAGCTTTCCCTCGTGTTCGTTACCACCTCCGCGCGTTAGATTGAATAACGACACTCCGATGACGACGTATATAATCAACATCTGACAGATGAAGACGACCCCGGGAGATATGTGACCGGCTTGTATCCAGCTGTTGAATGTTTCGGGATAACCGAACCACTTGACTAAATACTCTTTAGCCCCGCCTACATTTCGTTCTCGCTTTATACATTCATAATGCTTTTTCTTTAGCCCCGCCTACATTTCGTTCTCGCTTTATACATTCAATTCGATACACTTGTTTGTCACCAACTTTTTGGACCTCTTCGGAATAAAACGACCCTTTGGGTTCTTCGCCTGTGTAGTCTTTAAGTCTGTACGTTATCGGAGTTGTCTTGTTTACCCGACTGATTGTAAACAATTCTTCAGTTCATGACTGGGTATACCTCTTTTTAAATGGTTGTTTGGCTTGAGCTATTCTAACTATATCCCCTTCTATAAACTGCGGTTTCCTAGGTAAAACTTCGGACGAATATAGCGTATTCCATACTTCCTCCTGATTACTCATGTTAACCTCTACCGGAGCCATACGAATGCTCCTGTGATACGAGTAATTGTAGTTTTTGACCAAGCGTTTTAACACGTGTATATAGCGAAAGCGGTTTGTTTTGGTAAAGTATCGCCACATCTTTTCTTTTAGGGTACGGTTGAAACGCTCCACTATGGAAGCTTTCACGTCCTCGTTCTCAGTGGTAAAGAAATGGATGTTTTCAGTTTTAAGAAACTTCAGGAAGGTCTTGTTGACAAATTCCGAACCTTTGTCCGTTTGAAAATGTATCGGTTTGCGCTCGGAGACAATTTGACGGACCGCTTTAGCTAGGTTTTTCCCAGTCTTTGCTTTGATAGCGATAGCCCAAGCGTATTTACTAAACACGTCTATACACGTCACCAAATAGGTGAATCCGTCGTTGTGGTTTCGTAACTGTTTCAGATCTATCAGATCGGCTTGAAATTGTTGATTTAGACCGCCTGTTACGGTCGCACGCCTCTTAAATTGGCGTCGGACTGGTTTATGGAGAGTATAGGTGTCTTGATGACGTAGCCATTCTTTAATTTCTTTAGCGTTAATTCTAGTACTACGGTGAAGGGCGGTTGCACCAGCATACGCTCCAGGCCGACTCGGCTCGTAATAATGTTTTTTAGGGCCATTTATCCCACTTTTTTGGGGTCGGGATTTTCGACTTTTTTTTCCGGAGATAATACGACGCTGGTTCGACATCTGGCTTCAACTGATGATCCAAGGGTTTTTCTTCGACTTTAAGTATCGAAGCCACAGGTTGGGGGTTGCTAGGTTGGAGTGGTTGCTTGACATCCACGAAACCTAGTGGCTTTTGTCTATACTGCTCGAGACGCCCCAAATACCGCTGCAACGTTTGTTGGTATACCCTGGCTTTATCGTGCGGCTCCAAATCTTCCATTTCCATAATCTCCTGCATTCGACTGTCCAAATCTCTTAAGCTATCACTGACCGGCTCTGGTGGTAGATATTGTCTAGTAGACTCTCTAACAGACGAGGGTCTACCAAAATCATTTTCTTCGCCATGGTTAAACGCCTAGAATTCCTGTCAGAACTTTTACGATAGGCCCCAAGAGCGCGCCTATGAAACCACCTCGTTGCAATATCTCTTTACGCCGTTTGTTGGACGTCTTCTTTAGGATAAGCTCTCTCAGGTTGTGTTTGTACTGCCGCCGGGTTAGCTAGATCTGAGCCACCGTGACCGGGACATTGCATTTTAATATATTATGGCAGCATTCACAAAGCGTGGTTACTAGTTCTGGCGACGCCGTTTTCATTATAGCTTTGACCGCCGCCGGGTTAGCCCTGCTTAGGAATTGTAACATTTCGCCGTGACGTTTCACCTTGGTTGCCATGTTATTTGGGAACGTAGACCACTTGTTTCCCTTTGCTAAAAATGTTCGTGCGTATTCTCAAGTGGTCTGGTGTTTCCTGACGGAGGTCGAGTAGCAAATAACCGTGTGGGGCGGCAGTAGCATCTTTAAAAGCTTCCTGTACGTACGACACCTTCCCTGGATACATCAGCTTGGCCAAATTGGTAATCTGCGAACCGTCTCGCGGGTTTTTGAAAAGTACTATGTAATGCGAATTGAGACTTATGGTCCTGAGCTCCTTATTTCTGTCGAAAATATTTTGTACTATATATAGTACGCTGACGTTGCGGTGGTGGCTGCCTTTAGTAAATAGTTTTGTGACTCTGGCGTCCGTCTCGGACATTAGGTCATCGAGGACAAGCAAACGCCGTTTCTCACCTCGCCATTGCTCCATATCGGGAAGACCTTCGTTAAAAATCACCCCTCTCATTTCTTCGTAGATTGGCTGCCATTCGCCGTATGACCATATAATTTCTTCTGGGACGGGATCTACCATGTTATGCATATTGTCCAAAAACTTTCGGACGAACACGGTCTTACCACTTCCTGCGGGACCAGAGACAAGAGCCGTAAAGGGATGGCGCCACCGTGGATCCATTGTTGATAATGACGTAATGCACGCCAGAGCTCTTCTTATATATTTTTCAGTTAAAATACCAACCCTGATTTCATCTAACAATACCTTGTTATACGGATACTAACCCCTACGAAGTATACATACCTATAATATGCTACCTGATGTTGGCGGTACCACCACACCCGATTGACTTTACACGGCTTGCCTAAAATCTTAAAACTTATGATCATATATAAAAACGGCACATGATAACGAGTTGAGACCTCTGACGGAACCCACGAAAATATGTCGTGCTTGGTATCATTTTAAACACCGCACCAACTAAAATCTAATAATTACTATTGTAAAATGACCATAGGTCAAAATTAGGCTTTACTTGAAAGCCTTTTTACAACGATATTGAAAATTTTCTCCTGAGTGTCGCGCGCCGAACCGTCCCACCGGATATAGTTGAACTACCCAACTTAGCGCTGAATCATTTTTCCAGGGAGGGGTTGAATATGAAAAAATTAAAGGTAATACTAACACTTGCTTGCGGTAACAGGCAGTCTCTTGACGACTTATCAGAACGACTTTCTGTGGAAACACCACTACTTATACTGAATATACAGAACTAGGCGCTCTGGGCTAGAGTATGGGTTTATCTATACCTTTGCTATGGAACTTATATAGAGGTTGTTAAGCGTGACATTTGGTGACACGTGACAGCCTGGTGTAATTTCTTGGCGGTAGTGCTCAATTTACGATCTTTAAATTTTCCGAAATAAGTGAGCAGAACCTTAATTTCCCTAGAGACAAATTAGAGTGCACGAATCACGATCATTTACTTGTTAGACCTTGTGGGGAAATCAGTTGCTCCCTGACCCTTCGCGTGTATAGGGCTGAGCGTTAATTTTAACGCAATTATCATTATAGGTACAGTAATTTTACGGTGTTTAATCGTTATTTCCGACGTTTGAGTACCTTTCTTCTTCTGACACCTGTCTCTGATGAGTACCTTTCTTCTTCTGACACCTGTCTCTGAACATTACCTACTCTGAAAAGAAAGACGGACACAATGCCATTATATTATATAGCCGCAATTATCTTTCTTGCGACCGGGTCAACAAGCCTACGGTCGTTACATTACATTTTCATTCTTATCTCGGTATATCTACATTATAAAAGCCGAAAATGGTGGACATTACACATCATTGAGCATTGGTTTGTCTCGGAAGACAGAAAAAGACGGTTTACAACATATTTCAGATAGGTGAAGTCGTTGACATGGCTGAATCTACTGTGTGTAGTAGTTTATTGTTAGAATCATTGTACTCCCAAGCGTGCCAGTATGTTCGACCTGTTTATACTGCTATGACTCAAAAACAACGAGGTCATATAACAGATGTTTGCGCATCCTTCAATTTGAGCAAACAGGTTTTGTATTTAGCTATAGACTATGTTGAACGCTACGTTCACGCAGAGCCCTGTAACATGTCACTTACAGTATTAGCTGCCTTTTGGGTAGCTGTCAAGTTCGAGCACGGACATTGTTTCCCTTTGAGTTTTATGATCGCTCTAACTCCTAAGCCTTGTTCTCCAAGTGATTTGCTTCACCAGGAGTTGAAACTGCTTCATTTTCTTGATTACAGACTGAACACACTTACAATTATTACATTTTTAGGAGTGTACATTGAGATTTCCAACCGACCCTATGTTTACTGATCATGCTCAGATACAGATGTATTGTCTAGCTGATATAATCTCACTTGACATTAAATCTACACAGTTTAGTTATCATGAGATAGCTGCCTCCATAATATATTTACATTTAGAGGACTCTTATAAGTTTTACATTACAGACCTGTGTTGGGTCGACATTACCTCATGTGTCGAGTACACCCTACCTTTTTTCAACTATATTATATCTGAAGCTGGTCAGGGTACCCTACCCTCTTTTGATGCATTGGTGGATTCTATTTCCATACAGGTCTTTCAACCAGACTTCCGCCAGGTCCAGGTGGCCGGGCTCATTGTACTTTAATGTATACACGGCTCGGTCTACCTGTACACACGCATCAACTTATAACTAGATAGGTAACATATCCACTCATCTACATCTATTTTTGATTCTTTATTATCATAATATATTATTGTTCTTACTTTCTTTATTTTATTTTCTATTTTCTAAAGTAAATGAGGAACACAGTAAGAACACGAAATTTCTTTAATGTTAGTGTCTGAAATAACATTATTGTTAGGGTACTAATTACCCATTCTTTTTCATATATCACCCCCCCCCCCCCTATTTTCCAGACATGTCGCCAGATTTGGAAATGCTTACTAGAATATACACCATTCTAATACCGGATCGCTACGATTACTGTGTCGGGTGTGAGACGAAGCAACCCAATCACCTTGCACACACCTGTATGAGTAGTACATTCGAAGAAATGTTAGATGGACATTTACTCAGTGTTATGACAGCTAATTTATCCACTGATGACATCCTCACTTTATGTCATATGCTGGTGCGTCAAGAGCTTTTGCGTTGGGATCGTCAGGAGGAGGGCCCTATTCATTTCTCTGATGTTCTTTGATTGCTCAGACCTCGTGTTGATGGTTTATTTGATTCATATCATTAAATATTTACTTCTGATACCCGTGTTTTTTGGTTTTTGGTTTTTTTTTGTGTGACATTCTACTACTAACTTACGCCTCTGCGCCTTACGTTTTATGTCGTTTTTTTAAAATACCACTTATTGATCTAGTGGTCATGTGACATTGGAAAATTACCGAACCGTCCCGCCGGATATAATTACCCAACGCGACGCAAAAAAGATTGATCTACTGGTCATGTGACGTCATGCCCCTAGCAACGGCGGCAGCGTCGTATTGATTATATATTCCTCTATACGCTATAGCCGACATCTTGTTTGAGGTGGCACCTCAAATGCGCTGGATACAGGCCCTCTAACACTACTATCTTCTGTGTGCTGTGTTGTTAATTTCCTTCTGCCTTGTCCTGTCCATCTTGCTTCTTGTATTCCTAGTATGTCTAGTTTGTATCTGTGCATTTCCTTGATGGTTTGTGCTAGTTTTCCAGTCTGGTTTAGTGTTCTTACATTCCAGCTGCCTATTTGCATCTTGTGTTTAGGTTCCAGGAGGTCTGCAGTCGGGCTGGGGACTTCCAGTGGCTGGCTTTCATCCACAACCTTCATGGGCTCAGTTTCCTGATACGCATTTCTCCTTCCACCTGCATTTATTTTTTCGATTGCTTCCGTTTCTGTAGCAGTCTGATAGTTTTTTTTTACCAGATTTTTTTCCTTGATTAATACTCTTATAATTCGACTGCTTGAATCGATTCGAATTGGATAAAACTGTGACGTCATTGTTCTCTGTTCGAAGACTACCACTGATCGTCTGTATCTTTTATACGACGAATAGTTGTTGTGACCGCGACAACATTTGACTTCTTACTAGAAATTAAAGCCTTATAAGTATTCATCGTATTATACTCAAATATTTGTTAGCCATTACGGGACATTATCTTCACGCACATCACGACTTCTCTGGTCTTGAATAGCTTCACAAATATTACAAGATTCACTTGACAACGTCCGCTGAATAAGTTTACTGAATCCATTTAATTCTGACAAATAAAGTCGCAGATATATTGTTGACAACATCGCTTAGAATAAGACGCAATAGGAATTAAATTCGCTGGTTTCGTAGTTGAAGCACATCATCATTGTTCATAAATTCAAACTCTAGCGCTATTTTCTACATAAACTGTCACCAAAAATGCATAACTCCACACTGCACTAGATCAACAACTCGTGAATCACTCTGCCTCCTGAATATCTATTGGCTCTATAAGTCCATCTATTCTATCTGTCGTTGCTCATCTATCTATCCGTCTCTCTGTCTTTCCTTTTCAAAATTGCATGCCTGGCTTATATATTGTAAGTCAGTTGTCTAATAGGGCACACCTCTAGATCTTTCTATTGGTCAGCTGGTTGACTACATACTGATAGGACTTCGGGATAAGTCGGCTCACTCTTTTTGATCGTCTTACTGGTCCGTTGGACTATTTATGTGTGTAAATTGCGTCCTAAGGTTAGCAAATATGCTTCATCTATCAGTAAGTCTGTTGCATCAGATTCGTCTATTCAATTTTCTCGCGCTGGGTAAACTCTCCTTATCCAGTATCAGGTGTTCGCGATACCTTCAGGGATTATTTGTTTACATAGTGTCCATCTGTCTGTCTCCATATGTACTGTTGTTATCTGAGTAAATCCTCCTAGTACATATTCAGCGTCCCTGTATCTAGTATTTTAAGTATCTACTTATTTTTATCGTAATAATACTAATATTATAAATAAGAAGAACGCGGAGATAAAGCAGATGAGCGAACAACAACCTGTCTCATGTGTGAGAAAAAGGAGCTGGGCATATGTCTGTCGGAGAAGAAATAGAGAATCCCAAAACAAGCTATCAAGTGGAACACAAAAGGACAAAGAAAAAGAGGTCGACCACGTGAAACTCTAAAGAGGGCATTGTTAAGAGAGGCCAAATTAACAGGCATAAAATCCCTTGATTAGGTTAAAAATCTCGCTGAAAACAGAAAAACTTGGCGAACTATCATGCGAGTCCTATGTGACTTTTAACTAACACCGTGGGAGTGTTGCTCTCCCACCGGTTCTCAAAATTTTCCATCGTTTCTTACGTACATTCTACTATTAATAATAATCTTAACTATAAATAAAATGCTAATAGTAAAAGTAATAATCATAATATTTATAACGATAATACTATCCTAATTTACAAGGCTATAATAATACTACAATCACAACTAACGAGGCACTATGTTACACTGAGTTAGTGTAATCAGTTTTTCGCAAGTGTTAAAAGACGTACAAACAGAAGAAAAATAAAGGTGTAGTTACCTCAAATTTATAACGAAATTAAGCCACGATTTATAGAAGGGTACAGATCCTTTAAATAAACACTCACTCTGCTTATTTTGCAACACTCTAAACACTGTGGTCACCATTAATCCGTTCTCTAGTAGTTCGGCCCCGTGCACTCAATTCAAACACACTTTTATTTTTAAAATTTGCCGCCGATGGTAAACATTTTGAACACGTAAACTAAATTTGCCTAAATTTTAGATGAGACAGATGACTGAACAACAACCAGTCTCATGGGTGATCAGGAAAAGGAGATGGACATATGTTGGTCACTTGATGAGAAGAAATGATCAGAGAATCCTAAAACAAGCTATCAAGTGGAACACAACAGGCCAAAGAAAAAGAGGTAGACCACGTGAAACTCTGAAGAGGACATTATTAAGAGAGGCCAAATTAACAGGCATAAAATCCTTTTATGAGGTTGAAAGACTCTCTGAAGACAGGAAAAATCGGCGAACTACTTTGCGAGCCCTATGTGACGTTTAACGGCACGGGAAGGATATAAGATATAAGATAATAAACTAAATTTATTGTCATTTTGAAAGAAGGAAAACTTGACAGTGTCTCTGCTTTAAATTATAATAACGAATTTAAGAATTCCCGATGTTGTTTATCAATTTTAAGTGTTGCAGAAGTGTAACTGTAAAAAAAATGGCCTAGCTCTTTTTCTGGTCTTGCGCAGCAACTTCATTACACCCGGGCCATGGCCATATGCTCGGTGTTTTACATCAGGATTTCCTTCACTGTTTTTAGGGAGATGACTCCAATCTTGTGTTGATTGTGTGTTGCCGGTGTTTTACATCAGGATTTCCTTCACTGTTTTTAGGGAGATGACTCCAATCTTGTGTTGATTGTGTGTTGCCGGTGTTTTACATCAGGATTTCCTTCACTGTTTTTAGGGAGATGACTCCAATCTTGTGTTGATTGTGTGTTGCTGGTGTTTTACATCAGGATTTCCTTCACTGTTTTTAGGGAGATGACTCCAATCTTGTGTTGACGGTGTGTTGCCCGTGATCTAGCACTTAGCTGAGATTTGCAACCACTGAATAAATTATATTAAAACGCCCTTTATAAAAGAGTTGCAACACCTTTCTGAAACACATAAATGCCTTTGAATGTAAATGCTACATAAGATTTCTTCAAATATCATGAACACACACACACACACAAAGAAAGAACAAATATATCCATACTACAAGAACATAATACTGAAGAAGGCTGGCTAGTAAAAAAAAGATTAAACAAAGAAAACTTAAATATTCTGGACACATTAAACGTCATGATAATTTAGAGAAGACCGTCTCGGAAGGATACATAATGGGAAAAAGAAAGAGAGGAAGACCTAGGCGAAGATGGTTGTAAAACATCGTTGATAATCTGCAGATGGATGCATCAGCATCAGGGCAACTTGATTTACAACCGAGAGGCCTACAGGAGTGCTGCTAGGGAGGCAAAGTTCCGCAAGGGGCATGCAAATGACTGACTGACTAACTGAACCCCTTTCTCCATTACATTACATTACATTACGTGCTGTGCCGGATAGCTCTCGCGATCATGCCTCTCCATCTCGCGCGGTCCTTTGGTGTTTGGATCCTCTGGATTATTTCAGATGATGTTCTTTTTTCCATGCCACTTGATCAGTCTAGTTAGATATTTCTCTCTTCCTTTTTTCCTTGAATTTTCCAGTCATTACTAGGTTCTCTAACTTCTGTCTTCTCGTGACATGTTCCAAGAACTTCTGACTGTCTTTTTCTTATCATTTTAACTAGTTGTCATTATTCTGAAACTTCTTTGATGACCTCTTCGTTTGTTTTTCCGTCTGTCCAGGGTAATTGTTTCTTTGTCATCTTTTTGTTGATTGTCCAAGTTTCACAACTATATAGCAATATTGGCTCTATATAGCAATGTAATACACTTTTCTTCATTTTTAGGAACATTTTCTTATGTGTTAGTATCTTCTTCATGTCATACACAGTTCCCTTTGCCTTACTTATTCGTGGTTTTATTTAATTTGTGTACTTGCCAGTGCATAAAGACAGTTAAAAACTGAGTTTTCAAAAACATGGTTAAGAATTTCGCCAGTAGACCCCAGTTCTCTTCCTTTCTGTTTTACTTTCTTTCCTGTTTGTTATAATCTTACAATAACAAATGTAGTTCTATTCACTGAAGTATATTTACATAAAAAGAATAATAAATCTTATAATGCCGAGTGTGGCTGCATTCAACGAAGCATATTTACAGGTAAAGAAAACATGAAGAATTATCATCATCGATACCATCTCTGGAATCATTACCTACTACTACTACTACTACACTATTACTACTACTATACTACTATAACTACTACTACTATTAGTACTACTGCTATTAGTACTATTGCTATTACTACTACTACTACTACTGCTACTACTATACTACTACTATACTACTACTACTATTACTACTACTACAATACTACTACAACTACTGCTACTATTAAAGTGCTACTGTTATTAGTACTAATGCTATTGCTGCTGCTACTGCCACTACTACTATACTACTGCTATACTTCTACATCTACTATTAATATTAGTACTACTACTATCAGTACTACTGATATTACTGCTACTGTTACTACTACTACTATTACTGCTACTACTACTATACTATTACTATACTACTACATCTACTACTACTATTAGTACTACTGCTACTACTGCTGCTACTGCTACTACTATTATACTGCTACAACTACTACTACTATTAGTACTACTGCTATTATTACTACTACAGCTACTACTGCTATAACTACTACTGCTACAACTACTATTAGTACTGCTGCTACTACTACTACTGCTACTACTACTGCTACTACTGTTACTACTACTACTACTACTAAAACTACTACTGCTGCTGCTGCTACTGCTACTGCTGTTACTACTACTACTACTACTACTACTACTGACGGCCTATTTAGCTGAGTAGTTAGGTGCTCGGTTTACTAATCCGGTGGTACCTGGTTCAAGTCCCAACAGTGGGGATTTATTTTTCTGGTACACACCAAATAAATAAATATATAAATTAAGCTCCGGAGTCCATCCAGCTTCTAATGTTGGTACCAGAGAAATCTGGGAAGTTTAATACGGCCAAGCTTGATACTGTGCACACTTTAATGTGCTGAAGGTCGTGGAACCGCAGGCCTAACACCGTATCCTCAATATACCTTAATGGCTTGGAAGCGGGAATTTTACTTTTACCTTTTACCACTACTCATCTACTACCAATGTTTTAGACAGCGGCTTTGTTATATGATGCAAAACTTATTTCTTCTATCTCCTCGTATCCTATTTAGTTAGCCATTCTGTTTCTATCCATTATAAAACGTTTTTTAAAATAAGGGGACGCCACCCTGGGTCTGGAACGACTAACCGGTTGAATTCCCTTCCATTTGAACTGACTAAAATCACTACCTGTACTGCTACCACAGCCACTACCACTGCTGTACTACTACCACTAGGACTGTTACTGTTAATTTTTAAAAAAACCATTAATCCACATATAGTTCTGCGCATGCTCACTGAAATATTCCGCCTGATAATTCTATTCTATCTCTCAAATCTTATACTCCCTTATATTGTTTAGAATACCCATTCCTTTCTTATCTCCCCTTTCTAGCATATGCTTATTATTTCCCTTTATTTTCTGATTTTTCTCTTTTCTCTGTTATAAATTTCCTTGTTGTGAATGTAATGGGATTTATTTCACATTTATATCTAATTCTGTTGACAGAGTGTCTACTTTCGGTATTCTACTTTCTGATTTGAAATACGCTGCAGTGGCTTTCCTAACTATCGGAAGTACGGAAGTATATCAAAGTGCAGAAAAGAAGTACATAATATCTTTCTTGACTACAAGAAAATCTATGACAGCATGCATAGGACCATCTTATGGAAAATTATGAAAGAATTTGAGATGCCTAATAAATTAATTAATTTGACCAGAATATGCATGGAGGATGCACAAAATATAGTAATATATAAAGGAAGAAAGTCATAACCCTTCTATCTAAGAACTGCTTTAAAACAAGGTGATACGTTATCTCCATTACTATTCAACCTAGTACTAGAAAAAGGTAATCAGAAAAGTGAAAGAAGAAAGCAGTACAGAAGAACAAGCCAAAATACTAGGATACACTGATGACATTGACCTGGTGGGGGAAACTATGCAAGAAGTCATCAATATCTGCATACACCTGAGAGATGTGGCACTTAAAGTGGGCCTGACCATTAACTAAGATAAGACAGAGTATATGAAGATATAAAAAGGCCAAAGGCGGAATGATCCAAATTATATAAATATTGGAGATATGATCATTAGGAAATCAGAAACATACAAATACCTAGGCACAACCTTCAACAACTCCAACATAGTAAGAGAGGAAATTAAAAGCAGAGTACAGACAGGGAATAAAATATACTTCACCTTGCAAGACCTGTTAATATCCTAAATCATGTCCCAAAATAACAGTCTACGAAACTATAATAAGACCACCTGTCATGTATGGATCAGAAACGTGGAGTATAGCAAAGAAAGGTGAACAACAATTGCAAATCTTTGAGAACAAGATTCTAAGAAGAATCTTTGGGCCGATAAAGGATACCAACAGTGGAGATGGGAGAGCTAGTAAGAACACTGAATTGAACAGTTTATTTAAATCCCCAACGAATTATAAATATCTTGAAACTGAACAGACTACGGTGGCTTGGGCATGTAGAAAGAATGGAAGAGAACAGACAAACGAAAATTATTATACGCACAAGAGATGAGGGAAACAAGACCAAGGGGTAGAGCAAGACAGAGAAGGAAAGGCAACATAGAAGAGGATATAAAAGAAATTGGTGTCACTAACTGGAAAGAGAAGATTATGAATAGAGAGGAATAGAGGCAAAGTTTATCTGCTTCAATGAGCCTTAGTGGCTCGGAAAAGTGTACACAAGTTTCAGAGAACTTGACCCCTTTTAATAACTCGAAGTGCCATAACTGATATCCCTGAATCTAGAACGCTTTGTAGAGGAGTGGTTCCCAACCTTTGTTCAGGTTGCGTAACTCTGAACTCAGTGATAACTGGCCCAGCTCGCTAACCCACTCCCCCCCCCCCCTTTCCTTTTTCCATCTTTTATTTCCACACAAACTACACACACATTCACTGCACACAAGCACGCTCACACACACACTTTCAGGCTCACACGTTTCTAGTATACTGTATAATTCCACCCCTCCTCCCCTTCCACACAAATACACATGGCTCCACCATTAAGTTTCAATTATATAACCCACATTAAGCAGGAGAAGCTATCTTGTGGTGTAGCATTCGAAACCTGTGGTTCGCAGTGTATTATCATTATCGATTTGATAGTAAATATAATCTTTTGAATAACAGCAATTAATGTTTTATGGCTTGACTAGATTAGACATAAAATGGCATACTGCAACTTATACGTAGCTTTTTTTTTAAAAGTGACCCTTGGATGTAGAATACTTAGTATCTCTATTTGCCGAGTATGATAACACCGCCACAGAGATGGCGTTTCCTGTGCTATTTTTTTTTTCTCTAGTAAGAGATCTTGTTCTGTATCTCTTGCAAGGTATCGCCGCATGAACCATGCAAACACGGAACTATTAACACTACAAATCACGCGTACATCTAAATCCTGATCTTTCGTTTACAATTTAATTTTGAAACAGACTATGGATTAGCTCATTATGGACTTGCACATCCAGCTCAAAGAAACACGAGGAGGGTATTTTTATACTCTTCCTCGCGTTTCTGATTTGCCGGATGGTAGTTTAGCAAAAAAAAAAAAAAAGGCTGAGTCTATCCACACTCCAGTGTGTGCACACACTGGCATATAAAACACATGATGGCTCCAAAAAACAGAACATCCAGTGCTGAGCAAAATAAATATTTAGCAACACGGTTCACGAAAATGGTTGGTTGTCGATCTTACTGTAACTGAGAAGTCTTTTTGTAGCAGACCGGGTTGTGAATATCTTCAAACAAAACATCATGAAGTGAAAAAGGTCCATAATCATGCCCAGTGACAAGTCCATTGGTGTTTCATCCTCGTCTTTAGTCTCTGTACCAGCATACAATGACCACGAACACACATCTTACCTTGATTCATCATCTTTGTATCAGCATACAATGATAAAAAACACACATCTTACCTTGATTCACCATCTTTGTATCAGCATACAATGATAAAAAACACACATCTTACCTTGATTCACCATCTTTGTATCAGCATACAATGATAAAAAACACACATCTTACCTTGATTCACCATCTTTGTATCAGCATACCTTGATTCACCATCTTTGTATCAGCATACAATGATAAAAAACACACATCTTACCTTGATTCACCATCTTTGTATCAGCATACAATGATAAAAAACACACATCTTACCTTGATTCATCATCTTTGTATCAGCATACAATGATAAAAAACACACATCTTACCTTGATTCATCATCTTTGTATCAGCATACAATGATAAAAAACACACATCTTACCTTGATTCATCATCTTTGTATCAGCATACAATGATAAAAAACACACATCTTACCTTGATTCACCATCTTTGTTGTGGTTTTAGCAAACTACTCGTACTTTACGACTCCATGTTTCAGTCATTGGCCTCTTCATTCATCAAGTTAGAAAATACGGATTAAGTTGTGAAAACTTGCTTACATTCTCATTAAAGAAAAAAAAGAAAAAAAGTCAGAAAACTTCCAATAACTTCTTGTCAGAATCTACCACAATTAGGAACACGTCTATAAATGCAATATTGAAAAGGCAACAGTAGAGCAAGGAGTAAAACCGAATTTTGGCCATTCTAGTTCCCTGGTAATAAGTACTGCACTGTTATTCTAGCCCTATCACCCTGCATAAGTCAGTACTGCACTGTTATTCTAGCCCTATCACCCTGCATAAGTCAATACTGCACTGTTACTCTAGCCCTATTACCCTGCATAAGTCAATACTGCACTGTTACTCTAGCCCTATTACCCTGCACAAGTCAGTATTGCACTGTTCTTCTAGCCCTATCACCCTGCACAAGTCAGTACTGCACTGTTCTTCTAGCCCTATCACCCTGCACATATCAGTACTGCACTGTTCTTCTAGCCCTATCACCCTGCACAAGTCAGTACTGCACTGTTCTTCTAGCCCTATCACCCTGCACAAGTCAGTACTGCACTGTTCTTCTAGCCCTATCACCCTGCACAAGTCAGTACTGCACTGTTCTTCTAGCCCTATCACCCTGCACAGGCCACCAAGAATATAACACTGTTATATTATATATGTAGCTCTGAGCAGTACATACTAAGTAAGTAATTCATAAAATGTCTAAACCGGTGGTTCCGAAACTGGGATTCACGAAGGGTCAAATGGGCATTCGTTTAACAAGTGTGGATAACATGGAACACCAGAAATGTATTAGAATTTTAAATTTAATACCAAGTAGCTCTGGAAGTGTAGTGTGCCGTGACGAGTTATATTTACCATCCAGGCATTTTCCGCGGTTGTTGTTTACTAGGCTATACAGGGGTTATTCATAAGTCTGTGACACATTTCAAAACTTCGGAACAAAGAAAATGACCATTTCTTGACACTGTTGAAAACAAGAGCTACCTTCTGGAATTCCGTTCGAAATCGTCGCAGCACAGTCACAACGGACGAGGTTCTTGCGCATTCGAAAACACAAAACGACTGCTCACGTTTACTGAACGCCATATTTACTACTGCTGCCTCCTAGCGGCAAACCACGGGAACTCTGTGCGGGGGGGCTTTATTTAAAAACAAAACCTTGAGTTTCTCTCTCTCTCTCTCTCTCTCTCTCTCTCTCTCTCTCTCTCTCTCTCTCTCTCTCTGAGTAAGAATTATCATGATCCGTCACGTAGTTTCTTTGTTGCGAATTTTTAAAATGTTTCACAGACTCATGAATAACCCAGTATAAACCTGTTACATTAACCGGCGATCTCCAAAAGTTTCGGTTTTTCTAGTTTATAATCAGTAATTTTCCGGTAATTGATGACCGTGAACGCGATCACTGAATATTTATTCTAATCCTAGGTTGACTTGGTTACTGAGTTCACAAAGTTGCCAAAATGCAAAGGCGCATCACAAAATACTGACCATGGTAAACATTTCGGTCACACGAGATAGAAAAAAAGCCTTAACGCAATGCAGAGACGCTGCTAATCGATGTCAGCTTGGACAGCTAAATTCCGTGTAGTTTGAAAGTGGTAATAGTTTAGGTCAGCGGTTTTCAACCTTTCTTTTTCAAGCCAACATATGAGCATCTTGTAAAAAAAAAATTAAATAAATCTCGCAATTAATAAGATGAGAAAAAAAAATGTTCACACGAACATGTACTTTTTTGTAAAGTTTGTTTAATTTTATATTCTAAAACAAAGTATGAAGTACCGAATGTTGTGTTGAGAAAACCCGTATTTCGGAAAGTACGTTATGCAAGGTGATGACAGATCTCTCTCTCTCCTTCTCTCTCTCTCTCTTACTCTGAACCTTAAGTGCCCAAGGCACATCTGGCTTCTGCAAGAGTTATCCACAAACGCCTGTCCTTTTCCTTTTCTTTCCGCTCTTGCCCAAGAGAGCCCTACATTGCTCAACATCCTCTCTGTTGTTCTTCTCCATGTCTCCTTTGATATGATATCTCCTTTGAAGACGACAGATGTACCGTTTTAAAAAAAAAACTCCTAATGCGATCTCTGATTAGAGACAAGCCCTTTCTCAACATTATTTACCCAGACACAACCCAAGCTACACATTAGATACGAAACAATTCCGTGCAATAGCCACTTGACCTCTGTTTTACGACGTGCGATTATGGCCTCTTATTTTATGCCATAAATTCCTGCTGCCATATTATCACGGGTGTGTTAATATCATGTGCGACTTTTTAATCACTCTTTTTTGACTCCCTTGGTTATCCGTAGCTTGGTGTGAACGATGTTACTTCTTGTTCCTGCCACGATATGTAGTGTTTACTCGTTTATTTAAGTTCTAATTCCATTTTTTGGTCTCGTTCTTATTTCAGAATACTACTTCTTGCTCCTGCCACGATATGTAGTGTTTACTCGTTTATTTAAGTTCTAATTCCATTTTTTGGTCTCGTTCTTATTTCAGAATACTACTTCTTGTTCCTGCCACGATATGTAGTGTTTACTCGTTTATTTAAGTTCTAATTCCATTGTTTGGTCTCATTCTTATTTCAGAATACTACTTCTTGTTCCTGCCACGATATGTAGTATTTACTCTTTTATTTAAGTTCTAATTCCTTTTTTTTTTTTTGGTCTCATTCTTATTTCAGAATACTACTTCTTGTTCCTGCCACGATATGTAGTGTTTACTCGTTTATTTAAGTTCTAATTCCTTTTTTTTGTGTCTCATTCTTATTTCAGAATACTTTCTTCCTTTATTAGTTGGTACGGTGATCATGCTCGTCCATTCTCTGCAGTCCTAAATGTTTACAAACACTTCTTTGCCCTGATTTGATTGTGCCACTTGATCTGCAGGTTCATATTTTTTTTTTTGGTTCGGTCTCCATTTCTTTTTTGTTCATACGAGCTTTCCTGTGACTATCACGTGTTTCAAACTTTCTTCTTCTTCTCTTGACATGCTACAAGAACTGTGACTGTGGTTTTCTTGTGGTTACAGGTAGTTCTCTGAGGATTTCTTCGTTTGTTTTTCTTGTAGTCCAGTTCATGTGTTTAAGAAAAACAATATTTTCAATGTTCGTTTTTTTTCTTTGTCACTTTTGTTGGGAAGAATGGCCATATCCTATTTTGGCCACTAAAGCGTTTATACATGCCAATTCTTTGCACGTAAAAAAATGGTCATGTTTGATGCAAGATTTATATTGAAGTGTTTCATTCTCTTGTCATCTCTACATCCCATGACAACACGACAAAGATTTAGGTCTCTCTACTTTCTCACTTATTAGCTGAATTTTATTCTTAATCCATTTAGTATTTGAAACGTTCCGGTGACTTTTTTTTATTTTTCGATGCCGTTTATTTATATTTTTATCCAATTTATCATACAAATACAACACTGAACTGTACACATTTTGTTACAGTAACCAGCATCAAAGCATCTGTTACAGTAATCAGCATCAAAGCATATGTTAAAGTAACCACAGTCAAAGCATCTGTTAAAGTAATCAGCATCAAAGCATCTGTTAAAGTAACCAGCATCAATGCATATGTTAAAGTAACCAGCATCAAAACAACTATTACAGTAACCAGCGTCAAGACATCTGTTACAGTAATGAGCATCAAAGCATCTGTTACAATAATCAGCATCAAAGCATCTGTTAAAGTAGCCAGCATAAAAAGACCTGTTACAGTAACCAGCATCAAAGCATCTGTTAAAGTAACCAGCATCAAAGCATATGTTACAGTAACCAGCATCAAAGCATCTGTTACAGTAACCAGCATCAAAGCATCTGTTACAGTAACCAGCATCAAAGCATATGTTACAGTAACCAGCATCAAAACACCTGAAACAAACATCTGCCTCGCTCCTTGGTCCAGCAAACTATCGAAGAGTAACTCGGTAAGATGTCCCAGTAACTCTGTGAGTTGTCCCAGTACTTGTTTGAGTTGCCTCTTAACTCTGTGATTTGTCCCAGTAATTCTGAGCCTTATCCCAGTAATTCTGCAACTTGTCCCAGTAACTCTATGAGATGTCCCCTTAACTCGTCGAATTGTTGCATAAATTCTGAGTTGTCCCAGTACTTCTGTGAGTTGTCTCAGTAACTCTGTGAATTGTCCCCTTAACTCTGTGAGTTGTCCCAGTACTTATGTGAATCTCAGTAACTGTGAATTGTTCCTTTAACTATGTGAGTTGTCCCAGCTGAGCATAGAACTTTTCGGTACGTTCTGCAGGTGGATACAGTCTTCACTTAGTGTCTGTTTAATAGTCTTATATTTGTGATAATCTTTGCTGGAAATAAACAAGAACATATCCGTGGTCTTTGTTCTATAGATCAACATTATTCCATAACAACTCAAGTTATTTCTTTTATGAAAGACGAATAATGTAAATGAGTCTAGATGAATCGTTGTTTGGATTGTTTCGTTAATACTTTCGTGAATGTTTGACTTCTTTTTAAAACTGATATAAACTTCTGTTTTTAAAACTGATATAAACTTCTATTTTTAAAATGATATAAACTTCTAGATAAGAATAAATTATGACACAGCAAATTTCAGAAATGCGTCTGTCTAGCTTCGTATTGACCGTTTTTATTTTTTTTAGTGATTAACTCCACGCTATGCTTCGCTCTTGGCAAATCGCTGCTTTATCAAGCAACCAACCATCTGCCGAGACAAGGTCTATGAGTAACGTTTATGGCACGCCGTTAACCCTTCAATGAAATTGGCAGTTACTTTACTATAACTCTCAGATTGCTGCTTCTGCTGTGTGTATGTGTCTGCATATATATGTGTTTATGTGTGTGTATTATATACGTATGTTTTGTTCAAAAAAAGAAAAGCAACAAATACGATGTTGCGATTTAAATTGAAGTTTGCTGATCAGACAAGGGCAAATTGCCTGAAACGTTCACTTGGACATCAACTTCACGTGCTGACCTGAATTGTACTCAGCAGATGATTCATGAGCACAGAAAAGCGACACTAGTCAAAACAGTATTTTTAACAATAACTCATGGCAGGTTCACGAGAATCCGTGAAACTTACTGAACACAAAACTCACTGACCATGTTATTGAATGCTTATAAAAGATTTACGTTTCTCGAATCACTTCATTTCAAAATTCAATGCGCAAGTATGGCTCTCATCTCACTACAGAACAACGACTCATCATCATTGGGCGCTTACAGACTAGACAGTCACAAAGTGTAGTGGCCAGACAATGTGGTTAGAAGCACCATTAGTCGCCTTTGGAGTCGATTTCAAGAAACTGGCTCAGTTGCAGACCGGATGCGCAGTGGTAGACCCATAGTCACAACTCATGCTGAAGACCGCTTCATACGGCTGCGTCACCTCAGGAATCGATTTGCATCTGCGTCCTCAACAGTCCAGTCAATGACAGCAGCTCGTCAAATTTCAGATCAAACGGCCAGGAACCGACTGCAAGAAGCTGGTCTTTGGGCTAGAAGACCCTGCAGAGGTTCTGTTCTTACGAACCGGCATCACCAGAACCGACTGTAGTGGGCGAACCAGCGTTGACAATGGAACGTTGCGAATGATTGGAGAAGGGTTTGGTTTAGTGAATGAATCATTCTTTTTGCTCCAGCGACACGGTAGGCGGAGAAGAGTTTACCGCAGAGTCCATGAGCGCTACCCCCAGAATTGCGTGGATGAGGTTCCTCCATATGGTTGTGGAGGTGTACTGGTGTGGGGGACGATCAACTTCATGGGAATAAGAGACCTGGTGCACACTGAAGGACGCCTGAATTCCCAACGATACATCGCTGAAATTCTTCGTTTCTTCCACTTCTGGCTGCACCAGGGTCGATTTTTCACCAGGATAACGTTCGACCTCATGTGGCACACCTTACCACCCACTTCCTCGCCGACAACAACGTCCACGGCCATTCTTGTCATCAGACATGAGCCCAATAAAACACTTATGGGATAAACTCAGCAGACAAGTCCGCCAGCGAGAAGTGGCGCCAACCAATCTCCGATAGTTGTCTCTTGCACTGCGGGAAGAGTGGGGAGCCATCCCACAACAACAGATCCAACGGCTAATCGGATCTATGTCAAGGAGATGTCGTTCTCTGATACAGGCCAAAGGAGGCCTTACCGAAATGGAGGTCTCAGTCGCAAAGAATAAAAGTCAAAACCAAATTTAATGAACATCATTTCATTGTTAAAGTCTTAAAGTTTCTTCATGCCAAGATTGAAACATTAATTCCGTAAAATAAAATTTTGATACAAGTTTGAAATTTGCTGTCCATTACGACTACAGTAGTGTTGCATTTCTTTTTGAACAGTGTATGGAAATATATATATATATATATATATATATATATATATATATATATATATATGTGTGTGTGTACGTATGTGACAGCTTATGTTTATGTGTATACGTATGTGTGTATGTATGTATATATGTGCATGTGTTTGTATATTTGTGGTATGCACTTGCTTTTGCGTGTGAATATATGTATCTGCATGTACTTGCGAATATAACATATATATATATAAACACATACATAATATATATATATATATATATATATATATATATATGTCTAAATTAATTTAAAGAATGGCTTGAGTGGTGTATTTTTTTATACTGCTTTTCTATAAATTTGTTAGTTTTGAATGAATGTAAGTTTATTTTCTGTAGTTACATAAATCTTAGTGTGGTGTGCATGTGGTGTCACAGTGCACTGTTGAGATAAGTTTATTATTTATTTGTATAATCGTTTGATTGCTTCTTCGTGCTTATTATGCTCATGAACAAAAGCTGAATGACTGTGACTGAGTGAACGTTGTATGATGAAAGGCAGGGCAGAGTGTTAGAAGGGCCTGTGATGTCCAACTCTTAACCGTTTGAAAATAAATGATGTTCGTTCGTTCTCCAGCGGTAACTCGGTGGCAGTGAATCAGTTATATACGCCTGCTAGGGAATGAAGTGGTGGAGCTTAGAAAGAAAGCTAATTTTGCAGGTCGATGAGTAGGTAACAAAATCATTGTCTCTGCAATCCCTGAGATGACAGTAATAGTAATAATCCAAGACGCCAAACATTTTTACTCTGGTTGTGTCACGTATAGATGACACGGATTTGACACAACGGTTTTCCGTACATCCAGCATTGATGATCTCGGCTGAGAACAGTTACTCTGCTGTACACCAGGTCAAAGAGGAGCAGAAAAGAAAGGAAATAAGTAAACTAAATGTTGGCTGAGATCAGGGCCGACACTGGCATTTCGAAAAATAGACAGCGTCCCAGGGATAAGACCTTCTGAGTGTAGGGGGGAGGGGAGGGGATTATGACTTTTAAGAGGTGCGTTTTATGTAGATCAGATCGAATGAGCAGGTGGCACCAAATACAAACACAAGCCTTGCCTCAAATACAAACACAAGCCTTGCCTCAAATACAAACATGAGCCTTGCCTATGCAAGAAACTCTACTATATAGGGCGAAACAACAACAACAACAAGACCAACACAACTCCTTCAGATCATCAGAGGGGGTACCCCTAGAGGTCTTGTGAGCTATTGATTCTTTTTTGCTTTTTCCCTGTCCCGGAATAGAACAGGCGATCTTCCACTTGGCACTGCACTTCCAAGTGCATCTTAGCGATTTAGCTAAGGAGGACTAGTATTAAGTGTGACAGACCGGTATTAAGTGTGACAAACCGGTATTAAGTGTGACAGACGAAATTATTTAAGTTCTCAGTACTTGTTTCGCATGCTTCACAGCCAGCATGGGGCCTTTTCTGCTGTTTCTGAAAGGCTTTTCAATGGCCTCGCTTTTGCTTGTCCCTTTATTCCCAGTTGCTTATATAGGTTCCCGTGTTCTTGATGGCAGTCGGGTATTCTCTTCTTCCTGGTAGGTCCGCTATCACATCCCAGTCGTTTCCACCATCTATCAGTGATGGTAAGGAATTGGCCCCTGATTTCAGTATTCGATGTCGTTCCAGCACCTATGAAGTACTTAGGTGAGGCATCAACTCTTGCTGTTGTTTGCTTTATCTTTTGCCCTGTATACACTGGCTGCCGATTCCTGCAGCACTCTATTATGCCACCAAGTGTAGCGTTCTTGGGCTAATGATACCCTGCATGCTGACGATGTTTGCCTTTCGTTGCAGAGGGGGCAATTTTGGTCTTCTGATTCACCCCATTTGTGTAGGTTGCAGCCTGTAGGCAGAAGGTCATAAGTAGCTCTGATGATGAAGATGAGTCTCGGGGATGGCATTTTCCAGATGTTATTCCATGTTAGTGACCTCTGCAGGACTTCCTCCCATGTTGTCCACTGGCCTTGCTGTGCCTGTTGGGCTACCTCCTGTATCATCCTCTGAATTCCTTACTTCGCTGATGATCATATTGTAAGGAGTGGAAAATAAGCAAGCAGTGACCCGGTTTTGAATGGAAATCCCCAGGCCTTCGAGTCCGGCGCTGACCAGGTATATAAGACGAGAAGAGAAAAAAAGGGAGAGAAGTTGAGCACGTTGAAGTCCAGCGACCAGTCGTGGACGAAGGTGATCATTTCGATAGATGGAGGCTGGCGTGTGTATTTTTAGTGTGTGCTTTTGTAATCAGGATTGAACTCATATTATTCAAGGAAATGTTTCTTTTTTTATGATTTGGTAATGCATGTTGGAAATATATGGACATCATGTGCATAGGAATTCGTTGATTTGTATTGCCCCATGGATCAGAATTTTTGTAAATACAAGGATCGTGATTTTATATAAAAAAAAGGATTGTTCTTTCGTGTTCCTGTTTTTATTTACATGTAAGGTGTGAACGTTTGGTGTAGTCAGCCTTCCACCACTCAGTGCGACGGCGGCCAGACAAAATAAAAGATTGAACAATAATTCACGTCAGTAAAAGTAAAATATAAAATACTACACCCATTTACAAAAAATAAATACTACACATGATACCGTGGCCCAACGAATCTTTGTTGCATATACGGTATGTTTAATATGTCAGCTGACCTTGTTACAAACCATTTGGATTAATACTGGAACAAAGGAGGTCACCGTTTGCACAAACATCGATGAAAAGAGGTCAGCCAGAGTTAGAAAAATTCCACCACGGAAAGGTCAAAGTTCAGCGCCCACGTGCGTGTTACGTCACATCGGGACAGAGGCTCCAGCAAGTCTGTGCTTTGAAGAAAAGTTCCCGTGTGAGGAAAACCCCGCTGGAGTCTCCAGTTAGAGTGGAGCAGTTCTAGGCGGAAGAAATTTGAGTTAGTCTCGGAACAGGCAGGCTGGTCAGTAAGTCAGTACGGAGAATCACGCATAGTGCTGCAGTGTGAAGAAGCACATAGTGTATTAAAAAAAATTTTTTTGTAAAATATTTCTACAAATATTAAACCGATAATCTTCGTCTAAAAGCCAAGAACCATGGAGTCTGCAACAAATAGCAACCCCAAACCAGAAGCTGACCCAGTCACCATAATGACCGAACCCTTGAGACATTTAAAGGTAACCTTCGCCACTCAAGGTCTACCCTGCCACATCGATACCTACGATGGCGATCCACAGACATTCCAACAATGGACAGAACAGACAGAAAAAGATGCGCTTGTACATAACCTACAGGATTCGCAAAAGAAAAACATATTCCTTATTACAGCCAAGGGGAGCGTTTCAGACTTTGTCTCCAGGCGAATTCAAGAGAACTCAGACGAAACATATGCGGGTTTTAAGAAAGAACTAGCTAAATGTTTCAGCAAAGGCATCGATCCTCACGCAGCCTTGAGACGAATAAGCAATTTGAAGCAACACAAAGAAGAGCCAATCCAAAACATGGCAGAAACAATGATTAAACTGGCAAAACAAGCCTTCGACAACGACAAGATACATCAACCGGCCACACAGCATTTGCTGGCAATTTTTTTTTATAGAGGCTGTGAACGACAAAGCAATCAAAACAAAGGTAATCAAGAAAGATCCACAGACGTTAAACTCGGCAATCAATACAGCTATCGAAATGGAGCAGTTCACAAAAAAGACTAACATCCCGCATGGACAACCGGGAGAGCTCATGCCTGAAAAATGAACCAATGACTTCTTCTTTACGCAACGACCGTGCTACACAAAGACAAGCTGCCCCGGAAAGCGTAATTCAAAGCACGGCCACCGTGACCCAGGTCTCTTAACAGGACACACAGACAAGCATAAAATCAAAACCATGTTTCAACTGTGGTATTCAGGGTCACCTAGCTCCCCAATGCAAATATAAATCTGCGCCTGTATCAAACAGAAGACGGAGCTACAGAGCAGAGCGTCGAACAACGAGTAGCACCCTTGCCCACATTCCACGACCAAATACACTGCAAGGCACACAAAATTACATAAAATAGGCCAGACCAACACACAAACAGTCTAACCGGAGGAAGACGACACACAACTACAGCAACATGTGTGCTGGTCCCAAAAGATGGACATAAATACCTTGAGTTCAGGATATGTAGCTATGCTACAATGTATATGTAAAATTTATTGTATTCGATACAAAAAATTATGTAAACAAAACCAGGGGGAGTATGTAAGGAGTGGGAAAATAAGCAAGCAGTGACCCGGTTTTGAATGGAAATCCACAGGCCTTCGAGTCCGGCGCTGACCAGGTATAAAAGACGAGAAGAGAAAAAAAAGGGAGAGAAGTTGAGCACGTTGAAGTCCAGCGATCAGTCGCGGACGAAGGTGATCATTTCGATAGATGGAGGCTGGCGTGTGTATTTTAGTGTGTGCTTTTGTAATCAGGATTGAACTCATATTATTCAAGGAAATGTTTCTTTTTTATGATTTGGTAATGCATGTTGGAAATATATGGACATCATGTGCATAGGAATTCGTTGATTTGTATTGCCCCATGGATCAGAATTTTTGTAAATACAAGGATCGTGATTTTATAAAAAAAAAGGATTGTTCTTTCGTGTTCCTGTTTTTTTTTACGTGTAAGGTGTGAACGTTTGGTGTAGTCAGCCTTCCACCACTCAGTGCGACGTCGGCCAGACAAAATAAAAGATTGAACAATAATTCACGTCAGTAAAAGTAAAATATAAAATACTACACCCATTTATAAAAAATAAATACTACAATATCCCTTCTTTCCGTACAGGAGACCTTTGACCACCATTTGATTTAAACATGACCAGATCCCCTTCTGTTGATCTGGGTGTATCCTATTACTTCTTTCAACTCCTGTGTTTCCCTGGCTGTGGTCACTTCCTTGCCTGAATATTCTCTGTACGTTGGTTTATGTCCTGACAGAGATCTTCTAATGTCATATCTGACCCTGGTGTCACAGTGCACTGTTGAGCATTGAGCAGCAAGGAACCACCACACTTTTTCTTCATTTTGTGTATCTTCATGCCACATTGAATGTTAAATTTCCTGCCACGGGTGCATGGATACTCGATCCGCTGTTCTGAATTCGTCTATGGCGTAAGATAGCCGGACAAGGCTCTTATTGGAGATATCGCCCTGCCCTCGTGAAGTGTTTTCTAGACACATAAGGTCGCATAATTATTCTGTAGTGGCTCTTTTACTACAAACAAACAAAAATAGAAGTTTGCCATACCCGAACGAGAATCGTTACTTTTCCGTTTATGAAATTTTGGAGTTGTCTGTTCTTGCTCACAGTGTTTGTTCTTTGTTCCTTTCTCTTATGTTCATTTGTTTTTGCCTGATGAGGGCTATTTCTTGAAATCCTTTTTTTTCTATATCTCGTTAATAATAAATTTGTTCTCATTATTTTTATTGTTTAAGTTACTTATAACTGCTCTCCAGCAGTGCTTGCGTGTATACGGTAATTATTTTAAATGAAAAAATAAAACTACATTAAGCATGAGAGAGAGAGAGAGAGAGAGAGAAAGAGAGAGAGAGAGAGAGAGAAACAGAAACAGAAATCATGCTATAATATTCTATGCTCAGGTGAGTTGGACAACACAGTAACGAATAAATCAGAAACTAAAACTAAAAGAGATATTTGTTTTAGAAAGATGCAAACCTTTACCCACAGACGGCAGGGCTGGATTAATCATTAAGCAAGATAAGTACGTGCATAGGGCATCAAGGGAAGTTGGGGGGGGGGGGGGGAACACCACAGAAATTTTCCATAACCGAATTTATCATGGTCCATGGGCCATATGGCCCCCAAATTAAATGAAAAATTACATACAAATATATTCAATAATAACAACAAGAGAACTCAGAGAGTGCAGACCTCCGCCAAGGGTAATGAAATCGAAGGAAAAAAAATCCTCCCCCCCCCCCCCACCAACATAAATAAAAGCAGGAGGGAAACTGTATGCAGTCTGTGAAATGTGTATACTTTCTGTACAACGTCAGTGGAAAAAAAAACCCAAACACACACACATACTCGGACACAAACATAGCCTCCTTGGCGGAAGTAAAAATAATAATAATAGTAATGATAGCGGTTAATGATATACATTAGTCTTGGGAATACACCAAAATGAGTATCTGGTAACTGCACCACGGTCCGCGGTCACGTGATCGTTCTTCTGTCTTGTTCATGTCGGCTGTCCCGTTCAGTCGTCGTGATCGTTCATCTGTCTTGTTCATGTCGGCTGTCCCGTTCAGTCGTCGTGATCGTTCATCTGTCTTGTTCATGTCGGCTGTCCCGTTCAGTCGTCGTGATCGTTCATCTGTCTTGTTCATGTCGGCTGTCCCGTTCAGTCGTCGTGATCGTTCATCTATCTTGTTCATGTCGGCTGTCCCGTTAAGTCGTCGTGATCGTTCATCTGTCTTGTTCATGTCGGCTGTCCCGTTCAGTCGTCGTGATCGTTCATCTGTCTTGTTCATGTCGGCTGTCCCGTTCAGTCGCCCGCTGAGAATGAGACTCTGTAGAGGGGCGCTAGTAGCTCACTCAGCGCCCAGCGTGCCAACAAGCAACAACACACATGTTAACATTGTAACTTTGTAAGTAAAACTGATTCCTTTTTTTGTGACTCTGGAAACATATAATGTGATTAAGTCCTGCTGTCGCTACTAATTTATAACGCGCCCCCTGCAACCCCACTTTTCAGTTTACAAATTATGAGACAAAATCTGTCTATACTCTTATGTCTTATATCCTTCCCGTGCAGTTTAACGTCACATAGGGCTCGCAAGGTAGTTCGCCAATTTTTCCTGTCTTCGGAGAGTCTTTCAACTTCATCAAGGGATTTTATGCCTGTTAATTTGGCATCTCTTAACAATGTCTTTTTTCAGAGTTTCATGCGGTCTGCCTCTTTTTCTTTGGCCTGTTGTGTTCCACTTGATAGCTTGTTTTGGGATTATCTGATCGTTTCTTCTCATCACGTGACCAACATATGTCCATCTTCTTTTCCTGATCACCCATGAGACTGGTTGTTGTTCAGTCATCTGTCTTATCTCTGCATTGTTTTTGAATTCGTTCCACTTGATGCCGAGTATTTTCCTTAGGCATTTGTTTTCAAAAGAGTCTAATTTCTTTAGTTGTTTTCCAGCTTTCGCATGCATAAATGAGGGTGGATATTACATTTGAATTGAATAATCTTAACATGGTTTTTGTGCTTATAACTTTTGAATGCCAGATGTTCTCAAGATTCTTGAAGATCGGTGCTGCTTTTGCAATTCTAATTCTAACTTCCTTTCTGGTGTCACCATCCTGGTCTATGTAGCTGCCAAGGTATACAAATTGATTGACTTCTTCAATATCCGTCCCTTCTGTGTGTATTTTTCCATTTTGATTAATGAGAAGTTTCATTATTTTTGTGTTGTCCTTGTTAATTTCAAGTCCTATTTTGCTAGCCAGTGAGGACAGGCTATCTGTTTTTTCTTGCATGGAATTCACATTGTTACTGATAAGAGTTATGTCATCAGCAAAATCAAGATCTGTCTATATTAATTAAGCATAAAAGCTGTAAGCCGGGAATTAAATTTTCCGCATGGGTCTGCCTATATGTGTAACTGTGTTGATTGCCGCATAATAATTCAAACAAAATATTCTTTTTATTTCTGTATTTTACAGACCCCAAGAACCAAGATGAAACGTGTTCTTCAGTTAAGTGGTGCACAAAAGCGAAAACTATAAAAAAAAAAACAAGAAAAGACTTTGAATTTATAGTCCACTACTGCAAAACTGACTGATTTCTTAACACAACTTCCACAACATGATATACCGGTTCCAAGTCAAAACCAACCTCCGTCACCAGAAGTGGACACAAATACGGTAAATACCACTTTGATCACTTCAGAATCAAAGCACGACGACGCTAGAATCACCGAGGTGTCACAAGCTTTGCCTGTAAATTCTCTTGATACCTCTACTGCAAATGTTGATTCAAGTTACTTTTCAATACATTCTGGGCTTGAAATAATTGCTGAAAAAGAAAGTCTAATGAACCATGGTGATGGTGGTGAAATTATTCTGTCTGCAAAAGATGAAGTAAATCACAATGTAGCAAAGGATCCAGGGTTGTGGCTTGATTTCTCTGCTGATGACGTGGCTTCTTGGATTGCTTGTGGACCCAGTGACTGTCAACACCACACTGGACCATTTGACAAGTCTTACCAGCATTTCAGTAGTGGCAAACCAGTGAGGTATTGTTCGCAGAATTTTTTTGTTCCGACAAAAGCCAATGGTGACAAACACAAGAGAGAGTGATTACTGTATTCACCATCAACAGGATCAGGTTATTGTTTTGTTTGTAAACTGTTTGCTTCTAAAAATTTCTCGAATTTTTTTTTATAAGAGAAGGGTTCAGTGACTGGAGAAATACTATTGTAATTGATAATCATGAAAAAAGGACTGCTCACCGAGACTCTATGCTAACATACTTAACTCGCAGGCAAGGGGCGGGGGCAACAGTTGGAGAAGCAATGTCAGGAAGAGTGTGATTGCTGGGAACATGTGTTGAGGCGTGTCATAGCTGTTATTCTTACGTTAGCTGAACATGTCTTGAGGCGTGTCATAGCTGTTATTTGTACGTTAGCTGAACGTGGCTTGGCTTTTCTAGGAACAGAAGAAAGGTTTAGATCATTGAAAAATGGGAAATTTCTTAGGGCTGATTGAGCTCATAAGCCAGTTTGATCCATTTTTAGCAGGCCACATTTCCAAATATGGAAATTCTGGCAAAGGAAATCCTTCTCACCTGGCCAAAACCACCTGTGAGGAACCCATTCAACTAATGGCACAAAAGGTCCATAAGCTCACTGTTGACGAAGTAAAATCTTCTGGTTATTTTAGTTTGTCAGTTGATTCAACACCAGATCTGTCACATATTGATCATTTAAGTGTTGTACTTAGGTACTTAAAAGATGGACAGCATATTGAACGCTTTTTAACCTTTCTGGAAATAAAAAGCCATACTGGTGAGGAAATGGCAAATCAGGTGTTGCAGTATTTACGCGAAGCTTGTAGGCTAAACTTCTCAAAATGTAGGGTCAGTCTTATGACAACACTGCTAGCATGTCTGGGCGTTATAAGGGGATGCAGCAAAAATGTTAGAAACAAACAAGTTTGCTATATATGTGCCCTGTGCAGCTCAGTCACTAAGTCTGGTAGGCCGAAGTGCTGTTGACTGCTGTCAAGAAGCAGTTAATTTCTTCTCTACAATGCAGTTACTCTATATCTTTTTTTCAGCCTCAAGCAGCCGATGGAAAATTCTGAAAGGTTATATTGGAAATGAAAGCGTCTTAAAATATCTCTCTGATACCAGATGGGAGGCGCATGCTATGGCAACAGCACCAATTTTGAAATCTTTCCTTAAAATTTTAGAAGCATTAGAATCTATAGCCGAAGACCAGTCACAAAAAATGAAACGCAAGAAGAGAAGCAAATAATATTGCAGATAAAATGCAAGAGCTAGAATTCGTTTTGATGTAGAATTTTTGGAAAGAGATTTTGCAGTTTCTACAGAGTAAGCCAAGTTCTACAAAAGGAGGATGTGAACTTAAAAACATGTGCAGACCTGTATGTATCATTATCTGACCAACCGTGAGCTTCAAGAGATGAATTTGAAAGATATGAAGCAGCTACAAAGGAAATGCTACCAGATGTTGATTACAAGGCACATACAGCTCGCAAACGTATCAGAAAGAAGGTACCTAATGGTGGAGATGCACCAGAAGTATATCTGAATGTCAGAGATAAATTTCGCATCACCACTTTTTACACAATTGTTGAACCGAGATAAAAAGAAGGGGAGAAATATACAAAGAAATAGCAGAGAGGTTTTCTTTTCTAAGTGATATGCCATATAATGTCACTTCATCATCTACTAACATTGAGAGGTATTCTCAGCGCTGTCAAAAGCTGACTGCTTACCCAGAGGACTTCAACAGTAATTTCTCAGCTGAGCTTCTGCAGTTTCATTCATATGTGCACCATAAGTTCAGTACAACAACAACAAAAATGTAAAAACAAGATTCAGTCATGCTGAACTTTATAAAATAATTATAGAAGACAATATTGAGTGTGCCTTTCTAAATGTAGGCATTGGCTTTCGTATATTTTTAACATTAATGGTCATAAATTGCTCAACTGAGCGTACATTTTCTCAGTTAAAGTATATTAAAAATCCCATGAGAACAACTATGCACTAAGACTGGCTGGATGCCTTATCTCCATTAAGTATAGAAACAGATGTATTACATAAGATTCGTTTTGTGGATCTGATCAAAGACTTTGCAATTTAAAAAAAAAGTAGGAGAAAACTTTTCCAATATAAATAAAGTGGAAGTATAAAAAATAAACATTATTTTCCATCTTACTGTAAGTTTTATTTAATTTCGATGAATAAAATGTTATTTTATGGTTTGTTATTGTTTATATTTTGAATTACATATCACGTATTTGGGGCCACCAAAATGTTTTAAGTGCTTAGGGCCTCTAAAGGTTTTAATCCGACCCTGCCAGACGGCCAGGTAATAAAAAAGAATGAAGAAACTTTGAAAGTAGGTACATGAAAATTACTTGTAATCACTCTAAGCAGTGATAACGTTTATTCGGCAAATACCGGTAAATTACCGATTAAAAAAAAAAAGAAAAAACCGAAACTATTGGAGGCCGTCGGTTACTGTAGCCGGTTTATATTATAAAAGAACCTACAGAAACGCAACCAGCCAAATCAGATGGAGGATAATGGGGCCAGCAGGATGATTATGCTCAGTTTGCATGGAGGAGAATCGGCCAGTTTTTACTTTGGTTCAGCAGGTGAGCATTTTGTGAAGGTTAAATCTCACGGGAAATAACGAAAGAAAAAAAATGTCACGCAAACATCTAATTCTCGTTGATGTCTGTAAAGTGTCTTTAATTTTACATGAAAAAAAATATATCAAGTAGCGAAATATATAATAGCCGGTTATTTCGGAAAGTATTTCACGTAAGGTGAAAGGCAGGTGCAAGTTGTAGGCCGGTACAGTTGTGCCAGTTTCAGAAAATCTTTGAAAGATACCAACCACTCCTTAACAACTTTTGATACGATCACACTCTCTCAACGCCACACCTACCACATCGTTCTCCTTGATGTCTGCTCCCTATATAACTCTATCCCCCATGAGGATGGACTCTTAGCATTCCGGTATTTTCTCGACAAAGACCCACACCCCACAACTAACACGGACATCATAACCACACTTACACAGCTAGTACTAAATCTAAATTCTTTCGAATTCAACGGCGAATATTTTGAGCAAATCAGTGGTGTTGCCATGGGAACGAAAATGGGTCCTAGTTATGCATGTCTATTTATGGGCTTTCTGGAAGTCAAATTATGGGAAACCTACACTGGCAGACTTCCAGAATTCTATAAAAGGTACATCGATGATGGCACTGGAGTCACCAGTATGCCATAGGATGACCTTAAAAAATTTACTGAATTCGCCAATTCACTTAATAATAACATAAAATTCACTTATGAAATTTCTGACAAGTCTGTCAACTTTTTAGACATTACAATTTCTATTGGCACAAACAGGCTTGTGCCTTTGTATTTTACAAGCCCTCCGACAGCAACACCTATTTACTTTACACCTCCTCCCATCATGAAGCCTGTAAGAACTCCATCCCATACTCCCAACTCCTCCGTCTTCGCCACATATGTCAGGATAATTTGGACTTTATAGATCAGTCCAAAAAGTTATTAGAATTTTTCCGTCATCGCCACTACCTAGAAAATGTCCCTCGTGAAGCTTTCAAACGTATCCAACTAGTGAGCCGCAAAGAAGCATTCAGAAAAAGCCTGTTACTCCATCGGACAGAGTTAAGTTAGTACTGCCTTTCCACTCGCATGGTCAAATGATTAAGAAAATTCTTTATCGTCATCTGCCAATAATTCAACTCGACCCCGACACTTGCGATGTTTTCTCTGATCCACCCCTATTGGCATACAAACGTGAGCCAAACCTTAAGGACATCCTCGTCCACAGCCACTTGAAGCGGAGCTTTACATATGTTGGTACCAGAAAATGTAACCGCCCCCGCTGCGTTGCCTGCCCTGTAGTCTGGGAAACGAAAACGATCACTTTTCCCAAAACTATCCTCACTCTCCATGAGGGATTCACATGCGAGTCCCGTAATGTGATATATATCATCGTTTGCAAAAGATGCAGGATAACGTATATTGGTGAGACTGGCCTCAGATTAGGGGACCGCATGCAGAAACATCTGTACGATATCACCCAGCATGCTTCAAAACAAGTCCCAGATCATTTCAAACCGCAGAGGCAAATCTGATTTTCTGGTAACATCCATCAAACAATGTCACACAGATGACACAAGTCGCCTAGCGCTTGAGAACCGCTACATTCAGGATTATGAGATGCTGGAATCACACGGGTTAAATAACTCTCTATTCAACTACACCTAACATTCTCCTCTTCAACATTATACTCCCTCTCTGCTAAGCTCCACTCCCTTCTCACTTGTTACACATAGTTCAGAACCTCCTCACGGCATCATATTACAACCCCTCTACCCTAACTATAGTCATCTATTTCACCTTCTCCTGGTTAGGTTAACATTGTACCACTCTCTCTCCCCTCCACGGTTTCCCCATCCACCACCCCCAGTTACGACCCACCGATCACACATCACAGGTCTCCATTTAAACAGTCTATACGCCCTACCGTGCTCATTTCTGACACACAGCGTCAGACAAGCCACATCTTACAGTTACAGCTCTACTCATTATTTTTTTTAAAAATAGCATTCCTGTGAATCTATACTTTATCTCCACTCTCTATCTCTTCGTCCTGTATGTTTTTTTGTATGATTAAGGCCCACACAGAAACGTCACAACTTTGTAATCGTTAAGTAACAAAGCTGCTCCTACTTTTTTCCTAGTTTATACATTTTGGTATCACAGCTTTACTGCAGTGCTTCGTGTATAGGTGTATGCTTATACACTAATTATTGTGTGTTACTCAGAAAATTTTAGGATCGTCACTTAGTACATGTTACATTTGTCGGACAGGCCTGGAGAAGACAGAAGTTAAGAAACCTGACAATCACTGGATGAGTCAAAGAAAGAAAGAAAGAAAGATTTCTAACCCGGCCGATCTAGCCGCTTTAGAAAATTTTAAAAAAAACGAAATAACTTAAAAAAAAACTATTAAAAAAAAACACATAAACATGATCTCCAACGTCCAACGTCTCGGCACTAAATGAAAGACTGAACTACAAATAGGTTATTAATTTTATGAAATGTCGCAACCCCCCACCCCCTTTTCTCTCTCTCTCTCTCTCTCTCTCTCCAAAGTATTACTATTAAATACATTACCCTGACACTTGTCGTAAAACTTATTATTAAATACATTACCTTGACGCGTGTTGTAAAACTAACAAAGAAAGACAGTGGTCGATCATAATATTCACACGTGCTTGCTAAAAATGAGCTTACCTCTGCAACTTACTACCTTCAAAAGCACAAAAATAACAGTGTATGATCGTATGTAGCAACTGAATGCACCGTTATAGCACACAACCGTTTAACATTTAACATACGTTAGAAGCTAGCATAAGCCGTACTTTAACTACGAAAACCACAATGTATGGATTTCCAATAAAAGGACTGCTGATAAGATGACGACTACAACGAAGCGAAGAAGGACTTCGGCCCAGAACGCCTAAATCGTTTTTTAACAGACTTCACAACAATCAGGGGAAGGATATATGGAACAAAAGCGATTTTGTATAGGACGTATACGACTTCTCGATCAAGCAAAAGTGGAGATGTTTGTCAGAGTTAGCAACCCTCAAAGCCTGAAACAGGCAAAGATTAATACGGCTCTAAACCACTGTGTAGTAACAGATGCTTTACTGTGTAGTAATAGAGGCCTTTTATATCCTAAGTTTTAGTGTGCTTGTGCAACAAACGTTGGAAAATCGTTAACAGAGAGGAGACCATGTGTGCACTGTCAAAAATGTAAGGTAAATTTTTTAAAAATTGGCAGATGAATAAAAACCTGATGACATGAATAGAAAGCCCATAACATGAATAAAAAGTTGATGACATGAATTTCGGCAGTTGGAGATCACTTGAGCATTCCCGTCTGTTCAAAGAAAAGACCTCAAGGACTACAAATCATACACAAGGGCAGCATCAAGGAACAGGTCTTCACTGGGGAGTACCATACCTCCAATGGCTAGTGTTAGTGTACAGGAGAGGGTAGCCATACCTCCAATGGCTAGTGTTAGTGTACAGGAGAGGGTAGCCATACCTCCAATGGCTAGTGTTAGTGTACAGGAGAGGGTAGCCATACCTCCAATGGCTAGTGTTAGTGTACGGGAGGGAAACAACGGGTAAATGGGGCTCGAACTTGGAACAGTTTCTATTTCTGATGAATTGTTGTTACATTACAGTCTTATTTCGGTTGTTCTCTTACATGTTATCAGTATGTAAAGTTAAAGCCAAACTGTTGATATCTTTTTAACTTGTACTGGTGCCTAACAGAACTGGTGGTTATAATAGTTTGTAAGGTTAAG
Source organism: Achatina immaculata (assembly GCA_009760885.1). NCBI lineage: Eukaryota > Metazoa > Mollusca > Gastropoda > Stylommatophora > Achatinidae > Lissachatina > Lissachatina immaculata. The sequence goes on along the minus strand of CM019716.1, from coordinate 31,706,965 downwards.
ATAAAGGTAAAGTCCTCGTTTTCATGATATTAAGGCATACTGGCTATACGGTGTAAGGTCCATATTTTCACGACCTTCGGCACATGAAGGTGCGATGTGGTCAGTATCACGCCTGAGCGCATTTACCTCCTCAGATCTGTCTGGTTTTTCATTTTTAGAAGCTGGGTGGACCCCGGGGCCTTTGTTGGTGTCTACCAGAAAAAAAACGCCTACTGTTGGGACTTGAACCCGGCACCACCGGACTAGTAAACTGAGCGTCCAACCACTCAGCTAACCAGGCCATAATCATCATCATCATCATGTGCCGTGCCGACTGGCGTAGGCTATTATGCTTCTCCAGAGTACACGATCCTTCATGCAGGCCATCAGTTCAGTTGGTGATCTCCTCTCACACCATCCCGTCAGACTGTCCAGTATCATTTCTCTTGGTCTTCCTCTTGATCTTCTTCCTTCTATTTTTCCTGTTGTTATAATATTTTCAATGCCCCCTCTTCTCATTGCATGTCCTATGAAAGTACATTGTCTCTCTCTTATCTTTTTGACAAGGTTTTTTGTCTCTCCAGCTCTTCTCCTACATTCTTCATTAGTTATTTTTGCTGTCCAGGGGATTCGCAACATTCTTCTAATAAACCACATTTCTGCTGCTTCCAATGATTTTTGTGCAGACTTGCCTATTGTCCATGATTCACTTCCATATAACAAGAAGGCCATAATAGTTTTGCATAAAACTATTTTAGGCCATAATAGTTTTGCATAAAATGTTAAAACTATTTAAGATAAAAGTAGGAACAGCGTTACTGATTAACGAGCACACTCGTGTATACTTGTTAATTAACAAAACTGTTCCTATTTCTCTTTAAAATAGTTTTAATATTCTGCTCTGGCAGCTTTGCTGCAGTGGCTTCATCTATGTTTATATGTTTAGTGTTATGTATTCTTATACCCACATTATTCGTGTGTTAAATGTTTGTACAGTCTGGAGAAGGGGCCACTGGGAAATACTGGGCAGACCACACGGCGTCTTTAACAGTGAAATGATTATGAACCTGGGCATAAAGGATAATTAGCCATCGGGACAACATGTTGCCCGCACCACAAAATAGTTATATAAACGTGGACAGTAAACCACAATCAGTGATCTCAAGTGAAAGTCTAGGTACCTTTATACGGGGTTATTTATAAGTCCGTGAAACATTTTAAAAAACTCGCAACCAATTAAACTACGTAGAGGATCATGATTAATCTTGCGCCAAGAGAGAGAAACTCTTCAACATGTTTTTTTTTTAAAATAAAGCCCGCTCGCAGAGCTCCTGTGGTTTGCTGCTAGGAAGCAGCAGTAGCAAACATGGCGTTCAGTAAACTTCTTACATTCATTATTTGCCTGTCAGTGGGTTTGCTTTAAAAAGGTAAAAAAAAAAAGGTAAAGGATATCCTGTCGTGCCTTAGAGGCACATAGGGATATGGTGTTAGTGGCCATATTTTCCTTGACCTGTCAGCACACTAGAGGGTGATAAGGTCAATATCAAGCCTGGCCGCCTTTCCTTCCCCAACTCCAGCTGGGTGACTGGGATGCCTCCGCCAAATTCGAACCCCTGACCTTCGCCACGAGAGACCAGTGCACTAACCACTTCGCCACTCAGACACCCGGGTTTGCTTTACTAATGAATATTTTCAACAGTATTAAACCGCTTGTGAAAAGCAACATACTAATCAATGACCTGCTCATAAACCTGTTTTGAGCACCGATTAAGTAACCAAAAGTCATCGCTGAGTTATCGCAGCCTCGCTCAGATCAACAAAATTTAAGTTTAGCTGATCGCAGATAATTAAAATGACCGAAACGATCTTAATTACAAAAACTTAGTACAAAAAACCAATAAACCTTTTCACAATCATCATGAAACTGACCATGAAAACATTAGGCTGAACGTGAAGAATAATTGGCGGGGGGTGGGGGGATGGGGGGGGGGAGAAAATACATGTTAATATTGGTCACTTCAAAGTCATAGAGACCCTATTTCCAGTGGTGTTGACATTACATCTATGCATGCCGCCTATGGGTTTCGAGAGATAGCACGCCTCAAGAAATATGATCTATGTTTACTTATACTTGTGCTATCTCACTGTAACTGCGAGCTGGTTTTTTTTTTCAGCTGACGCTGTGAAGGTGTTGTTGCATCGTATCGGAGTGGGAGCGGGTCATGGCAGCTATTTGTTCAGTCCTGGAGTGCAGCTAAAAAGCAGGGGGTGTGCAATACTTCTTTAGTAGACTCCACCACCACGGGGACCATGGCGATCCCTGGCCCGTCAGCCAGGCTAGACCTGTTACTGGGGTTACCAACAGAGAGGTAGGACCAAGTCTTGGTTAGCTATGGTTCGCTAACCATGACGCTAACATATCAGCTATGGGTCGCTCATCGGGCAACGCCTACCCACCCGACCTATGCATGCAGGTGTGCATAAAATTACTTTACCTAAAACAGATTCTGTTAAATTGTGTAGATTCTTTACCTGGCATATCGTAAACTTGGATATATTGCTATCTCTGTTATTTATGTTTTATGTATATTTTATTTACATATACTGTTATCTTTGAAGGGAGTAGGTCATTGGTATTCAGTAGTTCTATATATCTGAACATACCTTTAAAATGTGGCAGAGTCTGGAGTTTATTTATTATTTTATCTTCTCCATTTCTGCTTCTCTCCTTGCCCAAACGAGGGCTTTTAGTTTTACTGTCATGGGATAAAAACCTTCTTTTAGTCCTTGTGTTCCTGCGTTCGTCTCTTAGTTTAGTTGCCTCCTATAATAAGTTATTCTCCTCTTTACTCCAAACCCCTTCCCATATTCCAGTCAAACCAGGCCATTCTTGCCGTGTCCTTAACCACGGCCACTCTCATTCTCTTCTTTATTATATTTATTTTATACTCCAATAAGTATATACACACAATGCAATAATACATAATAATCTCAGTACAACACACAAAATTCAAGTGATTCAGGTTAGTAATATTAGTGCGAAAACATGCAAACATCTCACAAAGTACATAATAAATAATATAACAACAAATAAAAGCTCAAGTTACCAACAATACGTACATGTGTCAAACATGGCGGCAGTGTTTAACATCTCTCCACACACTATGTTTGTACTCCCTTACCTGGCAGATTACGCATGTAATCTCAGTTGATTTGCGTTTCTTTGTATTTTTGTATGTCTGTGCTAATGTGTTAGATTCCTTGACTTCATGTCTTCTCTTAACTGTGAAAAGAGTAGTGACTCTGTGAATAACACTTAGCTTCGCTGATAGTCAGCGCTGGGCCCCACACAATACCCGGGCTGCTTTAAGTTAATCTGGTACTGTCACCGCTGTAGTCTCACTTGACTACATCTACATAAACACAGATTAAAACAACTCAGTAATTCTATAACAACAAAATATAAAAATACAACACACGCAAAACATCACAACATATACTCACGTGAGTCAATGGACTTAATTAGATCAACGTTCTTTGCTCGCAACAACTCTCTTACCGCAGTCATATGTCGTTACTTACAAATATGTTTCACTTCACTAAAGTTAACACTGTTCCACGAACTCTGTCACCCAAGAGCTCCCTCATTACGCTGGACACGTCCAGCCTAGTCCAGCGTCCGAACCAAACTAACTTCAACCTTTCCCACACGAGCTTTACAAATCTTGCACCCCAAGAAACTACAGAATTTTCAGTTTTCAGAGCAAGGTATTTTCCCAGAACGCTCACGTGATCAACGACCCCGACCTAGAGCAGGATGTTTATTCCTAGCTGAACGTTACATGCCCAATACCCTTCGCCTACAACAGGCTCGTCAAATTATGCATATTCTTTACTCGACATAAGCTCTGTTAAATTATGTAGACTCTACCTGAAATAGATTCTGTCAAATTATGCATATTCTTTACTCGACATAAGCTCTGTTAAATTATGTAGACTCTACCTGAAATAGATTCTGTCAAATTATGCATATTCTTTACTCGACATAAGCTCTGTTAAATTATGTAGACTCTACCTGAAATAGATTCTGTCAAATTATGCATATTCTTTACTCGACATAAGCTCTGTTAAATTATGTAGACTCTACCTGAAATAGATTCTGTCAAATTACATACATCAGAACAAAATTTATCGCAAAGGATGCTTATGAGCCGTTTAACCAGCAATTATTACGTTCTTCTACCATATTAAAAAAAAAATACTTGTGTAAAATATTTGTCTTGGGCATTTAGTTACCTATAACTTATAATAGTAACTTATTTTATTCTCTCACGCCCTCTATGAGACTCCCTTCTACCATGGTGCATTTAGCCTAGGTTGTGGCCTTTATGTGTGCCAACAGGTCCTAAGATTGCAGCTGTGCCTGGTACAGGGCCGGCTAGCGTAGTGGTTAGAGCACTCGTCTAGCAACCAAATGGTCGAGGGTTCGAATCCCCAGCTGAGCGGGATTTTTTTTCCGACCAATACGGCCCTGAGGTCGACCCAGCCTCGCAAAATGGGTACCAGAGAAAATCTGGGAAGTAAAGGCAGCGAGGAAAGGAACTGGTCACCCTACCTCACACGCTGATGACCCAGCATAATGAGGTCTCTAACGCTTCACCCCCTACGGCATTTGAAATGCTATGGGACTATCTTTACTTTTTTACTGGTACATATCTTCACACCCGCACCTCTCCCAGCGTTTTCCTACCCAGGTTCATTTTTCCTCTTCAGCCGCAGCGGGAACATCTGCTGCCCCTCTACTTAATCCTACCACTAACCAACCAAAACAAGTCACACTCAACAGAAATCAAGTCACAAGACTATCATGCTATCATAGAAATCCAAGGCTTCGTGTAAGCACATCACAATCCAATTACACAAATAAGCTTGAGAACTCCTCCTACGTTTTCACCTTCATGTAAACAACAAGATCTTAACTCATCTTATTTTTACGCTTCTTCGGCTCTTCTTCTTCTTACTGTTTATGCTTCTTCGGCTTTTCTTCTTCTTACTGTTTATGCTTCTTCGGCTCTTCTTCTTCTTACTGTTTATGCTTCTTCGGCTCTTCTTCTTCTTACTGTTTATGCTTCTTCGGCTTTTCTTCTTCTTACTGCACATGCTTCTTCGGCTTTTCTTCTTCTTACTGCACATGCTTCTTTGGCTTTTCTTCTTCTTACTGCACATGCTTCTTCGGCTTTTCTTCTTCTTACTGCACATGCTTCTTCGGCTTTTCTTCTTCTTACTGTTTATGCTTCTTCGGCTTTTCTTCTTCTTACTGCACATGCTTCTTCGGATTTTCTTCTTCTTACTGTTTATGCTTCTTCGGCTTTTCTTCCTCTTACTGCACATGCTTCTTCGCCTTTTCTTCTTCTTACTGCACATGCTTCTTCGGCTTTTCTTCTTCTTACTGTTTATGCTTCTTCGGCTTTTCTTCTTCTTACTGCACATGCTTCTTCGGATTTTCTTCTTCTTACTGTTTATGCTTCTTCGGCTTTTCTTCCTCTTACTGCACATGCTTCTTCGCCTTTTCTTCTTCTTACTGCACATGCTTCTTCGGCTTTTCTTCTTCTTACTGTACATGCTTCTTCGGCTTTTCTTCTTCTTACTGTTTATGCTTCTTCACATTTTCTTCTTCTTACTGTTTATGCTTCTTCGGCTTTTCTTCTTCTTACTGCATATGCTTCTTCGGCTTTTCTTCTTCTTACTGCACATGCTTCATCGGCTCTTCTTCTTCTTACTGCACATGCTTCTTCGGATTTTCTTCTTCTTACTGTTTATGCTTCTTCGGCTTTTCTTCTTCTTACTGCACATGCTTCTTCGGATTTTCTTCTTCTTACTGTTTATGCTTCTTCAGCTTTTCTTCTTCTTACTGTTTAAGTGCCTTCTGCTCCTCTTCTTCTTATAGTTTATGCTTATTCAGCTCTTATCCTTCTTACTGTTTATGGCTCTTCAGCTCTTCTTATTCTTACTGTTTATGCTTTTTCAGCTTTTCTTCTTCTTACTGCACATGCTTCTTCGGCTTTTCTTCTTCTTACTGCACATGCTTCTTTGGCTTTTCTTCTTCTTACTGCACATGCTTCTTCGGCTTTTCTTCTTCTTACTGCACATGCTTCTTCGGCTTTTCTTCTTCTTACTGTTTATGCTTCTTCGGCTTTTCTTCTTCTTACTGCACATGCTTCTTCGGATTTTCTTCTTCTTACTGTTTATGCTTCTTCGGCTTTTCTTCCTCTTACTGCACATGCTTCTTCGCCTTTTCTTCTTCTTACTGCACATGCTTCTTCGGCTTTTCTTCTTCTTACTGTTTATGCTTCTTCGGCTTTTCTTCTTCTTACTGCACATGCTTCTTCGGATTTTCTTCTTCTTACTGTTTATGCTTCTTCGGCTTTTCTTCCTCTTACTGCACATGCTTCTTCGCCTTTTCTTCTTCTTACTGCACATGCTTCTTCGGCTTTTCTTCTTCTTACTGTACATGCTTCTTCGGCTTTTCTTCTTCTTACTGTTTATGCTTCTTCACATTTTCTTCTTCTTACTGTTTATGCTTCTTCGGCTTTTCTTCTTCTTACTGCATATGCTTCTTCGGCTTTTCTTCTTCTTACTGCACATGCTTCATCGGCTCTTCTTCTTCTTACTGCACATGCTTCTTCGGATTTCGAAAAGAAAAGGTTAACACTCACTGGCATTAACAGTAAATAATCCTCATATCTTAATAACACGTATGAGACTCGCTGTCAAAGTCATGTTAACAACTCAAAACATGATAATTCGTTTGATGCATAAGTAATGGAGAAGCATAAAATATGATGAAAATAATAAGCATCGCCAACTTAAATGTCTCAACACTCACAGAGTAAGACCTAACATCAGCACATCACATTTCACGTGCTCACGGGTCTACCTTGCTACACGCGAAAAGTAACGAAATCACATACACGAAGCTTGGTCCAGCACGCGGGCTTGGCTCGAACAGCGACTGGGATCAGTGCATACGTTACGCACACAAAAGCATCACTTTTAGCTTGAAGTACATGCCATACAATAGGTTTTTTTTAAAGAGATCATAACGTATTATTCAAAACAAAATACAATATATAATTTTGCTCAGTCCAGTACAGGTGAAAACAAAATTTAAGTATTAACATATTTTCCATTCTTAGGGTAAGTGGGAAATTTAAAACAGACGGACAACAATTTGTGTTTTTTCTATCATTAGAAATAATGGAAAACTGAAATCATCTAACAATTATTGCTCTTCTTTATTTTAATTTTTTTAAATTCAACATCTATCTATCTATCTATCTATCTATCTATCTATCTATCTATCTATCTATCTATCTATCTATCTATCTACCTATCTACCTATCTATCTATCTATCTATCTATCTATCTATCTATCTATCTATCTATCTATCTATCTATCTATCTATCTATCTATGTTAGACAAGAAAATAGTACAAGATGTGGTATAAGCTTGTCGCGATCCATTCTGTGGCAAAAAAAATGCAACAGAAGTATACTGAACAGCTACATACACATAGAAACAGAAGTATACTGAACAGCTACATACACATAGAAACAGAAGTATACTGAACAGCTACATACACATAGAAACAGAAGTATACTGAACAGCTACATACACATAGAAACAGAAGTATACTGAACAGCTACATACACATAGAAACAGAAGTATACTGAACAGCTACGTACACATAGAAACAGAAGTATACTGAACAGCTACATACACATAGAAACAGAAGTATACTGAACAGCTATATACACATAGAAACAGACATAAGCTGGTGATAAGTCAGGAATTATTGAACTCTTGCTGGACAATTCTGGCATTATCAATTTGGGGGGAGGGGGGAATGGTAGGTAGTCCTTAAAAGGACAGTGATGGTGGTGGACAGAAAGTTTCGGGGCGGGAGGATAGGGTGAGGGGCTGCTACAATAGGTTCTAGACATCAACGCCAAAAACAACGGCTCCCCCAGAGACATGCGCTGCCGCCCCCATGCTCAGACAAACGAGAACTGACTGGCCACATATTATCTCTTACTAGCTACCTCCCCAACGTGACTTTTTAACACCCCAAAACAAAAGTGACAAGGGGACCTCCGAATCTGATCATCCGAAAACATCCGCTTTTCGGACAGTCAAACTCACTCCCCCCCCCCCCCCCCCCCCGTTCACATTTGCCTAATAAAGTATGCGTGTATCGCGGTGATGTAGTGCCTAGTGCTCTTGCTTTCTGATCAGAAGGTCCCTGGTTCGATCTCGTTTTCTAACATTCATTGATAAGAATGTGTTGGATAATATATTTCTCATTCTCTGAAATGCAGTCTTTGCATGGCCTATTCTGTTCCTATTTTCTGTTCTGCATTTCTCATCTGAAGTTATTACTGCTCTAAGGTATTCGAACTTCTGCACATGATTTAGAATAGTTCCATGCACTTTTATACCGCATGTTGGTGGATTCTGTTTCTTAGATATAACTGTAGTCTCTGTCTTTTTGATGTTCAAAGTAAGACCCTCTGCACTGCGCAAATAAAAAAGGGCTCGCTGAACAGTCGATTTGTTTTCTGTTAAAACACACCCGACCACCAACATGGCGTTACTAATCCATTGGAACACCGAGTACACATACGGGGCATACGCGACATACACGGTCGCTTAGTGATAGCACGTAAAGTAACGCTGAAAGGAAGTGAACTGTGCTAAAGGAGGTTAGATCAATGAAACTGCTATGAAAAACAACAAAAACTCCCAATATTTCAACAGAAATGCCTTTGTCAGAGATGAAACATACATATAGCTACATGCGAAAAACGTATATGAGGTTCTTTTTATTTCCTTCTTATATCCGTTACCGTCTTCTATTTTTTTTTAACTGCACCATAAAGCTCGGCCTAACTGTGGAATCATATTTACTACAGCCATTATCTTACGTAGTGATAACAAAACTAGTGTCCACAGATCCACTAGCTAAGACATCCTCTTACTGATAATATTAAGTGAATGTGAACATGACCTGATACAGAGATTTCAACGACATTTGTTTCCCACTTCCTTACTCGTTGTTTCCTCCCCTCTCTTTTATTTTATCTCCTCTATTTGACATATTCCTCGGTAGTTCTTCTTTGTTTTGTGTTCAAATCTCTACAGGCACTTTTCATCGAAGGAGACGGTTTTGAACCAGACAGATATCAAATGTTGTGAGGTTTGAAGCAGACAGATATCAAATGTTGTGAGGTTTGAACAAGACAGATATCAAATGTTGTGAGGTTTGAAGCAGACAGATATCAAATGTTGTGAGGTTTGAAGTAGACAGATATCAAATGTTGTGAGGTTTGAAGCAGACAGATATCAAATGTTGTGAGGTTTGAAGCAGATAGATATCAAATGTTGTGAGGTTTGAAGTAGACAGATATCAAATGTTGTGAGGTTTGAAGCAGACAGATATCAAATGTTGTGCGGTTTGAACAAGACAGATATCAACTGTTGTGAGGTTTGAAGCAGACAGATATCAAATATTGTGAGGTCTGAAGCAGACAGATATCAAATATTGTGCGGTTTGAAGCAGACAGATATCAAATATTGTGAGGTTTGAAGCAGACAGATATCAAATGTTGTGAGGTTTGAAGCAGACAGATATCAAATATTGTGAGGTTTGAACCAGACAGATATCAAATATTGTGAGGTTTGAACCAGACAGATATCAAATGTTGTGAGGTTTAAAGCAGACAGTTATCAAATATTGTGAGGTTTGAAGCAGACAGATATCAAATGTTGTGAGGTTTGAAGCAGACAGATATCAAATATTGTGAGGTTTGAAGCAGACAGATATCAAATATTGTGAGGTTTGAACCAGACAGATATCAAATGTTGTGAGGTTTAAAGCAGTAGATATCAAATGTTGTGAGGTTTGAAGCAGACAAATATCAAATGTTGTGAGGTTTGAACAAGACAGATATCAACTGTTGTGAGGTTTGAAGCAGACAGATATCAAATGTTGTGAGGTTTGAAGTAGACAGATATCAAATGTTGTGATGTTTGAAGCAGACAGATATCAAATATTGTGGGTTTTGAAGCAGACAGATATCAAATGTTGTGAGGTTTGAACAAGACAGATATCAAATGTTGTGAGGTTTGAAGCAGACAGATATCAAATGTTGTGAGGTTTGAAGCAGACAGATATCAAATGTTGTGATGTTTGAAGCAGACAGATATCAAATGTTGTGGGTTTTGAAGCAGACAGATATCAAATGTTGTGAGGTTTGAAGCAGACAGATATCAAATGTCGTGTGGCAGCTAACCAACCGAAATATGGTGAGAGAAATTATGCCTCTTTTTATTCGGAACAGTCGCTTCCACATCTGGTTCAATATTTCGTATTTTTAAACGTGAAAAAAAGAGAGTTCTTTCCTCCACACAGGTTCGTCGAAACAGCGGTCGTCAAACATTTCCACAGTGAAAATATAGAAGGACCTTAAGTCTTTAGTTACGGACCCCCTGGGTCCCGCGGACCCCAAGTTGGCTACCACTACCTTGGATGATAGAGACAATAAATAATATGTGCGGTGGGGAAGTTATTGGACGTCAAATGAACTTTCATTTGACATATGATTTAGAAAGGAAGGACTTACAAACATGGAAAACATAGAAACACCTTAGGATATATAGAAAAATCGTTAGAGGGAGGCTGGAAGAGAAGATAAATAAATAGTCCGTGAAGGACAAAGTGGCACACAAGTCATTGACTGTGCAAATGGAAAGAATCAAAGATCAAGAGAAAAATAAAAGACAGCATCCACATTGTAATCGACACAGAATCTGATGATGATGAATTTGATTATGAAACATTTTCAAGGTAAAAATCTGCAGAGAACAGTGAACTACATCGCTTATAAATTATCTAAAAATGATGTTTTCAGTAGCGAATATTTTTACAAATTAACACAGATTGTAAGAGTAGTCTAAACAGCTGTTGTTAGCAAAACTGTTGTTAACTGGACACAACGAAACAAAAGAAAATTACAAAACAGAAAAACACAATAGCAAGATTTTATCTGACTGCCAACTTACCGACTATTTACAAAGAAGTACACTATCTACTAACTTCTACACGGCACATTATAAGAATCCATGAAATGAAGAAGGAAAAAAAAAACGTGGAGTTCGTAGGAGAAACTGTTATCTCCAAATTGGAGTAAGGCCTGTCACGTGTGTTATAAATACGGCAAACATGACTGGCAACTCTTGCGAGCGGGTCCGGGAAATAGACTCCTTAGCCGCCAAGTCTAGAACACTTGACCTAGGCTCTGCAATTTGGAGGGCTCCTCCTTTAAACCGGTGTTTGCAAATAAGAGGATTTGCCAATAAAGATTCATTATTACTACATCCACATAACTTTTAAAAAGTTATTCGAGTTAAATAAAGAATATCACATGAAAACATCACATAACAGATCTGTTTCAGCTACTGCGCTGGACGATTCGGATATATTCTAAACCACATAGAACACGAGCCAAACCTTCCGTGCTGCAAAGTGCAGGCACTTCACTCTTCCACTGAAATATATCCTACCTGCAGCATTAACACTCATACAAGCCAGCCCCCCCCCCCCAACCACTTTCTTTACTTGAGCGGCTTTTGGATTAAACAAATACAAAAACGAACCTCAAACACTCTTTCTGGGAAACACGACATGTTTGTTCAATAGAGATGCATTTTGGTAATTCAAAAATCTAATTTGGTGAAATATAAAAACGTTGCACCCTGATGAAGAATACAAACACACGAAACAAAACACTCGTTTTTCTGTTTGTTTCTCTTTTTTTTCTGTTCGCTCAAACGTTTAAACTTGTCTACCCCATAAATAAAGTGACCAACCACCCCGAATTATACAAGGTCCGACAATTAAGTAATGAGACTGATTTTATTATGTCCAAGACAAAAATGCCATTTATGAAGCAAAGCATGGAATCCAAAGAGGCAATCTTCATCTTTGATCTGGCAACTTTTCATCGCCGCCCGATAAGCAGACGACAAACAAGCTGCCATGTTGCTGACCTAGTTAGAGGTGCATTGTTACGCAATCAGCATGGAGCAAAATGCTAACATTAAATTCTGTTTAAAAGTCGGAAAAACTGCCATTCAGACAGTTGAACTGATACGACAAGTTTATGGGAATACTTGTTTATTTCGTGCACATATATTTAGGTGGTATTCACGATTCAAAAGTGGTCTGGAAACGATTACAAATGCAACTGGACATGGATGCACAATTTCTGTTCGTAATGAGGAAATCATTGCAAAAGTCAGAGAACGGATATAAGAAGATCGTTCTTTGACTGTGAGGATGATGGCAGATGAATTTGGTGTTAACTGAGAGACCATTCGTAAAATTTTATTGGAAGATCTGAGCAAGAAAAAAGTTTCTTGCCGGTTTGTACACATTTGTTATCAGATGACAAAAAACATCAGCGTGCAAAAGACATCATCAAAACATGTCGCAGGAATAAACATTTCTTAAATTTGATTGTTGCATAGGATGAAACATAGATTTTTCGCTATGATCCCACAACTAAACACCAAAGTGCTCAATGGAAGTCGTCATCATCATCACCAAAAGGTAAAAAATTTCGTCTTCAAAAGTCGAAAGTGAAGACAATGTTGGTATGCTTCTACGACAGCAAAGGAATTATTCACAGAGAATTTATTCCAGAGGGACAGACTGTCACTGCCAAAGTGTATTTAAGTATTTTGAAATGCCTACTGAAAAGGATTCTTCGAGTCCGACCCGAGTATTCAACACCTGGCAGTTTTTTCCTTCTTTATGATAATGCACCGGCTCACCGGGCAGTAGTTGTACAGGAATTTTTGGTTCAAAAAACAAGTGTGTGTTCTCAACCATCCATCTTATTCCCCAGAATTTCTATTCAGCGATTATTTTCTATTCCCAAAATTGAAATCACCATTGAAAGGACGCTTCTTTGACAGTACAGATGACATCCAAAGGCCCGTAACATCGAGTTTAAGGGCCATACCAACAGAAGAACTGCAAAAGTCGTTCAAGTGTTTGTTAGATCGTGCAACTTGCTGTATCAATGCACAAGGATCTTACTTTTAATAAAAAAAATACGTGCTATATCTTCAACTGTTGTTTATTTTATTTTTATGAAATTAATCTCATTAGTTAATTGTCGAACCTTGTACGAGGCAGTCCTGTTTTTTTTTACAAGATTTATTCCGGGAATCGTATTACTTTGGTCGGGGCCCCTAAATGTCCCATATTTTAAAACAGTGTCCCATATTGTCCCGTATTCTCATCTTTGATCACCGCATGATAGGAAAGAAAAGGAACTCCAGTGCCCCTGTATATATCAGAGAGAGACATTTTTCTGTCACAGTTCCTAGCTAGGTAAGGGCTATCATTGTTTTCGGTTCAAAATGGTATATCGTAATCTCTTTGGATCGTAATATTTTCCACTCTTTCGTGTCTTTGAATTCAGCTCTGGGTGTATGTGTGTGTGTATATTTGTCAGGCTCCAAGGCTCCAACCCAGTGTTTCCCAGGCTTGTTCGGGCGGGCTGCTCCCCCCTCCCCTCCACCTTTTCTCCAAGGCTACATCCTCAACGCCCCCTTATCTACTACTCGTACACTGGCCTGTTAAACTAGGATGTGCATTATACAATTTTAAAATCTTAAGCAAGCAGACCAGTTTATTTAACAGTATGAAGGAGTACATTTAGCTCACTTACTGCATTATTGTCTCAACTTTTAAAGTGATGGATGAGTTCCATGTAGGGACACAAGTTTCTCAATATCAGGTTGATAAGTGTTAAGAAGGAAGGTATTACTGCCCCTGTCTGCTGCTTCGTTTTTCTTCACCGCCTCTCTCTCTCTCTCACTCTCTCTCTCTCTCTCTCTCTGTCTCTCTGTGTGAAACTTACGTGCCCAAGACACATTGGGGTTCCCCAAGGGTTTTCCACACATACATATCCTTTGCCTTTTTTTCCGCTCTTGCCCAGGTGAGCCCTCTGTTGCTCAACATCCTCTCTGTTGTTCTTCTCCACGTCTCCTTTGGTCTACCCTTACTTCTGTTCCTTTGTGGCGTCCATGTTAGTGCTATTTTGGTAGTGAGTCATCAGTCATCCTCCCCCCCCCCTTACTGTCCCCTATTATTCCACTGCCATTCCTCCCCACTGACTCCCCCCCCCCTTTCCAACATTGACCTTCAGGAATCTTGAGAACATGTGGCATTCAAAAGTTATAAGCACAAAAACCAAGTTAAGACTATTCAATTCAAATGTAATATCCACCCTCATTTATGCCTGCGAAAGCTGGAAAACAACTAAAGAAATAGACAAGAAATTAGACTCTTTTGAAAACAAATGCCTAAGGAAAATATTCGATATAAAGTGGAAGGAATTCAAGAACAACGCAGAGATAAGACAGATGAACAAACAACAACCTGTCTCATGGGTGACCAGGAAAGGAAGATGGACATATATCGGTCACGTGGTGAGAAGGAACAGTCAGAGAATCCCAAAACAAGCTATCAAGTGGAACATACAAGGCCGAAGAAAAAGAGATCGACCACGTGAAACTCTTTAGAATTACATTGTTAAGAGAGGCCAGTTTCGTGGGCATAACTTACCTTGATGAAGTTGAAAACGCTTCAAAACAGGAGAACTTGGCGAACTATCATGCGAGCCCTTTCTGATGTTTAACGGCACGAGAAGGATGTAAGATGTAAGAAGAGATCGTCAGGTTACCGTACTTCCAGTTCAAACAAGAAAGACTGTTTCAGAATGCATTACTGCACATAAGGCGGCGCTGTTGTACTTTGTCCAGAGTAGGGGGTGTGACCTGGACAACATTCCTGGGAGAGAGAAAATGGCTGCCGATGTGGAGTCTCGAGATGCAGTTAAAGTATGATTTCCAATTTCTGCGGTAGAATATGATAATGCTGTTCTTATAGTAAATTCTATATACAACTTCTTCTTCTTCTTCTCTTTCTTCTTCTTTCAAGAGTCGAAATTTTAAACCGCTGATGGTTAACAGATGCAAATTTTATGACCATTTCTATGGATGCGTCAAACAGGAAAGATGTCAGATTATTTGCTTGCATTATTCTCTATGTCGTTCCTATGTCCTGGAGTGCAGGTAAAGCTTTTGGATGTGCATGCGGCGCCAGGTGAGCTGTCTGCAGTTTTGGCAGATGTTTGCTTGTCAGTTATTGAAAAAAAACATAACTGCCCGAAAAAAAGCTGTTTTATTTTGTCGCGATAACTGTAACACAAGCGTCGAAAATGTACAAAGAAAAGATGATAATAACGTATGTACCCAACCGAAAGGTTTACTTGCAAGAAGCACTGCTAGTGTTGGTTGTGACACAAAGGTTTACTTGCAAGAAACACTGCTAGTGTTGGTTGTGACACAAAGGTTTACTTGCAAGAGGCACTGCTAGTGTTGGTTGTGACACAAAGGTTTACTTGCAAGAAGCACTGCTAGTGTTGGTTGTGACACAAAGGTTTACTTGCAAGAGGCACTGCTGGTGTTGGTTGTGACACAAAGGTTTACTTGCAAGAGGCACTGCTGGTGTTGGTTGTGACACGGGCATTTGTATACAGATGTGTCTGGATAGCTGTTGCAGCTGAAATGCTGATTGTGAAAAGTTACAACTACTGTCACTTTTATGCTGCCCGAGTGAGCGAAATGAAAGAGTTTTATGACTTTGTAAAAGCTGAATATAACAAGTAACACAACATTCTAACACTCGATTTTTATATAATCTGTCGGTAATTTAGACAATTCATCTGTTTTGTTGAATACTAGAGTCTTATTTTTTTTCTTCTCAAGAACACTTTCTAGTGGTAATAAGACAGTTTTTGTCAACAAATGTGGATAAATGTACCTATGGTATGTCCGAGGTCAGCCGAACCCTTTCAGCAAAGGGCTGTAACTAATTCTCTACACAAAAAGTAACACGTAAGTGGCCTGTGTGGTCCCGATCCGCTTTCCAGCCTGTGTGACAGTTTGAAATGTAAATGACACAGGTTTGGTCACGCACGGTCTCCTGTCTAATCCATGCGTGACAGAATCAAACGGAACTGTGTACCTTGGTCTAGTATGATCCCTTGCACAATGTCTGTGTGATTTTATCCTTATTCCAGTATCTCAGACTATCCTTCCTTCAGATATCTCAGACTATCTTTCCTCCAGATATCTCAGGCTATCCTTCCTCCAGATATCTCAGACTATACTTCCTCCAGATATCTCAGGCTATCGTTCCTCCAGATATCTCAGACTATGGGTTGATGTGCCGTTGAAACAAATCCAGTCCCTTTTAACAGACGAATAATTAGTGCATAGGTATACATACAACTAAGTACATACCTATACACTAAGCCACTGCAGTAAAGCTGCGATAACAAAATGTGTAAATTAGGACAAAAGTAGGAACAGCTTTATTAATTAACGAGCACACAGTTGTGACGTTTCGGTGTGCACCTTTTTTATACAAAAACACACAGGACGAAGAAATGGAGAACGGAAACAAAATATCAATTCACATGAATGCTAAAAATAGAATAAATGAAATAAGTGGAGCACTCAGCTGTGACTTGTAAGAAGCTATGACTTGTAAGAAGATGTGACTTGTAAGAAGCTGTGGCTTGTAAGAAGCTGTGACTTGTAAGAAGCTGTGACTTGTAAGAGGCTGTGTCCAGAAATGCGCATGGTGGAGTGTATAGAATGTTTAAATGGAGACTTGTAATGTGTGATAGATGGATCGTAAAGGGAGGGGGAGGAGCAGAAAGGGAAGAGAATGATATAATGGTAATCTAGTCAGGAAAAGGTGGAATAGGTGATTGTAGGTGGGGTAGAGGGGTTGCAATCTGATGCCGTGAGGTTTTGAAATATGTGTAGTAAATGAGAAAGGAGTAGAACTTGTTGCAGAGGGAATATATGTTTTGTTCCTAAAATCCACTAACACCCGGGCATCCTGGACATCCCATTGTATCAGCGTGTTCTTACCCCACTTAGCACGTTTCTGACTTTCTGGGCAGCATTTTCCAGCCTCTAGTACACAAACTGCCCTCTTATTTGAAAGATACCAACCACGCCTCAACAACTTTCGATGCGATCAAACTCTTCCAACACCACACCCATCACATCTTTCTCCTTGATGTCTGCTCACTTAACACCTTTATCCCTCATGAGGATGGACTCTTAGCACCCCGCTATTTTCTTCTCTTCTTCTTCTTCTTCGTTCGCTTCTACCACCAAGATCGCCCTGTGATCCTACTGAATTTACTCCTATGGTCCTTGATTGGCCCTGTGGTCCTCCTATGGTCCCCGAGAGGGCCACAAAAGATCCCCGAGAGGACCACATGAGGTTCAGAGTATCGCGGGGCTTGGGCTGTATTTTCGGTTGGTCACAGAAACGGGATTGGTGACAATGTGGTTTTTGTTGCACCAGTTTAATCTAGAATTGGACTTTCTCACCAGAAAACCTCGACGTGTTCTGGATATCAGTATATCCC
Organism: Achatina immaculata; assembly: GCA_009760885.1. Lineage (NCBI taxonomy): Eukaryota > Metazoa > Mollusca > Gastropoda > Stylommatophora > Achatinidae > Lissachatina > Lissachatina immaculata. The sequence continues at coordinate 31,689,397 of CM019716.1, read as the reverse complement.
CGCCGGGTGAGAGGTGGCAGCCCATCCAGCACAGAGTTGAACTTTCTCACCGGAAAACCTCAGCGTGATTAGGATACGCATATATCCCCGTCGAGTGAGAGGTGGTTGCCTGTCTAGACTGCACTGGTCCAGTGTCTCCGACTTCGGCGTTTTGTGATCGTGGCCGCTAGTTGTGATCAGGACGGAGCTTTTGTCCAGGAGGACGAATCCTCGCCACTAGTAGGTTTCACCTCTGGGTTAAGCCGGTTTAGGCGTATTATCTCAGTATGAGCTAGTTTAGGGCGTGTTCAACCTCTAGAGCGGAGGTACCATGACATGAGTAGTCATCAAGTTTCACCCCTGAGTTAAGCCGGTTTTGGCATATTTCACCAGTACGGGTGTATATCGGACGTGGCCGCTAGAGCAGAGGTGCCGTGGTATGAGTAGCTCTCGTCGCAAGACTACTGGACATACCGATCAAGCTTCAATTTATCATTTCTATCACTTTTTCACAGCGGCGCCGCACGACAACCCTAATTGCATTTTCTTCATTGGCTGAGAGGAGTTTCACTCCACGCGCAGCAGACGAAGAATCTCGCCAGCAGTGTCTAAATTTAACCCCTGGGTTAAGCCGGTTCAGACAATCCGCCCAATATTGGTGCACATAGGACGTGACTGACCTCCAGAGCAGAGGTGCCGTATTTGAGCAGTCCTGGCCTCGAGACTACTGATTACTTCACTTAATCTTTTCTTTCACCTTTTCCACGGAGGCGTCGCACGGCAACCCCATTCGCACCTTTCTTCACTGTCTGGGAGGAGCCCCACTCCACGCACTGCATCTGAAGAATCTCACCAGCAGCGCACTATTTTCTTGATAAAGACCCTCAACCCACCACTAACGCTGATACCATATAAAACTGTCAGAGCTGGTATTCAACCTAAATTCCATTGAATTCAACGGCGAATACTTTGATCAAATTAATGGTGTCCCCATGAGAACGAAAATGGGTCTCGTTTATACATGCTTATTTATGTACTTTTCACATAATATTCATGAAAATTGATATTGTATCTTCTTTCTCTATTTATTCATCCTTTGTATTTTTGTAAGATTAAGGTTCACACCGAAACGTCACAGCTGTGGGCTCGTTAATTAATAAAGCTGTTCCTACTTTTCCCCTATATATCATCATCATCATCATCACCATCATCGTCATCATCATAAGGTGCCGTGCCGACTGGCGTTGGCTATTATGCTTCTCCAGAGTACCCGATCCTTCATGCAGGCCATCAGCTCAGTTGGTGATCTCCTCTCACACCATCCCGTCAGACTGTCCAGTATCATTTCTCTTGGTCTTCCTCTTGATCTTCATCCTTCTATTTTTCCTGGTGTTATATTTTCAATGTCCCCTCTTCTCATTGCATTGCACGTCCTATGAAAGTACATTGCCTCTCTCTTATTTTTTTGACATTATTTTTTTTTTGTCTCTCCAGCTCTTCTCACATATTCTTCATTAGTTATTTTTGCTGTCCAGGGGATTCGCAACATTCTTCTAATAAACCACATTTCTGCTGCTTTCAATGACTTTTATGCAGACATATAAAAGTTAGGATGTTGTACTAATATACATGTCGAGTATATTTCAGACACAATGTCTACGTAAAGAACATACAGCCTAATAATTCAGAGCTGATCATGTTTTTAAAATTCAAGGTTACACGTGGACATTGAAGGTCAGCGTGTGCTACCAACTTAACTGACCGGAGGACAACGAGAATTCTGCCTGGACCGTGGGAAAGTCCATCGACGTAACAGCACGTGCGCCAGAATCTAGGCTCCGCGGGCCAGCACGTATCAGCACGTATCAGCACGTATCAACACGTAAACAACCAAATCACGGGCAGGGGATCGAGGGAGGGACCCGTGAAGTTGATGAGGAGATGGAGTGGGCGAGAGCTCACGGTGAAGATGAAAGAAAAGTTTTCCGGCAGACAGCCGACATCATGTGAGCTCTGACATTTTCTTTTTCTTTTAGGCAACGGTGTATTTCCTTGTGAGGAAAATTCTACTGAAGTTTCCTCAATTAATTGCAGCGAAGTCCATGAACTTGTGTTACGCTAGCAGAACTTACAGTAGCCTAGACTGAATGAATCACCTGATCTGACGGTCAGTCATTCAAAGGTCAAGGCTGTATTCAGCACACAGCTACCGGAGCACCTAGTTTAATCTCACTCAACGCTGAGCCAACAAAGAACGGTCACCAAATAGCAGGCAGTTACAACACTAATTTTTCAGTTGGTATCGGTTATTTTGTTTGTTTGTTTCTCAAACAAGATTTCACCTGCAAAATTGCCCGTACAAACCAGACAGCTCAAAACTCTGCCGATAAGGAAGAAACACGCCCGGAGGAAATCGTAGACCTCAGAGTGGAGGACCTGGACATCGAGCCATACCATCATTGACAGGTCCAGAGGCATCAAAAGTCTCTTACACCTGTTTAATGAGCGTCATCGCTGGCCCTTTAGGAGTGGGAGCCAGTGAGATAAGTGGCCTGTAACACTTCTAGGACCAGACCCGGTGCTACGCCAAGCTAACGGCCGACACATGGTCCACTACGAAAAACTTCACGGGCAAACCTTCGCGTCCGGCCAGCCCAGGACCACAATAACGGCGGATCATCTGGACAAGGAGCGCCAGAAAGGCACGCCACACTGGGTGCCCCCAACCATGAAAGCGGAGGAAGTCAGAAGAATCGTGGAGAAGGTGACCGGAGACCCCGAGCCAGAGGTATCCAGAGCGGAAGTGGCCCTGGATAAGTGAAACTTCCTGTGCCGGCCGAGGAAGCCAATTCCTTACTATATAACCCCCGCCCCATGATGGAGAGCCTGAAACCCCACAGACTGTGGGTCTCTCTCCCAGAGAGGCAAACCCCATGCCCGAGGTGTGGTAAGGATGATCACTGGGCAAGCCAGTGCCCAGAAAAGAGAAGGGAGGCCCCACAGCCACGGCAGCCAACAAGACACCAAAGCCGCCCACACAAGACAGACTGGGGTCGGAGAGGGCCCAACCAAAAGGAAACGAAGAAAGATGGCTTACTGCCGACGGGTTCACCCTATATGGGAAAAGACCCAGAAAAAGCACAGCCAGCATCGCTGACGTCACCGCCGTACACAGCGGAACCGGAAGCACCACCCAAGCCGGAACCTCGGTCGCTGAACATGGACGAGATGTCCGACTAGGAGGAGAGCGACATGGACATGGACGAGATGTCCGACTAGGAGGAGAGAGACACGGACATGGACGAGATATCCGACTAGGAGGAGAGCGACACGGACGAGATGTCCGACTAGGAGGAGAGCGACACGGACATGGACGAGATGTCCGACTAGGAGGAGAGCGACACGGACATGGACGAGATGTCCGACTAGGAGGAGAGCGACACGGACATGGACGAGATGTCCGACTAGGAGGAGAGCGATACGGACATGGACGAGATGTCCGACTAGGAGGAGAGCGACACGGACATGGACGAGATGTCCGACTAGGAGGAGAGCGACACGGACACTGCCACAGGCTCGCACGGGGGCCCTGCCCTGGGTGGAAATAGCCGGGGAGGGGGGATACAAGACAACGGAACCAGAACACCAAGAACCAGCCTAGAGCAGGACAGCGACAACAAGAACGTCACTGGGACCCCACAGACATCCTAGAGCAGGACAGCGACAACTAGAACGTCACTGGGACCCCACAGATCCTAGAGCAGGACAACGACAACAAGAACGTCACTGGGACCCCACAGACATCCTAGAGCAGGACAGCGACAACTAGAACGTCACTGGGACCCCACAGATCCTAGAGCAGGACAGCGACAACTAGAACGTCACTGGGACCCCATAGACATCCTAGAGCAGGACAGCGACAAGTAGAACGTCACTGGGACCCCACAGACATCCTAGTTAGCTAGGTTTAGTACGTTACTTTTTTTTTCACGCGTTTCATGCTTTACTCACAACACACGCCATAATAGGCGAAATGTTGGATATTTTTTATTTCTGTAGGTTTAGAAATGGATAAGGAAATTAGAGTTTTGAGTATTAACATTAGAGGCTTGTGCACAAAACTACAGCACATAGTCTCTTTAACACATTCATACAAACCAGACTTCATCCTGATCCAAGAAACAAATATACATACAGACATACATGCAGCACGGATCACAACACAGCTAGGCTTCAGACACTCATGTTTTAGCTTAGCCATTCGCGCAGCAGGATCGGGGGTAGCAATAATACAGACATCAGACAGGTGGGAGGTAGTTAGGACAGACATCAGACAGGTGGGAGGTAGTTAGGACAGACATCAGACAGGTGGGAGGTAGTTAGGACAGACATCAGACAGGTGGGAGGTAGTTAGGACAGACATCAGACAGGTGGGAGGTAGTTAGGACAGACATCAGACAGGTGGGAGGTAGTTAGGACGGACATCAGACAGGTGGGAGGCAGTTAGGACAGACAGAGATAGTAGGGGGAGAATTGTGATATATGAGGTTAAAAACATCTCACACACAAACACTATAGTTAACATACACGAACCACCCAACCGCAGTCACCAGCCCAACTTCTACGAAGACTTAGAATCTCTACTCAGCCACAGATACAGAGGACACAACATTATATTAGGAGGAGATTTCAATCGTGTAACATCAGATTTAGACATTATAGGAAGTATAACTAGAACCAACACATACGAGAGACACCAGCTAGATTTTTTGCAGGACATAATAAACACATATGATTCAGTGGATACCTACAGACGTACACAATGTCAGGGCAGAGAGATCACTCATAAGAACGAGGCACACAGCAGAGGATATAGGTTGGACAGAATTTACACACCAAGTACATGCCACATAGCACAAGTCAAACATCTCCCTACTACATTACATTTCACAGACCACAGGGCAGTCGTAGCAACAGTAAACACAATACCTACAGGTATACCTTTAAAACGATCACCACACCGGAAATTTAACAACACACTCCTCCAAAACAAACAATTTGTTGAAAATATGATGCAACTTATACACACCTTCACGAACAACACACCCACACACAACATCCAACAACACTGGGAGACTTTAAAGCATGCAATAAGAGACAAAGCACAAATGCTCTCAACACAGATACACAGAGAAAGGCTGAGACAAGAAAAAATATTAGAAGAAGCAATCAAACTAACAAAACAGATGGACAAAAACTCATCACATTTACTCACGCTAAAAGAAGAACTAGATAAACACAGACAACACAGATTTCAAGGCTCACTTCTGAGAACAAGACTCAATACTATTACACAAGAAATACCTACCAAGCAGTATTTAAGCATAGAACAAAACATACAACCAAGCAAACACATAAGAGAGGTAATAGACGCTGCAGGGAACAGACAAACAGATAGTACAAATATATTACAAGCCATTAGAGAATACTACAAAAAACTGTACACCGAGGAAGAAACGCAAGCACACATACAGGACAAATATATGCAGTACACTAAACAACTCACGGACTCGGACAAGCAAGCACTAGACACACCACTAACATTAGACAACCTGACACAGGCACTACAAACAATGCAAGAAAACAAGTTAACAGGGTCAGACGGCCTCACATCAGAGTTCTACAAACACTTCTTTCCACTCTTAGGTCATCTTCTCTTACAAGTCTTCACCAAGACCTCCCAAAACAAACAACTCCCGCCCAGTCTAAATCTATCATACATCACTCTCATACCCAAAGACAACACAGACAAAACACAACTCAAAAACTACAGACCCATATCTCTGCTAAACGTAGATTACAAGATCCTCACAAAAGCGCTCACAAACAATCTCAAACCACTTATGCACAAACTCATACACGAAGACCAACAATGTAGTGTAGAGAACAGAAACATATACCAGCACACACATACTAGACGTCTTACACTACACACACCAGAAGAACTGCCAGTCGTCAGTTCTTTCCTTAGATCAAGAGAAAGCCTTCGACAGAGTATCACACAAATACCTGCACAAGACATTACTCCACTGTAACATAGGGAACTACTTCAGAGACTGTATTCACATTCTCTATTCCAAACCTGAGAGCAAAGTCTTAGTAAACCACACTCTTACAGAGACTTTCAGGCTAACTAGATCAGTGAGACAGGGCTGCCCCCTCTCTCCCTTACTGTACATCCTCTCTCTCTCTCTCTCTCTCTGAACCTTAAGTGCCCAGGGCACATGGGGCTTCCGCAAGGGTTTTCCACAAATGCCTGTCCTTCGCCTTTTTTCTGCTCTTGCCCAGGTGAGCCCTATATTGCTCAACTGCTCAACATCCTTTCTGTTGTTCTTCTCCATGTCTCTTTTGGTCTACCCTTACTTCTGTTCCCCTGTGGTGTCCATCTTAGTGCTATTTTTGGTAGTGAGTTGTCAGTCAACTTACTTACTGTACATACTCACTCTAGAACCACTTCTAGAGAAAATCAGAGAAGACACAACAATCCAGGGAACTTTCCTACCTGGCAGAGGAGAAAGAAAGTTGCTCGTGTATGTGAACGACACAGTCTTCTTCCCATCAACAGACACATCAATAACTCACATTTTAGACACTTTCACAGAGTTGGGTTAGGGTAGCGGAGCCAAACTCAACATACAAAAATCAGTCGTCATAGGCCATAGGCAAATGGCGAGATAAAAGGGACTTCACTTTTCGTCTTACACGCACAGACAACATCCACCTGTACGGCATTACTTTCCCATCACACCCGAATATAATACACACACCCACATGGGACAACCTCATAACAAACATCACAAACGCGTTACAACGATACAAACACAAAACAGCAACACTTTTCGGAAGAAGCATCATAGTAAACACATACATAATATCAAAAATAATATACACCGCCACAGTACTAGACCCTCCACAGCAGACAATGAAAGAAATAAACAGATAAATCAGAAACTTTATCTTCACAAACACCGTACACAACATACAACATAAAACTGTCATATAAGACAAACTACACGGAGGGATTGCCTTACAAGGCATACAGATAAAAATACAAGCACTCACAATCAGCCATGTAGGTCGCATCATCAAACACCCAAACCAGCACCCGCTAGCTCACTACTACATGGGATTTAGACTACCAAACTTAGTCCTACCAAACCAGCACCCGCTAGCTCACTACTACATGGGACTTAGACTATCAAACTTAGTCCTACCAAACCAGCACCCGCTAGCTCACTACTACATGGGACTTAGACTATCAAACTTAGTCCTACCAAACCAGCACCCGCTAGCTCACTACTACATGGGATTTAGACTACCAAACTTAGTCCTACCAAACCAGCACCCGCTAGCTCACTACTACATGGGACTTAGACTATCAAACTTAGTCCTACCAAACCAGCACCCGCTAGCTCACTACTACATGGGACTTAGACTATCAAACTTAGTCCTACCAAACCAGCACCCGCTAGCTCACAACTACATGGGACTTAGACTATCAAACTTAGTCCTACCAAACCAGCACCCGCTAGCTCACAACTACATGGGACTTAGACTATCAAACTTAGTCCTACCAAACCAGCACCCGCTAGCTCACTACTACATGGGACTTAGACTATCAAACTTAGTCCTACCAAACCAGCACCCGCTAGCTCACTACTACATGGGACTTAGACTATCAAACTTAGTCCTACCAAACCAGCACCCGCTAGCTCACTACTACATGGGACTTAGACTATCAAACTTAGTCCTACCAAACCAGCACCCGCTAGCTCACTACTACATGGGACTTACACTATCAAACTTAGTCCTACCAAACAACTCGGAGGCACACCACTTTGGCACACTACCACCCTTCTACAAGAACTGCATACAAGCAATTCAATGACACGAAACACTCATCCAGTGCAAAACAAACTACGTATACAAACATTTGGTCAGAAATCAAGCACCACCATTACACCTTAGGATCAAGAGGGGACTCATATACCCCATACTAGACTACACTGACACATTCTAAAATCTCCATCTAAAAAATATCACACCAAAAAGCCAGATAAATCACTTTCAGACTCATATACAATATGACGCCCACGATACACATAAAAACACAAAGAAACACGAGACGATGTTATCTATGCGGGAGGAACACACTAGAAACAGAAGAACACATTTTCTATGAATGCAAAACAGTGGCAACCACCGTAAGAACAATACAGAACACAACAGAAACACATAAGCCATATCTTTGTAGCTACAAAGCCATAATGTTGAATACAATCCCTAAAACTCAGCCGGACACACACACCAAATTACTGGCCCTGCTGGCAGAGTTCAGGTTCTTGGCGTGGACGTGCAGAAACACGGCTCGTTTTTACTTCTTCAGTTTAGTCCTGCCACCTTCTTAGGTCTGTTTCAGCAGAGATTAAGCAGAATAATGGACTGCGAGAGAGAGAGAGAGAAAGAGAAAGAGAGAGAGAAAGAGAGAGAGAGAAAGAAAGAGAGAGAGAAAGAGAGAGAGAGAAAGAGAGAGAAAGAGAGAGAGAAAGAGAAAGAGAGAGAGAGTGTGTAGCATAGCCTTGTAAGTAATGATTATAGTTATTATTATTAATATTATTATTATTAGTATTAGTGACATGATTAGGAATATAGTTAAGAATGTATTGGGGGGCAGGATAGTAGATCAAACGGTGACAGAGAAGGGATAGTTCGAAGGACGAAGAACGGATACTCGGTACTTCAAAGACCTGATCAAAGGTAAACCGAATCGACATGGGTACGCCGATAGATCGTAACATTGCGACTTCACGCACACCTGCAGTAGCCGAGGGGGAACAATTGACCAGTAGATCAAACGACTGAACAGAGAAGACTAGGTCCCGAAGCAGATAACTTGAAAGAGATGAGGGACTGGGTTAATTGGAGGTAACAATTGGACCGACGGAGATGAAAGCGACTAACACGAAGACGCTAGTTGCGGCCAGTTGGAACTTAGGAATATAAGGCAGAGAAGAGAGCAGATGAGGATTCAGGAGGCAGGGGGAGGTGCAGGCAGCTGCAGGTAGACAGATTAGGACTCAGCTGCAGGTAGAGAGAGAAGGATTCAGCAAGAGAGATGTAGAGATAGAGACATAGTGTTAGACTGAACTAGTGTAGCAAGAGATTGTGCAGTAATTTTTACCACGAGCTTTTGTATTAAAGTATGAAGTATTGAATATTGTGAAGCAGAGAACGCTGCTTAAATACTGGTTATAGAATATGAGAAGTATGATATCGTGAGATTTTGAGATTTTGTGCTTCAAAGAAGAATATAACGAAATGTATATAATCATGCATATTATTCCAAGTGATGTTATCAATTTTATGGCTTAGATATATATTGGTCAAAATAAAAGTTATGCAGTGAACTTTCATCGGACTTCTCTGGTCCAGCGAATGATGTAATATGTTGTGAAATATCAATGTGTGATGTGTTGAATAAAGAACATCTTCTAAAGTACTAGGATAGTAGCGAACACTAATGTATTCATACTTCATACAACAAGAATTATAGAGTCGCAATATACAGTAATAAAGACATCTAAGTGTTATAAGAGAAAGAGAGAGAGAGAGAAAGAAAGAGAGAGAAAGAAAGAGAGAGAAAGAGAGAGAGAAAGAGAGAGAAAGAAAGAGAGAGAAAGAGAGACAGAAAGAGAGAGAGAAAGAGAGAAAGAGAGAGAGAGAGAAAGAGAGAGAGAAAGAGAGAGAGAGGCAGGAAAGAAGTTTAAAAATTCATGTACATGAGCGAAAGAGAAAGCCTTTGCCACAAACTTTTTATGTTATTACCAGAGAGGAAGATAACTATGAGAGAGAGAGAGAGAGAGAAAGAGAGAGAGAGAGAGGCAGGAAAGAAGTTTAAAAATTCATGTACATGAGCGAAAGAGAAGGCCTTTGCCACAAACTTTTTATGTTATCACCAGAGAGGAAGATAACTATGAGAGAGAGAGAGAGAGAGAGAGAAAGAGAGAGAGAGGCAGGAAAGAAGTTTAAAAATTCATGTACATCGCATGAACGAAAGAGAAGGCCTTTGCCACAAACTTTTTATGTTATCACCAGAGAGGAAGATAACTATGAGAGAGAGAGAGAGAGAGAGAGAGGCAGGAAAGAAGTTTAAAAATTCATGTACATGAGCGAAAAAGAAGGCCTTTGCCACAAACTTTTTATGTTATTACCAGAGAGGAAGATAACTATGAGAGAGAGAGAGAGAGAGAGGCAGGAAAGAAGTTTAAAAATTCATGTACATGAGCGAAAGAGAAGGCCTTTGCCACAAACTTTTTATGTACATCACTAGAGAGGAAGATAACTATGAGAGAGAGAGAGAGAGAGAGAGAGAGAGAGAGAGAGAGAGCCCAAAAAGGATCTCTAAAAATTAGAGGAACATATAAAACTCTCTTACACAAATCCCGTTGTAATGTCGGAAAAAAAGAGAAGAAAAACGAAAAAGAGGGGAGGTGGCAGAAAAGAGAAAAACAAATAAATAAAAAAGGGGAAAAAACCCACACACACTCACACTCACACCCACACAAACACAAAAGTGTCACGTGATGACAGCGACAAAGACCACTCGCACGAGTTTTCCAAAGCTTGCACGGTGCAAGGTCTTGATAGACCAATCACTGAGTCTCACACACACACACACACACTCACATAAAATAGCAGGTAGTTAGGAACACTAGTAAAGAGCTGCATCCTGTGTTGACAGCACATACCAGTCCGACCCAATGGACAGTCATATAAAGTCAGCGCTAGTATCAGAAAGAGAGAACTTCAGCAAAATTTGCGCTGGTCGCAAAAAAGGAGTTAAACAACTTATGACATATTTTAAGATCTATATTAATAGTCTATGTAAAAAGAAATGTGTTCCATACACAAAAATTTTGTAAACAAAACTGGGGGGGGGGGGGGGGTTGGGAGTGTGTAGGAAATAGATAAGCTCATTAGTTACCTGGGTTAGGATATTAGCAGCATAGTGAAGGAATTCAATGCTTGCATCCTTCAGGCCGCCCGTGAAACCATTCCCAGAGGAGCTCATAAGAACTATAAACCATACTGGTCTAGTGAGCTGGGAAAACTCCATGATGACGTGGAAGCAGCTCGAAAGCAAGCAGAAAATAGACCATGCCAAGAACACCACAATAATTACCAACATGCTAAGGCCAAATTTCCGAGAGCCGAGCTGCGAGCCAGACGGGAAAGTTGGAGAGAGAAAACAGAGTCCCTAAACTTTGAAAAGGATGGAAGGAAACTGTGGAAACTAATCAAACAGTTAAACGATGAGAGCACTGGACGAAGTACAAAGGTTACACTAATAGAGGATGGGAAAACTCTTACAAGTAAGCAGGTAGCAGATCACTTTGCTCGAATGTTGGCACAGGACTGCAATCCAGAGAAAGAGCGTACAGTGGGCATCGAGCCACAGAAAGAGGAGGAACAAGTCAGAAAAGTGGAGTCGTGGATGCACCAACCACACACAGCGAGTTAGATCTAAAGAAAGCCTTAGCAGTCAGTAAACTGAAACCAAGAAAATTACCAGAACCAGATGGAGTGTCCAAGAACCTGGGAATGGCAGCAATGGGAAAGCTGTTGGATATTTTCAATATGTGCTGGAGCACAGGTACGTTACCTCAAATCTGGAAGGAAGCAAGCATGGTACCACTGCTAAACCCAGTGAAAAACAGTGATACTGCCTCCAGCTACAGGCCAATCAGTCTCACTAGCTGCCTCTGCAAGACGATGGAACGCATCATTGACCTAAGGCTAAAATGGTACCCGGAAAGTGAAAACCTTCTTGTTCCACAACAAGCAGGATTTAGGCAGTACTACAGTACAGAAGATCAAGTGACCTATCTCTCTCAAGAGACTGAGAACGCATTCCAAGAAAAAACCTTGTTCTAGCAGCATGGATAGACCCGAGGAAAGGCTTTGATAAAGTATGGAAAAAAAAGGTCTGCTGTGGAAACTAAGAAACTGCAATGTGAATGGAAGACTGTACAACTGGATAAAGTCCTATTTACACAATAGAAGAGCAAGAGTAGTAATGGATGGACACAAAAGCCAGAAAGTAATTCTGCGACACAGTGTACCACAAGGAGGAGTCCTTTCGCCTACACTATTCCTTGTATTCATTAATGACCTGGTCAAGGAACTTCTCTATGAAATCAAAGCGGCACTGTATGCAAATGATCTGGCCATGTGGTGTACAGATGAATATGCGACAGTTGCCACACAAAGACTCCAAATAGCAGCAGACATGTTTACATCATAGACAAACAAATGGTGTGTAAGGATCAACACAGAGAAATCAAATACCATTCTGTTCACTCTCTCATCTAAACAGAAAGCAGGTAAGATCTTTGTAAATGAAATACCCCTAAGGACAGACAACCAACACACTTACTTAGGAGTGACTCTTTACTCAAAACTGACCTGGAAACAACACATCAACAGTGCAGAAGCAAAAGCCAGAAGAAAACTAGCCTTACTAAGAAAATTGAGTGGAACCACATGGGAAGCCAGTGAAAAAATCCTCAAGAATGTATATCAGCAAAGTATTCTACCACATTTAGAATATGACTCAACGTCTTGGTGCACAGCATCAAACATTACGCTACATAATCTAGACAAGGTACAAAATCAGTCACTACGGATTATCACAGGTGCCATGAGGTCCACACAAGTAGTAGAAATGCAGAAAATAGTTGATGTTCAAGCGCTAAAAGAACATAGAGACACAACGGTCATGACCTTGGAAGAGAAATTCCTCAGCTCTGTAAGCCATCCCCTGAATGAGATATTCAATAACTTGGCACTAAGACGGCTTAAAAGAAGCAGCTTCATTCATCAGGCCAGGCATATGCGTAAGCTGATACCAGACCTTCCAACTGTAGTCGCTCCATTATCATCTGTACCAGAGCATACACCATGGAAAGAAGCAGATTATACACAAATAACTATTCCGACTGAAGTGAAAGGTGTGCAGAATGGTGAGATGCAAAGCAGCCTTGTAAGATCAACAGACACACTTAGTGTGCTAGATGACAAATATCCATGTGACACCTGGATACTTCTGTATACAGATGGATCTGCACACAATGCCATAAAGAATGTAGGGACAGGAGCACATATTGAATATCCAAACAACACCATTGACAAAATTTCCATACCCACTGGAAAATACTGCTACAGCTATGATGCAGAAGTTAGGGCAATTATTGCTGCAGTTGAAAAACTATCAGACTCCAGAATTGATACATGCCCCGTAGTAATTCTCATAGATGCAAGATCAGTACTGGAAGCTCTTCAGTGCAACAAACTACCAGATCTTAAGGATGCCTTGTAAAAAATTGGCTTACAACACGGAGTCACTTTGCAGTGGATTCCCTCCCACTGTGGGATACCAGGCAATGAGAAAGCCGATCGCTTGGCCAAAGGGGGCACTGAAATGGAGCAACCAGACATACCAATCACTTATAATCAGAAGAAAAGCATGATAAAAACCTACAGGACGCCACATGCAATACCACATGATGACTATCACATGCTAAATAGAAAAAAAAACCAGTGAAATTTATCCAAGAGACAGGACTGCAGATATAGAGAGACAATGCGTACGAATAAGAAGTTACCTGGGTTGGTTGGCAACCCTAGACCACAGGAATAATGGTCAGAGACAGGCTAGTACCGGAAGTGCGCAATTCTGGAAGTCCGTCTCTGTCCAAGTATATAAAGAAAGGATATAGAATTTTAAACGGTCTGGATTCTGTAAGGTGAGCACGTTATAATATTGTCACTTTGACGCAGTGTTCTTCTGTCTTGTCATTCTTCTTATTAATATGCTTTGTAATCCTGCCACCTTTATCGATGATATTGCTGAATATTTCTGAGAATATCTCCACACACATCTAGATTTCTGTTGTTCAGATTAGGTTTCACAAACATTGCCACTTCTCTAATGAGGGGAAGTCCGATGAACATTTCATTGCATTATTTAATTCTGGCAAATAAGTTCAAGATGTATAGTTGATAACATCACTTGTACTAAGATGCAATATGACATAATCTTCGTTAGTTTCGTCGTTGAAGCACATCAGTATCAAACTATCATATTCTTCATGCAGCATTTCTCCATGTTCTCAACTTCACATTATTCTACACATTTGATAAGAGGACAATCCTAAACTCTGAACTATATTCCATCTGAAACACGTGGTCAATTAACTACACGATTAAATCACTGCTCTCGAAGTTTCAAAGTCATAAATATTCATAATCACTTGAATCACTTGAAACACAGATTCAATCTGTCCTAAAACTACTTCTTCAAAACTGCTTTTCCTGAATATCTATTGCTCTAATTGTCCATCTATTCCAACTGTCGTTACCTACGTCTTCTTTCTCTCTCGTGTCTTCTCTGGTGTGTTGGTTCTTCTCTTGTCTGGACCGGTCTCAGTTCACGGACCGTTCTTGTTCCTCTGTCTTCGGGGTTCCGTCCTCTGTCTCCTCTCCTCTACTTCTTCTTCCTTCTGTCCTCCTCGTACTTTTCCGTTCACCTTTTTATCCTCAAGCCCAGCTTGATGGATTAACCAATCAGTATTTTGGCTCCACCCTTCAGATGTCCATTAGTACCCATGAGCGTTCTGATTGTCCGTCATTCAAACTGCCCCGATGCTTATATGTCGTAAGTCAGTTGTCCCATAGGCCACGCCTAAATATTTAATTGGTCAGCTGGCCGAGTTGGTCACTCTTTTATTTAAAAACCGTGTGCAATCGCATCACAACGCCTGTCCCCTAACAGGTGTCAAGTGTCAACTCCGTCTATACAATTATTATTTACCTAAGTCATTATCTTGCTATTTCATGTCGGAGATTTATTGTGTCCTCGATTTTCACTGTGTCTGCCTTTTCTATTTGTCTTTTCTATTTTGTTTACTCGTGTCAACGTCCAGTCACTGCTTTGTTATCACTGGACCATCCTACTTTCTGGCGTCCTCTTTTGTCTCTCCTACATGTCAGCGTCACTGTTTACTTTTGTCCGCGTCTTGTTCTCGTGTCATGGAAGTTTACACCTTTCTCTTTCTTTTTTCGACCTACTTTTCTCTGTCGCTCTTCGATCTTACTGTTTTCTTTACTGTATATTTTCATTATCATATTAATCAATAATAATAACAACAATAATCATTACTTACAAGGCTATGCTACAACGTGTGATGCCAGCGATCAAGGGAGCCATGTTATTGTTCAAGCGCGAATGAGAAGTTGTATTCGTCGGGTGAGAATCTATATGTGTTAGGTTCGTATGGGTTTTTATTATGTGATGTTGATGAATGCAAACTGTGCTCTTTCAGTCAATACTGATCCTCTTAAATATGATTAGGATAACTGAAAGGCACATGAATAATTATGATTCTGACGTAACATACTTGTCTATGTAAGATTTAAAGGCTTTTTGCAATGTGCAATGGCGGCTCATGTGTGCACATAAATACGTATTGTTGAAATTTATGAACATGTACTGTGCAACAATTATTGCCAGTCTGTTGCTTATAATACATCACATATTCAATCATTTAATGATGAAGATTAGAGATTTTGTGTGATTATGTACAAGGGGTTAAAATTGATTCTTTAGAAGTTCCATTGTCGATCAAGATAATCTAGGAATCCGAATATTTAAGGAAATCACTTTAGTGATCATGTTGTTAACAGTATAGCGATGAATAACAGCATAAATTGATGATTCATTTGTCGATTTTTGCAAATTGTGTAAAATAGTGGTTTTAATCAACAATAGAAGATTATGATTATTTGAAGAATTGCTTAATTGTGTTTTTTTGTTAATTTCGTGTAATATGTCGTGGTGTAGTTGTGAATGTGTTAATATGTGTAACCTTCAACCTTTTCATTTTACCTATAATGATAACATACCAAGAATAAAAACACAAATAACATCTTATAAATAACAGACAGTATTACCCCACATCAAATAAAATATTCCTACAGCTAGTTTATACAGTCCCTCTTAAGCGTGTTATCTAGTGTTCTTTCTGTCCTACCGTCTCTCTTTCCTGAAATGCAAATGACTTTCTATATTCTGCATGCAGATGTCCTCACCTGGATTATCTCTTTCACTAAAAAAAAACACACACACACACACACACACAGAGAAAATGTCGGTAGATCATGTACACGAATGTGAATCAATGTTGAGAGGGATTTTAGGCAAAATCCACATAAAATGAAAAGTAACGTATTTCAAACCCAACTAATGTTTTTTTTTAATTGTAGAGCAATATTTCTTTTCAATTTCTTTCTGCCAATATATATATATATATATATATATATATATATATATATATATATATATATATTATTTAGAAAATTCGGAATATTTCTGAATATCAGCGCCCCATAAAGTTTGGTGATTTGTACTCATACATTTTCAACCAGTGTGTAGTAATTTCAATGCTTGTGGCAAATATACTATCAAAGAAAAAAAAGTCCGCAAATATGCGTTGTAACGTTAAAATATAAAATATAGTTAAAAAAAAATTAAAGCCAAAAGAAGTAAAAAACAAACTCATGTAAGACTAGCATATCTTTCTTCAGCTTTGCTATAGCACATGATATTGTATTATATACCATAGAGCATAAAAGTAGCAGGTTTATCATTTTGTTACACCCAAAAAATTTCGTCGGGGCGCATGATTTGTGCGTGGTCGCACTGCCGCGCAGCTTAGAGGTAACATTAGCGGCGATCAAAACTGAAAATACTGAACAGTGTAGGACACGTGACTGTAAAGCGGTTTCATTTAAGTACCCTGGTTCCTGGAACTAATACTTAAAATACTGCATTGTCACGTATATTACGGTTATTTTATTGCATTCCGCTGTATGAATTTTTGAATGATGTTAATGCGCATGACATTCTGAAACCTGCTTCACATTTGTACAGTCGTGTGTAAGTTCTACTTTTTAAGCAACTCCTGCAGGTAAAGGTTCAAACAAACGCCAGCGGGTAACTGGACATGAATTTTAACCCCTGCTCAAAGTACGTAACCGTTGTGACATATTTGTTTCTTTTCTTTGTGCTCGTTTTTTTTAAAATCTACCACTGGTGTCCTAGTCATAATTAAACCAAGGCCTTTTGATTTTAGAGATGCGATTTTCCTGAAGTGGCCTGGGTTCAGTAGTTTCTAATAAACTAAAGAAGAACAAAGTAATGATGTTCAGCTGGAAACACCAAAAGCTGCAGGCGGATATAAATGTAAACAAAAAGAAACTGGAACTAATGGCAAATTACACGTTTAACCTGGGGCATATAGCACCGGACACAGGAGGATGGGAGATGTGGGACAGGAGAAGATAAAGAGAAGAATAGGAACGACAAAACACACATTGAATAACATGGAAATATCAAGGAATCTATCCATACAAACAAAACTGAGATTTGTAAAACACGAATAATTAGTATATAAGTAAATTCATTCATTCATGTGCATGTCCATTATGGAACTTTGCCTCCATAACAGTACTCATATAAGCCTCTCGATTGTGAGCAAGATAGCCTGATGCTGATGCATCCATCTGCAGATCATCAACGATGTCTTGCAGCCATTTTCACCTTGGTCTTCCTCTCTTTCTTTTTCCCATTATGTACCCTTCCAAGACGGTCTTCTCTAGATCATCATGACGTTTAATGTGTCCAAAATATTTAAGTTCTCTTTGTTTAATCATCTTTACTAGCCAGCCTTCTTCAATATTAAGTTCTTGTAGTATGGATTCTTGCGAATCCCCTGGACAGCAAAAATAACTAATGAAGAATGTATGAGAAGAGCTGGAGAGACAAAAAACCTTGTCAGAAAGATAAGAGAGAGACAATGTACTTTCATAGGACATGCAATGAGAAAATGGGGCATTGAAAATATTATAACAACAGGAAAAATAGAAGGAAGAAGATCAAGAGGAAGACCATGAGAAATGATACTGGACAGTCTGACGGGATGGTGTGAGAGGAGATCACCAACTGAACTGATGGCCTGCATGAAGGATCGGGTACTCTGGAGAAGCATAATAGCCAACGCCAGTCGGCACGGCACCTGATGATGATGATGATGAGTATGGATGTATTTGTTTTTTGTGTCCATGATATTTGAAGAACTTTTATGTAGCATTTACATTCAAAGGCATTTATGTGTTTCTCAACTGTTGTGTTAAGTGCCCAGGTCGTACAGGCATATGTTGCGATGGGAAAGATGCATGCCCTTAAAAATCCTATTTTTGTAGTTCTGTCTGTTCCTCTCCAGAAATTTTTTAATTGTTTTACTTTCCGAAGAGCGATAGATGTCCTTCTTTTAATTTCCCTCATTGTATTTCCATTATTAGTTAGTAGTGATCCAAGATGTTCAAAACTCTCCACTTCTTCCAGTTTTTCCTCACTGATACGTATTTCATCTGCCTTGTCTGTTTTGTCAGTTGTCATCAATTTGGTTTTCTTCGCATTAAAATAGATGTTTTGCTCTTCGCTGCTTTTACAGACTGACATAATTAGTTTTTCCATTCCTTTTTGTGTTGTTTAAGGAAAGCAATGGTATAAGTATATAAGACTAAGTATATAACTATACACGAAGTCACTGCAGTAAAGCTGTAATAACAATATGTATAAACTAAGAAAAAAATAGAAATAGCTTTATTACTTAAAGAGTACATAGTTGTGACGTTTCGGTGTGATTCTTAATCAATTAAAAACACACAGGACGAAGAAATAAAGAAAGATGATAAAATATAAATGCACATGAATGCTATGTAAAAAAATAAGATAAAAAAATACAACAAAATTAAATAGGTGGAGTACTTAGCTGTGACTTGTAAGAAGCTGTGACTTAAGCTGTGACTTGTAAGAGACTGTGTCTAGAAGTGCGTACGGTGGAGTGTAGAGAATGTTTAAATAGAGACTTGTTATATCTGATTGGTGGGTTGTAAAGTACTATTCCTTTCTTTGAATCCTACACTGTACTGTTTTAAACAGATACTGTCTTAACTGCAAACTAAGACTCAGAAACGTTACATAGATATACGCCGTGTAACTCTACACCAGGAACAACCCACGGAACATTAACAAGACCAGCACATTGTCAGCATGACACGGAACACGACCATTCAAACATGAGTGACAACTCAACAATGAAAAATGACAAATGGCATCTCTCTCTCTCTCTCTCTCTCTCTCTCTCTCTCTCTCTCTCTCTCTCTCTCTGAACCTTAAGTGCCCAGGGCACATGGGGCTTCCGCAAGGGTTTTCCACAAGTGCCTGTCCTTCGCCTTTTTTTCTGCTCTTGCCCAGACAAATGGCATACTTAACATTAATTCCGAATTACATTTGAATCTGATGCTGTGAGGAGGTTCTGAACTATGTGTTGCAAGTGAGAAAGGAGTAGAACTTAGTTCTGAGAGAATATGACTGTGAAAGAGAGGAACGTTAAGTGCATCTGAATTGTGAGTTCAACCCATGTGGTTCCAGCGTCCCATATTCCTGAATGTAGCGGTTCTCCTCAAGGCATCACATTACAACCCCTCTACCCCAGCTACAATCACCTATTCCATCTTATCTCGGCTAGATTATCATTGTATAACTCTCTCCTTTCCGCGGTCCCCTCGTCCTCCCTTTTACGACCCATTTGTCACACATCACAAGTCTCTATTTAAATATTCTCTATACTTCACCATACGCACTTCTGAATACACCCTTTTATAAGTCACAGCTAAGTGCTCCATTCATTGTATTTTATTCTTTTTTTCCATTCCTATTTTTTACATAGCATTCACGTGAATTTATATTTTATCAACTTTCTCTATTTCTTCGTCCTGTGTATTTTTGTGTGATTAAGGTTCACGCTGAAGCGTCACAGCTGTGTGCTCGTTAATTAATAAAGCTGTTTCTACTTTTTTCCTACTTTAGACATTTTGAGATTTGTAGAATGCTATATCTATTATATTTTACTGTACGAAAGAGAAACCTGGACTGTAAGCACAAAGCTGGAGAGAACGATTAATGCAGCAGAAATGTTCCACAGAAAATTAGGGCATATATCACGGAGGATGAAATGAAAAAAAAACGCACAAGTTTTAGAACAGCTCCAGGTACAACGTGAACTTCTCAAAGAAATAAATATCAAGTAAACAAAATACTTTGACCATATCGCAAGATGTAACAACATACTGAAGACCAAACTAGAAGGAAAGACGGAAGGAAAAAGAGCGAGAGGTAGACAGAGATGTACATGGGAAGATAACATGTTAGAGTAGACAGGATATAGCCTGGCTGAGTGCACAATCAAGCCGAGGGACCAAGGAAACGGGAGGTTCATTAGTGCCAACCTTCATGATGATGATGATGATGATAAATCTCTGATTGCTATATTGTGTGATTTTTCCTTGTAGATCTTGATGTTCATAACGTTAGATTCAAAGGAAGTGAAAAGTCATTCCCATATAGCTTTCCATTTTCTAAAGAGCAGCATAATCTAGGCTCTAGATTCCAATAAACGAAGAAATAAACGTCTCCTTTCTCATCGATTAAAAACTCATCGCATTCTTTGTTAGAAATTAGCAGGAGTCCGCCATGTTTCACTTCAAATTTTCTGAAGGAAGCAAATTTTCTGAAGGAGTTGCAAAGTAGAGCTCAGATAACCTGCACTGAAGAGCGGGAAATGACAAAAAAAAAAAGAACAAATCTCGTTTACCTGAAACTTCTTTTCTACTGAAGCCATTTAGATGGGCTTATTTAGGGAAAATAAACTGTACAGAACATAGCTATCTGGTTTTGTTCTTAGAGACTGACATTTTTAAACTAAACTATGAACTTTTGTTCTTACTTTGGAGATTGAAATTTTTAAAGTAAACTATGAACATTTGTTCTTACTTTGGAGATTCAAATTTTAAAGCATGAACTAACTCTATGTCTCTGGTCATTCCAATAGCAACAAGGCGGCTGTGTTTATTCTAATTTCTTTTTGTACGATCTTGAAATGTTTGTTAGGTAGGGAAAAAAAAGTTGTTTTCTTCTTTCTATTTGCAACAATCTTACGTTTCGGTGTCCTCTGTAATAAAAACCCATAGATTTATGTACTTCGTGCAAGTTCTTTTCTTAAAACCAGAACTGATAAAGTTTATAAATGTTTATGAATAAATAATTATAAATATCTGTTTATGCTGGCTCAGTGTAGCAAGCAAGCTCTATGGTGCAGAAACAAGGGCATTAACCAAGAAAATGGAAATGGGGTTCCTTGAAGGGTGAAAGAAGATTTGCTGGAAATGTGAGGCTGGAAAAATATCACGGTTTTATCTAAAGTATGAATCTTTGCTCCATGGAAAGCGCTAAAGGTGAACCACGTAGCCGAACAAAGCTCCTACACCACTTGTCAGATTGCTTCAAGGAAAACTATCTCAGAAAACTGAACTGAAAAGCGAATCGAGGTATGGATCATTGTGATCCCAGAGGTGTAGGAGCCTTCTCAGAGGATTGATATTGCAGCTGGAAGTATGAGGGCAGCATTTAAACTTCTTATGTGTGCCTCCAGAAATTATGGAAGCCGCGGTAACTACATGAACTGTACGTGTCCCTAGCGTGCAATACAGAGTCATTGCCATTAGAAATAAAGCATTTAAATTACTTATAGTTTAAAGTATCAGTTATTGCTCTTGAGTGATCACAATGTAAATTACTTATAGTTTAGAGTATCAGTTATTGTTCTTGAGTTATTACCATTTAAATTACTTATAGTTTAGAGTATCAGTTATTGTTCTTGAGTGATCACAATGTAAATTACTTATAGTTTAGAGTATCAGTTATTGTTCTTGAGTTATTACCATTTAAATTACTTATAGTTTAGAGTATCAGTTATTGTTCTTGAGTTATTACCATTTAAATTACTTATAGTTTAGAGTATCAGTTTTGCCATTGAGTGATCACCTCTTAAATTATTTATAGTTTAGAGTATCAGTCATTGTTCTTGAGTTATTACCATTTAAATTACTTATAGTTTAGAGTATCAGTTATTGTTCTTGAGTTATTACCATTTAAATTACTTATAGTTTAGAGTATCAGTTATTGTTCTTGAGTTATTACCATTTAAATTACTTATAGTTTAGAGTATCAGTTATTGTTCTTGAGTTATTACCATTTAAATTACTTATAGTTTAGAGTATCAGTTTTGCCATTGAGTGATCACCTCTTAAATTATTTATAGTTTAGAGTATCAGTCATTGTTCTTGAGTTATTACCATTTAAATTACTTATAGTTTAGAGTATCAGTTATTGTTCTTGAGTTATTACCATTTAAATTACTTATAGTTTAGAGTATCAGTTTTGCCATTGAGTTATCACCATTTAAATTACTTATAGTTTAGAGTATCAGTTATTGTTCTTGAGTTATTACCATTTAAATTACTTATAGTTTAGAGTATCAGTTATTGTTCTTGAGTTATTACCATTTAAATTACTTATAGTTTAGAGTATCAGTTTTGCCATTGAGTGATCACCATTTAAATTACTTATAGTTTAGAGTATCAGTTATTGTTCTTGAGTTATTACCATTTAAATTACTTATAGTTTAGAGTATCAGTTATTGTTCTTGAGTGATCACGTGGCTAATGGGTTGAGCTAACCAGAGTTACGTTAGTTCATCTTTTTATGATGCTCCCGACACACTCCCTTCCTCTGGCTAGCGTGTTAGAGCGTACAGTGGTATTAATGGTGGTAGAGTCTATGTAGGGAGGTTCTCAGCAGGATGTACACATGTAGTTTGATACAAATAAAATCGACTCCTCAGTCAAAGTTCAATCAGTTTAATTCACTCTAGTAGCATTCAAGAGAGCACGCTGTCATATCTCCCTCAATCTTCACAGGTTCTGCTAATCAGCCCAAACAACTCACACTGCAAATGATCTTGATTCCCTTCAATAGTTACTAAATCAAAATATGTATGATGCAGATCTTCCGTGTTAAATTAATATTGCAAACTAAAAAAAAAAAATGCAACTGACTGTTCACTACGATTCGTCCTATCTTGGACTGTCTGTCGCCATCTTTGTTCCAATCAAAACATATTGCAGGCGTCTTCCCGCCGATCTGAGTCTCAAGTTGGTCAGTCGTATTTTGCTAACAGTTTTCAGCACTTGATATCGCTAACCTTCTCGATAAATCGTTGATAAGTACCTTATATCACAGGCCTAACCTCATCTTGTACAACCGACACAGAATTATCACGGCCACTCTAACGTATTCTTTCCTCTCTCCCTAACCTATGACGTCATACTTCCTGCCAGTCGCTCGAAGTCACTAGACACCTTCATTCGTTCCCTTAACACATGCAGAGAGTCGTGTGCCCTTGTTGCTCTCTGAATCTTCCAAGCAAGTCGCCATAATTAACTTCCTCGGAAAGCTCTTGGAGTACCGATGTCAGTGTTTCTACAGCACTGCTATGTCAGATGCGGAAAACAGAAGTTTTACATTTCCAAAGAAGCAGAAGAAGAAGAAGAAGAAGCTGATGGTAAAAGAGAATAATACGTCTTCTTCGTGTGCATTTTTAGCGATAATGCGTGGTACCCTTATTTTTGCGACGCATCTTCTGGACGAGTACCTCCGACTTCAGCACCTTTACTTACTAGGGAAGACTGTGGTCTTGCTCGGACAAGAGAAGAATAAAAGAAGAAGATAATATTCGTAAGTTGAGCGAGACAATCAAACCCCAAATGTTCCTCTTAGGTTTAACGACACACCTTTCAGGTAGACACGCAGCCTTGTGTGTTAGGCAAAGCTGCAGTTTCAGTTATCAAGGCAGGTCCACGCCAAACACCTGTTACTTTATCAACCCTATGGCTTTTGTGATCTGCAAATATGTGATGTCAGCTATCGATAATCTGAATATGGTTATCAAACGACCTAGCCTAGTTTCAGTGCTTGCATGGCGTGATAAGCTCATTGATAACGTTGTTTACTCTCTGGCCCATATTTAGTTTTAAAGCCAGTCTAACTTGCCATGTCAGCTTCAACGTGTAAAGTTCAGTCATCAGCATGTGCCTTCTCCACATCACTGGTCTGATACTAATTAATCTTCATGTCCCTGACCTTTTGACCTGACGATAATCTTGGACAGGTTATCCCCTCTTCATCTGTTGATTTGTGTATTAGTATTATTAATCTTCCTGCTGAGAGCAGACATTAATCTTGTTAATCTTCCGACTGAGAGCAGACATTAATCTTGTTAATCTTCCATGTGAGAGCAGACATCTGGCGCACAGGACCTATGTACTTGTGGCAAAGAGCAACATACAGCACGTTATGTTCTCCAGATTTGCCAGCTAATACAACTCACACAAGCAAAGAACCTGCCTAGACCTCATCACCTTAAGGAGAAGCTCTGTGTGGATGCTGAAAACTAGAGACGAAATGCCCACATTTGTGAGAGCGATTTGTGTCGATGTCTGAGAAAACGATGAAGAACAAGTACATTAATATACGAGGGTTCTTAACATTTTTACGATTAATGACACCCCTCCCCCACCCCACCCCGTAGAATTGCCAGTATACCCCTATACCCCGCTTCACCTGACTGTCGAAATCATCATCATCATCATCATCATCATCACCAGCTCTGTTAGACACTAGTATAGTTTCCAGAAAGTGCGACTGCCGTAGCGCTACTTTACATGCAGATAGCTAGGAACAGATAGCTAGGAACAGATAGCTAGGAACAGATAGCTAGGAACAGATAGCTAGGAACAGATAGCTAGGAACAAATACCTAAGAACGGATATCTAACAACTTCTTCTTCTTCGTTCGGTTCTACCACCAAGACCGCACTGTGATCCTACTGAGTTTACGCCTGTGGTCCTCTTTAGGTCTGGTGGTCTCCTGTGTGGTACCACCACACAAGATCCCCGAGAGGACCACAAAAGGTTCAGAGTATCGCAGGGCTTTAGCCTGTATTCTTGGTGGGTCTCTGAAGCGGATTGCGTGACACCATGGTTTTCGTTGCACCAGTTTAGTCTGGAGTTGGACTTTCTCACCGGAAGACCTCGACATGTTTAGGATATCAGTGTTTCCCCGCTGGGTGAGAGGTGGTAGCCCACCCAGGCCAGAGATGGACCTTCTCACCGGAAAACCTCGACGTGTTTTGAGATACCCGTGTATCACAGCCGGGTGAGAGGTGGTTGCCCATCCAGTCCAGAGTTGGACTTTCTCACCGGAAAACTTCAGCGTGATTAGGATACGCAAACATCCCCGCAGGGTGAGAGGTGGTTGCCTATCTAGACTCCACTGGTCCAGTGTCTCCGACTTCAGCATTTTGCCGTCGTGGCCGCTACCCTTCCTAGTTGTGACCAGGATGGAGCTTTTGTCCAGGAGGACGAATCCTCGCCACTAGTGACTTCCACTCCTGGGTTGAGCCGGTTTAGGCATATTATCCCAGTATGGGCGTGTTTGTGACGTGACCGACCTCTAGAGTAGAGGTACTGTGACATGCATAGCCTTCAAGATTCACCCCTGGTGTGGGCCGGTTTAGGCATAATTCACTAGTATGGGTGTATATCAGGCGTGACCGACCTCTAGAGCGGAGGTGGCATGACATGTCTAGCCATCAAGTTCCACCCCTGGTGTGTGCCGGTTTAGGCATATTTCACCAGTGTAGGTGTATTTCGGACGTGGCCGGCCTCTAGAGCAGAGGCGCCGTGGTATGTATAGCTCTCGCAGCGATACTACTGGACATACCGATTAAATTTCACTTTATCCTTTCCACCACCTTTTCACATCTGCGCCGCACAGCAACCTTTATTTCTTTTCCGCATTTTCTTCCTTGACCGGGAGGAGCTTCACTCAACGCGCGGCATTCGAAGAGTCTCGCCAGCAGTGTCTTAACCTCTGGGATAAGCCGGTTCATGCATTTCACTCAATATGACTGCACTCAGGACGTGGCCGACCTCCAGACCAGAGATGCCATGATTTGACTGTTTGCTTCGCTTTATCCTTTCTACCACCTTTTCCACAGTGGTGCCGCGCGGCAACCCATTTGCATCTTTCTTCATTGGCCGGGAGGAGCACCGCTCCACGCACGGCAGCTGAAGAATCTCGCCAGCAGCGGTAGATGAGCTACCAATCGTGCCACTCATCTACCCTAAGTATCTGGTTTTCAGGCGCCAGATATTCACCCTCGCCCCTTCTCCTGTCATTTTAAACAGTTCTGCCACGGGAAGGCCAGGAGCTGGACTTGACTGCCAGAGGCTGTTTGAGACGCACGCCGTTGGAGTGGAGATCGAACTCTCCACCCGACCTCCGGCAATAGCAGTCCTTAGAACCTATCTAACAACAAATACCTAGGAACAGAATAACTGAAAGACAATACTAATTTAACAGGAACCTTTGAGACATTGTAGGTGTTCGGAGATTGAGTTCTATACCTCAATCATTTGGTTCCTATATCAAGTTGGGGCATGGGCAGGACCACTTAACAGCATTGTAGGCCCTGAGAAAAGCAATGCACGGGGGCCCCTACCTACACTGTTCATTACTTAACCAAAACAAAGAAGAGTTACACTGACAATATTTAAATTGTGGGGCCCCCAGAAAAGATAGAAAATGCTGACATGCTGAACCACGGTCAAAACTGGCTGATTCTTCTCCATACAAATTGAACATCATCATCATCATTCTGCTGGCCTGATTATCCAACAACTGATTTCGTTGGTTGCCTTTTACTAGGTTTTTTATAATATAAACTGGCTACGGCAACAGGCGATCTCCAAAAGCTTCTTTCTCTCTCTATCTGTGTGTATGTGTGTTTGTGTGTGTGTGTTTGTGTAATATTTACCGATAGTTGCCGGGTAACACGATCGCTGAAGTATGACCATATACAGAAATCCGGGCAGGATAGAAATTCAGTGAGGGAGGGATTCAACCGGCGCATATCCCGAATAACTTCCCTTGTTTTAAGAGAGACTCGCTATGAACAGAAACAGTATGACTAATTGGGGTAACAGGAAGAGAAATAGTTTTTTTCCTCCATTCTACAAACTTCCTCTTGGAAGCCCCGCCTACAGGTGGGTCTAATGCCATCATTAGGCTAACTGGACGTACTTCAAAGGCGTTGATTTCATTAGATGGACAGGAGACAGTTTGCTCAGGTATACCATCCTACGTAAACGTGTGTTTCTTCTTCTTCTTCTTCAGTCTCCCTGGAGCTGCGAGCTGTTGTTCTTTGCAGCCGATGCTGTGAAGGCGTTGAGGCAGGCATCGTGTCGGCCTGGTAGAGGGATATGGCAGCTATTTTCTTTTCAGCCCCTGAGTGCAGCTAAAAAGCAGGGGGGGGGGGGGGTATGCAATACTTCTTTGGCAGACTCCACTATCAAGAGAACCATGACGATCCCTGACCCGATAGCCAGGCTAGGCCTGTTAGTGAAGGTACCAATGGAGAGGTGGGACAAGGTAGTGGTTCGTTAGCCCTCAGCTGTGGCTCGCTGATTGCCACTACGGACATCGTCACTCGCCACCTATCACACGTGAAGGTGCTAACAATGTCTGCTCCATCCAGGTTTATGTATACCTGTGCTATGGATGTACCCGTCTCCTGCCAGACGCTCTTCTCATTTATTTCCAAAACATCTTTATACTTGCGGGAACAATTTTTTTTTATAAATAGGAAACAGTCAGACTTTCGTACGATAAAGCAAGAGAATATAGCTTTGTTACCTTCGTCGGAAGTGGCGCAGTTCTTTAGTCCTCTGTTCTCTCGTGGTTAGACGGCTGCTAGTTGTACCGAAGTCCGTGGTTCGAATCCCAGGTAATTCTCTTGTCATTTCTCTTTCTCTCACGTCTCACTAAAGTGCAATGTCTACGATTTTTTTTCCGAGGTCTAATCCTACAAAACTGCGTTCTCTATCTTTATACTTGGTGCGATGTCAGAAGGTGAGAGTAGAAACTACAGTCAAAAGACAGGCTTGTGTGGCACGCTACTCCGTCCTGGACTACGAATTAGGTTCAGCTAGCCTCCTGAAAGTTCACTGAGTGTAATATAAAAATAATTGTAAATTCCCATTGAGTTCATTCAAAACTTTGGAATTTACGTACAAGGAAGATAATCTTTTTTAACAGCTTACAGAACGAGCCATTACGTCCCTTTAGTAATATCCCGGACTGGCAACTTTTGACTTCACATATAGTTCTGCACTAAACAACTCCTCCAAAATCGAATAGTAAAGGTCAGAAATGTAAGCCTGCATTCAGTCCGTGTTTGAGCTACGCCAAGTATTCGTCATCATGTTCGTTTTTGGAATTTCTGGTCTTAAAATGTGTAATTTCCGTGTTTACTGAACAATTTCAGGAGCCTGAATTCTTCAAACGAGACAGCAACTTCAGACTAGTAAAGACTTGGACCAGTGGTTTCCAAACTGCTCTGCACCGACCCTTGTAGGTGATTTGAAGATACGGGAGAAGGGTAGGCAGAGAGGAAAGAGGAAGCAGAAAATAACATCAGAACTAAGTAATTGGGGGGGGGGGGAGAGAGAGAGCTAGGGTTGTGATATGAAAGGCAAGGGGCTACAGACCGAATAAGTTTGAGAACCACTCTCTCAGACTAATGCATTCTCTCATAAAGAAAATGATGCTCACACGGCACAGCAGATGCAACTCGTTGTTATCTAGAATTATGTCCCCTGCACACAACAGAAACACGAAGGTTGTGTACGAAAAGGGAGGTCGTAGAAATATGGATACACATAGGTATGTTGTAAATACAAAGGTAGGCACACAAATATAGAATGGGTTGACGGAAACTGAAATATTAGAGCTACGGCAGACAGCGGGGTCAGAGTGTAGATCTGCAGGATGTGACACAAGCTGTCCACCGCACTGAAGGTCAATGCCAAAGCAGCATTGACCTTCAAGAATCTTGAGAACATATGGCATTCAAAAGTTATAAGCACAAAAACTAAGTTAAGATTATTCAATTCAAATGTAATATTCACCCTCATTTAAGCATATGAAAACTGGGAAACAACTAAAGAAATAGACAAGAAATTAGACTCTTTCGAAAACAAATGCCTCAGGAAAATACTCCGTATAAAGTGGAATGAATTCAAGAACAACGCAAAGATAAGAAAGGTGAACAAACAACAACCTGTCACATGGGTGAACAGAAAAAGAAAATGGACATATGTAGGTCATGTGATAAGAAGAAACAATCAGAGAATCCCCAAACAAGCTATCAAATGGAACACAACAGGCCGAAGAAAAAGAGGTCGACCTCGTAAAACTCTAAAGAGGACATTGTTAAGAGAAACCAATTCAGTGGGCACAACATCCCTTGATGAGATTGAAAAACTCGCCGAAGACAGGACACCTTGGTGAACTACCATGCGGGGCCTATGTGACGCTTAACGGTACGGGAAAGATGTAAGATGTAAGCAGACAGCACTGGTATTTTGGATACACTGTGGGAACATTCATTCATTCCTTTGCATGTCCCTTGCGGAACTTTGCCTCCCAAACAGCACTCCTGTAGGCCTCCCGGTTGCGAGCAAGATGGCCCGCCGCTGCTGCATCCATTTCCAGATCGTCAACGATGTCTTGCAGCCATCTTCGTTTCGGTCTTCCTCTTTTTCTTTTTCCCATTATGCATCCTTCCAAATACGGTCTTCTCTGAATTATCATGACGTTTAATGTGTCCAAAATATTTAAGTTTTCTCTCTTTAATCCTCTTTACTAGCCAGCCTTCTTCAATATTAAGCTCTTGTAGTATAGATATATTTGTTCTTTTTTGTGTCC
Source organism: Achatina immaculata (assembly GCA_009760885.1). Lineage (NCBI taxonomy): Eukaryota > Metazoa > Mollusca > Gastropoda > Stylommatophora > Achatinidae > Lissachatina > Lissachatina immaculata. The sequence goes on along the minus strand of CM019716.1, from coordinate 31,659,507 downwards.
ACGATATTTGGAGAACTCTTCTATAGCATTTACATTCAAAGGCATTTATGTGTTTCTCAGCTGTTTTGTTAAGTGTCCAGGTCTCACAGGCATATGTTGCGATGGGAAAGATGCATGCCCTTAAAAATCTTATTTTTGTGGTTCTGTCTGCTCCTCTCCACAGATTCTTTATTTGTTTTACTTTCTGAAGAGCAATAGATGTCCTCCTTTTAATTTCCCTCATTGTATCTCCATTATTAGGTAGTAGTGATCCAAGATATTCAAAACTCTCCACTTCTTCCAGTTTTTCCTCATTGATACATATTTCAGTTGCCTTGTTTGTTTTGTCAGTTGTCATCACTTTAGTTTTCTTTGCATTAAGATAGAGGTTCTGCTCTTCGCTGTTCTTGCGGACTGACATAATTAGTTTTTCCATTCCTTCTTGTGTTGTGGACAGCAATACTGTGTCATCAGCATATCTAATCTCTGGTATTTCATAACCTCCAACTGTTATGGCATCGTAATATTCTTTGTCTACATCTTCTCTAACATTCCTCATTATATTTTCAGTATACAAGTTAAATAAGTAGGGTGACAATATGCACCCCTGACGGACCCCTTGTTTTTTGTCAAACCAAGTTGTTGTTTCACCATTTATTCTTACTGCTGCTTGTTGGTCTAGATACAGCAGTGATGTTAATTGTATCAAATGTGTTGGAAATCCCATTTTTTCCATTATTTCCCAAAGTTTCTGGTGTTGTACACAATCAAATGCCTTTGAGTAGTCTATAAAGGATAAATATAGACTGTAGGAGCATAGAAATACTATATTGAAAAATCCGTGCTGAAAGATGATTTAATACCCAAATCTGTGCATATAATCAAGGCCTGTGATATTATTAGGCAGACCAGGCAGGGCCGTCTTAACGCATGGTCCCACCTGGGCACTCCCCAGGAGCCCCAAATGCACGGGGGAACCCAACCAGCCCAAATCTATGTATATGGCGGGTGTGCTGTACGTGAGTGGATGCTTATTTTGTTATTTTATTATTACTTTGTCCAAGGCCCCCCCCCCCCGATGTCGTTAAGACGGCCCTGCGACCAGGCATATAGGGCGTAGACCTCACCGAGGTGCGGGGGCGGCAGTATTGATATTTGACCAGCAGGATTAAAAAAAAAATTAAACTGGTCAGGCGCGGAGAAGGGCTTGGCACTGACCCCGCATTCAGCTGGTGGGGGTCATCAATAACCAGGAAAGAGACAGCTTTCACAGTGGAAGGGGGAGGGGAAATGAAGGTAAGCTGGAGATCAGTTACGCAATGGCACATGATGATGATAACATCACATTATCCACATATTTAGTACATCAGTAATCTAGGACAGTGGTTTTCAACCTTTTTATGTCGAAGGACCACTTTTCAAACAAAATTCAAGTCGTTGTCCATCAGCTTATGTGAGATATGCAGTTCCATAAACCTGTAACTCATCTTCTTCTACGCTCACTTCCATGTGCTCACCTGTCTAGGCAAGGATAAGGGATCGCACCCGTTAGTCCTACAGTCAGTACGAGTTTATCGTGTGTGCTTTTGCAGTTTTCATCCATGTTCTTTTCCTAGGGCTAAGTTTGGACCCTTAGATCCCACCAGAGAATATCATCATCATCAGTCCTCTGTACTCCCAGTGGAGCAAATATGCAAAGATTCTCCAGCTAGTCCTATCGTGAGCTTGTCGGGGTACCTGCAACCATGTCTTTTCTGCTTTCTTTAGTTCTGCCTGTTTTCTGCTTTCTTTAGTTCTGCTTGTTTTCTGCTTTCTTTAGTTCTGCCTGTTTTCTACTTTCTTTAGTTCTGCCTGTTTTCTGCTTTCTTTCTGTTTTCTGCTTTCTTTAGTTCTGCTTGTTTTCTGCTTTCTTTAGTTCTGCTTGCTTTCTGCTTTCTTTAGTTCTGCCTGTTTTCTGCTTTCTTTCTGTTTTCTGCTTTCTTTAGTTCTGCCTGTTTTCTGCTTTCTTTGGTTCTGTCTGTTTTCTGCTTTCTTTCTGTTTTCTGCTTTCTTTAGTTCTGCCTGTTTTCTGCTTTCTTTAGTTCTGCCTGTTTTCTGCGTCTCCATGTCCCCAATGGCCTGCCTCGCTTTCTTTTTCCTTGAGGTAAAGGGAAACATTAGAGAGTGTAGATCTGCAGAATGTGTTCTGGGGTCTGAAGGCCATGAATTACGCAGTACGAACCACCTGCCATGGCACACGAATCATTCGTCATGACCCGTGAACCACCTGCAAAGCCCCGCGGAACACAGGCTGGGGAAAAAAAGCTACCTAATTAATTATTACTCCCGAAAATCATGTGACACGTTTTCAACTGTGCTCACTACTACTAAAACCTCTCTGTAAGTCTCGGAAGTTGTACACATAAAATCTTTCTCTCTCACCTCCACCTCTTCTCCTTTTACTCTCACTCTGTGGCTAAATGGAGTCTGCAGTCCGACAAACATATAATATTATGACATTGTACAGTGCCTAGAATATTTTGACATTAGACAGCGCCGGATATAGACTTGGTAAGACCTTAAACATTATAAAGTTTGAAACTCCCTGTTTAAAAAGCTACAGCAGAAAATATGAGACGCCTTAAGCTGCGGTTTTTTTAGTTTTTTTTTTCTTTTCTAAATCTGGCATTTTCTTTAAAGAAATGAAGGATGTACAAGATGAGAAGGCTTCTAAAAGCCGGAATTACTTTCTAGTTCGGTATTTAGAGCAGGTATTTAAGTATCTGCTTTCATACTTTCTAGTTCGATATTTAGAGCAGGTATTTAAGTATCTGCTTCCATGCTTTCTAGTTGGATATTTATAGCAGGTATTTAAGTATCTGCTTTCATACTTTCTAGTTCGATATTTAGAACAGGTATTTAAGTATCTGCTTCCATACTTTCTAGTTAGATATTTAGAACAGGTATTTAAGTATCTGCTTCCATACTTTCTAGTTGGATATTTAGAACAGGTATTTAAGTATCTGCTTCCATACATTCTAGTTGGATATTTAGAACAGGTATTTAAGTATCTCCTTCTGTACTTTCTAATTCGATATTTAGAACAGGTATTTAAGTAACTGCTTGCATACTTTCTAGTTCGATATTTAGAACAAGTATTTAAGTAACTGCTTTCATACTTTCTAGTTCGATATTTAGAACAGGTATTTAAGTAACTGCTTTCATACTTTCTAGTTCGATATTTAGAGCAGGTATTTAAGTATCTGCTTTCATACTTTCTAGTTCGATATTTAGAACAGGTATTTAAGTATCTGCTTTCATACTTTCTAGTTCGATATTTAGAGCAGGTATTTAAGTATCTGCTTCCATACTTTCGTTTAAAGAACTAAATATCTGTACACTGAGATGCTGCCGTGGTGTTGCGGTTTGTTCTCTCGCCTGCCAACTAAAAGGTTCGCACTCGGGCGGAGTTTGTTCGGACCGACCGACACCGAGGTCAACCCAGCCTCAAGAAATGGATCCCTGGACTTTCCTGGGGGAAAACAAAAGCAGGGATGGCAGTTTCTGGCATACTTACCTCAAATTCTGCAGTGGGCTAGAAATGTGAAGACGTTAATACTTCACACCACCACCACAAGCAAATGCCACGGGACGGAACGTGTAGAATTTCAGTCCAAGAGTAGAACTTGAATTATGACTGAGCTTTGCCCACTACTTAATTCTTTCATCCCAAAACCAACTCTGACAGGATTGGTGGATCTTCCACATCTATGCAGATACATGGCGGTTGGGTATTTAAGTAGGGTATAAATAAAATACCGGGATGGTGTGAGAGGAGATCACCAACTGAACTGATGGCCTGCATGAAGGATCGGATACTCTGGAGAAGCATAATAGCCAACGCCAGTCGGCACGGCACATGATGATGATGATAAATAAAATGAAAAGTAGCATATTCCTAAGCCATTAATTCCTAATTATAGAGAAGCTTCCTTCCATTTTCTTTCTATCAAAATTGTCATCAAGGCTTTTATTCTAGCTCAGCATGAGTTTATTCAGGTGTGTTAACCGACGTACTTTAACAACAAGAAAACTGCAGCTACCATTCAAGTCTGTGTTTTAGAGATATAAAGAAGGGGAAATAAAGGTATGAGTAAAGGTAAAGGTATGAGTAAAGGTAAAGATATGAGTTTGTGAACTAGTGTCATTGCACAAGGTCAAACCATAAGTGCTCTGCTGCCTAGTCAGCTGTTTACCAGAAACTCAGCGCGAACTCCGTAGCTATCGATATCATCCCTCTTGCTTCCAAGAATGTGTAACAAAATGTTTGTTCTGTTGCAGAATGTGGGGTTGACACCTTGTTGTTGCGGTCTAAAAGTTGTTGACCACAACTCACCTGTTTAAGCGAGCATGGAGAACGTTATCTTTCTCCGCGTTCCGATTGTAGAGCTCAGTCACGCGGTCTGAGTGGTGGGTTAGTTGTTTTTTTTTTGTAGATATTAAAGTGAGAGGATGTGTTGGTTTGTTATGGAAAGTCTTCTAAGGATTCCTTGTTTCATAATGTAAGTTTCTTTTGTGTTTGGTTGTCCTTTTCAGGACAAAACTGTTATAGAATCTAACATGTAGTAGGTGTAGTCATTTTGTCCTTTTTAGGGCAAAATGTTTGTCGTAGTTGATTTGTCCCTTTTAGGACAAAGATTGTCATGAAATTTGTCACGTAGTACTTGTGAGTTCATTGTTCCCTTTTTTTTGGACGAAGATGGATTCGTTGTCAGCAAGGTATGTTGGAAATCAGTATATATGAAGTTGGGATGTTTAGTGTTGGCGTCCCATGGCGATGTTTATCGCCCGAATTGGTTTTCTGTATCCACTGTGGCTTTTTCATCAGTTTTCCAGTCAAAAAGTCTATCCACAGCACTCCTTTACAAATGGGGATTTCATCATTAAACTTTTGTTAACATTTGTAACTGCTGGAATACTGTGCTCTTTGGATTCATGTTGAGTGTGCCAACTGTGGTGTTGAGGTGATTATGTGTAAACTGGTCATGTTCGCGTACGGATTTATAGTGGTTATTTGTCCTGGGTGATGGTCTTCTTGCATGGTGTATATCAATGCAACCTTTTGTTGAAGCGGTAAGTCAGTCTGCTCTGTAACAGTGATGTGAAGTTCAGTACTAGTTAGTTGGTGTGTAACACATCTACACCCACTTTATGGTAGAGTGGGCCAACAATAGTCATAAAACTTTCAAATATCATGGACATAAAAAGAACAAATATATCCAGAAGAAGGCTGGCTAGTAAAGAGGATTAAACAGAGAAAACTTAAATATTTTGGACACATTAAACGTCATGATAATCTAGAGAAAACAGTCTTGGGAGGATACATAATGGGAAAAAGAAAGAGAGGAAGACCAGGGCGAAGATGGCTGCAAGACATCGTTGATGATCTGCGAGTGGATGCATCAGCAGGGGGCCACCTTGCTTACAACCGAGAGGCCTACAGGAGAGCTGTTGTGGAGGCAAAGTTCCGCAAGGAACATGCAAATGACTGACTGACTGACATGCCAACATCATCATCATCATCATGTGCCAACACCAGGCCCAATACATTGTAAAACTTGTAATACGTGTTTAGTGTGTGCAGACGTACTATTTCAGGGGAGTGAACCCCGGGAGTTTTTGTGAGCCACTGTTGGAAACTGGAAGCGGGTAGCTTGGCAGGCTAACGTGTGGCACCAGGGGAAATAATGTGTGCAATGATGCCACGACATTGAAGGAGTGGGAACAACCCGAGAAATACAAGAGCTGAAATAACAGGGAGTTTTGTCCCTTAGAATGTCAGATGTGTATAAACACGTCGCGCACTTCCTCTGCTGATCTACAAAGTTGTGTTGCTATTTCGCTCTCAAAAGTAAACAGATTTCTGCAAAATATGCATGCCGATTTGCAGTCGCATAGGTGCAGAGGATGATACACTAGAAAGGAACATTTCCATAGACGATGAACTTTTAGCAAGTTAGAGGGTCTTTTCATTGCCTCTTCAGAGCGTATTTAGCCTTCAATATAATTATAATTCATTAAACTCTATATTCATACAATTCACTTGTACGTACCTTCCCCACAATTTGTCTGTGTTATGTCGCACAGACCAGTCTAAAAATATCAGAAGTGAGATTTGAACCTACATCCACATTCGGGGAGCAGAGCACTCAACCCTCCCACGTACTGGAAAGATTTCTGAAAGCTTCGTTGCCACAGCAGCTGCAGATTTCACAGTAGCATTAAACTGGCACTGTACGTGCGCATGGCCTTGCTTTGCTTCTTATGTTAGTTGTGGCTGCCTTCTGTCGATAGTTGCGAAATTTGCTTGTGTTGCTTGTGGACACCGTCTAATTGTGGACACCGTCTAATTGTGGACACCGTCTAATTGTGGACACCGTCTAATTGTGGACACCGTCTAATTGTGGACACCGTCTAATTGTGGACACCGTCTAATTGTGGACACTGTCTAATTATGGACACTGTCTGCGCTAGTTGTTGGTGCAGCCTTGCTCTGAAGGATACTTTTTTCCCAATATCTTCAACCTAACATACAAGTATCACAACTCTGTGTTAGATACAACCAGAGATGAAATTCAGAATAATTAATAATTGTTTCTTAATTTTTTTTTCAGTTACTAATTACTACTGTGATGAGACGAAACAGTCAGAGAATCCCAAAACAAGCTATAAAATGGAACACAACAGGCCAAAGGAAAAGAGGCAGACCGTATGAAACTCTGAAGAGGACATTGTTAAGAGAGGCGAAATTAACAGGCATAAAATCCCTTGATGAGGTTGAAAGACTCGCCGAAGACAGGAAAAATTGGCGAACTACCTTGCGAGCCCTATGTGACGTTTAACGGCACGGGAAGGATATAAGATATAAGATAAGAATTACTATTTACTTTTGTCAAAATGTGTACATCTGTGTCCCGTAGCATTTTCATGTAGTAGGGGCGGGAGGGGAGGCGCGGTGTGAAGTGTTAGTGCCTTCACATTTGTAGGCCACTACGGATTTTGAGATACCAGCACCTGGCCTCCTGTTCTCCTGGGGAAATTCCAGGTACCCATTTTTTTTTGGAGGGTGAGTTGACCCCGATGCCAGACGGCCGGGAAAAAAATTCTACCCGAGTGGGGAGTTGACCCGGGGACATTCTGATCCTGTGGGGAGTTGAACCGGGGACATTCTAAACGAGTGGGGAGTTGAACCGGGGACATTCTGACCAGCAGGCGAAAAATATGTTCATGTTGATCAAAACTCTTCAGTTCTTGCAATAATTTATTTACCCTCCTCCCCCCACCCCCAAGAAATATAATAATATAATAACTAGTTCAAGTAAACCAGTTGACTGACAACACTGGTTACAGAACAGTTAAATTAAACCAGTTGACTGACAACACTGGTTATAGAACAGTTAAATTAAACCAGCTGACTGACAACACTGGTTATAGAACAGTTAAAGCTCATGTTAGTTCTTTGTTTCTTTGTTCTGTTTTGTTATCTGTCCTTTCCATAGATGTTTTTGTCTGCTTTTTTTTTCTTTCAGTCAAACTTCAAGCCTAATCATTTAGCTCTATTTTATACTTAAAACACTTGCAATTAATGAATTTGACATGTTTTAATATAAAAGACAAGAAATTTTAAAACTATAATGTAAAAAAATTCTCCTCCTCCTCCTCCCTCCATCTCTCTCTCTCTCTCTCTCTCTCTCTCTCTCTCTGCCATTTTTATATTTTTCTCTCTCAAATTTGGTGTCTGTTATTTCTCATTCTTTTGGAACATCCATCAACTACACACATCCTGAACATTATTCATCTCTTCCACCAATCAAAAACCCTGTCTCATAATCACTGTCAAAACACAAATCAGATTGCCCTAGTGAAGAAAATGCTTCCGTCCTTCTCCATATTTGGTCCACACCCTCACCAGAACCCTCTGTACTTATTGGCCCATGCCTGGCAACGGAATGTAACAAAGAAGCTGACTGACAGTTCTGTGACATGTAATACAATGTTTCATTGGCTAAACTTTGAACCTGAGTTCTAAGTTCATCTGCTGTAAAGTGTTGACGTCTCTTGTGCGTTTCTTTCTGTGCAGATCTTAGTCTTTCAGTGGTTGGTTGCTGACCTTTGCCTAGCCTAGGCTGAGAAAACTTACCACGTCTTGCTCCTGTGGTCGTCACGTGGCGTGATGTTGCTGAAAATCTACGAGTTCCATTTCTGAATTTTGACAAACCCATGTAGCAGATTTTGACACTGGACTTCCGCTTCCGGTCAGCTATCGAAATCCTTTTAAGGTGAGCACGTGAACAGATTTTGGACTTCAATCTTTGACATGTCAGTGATTTTTGTGGAAACCACATACTTTTGTTGTATTTTACACGTTGTTGGTGTTGGTCGTGATGTTGGTGCTTTTCACAGCTTTGGTCTTCTTGGTACGTACAGTGAGTATATTGTTTCTGCTGCTGTTGGTACATTTCATAGGAATGTTTATGATGTATGCATTCATCTTCTGCCTTCCACTGCAGCTGTTGATTTTTAACCTTTTGCATGAAGATCTGAAATAATGAAAGAAAAACAAATGAACACGCTGTAATCTGTGGACAAAAACACATTGAAGAGAAAGAAAACGGAGCAGAAAGATTATATACAAATATATTGTCAAACATATTGTAATACAAAATTACATTGAGCCATTAAGAACATGAAAGCGTAAATACATTTGAATATCTATGTTCAGTCATCACTACTAATGGCAACTGCGCAGTGGAAATCAAAAGAAGAATCGCAGTTGCATCACAGAAACTAGCACAAATGAAGAGTATGTGGCAAGGTACCAACAAGAAAACAAAGTTATGTTTACCAAGAGCTTACATATTCTCAGTGGCAACATGCAGGTGTGAGATACGGACACTTAACAAATCACTAGAAAAGAGAATAACAGCATCTGAAATGAAATGTTACAGAAGGGCACATGGATTATCTTGTGTAGGACGAGAATCAAATAAAGAGATATTGATGGGATTAGTTGTCACAGAGAACTGACTCGTTAACACCTTAAAAATTAGAAAGCTGAGATACTTCGGCCACATCAAGAGACACAACAGCTCGGAGAGGTTGATAGTAGAGGGCTTAGTGCTCAGCAAACGAGAAAAGGGACGACCTCGTCGCAGATGGACCCTGGACAGCGCAGAAAGTCTGAATGTATCACTGCAAGACGCTGGTCAACTTGCGCAAGACCGTATTGCATTCAGGGAAGCTGTGAGAGGGACGATGTTTTAGAGAGGACATGCCACATGAATGAATGAACGAACGAACGAACGAATGAATGAATGAATGAATACACTGTAACTTTGTAATGAAAGTCTACATAGAAATTATCATGTGCTGAGATTAATTATTTCATATCTCTCATCTATAACAAATTCTCTGAAACTATTTCTTTGATACTCTTTGTGATGTATGGAACCTAGTGTCAGGTTAATTCGCACCATAAGGCAAGGCTGATTAATCTTAATAAGACTGTATCCCTCAAAAGTCAGTACCGCGCCATTGACGGCTGTCTGTATGATCTAATAAAGGGGTTCTCAACCTGTAGGGAATTTTTGGGTTTTAGTGAGGCATGAGGAATTGAGACGTGGACAGACAGACTCAAATTAGTGCTCTTTGTGCAGTGTACTTTGGAATGTGTCCGTCTGTGGTACAAATTTTCGTCAGCAATTGCCTTAGGATCTCTCCCTGTGGAGTTTGTTCTTCTGGCTGTACTCCTATATCCTTTGACTCTTCGGGGCCACCACCACCACCACCCCCCCCCTTTCTAGTCAGTGTATCTGACAGCCATAGATCCTGCTGTTTACTGTCATATGAAAGAAATTAAAGTAATGAGAGGGAAAAAAGGCTGTTATCAGTCCTCGTTAATCTACCTAACTCCCACCCGCAGAAGAAGCTAGAGCTGGTGAAATGTACTCACGACTTTCTCCTGAAACGTTTGTTCAAGCAATGACTGTAATACCACGAGCAGACCTCGTGATCTTTGCATGGTTGCAGCCAGGTCACGTAGGTGGCCGCTGTCACAGTCCAGAGCTTGCAGATAGACGTACTTCCGGCTGTTCCAGTGATATTCATTTCCTGCAAGAGGGAAAAAATAAGAATATTATAACAGCTCTGGTTTATCACTGGGGGGGGGGGGGGGGTCGATGTGCTCCGATGTGATACTAACTCGGCTGTTACAGCAGGTGAAGACAGGAGCCTGAAGCAAGGAGAAAGTGGAACTGACCAAAGCCAGGTCAAGAATTGCAGTTTATATGAAAGGCTTGTAACAGTGATAAAGGAGCATACAAGAGTTGGGTGTGGACCAGGAGAAATTGAGAGAATTTATTGATGCCCTTCAAGATGGCAAGATGGCATACTTGAGGTTAAACATTATTTTAATGGATCACATTTTTCAAGACATGGACAGACTGAAAGGCAGACAGACAGGCAGGTAGGCAGAGAGACTGTCTACAAAGTTCTCGAATAACATATTTGTAGCAATAAAGAATTCATTTATCGTCCAAATCATCAATTCTCTTATCTGAAGGCCAGAGCATGAGCTCTTAGAATCCTTGACTGTGGAAGCGATGTGGACTGATGTGATGGTATGATTCCTGGTGCTGACCACCCAGAATCGGTCAAGACCCTATCCTGTTTCATCATGGCGCTCCTGGTAACCCTGTTGCTCAGCTTCAGCTTGGCTAACGCAATAGGAGTCGGCGTTGTAAAGTCTGCCAGGATGTCTTCTTCTTTGATCCACTACAAACCACTGTAATCCACACACTATCCGACTCGATGCGTGTGCTTCAAGACGTGCACTTCAGAGTCATTATGGCTAGGGACTCAGAGACTGAGCTGGTGCAAAGCCCTCCCCCCTCCCTGCTGTCTGTTTTCATTCACTTCTGGCCCCGAAAAGCCCTTTGGGCCCACCCTTAAAATAATGAAAATCTTCCAGGTCCCGAAGCGATGCCCGGCCGGACCATCCCCTCCCTCCCATCTCCCCGCCCCATTGGGCCCAGATGCTGGGAACCTTGGCATAATGAATTAGATCAACAACAAATGAATGTCAAGTTCAACAGGTCTCTGTGACCTGCATATTGCGAAAGAAACTGACACACACAAACACAAACTCGGTTCACGTTTCTTGAAGTCTACTCGAGTGTTCTGCTATAGCGTACAAGCGTGTCAACTTGTCGATCTGTCGGAATTCAGGAAGTGAAATCGTTTTCCCCACGGTTTTTCCGTCGAATTCAACCAAACCCGGAATATACCCTCGGCAGAGTTTCTTTCAAGCCAGCCGGGTATGTGCAGGGTGAATTACTGTATTGTTGACACCCCATTTTGTGTGATCACAATAAACAAAAACTGAATTAGGCAAAAAAAAAGTTTTCTTGTACTACTTCTTCTGCTTCAACGTCAGGATTTTTCGAGAATATTAACAATAAAATATGCAATGAAAGTAGCCAACAGATTTCCAGATTCCTGATTCACACTTGGCTTGTCTCGTGACTAGCAAGCGTGATACATTCTTTCTTTCTTTCTTTCTTTCTTCAATCTCTTGTAACTGCTAGCTGTTGTTCTTTGCAGCTGAAGCTGTGAATGTGTGATGGCACAGCATCGTATCGGGGTGGGAGCGGGTTATGGCAGCTATTTTTTTCAGTCCTGGAGTACAGCTAAAGACCAGCTGTGCAATGCTTCTTTAGGAAACTCCACCGCCATGGGGATTATGGCGTTAGCCAGGCTAGCTAGTCTGCTACTGGGGGTACCAAAGGAGAGGTGGGACAGGGTCTTGGTCAGCTATTGGTCACTGAAAGCCTCATCATACGGCGTTTTCGCCCCCCCCCCCTTGCGTGATATATAAAAAATGAATATATCTTAACAGTTGAATGCATCAGCAGCAGGCCATCTTGCTCAAAACCGAGAGGCCTACAGGAATGCTGTTAGCGAGACAAAGTTCCCCAAGGGACATGCAAATGTATGAATGAATGATATATCTTAACAAACTTGTTTAATTTAAATTTCTCGTTACTTTCCTTTGGCTCTTCTTTTCTCTTTGCTTGTTATCGTTCTTGTCTGATGAAGGCTTTGTGCTGGAAGATCAGGCGTATGTATCCTTGCTAATTAAATTTCTTTGCATTTCTCTCTTTGGACTGCTTTGCTACATGGAGAAGCAGCCATGCTATTATTAACTATCATAAGCCTTAGCCTTGTTTTTGGGACATGTCGCTGATAGGCTGAGCTACACAACATTTCACTTAAGATTCGTGTACATACAATTTTGCTTAACACAACTCATAAGGCTGCGTTTATTATCTTTCTTATTCAAATCTTCCTCTTTTAAACATCCTGTTACGTTCGCCGGCTGTAACAACAAGCTGTAACTAAACGTTTATTTTTATGTTTCTATACACAGCAATAAGGAGCAATGGTAGCTGCTTTATCGTCAGAACTGGCAACTGCTGTCAGCCAAAACCCTTTCTCTTTTACTCACATCTCTCGGTAGTACAGGATGCATCCTACCAGGCCGATGAAAGAGGCAGAGATCTATGCAGCCCCTGTCATGGTAGTGATCTATGCAGCCCCTGTCATGGTGAAGGTAGGGATCTAAACAGTCCCTGTCAAGGTAGAGATCTATGCAGTCCCTGTCAAGGTAGTGATCTATGCAGTCCCTGTCAAGGTAGTGATCTATGCAGCCCTTGTCATGGTGAAGGTAGAGATCTAAACAGTCCCTGTCAAGGTAGAGATCTATGCAGTCCCTGTCAAGGTAGAGATCTATGCAGCCCCTGTCATGGTGAAGGTAGAGATCTAAACAGTCCCTGTCAAGGTAGAGATCTATGCAGTCCCTGTCAAGGTAGAGATCTATGCAGCCCCTGTCATGGTGAAGGTAGAGATCTAAACAGTCCCTGTCATGGTGAAGCTTATTAGAATATCTGACACTTTAGTAATCTCATCTCTCATCAGTCGTGGTCAGGAGTGCCTCACTCTAGAACTAGGCCACCATCTTATAGACGTTCCAACGTGCCCCGTACACAGTTGTATGTCGCGAGAGAGACAGAGTTGTGGAGCCAAAGTTTTAGAATTCAGAAAACAAAAATGTGTTTTTGCAGTGTACATTTGTTTATTTAAATACCCGCCAGATAGAGAGCCCTAAAGCAACTTAGGTATTAGTTCCAGTCCAACGAGTGGCGAAGCGGCCATAAATCTGTGCCTTGAAGCAAGTTTGAATTTTACATTAGAAAGAATCCCTTCTATTAAAAAAAACTGTTGTTGGGGGAGGGGGGGAGGGTGTTAAATATGCTGTCTGATCTGGCAATCAGCGATCCATAACTGACATACTAGCGTCATGGTTGGCGAATCACAGCTGAATAAGACACTGCCATTGCTACGGCTGATAACAAGCTTATTCTGGCGAAAGACTTGTGTGTATGTGGGGGGGGGGGGGGGGGGGAAATCGCTATAGTCCTCATGGGGTGGAGTCTGCAAAATAAGTACCACTGGTACTGCACACTCCCTGCAGTCTTTCAGCTTCAGCCGAGGACGAAAAAAAAGCCGCTAACAGCCGATCCCAAGTGGACAGGATGCTGTATCTCACCATCTTCACTGCGTCGGCTACAAAGAACACCAGTTCTGAATCCCAGGGACATTGAAGAAGAAGAAGAGACATTTTTTTAAAAGTGCGAAAATTATAAGATTAACACAAGGGAGTCCAGCATTAAGAGCACAAGTGCCCACGAAAGAAACTTGTATTACCAAATGTGTCGCTAAAGAAATTTGTATCACCAAGTGTCGCTAAAGGAATTTGTATTACCAAGTGTCGCTAAAGAAATTTGTATTACCAAGTGTCGCTAAAGGAATTTATATCACCAAGTATGTCGCTAAAGAAATTTGTATCACCAAGTGTGTCGCAGTCTTAACAAGTTTTGATAACCACTTCCGTAGTTCATTTTTGAAGATCCACTAATCGGGAAAAATGCACTGACTCGATTTTTAAAAAATCTTAGCATCACCTGTTGCTTTATTTTTAATGAAAGATTCACTGCTGTTCTCAGGCCGGAAAATAGGTGTAGGCCGTAAAGGGGGTTCACTGCTGTTCTCAGGCCGGAAAATAGGTGTAGGCCGTAAAGGGGGTTCACTGCTGTTCTCAGGCCAGGAAAGTAGGTGTAGGCCATAAAAGGGGTTCACTGCTGTTCTCAGGCCAGGAAAGTAGGTGTAGGCCGTAAAAGGGGTTCACTACTGTTCTCAGGCCAAAGGGGGTATAGGCCGTAAAAGGGGTTCACTGCTGTTCTCGGGCCAGAAAGGGGATGCATGACAACAACAAAAAAAGGCTAAGAACGGCTGTTCTAGAGTTTAATAACGAAATATGAACCCAAATGCAAACTGACCACATCATCCTGTATCTTTGACAAGTCAAAGTAGATAGGAGCACTAACTCCATTTGCCTCTTCATGCCTCACTGGTATAGAAAAAAAGTCTCCTACAGTTAACTTTCTTTACGGGCCACTCGTGGACATTGACAAAACATTGACAAAACAAAGACAGAACTAAGCAGCATCTCACTCACCTATTCTCTCCAGCTCTTCGTCCAGAACGTTCTCTAACAGGGCCAGGGACTGCAAATGTTCAGCGTTTCTCTCCATCTCGGCCTGTCTCTCTTCTGGCCTAGCGGTTCAAACATCAGGACAAAGTTAGACAGGCAAGCAAACATAACACGCTGCAATGTCAGCCAAAACATAATAGCTCGAGGACCATATGAAATGTCACACAGTCTAAATACACGCGAGACAGATACAACGCACACAAGAACAAGGCCTGGACAGAGAGCTAATTAAGAAGTATTAATACTGCACTAATAGGTACTGCAACTCATGTTGATAACAGATAATTGTACATAACAATATTTGCACAATACTGCATATCCGAAGTAATTTCAGATTCGAGATCAGAGGTTCTCAAACAGTGGGGAATTCCCTCCACCCTTCCAGCATCGGGAAATTTTTTTTTTTTTTGGGGGGGTGGGAAAGGTAATGGGACCACAGATTGATCTGACTGATTAATCTTATGAGGTAGTGTCAATGCAGTCAGGACATTCCCATATCTACTCCCCTACCCGTTCCAGTAACCGGTGTAAGGTGTATACGGTATAATGGCCGTCCCTGTCACGCGTTGATTATGGGCTCCTCGCTTCCGTCCACAGAGGAAGCTCATCCTACCCTGGTCTTGTTTCATCCTCAGTTCTGTGGATGTGTGTGGGGTCGTTCTCACATTCAGTCTTAGCGTCTTCCAGACGTCCAGCTTGAGCTCACTTTGCACTGAGGCCCTTCCAGCCACCCGGCCCCTCCTCTCTCATTATCGTGCATCCAAGCATGCCCAAGACAGTGGATCCATGTGTGACCCACAGCTTGAGAGCATGCGAGAAGGCTGGTAAACATGTCTTGACCATAACTTAAGGTTGGTCCGCTCCCTGTCCCAAAGACAATGACGTTCTGACATATAGTTAAAGGGATGGAAAGGGTGCATGTGGCAAAATAGGTTGAAAATCACTGCAGGTATTTTCCAGCAATGATAGTTATGAATCTTCTCTGACACGTTTCTCAGTTTTATAATCCCTCTTGTTCGGGCTATGCTATTTTACTTTCCTATTTCTGAATGTTACACCCGTTTCATGCCACAACCATCTTCTTCTTCGTTTATCATTTGGTCAGCTGCTTTCATTTTTATTCTGTATATGGATTTTTTTTTCTTCGTTAACGTTTTTCACTGCTTGAGTAGCTAAGTTGTTAGTGCACTTGTCTCTCACGGCGAAGTCGTTGGTTTAAGCCTGGCCAAGGGCGTTCCATTTATTCAGGCTGTAGAACTTGGCACTTCTTGGAGCTGGTGAGGTAAAGGCGGGCCAGGAGTTATGCTGACCACACCATCGTCTATTGTGCTGAAACGTCTGGGAAAATACTGGCACTAATACCATATCTACCTGCCTTTATAGTATGTTAGTTCTGCCTTTATGGTATGTTAGTGCTGCCTTTATGGTATGTTAGTGCTGCCTTTATGGTATGTTAGTGTTGCCTTTATGGTATGTTAGTGTTGCCTTTATGGTATGTTAGTGTTGCCTTTATGGTATGTTAGTGCTGCCTTTATGGTATGTTAGTGCTGGCTTTATGGTATGTTAGTGCTGGCTTTATGGTATGTTAGTGCTGGCTTTATGGTATGTTAGTGTTGCCTTTATGGTATGTTAGTGTTGCCTTTATGGTATGTTAGTGTTGCCTTTATGGTATGTTAGTGCTGGCTTTATGGTATGTTAGTGCTGCTTTTATGGTATGTTAGTGCTGGCTTTATGGTATGTTAGTGCTGCTTTTATGGTATGTTAGTGCTGGCTTTATGGTATGTTAGTGCTGCTTTTATGGTATGTTAGTGCTGGCTTTATGGTATGTTAGTGCTTCCTTTGTGGTTTATTAGTGCTGCCTTTAAAGACGTTGGTGATTGTTGGGACATATGCTCTGGATGACTAGTAGCTCATTACCAAAAAATAGCACTGAGATCGATAGCACAGGGAAACAGAAGTAAGTGTAGACCGAAGGAGACATGGAGAGGAACATCAGAGATGATATTGAGTAATAGAGGGCTCACCTGGGTAAAAGTTGGAAAAAAGGCGACGGACAGGCATTTGTGCAAATTCCTCGCGGAAGCCCCATCTGTCCTGGGCACTTAAAGGTTCAGGGAGAGAGAGAGAGAGAGAGAGAGAGAGAGAGAGCTATCTTTACGTCTCAGAAAATAGCATTTAAGAAGAGAGTGTCAGTTGTATGTGGAAGGATGGCGTGCGTCGTTCGACTTAAGCAGCTTCTTATAAAATGGTATCTACTTGCATATGACTAGTACAGTCGGTCTCAGCTTCTTGTAAGGTGATATCTACCTACATATGACTGGTACAGTCGGTCGCAGCTTCTTATAAGGTGATATTTACCTACATATGACTGGTACAGTCGGTCGCAGCTTCTTATAAGGTGATATCTACCTACATATGACTGGTACAGTCGGTCGCAGCTTCTTATAAGGTGATATCTACCTACATATGACTGGTACAGTCGGTCGCAGCTTCTTATAAGGTGATATCTACCTACATATGACTGGTACAGTCGGTCGCAGCTTCTTATAAGGTGATATCTACCTATATATGACTGGTACAGTCGGTCGCAGCTTCTTATAAGGTGATATCTACCTATATTTTACTAGTATGCTCGGTCGCAGTGGTAATAGTAAACAAGTTACTGTTGATAGGTCCAGTCTCTTTGCGACTGCATCTTTTATCTTCCCTAGCCCCTCACAGTTCGACGGCAGAGAAAATAAAAGAAAAGTGAAGAAACTTTAAGAATGACCTTCCATGTTCAGCTTGGGTTACGGGAATTGATCTGTCTGTTTCCTAAGTCTGTCTAAAGCATCTAGCATACGAACTATAGTGGACATTAGCTTACACATTTAGAGTTCGTGAAATTCTGTGATTATATTGCAGTTATTGAAAGGTCATAAAAATCGACCAGGCAGTCAGTGTTTCGTGCCCTTTGATCTACTTTACAGGGCAAAGGATTTTTAAGAACTTTCATTTTCTAGCATTAAAAAAAAACGATTAAAAAAAATAAACATCTTGCTCTTGACTTGACTTCTGTTTCCATATGCTGTCTGTTGTTGTTTCTTGGTACCTGAACTTCATATATGTTTATTTATTTGCATTTTTGATTTACTGTGAATATTACATTTTGGTATTCCTTACTCTTGTTTGACACTACTATAATTTCGTGTGTAGGCCTTTAGCCGTTTCTTTCTTATGGCACTCATTCATAAACAAGGTTAATTTCACTTTCTGCTACCAGCACAATATTATCAGCATATCTTAGGTTATTGATACTGTGGACTCCTGCTTTCGTTCCCTCATAACTTTTATATGTCGCATTATGTTTTCATTTACAGCGAGAACAGATCAGGTGATCTGGAGGGATAAAAATAAGTATCACTTTACATAATAATATATCACCGTAGTTTGATGGCTTGTGCATGTTCAGTACCGATTTCTTTGTGGTTTTCTAAACAACGAAAATAACCAACAACAACGAAAAAATAAATAAACGCAGCACAATGTAATGTAAAACTGTTCTAAAGCAAACAGATGCATTATTTGCCTTTTTCAAAGTTTACTACTTACCGGTGCATGTTCATCTTCCCCTACAGCAGTCTACACACAGAAAAAAACGCCCCCTTTTTTTTTCACTTCCCTTAACACACACAGCAGTAGTTTGTACACGAAGTGTTGACACAGCCCCTGTCACTTCACGCATGTCCGGGCTATTAGCAGGACCCGGCAAGCTTGCGATATCTTACGTCTTACAGTGCGTGTGTAGCAAACAAGAGTTCTTAGTTTATGTCCCAATCATGGACCACTTATCCCCATTTTGGGCCTGCTTCTGTCTGTAGTCAGCTGTTTTATAGGCAGAGGGGCTGCCTTATTTACCGCAGAGCACTTACATATAAACTCATTGTCACGCGAGCTTTGTGGGTTTTCTAGGTCAAGCCTGCTATTAGGTCATTTGTATCGTCATTTCATCTGGGTCATTTCTGGGGAAATACCTTAAAGGTGAATGTAAAAGCTAATCTGTAACGAGGGGTTAATTTTCGGTTTCTTCCGGTTTATTTTTTCACTTTTAACTCTTTGTATAACCGAGATATGTTCAGAATAAGTACAGATTTACTTTCCTTTTCAACTTCGCTTGTGAGCAATAATTTTTTACCAAAGAGCTTATGAAGAGAATGCGCATTAAAGTTATGATAGTTCTATGTTAATTTTCTATAACTCCTCTGGATTTTGCTGTGTAGTTAATCAGAGAAAGCGTATCAAATTTATGACAGTTTTATGGTAACTTTTTTGCAACTAAACTGGATTTTGCTGTGTACGATGTGATAATCACACTGCCTTTAGCTCATAAGGGGTTAAAGTTAGGTAGTGTAAGGTCTCTTCATTATTACACGAAGGCATCTAGGGGTTAAAGTTAGGTAGTGTATGGTCTCCTTATTATTCCACGAAGGCATCTAGGGGTTAAAGTTAGGTAGTGTAAGGTCTCCCTATTATTCCACGAAGGCATCTAGGGGTTAAATGTCTGTAAGCTTCACTGACCTGTGGGACAAATTAAATGATGTGGTCAATCCTTTATTTCGCCAGCTCCAGTAACAACCAAGTGCCTATTTCTACAACTTGGTGATTGGGACGCTTCTAGTCGAGATCGAACCATTGACCTTTGTCATGAGAAGTGAGTGCTTTAGTTACTTCACCACTCATTCTTGGGCATAATGGCTAAACAGGAAAAGTGGAGACATAGCAGTTACTCGTTTACCTTTGAGCAAATTGTTATTTTGTGCATTTGATTTCTATTTCGCTTAGTTACCTGAGTCTGTCCCCCGTAACTTAGCACTCCAGAACTTTGCAGGTGTTGTCATGATGAAGACCTTGAATTAAGGCATGGAGATGGACAAGAAGTGGGCTGTAATGGACTTCTAGAATGTGATCCAGGAAGCAGATTTCTCCCTCAGAATCCACCACCATGGGGAACGCATTAACCCTACTCAGACCACCAAGCTGACAGAGCACGGCAGTGATGCTACAAGGAGCACCACCAAGAGGTGGGACATGGTCGTGTCCAGTTCTAACTGACCGGTTCAGATAACTGAAAGTTCAAGCACGGTCACTTTTGTCTCTTAAATGTTATCTATTTGATGAAATGTTATCGCTCCGCAGCCCCGGCCAGGTATACAACCCATTCAGGTAAAGCAGTGTTTCTCAACACATTTTTTTGGGTCACTCCCCACCTCAACGTCTCAAAGATTTTTATGCCCCCCCCCCAACTTGATTATTTTGATGCCTCCCCGAGCAAGTTCTGAAGTAGTATAATACTAAAAAAAAATTATTTTCAAATTGACCCCCCTCCCCTTAATGCTGGGAAAAAAACTGAGGTCAAGAAATTGGTCACATTTCATCTCCCTGTAACAGAACCTTTACGACAATGTTAAGAACCCGAGACAAACTGCCGAGTTTATGAGAGAGAGAGAGAGACAGAGAGATAGAGAGAGAGACAGAGAAAGACAGAGAGAGACAGAGATAGAGAGAGACAGAGAGAACCACAGAGAGAGACAGATAGACACAGAGAGAGACACAGAGAGACACAGAGAGACACACAGAGAGACACACAGAGAGAGACAGAGACAGAGACTGGCATAGATTGTCTGAGCTGTTATGAATCAAATCTGAAATCCACCAGCGTTCAGCCTGAGAGCGAATGTAGCTACCAGTCAGTCAGTCAGTCAGTCATTTGCATGTCCCTTGCGGAACTTTGCCTCCCTAACAGCACTCCTGTAGGCCTCTCGGCTGTGAGCAAGATGGCCTGCTGCTGATGCGTCCATTCGCAGATCATCAACGATGTCTCGCAGCCATCTTCGCCCTGGTCTTCCTCTCTTTCTTTTTCCCATTATGTACCCTTCCAAGATGGTCTTCTTTAAACTGTCATGGCGTTTAATGTGTCCAAAATGTAACTACCACCCCTGTAAATTAAGTTGCTTGTGATGAACAGAGAGAAAGAGAGAGAGACAGAGAGAGAGAGAGCGAGAGACAGGGAGAAGCCGCTGAAGGCTGGCAGACCTTCCAGGTTCAAGTGCCGGGTCATGGTAAAATCGGAAGCCGTGTCGACGACCACAGCTCTCTCCAGGGCCTAGCGGCAGCCCCACAGCTCTCTCCAGGGCCTCGCGGCAGCCCCACAGCTATCTCTAGATCCTCGCGGCAGCCCCACAGCTCTCTCCAGATCCTCGCGGCAGCCCCACAGCTCTCTCCAGATCCTCGCGGCAGCCCCACAGCTCTCTCTAGATCCTCGCGGCAGCCCCACAGCTCTCTACAGATCCTCGCGGCAGCCTCACGGCTCTCTCCAGGTCCTTGCGGCAACCCCACAGCTCTCTACAGATCCTCGATGCAACCCCACAGCTCTCTACAGGTCCTCGCGGCAGCCCCACAGCTCTCTACAGATCCTCGCGGCAGCCCCACAACTTCTGTTTCAGGTCCATCCTCTGTGGCCAGGTCTGGTTTCGTAGGGCGGTGAACGTTGGACACTCTTGCAGGTTTGTTCTCCGCCCCCACAGCTAAACATTCGAGAGACAGATAAAATTCTTGCACCCAGCACTAAATTCTCTTCAGTTCTCACTGTCTTCAGCCGGCAGATGTATGGCATCCAAGGTCTCCTTCGTGCTATCCATATCAAATTCTCCAGAACTTCTCCAAGTTGCTTTTGGTCGGTTTATCTTTCTCTCTGCTTCGGGCGTCAATCGCACGGCCGTTCTAGGAATGGTTTTGGCGCTCTCAGAGAACACGCAAGTGAAGCTTCACACTGTTAGGCTGCTTATGACCGCAACAAGGCCGAAACCAATTTCTTTTGTGGTCCTCAAACTAGCACGAACTACTTGATAAAGCTCAAAGAGGCGTCTACATTAATGATTTTCAATCTCGTTGGTGGGACTAGCTGCAAGTATGTAGCCTGGAGTCATACTTTGAGATATACAAGGGACAAAGTGTTGGTGCCCATATTGTCCTTGACCTTTGGGCACATTAAAAAGCGATCTGATTAGTCCGCCCGATAAAAAGTGAAAATGATTAAATTTTCTTTAAAAGTCCAAACAAATTACCCAGGAGTAAAAAAAAAAATTGATTAAATGTAATGGTCACAAAGGAAATCAAATTTCAAAACGGAGGACTGTATTAATGAGGTCATTGTAGTTAGCCTACATTTATTTAATGAACACCTTCTTTTAATTGGATAACGTTAACCTGCCCTGGTTTAACCTCTGCTCTGTGCTCTGAATTTACATGAAAGAAATTATGCATGAATTTGTTCTCCGCGTATGCTCAAAGAAAGACTTTGCTCTAGTGGAATTAAAACTAAAGATTTTTGATTTGGCATTCTCGTAGATAAAGATTGTTTCAGAACGTTTTGAAAGTACGTACTTGATAA
Source organism: Achatina immaculata (assembly GCA_009760885.1). Lineage (NCBI taxonomy): Eukaryota > Metazoa > Mollusca > Gastropoda > Stylommatophora > Achatinidae > Lissachatina > Lissachatina immaculata. The sequence continues at coordinate 31,637,449 of CM019716.1, read as the reverse complement.
CTATATTATCTCTCTCTCTCTCTCTCTTTCTCTCTCTCTCTCTCTATTTCTCTGAACCTTAAGTACCCAAAGCACATGGAGATTCCGCAAGGGTTTTCCACAAACGCCTGTCCTTTGTCTTTTTTCCGCTCTTTCCCAGAAGAGCCCTCAATTGCCCAACAAACTAGATTATAGTAAGCAGAAAATAAATCAATTGTTAGGTCCGGTACAGTTTCTTCTTCTTCTTCGTTCACTTCTACCACCAAAAACCGCACTGTGAACCTACTGAATTCATGCCTGTGGTCCTCGTTAGGTCCCCTGTGTGGTCCAAAGTAGACCACACGAGATCCACGAAAGGACCACAAGAGATTCAGAGTGTCACAGTGCTTTAGCCTGTATTCTTGGTGGGTCTCGGAAGCGGGATTGCGTGACACCGTGGTTTTCATTGCACCAGTTTAGTCTAGGGTTGGACTTTCTCACCGGAAGACCTCGACGTGTTTAGGATATCAGTGCATCCCCGCTGGGTGAGAGGCGGTAGCCCACCCAGGCCAGAGTTGGACTTTCTCACCGGAAAACCTCGACGTGTTTTGAGATACCCGTGTATCACCGCCGGGTGAAAGGTGGTTGCCCATCCAGTCCAGGGTTGGACTTTCTCACCGGAAAACCTCAGCGTGATTAGGATACGCAAACATCCCCGCCGGGTGAGAGGTGGTTGCCTATCTAGACTTCCCTGGTCCAGTGTCTCCGACTTCAGCATTTTGCGGTCGTGGCCGCTACCCTTCCTAGTTGTGACCAGGATGGAGCTTTTGTCCAGGAGGACGAATCCTCGCCACTAGTGACTTCTACCCCTGGGTTGAGCCGGTTTAGGCATTATCCCAGTATGGCGTGTTTGGGACGGGACCGACCTCTAGAGCAGAGGTACTGTGACATGCATAGCCTTCAAGATTCACCCCTGGTATGAGCCGGTTTAGGCAAAATTCACCAGTATGGGTGTTTATCAGGCGTTACCGACCTCTAGAGCGGAGGTGGCATGACATGTCTAGCCATCGAGTTCCACCCCTGGTGTGTGCCGGTTTAGGCATATTTCACCAGTGTAGGTGTATTTCGGACGTGGGCGGCCTCTAGAGCAGAGGTGCCGTGGTATAGCTCTCGTAGCGATACTACTGGACATACCAGTTAAACTTCACTTTCCACCACCTTTTCCCATCGGCTCCGCACAGCAACCTTTATTTCTTTTCCGCATTTACTTCCTTAACCGGGAGGAGCTTCACTCCACGCGTGGCATTTGAAGAGTCTCGCCAGCCGTGGTATTAGCTCTAGAATTGCCACAGTTATCCAAGTAGGATCGTGTCATCTAAGGAACCTCGACTGATTTAATGAGCCATTCGCGGTTTCACCGTGAGACAGTGTGAACTTAGACATGCATGGCTTAATCTTTGAGACAAGCATATGACTACTGGCAGGATCAACCAGATAGCTTTCTTCACCGAACCTTAGTCGGATATCTGCCGACAGACCGACGCGGGGCAAGGGAGACAGCGCTCTGCTCAGAGCGGATCCCTTTCGACCCCGGCGGCGTTTCATTTCCTTTAACCGGCGGGGGCGGCTCTCTCTGCTCTAACGAGCGGAGAAGAAAGCCTGGCCACCCACAAACAACACACGTTACATACTGCAGACCCGATACTCTTTGCGAGAGATGGGCCAATTTCGAGACCATCGGTCGACAAAACCGTACTACATCGTTAGCACGAACCTGGCTGGCTAGCCGTTTACATGCTTCGCTCGACGGACAAACCACTTGCTTCTGCATCGAAACACCTTAACTCTCGCCGTCCGGGAAGGGAGCGAAAGCCTGTCTCCCCACGCACGGAACTCGAGAGCGCTTTTTCGCCAAAAGAACAGGTACAGTTTCTAATCTTCCTTGCTTGTACACTTTTATTAGACCCTCTTTGCCCCTAAACCATTTCATATTTTTGTTCAGTTTATTGATTTCTATTAGAGTTTTAATTGTGTTCTCAGTTCTTCTGCTTGTTTCATTTCACAAATCTTATTTGATTCAGACTTTTCTGCCTTGTGTTATTACTTATTCATTATTCTGAATGTGAAAACGTTGTCTAGCTTGGCAGTCAGCGACTCTTTTCTGGCGTGCTAACGCCAGGGTTGGCGAACCATAGTCCACCAAGGTCGTGTCCCACCTCTCCGTTGGTACCCCCAGTAATAGGCCCAGCCTGGCTAACTGGCCAGGGATCTCCATAAACCCGCTAGGGAGGTGGAGTCTTCAGACATTCTGAGGTTGTGGCTGAGATGGTCCTCTCTGTTGTATGCTGTCCTTCGTTTTCCTTCTTTCTACGAGGTTATCAAAGAAAATAAATCAAGACAGACTAAGACTGCAACCTTCCATCCTTCACGTGGTCGGAAATAGATGCCAAGGTGGACAAAATGTGCATGGTAACAGACGCCACGTGCCTTTATAACACGTCATTTGCACGGTAACAGGCGTCATATTCCGATTAACAGACGCCAAGCGCATAATCACTGACCCCTCACGTCCACAGATGCCATGTCCCCGCTAACAGACGCCATTTCCGTGGTCAAGGCTACTGTAGCTCTTCAATGTTATCAAAGAAGGTGTAAATCAGTGTTATCAAAGAAGGTGTAAATCAGTGTTATCAAAGAAGGTGGAAGTCAGTGTTATCAAAGAAGGTGTAAATCAGTGTTATCAAAGAAGGTGTAAATCAGTGTTATCAAAGAAGGTGGAAATCAATGTTATCAAAGAAGGTGAAAATCAGTGTTATCAAAGAAAGTGGAAATCAGTGTTATCCATCAAGAAAGAACTTGCAGAATTTGCTTCTTCTAGAGGTCGCTTCGAAAAGCGAATGACGCCACCATGACCCGCTCCAAATCCGATATTATTGCCCTTAAGTCACTACAACATCAGCTGCAAAGTTGCTCACGGTGATTTGACTACAGTGTTATATATATATATATATATATATATATATATATATATATATATATATATATATATATATAGTTTGTTTAAAACCAGAGAGGATATGCTTTCAGTACTTCAGTATTTGCTCTTTTCATCTCTTGACCTTTAAGACACGAATCTGGTATTTGTTTTTCACGTGAAGTTAGATAATATTAAGAGCTAAGATTCACAGACAGCGGCTGTTACAGACAACTGACAACTCCAGGTCCCGTCTTTGCTTCAGTTACACGAGTAGTATGGTGTGCCGTCAGAGTTTTCTGGTTGTAAGTCCGCTAAAGAAGAACTGAACTACAGTTTTAGCTCCAGTCAAGGACTGACAAAAATAGCCGCCATAATTCACTTTCACATCGACATGTTGTGCTTCAACATCTTCGCTACATCAGCTGCAAAGAACGTGAAGAAGAAGAAGAAGAACAACAACAACAACAACAACAAGAGTGGTCTATTTTAATGACAGCCTGTAACTATCATGTATCCACTTCGTGAAATTGAACCACCAACGCTCAAAGCGAAAACCAAAGATTATAGTCGGTGCAACAAGTTCATCTGTAAGTGCCAACGGAGCTTCTCAATCCACAGCCTGAGTGTGGGATGTACGAGTACACTGCAAGATGTTGAGGTGCTGAACATCCTGAATGGAGTGCGGTTAATCACACAGTAATCCCTCCTATAATTTCGTGTTAGACATGCTGAAAATAAACTCCTTCACCAGAACGACAAGAAATGGGATGAATGAATGAATGAGTGATCTTTCTTTTCAAAGGGTAAAGAATTGGTCATGCAGGCTCATCTTCTTCCCTTCATCACTCCATCTTTCATTGGATATAGACAATGAGCTTATAGAGAAGCAATGTAGAAAAGATTGGCCTCATTTCAAAGAACCATCAGCCCACAAATTGCTCTTGTTTGAAGCTCCTATCATCCCATAGTCACGAATTATGAGAAGAGGCTACAAAATATCTTAGTTCACAAAATATCGTAAAAATAATTCTAAATCAGTTTACTCTAACTTAAATCTAATCCAGCCAAATAACAGTGATAAAGTCTGGGTGATAACCCCACCCCCACCCCTACCCCCACTTGAACTTTGTAAACCAACTTACCCTTTCTCAAAACGTGATAACGAACTAACCAGTTCTTGTTGAGCTGTTTAATTTATCTTGCTTGAACATATTCCGACCGATTAGATTAATCTACAGTTCACAGTCCCAAGGTCACTGATATTTAATTACTAAAATGAGTTCAAAATTTTGTTGTTAGATTTTCATTTTAATATTTAAGGTTTATCGCCCTTCTCTTCACTGTTAAAAGAAAAGATATCATTGACTGATATTTCCATCATCCTTGTACTAACAGTCAACTTTTATGTCTTTATCTTCGCTATATTTATCATCGTTAATAATGAGTGGCTCTTTTATCTATTTCATGATTTGTTTAGTCACATGGGAACAATTAAATGTTTGCGAGAAGTTAAAACTCTGACGTGAATTCTTCTTCTTCTTCGTCTTCTTCTTCTTCTTCTTCTTCAATCTCCATGGAACTGCGACCAGATGTTTTGTGTGCAGTGGATACAGTGAAAATATTGAGGTACTTTAACGTGTCAGACTGGAAGGGAGTCATGGCAGCTCTTCTTTTTCTCTCGTCCACGTGGCAGCTAAAACCAAGAGTTTTGCAATACTTCTTTAGCAGAAGGAACCGTCTGTGGGGGGTGGGGGGGTGGGGGGGAGGTGCTATGGCGATCCCTGACCCGTTAGCCAGGCTACGCCTGTTTGTGGGGGGTACCAACGAAGAGGTAGGACAGGGTCTTGGTCAGCTATGGTTCACCAAAGCTCTGAACCTCACATTAACTTAATATCAGAGCTGACAGTAGAGAGTCCTCCTGGTCTGCCATGACCTTCGCGACACAGAAACGCGCACGTTAATGTCTGGTCCCCGTGCAGGGCATGCCAGATTCATTAAGATATGTGTTTAACAAACGAAACTTTGCCATTAAAACCGCTCCTTTGATCTTTCAGCTACACAGCGTATGAGAACATAACGTATGCCAATACTCTGCCCCCCCCCCCCCCATCATAATCCCGCACACATTTGCGCTCTTGAAAGAACACACGTTTTGGATTGAGACGTCTTCTACTGAAAAGAGTAAGTTTCTACGGCAACTTTATTAATCTCGTGCTCATCTTTGATTTCCTCAGACTTGTGCAGGAGGACTACATTAAATGACGACAGGGGACAAGTAGATTAACAATTATTTGATCTTTTGATGTGATGTCCCAGAGGAATTTTGAGAAACTGTTTAGAATAGTTCCCACTCTCCCCTCTCTCCCCTGCTTACTCTACAGATTAGTCATTCGGTTTTCATCCTCTTCGCTCCCCTACCCCCCCCCCCCCCATAATTTTTTGTTTAAAACAGGGAAAGTCAAATTCACCGGATGGGCCCGTACGCTGCCAATTATTACATGAAAGGACTTTAAAAAGTAGTTCTCAACCTTTTTATACTAAGCACCCTTGTCATCATATACAATACATCAGATTGTCATTCACCTCTCCTTCTGAGATTGGCTAACTCAAAAAAAAAAAAGATGCGTTCCAAATAATATACATATAATATTCCAACAGTTTGAATCTTTCAGTATGTGATCCCAATCCCCCTATACCCCCTTCAGTCTGGAAAAAAGAGGGGGAGGGGATTCTCAACTGATTGAGAATACTTGCTTTAAATAGTTAAGAAAGAAAGGTATGTTTGCCGCAGTATAAGGTAGTTTAGACAAAGAAATCAACCGCACGGAGATCGTTTGAGCTGCAAGTTGAGAAACATCGTGGCACGGCAACTCTGCAGCAGCAGAATCAAAGAGCTGAGAGTAAAACGTTATGATGCCAGTAATGAACTCTTATCTTACGGGCATTAATAGAGCAGTATATCAGCATGGATTTGGTGTCATTAGTTGCTGTACACTAGCGGTTCTCAAAATTTTTCAGTGTGAACTGTCACTCGGAATTTTCACGAGTGTACGGCGTGGGAGTAAAGCATCACCTTTCACGCGTCCGGAAGTGGAAGGCCTATAAATATCGAGAAATACAAGGCGGGAGGAATTAATTATGTTAGCCAGCAGGCATGGCGAGCTGAAATCGTCTCGTCTGTGTTAGACCCAGCCGACCTGATACTGTTCGATCAAATGTGTTGTGTAGATTAATTATGTACTGTGTATTTCATATCATTATCGTCGTACGTGGATATTTCGCTGATTCCTGTTGAGATATCATCGCAATGGCAAAAAGGAGGAGTTTATGTCATTATTTCAGTGTTTGGCACAAAGCAGGAATTATAGGTCATGACAGTTCAGTGCCTTGGCACAAAGAGGGAGATATATATCATGATATTTCAGTGCGTTGGCACAACATGGAGATGATATGTAGTGTGTAGGGGTGGATTCATTGCAGCAATAGTTGGAATATGTTAATCAGTGCGTTGTCACCATTTTAAGATGAATGTATGTTTTGCTTATGAGGGCCAGGAGAGCCCAGGCCAGCCGGCCCACATGATTCAGTTACATATTAGAGTATTATGCATTATTTATTGATGTCATACGTGTTTCATTCATGGTGATATATCTTGATGTTTTGTGCATGTAATGTCTGTGTGACGTGATATGGTATGTAGTGTGAATAATGCATATTAATCTATTTTGATTGCTTGACTTTGTAACGTATAATACATGTCATGTCTTTGGTATGAATGAATGTAAATACGTTGCAAGACTGGCTTACAGTATCCTTGGAGGGAAGATCCTGGGTTGTAGATTAGATGGATTTATGCCTGGCCACCCAGTACGGTAGTACATAGGCCATGGATTTGGGGTTGGAGTTGGGTTTCAGGTTCTGTCTCTCCCATAAAATGTCCCCAATTGTGGACTTAGCACCCAACTTGATGATGCCCCTTTCACATTGCTATCACCCCCCCCCCGGGCCACCAAAAATAAACAAACAAAATAAACAAACAGAACAAAACTTTTTCCCCTTATCTGATTCTGATGTACTCTGCTGCTCCTTTTTTCCCCACCGCCCAGTGAATCTTTTCCCATTCCCCGCAGGAGACAGGAGAGCGGTGTATAGCCCACTTTGACAGCCACTGCTCAGTACTAGAGCAATATATTAGAACGATGATAGGAGCATCTATTAACGTCTCTAGAGTGCAAGTATAGCATTCTCTGGGTAACTGTCGCATTCCAAAAATGTCGAGTTTACACATAACTACGTGTCCCTGAAATGAAGAAGCTTTCCTGAACCACAAAGATCTCCACACTGGTGACAGTGTAGCCATGGCGATATTTAAGATCTGCGCTTTAGTTTTTCTTTTTAACCACACGCCCTCAATCTTGTACAGATGACGCAAAGTAATCTACCCTTGCCAACTACTGCGCATGTCCTAACGCACAAGCCATTTCCGCTATTAGTGTGCGCATGAGTGAGTAATCTTGTGATCATTCCCGTCACGTGATAAGAGGTTATGAAGAGCACACTCTAATTAGCAGCACTCTGTTAACTTGTTATAACTGCCAGGGCATTCACTTTTGTTATAGCATGAACCATAACAGTAGTGTGGACCGGTTTTAGCATCACTGTGGCATTGAATGTGACTGTGTGAGAGGGGATTATGTACTTATCGGGGTCAGAGATTTAAACCTGTCCAAAAACGAAGTGAGACAGATTGCCCATCCAAGGCTTTAGCTTAAAGTCCAAATTATAAATATACACATAGGAAAACAACACGGGTTTCACACAGTAAACTAACAAAGCACAATACTCTGTGGTTAAATCTGTGGAAATTGTGCACTAGACATTTGCAAGAGACCGTGTGTATGTTTCTGTCTAAAATTTGGTGCCTGAGAGAGACTGGATCTAAGCGACGGAATTTTTGTGTCATGGCCTCATTTCCTTTCCAGGTGTCTCGATTTTCGTTTCGTTCAGGCAGGCATTAATGGCTTCGTATTCAAACTTTTAGCTAGATGGCCGAGTTGATTAATGCGCCTTTTCTTTCGTTTCTAGACGGTTGCCCGTCCTACCGGAGTCCGTGGTTCGAGTCCCAGGTCTTATCATTTTTCTTTCTCTCGTGTCTAAAAGTGCTTTGTTTACGTTTTTTTTTTTTTTGAAAGGTCTAATCTTAGAGAATTGTGCTTTTTTGCTTTACTGAAACCCAAAGCACCGCTCTTGCGCACTTCCACCAAGTTACAAATGCTACAGCAGTGTCCACACGACATCTGAGCCGTCGGTTAAAGACTGTAAATAAGTTTAACTGGTATATTAATAACTGTAAGGCGTATTGTTAGCAAATGGTTTTCTTAACACAGCTGTACCCATTTAAATATATGCAACTGGCACACGTCGGTGATCAAATAAGACTGCATGTCCTTGAGCACCACTTAACGTGAATGCTCCCTCGCATAGTGTTAGCGGGGCAAGGCAGAAACTGTTTGACTCACAGCGAAGACAACTTGTGACATTGTGCTCTCTGGCAGTCAGAGTAAAACAAAGGAGTGAGAATTGCACAGAGTACTTATATGAACAGTCGGTGTAGAACACAGGACTGAGAATTACGCAGTGTACTTTTATATATAAAAAGAGTAGAACAAGGAAGTGAGAACTGCACAGAGTACTTATATGAACAGTCATCATAGAATAAAGAAGTGAGAACTGCACAGAGTACTTATATAAACAGTCAGCATAGAACAGAGGACTGCACAGGGTACTTATATAAACAGTCAGCATAGAACAAACGAGTGAGAACTGCACGGAGTACTTTCAAATAAACAGTCAAAGTAGAGCAACGAAGTAAGAACTGCACAGAGTACTTAAATAAACAGTCAGCATAGAACAGAGGAGTGAGAACTGCACAGAGTACTTAAATAAACAGTCAGCATAGAACAAAGGAGTGAGAACTGCACGGAGTACTTTTAAATAAATAGTCAAAGTAGAGCAACGAAGTAAGAACTGCACAGAGTACTTAAATAAACAGTCAGCATAGAACAAAGGAGTGAGAACTGCACAAAATATTCATATAAACACTCAGCGCAGTTCTCAGTCTCAGTTCTCACCCCTTTGTTCTTCGCTGACTATTTATATATAAGTGCTCTATGCAGTTCTCACCTCTTTGTTCGCCCCTTCATGAGCGAAAAAGGAAGCGAAACCACAGCAGGTCAAGACCAGTTGAAAAAAAGAGAGAGAGAGAGAGAGAATGAATGAACTGAAAGCAGCACAGTAGAGGCAGCATACGATAAGGGCCGGGTTGAGGCCTACGACAGCCTGTTCATCTGCTTTGGATTCAACATTTCTGAGGCTCCGAGCTGAACAACAACAACAATCCATGTTCACTCACGTTTGTACACAATACATTTAATAACGTGTGAAAAGTAACAAATTATCACTAAATATTTGTTTTCCTTGCCAGATTATTTTCTTGTGTGCCACGAAACGTTTCCCCAACTGTCAGCCCGCGTTAACTTAGCGTGTGCTTTCCAGCCAACATCTGCAGCATCAACAGTATCAAGAAATGAGAGGATTACTGTCGCAAGGATCTCTGACCGAACGACCTGCTTATGTTGTTGCTGTGGGCTTCTTTTCTTTCACCATGAAACTGGCTTCTCCTTCTGTCTCCCCCTGTAACTGCGAGCTGGTGCGCCTTGCCGTCAGTACGGTGAAGATTTTGAGGCACAGCATCGTGTCGGATTGGGAGCTGGTTATGACGTCCGTTTTTTTTAATCGGTCACTGAGTGGGCCTTAAATGCCGGGGGGAGGGGGGTGCAATACTTGTTTAACAGACCCCCATCCCCACGTAAACTATGGCGATCCCTGCCCCCCCGCCCCCCGCTGGGCCTGTTACTGGGGGCACCAGAGGAGAAGTGGGACAGGGTCGACTATGATTCGCTAACCAAGACGCTAGCATGTCAGCTATGATTCGCTAACCAAGACGCTAGCATGTCAGCTATGATTCGCTAACCAAGACGCTAGCATGTCAGCTATGATTCACCAACCAAGACGCTAGCATGTCAGCTATGATTCTGTAACCCTGACGTTCTAGCATGTCAGCTATGATTCGCTAATCCTGACGTTCTAGTATGTCAGCTATGATTCGCTAACCAAGACGCTAGCATGTCAGCTATGATTCGCTAATCCTGACGTTCTAGCATGTCAGCTATGATTCGCTAATCCTGACGCTCTAGCATGTCAGCTATGATTCTGTAACCCTGACGTTCTAGCATTTCAGCTATGATTCGCTAACCCTGACGCTCTACCATGTCAGCTATGGTTCGCTAACCCTAACACTCTAGCATGTCAGTTATGATTCTGTAACCCTGACGTTCTAGCATGTCAGCTATGGTTCGCTAACCCTAACACTCTAGCATGTCAGCTATGGTTCGCTAACCCTGACGCTCTAGCATGTCAGCTATGGGTCGCTAAAAGCCAAACCGGACAGCTTCTCCCCCACCCCTTCCCCCCTCCCCCCCACACACACCAAAAACGGACATTTCAAGTCCGTATAATGACTTTTCTGTGGTTTATTAATTAATCCGTTCCACAAAGTCACTAATCCCTCCTGTAATTTACCTTGTGTCTAGCAGAAAATTTATGTAGATTTTGACCTTAAAAAAAAAAACAAAGGGTGGTTGCTTGATCTCAACATTGCTTACACAACACAGCATCTGTGCTTCCGATTTACCTTGATGTCTTTTTTACCTATTTCTTATGACTCATTTGCACGTGCAGAGATTTGCGTGTATGTCAATATTTTATTCACTGAATAATGAGAAGTGTGTTGAACAACTTTATCCAGGGCTGCAGCTGTTACTGGCCTGAAGTCTGGGACTTATAAAAAATAAGCGTATTTATTGTGATAGTGTGTGCTCACGTCACGTGACATACTGCTGGTCCCCAATTTCGTTCGGGCAGTCATCTCTAGTGGCGCTGTTTTCTATTTATTTTCACCGTTATTGCTATTTATCATCAGTTTTTTAAAAACAAATATGTTCTTTGCTTCTTTCAGAAGATTATAAAACTTTAAACATCACGTAGTTAAAATGTTTTCAGAAAATACGGTGCTGCATTTCTACTTATTTCAGTATAAAATAAGCATAAGAAGCCTTCGGTCGTAAGCGTAGAACGTCGTAACTCGAGTACTTGTAAGTCGAGGACCTTTTTTGTAATTACATACTTTTGTAAATGATGCTTCGTGGTCGACTTAATAGCGTGTTATCCTCACGAGGCGAGTATTTACTCCTACTAGAGTCTGGAGTTCCAGCCAATCATTATGTTACCATATTTTCCCCTCTCACGTCCAGACTGCTTTGTGCATAATTTTTGGAGTCTTTTCAATCATTCATACTGTGCTCTGCTCACTCTACTGCGCGAATGTGCTCTACTCACTCTACTGCGCGAATGTGCTCTACTCACTCTACTGCTCGCAGGCCTCGTCGCATCCAGGGTGAGAAACTCCACAATCTTGTTGGCTTTGGCCATTAGTTTTCTTTAACTGTAAAAATCATCATCATCATCATTGGCCATCACCCTGCTAGGAGTATAGGCCAAAGTCTCTCCAATCTTCCGTGTTGTTTAGATTTGCTCCTTACTTCCCTCCATGTGTATTCCTTGTCTCTGAGCAGACTCATAATTTGTTCTCTGCTTCCATCCACGTGTATTCATTGTCTCTGAGCAGACTCATAATTTGTTCTCTGCTTCCCTTCTTGTGTATTCCTTGTCTCTGAGCAGACTCATAATTTGTTCTCTGCTTCCCTTCTTGTGTATTCCTTGTCTCTGAGCAGACTCATAATTTGTTCTCTGCTTCCCTTCTTGTGTATTCCTTGTCTCTGAGCAGACTCATAATTTGCTCCCTACTTCCCTCCATGTGTATTCCTTGTCTCTGACCAGGCTCATAATTTGTTCTCTGCTTCCCTCCACGTGTATTCCTTGTCTCTGAGCAGACTCATAATTTGTTCTCTGCTTCCATCCACGTGTATTCATTGTCTCTGACCAGGCTCATAATTTGTTCTCTGCTTCCATCCACGTGTATTCATTGTCTCTGACCAGGCTCATAATTTGTTCTCTGCTTCCATCCACGTGTATTCATTGTCTCTGAGCAGACTCATAATTTGTTCTCTGCTTCCATCCACGTGTATTCATTGTCTCTGAGCAGACTCATAATTTGTTCTCTGCTTCCATCCACGTGTATTCATTGTCTCTGAGCAGACTCATAATTTGTTCTCTGCTTCCATCCACGTGTATTCATTGTCTCTGAGCAGACTCATAATTTGTTCTCTGCTTCCATCCACGTGTATTCATTGTCTCTGAGCAGACTCATAATTTGTTCTCTGCTTCCATCCACGTGTATTCATTGTCTCTGAGCAGACTCATAATTTGTTCTCTGCTTCCATCCACGTGTATTCATTGTCTCTGAGCAGACTCATAATTTGTTCTTGCTTCCATCCACGTGTATTCATTGTCTCTGACCAGGCTCATAATTTGTTCTTGCTTCCCTCCACGTGTATTCCTTGTCTCTGAGCAGACTCATAATTTGTTCTTGCTTCCCTCCATGTGTATTCCTTGTCTCTGAGCAGACTCATAATTTGTTCTTGCTTCCCTCCATGTGTATTCCTTGTCTCTGAGCAGGCTCATAATTTCTCTTCTTCGAGTGGGTTTGGGCCTTATTTGGCTTCTGTTTCCCTGCTACGGATTCTACGTCAATGTCTGCCTTGTTACGCTAGTGTCTAACTTTCTCAGTGTCTAACTTTCTCAGTGTCTAACTTTCTCAGTGTCTAGCTTTCTCAGTGTCTAGCTTTCTCAGTGTCTAACTTTCTCAGTGTCTAGCTTTCTCAGTGTCTAACTTTCTCAGTGTCTAGCTTTCTCAGTGTCTAACTTTCTCAGTGTCTAACTTTCTCAGTGTCTAGCTTTCTCAGTGTCTAACTTTCTCAGTGTCTAACTTTCTCAGTGTCTAGCTTTCTCAGTGTCTAACTTTCTCAGTGTCTAACTTTCTCAGTGTCTAACTTTCTAACTTTCTCAGTGTCTAACTTTCTAACTTTCTCAGTGTCTAGCTTTCTCAGTGTCTAACTTTCTCAGTGTCTAACTTTCTCAGTGTCTAACTTTCTCAGTGTCTAGCTTTCTCAGTGTCTAACTTTCTCAGTGTCTAACTTTCTCAGTGTCTAACTTTCTCAGTGTCCTTGTAATGATTATAGTTATTATTATTATTATTATTAAGGAATATGATTATGAAAAATACTGTAAACAAAATTGTAACATCGAACAGCGACAGAGAAAAGTAGGTAGGAAAGGAAGAGAAAGATATAAAACTTCCATGACATAGGAACAAGACGCACACGAAAGTAAGCAGTGGAAACAGTGAATAGAAAAAGACAAGACTCAGTGACGCTGAGATATAGGTAATACAAAGGAATGACGCCAGAAAGTAGGATGGTCCAGTGATAACAAAGCGGTGACTGGACGTTGACACGTGTAAACAACAAAGAAAAGACGAATAGAAAAGGCAGACACAATGAAAAAGCGAGGACACAATAAAACCTCCGACATGAAATAGCAAGATAATGACTTAAGTAAATAACAATTATATAGACGAAATTGACATAGATTGACACGCATGACACCTGTTACGTGACACGCGTTAGGACGATTTTATGACGCTATTGCATACGGTTTTTAAATAAAGGATTGATCAACTCGGCCAGCTAACCGATTAAATATTTAGAGGCATGGCCGGTTTAGATTTTGATAATTGACTTACGACATACAAGTCACGGGTCAGTTTGAATGACGGACAATAAGAACGCTCATGGGAACCAGTGGACATCTGAAGGGTGGAGCCAAAATACTTATTGCTTAATCCATCAAGCTGGACTTGAAGATAAAAAAGGCGAGCGGAGAGACAGAAAACGACGAGGTACGGAAGTCCTGGAGAGAGATGACAGAGGACGGAGCCCGAAGACGGAAGAACAAACAATCAGGGACGAAGAAGTACAGAGGTACAGGAGAGAGGAGACAGAGGAGGGGGCCCGAAGACGGAAGAACAGACAATCAGGGACGAAGAAGTACGGAAGTACAGGAGAGAGGAGACAGAGGAGGGAGCCCGAAGACGGAAGAACAGACAATCAGGGACGAAGAAGTACGGAAGTACAGGAGAGAGGAGACAGAGGAGGGAGCCCGAAGACGGAAGAACAGACAATCAGGGACGAAGAAGTACAGAGGTACAGGAGAGAGGAGACAGAGGAGGGAGCCCGAAGACGGAAGAACAGACAATCAGGGACGAAGAAGTACAGAGGTACAGGAGAGAGGAGACAGAGGAGGGAGCCCGAAGACGGAAGAACAGACAATCAGGGACGAAGACTCATAATTTGTTCTTGCTTCCCTCCATGTGTATTCCTTGTCTCTGAGCAGACTCATAATTTGTTCTTGCTTCCCTCCATGTGTATTCCTTGTCTCTGAGCAGACTCATAATTTGTTCTTGCTTCCCTCCATGTGTATTCCTTGTCTCTGACCAGGCTCATAATTTCTCTTCTTCGAGTGGGTTTGGGCCTTATTTGGCTTCTGTTTCCCTGCTACGGATTCTACGTCAATGTCTGCCTTGTTACGCTAGTGTCTAACTTTCTCAGTGTCTAACTTTCTCAGTGTCTAACTTTCTCAGTGTCTAGCTTTCTCAGTGTCTAGCTTTCTCAGTGTCTAACTTTCTCAGTGTCTAGCTTTCTCAGTGTCTAACTTTCTCAGTGTCTAGCTTTCTCAGTGTCTAACTTTCTCAGTGTCTAACTTTCTCAGTGTCTAGCTTTCTCAGTGTCTAACTTTCTCAGTGTCTAACTTTCTCAGTGTCTAGCTTTCTCAGTGTCTAACTTTCTCAGTGTCTAACTTTCTCAGTGTCTAACTTTCTAACTTTCTCAGTGTCTAACTTTCTAACTTTCTCAGTGTCTAGCTTTCTCAGTGTCTAACTTTCTCAGTGTCTAACTTTCTCAGTGTCTAACTTTCTCAGTGTCTAGCTTTCTCAGTGTCTAACTTTCTCAGTGTCTAACTTTCTCAGTGTCTAACTTTCTCAGTGTCCTTGTAATGATTATAGTTATTATTATTATTATTATTAAGGAATATGATTATGAAAAATACTGTAAACAAAATTGTAACATCGAACAGCGACAGAGAAAAGTAGGTAGGAAAGGAAGAGAAAGATATAAAACTTCCATGACATAGGAACAAGACGCACACGAAAGTAAGCAGTGGAAACAGTGAATAGAAAAAGACAAGACTCAGTGACGCTGAGATATAGGTAATACAAAGGAATGACGCCAGAAAGTAGGATGGTCCAGTGATAACAAAGCGGTGACTGGACGTTGACACGTGTAAACAACAAAGAAAAGACGAATAGAAAAGGCAGACACAATGAAAAAGCGAGGACACAATAAAACCTCCGACATGAAATAGCAAGATAATGACTTAAGTAAATAACAATTATATAGACGAAATTGACATAGATTGACACGCATGACACCTGTTACGTGACACGCGTTAGGACGATTTTATGACGCTATTGCATACGGTTTTTAAATAAAGGATTGATCAACTCGGCCAGCTAACCGATTAAATATTTAGAGGCATGGCCGGTTTAGATTTTGATAATTGACTTACGACATACAAGTCACGGGTCAGTTTGAATGACGGACAATAAGAACGCTCATGGGAACCAGTGGACATCTGAAGGGTGGAGCCAAAATACTTATTGCTTAATCCATCAAGCTGGACTTGAAGATAAAAAAGGCGAGCGGAGAGACAGAAAACGACGAGGTACGGAAGTCCTGGAGAGAGATGACAGAGGACGGAGCCCGAAGACGGAAGAACAAACAATCAGGGACGAAGAAGTACAGAGGTACAGGAGAGAGGAGACAGAGGAGGGGGCCCGAAGACGGAAGAACAGACAATCAGGGACGAAGAAGTACGGAAGTACAGGAGAGAGGAGACAGAGGAGGGAGCCCGAAGACGGAAGAACAGACAATCAGGGACGAAGAAGTATGGAAGTACAGGATAGAGGAGACAGAGGAGGGAGCCCGAAGACGGAAGAACAGACAATCAGGGACGAAGAAGGACGGAGGTACAGGAGAGAAGAAACGGAGGACGGGGCCGAAGACGCAGGAACAAGGACGGTCAGTGAATAGAGACCGGTCCAGACAGGAGAAGAACAGCAGAATGATAACACACTCCAGAGAAGGCACAAGAGAGAAAGAAGACGTAGGTAACGACAGATGGAATAGATGGACACTTAGAGCAATAGATACTCAGGAAAAGCAGTTTTGAAGAAGTAATTTTAGGACAGATTGAAGCTGTGTTTCAAGTGATTACGAAGAACTGATACTTTTGAAACTTCGAGTACAGTGATTTAGCCGTGCAGTTGATCGACCACGCGTTGCAGATCTGATATAACACTGAGTTAGGAAATGTTCTCCTATCAAGTGTAGAATATTTTGAAGTTGAGAACATTGCCGAAATGCTGTATGTAGAATATGATAGAGTTTGATATTGTGAACAAATGATTAAGTGATTCAATCCGATTGATGTTGTTGACAATCCATCTTGAACTTATTTGTTAAAATAAATGAATTCAAGGAACATTTCATCGGACTTGATTTAGTGAAGTAGTAATGTTTTGTGAAACCTATGAGGTGTTAATCAAAGAGCAGCTGAAAGATTCAGTACTATAGAACTATTCTATAATATGGAACTATTCTATAATATGGAACTATTCTACACTATGGAACTATTCAGAAATGTATAATTCACAAACTTCAATATTATAAGTGTCTAACTTTCTCAGTGTCTAGCCAATCTATTCTTCTAAAAATGTTAGTAGCTTATTGTTATTTTCTTTGAGTATGTCTTTTGAAGAGATATCCGGTGTATTTCAATTTTGGTTCATTTGTGGCTCTTCATAGACAGATCCTCTTCTTTACAGTTGTTTGTTATAATCATTATGATAATTGTTCTTTTCCCAAGTTAATATTCTTCATACATCTGTCTTCTCTAGCCAAGCCCAGCAGATACTTATTTATAAAAGTATTTACAAATCTTTCTTTCCCTGTCCTCTGTCATGTACCTGGTTCTGTTTTTTAAATGTAATAAACGCCCCCACCCTTAAAAAAAAGCGAAATAGATCCTTTTATAGCTGACTTATGGGTGACTTATGGCTGACCTATGGTTGACTTACGGCTGACTTTGCCAATATTGAGTCTGAATAATCAGCCACGGTAACATCAATGTTTGTGTGGCACGTTCGGGTTTCCGTGTGCTTGTGTCTTTCTAACTTCAAGTTTGATCTTCACTAGATGCTACATCTAGCACAGAAAATAATCATCATCTGGGCACAATCGCTCCAGGCACAGGTAGTTTGTAAAGATATAGAACTTAACTATCATACCTTGGACACGCCCCAAGACCTGGACTTCTGTCCTAAGAAAACGCAACCGCTTTTCCTTCTGGTGCTAGCATCAGGAATGGAGAACCATAGCCGACCAAGACCCTGTCCCACCTCTCCGTTGGTACCCCAAGTAACATGCCTCGCCTGGCTAACGGGACAGAGATCGCCGTAGTTCCCCATGGTGGTGGAGTGTGATAAAGAAGTACTGCTCACCCTCTTCTTTTTAGCTCCCCTCAGACACAGAAAAAATAACCGCCGTAATCTACTATCAAAGCGACACGATGATGTGCCTCAACACCTTTACAGCATTTGCTGCAAAGAACACCAGCTCACAGTCCCAGTGAGAAGAAGAAAAAATACGACGAAGAAGATGAAGATCGCGTCTGTGTGACGAAGTGGCTAGTGCACTAGTCTCTGATGTGCCCTAAACCCGGCCAGGGCGTCCCTGCCACCCACCTGTAGAACTGGGTCACAAGCATCTTCTGGAGCTGAGAAAGAAAGGTGTCCAGGCGTAATGCTGACCATATCACTCTCTAGTACGCCGGCAGGTCAAGGAAAATATGGACACTAACACAATATTCCTTGGGTGCATCCATGACAAGGCAAGGTCGCCTTACCTTCCTTCTGGCCACATCGTAACAAACAATTACAGGAACGTTCTGTCTGCATCAGCGACCCGTGACGGAATACAAATAAAACCATACAAAAGTAATGAATCGGGGTCAAATAAACCAAGGGCGTAACCCCGATCCGGGAAACAATGTGTTTTATGAACCGTTTGGATCAAACCCTCAAGGGAAGCTATACTGTATAATGAGGAAACCTTATTGAGATTCTCAAAAGAGCTTAAAGAAATGGGGACAAGAAATGTGGAAATTGCTCTGACAAGCCATGAGACGTGAAATCGGTAGCCTGTATGGTGAAGGTAAAAAAAGGGTAACCTGAAATTATGCACAAACTACAGAATCGTTGCCCTGATTAGTCGTGCCAGTAAAATTCTGTTAAAAGTCATAATGGATAGACCTCGTAAGAAAATAGAAGTAGTCAGTATGGTCTAAGCTGGTTTTAGACACGGAAGATGATCAAGAGATCATATATTCAATATAAGACTGATAATAGAGAAATGCCAGAGAATTTAATGTGAATCTATATTTATCTTTCCCCCGTGTGGTACCCGGGATCTGCAAAGAATAGGACCACTGTACCCTACCATGCATGATCGTAAAAGGCGACTAAGGAGGGTTCAGCATAGGGCCAGCAACCCTATCTGGTAAAAAACAATCAGACTGCTACAGAAACAGAAGCAAGGGAAAAAGCAAATGCAGGTGGAAGGAGAAATGCTTATCAGGAAACTGAGCCCATGAAGGTTGTGGATGAAAGCCAGCCACTGGAAGTCCCCAGCCCGACTGCAGACCTCCTGGAACCTAAACAAAAGATGCAAATAGGCAGCTGGAATGTAAGAACACTAAACCAGACTGGAAAACTAGCACAAACCATCAAGGAAATGCACAGATACAAACTAGACATACTAGGAATACAAGAAGCAAGATGGACAGGACAAGGCAGAAGGAAATTAACAACACAGCACACAGAAGATACAATAATATGGTCAGGTAAAGAAGATCTTCATGAAGGAGGAGTAGCATTGATTATAACAAAAGAAGCATCAAGAGCATTGCTGAAATGGAGCCCAATAAATGAGAGATTATTATATGCACGTTTCAACTCAAGATTCACGAAGCTGTCTATTATAGTTTGTTATGCACCAACAGAAGCAGTTGAAGAGGAATTAAAAGAAGATTTTTACAACAGCCTCCAAGCCACAGTAGAAACAATACCCAAGCATGACATGCTACTCATCTTGGGCGACTTCAATGCAAAAGTAGGTGAAGGAAATGAAGATAGAAGAAGAATCATGGGAAGAGAAGGAATCGGAGAAATAAATGAAAATGGAGAAAGACTGTGCAGTTTCTGTGAAGAAAACATGATGATCATCGGAGGGACAATTTTCCAACACAAAAACATCCATAAGGTGACTTGGAGGTCACCAGATAAAACCACAGAAAACCAAATCGATCACATACTAATAAACAACAAGTGGAAACGGTCACTACAAGATGTGCGAGCAAGGAAAGGAGCAGATATAGGAAGTGATCACAACCTTCTGGTAACCAAAATAAAACTAAAATTAAGGAAAGCCAGAATCGGAGAACACAGAAGATACATTTTGATACAAGAAAACTGATAGACCAGCAAACAAGAAATGAATTCTCAATAATACTTAAGAACCGCTTCAGTGTCCTACAAGACGAAGCAGAAATGTCCATATTAGAGTTCAATAAAACACTACAGGAAACAGCAAAAGAGGTGCTGGGATATCGGAAAAGGAGAAAAGAGGAATGGATAAGTGAGACCACATGGGAAAAGATAGAGCAAAGAAAAGAAATCAAGAAAAAATTACTGAACACCAAATCACAACGGCTTAAAGAACGAGTTTTAAGTAATTATGCACAAAAAGACAAAGAAGTGAAGGAATCATGCCGTCAAGATAAACGTCAGTATTATGACAACTTAGCAGAGACAGCAGAGAAAGCAGCATATACAAATGACATGAAAACCATATATAAAATCACAAAGCAGATGACAGGTAACTTCAATACAAGATGTGAAAGTGCAGTAAGAACACAAAATGGACAACTGGTCAGCGGAGAAAGAGAAAAAATTGAAAGATGGAGGGAACACTTTAACACCCTACTAAACAGAACACAAGCAGCACAAGCAATAGATATACCTGAAGCAAAAGCGGAACTAAACATCAATACAGGACCAATAACAATAAATGAAGTAAAAGAGGCGATAAAGATGCTAAAATCAGACAGGGCACCAGGTGAAGATGAAGTGACTGCTGAGATGTTGAAAGCAGAAGAAACAGAAACACCAAAACAACTTTGCCGGATATTACAACAAATCTGGGATTTAGAAAAAGCCCCAGAGGAGTGGAAAACTGGTCTTATAGTAAAACTACCAAAGAAGGGTAACCTCAGAGATTGCGGGAACTGGAGAGGCATTACCCTACTGCCACTCACTAGTAAAGTATTTTGCAGAATAATCATCAACAGAATTGTACCAACACTTGAAGAAAAACTTCGGAAAGAGCAGGCAGGATTTAGGAAAGGAAGATCATGCATAGACCATATATTTGTACTTAGACAAATATTAGAACAGGCAAATGAATGGCATAGCACAACATATGCATTATTCATAGATTTTGAGAAAGCCTTCGACAGTGTCAACAGAGATGCACTGTGGAAAATCCTAAGATGGCATGGCCTCCCCCATAAAATAGTTAATGTAATCAAAGCCCTATACGAGGGTTTTCAGTGCAAAGTTATCTGTGGAGAACATACCTCCAGCAGCTTTAGGGTACAAACAGGAGTGAAACAGGGATGTGTACTATCACCAACATTATTTATCTTGGCAGTAGACTGGTTAATGAAGGAGGCAACATCAGACAAACGCAGAGGATTACAATGGACCCTTAACACAGTGCTGGAGGACCTTGACTTTGCGGACGACATTTGTCTATTATCAAGCAGTCACAAAGATATGCAAGATAAAATAAACAAGTTAACCCAGAATGCAAACAACATAGGACTAAAGATCAACGTAGGAAAGACAAAGTTAATGAAGCAAAATGTGAACAACAGAAATGTACTCAGAGTAGATAACAAGTTAGTGGAGGAGGTCAACGAATTTGTATACCTTGGCAGCAGAGTAGTAGAAAATGGAGACAGCACAGAGGACATCAACAGCAGACTTACTAGAGCAAAACAGGCTTTTGCAATGCTACAGAATATATGGAAATCAAATAAACTAAGCATAAATATGAAAATCAGGATATTTAAGAGTAATGTTCTAAGTGTACTACTCTATGGAAGTGAATGCTGGAAAATCACCAAAACCATAGAAAACAAGTTGAATTCTTTCCAGACTAAATGTTTACGTAGAATTAAAAAAATATTTTGGCCAAACACCATAAGAAATAACATCTTATTGGCAGAAATGCAGATGAAACCACTGACAACAATTATTGAGGAAAGACGCTGGCGATGGTTGGGACATGTGCTCCGAATGACTGACAACTCACTACCAAAAATAGCACTAAGATGGACACCACAGGGGAGCAGAAGTAAGGGTAGACCAAAAGAGACATGGAGAAGAACAACAGAAAGGATGTTGAGCAATAGAGGGCTCACCTGGGCAAGAGCAGAAAAAAAGGCGAAAGACAGGCATTTGTGGAAAACCCTTGCGGAAGCCCCATGTGCCCTGGGCACTTAAGGTTCAGAGAGAGAGATATTTATCTTTATAGGCTATTCAAAGACATTTAATTGTGTACACCACCAGAAACTTTGAGAAATAATGGATAAAAATTGGATTTACAACACCTGTGATAATATTAATATCACTGCTGTATCTAAACCAACAGGAAACAGTAAGAATAAATGCTGAAACAACAACTTGGTTTGACATAAAACAAGGAGTACGTCAGAGGTGCATATTGTCGCCTTACTTATTTAACTTGCGTTCTGAAAATATAATGAGGAATGTTAGAGAAGATTACGGTGCCATAAAAATTGGAGGTTATCAAATACCAGAAATTAGATATGCTGGTGACACAGTATTACTGTCCACAACACAAAATGGAGTGGGGAAACTACCAAATGGAATGGAAAAACTAACTATATCACTCCGTAAGAAGAGTGAAGAGCAAAACCTGTATCTTAATGCGAAGAAACTAAATTGATGACAACTGATAAAACAAATAAGGCAACTGATATATGTATCAATGAGGAAAAACTGGAAGAAGTGGAGAGTTTTGAATATCTTGGATCACTACTAACTAATAATGGAGATACAATGAGGGAAATTAAAAGGAGGACATCTATCTCTCTTCAGAAAGTAAAACAACTAAAGAATCTGTGGAAAGGAGCAGACAGAACTACACAAATAAGATTTTTTAAGAGCATGTATCTTTCGAATCGCAACATATGCCCGTGAGACCTGGACACTTAACAAAACAGCTGAGAAACACATAAATGCCTTTGAATGTAAATGCCACAGAAGAGTTCTGCAAATACCATGAGCACACACACACACACACACAAATCTATCCATACTCATGGTCATCATCATCCGGTGTCGTACCGACTGGCGTTAAAAAAAGAAGATTAAGGAAAAGAACAAGAAGAACAAGAGAAATAAGAAGAATAAGAAGAAGAAAACGAAGAATAAGAACAAGAACAACAAGAAGAAGAACAAGAAGTACAAGAATAGGAGGAATAAGAAGAAGAACAAGAAGAACAAGAATAAGAGGAGTAAGAAGAACAAGAAGAACAAAAATAAACAGAAGAACAACAACAACAACAACAATAATAACAAGAAAAAGAAGAAGAAGAAGACTTGCAATTGTATATTATCATACAGATGTTAAGACTGAAGGTCGTAATGTCCTCTTTTGATATTTCCCTGGGTATTATATATCGACTTCAGCTGACAATAATCCCACTATCACGTGATAGCACGTGAGCATTACATATTTACCTCCCCCTCCCCTCCCCACCCCACCTACATGCTTTCGTCTTCACACATGTGCAACCTGTAATCACGTGTGTGTGTGTGTGTGTGTGTGTACCACATGTTCTTCACTGGTCCATTCATCACGAGGTACGAAAATGGGTTTGTCTTTACTACCTGTGGCGAACTCGAGGATAAACCGCCAAACAATTTCATGATTAACATTCATGCTTTGACGTCTTTATAAAATAACGTGGATATCTCCAGATGCTAGAACTAGAGACCAGACAGATCATTTTTGTATTAGAAAGCAATACAGAACAACTCTGATAGATGTAAGGGAAAACCGGGGGGGGGCAGATATCAACAATGATCACAACCTGTGCATGGGGAAAATAAAACTAAAACTGAAAAGCCAACACAAGAAATCAATACACAGAAAGATAAACAGCCACAGCCAGTGAAGTAGAGGAGATAGGTATAGATGAATTATGGAATTCTTACAGCACAGCCATAATCACAGCAGTAAAAGCAAGCGCTGGACTAAAAAAAAAAACAAATAAAAAAGCATGGATATCAGAAAACACATGGAAGTACATACATGAAAGACGAGCAGCCAAATTAGACATGTTGAATGTAAAAACAGATCTTTGAAAAGATATGGTAAAAGCAACATACAAAGAAATAGACAAGAAAGTAAAAAAGTTCCGCTAGAAGGGAAAAAAGAGAATATATAGACAATATGTCTATATATTGTCTTCAACAACAGAAAGGATGTTGAGCAATAGAGGGCTCACCTGGGCAAGAGCAGAAAAAAAGGCAAAGGACAGGCATTTGTGGAAAACTCTTACGGAAGCCCCATGTGCCTGGGCACTTAAGGTTCAGAGAGCGAGAGAGAGAGAGAGAGAGAGAGAGAGAGAGATGTCGAAAGAGGCAGAGAAAGCAGCAAAAACAGGAGACAGCAAAACTTTATATAACATACAAAAGAGGCTAACAGGTACTATTACATCTAAAGAAAGAATAATCCTTAGCAAAACTGGAACGCTGTTAACATCAAGTAAAGACCAAAGGCAAAGATGGGCTGAATACTTCCAAGAAATACTTAAGCGACCACATCCAAAAGAATTGCCAAACCTTGAAACCGACTTACCAACCCCACAACTAAATGTCAGCCTAGATGAAATTACATTGTATAAAACTGAAACAGCAGTGAATTTAATGGCTAATAACAAAGCTGCAGGTGAAGATGAAATAACACCCGAAATGTTAAAAGTTATCAATAGTGACAACATGAGACAACTACAGAGAATGTTTAAAAAAATTTGGAAAGAAGAAAAGGTCCCTTCTAAATGGAAAAAAGGAATCATTGTTAAAATACCAAAAAAAAAAAGGCAACTTTAGTGACTGTAACAACTGGAGAGGAGTATCCTTAATATCAGTTGTGTCAAAAGTATTTTGCAAGGTCATTTTGAATAGACTTAAAGATATAATGGATCCCTCAATGAGAAAAGAACAAGCAGGATTTCGAAAAGGGAGAAGCTGTCTCGACCAGATCTTTACTCTAAAAATAATACTTGAAGAACATATTGAAAAGCAGAAACCATTAATACTGAACTTCATAGACTTTAAAAAGGCATTTGATAGCATACACAAAGATTCATTATGGAGAATTTTAAGTCTATATGGAATACTATCTAAAACTGTCAACATCATTAAGGACTTCTGCAATGGATATGTTTGTGCAGTAAAAACAGAAGAAGGGATGAGTGAATAGTTCCAGATTGAAACAGGCGTGAAACAAGGATGTATACTGTCTCCTTTTGCTTTTTTGGAATTACAATAGGCTTCATAATGACAAGATGCTGCACAGGTAACACAGGTATTGACTGGGTACATGGGATCCAACTAGAAGATCTTGATTTTACTGATGACATAACTCTTATCAGTAATAATGTAAATTCCATGCAAGAAAAAAACAGATATCCTGTCTTCAATGGCTAGCAAAATAGGAATTGAAATTAACAAGGTCAAAACAAAAATAATGAAAATTCCCATTAATCAAAATGGAAAAATACAAATAGAAGGGACAAATATTGAAGAAGTCAATCAATTTGCATATCTTGGCAGCTACATAGATCAGGATGGTGACAATAGAAAGGAAGTTAGAATTAGCATTGCAAAAGCAGCATCGATCTTCAAGAATCTTGAGAACATATGGAATTCAAAGGGTATAAGAACAAAAACCAAGTTAAGATTATTCAATTCAAATGTAATATCCATCTTCATTTATGCATGCGAAAGCTGGAAAACAACTAAAGCAATAGACAAGAAATTAGACTCTTTTGAAAACAAATGCCTAAGGAAAATACTCGGCATCAAGTGGAACGAATTCAAGAACAATGCAGAGATAAAACAGATGACTGAACAACAACCAGTCTCATGGGTGATCAGGAAAAGGAGATGGACATATATTGGTCACTTGATGAAAAGAAATGAACATTTATAATCCCAAAACAAGCTATCAAGTGGAACACAACAGGCCAAAGAAAAAGAGGCAGAATCCGTGACTCTGAAGAGGACATTGTTAAGAGAGGCCAAATTAACAGGCATAAAATCCCTTGATGAAGTTGAAAGACTCTCTGAAGACAGGAAAAATTAGCGAACTATTTTGCGAGCCCTATGTGACGTTTAACGGCACGGGAAGGATGTAAGTTAAGAATGGCGTCTTTACTTTAACTTCTGTGGTTCTGAAATATCAGTAAAATGTCAGAGCCGAGTTTGATAACGTCCACGAGCCTTGAGGGAAAGTCAGTCAGTCATATTCATGTCCCTTGCGGAACTTTACCTCCCTAACAGTTCTCCTGTTGGCCTCTCGGTTGTAAGCAAGATACCCTGCTGCTGATCATCCATTTGCAGTTCATCAACGATGTCTTGCAGCCATCTTCGCTTTGGTCTTCCTCTCTTTCTTTTTCCTGTTATGTATGCTCCAACATCTGAAAATTCTGAAGACGATGTACAGATATTTTATAATGACACAGAGAAAGTCCTAAAACACACAAAGTCACATGAAGTTACTATAGTGATGGGAAATTTTAATGCCAAAGTTGATAAAGGAAGAACTTCAGACATCGTTGGTAACTATGGACTGGGAGAGAGAAATGACAGAGGTAGTAAATTAATTGAATGGGCAAGAATACATAGCATGGTTTTAGGAAACACGTGGTTTAAACAACATCCCTGATGGCTGGCAACTTGGTGCAGCCCAGACAAAAAGACTTTTAACCAGACAGACTTCATATTAATCAATAAACGATTCCGCAATGACAACAAAAACCATGCCAGGAGCCGACTGAAATAGTGAACATGACCCACTCTGTTGAAAAATTAGAATAAAGTTAAAGAAAGCATGCAGAAAAGTGAGAAACATCAAACTAAATACAGAACTCCTTAAAAATGACCAAGAACTGCGAGAACAATACAAAGTTATTCTAACAAATAGATACAATGCAATAGCAAAGATAAATAGTATAGATGAACAATGGGAAATGTTAAGAGATTCTATCCACCAAACTGATAAGGAGATAATACCACCGAAAAAAGAAGCCCCTAAAAATAAATGGATGACAGACGACATCTTAGGACTGATGGACAAGAGGAGGAAGAGTAAAAATAACCAAGAAATTTATAGCAAGATAAATAAAGAAATAAGACGCAAATGCAGAGAAGCAAAAAGGAAGTGTGGTTAAATGAACAGTGCAGACAAATAGAGGACTCTCATAATAAAGACAGCAAAAACATACACAAACGAATTAGTGAACTTACAGGCAGAAAAACAAAATATACCACAGGATGCCTGAAATCGAAAGAAGGTAAAATGTTAATGGGAAAAGAAGACATTGTGGACAGGTAGAAAGAATACATCGGTGAACTATATGGAGGAGAAAGACAAAAATTAACACAAGATACTGAAAACTGTGATGGAGCACCAATAATTGAAGATGAAATCATAGATGCCATCAAATATATGCAGACAGGAAAAGCAACTGGGCCTGATAATATAACAATAGAAGAAATAAAGGCAGTAGAGGAGACAGAAATAAAAATAATAACCAAGTTACTGAATGACATTTACAACAGTGGTTATATGCCCTGTGACCTGCTTAAATCTATGTTTAAAGCACTACCAAAGAAACCAGGTGCAAAAGAATATGATGAACACCAGACTATCAGCCTCTCATGTCACATAACAAAGCTACTTCTGAGAATTATTATGAGAAGAATAAGGAAAGAGATAAAAATGGAAATAGTAGACGAACAGTTTGGATTTGTTGAAGGAAAGGGAACACACAATGCCACTTATGCTTTACGAATACTAACAGAAAGAGCTTTAGAAGTACAGAAAGATCTCTACTTATGCTTCATTGTTTAAACCAAGGCATTCGACACGGTGAAACATAATGAAATTATTAAAATGCTTGAAGACATCAATATAGACGGCAAAGACCTGAGGATTGTAAAACATCTATATTGGCAGCAAGAAGCAGCAATTCGTGTTGAAAATAGAACTGGAAAATCTATATTGGCAGCAAGAAGCAGCAATTCGTGTTGAAAATAGAACTGGAAAATATCAATCTATAAAACAAGGGGTGCGACAAGGATGTCTAGTATTTCCATACTTTTTTTCTCTGTACAGCGAGAATATTCTAAGAACGATCATCACAGAACCAGGCATAAAAATTAGAGGATACAATATTAACAACCTTCGGTATGCTGACGACACAGTACTGATAGCTGAGAACCAACAACACCTGCAAAATCTCTTGGATAAAGTGGCCAAAGAAAGTGAACAGAAAGGCCTTACTTTGAACATCAAAAAGACAGAGACTATGGTTATATCTAAGAAACAGAATCCACCAGCATGCAGTATTAAATTAAACTGAACCAATTTAAAGCAGGTGCAGAAATTCAAATATGGAGCTGTAATAACTTCAGATGGGAAATGCAGAACAGAAATTAGGAACAGAATAGGCCAAGCAAAGACTGCATTTCAGAGAATGAGAAACATATTATGCAACACATCCTTATCAATGAATGTTAGTAAACGAGTCCTAAAATGCTATATTGAACCTATCTTGTTATATGGAAGTGAATCATGGACAATAGGCAGGTCTGCACAAAAAGCATTGGAAGCAGCAGAAATGTGGTTTATTAGAAGAATGTTGCGAATCCCCTGGACAGCAAAAATAACTAATGAGGAATGTATGAGAAGAGCTGGAGAGACGAAAAATCTTGTCAAAAAGATAAGAGAGAGACAATGTACTTTCATAGGGCATGCAATGAGAAGATGGGGCATTGAAAATATTGTAACAACAGGAAAAATAGAAGGAAGAAGATCAAGAGGAAGACCAAGAGAAATGATACTGGACAATCTGACGGGATGGTGTGAGAGGAGATCACCAAATGAGCTTATGGCCTGCATGAAGGATCGTGTACTCTGGAGAAGTATAATAGCAAACGCCAGTCGGCACGGCACATGATGATGATGATGATGATCCTTCCAAACTGTCTTCTCTAAATTATCATGACGTTTAATGAGCCCAAAATATTTAAGTTTTCTCTGTTTAATCTTCTTTACTAGCCAACCTTCTTCAATATTAAGTTCTTTTAGTGTGGATATATTTGTTCTTTTTTGTGTCCATGATATTTGAAGAACTCTTCTGTAACATTTACATTCAGCATAGGAAAGAGACAATGGTACAATTCGGTGAATATACATAGGTCCCTTGCTGATCACTGGAAAATACAATAAAACGAGATGAAGACCCAAGAAAAGGATCTCATAGACTGACCAGAAGGTAGGGGAAAAGAACAGTACTTAAAATAATTAGAATTACCAAGGACTGCAAAAGATCGAGAAGAATGGTAGCCAGTGCTGGTCGACACTGCACAAAAAAGAATGGATGGATACTGAGGCAGAAATTACAGGCCAGATACTCGTGAAATTTTGTTCCAGTGAGTTAAATGACTCGGCTCTAGCCAGACTTCAGATCTGCCATTTCTTCCTCATCCCGTTAAATAAAATGGCGTTAGCCAAACAGGCAAAAGCATTTGTTTCTGGCACATCTGTTCACTAATTATAGTTGCCCATTTGTTGCCTTGTTGTGCATTTAAAGTGTGTACGGATGAATAGAAAGTAGAAAAGATGATGATGATGATGACGATGACGACAACGACGACGACTGCATATCAGTATATAGATCTTGTAACTGTTTTATCAAAGTCAGCCCATATCGCTGATCGCAACACAAACTTCACACCAGTTCAGTACAGACATTATCTCTCTTAATATTCCTCTGTCTTTCCTTGGTTTAATACTCGTGTAATGGTTCTTTTTAAAATCCCTATTCCTTTATTCATTCATTCATGTGACAATATCCTCTCCAGAACGCTGTCCCTCTCACAGCCTCTCTGAATGCAATACGGTCTTGCTCAAGTTGACCGGCGTCTTGCAGTGACACATTCAGACTTTCCGGGAAGTCGTGAGTTCACCTGCGGCGAGGTCGTCCCTTTTCTCTTTTACCTGGCACTAACGCTTTCTACTGTCAACCTCTCCAAGCTGTTTTGTCTCTTGATGTACGTGTTATGTGTATTAAATCCTCCCTTCCTAAAAACAATCAGTGAATATACTTTGTCTCTTTCGTATGTTTAATTAAACTTCTTTTTTTTTCTTTCAGTTTTGTTGAACATTCATAGTTTGTAAGATGACCTGTCTACAGCACTACCAGAGTCTTCACAGAAATCAGACAACTATTATTGCGTATCTAGTATATGTTATCTCTAGAGGCAACTATGACATGATGTCTTATAACAGTGTTAAGACAATGGGCAGCACAGATGACAAAGAGAGAATGTAAAAAAAAGCAAATGAAGAAAAGAACCTAATTAATTAAATCCATAATAAATCGACAGTTATCTTCTTCGTCTTCATTTTCGTTCGCTTCTACCACCAAGACCGCCCCGTGATCCTACCAAATTTACTCCGGTGGTCCTCAATACGTCCCGTGGTCCCTGTGTGGTCCCCGAGAAGATCACAAAAGGTTCATAGTATACCAGGGCTTGAGCCTGTAATCTTGGTGGGTCTAAGAAGCAGAATTGCGTGACACCGTGGTTTTCGTTGCATCAGTTTAATCTAGAGTTGGACTTTCTCACCGGAAAAACTCGGCGTGTTTTGAATATGAGTATATCCCCACCAGGTGAGAGGTGATTGCCCATCCAGTCCAACGTTGGACTTTCTCACTGGAAAACCTCAGCGTGATTAAGATACGCATACATCCCTGCCGGGTGAGAGGTGGTTGCCTATCTAGACTGCACTGGTCCAGTGTCTCCGACTTCAGCATTTTGTGGTCGTGGCCGCTACCCTTCCTAGTTGTGACCAGGATGGAGCTTTTGTCCAGGAGGATGAATCCTCGCCACTAGTGTCTTCCACCCCTGGGTTGAACCGGTTTTGGCGTATTATCCTAGTATGGGCGTGTTCAGGATGTGACCGACCTCTAGAGCGGAGGTATCGTGACCTGAGTAGCCATCAGGTTTCACCTCTAGTTTAAGCCGGTTTAGGCATATTTCACCAGTATGGGTGTATATCGGGAGTGGCCGGCCTCTAGAGCAGAGGCGCCGTGGTATGGGTAGCTCTCGCCACGAGACTACTGGACATACCGATTAAGCTTCACTTTATCCTTTCCATCACGATTAAGCTTCACTTTATCCTTTCCATCACGATTAAGCTTCACTTTATCCTTTCCATCACGATTAAGCTTCACTTTATCCTTTCCGTTACCTTTTCACATCGGCGCCACACGGCAGCCTTATTGCTTTTCCTCATTTTCTTCATTGGCCAGGAGGAGTTTCTCTCCACGCGCGGCATTGAAGGGTCTCACCAGCAGTGTTTTAATATCTGGGTTAAGCCGGTTCAGGTAATTCGCCCGGTATGGGTGTACATGGGACGTGGCCGACCTCCAGAGCAGAGGCGCCGTGACTTGAGCGGTCCTGACCTCGAGACTACTGATTACTTCACTTACTCCTTTATTTCACCTTTTCCACAGTGCCGCACGGCAACCAATAATCACACCTTTCTTCACTGGCCGGGAGGAGTCCCACTCCACGCACGGCAGCTGAAGAATCTCGCCAGCAGCGGTAGATGAGCTACCAAACATGACTCTCATCTATCCGAAACGTCTGGTTTTCAGGCGCCAGATATTCGCCTTCGTCCCTTCTCCTGTCATTTTAAATAGTTCTGCCACGAGAAGGCCAGGAGCTGGACTTGACTATCAGAGGCTGTTTGAGACGCACGCCATTCGAGTGGAGAGCGTATCCTTCACCCCACCTCCGGCAATAACAGTCCTTAGAACCACGACAGTTATCATTCATTGGACACACAATGAGAAGAGGAGGGCGTGAATGCATCATAACAACAGCAAAGATACATGGAGATAGAGGCAAGGGAAGACCAAGATGAATCCAGAAGACGATCGCGCAGAAATCTACCTCAGAAATTGTTAATCACAATGGACAAGCTATCAGCCACACACCTGGCAAGGGAGGCAACTTATGTCAGTTTTTTTTTCAAGAAATGTAACTCATATTAAAATAAACAAAAAATTGTTTTGATAGTTATTTCCCTTCAGATTGATTCCCCGGGAAGTAATGAATTCAGATTATTTTAATAGATCTAAAGTTATTAGAAACTGTCAGCGACGGATTAACAACCACTCAGACCCCTAGACTACCATCATAAACTTGGTAAGGGCACCTTTCCTGCTCAAGTTTTCCCGTTCATCTGGTATATGGCCTGATTTCCCTCTAGCTTTGATGATTACTACACAAATCAACATCACTGATACGTCACTGTTAGCTTTTTCCTTCTCAACAAATGTTTCGCTTCTTTCATTATTTTCCTGTACATTAGTGTTTCCCAAA
The DNA here is from genome assembly GCA_009760885.1 of Achatina immaculata. NCBI lineage: Eukaryota > Metazoa > Mollusca > Gastropoda > Stylommatophora > Achatinidae > Lissachatina > Lissachatina immaculata. Next base: position 31,605,485 of record CM019716.1, on the reverse strand, counting down.
GTGGGCGATAACGCTCCCCCCCCCCCCCAGTGGGCGTAGAAAAAGACACCAAGGAGGCGGCGAAAGGAAAAAGGTCCGTGGGTGGGGGGGGGGGGGGGGAGTGGAAGAAAAGAGCCCGGTTTGGGGGGGGGGGGTTGAGAGAAAACAAAGCAGCAGACGGGGGCAGTAATACCTTCTCTCTTAACACTTTTCAACCTGATACTAAGAAACGTGTGGAAAAATGACAAATAACAACAAAGAGGAATATAAATCTTTAACAAAAGAAGAAAAAATATAAGAAAAGACAAAAAAAAAAAAACCAATACATACAGGATTGTTGTGAAAGAATAGAGGGACATCAAAAATATGGAAGAGATGGTGAAATTTTTATAGAAATAAAGACATTGACGAAAAATGTCACACCTAAGTTAAATGTAATTTGTGATGAGATGGGGAAGACCTTAACAGAAACAGGACATTCTAGAAAGATAGAAGTAATGTTGCAGAGGAATGTATGAAACAACTGAATGTGAAAGCAGAAATGAACAGTGTGAATTATTATTGGAGGAGAAAGAACCCGAACCAACATTTGAAGAAGCATTATGGGCTATAAAGAATCTGAAAAATGGTAAATCACCAGGATGTGATGAGATAACGGCTGAACTTATTAAAGCAGGAGGAAAGGAATGTGCAATAATCTATCATGCACTATGTACAAAGATATGGCATTCAGGTATTTGGCCAAAAGAAAGGGGAAAAAATTATATATTTATACCACTGCCAAAAAAGAGTAACTTGAAAGTATGCACAAACTACAGAACCATTGCACTGATTAGTCATGCTAGCAAAATTCTATTAAAAATCATAATGGGTAGACTTCGTAAGAAAATAGAAGAAGACGTCAATATGGTCTAAGCTGGTTTTAGATAAGGAAGAGGATCAATAGATCATATATTCAGTATTAGATTAATAATAGAAAATGCAGAGAATTTAATGTGAATCTATATTTACCTTTTATAGACTATTCAAAGGCGTTTGACTGTGTACGACACCAGAAACTTTTGGAAATAATAGAAAAACTGCCATTTTCAACACATTTGATGGAATTAATATCACTGCTGTATCTAGATTAACAGGCACTATAGGAATAAGTGGTGAAACAACAACTTTATTTGACATAAAACAAGGGGTCGGTCACGGCTGCATATTGTCACCCTACTTATTTAACTTGTATACTGAAAATATAATGAGGAATGTTAGAGAAGATGTAGACAAAGAATATTACGATGGCATAACAATTGGAGGTTATCAAATATCAGAAATTAGATGTGCTGATGACGCAGTATTACTATCCACAACACAAAAAGGAATTGAAAAACTAATTATGTCAGTCCGTAAGAATAGTGAAGAGCAAAACCTCTATCTTAATGTGAAGAAAACTAAATTGATGACAACTGACAAAACAAACAAGGCAGCTGATATATGTATCAATGAGGAAAAATTGGAAGAGGTGGAGAGTTTTGAATATCTTGGATCATTACTAACTAGTAATGAATATACAATGATGGAAATAAAAAGACATCTATCGCTCTTCAGTATGTAAAAAAACTAAAGAAACAGCGGAGAGGAACAGACAGAACTACAAAAATAAGATTTTTAAGGGCATGCATCTTTCCCATCGCAACATATGCCTGTGAGACTTGGACACTTAACAAAACAGTCGAGAAACACATAAATGCCTTTGAATGTAAATGCCACAGAAGAATTCTTCAAATTATCATGGACACAGAAAAGAACAAATATATCCATTCTAAAGAACTTAATATTGAAGAAGGCTGGCTAGTAAAGAGGATTAAAGAGAGAAAACTTAAATATTTTGGATACTTTAAACGTCATGATAATTTATAAAAGACCATCTTGGAAAGGAATATAATTGGGAAAAAGAAGGAGAGGAAGACCACGGCGAAGATGGCTGCAAGACATCGTTGATAATCTGGAAATGTATGCATCAGCAGCAGGGCATCTTGCTTACAGCCGAGAGGCCTACAGGAGAGCTGTTAGGGAGGCAAAGTTCAGCAAAGGACATGCAAAAGATTGACTGACTGACTATAATTTCCTCTCTCCATCTCCTGTGTCCCATCGCAACATATGCCTGTGAGACCTGGACACTTAACAAAACAGCTGAGAAACACATAAATGCCTTTGAATGTAAATGCTACAGAAGAGTTCTCCAAATATCGTGGACACAAAAAAGAACAAATATATCTATACTACAAGAGCTTAATATTGAAGAAGGCTGGCTAGTAAAGAGGATTAAAGAGAGAAAACTTAAATATTTTGGACACATTAAACGTCATGATAATTTAGAGAAGACCGTATTGGAAGGATACATAATGGGAAAAAGAAGAAGAGGAAGACCGAAACGAAGATGGCTGCAAGACATCGTTGACGATCTGGAAATGGATGCAGCAGCAGCAGGCCATCTTGTTCACAACCGAGAGGCCTACAGGAGTGCTGTTTGGGAGGCAAAGTTCCGCAAGGGACATGCAAAGGAATGAATGAATGATCTCCTGTGTGGGCGGCCTCTTCCTCTGTTACCTACAAATCTTAGTGTGAATGTTTTCTGTGGTATACTGTCTGGTGGTAACCATGTAACATGGCCAAACCATTTGATTTGCTGTTTATGGATATGGTGTAATACTGGTGTTACTCTAACCTTTGCCCTGATGGTGTCATTTCTTATTTAGTATCTTCTTGTCACATTTAGTATTATCCGTAAACATCTCATTTCTGATGATTTTTCTTTTGTTCTTGGTTGTTAGCGTCCATGTTTGACATTGATAGCATAGAGCTAGGAGGAAAATTGTGTTCTACAGTGCCATTTTTGTTCCAGTTCTGATGCATTTGTTTTTCAGTAAAGGAGTCATTTTCCAATAAACTGACGTGCTTTATTCCATCTGTTATCAATCTCAGCGTCAATTGTCCTTGAAGATGATATTGTGCTACCTAGGCATTTGAAATGTTTCACTTGTTTCAAGGGCTGGTTGTCTAGAAAGATCTTTGTTAGGGTTTCTTCTCTCTCTATGGTCATAACTTCCTTTTTTTCAGCACTGATCTTCATGTTTTTATATCCCCTTGCTAAATTATCCAAGTTCTGCTGCAGATATTTTTCTGATGTGGCTATCAAAAAAGGAGTTCGCTTACGGTCCTCTTATTGGGTATGTCTTCTGGAAGGTGTTGTGGGTTTATCAGCATTCATCTGGGATTGGGCTGTTGGGCAGCTTTGTGGTGGAGTTTTTACTATGTATGTTAGTTTCTTTGCAGATGTTGTCATTGCATGTTATGAATAGTAAGGTAAATAATACACAGCCTTGCCTAACTCTAGATTTTATGATGAATAGTTCAGAGTGTCCTGCATTTGCTCTAACTGTACACTGGCTGCTTTTGTGTAGGTTTTTCCATAGGTTGATCAGATGTGTACTAACTCCATAATGCTGTAAGATTTCCCACAGTTTATATCTATCTACTCTGTCAAATGCTTGTTCTTGATCTACGTAAGCTAGGTGTAGTATCTTATTGTGTTTAACTGATTTTTCTGTTAGCTGTCTTAGGGGAAAGATGGCATCTTTACAGCTTCTATTTTTTCTAAATCCCATCTGAATTTCATTTAAATGTGGTTCAATCACTGGTTGCAGCCTGTTCTCTAGGATCTTGCAGAACATTTTCCCAGTATGTCTTAGCAGTGAGATGCCTCTATATTGGTTGCAGTCTCTTTTACTGCCTTTTTTTTTCCATATTGGAATAATTACAGGGTTTCTCTAGCCCTGTTGTGTTTCTTGTTTTTCCCACACCAAATTATAGTCTGTGAACCAAGATATCCCAACCTCTTTTGCAGATTTTATTAATTCATTGACTATTCCATCACATCCTGGGGCTTTGTTCATTTGGGGGCCTTTCTGATGGTTTCTCTGATTTCAGCTTGTGGTATGTCTGGTTCCAGTTCCATGGGGTCATATGTGCTGTTATCATGGGTTTGGCTTGCCTCGGATGGTATACTGAGTAACTTGTCAAGGTACTGTCTCCATCGCTGTACTACCCTTTCTGGTTCGCATAGTGGATCACACTGTTAACATCGTTCACAATCTCTGTTGAGTCGAAGTGCCCTGGTTGCTTTCTCTTTGCACTGATATTTTTAGAAAAGAGTTTCGTAGCTTATTTGTGATTGTTGTTAAATACTTCACTGTATTCCTGTCCTGATTTTACCTTTGCTTCTTTTATTACCCGCTTAGAGTTTCTTCTTGTCTATATTAAAATGTGTACAACGCTGTCATCAATAGTTTACTTGTGGCGAACTGGTCGTGAAAATGTGGCGAATGTGACTTTTCCATATAAAAAGTCCCAGCACACCCCAGGATTAGGGCTAGAAACGCAATATAGTTCAAGAAGGCTTCATTTTGGATCACCCTAATCTAACTTAGTTCGACAACGCAAGAAAAGGCGGACAACAGAACAGCACAGCTAACAGTAGATGTTTACGGATCTTTCAGAAAGGCATATCATAGATACAGCTTGAAACAAGGAAGTGAAAGAAGCTGAAAATCCAAGAATTCTTACGAAATGAGGGTATTCCTATTACCGGACTTGCTGGCGTGAAATGTGGAACAATTTTATTAGATTTTAATTAAGGTATAGTTTCATTTAGCAGCTTTTTTTTTTTATAGCGCTGATAATTTCAGTAAAATTGGGTTGTGGTAGGAGTGAGGGGGGTGAGTTGGAGATCCAGAGCTACCCCTAACCCTATCCAACCTCTTCATGGTGATCCCAGTTATAAGCTGATTTAGCATGTTCTGGAGTGTGATTCGTCGTGGTCTCCATGGTTGTGGTATCCGCGCAATACACGAGCCTCCATTCCCGGGGAGACTAGAGACATGGAGATTAACTAGGTCAGGAAATTGCAGACTTAATCTGTGCATCAATTATGAATTTACGCCCTCGCGCGCGCACACACGCACACGCACACACACACACACACACAGGTCTGAAAACGATAGATTATTTTCTAGACAAAATTAAAATAACAAGAAGCCAAGTTTGACTTCGAGCGAAGTAATTATGGAAATTCCTGTCATGACCTACTTGCCAAAAATAACCCACTTGAGGTGAGTCTCTGTCACATGTAAGTAGAACTAAATAAAAGAAGCTTAATACATTCTCTCGGCTCTTGTTCCTTGTGTGCACATTTGTGGACATACAGATACCACAGAACGCTGGTTATTCTCTCATTTTTTCGTCATTTTCACAAGTTTTCAATGGTAAGTAGTCTAAATATATACAAAATTACGATGTAACGCAATACATGATCTATCTTTAGACTCTGTCACGATGTATGCAAGTTGTAGTTTTGTGAATGTTTCAAAATTAAGTTCGTGTACATTTTTTTCGGTTAAAAAAACCGCAAGAATGAGTGTAATGCAGTTTTTATTCAAGACAATGTCACTGTTATTATGGTTAGCTTTGCTTCTTCATCATCTTTATCATCACCTACCACATAATCGATATATTATATCATACTGCCAGGTTACAGCTAGCTGGACTGGGCAGTAGTTGGTTATATCAGATGATTAGCAAGAGAAAGGTAGACAGAATAAATCAAAAGTATAATTAGACTGTATTTAAAAGTTAAAGGTACCCCCACTGGAAATGGCGTAGGGAATCAAGCGTTGAGGACCATCAATGGGCAGATTTTCTTTAAGAAGGCTGGGTCGACTTCCCCCGCTGAGCTGGGGATTCGAACCCTCGACCAATCGGTTGCTAGACGAGTGCTCTAACAACTACGCTAGCCGTTCCCTAAACTGGATTTAGTTGAGTAAAATCATGAAGCTAAATCAAGCATTAAGAGAGTCTTTAGCTGTGGATGATCTTGTTCTTGTTCTGTCTCCTGGCCGTGTTCGGTTGTGAGAGAAGTTCTAGCGGCTGGCAGAAACAGAGCGAAGCTTAAAACAGAAAGTAGGAACAAGTGAAATGTTTCTCCACAGACTCATCGGGCGGGGAGGGGGGTTGGGGGGGGGGTGGAGGGGGACGACTCCGATCTCTGCCCCTTTGATCAGGTTAAGCATCAACTCAGAGGTGGGACAGACAGGGTCTTGACTAGCCTTGACTGCATGGCTCTGACAGCTGTGACGTCACTCTTACACATGCATCTTCTCCCCAAAAGTGGAGGATATATGACAGAGGTATCCATATGTCGGTATGCGAACCGCATGAGGCACGAGAGGTTATTATAAAAATATAATTTATTTCACCAAAATGAACATTTCCCTTCTTCAAAATATGTTTTAAAAAAATAATAAATCTAAAACACCTGAAAGTTATGTAAGTCAAGTCACCTATACTTCACAGCTGTCATTTTGTTTTTTTTCCATTTTTATATAAAGTGACATAAACTAGCTGTTTTAAATGTGACCCGTCACTTTATTGTCAGGCTGTGGCCTCTGGGTGTCACAGAAGTAGAAAACCCAGAATAAATTGGAACATATTTTGTCCTGTAACACACGACTATAATTTTAAGTTACGTTTGTATACAAATTTTTTGGTCAAATAAACATTGTCAATATTCAAAATGGAAATATATGGAATCTCCATCTTTAACCCAATATTTTAATGAAATTTAATTTCCACTAAATGAAATATACAAATAAAACAACTAATTCAGCAGCAGAATTCCCCTTATCCAACAACATAACATTTCAAATTTCATAATGTAAAACTCCCTACTCAACAATTATATCGTGTATGATTGGAGAGATTTCATGTGTGTAAGACTCCACACTCAACAGTTATAACACGTGGTTACAGATTTCACAGTGTAAGACTCTATACTCAACAACTGTGTTATATATGGTTCAGATGTTATATCTGAGGCTCTGTACGCAGCAGTTATATGACACTTGGTTAAAATAGTATAACTGGTGGCTCTATACGCAACAATTATATGACACGTGGTTAAAATAGTATAACTGGTGGCTCTATATGCAACAGTTATATGACACTTGGTTAAAATAGTATAACTGGTGGCTCTATACGCAACAGTTATATGACACGTGGTTAAAATAGTATAACTGGTGGCTCTATACGCAACAATTATATGACACTTGGTTAAAATAGTATAACTGGTGTCTCTATACGCAACAATTATATGACACGTGGTTAAAATAGTATAACTGGTGGCTCTATATGCAACAGTTATATGACACGTGGTTAAAATAGTGTAACTGGTGGCTCTATACGCACCAGTTATATTACACTTGGTTAAAATAGTATAACTGGTGGCTCTATACGCAACAATTATATGACACGTGGTTAAAATAGTATAACTGGTGGCTCTATATGCAACAATTATATGACACGTGGTTAAAATAGTATAACTGGTGGCTCTATATGCAACAGTTATATGACACGTGGTTAAAATAGTGTAACTGGTGGCTCTATACGCACCAGTTATATTACACTTGGTTAAAATATTATAACTGGTGGCTCTGCGCAATAATTGTATGACACGTGGTTAAAATATTATAACTGATGGCTCTATATGCAACACGTAGTTACGGATATGACAGTATGAAATCAGACAGTATAGCGCGGAGCAGTCTTATGTCAAAAATACTACAGTTTCTCTCCGTTCATTACTTGTATCACCTTTACCATTGGTCTCTTTGTTAGATTTCAGTTTAGTGTTATGTATAAATTTAAAATTAATTTTTAAAAGCTAAATTTATACAAGATGCTTAATTTTACCTTGGGTTTTTTTTTTTTTAGTGCGTGCATAAGTGCTTGAGCTCACAGCAGTAAAACTATGGGGGAAAAGATGAACGATAACGAAGCTAGAAAGCACTCTTTTGTAAACCAGAAAAAAAAATTGTAGGACTCTATCCCACTGTTGTTGCTGTTAATACGTTAATTCTAATCTCATGAGTAAATACACTCTTGTATATAATTACTATAATTAATTTATATACATTTATACTCCACAGATGTCTTCAACGCGGCAAAAAGGTAAACTCTTAGTTTTGTCCCCCCTCGACATACAAATTATACTTTCAAACAGGGAATAATATTAGTTCTTACTTCCTAGTTCTTTTTTTTCCCTTGTTGAATCTTTCTGTAGATTGTTCTGTTGTCGCACTCTCAGTAATTTTCTGTTGGACCTTCTTCCTGATGTCGGCCTATTACTTGTCGCTCTTAGTCAAATAGTTCCACATAAATAATTTTGTATTATCAATTCTTGAACGTATTTAACAAACCTGCATGTGTGTGTTTGTGTATGTTCGTACGTGAGTATTTGTGCTTCTGTCTGACCCAAAAACGTGTCTTTAAAAAATATGCAGAAATTACATTCGTCCATCAAACTGAGAAATTAATACATCAATAACAAAGCAAGATATGCCGAAAATGAAGAGAGAGAGAAAAAAAGAACCATTATATATCACAAAGCTAGTTCTTTCAAAAACTGAATAAAGATATTTACATCTGATAAGGACATGATAAATTATGTTTATAACAAATACAGAAAATATAGTATAAAGTAATATTGTTCATTACGAAAGATGACACGATACGTTGTTACTGTTAATCTGAGCTGCGTAGGCATAGTGTAGCCATATAGAAATGAGATAAATAAGAATAATTACAATATTGTAGGCCAGTGTTGATATTTTAGAACAGAGGTTCTCAGGTTGTTCCCACGTCCAATTATTTATTCATTATATGTCAAAATATCCTTGTCTTAATACTCTGAGTTTATGCATTATTGTTTCAGTTGTAAACGAGGCTGGATTCGATTCTATTGAGGTGAAGATGAAATACGAGGGCATTTATATCCCCGTTCTACTTACCAGTGAACTCATGAACATGAAAGTAATCGATGTAAGTGATTCGCGTGTAACACAGCAAACAGAGGATGAGGTCATTAATATGAAAATAATTCATATAAGTCATGCATGTGAAATATGACACAGAAATCAGTTTCTATCATTGAAGCTGAATTTACAAATGTTATAATTTCATCATGTTGTATATAGAAATGTTGGTGAAGTGTCAAAACTAGTTCCAGAGCTTGCAGAAGGTAGCTAGACTGGGTTCTTGTTCTTCTGGCTGTGGGTAAAGTTTCGCATGCTCGCTTTCTAAACAGGGACTCAGGTTGCCTCCGTGAATCCTGCTGTCAGCGGATCTTCGTAGGAGCCCCAGAGCATGTTTTTCTCTTGGGATCATACCTGGCTTCTGAGGTCTCTGCATATGGTGCAGGTTTGTAGTGTGTGTTCAGGACTCTGGTCTCTTAACACATGCACTGGGGTGTTGGTAGAGCCTTCATCTTGCGGAGACGGACGTTTAGTCTGCAGTGTCCAGTTCGCAGCCTGAAGACTGTGGTTTGTTGTTGTTTGTTTAGACTTAGTATGAGGTCTTGTCTTTAGACAAACCAACCCTCGCTACCTCCGACACACGTTTAATAAAGTCTGCTGGCTTCTATGCCAATGATTCTCAGACTTCTTTTTTTTTGCCCCATGCGCTCTTTTCACTAAATGTCAGATTATCATTCCTTCCACTTTTCCATTATTGGTAACGTCTCAGTAGGTCCATTCCAAATAATATGAAGATAATATTCCAAGAGTTTGAGTTTCTCAACTGAGTTTACCAATTAACCCAACCACTAACCCAAAAGTTCTCTCGGGAGGGGAAAGGGGAAGTACCCCACTGGTTGAAAACCCATCTTCCAAGACAAAAAGAGCCGTTAATCAATGCAAAATAGTTGCAGTAATCTATTTTTGTAAATGTTTTTTTAATGTTTTCTGTCTGTACTTTCTGTCACAGAATCATCTGTGACTATGTTGATGTTGTACAGAATCATCTGTGACTATGTTGATGTTGTACAGAATCATCTGTGACTATGTTGATGTTGTGTCTGTCTCGTATGCTGTTGCATGCCATCGATTATTATGTTACTTTGTTGTTAAATATCCCTGCGTCTACGAGTCTGAAAACGTTTGCCACCTGCTGCGAAAGTTAAATTCTTGTATCCATGCCGGGACTGGGAACAAACTAGCAAAGTATTAAAGCAAAGTATATAGGATTAGAGTCTAAAAATATCATAGGCACAATATTTTAGACGTGTAACATAAAGCAGAATAGAAGGGGAATAACTATGAATCGAACTCCCTAGACTCCTGCACGACTAGCAGTCTGCCTAGCCACGAGAAGACAACCCATTGTTAACTGAATAGCGGAGTAAGCTGTTACTTTCTTAAATTCCCTATTATCATCATCAGGTGCCGTGTCGTCTGACTTTGGCTATTATGTTCCTCCACAGTACCTGATCCTTCATGCAGGCCATTAGTTCATTTGGTGATCTCATCTCACACCATTTCATCAAGCTATCCAGTATCATTTCTCTTGGTCTTCCTCTTGATCTTCTTCCCTCTATTTTTTCCTGCTGTTACAATATTTTCAATGTCCTCTCTTCTCATTGCATGTCCTTTGAAAGTACCATGTTTCCCTCTTATTTTTTTCAGATTTTTTTTTTTTTTGGTCTCACTACCACTTCTCATACATTCTTCATTAGTAATCTTCGCCTGTCCAGGGAATTCGTATCATTGTTCTAATAAACCACATTTCTGCTGCTTCCAATGATTTTTGTGCAGATCTGCCTATTGTCCATAATTTACTTTCATATAACAAGATAGGTTGAATATAGCATTTCAGGACTCGTTTTCTAACATTCATTGATAAGGATGTGTTGCATAATGTGTTTTTCATTATCTGAAATGCAGTCTTTGCTTGGCCTATTCTGTTCTTAATTTCTGTTCTGCATTACCTATCTGAAGTTATTACTGCTCCAAGGTATTTGAATTTTTGCACTTAATTTGGAATTCTTTCATTTAATTTTATACCACACTTTGGTTGGGTCCATTTCTTAAATATAACCATAGTGTTTGTCTTTCTGAGTAAGCCTTTTTTATTCACTTTCTTTAGCAACTTTATCTTGGAGGTTTTGTAGGTCTTGTTGGTTCTCAGCTATCAAATCCTGGATGGACTAAAAACACAAAAGCAGCCTTTCAGCAATTCTACAACCAGTGAAGAACATATCACATTCTCTCTCTCTCTCTCTCATCTGATCATAATATTACAACAGCTTGTGGTACAGAGAGCATAGACTGGAAAACAAGGGTCTTGACCAGTTTAAGAACGCAGGCTCTGGTAAACGCATCAGCTCTTCAACGTAGTAGTCTTTGTTTCCGTTCATAATCAAGGAAAGTATTTTATAGCAATCAATGATCATTTGTCATCATTCAAATCATTGTCAACGCACAGCATTTATGACAGTCAAAGATCATTTATAATCAACGAAAGCAATTTTAAACCATGAAAGACTACTTAATATCATAACAAAAGACATTTACAATCCTACAAAGTCTTTTGTAGCTATTAACGATTATCTGCAGTCATCAAAAATTTTTAATAGCTGTTAATCATTTTTTATCATAAAAAAACCATTTAAAATCATTTTAAAAAATCATTAAATCATGTATATGGATTTATTCCTTTCACAAGGTGAAGAGGCAAGTTGTAACACTCCATACAGATCTAACCAGCATGCATCAAAAGCCGGAAGATCTGAGACTCTGTGCTGTGTTTACTGGTGGTGCTTGTGATACAGAGATCGAACTGCCGGACGACTCGCTCATGATGGCCCACAAAGACAGGCTTATCGAGTGCCAGGAATTGTTGCTGGACAGGAGAATCCTGAAAATGAAACAGACTTTAACCTCTTAGAAAAGTTATTTAAAGCCATAGACATAATAACACGAAGTTACTGGTTTTTAATAAGGTTTTGCTCATGGAAAGTTCAACGGAACCTGCCTTGCTTTTTAGCTGTATAGTTACTGAACCGCTAGGGGAGTAGCATCACTAGGTTTCCTAGAAACCGCTGATCCATATAAAATACTGATTGGTCGGTGGGTTACTATTGTTAAACAGTTGATTAAAATATTGCAGAAGTTTTAAAATACAGATAGTGCTGTCGTCTTTATGGTGGAAGGGAGACAAATAGAGTCATTTCAACGTTCCGACTACATGCCTTCTTCCGCCAACAGAAGTAATGAAACTTTATATATACACTGATTGTGAACATTTTAACTATTCTTAATTTTGTCTTTCCATTGTGGTTTTATTGCTGATGAAGATTTCTACGGCCTGAATGTTAAATGCAAATTGCTCATTCAAATTTTAGTAATCCCCTTTCTCATCTTTTTAAAAAAATGTGTTATCTGGACTTTACAGCTGCTAGAATTTCCCTTTCAGAACGACAGAATCAGACTCCCGGATTACTTTCATTAGGTAATATCAAGGTCTAGTCCTACTCATCAGCCGATATTAGAAATAACAATGTTTCTGCAACAGGGTACCGAAAGCTGTGATCTGTTAGAATTTTGGAATCAATGAACGATTTCGTCGGAAATAATATATAAAATACTGACGAAAATGTATACAGTATTGAAATTAATGCACGAGGCTGTTCAAAAAGTAACCAACTTTTTGTCTAGAAAAATACAATAACTCACCGTGAGGTCCAAAACCCTAATCCCCTTCTAAATACTCTCCTTGGGACTGCACAAATTCTTCCGGCGGTTCCACCATTGCTGGAACCATTTCATGAAGGCTCTTTGGGAATAGAGTACAACCAGAGGAATGTCGTGTTTGACCAAGAATCATATGCGAAGAATTGGGTGGTGCCTTGTCATGAAGGAGCTACAAAGTTCCCTTTACCCACATGCCCGGTCGTTTGCACCGCACAGCATCATATAGGCGATAGATGACCTTCAGGTAGTACTCTCTGATAATATTTTGGCTTTGTGGTCTATACTCGTGATGCACCACCTCACAGGAGTCAAAGAAAACGGTCACCATGACTTTAATGTTGCTTTGCACCTGCCTTGCTTTCTTTTGCTTCTGGAATAATGAATGTCTCCACTTTGACGATTGCACCTTGGTTTCTTGGTTGTACTCGTAAACCCGTGACTCATCACCAGTGATCACTGTGTTCAAGAAGTTGATGTCACCGTTTTACGCAGTCCTGCACAACTTCCAGAAGGAGTTGCTTCTGCTCATTCATTAACAGCTTCGCCACGAATTAATTCTCTGCATGGCCAAATCCTGCATCAAAATGGAGTGTACTGAACCATTGCTTATCCCTATCTTGTCTGCAAGTTCTTGTATGGTGACACAACGGGTTTGCGTAACCAAAGTCCACACTTGGTCGATGACTTCGTCATTTCGGCTTGTTGAGGGCATACCATAACGAGATCTGCACTTCCCCCACTGTTTAGCCATCTTCGAAACGATTGTACCACTCCATAATTTGTGCGATGCTCATAGATTAGTCACCAAATTACTGTTGAATTTTCCTCATAATTCTCATTTCAGTTTCGTCAAGCTTTTGGCAAAATTTGATGCAGTACTGCTGTTCAAGTCATTCCGTTATTTCGCTGTTCATGAAAATCCGACGCGCCTTCACTACACTCACTCATTCACTCACTCACTCACTCACTGCCAGCGACTGACGTACTTTCCAGGCGGGGAAAAAAATTCACAAATGAACATGAAGGTCTCATTACATCCTTTCCACCAGAGGACACCTTCCGTGCTTGATTTGTTTCCATATGAAATATTAAGTTCAGATACTTTTTGAACAGCCTTTGTGCATATTATACAATATTTTCTGGTTTGTCAGAACCAATTCTTGCAATGCGAAGATCTATTTCTTTATTTCCAGTAACTGCTGGCCTCATGCATCATTATAGTCATCATCATCGTAATTATCATTGTAATTATCATCATTAACATCTTCATCATCATCATAATTATCATTGCAATTATCATCATCAACATAAGTATCATTGTAATTATCATCATCAACATTTTCATCATCATAATAATTATCATTGTAATTGTCATCATCAGCATCATCATCATCATCATAGATCATTACAGTTATCATTATTATTTCCAGAGTTTACACAAGTATAATCGATTTTCCGTCTTAGAAGGCCATTCATCATCATCATCATTATTATCCTTTTTTGCGGAACAAAAGAAAACATAAAATTTTTTTTAAAATTTAGTCTTATAATTCTGTGATAGTAATTTGATTATCCTCATCGACATATCCTTGTGAACCCAGAGTATTTAGATGCTGGTATTTCACACATTTGCCTCCTCAGCCATCAGAATGTATCAAGGAACTCTTTACTGTGTTCTTCCCCTCAGTAAATCTTACCACAACTTACCAGCTTCTCATGTTTTTGTTTATTTTTTTTATTTCGTGTATACAAGTTTCTACCAGAAATTTTTTTAAAATAAAGGATTATGTAGAACTAGTGAAAATACTGTGCCACACAGAGCTGCTTTGCTTAGTGGTAGTTTGTTGTTTGAAGAAGAAAATAAAATAAATAAATAAATAAAACATAAAAGACAGAAAACGAGAACTCAAAGAGAGCATAGTTGTGGCAGCCGTGTCATTATGCTATCAGAACCACAAGAATTAAACACGGAAAAGGGTGTCTGGCAAAATAACGGTTAAATATTTTCACATGTGCTCCGAATGACTGACAATTCACTATCAAAAATAGCACTAAGATGGACACCACAGGGGAACAGAAGTAAAGGTAGACCAAAGGAGACATGGAGAAGAACAACAGAGAGGATGTTGAGAAATAGAGTTGAGGCAAGAGCGGGAAAAAAGGCAAAGGACAGGTGTTTGTGGAAAACCCTTGCGGAAACCCCATGTGCCCTGGGCACTTAAGGTTCAGAGAGAGAGAGAGAGAGATTACGTCTATGTGAATTAAAACCGATTCTGAAGATAGAAAAGACCACATATATATATATATATATATATATGAATCAAAATCACGAGACATCTTTTCTCCAGAAAATGCATGAATTTCAATGACAAATTTTTATATTGTTTTATCTTAGCATGTCATTCACTTCACTTGCAATCTGATACTACTGTTGATTATCTTTACCTTTAAAAAAATATGCCAACAACAGGATACGATAACACGCGTTTTAAATGACAATAGTGTTTGTTCTCTCTCCTCTACCCCCCACCCCACTCCCCCTCCCCCACCCTTTTTTCGTCCTCTGTGACTTGCAGAGTAGCTCTGTTTATTTCAGGCTCATTTTTACGTTAACCAAAATTTCTCATCAGAATTTATTGTGACAGTGCATGGAAATTAATTCAGAAGTGAAAGAGTTAAAATAAGTTTTCTGTTAACACACTGTATACAGGCTTTTGTGTTTGTTATTTGTATTTCCCTCATGTAGTTCTTGACAAAAACCTGTAAATTCTGAAAGAATGTTGTATATTATGACTGTGATTCCTACAGAAATTTCTAAAAACTGGAGTCGAGTCAAAAGATACAATTAAGCAAATCACGTCAGTGGACAAATGGCATCTTTACTGAAAAACAAATACCCAACAAATGAAAAAAAAAGCCAGCATTGTACAAACACAAGTGTCCTCAACACTCTACGCTGTCAATGTCAAACATGGAGACTAACAGTCAAAACCAGAATGAAGATCGTCACGGCAGGAATTACATGTTTACTAACTGTAAAAACGAAGAAACAAAATAAGAAATAACAACACAAGGTTTCGAGTTGAAATAAAATCAGTACCACACTCGCTCAGAAACAAGTGAAATAGTTCGACCACGTTACGCGACCACTGCCTTACAGTATACCATAGAAAACGTCCACATTAAGAACTGTGGAAAATAGGGAATGGCCGTCAGCGCAAGAGGTAGGAGGGAGGACATTACAAAAACCTTAAATATCCGATTATATGAAGCAGATCGCAGGGCCATATCATGACGCCTATTTGTCTCCCCAACACTGAAAGGCACCAAGTCGAGACTGTGAGATGCAGCGTAAAAGGAACACAAGCAAGCAAATCACCCTTTTGAGGATGAAAGGATGAACACCTAAGAAGAAGAAGAAGAATTATGTTGCCGAACACTAAAAAAAATGAACCATAGAAATCCTTTTTATTACTCATATGTCGCTCGACAATGTAAACAAGATAAAGGTCGAGTACGGGAAAGTGTACAAAAATTAACCTCTTGCTCCAAAGTTAAAATTGGTTTAGAATCATCCTTGCCCTCAGGTCAGGAGATTAGTTGTTGCGATCTGCTCTGTAAAATATCCGTCGGCGTATAGCAACTGATAATATATTTTCTAAGTAAACAGAGCCACACAATGACTGCACTTTAATTGGTCTATAAAGGAAGACTGGCAGCACAGGTGTACGGACTCCGTTGCTAGGGACGTCAACAGGGGACGCTGCAGAGCATGTGAACCGCACTGGGTGACACCAACGGAGAAAGGAGAGAGAGAGAGAATGAGAGAGAGAGAGAGACAGAGAATAAGAGAGAGAGAGAGAGAATGAGAGTGAGAGAAAGAATATAACATCAAAATAATGTCTATAAAATGTTTGTATTTTATGCAGCGTTTCAGGGATCTGGTGGGGTGGTTAAAGAGACCAGAGTTACTGCACTGCATGACACCATTTCCTTGTGTCCGCAACACCTATGAAAATCCATACGGAAGCAATTTTTTCCTCAGTACAACAAATTAATGGTCGATTTGGTAGGGAAGGATGGCAGCTGGATTTAGCACACTTATGTCTGTCTGGGAAACTGTGCTAGTCGATTATACAATCTCTTCTTCGTTCATATGATACAGCATTTGTCAAAAGCCAGTGCAACCGGTGCAAAGCGGTTATCCGTAAGTCACACTACTGCTATATGTTGTGTCAACATAAGAATTAGCGTTCTTCTTTCTTCTTTTTCAGCTTTCAAGAGATAGGCCACGCTAAATATAGAAGCACCAGAATTAAGCTCATAGTTTCGTCCAAGTTTAGGTGGCAGCCCTTTAACCTCTGCCTTAACCCAATCTCTGTAGCAGGGTTGCCAATTTATATATATATATATATATATCTTATCTTATATATCTTATATCCTTCCTGTCCCGTTAGACGTCACATAGGGCTCGCAAAGTAGTTCGCCAATTTTTCCTGTCTTTGGCGAGTCTTTCAACCTCAACAAAGGATTTTATGCCTGTTAATTTGGCCTCTCTTAATAATGTCCTCTTCAGAGTTTCACGCGGTCTACCCCTTTTTCTTCGGCCTGTTGTGTTCCACTTGATAGCTTGTTTTGGGATTCTCTGATCATTTCTTCTCATCAAGTGACCAACATATGTCCATCTCCTTTTCCTGATCACCCGTGAGACTGGTTGTTGTTCAGTCATCTGTCTTATCTCTGCATTGTTCTTGAATTCATTCCACTTGATGCCAAGTATTTTCCTTAGGCATTTGTTTTCAAAAGAGTCTAATTTCTTTTCTATTTCTTTAGTTGTTTTCCAGCTTTCGCATGCATAAATGAGGGTGGATATTACATTTGAATTGAATAGTCTTAACTTGGTTTTTGTGCTTATAACTTTTGAATTCCATATGTTCTCAAGATTCTTGAAGATTGATGCTGCTTTTGCAATTCTGATCCTAACTTCCTTTCTAGTGTCACCATCCTGGTCTATGTAGCTGCCAAGGTATGCAAATTGATTGACTTCTTCAATATCTGTCCCTTCTATGTGTATTTTTCCATTTTGATTGATGGGAATTTTCATTATTTTTGTTTTGTCCTTGTTAATTTCAAGTCCTATTTTGCTAGCCAGTGAAGATAGGCTATCTGTTTTTTCTTGCATGGAATTCACATTATTATTGATAAGAGTTATCAGTATATATTATAATATATATATATTTTTTAAATTTAAATCTCGATCTATATAATTTTGGTCCAGCCTGGATAATGAATCTAGGTGTTAGCTTTAAATCTGGATGTTTTAAAATTAAATCTAGATCATTCTGTATAATTGTCAAAAAGCAATTTGTTGTTGTAAATCTTCCAATATCAGCCCTTTCTGATTATACGAAATCTTATGTTTCGGTGTTTAACGTTTTGCAGATTGGCAACACTTGTTTGTAATACATGAAAGTTAGCTGTCTTAAACAAGAGGTAACAGTAATTAGGTCACTACGCTGAGTCGCCTAGGAATTGCCTAGCTCTGAAATGACAGTCAAAATACCTGCTCAGTGAGAGATGTGATTATATAATTAAGGGAGAGGAATGACCGGAGCTTAAAGGTTAGAGGGTTATGGGAGGAATGCCATCTCTGCTAGTGAGGGCATCTTTGTTCTGATGTATGATTAAATCTCCAGACTTTCAAGAGACATTCAGTTTTAGTTGGGCCCATTATGTTATATGGACATCAGTCTTAGTCTTAACTTTCCATTGTCTGGTTAGTTTTTTATTTATTTTAGAATGAATCCAGTGAAGTAGTGTCACAAAATTATTCTAGTTTGGATAACCCAACATTCTGGAAATTCTGTTAGCAGTTCCATTGCTGTCAGTGCAAATGGTGTTTAAGTGTGTGAATCTATTTACTGGAATTATTTCTTTTCCGCATCTGCCTGAAAATATCAAAATTCAAGAAATACAAACAAAAATTTAGAAAAGTGCGGCTAAAAGATTAACTGTTTGTTAAAATGATAATGACGGTTGCTGATGATGATACCAAAGCTCATTGTAAATTTTGCAAGTGTAACATTAAAGCAAAATACCAAGATTTGAAAATACACTGGATATATCCAAGAAAACAACACAAATGTAGTGGTGCCCTTTAAAATCAAGCACCTTTGACTTCCGTACGTGCTTATAATGAATCCTCTAATCTTGAGGGATCATTTACCATGTTTATGAGTTGCCATTGTGCTGTTGTAGACTGTGACCATCTTGTTGATTTGTGCAAGGCCAACATTGTTGACAGTAAAACTGCAACAAAATGAAGCTGGAACTTCTTCATGCTATTTTAAGATCAAACTCAGCTTATCGGGACATTATTTTGGCACTTATCAACTTCCTCCTGAAGTTTTAAAAGCTGTAGGAACAACTTAGCAATGGCAGCATATCAGAAAAAAAATATACAAGAGATGGAGCTTCTACACCATCTTGTCAAGCAGGTCCTTCAAATGATGATGATGATGATGATGATGTTCAATTTTTGTGACAGTTTCAAGGTAATTATTAACATTAACGACACATTAGCATTCATAACATATACAATTACTTTCAATAACATTTCCCATATTAACTTTCACTTATACATTGTTTTAAAAGACAAAATATTTCCACGATATTTTTAGATGAATACTTTTTTAAAATCTAGATAATTATATCTAGACATAAAAATCTAAATATTAAAAATAATATTTTTTAATATTAAAAATCTAGATAATTCTAGATGTATTCTTGAGAAATTCTAAATATTTTTGTGGGGAAAAAAAAACTGGCAGCACTGCTCTGGGGCCAGGTATGTTTGCACAGACAGTAACGAAGAATAATGTTTGTTCTTCCGTCTCTTTATTTGGTTTGTGCAAAAGACACGCAGAACTGTAATGAATGAACATATCAAGAAAACTCCACCTACGCCTGGCCTTCAAATAAGGCATTAAAATAAGGAATAGGAATGAAAGAATAACGCTGAAATAACAGCATAATAAGAGAGAGAGGCAAACTGCAAAATTCGCCGAAAGTTTTGTAAACTGGAACAAAAATTTAACCTTCACCGGGAATTTCCGATATGTAATGTCACGATTCCTTTCGGGGAAAATTAAAGAGAACTTTCCAAATTGCGTATTAATTATCCACGTAGTCATTGTCAGCCACAGAGAAACTCCTGAAATATTTCTGCGATCAAACTTTCTGAGCAAATTTATCATCGAGCGTCTAAAGTATGTTTCATTATGAAATGTTATTTAGCAGAGTTAGAAGTAACAGTGTTACGAAAGAACGGTATTCTCATTTCTTTCATGTACAAATA
Source organism: Achatina immaculata (assembly GCA_009760885.1). Taxonomy (NCBI): domain Eukaryota; kingdom Metazoa; phylum Mollusca; class Gastropoda; order Stylommatophora; family Achatinidae; genus Lissachatina; species Lissachatina immaculata. The sequence goes on along the minus strand of CM019716.1, from coordinate 31,585,520 downwards.
ATGCTACAAATATCAAAAGTTGTTTTGTAACAACAGCAGCAACAACGACAATAATAACATATTCTACATCGTTGTTTCAAGAGAATATAACATTTGTGTTTCAACTGTGTGTTTGATGCAGTTATAGTTAACAATGTGTTATACCATTATTTTATATACACAAGTGTGGTAGCACACCATAGATACGCAACACCAATGCGAAACAGCGATATTAGTCTAAAATAATAAATCGCATAAAGAATACTTGCCAGTTTCATTTACCTCCTTATTTAGTACCGATCACTTTATATAATGATGTTATATTTTCCATTATATTTCGCAGGACAGTGCTTTATTATAGTATCGAGAAAAGGGGTGCGGTCTTTGGACTTTGGCATTTTAAAGGCTGTGAATGTAGTCTGTAAATGCAGGAATTAAGAATTGTTTAATTTTATTGTATTCCAAATTTGCAGAATGATAGTTGAGAAATCTGATGGGGCAGATATCATCCATGCCGCGAGAGAAGCTGATAGAAGAAAGGACATCACCGACAACTTTGAATCAGCTTCGTTGTCAAGAATGCAGGAGCTGTGGTTGAAACTTGGGGTAGCGAAAAATGAATGATTCATCAAGAGCTCTAGACAGATAGTCAACCAACAAAGAGCGGATGTCATCAGTTACTGTACGCTTAAGGAGATACTGAAGAGGAGATCAGAGTATCTATGGATGTGTACGGAGTGCGTGGGTGGTGATCCTTCCTGACCAACTGACTAACTATTAGGATGAATGGAGGTATAAACAGCCACTTGAACAATTGCATGGCTGCTGGAAAGTGATGCATCTCATTCAGTAAGTGTGACAGACTTCTGAAATGTGCTTCATAAGATCCAAATACAGAAGCTCGAGAAGGAACTGACTGAGCTCACTGATCAATCACATATACAGGGTCTGGCAGGAGTGTATTTTCCTTGCCGTGCCGTGGTGGGAAGTACTGAAACAGACTTGTAAGCCTCATTGGTGGATCACTCATTAGGCTCAACAGTCTGAAGCCTAATGGGCTAGCGTAAAATTGTTTCATGCGACAAATCATTTATAGCGAATATTGCCTCTCTAGCACATTATATTATCCAAAGACAGGGACGTATCAGTTGTGTTTGTTCTGTGTAATACAGTGCTATATAGTAAAAGGGGAAATCACAACTAGAGGAGAATCAGGCTGTATATCAGCAGATAGACGATACAGGTGTGTGAGTGGTGAGTCTTACTAAATGTAGCCTAGTGGCCAGCTTGGTGTCACTGGTGTGGCTGTGTAATGGTGCCACAGTAACTCTGAACAAAGGAGCTAACCTGTCTTGTCCAGGGTCCTGTAACAGAACGTAGATGTTGAGTATGAAATAATGTTTACATCAAGTGAATGGAGAAGTTGGACGAGATAAAGGGGCTGGGATGATGTGTCAGCTTTCAGAACGAAATAGATAATTAACTTCTGATTGCGACAATTAGCAGTTACTTATCAGTTTGTGTTGGGACGGAGAGTGGAACAGACATTGGTGTGTCTCGAGTGATGCGATTGTGATTGTTGTTGATAGCTAGTATCTGTTCTCTCTACTTTTTTTGTTTGAATAAAGTAAATGCAGAAATATTACATTGTTTGTCTCCTTATCATAGCAAAACCATTACCGCCACAGTTTACGTATAACATAACAATATTATTTCAGTGTGCTTAGCGCAAGCCAACGATGTAAAATTGAAACTGACAAGCGTTTAATATGTTGAAACATAACGCCCTTGCGGTGGCCCCTCTGTTTTGTCTAAAGAGCGTTTTGTTATTGTACGTAGAAAGTAAACATGGCTGTTAGAGACATGATAATGCTATTTTGGCAAACAAATCAAAGCTGCTCAGCGCAATTTCCTGCTTCCAAACAGTACTCTTGTGAAGGTATTGTACACCTACAGCCTAACCAGCCTGGGCTAAGGTTTGGTGTACTGTTTTTAACCCGCGGCACTACGGTTTCGTAAGAAAATGTACGTGTTGTACAGTATTAACAAGGCATCTAAGATGAATTAAAGTGCTGCCGAAGGAAACAGTAAAGATATAAATAGTAACGGGAAAACCCAACCAGGAAGTTTCGGGGGAAAAAAGAGATCAACAGGTCTTGAAGATTTAAAGTGCGCAATATGCATATATACATAGAATATACATACATAAATTGTTGGCAAGGATAAAAACAAAAAAACCAGGGACGTTTTCAAAGCATTTCGTACTTTGGGAGAATTCCTCACAATCAGTAATATGGGCCTTAAGACATCTTCCATCTTCACGCGGGTCACGAACCTCAAAGTAGTAAAAAAAAAAAGCATTAGGGAGGGGGTGGGGTGGGGAGAGGCCGGAGAAAGAGGGATATGTTATACAATTAAGTTATCAATCCAACAAATATAATTCTACAGTAGAAAATCGGTATAGTCAACTTTTCCAGCAAAGTATACGCTTTTTTAAAACAGGAAACTATCGAGATTTCTGCGGACCAGATGTGGCCCACGGCCTAAAGAGTTGCCCATATGTGCTCTAACAGCTACCCCTCTCAATTATTTTTAAAGATCTTATCTTCGTATTTCAGTTAGTATGTGCTCGTAGTGCTGTACATTCCCTCCCTTTCTTCCACCCCCAACCCCCATTACCATTCATTCATTCATTCATTCATTCATTTGCAATACCCTTGCGGAACTTTGCCTCACTAACAACACTCCTGTAGGCCTCTCGGTTGTGAGCAAAATGGCCTGCTGCTGATGCATCCATTTGCAGATCATCAACGATGTCTTGCAGCCATCTTCGCCTTGGTCTTCCTCTCTTTCTTTTTCCCATTATGTAGCCTTTCAAGACTGTCTTCTCTAGACTATCATGACGTTAACCCCGTTACCATACCATAGAAAAATTTACTGTATTGTTTAGTTAACTATTTCGACAGGATTTAATGAAGAAAATTATATAGATTTCATTCTATGTAGCACTGCAGATATTGAGAGCGTCATGTAACACTCGCGCAGTAATCTCAGAGTCTCCTTGTGCTGGCTGCCTAGTTAGTTTATTATACAAATTATATCTAGAATCTTTATTCAGACATTTCTCCAGGTAGTGTGCTATTGCTCCTATTGTCAGATCACACATCTCTTTATGTACCCCTCCCTTACAGTAACTGCATTAACTTTTGTTCTATATGTCCTGCTCTCACCATTTTGCCTTTCCATGTTTCAAAACCTGTGTATATACATTATCCGCTGAACTGTTCTCCCTGATCAATGGGAATACTTTCTTCATTTATTTTCGTTTCAGATGTCGTCCACAAACAAAAACAGTGAGTACTCATATTCTTTTTCTGTCTACCTTCACCACTCTCACTCTCCTTAGAAAATCTTTAAAGCATTTGAAGCTTGCAGTAGAGTCAGTTTCAGCTTGGATACCATTCTGTTTAAAAATTAGTGTGTATGCTTGCATACATTGATGTAGGTGCCCATGCTTGTGTACACACATGAGAGAGAGAAAGAGAGAAAGAGGGAGGGAAAGATAGAGAGAGAGAGTGAGTGAAATGATGATGGTTTATGGAATATGTTCACAGAAACTTCAGCATGGAGAAATAAAGAAATAAATTCCTTCCTCGCATTCTTTACTCCCATCTGAGACCTAGGCCATCAACGAGGGCTCTCCACTTATTTAGAAGGAATAACCATAAAAATCAATATTTTCTAAACACACTTACATCGAAGCAAAACTGTAGTTTTTCTGGCACACTGAGAATTCTTCATTCAAGCCATTCTAGTGGCATTCATCCGATACTTTTTTCCATTTTTTAAAAAAATTGATCTTTTTGCATGTTTCTGAAGAAGACTTCTTTTGTTTTAGAAATATCATTTGTTTTGTTTTATTCCTTTTTTTCTGTTGTCTTCTCTTCCTAACTTTTGCTAAACTGTAACCATACTTGTACTTCTTCTTTCACTTTAGTACCAATTTTGGAGCAGTTGTCATCTCACAGTTTTGTCTTTGTATGTGAGTAAATTTCTACTGGTCTTTGCACTGGCTGAAAAATCATTAGATTTTAAATATGTAAATCAAACAAATATTCCTAATTCATGTTTTCAGTGACAGACTTTTCTGTATTTTACAAACAACAATTATTTTATCACTCACCAACATTAATATCCAACACATCATGATTCAGTATGAATATTCTATTTTCCTCTGTAATATACCTAAAGTTATCACTACGAGTACTCTGATATGTCTCATGTTACAGGTAAATACTATCCATTTTCCACAGCCAGTTATCCTAACACAAGTGCCAGGTACTAACATTTACTCCAGAGTTTACTGGTATATATGCGTAGCTATGCAAGTCTTCAACCCACACTACTTTCCTTCACATGTCTGTATGTTATTAGCTGCATTATCTCTGTGCTCACTCGCTACCTTGCTTGAGCTAACAGAAGTGGATTGACTTTGCTTGCATAAAACCCTTTTAACATTTCTATTTTTATTCAAGTGAAGATCTCAAATGGAAGTCAATTTATTAACAGTTTCATATGCCTATATTCATTTTTCTAAAGAATATTACTACTTTCTATTATTACTACTATTATTACATTCTATGAATTCTATTACTTCTTTACATCTACTATGCATTCTGTAACTTCTGTGTATCTTCTATTAATTCTATTATATTTCTTAACATCTTCTATATATTCTATTACCTCTCTTCATCTTCTGTTATTGCTGTTACTTTTCTGCATCCTCTATGTATTATGTTACTTCTCTACTTTAAAAAAAACATTCTAGTACTTCTTTGCATCTTCTATTAATTATATTACTTCTTTGCATCTTCTGTGTATTCTTTTACTTCTTTGCATCTTCTTTTAATTTTATTGCTTCTTTGTATGTTCTATTAATTCTGTTACTTCCTTGCATTCTCTGTTAATTCTTTTACGTCTCTGAGTCTTCTAAATACTCTATTACTTATTTGCTTCTTCTGTTACTTCTTAGCATCTTCTGTGTATTCTAATACTTATTTGCATCTTCCATTAATTCTATTACTTGTTTCCATCTTATATGTACTCTCTTGCTTCTTTGCATCTTCAATGTATTCTATTACTTCGTTGCATCTTATACGTATATACATTCTATTACTTTTATGCATCTTATATATATATTCTATTACTTTTATGCATTTAACTTGTATACTGAAAATATAATGAGGAATGTTAGAGAAGATGTAGACAAAGAATATTACGATGCCATAACAATTGGAGGTTATGAAATACCAGAGATTAGATATGCTGATGACACAGTATTACTGTCCACAACACAAAAAGGAATGGAAAAACTAATTATGTCAGTCTGTAAGAACAGCGAAGAGCAGAACCTCTATCTTAATGCAAAGAAAACTAAATTGATGACAACTGACAAAACAAACAAGGCAACTGAAATATGTATCAATGAGGAAAAACTGGAAGAAGTGGAGAGTTTTGAATATCTTGGATCACTACTAACTAATAATGGAGATACAATGAGGGAAATTAAAAGGAGGACATCTATCGCTCTTCAGAAAGTAAAACAAAAAAAGAATCTGTGGAGAGGAGCAGACAGAACCACAAAAATAAGATTTTTAAGGGCATGCATCTTTCCCATTGCAACATATGCCTGTGAGACCTGGACACTTAACAAAACAGCTGAGAAACACATAAATGCCTTTGAATGTAAATGCTACAGAAAAGTTCTCCAAATATCGTGGACACAGAAAAGAACAAATATATCTATACTACAAGAGCTTAATATTGAAGAAGGCTGGCTAGTAAAGAGGATTAAAGAGAGAAAACTTAAATATTCTGAACACATTAAACGTCATGATAATTTAGAGAAGACCGTATTGGAAGGATACATAATGGGAAAAAGAAAAAGAGGAAGACCAAAACGAAGATGGCTGCAAGACATCATTGACGATCTGCAAATGGATGCAACAGCACCAGGCCATCTTGCTCACAACTGAGAGAACTACAGGAGTGCTGTTTGGGAGGCAAAGTTCCGCAAGGGACATGCAAATGAATGAATATATATATTCTATTACTTTCTTGCATCTTATGTGTATTCTATTACTTTTTTGCATCTTATTCTATTACTTCTTTGCATCTTCCGTGTATTCAAGCTGATATGTGAAATTATAAAAACTAATTAGTACATGAAGTGTTTGGTAAAGAGAACCAGTTATTTTTTTTTCTACGTTTGATTAAATTTGTTTTTCACCTTGACTGACATGACAAATAAAATTTTGGTATAGAATAGCAAAGGGTTAAATGTGCACTCGACTGCTGTTTTTTTTTCTTTTCAGTGAAACTTGAATGCGAATTAGAGCCGCCGGTGCTGATCATAACATGCAGTGGTGTTGAGATAACAATGCGCTTTACTGAACAATACTTCAACTTCACAGTGAGGCAGGTAGGTTAATGAATGAATGTTGGAGAGCAGCCCATGTGATTTTTCTTTTAAATGATCTTCGACAAAAATAAATTTGTAGCTGAAGTCAGAAAATGAGCCTGGGTATATAAAAGATGATATGATGCTCTACACCACTGGAGCAGCTATAATGACCAGTGAACCAGAGCTAGTCTGTTCTTTCATGGTGTTACTTCTAACATGCTAGTGCTCTTTCTGAGTCAAACAGGGTATAGGTCACCAGGTAGATTTCCATGCTAGGGATGAAAATGCTGTCCGATATGGTAATTAATGATCCATAGCTGACATGCTGGTGTCAGGGTTGGCAAGCCATGACTGACCATGACCCTGTCCCACCTCTCCATTATAATTTTATGCCATTCTCTATAGCACATAGTCTGCCATTCCTCTTCTTTTGTCCTATTTTTGTTCTGCATGTTTTTGGATGAATGCTATGAAATAAGAGGTAAATTTATTCTGGCAGTTATTATAAAATCCTTATTTCCATGACATTAAGGCATATTGGGGATATGGTGTTAGGTCCATATTTCCAAGACTGTCAGCACATGAAAGTGAGATGTGGTCAGTATCACACCTGGCCACATTTACCTTCCCCGATTTCTCTGGTACCTGTTTTTAGAGGGCGTTTTTTTTTTTTTTATGTGGTACTAGAAATAAAATTGTCACTGCTGGAACTTGTAGCATTGGATTAGTAGATCAAGTGCCTAACTACTCGGCCAATCAAGCTGAAAAATAAATTTTTAAATAAATTTTTAAAAAAATTATTGGTTATTTAATTCAGAGCTTTCTTATTTTAATCTTTGTTTATGATCTTCAGGTAAAAACACTCTTGGCAGGTCAAGAAGAACTTCAGAATATCATAGCTGCTGGTCAAAACACACGGCTTTATGCTATTCTTCCTGGCAATATGGGAGATGAGGAGGACGTTAAGGAGGAGCTGCATGATGATGAATATATATATAAATACTCACAAATTCTCTACAAGTGCAAGAGATTAATGTTGATTCTTGGCTGAACTTGATGTCAGTTCTTCCAGCATTTACTTGTGTAGAGAATGATCTAACATATTTTCAACGAGGCATTGAGCCAGATCCCTGCATAATTAATTTTTTCAATCAAAATACTTACAAAGAACAGTATTGTTTTATGCTATCTATTCTAATGGTTACTATTTTTTTTTTCAGTTGCTGTCAGTTTGGCATAGTTTCTTACAGGTTGATTTTTTTTTCTTACTTCAGTATGTTGTTTTTTTCCTACTCATTTACAACTGTATGCAGTGTGCTATGGGTTGTGCCTTGCAAGACCAGCAAGTATTCTTTGTGTTCAGAGACTGGCATCTGATCTTAATAATCAGGAGATGATACTGAAGACTTGACACCCCAGGTATGTGAAAAATTCAACCACAAGCTGCAGTTCAAATCCACAGGTCCCTAGATACTACAGGCAAATGTTTACCACCTGTAGTACATTAGCCACATGTTTGCCATCTCTAGTACAGTAGACAAATGTTTACCTACACTAGCATAATAGGAAAATATCTACCCAATCTAACACAACAGAAATATTTGCCCACTCTAGTACAATAGTCAGATATTTACTCACTCTAGCACAATAGTCAAATATTTACCTACTCTAGCACAATAGTCAAATATTTACCTACTCTAGCACAATAGTCAAATATTTACCTACTCTAGCACAATAGTCAAATATTTACCTACTCTAGCACAATAGTCAAATATTTACCTACTCTAGCACAATAGTCAAATATTTACCTACTCTAGCACAATAGTCAAATATTTACCTACTCTAGCATAATAGTTAGGTATTTACCTACTCTAGCATAATAGTTAGGTATTTACCTACTCTAGCATAACAGTTAGGTATTTACCTACTCTAGCATAATAGTTAGGTATTTACCTACTCTAACAAAATAGACATTATTTACCCACTCTATTACAACAGCCAAATATTTTAGTCAGTCATTTGCATGTCACTTGAGAACTTTACCTCCCTAACAGCTCTCCTGCAGGTGTCTCGGTTGTAAGAAAGATGGCTTACTGCTGATGCATCCATTTCCAGATTATTAATGATGTCTTCCACCCATCTTCACCTTGGTTTTCCTCTCTTTCTTTTTCCCATTATGTATCCTTCCATGACAGTCTTCTCTAAATTATCATGACGTTTAATGTGTCCAAAATATTTAAGTTTTCTCTGTTAAATCCTCTTTACTAGCCAGCCTTCTTCAGCATTAAGTTCTTGTGGTATAGATATATTTATTCTCTTCTGCTTCCATGATACATGAAGAACTCTTCTGTAGCATTTTCATTCAAAGGCATGAATGTGTTTCTCAGCTGTTTTGTTAAGTGTCAGGGTCTCACAGGCATATGTTGCAATGGGAAAGATGCATGCCCTTAAAAATCTTATTTTTGTAGTCAAATATTTACCCACTCTAGACAAATATTTACATACTCTAGCACAATAATCAAATATTTACCTACTCTAGCACAATAGATAAATATTTACCTGCTCTAGGAAAATAGATAAATATTTACCTACTCTAGCACAACAGACAAATATTAACCTACTCTAGCACAACAGACAAATATTAACTTACTCTACCACAACAGACAAATATTAACCTGCTCTAGCACAACAGACAAATATTTACCTACTCTACCACAACAGACAAATATTTACCTACTTTAGCACAACAGTTAAATATTTACCTACTCTACCACAACAGGCAAATATTTATCTACTTTAGCACAACAGGCAAATATTTACTTACTCTAGCACAATAGACAAATGTTAATACATTCTACCACAACAGGCAAATATTTACCTACTTTAGCACAACAGTTAAATATTTACCTACTTTAGCACAACAGGCAAATATTTACCTACTCTAACACAATAGAGAGAGGAAGACCACGGCAAAGATGGCTGCAAGACATCATTGATGATCTGCAAATGGATACATCAGCAACAGGCCATCATGCTCACAACCGAGAGGCCTACAGGAGTGCTGTTTGGGAGGCAAAGTTCTGAAAAGGACATGCAAATGAATGAATGAATGAGCACAATAGACAAATATTTACCTTCTCTAGCACAATAGATAAATCTTAACACATTCTGCCACAACAGACAAATATTTAACTATCTAGCACCATAGACAAATATTTACCTAATCTAGCACAATAGTCAAATATTTACCTACTATAGCACAACAGACAAATATTTACCTACTTTAGCACAACAGACAAATATTTACCTACTCTACCACAACAGGCAAATATTTAAGTAATCTAGCGACACAGTCAAATATGTACTTACTCTATCACAATAGACAAATGTTAACACATTCTGCTACAACAGGCAAATATTTACCTACTCTAGCACAAAAGACAAATATTTACCTACTCTAGCACAATAGTCAAATATTTACCTACTCTAGTGCAATAGTCAAGTATTTACTTGTTCTAGCACAATAGATAAATGTTAACACGTTCTGCCAGGCAAATATTTACCTACACAGAAATTCAAAACCTCCCTGTTTCAGTATTCTCAGTTAAAACTCACAAGCAAGGATACGCCTTCTTTCTATAGTATTCTCTGGCTAGCCACCACCGAGAGTCAAGATGTGTGATATTATTGTATTATCTTTTATTGTTTTAATGATTTTGTTTGTCTAATATAGGTATTTTGCTCATTCAGCTGGTACTGTATAGCTATAAATTTAAGTAAAGTATCTGATGTATATGTCAACACCAATGTTCTGGATATATGAAGTGTCTCTGAAAAGGAGCTAGTAACTAACAGTTGTAACATTCTCCTGATTACTTTAAACAATGGCTTTAGTAAAGCTGTACATGGATGGCTACTATCTAAATATTATGTTTCTTGTTTCATCTTGAGAGAAATGTAATATGATAAACGGTTGCCTTTACATCACTGCCTACAGCCATACCACACTGAAATTACTGGTTCTCATCCGATCACCGAAGTCGAGCAATGTCGGGGGTGGTTAATACTTAGATGAGTGACCGTTTGGGAACACCACGTGTTGTAGTTACTTCTTTTGGGCAACTGAGTAGTGAAGTGGTTAATCCATTTGTCTCTCATGGCAAAGGTTGGTGGTTCAAATCTGGCCAGAGATGCCCCAGTCACCCAGCTGTAGAAATGAGTACCCGACTTCTTCTGGAGTTGGAGAAGGAAAGGCAGCCAGGCGTGATACTGACCACATCACCCTCTAGTGTGCTGACAGGTCAAGGAAAATATTGGCACTAACACCATATACTCATGTGCCTCTAAGGCCTTACATCACTAAGTCTTTAAGCAAACACATGAATAATTGGTGTATAAGTATATAAAACTAAGTAGAATAGTTAGTGTATAAGTATATAAAACTTAGTATATAACTATACATGAAGCCACTGTTCTGTCTTTAAGTAAATGATTGAAGGAACATGTGAGACAGAACAGCCTGATGTAGGGGTGGATAAACTGTGTTGCTTGAACCGGTTTAACTGGCCAAGCCACATATTTTTTTGGTTTGTGTCATTTGTACTTTTAATTTTTCTTATATAATCTTTCAGTACCTGTGTAAAGCTGTATTATATACTTTCATGCATTATGTAAAACTGTACTATATATATATATACTTTCATGCAATATATAAAACTGTGCCATAAGTTTTCATTCATATTCTTTCACAGTACTATTTTTGCTACAGTAATTTAGCTATTTTTCAGCAATTTACCAAAAATAATGTGACAATTTCATCCTTCTCTTGCATGTCAGTTTCTGTTATTCCACTGTGACAGTGTTTTTTTTAAAATATATATATATATATATTTGTGATACATTTTTTAAGCATAAAAATATCACATGGATCTTCTTTCGCACTTGATTCTGTCACTTATTTTGATTAGTTTAATCAGCCACAGTTATCACAGATCATGTTTATGTTGCAAGGTCCATTCATTTTGTGTTGAATCTTGCCTCCAAATTTAGCCCTCATTTCCTTCTCAAATAGTACATCACCCATACACAGATATGCTCTCCATATAGCATGGTCTTTCACCAGTTCTTCCTGGTTCTTGTGGCTAACCATACAAATTCCTAAGGATATCTATAAATTCTCTTATTTCTCACTTTTGTGCATCATGTGGCCCACCTAGCCTCCAGGTTTGCTTCATGCTGTCACTGTCATCTGTCCTTGTTACATGCTCTAACCTTCTCAGTATTCTGCCATAATTTTATCATTAGCACATTGTAGCAGTCAGAGAGCTGGTCATTTGGTTCTGTCATTTGATGTTCATTTTGTGGTGGGTGGGTGTGTATGTGAATGTAATGCATGTGCATGTGTGAGAGAGTGAGAAAACTGTTCTGTTTTCTGTGAGACAGATTTTCTGATGGCTTCTGTTACTTCTGAATAATTCTGGCCATAAATGGTGCAACTTTTATTTGTGTTCAGTTAATTCAGTCCAAAAAAATTCACCACAGTATATGTACACAAGTATCTCTGTGTATGCATGCATGTGTGTTTGTGTACAAATGAAGAAAAAAAACTGTCACAATTGAAGATATATATATATATATATGGTGGTAATAAGCTTGGCTAATCTTGCTTCTCAGTATTTTGTGCCATAAATGATGTTTGCAATAAAATTAGCTTTATTTTCCTCTGCAACTTTGGATATGTGAAACTCTAGAAGACCCTAAGTACATGGACAATACAAGTATATCAGAAAAGTAATTGGAAGAGTTTTCATGTGGGGGTCATGGCATGATGCTTCGAGTGGATTTATATTTACATTTATTTTTCTGATTATTTATGACCATTGTAATCATGTCTATCTTATGACCATGACATTTCTTGAATCGCCAAACTATTGTGTTCATTCATTTTTTAAAAATCTCAGCTACCACTTTTACTCCAGTAATTTGATATGTTTATTAGTTTTCTGCAATAATTTCTTTTTTTTACCAGTTTTTTTTTTATTCCTTTACCAGTTTTTTGCGGTAATTTGATCATGTAACCATTTTTACTACAGAAGTTTGATCATTTTACAGTTTTAATACAGTAATGTGATTCCCTTTACCAGTTTCACAGTAATAATTCACACTGTGGTTCACAGTACTGACTAGTTTGCTACTGTTGTGAATCCTTCTGTAATAATGAACTAGATGTTCCAGGCTAATAATGCCAGAATAACTTGTAATAAATACATCATGCCAGATGCGAAGTGGACACTGGTAGCTTTCCCATCTTTCCAGAGTGGATATAAGAAAAAGGTTCTCAGCTTCATCCACGTTCATGGAAAACATGTTGACTCTTAAAATATTTATCAGGCTGTGGTATCACAAGCGCTTGTATCAAGAGTACCATTCAGACATAAAACAGGAGTTTGATCAGCTTTGTTTCATTTGTGATATTAATTCCTTTCAGCTGATAATACATGAAAATATAATTCAGTCACCATGAAATTATGGCTGATTTTTTTTTATCAGTAGCCAAATACTGCATGTTTTTTTTTAAATTTATTTAACATTTATTATGCCTTGTGGTAAACATAACAAAAAGAAACAATTTTTCATATAATGTTTGTTTCATCTGTAAAAAAAAAAACTGTACTTGATGATCTTGGTGTAAGAAATTGTCCATGTTTTTGCTAAATCTTCATTTGTTGTCTTATCCTATGTTATCACAACAGAAACAGCATTACAACTAAAATCAACAAAAACGATACTACATTTAAAAATAAAATCATCTCTCTAAATACAAAACTGGCCTTGTACTGAAGTGAAATCTGCCTAATTCAAATTTCCCACATTTTTTTGGTTTCTTTGTCATGTTTTTGTATTAATCTGTCTTATCCCTTTCTAGCCTTTTCCAAACAAAATGTTTCAAGATTTTTTAAAATAAACAACATCATGAATAAAAAATAATTAAATAAACTTTAGACTTTACAGATTCTCAAAACTTATATTTTGGCTGGAAACCCTAACTTACCCTGACTACATATGACTTCAGATTGTAAATTTTGAAGAAAACACAGGACACAAACAGCATGACTTTTCTTCAACTTTAAAGTGCATAAATCTAGGACAGGAAGAAGGCTGCATTTCTTTCCGGGTTCTGGTGACAACCTCATAGTGCATGGCAAATTTTGGCTACATAGTTTGTTTTTTTAAAAATGTAAAATGGGCTCTTGTCCTTGGTTTATTACTTGTTTTCCCAAGGCTTAGATGGATAATCCATCATTCAAACCCTAAGCATCTTTGCTCTGCCTGCAGCTTCAAGAAGAGATACACTTTGATATTTCAAGGCATTAACAGCCAACCTTGTTCATCTCAAAGCACTCTGAAACTGAACTAGGCGACAAACTTGCCACGGCACATTATTTTATGAGCAAATTCATTCATTTAAAGCAGAGTAAAATCACTTCTTTTCTAACCTCTCCCAAACTTCAGTGGCATACCTGCAGACCTTTTGTGGCAAACCAGATGGTAATAACTTGGCATTGCTGCATGTTGCTAGAGATAATGGTTCTAAGGACTGCAAACGCGCCTCAAACAGCCTCTGGCAGTCAAGTCCAGCTCCTGGCCTTCCCGTGGCAGAACACGCGTGGAGTGAAGCTCCTCTTGGTCAAGGAAGAAAATGCGGAAAAGAAATAAAGGTTGCTGTGCAGCGCCGATGGGAAAAAGTGGTGGAAAGTGAAGTTTAACTGGTATGTCCAGTAGTATCGCTACGAGAGCTATACCACGGCACCTCTGCTCTAGAGGCTGGCTATGTCCGAAATACACCTACACTGGTGAAATATGCCTAAACCGGCACACACCAGGGGTGGAACGATGGCTAGACATGTCATGTCACCTCCGCTCTAGAGGTCGGTCACGCCTGATATACACCCATACTGGTGAATTTTGCCTAAACCGGCTCATACCAGGGGTGAATCTTGAAGGCTATGCATGTCACAGTACCTCTGCTTTAGAGGTCGGTCTCGTCCCAAACACACCCATACTGGGATAATGCCTAAACCGGCTCAACCCAGGGGTAGAAGTCACTAGTGGCGAGGATTCGTCCTCCTGGACAAAAGCTCCATTCTGGTCACAACTAGGAAGGGTAGCGGCCACGACCGCAAAATGCTGAAGTCGGAGACACTGGACCAGGGAAGTCTAGATAGGCAACCACCTCTCACCCGGCGGGGATGTTTGTGTATCCTAATCACGCTGAGGTTTTCCGGTGAGAAAGTCCAACTCTGGACTGGATGGGCAACCACCTCTCACCCGGCAGTGATACACGGGTATCTCAAAACACGTCGAGATTTTCCGGTGAGAAAGTCCAACTCTGGCTTGAGTGGGCTACTGCCTCTCACCCAGCGGGGATGCACTGATATCCTAAACACGTTGAGGTCTTCCGGTGAGAAAGTCCAACCCTAGACTAAACTGGTGCAATGAAAACCACGGTGTCACGCAATCCCTCTTCCGAGACCCACCAAGAATACAGGCTAAAGCCCTGTGATACTCTGAACCCCATGTGGTCCTCTCGTGGATCTCGTGTGGTCTTTTCGGGGACCACATAGGGGACCACGGGACCTAACGAGGACCACAGGCATGAATTCAGTAGGACCACAGTGCGGTTTTTGGTGGTAGAAGCGAACGAAGAAGAAGAAGAAGAAGCTAGAGATAATATTCTAAAAATTGTTTGTAACAAATCAGCACATATTGTGAAGCTTTACTTGATATGCAAGTTTAAAATATAAAATCTGGATGTCAGACTTAATAAATATATACCTGCATAACAGATTTGTGATTCTGTTTATGTCCTGTGGCATGTGCATGCTGTAGGAATGTGAATTGTTAGTGCCTTCACATTTCTAGGCCACCACAGCATCTGAGGCAAGGACACCAGCACCTGTCCACCCTGCCCTTGTTTTCCTAGGAAAACCCCCAGGTACCCAGCTTTTCCAAGGCTGCATGAACACTGGTGCCCGCTATTCAAAAAAAAAAATTCTGTTCAAGTGCAGAATTGAATTGGGGACCTTCTGATTGGCACTAACAACCACGGCAGCACCAAATTTGTGACTACTGGGAAGAGTTTTTCTGTGTCCAGCAGTGACATGATTTTATCTCACACACACACACACACACAAAACATCACACACAAAAACAGTACAATCAAAATTTTAAATCAGGTTCTCATTTACTGGGTAAACTTTTAATAAAAATCACAAAAACCTTGGCTCATTAGTTATACAGTGATCCATTCATCAAGATGTATAATTCTGTTAGAGATTATGCAGAAGACTTTTCTACTGGCTGCCTTTACTGGCATATAATTGTGGTCATGTGTAGTAGCACTTGCTTTCAGGTAGCCCCTTCACAAACATTCACCACAATTCACAAACTTTCAATAAAACATAGGAAGTGCTCACTGCCAAATTTAAATTCACCATACATAATATTGCTCTTCACTGACAGTTTCTGCATTAGTTACCACATAAAGAAACAAGAAGAAAACTGCTGCCAAAATAATTGGTTGCATATCATTTGCTACAGCAATAATTTCATATATACAGAAATGGAATGTCAACTTTCTGAGCAAATAATTCTAGTCCTTGAGGACAAAATAATAAAAAAAAAAAAAAATGAAAGTGAATATAAATTATTTTTACCATGAAGATGGACTTACTCAAAGTGTGGTTAAAATTACTGTAACTTCAAACAAAAACGTTCAGCTACAACTTAACAAGGAGAGTAAAGACTTTTAGATTGTGCATACAGATGCAACTTCTTGTTGAAAACTATCTTCATGCTGATGCTATGTATCGTGTAGTCTATAGTTCATGGCAAAGAAAAATGTTATCTCAAACTACAACTGTACAATTTGTCAGAAACTGTACAGTATACTTGGGCTACAATGTTATAAACACAGTTTAACATGAACTTTTAACATCAACAGATTTTCACATTTCATTATTTAATGAAATTTAATTAATTCAACTGAAACAAAAATGCTGATAAAGGAACAAGGAACAAAAAACTCTGAACTCAGCAGCAAGAATAAAAATGACTTGCACAACTGTTTTAAGTTACTTTTTAAAAAAACTGAAGACTGACTACAGCAGTGACTTGAAAAACCTGCACAGAATAATGCACTTGGAGTAACTGAGAGAACATGGTTTAACCCAAATGAAAACAGCTGCATCAAACACTTTTTTTTAATTATGGTACAGATCATGATTAATATTGTTGGCACTTTTAAAACTGTTAAAGTGATAGAACTTCCGATACTACTGGAAAATAATGAATGGTAGATTAAAAACTTTATTTACACTATTAAAAAAAAAGCGTACACCACAAGATGTGTCCTCCAAGGCAGGGGTCGGCAGCCTATGGCATGCATGCGAAACATGGCAAACAAAATGATTTATAACAGCATGCTGTTTGAACTGAAATACAGTAATCATAATCTCTTAAAACACTTGAATTTTTAAAGAAACAGAAACATATAACTCTTTAAAGATACTCCTTCAAAATGAAAGTTCTTAGGCACTGGAGGTAAGGCTGTACAATCTGATATAAATTGACTGAGTGTGGAGTGACAGTGATTGGCCCTGACTGAGCTCTATTTCCATCACATACTTCCTCTCTCCCAACCACTGCTACCATCTGTGGAGTTCTCTCAGCTGTCGTTTACTCATACCAGTAAAGTCAGCCCTAGGACTGCAACACAAAATATGATGATGCTAGTAAGTAATACAGCTATGATTCCCTCAGAAGGACTCATAAAAGTAAAAAAAAAAAGAATAGATAGATATCCAGTCATTTCAAGACTTTTGAACAAATGAAAATGGATTCATATTTAAAATAATGTGTTCAGAACTTAAATTTTGCAAAATGTAGTTTTTATACTAAAATATTGAATAATCAACACGGAATAACATAGTTATTTAACGTGTTTCAATGGCTGTTGTAAATACAAATATGATGGACTTAGGTTGGCACACTGAACAACTTGGCAACATTCTTCAGCACAACACTACTAAAAAGTTGCCAACCCCTGCTCTAAAGTGTGGAATGTTGTGAGCATAAGTTCTCAATCATGAGCCAAAACAACAACCAGAATTAAAGTTGAATGCCAAACAGTAACAAATTTCATCATTATAACACATATTTGTGTGCTCAGCTAAAAACTGTGTAGTAAAGGCTAAAAATGTCTGCACACTAGTGAAGTCTAGAGGAAACTCTGGTGTCCCATTATTTTTTTTATCAGTGCCACATGGATCAAAATGTAGGAACAGCTTTATTATTTAATGAGTAAAAAGTTGTGATGTTTCGATGTGAGCCTTAATCATACAAAAACATACAGGACAAAGAAATAGAAAGAGGAGATAAAACGGAAGCAAGTTCACAGAACTGTAACTATCTATCTGTTGCCCTGCTGACTGGCATTGGTTATCATGCATCTTCACACTTCCCTCCTCCCATGCTGATTATAAGCGGTGCTGGCGTTCTTTGTCCATGCCATCTAGTTAGTCCGTCCAGCATTTTCTCTCTCTCTCTCTCTGTCTACCTCGGTCTCTTCTGCCTTCTCTCTTTCCTGTTGTCACAATGTATTCTACCTTGCCTCACTGTAGAACTTGTCCTAAAACAAGGTAAAACTGTACAGGCATTTACAACTGCCTGAACATTCTATGTTTTATTTAAGAAGATTCTTCAGTACATCAGACAGACTGCTCTGTATATATACTTCAACAAGAATTACATATAAATTGCATTATTGACCTATAATGTGAATGTCATAGCATAATGTGTATTTGACAAGTTTAAGACATATTTGCATATCACAGATGCTGTGCATGTTTCCCATAAAACTTCTGTTTTAACATGTTTAAGTACACATGATGAATTCACAAGAAATCCAGAGAGTTAAAGTAAGACTACAATTTCTTTTTTAAAACAGAGAAAACTTAAAACAAAATAAAATTATATTTAAGAAAAAAAAAAGTAAGCATCAATTCACAAAAATGTGTGGAAAGGAAGAAAGGGAAAAAAAAAGAAATTCTTTACATTTTTATTTCAACCATATCTGGGCAAATGTCACAGCCAATCTTATGAAAACTGTTTTGCAGAAGGTGCTTGACAAATACAAAACATTATATACAAGGAAGTCATGGCAAATACAGATAAAACATGTAGAACTTTCACCTTAAAATGGCCAGCAGTTAATTCATAATATGCCGTATGGCTACAACAAAATGTCATTACATAGGAAGACAGAAAGAGCTTTAGTCAGGCAGCAACAAGCAACTCGAACAAGATGGTCATTTGTCCTGCACAGCATATTCACACGTAAAAGACATCTAAAAACTTGACCTGTGTACACAAAAATATTTCATTTATGATGGTTAGATCTATCTTTGGCTGCCAAAATATGGAAACTGTTTTGGTTTGCTTTTTTTCCTATTACTCTACTCTTCCATACAAGCAGTTTTGAATTGTAGTATATTTTGGAAGCAATTTTTTTTTTTCCAATGTTCATTAAGTTTTGAATAATTCAGTCTTTATGTGATCCATCCATCAATCTGGATATGACAGATAATAGCGTTCACTTTTAAGGTGATCATAAAATGTAAAAATTGTCACTTTATCTGCAATTCATAATCACAACAAAAATATGACACAGCACTTTTAAGTATATAAAAAAAAAAACTCTGTGATCTTCATATCAAGAAGAATACAAATGGAACCTCTTCACAAAACTCTGGAAGCAGCTAATTTACCGTAATAAAAATTAAGACGGCAACCTATTATTCAATAAAGTGTGTTTCTTCTTCTTTGTATGCAGATGAAGTGTGTTTCTTCTTCTTTGTATGCAGATAAAGCGTGTTTCTTCTTCTTTGTATGCAGATAGTGTGTTTCTTCTTCTTTGAAATCAGAAAAAGTGTGTTTCTTCTTCTTTGTATGCAGATAAAGTGTGTTTCTTCTTCTTTGTATGCAGATAAAGTGTGTTTCTTCTTCTTTGTATGCAGATAAAGTGTGTTTCTTCTTCTTTGAAATCAGAAAAAGTGTGTTTCTTCTTCTTTGTATGCAGATAAAGTGTGTTTCTTCTTCTTTGTATGCAGATAAAGTGTGTTTCTTCTTCTTTGTATGCAGATAAAGTGTGTTTCTTCTTTTTTGTATGCAGATAAAGTGTGTTTCTTCTTCTTTGAAATCAGAAAAAGTGTTTCTTCTTCTTTGTATGCAGATAAAGTGTGTTTCTTCTTCTTTGTATGCAGATAAAGTGTGTTTCTTCTTCTTTGAAATCAGAAAAAGTGTGTTTCTTCTTCTTTGTACCAGACAAAGCATTTCTTCTTATTTGTACGCAGACAATGTGTGTTTCTTTTTCTCTGTATGCAGATAAAGTGTGTTAAAATCCACTTCATCTAATTTTTTAAGTACTACTTTGAGACAGAAAATTCCAGTATTTTCCTGTTTTCAAAGTTCTGAAACAAAATTTGTATAATATTTTATACTTTGAAACTGTAAAAACCAGCAAAAGTATGATTACATATTATAAAACCAAATATTATAACATGTGCATTGTCTCAAAAAAGGAAACAGTATTTAAAAACTTACAATTGTTCAAAATATTTGAATCTTTTTTTGTGGAACGTGAAGCATTGCTATTTCAGTTCTTTGTTTTCCATAAAGAAAAATTTCAGAAATGCCAAAAGTGTTGTAGTTCTATGTAACTATTAAAGACAGAATCTCACTGTACATAACAGCAGTTATGAAAATGTTGAGAAAAGAAACCCACACATTGTAGAATACCATTATAAGCCATGGGGCCAAAAGACAAGAGTCCAAAATCAGCAGAATCTACAGCAATGATTATTTCTGTCACATAAATTGAGAAATTACACACAGGAATAGCAACTCTACAACATAAAATAACTATAAATCTGTAACACCAGCTTCAGATGTATAAAAACAAAAAAAAAAACAAAAAAAGAGAAAAGCTTGCATAGAATAAACAGGAACATTCTGGTAAAACCTTATTTACAGGCCATAATCTGGTAAGGAAAAGAACTGAAGGTACATACTTGTTATGTGTTTCCTGAATTGATTAAAGAAAAAAAATCATTAGTTATCTCCCTGCACAGAGACCAAAGGTCTAGAAGAAAAATGACATTTATGTCACAAATAATTGAAAATCCTTGGGTGGATTTTTTATTTACCTCTTTCCTATTGATTTTTGGAAAGTGATGACGTGATTTGAATTCCATTTTCATCTACAAGTATTCTGCACCTAACTGCAGTAATTTTCTTTACTTTTTTTGTCTACGAAAACTTCAACAGAAGCTTGGAATTCCAAAACAAGTTTGTCAAGACAAATTTAAACAAGGAAAAGTTTTTCAGTCAATTTTCACTTGAAAAAAAAAAAAGGTTTTCAGTCAATTTTCGCTTAATCTCAATGATTCAGTAATTAAGTTTAACTGTTTAAACAGTGACACAATCACCATTACTTTATGTCATCGTTTTAATCTCCAACCAATAAAACATAAATTCACTTCTGTGTTAAGAAAGATTAAAACAGCTCTTCTTAACAAAGAGGCAAGAATTAAAAGAACAAATGCTGAAAGTAAGACAACTGCACAAAAAGTTTTACCATACATCTGATATACACTAATAAAAATAGAATAATGCTTAATGTTTACTAGTACTAGCTAAAGTAATTAGTGATCACGCTAGGATTTTTTTAAACTGGTGCAACTGTACCTGCCTTCCACCGTGCATGAAGTACTTTCCGAAATACCAGTTTTCTCAATACAACATTCGGTACTTTATACATTTTTTATTTTAATGTAAAATTAAATACTTTACAAACAGCAGCGGAAAGTAAATGTTTGTGTGAATTTTTTTCTTGCTTTATTTGTGGCAAGATTTAACTTTTACAAAATGTTCACATGCTGAACCAAAGTAAAAAACTGGCTGATTCTCCCCCATACAAACTGAGCATCCTCAGTCTACTAGCCCCATTATCCTCCAACGGATTTCATTGATTCCTACTTTTTTATTAGGTTTTTAACAACATAAACCAGATACGGTAACCTATAACCTCCAAAAGTTTCAGTTTTTTCTTTCTTTTTTTTTAAAATTGGTAACCTACTAGCAATTGTTGCTTAATGCAATCATTGAGTAATTAGAAAAGCAGGCATATATTTGGAAATTTAAAGCGGATAAAATAGTTTTAATGCATTAGATATCTTCTTCTCCAATAATTAGTAACTCATCAGAAGTAACGTTCAAGTTTTTTTTACTTTTGACTGTAGCAAACCACACTTCTGTAAGCATTTTAAAAGCTGAATATTTCTGTGATAAACAATGGCACGCAGGCGTAATACAAGCATTTATGGTTATTTAAAATCTGAAACAATAAAAAGTAACCAAGTCATTAACAAGGAATATTCTGATTTATTATAGCATTTAAATCATCAAAGAGGGAAAAATTATACTGTAGGATAAAAAAAAAGTAGTTAAAAAAAAAAAGGATATGACAGTATTGAAGCATTTACATCAGTACTGAAGGAAAAAAATAGACTACTATAATGTAATCATAAAAAAATACAGAAAATTTGGCTTCTACGGTAGCATTTAAATCAGAGTTGAAGATGAAATGAGCTCCATAATGTTGTGACAGACCATCTGAAAATTACTGAACTTTGTATGTTATTATGGAAAGAACTTAACACTACATGTGAATTACTACAAAAAAAAAAAAAAAAGAGAGAAAGAGATATCTTAATATTTCTGAAAGAGTGGTCCATTACAGGGCCTTTGTTGCTCACTGAAATCCTTTGTTGGTGATTCCTCCATCAGGGTTGAAGTTGAGGGAACTGTAATCAGGTGGCCCAGCTGCATAAGGCATTGGCTGTGGTGGGTATGCTGCTGGGTAAGCTGCTGGGTATGGACTTTGTGGGGCAGAAGTCATACCAACTGGATACTGTGAGTAAGGTGGGTATGTTACACCCGGCTGAACTCCAGCAGTAGTCACAACACCACCCTGAGTGGTTATCGCACCTTAGAAAGAACATGATTTTAAATTTATATTTTTATATCACTGCACTATAATTCAATATAAATTTAAAATAATGTATACAAATTCATTGTAATTATAATTTTTTGCATTAATTAACCACATAGTAATTATAAAGCGCAATTAAGCTGTTACATGATCATTTTTTTTAAAATCTAAAATATCTTACACTTGATAACATCAGAATTAGCAGATGTAATACAGAATGCCTCATTTTTATGAACAACAGCTGATATTATCAGGAAAGAACATTATTATCAGTGTCATAGGTCAACTAATTCAGAATTTATATGAAATATGAAGGTGAATATATGAAGAGGATCAATTTTACATCACAGAGTACAAACCACATGCAGTAATCATATTGTAAGTCTCAAGCTTACAATTACAATTTATTACCTATTACAAGAAAGAATAAGAAGACTACCCAACAATGGCTGGCTCTATTCCTTTCTGTAGCATCATTCACAATAATTAATCATCAGTTCTGCACTTATAATTTTGCCTAAATGACTACACTTTAATCCAAAAATATTCTGAAAAATTTCAATGAAAATCAATAAAACAAAAATTCAAAAACCCAGTCCTGATGAAGCAAAAGAATGATGCCAGAGTTTTCCTCCCTTTCTTTCACCATACCAGCTCCCCACATGTGAAAGAAGAGACATATAAAGGTTCCTTAACAAACAAACAAAAAATGTAAATAAATATATCCAAATAAGGAGAACAACAACAGAAGAAAAAAAAAACTACAGGAATAACAAAAACAACAATGAATCACTCATGCACAGGCAGTGAGCTTGACATTCTCTGCCACGGCTAAAAAAATTGAAAAAAAAAAAACAAACCCAAAACCGGGTGCTTGGCCGATGAAATGACCCAAGAAGCCAAACTCTAATTTCCTGTGAAAAGCCAAACTCTAATTTCCTGTGAAAAGCCAAACTCTAATTTCCTGTGAAAAGCCAAACTCTAATTTCCTGTGAAAAGCCAAACTCTAATTTCCTGTGAAAAGCCAAACTCTAATTTCCTGTGAAAAGCCAAACTCTAATTTCCTGTACAGAAGCTACAACCTAGTTTATCCAAAAGGCAGATCTGCAAGCACAGACTGTAACTTGCACACAGAAACAGGATACCTAGAATACTGTATTTGGAAAAACTGACTTTTCAAATGAATGAGAAGCACAGGAAAACACTGTAAACAATGCTGTTAAAAGCTGACAAACACAAAGAATTTTGAGGGCAATATCAGTCTTGTGCATGTAGGATTAAGTCTGACTTTAAAGTGAATTAACACGGGAAAAAAAACACCTGAACTGAATTCATATGGACTTACTCTGCTGGACAACCACGGCACCAGCTACAGGTTGACTGCGGTATACAACACCATTATAACGCCGTCTTCGGCAAAGGCAAATCGTCAAAATTATGAAAAAGAGGAACACTGCACCTCCAACACACAGACCGACAATCAGCCCTACTCTGAAAATACATTTAAATAAAAGAAGTCATTGCGTGTAATCTTGTCAAGTGATTCTTTTGAAATGTGAAAAAAAACTTGACATGGTTTTTTTTTTTTGGGGGGGGGGGGGGGGAGAGAAATAATAGTGGTGTTGAAACAACAGGAATTGAAAAGAAAAGAAAAGACACAAACACACAACATACTTACTAAATATCATCACTGTCCGAGTGGTGAAGTGGTTGGTGGACTGGTTTCTCATGACAAAGGTCAGGGGTTCAAATCCAGCCGGAGGCACCTCAGTCACCCAGCTGTAGAAATGGGTACTCAACTTCTTCTGGATATGGGGAAGGAAAGGCAGCCAGGCGTGATACTGACCATATCACCCTCTAGTGTGCAGACAAGGCAAGGAAAATATGGGCACTAACACCATATCCCTATGTGCCTCTACGGCATGACAGGATTACCTTTACCTTTTACCATCATCCCTTACCTTGTCTCTCTAAAGACATAAAAGGCAGAGACAAAAGCTCTCTATCTAACCTGGCTTTTAACTTTCAATTTCCCATCTTTCTTGAACTTCAAAGTTTTTTCTTGTTTGCTATGATGCTGAAACCATACCAAAATCATACTGAACCAAACTGAAATACTCAGTCTGCCTCAGTCTGCTCAACAGTTTGTTTTTTTTTACACAAACAGTTTTTGGGTATAAGTATATAAAACTAAATATATAAATATACATAGTGAAGCTGTGACAACAGGTAGTTACACTTTAGGGAAAAATAAACCCAGTAAGAACAGCTTTATTCATTAATGAAAAACAGTCGCAACATTTCTGCATAAACCTTATTCCTACAAAATTATACAGGACAAAAAAATAGGAAAAGAAGAGCATATCTAAATTTGCATGTCTGTGAGGTAGAGGTATCCCCCATCAAAGGAGAAGTAAGACGCCTCCTTACTTCCGTCAGTCTAAGGGACACCCTTGGGCAAGGTGGAGTACCCGTATAGCCCCCCGATCAGGGTGACGTGAAGCCATGGGAGCAGGTGGTGGATGGAATGGGAGAGCAGCCGACAGATAAAGCTGGTTATGGTCACCATTCTATGATGGTAGACAGATGATCTCAATGTAGGGACAACGTCTACGATCACTGACTAGTACAGTCACTGCCCGGAAGGAAAGCAATGGTAAACTACCTTCTGGAAATATACCAAGAAACCCAACAACAACATGGAAAGTCAGATAAGGAAAAAGATCTGGTGGCGAGTCCCCCAGGCCAGACAGATCTAATTTTAACACTGGGAAGAGTGTGAGACAGAGGTCAGTACTAGTAATTGTGATGATGAACAATATCCTGATGGTGTTACTAAGGAAAATCCCTGCATCAAACTAAAAAGAAAAATAAGAGTAGGAACATGGAATGTAAGAAGTATGTATGAGGGAAAGTATCAAGTAATAAGTGATGAGATGAAAAGAATAGGGATACACATTTTGGGAATCTGCGAACATTGATGGAAAGGATCAGGACACTTCAAGAGCGAGAATGATATCTTTATATAATCTGGTGGAGAATTAGTAGGAAAGAAAAGAGTGGCTTTTTATTTGGACAAATCAAGATCAAAAGCATTACTAGGTTACAATCCAGTAAGTGATAGAATCCTCACTATCAGACTTAAGGGCACTCCTAGAAATGTAACAATCATCTAGATATATGCACCTACATCAGCAGCAGAAGAAGAGGAAGTAGAAGACTTTTACAACACACTGCAAACGACGACAGACCAGGTATGGAAAAATGATAGTGTATTAATAATGGGGGATTTTAATGCAAAGATTGGTACAGAAAGAACAGAAGATTAAGGATATGTTGCGGGGAAATTTAGCATAGGACATAGAAATGAGGCAGGTGACAATCTAATGGCCTTTTGCAAGGAAAATGAGCTAATGATCGCTAACACACTTTTTAAACAACATCCAAGAAGACTTTACAAATGGACATCACCTGATGGGAAAACCAAGAATCAAACAGATTACATTTTAGTGCAAAGAAGGTGGAGATCAAGTATAACATCAGCAAAAACTTTACCAGGTGCTGATTGTGACACAGACCATGAGTTATTTATTAATAGCAGACATGAAGATAAAGATAAAAAAGACAGTTACAGGAATAAGACCACTCCATTTTGATCTTACAAAAATACCAGAACAATATGGTATAGAAGTGAAGAACCATTTTGAAATCCTGATGGCTGAACAAGAGAAGATAACACCATATCTTCTTCTTCGTTCGCTTCTACCACCAAGACCGCCCAGTGATCCTACTGAATTTACGCCTGTGGTCCTCGATAGGTCCCGTGGTCCCCTGTGTGGTCCCAGAAAGGGCCACACAAGATCACTGAGAGGACCACAAGATCACTGAGAGGACCACAAGAGGTTCAGAGTATTGCAGGGCTTTAGCCTGTATTCTTGATGGGTCTCAGAAGCGGGACTGCATCACACCATGGTTTTCATGGCACCAGTTTAATCTAGAGTTGGACTTTCTCACAGGAAAACCTCGACGTGTTTTAGATATCAGTGTATCCCCACTGGGTGAGAGGTGGTAGCCCATTCAGGCTACAGCTGGACTTTCTCACATCGACGTGTTTTGAGATACCTGTGTACCACCGCCTGGTGAGAGGTGGTTGCCCATCCAGTCCAGCGTTGGACTTTCTCAACGGAAAACCTCAGCGTGATTAGGATACGCATACATCCTACCAGGTGAGAGGTGGTTGCCTATCTAGACTGCCCTGGTCCAGTGTCTCCGATTTCAGGATTTTGTGGTCGTAGCTGCTACCCTTCCTAGTTGTGACCAGGATGGAGCTTTTGTCCAGGAGGACAAATCCTCGCCACTAGTGACTTCCACCTCTGGGTTGAGCCAGTTTAGACATATTATCCCAGTATGGGCGTGTTTAGGACGTGACTGACCTCTAGAGCAAAGGTACTGTGATATGCATAGCCATCAGGTTTCACCCCTGGTGTAAGCCGGTTTAGGCATATTTCACCAGTATAGGTGTATACTGGACGTGACGACCTCTACAGTGGAGGTGCCGTGACATGCATAGCCATCAAGTTTAGCCCCTGATGTAAGCCGGTTTAGGCATATTTCACCAGTATGGGTGTATTTCAGACATGGCCGGCCTCTAGAGCAGAGGTGCCATGGTATGAGTAGCTCTAGCCGCAATACTACTGGATATACCGATTAAGCTTCACTTTATCCTTTCCATCACCTTTTCACATTGGCACCACACAGGAACCCTAACTGCTTTTCCGCATTTTCTTCCTTGGCCAGAAGAAGCTTCACTCCATGCGGGGCATCCGAAGAATCTGACCAGCAGTATATGACACAAGATGAAGTGGCTACAAAGGTCAAAGATATCTTAATAACAACACCCAAAGATGTGGTTCCAGTAAAGAAAAACACAAACGAATGAATGGAATACAGCAGGCACACTAAAACATAAAACAACGTAGAGAACTGAAGACGCAATGGAATGTGACAAACAACAACAAAGAGGAATATAAATCTTTAACAAAAGAAGTATGAAGAAACATAAGAAAAGACAAAAAACAATACATACAAGATTGTCGTGAAAGAACAGAAGGACATCAGAAGTGTGGAAGAGATAGCGAAATGTTTAAAGAAATGAAGACATCGACGAGAAATGTCACACCTAAGCTAAATGTAATTTGTGATGAGATGGGGAATACCTTGACAGTGACAGAGGAAATTCTAGAAAGATGGAAGGAATATTGCAGAGGAATGTATGAAACAGTCAACTGTGAAAGTATAAATCAACAGTGTGAATTATTATTGGAAGAGAAAGAACCTGAAAGACAACAGAAGAAGTTTTATAGGCAATAAAGAATCTGAAAAATGGTAAATCACCGGAATGTGATGAGATAACAGCTGAATTTATTAAAGTAGGAGGAAAGGAATGTGCAACAATCTATCATGCACTATGTAAAAAGATATGGCACTCAGGTATTTGGCCAAGAGAATGGAAAAGAACTGTATTTATCATCATCATCATCATCAGGTGCCGTGCCGACTGGCGTTGGCTATTATGCTTCTCCAGAGTACATGATCCTTCATGCAGGCCATCAGCTCAGTTGGTGATCTCCTCTCACACCATCCCATCAGACTATCCAGTATCATTTCTCTTGGTCTTCCTCTAGATCTTCTTCCCTCTATTTTTCCTGTTGTTATAAAATTTTCAACGTCCCCTCTTCTCACTGCATGTTCTATGAAAGTATATTGTCTCTCTCTTATTTTTTTGACAAGATTTGTTGTCTCTCTAGCTCTTCTCATACATTCTTTATTAGTTATTTTTGCTGTATAGGGGATTCGCAACATTCTTCTAATAAACCACATTTCTGATACTTCCAATGATTTTTGTGCAGACCTGCTATTGTCCATGATTCACTTCCATAAAAATTCTGTTTCTGATTTCTGTTCTGCATTTCCCATCTGAAGTTATTACTGCTCCAAGGTATTTGAATTTCTGCACATGCTTTAGAATAGTTCCATTTAATTTTATACTGCATGTTGGTGGATTCTGTTTCTTAGATATAACCATAGTCTCTGTCTTTTTGATGTTCAAAGTAAGGCCTTTCTGTTTACTTTCTTTGGCGACTTTATCCAAGAGATTTTGCAGGTCTAATTGGTTCTCAGCTATCTGTACTGTGTCATCAGCATTTCGTACCACTGTATTCATATCACTGCCACAAAAAAGAGTAACCTGAAATTATGCACAAACTACAGAACTGTTGCCCTGATTAGTCATGCCAGTAAAATTCTGTTAAATATCATAATGGGTAGACTCCATATAAAAATAGAAGAAGTCAATATGGTTCAAGCTGGTTTCAGGCAAGGAAGAGGATCAAGAGTTCATATATTCAATATAAGATTAATAACAGAGAAATGCAGAGAGTTTAATGTGAATCTATATTTATCTTAAACCAGGCTTTTGCAGTGCTGCAGACTATATGGAAATAAAAAAAAAACTAAGCATAAATACAAAAATCAGGATATTTAAGAGTAATGTTCTAAGTGTACTACTCTATGGAAGTGAATGCTGGAAAATCACCAAAAACCATAGAAAACAAGTTGAATTCTTTCCAGACTAAATGTTTACGAAGAATTAGAAAAATATTTTGGCCAAAATCCATAAGAAATAACATCTTATTGGCAGAAATGCAGATGAAACCACTGACAACAATTATTGAGGAAAGACGCTGGCGATGGTTGGGACATGTGCTCTGAATGATTGACAATGCACTACCAAAAATAGCACTAAGATGGACACCACAGGGGAACAGAAGTAAGGGTAGACCAAAAGAGACATAGAGAAGAACAACAGAAAGGATGTTGAGCAATAGAGGGCTCACCTGGGCAAGAGCAGAAAAAAAGGCGAAGGACAGGCATTTGTGGAAAACCCTTGCGGAAGCCCCATGTGCCCTGGGCACTTAAGGTTCAGAGAGAGAGAGAGAGGCTACTCAAATGCATTTGACTGTGTGCAATACCAAAACTTTTGGAAATAATAAAAAAAATGGGATTTCCAACACATTTGAAACAGTTAACATCACTGCTGTATCTAGACCAACAGGCAGCAGTAAGAATAAATGGTGAAACAACAACTTGGCTTGACATAAAACAAGGAGTCCGTCGGGGGTGCATATTGTCGCCTTACTTATTTAACTTGTATACCGAAAATATGAGGAGGAATATTAGAGAAGTTATGAACACTAACAGAAAGAGCTTTAGAAGTACAGAAAGATCTCTACTTATGCTTCATTGATTACACCAAAGCATTCGACAAGGTGAAACATAATGAAATTATTAAAATGCCTGAAGACATCAATATAGATAGCAAAGACCTGAGGATTGTAAAACATCTATACTGGTATCAAGAAGCAGCAATTTGAGTTGAAAATAGAACTGGAAAATATCAACCTATAAAACAAGGGGTGCGACAAAGATGTGTACTATCTCCAGATCTTTTTCTCTGCACAGTGATAATATTCTAAGAACGATCATCACAGAACCAGTCATAAAAACTGGAGGATACAATATTAACAACCTTTGGTATGCTGACGACACAGTACTGATAGCTCAGAACCAACAAGACCTGCACAGTCTCTTGGATAAAGTTGCTAAAGAAAGTAAACAGAAAGGCCTTACTTTGAACATCAAAAAAGACAGAGACTATGGTTGTATCTAACAGACAGAATCCACAACATGCAGTATAAAATTAAACGGAATCATTCTAATCAAGTGCAGAAATTCAAATACCTTGGAGCAGTAATAACTTCAGATGGGAAATCTTATATCTTGTATCCTTCCTGTGCCATTAAACGTCACATAGAGCTCGCAAGATAGTTCTGCAATTTTTCCTGTCTTCGGCGAGTCTTTCAACCTCATCAAGGGATTTTATGCCTGTTAATTTGGCCTCTCATAACACTGTCCTCTTCAGAGTTTCACACAGTCTGCCTCTTTTTCTTTGGCTTGTTGTGTTCCACTTGATAGCTTGTTTTGGGATTCTCTGATCGTTTCTTCTCATCATGTGACCAACATATGTCCATCTCCTTTTCCTGACCACCGATGAAACTGGTTGTTGTTCAGTCATCTCTCTTATCTCTACATTGTTCTTGAATTCGTTCCACTTGATGTCGAGATGGGAAATGCAGAACAGAAATTAAGAACAGAATATGCCATGCAAAAACTGCATTTCAGAGAATGAGAAATATATTATGCAACACATCCTTATCAATGAATGTTAGAAAAAGAGTCCTAAAATGATATATCGAACCTATCTTGTTATATGGAAGTGAATCATGGACAATAGGCAAGTCTGCACAAAAATCATTGGAAGCAGCAGAAATATGGTTTATTAGAAGAATGTTGTGAATCCCCTGGACAGCAAAAATAACTAATGAAGAATGTATGAGAAGAGCTGGAGAGACAACAAATCTTGTCAAAAAAATAAGACAGAGACAATGTACTTTCATAGGACATGCAGTGAGAAGAGGGGACATTGAAAATATTGTAACAACAGGAAAAACAGAGGGAAGAAGATCAAGAGGAAGACCAAGAGAAATGATACTGGACAGTCTGACAGGATGGTGTGAGAGGAGATCACCAACTGAGATGATGGCCTGCATGAAAGATCGTGTACTCTGGAGAAGCATAATAGTCAACACCAGTCGGCACAGCACCTGATGATGATATTAGAGAAGATGTAGACAAAGAATATTAAGATGCCATAACAATTGGAGACTACAAAATACCAGAGATTAGATATACTGATGATACAGTATTACTGTCCACAAAAGGAATGGAAAAACTAATTATGTCAGTCTGTAAAAACGATGAAGAGCAAAACCTCTATCTTAAAGAAGAAGAAAACTAAATTGATGACAACTGACAAAACAAACAAGACAGCTGAAATATGTATCAATGAGGAAAAATTGGAAGAAATGGAGAGTTCTGAATATCTTGGATCACTACTAACTAATACTGGAGATACAATGAGGGAAATTAAAAGAAGGACATCTATCGCTCTTCAGAAAGTAAAACAACTAAACAATCTGTGGATTCGGAACAGACAGAACTACAAAAATAAGATTTTTACGGACATGCATCTTTCCCATTGCAACATATGCCTGTGAGACCTGGACACTTAACAAAACAAATGAGAAATATATAAATGCTTTTGAATGTAAATGCTACAGAAGAGTTCTTCAAATATATCCATACTACAAGAACTTAATATTGAAGAAGGCTGGCTAGTAAAGAGGATTAAACAAGGAAAACTTAAATATTTTGGACACACTAAACGTCATGATATTCTAGAGAAGACCGTCTTGGAAGGGTACATAATGGTAAAAAAGAAAGAGAGGAAGACCAAGACCAAGGCAAAGATGGCTGCAAGACATCATTTATGATCTGCAATTGGATGCGTCAGCGGCAGGGCATCTTGCTCACAATCGAGAGGCCTACAGGAGTGCTGTTAGGAAGGCAAAGTTCCTCAAGGGACATGCAAATTAATGAATGAATGCTGTGTAACCAATAAGAAATGAAAAAAAAGATGGGTACTTAAAGGAAAAAAAAAAGGTGGGTACTTAACATCAAACAAGCATCCAACTTGATAACAATAATTATGAACCTCTTTTTGTCTCAACCATTATTGTATTTTTAGTAACAAAAGAATTACAAACTTGGGTGAAAATTAGTCAATGGATCATCCTCACTGCACATCAGATGATTAGCCCATAAGTGCTCTGATCCCATCTTCAATATTTTCGCCAGTGTTTGGCAGCTGATGATATCAGTTCTGCACAGATTAACCAGTCTTCTTTGTTGCCCACAGTAGTTCTCCATTCTGGCCACTGCATGTTAGATATTATATTACAGCAGTCTGGTCATGAAAGCAATCTTAATTAAAAGGTCTGGAGATAATTGCTGTCTTCTTTGTTTTAAACAGATCAGAACTTACGATCCTGAACAGCATTCCGCATTTCTGTAGCCACAACAGCCATAGATACAGTATGTTCGACCATACGAACCGAAGTAATCATAGCCACAATATTCTCCAGCAGTGGCAGCTGAATATAAAGAGTTTAAGAACAAAATAGTTAGCAATCAATGCAAAAACATTAACAAAAAAACTTTTTTTTTTTAAACTCTGAAGTGGAAGCAAAACAAAATATTAGCAAGAAACAGGAAAGTACAGGATTAATACCCTGCTTCAGCACTTGTCTAACAACTGAATGATCGAAGGTTCAAATCCCCAGCTGAGCAGGATTTTTTCTGACCAATACAGCCCTGGGGGCTCACCCAGCCTCGGAAAATATGTAGCAGGGAAATCTTGGAAGATAAAGTAACCAGGAGTGATAGTGACCACATCACACTTTCATGTGCCAAAGGTCATGGAAAATATAGGCCTGACACCATATTCCCCAATATGCCTTAATGGCATGGAAATGGGAATTTTACTTTACCTTTTACCTTGTGTATCCACTGGGATAAAAAGATTGGAAATAAATAATTTTTTTAATAAATAAATAATTTTTAAAATAAATAAATAAATTTTAAAAAAATTAATTAATTAAAAAAAGAAAGAAATAAACAAATTTTTAAGAATTAATTAATTTTAAAAATAAATAAAGAAATAATTTTTTTTAAAATATGCATTGACAATCGCCCAGAAAGTGCAGAATTCTTTCATAAGTTCTAGATTTGTACGAATTTCTTGTCAATATTGTGTGGGTGTGTGTGTGGGTGTGTGTGTGTGTGTGCACACGTGTGCTTGTGTATGTTTGTGTTCTCTCTCAAGACGAAGAGGTCTGTGTAAATGTATATTTCTATTCTGATCACTGCCTGGTATTTATATTTTCTACATGCTTCCTGCGTTTCTAGCCTTTCCAGCTTGTCTACATATCCCATGTATTATTCATCCACTGACAGCACTTGTGTAATCCAGACGGCCTTGTGGTGAAGGCATATATTCTCTGCTTTCGGAAGCAGTTTGTCTCAAACACAGCGTGTCAAGTGGTGGTTCAGACGATGTGGATTGACTGGATAGAGGCCGGCGGATACGGTCCTGTATCTTCAGCCCAAAGCTGACCAAGTGACCGCGTCACTATCAGTTCAGCCAGTCATACCCTCTTTCTTTGTATACCTGCTTGTACCTCTGGTCTGAAAGACAACTATTAATAAAAAAAATGGCACCACAGTTGATATTATGCAATGAAATAACCCAGATTATAATACAAACGGCTCAAGTTAGCAGCTCATGTTGATGATAATGAAACAACATATAACCGGAGAATATGGAACCTTTTACACGATAAACATTAAAAAACAAGTCTACTCATCTCAATAAACTACTTTACTAAAAACAATGATTCTTAGATTGCATTATATTCATTAGAACTGACCAGAAATCCACAAACTAATAGATATTGAATGCTCGAAATTTTAGAATACAACTTTTAAATTCCGTCCACCCCACCGTTAAATTCAGTTCTAACAGTCGCTGAAATTCAAAGATTTCAATACTTCTATCTTATACAGTTTAGTTAAGAATTGTCTAAAACCTCACACCTGTACATAATCTGACGGGTAAATTTGGTTTTTGTACAGACCTGACGCCAAAAATGCCAACAAAATTAAAACCACTGGACCTATCATGGTGGCCATTTTGTTACTTTACAGATGAAATAATAACAACCTGATATTAAAAAATAAGATCCTTCCGGTGACGTTATTACTTTTATATCTGTGCTCTATTTTTACACACACCTGCCCAATTATAGTTACGGTGTATCGTGTCATATTCAGGTGCGCCAAGGTAGTTTTGTGATCTATGTACAGTAACGGCTGAGGAATATAAGACCACAATTTGCAGGGGTTTTATCGATGGGTGTATGGTACAGTTTTACAAAAAGATAGAAAGAGTGAGGAAAATGGGCGGAAACAACAAATGCAGAAAGCAAGATGAGTACATATAAACGAATGACATACAACAATCCAATATTTCGGCAAAAGCCTTTTTCGGGGATCACATACAAAAGCAGCACAACAGATAAAAACACAAACTGTTATACATTAATATACACCCATATATTTTTATTACTATAACCAGTTTTACCGTAGTTGTCATTTCGTTTGCATCTCGGTGGTTTTACCCAATCCTATGCACTTCCTTGTGATATAAAAGCTAGACACATTTTCTCCACTTAAGACTTGTTCTGGGCCAGCCTTTTCAGATTGACAGGCTTCAGGGCAAATATTCCATTTTCTTCTCCTTTTTACATTACATTACATGCCATGGCTATAATATTGTCTTCTTCTTCGTTCCCTGGTTCTAGCCTCAAATATGGTTAGAACTCGAAAAAAAAAAATCAGACAGAACACTTTTAGTCATGAGAGAAAGAAAAATGACAAGAGAATTGCCTGGGACCTAAGCCACGGACGAACAACCATCTAGCCACAACAGAACAGTGCATTAATCAACGTAGTGATCTCGCATTAAAAAAAAAAGTTTTTTTTCCAAGGTCTAATCACACAATACTGTGTTCTATTCTTCTACCTTTCGAAAGCCTCGTTTTTTCATATTTGTAGAAATTTGTGCCTGCCGCCTCAGATATCTATATATACTGCAATTGTTTTTCTTTATCAGGGCCAGCCCTATGACTTTTGCCTGCCCGTTAAGTACCATCCCTTGCCCCAATATGTTCCCTTGCCCCAAGGAAGATATATCTGTTCCCTTGTCTCAAGGAAGATATAATCTGATCCCTTACCTCAGTGAAGATATAATCTGTTAGATAAAGCTGCTTTAAAGAAAACGTTACAAGTAACATTTACAGTAACACGGATGGCAAGTTGCTAGTTTTCTATGTGTTTGAAGAACTAGCTTAAACCTAAGAAGCATTCACCTGAATGGCTTGATACACATGAATAAGTTCTTCTGTGTCGACGATGCGGCACTTTCTTGTTTGAAATATGCTGGGGCTGAATTATTCGATGAATTTCGACATGCTTTAGCTTCTTATATTCAAAGTCGCGAACAGAGAAAATAAAAATGAAAGGTCAATTATTGCTCTGGCAAGGGGACTGCTAATGTCCTGGTTCTATTCAGACGGTTGCCTTTATTATTTATTTATTTATTTTTATTAATTTGCATTTCAACACACGCTTTATCTACTGAGTTTAGAGCTACGTTCTAAACACGGATCACATGTGCTCTATAGCCTTTATTATTCGGTACCTGTTGACATAAGACCGTTGGCTTCAGTCTCATTAGGATTTGAAGTATCGGCCAGGGTCCTAGGTTTAGTATGTAAGGATATGTGTCCTGTATACGCTAACACATTTTTCATTCACTCATTTTTTTTATGTCCCTTGTGGAACTTTTCGTATTAAAAAAATTATTTTGTTGTTTTTGTATGTGATCTTTGAAAAAGGCTTTCTGCCAAAATATTGTAACAGATAAAAGCTGCCAAAATATTGAATTGTTGTATGTCCTTCATTTGTATGTACAAATATTGTTTTCTGTCATGATTGTTTCAAGCCACTTTCCTCATTCTTTCTATTTTTTTTTTCGTAAAACTGAATCACACACCCATCTGTTTTGCCTCCCTAACCTTGATTTTGTCTCTTAAATCATAACCAGAGTGTGGCAGTAGCTTTAAACTTTATTCCTTTGAAGTCAGGCATGACCTTGAAGATACAACTTATTCTTTTACGGCGTTACATTACAAGAATTATAGGCACAAAAGTAGCAAATGTTGAGAGAAAAAAAAAAAAAAGTAAATGCTTCCTTGTTCCATATTTCAGCAATGACCTTATACTTTTTCAGTTTTCTCACAGAAAAAATGTTTAATCCGAGAAATGGCTTTTTCTTTAGAGGGGGTGGGGTGGGGAATGGGGTCTGCAGGTTTTATTTGATTAAAAAAAAACTGAATCTCATTTGATCATTTATGTGTGTGTGTGTGTGTGTGTGTGTGTGTGTGTGTGCGCACGCGAGCGTCGTGTGTGTAGAGGAAGTTAAATCGAGTAATTAGAACAGAAAATATTTTTTTAAATCACATTTTGCGAAGTTTTAACTTAAGTTTTAAAATGAAAAATGCGCTGTTAGATTTGTAAGTTGTTACTACAACGTTAAAACAATTAAAATTCGGTGTTTTAATTTTTTAAAATGAAAGAAAATTATGAGATGAGCTGTTTGTGTTTCAAGCGAAAAGTTAAACGTCAGTCTTCTTTCATTGGTCTAGTTCAATAGTTCCCAACCTTCTTTACCCTTTGGCAGCTTATTTCAATAAATTGTACCCCCTTCATACCAGCAAAAATGTTTATTATTATAGCTGATAATATATTCATAATAAATAATCTGAAAAATGGTAAATCTCCAGGATGTGATGAGATGACAGCTGAACTTATTAAAGCATGAGGAAAGGAATGTGCAACAATCTGCCATTCACTATGTAAAAAGATATAGCACTCAGGTATTTGGCCAAAAGAATGGAAAAGAACTATATTCGTACAACTGCCAAAAAAGGGTAACCTGAAATTATGCACAAATTACAGAACTGTTGCCCTGATTAGTCATGCCAGTAAAATTCTGTTAAATATCATAATGGGTAGACTCCATATGAAAATAGAAGAAGAAGTCAATATGGTCCAACCTGGTTTCAGGCAAGGAAG
The DNA here is from genome assembly GCA_009760885.1 of Achatina immaculata. Classification (NCBI taxonomy): domain Eukaryota; kingdom Metazoa; phylum Mollusca; class Gastropoda; order Stylommatophora; family Achatinidae; genus Lissachatina; species Lissachatina immaculata. Next base: position 31,548,252 of record CM019716.1, on the reverse strand, counting down.
AGGATCAAGAGATCATATATTCAATCTAAGATTAATAATAGAGAAATGCAGAGAGTTTAATGTGAATCTATATTTATCCTTTATAGACTACTCAAAAGCATTTGATTGTGTACAACATCAGAAACTTTGGGAAATAATAGAAAAAATGGGATTTCCAACACATTTGATACAGTTAACATCACTGCTGTATCTGGACTAACAAGCAGCAGTAAGAATAAATGGTGAAACAACAACTTTATTTTGACATAAAACAAGGGGTCCGTCAGGCGTACATGATGTCGCCTTACTTATTTAAATTGTATACTGAAAATATAATGAGGAATGTTAGAGAAGATGTAGACAAAGAATTTTACGATGCCATAACAATTGGAGGTTATGAAATACCAGAGATTAGATATGCTGATGACACAGTATTACTGTCCACAACACAAAAAGGAATGGAAAAATTGATTATGTCAGTCCGTAAGAACAGCGAAGAGCAAAACCTCTATCTTAATGCAAAGAAAACTAATTGATGACAACTGACAAAACAAACAAGCCAGCTGATATATGTATCAATGAGGAAAAATTGGAAGATGTGGAGAGTTTTGAATATCTTGGATCACTACTAACTAATACTGGAGATACAATGAGGGAAATTAAAAGGAGGACATCTATTGCTCTTCAGAAAGTAAAACAACTAAAGAATATGTGGAGAGGAACAGACACAACTACAAAAATAAGATTGTTAAGGGCATGCATCTTTCCCATCGCAACATATGCCTGTGAGGCCTGGACACTTAACAAAACAGCTGAGAAACACATAAATGTCTTTGAATGTAAATGTACAGAAAAGTTCTTCATGGAGACAAAAAAAAAAAGAACAAATATATCCATACTTCATTCATTCATTCCTTTGCTTGTCCCTTGCGGAACTTTGCCTCCCAAACAGCACTCCTGTAGGCCTCTCGGTTGTGAGCAAGATGGCCTGCTGCTGCTGCATCCATTTCCAGATCATCAACGATGTCTTGCAGCCATCTTCGTTTCGGTCTTCCTCTTTTTCTTTTTCCCATTATGTATCCTTCCAATACGGTCTTCTCTAAAGTATCATGACGTTTAATGTGGCCAAAATATTTAAGTTTTCTCTCTTTAATCCTCTTTACTAGCCAGCCTTCTTCAATATTAAGCTCTTGTAGTATAGATATATTTGTTCTTTTTTGTGTCCACGATATTTGGAGAACTCTCCTATAGCATTTACATTCAAAGGCATTTATGTGCTTCTCAGCTGTTTTGTTAAGTGTCCAGGTCTCACAGGCATATGTTGCGATGGGAAAGATGCATGCCCTTAAAAATCTTATTTTTGTGGTTCTGTCTGCTCCTCTCCACAGATTCTTTATTTGTTTTACCTTCTGAAGAGCAATAGATGTCCTCCTTTTAATTTCCCGAATTGTATCTCCATTATTAGTTAGTAGTGAACCAAGATATTCAAAACTCTCCACTTCTTCCAGTTTTTCCTCACTGATACATATTTCAGTTGCCTTGTCTGTTTTGTCAGTTGTCATCACTTTAGTTTTCTTTGCATTAAGATAGAGGTTCTGCTCTTCGCTGTTCTTGCGGACTGACATAATTAGTTTTTCCATTCCTTCTTGTGTTGTGGACAGCAATACTGTGTCATCAGCATATCTAATCTCTGGTATTTCATAACCTCCAACTGTTATGGCATCGTAATATTCTTTGTCTACATCTTCTCTAACATTCCTCATTATATTTTCAGTATACAAGTTAAATAAGTAGGGTGACAATATGCACCCCTGACGGACCCCTTGTTTTATGTCAAACCAACTTGTTGTTTCACCATTTATTCTTACTGCTGCTTGTTGGTCTAAATACAGCAGTGATGTTAATTGTATCAAATGTGTTGGAAATCCCATTTTTTCCATTATTTCCCAAAGTTTCTGGTGTTGTACACAATCAATCAAGAACTACCCATACTACAAGAACTTAATATTGAAGAAGGTTGGCTAGTAAAGAGGATTAAACAAAGAAAACTTTTTGGACATATTAAACGTCATGATAATCTAGAGAAAACTGTCTTGGAAGGGTACATAATGGGAAAAAAAGAGAGGAAGACCAAAGCGAAGACGGCTGCAGGACATCGTTGATGATCTGCAAATGGATGCATAACCAGTAGGCCATCCCACTTACAAGGGACGTGGAAATGATTGAATGAATGAATGAATGAACATATTTATCTGTTTTCCGTTATTATTAAACTTCTTTTCGTGTACCCCTAAACGTCATTCCGCGTAGCCCCAGGATTTCACGTGCTTCATGTTGGGAACCACTGCTCCAGTTTATGTCCCCCAGTGAAATTCCGCGTCTTCCATTTATTCATTCATTATTTGTCGCGCTGAATAACACTGACAACGCTTATCCATCAACCTGTGCGGTCCTTGGTGTTTCCGATTAATTCAAATCTTTTCTTTTTCCAAGCCACTTGGTCAGTCCAGTGAGATACTTTTATCTTGGCCTCACTCTTCTTTTCCGCTTGAATTTGATGGTGCCTGCCAAATTCTCAAACTTCTGTGTTCTCGTGAAATTTTGACTGTTTTTCTTTCTTTATACGTCATATAGAAGTATAATTTAGAGAATACAGTCTTGGAAGGGTATATAACGGGAAAAAGAAAGAGAGGAAGATCAAGGCGCAGATGGCTGCAAGACATCGTTGATGATTTGCGAATGGGTGCATCAGCAGCAGGCCATCTTGCTTACTACAGAGAGGCCTACAGGAGAGGCAAAGATCCGCAGGGGACATGCAAATGACTGATTGACTTCTAATTAGTGTCCGTTATTCTGATGTCTGTGAGGACATCTTCATTTGTTTTTGTTTTTTTTTTCTTTGTCTGTCCAGGATATTTATTCCATACTTCTCCAAAACTACATCTCTGTTGCTTTCAATATATTTATCACAATTACAAAATCTGACAACCTTCTAACAGTGTCGTACATATTCACACCTGCCTTATTCTTTTTTACTATATTTCTATGAAACTGTCAACTTGTGTTCCCTACGACCCGTTTCATGTGATTTTCAAGCATAGACAACATGAACGCAGTTTAAAAAAAATATGCTTCTCGTTTGATTCCATTACCGCGAGTATCACATGGATTCCTAGCCAGTTTAGCGCAACGAAGTCTTCACCAGGAACAACACGTGATGGTGGAACGGGTCTTGATCCTGATGACTGCACAGCTCATGTAATATTGCATCTCTCCTCATTTTTAAACAGCATTTCAGCTCTAACAATCTCGTTGTTTAAACAAATATACCTTTTAAATTTTATTTATATTTTAATGACCAAGTTTTTTTCACTGCAATTCAAGCCTTATAACCGCCATTTAAACGCTAAATGATTAGCCAATCATTTGCATGCCCATTGCGCAACTTTGCCTCCCTAACAGCTCTCTCGTATGACTCTCTGTTGTAAGCAAGATGGCCTGCTGTTGATGCATCCATCTGCAGATTATCAACGATGTCTTGCAGCCATCTTCGCCTTGGTCTTCCTCTCTTTCTTTTTCTCATTATGTACCCTTCCAAGACGGTCTTCTCTAAATTATCATGACGTTTAATGTGTCCAAAATATTTAAGTTTTCTCTGTTTAATCCTCTTTACTAGCCAACCTTTTTCAACATTAAATTCTTATTACATGGATATATTTGTTCTTTTTTGTGTCCATATTTGAAGGACTCTTCTGTAGCATTTACATTCAAAGGCATTTATGTGTTTCTCGGCAGTTTTGTTAAGTGTCCAGGTCTCACAGGCATATGGGAAAGATGCATGCCCTTAAAATCTTATTTTGTAGTTCTGTCTATTCCTCTCCAAAGCTTCTTTAGTTGTTTTATTTGTTGAAGAGCGATGTGTGTCTTTCGTTTAATTTCCTTCATTCTATTTCCATTATTACTTAATAATGATCCAAGATATTAAAAACTCTCCACCTCTTCCAATTTTTCCTCATTGATATATATATATATATATATATTCTTTTTTCTCCTTGCTATGAGGATTCAAAATGTTACTTGCTACGCAAATTAAATATATGCCTCCTTTATCATTAACAAATAAGGCAGTTGAAATATATATATATATATATATATATATATATATATATATATATATATAAGTCCCGTACCGTGTGGCGTAGGCGATCGTTTCTCTCCACAATTCCCTGTCTTTAGACTTGATTATGAGATCTGCCGGTGACTTTCTTCCTAGCCACACTGACAGCCCATCCAGTAACTTTTCTCTCTGTCTTTTCTCTCTGTCTCTTCTGCTCTCAGTTTTTCCAGTTGCCACAGTGTGTTCCAATTTTCCTCTTCTCAGAAAATGTCCTATAAATCTCGCGTGTCTGCCTCGGATCTTTGCTGTAATTTGCCTTCTAACTCCAGCCTCTCTTAAGACTTCTTCGTTGGTTTTCTTAGCTGTCCATAGAACCTTCAACATCCTTCTTTTGAACCACATTTCCATGGCCTCCATTTTCTCGCTGTACTCTCTTACTCATGGATCATGATATATAGTCACTTTTGTTGTAGTCTTTTAAATCTCTGGCTGTGAATGAGTTACTGTAATGTGCCAACGTTCCTTGCTGTTTGTTCAATAGATCGTTTGTTCTTACTTCCTGTCTTGTCTTTGACCGCGCTTCACATTTATCGCCCTTGCTTGTCTGGTCCGTCACGCTTGATGATTTTGTATGACATGCCCTGGGGGAAACAGAAACATCAGTCACTTTTGCGGTCCATTGGAAGGTACAAGAAGGTATCTCTCATTGCCTGGCCTTGACCTCTGTTCCAGTGTTATACAGTGGCTAGGTCATTGACATTTTATAATTGTTCACAGGTCAGTGTTCCATTGTTCTCCCTGCTTGTGTCATACACTGGGCCTTTTTTGCTGTTTCTGTGAGACTTTTTAGTGTTTGTTTTTGAGAAGTTTCTTCTTCTTCTTCTTCTTCTTCGTTCGCTTCTACCACCAAGACCGCCATGTGATCCTACTGAGTTTACGCCTGTGGTCCTTGTTAAGTCCCGTGGTCTCCTGTGTGGTCCCCAAAAGGACCACACGAGATCCCCGAGAGGACCACAAGAGGTTCAGAGTATCGCAGGGCCTGAGCCTGTATTCTTGGTGGGTCTCAGAAGCTGGATTGCGTGACACCGTGGTTTTCGTTTCACCAGTTTAGTATAGAGTTGGACTAGTTTGTTTTTGAGAAGTTTGTTTTTGAAATTTGGAATAAGATCCAGAAGAAGATCGAGAAAAATGATACTGGACAGTCTGACGAGATGGTGTGAGAGGAGACCATCAACTGAGCTGATGGCCTGCATGAAGGATAGTGTACTCTGGAGAAGCATAATAGCCAACGCCAGTCAGCACAGCACCTGATGATGATGATGACTGTTTTTGCTTGTCCTTTTATGCCTAGTTATTTACACATATCGTACACTGATGTCGCCAACCTCTGCAACAATCACTCTTACATTTTGTGCCTGTTTGACCCAGATCATTGTATTCGCAGTTTTGAACACGTGTTGAGGAACAACCAGAAAAGTTAAAACTGTGTACTTAGTTAATCACTAAAGGTTGTAATGACTACCTTTGTTTTAAAAAAAATCTGATTACACAAGGGGACGACATATACTGATATACTCATATGCCCTGTCTCCCCAATTGTGCCGGAATCCACCCGTGTACACACGTTCATACGCACATACACACAGGTGAGAGAAAACAAAACTCCCAGGTAACCACCAACCATGATAATTTGACGGGTAGGCCGAAAGAAGATACTGAATGAAGGTCTCTTCAAGTGTCACGTGGCGTACACAGCGTGTACCACTGACCATTTCTTCAGTTGTCCTCGGCTCAGCTTTAATATGGGGGCACGTTATGTAAGATACTCGGATGTTAGCACCAAGTTTTTTTTTGTTTGGGGGGGGGATGAGTGTTAAAATAGTGATGATAATGGATCTTGTGGACTCATATGAGAGGGGGGATAAAGAGAGGGTAGAAGTCTGATGTTTGTGAGTTGGCATGAAATACTTTGCTGAGTCACGATGACTACTTCCATCAGCATTTGATTACCGCCTTCTTCTTCTTCTTCGTTCCATACTTCTAGCCGCAATATATATATATATATATATATATACTGTCTGGATAAATTGGGCAATTTTTCAAAGGCGATGCTCTCCACCCGAAAATCTGTCTTCTAGTGTAGCTCCTTGTTGCCAGACCTGGGTTCGGGCAACGTGGCCGAGGTGGCTGAACTGCAGGGTGTGTTCTGAAGTCTGGAATGTATAAAATTGGAAAAAAGTAGGAGCAGCTTTATTACTTAACGATTACAAAGTTGTGACGTTTCGGCGTGAGCCTTAATCATACAAAAACATACAGGACGAAGAAATAGGGAGAGGCGATAAAGTATAGATTTACATGAATACTGTTAAAAAAATTTTTTTTTAAAAAAGGAGTACTTAGCTGTAAATTGCAAGGTGTGGCTTGTCTGGCGGTGTGTGTCAGGAATTTTATACATTCTAGTATCACAGCTTTACTGCAGTGTTTAGTGTATAGTTGTATACTTATACACCAATTATTGTGTTCTGAAGTCTGAATTTTTTTTTTTTTTTTAGACAACGAAAACAACAGGCCGTGACCCGGTGGTACTGCAAACCGGGTCCACCCGTAACGAGATGTGGACCATACCCCCGGCATTCAATGTGCAGGGCAGGCCTCGGGCATCTCGTTTAGTTAAAAAATTAACGACGCTTTTGTTAACCAAAGGGCATGTTGATCAGGGTACCTGCTAAGAGGACACTTTGACCTCAGCCACTTTGATCTTCTGAAGTCTGAATATCTGTTTTGCATGCGCGGTTAGGGGTGTGTGACGAGGTGTGCTCGCGGTCGCTAGTGTCTCGTGCGTGGACTGATGGTGGCGGTTTGTTCTTGGCGCGAGAGTCGACGCATCTGATCGTCACGCGTTGGCTGTGCTGGTCAACCCTTAGCTCCCTGTACCGATGCTCGGTTCTTTATTTAGCTTCGCTGTTGGGATGTTGCTGCCGAGGTTACCTGCTACCAGATTTGGCAAGTCTGTCAACTTTTTTTTCGTTTCTCAGTTGATTACTTTAAATAAGCCAGCAATATTTTGTAAATGTAGACGTTACTTGACCGGCGTCTTGAACTCTGACCTACTTAAGCGACCCAGATTTTAAGAATAATATGCGCATAAAATTGATGTAGGTGGTATCGATTACTGTATCTCGCTGTCGTATGTCGGAGCTGCGATACCTAAAACACCAGAGCAATGACACAACTTTCTTTTTCTACGAAATTACATATTTCAGGGCATAATTTGCATGCTTTAATATGTAATGTATGTTCTTGAAAACATAGATTAAAATACAAAATTTGTAAAGGAAAGTTTCGCTTGAGACATGTCATATGTGAAAATAGCATTTAATTGAATGCCATTTTAATAAGCAAAAAAATTACTATACAGGCACAGCCTTTACGAATGCATTTTGATTTGAACTTAGAAGCCCGTTTTGATTATGATTATCTTTCCTGTGAAATTCTCTGTTGTCTTATTTATTTATTTTTCATCAAAACATTTTACAACTTTTCGTTCATGTTTCGTGGCTGGAGGCATGTGCGATCATTCTCTTCAATTTTGTGCAGTTCTTCCTTGGTGCTTTCAATCAGTTCAGTAGAGATGTAGACTATAGAATCGCTCTACTTGGACCAGGCTCGCTGCGAAGACTCGACTTGAAGATGTAGACTATAGAATCGCTGTACTCGAACCAGACTCACTGCGAAGACTCGACTTGAAGATGTAGACTATAGAATTGCTCTGCTCAGACCAGACTCGCTACGAAGACTCGACTTGAAGATGTAGACTATAGAATCGCTCTACTCGAACCAGACTCGCTGCGAAGACTCGACTTGAAGATGTAGACTATAGAATCGCTCTACTCGAACCAGACTCGCTGCGAAGACTCGACTTGAAGATGTAGACTATAGAATTGCTCTGCTCAGACCAGACTCGCTGCGAAGACTCGACTTGAAGATGTAGATCAGTGACTCAACGTGCTACTTGACATTTTTCAGCCAGTCGACTCGACGATTTTACTATCTGTTGCCCTGCTGGCTGGCGTTGGTTACCATGGTTTCCCACAATTCCTTGCTCTGAGTGCTGATTATAAGCCGTGCTAACGTTCTTTGTCTGTATCATGTAGTTAGTCCATCCAGCATTTTCTCTCTCTCAGTCTACCTCGACCTCCTTTGCCTTCTACTGTATCTTTCCTGTTATCACAACGGGCTTGCCTCGCCGTAGAACATGCCCTAAGAGTTTTGGATTCTTTTTCTGACTTTTGTTATTGTTTGTCTCATCTCTCCAGCCTCTCTCAGAACCTCCTCGTTTGATTTCGTTGCTGTCCGTGGCATTCGTAACGTTCTTCTCAGGAGCCACATTTCGGTGGCTTCCAGTTGGCGTTATACTTCATTAGTGACTGACCATGCTTCGCATTCATAATATGAAATTGGCTCGATGTAGCTCCGGAGTACTCTATACCCCACTCCCAATGACAGTGATTTATTACACAGAATGCTCTTCATTTTCTGAAACATTATTTTGGCTTGCGTTACACTAATCTCAGTCAGGCATCTTCCATCTGAGGTCAGTAGTGTCCTCAAATATCTAAACGTGTCCACCTGCTTCAGCACTGTGTCGTTTATTGGTTACTTTACATTACTGCAGCTCTTTTATTCGTAATGTAACCCATTATTTTCAATAACATTTCCCCCTTGTATACACCCCCAACAAACTTATTTGAATCTACAGTCTGTTTAGTTTTACCTAGTGCATGACTAGACATTGTGTAATACAGTGTAAAGACTCTAACCGTGTACATTAAGTAACATAAAGCCAAACGGGTGTCGTAAGGCAATGCCTGTATTATCACGCTTGTCTTGTGGGGGGGGGGGGGGGGGAGACGGAGAGAGAGAGATATGAGGTTCACGAGAGATAATTCAGGTTTGTATTTGTACAGAACAGAAACATTCTAAACATAAGAGAGGTGTTCACATGCTTTCATCTGGCTTTACCGTATAGAGCAGCTAACTTGGTGTGAAGCCATTGTCTAGAAGTTACTAGTAACAGGACCCTTTTTAAAAAAATATCCATACTGGAATTAGCTGTATTTAGATGATTTGTGAATCTTTGATTTTTATTGTCTGCCATATATTTTGTTTAATGATCTTACATCCTTCCCGTGCCGTCAAGCGTCACACATGGCTCGCAGTATATCTCGTTATAAGTCTCTTCTCAGCGAGCTTCTCAAGGGATTTGGTGCCAGTCATCTTAGCCCCTCTTGTCAGTGTTTGAGGATGCGTTATTATTATTATTATTATTTTTAAGCAGAGATCTTTTGGTACGTGTTCAGGTTTTAAAAGTTCATTTCGTTGTCTCCGGTTTCCGTATGTTTATTACTTGCTTCTCAAAAGTAAATAACTTTTCTTTGCACGCTTGAATTGTTTACAATGTTTATTCTATATGTTAACCATTTCCACTTACATTGAAGTACCTGTCTTTTCTCAGAAGTTTGCCGTCTTAGCTCAAAGCTATAACTAGGTATTCCTAATTGTATAAATCATTTCATAGTGCTTATATGTTAAGAACTATCAGCAGACTTTATTATCTACACCTCAGGGTCTGTATTTCTAAAATATTTTAGCACTGTGTAAAGTCAAAATAAAATGAATGACTGCTGGATGCTAGATGAAGTGGCAAATAAAGTACATAGTGTGTTCTCCTTTTATTTATTTTATGTTGCTTGCCTCAAATAGACAAGAAGTTAGACTCGTTCGAAAACAAATGCCTACGGAAAATACTGAGGCCAAATTAACAGGCATAAAATCCTTTGATGAGGTTGAAAGACTCGCCGAAGACAGGAAAAATTGGCGAACTACTTTGCGAGCCCTATGTGACGTTTAACGGCACGGGAAGGATATAAGATATAAGATACTTTCCTCACTTTCACGTCTCCCACACTTCTGTGTAAGCTATAATAAATCACTTTTAATAATGCTGATCTGTTAGCTGGAACCAACATTAATTTTTTCTTCTTTTTTTTTTAATTGAACAGTTTGATTTATAGACTTGAAACTTGAAGGTAGTGACTTGAGATTTGAAGGTAATGATTTGAGACTCGAAGGTAATGAATTGAGACTTGAAGGCAATGACTTGAGATTTGAAAGTATTGAGACTCGAAGTAGTGACTTGAGACGAAGGTAGTGATTTGAGACTTGAAAGCAGTGATTTGACTTGAGACTTGAAGATAGTGACTCGAGACCTGACTTAAGACTTGAATGTAATGACTTGAGATTTGACTTGAGATTTGAAGGCAGTGACTTGACCTAAGACATGAAGGCAGCGACTTGACCTAAGACATGAAGGCAGCGACTTGAGACTTGACGGTAGTGATTTGAGACTTGAAGATAGTGACCTGAGATTTGAAGGAAGTGACTCGACTTAAGACTTGAAGATAGTGACCTGAGATTTGAAGGAAGTGACTCGACTTAAGACTTGAAGATAGTGACCTGAGATTTGAAGGAAGTGACTCGACTTAAGACTTGAAGATAGTGACCTGAGATTTGAAGGAAGTGACTCGACTTAAGACTTGAAGATAGTGACCTGAGATTTGAAGGAAGTGACTCGACTTAAGACTTGAAGATAGTGACCTGAGATTTGAAGGAAGTGACTCGACTTAAGACTTGAAGATAGTGACTTGAGACTTGAAGATAATGACTTGAGACCTGACTTGAGACTTGACACTTGAATATAGTGAACGTAGAGACTTGAGACTTGGAGTTAGTGAATTGAGACTTGGATCGAGACTTATAAAACTTGAAAACATCACTGTAATTCATTTTTTTAAAGAGTACAATATGGCCGAGTTGATAGCGAGTTTTCATCTCGAAGCTAGGCGGTCCCTCGCTCCACCGAAATCCTTGGTCACTCTTTTCTTATTTTTCTTTCTCCCACATTTTAATTGCGCTTTGTTTATTGTTTTTTCGAGACCAGTCATACACTCTCTGTTATTTTGCCCATAAAAAGTGCCATCAAATTCGGCATACAAGGCACATGCTCATACGTGCTACATCATTACCACTTCTACCGTATTTTACCAATTTTGTGACAAACTGTATTTCGTTCTGAAATACACTGATATCGAAAATATAATCGTACTGCGATTATGAATCGGGTATCGATAGTGCCATATGTAGTATTTCCCCAAAACTGGTCCTTTGACACAACGTGTTAAAACCCTACCTGTAACAGGTACTATCCAAGCCGGGAGGTTTACCTGGAGTTGTGATCACTTCTTTTTAAGACTTGCAGTTAAACGGGGGGGGGGGGGGGGGGGGGAACCTCTGCTTTACTGTTGCGAGTTCTTACAAAGTGTACAAGATTTGCATATTTATAGAATATGTATAGAGCCCACGAAATGAATATTGACATACGTATTCCTGGGCAGATGATAAGAAAGAAGTTTGAAAGAACTGAATAATGAGTTATTGTCCAGGAAATGATGGCTGCAATGATTTTAAAAGGATCCAAGTTGCACTCATTCTTCAGAAATCTAATAGGTAGGGTTAATAGTTTATAAATGGTTGTATCAAGGTGTTCTGAAATACCTGGTTCTGCTACCTCATCGTATATATTTGGTTTTCTTTTTTAATAGTTGACTCTGTAGCTGTGTTCAAGCCCACACATCGTGTCAGATAGGGAGTGGTTTATGTTGGCTTGTTTTGAAGAGCCGCGGTAGACCTAAGAAATGAACTCCTCAGAAGATTTCGCCGCAGTAGCGACCACAGTGAGCCATGCCATTTCTCCTCCCTCCTTCTCGCCTTCTCTACCCCCTATCTGGGACATACGCCACCAACAAGGACTCTCCATTTATTCTTGTCCTGGGCTGCTTCTTCTATCCATATCCAGGTGTAGTCCATATTTTTTGGATATCTGCTTCAAGACTAATAGATCTTGGTGAAGAAGTTTCTTCCCTTTGCAGAGCTGCTGTTGACACTTTCTTGACTAACGGAGGTTTTTTTTTTTTTTAACTCGATGGGGTTGTAGGCCCGATGCCGAACCCTCCTCAGTCGCCGTTTAAGATCATGTTTGGTAGGGTACAGTGGTCCTATTCTTTGCTTTCCAGGCATGTGCCCAGGTCCCAGGCATACACGGGGGCCTACCAAGTTGGCCTTGCTGGAAAAAGGAAACCAGTTTTGTTACTCTGGACACCAGGAGGACGTGGGATAGGGTGATGGTCAGATCTGGATGTCTGGGGCCGATATCTTTGCTGTCACTTTTGCACAGTCATCATTGCTCCCACAGTCTCGTCATCACGTCTTTGATCTTTTAACATATATCTGTATCATTTCGTAATACATCTAGTCCATCTGTATCATTTCGTAATACATCTAGTCCATCTGTATCATTTCGTAATACATCTAGTCCATCTGTATCATTTCGTAATACATCTAGTCCATCTGTATCATTTCGTAATACATCTAGTCCATCTGTATCATTTCGTAATACATCTAGTCCATCTGTATCATTTCGTAATACATCTAGTCCATCTGTATCATTTCGTAATACATCTAGTCCATCTGTATCATTGCATAATACATCTAGTCCATCTGTATCATTTCGTAATACATCTAGTCCATCTGTATCATTTCGTAATACATCTAGTCCATCTGTATCATTTCGTAATACATCTAGTCCATCTGTATCATTGCATAATACATCTAGTCCATCTCAGTTGTCTTCATCATCATAACATATTTCCTCTGCAGATTGTGTGAATGTAAAGCCTTGCTACTTATCTCCTCCCTCTGTCTTTCTAGAGGTTGATATTGTTGGTGACATTACTAGCATAATATATGAATGAGTTTTTAGCTAATTGACTTAATGTTATGATATAATTAATCTAGTGTTGTAACTGACTTAATGTTATGATATAATTAACCTAGTGTTATAATTGACTTAGTGTTATGATATAATTAATGTAGTGTTATGATATAATTAACGTAGTGTTATGATATACAGTAATTGATTTAGCATTATCATTTCTCATGAGTACTTGATTTGATTTTCTTAGAATTATAGATGATTTCTATGTGTGGTGTCCAAAGCATAAGCTACATTTCATAGAAAAAGATATAAACTACATTTCATGGAGAAAGATCAGTTCATTCTGGCCATATTGTAATTGATGATTGAAGGAGAGTTTCCTAATCAGCCACAGCAACGGTTGATGACTCAGCATTCCGCTATAACCCAGGAAGAATTATTCAAATTTTAGACCTGCTTGATACTGGAGCTCAAGTTTGAAACTTGGTGTTTCATATCATGGCCATTCATGCAGAAGATATGTGTATGCTTAGATAATGCTGAGTTTTAACTGAATGTAACAGAGCACCTAGCACAATAATCCAGGTTAAAAATACTGTTTACACTGGAGCTTGTTCCATTCCATGACAAATCTCTCTCTCTCTCTCTCTCTCTATCTGAACCTTAAGTGCCTAAGGCACATGGGGCTTCCACAAGGGTTTTCCATACATGCCTGTCCTTTGCCTTTTTTTCCACTCTTGCCCAGGTGAGCCCTCTATTGGTCAACATCCATGACACATAACTCCACTTATTTCTTTGATTCCAACTATGCTTTGTGCTGTTTTTGATAGTATCTTCCAGATAGTTGTAATGGACCCACAGATAATGTGGACCTATGTCTCCCTTCCACATTCTGCATTGAAAAGATTTTTTAAAGAAACATAAATCATTCATTGGAGTCTTCATTTAATGTGATCTTCGGGGGATATCTTAGTTTGTAGGCACAGGAAATGGAGAAAATGTTTTAGTATTTGTGAATGTTTCTTTTTTTAAACTTACCCAGAGGTCATAATTTGAATACCACGAGTGTTTATAGCACTAAGAAAGCTGTAAAGCTGTTTACACAGATTGTTTGCAGAGTATTAGCTGATGATATAAAAGGAGTTTTTAAGAAGTGCGAAGTGAGACACAGAGAAAGATAAGGTTTAGATCTTGACCTTGTGCCAACAATTCTTAATTCTTCCTAACTTTCACAGGCCAAGTTGACTTTATGTTCAAGATATGTATGTGAGAAATACTAGTCCTTGACTATAGCACTTTTATTATGTACATCCTTGTTTTATTAATATGTATAAGTAATTTTCACATGAAAGATGTGAAGTACTCTGTAAGTTTTATCTGTTTATAATTTAAAACAGGTAAAACAGACTTTCAGCTCTAGTAGTGAAGCTACACAGAAAGACAGTCTCTGTACGGGCTAATTATGATCTCTAAGGTTACTGCTAGAGTTCAGAGAACTCTGTTTCCAACTTTAAGTTATGCTTCACATCACGCAAGAATTCTGCCGGTACTTCCTAGTGTTCATGTTCGTTGGGCTGGTGACCATCCAGTGATGGCAGTCCGTAGAGAAACTGTGAATGTGTGGGAGCGACGTGCCCCACTTTCTCCACAACAGATTCGGAAACTGGTGAAATCAGGGATCAAGGTCATAGTTCAGCCATCAAATAGGAGGGCATTCAGCATGAAGGTTTGTGACAGTTGTTTTGTCAGTAGTTTCAGAGCATGAGTATGTTTATGGGTGCATCTATCTTGTTTGGAGGGAAGAAAAAAAAGATAACATAACGATGAGAAATTTTATCTGTAACCATGAACTGGGCTCAAATTTATGGGCCAAAGCTAATCAGCAGAGTTAAACCGGTCAAAATTTCCAGACATATTGTCCCAAAATTATGACATTCCCAATTTTTTTTTTGTAAAATGATATTTTATTAATAATATATATGATGCCTTTTTTTTCATTATACATATCAAATGCATATCTTATTCAGATGTGAAGTAACTGCACATTTAAAATGTAAGATATAATAGATAGATAGATAGATAGATAGATAGATAGATAGATAGATAGATAGATAGATAGATAGATAGATAGATAGATAGATATAGATAGATAGATAGATAGATATAGATAGATATGATAGAATAGATAGATAGATAGATAGATAGATAGATAGATAGATAGATAGATAGATAGATAGATAGATAGATAGATAGATAGATAGATAGATAGATATAGATAGATAGATAGATAGATATAGATAGATAGATAGATAGATAGATAGATAGATAGATAGATAGATAGATAGATAGATAGATAGATAGATAGATAGATAGATATAGATAGATAGATAGATAGATAGATAGATAGATAGATAGATAGATAGATAGATAGATAGATAGATAGATAGATAGATAGATAGATAGATAGATAGATAGATAGATAGATAGATAGATAGATAGATAGATAGATAGATAGATAGATAGATAGATAGATAGATAGATAGATAGATAGATAGATAGATAGATAGTAGATAGATAGATAGATAGATAGATAGATAGATAGATAGATAGATAGATAGATAGATAGATAGATAGATAGATAGATAGATAGATAGATAGATAGATAGATAGATAGATAGATAGATAGATAGATAGATAGATAGATAGATAGATAGATAGATAGATAGATAGATAGATAGATAGATAGATAGATAGATAGATAGATAGATAGATAGATAGATGATAGATAGATAGATAGATAGATAGATAGATAGATAGATAGATAGATAGATAGATAGATAGATAGATAGATAGATAGATAGATAGATAGATAGATAGATAGATAGATAGATGATAGATAGATAGATAGATAGATAGATAGATAGATAGATAGATAGATAGATAGATAGATAGATAGATAGATAGATAGATAGATAGATAGATAGATAGATAGATAGATAGATAGATAGATTAGATAGATAGATAGATAGATAGATAGATAGATAGATAGATAGATAGATAGATAGATAGATAGATAGATAGATAGATAGGTCATAGATAGATAGATAGATAGATAGATAGATAGATAGATAGATAGATAGGATAGATAGATAGATAGATAGATAGATAGATAGATAGATAGATAGATAGATAGATAGATAGATAGATAGATAGATAGATAGATAGATAGATAGATAGATAGATAGATAGATAGATAGATAGATAGGCAATTTCAAAAAGCAAGGGGGATAGTATACATCCTTGTTTCATACAATTTGGAACCATTTATTTATTCCTTCTTCTGTGTTGACTTCACAAACATCCATTGTAGAGATCCTTAATGACGTTGACAATTTCAGGTGGTATTCCATATAAAATCCTCCACAATGAACCTGTGTGTATGCTATCAAGTGCCTTTTTAAAGTCTGTGAAGCTCAGGATTAATGGTTTTTGCTTTTCAATATGTTCTTCAAGTATTATTTTTAGAGTAAAGATCTGGTTGAGACAGCTTCTCCCTTTTCGAAATCCTGGTTGTTCTTCTCTTATTGCATTATCCACTATATCTTTAATTCTATTCAGAATAACTTTGCAAAATACTTTTGACACAACTGATAGTCAGATTACTCCTCTCCAGTTAATGCAGTCATTAAGGTTGCCTTTTTTTGTGTGTGGGTATTTTAACAATTCCTTTTTTTTCCATTTAGAAGGGACCTTTTCTTATTTCCAGATCTTATTAAACATTCACTATAGTTGGCTCATGGTGTCACTGTTGATAGCGTTTAATATTTTGGCTGTTATTTCATCTTCACCTGCAGTTTTCTTGTTAGCCTTTAGGTTCACTGCTGTTTCAATTTCATTCAATGTAATTTCATCTAGGTTGACATTTAGTTGTGAGACTGGTAAGTCAGTTTCAAGGTCTATCAATTCTTTTGAGGGTCATCAGTTAAGTATATCTTAGAAGTGTTCAGCCCATCTTTGTTTTGGTCGTTACTTGATATTAACAGGGTGCCAGTTTTGCTGAAGATTGATCTTTCTTTGGATGTAATAATACCTATTAGCCTCTTTTGTATGTTGTATAGAGTTTTGCTGTCTCCTGTTTTTGCTGCTTTCTCTGCTTCTTTCACTATATTGTCTATGTATTCTCTCTTATCTCTTCTAATTGAACTTTTTACTTTATTGTCTAGTTCTTTATATGCTGCTTTTGCCAAATCTTTTCCAAGTCTTGTCTTTACGTTCAACACGACTAATTTGGCTGCTCGTCTTTCATGTATATACTTCCATGTGTTTTCTGATATCCGTGCTTTTCTATTTGTTTTTGCAGTCCAGTGCTTGCTTTTGCTGCTGTGGTTATGGCTGTGCTGTAAGAGTTCCATAATTCATCTATATCTATCTCTTCTATCTCACCGAGTGCTGTGAAATAACCAACAAAGAGGTCATGAGAAAATGTAATGAGGCAAAAAAAGTGTCGCTAGATAAAAAAATGTAGAGAAATAGAAACATCGTACACAAAATAAAGGAACTAATTAAACCAAAATCCATCTCAATATCAAGCTGTCTGACAGATAAGGAAGGAAATTTAATCATGGAAAGGGAGAGCATTCAAATTAGGTGGCACACAATAATTAGTGTATGAATATATAACAATACATGAAGCCACCACAGTAAAGCTGCGATACCAAAATGTATAAACTAGGAAAAAAGTCCAAACAGTTTTATTACTTAATGAGTACACAGTTGTGACATTTCAGCATGAGCCTTAATCATACAAAAACACATAGGACAAAGGAATAGAGAAAGGAGATAAATTCACATGAATGCTATATTTTAAAAAAATCATATAAAATGAATAGAGCGCTTAGCTGTAACTTGTAAGAAGCTGTGGCATGTCTCACACTGTGTGTCAGAAATGTGCATGGTGGAGTGTAGAAAGTATTTAAATGGAGACTTGGGATGTGTGATAGGTGGGTCGTAACTGAGGGTGGTGGGTGGGGAAACCGTGCATGGGAGAGAGAGTGATACAGTGGTAATCTAGCTAGGAGAAGGTGAATAAGTGATTATAGTTGAGGTAGAAGGGTTGTAATATGATGCTGTGAGGAGGTTCTGAAATATGTGTAGTGCCTAGAAGCCACTTACCACTTGAGAACAACCACATTCAGGAATATGGGATGCTGGAACCACATGATTTGAACTGTTATTCAGTTGCACCTAACATTCTCCTCTTCCACAATCATAATCCCTCCCCACTAAGTTCCATTCCCTTCTCACTTGTTACACATAGTTCAGAACCTCCTTAATGTTGTAATGTAGCTAGCAGTTATAAATATAAAATTATGCTAGATTAAAGTGTAGTGTGCTCACCTGCTCATCAGAAGGTCCCTAGTTTGATTTTACTCACAGGCAGAATTTTTTCAAACTGACCAGCACCGGCGTCAGTCCAGCCTCAAAATATGAGTAAACATCCCTACCTCATATGCTGTGCTGGTCTAGAAATGTGAAGATTCTGATACTTCACACCTGTGCTGTATGCAAACGTACACAGATATATGTATATATATATATATATATATATATATATATATATATATATATTAGGATATTCATCATTATTACTCACTTGGTTTACTAATTCAGTGGTACCGAGTTCAAGTCCTAGTGGTGGGATTTTTTTCTGGTAGACACCAAAAAGGCCTTGGGGTCCACCCAGCCTCTAAAAATGGGTACCAGAGAAATCTGGGAAGGTAAATGTGGCCAGGCGTGATACTGACCACATACTTTCATAAGACGAAGGTCGTGGAAATACCGGCCTAACATCACATCCCTAATATGGCATGGGAGCGGGAATTTTACCTTTTTTTTATCATTATTAATGTTAGATATTCTTGTATTTGTTGACAATGTTGTCATTTCTTCAGGAATATGCTGACCATGGGGCAGTTATTCAAGAAAACATGTCCGAGGCCTCCCTTGTCATTGGAGTCAAGCAGGTTCCTATAGATTCTTTGATGAGAGACAAGACATATGCTTTTTTCTCCCACACCATCAAAGCTCAGTCAGACAACATGCCTCTTTTGGATGCCATTTTGGAAAAGGTTTGCTTATATAAATGTCATATTGCTATCATGAAAGATATAAGCATCTGCTTCAGGGGCGATGATGCCATCCATTTTGGCAATCAGCAGCCCATGGTTGACATGCCATCGTCAGGGCTGGCGAACCATAGCTGACCAAGACCCTATTTTACCTCTCCATTGGTGCCCCCCCAGTAACAAGCCTAGCCTGGCTAAAGAGGCAGGGATCACCCTGGTGGTGGAGTTTGCTGAAGAAGTACTGCACACTGCCTGCTTTTTAGCTGCACTCAGGGACTGAAAAAAACAGCCGCCATGACCCGCTCCCAAGCCGACATGATGCTGTACCTCAACATCTTCACTGCATTGGCTGCAAAGAACACCATTTCCAGAGAGCTTAAAGAAGAAGAAGAAGCTGATATTTATAATTCAGTTTAGAAATCAACTTGGCAGGTGGAAAAAAAAACCCCAACAAAAAACACACTTGGGTCTATGAACTGAGCGATGCAGCTAGTCTTATGAGTGTGATAGATTTGTGTTTGCTATTTCAAGATATATACAAAATTGAGTTTAAGGGCCATACCAACAGAAGAACTGCAGAGGTCATTTTCCAGTGTTTGTTAGATTGTGCTACTCGCTGTATCAGTGCACAAGGGGCTTCAGTCATTCATTCGTTTGCATGTCCCTTGCGGAACTTTGCTTCCCTAACAGCACTCCTGTAGGCCTCTTGGTTGTGAGCAAGATGGCCTGCTGCTGATGCATCAATTTGCAGATCATCAACGATGTCTTGCAGCCATCTTCGCCTTGGTTTTCCTCTCTTTCTTTTTCCCATTATGTACCCTTCCAAGACAGTCTTCTCTAGATTATGACGTTTAATGTGTCCAAAATATTTAAGTTTTCTCTCTTTAATCCTCTTTACTAGCCAGCCTTCTTCAATATTAAGTTCTTGTAGTATGGATATATTTGTTCTTTTTTATGTCCATGATATTAGAAGAACTCTTCAGTAGCATTTACATTCAAAGGCATTTATGTGTTTCTCAGCTGTTTTGCTAAGTGTCCAGGTCTCACAAGCAAATGTTGCGATGGGAAAGATGCATGTCCTTAAAAATCTTATTTTTGTAGTTCTGTCTGTTCTGAATCCACAGATTGTTTAGTTGTTTTACTTTCTGAAGAGCGATAGATGTCCTTCTTTTAATTTCCCTCATTGTATCTCCATTATTAGTTAGTAGTGATCTAAGATATTCAAAACTCTCCACATCTTCCAATTTTTCCTCATTGATACATGTATCAGTTGCCTTGTTTGTTTTGTCAGTTGTCATCAATTTAGTTTTCTTCGCATTAAGATAGAGGTTTTGCTCTTCGCTGTTCTTATGGACTGATATAATTAGTTTTTCCATTCCTTTTTGTGTTGTGGACTGTAATACTGTGTCATCAGCATATCTAATCACTGGTATTTCATAACCTCCAATTGTTATGGCATTGTAATATTCTTTGTCTACATCTTCTCTAACATTCCTCATTATATTTTCAGTATACAAGTTAAATAAGTAAGGTGACAATATGCATTCCTGACGGACCTCTTGTTTTATGTCAAACCAAGTTGTTGTTTCATTATTTATTCTTACTGCTGCCTGTTGGTCCAGATACAGCAGTGATGTTAATTGTATCATATGTGTTGGAAATCCTATTTTTTTCCCATTATTTCCCAAAAATTCTGGTGTTGTACAGAATCAAATGTCTTTGAGTAGTCTATAGAAGATAAACACAGAATCACATTAAACTCTCTGCATGTCTGTAATCTTACTTTTAATAAAATACAGGTTATATCTTCAACTGTTGTTTATTTTATTTATTATGTAGTTGGCATTGTATGTTTGAAGTAAATGACATTGTATTTATCTTTGTGTTAAATGCTGTTATAAAAACTTTTTAATTTTCTTTTGCATTCCCTTTCAAGAACATCCGTTTGATAGACTATGAAAAGATGGTAGATGAAAATGGAGCACGTGTGGTAGCCTTTGGCAAGTATGCAGGTGTGGCCGGTATGATTAATATTCTTCATGGCATGGGCCTCCGGTTACTAGCCCTTGGACATCATACTCCATTCATGGTATTTTTTTCTGCATATTTTGCTATTCTTATCGTTCATAATTTTTGAAATTTTGAATGTGCTGTAAACTCCTCATTGGCCATAATTCTATATTACATAAACTAGATATCTCATATTTTGAATGTCTTACATTATGTATCCTGCTATGAGATATATGGAGGCAGCCCATTTCCTTGTCTAGATGGCTGAGTGTGTGAATCAGAGAATATTTAGAATAGTATGGTAGGAGTAGCAAATAGAAGTAATGTGAAGAAAGTAAGAAAATTATTATAGCTTAATCTAAAGATACTGAATGGATAATATTGCTTTAATGTGAACATAATTTTTTTTAAACAGCACATTGGACCAAGCCATAACTATAGGAACTCAGAGATGGCTCGGCAAGCCGTACGTGACGCAGGTTATGAAATAGCTTTGGGTCGCCTTCCAAAGTCTATAGGGCCTTTGACATTTGTATTTACTGGGTCAGGCAATGTTTCTCAGGTGGGCTGTTGTTATCTGAGTTCACAGTTTAATAGATTTAGAAATTTTCACTTTCGGTGGCAAAACTTTCTTTAAAATAAAAAAAAAAAGAAAGAAATTTCGATAATATACTGTGCAAAAAAAAAGAAACACATAACCACTGATGACCCAATTTTAGCCATAACTTTGATATTCTATAGCTTTTTAAATTGAATGAGTACAATTTTCTTCTTCTTCGTTCGCATAAATACAATGTTCAAATTTCACATAATAATACCTAAGGGTTTAAACACTCACTGGACATTTCTTGCATCTGTGTGATGAGAATTGGTTAGATACAGGGGTTCTCAACTTAGTATGGTGTATGGCCTCCACTTGCATCGATCAGCGACTGGCATCTCTTGGGCATAGATGCGATCAGATGTCTGATGTATGCCTATGGGATGGCTGCCCACTCTTCCTGGAGTGCCTGCCATAGATCACGACGATTGGCTTGAGAAATGTTTCGACAACAAGCACGTCTTTGCAGCTCATCTCATATGTGCTCAATCAGATTCATGTCTGGAGACAGGGAAGGGTGAGAATATTGTTGGCAGTCAGGAACTGTGTGGTGAACCATGCCGAATGGGGTCTGGCATTGTCCTGTTGAAACACAGATCTTTGCCCAGCCAAAAATGGAAGTACATAGGGTTGAAGAATTTCACTGACATATCGTTGCACATTCAAGCCTGTTTCAATCTGCACCAAAGGACTCCTTCCATTGAAATAGATCATTCCCCACACCATTACACCTCCACCACCATGCGGCAGAGCTTCATCAACACAATTTTCGGCAAAACGTTCATTTGGCCTACGGTAAACCCTTCTCTGCATATCATGGTGGTGCAACAAAAAGAAAGATTCGTCACTAAACCAGACAAGTCTCCATTGATTGTCAGTTGTCCAGGGCCGATGCTGGTTGGCCCAAACAAGTCAGTTTTGGCAATGGCGTCTCGTTAAGACAGGACCACGGTGAAGTCATCGTGCCACCAGTCCAGATTCATGCAGTCTATTCCAGACAGTTTGATCAGACACACGACATCCTGCAAGCAATGACCGAGCATTTGAAGAAGCTGTTGTAAACCTGTTTCTGAGGTGATGAACCAGAATAAAGCGATCATCAGCTGCTGTTGTCACCCTGGGTAGTCCACTGTGGTGCCGATCTTCAGCTGAGCCAGTGGCTTGGAAACAGTGCCAAAGTCAACTGATGGTACTCTGCTGCATGTTTAAATGCATGGCAACCTGACTTTGACTTTTGCTTGCTTGCAGGCGACCAATAGCAATGTTTTGTAAATTTTGTGACAGATGCGCCATAATTGTCTACTTGAAAATTAACTGAATTTGTTTGTGTAACCTCATCCTTTTATAGGATTCCCATTTGCGTGGGAAGTGAGTTGTGCTCACCACAAAAATCATGACTTTTCCATAAATGCAGTGTGAGTTATGGTAAAAAAAAATGTGTGATTAGCAAGGGCAGCTACTGCGTTCTGACTATACACAAGAATAGCAAAATTCACGCTAAATCATAGACCTGATATCTTGGTGACAAGTTTTGGTTTGGTTTGAGATACCTGGGAAAAAATTTTTTGTCATAACATATAAAAAAATGAAGCTTGTATAAGCTATGTGTTTCTTATTTTGGACAGCATAGTTATTTTTTAGAACATAATTATTTTATTCTAAAGCATTGTTCTGAAACTAAAGTAAATACTATAAATGCATTTTTCAGAAACTTTCATCTTCTTTGTACGCACATCAGCGATATGCATGGTACCCTGATTTTTGTGATGCGCCTTCTGACTGGATACCTCCGACTTCAGCACCTTTCTTTGCTATGGCAGACTGTGGTCTTGCTCAGACTGCCATGGAGACGGTGGTGTAGGCTGGGCTGGCCAAAAGTTTTCCAGTCTCTAGTGGCTGTACTTAAGCCCCTTCATATCAGATCCAGCATGCAATGCTGGCTGGCCAGACAGCTCTGAGACAGTTCCAAAGAGACACTGCTACTTTGGGATGAGTAACCCGAGCTCCTCGATGATATCCATTCCTCGCTATCTATAGTCTGCTGGCCCTGTTTTGTTTACATCATTCTGATAGCCATTGTTGTAAAGATCCACAGGCTTGTCACGTTCTGGATTCATTGATTTCACACCAGATTATCCTCATCCCTGCCAGCCATCCTCATGTCCTCACCCATCCACCAACCTGACATTACATTTTACAAAAAATAACAATTACAATTAGTGTTAATTGCTACAGGTTTCTGGGCTACAGAAGTAGGTCAGAGTTTTTAAGCAAACAGATCTATGTTCCCTGTCTCACAAAGACTATGTTAAGATAAGTGTGTTCTTAACACAGTTGTTCCCAGGGGAAGAAACTTTCATAAATGATACACACTTGGCATGACTGATATAAAAATAATGAAGTAAAATAACTGATGGTGAAACTTTAGACATGAAATGATTGGATTCTGCTGTGCTGAAAAGTATAATAGTGATGACAGTTATGATAGAAGCCAATAAAAAGTACAGTGGAGAGATCTTCAGTTCCCAAGCACCAAAACCAAGGAGAGTCTGGATATAAAAAACATAAAGAGCAAAGTAACTGATTAAGAGATAAACTGAAGAAATCCTAATTAGTGCTCCAGCCTGGGGCAGACAAGTTTGTTCAGCATTTATTCTTGCATGTGTCTTTATATATGTTAGATTCAAGGGCTACTTTTGCATCTCTCAGTCAGCCAATAGATGGTGCTTGGGAAGTGAAGAAGAGGTAGCCAAGAAGATAACAGGTGTTAGATATCACTGAAACTGAAAACACCACTCTCAGTATGTGGCAGAATTATGTGTGTGTATTATGTGTTGCATATGCACTGAAAATGCACTGAAGTACACAATAATCCAGTGGTCAGTTATATCCATGAGATAGTGGCCATTCACAAGCCCTACTTTAGCTGTACTGCTCCATCATTTCCAATTTAATAATAGCACAACATGAAGTAGTATGCACAAGATGTTCTGATGATAAACACAACAGAACATCTTGTGCACCCAGATAAGTCCATGAACGATGAACGTTGACTTCATCATTGAATAAGATCCACAACCAGTAATTCAATGTTTAATGAACACTCTACAGGATGGTGATTCCAGGATGTATGGAGATGAATACTGCATATGACAAGTCAAATTACTGGTTATAACATATAGAATATAATTCCAAGCTGGTATACCAGTGCTAAGGTGGTAGTACTTCCATAAGAATTCAAATCATATAAGACAGTCTATCTCAGTCACAGTTACACTACCTGACGAATCATGAAACCCAATGAGACAATATGCTCACAGGAATCCCAAACTCCGACTGACCCAAGATTTTGTCTACCAGGTAAAACTCGTGATACTCATACACATCACACAAGAAAGGAGAGACACATGATCTAGAAGATTCTACATATTAATAGCCACTTCATTCACCTCCCAGGATATGACTTGATGTGCTGAGTGTGAGGTCTAAACACAAGCATGCTCAGGTAAAGGCATACATCAGGGTTGCTGGCATGAAGGATCATCCTCTCCATAAGGAGCTGGGGCTGATAAAGGGAAGACACATGAAATGAGGCAGGTCCTGGATGGTTGAGGTGGAGGATACAGTAAATTCAATTTGCGTTCTAGATGAGATGCCTAAAGGTGATGACTGGTTATGGGTACAAGATTGACCTCAGCTAACAAAGGTTATTATACAGAAGGGCTGTGAATGCAGAGACTAGGCACAAGGAGCAGTTGAAGTTTGGGTTCAAGGTCTCATCCAGCACCACTGTTAGTTTTCCGACATGGTAGTAATATACAGATGGCCCAGTGACTCGAAACAGCAGAAGTGGTTGGGGTTTTGTTGTCTGCCAAAATGGAAGAGTAATAGCACAGAGTTCGGAAGCCTCTGAAACCACCACATCAAGCGTGCGAATGAAAATTGAGGCTGTGTCAGCAACAGTGGAATGGTTAAGTTGCTCATGATGTGGTTAATGGTGTCATTGTGATGGATTCACAGAGTATGCTTCATAAGATTGAGAAGAATTTGCTTCAAAAAGAATAGGTTCATCTGTTAAGCCAGTCAACTGTGACAAGCCTAATGTGGCTTTACTGTCCAGGGTATACAGGAGTATATGGCAATGATGTGGCAGACAGACTTGCTGGACAGGCAAAAATAAATGGCTGATTGACAATGGACAAGGGGGACAGACTGCGGGAGAATGAAGAGTGGAAACGGAAGAAAGTGTAGCTGTGAAGAGACTGCTGGAGCTAGGACAAATTAATGGTGCTGGCAGGAAATCCGAACTGTGTGGCAGAAAATACATCGTAAACAACCAACATTTGACAGGCACTATTAGCAAACATACTCTTCATTGGATGCTGTGGCATGTGGCTGAGCATATATGGGGTTGTCTCGAATACAGTGAAGCTGGTGTCTGAATTTTGAACTTTGATCTCCCAGGAACCACAAGTTGGCGTTCTTTGCAGCTAATGTTGTTATGATCGTAAAGCACAAACATCATGGAAGTGTGTTACAGTGAAGTCCCAGACTTGAATCCGATAATAAGACTTATGGCAGACTTCTCTACCGCTTGAAGGGGCCACACTGAATCCTGCCCTGTCAGACAGATAGACTGTAAGACTATAAGAGACCGTTACTAGGAACACAATTAAGGTGTGGACTAGGGTGATGTCCTGGCCAAGCTAATTGTACCAAAATTAGCCTTCTAACTTATTTTCACTCTCATTTGATCTCATTGATGGACATTTCATTTCTCTTTAGGGAGCACAAGAAGTTTTCCAAGAGCTGCCACATGAGTACGTGGAGCCAACTTATTTGCCCAAAGTGGCATCTCAAGGCTGTGAGTAACTGTGATTGTAGGAAACCAGGAGAAGTTACTATAATTCAGTCTGAAGTTATAGTTATTCACAGCGTACATCCCTAAATATTATACATCATAGCTTTTATTGTGGAGCTAGTAAGAGAATGTACATATTATTAGAAGAAAAGAGTGTAGAAATAAGTAATTTTAATATGTAAGATCTTACACTTTTACTGGTCCAATTAAAGAAAAAAAGAAAAATCACTAAACCACTTCTGTAATGTTCTTGGACAGTCATTTTTTTTCTTTTTAACATGATCTATTTTGATTTAAAGTTTTGAAATGTACTGAATACATTAAATGTATATCAAACAGTAGCAGTATAAAGCTAGAAACTTAGTGAAATAAAGATGAGGAGGAGGATTAGTGTGCCGTGTGCAAAATTTTCTGCCCATGTGCAGAAAGATTTTTTAAAAAATTTATAAGAGCATATTTTTTAAATGACAAATTTAAAAGTTCTCATCTAAAAAATACTAAAATTCAAAGAAATCAGGAAAACAAATTCATGTAACACTGTGGTATTTTTCTTCTCTTCTGTTATAGCACAGAAGCACAGAGTAACATCAGGAAATTGAAAAAAAAAATAAAAGTAGCAATTGTCTCTCTCTCTCTCTCTCTCTCTCTCTCTCTGTGTGTGTGTCTGTGTGTGTGTGTGTGTGAGTGAGTGAGTGAGTGAGGGGGGGGGGTTGGGGGGATGAGTGAGTGAGTGGAGTTTTTGTGCACTACCATACAGCTTTAGAAGAAACATTGAGCTGAGCAAAAACAGAAATTGGAATTAAATGAATCGTATTTTTTAAACAAGTTTATTCTGAATTAAAGAAATAAGAAAACATTAATGGCATTTGAGAGCAAATCTCTCTCTCTCTGAACCTTAAGTGCCCAGGGCACATGGGGCTTCCGCAAGGGTTTTCCACAAATGCCTGTCCTTCGCCTTTTTTTCTGCTCTTGCCCAGGTAAGCCCTCTATTGCTCAACATCCTTTCTGTTGTTCTTCTCTATGTCTCTTTTGGTCTACCCTTACTTTTGTTCCCCTGTGGTGTCCATCTTAGTGCTATTTTTGGTAGTGAGTTGTCAATCATTCGGAGCATATGTCCCAACCATCGCCAGCATCTTTCCTCAATAATTGCTGTCAGTGGCTTCATCTGCGTTTCTGCCAATAAGATGTTATTTCTTATAGTGTTTGGCCAAAATATTTTTCTAATTCTTCATAAACATTTAGTCTGGAAAGAATTCAACTTGTTTTCTATTGTTTTGGTGATTTTCCAGCATTCACTTCCATAGAGTAGTACACTTAGAACATTACTCTTAAATATCCTGATTTTCATATTTATGCTTAGTTTTTTTGATTTCCATGTAGTCTGCAGCACTGCAAAGGCCTGGTTTGCTCTAGTAAGTCTGCTGTTGATGTCCTCTGTGCTGTCTCCATTTTCTACTACTCTACTGCCAAGGTATACAAATTCGTTGACCTCCTCCGCTAACTTGCTATCTACTCTGAGTACATTTCTGTTGTTCACATTTTGCTTCATTAACTTTGTCTTTCCTACATTGATCTTTAGTCCGATGTTGTTTGCATTCTGAGTTAGCTTGTTTATTTTCTCTTGCATATCTTTGTGACTGCTTGATAACAGACAAATGTCGTCCGCAAAGTCAAGGTCCTCCAGCACTGTGTCAAGGGTCCATTGTAATCCTCTGCGTTTGTCTGATGTTGTCTCCTTCATTAACCAGTCTACTGCCAAGATAAATAATGTTGGTGATAGTACACATCCCTGTTTCACTCCTGTTTGTACCCTAAAGCTGCTGGAGGTATGTTCTCCACAGACCACTGAAAACCCTCATATAGGGCTTTGATTACATTTACTACCTTAAGGGGGAGGCCATGCCATCTTAAGATTTTCCACAGTGCATCTCTGTTGACACTGTCAAAAGCTTTCTCAAAATCTATGAACAATGCATATGTTGTGCTATGCCACTCATTTGCCTGTTCTAATATTTGTCTAAGTACAAATATGTGGTCTATGCATGATCTTCCTTTCCTAAATCCTGCCTGCTCTTTCCGAAGTTTTTCCTCAAGTGTTGGTACAATTCTGTTGATGATTATTCTGCAAAATACTTTACTGGTGAGTGGCAGTAGGGTAATGCCTCTCCAGTTCCTGCAATCTCTGAGGTCACCCTTCTTTGGTAGTTTTACTATAAGCCCAGTTTTCCACTCCTCTGGGGCTTTTTCTAGATCCCAAATTTGTTGTAATATCCGGCAAAGTTGTTTTGGTGTTTCTATTTCTTCTGCTTTCAACATCTCAGCAGTCACTTCATCTTCACCTGGTGCCCTGTCAGATTTTAGCTTCTTTATCCCTCCTTTACTTCACTTATTGTTATTGGTCCTGTACTGATGTTTAGTTCCGTTTTTGCTTCAGGTATGTCTATTGTTTGTGCCGCTTGTGTTCTGTTTAGTAGGGTGTTAAAGTGTTCCCTCTATCTTTCAGTTTTTTTCTCTTTCTCCACTGACCAGTTGTCCATTTTGTGTCCTTACTGCACTTTCACATCTTGTGTTGAAGTTACCTGTCATCTGCTTTGTGATTTTATATATGGTTTTCATATCATTTGTATATGCTGCTTTCTCTGCTGTTTCTGCTAAGTTGTCATAGTATTGACGTTTATCTTGACGGCATGATTCCTTCACTTCTTTGCCTTTTTGTGCATAATTTTTTAAAACTTGTTCTTTAAGCCGTTGTGATTTGGTGTTCAGTAATTTTTTCTTGATTTCTTTTCTTTGCTCTATCTTTTCCCATGTGGTCTTGCTTATCCATTCCTCTTTTCTCCATTTCCGATATCCCAGCACCTCTTTTGCTGTTTCCTGTAGTGTTTTATTGAACTCTAGTATGGACATTTCTGCTTCGTCTTGTAGGACACTGTAGCGGTTCTTAAGTACTATTGAGAATTCATTTCTTGTTTGCTGGTCTTTCAGTTTTCTTGTATCAAAACGTATCTTTCTGTGTTCTTCGATTTTGGCTTTCCTTAATTTTAGTTTTATTTTTGCTACCAGAAGGTTGTGATCACTTCCTACTTCTGCTCCTTTCCTTGCTCGCACATAGTGTAGTGACCGTTCCCACTTGTTGTTTATTAGTATGTGATCAATTTGGTTTTCTGTGGTTTTATCTGGTGACCTCCAAGTCACCTTATGGATGTTTTTATGTTGGAAAATTGTCCCTCCGATGGTCATCATGTTTTCTTCACAGAAACTGCACAGTCTTTCTCCATTTTCATTTATTTCTCTGATTCCTTCTCTTCCCATGATTCTTCTTCTATCTTCATTTCCTTCACCTACTTTTGCATTGAAGTCGCCCAAGATGAGTAGCATATCATGCTTGGGTATTGTTTCTACTGTGGCTTGAAGGCTGTTGTAAAAATCTTCTTTTAATTCCTCTTCAGCTGCTTCTGTTGGTGCATAACAAACTATAATAGACAGCTTCGTGAATCTTGAGTTGAACTGTGCATATAATAATCTCTCATTTATTGGGCTCCATTTCAGCAATATTCTTGATGCTTCTTTTGTTATAATCAATGCTACTCCTCCTTCATGAAGATCTTCTTTACCTGACCATATTATTGTATCTTCTGTGTGATGTGTTGTTAATTTCCTTCTGCCTTGTCCTGTCCATCTTGCTTCTTGTATTCCTAGTATGTCTAGTTTGTATCTGTGCATTTCCTTAATGGTTTGTGCTAGTTTTCCAGTCTGGTTAAGTGTTCTTACATTCCAGCTGCCTATTTGCATCTTGTGTTTAGGTTCCAGGAGGTCTGCAGTCGGACTGGGGACTTCCAGTGGCTGGCTTTCATCCACAACCTTCATGGGCTCAGTTTCCTGATAAGCATTTCTCCTTCCACCTGCATTTGTTTTTTCCCTTGCTTCCGTTTCTGTAGCAGTCTGATAGTTTTTTTACCAGATAGGGTTGCTGGCCCTATGCCGAATCCTCCTTAGTCGCCTTTTACGATCATGCATGGTAGGGTACAGTGGTCCTATTCTTTGCAGATCCCGGGTACCACACAGGGGTGAAAGCAAATAACTCACCTTAATTAAATTAAATTTTAGCAATGGCCATAAACCAGATAAATGTCTGTAATTTTATATCAAATTTCCTAATAGTAATAAATGATTTTAACCATTGCAATGAAGTAGGTTGGTAATTTTATAGATTTCTTCTTTGTTCCAGCTATCAACAAGCTGTATGCCTGTGTTGTCAGCCGGGATGACCACTACAAACGTATCGATGGTGGAAAGTTTGATGCGGAAGAGTTTGAGCAACATCCTGAAAGATATGCTTCCTCTTTTAGTCACAATGTAAGCAGAAACAAAACATGTAGATTCTGTATTTTGGTTACCTTTAAGTAGATATTATAAACAACATTAATAGAGAAACCCATTGAGATTTAGTCCATAATAACTTAGACCAGAAAAGTACTGTTTCTGTCTTGAGTAAAATAAAGCAAATAAGAATTTTTGTATTTGCTTTGCTTCAGAGCCATATCTTATCCCAAAATGTACTCATGCCTCAGATATAAATGTTAAACCTGGTCCAGACTAAACAGAACACAACAGACCACAATTTTCAGACTTTGAGCAGGCCATTGCAGTCTACAAACCCATCTACACAAACTGAAAGCTGCCCAAACTCCACCTTGCACATACCAAAACAGTCTCCAGACTCTAGAACACATCCTACAAACCTGCACTTTCTACAGTGATCTACAAATGTAGGCATTACCACAGCATAAGGAAAAGAACATGGGTGAAAAACTATGGTGCCTATGTGAATTCAAATGTAATATCCACCCTTACTTACTTACTTACAACTAAAGAAACAGACAACAAATTTTTTGAAAACAAATGTCTAAGGCAGATACTCGGTATAAAGTGGAACAAATTCAAGAACAACATAGATATAAGGCACATGAGCGAACAACAAACTGTCTCATGGGTGATCAGAAAAATGAGATGGACATATATCAGTCACATGACGAGAAGAAACAGTCAGAGAATCCTAAAACAAGCTATCACATGAAACACAACAGGCTGAAGAAAAAGAGGTTGACCACATGAAACTCTAAAGACAACATTGTTAAGAGAGACCAAATTAATAGACATAAAATCCCTTGAGGAGGTAGAAAAGCTCAATGAAAACAGGAAAACTTGATGAACTAAAAACAAGCCATATGTGTAAGATATCTGTCTGGTAGGTGAAAAACACCAGAGTGCTGTCAGTATATTAAAATCCCTTTCCATCCTCTTCCTGTTCCACTCCCTCTAATATAACACCTTAGACAGAGAGCTCAGATTTTTAAAAATATGTTCATCCTTCATTATTGCTTCCATCAACAGATTGCTCCATATGCTTCTTGCATCATCAATGGGATCTATTGGGCTGTAGGGTCTCCCAGACTTATCACAATTCCTGATGCTAAAATTCTGCTGCGACCCCATGATGCTCCTTGGCTGCCATCTTCCCCAGGCTGCCCCACTCTTCCACACCGATTGCTGGCCATCTGTGACATCTCAGCAGACCCTGGGGGTTCTATAGAGTTTATGAGAGAGTGCACCAACATTGACAGACCTTTCTCACTGTATGATGCAGAACAAAACGTAGATAAAGAAAGGTATTTTTAGCTATTTTCTAGTGTACTTGTGCTTTCATCAGAGCTGGAAAATTCTACCACAGATATGACATTTTTCTAAGCTGTTGCACAGTTCTAGAAAGAGTTTCGTGTGTATTTGTTTCATTGGAGTTTGGATGGAAAACTGAGGGGCACACATGAAGATCTCCTGCTGATGATAAAATTCATGGAGGCAACCCATCTTCTTGTCTAGATGGGCGGGTTATGAAACTGAATGCAGAAAAAGAAAATTTATGTTTTTCTTGATACTTATAAAAAAGATGGCGGTGAATGGATTTGTAATTATGAAAATAAGATGATGAGTTGAAATTCTGAATATAAAGTGATGATTTGAGTTGCAGTCTCTCTCTCTCTGAACCTTAAGTGCCCAGGGCACATGGGGCTTCTCCCTGTCCTTTGCTTTTTTTTCCATTCTTGTCCAGGTGAACCCTCTATTGCTCAACATCCTTTCTGTTCTTCTCCATGTCTCCTTTGGTCTACCCTTAATTTTGTTCACTTCTGGCATCCATCTTAGTGCCATTTTTGGTAGTGAGAATCAGCTGCGCAGAGCCGTGCTGAGCTGCACAGTGTGGGCTGCTGCTGCACAGGCCGACGGTTCTTTTGGCAGAAAAGTGCTCTCGAGTTCTGTGCATGGGGAGAAAGGCTTTCGCTTCCTTCCTGGATGGTGAGAGTTAAGTGTTTCGACGCAGAAGTGAGGGGTTTGTCCATCTAGTGAAGCCTATAAATGGCTAGCCAGCCAGGTTCGTGCTAACAGTGTACTACTGTTTTGTCAATTGATGGTCTCGAAATTGGCCCATCTCTCGCAAAGAGTGTCAGGTCTGCGGTATGTAATGTGCATTGGTTGTGGGTGCTGGGCTTTCTTCTTGCTCATTAGAGCAGAGAGAGCCAGCTGCTGCCGGTTAAAGGAAATGAAATGCCCCCGGGGTTGAAAGGGATCCGCTCTGAGCAGAGCGCTGTCTCCCTTGCCCCGTGTCAGTCTGTTGGCAGATATCCGACTAAGGTTCGGTGAAGATAGCTATCTGATTGATCCTGCCAGTAGTCATATGCTTGTCTCAAAGATTAAGCCATGCATGTCTAAGTTCGCACTGTCTCACGGTGAAACCACGAATGGCTCATTAAATCAGTCGAGGTTCCTTAGATGACACAATCCTACTTGGATAACTGTGACAATTCTAGAGCTAATGCGTGCTTATCAAGCTCTGACCCTCGTAGAAAGAGCACTTTTAATAGTTCAAAACGACCACTGCTGGTGAGTTTCTTCAGCTGCCATGCGTGGAGTGGGGCTCCACCCGGCCAGTGAAGAAAGGTGCAAATGGGGTTGCCACGTGGCACCACTGTGGAAAAGGTGAAAGAAAGGAATAAGCAAAGCAAACAGTAGTCAAATCATGGCATCTCTGGTCTGGGGGTTGGCCATGTCCTAAATGCGCTCATATCGGGTGAAATGCCTGAACTATAAGACACTGCTGGCGAGATTCTTCAGATGCTGCACATGGAATGAAGCTCCTCCCGGCCAAAGAAAAAAATGCGGAAAAACAATTAGGGTTGCTGTGTGGCGCCGACGAGAAAAGCTGATGGAAAGGATAAAGAGAAGCTTAATCGGTATGTCCAGTAGTATCGCTGCGAGAGCTACTCATACCACGGCACCTCTGCTCTAGAGGCTGGCCGTGTCCAAAATACACCCATACTGGCGAAATATGCCTAAACCGGCTTACACCAGGGGTGAAACTTGATGGCTACGCATGTCATGGTACCTCTGCTCTAGAGGTCAGTCACATCCTAAACATCCCTATACTGGGATAATATGCCTAAACTGGCTCAACCCAGGGGTGGAAGTCACTAGTGGTGAGGATTCGTCCTCCTGGACAAAAGCTCCATCCTGGTCACAACTAGGAATGGTAGCGGTCATGACCACAGAATGCTGAAATTGGAGACGCTGGACCAGGGCAGTCTAGATAGGCAACCATCTCTCACCCAGTGGGGATGTTTGCATATCCTAATCATGTTGAGGTTTTCTGGTGAGAAAGTCCAACGCTGGACTGGATGGGCAACCACCTCTCACCCGGCGGTGATACGTGGGTATCTCAAAAGACGTAGAGATTTTCCAGTGAGAAAGTCCAACTCTAAATTAAACTGGTGCAGTGAAAACCACGGTGTCACGCAATCCCTCTTCTGAGACCCACTGAAAATACAGGCTCAAACCCTGCGATACTCTGAACCTCTTGTGGTCCTTTCGGGGACCCCACGGGGGACCATGGGACCTATCAAGAACCACAGGCATAAATTCAGTAGGATCACAGTGCGGTCTTTGTGGTAGAAGTGAACGAAGAAGAAGAAGAAGAAGAAGGTAGTGAGTCCTCAGTCATCTGGAGCACATGTCTTAACCATCACCTGCGTCATTCCTCAATAATTGCTGTCAGTTTCTTCATATGCATTTCTGCCAACAAAATGTTATAATATAGAGAAGTAAAAAAAATAAGGAAAAAAAAAGATGTTTGAAATTGTAATGTGAAAGAAAAAGTTCTGAGTAAAGTTATCTTACAATCCTTCCCATGCTGTTAAATGTCACATAGGGGTCACAAGGCAGTTCACCAAGTTTTCCTCTTTTTGGCGAGCTTTTCAACCTCGTCAAGGGATTTTATGCCTATTAATTTGGCCTCTCTTAACAGTGTCCTCTTTAGAGTTTAACGTGGTCTGCCTCTTTTTCTTTGGCCTGTTGTGTTCCACTTGATAGCTTGTTTTGGGATTCTCTGATCTTTTCTTCTCATCATGTGACCAACATATGTCCATCTCCTTTTCCTGATCACCCACGAGACTGGTTATTGTTCAGTCATCTGTCTTATCTCTGCATTGTTCTTGAATTCATTTCACTTGATGCCGAGTATTTTCCTTAAGCATTTGTTTTCAAAAGAGTCTAACTCTTTCCGTGCCGGAGGAAGAAACACGGACGTGTAGTGGAGTGCCAGAGTAAAAGCGTGGGTTTTGATATGTTAGGGGGTATAGTTATAAAATGGAAATGAAAGCAATATTTCCATGTACTTCCGTATACTTATTATGTTTCAAAGTATAACTAAATGAATGAAAATTTCATAAATGCAGAGTTTTTTAGGAAAAAAGAAGTAATGTGATGTTTTTAGACAATGATTGTGCCCAGCTCACCATCGGCAAGGTCTAGATATGCACTACTTACCATCTGAGATGTGTAGATCTACTTGTCGATCTCATATTCTGATTCTATGTTGCATTCTCGCTAAATTAATGTCTGAAATAACCTTCTAACTACTTCTCCCGTCGTCTAATATGTCTAGATCTACTTGGGATACATTCAACAGCAGTGGGGTGGTCACAGGCCGTGTCCATACCCTTATCTACATCATCAGAAATTGAAAAATTTTGGTCTTCCTCTTCCTTTTTCTCGCTCGGCATCGCTCGTAACTAGGCACTCTTTCGGCATTTTGAAAAGTGTCACCGGAATCGTGGATGAAATATGTACAATCTAAATGTTACACCGATTGTGTTATTGAAACAAACAAATTTAGTGATCATTGGTACACATCGGGAAACAGGAAGAGTCATAAAAGTGACCAAAGGCATGGAAAGAGCTCATTTCTTTTCTATTTCTTTAGTTGTTTTCCAGCTTTTGTGTGCATAAATGAGGGTGGATATTACATTTGAATTGAATAGTCTTAACTTGGTTTTTGTGCTTATAACTTTTGAATGTCATATGTTCTCAAGATTCTTGAAGATTAATGCTGCTTTTGCAATTCTAATTCTAACTTCCTTTCTGGTGTCACCATCCTGGTCTATGTAGCTGCCAAGGTATGCAAATTGATTGACTTCTTCAACATCTATCCTTTCTACTTGTATTTTTCCATTTTGGTTAATGGGAAGTTTCATTATTTTTGTTTTGTCCTTGTTAATTTCAAGTCCTATTTTGCTAACCAGTGAAGACAGGCTATCTGTTTTTTCTTGTATGGAATTTACATTGTTACTGATAAGAGTTATGTCATTAGCAAAATCAAGATCTTTTAGTTGGGTCCCATGTACCCAGTCAATACCTGTGTTACCTGTGCAGCATTTTTTCATTATGAAGTCTATTGTAATTCCAAAAAGTAAAGGAGACAGTATACATCCTTGTTTCACACCTGTTTCAATCTGGAACCATTCACTCACCCCTTCTTCTCCTTCTTCTGTCTTGACTACACAAACATATCCAATATAGAAGTCCTTAATGATGTTGACAATTTTAGATGGTATTCCATATAGACTTAAAAAAGTAAAGTTATAAGTATTTTTTAAAAAGTCAGTTTATAGTCATTGTTATGAAAAAATGATGATTAGTGGAGTTGTTAGCACTTATATTATTTTAAACCATGTTCATTCCAGAATGGCTGTTAGTAAGTTTTTTTTTTTTTTTTGTGCTGTCAAGTTTTGCTGGTGATGGAGTGCTCATATGTTCCATTGACAACATGCCAGCTCAGATACCACGTGAGGCCACTGAGTATTTTGGCAGCTTGCTGTTCCCGTACATTGATGAGATGGTAGGTAGACTTTGTACAGAGATTACTTGATCAAGCTTCTATTCAGAACTGCTGCAAATAAATGTGTGGGTCAGACTTAATACTTAAAAAATGCATAGATTGTATAAATATGTTATACACACATATATAAAACACATGAATGAAGTTCATACATTGCCGACCTTGTGCTTTGATCCTGCCTTCTTAAATTCTATGTTACCACAGCATTACGTCAGTGATCTTGTAAAATACTATATATTCAGTCTGGAGTGCTTTGGAGGTAGAACACTGTGTTGAGATCCTTCTTCCCAGATGTAGTTAGAGCACTGCTGAGATCCTCCTTCCAAGATGGAGGTAGAGCACCGTGCTGAGATCCTCCTTCTAAGATGGAGGTAGAGCACTGTGTTGAGATCCTTCTTCCCAGATGTAGTTAGAGCACTGTGCTGAGATCCTCCTTCCAAGATGGAGGTAGAGCACCGTGCTGAGATCCTCCTTCTAAGATGGAGGTAGAGCACTGTGTTGAGATCCTCCTTCCAAAATGTAGTTAGAGCACTGTGCTGAGATCCTCCTTCTAAGATGGAGGTAGAACACCATGCTGAGATCCTCCTTCCAAGATGTAGTTAGAGCACTGTGCTGAGATCCTCCTTCTAAGATAGAGGTAGAACACTGTGCTGAGATCCTCCTTCTAAGATAGAACACTGTGTTGAGATCCTCCTTCTAAGATAGAGGTAGAGCACTGTGCTGAGATCCTCCTTCCAAAATATAGTTAGAGCACTGTGCTGAGATCCTCCTTCTAAGATATAGTTAGAACACTGTGTTGAGATCCTCCTTCCAAAATGTAGTTAGAGCACTGTGCTGAG
This sequence comes from Achatina immaculata, assembly GCA_009760885.1. Classification (NCBI taxonomy): domain Eukaryota; kingdom Metazoa; phylum Mollusca; class Gastropoda; order Stylommatophora; family Achatinidae; genus Lissachatina; species Lissachatina immaculata. Next base: position 31,510,662 of record CM019716.1, on the reverse strand, counting down.
ATCCTCCATCCAAAATGTAGTTAGAACACCGTGTTGAGATCCTCCTTCCAAAATGTAGTTAGAGCACTGTGCTGAGATCATCCTTCTAAGATGTAGGTAGAACACTGTGCTGAGATCCTCCTTCCAAGATGGAGGTAGAGTACTATGCTGAGATCCTCCTTCTAAGATATAGTTAGAACACTGTGTTGAGATCCTCCTTCCAAAATGTAGTTAGAGCACTGTGCTGAGATCCTCCATCCAAAATGTAGTTAGAACACCGTGTTGAGATCCTCCTTCCAAAATGTAGTTAGAGCACTGTGCTGAGATCATCCTTCTAAGATGTAGGTAGAACACTGTGCTGAGATCCTCCTTCCAAGATGGAGGTAGAGTACTATGCTGAGATCCTCCTTCTAAGATATAGTTAGAACACTGTGTTGAGATCCTCCTTCCAAAATGTAGTTAGAGCACTGTGCTGAGATCCTCCATCCAAAATGTAGTTAGAACACCGTGTTGAGATCCTCCTTCCAAAATGTAGTTAGAGCACTGTGCTGAGATCATCCTTCTAAGATGTAGGTAGAACACTGTGCTGAGATCCTCCTTCCAAGATGGAGGTAGAGTACTATGCTGAGATCCTCCTTGTAAGATGTAGGTAGAACACTGTGCTGAGATCCTCCTTCCAAGATGGAGGTAGAGTACTGTGCTGAGATCCTCCTTCTAAGATGTAGGTAGAACACTGTGCTGAGATCCTCCTTCTAATGTGTAGTTAGAGCACTGTGCTGAGATCCTCCTTCTAATGTGTAGTTAGAGCACTGTGCTGAGATCCTCCTTCTAATGTGTAGTTAGAGCACTGTGCTGAGATCCTCCTTCCAAGATGGAGATTGGAACACTTGCTTTTGTGTGTGAAATGTTTCAAACCATGGTGTAACACACAATGCAACACCACAGTCTTTAGACATATATCTTGTTTCATGTCTTTAGACATATATCTTGTTTCATGTCATCTTTTATTTTTTTGCACACAAAACACAATCTCACTGGGCCCTTTTCATTCTATAGTGATGATTCTATTGATGGGAAGTGTCTCAGAAAAGTCCATCACCACAGCATCAGCGTCACCATCAGAGAAATCCAATATTCTCAAAAGTAATTAAAAAGCTGTCCAGGGACACTAAACACAATTGATTGAAGCAAAGAGCGTTTTTTAATAAGTTTTTATTTACTTTTCAACATTTTTTATTCTTGTCATCCATTCGCTGGGCATATGTGCTCTGATTATCTTGTTCAATGTCAGAACTACATATTTCAGTTTCGTCTTCACTATTGCCTTGTAAGAAATTATAAGAGTTTCTTTACTAATTCATGTTCAGACCATAGTATGAGAAACATTTTTATAATACACTAAATGCAACATGATCACAAAATACCAGTGTAGCGGATAATGTGTGATGGAACATTTGAACATAGTAAAAATAACATTGGTAGCACCTGTTAACAAGCCCTGCTTGCTGAAATTAGGTCACATGTGACTGAAATGGCTACAGCGATTTTCCCCATTGTTGTATGACTGTAGTAGTTTATGGCAGCAACTTGTGAAAAACAGAATGAGTTACCACTTTGTTAGCACCAGGAGGGTGGACATCCTTCGCAGTGATACAATATATTTATATATATATAAGTATGTGATTTTGATGATCAAAATGAGTTGTTCCTAACCGAATTGAAAAATTAATCATAACCAGAAAAATTAGCTTACTTTCCTGATGGAGATGAAAATTTAATCATAACTTTTTTTTTTTTTTTATGCCCGCATGGGCTCGCTGGATAATTTTACCACATGTGTGGTGAGGGTTGTTGATTAAACTTAACCTGGGTAGAAAGACCACCTTTTTTTTAAAATTTATTTCATGGTGCCTTCCGTGCCAGGTAAGAACAGATACTAACACTTTGATCTTAGCCAAAAGGCCTTCATAACTAGAAGGATTTGTTTACATTCCTGATAGAACTGAAAAATTAATCATAACCAGAAAGATTTGTTTACACTTTTATTTTTTGCATGAATGAAACCTTTCTTCTTGTCACATTGTCATTAAATATACTGGAATATTTCAGCTGAAATCAAATGCCAAGTCATCATATGAGCAGTATGACTGCAGCCCTGTAGTGAAAAATGTATGTACAATCAATATTTATTTAAGTTGTATCATTAAATGACACAAAATATAGTTTTATCTTTGCCTTTCATTTAGCTCTTACCATATTTATAGGACAACTATAAAAAGTGACTGACAACTCACTACCAAAAATAGCACTAAGATGGACACCACAGGGGAACAAAAGTAAGGGTAGACCAAAAGAGACATGGAGAAGAACAACAGAAAGGATGTTGAGCAGTAGAGGGCTCACCTGGGCAAGAGCAGAAAAAAAGGCAAAGGACAGGCATTTGTGGAAAACCCTTGTGGAAGCCCCATATGCCCTGGACACTTAAGGCTCAGAGAGAGAGAGAGAGAGATATTTATAGGGGTATCGTCATTGCCTGTTATTCCCTTGGGAGTATAGGCCACGGATAAAATTTCTCCAGTCATCCCTGATCTTGGATTTGTTCTTTACCTCCCTCCATGTGTATCCCTTGTCTCTGAGCATTTTCGGAATTTCTCATCTCCAAGTAGTTTTGGGCCTTCCCTGATATCTATTTCCCTGGGGGGGTTACATATTAGTGCTTGGTTTGTTATGCTGATGTCTAGTTTCCTTAACATATGCCCAGTCCACCTCCAGTTTTTAGATGTGATTTGTAGGTTCATTGCTCTTGTCCTGCTCTTTTCAAGATATCCTCATTCCTGGTCTTGTAAGAATTGATGTTTAGAATCCTTCGCAGGTAGTAGTATTTTGTAGCATAAAGAATGTTTACTGACGTGTTTGCATCTATATACTGATAACAAAATGCCAGATTTTTTTAAAAGATTATGCTTACCCTCCTTAATGTTCTGCTTCCTGTATTTTTAAAAAATTCATTCCTTATCTTGTGATGGGAAGTGCAGCAGTTAGTAAGGCTGTTTTTAAAAATGGATGAAGTGGATTCTAACCCAGCTCCTCTGTACTCTACCCTGCTCAGTCATAAATTTGGAACCTGATACAAGTGGTAGGAAATTATCTATTATTACAGAATATCTGTCTGGAAAGTCAGGCCCACCAAAGTGCATTGCAATTATGGCTGTCAGTATATTAATTTAAAACTAAATTTTCATGTGAAAATCAGTGCCATACACTTTGAACATAATTTGATATCAGTGTTAAAAAAAAATAAACCGTTGGCTGATTGATTTTAGGCTTCACTGTTAAATGCTTATCGGGCAACTGTAATATTATATTTGTCTTCCATGTCTCTAATTCATAGGACCACTGAAATGGCATTATGATTATGTGAATATTGAGCATATTATTTTCATACATATCATAAGGTATAATACAATAACGAAAACCATACCCAATGAAAAAATTTGAGGAAAAAAAAGCAAAAGGATAACAATATTGATGAGTGAACAACAGAAGGAGATGGGCTGGATGGCACAAGCAGATGATTTTCATGAAGATTGTTTTCTAGGCTGACTTCAGGGACTGGAATGTAGCAGCTGTCAAGCCTTGATTTCTTTCACAGTTCTGCATTTCAGTTGAGCTGTCTGTTGATGTCATTTGATGCAGAGTGACCAGGTGGTTAACATCCAAGACAGCTTAAAGCATCTTTTAGAGCAACAAATTCTATCCACTTCTAATGATCTGTATTCAGCCTGTGCTATATATTGCTTCATCACTTTATCACCAAGATGGCCACTCTAACTTCCATTGCATGATTTCTCTGCCTGGTAATAATTGTGGTATAGTTTTCACTTATATGTAATCTCCATCTTACAGGTATACAAGAAATAGTAAGAAAGTTCAGAAAAAAAGTCCCATTCAGAGTAGTAATATATCTTTCATTAGTTCAGTGTTAGCACATAGCCATTTGTTTCTGCTCAGGCTGTGATTGCAAGTAATGGAAAACTGACTCCCAACTTTGAATATATACAAGGAATGAGGCTGAGATCCCAGTGAGTTTATTTATATTTGCCTTGTTAATAACAATAGTTTAATATGGTGTCAAAATGTTTTAGATATCAGTCACATGATGAGAAGAAACTGTCAGAGAATCCCAAAACAAGCTGTCAAATGGGACACAACAGAACAAAGAAAAGAGTTTGACAAAGTGAAACTCTAAAGAGAACATTGTTGAGAGAGGCTAAATTAGTAGGCATAAAATCCCTTGGTGAGGTTGAAAAGCTCGCCAAAAACAGGAAAACTTTGTGAATTACCATGCGAGCCCTATGTGACGTTTAACAGCATGGGAAGGATGAAGATGTAAGTCAACAATCATAGAAAATATCAGCTTTGGATTTAAGAATAAGACATTGTCATGAGTATCATTTTATGTGGCATGTAACAGTGTTTCTACTAACCATTAGCATTTTTTTGCTGTCCTTATTTCCCCTAATCATACCAAAAATAAAAACAAATGTAAAATCAAGAACCATCACTCATAACTAAAACTGAAGTTACTGCTTTAGAAGGTGAGTTCGTTCATAACATAACATGTGAAAATATATAGAAAAAGTGCATGTAAATTAGCTCTTTCCGTGCCTTTGGTTGTTATAATGATGCTTCCGGTTTCCCGTTGTTTACCAATGGTCATTATAGTGATCATTGTTTGTTTCAATAAAACAAGTGGTGTAACATTTAGATTGTACATATTTCGTCCGCGATTCCGGTGACATTTTTCAAAATGGCGAAGGAGTGCCTAGTTACAATCGATGCCGAGCGAGAAAAAGGACGAGAGGCATGGAAATTTTTCAATTTTTGACGATGTAGATAGGGGTATGGACATAGCCTATGGCCACCCCGCTGCTCTTGAATGTATTCCAAGTAGATCTAAACATATTTAGATTACTGGAGAAGTAGTTAGGAGTAGGTAGGAGGTTAGTTCAGACATTCATTCAGCGAGAATGCAACATAGAATCACAATACGAGATCGACAAGTAGATCTACATATCTCAGATGGTAAGTAGTGGTAAGTAGTGCAAATCTAGACCTCACCGATGGTGAGCTGGGCACAATCAGTGTCTAAAAACATCACATTACTTCTTTTTTCCTAAAAAACTCTGCATTTATGAAATTTTCATTCATTTAGCTATACTTTGAAACATATTAAGTATACGGAAGTACATGGAAATACTATTTTCCATTCCATTTTACAGCTATACCCCCAAGCCTATCAAGACCCGCATTTTTACTCTGGTAAGCAACTACACCTCCATGTTTCTACCTCAGGCACGGAAAGAGTTAGTTTTGAACATTCCTAAGACTTTTAATCACTGAATAAATATTGTTCCTCGAAAATACATTGTTATATATGTGTATGTGTGTTTATGATACATTTGTAAGTGTAAAGATGTTTAACAGTATATATGCATGACTGTTGTCTAGATCTGCCCACAAAGCTAAGTGTACAGAGTCTGGAGACAGAGTGTTGATACTAGGAGCAGGCTATGTGTCTGGACCTGTTGTGGAGTATTTAGCAAGAGAGAGTAACACTTACATCACTGTTGGTATGTACAAAGATTATGCATATGTTTTTTTATATCGCCATCGGTATGTACAAAGGTTCTGTGAATGTTTTTTTTAGGATATATGTAAAATGTTATGAGAGAAAAATGTATATTTATATACTTATACATTTTTTAAAGAGAAGTCGTAGTACATTGAAAATGAATTAAAACAACGAGGAAGCAACAATCTAAAATTCTTTGCTGAATTATGACTGAGAGAAAAATAACGAAGGCACAGGAATGGGAAGGCAACATACATCTGATTGAACTACCAACAGCCACACAAAACAGAGAAGCATGGTCACTAGTGTCCACAAAGATGGCACATAATGTAGTGATATATACTAGGTTATTTGGTGAAACTGTGGTAAATTAACAGGTTGATGACATTGAAAAAGAAATCTTTATTTAGTAACCAGAGGCAGAATAATGTAATGCTTCAACTTATGGCTACTTCAGAACAAAAAAAAATCACAGTCAAGAGCAAGAAAAGAAATATGAATGTTAATGTAGCATGAACCTAATAATATATTCACAAAAATTATAAGTCAACAAACATTGACGTTATCATAGGAAATTTAAAACCAAAAAAAAGTCTCAAATTTTTACACCAGTCATTCAGAAAACTGTAGCCTATAGACTCTGCATGCAATTTAGCAACTTCTTATTGTAACATTATTTGTGTGCTCTTAAGTAATATCAACATCATGGCTAAAAATGTTTAGCAGTAATAATTATTCATAAATCCTCTCCCACAATGCACCTGCAGAGAGGAGATTGTTTACTTTTTATAATTTACCATCACTTCTAAATGGTTTTCCTCATTTGTTATTATTCAGATTTTTTAAATGTGAATGGTTTTCCTCATTTGTTATTTTTCACATTTTTTAAACATAAAATTTATATGATTTCAGTTATTCATCAATTTACTACATCATTTTGATTAAAAAGAGTTATTTGGTTCTGTTTTACTGAAGCCAGTACTAAACTTATGTTCTCTGCATTTGGTTTCATTTATGCAGTCATTTACACAAGAAATTGGCTGCCTCCGTGAATCTCATTGTCAAGATGAGTTCTTCAAGATTGCCTCAGAATTTTCCATCCTTACCCTTTTCTCCAGAGCCAAGCCTGGGGTCTTAAATGTAGATGGTACAGGTTTATTATTGTCTCTGGAATTATGAAACCATTTTGACATGTGCAGAGTGAACTTGAGCAGACTTCCTTTTGTGTAGATGGGCTTGTTGTCTGCAGTGCCTTGTTTGGATCTTGAAATTTCTGTTTGCTACATTCCATTGAGCTTTATAATTGGATATTTACATCATTCATGATTCAAATAAGCAGTTAATTGTGCAGTCAATAGTGAATCAGTTTTTTATCCACATATTTTGAGTTGGAGACAACCCACTAACTCCCTCATTCTTCCAACTGTAAAAGTATATACCTTAGACTCTGTTGTTGGAGAAATTTGTCTCTGAAATAAAGGATGTCTGCCAACAGAGCAAGGCACACTGGATCATATGAGGATGTATAAACTAGGAAAAATGTAGGAACAGCTTTATTACTTAACAACTACAAAGTTGTGACGTTTCGGTGTGAGCCTTAATCATACAAAAACACACAGGACGAAGAAATAGAGAGAAGGAATAAAGTATAGATTCACATGAATACTATTAACGGGAAAAAAAAAATTAAAAAATTAAAAAGAATACTTAGCTGTAAATTGTAAGGTGTGACTTGTCCGGTGGTGTGTGTCAGGAATGGATTTAGTAAAACATGGAGACTGTTTAAATGGAGACCTGTGATATGTGGTTGGTGGGTTGTAACTGGGGGTGGTGGATTTTGTAACTGGGGAGGGGAGAGAGAGTGATACAATGCAGACCTAGCCAGGAGAAGTTGAAATAGATGATTAGGGAAAAGGGGTTGCAAAGTGATGCTGTGAGGAGGTTTGACAAGTAGGAAGAGGTGGAGCTTAGTGGAGTGGTACTATAATGATTGAAGGGAATGTTAAGTATAGCTGAACAGCGAGTTTAACCCATGTGGCTCCAGCATCCCATAATTTTGAATGCAGCAGTTCTCAAGCGCCAGGTGATTTGTGTCATCTGCATGACATTGTTTGATGGCTGTTACCAGAAAATCAGATTTGCCTCTGTGGTTGGGCCATTGAAATGATTTGGGACTGGTTTCGAAGTATGCTGGGCGATGTTGTACAGATGTTTTTGCATGCGGTTCCCTAATCTGAGGTCAGTCTCACCAACTTTGTGTATAGTTATATACTTATACACTAATTATTGTGGATTATATGAGGGAGTGCTGAAAAGTTATCAGCCTGATCATGTCATGAAACTTGTATTTTATTCCACATAGTCACCCTGAATTTCATCATACTTGGCACATCTTTTGTCAAGTTTTGGTCTTTCAAAAAAAAAAAAAAAAAGAAGATATCTGATCATTGAAATACTGCTCTGTTGCTGCTATCACCTCCGAATCATTAAAAAATGTCCTCCTTTTCACACACTTTTTAAGGTTGGGAAACAGGAAATAGATGGAGTAAGATCTGGTGAGTAGGATGGATGATCTATGCACTTAAACCCCAAATTCCTCAAAACATCCAGTATCTTGTGAGCAGGTGCATTGCCCTGCAAAAAGAGAACAACTTCCTTCACATTTATTCTTTCAGTTCATCCTTTAATCAGCATTACAAATTAAAATAGTTTTGTGCATTAACTATTTGACTCAGTGGAAGATAGTCAGTCATCAAAATACCTTCCTTATCCAAAAAAAAAAAAACAGTGGCCATGACCATTCCTGCTGATGTTTTGGGTTTTGAATTTCTTTCAAAAGAAAGAAATTTCTTTGGCTGTGAAGAATCCAAGTGCCACCATTTCAGGGACCATTGTTTGGCCTCAGGATCGTAGTGGTGTTACAATGTTTCAACAATAATGACAAGTTGTTCCAGAAAAGTTATCACTAAATTGCTCAGAATGCTGCAAAATCAACTTAGAGGTGTCTGTTTCATTTCTTGTTGGCATTCAGACATTTATAAGCCAAAATAAGATCATGAACACGGTCAACGATTTCTGGAGTTGACACTGTTGAAGAGCTTTTAGATCTTGCTGCATTTTCAGCCTTGAAGTCTATACACTGAAAGTTGGCACAGCAAGATGGGCACTTGTCACTCAGTGTTTACAGTATACACTGGAGGGTTTCCTTTGGAGTTTTCTTATGAAGGTACAGGAAAGTCATGATGCCCTGAAGCTCCACACTTGAAAATTCCACACCTTTCTGTTGACATGGTTCTATCATTGGTCTGAAAAAAGTAAAAAAAAAAAAATTAGCACTGTGATTCTGCAAATTAGCATTTTATATGATAAAATAATATTATTTCCAGCTGCAGTGATAGAATTTCACTCAGATTTTGAGATGTAATAATTTTTCAGCATCCCCTCATATTTAGTGTATGGCAGTCAGTGCTTGAGGAGAAGGCTGATATCATATAAAACTCATAATATAACTACACCTGAATCCACAGCAAGTTAATGCCAATTTCTGAACCAAATGTATGATTAGCATAAAGTCTTTTGTCTAATTTTTTTCTAGCATCTCAGTTTCAAAGTGAACTTGACAGCATACGCCGCATGTGTCCCAACGTTGACACAGTTTTGATGGACTTAGGACCAAGCTTTGAAGAACTAGAGAAGGCAGTTACAGATTGTGACTTGGTGATCAGGTTAGATGTGCAAACTGAAGTAACAGTAACTTTACCACCCATTATTGTGAGCTGATTACGAATTAGATTTTAGTCACTTTTACTTGGACATGATTATTAGGAGATTAAGAGTAGTGACTCAGACTTGATTTCTCATTTTTAGATAACCTGCTCAAAAATTCTTTCCATGTTGGAATATATCTGTCACAACAAACGTTTCAGTGATGTTATTTGCATATGCATTACTTCATCCCTTTTCCTACTAGAATTCTATTTAAAAACAAATAATAGTTACATTATACATCACAAGAATAGACGAGAGTTGATTATTTCAGATACCCTTCAGATTTTTTAAGACTCAGCGTGGATTACACTCAAAAGTTAAAGAGAAGGGTTTGACTTAACTCAGAGCTTAAAAGGTAGCAACTGTTCTTTAACTCTTTGTGAAGCATAAGACAAGACAGATTTCCTCTGCCAACCATTTCAGTTTTGGCTACATTTTACCAACATTACCATTTTATTTTGCAACTCCTCTCAGAGTCTGTTTTTCTCTCTCTCTCTCACACACACACACACACTTTTGCTTCCCTTTTGATGTGAGGTGTTCCATTTGAAAGTATTTTAAGAAAATTATAGTTTGTTGTTCATGATCCATGAGGGCAGTTTATATCTGGAAATAATAATAATATTTGAAAATGAAAACTGACCTGCTCATGAGTTTAAATAAGCAAAATCTCAGCAGGTAGGAGACCAAAATCTCAGCAGGTAGGAGACCAAAATCTCAGCAGGTAGGAGACCAAAATCTCAGCAGGTAGGAGACCAAAATCTCAGCAGGTAGGAGACCAAAATCTCAGCAGGTAGGAGACCAAAATCTCAGCAGGTAGGAGACCAAAATCTCAGCAGGTAGGAGACCAAAATCTAAAAGTACACATATTACTACTGTCGTCCTTGATAATAATGGCAGTGATTGATCCACACTGGACATTTCTGAAGATCTTGATTCTTAGCCTGCCTATTTCACAGCCATATTTGGCCAGGGGATGTAGAAAGGAGATGGCAAAAGTAAGGTAAAATTCCAGTTTCCATTCCATTAAGGCATGTTGGGGAATATGGTGCTAGGCCCATATTTACAAGACTTTTGGCACATGAAAGTGTGATGTGGTCAAGAGAGAGGAGATGGGGTGATCCAAATCTTCATGAGAAAACTTTCTTTCCCAGTTACATTAAGTATGACAACAACACCAAAAAATGTTTATCTGATCATGTTGTTGCTGTGAAGGACATGAATTTCTCAGTGATTTATTTTTTATATGTTTTTTCTGCAGTCTGCTTCCATATACATTTCACCCTGATGTGGCTAAATTTTGCATCAAACATCAGAAAAACCTGGTCACTGCCAGTTACATTAGCCCTGCCATGCAAGATTTGCACAAATCGTAAGTTTATCAAGCAAGATACAATATGGGATTACAGATGAAAATTAGATATCATGGGAGTTCTCAGTGGAGTCTTAAAACAAGAAAAAATTGTGAGAATATGTAGATGTCAGAATTTCTGTGATAAATACTAGCAACTGTGTGAGTTAGATTATAATGAATTTTTTTAAAATGGGGTACATGTAATGAATGATCATTGTCTGTATTTAGCTGAAGTAGTCATGCATAATTAAATTTCATTTATAGACTATTCATTAATTATGAGCATAGTCCATTCTTTAATTAATTTATGCTCATAATCATTAATTACATTATTGTATGTTTGCAGTAGATTATAATGAATTTTTAAAAAATGGGGTACATGTAATGAATGATCATTGTCTGTATTTAGCTGAAGTAGTCATGCATAATTAAATTTCATTTGTAGACTATTCATTAATTATGAGCATAGTCCATTCTTTAATTAATTTATGCTCATAATCATTAATTACATTATTGTATGTTTGCAGTTCATTAATTACAATATGTTCATAGCCTTTTCATTAATTGCATTGTTTGTAGCTGATTCATTAATTACATTATGTGTCTGTTCATGGTTTAAATAATGTTTTCAGTTGTTTAGTTCATTAAAATATGTTTACAGTCTCACAGTAATGCTTCATTACCTTGTTTCCCATCTTAGGGCCAAAGATGCAGGAATAACTATAATGAATGAGGTTGGGGTAGACCCAGGTATAGATCACATGTTGGCCATGCAGTGCTTCGATGAGGTCCACAAGGCTGGTGGAAAGGTTTGTGACTGAAAAAGATTTCAATATTTCTCTTGTTGTTGTTGTTGTTGTCCTTTAACTGCAAACTTGAATTCCATGACAGTCAATACATTGAATGAAGTTGACTGGGTTACAGTGGCCTTCTTGAACTTAAGGAGCATGCTAAAAGAAAAGTTTCTTGGCAAGGTTCAGCACCATGAAAAAAATGTCATCCTCAGCATGTTGACTCAGATGAAATGCTGTTATATGCTGAAATGTGTAACAAGTTCTTGGTCACCTGTAGTTTGCTGATGCTGATATGATTGTCCTTTAATGCTTTTGTTTTTGCCGTCTTATGCACAAGAAATTCTTCTTTTAGAGAACCTTATTTCATACAGTTATTTTTAGTGAATTCTGACAAATAGGAGATTGCTGGGTTGGGTGAAGTATGGTGTGGGTTTATCCCACGAGGCCGCTACGGTAGCCATGAGAGCCAATCCAGATCACCCTGAAAACGGCTGGCAAAAAGGGGTTTGGTGAAGCTGTGATAGGCCTAGCAAGCAGACAGTGGATTTTCTCTTGCTGCAGACTTAAGAAAGGAGATAAAACAGATGGACTTTCAGTTTGATATATTCTTCTTTATCAAGTCTAGTGATAGCACTTCATGAGATAAAGGTGTTGAAATCAGAATTAACCAGAAATCTGTCCTGTCTGTCATCAAGTTTAAAAAAATCTGTCATTGCTGTATGCAAATTTAAATTCAGAAATAAGTTTTGGATGTTTTTTACAGAGCAAAGACATCACAGTTTACTTAAGTCAAAAATCAAAATTGTACTCCTAACAGAAGATGATAATATATTTTTTTCTTGTTATTTTCAAATTTCAGATTTTAAGCTGCTCAGCATTCTTTCGTGAATGCCTTACAAATGTCTTGGTTTGTTCTGTCTCATGGCCTTCTTTCTTGGCCTTTTTTTTTAGCAGAGCTGCCCAGTGTTTTATATGTAACTGGATATTTAAAACAATTCCATATTTTTTACCTCCTCAAAACTTCCAAATTTAGAAACAAATCTTATCAGAAATATCTAAAGCATGTGTATCTATGTCCCATGACATTTGCGTGCCATCAGGGTGTGAAGTGTTGGTGCCTTCACATTTCTAAGCCACCACAGCACCTGTCAGGAGGACCTGACCTCACTAAAGAATGTGTATGCTAGGACCTTATGTAATGCTTTGAGTATAATATTAATGTTATAAAGAGTTAAGGTTTAATATCATCAAGCATATCTGTACTTCACTCAGGTAACATCGTATGTGTGCTACTGTGGAGGCATACCAGCACCAGAACATTCTGCAACACCTCTACACTACAAATTCAGGTAAAGAACATTGTTAAGAGGACACATTGATCTGTCCAGACTGTTGTAAGAGGGCACATTGAGTATGCCCAGACTGTTGTAAGAGGGCACATTGAGTATGCCCAGACAGTTGTAAGAGGGCACATTGAGTATGCCCAGACTGTTGTAAGAGGGCACATTGAGTATGCCCAGACTGTTGTAAGAGGGCACATTGAGTATGCCCAGACAGTTGTAAGAGGGCACATTGAGTATGCCCAGACTGTTGTAAGAGGGCACATTGAGTATGCCCAGACAGTTGTAAGAGGGCACATTGAGTATGCCCAGACTGTTGTAAGAGGGCACATTGAGTATGCCCAGACTGTTGTAAGAGGGCACATTGAGTATGCCCAGACAGTTGTAAGAGGGCACATTGAGTATGCCCAGACTGTTGTAAGAGGGCACATTGAGTATGCCCAGACTGTTGTAAGAGGGCACATTGAGTATGCCCAGACAGTTGCGAAAGTTCAGGAAGCTTTGTTTTGTGTGACAGGTACACGCGTGCAAGAAAGGGAGCTGCATGTTCATGAAGGGGAAACAAATGAAACCTTTCAGTGTCAGGTAGCAGCTTTAACTCCTTTAGGGTTGTTTTGTTTTGTTTTTTTTTAATTACATCACAGAGTTTTCTTTGTGTGGTAAACTTCAAAAACACATGTACATCTTCTTCAAACAGCTTCAGACATCATCTTGTATACTTCTGAAGTAGTTGGTGGTCATCTGGAGGGTGTGGACTTTCCCATACAGTTTGTTTTGGACTGGTGTGGTCATTGGCCATATTTGCCTTGCATGTACATCAATTATAAAAAAAATTATTATGCCAATAATAAAAATAGCATTTCTTGATATGGGCTCATGATAATGATGAAAGTGATAATGATAATGATGGTGATTTCCAAATGAATAGTTTTTTTTTTTTTTCTGTTTGTGATAAACTTCAAACCAAGGTCAAAACCATTTATAACAAGAGGAGAAGGGATATATAACAAGAGGAGAAGGGCTTGAAAACATCTTAATAACAGGAAAGATAAATTGGTACAGCATTAAAAAAAAACACCAACTGAGCTGATGGAAAATATTAAAGACTGAGATCTGTGGCAAAGCATGACCGCCAGCACTTACTGGCATGGCACTTGATGATGATGATGATGATACGAGGGTTGATTGATAAGTTCTCAGCATAAGGTACAACGGATTATTTGTGGACAACTTTTTTGGGTTGTTTCTCAACATAGTTCCATTGCAAATTTATGCACTTAGTCCATTGATCCTGGAGCATACGGATCCCTTCTTTGTAAAAGTCAGCATCTTGTACCAGTAGAAAGTGGTCTACAGCATGAATGACATCATCATCTGAAGCAAATTTGTGACCATTGAGCTCCTTTTTGAGTTTGGTAAACAAGCAATAGTCCGAAGGGGCCAAATCTAGGGAATAAAGAGGATGTTCAAGAAGCTGGAAGTCGCATTCATGATTGGCAACCATTGCCACCACCAACTTGTGAACTGGAGGATTGTCTTGACGAAAGATGACTCCTCTTGTCAATTTCCCTCGATAATTTTCCTTCAATTTGACCCGCAGTTGCTTCACAAGATTAGCGTAAATGACCCCAGTGACCATTCTGCCTTTCTGAAGATAGTCTACCAATAACACACCTCCTGAATCCCAAAAGATGGAAGCCATCACTCTGCCTAAAGACAGAATCATCCTTGCTTTCTTTGGAGGTGAAATCCATGATGTTTCCACTGCTTTGACTTTTCTTTGGTTTCTGATTGAAATTGATGAACCCAAGTCTTATCCATAGTCACAAATTGCTGAAGAAACTTTTCAGGATCTGCAGAAAAATGGCCAAGATTGTGTCTTGACATATTGAGACACTGTTGTTTGTGATCAGCTCCAAGAAGTTTCAGGACCCATCAAGCAGAGACCTTTGTTATTTGAAGATCATTGTGAATAATGGCATGAATGCATTCCCGGGAGATGCCCAACTCAGTAGCAATGTACTGCTCAGCTAGTCGTCGGTCCTCCATTATCATATCATGGATTCTGCCGGTGGTTTCATCGGTGGTCACTGTTCTTTGTCTTCCTGGGCAGGGATCATCATCCAGACTCTCCTTTCCATGTTTGAATTGAGCTGCCATTTTTTTCACTGTGCTGTAAGAAGGGGCACTCTCCCCTAGTCTCTACCATATCCTCATGGATCTCCTTCGATGATAAGCCCTTGATGCAAATGTAACGAATGACTGCTCGATGAGAAATTGTATCCATTTTCTCAATTTCTGCTACCCGTTACAACTTCAGCAGCCTGTAAAAAAAATTGGTTGCAGTTAATTTCTTGAAACTTCGTGTTTAATCTTACATTAACCTGATCTACAAATGCACCTAATATCAAGTGTGTGTTTCAAGTATTTGTACCTTGTGCCGAGAACTTATTAATCACCCCTCATATTTGGGATGGTTGTTCTTATATTTTTGTTCTGTTTGTTGCAGCTGGTTTCCTAAAGGTGTGCTCATGAATATCATGTCTTCTGCCAGATACTTGAAAAATGGAAAGGTATGTTGTAGAGATATGCATATGTACCAAGAGAATTTGAAGTAAATGCCAAATTTTTGAACGTATGGTTTACTAGTTTTACAGAAACCAGAAAGGCAAATAACTTTTAGTAAAATGACATAAATAACCCAAATCAGTTGGTATTGAAAGTAGAAGATGAAAGTTTCATATGCAGTGCCAATGACTACATATCCAAATTAACTTTTAGAATCAGTAATGAAGTTTACAGTCTTACAAATGCCCATCATCATGTCATATGGTATTGACAAACATATCATATTGCTGACAGTCATGTCAGTGATGTCAATTTTGCATCAGTTACTCAAACATTTTATCGCAGACATAATACTGAATTTCTACTCAATTACAAATGCTACAGACTATTCCCTGTATTCTGATGGCTGTGAAATTTATAAAAGATAATTAAAAGTGTAAACTGGTTACTAACCAGCATGTATTATATTTCCTGTAATGAATTAAAACAAAGAAACCGTGTTTTTGAAATGATCTGCAAGTCAAATAAAAGTTTGACACAAATGGAAATCCAGATTTCATTCCTATATAAGAACTAATAAATACAGTTTAGAAAAGAGTTTAACTCTGGAGACCTTGACTGTGTCATGGGGCTTGAGATTTTTTTTTTAAACTAGGGAAAATATTTCATTTTGTTCCTCTGCACAGGTTGTTGAAATTCCTGGAAATGGAGGTCTTCTAAATGCTGTGGCAGATTTAACATTCCTGCCAGGGCTGAACTTGGAAGGGTTTCCCAACCGAGACTCAACAGTGTATATTAAGGAGTATGGGATCGAATCAGCTCAAACTATTATCAGAGGCACCATAAGATACAAAGTAAGTGTTTACTTATTTAGAACAGGTAATAAAGTAATTTAGAACTTAATTTAGAACTTGTTATTTACACCGAGTTCAATATTATTGTTATTTATATTTATATAATAATATGGATATTCCACAAACCCACAGTTGTTTGTATGATTCTGAACTTTTTCTTTTCATAGAATTTAACAATTTTTTGTTTAGTTTTTCCCACCAATTTAATTATGTTGAATGCCAAAAAAAATTGATTTTTTTTTTTTAGGGATTCACCAATGCAGTTCAAGGTCTTATAACAATGGGACTTTTTGAGACATCCCAGAATTCCCAGCTTCACCCAAATGGACCAGAAATAACCTGGGTGTGTAAGTTATGAGAGAAAAATATCATTCATAGAGAGAAACTGTTGAAAATAGTATTTTAAAGGAATAATTTGAAAGTTTTTATCAGTCCAGGCATTTCCAGTTCATGACCAAATAAATCTAATGTGACACTTCAGCTGCCATTTTGTCCAAACTGTTGTTTTTTTATTTCTCTGCAACTGCGATCAGGAATTTCTTCGCAGGTGATATCTTTAACGTGTTGGATCAACGCCATGCCAGATTAAGAGATTATAATGGCCGGCTTGAAGGTTCATAGTGGATCCAAAAAAGCATTTGTAGCAGACTCTATTACCAAAGATGCACTTTTGCTTGATATTCTAGGTTATTTCTTTTACAGCATTGATTCCCAACCATTTTTGAGGTAGATAGACCAGAGTTTTATTAGTATCATGTAAATAATTCACAGCCAACACATCCTAATCAATGAATGTTAGAAAATGAGTCCTAAAATGCTATATTGACCCTATTTTGTTATATGGAAGTGAATCATGGACAATAGGCAGGTCTGCACAAAAATCATCGGAAGCAGCAGAAATGTGGTTTATTAGAAGAATGTTGTGAATCCCCTGGACAGCAAAAACAACTAATGAAGAATGTATGAGAAGAGCTGGAGAGACAAAAAAATCTTGTCAAAAAAGATAAGAGAGAGACAATATACTTTCATAGGACATGCAATGAGAAGAAGGGGCACTGAAAATATTATAACAACAGGAAAAACAGAGGGAAGAAGTTCAAGAGGAAGACCAAGATAAATGATACTGAACAGTCTGATGGGATGGTGTGAGAGGAGATCACCAACTAAGCTGATGGCCTGCATGAAGGATCATGTACTCTTGAGAAGCATAATAGCCAATGCCAGTCGGCACAGCACCTGATGATGATGATGATGATGAAATAATTCACAGAGTATCATGTAGATAATGCAGAAAGTTTTATTAGCAGCAGGTAGATAATCCAGAAAGTTTTATTAGTAGCAGGTAGATAATCCAAAAGTTTTTAAAAAGTAGGAGGTTAGCATTTCAGGCAACTTGTGCAATACCTTGAAATTTTGAAAAAAATGTTTAAAATTTATAAAAATTCAATGTTAACCATTTTTCTTTGCTCTGACATTGCACAACAGAAAGAGTTCATGTGCAGTAAATTTAACAAATCTGGTGACATCCTGGAAGACTCTCTTAAAGATCTCATTCTTGACAAGCTTGATGGTGACTACAGCAAACTTGATTGTGTAGTGAGGTGACTTGCTTACCATATATGTCATGGGTTATATGTACAGAATACTTGCTTTGTGTTTGATAAAAGGTTAATCTCTCTCTTACATCTCTTACATCCTTCCTGTGCTGTTAAAACGTCACATAGGTTAATGGATCTCTTTACATGTATCTAAATAATTGTGATTTAGTTAAATCTATAAATAAAGACACTTGGGGCAGTATCCGAGAAGATTTGAGGTAAAGGTAAAAAAGGTAAAATTCTTGTTTCCGTGTCATTAAGGCATATTGGGGAATATGGTGTTAGGCCCATATTTTCCATATCCTTCGGCACATGAAAGTGTGATATGGTCAGAAAATTTCTTCAGAAGCAAAAGAAGAGATCAATTTAAAACAGTTTTTTTAAAAAAACTGCACATTTGTCAGATGATGTAACTCATTTCCAGAATGTGATTGGAATGAACTAAGATAATGGCAGATCATCTGAAAATCTGCCACATGCAACTTCTTTCAGTTCTCTTTTTTTTTTTTTTTTGGTAGATATCAGTTTTACATTTGTTGTATGGGTATGAATGATTGAACTGAATTAGAACTGAAGATGTAGGATCAGCTCCTGCCCATCATCTTCCAGTTAACTCAACTGTACAAAAAGGTACACAGCATGCTGTGTTTAGAACATAGTGCCCTCGGTGACAGAGAATATATAGCTGCACAGTGAGGCATTCTGGATCACACTTTATATATAACTTTTGGTTGACAAGGTGCAAAGCAGGATATTGTGCTCAACTCAGTCCAGTAAAATGTAAGACTTTGCCATAGTCACAGCAAGTGGAAAAAAAAAAGGTTGGCGGTTATCTCATTATTCTTTTCATATAAGAAAGTGCAACAACAATCTGGCCATTGCTGATACAACAGCCTGGCACTTGCTAATATTCTTCTTCTTATATCCTTCCCGTGCCGTTAAACGTCGCACAGGGCTCGCAAAGTAGTTCGCCAATTTTTCCTGTCTTTGGCGAGTCTTTCAACCTCATCAAGGGATTTTATGCCTGTTAATTTGGCCTCTCGTAACAATGTCCTCTTCAGAGTTTCATGTGGTCTGACTCTTTTTCTTTGGCCTGCTGTGTTCCACTTGATTGCTAATATTACAACCTGCAATTGGCGTATGCTCCAACACATTCTCATGTGCTTGCAGAAAGGTTTACTCAGTTCTGCCCTACTAAGTAAAGAAGTCATCATGACATGTGCCCATCTCAGACTAATATGATGCTGTTTTTATGTTTATTAGCAGTTGTTGATCATGGCATAGTCTGCCAAGATTAGTAACATAAAGATGTTATAGTCTTGGTATGAATTCATCAAAACAAGCCACTCTCTGTCTTGTTCATATTCCTGTCTGCAGATAATAAAAAATACAGTACTTTATTATCAGAGGCAAGGAGCTGAGGTGGATATGCCTATGAGACGCCATGGTGAGGCAAGGTTGTACCTCACTTCCACAGAGAGTTTCCTGGAAACGGGCAGCATCACAGCAGCATGACAGATGGTCACTGCTGTGATAGAGCTTACTGAGATACCTAAACGTATAAACTAGGAAAAAAGTAGGAACAACTTTATTATTTAACGATAACACACTTGTGATGCTTCGGCGTGAGCCTTTGTCAAACAAAAACAAACAGGGCAAAGAATCAGACAGGAGACAAAGTACAGATTCATATTAATTTGACATTAACAAAACAATAAAACATGAAAAAATTAAAGAAAGTGCAGTGCTTTGTGTATAGTTGTATGGGTCTCTCTCTCTCTCTGAACCTTAAGTGCCCAGGGCACATGGGGCTTCCACAAGGGTTTTCCACAAATGCCTGTCCTTTGCTTTTTTTTCTGCTCTTGGCCAGGTGAGCCCTCTGTTGCTCAACCTTCTCTCTGTTGTTCTTCTCTATGTCTCTTTTGGTCTAACCTTACTTCTGTTCCCATGTGGTGTCCATCTTAGTGCTAATTTTGGTAGTGTATATTGTATGGTGGTTGTATGGCTATACATTAATTATTGTGTGTTACTGAAATACCTAGCGCTCAGCTGGCATGAAGGACATTGACCCATCTTATCATATACACTCTGGTAAATCTAGATAGCCATGTTGATATTCTACTCTTGTCATCACTTATCACCAAGAGTATCACCAGACAAAAGAACATATCACTTAGTTTCATAGAATTCAGACCAAGAACACAAAATTACACACTGGGCATTGAAAAGAGCATGTTATATTTTGTGCAGAAATTTATGTTTAATTGTCTCATAAAGTGTACTGTCTCATGAAGTCTACTCAAAACAGTCTTCCTCAACATTGAAGTGTCATGGTTGTATAGAAGGTTTTCCATTCTTTGATCACCTCACAGTACTGTTTGTTACTTTCACAGATTGGGTCTGATTAATGATGAGCTGATTGACAAGCGGGGCACACCTATTGACACTTTGTCTAACTATCTTGCTAAAAGGCTGGTTTATGGTAAGTTTTTTTCCCCAGTATTTGATTGTTGAACACTATAAATGTTTTTGACTTTTAAAAAAAGTAAAAAAGAGAAAAGAGGGAATAATGAAAGTGGTGATTTTGATAGAAAATATCAGTAACGGTAAACAATACTTATTGTAAAATTTTCTTCTCTTTCTGCACTTTTCATGACTCAGCAACATTCTAACATTTTTTTTAAACACTAAATTAAGAATGCAACTTCTGCTGCAACATGACAGGAAAGCTATTGCCTGTTTCACAAATGTTGTGGAGTTAGCCAAGTCTTTTATCTGAAGGTCTTAAATCTTCATGTGGAATGTGATCATTTAAAGAATATTTGCAGTAACATTCTAGAAACTTGTAACAGTTTTCACTCCGTCTTTGGGCCACTGCCTAAATATTATGTATTTTTCTCACAGTTTTTATCTTTTCCAAACAGTTCTCCAGTTATTGTCAAGTTGTAGTGTGTAGATCCAAAATGAAATATCAGTACCAACTCTTTTGATAGGAAAATCATTTTTTTTTTCCAGATACTATTTGTAGTATAATTGAAAATCATGTGTATTGAAATATAATGTATAAAGAGAAAATCATTTGTATTTATTTCTAACTGCATATACAAATTTAAGATCGCTACAGTATAGTGGTGGAAATATAATGAAACAGATCTGGATAAAATGATCAGACTGATGCGTCAGCATGAACAAAAAAATCTCTGATGAAGTTGTTTAAAAAAAACCCTCCCAAAAACTGAGGTCTATAGAGAGAATAATGATCACTCATGCCATTAGCATGGCACATATTAATAATGATAAATAGCCAGATATATAATCTGAGCAGACCAAAAAAAAAAATGTTCAGCTGTAAACAAACTTTCAAGAGACAGTAAACTTTCCTTTGTCTTGGCAGGTCTGAATGAAAGAGATATGATATTGATGCATCACGACATTGAGATCTTGTGGGGTGATGGAAAAAGGGAGCAGAGAAGCATTGACTTTGTAAACTACGGAGATATAGGAGGTTTTTCTGCCATGGCTAAAACTGTTGGGCTTCCAACAGGAATCACTGCTCGCATGATTTTAAATGGTACGTGTGTGAAATGTTTTATTTATTTATTTATTTCTTTGATTGTTTAAACAGTTGCTGTTAGTGATGATACCTCAGAATGATGTATACAAAAAAAAAAAAAAAAAATAAGTCCTTTCATGCCATAGAGGCATTTAGAGATGTGGTGTTATGGTGTTCCATAATTTCTTTGAATTAACGGCACACCTGGGGGTGACATGGTCAGCGCCGTGCTTGGTCACCTTTCATTCCCTGGATACCCATTTCTACAGCACCCTCCAGTGGGACTTGAACCACTGAACTCCACATAAGAGATCAGTGCACTAACTTGATCCAGCCATTCCAGCTCCATGTATTCAGAGATCCCCTGTAGTTTATAATATGGTTAGGTTGATTGGATGGTTTTGATCTTTAGAAGTGAAAACCTGCATTCGTTATAGCTAATGCCTTGATGATGATCCTTAAAGGAAGGCATTGAGTCACATGGGGATTAGGATATGTTGGCTTTCTTAAATGCATGAGCTGAAATAAAAAGTAGGTTTCTCAATAAGCTCTATCACTATGAGAAAAAACTGATTGCAGGCCCACTGGCCAGGTTGGTGTATGAGGACAAGTGATTTACATGAAAAACTACAAGAATTTAGGATAAGCATTTAGCAGAGTAAAACTACAGCATTTTTTTCTATTGACAAGCATGGTACACTGGCTCTGATAACAGTGCCATTTCTCTAATGTAACTTATGTTTTCTCACATCTTGTTCTGTATAACAGATATTTCTTTTCAGTTCATAGAAGTGTAGTACAGCTGCACATTTAAGAGTTCAAAATAACAAGACTTGCAAAACAATGTGCAAGAGTAAAGTAAATAGGATTGGCCACTGTGTGTAAGGGTAAAGTAGACAGTATTGGCCACTGTGTGTAAGAGTAAAGTAGACAGTATATGGCCACAGTGCCTAAGAGTAAAGTAGATAGGATTGGCCATTATGTATAAGAGTAAAGTAGGCAAGATTGGCCATAGTGCTTAAGAGTAAAGTAGATAGGATTGACTATAGTGTATAAGAGTAAAGTAGACAGGATTGGTCACATTGTGTACAAGTAAAGTAGACAGGATTGGTCACAGTGTGTAAGAGTAAAGTAAATAGCACTGGCCACAGTAACACTGTGTAAGAGTAAAGTATATAGGATTGGCCAGTGAGTGTAAGAGTAAAGTAGACAGGATTGGCAAGAGTGTATAAGAATAAAGTAGACAGGACTGGCCAGAGTGTGTAAGAGTAAAGTAGACAGATTTGCCACAGTGTGTGAGCGTAAAGTAGGTATGAGGGATGATTGATAAATTCTTGGCCTAAGGTACAATTACTTGAAACACACAGTTGATAATAAGTGTATTTGTAGATCAGGTAAGATTAAACATGAAGTTTCAAGAAATTAACTCAACCAATTTTTTTTTTACAGGCTGCTGAAGTGGTAAGGGGTGGCAGAAATTGAGAAAATGGATACAATGTCTCAGTGAGCAGCCATTCGCTACATCTGCATCAAGAGCTTATCATTGAAGGAGATCCATGAGGATATGGTAGAGACTCTAGGGGAGAGTGCCCCTTCTTACAGCACAGTGAAGAAATGGGCAGCTCAATTCAAACATAGAAGGGAGAGTCTGGAAGATGATCCCCATCCAGGAGGACCAAGAACAGTAACCACTGATGAAATCACCGGCAGAATCCATGATGTGATAATGGAGGATCGACGACTAACTGAACAGTACATTGCTACTGAGTTGGGCATCTCCCAGGAACGCGTTCATGCCATTATTCACAATGA
Organism: Achatina immaculata; assembly: GCA_009760885.1. Classification (NCBI taxonomy): domain Eukaryota; kingdom Metazoa; phylum Mollusca; class Gastropoda; order Stylommatophora; family Achatinidae; genus Lissachatina; species Lissachatina immaculata. The sequence continues at coordinate 31,487,407 of CM019716.1, read as the reverse complement.
TCTTCAAATTACAAAGGTTTCTACTTGATGGGCCCCGAAACTTCTTGGAGTTGTTCACAAATGACAACATCTCAGCATGTCAAGAGACAGTCTTGGCCATTTTTCTGCAGATCCTGAAAAGTTTCTTCAGCAATTTGTAACTATGGATGAAACTTGGGTTCATCATTTTCAACCAGAAACCAAAGAACAGTCAAAGCAGTGGAAACATCATGGATCCCCACCTCCAAAGAAAGCAAGGGTGGTTCTGTCTTCAGGCAAAGTGATGGCTTCCATCTTTTTGGATTCAGAAGATGTGATATTGATAGACTATCTCTAGAAGAGCAGAACGGTCACCGGGGCCTATTACACTAATCTTGTGAAGCAGCTGCGAGTCAAACTGAAGGTAAAACGTTGAGGGAAATTGACAAGAGGAGTCATCTTTCAGTAAGATAATGCTCCAGTTCACAAGTTGGCGGTGGCAATGGCTGCCATTCATGACTGCAGCTTCCAGCTTCTTGAACATCCTCCTTATTCCTCAGATTTGGCCTCTTCAGACTATTACCTGTTTACCTAACTCAAAAAGGAGCTCAGTGGTCACAAATTTGCTTCAGATGATGATGTCATTCATGCTGTAGACCACTTTCTACTGGCACAAGATGCTGACTTTTAAATAGAAGGTTTGCTGGACTAAGTGCATAAACTTGCAAGGGGACTATGTTGAGAAATAAGCTAAAAAAGTTATCCACAAATAATCCGTTGTACCTTAGGCTGTGAACTTATCAATCAACCCTCGTAGAATTGATCATGAAAAAAAAAAACATTCAGGAAAAGCACATAAAAAAATGAAAGTGACATATAATATCAAACTTTAGGAGAGCAAGAACATGTCAAATTAGAATGTAATGGAACTTCAGTTGCTTAACCACAAGCATTCCACTGTTTTTTTGTTTTTTTTTAGGCACATCTTACTCATTTTATATTCCTGCTTGTGAAGTTTATTGGTAATCTGTATATTATGTTTTATTGCAGGAGAGATTCAAACAAAAGGGGTTTGTGCACCTTTGGCAATGGAAATTTACCAGCCTATCCTCCAGAGATTGAAGAAAGAAGGGATATATGCCACTGAAAAGAATGAACTCTTATAACATCATTTTCCCTTTTTGGTGAATTATAATTCTGCTTGATTGCCACTTCATAGATATATAGCTCAAATTTGACATCATTAAGCAGCTCAGAGCTACACCCTGATATAGACTTGTATTATGTATTTGACATTCACAGATAGACTTGTATTATGTATTTGACATTCACAGCCAGTCTTAAAATATTCATGAAATTTCACACAATACCTATCACTTTTTATTCTTAGTGAAAGGTCAATAGTTACAACTTTAAAAGTTGACTGATGAAGACCAGGGATTTGTGATCACTTCTCAAAGAATAATATAATTTTTACAGATTTATTTTTCACTTAACTTTGAAAAAGATTAACATTAATAACTTGTTACACCTTGTTGGAGTGGAACTGTCTGTCTTGTTGTGGATTTTGTGAAAAAGTACCAAGAAAAAAAAAGAAAAAAGGTAATCCTCTCATGCCATAGAGGCACATTGGGATATAGTGTTAGTGCCCATATTTTCCTTGACTTGCCAGCACACTAGCAGGTGATATGATCAGTATCATGCCTGCCTGGCTTTCCTTCACTAACTCCAAAAGAAGTTGTGTACCCATTTCTACACCTGGGTGACTGGGGTCCAGCCAGATTTGAACCCCCGACCTTCGCCATGAGAGACCAGTGCACTAACCACTTCACCACTCAGAAAGGAGGTTGGGAAAATCTACCAAATGTGCAGTAGGGAATGTTTTGTCCAGTAAAAGACAAATAGAAAATGGTTGCAGTCAAGACAGTATTACTGGGTTGTTTTTTTTAAGTCCACATAAGCTTGTCATATATGTAATTTATAGGTTGTGAGTATATTTACTCTGACAATGATTAAGAAAAGAATATCTTTACATTATGAAAAGTGTGAAAGGTTTATCAGTGTAAAGTTCTTGCTGTTCCTAATGTAAATACTGTCATAAACAGTACTTATTAACTTTCTCCACATATCATATATACATCGCATGTTTATGAGGGATTTTAAAAAAAATAAAAATACTTGCATGAAATTTTCATGCACACTGTGCATAATACATGTACAATTCATTCACTGGATGCTGCATCACCAGGCATAGTGTGATGATGCTTCTCCATTTTTGTGTGCCCTTAGTATCTATAATCAAATGGACTGGCTTTCTTTTCCCGTACCACATGATCAGCCTATTCAGATATTTTTCTCTCAGTGTGTCTTCTTTTATATATAATACAAGGTGTATCCAGTAAGTAATGAGAATGATTCCATAAAATTTGATTTGTTCAAGATATACTTACATATACTTACAATTCTTTGAAATAACATCTTTGAGCATCAATACACCATTGCCAGCAGTTCTACCACGCGTCGTAGCTCGCATGGAAGTCTTGAACAGGGATCTCCTTCAAAGCACTTGTCACAGCATCTTGCACATCATTAACAGTCTCAAAATGGTGGCCTTTCAAGCTTGATTTGAGCTGGGGAAAACATAAAGAAGTTAGCTGGGGCCGTGTCTGGGTTGTAGGGAGGTTGGCACAGCATTGCCATGGTTTGTTTTGCCAGAAACTTTCTCTCTAGCAGCAACGCATGGCTCTGCGCATTGTCATGGTGAAGAACCCAGGTGTTGATGATCTTCAGGTAGACATGCATGACTCTGTTCTTCAGCCATTTAAGCACTTCCACATAAAATGCTGTGTTGACCATTTGTATGGGTGGTATGAACTCCTTATGGACAACATCTTTAGAGTAAAAAAAAAGATGATGAGCTTTGATTTCTCTTCGATTTGTTCTTTCAAGCCTTCTTTGGTCGAGGAAACTCAGTAGTGTACCACTCAGAGCTTTGTCTTTTTGTCCCCCGGTCATACTCAGAGACCTACATTTCATCACCAGTTATCACTTTCTCCAAAAAATCAGGTTCACCACTCAAATGATCCAAAACCTCATAAAAAAATCAACACATGGTTTTTTTTCTATTCATTGGTCAAAACCTTAGGTACCATTTTGGCACAAATTTTCCACATGTGCAATTCTTTCGTGATGATTTCATGCACAATAGATTTTGGAAGTCCCACTTGATCTGCTATCAATCTAAGACTCAGACGTTGGTCAAAGTCCAAAACTGCTTTCACCTTATCAGCATTGTCAGAAGTGTGAGACAATAATGGGCATCCTGTGCTTTGTTCATCCTCGATCATCTCTCTTCTTTTGTTGAACATCCTGTGCCACCAAAACACTCTGCTTTCTATAAAGCATCCTTCCCTTAGGCTTTCTGTATCATAACAAGCATCTCGGTCATGGATTTTTCAAGTTTAACACAAAACTTTATTGCACATTGCAGCTCAACACTCCTCTGCATTTTGACCATTATGCAACGCTTAAACAACTGTCCATTTCACAAGCGATCCACACTCTGTAAAAGCTCAGACCCAAACGACGAGATACCGACCCTTTATCTAACATCCCCCACTAACTTTCAGGCCCAGAGGATCCACCCCCAAGCGTTGCTGATTGGCTGAATAAAATAAGCCTCATTACTTGCCGGACACACCTTGTAGTTCTGCAGTGATGGTCAGGTTCATTAAACTCATGTTTTCTCATGACAAATGTAGACATTTTGATAGTCTCCTCCTTATAGTTTTCATTAGGTTATTAGTGTTCTACATTTTCCATGTCTTACATATATCATAAAATAAATTTGCTATATAATGGATAGTGATAATATAGCAGATGACAGGTATTAACCACAGCTGATATTGCATTTTACTGTTTACATTGTTTTGATATTACTGTATTACTTTATATGATACTATATTTGGTTACTTGTAATTACTTTTGATGATACTGAATTTATTTTACTTGGTGAACTACTTTGCGAGCCCTATGTGATGTTTGATATCACAGGAAGAATATAAGATAAGATATAAGCATTTATTTCATTGTTGTTAAATCAAGTCAGGGATGGGCAACTTGTTCACAAGTCACCACTAGTACTAAATTACCACATTCCATATAACAGGTCCTATAATTAGATCATTCATGACAAATTTGTGTGTGATACAGTCTGGTGTGTTTCACCCTGTAGGCAGGTATTTTCCAATATCATTCTTGTTTTTCCCCAGCACAGTGTGTCAGGTGCTCATTTTCATAGCTGAGTCAAATGGAGTGTGGTGGTGCAGTGTCATGGATTCATAGCCTTTTATTAGTTTAGTATTAGTTTATCATAAAAGATATAGCTCTTCCATCTAGCCTGCTCGTGACCAAATCACCTTATACGTGCTTTCTTATACCACTATAGATCTTTGATGGGATGTTTCAGCTTTGCCGGCACAAACCATCTATACGTAATATGAATCTCCAAATCTTAAATTATTTAGTGATTTGCCATTTATATAATGTTAAATCACCAGTTCTTTGGTGTTCTTGCACAGAATTTTGCCTTTTTTTTTTTTTTTTGCATTTGATACAAATGCAGATATATGTAGAAGGATCAGCTGTTGATGAAGTAAACCAAGTTGCATACCTTGGCAGCCAAAAGACCAGGATGGTGACACCAGGAAGGAAGTTAGAATTAGAATTGCAAAAGCAGCATTGTCCTTCAAAAATCTTGAGAACATATGGAATTCAAAAGTTATGTATAAGCACAAAAACCAAGTTAAGATTATTCAATTCAAATGTAATATCCACCCTCATGTATGCATTCAAAAGCTGGAAATCAACTAAAGAAATAGACAGGAGATTAGACTCTTTTGAAAATAAATGCCTAAGGAAAATACTTAGTATAAAGTGGAATGAATTTAAAACAATGCAGAGATAAGACAAATGAGTAAACAACAACCTGTCTCATGGGTGATCAGTTAAAGAAGATGGACATATGTAGGCCATGTGATGAGAAGAAACAATCAGAGAATACCAAACAAGCTATCAAGTGGAGCACAACAGGCTAAAGAAGTAGAGGTCGACCACGTGAAACTTTAAAGAGGACATTGTTAAGAGAAGCCAGTTTAGTGGGCAATAACATCCTGTGATGAAGTTGAAAAACTCGCTGAAAACAGGAAAACTAGGCCAACAACTATGCAAGCCCTATGTGACGTTTAACAGCACAGGAAGGACGTAAGATATAATATTTTATACAAATTAGGGCCAAAAAATTAGGTTTTAGTTGTTCAATTAAATATTATTGGTTTGTGTCATAGAAAAGTAACTTTAATAATGGTTCTTAAATGAAATGTACATGAACGATTAAACATTACATATTTTAATTATTTTATTTACTAATGAATGATATGCGCTTAATATTTAATAGCACTATTTTTTACAAAAGTGTACAAAATATGGATCCCTTATTCCTCATACAGCTGAATGTTCTGTGGAGTTTTTGGGATTTTCATCATTTTTAGTTTATTGTGAAAAAAAAAAAGAGGATCTTGAACATTGACATTTCATTTAAATTTTCTACAGGCATGTTAAAATATAGAAACCTTTTTTTTTTTTTCTTAAAGAAGGAAGAATATGGAATCTCAGTCCTGTTTCCCTTAGGCTTCTGGAGTTATAGATCTCTCCAACCAATTCTGGTAATCTATTCTGGTAATCTATATACTGATGGAACATAACCAGACAAGCTCTCATCTGAAATCGCCAGGGAAAGAGGAAACAGGTAGGACCTAGAAACAGCTGGTGAAGGGGTCTTGAAACAGAGATAAAAAAAAAGATTGACTACACATGGAGAGAGATAGGATAGGAGAAACAGGCCCAGATAGAAATAAATGGTGAGCCCTTATTGATGGCTGCGCTCCTTCTTTATCCCACGCAAGAGAGAGGGATATACTAATAGCAGACTTATGGGAGCAAAAGTGATTTATAAATGAAGCATTTTGCAGTTATCAGGACCAGCAGACCTGAACCGAGCAAGCCTTGATCATGCTTTAGTGAATTTCTCCCAGAAACAGGCTTTCACTTCCCATCAAACAACCTGATGTAGGGAACGGATGTTTTTCTCTGTGCTGGTTTAGTTTGCCAAGAAACCTGTTTCTTGTGTTGTGTTTTGGAAATTAAAGTGAGTGACACCTCATCCATCTTCATTTTATTTGAAGATTCTAATGGCATCAGTGCGAAGTGATTGGGTTTCTAGTTACAAGATCGTGCAATATCGATAGACCTCAGTGCTGATGTCATCTTTATCACTGCCCATGACATTACCCATTTTGTTGTATCCTGTTATATAATTCCACTGATTTTCTGCAAGTGGTAGTTACCTGGTTAGTGCACAAATTACCTGCTGCAGTACTAGCCACCATCTGTTGATATTACTAACATTCATATCATTGTTAATGACCAACCTGCTGTTTTTGCTCAAAAGTCAAGTATTTATTTATTTTTTTTAACTTTAAAGGGTATCAAACATTATATACTCAGAAGTGAATATACAAATACTTCAAATTGTTATTTTTTTTTAATGCTATTAAAATATCATGTGAAATTTTCATTTATTATTGAGAAAATAAATGTATTATGTATGATTCAGAAAGGAATTTATTGTGTGATTTTATATATATATATAAGCATACAGATATTAATATTTATCCATGTTAAAACCCATTCTAGAATTAAAAGCTATTTGTGTTTTTTTTCATTAATCATTATATATGCATTTAATATGAAAATATACCATTGCAGTTATTTATATGACTGTCCACAGTGGTGAATGTAAGTAATGGTAACTTAATATCATGTTTCTGACCAATGGTTGATGGGTTCTTTGATCAAATGATCATTATGTTGTGTTGTATAATGAACAGAGAATAAACATTCCCTGACCTGTGATGTATCAGGTGTTTTCACATGTTTGTTTCACTGCTAAGACATTTTGTTTCTGCTGTATATATTTTAATAAATCTGAGTTTATTATTTTTTTTTGGCTTCTAGAAAGACAGTTGAGAAAAGATATCATTAGTTGCAGTACGAGTCTGGAAATAGAAGCGGCCACAGCAGCAATCACTTGATCAGTAAATACACCCTTCAGTTATAGTGATGGACTCCTAAAACATGCTTTGCAGGGAGTGAACAAACTTGCCCACAAAATATCAGGTTGTAGACTTTACAAGGATCTTCTTTCCTGAGCATGCAGGCGTTCTTGATGATGAGCTGGTGGACAAACTGGCAGGAAAAGCTACCATACAGAGTGTGCCGAGACTGAATTGGACAAGTCTGGCATCTCTAAGGCTGTTATAGGAAGATCTGAAGGAATGAGGAGTTAGAATGGGAGAAGTAACTCCTACGTCTGAAGAATGAAGGAACTATGGGTGAGGGAGGAATAAGCACTGTCTGTGAATGGAAGCAGCAATGAAACCACAATCAACTCGTAACAGGAACAGTCAGCACACGCACGTTATGTTGATTACTGGAACGGGTGAGGAAGCAGGTATGGGAATGTCCTTCTTCTTCTTCTGCATTCAAGGTTGTTGGTCACATCAGATCTTGATCCCTGTTGACATGGCAAAGCCCACAGTCCTCTTCAGATCCTGATAGGAACTCCAAAGCATTTGCTCCAAGTTTGTGTCTTCTGGCCATGTCTCGCCTCAGGTCTGCATGGTTTGGGCAATCTTGAAGGGTATATTCTGATATCTGGACTCCACTGCCACATGAACCCTCATCTGTGTGAGACATTTTATGTCGATGTAGGTAGTTTAGTAGTCTGCAGTGGCCTGTCCTTAGGCAGAAGAGGATTGTTTGCTGATGTCTTTGTAGTTGGTGTTTTGGATCTGGTTTGTTGTTACATTTCAGTTGTTTTTTCCATTCAGATCTGCACTGGTTATGGGTTATAGTTTTTGCCTCTTGGTATTTTACTGGATGATATGTTTGTTCTTGATTGCTGCCAGCTTTGGATAGGCTGTGAGCTATTTCACTGCCAGCTATTCCTGGGAATGTCCTGATTGCAGTAATGCTCTCTTGAGATCACTTAGTCAGTCTCGCAGCACGATGGTGTGGTCGTGTGTCTTTAAAACGAGTTTCTTCATCCATGAAACCCTAATTTATATTCTATTACTACTACTACTATTCACCCTCATCCAGAATTTTAAAAAAAGCTGGTTCTATCATCATAAGAATGTGCTGTCTGGCCCATTCGCCTGGTTGAAGCAACACATCTTGTTATAGGAGCACCAGGAGGAAACTGGATACATTTCTTGTCTGGTTATGGCTCGCCTACCCTGACATGCTGTATCATTGCTTTAACAGTCATTTTCATTCGTGGAAAGAGAGGAGGGCTTTTACTAAACACGGCCAATTTAATGAAAACTTGCTCTGTGCGTGTACAAGAAACGGCGAAGTTTATTTAGATAACGCAGAAAATAAGCGTGTGTGTGTGTGCGCGCGTGCATACGAGAGAGAGAGAGAGAGAGAATTCTGAAAAGTAAGATAAGGAAATGTGTTCCTCAAATACTTAATTACAACACTCGGGTGTGAGAAAGCGGGTCAGACATTCCTGCGAGTCGAGTAATCGTTTATCAGGAGAACACAACTCCCTGCTTACTTTTGCTCAAACAGCACCCCATAACGGAAAAGGATGCTCGTTAAACGTTTTCTTCGTCTCTGTCAAGCATCGTACAAGCATGGTTAAAAAAACAAACTGCAATCTTATAAATCCTGTCACTAATCATCAAACTCCTGAAATAACGACTGTGTGTAGGCAGAAAATCTTCTGTGGCAAGAGAGAGAGAGAGAGACTAAATTTATTCACCATTTTGTCTACAGTCGACTTGGCTATGTTGAAGTCTTTTCAAGCACATGACTAATCCATTTCCAAACGCTTACTAAAATTATATGCACATGTTCTTCTTTACCCTGAACAAGTAAATCTTTGTTATTTATGATCTACACAACATTTAACGAATTTATTTCTACAGTGCTCTTACATTACGCGTGGGTACATGTTTATTAACTCTTTCGTGTCTACTTTAAGGAGGTAACAAAACATTTTCCAAGTATATTATGTTCTTCCCATTTCTCGCCCTTCTTAAAAACTTCCCGACATGATGTTCTTGTCATCTTTCCTGCGCATATTTCTTCACTATTATTACAAGAAAGTCCATGAGTGATCTTTGTTTGTTTGTTTCCTTCTCTTAATGTTGTAGAAAATTTACCGACTGCTTTTCTCTCCCATGATTTGACATTTAGAAAAAGAGGAAGACCAAGGCGAAGACATCGTTGATGATCTGTGAATGTACGCATCAGCAGCAGGCCATCTTGTCTACAACCGAGAGGCCTACAGGAGAACTGTTAGGGAGGCAAAGTTCCACAAGGAACATGCAAATGACTGACTGACTGACATTCCGATTTTCTGTTATTGCTAACTGGTTGATTTTGATCTCTGATAGAGGTAGGAATTTGCTGTTTTGTACGCGATACCGCATATGACCATGCCAGTTACTACCTTGCAGCGGGCTGGACGGAGTTTTTTTTTTTTTTTTTAAGAGGAGGAGATTAAGTCTTGACAGAAAACCTGATAGGGAAGAATCCGGAGGCATTTGTTTCCAACTCATCTTCTAGCATTCACTACTAGTTCGATAGTAGGGACCTCGTACTTCCCTTCGATTTTACCAGTAGATTCTAGAAGAGGTTAGTGTAACTAGACACGGCACTTTCGCCGTATGAATTCCTCAGGAGAAGCAAAAGTTGCAGTCTGCAGGCTGGTCCGAACCATTCTTGCTCACAGCACAGATGTCTGGCAAGTATCGCATGTGAGTTTTATATCTGTAAGACGAGATGAGTCATTACTGCATATGCCAACATGCCGCTGTGAAAAGGTGATGGAAAGGATAAAGTGAAGATTAATCAGTATGTCCAGTAGTCTCGCGAGCTACTCATATCACGGCACCTTTGCTCTAGAGGTTGGCCACGTCCGATATACACCCATACTGGTGAAATATGCCTAAACCGGCTTAACCCAGGGGTGATACTTGATGCCTACTCATGTCACGGTACCTCCGCTCTAGAGGCCAAACACGTCCTAAACGCACCCATACTGGGGTAATATGCCTTTACCGGCTTAACCCAGGGGTGAAACCTAATAGTGGCGAGGATTCGTCCTCCTGGACAAAAGCTCCGTCCTGGTCACAACTAGGAAAGGTAGCGGTAACGACCACAAAACGCTGAAGTCGGAGACACTGGACTAGATAGGCAATCACATTTCACCCGACGGGGATATATGCGTATCCTAATCACGCTGAGGTTTTCCGGTGAGAAAGTCCAACCTGGACCAGATGGACAACCACCTCTCACCCGGCGGGGATATACGGAGATTCAAAACACGTCGAGGTTTTCAGGTGAGAAAGTCCAACTCTAGATAAAACTGGTGCAACGAAAACCGGTGTCATGCAATCCTGCATCTGCGACCCATCGAGAATACAGGCCCAAGGCCCGCGATACTCTGAACCTCATGTGGTCCTCTCGGGGATCTCTTCTGACCCTCACGGGGACGACAGGAGTAAATTCAGTAGGATCACTGGGCGATCTTGGTGGTAGAAGCGAAAGAACAAGAAGGCATAATTCTTTGGACATGCCCACGACAGACAGACAGAGACAGATAATCTGTGGGAAAGAAAGAAATCTGACTGGGCAGACCAAGTGGACCAGGAAAAAGAAAATATCCGATCTGATTAGAAACGAAACACAAACAACCTCACAAAATATAGAACCATGATCGCCAATGTCTTTCGCCATAGCTCTGGATGAATGAAGTACAAAACAATTAACTGAAAACTTTTCCCCTTCCAAACTGCCAGTTGAAGTTTTATACACAACCACGTAAACACCATATTGTTCGCGTCTGCAAGAAATGTTCCATGATCTGGTCGCTGATGTATATCAATATTACGGGGAGAAACGCGAATATTTTGTTTGCATGGTATCATAAATGATGCGGTATTAACACCATTTTTATTTATAAGTTTAAAACAACCCACTTGCGCTGCTGTAAACCTTATTTTGACACGACTGCTAGTTTTTGTCACCATCGATTCCCCACAGTAACGAATCAACCTGAGTGGTATCCACATTTGTGACCAGTTTATCTAGCGAAAGTTTGCTTTTAAAAAATGTAGTATTTTGAAAAACTAAAAGATTGTTATCATTGATTAATGCGAAAAAGGGAGCAAAAGGCGGAAATGGTTTGTAAAGAGAAAGACGAACAAGAATTTTCAGTGCCAAAATGGGTTGTAGAAACTAAACTGTTCATCACATTACCACAAGATTACCAGCGTCTAGATGACCATCTAACGGCATGCACCTTTTAAAAAAAGAAACAGTTAATGAGATAAACCACGGACATAATATATCACAGCTGTTGCATAAATAAAGGTAGACATAATTATCAATGCTACACATTATTTGAAAATCACAAATATTACGTGTTATAAATACAGAGAGGAAAAATGGCATCACAGGATACATCAGGCTCTGAAACAACAATCAGTGATTGGTCTAATGAGACCTCCACAGCCATTAGTCATCATGGAAATAATGACAGTCATGTTCTGGTGGTCGTTCTGTTGCCTGTCACTGCTATAGTTTGTGTGGCAGTTGCAATTGGACTGGTAAGTAGGTCAATATTACCATATTTCCTTGCATAAGCACCCCTGGCATTTATTCATAAAATTGTTGCCATGATTTGGTAGTTATTAGAGTTTGACATCTATTCAAGGCAGGCTTTTATTTGCAAAATCCTAGTTATGGTTCATTCATATTCTAGAATGACTCTTCTTCATCAGTAATAGCCTATACCATATGTCATTCCATAGAAAGACAGAGATGATGTCCATCCATCCACACCTTTGTTATCCCTATCTGGGGCACAGGGCATCAACATGGGCTCTCCATTTATTTCTGTCCTGGGTCGTTTCTTCTTGCCGTCTCCATGTGCAGTCTGTCTTTCTGATCTCTGCTTTAAGACTTTTTTTGCCAGATGTTTCTAGGGTCTTCCTTGTTTCCTCTTAGCTTGGGATTCCAGATGAAAGCCTGTCTGGTTATGTTAGTGGTAGGCTTTTTAAGTGTTAACCATCTCTAGATCTTCTTTGTTTCCTCTTACCTGGGGAATCCAGGTGATGTCCTGCCTGGTTATGTTAGTGGTAATCTTTTGAAGTGTATATTCTAACCATCTCCAGCATCTGTTCATTATCATATCTTTCACCAGGTTGGTTCGTTTTCTGCCATTGCTCTTCATTGCTTTTGTTTATCTGGCTATCTAATGCGAAGGATCTTCCTTAGGCAGGTGTTAAAAAGTCTGCAGTCTCTTGGTACTTTTGTCTGATACTGTCCATGTTTCTTATCCATACAATGGGACCAATTTGACATGTACTGAAGTTTATTTGAGGCAAGCGTTTATTTAAACATGACTCTGTACCCCCCCCCCCAAAAAAAAAACAAAAAAAACACCCGGTGTTTATTTCAGGTAGTTGACAATCTCAGACCCAGCATTTAATCAAGAAATTACAGTATTTTGTTTATATAAAAAAGAGAGGGTTAGTGTAAGACAATTATATAAGATAGTTAAAGGAATATTGATGAATTGCAGGCTACAGTTAAAGAAATATTGATGAATTGCAGGCTACATATTGTCTTTGAGTCAAGTTCTGATTGCTGCAGTGATGTAAAACTATAAAGAGAAGGTAGAGTGGTTGGATGGCTTAAACACAGGTTTCTCATCTGGGAAGCACAGGTTCATATCATAGTAAGATTTAGGGTTGTTTTTTTTTTTTGTTAAGAGAAAAACTAGAAACCAGCCCACAAACTCAATAGTAACTGCTCCAGATAAATGACTGTTTAATTTCAGTCCTCTAACTATTCCCCCAGTAGACACTGAGAGACTGGTATATGTGCTATATTTGATAGTTTTATTGACAGACAGTAGGGTTGGCCATGAAAACCAGCCTAAATCATGTATTCCATGGTAGCACTGTCATTTGTTGAATGGGAGTGTTAGCAATACATTGTATATGTAATCTCTGGTGGGTTACCCTATATAATGCATATGAAATTGGTACATATACCACAAGAATATCCGGTCCCTGCAGGCCTATACAACCAGACCAGGGTCTAGTTCTGAGGCAAAAGCTGCCATAAGAACCTGGAGAAAATTGTAGGCTTCATCCTAGCAATAGAAGTCCAGGTTTGACATGGCCTGGCACTTGAATGCGGAAGCATGACTTGCCTCTTGAATGCTTAAACATGATCTTGCAGTTGAATTCTGAAACATGATCTAACGTTTGAATACTGAAATGTGAGCTGGCACTTAAATGCTGAAGCAAATAAAAGCATAAAACTCAGATCCGCAGAGACAGTTACAGAAAGGAACAAAATTAATAGAGTTTACTGAATGAAACATGCGGGTGTCTAGCACTGACTGCACAGTAAATCTGCCTGCACATTCAGCCATCTCTGGCAGGGGGAGTCAGTTCAAGATGATGCTTTCATTCACATTTAAAGAAATGTTTTATTTCTTATTATCCTTGCAAGATTTTCTAAATACAAAATCTGATTAACTGATTAACTATTGATCCTAGGGCATGGCCCGGGCTAACCTGAGTATGAATGTTTGGTGATTATACTGTGGGTTATGGACATTTTAAATAAAACAGAATATGAAAAGTGAGGTGGCTGACTGATACATGTGCTTTCTTACATCATCTTGAAATATGTCTGAGAGATGTTACTGTGGTAAAGAGTAAAACTATAGCTGATCTAGATTCCAGTTTGTGCATTCTGTTCTCTGGTTGTTTGCCATAATCCAACCTAACCAGTGGAGTAAAGATGATTGTGCTCCCAGCTAAGATGGGGATTACTGGTAGGTCAGTTGATAATGATCTATCTTATGAAGCCTTCTGGTTGACATAGCTGTAGAATGCATACCCAACACATTAAATGTGAAGAAGTAGCCTTCAAAGACTAAGCAAGTCTGCCTAAGGAGTATGGCATACTGGATTGTGTTGTTTATGAGGCTTTTATTGGATAAATGAAAAATAACATATCATATAAACTTCAAAATCACTTGGATACAGCTTTGTACAGGTCAAGAGATCAATAAAACCTCAGCATCTGACTTTCCTTTTTTTTCCTTTTTTTAATGTGTTTTATACTATATATGTAAATTTAGACTTTCTCCTCTTTTCCTACTTCTTTGTCCTGTATGTTTCATATGAATAAAGTGTAAGACAAAATGTCATGACTGTGCTGCATTAATGAATGAAGCTGTTCCTATCTTCTTTAAAAGTTTAATTACACATAAACTTCAGTATCATGAGTAAAGAACTTCATTGGAATTCAGAGTGAGTGAATCAAGAAATGATTGATGATAAATTTTAAAAAAAATAGAACGGGAAAAGTCATCTTGGCATTGCTTCAGAATAAAAACAAGCAACTGTAGGCCACTTCCTGAGCAGTGTTTGTCTTCAAGATCTTCAGCCCAGCAGCAGCTGGCAAGAACATCAAGTTTACAGTACAGGAAAGTATATACAAAGTCCAACAATTAAGTAATGAGGCTAGTTCACAGTGGGTGTCTCAGTGGCGAAGTGGTTAGTGCACTGGTCTCTCATGGCGAAGGTTGGGGGTTTGAATCCGGCCGGAGGCACCCCAGTCACCCAGCTGTAGAAATGGGTACCCGACTTCTTCTGGAGTTGGGGAAGGAAAGGCGGCCAGGCGTGATACTGACCATATCACCCTCTAGCGTGCTGACAGGTCAAGGAAAATATGGGCACTAACACCATATCCCTATGTGCCTCTAAGGCATGACAGGATTACCTTTACCTTTTTTTTTTTAACCTAGTTCACAGTAAAGGAAAGTATATACAAGGTCCAACAATTAAATAATGAGACTAGTTCACAGTACAGGAAAGTATATAAACAAAAAGAACAGCAGTCATCTGCATGAACACCAATCATCTGCATGAACACCACAAACTTCAAAGAGAGAAGCTTCACCTGTTGCTTGAAAGAAACTAATGTTTTATACTTTCAGATTTTATGGGTGCTGAAACGTAGCAGGTGAGAATATGACCTGTCTGACATGTGTTTACAGTACTAAGACTTCATCATCATCATCATCATGTGCCGTGCCGACTGGCGTTGGCTATTATGCTTCTCCAGAGTACGCGATCCTTCATGCAGGCCATCAGCTCAGTTGGTGATCTCCTCTCACACCATCCCGTCAGACTGTCCAGTATCATTTCTCTTGGTCTTCCTCTTGATCTTCTTCCTTCTATTTTTCCTGTTGTTATAATATTTTCAATGCCCCCTCTTCTCACTGCATGTCCTATGAAAGTACATTGTCTCTCTCTTATCTTTTTGACAAGGTTTTTTGTCTCTCCAGCTCTTCTCCTACATTCTTCATTAGTTATTTTTGCTGTCCAGGGGATTCGCAACATTCTTCTAATAAACCACATTAAGACTTAAAATCTGTAATTATAATTTTGTGAATTTTGTTTACCTTCTTGATGTCACAACCTCTTTTATTTCTTCCAGCTGTCTTTTCTCTTCTTGTGATGCTTTACATGTATTTAAACCTTGTTTTCTTTTATCTTCATTTTTTTTTTTCATTCCCACAATAAGATACCAAGGAAAAGTTGTTGAAAAACCCTACCACCTTTTCAGACACTGAAAGAAAATTGAAATAACCAAAACATCAGTTGAACTAAAGCAAGACAAAAGGGTATCCCCCACTGTTAATATAGTATTCGGTGAATGAGAGAACTTGGTATAAATCATGAATATGATTCTAAATACTGACTGTCAGGGCAATAGCAGATGATCTTGTTTTATTTTAGAGTTGAAAACAGTTCACTGCTGGGTGACATTTACATCAGTACAAAATATCCTACACAGAAGGATTCCAATGTTGGGTAGAACTCAAACTCTAGAATATCATCATCATCATGTGCCATGCAACTGGCGATGGCTATTATGTTTCTCTTCATGCAGGCCAGAAGCTCAGTTGGTGATCTCCTCTCACACCATCCTATGAGACTGTCCAGTTCATTTCTCTTGGTCTTCCTCTTGATCTTCTTCCCTCTATTTTTCCTGTTGTTATAATATTTTTAATGCCTCCTATTCTCATTGCATGTCCTATGACAGTACTTTGTCTCTCTCTTATTTTTTTGACAGGATTTTTTGTCTCTCCAACTCTTCTCAAACATTCTTCATTAGCTATTTTTGATGTCCAGGGGATTCACAACATTCTTCTAATAAACCACATTTCTGCTGCTTTCAATGATTTTTGTGCAGACTTGCCTATTGTCCATGATCCACTTCCATATAACAAGATAGGTTCAGTATAGCATTTTAGGACTCATTTTCTAACACTCATTGATAAGGATGTGTTGCATAATATGTTTCTTATTCTATGAAATATATTCTCTAGAATATATACTGTATAAATGATTAGCCTTTGCTTATTTGTGTTGTGTTAGACCAGAATCTGCAGGATTATGAGCTTTGCTCTGGTGGCAGAACTCAGGATATAGAATGATATAATGACCATGAACTTCACAGGAAAAAAAGATATATATATCTATATACTTGTATATATAATATATATACTTATATATTATATATACATACACACATATATATACTTATATATATTTATATATATATACACACACATATATATATATATATATATACATATATATATACATATATATATATAAATATATATATATATATTCCATTTTTACTGTGAAGTTCAAGGTCTCATGTCATTGTTTATATATTTATATGCACACAAACACACAAATGTTTTTCTCATTATAGGCACAGTCTGTTAATGGGAAAGTTATGAATCTCCAGCATTGTCTCTTCTCGTCATGGTGCATGTGGCAAAGTTGATTCCTGTCCTCATGATGATACTCGTCATATGTATTATTATCATTCACTCTCAGTTTTTCATTCTACTTTTTTCTGCTAGGTTTTGCAGCATGTTGTTATGCCTCTTGACGTGCCCAAAGTATGCTAATTGTATGGTTATTTTCATTATTGTTCATTATCATCATCATCATTATCATCAGGTGCTGTGCTGACTGGCGTTGTTATGCTTCTCCAGAGTACACGATCATTCATGCAGGCCATCAGCTTAGTTGGTGATCTCCTCTCACACCATCCTGTCAGACTGTCCAGTATCATTTCTCTTGGTCTTCCTCTTGATCTTCTTCCTTCTATTTTTGCCTGTTGTTATAATATTTTCAATGTCCCTTCTTCTCATTGCATGTCCTATGAAAGTACATTGTCTTTCTCTTTTTTTTTTTTTTGACAAGATTTTTTCTGTCTCCAACTCTTCTCATACATTCTTCATTAGTTATTTTTGCTGTCCAGGGAATTTGCAACATTCTTCTAATAAACCACATTTCTTCTGCTTCCAATGACTTTTGTGCAGACCTACCTATTGTCCATGATTCAGTTCCATATAATAAGATAGGTTCTATATAGCATTTTAGGACTTGTTTTCTAACATTCATTTGAGAAGGATGTGTTGCATAATATGTTTCTCATTCTCTGAAATGCAGTCTTTCCTTGACCTATTGTGTTCTTAATTTCTGTTTTGCATTTCCCATCTGAAGTTATTACTGCTCCAAGGTATTTAAATTTATGCACCTGCTTTAGAATAGTTCCATTTAATTTTATACTGCATTTTGGTGGATTCTGTTTCTTAGATATAACCATGGTCTCTATCTTTTTGTTTTTCAAAGTAAGGCCTTTCTGTTCATTTTCTTTGGCGACTTTATCCAAGAGATTTTGCAGGTCTTGTTGGTTCTCAGCTATCAGTACTGTGTCATCAGCATACCGAAGGTTGTTAATATTGTATCCTCCAATTTTTATGCCTGGTTCTGTGATGATCGTTCTTAGAATATTCTTGCTGTACAGAGAAAAGAAGGTCTGGAGATAGTACACACCCCTGTCACACTCCCTGTTTTATTATTGTTAGCATAGCTTTAATAGGTTACATGTGCTTGGATTTGGTTGGTCTTAATGTCTTTCATCATTGTGAAACAGACTGGAGAAGCTGCGGCAACACTTAATGCCCCTGTACAGTTTTGATGGCTCAGACAGTGGCCAGGACTGGGAGACGGATTTGATCAATCAAGATGTGCGCCTCACAGACGTAAGTCCGAAGTCTGACATATAAGGGGGATAACCACCGTGTACATGAGAAGGCAAACAAATACACGTCACCCCAGAGACACAACAATAGCTTTTTTAAATGTACACCTGAAAAATCAACTCAATAGGAAAGGCAGAAGCATGTTTTTATGACTGAAAGAGATAGTCATGCATTGACTGAGGCTACATTTTGGACCAGCCGTCTGACCATAAGTTGATAAGACTGCTTGTCAGTCATTATAGTAGGGGAGGGTCAGAAATTAAGTACAAGTCACTGTTATAATGTTTTAAAATGAACAAAGTGTTTACAGTTGCTTTGAAATACTAACAGAATGCAGCGTAGTACTGTAACTGTGTGGAAATTAATTAGAAAATATGAAATTACAAGACATGAAATAAGAAAAAATATTGGAATGACTTTCCATGGACACACAAAAATGTACTTACACATACTTTATATGCACCCGCATGCATAAATTCTGCACTAACCGCAGGAATATATTTGAGAGCCATGATGCTGTAGGTTTTAATGGAAACTGAAATATCACTTTACAAGTTAAGTTCAGCAGTAGCAGGACAAAGAAAAATTGGAGGCAGGCAATCAAGGATGTGGATTAAAACTGTTTCACTGCATATTTACTTAAGCTGTGTTTTAATATATGCCTGTGAGACCTGGACACTTAACATATGCCTATGAGACCTGGACACTTAACATATGCCTGTGAGACATGGACACTTAACATATGCCTGTGAGACATGGACACTTAACATGTCTGTGAGACCTGGACACTTAACATGTCTGTGAGACCTGGACACTTAACATGTCTGTGAGACATGGACACTTAACATGTCTGTGAGACCTGGACACTTAACATGTCTGTGAGACCTGGACACTTAACATGTCTGTGAGACATGGACACTTAACATATGCCTGTGAGACATGGATACTTAACAAAACAGCTGAGAAACACATAAATGCCTTTGAAATGCTACAGAAAAGTTCTTCAGATATCATGCACACAAAAAATAACAAATGTGTCCATACTACAAGAACTTAATTTTGAAAAAAATTGGCTAGTATAGAGGATTAAACTGAGAAAACTTAAATATTTTGGACACATTAAACGTCATGATAATTTAGAGAAGACTGTCTTGGAAGGGTACATAATGAGAAAAAGAAAGAGAGGAAGACCAGGGCGAAGATGGCTGCAAGACATCATTGATGATCTGCAAATGGATGCATCAGCAGCAGGCCAACTTGCTTACAACTGAGAGGCCTACAGGAGAGCTGTTATAGAGGCAAAGTTCCGCAAGGGATGTGCAAATGACTGACTGACTGTATTTTGTTATTTCTTTAATAAAATATAAATGGACCTGGATATAAGAACAAATAGCCATACCTGTATTGGCTGTAATTTGGCATGCAACTTACTAATAAGGAGAATATACTTAACAATGATTAATGAAGTGGTTAGTGTACTAGTCTACCATTGCAAAGGTTGGTGGTTCAAATCTGGCCTGAGATACCCCAGTCATTCAGCTGTAGAAATGGAAAACCAGCTTCTTCTGGAGCTAGGGAAGGAGAGGCAGCCAGGCATGATGCTTTTTGAAATGTAAACTTAAACACGGTTTACGAACATCACCAAGAAGTAAATGTTCGTGTGAAGTTTTTTTTCTTACCTTACTTGCAGTGACATTTAATCTTTACAAACTACTCGTATGCTGGCTCTCCTCCATGCATGCTGAGTATCAGACTACTGGCTCAATTTTCCTCCAACTGCTTGCATTTTACAAGGTCCATGACAGTATAAACCAGTCATGGAAACTGACGACCTCCAAAACTTTTGAGTTTACTCTTTTTTTTTTTTTTAATATCGATAATTTACCAGTAATTACTAGTTAATGTGATTGCTGAGAGAGTGTACTAAACAGTTAGGAAATTCATACATCTCAATACGGAATAACACATAGATATACTGGATGTAACATTTTTTCATATGTCCAAAGAACATATAGTTTCTCTGCTTTCTAGTCACATCTCTATAGCATTTTATAAATTGGATGTTTGTGTTACAACTCTGTCACTGCTGCTGGCAAGATTCTTCAGCTGCCGTGCGTGGGGTGAAACTCCTCCTGGCCAATGAAGTAAAATGCAGTGAGGGTTGCCACGCAATTCTGTCATGGAAAAGGTGAAAGAAAGGATTAAATGAAGTAACCAGTAGTCTCGAGGTCAGGACTACTCAAATCACGGCACCTCTGCTCTAGAGGCCGGCCACGTCCTATATACATCCATTAACCCAGGGGTTAAACTAAGATATTGCTGGCAAGATTCTTCAGCTACTGTGCGTGGAGTGAAACTCCTCCTGGCCAATGAAGAAAATGTGATTAGGGTTGCCAGGTGTCGCTGCTTTGAAAAGGTGATGGAAAGGATAAAGTGAAGATTAATCGGTATGTCCAGTAGTCTTGCAACGAGAGCTATTCATACCATGGCACCTCTGCTCTAGAGGTTGGCCACGTCCGATATACACCCATGCTGGTGAAATATGCCTAAACCGGCTTAAATCAGGGGTGAAACTTGATGACTACTCATGTCACCGTAACTCCGCTGTAGAGGTCAGTCATGTCTTAAACATGCTCATACTGGGATAATACACCTAAACCGGCTTAACCCAAGAGTGCAACTTACTAGTGGCGAGGATTCGTCCTCCTGGACAAAAGCTCCGTCCTGGTCACAACTAGGAAGGGTAGCGGCCACAACCATAAAATGCTGAAGTCGGAGACACTATATCAGTGCAGTCTAGATAGGCAACCACCTCTCACCCAACGGGGATGTATGCATATCCTAATTATGCTGAGATTTTCTAGTGAGAAAGTCCAACACTGGACTGGATGGGCAACCACCTCTCACCCGGCAGGGATATATGGATATCCAAAACACATTGAGGTTTTCCAGTGAGAAAGTCCAACACTGGATTAAACTGGTGCAGTGAAAATCATGGTATCACGCAGTCTTGCTTCTGTGACCCACCAAGAATACAGGCCCAAGCACTGCGATACTCTGAGACTCTTGTGGTCCTCTTGGGGATCTTGTGTGGTCCTCTCCATGACCGCAAGACCTGTCAAGGACCACAGGAGTAAATTCAGTAGGATCATGGGGCAGTTTTGGTGGTAGAAGCGAATGAAGAAGAAGAAGAAGAAGACAACTCTGTCATATTTTACACTATACAGTTATGTCTGTATTTTGAAGAAGTAGCAAGAAGATATTCATTACTTTAGCCATAAACATTTACTGATAAGAATTACAAAGCATATTTCACCCTTTATAATCTGTTCTCTTTTCACAGAGCACCACTCCACCAAGCTCTCCTTTACTCAAGCTAAACACCATGCATTCTAAACTTTAGAGTATTATTGTTATCATGTTTTGGTTTCATGATTTATAGTATGATAGATTTTAATTTTATGGTGTGCCAAACTATCATATTTGGCCATTTTTGTAAAACTGGTCCAACAATCCCTATGCCTTTCAGCTTTACAGATCAAAACATTTGTACCACCGGCTCCATAAATATTTTGCTATGTTCACCATTAATTTCTGTTTCAATAAATGATCATATTTTATTAAGCCTGGCAATATAAAGTCTCCCTGGTGATATATGGTATCTTTGTCCAGGTTATTCCTTCCAACTGCTAGTAAAATATAGGCAGCAGAATTTTCAAGTTCATAGTGCCCAGTAGCTGCAATATCTTCAGAATCAAAGGAATAATTTAAAAATTTTAACATAGGCTGTATTGAATTCCCTTTAAGATTTTTCTTTTTTAATTGAAAAGTATCTTTAAGGGTACATGTTTTATAGTTACAAAACCATATTCTGTGTCAGAAAGTTAAAAAAAACAACTTTTTTTTTAAACACTACCTAAACGTACAGTTTCAGTTTCATCTTCAGTTTCTGTGGAACTGTGAGCTGGTGTTTTTCTTGCATCCAGTTCAGTGAAGTCTTTGAGGTACAGCATCATCATGTGTCAGCTTGGGAGGGGATTAAAGTGTCCCCGAGTAGAGCTATAAAAGCTGGAGTTGGGGGGGGGGTGTGCAGTGCTTTTTTTTTTTTAGCAGACTCCACTCCATGGAGACTTAAGTGTTATCCCAGCCAGTCCTGTTACTGGGGATATCAGCAAAGAGGTAGGAGAAGGTCTTGGTCAACTGGTTCACCAACCCTGACACCAGTATGTCAGCTATGGGTCACTGATTCCAAAATAGGACAGTGTCTTCAGTCCTAAAAATAGTTTACATGCAGAAAATAAGTTGGCATGTGGATGTAAATAATTGCTAAATTCATAAGCTTCATGTTTAGTGGTCTTGTGTAAATAATAAATATTTTGGCATTAAAAGTAAATGGTCCCTTTCCTTTGCAGTTTTCCTATATATGTGTGTTAGGATTACCAGTGTTGACTTAGTCAGAAGTTGAGAAGAGAAGGTCAGTAGTGTTTTTCCCCCAACTCATTTTGTATTGTGGATTGGCAGATAAAACCTTTCATCTCTTCTTGAAGAATACTTGCAGTCTGGGTGGAAATTTAAACAAGTAATGTTATCTTTGTTTGCTGAGTATTGACTTGTTTTAATGAGAGAAATGATTGTGTGTTGCAAAGATTTTATGCTGGTTTTTAGTACAGTTTTGTCCCAAACAAATGGCCATGAATGATGTTCCCTTACAAGAAAGATATTTATGCTCTAGTGGTATACAAAATTATACAGAGATTTCTTTGTCATTGTACAGAAGTTGATATTTACACTATCACAACAGTAACAATATAAGTTTATAATTAATTTTTTTTTTCATTGATTCAGCGGAACTATTTTTTTCCAGCAGTGACTTAATTCACTAATTAGGTTAGTGTCCTCAGCTTAATGCTTCTGTTAATTAAAAATCAGCATCTGCAGCATATATCAGTGAATCCTTGTTCTAACTAAAAAGCAGTTAGTGCCACTGGTAGGAAGGCAAGTCAAATAGTATCTGCAGTTTTGCTGTAAAGACTCTAAATGAAGTAGAAGACAGCCGTAGACAGCTATGTTACGCCCTCTCTCATTGGACACATGTTGGCCATTTTTTAAAATATGATGTCAGCAAAACCAGGTCAGAAATGGCAGATCCCTTGAAGGCATGCATGAGAGAGGAACATTGTTCATTTATTCATTTCTTGGGTAGTGAGGATGAGAAGCCTGTAGATATTCATTGCAGAACGAAGAGGCAGTATAGGTTTTTGTGTGTTGTTTCAGCAGGCATTTTAATAGCTAATTAAAGCAAGGATTCACTGATATATGCTGCATATATATGTTGTATCATTCCAACACACTGTGGCAACTGGAAAAATTGAGGGAAGATGAGACAGGAAGACGGAGAGAGAAGTTACTGGATGGGATGTCAGTATAGCTAGGAAGAAAATCACCTGAACTTATAATCACCTCAGGAAATTGTGGAGAGAAATGATTGCCTAGTATGGCACATGATTGGTTTTAATAGCACAGAAAGTTTAAGAAGCATGATATGCTGTAGTATTGAGAAGTCTCCAACATCTGAGTACCAAAAGCAATTTCTGTTCAGAAAGAATATCATGAAGATGTTTGTGAAACTCTTTCACAGCATTATGAAGCTGAAGAAGATGACTTTCCATGAAGTATTGTCGCTGGAGACAAATACTGGGTAGAGTACTTCTAGCCTGAGACAAAATAAACCAGCAAAAAGTAGCAACATTATTCCTTGCTGAAAACACAGAAGCTTGTACAACCCTGTTGGGCAGAATGCTTGTGCTCTTCTGGGACTGTAAAGGCATAATCCTCGAACCACCATCAACAACAAAGCATACTGTGATCTGCTTGAGAACCACTTGAAACCTTCAGTCAGATCAAAGCATCGTGGTTTGCTCAGTTCTGGTGTGTTGTTACAGCGTGATAACATGCTTCCTCAAACAACACATTCACCAGTTTAACAAATTACAGATCTGTGTTTTGAGTATCTCCCACATTCTGCATATTCACCCAACTTGACACCATTGGTTATTGTGTGTTTGGATTCCCCCCACCTGCAAAGGAAGTGTTAGGTGGGAAGAATTTCAGTACAGATGATGAGATG
This sequence comes from Achatina immaculata, assembly GCA_009760885.1. Classification (NCBI taxonomy): domain Eukaryota; kingdom Metazoa; phylum Mollusca; class Gastropoda; order Stylommatophora; family Achatinidae; genus Lissachatina; species Lissachatina immaculata. The sequence goes on along the minus strand of CM019716.1, from coordinate 31,463,027 downwards.
AAAAGAGGCAGTGTGTAAGTGGCTGCACAGTCAATCAGAATATTTTTTTTTTTAATCAAGGAATCCAGGCATTATCGAAGCAGTGGCATATCTGCAGTGAACATGGTGGGGATTACGTTGCAAAATGATAAGGAGTTTTCAGTCATATTTGAGCATTTTATGTGAGTAAATGAAATACTGTCATTATTTTTATTTTGTTGTCTTGCCCTTGTTTATCAACGGATTCTTGTTTTCAGTAAAAAAAGGAGTTAAGAGGTTCAGCATATCGATGAATCCATGTTCTAACCTAAAGGAATTAGTGTCTTCACCACATCAGCAAATACCTATTTTCACAAGAAACGTTGTTCATTCAGCTTGCTAAGTTTTCCAGAAGTTCTCAGAAACATTGCCAGAATGAGTGTACTCGACAAGAGTGTCAGGCAGCCTGCACACAGACCTACATTACAGGATCAGACCTAAGACTTCACAGCTGAGGCAGAAACCTGGATAAAATATCAGCCCTTCTTTATCTAACCTCTGCCCTGCAGGTTTAATGTGACCTAAAACTTGAGTGCTGAGCATGATGAAGGGCAGGTTCTCAGTGAAGGTTCTTCATGTGGTTAAATATATATAGGGATATACTTCAGGTGGTTAAATATATATAGGGATATACTTCAGGTGGTTAAATATATATATTTCAGATGGTTAAATATATAGAGATACACTTCAGATGGTTAAATATATAAAGATACGCTTCAAGTGATTAAATATATAGAGATACACTTCAGGTGATAAAATATATAGAGACATGCTTCAGGTGATTAAATATATAGAGATATACTTCAGGTGATTAAATATATAGAGATATGCTTCAGGTGATTAAATATGTAGAGATATGCTTCAGGTGATTAAATATATAGAGATATGCTTCAGGTGATTAAATATATAGAGATATACTTCAGGTGATTAAATGTGTATAGATACGCTTCAGGTATGGATGCTTCATTTTTTATATTTTCTCCGGTGGCTAGGAATGCTACAAGTGTGGTCATGCTAAATAAGATTTTAAGTTTACCATGCTTTTGTATTTGGTCAACTTTTTTTAAACACATTTTTTTCAACAAGCTGTGATAGAGATTCTTTTGAATCTCTGTGTACTTGGTGCAGATAATTGTGTGTATTTTTTTCATTTCAGTAATTTGTAGTGTTAGTGAAAAGTCAAGAGGCTGCTTTAAAGCACTGATAGACAAACATAGTCACTGAAACTGTCAACATATTCTTTTGGTCACTTAATAATAATAGTTCGTGGTACCTGCTTGACATTAGTGTCTTAAACAGTTGTGACATCAGTGTTTTGCTTATTTGAAAGTTCATATACTTTTAACTGATTGTTCTGTATGTCAGTGTGAAATTGTTTTGTATTTCATAAGAATATATTGTGTAGCCATGTGTGTAGACAGAGAGAAAGATTGGAATGTGTGAACTTTGGTGTACGCATAATTTGTTTGTGGATTTCTCAGACAGAAAGCAAGACATTCCCTGAATAAGAACTGATCCACAATTTAGATTGAACATGCTAAAGCTTGCTCACGTTTATGAAAATCAGTTTTGCTCATGTTTATGAAAAATAAGTTTTTCTCATGTTTATGAAAATCAGTTTTTCTGATGTTTATGAAAATCAGTTTTTCTCCTATCATTTGTTACCAGTTGTATCTACCTCTATACATCATTTCTCACTTTACAATAGGTGTGTTCTTTTTTTTTTTTTTTTTTTCAAATGGAACGTTTCATGTTTTTTATATTGTTTTTTTTTTCCTCATGATATACAGAAAAAAAATTAATTAACTTTATTATCATTTAAATCTTAGAAGTTGTCTTATTAGAAGTTGTCTTATTTGCAAATTATACTTATGTTAGATCTGCTGAATGTTCAGACATGTAGGAACAAATGTTTCACAGACTGTAGTTTTCAAAAAACAATAGACTGAGATCAGTCATTGCCTAACTATGATTTGCAAAATCTGATAAATATATCATCTATCCGACACTGTCCCAATAGAATTTTTAAAAAATGACCTGAAATATACAATTTTTTTAAAAAGTGGCATTTTAAGTCTTAGTATGCCAATTACAAATGGTATACAATCATTATTTTGCAATTAAAAATCACTGACTCTATGCCAGTTTTTAACATTTGCAGCACTTTAAAATTGTGAACTCCGGGCTACAAAACCATATGGCAGCAATTGTTTGTAATTTTTACAGAAAAGAAAAGCTGTTCAGAAGACCCAAGTTAGGTTAACTTTTAATGCTGATACTAAAATGTAAATATTAATTTCATTCACATTTTATAGGGGAGGAGTTGTGAATTATTTTTCATAATTAAATAATGTATAGTCGGGGAGTTGTGAACAGTTTTTCATGGTTTTATAAGACTTTGTTTATGCCTCATGTGTAGTGAAGGTGCTCTGAACTGTTTTTCCATAGTTAAACAAGAGTTTATTTTATGCCCCATGTACAGCAGAGGAGTTTTGAATTGTTTTTCGTGATTAACCAAGACTTTGTTTTATGCCCTATGTTTCGTAATATATACAGATTCATGATTGTTTCTAGACTTCTCATTTCTCTAAAGTATTTGTGATAGTGCGTATGTTTTAATTATTCTTATCTAATTCCTCATGAAATCATCTTTCAGTTTCATAATCTGAAATCTAGATCTCAGCTTCAGAAATATCAAGATTAGCCAAGGTTTAGAATCTTTCAGTCATGAGCCTCATCCTCAGCTTTATTCTTGTTCTTCTGCCAAGGGGGCATCTGAGTGGTGTAGTGGCTGGTGTGCTGATTCTTCACAGCAAAGTTACTGGGTCAAGCCCAGCCCAATGCAGCCAAGTCACTCAGCTGCTGAAATAGATGCCCATCTTCTTCTGGAGGGGAAGATAGAACATCAGCTGAGCATGAGGCTGACTACACTACACGACACTATCACGTGGTTAAGGAAAATTGGCCACAGACACAGTATCCCCAAGTGCTTTGGTGTAACAGGAGTGTTTTTGTGCCATGTGCTGTAAGGTCAGAGTCACTTTGCCCTGCTGACCAGTGACAGCAAAGGTGATGATAGCAGGTTGTGATTTATCTGAAAACAAGGTGATGCCCTCTAGGCCATCAGCAGTAAGCTCAACATAACTAGCACTACACAGGTCCATACTTTGTTTTACAGGGCTGGTGATAAACTGGCCTGATTCAAAGAACTTTCTACAAGTGAAGTAGGGTCTTGGTGAGCTATGTGTTGTCACAGAACCATACATCGTTCATGACCTTTCATCTCTTTTACATCACTTTTACGTCTCTTTTTACTGTTTCAAAACACCATCCTTCATCTTTACAAACTGTTACCCTTCATCTTTTTGTTTTTTTAAACATCACCCTATTTTTTTTAGACATCACCTTCTATTTTTTCTTTCAAACTTCACTTTTCATCCATTTTAGACATCACACCCTCATCATTTTTCAAAGCAATGTGCTTATATTTGCAGTCATGTTATCATGGCACTGTATTGATCTGGTATATTTGAACATACAATGAACATGCTGGTGACCATATAAAATCTGATGGCCAAGAAGGAAAAACTAACACATTTTAATACAGTTTCTCCTTATCCATAACATTCACTGAAGTGTAACAAAAAGTTATGCTCCAAAGAACTTTTTTTTTTTTGGAGCCAGCATTACATTCAGTGTAGGTTGATCTCTGCAGTGACCATATTTCTTCAGATTCTTTTTTTTTCCCTTCAATTTATCTTTTAGTCTTGGAAGAAGAAATGAGGCAGGTGACAATCTAATGGCATTTTACACGGAGAATGAGCTAATGATTGCTAACACACTTTTTAAACAACATCCAAGAAGACTTTACACATGGACATCACCTGATGGGAAAACCAAGAATCAAATAGATGACATTTTAATGCAAAGAAGGTGGAGATCAAGTATGACATCACCAAAAACAACTTTACCAGGTGCGGATTGTAACACGGACCATGAGTTATTAATAGCAGACATGAAGATAAAGATAAAAAGACAGTTATGGGATAAAGACCACTCCGCTTTGATCTTATAAAAATACCAGAAAAATATGGTTTAGAAGTGAAGAACCATTGAAACAGAATCACTGCGCCACTGAAGCAGGATTCCCCTTACAAGGAGACTACTGGATTGATTGAATCCTCTTGTGGAGTACAGTTTCAACTTATATAAGTTTCTTCTTGTTGCTGGTGTTCTAACCATCACCTAATTTTCTGTATTATACACTAAGAAAATACAACAAGACACCCAGGCTTTCCACTCCACAAAATTAGTACGAATACAACAACTTGAACATAACTTGGCAGTCTTCCGACCAAAACAAACTGGTCAACAATGAGAATTTCCACAAAGCCGATTTGTTGTAGTTTATCATCAGACAACACACATTTATTACAGAAATTCACAGCAACAAATGCCCGGCGTGAAATATCTACGCCACATGGGCAAGGAAAACCTTACAATGATTTATTCATACCAAAAACCATACTTACAGGCTAACCAAGGACTGCAGCCACACAGAAAGACAAACTAAACTAATTCTGACAACAAGACTCGCTCTACCCCATTCTCGTTCGCCCAAACACGTCCTTCCCCTTCAACGTTCACTCAAAGACTGCCTAACGACCGGCTTTTTCACACGGACCTTTTTAACGACTTCTTTGCACACGTACTTTCCTAATGACGTAGTCTACGCAACACAATTATTAGCAATACACAAAAACTCTCTGAACAGAATGGCTATTCTGTTACACCATTTCGAAATCCTGCTAAATGTAATTTGTGATGAGATGGGGAATACCTTGACAGAGACGGAGGAAATTCTAGAAAGATGGAAGGAATACTGCAGAGGAATGTATGAAACAACTGACTGTGAAAGCAGAAATCAACAGCATGAATTATTACTGGAGGAGAAAGAACCTGAACCAACAATAGAAGAAGTTTTATGGGCAATAAAGAATCTGAAAAATGGTGAATCACCAGGATGTGATAACAGCTGAACTTATTAAAGCAGGAGGAAAGGAATGTGCAACAATCTATCATGCACTATTTAAAAAGATATGGCATTCAGGTATTTGGCCAAAAGAATGGAAAATAACTATATTCATACCACTGCCAAAAAAGGGTAACCTGAAATTATGCACAAACTACAGAACTGTTGCCCTGGTTAGTCATGCCAGTAAAATTCTGTTAAAAATCATAATGTGTAGACTTCATAAGAAAACAGAAGAAGAAATCAATATGGTACAAGCTGGTATCAGGCAAGGAAGAGGATCAAGAGATCACATATTCAATATAAGATTAATAATAGAGAAATGCAGAGAGTTTAATGTGAATCTATATTTATCTTTTATAGACTACTTAAAGGCATTTGATTGTGTACAACACCAGAAACTTTGGGAAATAATGGAAAAAATGGGATTTCCAACACATTTGATACAATTAACATCACTGCTGTATTTAGACCAACAAGCAGCAGTAAGAATAAATAGTGAAACAACAACTTGGTTTGTTATAAAACGGGGTCCGTCAGGGGTGTATAGTGTCGCCTTATTTATTTAACTTGTATACTAAAAATATAATGAGGAATGTTAGAGAAGATGTAGACAAAGGATATTACGATGCCATAACAATTGGAGGTTATGAAATACCAGAGATTAGATATGCTGATGACACAGTATTACTGTCCACGACACAAAAAGGAATGGGAAAAACTAATTATGTCAGTCTGTAAGAACAGTGAAGAGCAAAACCTCTATCTTAATGTGAAGAAAAATAAATAGATGACAACTGACAAAACAAACAAGGCAGCTGAAATATGTATCAATGAGGAAAAACTGGAAGAAGTGGAGAGTTCTGAATATCTTGGATCACTAATAACTAATAATGGAGATAATATGAGGGAAATTAAAAGGAGGACATCTATCGCTCTTCAGAAAGTAAAACAACTAAAGAATCTGTGGAGAGGAACAGACAGAACTACAAAAATAAGATTGTTAAGGGCATGCATCTTTCCCATCGCAACATATACCTGTGAGACCTGGACACTTAACAAAACAGCTGAGAAACACATAAATGCCTTTGAATGTAAATGCTACAGAAGAGTTCTTCAAATATCATGGGCACAAAAAAAGGAACAGATATATCCATGCTACAAGAACTTAATATTGAAGAAGGCTGGTTAGTAAAGAGAATTAAACAAAGAAAACTTGAATATTTTGGACACATTAAACGTCATGATAATCTAGAGAAGAACGTCTTGGAAGAGTACATAATGGGAAAAAGAAAAAGAGGAAGACCAAAGTTAAGATGGCCGCAAGACATCATTGATGAACTGCAAATGGAAGCATCAGCAGCAGGTCATCTTGCTCAGAATCGAGAGGCCTACAGGAGTGCTGTTAGGGAAGCAAAGTTCCGCAAGGGACATGCAAATGAATGTCTTGGAAGATGGTTTTCAAACGGGCATTTTGTTGAACTGCTGTTTCTCATAAATGATTCTGCAGGTGCTTGATTTGTATATCAGACAACAGTAATAGCAAACAGTGTTTGTGTTGCAGGGGTCCAGTTTCCTTGTGTTTTATCTTCATATTTAGCTCTAGTTTCATACTCATGTAATGCTACGCCCTTACACAGATGCTGTCCACATAATTCGGTCTCTCATCAGTTCATCGTAGTCTGTCATATATCCTCAAAATTCTTGTACATACACTTGTATTCTTCTTCTTCTTCTTCCTTGTCCTCTTCAGCTTTCTGAGCCATTAAGGCTCATTGCTGCAGATAAAGTTCACCGCCATTCCTCTCTATTCCTAATATTCTCTCTCCAGCTGGTTACACCAATTTCTTTTATATCCTCTTCTATGTTGTCTTTCCACCTCTGTCTTGGTCTACCTATTGGTCTTGTTTCCCTCATCTCTTGTGCATGCATAGTGCTCATTTGTCTGTTCTCTTCCATTCTTTCTACAGGCCCCAGCCAGCGTAGTCTGTTCACTTTCAAGACATTTATAATTCATGGGATTTAAATAAGCTGTTCATTTCAGTGTTCTTTCTAGCTCTCCATTCACCACTGTTTGTATCCTTTGTGGGCCCAAAGATTCTTCTTAGGATCTTGTTCTCAAAGATCTGCAACATACACTTGTATTAGAGAGGCTAATGTAAATAACAGTCATCTCCGGCAAATACAAGGATAAAAGAGTACAGTCTATGTTTACATCTGAAGTGTAAGAGTCAGTTTCCGTTACAGTAACTTGTAACAGAATATTAGGGTCAGCTGTTACACACAAGAAAATGGAATATAAGCTTTCACTTCAATAAGTTAACAGTTATAGCTGTCATACATGCAAGTGTAAGAGTGTAACATTATATACAACAGAGTATTATACTAATAACTAATGTATAAATACATAAAACTATGGTGGCTTCATGATACGTGAAGCCACTGCAGTAAAACTGCAATATCTTACATATTACATTCCTTCCCCGTGCTGTTAACATCACATAGAGCTCGCATAGTTGTTTACCAAGTTTTCCTATTTTTAGCAAGTTTTTCAACTTCATCAAGCTGTTATAGCAGATTGTTAAATCTTACATCCTTCTCATGGCGTTAAACATCACATGGGGCTCACATGAGAGTTCACAAAGCTATGATAAAACTATTTTTAAAAAAATACAATTTAAGATAGTTATCACACAAGTCTCCATTTAAATACTCTCAACACTCCACTCTTACAAGTCACAGCTAAGTGCTCCATTTATTTTTTTTTTTTCTATTCCTGTTGTATGGCATTCATGTGAATTTATATTTTATTTTCTTTCCTGAATTTCTTTGTCCTGTATGTTTTTGTATGATTAACAATTTCTGGAAACATTTCTAACATAATGTCCCCTTTATGACCAAAAGACATAGAGCAGGGTTACCTTTTCTTTGATATTTTTTTTAATGTACCGCTTAATACTGCCCGACATATATTATTATGTTGCACGTTTGTGCATTTACAACTTTGTACATTTTTATATATTCTTTGTTGTGATTATGTATAACCCATGTCCATGATAAATTGAATGAATGCACTGATTGTATGTGTTTTAAATATCAAAGATGAGGAGTCTTTTTAATGTATAATTGTGCTACAGAGAAAACAACTTGACAGTCAGTGAGAGAAATTCAAGGGAAAAAAAAGTAAGGGAGAATGAGAAATACCTGTGCAGGCTGACACAGTAGAGAGAAATACCTCTGCAGGCTGACACAGTAGAGAGAAATACCTCTGCAGGCTGACACAGTAGAGAGAAATACCTGTGCAGGCTGACACAGTAGAGAGAAATACCTGTGCAGGCTGACACAGTAGAGAGAAATACCTCTGCAGGCTGACACAGTAGAGAGAAATACCTCTGCAGGCTGACACAGTAGAGAGAAATACCTGTGCAGGCTGACACAGTAGAGAGAAATACCTCTGCAGGCTGACACAGTAGAGAGAAATACCTGTGCAGGCTGACACAGTAGAGAGAAATACCTTCCAAGCCAATATAGTAGAGAGAAGGACCTGTACAGCCTGATATAGTAGATAGGTATTAAACAAGACAACAAATCTGATTAAAAATACCAAGTACCACACAGAGTGGAGGAGCATGATCACCAATACCTTTAGGTATAATACAGAGTAATAATGATTTGTGCTGCTTACACATGTAACCCTGGTATTAACTATATGTTTCACATACATTCTTAATCTTTGTGTTAACATTACCATATTTCATGTCAGATAAATGAATCTAGGATAATATTACACAAGTCATATGTAGTGAATCTTATGTTATTAGATTTTCTTTTTTAGAATCAGCTATTAGTGGTAACATTAACTGTGCTTATTTCAGAATACAAAGTCACTTCATTTATATTGGATGACTGATTGGATTGGAACTTTCAGACTTTGTTTGAATTGCTGAATATTTCATCGCAAGAATCTGTTGCATGACAGGTCTGTTGATTTGCTATTTGCATCATATATTTGGTAATCTTTCACTCCAGGAAAGAAGAAGAACATTTCATTAAATTTCAGTTGTTGTATCCTTGTTGTTGTTGTTGTTGTTATTGTAAAATGTATAAAAACCAGAGAACTGAAATAATGGCTGTTTATTGTCGTTTTATGGGGGTGAAGGCGCCCGATAAGGTAATCAGCGACCCATAGCTGACCAAGACCCTGCCCCACCTCTCCGTGGTACACCCAGTAACAGGCACAGTCTGGCTAACAGGGCAGGGATCGCCACAGTCCCATTGGTGGTGGAGTCTGCTAAAGAAGCATTGCACACCCCCTGCTTTTTAGCTGTACCCCGGGACTGAAAAAGTAGCCGCCATAACCCGCTTCCACGCTGATACGATGCTGTGTCTCAACATCTCTACAGCATCGGCTGCAAAGAACAACAGCTCGCAGTACAATTGTTTCATTAGCTTGGTTTCCATCCATGACAGTACTGAATTCAAAGGAAGAGCTGGGTTTCTGCCAGCCTACATCTACATGTACCACAGGGGAACAGAAGTAAGGGTATACCAAAGGAGACATGGAGAAGAACAACAGAGTGGATGCTGAGCAATAGAGGGCTCACTTGCGCAAGAGCAGAAAAAAAAGCAAAGGACAGGCGTTTGTGGAAAACCCTTGCAAAAGCCCCATGTGTTTTTAAAGAAGATTTTTAGTGTGCATGTTCACGCCCATATAACAAGATATAAACAAACTTTGACTTATCTAATCTGATGTTTACACCACTAAGATTGTGTGTCTTGTTTTTTTTTTTTTTTGTAGTGTTCCTTACACCATGCGATGCTTCAATGTTTTAACGTACTATTCTTTATGCTGATGGCTGTAGAATGCCTTGAACGTTTGGGGAACTTCAGTGACATCATGAAGTTGTTACACTTACCTCACTTCATTACATTGATGTGCTCTGTGTAATAACTAATAACCCAGGATCACTAAACATAGTTCATACACGACTTGTGAACTATATAAATAAAATTAACTGATCATTCCAACTACACAGTTGCGACACAGAACATAAGTCAGTAATCACATAACTCCGGACGCTACAATAGAACAGATTTATTGATGAAACCACATTGTTGGATGCTGCCAAATGGAAGTGGCGTGAAGAGACTGATGGAATTCAGAAATTTATGAAATAGTGTCCAGGCGACTTGACGTCGCCATGAGACGACCTCTCACACGGCAAGATGTTGAAGGACATTTTTGCATCTTACTACAGACAATATCACATACTCTCTAAGAGAAACTGAATTCAGAAGAAACTGTCCTGAAAAGGACAAATTTATATGCAGGAAACTCTCTACTGTAGAGAGCGGAACAACAACACAACTCCTTCAGATCATCAGAGGAAGTACCCCCCCCCCCCTCAGACAAGTGTTTCGGCCCTGTTAAACTGACACTCTAAGGGGGGTGGGCCCTTCTGCGTCATGACTTCCAATACTAAGCATTCCTACAAGGGGCATACTACAATCTACATTCTACTATCTCGACGCCCAAGTAAAATACTGACTGAAGAAAAACTTGCGCTCCTACATTTCTGGAACCTACTTTCTTGGCTGTATCAACTGTTTCCTCTTTTTCGTCTGACTATTTTCTGTGCGTCTCTTCCAAATTCGTTCGCTTTGAATGCAAATACGTGCGAGCTTTACAACAGATTTTCCCGCTGCATACGCCTATAAGTATCGAAAATTAACTCTCTACAGGGGAGACTACTATTTCTTTCTTTCTATCCCACTAATTACATATCTTGTTCTATTACATCTTGGGCACTTAAGGTTCAGAGAGAGAGATATCTACATGTAAATTGTATGTGTGGTAGTTTCAAATAGATGGCACCAGTCGACCACTCATATTCTTGGATGTTGGTCAATAAAGCAGTCAGTTTTCAGCATAACTTTGGGGGTCTGAAAGGCAGTAACAAATTCTCCAGGTCTCCGAGTGTGTGGTACGCCAAATGTGTAACAGGTTGTCCGTCTAGACCTCAGGTTGTAACTGGTTATCACTTTCCTTTCTTCCTCCATCAGGTGGACATCATATATGACTTATCTAGCTACTGACAAAACCCTAAGTGTTCGTCACATGACTTATATAGCCATTATCAAAGATCAGGTGTTCGTCACATGACTTATATAGCCATTATCAAAGATCAGGCGTCCTTCACATGGTCTTCCTAGCCATTGAAGAAGCTCAAGTGTGCGTCGCATGACTTACCTAACCATTGAAAAACCACAGATGTCTGTCACATGACTTATCAGGCCGTCAACGAAACTCAGGTGTCCGTCACATGAGTTACTTAGCTGTTGACAAAACCAAGGTTTCATTTCTGTTGATTCCAGGCTCTATTTCCTGTATTTGTTGCCCACGCCTGTTACTATACCAGGTGTATATAAAATCCTAATACACATTCTCACCACTAGTAACATTATGTTGCAAAGAGCTGGGCATGAATGTTTAGGAAACCCCCCCCCCCAAAAAAAAAAGAATCATTTTGCAGAGACCTTTTACACAGAAACAGCGTAAAAGCAGCTGGCGATATTAACACGATTACTACAAATTGGCTTCAGTTAATGATGTAGTTATTTTGTTGATTGGGGGAGGGGAGGGGGGCAGGCTAGCCGAGTAGTTAAGCGCTCGGTTTACTAATCCGGTGGTACTGGGTTCAGTCCCAGCACAGGGAGTTTTTTCTGGCAGGCAGGCGCGCGCACGCACACACACACACACACACACACAGAGGGTCCCGAGGTTCACCCAGCTTCTGAAAATGGGTACCAGAGAATTCTGGAAAGGTAAAGCGGGCAGGCGTGATACTGACCACATCACATGTGCCGAAGGTCGTGGAAAATACGGCCCTAACACTGTTTTCCCAATATGCCTTAATGGCATGGAGACGAGGATTTTACTTTACATTTGTTGATGGGGTTGTAAATGTTATTGTGTACGACATGAGCATTGAAAGTTGTATAGCCACTTTATTCTTCTTCTTAATGTACCACATAAGCAAAGCACTACTCTCTCACGACGAGGGCATGGTTCAAGCCCAACGTCAGTCACTCATCTGCAGAAATGCGCACTCGTCTCCCTCTGGAGCTGGGGAAAGAAACGTGACCAGGCATGAAATTGAACACAGTTACCCTGTCACATGACGGCAGATCCAGGAAGCAAAAGGACACTGAGACTATATCCACCAGGTAGCTCTATGGCATGAAATTGAACACAGTTACCCTGTCACATGACGGCAGATCCAGGAAGCAAAAGGACACGGAGACTATATCCACCAGATAGCTCTATGGCATGAAATTGAACACAGTTACCTTGTCACATGACGGCAGATCCAGGAGACAAAAGGACACTGAGACTATATCCACCAGGTAGCTCTATGGCATGAAATTGAACACAGTCACCCTGTCACATGACGGCAGATCCAGGAGGCAAAAGGACACTGATACTATATCCACCAGATAGCTCTATGGCATGAAATTGAACACAGTTACCCTGTCACATGACGGCAGATCCAGGAGACAAAAGGACACTGAGACTATATCCACCAGGTAGCTCTATGGCATGAAATTGAACACAGTCACCCTGTCACATGACGGCAGATCCAGGAGGCAAAAGGACACTGATACTATATCCACCAGATAGCTCTATGGCATGAAATTGAACACAGTTACCCTGTCACATGACGGCAGATCCAGGAGGCAAAAGGACACTGATACTATATCCACCAGGTAGTTCTGTAACATGAAAAGGACTGTTCACTTTTAACTCTTTTACTCCACTGGCAATGCTGGTAGATCTCGCACATCAGTACCAATCACTGCTCAGATGGTTATTTTGGCAGTCTAGATGAAATGAAAAATAGAACATTTCTAACCCAACCCATATTTTAAAAAAACTATACTTTCTTCCAGTTTCTTTCTACCGAAGTTTCTCATCAAAATTTCTTTTCTGACAGAGAATGGAAATTAATTCAGTTGAAAGAGCACAAACACACTACAGGGGAGACAGTCTAGAATCGTCGGCCATAGAATGAGAAGGGAGGAGTCGAAAATAGCTTGACAACAGGGACAATCAGAGGCAGAAAATGGAGAATAGCACATTCCTAACCCATCCAAGAGAGAACATCTTGGATGGCTTGATAAAATGGCATAAAAGAAGGACAACAACAAAACTGATGGAGATCATGAAAGATCGTAAACTTTGGAGAGGCATGGTCGTCGATGCCTCCAGGCATGATGATGATGATGATACTCCACTGTGTCACTGCCTTATTCAGTCAGTTCAGTCATTCGCATGTCCCTTGTGGAGCTTTGCCTCCCTAACAGCACTCCTGTAGGCCTCTCGGTTGTAAGAAAGATGCCCTGCTGCTGATGCATCCATTTGCAGATTATCAACAATGTCTTGCAGCCATCTTCCCCTTGGTCTTCCTCTCTTTCTTTTTTAAATTAATTTCAAAGAATGTCCTTTGTGGTGTCGAGTAATATAATTTGAAGATGTAATTAGGACTGAAGTGAAAAAAAAACCCACCCTTGACAAATATGTACTACAAAAAAAAATTCAACTTCATATTCAGGAGTAATCCAATTTAAGCATTTAACCATACAAATGGTTTTCAGGTGAGAGTATATAAGGATAAGAATAGTCATATACAACATAGGCAGAGCCACTGCATCGAAGTTGTGATAATTATAGAAAGTTAGACTCTAACAAACAAGTAGGAACAGGCTTCATTCATTAGAACCACTAACTGGTTACACTCTGGTTTTCACTCCATTCATGTAAAATCATCAGGACGAAAAAGTAGGGGAAATCTTGTAAAGTCTAAATTAACGTATATGATAAGTAACACGTAAAGAAGGGATTACTTATCTCTTGACTTGTAAAGTTACGATGTTTGACAACCACACTCTATCGGCCCTAGCTTCATACAAGTTACGAGATAAATAATCACCCCCCTCCCCCTTTTTTTTAATGTCTAACATATCGTTGGCCTATCACGGTTAAGTGATTGTGTGTTCGATCTACTAATCCGGTGGTACCGGGTTCAAAAGATAGGTGCCAGAAAAATCTAGGACGCTAATTCCGACCATAAGTGATTGTGATCACACCACATTTTCATGCCCAAAGGTCTTAGATATACGGGCCTAACATCGTATCCCTGATATACCGTAATAGCACAGAAACGGGAATATTATCTTTATCTCTACATGTAATACATGTTAACTTAGACTGTTTCTTCTGTTGTGCTGTTTTCCCACTATCTCTTTTTTTGGTGTTTTATTTTTTTTTACACGACTCGAGTGAAAAATGAAATGTGCTTCATTAGCGAATAAATATGTTCCTACATTTTTGTTAAAGTCTACTAACTATCAAAACAGCACTCCGCCCCTTCCAAGAATTTGGCACGCCAGGGTAGGCAGCCGACTCGTATATCGCTATTTACGTCACTCGAATTTTATCGTCTGTAACATGAATCTCACAATTTTATTATGCGTATTATATATCCCACGTCGTTGTATCTGAACCAGGATTTTTACCGTTTTCATGAATGTATGTCCCAATAATGCTGGCCATTTTAAAATCATTTACAGTGGAGACATTATTCAGATATACCCTGCGGCGATGATGGTGATGATGATGATGATGATGATAAGAAAAGAAGAAATTTCGACTAAATGCTCCTATTACACTCAAGAAAGATAAAGTAGTTGTTTAATTCGTAACCAACTCCATACACATTTTGTCATATTTGAGACATTTACACAAACTGGAGTAAAACTAGGGCGACCATCCCCAACCCAGCAGGGCGCGGATGGTGAACGTCCTCCAGATATGGGGGATCCATGTAAATAAGGGTTTACCCAAATAAGCAGGCGCGGACCAACTGGAGGTAGTCTCAGAGAGCGAGGTGGGGTGGTAGGTGGCTCTACTACTCCTATAAAATGTCTCATGTGCTCAGTGAAGGGAATACCAGGCGGGTAAGGGGCGCCTTAAAACCTCTCGCTCCCCCTGCCTTGCGGATAGGACAGGGAGTCCAAAGGCTAGCGGAGAGTCCGTACACAAACCGACAGAAGGCAACGGGAAACCACTGTTGTAGCTCCAAAGAATAATTATGCTTATTCAAAGTAATAGATTCATCATGAACGATGTTAATGGATGTTCCTCTAGAATAGACTCGTCCGGTAGGGCAGCTAACGAGCCACAGGTGAGGCCAGATCGCCATGAAGCTATTGGTGGCAAAACTAACAAGTTCAAAATAGCAACATGGAATGTTAGAACTCTGTTTCAGGCTGGAAAATTAAAAATGTAAATGGGGAAATGGAAAGAATGAAGATCAACATATTAGGAATATATTATTGTACATTTATCAGTTTATCTTCCCTGCACCTGTCCATCTAACTTCATTCATTCGTTCATTCATTTGCATGTCCCTTGCGGAACTTTGCCTCCCAAACAGCACTCCTGTAGGCCTCTCGGTTGTGAACAAGATTGCCTGCTGCTGATGCATCCATTTGCAGATCGTCAACGATGTCTTGCAGCCATCTTCGTTTTGGTCTTCTTCTCTTTCTTTTTCCCATTATGTATCCTTCTAATAGGGTCTTCTCTAAATTATCATGACGTTTAATGTGTCCGAAATATTTAAGTTTTCTCTCTTTAATCCTCTTTACTAGCCAGCCTTCTTCAATATTAAGCTCTTGTAGTATATATTTGTTCTTGTTTGTGTTCACGATATTTGGAGAACTCTTCTGTAGCATTTACATTCAAAGGCATTTATGTGTTTCTCAGCTGTTTTGTTAAGTGTCCAGGTCTCACAGGCATATGTTGCGATGCGAAAGATGCATGCCCTTAAAAATCTTAATTTTGTGGTTCTGTCTGCTCCTCTCCACAGATTCTTTAGTTGTTTTACTTTCTGAAGAGCGATAGATGTCCTCATTTTAATTTCCCTCATTGTATCTCCATTATTAGTTAGTAGTGATCCAAGATATTCAAAACTCTCCACTTCTTCCAGTTTTTCCTCATTGATACATATTTCAGCTGCCTTGTTTGTTTTGTCAGTTGTCATCAGTTTGGTTTTCTTTGAATTAAGATAGAGGTTCTGCTCTTCGCTGTTCTTACGGACTGACATAATTAGTTTTTCCATTCCTTTTTGTGCTGTGGACAGAAATACTGTGTCATCAGCATATGTAATCTCTGGTATTTCATAACCTCCAATTGTTATGGCATCGTAATATTCCTTGTCTATATCTTCTCTAACATTCCTCATTATATTTTCAGTATACAAGTTAAATAAGTAGGGTGACCATATACACCCCTGACGGACCCCTTGTTTTATGTCAAACCAAGTTGTTGTTTCACCATTTATTCTTACTGCTGCTTGTTGGTCTAAATACAGCAGTGATGTTAATTGTATCAAATGTGTTGGAAATCCCATTTTTTCCATTATTTCCCAAAGTTTCTGGTGTTGTACACATTCAAATGCCTTTGAGTAGTCTATAAAGGATAAATATAGATTCACATTAAACTCTCTGCATTTCTCTATTATTAATCTTATATTGAATATATGATCTCTTGATCCTCTTCCTTGCCCGAAACCAGCTTGTACCATATTGACTTCTTCTATTTTCTTTCGAAGTTACCCATTATGATTTTTAACAGAATTTTACTGGCATGACTAATCAGGGCAACCCAAACAGCAATCATCTTGTATTCTGGAGAAGCATAATAGCCAACGCCAGTCGGCACGGCACCTTATGATGATGACACAAACTTTTCACTTCGGATATTTTCGTCTTGTTTTGTTTTTCTTGTATCCCGGGTTATGTCTAATTTCACAACAGAACGTTCCATTTATCTGCCCGATCTTTAGTTTTACCTGTCTGCCAACCTGAAACCCCTCTACCTGTTTCTTTTAGTGTGCACTAACAAAACAGTACCCTGTCCCTTCCAGGAAGTTGGCAGGCCAGGGTAAGCAGTATATCACTATTTACGACATGTTTATTCATGACTGGCCATGCCAAGAATAGTTATCCGTGTCACTACCTAGGATGTGGATTAGGAGTCTGTTGCTCAGGATTAGAGTGCGGCTCGAGTTACTGACCTGCGGTCGACTTAAAGACGAATAATAGCGACTTGCAAGCGACTTGAGACCTTACTTTGTTTAGTCAGTCTACTCGACAGCTGCATCGTCCTTATACAGGTCGACATAAGAAAAACAAAGCATATTTCAGTATACCCGTCCCAAAAAATAATTAAAACAAGTGCAAGAATCTTGGTATAAAAACAGCATCAGATGACATATGTATCACAGAGGTCAAAAGCAGAATATGTCAGTCAAATGTAGCATTTCAAAAAATTTAATCTCTTTTGTGCAGTCTATCTTTGTCAATAGAAAGGAAAAGAGTCTTGATATATCCAGCCAGTACTACTGTATGGAAGCGAAACATGATCACTAACAAAAACAACGAGAGCATTAAAGGCAACTGAAATGTGGCTCCTACGAAGACTGTTACGATTATCATCGACAGATAAAATGACAAATAAAGAATGGCCAAGAAAAGCCAACGAGAGACGAACCTTGATAAGCCTGCTGCAAGGGAGACAATCCAGATTCGTTGGCCATGGGATGAGAAGAGGACGAACCGAAAATATCGCGACAACAGGGAAAACTGGAGTCAGGAAAGGGAGAGGTAGACCAAGATTGAAAATCTTAAATGGCTTGATAAAATGGCATGGAAAAGAACAACAACATTGACGGAAATAACAGAATATCGTAAGCCGAGACATGGTCGCCGAGGCCTCCAGGCACATGATGATGATGATACTTCAGTATGTCATTGCGCTGTAAGGTGTCAGATTATCTAACTTGAATCTGCGTTCTGCTGAGTTTACCCAGTGCACGTTTGGTCCTTATCTCATATTCTGTTTATTGCAGAGTAATGGAAGGAAAGGAGGTCAAATCATGTCACGCTGATAAAAAATGCCCCGGTAACCTGTACGATTTGAATTACAGGCTCTTGACAAGCCAGTATATGTCCGCTTCTCCTAAAGCGTTTTGTTTGTTGGAAGAAAGAATTGTACATCCAGGAGGCCATGGACCAGTTGAGCAACACCAAATTTTATGCCTCTCGCCCTGCCCTCAAGATCCGACGCTGGCCAACAACCACCATGTTCGTGACACAATCAACGAACTCATCCACAAGACTGGTCTTTCTCCCTCGGCTACACATCTTCACATCCGCGACAGCTGCTTAGGGAAGCCATCCTTTTATTTACTCATTAAGATTCACAAACCAGGCAACCCAGGAAAGCCCATAGTGTCCGCTTGTTCCTGCCCTACGGAACAAATCTCTGACTTTCTTGACAGCATCTTTCAACCTCTGGTCACTAGTCTGGATTTATATAAAAACTCTCAAAACACAGTAGGGACGTACGCGTGGTTTTATCCTTACAACTGAAGACAACCAACTTTATATTTTTAGTATAAATTTATACAGCTAAATATGTGAGATATTAGAAGAATATTTTGACCAAACACGGTAAGAAATAGCATCTTGTTGGCTGCAATGCAAATGAAACCACTGACAGCAATTATTGAGGAAAGACGCTGCCGATGGTTGAGACATGTGCTTCGGATGAATGACGACTCACTACTAAGATGGACACTACAGGGGAACAGAAGTAAGGGTAGACCAAATAAGACACGGAGAAGAGCAACAGAGAGGATGTTGAACAATAAAGGGCTTACCTGGGCAAGAGCGGAAAAAAAGGCAAAGGACATGTGTTTGTGGGAAAACCTTGCGGAAGCCCCGTGTGATATATATAAGGCTGTGATAACAAAATATTAGAATATATCTGTGCAAAGAGGGTAGAGACAGTTTTAATCATTCAAGAGCACATAACTGTGCAAACACTGTTACTGCGTATATTTGATAAAATGAAGAATAAAGTACTATCTGGTTAGTTTTATTTATTTCATTTTATTCTCACAACATTCAGGTTCATGTGCATGCTGTAGTAAATTGCTGCTTAAGTAAAATGCTGCTGTAGTAATCATTTGATATAGTAATCCATTGATATAGTAAACTACTGCTATAATAAACTGCTGTTATAGTAAACTGCTGATATATTAAAGTGCTGCTATAGTAAACGGAATCAACAGTCATTATGGTTTTGACTTATAGGCTTGAGACATGACCTGAGATTCGACCTGAAAATGCTTGCTAGTACTTGAGACTTGACATGAAGCTACTTGCAAGTAACTGGGACTTGACCTGAAGCTGCTTGCAAGTACTTGAGACTTGACATGAAGCTGCTTGCAAGTACTTGAGACTTGACCTGAAGCTGCTTGCAAGTACTTTGAGACTTGACCTGAAGCTGCTTGCAAGTACTTGAGACTTGACCTGAAGCTGCTTGCAAGTACTTAAGGCTTGACATGAAGCTGCTTGCAAGTACTTGAGACTTGACATGAAGCTGCTTGCAAGTACTTGAGACTTGACCTGAAGCTGCTTGCAAGTACTTGAGACTTGACCTGAAGCTGCTTGCAAGTACTTGAGATTTCACTTGAGACTCGCCTTCAAGCACTTGCAAGGACTTAGGCTTGAAGGTTGTGACTTGAGATATGAATGAGACTGGACTTGAATCTGCTTACAAAGATTTGAGACTTCCCTTGAGACTTGAAGGTTGAGAATTGGGACTTGCCATGAAGGACTTGAATGCATCGATGGTCACTATAGTAAGAGAGTAGTGATGTTTTTTGTTTTTGTTTTCGTTTTCGGCCGTTGTAATAGCTGTGGAATTAGTGATGGTTGTTGTAATAGTTATAGTTGCAACATTCTGCAGTTGTTGCTGCCGTTTAATAGTGCTAACAACATCATTAACTAGTTTCAGTCTATGACACTTCTATAAAGAATGAAGATAAATGCTTTTGTACATTTTGGCTCATTATTCTTTATTTCCTTTTCATTTTTATCCTTTTGTTTCTGATTTACTCTCCTCTACCTGTGCAAGCGTTTGTCTTCGATATGTCACAGGTGTTTTTAAAGATGCACTTCAACTTGATGCAACTGACAGCAAAGTCTTCAGGGCTATGACCTCGCCTTTATACGGGGTTATTCATAACTCTGTAAAACATTTTTAAAATTCCCAACAAAGAAACTACGTAACAGATCATGATAGTTCTTACGCGGAGAGAGAGAGAGAGAGAGAGAGGGGGGGGGGGGGGAAGGAGGGAGATAGAGAGTTTTAAAAAAAAAATAAAGCCCGAGCTCAGAGCTCTCGTGGTTTGCTACTACTAGTAGTAGTAGCAAATATGGCGTTCAGTAAACGTGGGCAGTCATTTTGTGTTTTGGAATACGCAAGAATCTCGTCCGTTGTGACTGTGCAGCGACGATTACGAGCGGAATTCCGGAAGGCAGCACCTCTTTTCAACAGTATCATGAAGGGTTACGCGAAATTCTGGGATTAAGGCTGTCTGTGCACAGCTCCTCGGTGGGGACGTCCAGGACCAAGCGAATAAACTGTGAATCGTGTTAGAGAAGCTTACCAACGAAGCCACCGCAAGTCCACTACACGTGCAAGTTTACACAGCTAGGAGTCTCGCAATCAACAGTATGGCGAATTCTCCGTAAGAGACTTGAGTGTAAGACTTACAAACTTCAGCTGCGTCAGTATCTCAGCGAAAATGACAAAGACGTGGGTCTGAATTTCTGCACTGGAATGCAAAAGAGTTTTGAAATTGAGGCTTCGCAGACTCGCTCATCTTTAACGATGAAGCTGCTTTCTATTTGACTGGAAAGGTCAACCGGCACAATGTGTGCATCTGGGGGACCGAAAATCCCTGCGTAGTCACAAAACATGTGCGAGACTCACCTAAGGTGAATGTCTTCTGCGTTTTTTCGGAAGAGAAGGTGTATGGACCAGTTTTCTATGAAGAGCCAAACAACACGCCAAACAACAAACCGGCAACTACTCACTACCTCAGAGTCGTGCGGGGGTATTTCAATCAAAATTTGCCACAAAGATGAACAGAGTACAGAGGAAGACAAGACGATGCGTTAATGGGGTGCCCACCCTGGTCTCCTGATGACTTTTTCTTGTGGGGGTTTATGAAGAACACCGTCTTTGTGCCAGCACTCCCCGCTAATCTCCAGGATCTTCGTAACCGTATCACAGCTGCTGTGGCCTTGCTCGACCGTGATAGGCTGACACGGGTGTGGGATGAAATGGATTAGAGTAAAGATGTCTGCCGCATAACCAAAAGTGAACAAATGAACAACTTATGAAATATGTTTTTAAAAAAAACCGTAGTGAGATTGTCTGTAATTCAGTCAAAAATTTGATATGCGTTACGTGGTTTATTTGGTGCGAATTTTTAAAATGTTTCACGCACTTAAGAATAGCGCTATATATATATATATATAGCGTTATTCATAACATCATATATATATATTCTGTTTAAAAAAAAAACGCAACTCCACTGTAGTCGTAATGCACACCAAATGTCAAACTTGTATCAACATTTTATTTTACGGAATTAATGTTTCAATCTTGGCACGAAGAAACTTTCAGACTTTAACAATGGAATTATGTTCATTAAATTTGGTTTGTACTTTTATTCTTTGCGATTGAGGCCTCCGTTTCAGTAAGGTGTATGCCCTCCTCTGGCCTGTATCAGAGAACCACATCTCTTTGACATGGATCCGATTAACCGTTGGATTTGTTGTTATGGGATGGCTGCCCGCTCTTCCTGCAGTGCAAGAGACAACTGTTAGAGATTGGTCGGCGCCACGTCTCGCTGGCGGACTTGTCTGCTGAGTTCATCCTATAAGTGTTCTATTGAGTTCATGTCTGATGACATGGATGGCCACTGAATGGTCTGGACGTTGTTGTCAGCTAGGAACTGAGTGGTGATTTGTGACATACGAGATCGAGCATTATCCTGCTGAAAAATCGACCCTGGTGAAGCCAAAAGAAGGACGTTAGGACGAAGAATTTCAGAGACGTATCGTTGAGCATTCAGGCGTTCTTCAATTTGCACCTATGAAGTTGATCGTTACCCACACTAGTACACCTCCACCACCATGCGGAGGAACCTCATCCACGCAATTCTGGGCGTAGCGCTCATGGACTCAGAGGTAAACTCTTCTTTGTCTATCCTGTCGCTGGAGCAGAAAGAATGATTTATCACTAAACCAAACTCTTATCCAATCATTCGTAAGGGTCCATTGACGATGATGGTTCGCTCTCTGCATTCGGTCCTTTAGAACAGGATCTCTGTAGGGTCTTCTAGACCAAAGACCAGCGTTGTGCAGCCGGTTCCTGACCGTTTGATCTGGAATTCGACGAGCTGCTGTCATTGACTAGACTGTTTAGGACGCAGATGCAAATCGATTCCTGAAGTGACGTAGCCGTATGAAGCGGTCTTCGGCAGGAGTTGTGACTATGGATCTTCCACTGTGCAGTCGGTCTGCACCTGGGCCGGTTTCTTGAAATCGTCTCCAAAGGCGACTAATGGTGGTTCTCACCACATTAAATTGCCTGGTCACTACACTTTGTGACTGTCCAGTCTGGAAACGTCCAATAATGGTGAGTCGTTGTTCTGTAATGGAGGTAGATAGAGGTGTATGGTGCAGTTTTACAAAGTGAGGGAGAGAGTGAGTAAGGTGAGAAAAAAAACGAATAGAAAGTATGAGAATGTATAAATTAAAAACATACAACATCCGATATTTCGGCGTTAGCCTTTTTCGAGGATTACATGCACAACGAGACAAAAGAAAAACGAAGAACTTATCTGAATATGTCTTCCTCCAGAAATAGAAAACAGAAATGTGTGTAGTAGAAGGAAGGACCACGCTGACTTCAACAAAGGATGCCCGATAGAGCCAATCGTAAAGAAGAGGTGGAAAGAAAGGAGGAAAACAAGTGGTAGAAAGGGGTGGGGGAAAGGCAATAGAAACATGATAGCCGCTAGAGGAGGTGTGGGGGGG
Organism: Achatina immaculata; assembly: GCA_009760885.1. Lineage (NCBI taxonomy): Eukaryota > Metazoa > Mollusca > Gastropoda > Stylommatophora > Achatinidae > Lissachatina > Lissachatina immaculata. Next base: position 31,439,953 of record CM019716.1, on the reverse strand, counting down.
GGAAGGGAAAAGGGGACGCAGAGAGATAATGACTGAAGAACATAAACACCTGCAGGGAGAAAATGTGAAACTGGTGAATAGGACAAGACCCTATAGACACCAATATGTTGCCAGAGAAGAAAAGAGGGTGGTGGTAGGGAGGGGTAGCATAGAGAAAGAAAGTAAAGTTTTTAAAAAAAGGGTTCAGTGGAAAACTAAAGAAGTTACACAAGGCTGAAGACATTATTAATTCCAGCTGGGTGGAGATAGCCAGTCTGGAAAATAAGGCGATGTTCTAGGACCCTCCGAGGTCGTACATCAGCAGAACAAAAATATTTGGCTACAGGTGTCCAGGCCCTCTTAGAATTATCATTGAGATTCTGGCGAAATCGATCTCCTAAGCGTAAGCCATTCTCACCTATGTACTTCAAACCGGTTCACTTCTCATGTTAATTTTCTCAACAACTGTCTTCGCCTGAGGGTTATTTCTAAAGGTTTTACTTCTAAGTTTTCACCGGCCATGGGCACTCTCCACCCCAGGATCCGTCAGCGTCTTTGTGCTATCGAAACCAATTGCTCTTTTCAACGCATGCGCTGTGTCGTTGAACTCATTAAACCCCTCTCGGACCTCGATAGTCAGATCGCTGAACTCTCTGCCCGTCTCCACCACGTTACACATGATAATTACCTCATTTATCGCCTGATCTGATAGATTATTCACTCCACCAACAGACAATTCTACCTGCAACTTTCTTCTCTCAAAAAGCAGAAACTTTCTGCTATCCGTCCCTCTACAGCCTCTCCCAGACCCACCACCGCTTCTGCCCCCACTAAGGTGGTTTGTATCCCTCCTGACATTCCCCTTTCGGCTGATGAATTGTCTGTCCTGGGGAAAGGTTTATAGTTTGTTCCCCTCCGTCCTTCTGCTGACCAGTTCTCACTCGTTCAAGATGTCCACCGTTTCCATCGCAGACTGCGTTTAAAGTTCCATTTCCAAGACGCATCCCAACCTTCATCATCCCAATCCACTTCCGATGATAACCCTTTCTCTCGTTTCTCCAAACAACCATCCACCTGGACACCTTCAGCAGGAGCGTCTCGTGCCTTGGACCTCTACATTGATCACACTCTCCACGAAATCCGCAAGCTTCGCCTTCCCCGTGTACGACACTCTAACCTGACCCCCAGGGAGCGGCGCGCACTTTCTCAACTCCAGCGCAGACGTGATATCGTGATCAAGAGTGCAGACAAGGGCGGGGGCATTGTTTGTTGGAAGAAAGAATTGTACATCCAGGAGGCCATGGACCAGCTGAGCAATACCAAATTGTATGCCTCTCGCCCTGCCCTCAAGATCCGACTCTGGCCAACAACCACTGTGTTCGTGACACAATCAACGAACTCATCCACAAGACTGGTCTTTCTCCCTCGGCTACACATCTTCACATCCGCGACAGCTGCTTAGGGAAGATATCCTTTTATTTACTCATTAAAATTCACAAACCAGGCAACCCAGGAAAGCCCATAGTGTCCGCTTGTTCCTGCCCTACGGAACAAATCTCTGACTTTCTTGACAGCATTTTTCAACCTCTGGTCACTAGTCTGCCCACTTATCTTAAGGACATGAATCATGCTCTCATTGCTTTTGAGACCCTTACACTCCTGCCTGGTCACACCTACCGTATCTTCACCCTTGATGTAGTATCCTTATACACATCCATTCGGCATGATCAGGGACTTCAGGCCGTCTCGTTGTGCATGTAATCCTCGAAAAAGGCTAACGCCGAAATATCGGATGTTGTATGTTTTTAATTTATACATTCTCATATTTTCTATTCGTTTTTTTCTCACCTTACTCACTCCCTTCCTCACTTTGTAAAACTGCACCATACACCTCTATCTACCTTTTTTAAAAATTTAAATCAGTTTTACTGCAGTCGCCATTCCTTTTTTCTGTAATGGAACCATACTTGCGCATTGAATTTTCAAATGAATTGATTCGAGGAGCGTCAATCTTTTATAGGCATTCAATAACATGGTCAGTGAATTTTGTGTTCAGTAAGTTTCACAGGATTCTCGTGAACCTGTCATGAGTTATTGTCAAAAATGCTGTTTTGACTAGTGTCGCTTTTCTGTGCTCATGAATCATCTGCTGAGTACAATTCAGGTCAGCATGTGAAGTTGATGTCCAAGTGAACGTTTCAGGCAATTTGCCCTTGTCTGATCAGCAAACTTCAGTTTAAATCGCAACGTCTATTTGTTGCATTTCTTCTTCTTCTTCTTATTTTTTTTTTGCACAGTATATATATATATATATATATATATATATATATATATATACTTCATGTTTATACAACGCCTTCATTCCTCTCTTAAATGTGTTTTATGAATCCATTTCTTGTGTTCCTTTAATGTTTTTTTTTTCAAGCTGTTCGAATAGAACATTTTCAGAAATGTTTCATTACCTTAATTATACAGATACGGCCGCCACAAAGTTATCATGCAATGTCTGGACAAAAATGTTTCCTTACCTTAATTATACTGATATGGCTGCCATAAAGCTATCATGCAATGTCTGGACAAAAATGTACACGTCTCGTTTCACGTAAGTGAAGGGTGTTCTTAAAACTAAAGGAGCGATTATCTGATCACAAAACTTTCTTGTGATAGCAATGGTTTTTTTTTTACTTCAGCCAAAATACAGAGGAAAGATCAGAGAAAAATGGAGTCAATCAGACGAGTTACATTAGAGAAGAATGGAATCAACGATGAGTTATATTAGATAAGAATGGAATCAACGATGAGTTATATTAGAGAAGAATGGTCAACCACGTGAGTTAATTAGAGAACAATGGAGTCAACCGTGTGAGTTACATTAGAGACGAAAAGAGTCAACCGTGTGAGTTACATTAGACAAGAATGGAGTCAACCGCATGAGTTACATTAGAAAAGAATGGAATCAACCGTTTAAGTTACATTAGAGAAGAATGGAGTCAGCCAGACGAATTACATTAGAGCAAATTAAAGTCAAACCAGATGAGATACTTTATACTTTAGAGAAGAAAGGAGTCAACAAGACTAGTTACATTAGAGCAGAAATTAGTCAACCGTGCAAAGTACGTTAGATGAGATGGAGTCAATCGTGCGAGTTACACTACAGGAGAATGGAGTCACCGGCGTGAGTTACATTAGAAAAGAGTGAAATCGGCCATTAGAGAAGAACAAAGTCAACACTGTGGACTAAATTAGAGGAGAATGGAGTCAAACCGTGATGACTACATTAGAGCAGCACGAAGCAACTCTTTGTACAACATTAGAAGAGATTGAAGTCAATTTATTGAATACATTAGGGGATAACAGAATCAACCGTATGGACCACATTACAGGAGAACGATGTCAAAAGTGTGGGCTACATTAGAGAACAATAGAGTGAACCATGTGTATTACATTAGAGGATAATAGAGTGAACCATGTGGATTACATTAGAGGATAATAGAGTGAACCATGTGGATTACATTAGAGGATAATAGAGTGAACCATGTGGATTATATTAGAGGATAATAGAGTGAACCATGTGGATTACACTAGAGGATAATAGAGTGAACCATGTGGATTACATTAGAGGATAATAGAGTGAACCATGTGGATTATATTAGAGGATAATAGAGTGAACCATGTGGATTACATTAGAGGATAATAGAGTGAACCATGTGGATTACATTAGAGGATAATAGAGTGAACCATGTGGATTACACTAGAGGATAATAGAGTGAACCATGTGGATTATATTAGAGGATAATAGAGTGAACCATGTGGATTACACTAGAGGATAATAGAGTGAACCGTGTGGATTACATTAGAGGATAATAGAGTGAACCATGTGGATTATATTAGAGGATAATAGAGTGAACCATGTGGATTACATTAGAGGATAATAGAGTGAACCATGTGGATTATATTAGAGGATAATAGACTGAACCATGTGGATTACATTAGAGGATAATAGAGTGAACCATGTGGATTATATTAGTGGATAATAGAGTGAACCATGTGGATTGCATTAGAGGATAATAGACTGAACCGCGTGGATTATACTCGAACTGGAGCAACACTAAACTTCACACAAGAATGTACTTAAAGTAAAAACACTATGTTTATCAACAAGTGACATCGCGTCGTGGTGCTTTTGCTAAAGCGCATTTTTACGTTCGTATAATCCAAGTTTAATTTCGTGAAGGCGACAGTAGTGACCTGGTTGACTTAAACCAGATAAGGACAACCCGGACACAAGATTCGTAAGTGCTTTGCCTGTCTGAAGTAGTAGATAACATTAAAGCGAATAACGCCAAGAGGAGGATGTCCTTTATGTAATTGTGTGTTTTTTTAAAAACTATCCTCGCTTGTCATTTCTTTATGCGAGGTTCCGGTAACTGATAGCTGAACTGATTATGCAATTTCTTAAAAACATATTAAAATATGTTAGGTCTTATGCCACTTGGTGAACTAGTGACTTTCAAATCCTTGAGACATAGAAATGGTTTGTTTGTGTGCGTATATGTAAGGAATTTGGGTATATTTAATGAAGAGTATATGTCAAAGTACCAACAAGAAAACGAAGCTAAGAGCTTATATATTCCCAGTGGCAACGTACGGATGCGAAACATGGACACTTAACACATCACTATAAAAGAGAATAACAGCATTTGAAATGAAGTCTTATAGAAGGGCAACTAGAATACTATGGATAGAAAGAAAATCAAATAAAGATACAATGTACATTGATGGCATTAGGTATCGCAGAGAACTGTCTCGTAAATACTATCGACGTTAGAAAGATGAGACAATTAGGACACATCAAGAGACACAATGGTTTGGAGAGGTTGATAGTAGACAGCATTAGTGCCCGGCAAGAGAGAAAAGGGAAACCTCGCCGCAAGTGAACTCAGGACATCACGGAAAGTCTGAATATGTCACTGCAAGACGCTGGTCAACTTGAGCAAGACCATATTGCATTCAAGGAGGCTGTGAGAGGGGAAACGTTGTGGGGAAAAACAAAACACGTCTCATGAAGAGATATATTTAATGATGAAAGCAACGTTTGAAAGAAGAAAAAAAAAAGGAAGAAACGAAAAGAAAAACAAAATATTTGAAATTAATCAGAAACAGGAGACATTATTTTAGAAACCCAGCTAGAACTCGGACGAGCTGGTTTCTTTCTTGTTCGCCCGCTTTCTTTTCGGGCGCTCTCCTTCAAACACACGGTGTGTAGCCGCCACCCAGGCCCCATTGCTCAGCTTAGTAACGACCCTGATATATGGCCTGTTTCCCCTCAACTTGTGACCTCAGCTATTACTATACGGCTATACAAATACACAGACCAAACACAACTGATACATCATTGTCTTTGGGTAACATGACGTGCTAAATGCACCAATAATAGTTACAGATGATTGCCACATAAAGCACTCTGTATTCACAAAGCTCTCACACCCCGCTCTCTACACCACCACCACCCCCCCCCCCCCCCCGAATCTCCCAAACACCGGGCCATTTACTTCTATGAACACCGTGGCTGATCAGATTAATGAATTATCCATTCACCGTTGCTAACACGGAGCTGTACGAAAACCCTGGAAACCTTTCATTAACTAAATGAATGACGCGTACAGTGTGTTCTAATGTACCTCGCCCTAAAAATATGTTTGCACGATCTCGGTTTTCAGAGAATTTATATAGCACACGCGTCAAGTCTTCCTTTTAGCAACCAGTTATCTCATCTGAACCATGCTACAGTGGTTCCCCTTGTTTCAAGACGTCTTGTCTTGTCTTGTCTCCTTCCTCATATATCTTTCAGTGTTGATGGAACAAATATACGTCTTCACTGGGCCTGCCGATTTGCGTCATATAGCGGGACATTTAAGGTTTCTGTAATTTCCTTCCTCCATCTCTCTCCTGCACGAGCGGCCTCTTGCTCCGTTTCATACAATTCTTACCCTGAATATTTTCTATGGTAAACTGTCTGGTGGTAGTCATGTAACGTGAAGATGTCAAGCCATTTGACTTGTTGTTTCTGGATGTAGTATAATATTGGTGTTATTCCAACCTTTGCTCTGGTGGTGCCATTTTTTATTTGGTCTCTTCCTGTTACCATTTAATAGTCTCTTCAAACAGCTCATTTCTGTTGTGATGATTTTCCATTTGTTTTTGGCTGTTAGTGTCCATGTTTGACTTTGACAGCACAGTGCTGGGAAGAAAAATCTGTTGCGCAGTCCTTTCTTTTTGTTTCAGATCTGATGTATTTGTTTTTCCGTAAAGTTGTCATTTGTCCAGTGACCTCATTTGCTTTCTTCATTTGTTCTCAGATTCCGCGTCGATTTTCCCAGAGGATGATATTCCACTATCTAGATAATGGAAAAACTTCACCTGTTTCAAAATCTGATTGTCCAGGAAGATCTTTGTTGGGAATTTCTTCTTTAGCACTGTTCATTACTTCCGTTTTTTTTTTTTCAGTACTAATTTTCATGCTGTGACTTTTACATGATTTTGCTAAGTTGTCCATGGCCTGGTGTAGGTCTTTCTTTGATGTGGCGGTGAGTGCTCGATCGTTAGCAAAAGAAGTTCATTTATGGTTATCTATCTGGTATGTTTTCTGATGGGTGTTGTGAGTTCATCGACATTATATCTGGAGATGAGCTGTCGGATATTTTCGTGCTGGAATTTTTACTACGCATGTTAGCTCTATGCCCCATGTGCCCTGGGCACTTAAGGTTCAGAGAGATGTTAGCTCTATGCCCCATGTGCCCTGGGCACTTAAGGTTCAGAGAGATGTTAGCTCTATCGAATGCTTTTTCCTGATCTACACAGGCCATGATCAGTCCCTAATTGTGTTCAGCTGATTTTTCTGTTGGTTGTCTTAGGGAAAAGATGGCGTCTGCACAGCTTCTATTTTTCCTAAATCTCATTTGAATTTCATTTAACTGTAATTCAGTCATTGGCTGCAGTTTTCTCTATGATCTTGCAGAATGCTCAGTACAGCTTATTAATGCGATGCCTCTATATTGGCTGCAGTGTTCTCTATGATCTTGCAGAATACCAAATACGGCTTAATAATGTGATCCCTCTATATTGGTTGCCGTCTCGTTTACTGCCGTTTTCTTCCACACTGGAGTAATAACGTTTCACCAGTCCTGTGGTGTTTCTTATTTTTCCCATATCAAGTTAAAGAGTCTGTGAAGCCAAGCTATTCCAACTTCTTTCGCACATTTGATTAACTTGTTGGGTATTTCATTACATCCTGCAACTTTGTTCACTGCGGCCTTTCTGATTGCTTCTCTGGTTTCATCTTGTAGTGTGTCTGGTTCTTGACTACGCAAGAATTCATCAGTATCTGCATACAGCTGAAAGACGTGGCAATAAAAATGGGCTTGTCCATTAGCTAGGAAAAGATAGAGTTAAGGAAGATAACAGGAAACCAGAGTCAGAATGATCCAGATTATATAAATTTTAGAGATATGATCATTAGGAAAGAAGAAACATACAAATATCTAGGCACAACCTTCAACAGAAGTAACATAATAAGCAGGGAAATAAAAAACAGAGTACAGATAGGGAATAAAATATACTTCGCTTTGCAACACCTGTTACAATCCAAAATCCTGTCCCAAAACACCAAAATAACAATTTGCAAAACTATAATAAGACCAGCCGCAATGAATGGATCAGAAACATGGAATACAACAAAGAAAGATGAACAACAATTGCAGATCTTTAAGAACAAGATCCTAAGAAGAGTCTTTGGGCTCCTAAAGGTTACCAACAGTAGAGAATGGAGAGCTAGAAAAAAACACTGAACTGAACAACTTATTAAAATCCAAACGAACTATAAATGTCTTGAAGCTTAACAGGCTACGCTAGTTGGGCCATATAGAAAGAATGGAAGAGAACATATAAACGAAAATGATATATGCACAATATATGAGAGAAATAAGACCAAGGGGTAGACCAAGACAGAGATGGAAAGACAACATAGAAAACGACATAAAAGAAATTGGTGTCACCAAATGGAGAGAGAAGATTACGAATAGAGAGGAATGGAGGCGAACTTTATCTGCAGCATCATCATCACCAGGTGCCGTGCCGACTGGCGTTGGCTATTATGCTTCTCCAGAGTACATGATCCTTCATGCAGGCCATCAGCTCAGTTGGTGATCTCCTCTCACAACATCCCGTCAGATTGTCCAGTGTCATTTCTCTTGGTCTTCCTCTTGATCTTCTTCCTTAGTAACTCATTTTCTCCAGTGTGTTACTAAATAACATCTAATATTTAATTTAAATGCCAGTTGGAAAGATGGATGCATCGTATATTGCTTTGTTTCATTTGTTAGACAGACTGCAAAGCAATACCAAGACACACAAACATTTTTTATAACCAAACTTCATAGCCAGAATATTTTATCAGGAACTGAAGTAATGCATATTTTTATAGCATGTAAGACAGTTTAAAAATATGGACCCCCAATCATGGATCAGAGGCATTTGATTGCAGTTAATTTTTTTTCTTTTTAAAAACCTTTTAAATGGTTCTCAGTAGACTAAGAGTTAGACAGCATCTAGCATCCACTATCAACGTCATCTTCATTTATGAAAATACTATGAACTTATCATTCTGTTCATATATAGCAAGTAATTATTGAAAATGAATATTTGTCATCTACTTTTTTAATACATTACTTCACTTGCAGGCATGTGCTGGTGACAGCTTCTACAGTCACCCTCAAGCTCAGTATGCTGTTGATCCCCGCCACTTAGTTCTTCTAAAAGGTTTCAGCTTCAAGGTAACGCATAACATTTCAGTGCACTACATCAGAACTTTACGGCCAGCGGCATTGCTACACACTTTCACTTTTCAGATCCTCAGGTTTATGAGTCTTCTCTTTTTTTTCCCCCTTGTGCCAGGTAGTGGAATATGTAGGTCTCTTTCATTTCAGTTGTTCTGCATCTCCTTATAGTATGTTCCCCTTGGAACTGAGCAGCTGATGCTGTGATGAAGGTGTGAGGCACATACATCGTGTTGAATGAGGAGTGGGCTATGGCAGTTATTTTTTTCGGACCCTGAGTAAAGCTAAAAAAAGCAAGGGAGAGGTGCAGTGCTTCTTTCTATTTTTCCTGTTGTTATAATGTTTTCAATGCCCCCTCTTCTCTTTGCATGTCCTATGAAAATTATCTGCAGCAATGAACCTTAATGACTAGGAAAGCTGAAGAAAAAGAAGAAGAAGAAGAAGAAGAAGAAGTAGGAGGAGGAGGAGGAGGAGAGGGAAAAAGAGAAGAAGAAGAAGAAGAGGAAATAGCAGTAGTATTAATATGTCTGGTTCGAGTTCTATAGGGCCGATTGTGTTGTTATTATGGTGTTGACAAGTTTCAGATGATATACTGAGTAGCTTGTGAAGTATTGACTACACCTCTCTAGCACACGCTCAGGTTCGCATATCTTACTTTTTTATCGTTTATAAACGCTGAACTTGCACAGTGAACTTTTCTCAAAAGAAAAGAACTGCCTCTCTCCCTCTAGAATGTAACTCGAGCAGTTCTACTCTATTTCATTATCCTTTAAAGTTTTTATTACCTTTAGGAGTTTAAAGAACTTTAACAATAAATAAACTAAAAAAAAATAACAACGATCATATAGTTTTGTTTCACGTGAAGACAGGCATCATGTTATTCTCAGTAAAATGGGGCAGCCACAATGAATAGTAACAAAATATGTTCACGGATGTTTGATAGTGGATCGTGATAGGCGGAGGAAACTTTCCTGCGGCAGCGTTATTTGTCTTCTGTTCCGAGTGGCCCACAAGGATTTAACTCACTATCTGTGGTAGAAAACACATGTGTAAGATTTCAGGTAACCACTCTTTGATCCAAATCAAATCGAAAATTGGGAGATGAAACAATCCTGATTGCTTGAAAAAGTTGGAAGCCACTGATATAGATCTATGGTCCTTTCCTCTGTACAGACGGCGGATTTGTTTAATATAAACTTTTGTGTGGTTTGGAAACTTTCTTTAGTAGTGAAAGAGTTAATGTCTATTTTCCATTCACAAACATTCGTACTATGCCTTGTCCATCACTGCAGGCAGGTTAATGGAAGTATAACGGACGACAGTTGTTACTGGAGACACCATCATATCTAGCAAAACGCTTTCAAGGTGGACTCTGTCAAAACCACATGTACAGGCTTCGGCACAATAATATGAAGCTACCGTTGTAACAAGGTGCTTGTGTAGCGAAGCAATTAGTGCATTTGTCGTTCATGCCGAAGTTTAATGGTTCAGGTCCTGACGGAGGTGCCCCAGTCACCCACCTGTAGAAATAGGTACCTGGACCTTTCTGTAGCTGGAGAAATAAAGGCGGCCATGCGTGACCCTGAGCACATCACGTCCCAGCCAACTGGTCAGGGAAAATATGGATAGCGTGGCCATATTCTCTACATTTCTTTATTGTATGATAGAGTTACATTTATATTCTTTAACAAATGTAACATTTTCCGCTTGTTACGGGTATACATCTTCGGTCTTTAAGTTTGAACTCTTATTTCCCCTCTGAATTATCGCAGAGCATGATCTTTTATCAGTTTTTTTCTTCTTCTTTCTTATCACGACAGGACTTTGGTTCGTGGTAGAAAGAAACAAATAATATTTTATAAGACGAAATAACTGAACATGTAGGTCAGTCAATCATTCTGCCGTCAGTCAATAAATTTCTCCGAATTCATGATTGTAATTAAAACACAGTCAACAGTAACATTGTTAACACAGAATTAATTTCCATGAATTGTGCAGCCTCATGAATAGGAGTCGATTACCACAATTCGTGCGATGTAACTAGATCGCAGTGGTGTAGTATTGATTTCTAAATCTAGCAGGAACACTCAGTACTTCTGGAAATACGATCCCTATTTGTATTCTACCTCTAAACTAGGGAATCTTTTAAAAGAGTATGATCTTAAAGTTTTTGTTCAATAATCGGTGTAATAATATTATTACACCAAGCAGGATGTTCCTCTTATTCAGATGTATTTGAATTTAATACAGTTTAATACAATCGGAACGTAAACTGTTGTACATTAAAATTTAAAATATTTGTAGTGATAAAGACGAAATACAGGCGAATTGAGAAAACTGATGAAGACAAAATAAGAACAAATTAGCATTACATACTGTGACGTAGCAAGCCATCTCATTCTGGGCAGCAAAACAAAAGGGAAGATGCGAGTAAGAGCTATGTTTCACCGCTAACAAATGAACCAGCACACATGCTCAGAAATATGACCACTAAACTCGCATATTTTGAGACATAGAAAATAAGATGAAATTTTCTTTCAGTTTTTGTACTCTTACGGTAAAAATGTGAATAAAGGAAATAACTATATATTTTGATGGCGACCAATTCTAAATCAAAAGGCAGCTGATCAGTTTCACTTTGTTCATAACTGTGAACAAAATGCTCATCCAATCCTTACAAGTTTTCTATTTGTATTTTGTTGTAACTTTGTATGAAAATTGATGTAACTATGACTTCTTATCCCCCTCTTACCCTCTAGTTTGTATTTGTGTTATGTACACAGTATGACACTATTTTATTTTCTAAACAAAACTTTTAAACCCTTTTAGTCACATAATGGTTTAAATTATCTCTGGTTACACCGGTTAAACCATCAAGTTATGTTGGTCACACTTTAGCACCAAACTGTGGGGCGAATATTCTAGGTAATACAACCTTTCAAATCTAACCTGTTGAAAATATCTTCAGATATAGTTACAAAACTGGCATTATTTAATTCATTTTATACTTTATCAATCGCAAAAATCGCAATCATATTATTATCAGTGGTCATGTTCTGGAGATGAACTATTTTGAATCATAAAACTGTGAAACAAATTTTGTTTGGTAGTCACATGATCTGATGCTTTGAGAATGTACAGCCGTGTTAAATGAAGATGTAGCTTCATTAACCAAGAGAGCAAAGTCGTCAGATTTTGATCGTTTGGTTTTGAAAAATGCATTGAGAGTCTTACTGAAATTATATCTGCTTTCACTCACCAATATCCACCCAGAACTCTCATGCCTACTGGTATTCTTCTTATGGCTATTCCTGCTGCACCGTATGACAAACTACTACGCAGTCAGTTTAAACTACGGACGTTCACTTTATTTTTTCCCCAAGTGCAATATGGACACAGTTTTCCACTCAACCAGTTGTTTGCATTTCCCTTGCGGAACTTTGCCTCCCTAATAGCTCTACTGTATTCATATCGGTTGTAAGCAAGATGACCTGCTGCTGATGCATCCAGTTGCAGATTATCAACGATGTCTTACAGCCATCTTCGCCTTGGTCTTCCTCTTTCTCTTTCCCACTATGTACCCTTCGAAGACGGTCTTCTCTGAATTATCATGACGTTTAATGTGTCCAAAATATTTAAGCAGGTTTTTCATAGCCTGCACTAAATACAGACGTCTAGTAACCCTAATATTTGTATTTCTGTGTTGTTACCGCTCAGTTCAGATACCAGTCACAGTTCTGTGTGATCATTTTCGATTATATTTTTAGATGTGCTTATTAATTGTGTTTATATGATCTACCAACGTGATGACATATTTTTAACGCATATCTACGCAGATGCCAGGAATAAGCCGTCGTTTTACTTCAGTTCAGAGACTGACATGTTCCACTTGGAAACAGACATTTCTAGGAATCTTTTCTTCTGAAATTTATTCCAGGAGTTTTAGGAAAGTCACTGAGCCCACTTTCAATCCGACTTGGTGACCACTTTCAAGATCTTCGCCAGTGTTACAGCTGCAAAGAATTCAAGCTCACAGTTGCAGAGAGACATGACAAGAATAACGACCTACACCAAACTCAGGAAACAGTATCACTGACGTAAATCATAAAGTAACCGTACTTTATTACGTGGCATCGCTAGCATATGCCACGAAGTAACTGGGTTCATACGGCTTTTTATAGCAAAGTATATCACCACAGACACATGCCGATAGGTAACATTTACGTAAGGTGCACGTTGTCGCAAGGAATATCACCACGGGTTTCTACTGCATCACAAAGTATGAAATAACAGTACTAAAATATTTCACAAAGTAACTGGATTGATACAACTTTGTAACATAAGAAATATCACCGCATATATACTGCAAACTAAACGGTTTTGTGTACAAAAAAAAAAACAGGAAATAGCATCACTAAGGTATAACATAAAGTAATGGGGTTTGTATAGCTTCCTGAAGCAGGAAATAGCACCAATAACTTATAACATAAAGTAATGGGGTGAGTATAACTTCCTAAATCAGGACATAGCATCATTAGTTTATACCATAAAGAAATCAGGCTTATATAGCGCTATCTGGCAAGAAATAACTAACACTAACATACACCACAAAGCAAAATGACTTCTATCACCGCATAATATTCGACAGATAAACAACAACAACAACAACAACAACAACAAAGTAGGAACCTTATTACACTTGAAACTGGAACCGTCCCTTGAGTCTTGCCAGGATTTTTATTGATCAGAAAATGAAATACCCAGTGCATACAGTGTACACGGACCAAAAACAAGCTTATCCCTTTAAAGGGCAGAGAAAAATGTATTACTTCTGCAATACTACTCCGCGGGCAGAGACGCTGTCCGATTAGGCAATCAGCGACCCACAGCTTATATGTTAGCCTCATGGTTAGCGAACCATAGCTGACCAAGACCCTGCCCTCACATCTCCGTTGTTGCCCCCAGTAACAGGCCTACCCTGGATAACGCGGCAGGGATCGCGATAATCCCCATGGTGGTGGAGTCTGCCAAAGAATCATTGCCAAATCCCTGCTTTTTTAACTGCACTCCGGAACTGAAAAACAGCAGCAGAAGAAGAAGAAGAAGAAGAAAACAGCAGAAGAAGAAGAAGAAGAAGCAATACTACAGCAGTCAACTAGCAGGAAACAAGACGGACGGAAGTTCAGATAGCACAAAATGGGGACATCTTTCGTCTATGAGAAATTACAGCAGTAATTAGAAACGGCAAATTATGTGCTATTACCCTAATAACGGCTATTAACTGTGGCTGCAATATACTTGCCACTGACCTGTAAAGGGTTGTACATGACTCTACACTACGAGAATTTGGTAAGGCGTGCAGGAAATGGAAGCCGATGTGCTGCGTAGAGTTAGAAGAGATAACGACTGCAGTAAAACTGGTTCCACGAGTAGTAATAAAGGTAGATAGAGGCGTATGGTTCAGTTTTACAAAGCAATAGAGGGAGTGAGGAAAGTGAGAAAAAAAACCACAAATAATGAAAAACATACAACATCCAAAATTTCGGCATGAGTCTTTTTCAAGGATTACACACAAAAGCAACACAACATATAATAAAAGAAGAAAAATGAAAATGAAAAACTTTGCTTTCTGACATCCCTCCTTGTACACAATACAACAGAATGCGCGCTAAAGACAAGGCTGGGAGACCAAAAGGAAAACAAAATGGACCAATCGGATGTTAGCGGCGATGAAACGGAAAGAACGATACGGGATGGGGGCACAGGAAACAGATCATGAGGCAATAAATACCTTTAGGCCGCTACAGAAGAAGATGGTAGTGGCGAGGAAAGAAGGGCAGATGGGAGATAACGTGAACCTGATGAATGAAGAACTGCAGCGAAATGCGCCGGGCTAAGACAAGAAAGTAGAGTATAAACAGCAGAAAACAGGTGAAAATCTAAAGAAGTTTAAAGGAAGCTAAATATTTATTGTTAATTCCGTCTGGGTAGAGACAGCTGGCCTCAAAAATAAGACGCTGTTCTAGAGCCTTCAGAGACGGTACATCAGAAGAGCAAGAGCAGATTGCACTAACAGAGATGTCCCATTTTCCCCTGTGGTTTCTTTGGCAAAAGTGTTTTGCCATAGAGGTCCATACCCTCTTGGAAATATCGTTAAGATGTTGACGAAAAAGGTCTCATAAGTGTAAACCAAACTACCCTATATACTTCATATTGCAACGTTTGCACATAATGGCAGAAAAAACATCACGTGAAGTGCAGGCGAAGCCCTCCTGAACTGATAACGTGGACCTGGGGAAAGAGATCTAACTAGTCTCAACAACAAACGGGCAAGTGGTGCATCTACGACATCTGCAACGCCTGGTACCATAAAAAGTGTCCTCCGTCTTAAAGCGACTTCTAACTAATAGGTCCCTGATGCTTTTGTTCGGTTTGTAGACCACCAATGGGGGTTCCCCACAGAGCTCACATGTGGCAAAACACTTTTGCCACAGACACCACAGGGGAAGATGGGGCATTTCTGTTAGTGCAATCCGTTCCTATTTTTCTGATGTACTATCTCGGAAGACTCTAGAACAGCGTCTTATTTTTCAGGCCGGCTGTCTCTACTCAGATGGAATTAATAAATATTTAGCTTCCTTTAAACTTCTTTAGATTTCCACCTATTTTCTGCTATTTATACTCTACTTTATTGTCTTAGCCCGGCGCATTTCGCTGCTGTTCTTCATTCACTAATTTCACGTTATCTCCCATCTGCCCTTCTTTCCCCACTACCACCACCTTCTTCTCTAGCGGCCAAAAGGTATATATTGCATCCAGATCTCTTTCCCACACCCACCATAGCCCGTATCGTTCTCTCCCTTTCACCGCCGCTAACATCCGACTGGTCTAATTTGTTTTTCTTTGTGGTCTCCCAGCCTTGTCTTTAGGGTACATTCTATTGTATTCTATACAAGGAAATAACAGTTTTTCATTTTCATTTTTCTTCTTTTATTATATGTTGTGTTGTTTTTGTATATAATCCTTGAACAAGGCTCATGTGTAGTTATATGCGCTTTAATCCTCATCTGAAGTCACCACACAGCTTTCCTGCAAAATAGCTCTAGCTTCTTTAGTTGTCTAAGAGTATGCCCAGAGGTGGCAGCATAGTTTCTGTACACGATGGATACTATCGGAGAATATGTTCTAAACCATGTTCTCTGTTTCAACAAGGGCATTCTTTTTAGAATAACTCTAGCTGAAGGAAGACCTCAATAAGTTGCAGTGCGAGTAAAAGCAGTGTTTCACGGTTAACAAATAAACCAGTACACATTTTCAAACCTTGTAAAATATAGCGACTAAACGTCTACAGTTTGAAGCTTACAAAACTTAACGGAAAGATGATGGCCCGAAGATGCCCTATAACATAAAATAAATCCTTTGGGTTCAATGCTTATCACTAATGCCATGTTTCTCAATGTAGTCTCCAGTGATAAATAGATATGGTTTGACCCCTCTTTTTTGACTGATTGATTGAGTTATTTCATTATGTTGGTTTCTACATCATGTAGTAGTTTGGAGCATGGAAAAATTTTCACAAGTTTCAACTTTAACAACTACATTATTTTTCTTTGTTTTTGAAGATAGGGATATTATTTATTAGGATATTTTTTTGTTACGGTGGGGATGCCTCCTATTTTTCAGTTAATTTTAGTTTCGCATTTTTATCTACTAGAAAATGACTAAACGAATATATTTGTGATGGTTTTGCAGAGAAAATGGTACATATTTTGAATTTGCTTCGATCCTTCACTTAGTAACCTCATTCCTCTCTATTGGGCGGGGGGGGGGGGGCGCCGAAAGGAGACGGGAGGAAATGTAGACGGAAGAAGAGTGGTGGAATTTAGACAGCAGATCCATGAGTATATTGTTTCCCTCAATTTTTTTTTTTTATCTTAGAAGATAAATGTTGCTAAATGGAAGACATATTCTTCCGCTATCCATCACAAATATTGATTAACGAAGATAGATATTTGGTTCGTTTTCAGATGCACATTTTTATTATTGCGTTCTGTTATCAGCATAGGGTTTATGTATAGTTTCAGGGAGCAGAGAATGTGTAAATAGCCGAGAACAAGGTGCAAATATCAACATTCACAGCGAAAATTCAAAGACCGGAATTCCACTTGGATAAGTTCATGATATGCGCAGGTTTAGATCATCCAACAGGATCTTAAAGAAAAACTGCAAAAAAAAAAAAAAAGGTCACGGACAGAGCTGAAATCTCAGGCTGCAGGTCTTCTCCACGAAACTTCAAAGCTCGAACCCAGTCAAGAAAGCAAGGCTCACAGAAATAAATGGTTGCCGGAGTCATGCCAGCCCGGTCAGGTGATACAGATAAAAAAAAATTGCCTCCCACCTACCCTGTTACTTGGTTAATAAAAGAATAAGTGTCTGCTCATGAGGTTTTCAATCTTCAGTTCAAAACTCTTTCCGTGCGTATGGTCGAATTTTCGACATTTCCGGTGGTCCCAAGCTACCGTATGGTCGAAAAATGACACATTCTTTGTTTCATTAAAACAAATGGTGTAACATTTAGATTGTACATATTTCGTCCGCGATTCCGGTGACACTTTTCAAGATGGCGAAAGAGTGCCTAGTTACGAGCGAGAAAAAGGAAGCGAAAGACCAAAATTTTTCCATTTTTGATGATGTATATACCGGTATGGACATGGCCTGTGACGACCCCATTGCTCTTGAATGTATCCCAAGTAGATTTAGACATATTTAGACGACTTGAAAAGTAGTTATGAGTTATTTCAGACATAATTTAGCGAGAATGCAACATAGGAATCAGAATACGAGATAGACAAGTAGATCTACACATCTCAGATGGTAAGTAGGGGTAAGTAGGACCTAGCCGATGGTAAGCTGGCCACAATCAGTGTCTAAAAACATCACATTACTTCTTTTTTCCTAAAAAACTCTGCATTTATGAAATTTTCATTCATTTAGCTATGCTTTGACACATATTACATATACGGAAGTACATGGAAATACTGTTTTCCATTCCATTTTACAACTATACCCCCTTACAGACCAAGACCCGCGTTTTTACTCCCGCACTCCACGACATGTCCGTGTTTCTTCCTCCCGCACGGAAAGAGCATCAAAGATTCTCTAGTTATGATGCTAAGATGCCTGCTATGTTAGCAGCCCTGACAGTAATCACCATCAAATACCAAAACAGTGCCTCAAACCCCAAAAAACTTTGATGTCTTCTCGGACTCCGAGTCTGCTACAGGCCCCTGAAAACTGACATCATAATAACCACAACTGACATACTCAATGTAGTAAACCTACTTGCCGCCTATGACAACAAAACCACTCTACAGTGGATATCATGGCATACGGATATCATAGGTAATGAACGTGCTGACAGATTGGTAAAAATAGAGCCACTATGCCACAGCCTCATATCTCCACCAGTTAAACATATTATACACAATAGCTGCAAGCAGCAGTGGATGGACTGCCGCGCGAAAAGTTTATGTGTAAGTGCCACAGCCAAATCCCGGAAATCGTATCCACAGTTTATATGGTGGAGACCAATGCACAATTTTCAGGATGTGCACACGACACACAACCCTCAGTACACACTTTACACAAAGTGCCGTTGACAATACACCAGACTGCGTGCACTGCAACAGACCAGAAGAAGCATTGAGTGATATCAGGAAGAACCTGATATCACCAAACTCATCGACATTCTGTACAGGAGATATAAAGCAGCTGTAAAAGACGTGTACTTTCCAATATCTGGCACAAGGGAAAACAGTGAAAACTCGTAAACCCAGGAAAGCTGGAAAGTCGAAAGTAAGTACACAAAAAATGATAGAACATCGATTAACCATCGATTTTTGTCAGATAATTATTTACTAATAGTTTTTTCCAGTCACCTCCTATTATGAGATGATTTCTATGATGTCTGTCAGACACAGTTTATTTTATTTTTTTGCCAATAATATTACTTTCCCCCTGATTTCAAAAAATGAATCAGTTTTCCGCGTATTTGAACTGCGTCTTAGTTTTGAATAAACAGCTACTTAAAACCTGTAATGAAAACAATTGTGATATACTGTAAATTTGCACGGAATCGACTCTTTTTCAAGGGTGGGCCACGAAAAACAGCCCTCTTTAGTTATTTGCTATTCTTCCTTACATAGAAACAGTGACGGAGACATGAGGTGGGCTGGGTTTTCATGGCGTGTTATAAATACGGGACACGTGTTTTAAAACGGAGGATATTGAGCCATCCGGACAGAAGTAATACGATACCCAGGATAAATCCTTAAAATGTGGGGCAAATCCTTATATGATACCGGACGACTGGCCACTTTACACTATTTCCACATACTGGACTACTTATCTCGCATTTCGGGACTTATCTCCAAAACCCAGGACATTTTTACAAGCCCAAAATAAATGTTCGATTTCAAATTGAATTCACAGGACATTTGAAATTAAATTTATAATACAATAAAATTACAATTTTCCATATTTTCTTTTCTCCAGTATTTGGCTTCGTCTCGCTGTTTTTGTTTCTAACGTAATGGAATAAAAAAAAAGACATTGTTGTTTTGCTATTAGTAAAGATTACTTACACCAGTTTTCCTGTTTGTTTCTTGTCATAACTATACTTCAGTGACAGATAGCATAAGCGCATATACATTTAAAGCTGTAAATGTGTGCTTTTTTAACGCTTGCATGTTTATGTTTTTCTTTTCTGTAAGAGAGATCCACAATGCAACATATTTTTTAACCCCTGACATGCCTAAGTTTCCTGAAGGTAAACAAGATCTAGTTTATGTCATTTCTAAATAACTTACAACAGCGGCCCTCTGAGTACAAAGGCGTACTGTGTGGGAGTTGGGGGGGGGGGGGTGTGTGTGAGAAGCTAGAGGGGAGAGAGTGGCTGCTTGGGACACGGCGCTAAAAGGGGCAAATAACCGCTTAAAATCTAAAGATTTTTCTTTTTTTAGGTTTTGTTTCTTAGCTTTGTTAAAGTTTTGCTGGCTGCATACGTGGATTAGTTGAGAACATGCGCTAGGAATATTGGATTGGATGAATGTTTGTTAGATGCAATAACAATGGCATAAATTTGCTTTAGATATGGTTTATGCTGAATATAATTCAAGTGCTACTTCGTCTCTTTGGAACAGTAAATAAGTTGAATGCTTTTTAAAAATTTTAACTTGCATCAGCAAGTGGCAGGAGCATACAATGTCATCATCTTGTTGAATATCTGAAGATTTTACAGCAAAGCAAGGACTCACATTTTGCTTGGCTCACCCCCTGAACAGAAAACCATTGAAACGCCTCTGATTAATCGCAAAATCATCAGTGTTTAGCGGGAAATGTCATAGCAACGAGAATAAACAGGTGCTCAGATAACAGAACCCGTTACATGTAATTCAGGACTGCCTGGATGTAGATATTTTTTGTTCTGAAGACTTCAGTATCCAGGATGTAAATTTCAAGAGCTTTATTACTTTACATCTACATAAAATAATTCATGTTCTTTAAAGAACATACGATATGCGTATAATTGTATATTACATAACGCCGTATCTTTTTCTTGTGCAATAAAATGTTACCAATGAACCATGCAATCTCATTTATTACAGAGCTTCACCTGTCTTTCTCCAGTTCTTTGATTACTGATGGAATGTTTAAAATTCTTGTAATCGAATTACAGAATTTACTTATGTCTGTAACTTTCTAGCATACGCTCAAGCACGTCGCCAGAGCTGCTTTGCCATATCTAGGTTGCCTTGCTATGCCATAGAGGTCGCATCTGTGGAACATGGGTGTTAATGCCAATATTTTTCTTGACCTGTGGGCATACAAGGCGATGTGGTCAGCACCTGAAGGAGTCAGGTACTCGTTTCTACAGTTCGTTGACAGGTGTACGTAGGGTTTGAAGTACCGATCTTAGCAGTGAGAGAGTGCGTTAACCACTTCTCAATTCAGACGCCGACTACTTGCTGTACAGAACAGTTATCATAGCTAATGAGACTGGACCCGGCATACTTGAAGAAAGCTTCTTCTTTGGCGAATGTCATGATTTCTAAAAGGCCAAATTGACCAACACGATGGTTCAAGATTATTATGACATCGGTTCCGGAGACTACAAATGTATAGTTTCTAAAAGTTCGAAGAGGAAGATTTCTGCTGACAATTTCTAGTCTAACAATGCAGATCACATTATTCTTTCACATAAATTAATCAACACAGCCAAGAGCAAAGTAGCGTAACATGGATATTAGCAGACTCGACTAAACAGGAAGCCTCGCCCTCCTATTTCACCAAAGACTCCAACAATATAGGGCAAAATATATCATATCAGGTTAGCGAGTCATTTGTAATGGAAAGATAAGGTTGTTTTGAGGGAGTTGAGATTCGGGGGTGTGGGAGAGAGAGAGAGAGAGAGAGAGAGAGAGAGAGAGAGAGAGTGTGTGTGTGTGTGGGGGGTCAATAATAAAACAGAAAGCCTGATATTGTAGCAATTCATACAGGGCCATATATAACCCGCTTGAGGGTTCCTTTCAGCACGTACACCTTTAGCTTGAACGACCACTGATAACGACCGAGGTTAGCAGACGAACTCGAAGATATTTACCACGAAAGAAAGTCCAGGAGTGGGCACGACGGAATTTTATTAGTCCCTGATGTAATGGTGCTGTAATAACGTTCTGCGCTGATTCATTAGTTTGTGACACAAAAGTGAGAGTGATTTGTTTGATTACGGCATGGCTTTTTCATTTGTTGCTGTTTAGCTTCGTGCAAAGATACTATTTTCGTTAATCATAGGCTTCACGTTAACGTTACTTTCCAGAGCGAACGTGATATTATTTTCACTTTTTAATTAATGGTAAACCGTACAGTATAAATTAATAATTAAAAATATTAAACAACATAAATCTTTTATAACTGGCACGAAGACAGCGGTCTTAAGGGTGTCATTTTCCACGCTCATAAGTGAAAGTCTGTTCAAACACTGCTGGCACACGGTGCTGTGAAACTAACTCTTTATAAGTTTTGAAAACGAACCTTTCTTTGTGCAATTGTTCACCATTATGCACACAAGCACACTAAGAGTGATTTCATCTTTGGGAAGCACAGATATTTCAAGTTGCCCAAAGTTAGTTTACTGTGCTATGCAGGGAGGGTCTCACATTTTTCATAAAGAACTACAAAGTGCTTAAGATGGTTGCATTTGTTTAGAAGATCACCATGAATTCAGGCTGATAATCAGTATTAATCAATTGAATCAATTGATAATAAATTTACCACAGGCTCTTATGCAACTGCCACTTCGCCCATGTGTGAAGACAGCACCATTCCCCATTACATGTTTGTTACCATTGGCATTTGGTCATTAATTTAATTATTTATTACAGTTATTTCCTTATCAGTTAAATAAACTTGTTATTGTTTTACATTATTTGTAATAACTTGTTTTTGTGTAAATTTCATCATTGTCAGAGTTATGCTCACTTTTCTTGCAGAGAGCAGCATCTCATACATAAGACTTGCCACTTTAATTGGGTATATAGAGTGTGATCATATAGTCCTTCCTTGATTAAACAGAATCATATCTTAAAAACTATGCTAGGCAGAGACATGATTGTTGCTCTTAAGAACAGTTCTAGAATGCAAACTTTCTGGAAACCGACAGATTGGAAGAATTGGTCCAACACCATTGCCACCAGTTTCACTGGACATTACCCCTCATGGCTTTTTTTAAAAAAATGGGGATATACTAAGGGCTGCGTGTTCAGTTTACCAATTCCTGATGTTGAAATGTTGAAGGCAAGGATAATGGTGCATCAGCAACAGTGACAAAAGAAATGTTGGAGAACTCATCTTGAGAAATTGAGTATTGCTTGAATGTTCTTCAGGCAAGAAATGGAGAACATGTTGAAGTGCACGAGTAAAAGAAACATTAGCAACCTCCCCCTCCCCACATGTCTGTCCTAGCATAGTTTGTGTGTAAAAAATGTTTGAAATCATGGAAAGAGTTTATACTTATCGTGTACTTTTAAAGATACATTTTATTCATTCTCCTTCATCATCCCTCACTTATTTCTTTCTCTTTCTCCTTTCCTTTATCTATTTCATCTTGATATTTTCTTTTACCCCTCTTCTTCAACATCTCCCACCACACATACATTAATAAAGTTATTTTGTAATTTTGAGCACGCATTAAAAAATTTCTTGATTAGAATGTTCTGTTTAGAATTTTCTTTTTTTTTTTTTTACTTTAACCAACAATAGAAACAAGCATCATTCAGATTAACAGGACGTAGTTTTTACCTGATTTTCTTCATTTCCAATTATGACTTTCTTACTGTCATATATGATGTGTAATCAAGTATAACTCAATGCATAAATATTTTCAGTTTTCTAAAGAACATTTTCATCAACAGTATTTAGGTAACCAATTTTTAAAACTGGATTGACTAAGGACCACATATGAATAAATTATGGGATAATTTTTTTCAGCAAATGATAATTGATAAATTCCACGGCAGTTAACATCTGAATGCTTCAAAACCATCTTCTAAGACACATACTCTGTAAGTTCTAGAACAGATAACATTTAATCCTTCAAAACTATCTTCTAGACCTAGGACTGTACCAAATACAAACTGTTCATAGTTGGCCAAATAAAAATATTTGAATCTTCAGATAGTCAAATATAAATGGTATGTTAGCGAAACATAGGTACTTACAAAAGTTATTTGCATGCAGTATTATGAAATTAATGCTGTTTGTATATGTGCAAAATGACATATCTTGACTTCTTCCTCATATACCTTTCTGTATTGAAGGGACAGATAGACTTTCTGATAGGGGCTTGGTGCTGTATTGCATGTAATTGGATATTTAATAAGATTTTTATAATTTCCTCCCTCTGTCTCTTGCATGGACAGTGTCTTCCTCTGTTTACTGTGACTCTTAGCATAAACATTTTCTATGGCACAGTGTCTGACAGTAGTTGTGTAACATGACCAAATCATTTAACATGCTGTTTCTGGATGTTGTGCAATACTGATGTAAATCCAACTCTTGTCCTTATGATGTCATTTTCTGATTTTAACCTCATGTTACATTTAGTATTCTTCTCAAGCATCACATTTCTGTCACGATGCTGTTCCTCTTATTTTTAGCTGTTCATATTCATGTTTGATTTTAATATCACAGCTTGGAAACAGATTTTGTTGAACAGAAATTTGAGACATTTAAAATTAAATATTTCATTCACAGTTACAGAGCATTAGGCTGTCTTACATGAGATGATATTAATTATTATTTAGTTGTATACAACCTTGTATACAAGTTGTCTTCTTAGTTTATGCTTCAGGTTTGGTGAGGGAGAATGTTGCTGGCTCACTTCGTCCCTGGCTAGAAATGGTGTACCTAGCATTCTTCTCAAGTGACTATACATCACAGAAAGTCATCTCCTTCAGCTTCAGAATGTCAGACATCAAAGAATTAATAACTGCATGCTGTTGATCTCCTGCGCATGCTTCCAAAGGAGCAGCCATCTTTTATCTGGTCTGCTGATGGCATATATCCAAAACTGCCGACGTATCTTCACACACATACATCTCTGTATAAGGAGCAGCTTTTGAATCTCCACTTTTTTTTAACAGTTTGCCATCATTTATATTTGTTCACCCAATAAATTGTCAGTTTGGTTGAAATTTTGAAGAAAACACTTAATACCTTATTGTATAATTTAGTTGCTACAAATGAGCAGAGCTATGCAGATTTACATATAGTTATAAGGTGAAAGTAGTTTTGTTATGCCATGGAGGCATCTATTATTGATACTGTGTAAAGTGTCCATGTTTTCCGTGATTTGTCAGCACACCAGGGGATGATGTACAGTTAGTTATTTATATAGTCTGACTTCTTCTGGAGTTGGGGAAGGAAAGGCGGCCAGGCATGATACTGACCATATCACCCTCTAGTGTGCCAACAGGTCAAGGAAAATATGGGCGCTAACACCATATCCCTATGTGCCTCTAAGGCATGACAGGATTAACTTTACCTTTACCTTTTTTTTATGTTTTTCCACAGATGGAGTATTAGATGCAATTTAATTACATCCAGCTTTTGCTTTTGTTGGTAAACAATCACCTTTCAATGTGACTGTTGACTGTGTTGTCATAAAATGGAGACAGTACACAGATAAAAGAGTCTGCCTAAGATGAAGATTGTAGCAGCACAGCTATTCACCTTGCTGGCTTTGTGTTTGCAGGTCCATGCAGCATTTGATTGTAGCAGATTGAAAGTTTTCAGTGAAAATGGAACAGTAAGTGAACAAGGCTATATTGAATGTATTTTGCTTACTGTGTGATCAGATCAGTGGAAAACATAATAAATACATGAGAGAAATTTTTGGTATACTAGTAACATTCATTCATTCATTCATTTGCATGTCCCTTGCAGAACTTTGATTCCCTATCAGCACTTCTGTAGGCCTCTTGATTATGAGCAAGATGGCCTGTTGCTGATGCATCCATTTGCAGATCATCAAAGATGTCTTGCAGCCATCTTCGCCTTGGTCTTCCTCTCTTTCTTTTTCCCATTATGTACTCTTTCAAGACAGTCTTCTTTAGATTATCATGACGTTTAATGTGTCCAAAATATTTCAGTTTTCTCTCTTTAATCCTCTTTAGTAGCCAGCCTTCTTCAATATTAAATTCTTGTAGTATGAATATATTTGTTCTTTTTTGTGTCCATGATATTTGAAGAACTCTTCTGTAGCATTTACATTCAAAGGCATTTATGTGTTTCTCAGCTGTTTTGTTAAGTGTCCAGGTCTCACAGGTATATGTTGTGATGGGAAAGATGCATGCCCTTAAAAATCTTATTTTTGTACTTCTGTCTGTTCCTCCCCACAGATTCTTTAGTTGTTTTACTTTTTGAAGAGCAATAGACGTCCTCCATTTAATTTCCCTCATTGTATCTCAATTATTAGTTAGCAGTGATCCAAGATATTAAAAACTCTCCACTTCTTCCAGTTTTTCCTCACTGATACATATATCAGCTGCCTTGTTTGTTTTGTCAGTTGTCATCAATTTAGTTTTATTCGCATTGACATAGGGAAGAATTTTATTATGTAGTGAACAGATAGGAATTAAGTTTCAGATAGAAAGTAGCAGAAAACTATCATGTACTGAGTGGAGATTAATTTCTGAATGGAGAAACTGTTCCTACTGTTTTTTTTTTCTTAAATAGTTTTAACAGTTTGTTATTATAGCTTTACTGCAGTGACTTCATGTATAGTTATATACTTAGTTTTATATAAATACACTAGTTATTAGTGTGTCATGAAACAGTGAGGCATAAATCAGATATACCTGAAGATGTTTCAGAGTTATAATTTTGTTACAGTTGTAATGTGAAATAATTCATTAGTTATGTAATGTATATTTAATTCCTGCTAACATGAGGCTAAAACAAAAATTATGAAATTTCTCATTAATCAAGAAGGAGGATATATGTAGAAGGAACAGCTGCTGATGAAGTAAACCAATTTACATACCTAGGCAGCTACATAGACCAGGATGGTGAAACCAGGAAGGAAGTTAGAATTTGAATTGCAAAAGCAGCGTTGTCCTTCAAAAATCTTGAGAACATAAGGAATTCAAAAGTTATAAGCACAAAAATCAAGTTAAGATTACTCAAATCAAATGTGATATCCACCCTCATTTATACACATGAAAGCTGGAAATCAACTAAAGAAATAGACAAGAAATTATACTCTTTTTTGAAAATAAATGCCTAAGGAAAATACTTGGTATAAAGTGGAATGAATTTAAGAACAACACAGAGATAAGACAGATGAGCAAACAACAACCTGTCTAATGGGTGATCACAAAAAGAAGATGGACACATGTAGGCCATGTGATAAGAAGAAACAATCAAAGATTGCCAAAACAAACTATCAAGTTAAGCACAAAAGGCTGAAGAAAAAGAGGTCAACCATGTGAAACTCTAAAGAGGACATTGTTAAGAGAAGCCAGTTTTGTGGGCATAACACCCCTTGATGAAGTTGAAAGACTTTCCGAAAACAGGAAAACTTTGCAAACAACTATGCAGACCCTATGTGACGTTTAACGGCACCAGAAGGATGTAAGATGTAAGAACATGAGGCTGGAATGAAGTGAGTTTTTATATAGAATAATTTTCATGTCTCCAGCAGATTAATACAAGCTCTGTGTGTAATACAAGATATCCACTAGCAGGTAAGTTTTAATTGTTGAAAATTTCTGCTTCTGTATCATTTAGGAATTTTTTTATGCCTTTTTGTTAAAGTTAATGATGGGAAAACAAAATTATGTTAATCACATTAATTACTTTTCCCGTTAAATTTTACTATCACAGACCCACTTTCCTCCCAGACTTCAAGAACTTTGTCCCAAAACATGCCAGCCAAGTGATTTATTTCTCTCAGTGGAGACCGCAATTGGATCAGCTAATCTCACAATTGAAGAAAATATTTAATTTCCCACTTTCTTCATATCCTGCAGCTAATCAAAACCAGTGATAATTCCCTGAGTGTTACCATAAACTCACAAACTTTTTTGTAGTCACTGCACAAATTGTGACAGAGGAATTACCTTTACATTTCTATTCCTAGAAGTTTTTATGCAAAATTTGCTGATTTCATGAGTCACATACTTTAACTCTTAGCATTTCTTTTGTTCATCAGTTATTCTGAATGCTGCTGTAAATGTTACACAAGCATGGAATTTTTATGCCAAATTTTATAGCAATGGTTCTCAGACATTGGGCAGTCTTCCACCCCTTTTGGAGGAAATTTTAGGGTTTCAGCAGGGTAATCAGTACCACAGACTGACAGATTCAGCAGTTGAAATATTGATCTTTCTACAAAATATAATTCTACATATTGTACATAAACTACTGGACATCACACTATATTCTTCTTCTTCTTCTTCTTCGTTCACATTGTCTGTCTATATCTGCAGTCCTGTCTCTTGGATAAATTTCACTGTTTTTTGTAACTCATGTATGGAACCGTAGAGCTTATCTTCTTTAGTGGTTTCACTGGGCCAGTAATTATTTCTCAGTGTCTCATAGTTGATGCAGTTCTGGAGGATATGTTCCACAGTTTGGGGCACCTGGGCACATGTACATAGATTAGTAGTACCAACCTTAAACTTTGTATACATATGACTTCGGAGTCGGCTGTATCCTGTTCGGAGACGGAAGATGGTGACTTGTTCCTTTCTGTTTAGCATGTGATAGTCATGTGGTGGTGTTTGTGGCTTCCTGTAGGTTTTTATCATGCTTTTTTCTTCTGATTATAGGTGATTGGTATGTCTGGTTGCTCCATTTCAGTGCCCTCTTTAGCCAGATGGTCAGGTTTCTCATTGCCTCACTATATTGAATATCACATATTAAATTAACCATAGGGTGAATGGAGCAAAAAAGGTTGGGAACCACTGTTTTGTACAAGCTGTCTTCCCTGGTCTCATGTAATATTTAACACATGCTTGATGAAAGTTATGATTTTCTGAGCCTAGCTAGCATGAAGTGAAGATGAAAAAAAAAAAAAAGTGAATTAGTGAGATTTGTCAGTGGTAGAGAAGAACTGTCATGTTTACAAAAGTATCATTTAAGGTTTAGAGTACTTTCAGTCATAATAAGAGAAAATTAAAGTTTGTTCTTTCTTTATTCCTTTTACACAGAATGTAGAAATTTTACCTTGAGCTTTGATCAGTCTCAACTGCCAGTGGATTTTCCAAGATGGAAACCAGGGGAGTCAGTAGAAGCATCAGATGAAATCAATGTTGTGGGGACTGATTATGAATTTGAAAGCTGGACATATCCTGGAATGTCGGTCAGATTTAATTCACCATCATCAGGTAAACAGCATGGCGTACCAGTGATTTCCTTTTTGTTGTTTGTTTACTAGTGTTAAGGCATGTACAGGGTAAATCTTTCTTTAATTGACCATAGTTAATTAGTGAAGGCATGTACAGGGTAATTCTTTCTTTAATTGACCATAGTTAACTAGCGTAAGGCATGTACAGGGTAACTAAAACTGATTAAAATTAACAAGAATTAAAAACTTCATAAGGGATTAATAACTTTGTAGTTGGGACAACTGACATGAATTAATTCCCACCAGTGACAGTGAGTCTAATACATATGACAACTCCATGACTGTGGGGTACAGACTCATCACATCTGCCTTGTCTTTTAGGCTACACAAAGATTAACCAAAAGTAAAAAAGCAGCTGTGATATTTTAGTTAATTAAAGCCAGTTATAGCACAGAGTATGAAGAGATTAACAGAGAAATAAGAAGGCAGTGCAAGGAAGAGAAAGAGAGGTGGGTATTGGAGCAATGTGATGAGACTGAAAAACAGTTTTATAATGGCAAAGAATTTCATAAAAAAGATAAAAGAACTTCGTGGGAAAAGAACAAGCAAAGAAACAGGTTGTTTGAAAGCAACGAAGGTAAAATTGTGGGAAAGAAGAAGAAATGGAGAAATGGTCTCCCTAAGAGACCACTGCACGGCATCATTGATGATCTGCGAATGGAATGCATCAGCAGCAGGGCATCTTTCTTACAACCAAGAGGCCTACAGGAGAGCTGTTAGGGAGGCAAAGTTCTGCAAGGGACATGCAAATGACTGACTGACTGCATAAAAAACCTGTATAATGACCAGAGAAATAAGCATTTAAATGTAAGCATGAATATTGAACATTTAAATGTAAGCATGAATAAGGATGGACCACCAATACTGGAAATGGAAGTAAGAAACGTAGTTAAACAAATGCAGGCAAGGATGGTACCAGACCTGATAATATCACAAGAGAATTGAACATAGCAATAGGAGATACCAGTGAAGAGAAACCTAACAAGCCTCCAAAATATGATCTATAATACAGGCTATATACCATCAGATCTCTCCAAATCAATTCTCATAGCAATTCATAAGAAAGCTTGAACAACAGTATGATCAGCATTTCACAGTCAGTTTAATAAATCACATCACAAAAATACTATTAAGAATCATAAACCTGAGAGTGTGAAATAAGATAAAAACTGAAATGGCAGAATAATTAATGTATGAGTATATAACTATACACGGAGACGCTGCAGTAAAGCTATGATACCAAAATGTATAAAAAAACTAGGAAAAAAAAGTAGGAACAGCTTTATTACTTAACAAGTACACATTTGTTACATTTCCGTGTGACCCTTAATCATACAAAAACACACAGGATGAAGAAATCGAGA
Organism: Achatina immaculata; assembly: GCA_009760885.1. Classification (NCBI taxonomy): domain Eukaryota; kingdom Metazoa; phylum Mollusca; class Gastropoda; order Stylommatophora; family Achatinidae; genus Lissachatina; species Lissachatina immaculata. Next base: position 31,409,807 of record CM019716.1, on the reverse strand, counting down.
GAGGAGATATAGTATAAATTCACATTAGTGGTGTGTTAAAAAAAACAAACAAATAAAATGAATAAAGCACTTTGCTGTAACTTGTAAGAAACTGTGGCATATCCGATGCTGTGTGTCAGAAAAGCCACAGCTTCTTACAAGTTACAGCAAAGTGCTCAATTCATTTTATTTGATTTTTTTTTTATTAACAGACTACTATTGTATGACTCTCTATCCCCATCCACCACCCTCAGTTACAACCAACCTATCACACACTCCAAGTCTCCATTTAAATACTCTCTACACTCCATTATGCGCATTTCTGACACACAGCATTGGACAAGCCACAGCTTCTTACAAGTTACAGTTAAGTGTTCTATCATTTCATTTCATTTTTTTTTAACACAGTGTTCATGTGAATTTATATTTTATACCTTCTCTATTTCTTCATCCTGTATGTTTTTGTATGATGAAGGTAGGTAAAGGTAATCCTGTCATGCCTTAGAGGCAACATAGAGATATGGTGTTAGTGCCCATATTTTCCTTGACCTGTCAGCACACTAGAGGGTGATATGGCCAATATCACGCCTGGCCGCCTTTCCTTCCCCAACTCCAGAAGAAGTCGGGTACCCATTACTACAGCTGGGTGACTGGGGTGCCTCCGGCCAGATTTGAACACCCCGACCTTCGCCATAAGAGACCAGTGCACTAACCACTTCGCCACTCAGAACCCTTGTATGATGAAGGCTCATGCCGAAATATCACAACGGTGTACTCATTAAGTAATAAAGCTGTTCCTACTTTTTTTTCCTAATTTATACATTTTGGTATCGCAGCTTTACTGCAATGCCTCCATGTATAGTTATATACTCATACACTAATTATTGTATGGTACTAAATTATTCTCATTACAGAGTGAAAACATAATAAGAGGCATTAAAATTGTGAAAGGAATTCAAATAAGAGGCCATAATATTAATAATTTGAGATATGCAGATGGTAGTTCTGTTAGCAGAAAGTGGAAGCAATTTGCAGAAACTTATGAGTAAGGTTATTAAAGAGAGCAAAACAGCAAGAAGACAGAAACAATGATAATACTGAAAAGAATAAACTACAAAAAGTGCAACATTCTTTCAGATGGAAAGACACTGATACATATAAATAAATTCAATTAGAACAACAATAAGAGTTGATGGCAAATGCACAAATAAAATAAAATCACAAAAAGGTAAAGTAAAGGTAGTTTTTTTATGACATGAAGAAAATGCTAATAAATAAGAAAATATCCCAAAAAAGTGAGGAAAAGAGTATTACAGTGCTATATAGATCTGTGTGGGAGCAAAACTCAGTCAACAAAAAGATGACAAAGAAACTGGAAGCAGCAGAGATGTGATTTTAGTGAAAGATGCAACAAATATTCTGGACAGACAGAAAAACTAATGAAGAGGCCCTCAAAGAAGTTTCAGAAAACTGATTAAAATAATAAGAAAAAATTTCTTGGAAATGTCATGAGAAGCCAGCAATGGAGAACCTAGTAATGGATGGAAAATTGAAGGGAGAAAGAAAGAGAGGAAGGCTAAGAGAAAAATATCTTAGTAGGTTGGCCAAGTGAGATGGAAACAGAAAAGCATCAGAATTAATTAGAAACACCAATAACTGCACTAAATGGAGAAGCATTATTGACAGTGCTATCCTGCATGGCACATAATAACAGCAGTTTAATATTAATAGAATCAGCCATGCAATAACTTCTTGGCAACTTCTACAAGCAACTAACATCAGCTTGATTGAAAATCAGTTTCTAAGACAAAAATATCCATTAACAATGTTGACACATTTAGCTTTAGATTTTCAGAGTTTGTGAGTGAAAGAATTGTCACAGATACCAAATCCATAGTTGACTGACTTAAAAACAGGCAAAAAGTCATACAGAATCAAACACATTTATTTTATTATAGTGATCTCATTTATTTACAAACACTAATCACCTTGTAATGGTGCTGTAAGGAAAAGCAGATTATTCATGTAATAATCAGTCCCAATTGTATTAGACTACGTTCAAAAGTTTGTGAGGACTAAAAAGGATCAGTCATTTTTTTAGTTTAAAATTTTTAAATTTTTTATTCATTCATTCATTCATTCATTCATTCATTCATTCATTCATTCATTCATTCATTCATTCATTCATTTGCATGTCCCTTGCAGAACTTTGCATCCCTAACAGCACTCCTGTAGGCCTCTCAGTTGTGAGCAAGATGGCCTGCTGCTGTTGCATCCATTTGCAGATTATCAACGATGTCTTGCAGCCATCTTCACCTTGGTCTTCCTCTCTTTCTTCTTCCCATTATGTACTCCAAAATACATAATAGATTTCTATATAATCTTTATAGATTTTGTTAAGAAGAAGAATATGCTGGAAATATAATACAATAAAATGATTAGGACATTTAAATTACATAAGAATTTTGTGAACATTCCATGTGAAGGTTGTGTTGTTATTTATTTTACAGGGATTGGACGGAAGCATGTTCTTGGCTATTTACTTGCATTGTATAGAGGAAGTGGAAGTATCTTATCTTGTATACTATTTCAGTTTAATAATGGAAGCGAATTACTTGAAAATAAGGTTTGAAATTTTACTTTATGTGTTAGTTAATGTGCATCTTTCTGTCTGATTATTTATAGTAAGTGTATGGAAAGTGAAGAAAATCCTACTTTATTGTTTGTAACTATACTTGCCACCATTAAAAACTCACCACTTTATTAAACTTGTAAAACATGAAATGTCTATATACATGAGCAGTTTTGAAACTCTAAATGCTTGGAACTGAGACAGATAAATGTAATAATATTTTTCAGGTGATGTGATGTTTACTTTAAATCTGGCATGCGACACATATACATTGACTTGTTATTAATTTATGGCCTTATTAAAAAATCACATGACTTTGAAATATGGCACACACAATAGGAAAGTTTAAGCAAATAAAAAGCCGTCATCTGTTTCTATCAAAAGGAAGTCTGTTAATGTTTTGTCATGCCCTGATTGTTGTTACAAGAGCGATGGCAAGCTGTTGGTATGCTTAGCAGTAGAATGACCAGAGATGTCGCCAGACATTTTCTTTATGACCATTAGGCTATAGTGAGGCTGAATCAGAGATTTCAGGCAACATGTTACTGACCGTCCCAGGCCTGGTCAACCTCATGTAACAATATGAGCTCAAGGTCACTAATTGCTGCTGCAGAATGAAATGCCATACCTCAAACATTTTTTCAGACACTGCCACTGCATGAGATGCTGATGCCAAGTCTATATTGACAAAGGTAGACAGCTACTTATGAGCCACCTCTGAATTGTGTCATGTTTATAGCAAGTTTGTGTCAGTAAATGGATGTGAAATGTGACATCAGTGGTCTTATGTATTTTAAATCTAATACTTACAGCTCAAAAAATAAAGCAGTGCATTTAATGGCAGATAGTGTATTTTGATATGTTAAAAAAAAACATTTTTCTGGTTGCTATCTTACCATCTTCAGTATTTTTGCACTGACAGACATAGGGAAGTATGGTCTGTAGTTCTGATGTGATTGTTAGAGGAATAGAACAATCCAGAGCTGCCAAAAAAAACAAAACAAAAAAAAAACAAACAAACAAACCTTAATCCACATTTCATTGCACCTATACAAACAGGTCATTGGTCTCCAGCATCCTGATCAATGGGGTATTGCTCAGGATGTTTCCTGTGTAGTGGAAAATCATGGTGTTTGCTGCAAAAATCTCAAGCTCACAGCTGTGGAGAGATACTACAACAAGAAACCCAGTTTCAGTTATTAACTATCTAGTATAATTCCATATGAAAATTGCATAAATAATTTTGATAATTTGAAGCAGGTGAGATGATTCTTCAGAGAGATTTGTAGGTCTGAGGTGAAGTAAAGGTATGCATGCCATGCCGCTGTGATATATAAGGGATATGGTGTTAGTGCCCATATTATTCTTGTCATGTCAGCAAGACAGCGGATGATGTGGTCAGTATCATGCCAGGTTGCATTTCCTTTCATAGCTCCAGGAAAACTGGTCAGGTGTTCATAAACTACAGCTAGGTTTTCTTGGATGCCTCACACTGGAGTCAAACCAGCAAATTTTGTCACAAGAGATGATAGCACTAACTCCTTACAACTTATGTGCCTAGATAATCAGATTTGACATCATTTACCAGCCTTTTGTAGCCATGTCTCAAGTTTCCAGAGTCTTCCTTCTTCCCACTGATTTTATTTTTTGTCCCACATATTTTTCCTGCCTCTTATTTTTTTTTTCCTCCTCAGAAAATTCCCATTTTGTGCTTAATAATGTAATTATTATTTTTTCTTTCTTTTTCTCTTTCCCTGTCACAAATTTTTGTTAGCCATTTAACAGAGGTTTCTTTAACTATTAACATGGTTTTTTTTTCCGATGGTTTCAGTTAAGATATCAGTATGACATCTCAAAAGTGGATGGGTCCACTACCTTTCATGTCAGACTGTACACTTTACCGACTGATCCACCTGGGGAGATAAAACCTACTGAAATTACAGTTGTTACTCCGCCTGCTTTTTATACTCCACCAGCTTATGCCAGTAAGTGAAAGAAAGTTAACAGATGAATAACTTAAGTAAAATTTGGGAAATTTATTTCTCAAAATGGCAGTATTTAGGGGATCTCGTGTCTGTTGAATTTACAACATGATCCATGTGGACCTCACAGTTATGTTAGGACCAAAACAAGGCAAGACCCTATTATTGTTCAGCGCAGTGCTCTCAGGAGTCAGACTTTGTTACAGCAGTCTGAAAAATGAGGCAGAAGTTGATGTCTGTAAAGCAGCCAGTTCTCCATTCTCAAAAGTCTGGCTTAGCTCATGTATCTTCTTATGTAAGTCCCACAGTAAGAGACTTGCTGCCACCATCAGTGTAACCCAGAATATACAAGGTCTGTTCAAAAAGCATCCAACTTTTGGCTGGGAAAGATGCAATAACTCACCTGGAAGTCTGAAACCCTAATCCCTTTCAAAGTACTTTTCTTGGGACTGAATACACTTCTATTATTAATTAATGTCTACATGGAAATAACAATACACTGAAATGGTCAAGTTTGACAATGATCAATCTCTACATTAAATTAACAAAACATGTCATTCATGCAACCACATTACAGACATATTATTATTCTATTATTCAGTTATTCCTTTGTTGGAAGCATTTCGTGAAGGTCTCCTTGGGAATAGAGTACAACTCAACCATTATGTTCCACATTGTCTTCTCGTTATTCAGATTGGTCCGTTTCAGCAGCATTTTCAGTTTCAGGAACAGACAGAAAATCAAGGAGCCATGTTAGGAGATTATGTAGCCTGACGAACCAGAGGAATGTTGTGTTTGACCAGGAAACTCTGAATCAGATGTGAAGAATGGACTGGTGTGTTGTCATGATGGAGCTGCCAAGTATTGCCCACAGGTCTGATACTTTGTGTCACACAGTATCACTAAAGTGACAGATGACCCCTGGGTAGTACTCTTTGATAATGTTTTGGTCTTGTGCTGTGTACTCATGATGCACCACCCCACAGTAGCCAAAGAAAATGGTCATCATGACTTTGACATTGGTTCACACCTGCCTTGCTCTCATAGGCATGGAGGATGATGAATGTCTCCACTGTGACAATTATAATTTGATTTCTGGGTCATACCCGTAAACTCATGATTCATCACCAGTGATCACAGTGCTCAAGAAGTCAGTGTTGCTGTTTGCACTGTTCGGCATGTCCTGTGTGACTTCCAGATGGAACTGCTTCTGCTTCATCATGAACAGTGTCAGTACAAATTTCATGGACATTTCATATGACTAAATCCTCCATCTCAATGGAGTGTATTGAACCAATACTTAACCCAGCCTCATCCATAAGTTCTCATATGGTGACGCAATGGATCTGCATAATCAAAGTCTGCACTCGGTCGATGACCTCATTTCAGCTTGTTGAGGGCCTTCCAGATCATGATCTGCTCTCCACCAATGTACAGCCGTCTTTGAAATAACTGTACCGCTCTTTAATTTGTGTGATGCTCATAGAAATCTTCTGAATGGTTTCCACTTTGGTACTGACAAACTTTTGGCAGATTTGATGCAATGCCAGTGCTCAGGTTGTTTGTCATTTTGCAGCAAATGAAAATCTGAAAGGTATTCACTACACTCACTCATTCACAGACTGACTGCCAGTCATTGACATGCTCTGCAGGTGGGAAAAAAATTCATGCATGCACATGAAGGTCCTCTACACCCTCCTCACAGGAGGACACCTCCCATACTTGATTTGATTCTTCAAGAAAAAATAAATTCAAGTCTGATACTTTTTGAACAGACCTCATAATCAATATGCTTATGGTATAGTGTTGTAGTTCTGTAGTATTCAGAACAATAACAATAATGTAATTTTGTTCATAAATTATATTTATCTGAAAATCATTATCTTAAGTAAAATAACAGGATTGAATTTTCTCTTGCAATATTACAGTAACACAGCCAGCAGACTGGGCACCATTTCTGGCATATCAAACCTTTGATAACGGTAGCATTATTATTAAATTCACACTGCCACCTCCATCACTGAACTTGACAAAGTTTGAAGTGACACTAACAAGTGAATATAATCCAGCACAGTCCGTTGATAGCATACGTGACTTCCGACCTGGGGTATGTATTCTGAATCACTATAATACTTTTTTTCAAGTATCATCAGATTGGTTCCTGAGATATTGGAAAGGGGCATTTCAAAGAGGTAGATGGTAAAGACTGCTAAGTATACTATAGCAGGAGATTAACCTTTTTTTTTTTGGCTTGAAATAGACTGAATGTAAATGTTAACAGTCTAACATCCAAGCATCTTGAAGGAAATGGCACAAAATAAGCAATATAAACTGGAAATGGCAATCACTGCTAGAGCAGCACTGCAGTTATCAGAGCCTGCACATCATAGCCAACCAACAGTTATCCTGCTCTCAATCAGAGGTGGTCATGGAAGAAGACTTTCTGTTTTTTTTTTTTTATGGTTGCCAGTATGTGGATTGATGTGCCTCCTGAGGTAAATAAAGACAACCAACCAAACATAAATCAAGACCACCATTTGCTGTGTTGTATTTGAAGATCTTCATCACAAACACTAGGTGATCCAGAAAGCACAGTAGACATTTGTTTTGTGAGTTCTTGTACTGCAATTGCATGCTACACAGACAAAATGGAATATTTTTCTTTCTGTACAAAGTAAGGAAAATAAAGCAGGAATTGGAACAAATTATTTATGTATAACAGTGATGCTTTCTCCCACCTTTTTTGTAAATCTAAAACTAAAGTACCTTTGTTAACTCATACTGCCCAAAATTATATTCCACTCTGTGCTTAAATAATTTTTTTTCTGAATTTTTCAGCACAGAGCAAGTGAGCTTTATGTGGAATATTTCAGTTTGTGGAATATAACAGTTAAAAAATATTTCATGTATCCAACAATTAAACATGAACATATCACATATGAAATTAAAGATAACTGAATGCATAAACAAAATGTTTAAATATAAATGTTAATGGGAAAAGAAGTCATTGTTGACAGGTGGACAGAGTATATCGGTGAGCTATATGGAGGAGAAAGACCAGAATTAACACCAGATACTGAAAACTATGATGGACCACCAATACTTGAAGATGAATTTATAGATGCCATCAAACACATGAAGAAAGGAAAAGCAACTAGGCCTGATAATATAACAATAGAAGAAATAGAAGAAAACCAAATCGATCACATACTGATAAACAACAAGTGGAAACGGTCACTACAAGATGTGCGAGCAAGGAAAGGAGCAGATGTAGGAAGTGATCACAACCTTCTGGTAGCAAAAATAAAACTAAAATTAAGGAAAGCCAAAATCAGAGAACACAGAAAGATACATTTTGATACAAGAAAACTGAAAGACCAGCAAACAAGAAATGAATTCTCAATAGTACTTAAGAACCGCTTCAGTGTCCTACAAGACGAAGCAGAAATGTCCATACTAGAGTTCAGTAAAACACTACAGGTGCTGGGATATCAGAAACGGAGAAAAGAAGAATGGATAAGCAAGACCACATGGGAAAAGATAGAGCAGAGAAAAGAAATCAAGAAAAATTTACTGAACACCAAATCACAATGGCTTAAAGAACAAGTTCTAAGTAATTATGCGCAAAAAGACAAAGAAGTGAAGGAATCATGCCGTCAAGATAAACGTCAATACTAAGACAACTTAGCAGAAACAGCAGAGAAAGCAGCATATACAAATGACATGAAAACCATATATAAAATCACAAAGCAGATGACAGGTAACTTCAACACAAGATGTGAAAGTGCAGTAAGGACACAAAATGGACAGCTGGTCAGTGGAGAAAGAGAAAAAATTGAAAGATGGAGGGAACACTTTAACACCCTACTAAACAGAACACAAGCAGCACAAACAATAGACATACCTGAAGCAAAAACGGAACTAAACATCAATACAGGACCAATAACAATAAGTGAAGTAAAGGAGGCAATAAAGAAGCTAAAATCAGACAGGGCACCAGGTGAAGATGAAGTGACTGCTGAGATGTTGAAAACAGAAGAAACAGAAACACCAAAACAACTTTGCCGGATATTACAACAAATTTGGGATCTAGAAAAAGCCCCAGATGAGTGGAAAACTGGGCTTATAGTAAAACTACCAAAGAAGGGTGACCTCAGAGATTGCGGGAACTGGAGAGGCATTACCCTACTGCCACTCACCAGTAAAGTATTTTGCAGAATAATCATCAACAGAATTGTACCAACACTTGAGGAAAAACTTTGGAAAGAGCAGGCAGGATTTAGGAAAGGAAGATCATGCATAGACCACATATTTGTAAAAAAAAGTAAAGTAAAGGTAACCCTGTCATGCCTTAGAGGCACATATTTGTACTTAGACAAATATTAGAACAGGCAAATGAGTGGCATAGCACAACATATGCATTATTCATAGATTTTGAGAAAGCCTTTGACAGTGTCAACAGAGATGCACTGTGGAAAATCCTAAGATGGCATGGCCTCCCCCATAAGATAGTTAATGTAATCAAAGCCCTATACGAGGGTTTTCAGTGCAAAGTGATCTGTGGAGAACATACCTCCAGCAGCTGTAGGGTACAAACAGGAGTGAAGCAGGGATGTGTACTATCACCAACATTATTTATCTTGGCAGTAGACTGGTTAATGAAGGAGGCAACATCAGACAAATGCAGAGGATTATAATGGACCTTTGACACAGTGCTGGAGGACCTTGACTTTGCGGACGACATTTGTCTATTATCAAGCAGTCACAAAGATATGCAAGATAAAATAAACAAGCTAACTCAGAATGCAAACAACATAGAACTAAAGATCAACGTAGGAAAGACAAAGTTAATGAAGCAAAATGTGAACAACAGAAATGTACTCAGAGCAGATAGCAAGTTAGTGGAGGAGGTCAACGAATTTGTATACGTTGGCAGCAGAGTAGTAGAAAATGGAGACAGCACAGAGACATCAACAGCAGACTTACTAGAGCAAACCAGGCTTTTGCAATGCTGCAGAATATATGGAAATCAAAAAAACTAAGCATAAATATGAAAATCAGGATATTTAAGAGTAATGTTCTAAGTGTACTACTCTATGGAAGTGAATGCTGGAAAATCACCAAAACCATAGAAAACAAGTTGAATTCTTTCCAGACTAAATGTTTACGAAGAATTAGAAAAATATTTTGGCCAAAAACCATAAGAAATAACATCTTATTGGCAGAAATGCAGATGAAACCATTGACAACAATTATTGAGGAAAGATGATGGCGATGGTTGGGACATGTGTTCAGAATGACTGATAACTCACTACCAAAAATATCACTAAGATGGACACCACAGGGGAACAGAAGTAAGGGTAGACCAAAAGAGACATGGAGAAGAACAACAGAAAGGATGTTGAGCAATAGAGGGCTCACCTGGGCAAGAGCAGAAAAAAAGGCGAAGGACAGGCATTTGTGGAAAACCCTTGTGGAAGCCCCATGTGCCCTGGGCACTTAAGGTTCAGAGAGAGAGAGAGAGAGAGAGAGAGAGAGAGAACAAATAGAGGTGCTAGGGGGGATAGAAATAAAAATACTAACCAAGTTACTGAATGACGTTTACAACGGTGGTTATATGCCCAGTAATGTGCTTAAATCCACGTTTATAGCACTACCAAAGAAACCAGGCGCAAAGGAATGTGATGACCACCGGGCTATCAGCCTCTCATGTCAAATAATGAAACTACTTCTGAGAATCATTATGAGGAGAACAAGGAAAAATATAAAAATGGAAATAGCAGATGAACAGTTTGAATTTGTTGAAGGAAACACACAATGCCATTTATGCTTTACGAACACTAACAGAAAGATCTTTAGAAGTACAGAAAAATCTCCACTTATGCTTCAAGGCATTCGACAAGGTAAAACATAACGACATTATTAAAATTCTTGAAGATATCAATATAGATGGCAAAGACCTGAGGATTGTAAAACATCTATACTGGCAGCAAGATGCAGCAATTAGAGTTTAAAACAGAACTGGAAAATATCAACCTATAAGACAAGGTGTGTGACAAGGATGTGTACTATCTCCAGACCCTTTTTCTCTGTACAGCGAGAATATTCTAAGAATGATCATCACAGAACCAGGCATAAAAATTGGAGGATACAATATTAACAACCTTCGGTATGCTGATGACACAGTACTGATAGCTGAGAACCAACAAGACCTGCAAAATCTCTTGGATAAAGTCACCAAAGAAAGTGAACAGAAAGGCCTTACTTTGAACATCAAAAACACAGAGACTATGGTTATATCTAAGAAACAGAAACCACCAGCATGCAGTATAACATTAAACAGAACTCTTCTAAAGCAGGTGCAGAAATTCAAATACCTTGGAGAGGTAATAACTTCAGATGGGAAATGCAGAACAGAAATTAGGAACAGATTAAGCCAAGCAAAGACTGCATTTCAGAGAATAAGAAACATATTATGTAACACATCCTTATCAATGAATGTTAGAAAACGAGTCTTAAATTGCTATATTGTACCTATCTTGTTATATGGAAGTGAATCATGGACAATAGGCAGGTCTGCACAAAAATCATTGGAAGCAGCAGAAATGTGGTTTATTAGAAGAATGTTGCCAATCCCCTGGACAGCAAAAATAACTAATGAAGAATGTATGAGAAGAGCTGGAGAGACAAAAAATCTTGTCAAAAAAATAAAAGAGAGACAATTAACTTTCAAAGGACATGCAATGAGAAGAGGAGGCATTGAAAATATTATAACAACAGGAAAAATAGAAGGAAGAAGATCAAGAGGAAGATCAAGAGAAATGATACTGGACGATCTGATGGGATGGTGTGAGAGGAGATCACCAACTGAACTGATGGCCTGCAAGAAGGATCGGGTACTCTGGAGAAGCATAATAGCCAACACCAGTCGGCATGGCACCTGATGATGATGATGATGATGATAAACAAAATATGACAATTTTGTGTTAGTAGCATGCCATACAAAAATATTATGCATAAAAAAGGAAGTAGCAAAACTGAAACAAAAAATGTTCTACTTACCAAAGTCTTGTAAGAAAATCAGTGGTAGAAATTTGCTATATTGGCTCAGAATTTCTTTGTACTTCACTTTTCAAGAAATATTGCACAAATTTTCAGGAAAATATTTCGTATTTACTAATTTTACACAACTTTTATGACATGACTATGGACAGAACAATTCTTGCATAACTGTCTACAGTGAGTTGCATAATCTTTTTGAATAAATTAAACTATTATATTGCACAAACAAAATATATAACCAATTTGTATACACTCTATTTACATACTTTATCTAAATTTATAAGTTAGAGGTTTACCGTCACCACCTTTGCAAACACAGGCAGTTCTTTTTTATTTCCTGTGGGTGTTCTAGGGGCTGGCAAATAGATCACTCTGCATGAACTTGAAGTCTTTTAAAGAAAATTTTTTTCAAGAATCTTCTGGTCCAAGAGAGAACATATAAAACATATAAATTAGTTTTACAAATTTCCTTTGAGCAATAGTAAACTTTTTTTTCCACCATTTGTCTCTTTTCATAGTATGCAGTCCATAGTATTCAGTCATCTGATCTGCATTATTGCATCCATTAATGTTTGTATTTATAGTGGATGCTTTATTTTCTGCTTGTTTGTTACACTCTCAGCATTCCCATTTTGTCCTTCTAAGTAGTGCATAGAATTTTATCATCTTTACTGAGGCAACGACAGCTGTCATCAGAGCTAAAAAATAATGCAGGATGTGTAGATGATTCATGTACAAGATCATTGTTTATACCTGATGTTGATTGGCCACCCTTACAGATGACAATAAATCTGAAATTACTGGATGTTTTAACATTATTTCCAGCTATATTTCCTACCTGACACTAATCAGTGGATGGAATATTAGATCTAGATTTTTGTTGTTGTTGCTCAGCTGCACTTAGTTCAACAAAATCTTCCTATAATTTACTGTTATTCTCAGAACTGTTGCTAGAATGAAGCATATCTGTTAACAATACTTTCTAATAAACTTAAGGCACTAGGTTGTTTAGAACAAGAGGGATTAATATCTGCCATTTTATGAAAAGTAAAACACAGAGTACACACAAAAATATTTAGCTATAAATTAGACGGTTAACATTCAACCATGTTTTGTCAGCGGAAATCGATGGAAAGGAAGTTAATCTCAAAAATTTTAAATGTGGATCAGATTAAAAAACAGAATTTATTAATTTACCATGGACTTTAACAAAATGTCACTAATAATGCTCTTTCACATCTGTGAGCATGGGCACCAATTGCTGGCAGTGTTGTTATGGACAGAACAGTTAGTTGTGCTAATTGCACGAGCTGCCATCTCTTTCAGGAATTATTGTATATTTGTAAGGCAGAGAGAGAATTGTGATTTTTATTGCAGATTTTTTCAGCAGAAAATCCACAAGCCATTGTGATGTTCAATGTCACTATGTCAGGTACCTACAAGATTAAGGTAAGTTTCCCTAGTTGCTGAGTTATTTGGTTTATATTTTGACATGGATAATTACTCTGCCGAGTTAAAAAGATGAATATTTAAAAATGTGTAAACTGTGTTGTTAATGGCACATAAATTTATGATTATCAGTCCTCATTATGATGTGAGGAGCAGAAAGTAGAGACACAAAAAAAAATTCTAACCAACTAGTCTTGGATATCTCTCTCTCCTTTTTCCCATCTGGTATTTCTGTTTATAAGGTTAGTTTCCAAGTACTTCCTGTGTCTATCTTGTCTTCATTCTTAGTGTGATCCTTAAGTCATCAAGAATGTCTAGAGAGTGAATTCAGTTTATTATTTTATATTATATCAATGTATGATTTGTTACATAAAATTGAAAGAATATATATACTCACCAGAAAAAAAGTAAGTGTGCAATGCTTTAAAAAGCACCAAGAACGTGCTCAGGTGATGACTGAAATAAAATTTGGCACACATTATGTTTGATTATCCAATAACAGATAAAACGATAACTTTCAGACCAGTCACATGTCACAAAAAAGTGAAAAAGCTCACCTAATGTGGCTCACCACCCCAAGAAAAGAAAATCAGGGTTTCAATATGTGTCCTCCTCTGGCAGTTATCATTGCTTGACACTGCCTTCTCATTGAATTAATGACACATTGTATCAATTGTCGAGGCATGTTATTCCATTCCTCTTGCAATGCTTGGGCTAATTCTTGGCGGTTTCCAGGACGATTGTGTCATCTTCGCTACCTGTGGTCCAGTTCATCTCAAATGTGCTTGAAAGGTGACACGTCCGGTGAAACTGCTGGCCATGGCAAGACAGTAATCTGATGCTATTGAAAGTGGTCTCTGATCACACGTGCAACATGTGGACAAGCTTTATCCTGCTACAGTATCATGCCTTGTTCATTAACATCCAGAAAAAGGCGTAATGTCCCTATATCATAAACCTGTAAGGTTGCCATTGAGGAAGACTAGGTTTGTTCGGCCAGCATAGGAAATTCCTTCCCATACCATTACACTGCCTCCTCTCTTCCTTTCCACCTCTAGCATACAGTTATTTGCAAAGCATTCTCCTTTTTTGCCTGTACACTAAACCACGCCCATCATGGCCTTGCAGACAGAATCTGGACTCATCACTGAATAGGATCCATCTCCATTGATGATAGGGCCATGCCACTTGGTGCCTGGCCCAGGTCAAGTGGGTTTGTCTGTGGTGAACTGTCACTACTGGTCTAACTGCAGGTCTATGATTTACCTATCTGAGTCTGTTCTGCACTGTCCTGCCTGAAACACATCTTAAACATGGAATGTTGCCTGGAGAAATCTGTTACAAAGGTGCATGAGGTGGATGTAGTGGTCTTGTGCAAGGGTGGTAACTCATGGTCTACCACTTCTATGGGGGTCAGCAATGGAACCATTTTGGTTAAACAGACTTTGAAGGCATGATATTGTGTTTCTGTGAACATTAAAATGTTGAGATACTGCTACTACTGTTGATCCAGCAATTAACATCTTACTTACATCTTACATCCTTCCCGTGCCATTAAATGTCACATAGGGCTCACATAGTTGTTTGCTAAGTGTTCCTGTTTTTGGAAAGTCTTTCAACATCATCAAGGGATGTTATGCCCACTAAACTGCCTTCTCTTAACAATGTCCTCTTTAGAGTTTCATGTGGTCGGCCTCTTTTTCTTTGGCCTGTTGTGCTCCACTTGATAGTTTGTTTTGGTACTCTGATTCTTTCTTCTCATCACAAAGCCTACATATGTCCATCTTCTTTTTGTAATCACCCATGAGACAGGTTGTTGTTTACTCATCTGTCTTATCTCTGCATTGTTCTTGAATTCGTTCCACTTTATACTAAGTATTTTCCTTAGGCATTTGTTTTCAAAAGAGTCTAATTTCTTGTCTGTTTCTTTAGTTGATTTCCAGCTTTCGCATGCATAAATGAGGGTGGATATCACACTTGAATTGAATAATCTTAACTTGGTTTTTGTGCTTATAACTTTTGAATTCCATATGTACTCAAGATTTTTGAAGGACAATGCTGCTTTTGCAAATTGAATTCTAACTTCCTTCCTGGTGTCACCATCCTGGTCTATGTAGCTGCCAAGGTATGCAAATTGGTTTACTTCATCAACAACTGTTCCTTCTATGTATATTTTTCCTTCTTGATTAATGAGAAGTTTCATTATTTTTGTTTTGTCTTTGTTAATTTCAAGACCTATTTTGCTAGCTAAGGAAGACAGGGAATCTTTTTTTTTTCCTGCATCGATTTCACATTGTCACTGATAAGAGTTATGTCATCTGCAAAATCAAGATCTTCTATTTGGGTTCCATGTACCCAATCAATGCCGGTTTTTTAATTATAAAGTCTATGGCAATTCCAAAAAGCAATGGAGATAATATACATCCTTGTTTCATGCCTGTTTCAGTCTGGAACCATTCGCTCAATCCTTCTTCTGTCTTGACTGCACAAACATATCTGTTTTAGAGATTTCTAATGATCTTGACAATTGTAGATGGTATTCCATGTACTTTCATAGTACATGCAATGAGAAGAGGAGGCACTGAAAATATTATAACAACAGGAAAAATAGAAGGAAGAAGATCAAGAGGAAGACCATGAGAAATGATACTGGACAGTCTGACGGGATGGTGTGAGAGGAGATCACCAACTGAGCTGATAGCCTGCATGAAGGATTGTGTACTCTGGAGAAGCATAAAAGCCAACGCCAGTCGGCATTGCACATGATGATGATGATGATGATGATGATTCCATATAGTCTTTAAATTCTCCACAATGAATTTCTGTGTATGCTATCAAATGTTTTTTTAAAGTCTATGAAGTTCAAGATTAAAGGTTTCTGCTTTTCAATATGTTCTTCAAGTATTATTCTTTAAAATCTGATTGAGACAGTTTCTCCCTTTTCGAAATCCTACCTGTTCTTCTCTCACTGCAGTATCCACTACATCCTTAATTCTATTCAGAATCACTTTACAAAACACCTTTGACACAACTGATATTAAGGTTATACCCCTCCAGTTATTGCAGTCACTGAGGTTGCCTTTTTTGGGTATTTTAACAATGATTCTTATTTCCATTTAGAAGGGACTTTTTCTTCTTTCCAAATTTTATTAAATATTCTTTGTAGTTGGCTCATGTTGTCACTGTTAATAGCTTTTAAAATTTCAACTGTTATTTCATCTTCATCTGCAGCTTTGTTGTTAGCAATTAGATTCATTGCTGTCTCAATTTCATTCAGTGTAACTTCAACTAAGTTGATATTTAACATCTCAACAGCTATTTCTCACTGATGTTCGTTCAATCTTGGTATGATGAAAAAAGATGTTTATGTTGGAATTCCACTACTCCTTTCTTCAACGATTATGAGAAGAGATCTCTGAGTACAGAATTACACACTTACCATTATTTTATTCATGGTCAGTAAGCAATCATGGATCACTGCACGTGATTTCACTGGAGCCCACGAATGGCACAATCAACTTCATGCAGCGCAGGGAAGTGGACAACACTCAGACAAAACTTTGTGCCAAATTTGATTTCATTTCACTCATAACAACGTGACTGGTGAGCTTGACACCACTGCACACTTATATTTTTCCGTGAGTATAGTTTATACTCACCATGCAAGAAAAAACAGACAGCCTGTCTTCAACGGCTAGCAAAATAGGACTTGAAATTAACAAGGACAAAACAAAAATATTGAAAATTCCCATTAATCAAAATGGAAAGATACACATAGAGGGGACAGATATTGAAGAAGTCAATCAATTTGCATACCTTGGAGCTACGTATACCAGGATGGTGACACTAGAAAGGAAGTTAGGATCAGAATTGCAAAAGCAGCATCAATCTTCAAGAATCTTGAGTACATATGGAATTCAAAAGTTATAAGCACAAAAACCAAGTTAAGACTATTCAATTCAAATGTAATATCCACCCTCATTTATGCATGTGAAAGCTGGAAAACAACTAAAGAAATAGAAAAGAAATTAGACTCTTTTGACAACAAATGCCTAAGGAAAATACTCAGCATCAAGTGGAACGAATTTAAGAACAATGCAGAGATAAGACAGATGACTGAACAACAACCAGTCTCATGGGTGATCAAGAAAAGGAGATGGACATATGTTGGTCACTTGATGAGAAGAAATGATCAGAGAATCCCAAAACAAGCTATCAAGTGGAACACAACAGGCCAAAGAAAAAGAGGCAGACCGCTCGAAACTCTGAAGAGGACATTGTTAAGATAGGCCAAATTAACAGGCATAAACTCCTTTGTTGAAGTTGAAAGACTCGCCGAAGACAGGAAAAATTGGCAAACTACTTTGTGAGCCCTATGTGACGTTTAACGGCACGGGAAGGATATAAGATATAAGATAAAATAGTTTATACTGCAAAATTTAGAGATTTCATTATAGTTTAAAACAGCAGAATAAATAGTCTCAGGACTGAGGTTTCTGAAGATAGCAGTTGTTTCTCCTGACACACTCCAGCTAACTCAGCTGAAAATTGCCATCTCAGTGTTTAATCAATCCTCTTGGGTCAAAAGTAGGAGTGGATTTAGAAAACAGCACAAGAAGTGTATAATAAGCGTTAGACATAAAGAACAGAAAGTGCACAAGTGGACTTGCTAATGTTGTTTGGTTCTTGGTTCTGATTTTGTTATTTCTTGTTTTATGATTTTGCTGATGCCAAATTTTTTTTAACAACTCTAGATTTGGGTGAGAGATGAGTACTTTAAGGATAAAGAGAAATGTAATTGTTGGAAGGATGAAGGAGGTGTAAAAAAATGTCAGACTACATGTGCAAGCACATCAACTGAGTGGTTTGCCTTGAATGTAACAAGTAAGTTGACTGTGAATGTACACAAGTAGCTACTGTAATGTACAAGTGTGGTTGCATGAGGGACATATTTTGTTATTTGAATGTAGAGATCGATCATTATCAAACTGGACCATTTCAGTGTATTTTTATTTCCATGTAGATGTTAATATAAGCTAAAAGATGGATTAGAATCTTAGAGAAGCAATTTAGGTTGTACTTGAGGTCAGTGCAGCATGTGATGCTGCCTAGTACAGTGATGCTTTTTCT
The DNA here is from genome assembly GCA_009760885.1 of Achatina immaculata. Lineage (NCBI taxonomy): Eukaryota > Metazoa > Mollusca > Gastropoda > Stylommatophora > Achatinidae > Lissachatina > Lissachatina immaculata. The sequence goes on along the minus strand of CM019716.1, from coordinate 31,391,573 downwards.
CATGTGTGTCAGGGCTGGAGCATAAGTGGAGGACAGCTAGCAAGCTTATGGTGCATGCCCAGAATTATGTATATCATAGAAAAAGTGGTAAATATACAATTTTCCTGTTGCTTATGGAAATTTTGTTTATTTTTTATTTACAATGTTTTTGTACAGTTTGTAATTAACAATGCTGTAACATCTGTTGCGTCTCTGTCAAGTTATCTTTAATTTGATATATGTGTTTATTTTAAACTACTACAGACATGAAAAAAATCATACCTGAAGATGACACACTTTGGTTTAAAAAAATTATGAGAAAAATTTACTCTGACACATGCTTGAAAATAACTGAAACATGTAAGAGTTAAATGAAATGATTTTATTCTGTTATTATGAATCCATATTAACCAGCAAACAGAAAAAAAGTATTAAATTTTCAGTGAGTGATGTAGTGAACCTTGAGTAAAAACAATACAGAACAGAGTGAAGAGGGTTGGTACATTTGTCACAGTCAGTGCACCAGAAGCTTTAAGTATACTGTGATATGAAAAGAGGATTTCTACACAATTCTGAAGTCAAATAGTTCTGTGACATTTGTGATTAAACACTGCATTATTCTAAATGTGGTGTAGCAGAGTATTGATAAAACTCAGGTAATGCTATAATAGATCAGAGATCCCTTCTTTAGGGGAATTTGCTGGATTAAAACAGATTTGTTCATTTTTGTTTTTTTTTTTTTTGTCTTTTGTTCTTGCATATTTAATTTATAGATTCTCCTGCGACAAGTATCGTGGCTCCTATGTCAATTGTAAAGACAGAAGAAACAACACATTACACCACCACTCCAGGACATTACACCACCATTCCAGGACATGCACAGCAACCAGGTGGTGACAATCACATTCCTGAAATCATTGCTGGGTCAATAGTTGGTGCTGCAATGTTGGTTGTACTAGCCCTCTTAATTTGCTGGAGGAAGAGAGAAAGAGGTCAGGAGAATCTAAATATTAGTCCATGAATAGAGTTCTCTAACCTTTAATTATTTGCATACAATTTCTTTAGGACTGAGGATTTTTTCCCTTGTCTTTGTATTACTTTGATAAGTGCCTGTGATTACTGTGATGCAGTGTATTCTAAGAACAATCATCACAGAACCAGGCATAAAAATTGGAGGATACAACCTTCCGTATGCTGATGACACAGTGCTGATAGCTGAGAAGCAACAAGACCTGCAAAATCTCTTGGATAAAGTCTCCAAAGAAAGAGAACAGAAAGGTCTTACTTTGAACATCAAAAAGACAGAGACTGTGGTTATATCTAAGAAACAGAATCCACCAACATGCAGTATTAAATTAAACGGAACTATTCTAAAGCAGGTGCAGAAATTCAAATACCTTGGAGCAGTAATAACGTCAGATGGGAAATGCAGAACAGAAATTAGGAACAGAATAGGCCATGCAAAGACTGCATTTCAAAGAATGAGAAACATATTAGCTAATACATCTTTATCAATGAATGTTAGAAAACGAGTCCTAAAATGCTATATTGAACCTATCTTGTTATATGGAAGTGAATCATGGACAATAGGCAAGTCTGCACAAAAATCATTGGAAGCAGCAGAAATGTGGTTTATTAGAAGAATGTTGCCAATCCCCTGGACAGCAAAAATAACTAATGAAGAATGTATGAGAAGAGCTGGAGAGACAAAAAACCTTGTCAAAAAGATAAGAGAGAGACAATGTACTTTCATAGGACATGCAATGAGAAGAGGAGGCATTGAAAATATTATAACAACAGGAAAAATAGAAGGAAGAAGATCAAGAGGAAGACCAAGAGAAATGATACTGGACAGTCTGACGGGATGGTGTGAGAGGAGATCACTAACTGAACTGATAGCCTGCATGAAGGATCAGGTACTCTGGAGAAGCATAATAGCCAATGCCAGTCGGCACGGCACCTGATGATGATGATGATGAGTGTATTGACCAGGATCAAAATCTTACATTTGTCTAAGAAATTTCTCAGAAAAAGACATTACCTTCTTTGAAAATAAAATAATTTGCTCTCCATATGTGCAAACTTCAAGAAATTGTACTTTGCGTAACTGTTTTGAGTAACTTTTTTCTTATTTCTGCAGTGTAGTTCTTTTTATGTAAGAAAAAAAAAACAATAGCTGTTTCTCTTAATGTATCAAAAATGCTCTAGATGAGTAATTCTGGTTTTTATTTATTTTAATATCTTTTAGTTTAATATGTTCTAGTACTTCTTTATTTTTCTTTTTCCTCGTCTCTTTGTACCAGCTCAATGGAAGTTGCGTGGTCATGACCCAGTCTGTATCACGCTGGACAGTCAGATTTTCTCTAATTGTCTAGTATAACTCCCCTGTGATCATACACTGTCATGACCTGTTTTATCAACTTCTCATTGTGGGTTAGAATAGGGCAAATATCTGCAGTGTGTGACTGCTGCACATTCATTCACAGTTTACCCAGTGAATCCGAACTTGTCTTGAGTGTAGTCATAGCTATTCTCAAGTGGTATTAATGAGGTGTAAATAGATATAGACTTGAGTCAGTCCACTCAGACTCAGTGAAACTTTATAAAGACTCAACTTGGGCTTGGCTCGCAACTTGACATCTTTAGTCTTTTGATTTGATATCTATGTCTGCTTTCTGCAGCATGATAAGATAACACATGCTTCAATACCATCATTGCTTAGTGTGGTATTAGAGTATAGACCTGTCTAATTTAAATCTATGAATGAATTAGTGAACAGATTTTGTTTTCAGAGAGTGAGGTTTTGGACACACAGGCCCATTTGGCACTTGATCTGTTTGCATTTTTCCTTGTGCATATGCACATCTTATCATTATGTCATAAATCTGTTTATTGTAGAAAGAGTAATGACAATAAAGAAGTGCAGGTCATGTAATGTTTGTGCAAAAACACCAGTAAACTGAAGGATTTGTATGATTAGCTAATTCAAATAAAAAAAAACGTGGCTGTATGGTCATACACATCTTGTGAAGTGAGAGAGATAAATGGATTTATGTAACAATTTGAAGAATTTTGAACATTGTGCACACAGCACACACATGCCATGTGTGCCGGCACACTACACTGGGGGACCAACATCTGCGTCATGCAGACAATTATCATGCGGCATGCAATCCATTTCACTAACGTTAGATCTCCACTTCATTACACTGATATTCACTATGTAACCACAGTAACCCAGGATCAGTAAAGCACTAGATTCATACATGAACTTGAGCCATAACCGTCAGCCGCGCAGAGCTGCGCCGACCTGCACAGCGCGGGCGCGGGCGGTTGCTGTTGCGCAGGCCGACCGTTCTTTTGGCGAAAAAGCGCTCTCGAGTTCCGTGCGTGGGGAGACAGGCTTTCGCTCCCTTCCCGGACGGCGAGAGTTAAGGTGTTTCGATGCAGAAGCAAGTGGTTTGTCCGTCGAGCGAAGCATGTAAACGGCTAGCCAGCCAGGTTCGTGATAACGATGTAGTACGGTTTTGTCGACCGATGGTCTCGAAATTGGCCCATCTCTCGCAAAGAGTATCGGGTCTGCAGTATGTAACGTGTGTTGTTTGTGGGTGGCCAGGCTTTCTTTTCCGCTCGTTAGAGCAGAGAGAGCCGCCCCCGCCGGTTAAAGGAAATGAAACGCCGCCGGGGTCGAAAGGGATCCGCTCTGAGCAGAGCGCTGTCTCCCTTGCCCCGCGTCGGTCTGTCGGCAGATATCCGACAAAGGTTCGGTGAAGAAAGCTATCTGGTTGATCCTGCCAGTAGTCATATGCTTGTCTCAAAGATTAAGCCATGCATGTCTAAGTTCACACTGTCTCACGGTGAAACCGCGAATGGCTCATTAAATCAGTCGAGGTTCCTTAGATGACACGATCCTACTTGGATAACTGTGGCAATTCTAGAGCTAATACATGCTTACCAAGCTCCGACCCTCGTGGAAAGAGCGCTTTTATTAGTTCAAAACCAATCGTCGTTGCCCTTCGCGGGGCGCGGCGTCCCAACTGGTGACTCTGGATAACTTTGTGCTGATCGCATGGCCTTCTGTGCCGGCGACGCATCTTTCAAATGTCTGCCCTATCAAATGTCGATGGTACGTGACATGCCTACCATGTTTGTAACGGGTAACGGGGAATCAGGGTTCGATTCCGGAGAGGGAGCATGAGAAACGGCTACCACATCCAAGGAAGGCAGCAGGCGCGCAACTTACCCACTCCCGGCACGGGGAGGTAGTGACGAAAAATAACAATACGGGACTCTTTCGAGGCCCCGTAATTGGAATGAGTACACTTTAAACCCTTTAACGAGGATCTATTGGAGGGCAAGTCTGGTGCCAGCAGCCGCGGTAATTCCAGCTCCAATAGCGTATATTAAAGTTGTTGCAGTTAAAAAGCTCGTAGTTGGATCTCAGGCGCAGGCGGGCGGTCCGGCTCGCGCCGGTTCACTGCCCGTTGTCTCCTGCCCTACCGTCTGCCGGCTCTCTCCCGCGGGTGCTCTTCGCTGAGCGTCCCGGGTGGCCGGCGCGTTTACTTTGAAAAAATTAGAGTGTTCAAAGCAGGCCCCAGCTGCCTGAATAATGGTGCATGGAATAATAGAATAGGACCTCGGTTCTATTTTGTTGGTTTTCGGAACTGGAGGTAATGATTAACAGGGACCGCTGTTGGCGAAATCTTCAGCTGCCGTGCGTGGAGCGGTGCTCTTCCCGGCCAATGAAGAAATTTGCAAATGAGGTTGCCGCGCAGCATCACTGCGGAAAAGGTGGTTGAAAGAATAAAGCGAAGCAAACAGTCAAATCACGGCACCTCTGGTCTGGAGGTCGGCCACGTCCTGAGTGCAGTCATATCGTGTGAAATGCATGAACCGGTTTGTCCCAGAGGTTAAGTCACTGCTGGCTTGACTCTTCAAATGCCGCGCGTGGAGTGAAGCTCCTCCCGGTTAAGGAAGTAAATGCGGAAATAAAGGTTGCTGTGCGGCGCCGATGGGAAAAGGTGGTGGAAAGTGAAGTTTAACCTGGTATGTCCAGTAGTATCGCTACAAGAGCTATACCACGGCACCTCTGCTCTAGAGGCCGCCTACGTCCGAAATACACCTACACTGGTGAAATATGCCTAAACCGGCACACACCAGGGGTGGAACTCGATGGCTAGACATGTCATGCCACCTCCGCTCTAGAGGTCGGTAACGCCTGATAAACACCCATACTGGTGAATTTTGCCTAAACCGGCTCATACCAGGGGTGAATCTTGAAGGCTATGAATGTCACAGTACCTCTGCCCTAGAGGTCGGTCCCGTCCCAAACATGCCCATACTGGGAAATGCCTAAACCGGCTCAACCCAGGGGTAGAAGTCACTAGTGGCGAGGATTCGTCCTCCTGGACAAAAGCTCCATCCTGGTCACAACTAGGAAGGGTAGCGGCCACGACCGCAAAATGCTGAAGTCGGAGACACTGGACCAGGGAAGTCTAGATAGGCAACCACCTCTCACCCGGCGGGGATGTCTGCGTATCCTAATCACGCTGAGGTTTTCCGGTGAGAAAGTCCAACCCTGGACTGGATGGGCAACCACCTCTCACCCGGCGGTGATACACGGGTATCTCATAACACGTCGAGGTTTTCCGGTGAGAAAGTCCAACTCTGTCCTGGGTGGGCTGACGCCTCTCACCCAGCGGGGATGCACTGATATTCCAAACACGTCGAGGTCTTCCGGTGAGAAAGTCCAACCCTAGACCAAACTGGTGCAATGAAAACCACGGTGTCACGCAATCCCGCTTCCGAGACCCACCAAGAATACAGGCTAAAGCACTGTGATACTCTGAACCCCTTGTGGTCCTTCGTGGAACTCATGTGGTCTATTTTGGACCACACAGGGGACCACCGGACCAAACGAGGACCACATGTGTGAATTCAGTAGGTTCACAGTGCGGTTTTTGGTGGTAGAAGTGAACGAAGAAGAAGAAGAAGAAGAGCCATAACCAAAATTACAGTTTCTGTCAACTCCACAGTTGTGACATAACATAGATAAAATATCACATAATTCCAGCAGTTACAAAAGAACAAGTATATTAGTGAAACCCCATTTGTAGGTGCGTGCTGCCCAATGAAAGTTGATTGAAGATGCTGATGCAAATTACAGTGAATATGTATTAAATGTCAGGATAACTGACATCACCATGGGACGAACTCTTTCACAGCAAAATGGTGAAGATCATTGCTAACTTCTTACAACTGAAAAAACACAACATACTTTCTCAATCTGAATTCATAGCCTGGTCCAGAGGGCCAATCTACCCTCAACTCTACCTAAAGAAAAACTGGAAGAGAACTGTCCTTAAAAGGACAAATTAATCAACTCGAACATTTTCCCTACAAAGAGACAGCCTAAACTCCACATTTTGACAACTGATTAAAAAGTACTATCTCTGAAGGATGATCTCGCTTGGTCCTACATTTTTGGAACCGTTTTCCTTGCCAGTCTTGACAGTTCTTTTTCCTTCATATCTGCTCTACATTCTTGGACCTCCTTCTTGCCAGTCTTAACCATTCTCCTTCCTTGCCAGTCCTAACCGTTCTCCCTCCTCACCAGTCCTAACTGTTCTTTTTCCTCACTTCTGCTGCTTTTTGCATCTTTCCAATCCATTCACAGTGTGCATCAGTATGTGAACTTTACATCACTCCTTCATTTGCAGCACAAGTCTATGTTTCCAAAAATAGAACCCTACAGGGGAAACAATTATTTTATTTTCTTATCCAGCTATTATCGATGTCCAATTCTGTTACAAACTTTCAAGATATAATAGGAGTACCTGCATGCTTTTATCCTTACAAGTAAAAGGAATTGATAATAGAGAAATTCAGTAGGGGTTTAGTATAAAAATGAGTAAAGTGCTTCTGAGGTACTTGGATAAAGTGAAAAATAAAATATATATAGTGTCACTTTTATTTGCTTTACTTCACAACATACAGCCCCTTGTACATGCTGTAGTAAACTGCTGATATAATAAACAGACCAGACAGTCACTATGCATTTTGCATTGTAGACTTAAGATTTGACTTGAAGATACTTGCAAGAACTTGAGTCTTGACACTCATACCTTGAGATTAGACTTGAAACTTGCCACAAAGGACTTGAGAATATATCTCTAGTGGGCAGTACAGAAAAGTAAATCTGGTATTATATTTGATTCTAATAAATATTAATAACCTAAGCAACCATACATACTTGGATGTGAAACATTATCATCATCATCATTAGGTGCCATGCCAGCAGGTATTGGCAGCCATTCTTTTCCACAGGTCTCATGAAGCATTATGCTGCATAATTATACATTTTGTTTTCCTGCACTTTGCAGTGAAAAAGTTGGTACCATGGTGCCAAAGAACTGACGGTCAAAAGAAGCCTTATCCAGGTCAAGACACAGTAGCTGTTGATTCTGGTAAATTGCCTTTTTTCTGCTGTTTGTTTTGAGTAAATAAAACAATGCTCATTACTGTTATCTTTTGCCAGGTTAACACAAAACTAATAACAATTTTCACTAGGTTATGTTTTTCTCCTTTGGTTCATTGTAAATCTTTTTGGTAGTTATCTGTTGTCTATTTTTAATTTTTGTTTTGTATTTTCTTTCTGTTTGACACATTTAATATGGTTTTCCAGCAACTGTTTTAACCCCTTACATATGACTGGTAAACGGGAAGGGTAAGGTAAGGTAAAATTCTTGTTTCCATGCCATTAAGGCATATTGGCCCATTTTTTCCATGACCTTTGGCACATGAAAGTGTGGTAAGGGACATTGTAATAATGTATATTTGTTGTTGAACCAAGCTATAAATAATTTTGTATTTGTCTGTTTTTGTCAGTGAAGGAACTTCCTTATTTTCAGTAAAACATTTTTAATGTAGCTTAAAAACCCTGTTGTCATTCTAGGACCACCTGTTTTATGTTTATGTAACATTTTAAACAAATATAGGAATGCTCAGCAAGGTAAGGTGCTAAAATTAGGTGAGAATTTTTTTTTTAAGTTTAAGCTGCATGGTATGATGTCTTTGTGACCTGCTTTGATTCTTTTACTAGATATGAGCTTGGACTGTTGGCTTCCTTCCTTCCTTCTTTCCTTCCTTCCTTCCTTCCTTCCTTCCTCTTTGTTTGTATGCAAACTTATATTGTTGTAGGTTTGCTGAAATAAAACAAGTTAATCAGAAAGACCAGCATGTTTTTCTTCTAGAAGAGCCCTTGATCCAGGTGTATAATACTAAATCTAGATTTACTGTTATATCTTTCAACTGTCATACCTTTGAAGGTCTGAATGAAAGAATCACCTCAGTTTTTTATACCATCCAAAAGTTCAAAATCAGTCTTCAGCATCACTACATTCAGGACAGCTCCATGTATGCTCCACCACATGCTGCAACATCCATTCAAGAGTATGTTTACTAATAGTTCCCATCAAGTGTTGGTTCTTTACATTGGGTTTCTTCCACACAGTTTAGATTTCCTACCAGCACTCTTAATTTGTCCTAGCTTTGGCAATAGCTTCACAATTACTTTCTTCTTCCATTCCTGCTCTTCATTTTTCTGCACTTTTTCCAATACAGCTTTAGCAATGTTCCCCCTTGTACAGTCTCAGCCTGCCATTTATTTTAGCCTGTCCAGTAAGCCTGTCTGCCACTTCATTGCTGTTTACTCCGAATGCCCTGGAAAGTAAACCCACCTTAGCTCCTCACAGTTGACTGGCTTAACACATGAACCCGTTCTTTTCAAAGCAATTTTTTCTCAGTCTGATGAAGCATACTCTGTGAATCCGTCACAGTGACACCATGAACTACATCATGGGCAACTAGCCATTCCATTGCTGCCAACACAGCCTCAATTTCTATTCGCATGCTTGATATGGTGACTTCAAAGGCATGCCACTACTCTTCCATTACAATAGACAGCAAAACCCCAACCACTTCTGCTGTTCCGAGACACTGAGCCATCTGTATATACTACCATGTTGGAAGACCCACAGACTTTTGTTTTGTGTACCACCCAGACTTCTTCAACAAAATCATTTAGATGTCTTGACCCAGGATGTTTAGGGGTCAAAAACAATCTAGACTCAGAAACAGAAGAGATCAGTCCAGGTCATCCAGCAGAAGTAGGAAGAGGAATATGATAAAGATGAGGTAAAGAAGATGTGAATTTGAGTTTTATCTGAACCTGCTTTTGTGTCATGTAAAAAAGATACTAAATTGTTGTTTCAAAAGTTTGAATTGTATTAGCAGTTAGAAAAATAACCTGATTGTCTTTGAGTGAAGTGTTCCTGATTAGTTTTGTATTAAATGCCTTTTTTTTAAACTTTTGTATTTTGGACTGCATGGACAAAAGATGCCTTTTTTAACTTTTGTATTGTGGACTGCATGGACAAAAGATGCCTTTTTTTAACTTTTGTAATTTGGACTGCATGGACAGCACTGGACATATTCAGATCCCAATATAAATACTGTAACATTAAAAATATATAATTTAAAACTGAACTGACAATTTCAGAACCCTATCTTATCACATTTGGTCCTCCAACCAAGAAGACTGTTTACATTATAAGTGCTGACGATAATGAGGCCCATACAGAGCTTGTAGAGTGTTTTGCTAAATTCTTACAAGTGAGTATTATTGTCTGTCTTCTGACTTTTCTGTTATCATTTATGACATCATTATTTTATAAAACAAACAGAAACTTGATGCTACATAAACATCAGAAGTCTGCTGAAAAAACAGTAGTAAGTACTAGTTAATCAGCAGAAAAGATGTTACAACTTTCATTCATTATAAGAGTATTTGATGAGCCATTCTGGGAAATCCAGATATTTTGATTGTATGATGAGAAAATGAAACATTAGAAAAGAAAATAAGCAGAATAAATGAGAAAACTAAATTCAACTGAATGAGGCAGTTCTTTTCCTTCAGATGTGTATATATACTGCTCAAAAAAAGAAATGCAACACTACTATAGTCGTAATGATCACCAAATTTCAAACTTGTATCAACAATTTTATTTTACGGAATTAATGTTTCAATCTTGGCATGAAGAAACATTAAGGCTTTAACAATGAAATGATGTTCACTAAAACTTGTTTGAACTTTTATTCTTTGTGACTGAGGTTTCTGTTTCAGTAAGGTTTATGGCCTCCTCTGGCCTGTATCAGAGAACCACATCTCCTTGGAACTTAGTAGGGAGGGATTACGATTGTGGAAGAGGAGAATGTTAGATGTAGCTGAATAACCAGTTCAAACCATGTGGTTCCTGCATCCCAAAATCCTGAATGCAGCAGTTCTCAAGCACTAGGCGGCATCTATCATCTGCGTGACATTGTTTGATGGCTGTTGCCATAAAGTCAGATTTGCCTCTGTGGTTGGGGCAATTGAAATGATTAGGGACTGGTTTCAAAGCATGCTGGGTGATATCGTACAGATGTTTCTGCATGCAGTCCCCTAATCTGAGGCCAGTTTCACGAATATAAGTTATCCTGCATCTTTTGCATACAATGACATATATTGCACTGCTGGATTCACATATGAATCCCTTGTGGAGAGTGAGGATAATTTTGGAAAAGGTAATTGTTTTCATTTCCCAGACTGCAGGGCATGTAACACAGTGAGGACGGTTACATTTTCTAGTCCCAACAATATGCAGGGTTCCGTTTCAAGTAGCTATGGATGAGTTTGTCCTTAAGATTTGGTTCTCGTTTGTATGTTAATAGAGGTGGATCAGAGAAAATGATGTGAGTGTTGGGGTTGAGTTGGATTAGTGCCAGATGATGATAAAGAATTTTCTTAACCATCTGACCATGTGAGTGAAAAGGAAGTACTAATTTAACTCTATCAGATTGAGTAACAGGTTTTTTCTTTCTGAATGCTTCTTTGCGACTCACTGGTTGGATACGGTTAAATGCTTTCCGAAGGACATTTTCTAGGTAGTGGCAATGATGGAAAAATTCTAATAATTTGTTGGACTGGTCTATAAAATCCACATTATCCTGACATAGGTGGTGAAGACAGAGAAGTTGGGAGTATGGGATGGAGTTCTTATAGGCATCAGGATGGGAGGAGGTGTAAAGTAAATAGGTGTGGCTGTTGATGGGCTTCTAAAAGATAGAGGTGACAAGACTTTCTGTGCCAACAGATATTTTCGTGTCCAAAAAGTTGACAGGCTTGTCAGAAATTTCATAAGTGAATTTTATGTTCTTATTGAGCGAGTTGGCAAATTCAATAAATTTTTTTACTTCGTCCTGTGGCATACTGATGACTCCAATGCCATCTATTATATTTTATATTATATTTAATCTCCTCTCTCTCTATTTATTTGTCCTGTGTGTTTTAGTATGATTAAGGCTCACACCAAAATGTCACAACTATGTATTCATTAAGTAATAAAGCTGTTCCTACTTTTTTCCTAGTTTATACATTTTGTACACCCTTATGGTACTCCTAGGAATAGGCTGTTCTCTTGTTTGGGCTTGGTCACTGGAGTCCCCCAAAACTGTGGAGTCAGTCAAGATTGTGGAGTCACCCAAGATTGTGGAGATGTCCAAGAATCTGGAGTCAGCTTAGAATCCTACTTCATAGGCCCATTCTGAGAATTAATAAACAGTCTCATTAGCCCACTCTTAAGTTAATGACTGCTCAGTTTCTGTATTTGAAGATCCACAGCATTAGCTACAAAGAGCATGAAGGAAATTTTCAGCCACACAACAAGAATTATGTCAGGCCAGCATTCAAACATCTCAGCACTGTTATTATTGATTTAGTTGTAGTTCTAGAATCCATAAATACGATGGCCAGATACCATAAGTAACCAAGAACTGCAGCAGCGAACAGGCCAGCAACCAGTGGAAGACGACATCCTACGAAGAAGATGGGGATGGATCGGACACACCCTACAGAAATCCACATCCAGCACCACAAGGCAAGCCCTAACATGGAACCCACAGGGTAAAAGGAGGAGAGGGAGACCTAGGAACTCCTGGCGCAGAAGTCTGGACATGGACATCAAAATAATGAACCAGACATGGAGACAGTTGGAAAGAGTGGCTCAGGACCGAACTGCCTGGTGAGCTCTTGTTGGCGGCCTATGCTCCACGAGGGGTCAGAGGCATAGATAGATCTAGAATCCATACTTATAAACTGTCTTGTTTTCTCTTTTACAGGTGCATTGTCATTGCCATGTGATTACCCAATCTGACTATGACTATGACAGATTGTCGTGTTATGAGTGGTTCATTAGCAGTGTTAACAAGGCAGACTACATTATATTTGTGGACTCTCAGGGGGCAAAGAGTATGATAATGGCTCATTTGAAAATAATTCTTAAAAGAGTTGCTCCAGATGAATTCTTTTTGTATGGGCTGAAGCATTTGCTGATGAACCAAGAAGCAAGGGAAAATAAACTTGTTCTGGTGTCATTTCAAGGGAATCATTGCCAGACATATCTGCATGCCTCCACTATCTATACACTTCCTGAGGATTTGCCAAAGTTCCTTGGAAAAATTCATAAAATTAGTGCAAAGAACAGCAAGGCCTATGATGTAAGTATTTCATTACGTTGTGTGAATTATTTGTGAGTTCAGAATGAAGGTGTTAAGAGTGAGGGTTGCTTGTTGATTTTCTTGAACCATGAGCTTGTATTCTCTGTATTTTATGTTGTGATGGCTCTGAATCGAAAACATCAAGTCTGATGGAAAATGGTTCATGTTGGCTTCTTTGAGGTCAAACCAAGAAGCAGGTTTCTCAACAAAACTGTTATCACCATTGGTAACTTGTAAAGCTTACCTTTTCTTACTACTATTTAAAGTAATGTATGATACTGAGATGTATAACAACTGAAATTTAAAACTGACATGTGGGCATTATTTTTGGTTGTCACAGTGAGTGAGGTGTACTATTAGAAAACAATTTCCCTTTTAACTATTTTCACACACTCTTTATTTTTTTTTTCCTCTAGAATTGGTTGCCCGTGCATACTGAAAATATTGAAAATGTCCATGAAGGCAAGCAACTATTATCTGCTATCAGCTTTGCAAAAACCTATGAGAAAAATAACCCAGACTGGTTCAGCACCAAATATGGACCGGAGTTGAATTCACTTGATTCTGGATTCAATTCAACATTGTTGTCCAGTCAAGGGCTTTCAGTTTCCACTGTGGATGTGACAATAAGTGAGAATACTAGCCCAGTGTCAGTTTTTGGGGAGCCAAATTTTCCTGTACGCATGAACTCTCCTACTGGCATCTCTTCTGGACCTCCAGACATACCCTATTGTTTTTCAGAATCACAGAAGCATGCCACAGACAATGTCCTTGACAATATAAGTGCACTCACTGACTGCACAGACATGAACAGGTTACAGATAAAAACTGTGGGAGCAGTTCCTGATGAAAACACAAGCTGGGTGACAGTTCCTCATTCACAGTTCATACAAGAGCATGAGAGAGAGGAGGAAGATGGCACAGAACAAGAAAGAAATGTGTTGTTTGATAAAATGTCAGTTGTAGCACCCGAGTCAGCATCAGTGATGAATGTTGATAGCATCAGCACAGCTTTAAACAACATTAATAAAAACAATGAGGAATCCAGGTCTGAGTGTCCTCAGCACTTGACAAGCCAACCAGGCACATTCTGTCTTGACTTTGCTGACAGGGAATTAAAGGAGGAAGAATTTCAGGCTAGTTTAATTCCACCAGATACCCTGTCTAACATTAAGGTGGAGGAAAGTGTGAGCAGAGCTCTTGTAAATATCAATGCTGATAATGATACACTTTTCCTTGGAGGAAGTAGTCATAACACTTCAGTAATCTAAAAATTATCACTTGTTCTCAGTTGTCAGATCTGAACTCATGGATATCTGACATAGATTTTTTTTGTTTTTAACTTGAAAAGAAATTGCCTTCTGCATGAAGCAGTTATGCTTCTGATTACTACACAGTTCTGCATAATTTTACAAGAATTTCTCTAATGCAGACTAATTATAAAGTCCTCCTACAGTTTTTTAGAAATGGAAAGGTGCCTCATTTTACTAGAAAACTCTGTTAGTTTTTAGTGCTTCAGTTCCAACTAATACTTGTAATAAACCAGACAACATAATACCACTTTTCTTTAAGTGGAACCTATCATTGAAGGATAAGACTAAGTGTTATTTTTTTTAAATTTTGAACTTTATATGCTATGTTATATCAGTATTATGTGAACAGAAAGCAATAATAATAATAATAATAGACATCATATTTATCAGTTAAGCAATTATATGTTAACTCTTTATGAAAACAGCATAATTTTGCAGAGAAACTTCTCTCTTAACCTACTATAATAGATCACAGAGAAGTTGAAAATGGTGTTTATCTTGAAGAGAACAATGATGAATAGATCATAGATATTTTTTGTTTTTGTTATTTTTAATGTTACTCAGTGATGAATAGATCACAGATGTTGCTTTAACCTTTGATAATGATACAAAAATAGAGACTTGTGATGTGTGATAGGTGGATCTATCTACATGATAGCTTAGTGGAGAGGGATTATGATTGTGGAAGAGGAGAATGTTATATGTAGCTGAATAACAAGTTCAAACCGTATGGTTAACTAGTCTCTATTTACACATTCTCTACACTTCACCATGTGCATTTCTGTACATTTCTGAATGAGCACATTTTGAACGTAGCAACGTTCGCATTTCTGAACAAATGCCAGAAAAGCTCTATATTCTTTCAAGGCATTTCTGAATGAGTGTCGGAAAATCGACATATTCTTTCAAGCTAAACTCTCTATTTATTTTATTTATTTATTTTTTAAGATAGGATTCATGCGATTCTATACTTTATCTCCCCTCTCTAATTCTTCATCCTGTATGTGCTTGCATGATTAAGGCTCACGCCAAAATGTCACAACTTTGTAGTCGTTAAGTAATAAAGCTGTTCCTATGTTTTTCCCAGTTTATACATTTTATTTTATTCTATTCTTTTAGCTGATTTGTTTCTAATTATCAGGCTGTCTATCTGCAGCTCACTTTATCTGACTGTCACACAGAACCGAACATTATATAAACTGATTTTTTTCATTAACAGCTTGCAACTGAATGCTCAAACCAGAGTTTTGTTATTGTTCATTTGTTCTTTTGTAACACAATCTTGCCAAAATGTGTTAAATTTAAATGACACTAAATATGCAAGGAAGCATGATTTTACCAGCTTCATCAGGTATTTTTATGCTTGTTTACTTCCGAAAGGAATGCAAGACCTCATCTGATCTTTTGAGAGTACTTGTGCTCAGTTTCATGTAATCAAATAAGCTGCCATCACAACTGCTTATACACTCATACCATTTTTTTTCACTTAGATTTGCCTATACTTTTACGTGTGTGTGTGTGTGTCTTTGCAAATAACAGCTTTTGTTTATTTATGCTAGTGTTTCTATTACATATAAATCACTCATATATGTATAACTACATTTTATGTAAATAATGTAGACTGTAGCTTACATTTCATTAACCAGAAAAAGAAAAAAAAATTAAATGAGCATATAAAATATTACATTCACCAGATTCACAAACTTAACACTGAAATCATCATCTGATGGTTTGTCTTCTTTTCTGGAGTTTGACTGTGGTTTATGTGTAGCTAACTGTATCTCATGGTTTAATGCTTGGTCTAGATGGTCTGTTCCATGTCCTTCTCTTAATGATGATCATCTGCTGTTGTCCTGTTCCTCTTGTGCCTTTGACTGCAGTTTCTAAAAAAAAGATTTCAACTTATCATTATGGTTCTTAATGTTTTACAGTTATTGTAGTTGCATAAGTTTAATGTTTTTCATTATTTCTATGTTTTATTTCAGTTGTTCATAGACTTGTCTTCTTTTGCTGTCTGCCATATTTTTTTTCCATATTCGTATGATGTTCATTTATGTCCATGTTCTATTCCAGTTTTTTAGACAAGGAAGAGAAACAAGAGATCATATATTCAATATAAGATTAATAATAGAGAAATGCAGAGAGTTTAGTTTGAATCTATATTTATCTTTTATAGACTATTCAAAGGCATTTTATTGTGTACAACACCAGAAAATTTGGGAAATAATGGAAAAAATGGGATTTCCAACACATTTGACACAATTAATATCACTGCTGTATCTAGACAAACAGGCAGTTGTAAGAATAAATGGTGAAACAACAACTTGGTTTGACATAAAACAAGGGTTCCATCAGGGGTGCACTCTGTCGCCTTACTTATTTAACTTGTATACTTAAAATATAATAACTAAATTATCAGAAGGACAAATATACATAGAAAGAACAGCTGTTGAAGAAGTCAACCAGTTTGCTTAAAGAACAGCTGTTGAAGAAGTCAACCAGTTTGCTTATCTCAGCAGCTACATAAACCAAGATGGTGACACCAGAAAGGAAGTTTTTGAATTAGAATTGCAAAAGCACTATTGTCCTTCAAACATCTTGATAACATATGGAATTCAAAAGTTATAAGCACACAACCAGGTAAGATTATTCAATTCAAATGTAATATCCACCCTCATTTATGCATGTGAAAGCTGGAAAACAGCTAAAGAAATAGACAAGAAATTAGAATCTTTCAAAAACAAATGGCTAATGAAAATATTCAGTATAAAGTGGAACGAATTCAGGAACAACACAGAGGTAAGACAGATGAGCAAATAACAACCTGTTTCATGGTTGATTACAAAAAGAAGATGGACATATGTAGGCCATGTGATGAGAAGAAACAATTGCTGTTCTTTGTCAGATGTATGAGGGGCGATTGATAAGTTCTCGGTATAAGGTACAATGGATTATTTATGGACAACGTTTTTGGGTTATTTCTCAGCATAGTCCCCTTGCAAGTTTATGTACTTAGTTCAACGATCCTGGAGCATACAGACCCCTTCTTTGTAAAAAGTCAGCATCTTGTGCCAGTAGACGTGACATACAGCATGAATGACATCATCATCTGAAGCAAATTTATGACCACTGATCTCCTTTTTCAGTTTGGTAAACAGGTAATAGTCCGAAGGGGCCAAATCTGGGGAATAAGGAGGATGTTCAAGAAGCTGGAAGCCACATTCATGAATGGCAGTCATTGTCACCACCGACTTGTGGACTGGAGCATTGTCTTGATGAAAGATGACTCCTCTCATCAATTTCCCTTGATTTCTTTTCCTTCACTTTGACCCGCAGTTGCTTCACAAGACTAGCATAATAGGCCCTGGTGACCATTCAAAATTATGGGACGCTGGAACCACATGGGTTAAACTCGCTGTTTAGTTACACGTAACATCATCTTCTTCAATCATTATAGTACCTCTCCACTAAATCCACCCCTTTTTACTTTTCAAACTTCCTCACAGCATCACTCTGCAACCCCGCTATTTTCTCAGCAACCCCTCTTCTCTGCAACACCTCTTCCCCAATCACCTGTTTCAAATTCTCCTAGCTAGGCCAGTAGTGCGTCACTCTCTCTCCCCTCCCCGGTTCCCCATCCACCACTCCCAGTTACAACCCACCGACCACATGTCACAGGTCTCTATTTAAACAATTTCCACGTCCTACCAGATCCATTCCTGACACACACCGCCAGACAAGCCACACCTTGCAATTTACAGCTAAGTACTTTTTTTTTTTTTTTACAGTATTCATGTAAATCTATACTTTATCTCCTCTCCCTATTTCTTCGTCCTGTATGTTTTTGTATGATTAAGGCTCACGCCGAAACGTCACAACTTTGTAATCGTTAAGTAATAAAGCTGCTCCTACTTTTTTCCAATTTTATACATTCTGGTGACCATTCTGCCCTTTTGAAGATAGTCTACCAACAGCACACCTTCTAAATGTCATTTGAAAATAGTCTACCAATAGCACACTTTCTGAATCCCAAAAGATGGAAGCCATCACTTTTCCTGCAGACAGAACCACCTTTGTTTTCCTTGGAGGTGGGGATCCATGATGTTTCCACTGCTTTGACTGTTCTTTGGTCTCTGGTTGAAAATGATGAACTCAAGTCTCATCCATAGTCACAAATTGCTGAAGAAACTTTTCAGGATCTGCATAAAAATGGCCAAGATTGTCTCTTGACATGTTGAGATGCTATCGTTTGTGATCAGCTCCAAGAAGTTTTGGGACCCATCAAGCAGAGACCTTTGTCATTTGAAGATCATTGTGAATAATGACATGAACATGCTCCTGGGAGATGCTCAACTCAGTAACAATGTACTGCTCAGTTAGTGTCAATCCTCCCTTATCATGTCATGGATTCTACCAGTGGTTTCATCGGTGGTTACTGTGCTTGGTCTTCCTGGATGGGATCATCTTCCAGACTCTCCTTTCCTTGTTTGAAATGAGCTGCCCATTACTTCACTCTGCTATAAGAAGAGGTGCTCTCCCCTGGTGTCTCTACCATATCCTCATGGATCTCCTTCAATGATAAGCCCTTGATGCAAAGGTAGCGAATGACTGCTGAATGAGAAATTTTATCCATTTTCTCAATTTCTGCCACCCCTTACCATTTCAGTAGCCTATTTACAAAATTGGTTGCAGTTAATTTCTTGAAACTTGGTGTTTAATCGTACATTAACCTGGTATAAAAATGCACCTAATATCAACTGCACGTTTCAAGTATTTGTACTTTATGCCCAGAACTTATCAATCACCCCTCATAAATACAAGTATGAGTATATATATATATATATATATATATATATATATCTCTGTGTGTGTGTGTGTGTGTGTGCGTGCGTGCGTGCGTGCGTGTGTGTGTGTGTGTGTGTGTGTGTATATAATGGAAGCATCAGCAGCAGGCCTACAGGAGTGCTGTTAGGGAGGCAAAGTTCTACAAGGGACATGAAAATGAATGAATATGTGTGTATATATATATATACATATATATATATATGTATGTATGTGTAGATCCAGATATATATACACAACAAAGGAGGTTAATTGTTTAGTAGCAGTAAGAGTTCATCTAGGAAAAATATTTTTCACATGCCTTTCTTTTTGAATGGTACATCCTTGACCTTGTGAGTTCTTAACTCTTGGTACATGAGTAACTGGTGTGTAGTTTGTGTTAATCTTGTCATTAATCATAAAATTAAGAGGACTCACTGGAAATAATTATTAGCTCTAGACTGTTCATGTTGATGATAACTTGTGGTCAGTTTTGGTAACCTTGGTTGGTTGCAGAATTCTCATTATGCTGCCTTAGCTGAGCCTCACTGCTGTCAGAGAGACAAGTATTAAGTAATTGTTAGATGATATTATATATCATCTAACAAAAATTGTTGGTATAACTTTTCATATTTTTGTATTTCTAAAATATATATTGGTGCTTTTCATATTTTTGTATTTCTGATATATATATATATATATATATATATATATATATATATATATATACACATATATATATATATATATATATATATATATAATCTAAATATTTTATTTTTATGTATACATACACTCTGGTATTTCATACTGTGTCATCAGCATAGGTGATCTCTGGTATTTCATAACCTCCAATTGTTACGGCATCATAATATTCTTTGTCTACATTTTCTCTAACATTCCTCATTATATTTTCAGTATACAAGTTAAATAAGTAAGGTGACAATATGCACCACTGATGGACCCCTTGTTTTATGTCAAACAAAGTTGTTGTTTCACCATTTATTCTTACTGCTGCTTGTTGGTCTAGATACAGCAGTGATGTTAATTGTATCAAATGTGTTGGAAATTCCATTTTTTCCATTATTTCCCAAATTTTCTGGTGTTGTACACAATCGAATGCCTTTGAATGAAAATGCTACAGAAGAGTTCTTCAAATATCATGGACACAAAAAAAAAGAACAAATATATTTATACTACAAGAACTTAATACTGAAAAAGGCTGGCTAGTAAAGAGGATTAAAGAGAGAAAACTGAAATATTTTGGACACATTAAACATCATGATAATCTAGAGAAGACTGTCTTTTAAGGGTACATAATGGGAAAAAGAAAGAGAGGAAGAGCAAGGCGAGATGACTGCAAGACATCGTTGATGATCTGCAAATGGATGCATCAGCAGCAGGCCATCTTGCTCACAACCGAGTGGCCTACAGAAGTGCTGTTAGGGAGGCAAAGATCCGCAAGGGACATGAAAATGAATGAATGAATGATACATACACTCATAAAAAACCTGCACAAATATTGTATTGACAATCACACACTGTCATCTCATTCTCATTCTTCTTTTCTTTCAGTTAGCACTCTTTAACTACCTCTCTCTCACTGTCTCTGTTTCTTTCTCACCTCATCATTTTAAATCCAGTGTGTTTTGAGCAATTGAAGTGTATTTTATTTGGAGCTATTTATCCCACAACTCATAACATGGTATCAGAACCTAAAAGTCTGTAGTGATCAGTGTTCACTCTAAGCCATCTTATCTCATCACAGTGTTTTCACTAAAATAGTTATTTTGATCCCCCGTATGATGCAGGTGGAAGGAGAAATGCTTATCAGGAAACTGAGCCCATGAAGGTGGTGGATGAAAGCCAGCCACTGGAAGTCCCCAGCCCGACTGCAGACCTCCTGGAGCCTAAACACAAGATGCAAATAGGCAGCTGGAATGTTAGAACACTTAACCAGACTGGAAAACTAGCACAAACCATCAAGGAAATGCACAAATACAAACTAGACATACTAGGAATACAAGAAGCAAGATGGACAGGACAAGGCAGAAGGAAATTAACAACACAGGACACAGAAGATACAATAATATGGTCAGGTAAAGAAGAACATCATGAAGGAGGAGTAGCATTGATTATAACAAAAGAAGCAGCATTGCTGAAATGGACCCCTATAAATGAGAGATTATTATATGCATGCTTCAACTCAAGATTCACGAAGCTGTCTATTATAGTTTGTTATGCACCAACAGAAGCAGCTGAAGAGAAATTAAAAGAAGATTTTTACAACAGCCTCCAAGCCACAGTAGAAACAATATCCAAGCATGATATGCTACTCATCTTGGGTGACTTCAATGCAAAAGTAGGTGAGGGAAATGAAGATAGAAAAAGAATCATGGGAAGAGAAGGAATTGGAGAAATAAATGAAAATGGAGAAAGACTGTGCAGTTTCTGTGAAGAAAACATGATGACCATCGGAGGGACAATTTTCCAACATAAAAACATCCATAAAGTGACTTGGAGGTCCCCAGATAAAACTGCAGAAAACCAAATCGATCACATACTAATAAATAACAAGTGGAAATGGTCACAAGATGTGCGAGCAAGGAAAGGAGCAGATGTAGGAAGTGATCACAACCTTCTGGTAGCAAAAATAAAACTAAAATTAAGGAAAGCCACAATTGGAGAACACAGAAAGATACGTTTTGATACAAGAAAACTGAAAGACCAGCAAACAAGCAATGAATTCACAATAGTACTTAAGAACTGCTTCAGCGTCCTACAAGACAAAGCAGAAATGTCCATACTAGAATTCAATAAAACACTACAGGAAACAGCAAAAGAGGTGCTGGGATGTCGGAAACAGAAAAAAGAGGAATGGATAAGCAAGACCACATTGGAAAAGATAGAGCAAAGAAAAGAAATCAAGAAAAAATTACTGAACACCAAATCACAAAAGCTAAAAGAACAAGTTTTTAAGTAATTATGCACAAAAAGACAAAGAAGTGAAGGAATTATGCCGTCAAGATAAACGTCAATACTATGACAACTTAGCAGAAGCAGCAGAGAAAGCAGCATATGCAAATGACATGAAAACCATCTACAAAATCACAAAGCAGATGACAGGTAACTTCAGCACAAGATGTGAGAGTGCAGTAAGGACACATGAGGGACAACTGGTCAGTGGAGAAAGAGAAAAAAATTGAAAGATGGAGGGAACACTTTAACACCCTACTAAACAGAGCACAAGCAGCACAAACAATAGACATACCTGAAGCAAAAACGGAACTAAACATCAATACAGGACCAATAACAATAAGTGAAGTAAAGGAGGCGATAAAGAAGCTAAAATTAGATAGGGCACCAGGTGAAGATGAAGTGACTGCTGAGATATTGAAAGCAGAAGAAACAGAAACACCAAAACAACTCTGCCGGATAATATAACAAATTTGGGATCTAGAAAAAGCTCCAGAGGAGTGGAAAACTGGGCTTATAGTAAAACTACCAAAGAAGGGTGACCTCAGAGACTGCGGGAACTGGAGAGGCATTATCCTACTGCCACTCACCAGTAAAGTATTTTGCAGAATAATCATCAACAGAATTGTACCAGCACTTGAGGGAAAACTTCAGAAATAGCATGCAGGATTTAGGAAAGGAAGATCATGCATAGACCACATATTTGTACTTAGACAAATATTAGAACAGGCAAATGAGTGGCATAGCACAACATATGCATTATTCATAGATTTTGAGAAAGTCTTTGACAGTGTCAACAGAGATGCAGTGTGGAAAATCCTAAGATGGCATGGCCTCCCCCATAAGATAGTGAATGAAATCAAAGCCCTATACGAGGGTTTTCAGTGCAAAGTGATCTGTGGAGAACATACCTCCAGCAGCTGTAGGGTACAAACAGGAGTGAAGCAGAGATGTGTACTATCACCAACATTATTTATCTTGGCAACAGACTAGTTAATGAAGGAGGCAACATCAGACAAACGCAGAGGATTACAATGGACCCTTGACACAGTGCTGGAGGACCTTGACTTTGCGGACGATATTTGTCTACTATCAAGCAGCCACAAAGATATGCAAGATAAAATAAACAAGCTAACTCAGAATGCAAACAACATAGGACTAAAGATCAACATAGGAAAGACAAAATTAATGAAGGAAAATGTGAACAACAGAAATGTACTCAGAGTAGATAGCAAGAGATTTAAGAGTAACTTTGTGACATGGGTTCCCAGTATTAGCTGTTGTTTAAAAAAAAAAAGACCTTAACATTAACTGATCAGGTTTTGACATATGTCAGGTTTTATCATGACTCACATAAAGTAGAATTAAGATCCCTGTCTAGATCTATGATGTTAGCTTGGTTCATGAGTAAATTCATTACAATCAAGATCCCAACATGGAGATGTGGTTTTATCATGAGTCACATATTAGATTCACTAGGGATATTAACCGTACATACGGTATTAATACACTCATTTAAGTAGATTTACCAGAGCCCCTTCATAATGGATTTTTGGGAACAGAAGAAATTTATTTATGGGAAGTTTGAGTCAAAAGTATTATTCTAAAACCAGTAAACCAGATCACTTATATTTGTCCATTTTTTTTCTTTAGCTTATAAAAGTTCCTATTTTAAACTATGAATGAACTAGTTAGTTCATATCAGAACTACAGCAATACAGTAGATATGGATAAGGTAAGATTTACTTTCTATACAAAGTTTGTTCTTCAGTAATTCAAAGCTTATTCAAATTCTGTAACTTTCTCTTATATCTTATATCTTATATCCTTCCCGTGCCGTTAGACGTCACATAGGGCTCGCAAAGTAGTTCGCCAATAACTTTATATATATATATATATATATATATATATATATATATATATATATATATATATATATATATATATATATATATATATATATATATATAAACATAGATCATCAATAATTTCTTTCAATACTTTTCTGTAATTAGCTTTCCACTTGAACGTTCTGTATTTTTGCAGCATTTAAAAAATGGAGACAGTCTGCTTCCAGTTTTCTTCTCTTTATTTTAGTCTTTAGTTTCTTTGTTGGTGTTTTTTTTGTTTGTTTGTTCTCAAATGGTCCTTTTATTTATGCAGATATTTATGTATTATTTTGTTTTCTTATGCTATGAATAACTTAATTTGTTTTTATATTGCAACATTCTGTAATAGATTAAGCAATGTTTGTTGGTATCTCATATCATTTAATGGCTGTTTAGCTGAAGTTAGATTTAATTTAATTATTAGATTTTTTTCATTTGTTCCATTTCTTATAGGATTTACTGCTGAAATGTGTTTATTTAATATATAGAATTATACTTTTGTTACATTGTTTTTGAGCAATAGTTGTACAATTTTATTGAATTTTTCTTCCAAATCTAAGCATCTGTATGTTAGTTGTTGATAAATATTATGGAGATAAATATTATTATACTTAAAAATTTTAATTTATATTACCTCACTGAGCACATTTAATTTTGCTGTTACATGGTATTATGGGCTTGATTAGCGGAGTGATCAGGAACTGATCTAATCTCGTTCAAGTCCCAGCAATAGGATTTTTTTTCTGATACACACCAAAAAGGCTCCTGGGTCCACCCAGCCTCTAAAAATGGATACCAGAGAAAAATGGGAAAGTGAATGCAGCCAGGCATAATACTGACCACATCACACTTTCATGTGCTGAAGGTCATGGAAATACAGGCCAAACACTGTATACCGAGTATGCCTTAATGGTATGGGAATTGGGATTTTGTTACATGATAATATGAACTTATAATTTGCTTAATCTTGAAAATGCTTTCCTGTAATCTCCATGTTATTACATGATAATATGAACTTATAATTTGCTTAATCTTGAAAATGCTTTCCTGTAATCTGCATACATTCTTATATCTAATCAAAGAAGAGCAAGAATAAACTTAAGTCATATTTCACTTACCCTATTAGCAGCTATGGTCATTTAACTCTTTCAGTTTGGGTCAAGATTTTTAGCAACTATTTTCTTGTATTGATGTAGTGATTTGAGAAGCATAACTTGCTTCTTTCTAGTAGTGAATGAGTTACAATCTTCCAAGCTGAAAAAAATGGTTACCTGACACTTATGATAAGAAGCAGATAAATTGAATTGAGAGAAATGTATCAGGGAAACTTGGAAATTTTGTTAAATATGCTGCAAGATAAAAATTGTTATTTCCTGAGACTAAAGTAATGCAGTCCTGGTGTCACCAGGAAGGAAGTTAGAATTCCAAAAGCAGCGTTGTCCTTCAAAAATCTTGAGAATATATGGAATTCAAAAGTTACAAGCATAAAAACCAAGGTAAGATTATTCAGTTCAAATGTGATATCCACCTTCATTTATGCATGCAAAAGCTGGAAATCAACTAAAGAAATAGACAAGAAATTTGACTTTTTCGAAAACAAATGACTCAGGAAAATACTTGGTATAATGTGGAATGAATTGAAGAACAGTGCAGAGATAAGACAGATGAGCAAACAACAACCTGTCTCATGGGTGATAACAAAAAGAAGATGGACATATGTAAGCCATGTGATGAGACAAAACAATCAGAGCATACCAAAACAAGCTACAAGTGGAGCACAACAGGCCAAAGAAAAAGAGGTCAACCACGTTAAAGAGGACATTGTTAAGAGAAACCAATTTAATGGGCATAAAATACCTTGATGAAGTTGAAAGACTCGCCTAGAACAGGAAAACTTGACAAACAACTATGCGAGCTCTATGTGACATTTAACGGCACGGGAAGGATGTAAGATGTAAGTCTAGTCTGGAATACAATCTATCTCATCGTATTCAGCTCATGAATCTGAAAATCTGTCTTTGGGAGTTCATTCAGCTAATGAATCTGAATATCTGTCATTGGAAGTTTGTTGAAAGAATCTCCATTTTCTGCTATTTTCTTCACATTTTATATTCTTACAGAAAAAAAAAACAACATAATGTTTGTACTGTATTTGTGTTTTGGTGAGATGGGCAGATTTTTTTTTGATATGATGAAAACCACTTCAGACCAGGCATATTTCATGAGTATCATTCTCTCCCCTTTGTATTTGTATAAAGATATTACTTTGTTTATATTATGCTGTCTGTATATGAAAGTATAGCTTTGTTTATCTTAAAAGATAAAGACTTCAAAGTGTGCTCAGTCAGTGTCTTCAAACAGTAAATCTGTATGCAGCTGTATTCTATGTAGTTATTAACATAAGTAACACTTTGTCATTGTTCTCTTTCATTTTCTCTTATGAAGTGTCCTAAACCAAAAGAAAAAGCAAAAGGGTACCTACATTGTTGATATATTTCTAATATTTTATATATTTTGTTTAATGTGTTTTCTTTATCATAGTCAATGCTGTGATTTTCTTTCTCTTTTCTTTCTTGCTTTCTCTGCCTTAAGACACAAGAAGGTTATAATTGTGTGTAAAGATTTCTTATGCTTGTGGAGCCAGCACTTGTTTTGAATGTCAGTCAGGGGATAAACCATTATAACCTGCTTGACTCAGCAACCATAAGACCATCAGTAAAACAACCCAGGTTTGCAGTAACTGAGACAGATAACCATTCGGCAAGTGTTTCCCTGAGAAAACATTTACTTATTCTCCCTAAGGTGTAACTCCAGGTCTAAGTTTTAGTGCATAATTCTGAGGCTGGTATTTGTTTGGATTCACTTTCCATTATCTCTCAGATTTGAAGCATTCATTCATTATATGACATTCCAGATAGCACTGACAATGATTTTCCATCTTACATGGTTGTTAATGTTTCTGATCAGTTTAAATGCTTCTCTTTTTCCTTGTGAATTGGTTAGTCTGCTGATATCTTTCTCTCTTGGCCTCTCCTTTTCCCCTTGAATTGTGTCATTTATGTGGTTCATATATTCTAGGGAGATACTGCGTTGCTGGACTGAAGTTGGCAAATCATGAGTGTGAATTAAATATACTTTCTGAAGTATCACCGTTACTGCAGTAATACTTACACACCAAAGTGAAATATCTTACACAGATTTGTACCAGTTTGTTTTTCCAGAATAAAATGAGCACAGATTGTTTTAAGGATTTAGCTTTGTACTGTGAACACAAAACTTAACAGAAGTTTATTAAGAAGAAGATAGTGCAAGTAATTTTATAAGGAAGTATTGACTGATTACTTTATCTCCTGCCAAGATGACTAGTACAAGTACTAGTACAGCTTTCTGTCTACATAGTCCTGCATTAAATCTGGTATTACCTCATCTTGTGTTAGAGGGTCTGAAAATATATATATATATATTTATATATATTGTGTGTGTGTTGTGTGTGTGTGTGTGTGAGAGAGAGAGAGAGAGAGAGAGAGAGATAATATATGCAGGAAACTCTCTACCGTAGAGAGCGGAACAACAACACAACTCCTTCAGATCATCAGAGGAAGTACCCCCCCTCAGACAAGTGTTTCGGCCCTTTAAACTCCTGACACTCTAAGGGGGGTGGGCCCCTCTGGGTCATGACTCCGAGAGGTCTTGTGAGTTGTTGCTTTTTTTTCCGGTCCCGGGATTGAACCCATGGTCTTCCAGTTGGCACCGCACTTTGAAGTGCGTCTTTAGTGATTTAGCTACGGAGGACTGGTATTGGTTGTGGCAAATGAAATTACTTATGTTCCCAATGCTTGTTTCGCATACTCCACAGCCAGCATGAGGCCTTTTCTGCTGTTTCTGAAAGGCTTCTCAATGCCCTTGCTCTTGCTTGTCCATTTATGCCCAGTTGCTTACATAGGTCATATGCTGATGTTGCTACGAATCCTCTTGCTCCCACTTCTATAGCTATCACTTTTGCCCTGATTCCTGCCCTCTGCCTCAGTTGCTTGACCAGATCATTGTACTTCTCCAATTTGAATAAATGCTGTTCCTCTATTCTAGTTTCATATGGGACCGTAAGCTCGATCATTATTAATTCCTGTTTTTCTGTGGAGTACACTACAATGTCCTGTCGCATTCCTGTGTTCTTGATGGCAGTCGAGTATTCTCTTCTTTCTGGAAGGTCCGCTGTCACTTCCCAGTCATTTGTACCATCACAAAACATATATATATATATATATATATATATATATATCACATAATGTTCAAATATAATAACTTTTTTTTGCCTGGTATCACATTGTGTTCAAAGTATCTTATTCATAGGATTTATACAGTTATAATGGGTTATTTCTTCTTCTTCTTCTTTGAATGCATTGTCTGTCTATATCTGCAGTCCTGTCTCTTGGATAAATTTCACTGTTTTTTGTAATTCATGTATGGAACCGTAGAGCTTATCTTCTCTAGTGGATTCACTGGGCCAGTAACTGCTTCTCTGTGTCTTGTAGTTGATGCAGTTTTTGAGGATATGTTCCACACTTTGTGGCACCTGGGCACGTGTACAAAGATTAGTAGTACCAACCTTAAACTTTGTATACATATGACTTTGGAGTCGGCTGTGTCCTGTTCAGAGACTGAAAATGGTGACTTGTTCCTTTCTGTTTAGTATGTGATAGTCATCATGTGGTGGTGTTTGTGGCTTCCTGTAGGTTTTTATCATGCTTTTCTTCTGTTTAGCATGTGATAGTCATCATGTGGTGGTGTTTGTGGCTTCCTGTAGGTTTTTATCATGCTTTTCTTCTGTTTAGCATGTGATAGTCATCATGTGGTGGTGTTTGTGGCTTCCTGTAGGTTTTTATCAAGCTTTTCTTCTGATTATAGGTGATCAGCAAATCTGGTTGCTCCATTCTAGTCAGTTTGGCCAGACAATCATCTTTCTGATATCAGCCTGGTATCCCACTGCCAGGTGACTCTGTGTTGTGAGCCAATTTTTTTTTACATGGCATCCTTAAAGTCTGGAAGTTTGTTGAACTGAAGAGCTTCCAGTACTGATCTTGCATCTGTGAGAATTACTATGGGGCACGTATCAGTTCTGAAGTCTGATAGTTTTTAAACTGCAGCAATAATTGCCCTAACTTCTGCATCATAGATGTTGCAGTATTTTCCAGTATGTATGGGAATCTTGCCAGTGGTGTTGTTTGGATATTAAATATGTGCTCCTGCCCCTCCATTCTATATGGAATTGTGTGCAGATCCATCTGTTCACACACATATCCAGGTGTCATTTGGATATTTGTCATCTAGCACATTAAGTGTGGCTATTGATCTTACAGGACTGTTTTGCATCTCACCATTCTGCACACCTTTCACTTCAGTTTGAATAGCTATTTGTGTACAATCTGCTTCTTTCCATGGTGTATACTCCGGTACAGATAATAATGGAGCAACTACAGTTGAAAAGTCTGGTATCAGCTTACGCATATGCTTGGCCTGATGAATAAAGCTGCTTCTTTTAAGCTATCTTAGCGCCAAGTTATTGAATCTCTCCTTCAGGGGATGGCTTACAGAGCTGAGGAATTTCTTTCCCAAGGTCATAACCTTTGTGTCTCTGTGTTCGTTTAGTGCTTGAACAATTTTCTGCATTTCTACTACTGGTGTGGACCTCATGGCACCTGTGATAATCCGTAGTGACTGATTTTGTGCTTTGTCTAGATTATGTAGCGTAGTGTTTGATGCTGTGTACCAAGCTGTTGAGCCATATTCTAAGTGTAGTAGAATACTTTGCTGATATACATTCTTGAGGATTCTTTCACTAGCTCCCCATGTGGTTCCACTCATTTTTTTTAATATGGCTAGTTTTCTTCTGGCTTTTGCTTCTGCATTGCTGATGTGTTGCTTCCAGTTCAGTTTTGAATCAAGTGTCACTTCTAAGTAAATGGGTTCGTTGTCCATCCAGGATATTTCATTTACAAAGATCTTAACTGCTTTCTGTTTAGTTGAGAGACTAAACAGAGTAGTACTTGATTTCTCTGTGTTAATACTTACATACCATTTGTTTATCCACGTCAAGATGTCTGCTGCTCTTTGGAGTCTCTGTGTAGCAACTGTCATGTTTTCATCTGTACACCACATGACCAGATCAATCATCTGCATACAGTGCTGCTTTGATTCCATAGAGAAGTTCCTTGACCAGGTCATTAATGAATATCAGGAATAGTGTAGGTGAAAGGACTCTTCCTTGTGGCATGCCATATTGCAGCAGTACTTTCTGGCTTTTATGTCCATCCATTACTACTCTTGCTCTTCTATTGCATAAATAGGACTTTATCCAGTTGTACAGTATTCCACTCACATTGCAGTTTCTTAGTTTCCACAGCAGACCTTTTTTTCCATACTTTATCAAAAGCTTTCTTCAGGTCTATCCATTCTGCTAGTACAGGGTTTTTGTCTTGGAATGCATCCTCAATCTCATGAGAGAGATAAGTCACTTGATCCTTTGTACTGTAGTACTGCCTAAATCCTGCTTGTTGTGGAACAAGGTTTTCAATTTATAGGCACCATTTTAGCCTCAGGTGAATGATGTGTTCCATCGTTTTGCATAAGCAGGTAGTGAGATTGATTGGTCTGTAGCCGGAGGCTGTATTACTGATTTTTCCCTGGCTTTAGCAGTGGTACCATGCTTGCTTCCTTTCAGATTTGAGGTAACTTACCTGTGCTCCAGCACATATTGAAAATATCCAACAGCTTTCCTATTGCTGCCATTTCCAGGTTCTTGATCATTTCATTGGACACTCCATCTCTTTCTGGTGATTTCCTTGGTTTCAGTTGTTTACTGACTGCTAGGTCTAACTCGCTGTGTGTGATTGCTGCATCCATGACCTCCACTTTTCTGCCTTGTTCCTCTTCTTTCTGTAGGTCAGTGTGCACTGTACACTCTTTCTCTGGATGGATATCAATGTTGCAGTCTTGTGCAGACATGTGAGCAAAGTGATCTGCTACCTTCTTACCTGTAAGAGTTTTCCCATCCTCTATTAGTGTAATCTTTGTACTTCTTCCAGTGCTTTCATCATTTAACTGTTTGATTAGTTTCCAGTTTCCTTCCATCTTTTTCAAAGTTTAGGGACTCTGTTTTCTCTTTCCAATTTTCCCATCTGGCATTTATTACCTTTAGGAGTTTAAAGAGCTTTAAAAATAAATAAACAAAAAAATAACAATGGTCATATGGTTTTGTTTCACGTTTGAGAGTAGTAAAGGCTAAAGACAGGAATCATCTTATTCTCTTTAAAATGGGGCAGCCACAATGAATGTTCATACTTCATGGATGTTTAATAGTTGTAAAATATGTAAAATAAAGAAACATAGCAGACTGGAAATGTAAACAATGAGAATTACGATGGCATAACAACTGGGGGTTATGAAATACCAGAGATTAGATATGCTGATGACATAGTATTGCTGTCCACAATACAAAAAGGAATAGAAAAACTAATTATGTTGGTCCATAAGAAGAGAATAATTTCAAGAAGAGAGTAATTTCAATCAAGAACTTGCCAACCATTCCAAAACACCCAGTGAAGTTGATTAAATAAGCCAAATTAGACATGTTGAATGTAAAAACAGATCTTGGAAAAGATCTGGTGAAAGCAACATACAAAGAAACATACAAGAAAGTAAAAAGTTCAACTAGAAGGAATAAAAGAGAATACGTAGACAATATGGCAAAAGAGGTAGAGAAAGCAGCAAAAATAGGAGACAGCAAACTAAAGAAGACAAAATCAAACATGTACAGTGGTACAAAATATACGAATATACAAGTAAAGAGATATCGAGACTCATCTTTTATTATTTTTAACTTCATTAAATTGACGTTTAGCCCCACTTGTCTGCTCATTGTATCAAGATTGCTTGTTTTCTCCTGTATATGTTGGTGAATGTGTGATAAGAGTGCTTGTTTTTGTATCAGGTTGTACTATTCACAGATTTTCAAAAGTTGAATTCAGAAAAGCCCTATACTTACAGCTTAGTTTATAAGGTGATGGCAAGCCCTATACTTACAGCTTAGTTTATAAGATGATGGCAGGCCCTATACTGGCGAGTCATGGGTTGAGAGAGTGCTGGTTATTTTATGGAGGCATATAATTATAAGCAAGTAAATAACGAAACAGGTTTGTGTTAAAGGATGAAGTATTACTAATGGATTTTAAATGGTAGGGGAGGATGTTCCAGAGCTGTACTGCAGAGTATGCAAGGTTTTTCTTGTACAGATCAATCTTGGGTTTAGGAAGGTGGTAGTTTTTTAAACGCTGACTATGTCTAGTGTTATACGTAAACAGTGAGTTGCAGACCTAAGGGATCGAATCCGACACTGCATTCAAAATATCCCTTTAAACATGTTAAATGGTGTTATGCAGGGATTTTTCAGACACCTGGCTGAATGTATCAAATGTAATGGCAGGCATCTAACCGGCATACTTTTCAAAACCTAAGTATGATTGTATAATTATGAGAAGAACAAGGAAAAAGATAAAAATGGAAATAGCAGATGAACAGTTTGGATTTGTTGAAGGAAAGGGAACACACAATGCCATTTATGCTTTACGAACACTAACAGAAAGAGCTTTAGAAGTACAGAAAGATCTCTACTTATGCTTCATTGATTACACCAAGGCATTTGACAAGGTGAAACATAATGAAATTATTAAAATGCTTGAAGACATCAATATAGATGGCAAAGACCTGAGGATTGTAAAACATCTATAATGGCAGCAAGAAGCAGCAGTTTGAGTTGAAAATAGGATTGGAAAATATCAACCTATAAAACCAGGGGTGCGACAAGGATGTGTACTATCTCCAGACCTTTTTTCTGTGTACAGCGAGATTATTCTAAAACGATCATCACAGAATCAGGCTTAAAAATTGGAGGATACAATATTAACAACCTTCGGAATGCTGACGACACAGTATTGATAGCTGAGAACCAACACCACCTGCAAAATCTCTTGGATAAAGTCGCCAAAGAAAGTGAACAGAAAGGCCTTACTTTGAACATCAAAAACACAGAGACTATAGTTATATCTAAGAAACAGAATCCACCAGCATGCAGTATTAAATTAAACGGAACTATTCTAAAGAAAGTGCAGAAATTCAAATACCTTGGAGCAGTAATAACTTCAGATGGGAAATGCAGAACAGAAATTAGGAACAGAATAGGCCAAGCAAAGACTGCATTTCAGAGAATGAGAAACATATTAGCTAACACATCTTTATCAATGAATGTTAGAAAACGAGTCCTAAAATGCTATAATGAACCTATCTTGTTATATGGAAGTGAATCATGGACAATAGGCAAGTCTGCACAAAAATCATTGGAAGCAGCAGAAATGTGGTTTATTAGAAGAATGTTGTGAATCCCCTGGACAGCAAAAATAACTAATGAAGAATGTATGAGAAGAGCTGGAGAGACAAAAACCTTGTCAAAAAGATAAGAGAGAGACAATGTACTTTCATAGGACACGCAATGAGAAGAGGGGGCATTGAAAATATTATAACAACAGGAAAAATAGAAGGAAGAAGATAAAGAGGAAGACCATGAGAAATGATACTGGACAGTCTGACGGGATGGTGTGAGAGGAGATCACCAACTGAACTGATGGCCTGCATGTAGGATCGGGTACTCTGGAGAAGCATAATAGCCAACACCAGTCGGCACGGCACATGATGATGAAGAAGTATGATTGTCAGTGATAATAAAATTACCCACTTTTCTGAGTTCCATTTCACTTTTTTAAAACTAAAAACACATATGGAAGTCCTCCCAGTACAGTACTAGAACCAAAATAAATAAAGCTGTACCAAAGTTATGTGTTACCCATACTCCCAAGAGAAAGGTGGTTGTTTGCTCACTTTATTTCTGCATTGTTCTTGGATTCATTCCACTGACAGAGAGACCTACTTGTCCAATGTGAACTAGAAGATATGCATGTCATAACAGCAAAAGAACACTGGAAATGAATTCGTCATGTGCTCTGAGGAGACCTCAGCAACACTGCTAAAATGTGGGGGGGGGGGGGGGGGGAGAGAAGAGAGACTGACCCAAGGCTACCTGGCAGAGAACTGTAGAAGCAGAAATTAGTCACATGCAGCACAGCTAGGACACAATACAAAGACTGGCCACAGACCACGAGAGATGGAGAGAATTTGTTGCTGCCCCGCAGGACACTACACGGTCTTCTGGGCCATGACTGCTCAGCAAATCACTGGCCAAGGACATGAATGGATTTCAAAGGAAGCAAATGACAGGAAAATATTGTGCATCCATTTTTTTTTTAAAACAATTTATGAAGTTTATGAGAAAATGAATAAATTAACAGATTTGTCCTGAAATATCTTTCCAGACAGAATATCCTTCAATCAATTTATATGGAGTATGTGCAAAATGTGCTGATATACTGCCTCCAAGTAGGAGATTAAAGTACCTATGGACTTGTTCTAAAGGTGATCCTAAAACACTCTGAGTGGCCAGCACTGACTACTGAAGGAAGAGGCTGACAGTAAATGGATAACACCATGAAAAATTTTTCGTGGCAAAAAGGAATTACATTTACTCCTAATATTTCCCAGCAGCCCACCTGAAAGCAGGTGATGCTTGCATAAGGGTATGAAAACAACAGAGCTGAGAAGAGGTACATCACTCTGATAAATATCTCAGTGCTGACATGCTGAAGTCTCTGACATTTCCACTCTCCTCTGACATTATACTGCCATGAAACCTCAGGTTCATTACTTCATATTTTGGATAGACGCCTTGTAAGAAGTGCAGATACCTAGAAGTATATAAAGATGCCAGCCATGTACAAGAGCATCTCAGTCACAAAGAAAACATCTAACAAATGTATCATCACTGATACCATATAGACTGCATGCTCATTGCCTTATAAAAGAAAGAAATGAGCATCTTACAAATGACACATTAATATAGATACTATTCACATTCCAGGTGATGTGCAAGACGGTGGGTGTTTTTAATGCTCTTGCCAACATGCAAAATTCAGCGGGATTTCGTTTGATTTGTCACATATTCTGAACTGGGAGTTGGGCATAAGGCTAACAACCTTATCCTGAGACACACCTAGAGGTGACTCTAGATGGGTAAAAAAAGGAATTGTTATGGAAACTCACAACAAAACCAACTGAGTCAAGGGTGACACATCAGGGGTACCAACTCTGAAGAACATTCATCGGCCCCAAGTATGTGACAAAGATTGGATTCTGGAGTGTAAAAACAATGACAGCATCATCAAAAACTGCTCAATTAATCCCACAAATGGATAGATACCACCTAGATGTGCTGAGCATCAGTGAAATGTGATGGCCAGAAGCAGGGAAAAAGAACGGTGGAAAACTGTAAACTAATAAAAATACATTCAGGCAGAGACAATGGGAAATACCAAGACGGAGTGGGTATAATTATGTCAGTGTAGCAGCAAAGAGCCTTTAGAATGGAAACCAGTGAACAGTCATATAATAAGACCACGATACAAACTAAGACATGGAAGAATGACAATCATACAATGTTATGCACCCATGAACATGATGAAATAGAAGACGATTTCTGTCACAACTTACAGTAACTCATTAACAAAGGCCTTAAACACGATATCCTGATTGTCATGGGAAACTTCAACATCAAGGTAAGAAAAGATAAAACCGATATCGAAAAAAATAATGGGGGAAGAAGGAATTGATATGGTAAATCAGAATGGAGAAAGATTAATTGAACTGCATGAAAGATGGGCAGCCAAATTAGCCATGCTGAATGTAAAGACATATCTTGGGAAAAGATTTGGCAAAAACAACATACAAAGAACTAGACAATAAAGTAAAAAGTTCAGCTAGAAGAGATAAAAGAGAATACGTGGACAATATGGTGAAAGAAGCAGAGAAAGCAGCAAAAACAGGAGACAGAAAAACTATATAACATACAAAAGAGGCTAACTGGTACTATTACATCCAAAGAAAGACCAACCTTTAGAAAAACTGGCACCCTATTAACATCAGGTAAAGACCAAAAGCAAGTTTTGGCTGAACACTTCCAAGAAATACTTAATTGACCACACCCAAAGAATTGCTAAATCTTGAAACTGACTTACCAGCCCCACAATTAAATGTCAACCTAGATGAAATTACATTGCATGAAATTGAAACAGCAGTGAATTTAATGACTAACAACAAAGATACAGGTGAATATGAAATAACACCCGAAATGTTTAAAGCTATCAATAATGACAACATAAGACAACTACAGAGAATGTTTAACAAGATTTGGAAAGAAGAAAATGTC
Organism: Achatina immaculata; assembly: GCA_009760885.1. Classification (NCBI taxonomy): domain Eukaryota; kingdom Metazoa; phylum Mollusca; class Gastropoda; order Stylommatophora; family Achatinidae; genus Lissachatina; species Lissachatina immaculata. The sequence goes on along the minus strand of CM019716.1, from coordinate 31,355,637 downwards.
CCTTCTAAATGGAAAAAAAGGAATCATTGTTAAAATACCAAAAAAGGCAACTTTAGTGACTATAACAATTGGAGAGGAGTAACCTTAATATCAATTGTGTCAAATGTATTTTGCAAAGTCATTTTGAATAGACTTAAAGATTTAGTGGATACTGCAATGAGAGAAGATCAAGCAGGATTTTGAAAAGGGAGAAGCTGTCTCAACCAGATCTTGAAGAACATACTGAAAAGCAGGAACCATTAATACTGAACTTCATAGACTTTAAAAAGGCATTTGACAGCATACATAGAGATTCATTGTGGAGAATTTTAAGTCTGTATGGAATACCATCTAAAATTGTCAACATCATTAAGGACTTCTACAATGGATATTCTTGTGCTGTCAAAACAAAAGAAGGGATGAGTGAATGGTTTCAGATTGAAACATGTGTGAAACAAGGATGTATACTGTCTTCTTTGCTTTTTGGAATTACAATAGACTTCATAATGAACAAATGCTGCACAGGTAACACAGGTATTGACTGGGTATATGGGACCCAACTAGAAGATCTTGATTTTGCTAATGACATAACTTTTATCAGTAACAATGTGAATTCCATGCAAGAAAAAAACAGCCTGTCTTCACTGGCTAGCAAAATAGGACTTGAAATTAACAGGGACAAAACAAAAATAATGAAAATTCCCATTAACCAAAATGGAAAAATACACATAGAAGGGACAGATATTGAAGAAGTCAATCAATTTGCATACCTTGGCAGCTACATAGACCAGGATGGTAACACCAGAAAGGAAGTTAGAATTGCAAAAGCAACATTGATCTTCAAGAATCTTGAGAACATATGGCATTCAAAAGTTATAAGCACAAAAACTAAGTTAAGACTACTCAATTCAAATGTAATATCCACCCTCATTTATTCATGTGAAAGCTGGAAAACAACTAAAGAAATAGAAAAGAAATTAGACTCTTTTGAAAACAAATGCCTAAGGAAAATACTCGGCATCAAGTGGAACGAATTCAAGAACAATGCAGTGATATGACAGATGAATGAACAACAACCAGTCTCATGGGTTATCAGGAAAAGGTGATGGACATACGTTGGTCATGTGGTGAGAAAAAACAGTCAGAGAATCTCAAAACAAGCTATAAAGTGGAACACAACAACAGGCCAAAGAAAAAGAAGCAGACCGCGTGAAACTCTAAAGAGGACATTGTTAAGAGAGGCCAAATTAATAGGCATACAATCCCTTGATGAGGTTGAAAGACTCGCCGAAGACAGGAAAAATTGGCGAACTACCTTGCGAGCCCTGTGTGATGTTTAACGACATGGGAAGGATATAAAATATATAAGATAAGATAAGTAAGAACAGTGAAGAGCAAAACGTTTATCGTAATGAAGAAACCAACTAAACTGACCACAACTGACAAAACAAATAAGACAGCTGAAATGTATATTAATGAGGAAAAATTGGAAGAGGCAGGGAGTTTTGAATATCTTGGATCATTACTAACTAATAATCTTATATCCTCATCAAAGGATTTTATGCCTGTTAATTTGGCCCATCATAATAATGTCCTCTTCAGAGTTTCACGCAGTCTGCCTCTTTTTCTTTGGCCTGTTGTTGTGTTCCACTTGATAGCTTGTTTTGGGATTCTCTGATCATTTCTTCTCATCAAGTGACCAACATATGTCCATCTCCTTTTCCTGATCACCCATGAGACTGGTTGTTGTTCAGTCATCTGTCTTATCTCTGCATTGTTCTTGAATTCAATCCACCTGATGCCGAGTATTTTCCTTAGGCATTTGTTTTCAAAAGAGTGTAATTTCTTTTCTATTTCTTTAGTTGTTTTCCAGCTTTCGCATGCATAAATGAGGGTGGATATTACATTTGAATTGAATAGTCTTAACTTGGTTTTTTTGCTTATAACTTTTGAATTCCATATGTTCTCAAGAACTAATAATGGAGATACAGTAATGGAAATTGAAAGAACATCTATCACTCTTCAGAAAGTAAAACAACTAAAGAAGCTGTGGAGAGGAACAGACAGAACTACAAAAATAAGATTTTTAAGGGCATGCATCTTTCTCATCGCAATACATGCCTGTAAGACCTGGACGCTTAAAAAAAAAAACTGGTGAGAAACACATAAATGCCTTTGAATTTAAATGCTAAAGAAAAGTCCTTCAAATATTATGAACACAAAAAAGAATAAATATATCCATACTACATGAACTTAACATACTCTTTTTTGTCTCTGAAGCTGCTGATAAAATTGATGGGAAGGATTCAACTGGTCTCAGGATGGAAGCAAGCTTTTTCCCCTTTCTTTCCTGCAGCATATCAACCGCCCACGCAAAATACAATTTAAGAGGGAAAAAAACACCAGACTGGCTGGTGCCACGTGATATTTACACAATTAATGCACTGATTTGTCATTACTGACACTAACAACCACGTGTATGCTGTGCCCTGATGTGCATCACCCTGCAAGCGAATGTACTTCGTTTGTGCAATGTGGTTAACTGAATATAATAGTCTGTGCACGAGTCCGGTGGGCAGTCTTTGTTGTTTTCTTGATCTAAACCTCAGTCCATTATAGTAACGTTTACAGTCTGCTCAGTCAGTTTTTTACATGTCCCTTGCCTAACTTTGCCTTCCTAACAATTCTCCTGTAGGCCTCTCAGTTGTAAGCAAGATGCCCTGCTGCTGACTCGCAGATCATCAACGATGTCTTGCAGCCATCTTCGTCTTGGTCTTCCTCTCTTTCTTTTTTCCCATTATTACCCTTCCAAGACTATATTGTCTAAATTATCATGATGTTTGATATGTCCAAAATATTAAAGTTTTCTCTATTTAATTTTCGTTACTAGCCAACCTTCTTCAATATTAAAAGTTATATTTTCATGATTTAAATATTGTGTATTTTAATGACATTATTATTAGTATTATTACTAAAGTACAATTTATTAAATTACTTTCATATAATAAATATTGTGTGTGAGAGAGAGAGAGGTCTTTGAAGAATCTGAATCTTCATGAAGGGGTCGATGAGCTGAAGAACTTGGAGACCTCTAGAATATGGCCTCGACAGGCCTCCAGTTTATCTCACTAGTTCTAAATGACATACAACTTAACATTCGGTCCCAGTGATTTTGTTGTTGTTTGTTTGTACACCTGGCACAAAACTTTAGGGGCTGGGTATATGTGCCTAATCGTTCTGTCCCATATCAGAAGAAACTAGAGCTTTTGTCTACTTATCTGTCTGTCTGTCTACCTGCCTGTCTGTCTGTTTATATGAGTTTTATTGCTTACTTACAAGAAGGCATTTACAACTCAAACAGACACTGCATATCTTGCTTTCCACGATTCAGTAGACGAACAAATTATGACGGATAATTTAGCTTACATCAAAACAGGCAACACTTAATCTTCGACTTAGGCTGCACTGCACTTAGCTTACTAGTGCTTGTTTTGGTTTGTTGGTTGTGACAATTTGTTTATATAAATAGGAAACTACGAGGCTTTGGTACTGTAAAGTAAGAGAACACATTTTGTAGGATTAGAACAAAACACCTTTTTTGGGCTGCTAGTTGGCTAAGTCGATACTACACTGTTCTCTCGTGGCTAGACGGCTGCTCGTCCTACCGGAGTCCGTGTTCAAATCCCAGGTAATTCTTTTGTGATTTTTCTTTCTCTCACGTCTCACTAAAGTGCTTTGTCTATGATTTTTTCGAGGTCTTATACTACAAAATGTGTTCTTTTACTTTACCAAATGAAATGCGCTGTTAAAATAAGATCGAGAGTACATGAAGTAGTCCTCTGAAGAAGGCTTAGTAAGTCTGGATTTAAGAGATAGCTAGTATCGAGAAGAGTTATCTTTCCATTCTGATGGTAGGGGAGATATCCTGCTAATTTCAAAGATATCAGTAAGATAATACAAGCGCTATCAGGAAAGACATGGTTTCATGCGGATGTTAATTCTTTCGCTATCATCTTCTTACATCTTACATCCTTCCTGTGCAGTTAGACGTCACATAGGGTCCCCACGGTAGTTTACCAAGATGTCCTGTCTTCGGCGAGTTTTTCAACCTCATCAAGGGATCTTATGCCTACTGAAATGGCTTCTCTTAACAATGTACTCTTTAGAGTTTCACGTGGTAGACCTCTTTTTCTTTGACCTGTTGATTCCATTTGATAGCTTGTTTTGGTTTTCTCTGATTGTTTTTTTTTTCTCATCACATGACCGATGTATGTCCATCTTCTTTTTGTTATCGCCCATGAGACAGGTTGTTGTTTGCTCATCTGTCTGATCTCTGCGTTGTTCTTGAATTCATTCCACTTTATACTGAGTGTTTTAATTAGGCATTTGTTTTCGAAAGAGTCTAATTTCTTGTCTATTTCTTTAGTTGTTTTCAGCTTTCACATGCATAAATGAGGGTGGATATTACATTTAAACTGAATAATCTTAACTTGGTTTTTGTGCTTATAACTTTTGAATGCCATATGTTCTCAAGATTCTTGAAGGTCAATGGTGCTTTTGCAATTCGAATTCTAACTTCTTTTCTGGTGTCACCATTGTGGTCTATATAGCTGCCGAGATATGCAAAATAGTTTACTTCTTCAACAGATGTTCCTTCTACGTATATTTGTCCTTCGTCGTTAATGAGAACCTTCATTATTTTTGTTTTATCTTTGTTAATTTCAAATCCTATTTTACTAGTCATTGAAGACAGGGTATCTGTTTTTACTTGCATTGATTTCATATTGTCGCTGATAAGAGTTATGTCACTACCATTGAGCATTTAAATTTCTTTGTTAAAAAAAAAATAGTAAAAAGAAATGTGTTCAGTTGGTTTCGTTCTTTGCTTTTGGAGATTCATATGTTGACCTGCTATATAAGGTGAATGTGTACTAGTGTTTCCCAAAGACGTCAGTATCGTCTACCGAGAGCGTAAGAAAAATCCAAGAGATGGTCAGAAAATAGTGAGCGTTGTTTTGTTTTGTTGTGTTTTGGGGGAGGGGCGTATAGGGGACGATTAATGGAGAATTTTTGTTTGGGGGGGGGGGGTGTCTGAACTCTAAGGATGTGGCTTGGGAGGCACAGGAGCCGTAGCTCGAAAAAGTTGGAAGCCACTGATATAAATCTATGGTCCTTTCCTCTGTACAGACGGCAGATTTGTTTATTGTAAACTTTTGTGTGGTTTGGAACCTTTCTTTAGTAGTGAAAGAGTTAATGCCTATTTTCCATGCACAAACATTCGTACTATGCCTTGTCAGTCCATGAAGGCAGATTAATGGAAGTATAACGGACGACAGTTGTTACTGGAGACACCATCATATCTAGCAAAACTCTTTCAAGGTAGACTCTATCTAAACCACATGTGCAGGCTTCGGCACAGTAATATGAAGCTACCACATTAACAAGGTGCTTGTGTAGCGAAGCAATTAGTGCATTTGTCTTTTATACTGAAGTTTAATGGTTCAGGTCCCTGCGGTTCCCCAGTCACCCACCTGTAGAAACAGGTACCTGGACCTTTCTGTAGCTGGAGAAATAAAGGCGGCCATGCGTGACCCTGAGCACATCACGTCCCAGAAAGCCAACTGGTCAGGGAAAATATGGATAGCGTGGCCATATTCTCTACATTTCTTTATTGCATGATAGAGTTACATTTATATTCTTTAACAAATGTAACATTTTCCGTTTGTTACGGGTATACATCTTCGGTCTTTAAGTTTGAACTCTTATTTCCCCTCTGAATTATCGCAGAGCACGATCTTTTATCAGTTTTTTTTTTTCTTATTCTTTCTTATCACGACAGGACTCTGGTAGAAAGAAACAAATAATATTTTATAAGACGAAATAACTGAACATGTAGGTCAGTCCATCATTCTGCCGTCAGTCAACAAATTTCTCCGAATTCATGATTGTAATTAAACCCCAGTCAACAGTAACATTGTTAACACAGAATTAATTTCCATGTATTGTGCAGCCTCATGAAAAGAGTCGATTACCACAATTCGTGCGATGTAACTAGATCGCAGTGGTGTAGTATTGATTTCTAAATCTAGCAGGAACACTCAGTACTTATGGAAATACGATCCCTATTTGTATTCTACCTCTAAACCTGGGAATCTTGTAAAAGAGTATGATCTTAAAGTTTTTTTTTATCAATAATCGGCAAATAATTATCAATAATAATAGTAATAACACCAAGCAGGATGTTTCTCTTATTCAGATGTATTTCAATTTAATACAATCGGAACGTAAACGGTTACACTTTCAAATTTAAATATTTGTAGTGTTATCATAACTGGCAGTCAGTCATTTGCATGTCCCTTGCGGAACTTTGCCTCCCTAACAGCTCTCCTGTAGGCCTCTCGGATATAAGCTGCTGGTGCGTCCTTTAGCAGATCATCAACGATGTCTTGCGGCCATCTTCGCCTTGATCTTCCTCTCGTTCTGTTTCTCATTATTTTTCAGTTCCAAGACTGTCTTCTCATCATGAGTCCAAAATATTTAAGTTTTCTCTTTACTAGCTAACCTTCTTTAATATTAAGTTCTTGTAGTATGGATATATTTGTTCTTTCTTGTGTCCATAATATTTGCAGAACCCCTCTGTAGTACTTACAAAACAAAGGCATTTATGTGTTTCCCAGCTGTTTTATTAAGTGTCCAGGTCTCACAAACAAATGTTGCGATGGGAAAGTTGCATACCCTTAAAAATCTTACTTTTATAGTTCAGTCTGTCCCTCTCCACAGCTTCTTTAGGTGTTCTATATGTCCTCCTTTTAATTCTCCTCATTGTACCGTAACTGTTGAAGACAAATATGAACAAATTAGCTTTACATACTGTGACGTAGCAAGGCATCCCATTCTGGGCAGCAAAACAAAAGGGAAGATGCGAGTAAGAGCTATGTTTCACCCCAAACAAATGAACTAGCATACATGCTCAGAAGTATGACCACTAAACTCGCATATTTCGAGACATAAACATTTTTTTCTTGTCTTCATTGTCAGCATCTGGGAAAATTATTTCCGTTTTTATACTCTTACACTAAAACGTGAATAAAAAATGCCTGTATATTTTGATGACGACCATTTCTAAATCAAAAGGCAGCTGATCAGCTTCATTTTGTACATAACTGTGAACAAAATGAACGCAGTATCCAATGCCTATATGTATGTTTTCTAACTATATTTTGTTGTAACTTTGTATGAAAATTGATGCAACCATGCATTCTCATCCTCACTCTAGTTTGTATTTGTGTTATGTACACTGTATGACACTATTTTATTTTCTAAACCAAACTTTTAAACGCCTTTAGTCACATAATGGTTTAAAATATCTCCCATTCCACCTGTTAAACTATCAAGTTCTGTTGGTCGCACTTTAGCACCAAACTGAGGAGCGAATATTCTAGGTAATACAACCTTTCAAACTGGGTAAAGCTGGGGCGACCATCCCCAACCCAGCGCGTCACAGGTGAAAGTCTTCCAGATATGGAGGATCCCTGTGAATAAGGAGTTATCCAAATAAGCAGGCACGGACCAACTGGCGGTAGCCTCAGAGAGCGAGGTGGGGGTAGTAGGTGGCTCTACTACTACTATAAAGTGCCTCAGGTGCTCAGTGAAGGGAAATACAGGCGGGAAAAGGGCGCCTTAAAATCTCTCGCTCCCGCTGCCTTGCGGGTAGGACAGGGAGTCCAAAGGTTAGCGGAGAGTCCGTACACAAACCGACAGAAGGCAACGGGAAACCACTGTTGTAATTCCCAAGAACAATTGTGCGTATTCAGAGTAATAGATTTGTCATGAACAATGTTAATGGATGTTCCTCTGGAACAGCCTCGTCCGGTAGGGCAGCTCACGAGCCACAGGTGAGGCTAAATCGTCATCAAGCTACTGGTGGCAAAACTAACAAGTTCAAAATAGCAACATGGAATGTTAGAACTTTATTCCAGGCTGGAAAATTAGAAAATATAAAGATGGAAATGGAAAGGATGAAGATCAACATATTAGGAATGAATGAAGTTAGATGGACAGGTGCAGGGAAGATAAACTCTGATAAATATACAATAATATATTCAGGAAGTGAGAAACATGAACGAAGAGTAGGAATTATATTTGATGAACAAACGGCAAGGACAACTGTAGGATATTTGAACATCTCGGACCGAGTCCTGCTAGCCCAACCGAAAGGACAACCAGTACACATAAATATTATACAAGTGTGCTCTCCAACATCTGAAAGTTCTGAAGAAGATGTATAGCTATTTTATAATGACATAGAGACAGCACTAAAACACACAAAGTCACATGAAGAACATCGTTGGTGACTATGGACTGGGGGGAGAGGAACGACAGAGGTTGTAAATTAATTGAATGGGCAAGAATACATAGCATGGTTGTAGTAAACACCTCGTTTAAACAACATCATCGAAGACTGGCAACATGGTGCAGCCCAGACAAAAAGACATTTAACCAGATAGACTATATATTAATCAACAAACGATTCCGCAATGCATTACTGACAACAAAAACCATACCAAGAGCTGACTGCAATAGTGACCATGATCCATTCTGTGGAACAGTTAGAATAAAGCTAAATAAAGCAGGCAGAAAAGTGAGAAACATCAAACTGAATACAGAACTTCTTAAAAATGACAAAGAACTGCGAGAACAATACAAAGTTATTATAACAAATAGATACAATGCAATAGCAAAGATAAATAGTATAGATGAACAATGGGAAATGTTTAGATATTCTATCCACCAAACCGTTAAGGAGATAATACCACCAAAAAAAAAAGAAGCCTCTAAAAATAAATGGATGACAGACGAGATCTTAGGACTGATGGACAAGGGGAAGAGAAATAAAAATAACGAGGAAAAATATACCAAGATAAATAAAGAAATACAACACAAATGCAGAGAAGCAAAAGAATAGTGCAGACAGATAGAAGACTCTCATATTAAAGACAGCAAAAACATCCACAAACGAATTAATGAACTCACAGGCAGGAAAACAAAATATACTACAGGATGCCTGAAATCAAAAGAAGGTAAAATGTTAATGGGAAAGGAAGATATTGTGGACAGGTGGACAAAGTATATCGGTGAGCTATATGGAGGAGAAAGACCAGAATTAACACCAGATACTGAAAACTGTGATGGACCACCAATACTTGATGATGAAATCATAGATGCCATCAAACACATGAAGAAAGGAAAAGCGACTGGGCCTGATAATATAACAATAGAAGAAATAGAGGCACTAGAGGAGACAGGAATAAAAATAATAACCAAGTTACTGAATGACATTTACAACAGTGGTTATATTCCAAGTGACCTGATTAAATCCACGTTTATAGCACTACCAAAGAAACCAGGTGCAAAGGAATGTGATGACCACCGGACTATCAGCCTCTCATGTCACATAACGAAGCTACTTCTGAGAATAATTATGAGAAGAACAAGGGAAAAGATAAAAATGGAAATAGCAGATGAACAGTTTGGATTTGTTGAAGGAAAGGGAACACACAATGCCATTTATGCTTTACGAACACTAACAGAAAGAGCTTTAGAAGTACAGAAAGATCTCTACTTATGCTTCACTGATTACACCAAGGCATTTGACAAGGTGAAACATAATGAAATTATTAAAATTCTTGAAGACATCAATATAGACGGCAAAGACCTGAGGATTGTAAAACATCTATAATGGCAGCAAGAAGCAGCAATTCGAGTTGAAAATAGAACTGGAAAATATCAACCTATAAAACAAGGGGTGCGACAAGGATGTGTACTATCTCCAGACCTTTTTTCTGTGTACAGCGAGAATATTCTAAGAACGATCATCACAGAATCAGGCATAAAAATTGGAGGATACAATATTAACAACCTTCGGTATGCTGACGACACAGTACAGATAGCTGAGAACCAACAAGACCTGCAAAATCTCTTGGATAAAGTCGCCAAAGAAAGTGAACAGAAAGGCCTTACTTTGAACATCAAAAACACAGAGACTATGGTTATATCTAAGAAACAGAATCCACCAGTATGCAGTATAAAATTAAACGGAACTATTCTAAAGCAGGTGCAGAAATTTAAATACCTTGGAGCAGTAATAACTTCAGATGGGAAATGCAGAACAGAAATTAGGAACAGAATAGGCCAAGCAAAGACTACATTTCAGAGAATGAGAAACATATTAGCTAAAACATCCTTATCAATGAATGTTAGAAAACGAGTCCTAAAATGCTATATTGAACCTATCTTGTTTTATGGAAGTGAATCATGGACAATAGGCAAGTCTGCACAAAAATCATTGGAAGCAGCAGAAATATGGTTTATTAGAAGAATGTTGCGAATCCCCTGGACAGCAAAAATAACTAATGAAGAATGTATGAGAAGAGCTGGAGAGACAAAAAAACCTTGTCAAAAAGATAAGAGAGAGAGAGACAATGTACTTTCATAGGACATGCAATGAGAAGAGGGGGCATTGAAAATATAATAACAATAGGAAAAATAGAAGGAAGAAGATCAAGAGGAAGACCAAGATAAATGATATTGGACAGTCTGACGGGATGGTGTGAGAGGAGATCACCAACTGAACTGATGGTATGCATGAAGGATCGGATACTCTGGAGAAGCATAATAGCCAACGCTAGCCGGCACGGCACATGATGATGATGATGCTGATGCTGATGATGATGATGATGATGATAACCTTTCAAATCTAACCTGTTGAAGATATCTGCAGATATAGTTACAAAACTGGTACAATTTAAATCTTTTTGTACTTCATCAATCGCAAAAATCGCAATCATATTATTATCAGTGGTCTGTTTTATGTTCTGGAGATGAAATATTTTGGACCATAAAACTGTGAAACAAATTTTGTATGGTAGTCATATGATCTGATGCTTTGATAATGTACAGCTGTGTATTAAATGAAGATGTAGCTTCCTTAGCAGAGTGAGCAAAGTCGTCAGATTTTGATCGTTTGGTTTTGAAAAATGCACCGAGAGTCTTACTGAAATTATATCTGCTTTCACTCTCCAATATCTTCCCTTAACTCTCATGCCTATTGCTATTCTTCCTATGGCTATTCCTGTTGCACCGTATTACACACTACTGCTAGTCAGTTAAAACTACGGAGGTTCGCTTTATTCCTCCCCCCCCCCCCCTCCTCAAAGCTCAATATCGACACAGGCTTTTCACTGTCTGCACTAAATACATACATATAGTAACCCCAATATTGTATTTCTGTATTATTATCGCGCAATTCAGATATCCTTCATAGTTCTTTGTTGTCATCTTCTATTTCATTTTCGATTATATTTTATAGATGTGCTTATTAATTGTGTTTATAAGATCTACCCAAGATGCCAGGAATAAGCCATTGTTTTATTCACTTCAGAGACTGACATGTTCCACTTGGAGATAGACCTTTCTAGGAATCCTTTCTTCTGAAATTTACTCCAGGATTTTTAGAAAAACCATTGAGCCCTCTTTCAGTTCCACTTGGTGACCGCTTTCAAGATCTTCGCCAGTGTTACAGCTGCAAAGAATTCAAGCTCACAGTTGCAGAGAGACATAACAAGAATAACGACCTACACCAAACTCAAGAAACAATACCAATGATTTTAATCACGAAGTAGTCTGCTGTGCAACGTGGAGTAGTCTACCACACGCCACAAAGTAACTGGGTTTATATAGCTTTCTATAGCAGGATATATCATTATAGACACACGCCGCTGGGTAACGTATATGTAACGTTTACGTTGTCGCAAGGAATTTCACCACGGGTTTCTACTGCATCGTAACGCATGAAATAACAGTACTAAAATATTTCACAAAGTAAGTGAATTAATACAGCTTTGTAACGTAAGAAACATCACCGCATATATACTGCAAACTAAAGGGTTTTGTACACCTTCCTAAAACAGGAAAGCATCACTAACTTATAACATAATGGGGATGTAAGAAAGAACCATTTATTCCACACTTTTGATGTCCTTCTATTCTTTCACAACAATCTGGTATTTTTTTGGGTCTCTTCTTATCTTTCTTCGTACTTCTTTTGTTAAAGATTTATATTCCCCTTTGTTATTGTTTGTCGGTTTCCACTTCGTCTTCATTTCCCTACGTTGTTTTAATAGTTCTAGTGTGCCTGTTGTAATCCATCCATTCTTTTGTGTTTTCTTTACTGGAACCATGTCTTTAGCTGGTGGGCCACGAAAAGAAGCCCCCTTTAGTTATTTGTTATTCTTCCGTACATAGAAACAGTGACGGGGACATGGGCTGGACTGTTTTTAATGGCCCACCCTATATCACAAAAGCTCTTATGATAAAGCCGGTACGTCAAATTTCGTAGCTATAGTTCTCTTTCGGTCAAGGTAAATTGCCAGTTTTGTGAATTCTCCCCTCCCCCTGTTTTTCGGTACTTTGTTCCAGCAAACTCATAATATACACCAACACTAATCAGACCAAGCCCTAGAATACGGGACACGTGTTTTAAAACTGGGTGGGTGGGGGGTACTGAGGATCCCTACTGAAGTAATACTATTCCCGGGATAAATCCTTAAAATGTGGGACTATACTGTATATAATACGGAGCGACTGGCCACTTTACACTATTTCCATATACTGGACGTCTTATATCTGATCGCATTCCGGGACTTATCCCCAAAACCCAGGACATTTTTATAAGTCCAAAATTAGATTTCAAAATGAATTCACAGGATATTTGAAATTAAATTTATAATACATTAAAATTACATTTTCCCATATTTTCTGTCCTCCAGTATGTGGCTTCGTCTCGCTGTTTTTGTTACTAATGTAATGGAACCAAAATAAGACATTGTTGTTTTGCTATTAGTAAAGATTACTTACACCAGTTTTCCTGTTTGTTTCTTGTCATAACTATACTTCAGTGACAGATAGCATAAGCGCATATACATTTAAAGCTGTAAATGTGTGCTTTTTCAACGCTTGCATGTTTATGTTTTTCTTTTCTGTAAGAGAGATCCACAATGCAACATATTTTTTAACCCCTGACATGCCTCAGTTTCCTGAAGGTAAACAAGATCTAGTGTATGTCATTTCTAAATAACTCACAACAGCGACCCTCTGAATACAAAGGTGTACTGTGTGGGAGGTGGGGGGGGGGGTGAGAAGCTAGAGGGGAGAGTGTGGCTGCTTGGGACACGGCGCTAAAAGAGGCAAAAAACCGCTTAAAATCTAAAGATTTTTTTTTTATTTCTTAGCTTTGTAAGAGTTGTGCTACTGTATACGTGGATTACAGTTGAGAACATGCGCCAGGAATACTGGATTAAAGTCTTAAAATTCTCCACAATGAATCTCTGTGTATGGTATCAAATGCTTTTTTAAAGTCTATGAAGTTCAGGATTAATGGTTGATGCTTTTCAATATGTTCTTTAAGTATTATTCTTAGAGTAAAGATCTAGTCGAGACAGCTTCTTCCCTATCAGGTTAGCGGGTATAAAATTTGTAGTGGGAAGATAGGGTTGATTTTGAGGGAGTGAGCAGCGTGAACGAAAGAGAGAGAGAGAGAGAGAGAGAGAGAGAAGGGAGAGTGTGAGTGTATGGGGGTCAATAATAAAACAGAAGGCCTGATATTGTAGCAATTGATACAGGGTTATATATCCGATTGAGTGTTCCTTTCAGCACGTACACCTTTAGCTTGAACGCTACAAAAATCTGGCCTAACGACCGAAGTTTAGCAGACGAGCTGGGAGGTATTTACCACGAAAGTAAGTCCGGGAACGGAAATGACCGAATTTTGTTCATTAAAGAATCCCAAATGTAATGGTGCAGTACTAAAGTTCTGCGCTGATTCATTATTTTGTGACAGAAGGTGAGAGTGATATGTCTGATTACGGCATGACTCTTTTCATTTGATGCCATCTGGGTTCGTGAAAAGATAAAATTTTCGTTCATCACGCTGCAGAGGAGTGCCTTTCGTCTCTAACTCACGTAAACGTTACTTTCCAGAGCGAATGTGATATTATTTTCACTTTGTAGACGTTCACATTTTGTCTTCTTCAATTTTTTCTTCAGTTTCATTATTTCTTCATTAGTGCCGTCTTGACAGAATTGTGAGTCATGAACAGAGCATTCCGTTGTGGCCCTACCCATTTATTAACTGGAATGAAAATGTAAACGGTCAGTAAAACTTAAAAAAAAAAAACTTTATGTGAAACGAAGATAAATGAACAGAAACGTTAGAACAATACATGCCATGAGAAGCACGAACATTTCCAACATATAAGTGATAATTAATGGTAAACTGTACAGTATGAATTAATGATTTAAAAAATATTAAACAACATACATCTTTTATAACTGGCATGAAGACAGCGGTCTTAAGGGTGTCATTTTCCATGCACATAAGTGAAGGCCAGTTCAAACACTGCTGGAACATGGTTTAATATTGAAGTGTTCTTTAATTAATACATCACACCTCAATGTTTCACAAACATTACAATAGATCAAGCCTGATGAAAAGTTCACTGAAATCGTTTATTTTGACAAATATATCAAGACGCATCATCGACAACATCCCTTGGAACAAGATGTAATATTACATACATTTTGTTAGATTTATCATTGTAACTCATAATCCTTTGTTCACAATTTCAAACTTTCTCATATTCTACATGCAGTATTTAAGCAGTGTTCTCAACTTCACAATATTCAATATTTCATACAAGAATACTCATTACTGTATCATATCTGCAACTTGTGATCTACTAAATCACTGTACTCGAAGTTTCAAGGTAACAGAATTTCAAAATCACTTGATACACAGCTTCAGTCTAACATTACTTCTCATTCTTTTCAGTTCTTCTACTAGACTGCCTGCGTTCTCCTTTCGTGCCCTCCTGGTGTTCTACCATCTTCCTTCTCTCACTATCTCTGTCTCTGTCTCTTCAGCCCACTTCCCTGACTTATATGTCGTAAGTTCATTGTCCTATAGACCACGCCTCCAAATATTTGATTGGTCATTGGATCTTCCAAAACCGATGGCAAATAGCTTCCTAAAATTAGCAACAAGCCATATGTTTTAGTCGCTTCAATTCCGTCTATCTAATTGTTATTTTAATTAAGTCCACCATCTCTTTCAGGGCATCTGCTTTTGAATTAGTCCGTTCTCTATTCTGTCGTTAACAACAACAAGACCTCTGGCCTTCCTACATCCGTCAAGTTTCAATGTCTAAATTTTCTACCTCGGCTAATTGCATGTATGCGTGACGTCACATTGTTAGTAACTGGACCAATTTACTTCCGAGCATCTTTCCTTAGTATTTCCTATCTCTCAGCATCGCCGTGTCTGTCTTTTGCCTCCTCCTTTGATTAGCGATTTGCATTTCTAAGTATCTGCTCTTTCGTAGCGTCCCATCTTAATATTATGTCACGGGAGTTTACCTCTCCCATCTTTGTCACTGTTTTTCCTTTCTAATTATCTACTTTTCTGTTGCTGTTTGATTTTACTATTTTGCCTACAATACATTCTTGATTATATTCATAATCATATCACTAATAATAATAACTATAATCATTACTTACAAGGCTATGCTACAATGGTGCTGTGAAACTAATTCTTTATAAGTTTTGAAAATGAACCTTTCTTTGTGCAATTGTTCACCATTATGCACACAAGCACACTAAGAGTGATTTCATCTTTGGGAAGCACAGATATTTCAAGTTGCCCAAAGTTAGTTTACTGTGCTATGCAGGGAGTGTCTCACATTTTTCATAAAGAACTACAAAGTGCTTAAGATGGTTGCATTTGTTTAGAAGATCACCATGAATTCAGGCTGATAATCAGTATTAATCAATTGAATCAATTGGTAATAAATTTACCACAGGCTCTTATGCAACTGCCACTTTGCCCATGTGTGAAGACAGCACCGTTCCCCATTACATGTTTGTTGCCATTGGCATTTGGTCATTAATTGAATTATTTATTACAGTTATTTCCTTATCAGTTATATAAACTTGTTATTGTTTTACATTATTTGTAATAACCTGTTTTTGTGTAAATTTCATCATTGTCAGAGTTATGTTCACTTTTCTTGCAGAGAGCAGCATCTCATACATAAGACTTGCCACTTAAATTGGGTATATAGAGTGTGATCATATAGTCCTTCCTTGATTAAGCATATCTTAAAAACTAGGCTAGGCAGAGACATGATTGTTGCTCTTAAGAACAGTTCTAGAATGCAAACTTTCTGGAAACCGACAGATTGAGAGAATTGGTCCAACACCATTGCCACCAGTTTCACTGGACATTACCCCTCATGGCTTTTTTTTTTTTAAATGGGGATATACTAAGGGCTGAAATCAAATAAACTAAGCATAAATATGAAAATCAGGATATTTAAGAGTAATGTTCTAAGTGTACTACTCTATGGAAGTGAATGCTGGAAAATCACCAAAACCATAGAAAACAAGTTGAATTCTTTCCAGACTAAATGTTTACGTAGAATTAAAAAATATTTTGGCCAAACACCATAAGAAATAACATCTTATTAGCAGAAATGCAGATGAAACCACTGACAACAATTATTGAGGAAAGACGCTGGCGATGGTTGGGACATGTGCTCCGAATGACTGACAACTCACTACCAAAAATAGCACTAAGATGGACACCACAGGGGAGCAGAAGTAAGGGTAGACCAAAAGAGACATGGAGAAGAACAACAGAAAGGATGTTGAGCAATAGAGGGCTCACCTGGGCAAGAGCAGAAAAAAAAGGCGAAAGACAGGCATTTGTGGAAAACCCTTACGGAAGCCCCATGTGCCCTGGGCACTTAAGGTTCAGAGAGAGAGAGAGAGATACTAAGGGCTGCGTGTTCAGTTTACCAATTCCTGATGTTGAAATGTTGAAGGCAAGAATAACGGTGCATCAGCGATAGTGAGAAAAGAAATGTTGGAGAACTCATCGTGAGAAATTGAGTATTGCTTGAATGTTCTTCAGGCAAGAAATGGAGAACATGTTGAAGTGACTAAAGGAAACATTAGCAACCTCCCCCTCCCCACATGTCTGTCCTAGCATAGTTTGTGTGTAAAAAATGTTTGAAATCAGGGAAAGAGTTTATGCTTATCGTGTACTTTTAAAGATACATTTTATTCATTCTCCTTCATCATCCCTCGCTTATTCCTTTCTCTTTCTCCTTTCCTTTATCTATTTCATCTTGATATTTTCTTTTACCCCTCTTCTTCCACATCTCCCACCACACATACATTAATAAAGTTATTTTGTAGTTTTGAGCAAGCATTAAAAAATTTCTTGATTAGAATGTTCTGTTTAGAATTTTTTTTTCATTAAACGCCAATGGACACAAGCATCATTCAGATTAACAGGACATAGGTTTACCTGTTGTTCTTCATTTCCATTTATGACTTTCTTACTGTCATATATGATGTGTAATCAAGTATAAATCAGTGCATAAATATTCTCATTTTTCTAAGGAACATTTTCATCAACAATATTTAGGTACCAATTTTTAAAGCTGGATTGACTAGGGACCAGATATGAATAAATCATGGGATAATTTTTTTCAGCAAATGATGCTTGATAAACTCCACAGCAGTTAACATCTGAATGCTTCAAAACCATCTTCTAAGACACGTACTCTGTAAGTTCTACAACAGATAACATCTAATCCTTCAAAACTATCTTCTAGACGTAGGACTGTACCAAATACAAACTGTTCATAGTTGGCCAAATAAAAATATTTGAATCTTCAGATGGTCAAATATAAATGGTATGCTAGTGAAACATAGGTACCTACTAAAGTTATTTGCATGCAGGTATTATGAAATTAATGTTGTTTGTATATATGTAAAGTGAAACTTGACATGTCTTGACTTCGTCCTCATATACCTTTCCATGTTGAAGGGACAGATAGACTTTCTGATAGGGGCTTGGTGCTGTATTGCATGTAATTGGATATTTAATAAGATTTGTGTAATTTCCTCCCTCTGTCTCTTGCATGGACAGCATCTTCCTTTGTTTAAGATAATAGTTGGATAAGAAAATAAAATAATTGTTTCCCCTGTAGGGTTCTATTTTTGGAAACATAGACTTGTGCTGCAAATGAATGAGTGATGTAAAGTTCACATATTGATGCACACTATTGAATGAAAACAAGTTGAATTCTTTCCAGACTAAATGTTTACGAAGAATCAGAAAAATATTTTGGTCAAACACCATAAGAAATAACATCTTATTAGCAGAAATGCAGATGAAACCACTGACAACAATTATTGAGGAAAGATGCTGGCAATGGTTGGGACATGTGCTCCGAATGACTGACAACTCACTACCAAAAATAGCACTAAGATGGACACCACAGGGGAGCAGAAGTAAGGGTAGACCAAAAGAGACATGGAGAAGAACAACAGAAAGGATGTTGAGCAATAGAGGGCTCACCTGGGCAAAAGCAGAAAAAAAGGCGAAGGACAGGCATTTGTGGAAAACCCTTGTGGAAGCCCCATGTGCCCTGGGCACTTAAGGTTCAGAGAGAGAGAGAGAATTTCCTCCCTCTGTCTCTTGCATGGACAGTGTCTTCCTCTGTTTACTGTGACTCTTAGCATAAACATTTTCTATGGTACAGTGTCTGACAGTAGTTGTGTAACATGACCAAATCATTTAACATGCTGTTTCTGGATGTTGTGCAATTCTGGTGTAAATCCAACTCTTGTCCTCATGATGTCATTTTCTGATTTTAACCTCATGTTACATTTAGTATTCTTCTCAAGCATCACATTTCTGTCATGATGCTGTTCCTCCTATTTTTAGCTGTTCATATTCATGTGTGATTTTAACATCACAGCTTGGAAAAAGATTTTGTTGAACTTAATTTGAGACAGATTTAAAATTAAATATTTCATTCAGTCACAGAGCATTAGGCTGTCATACATGAGATGATATTAATTATTATTTAGTTGTATACAACCCTGTATACAAGTTGTCTTCTTAGTTTATGCAATTGATCCAGACTGAACAATGTTATGTTCAGTTCCTCCTATTCCATGGCCTGATTATTCTTCCACATCATAATTATTTTTGAAGAAATCCTGCCTTAAAATGACATCGACATTCCTGCCTAAAGGTGAGATCAGGAAAAAAAAAGACAACAGACCAGGCAAACTTTCCAATTTGATCTTCCAGTTGTTTCTTTCATTTTTTGACAAAACCCCCAAGTTAGCACAACAATGGCCTGAACAGTATGGAGCCATATTTAGGGGTCAGAGATTTAAACTTCTGTTTACTCTCTTAATGTTTGGATTTACCACTGACACTTTCACATATGTTACAGAGATACACCCAGGTCCTTCATAGCAAGTCTCAAGTCTAAAGTGCTTTTCAAGCATCTTTAAGTTGAGTCTCAAGTTTCTGAGCCAGAATCATGCACACTGAGTTGTATGTTGTGAAAGTAAAGAAAATAAATAAATAAAAGTGAAACTATAAATATATATATATCTGTCTGTCTGTCTGTCTCTCTCTCTCTGTCTGTCTGTGTGTGTGTGTGTGTGTGTGTGTGTGTGAGTGAGTGAGTGAGTGAGCGAGTGAGCGAGCAAGCGAGCTAAAACAGTCTTGCCATCTTTTTATTGTATTTTTTATTTTTGTTTATATTTGCTGTAGCATTATAATACTCAAAGATTCAAGTGCAGATTAGTGAAAATGAAGCAAGACATCATCTGAGACACTTGATAATGAAGCAGTTATGGGAAACTCTCAGAGACAGTGATGGGAAGAGATTACCAGCTATCTATTTCATACACACTTAGAATTTGGGACAGAAACACACTTAGAAATTAGTCTGAGAAAGATATTGTACTGATTGCCATCTTTTTTCCGTCTCTTTTTAAAAATGACTAGTCTAAGTCAGTTTTGGCTGACAGTTCAGTCTTTTCTGGAGAAATCTGAGCATGTGAAGAAGTGAAGTCTTTGCATTAAGTTGTGTGATTTAAAACACTGCGGTAAAGATTGTAAAGATTCTTGTAGCTCTAAATATTTTGTTCACAGTAGAATTTTCCTGGTGAGGACTTGTATTAGAAACTGGAACTGTTGACAGTACTGGGTGTTTATATCAGAAGGGTGTAAGCATCAACTTTCTGGTCAATGGTGTGCTGCTTAGGATTTGGTGAGGGAGAATGTTGTTGCTCCTTGCTGGCTCACTTCATCCCTGGCTAGAAATGATGTACCTAGCATTCTTCTCAAGTGACTATACATCACAGAAAGTCATCTCCTTCAGCTTCAGAATGTCAGACATCAAAGAATTAATAATTGCATGCTGTTGATCTCCTGTGCATGCTTCCAATGGAGCAGTCATCCCTTATCTAGTCTGCTGATGACATATATCCAAAACTGCTGACGTATCTTCACACACATACATCTCTGTATAGGGAGCAGCTCTTGAATTTCTACTTTTTGTTTTTACAGTTTGCTATCTTTTACATTTTTTCAACCAGTAAATTGTCAGTTTGGTTGAAATTTTGAAGAAAACACTTAATACCTTATTGTATAATTTAGTTGCTACAAATGAGCAGAGCTATGCAGGTTTACATATAGTTATAAGGTGAAAGTAGTTTTGTTATGCCATGGAGGCATCTATTATTGATACTGTGTAAAGTGTCCATGTTTTCCTTGATTTGTCAGCACACCAGGGGATGATGTACAGTTAGTTATTTATACAGTCTGACTTCTTTTGGAGTTTGGGAAGGAAAGGCGGCCAGGCATGATACTGACCATATCACCCTCTAGTGTGCCGACAGGTCAAAGAAGTAATGGACACTAACACCACATCCCTATATGCCTCTAAGGCTTGACAAGATTAACTTTAGCTTTACCTTTTTTTATGTTTTTCCACAGATGGAGTATTAGATGCAATTTAATTACATCCAGCTTTTGGTTTTGTTGGTAAACAATCAACTTTCAATGTGACTGTTGACTGTGTTGTCATAAAATGGAGACAGTACGCAGATCAAAGAGTCTACCTGAAATCAAGATTGTAGCAGCACAGCTATTCACCTTGCTGGCTTTGTGTTTGCAGGTCCATGCAGCATTTGATTGTAACAGATTGAAAGTTTTCAGTGAAAATGGAACAGTAAGTGAACAAGGCTATATTGAATGTATTTTGCTTACTGTGTGATCAGATCAGTGGAAAACGTAATAAAATACATGAGAAAAATTTTTGGTATACTAGTAATATAGGGATGCATTTTATTATGTGGGAAACAGAGAGGAATTAAGTTTCAGATAGAAAGTAGCAGAAAACTATCATGTGCTGAATGGAGATTAATTTCTGAATGGAGAAACTGTTCCTACTTTTTTTTCTTAAATAGTTTTAACAGTTTGTTATAGCTTTACTGCAGTGACTTCATGTATAGTTATATACTTAGTTTTATATAAATACACTAGTTATTAGTGTGTCATGAAACAGTGAACCATAAATTAGATATACCTGAAGATGTTTCAGAGTTATAATTTTGTTACAGTAGTATTGTGAAATAATTCATTAGTTATGCAATATATATTTAGTTCCTGGTAACATGAGGCTAGAAGGAAGTGAGTTTTTATATAGAATAATTTTCATGTCTCCAGCAGATTAATACAAGCTCTGTGTGTAATACAAGATATCCACTAGAAGGTAAGTTTTAATTACTGAAAATTTCTGCTTCTGTATCATTTAGGAGTTTTTTTATGCTTTTTTGTTAAAGTTAATGATGGGAAAAGAATAATAAAATTATGTTAATCAAATTAATTAGTTAAATTTTACTATCACAGACCCGCTTTCCTCCCAGACGTCAAGAACTTTGTCCCAAAACATGCCAGCCAAGTGATTTATTACTCTCAGTGGAGACCGCAATTGGATCAGCTAATCTCACAGTTGAAGAAAATATTTAATTTCCCACTTTCTTCATATCCTGCAGCTAATCTTCTTCTTCTTCTTCGTTCACTTCTACCACCAAAAACCGCACTGTGAACCTACTGAATTCACGCATGTGGTCCTCGTTAGGTCCCGTGGTCCCCTGTGTGGTCCAAAATAGACCTCACGAGTTCCACGAAAGGACCACAAGGGGTTCAGAGTATCACAGTGCTTTAGCCTGTATTCTTGGTGGGTCTCGGAAGCGGGATTGCGTGACACCGTGGTTTTCATTGCACCAGTTTGGTCTAGGGTTGGACTTTCTCACCGGAAGACCTCGACGTGTTTGGAATATCAGTGCATCCCCGCTGGGTGAGAGGCGTTAGCCCACCCAGGCCAGAGTTGGACTTTCTCACCGGAAAACCTCGACGTGTTTTGAGATACCCGTGTATCACCGCCGGGTGAGAGGTGGTTGCCCATCCAGTCCAGGGTTGGACTTTCTCACCGGAAAACCTCAGCGTGATTAGGATACGCAGACATCCCCGCCGGGTGAGAGGTGGTTGCCTATCTAGACTTCCCTGGTCCAGTGTCTCCGACTTCAGCATTTTGCGGTCGTGGCTGCTACCCTTCCTAGTTGTGACCAGGATGGAGCTTTTGTCCAGGAGGACGAATCCTCGCCACTAGTGACTTCTACCCCTGGGTTGAGCCGGTTTAGGCATTTCCCAGTATGGGCGTGTTTGGGACGGGACCGACCTCTAGGGCAGAGGTACTGTGACATTCATAGCCTTCAAGATTCACCCCTGGTATGAGCCGGTTTAGGCAAAATTCACCAGTATGGGTGTTTATCAGGCGTTACCGACCTCTAGAGCGGAGGTGGCATGACATGTCTAGCCATCGAGTTCCACCCCTGGTGTGTGCCGGTTTAGGCATATTTCACCAGTGTAGGTGTATTTCGGACGTAGGCGGCCTCTAGAGCAGAGGTGCCTTGGTATAGCTCTCGTAGCGATACTACTGGACATACCAGGTTAAACTTCACTTTCCACCACCTTTTCCCATCGGCGCCGCACAGCAACCTTTATTTCTGCATTTACTTCCTTAACCGGGAGGAGCTTCACTCCACGCACGGCATTTGAAAAGTCAAGCCAGCAGTGACTTAACCTCTGGGACAAGCCGGTTCATGCATTTCACCCGATATGACTGCACTCAGGACGTGGCCGACCTCCAGACCAGAGGTGCCGTGATTTGACTGTTTGCTTCGCTTTATTCTTTCAACCACCTTTTCTGCAGTGATGCTGCGCGGCAACCTCATTTGCAAATTTCTTCATTGGCCGGGAAGAGCACTGCTCCACGCACGGCAGCTGAAGATCTCGCCAACAGCGGCAGATGAGCTACCAAATGTGACACTCATCTACCCTAAGTAACTGGTTTTCAGGCGCCAGATATTCGCCCTCGCCCCTTCTCCTGTCAGTTTAAACAGTTCTGCCACGGGAAGGCCAGGAGCTGGACTTGACTGCCAGAGGCTGTTTATGGCGCGTTTGCAGTCCTTAGAACCCTGCAGCTAATCAAAACCAGTGATATTTCCCTGAGTGTTACCATAAACTCACAGACTTTTTTGTAATCACTACACAAATTGTGACAGAGGAATTACTTTTACATTTCTGTTCCTAGAAGTTTTTATGCACAATTTACAGATGTCACGAATCTCATACTTTAACTCTTAGCATTTCTTTTGTTCATCAGTTATACTGAATGCTGCTGTAAATGTTACGCAGGCATGGAATTTTGATGCTAAATTTTATAGCAAAGGTTCTCAGACATTGGGCAGTCTTCCACCCCTTTTGGAGGAAATTTTAGGGTTTCAGCAGGGAAATTAGGACCACAGATTGTTAGAATACTGATCTTTCTACAAAATATAATTTTACATATTTTACATAACCTACAGAACATCACATTATATTGAATGTTGCATATTAAATTAATCATAGGGTGAATGGGGCAAAAAAGGTTGAGATGTATAAACTAGGAAAAAAATAGGAACAGTTTTATTATTTAACGAGTACGCAATTGTGACATTTCGGCGTGAGCCTTAATCATACAAAAACACACAGGATGAAGAAATAGAGAGAGGAGATAAAGTATAAATTCACATGAATGCTATGTAAAAAAAAAAAAAAATGAGATAAAATGAATTGCTGTAACTTGTAAGAAGCTGTGGAATGTCTGATGCTGTGTTCAGAAATGCGCATGGTGGAGTGTAGAGAATATTTAAATGGAGAATTGTGATGTGTGATAGGTAAGGCGTAACTCAGGTTTGTGGGTGGGGAAACTATGGAGGGGAGAGAGAATGTGATACGATGGTAACCTAGCTGAGAGAAGGTGAAATAAGTGAATTATATTTGGGTAGAGGGGCTATAATGTGATGCTGTGACGAGGTTCTGAACTATGTGTAACAAGTGAGAAGGGAGTGGAACTTAGTGGGGAGGGATTATGATTGTGGAAGAGGAGAATGTTAGGTGTAGCTGAACAACGGGTTCAAACCATATGTTCCAGCATCCCATGTTCCTGAATGTAGCGGTTCTCAAGCCACACCCCCCCCCCCCTTCCGCTGACACCTACTTCTCAAGCAGTCTACAGGTGTCTGTTGCCCTTCCCTCCCCCCCACCTGTTTCTCTACCTTTCCCCACCTGTTTCTCTACCGTTCCCCACCTGTTTCTCTTTCTTCCTTTGTGGCGCTGTTACCCCCCCCCCCCCCCCCCATCATCTCTATGCCTCATCAGTGGGACACACATCCTTGTTTTTTCTTTTTAGGAGGATGCCACTAAGATAAGTTTTTCATTTTCTGTTAGTTATATGCCATATTTTGTTTGCGCAACTAACCCTTGAAAAAGGCTCACCTATTGGATGTTGTATGTTTTCGTTTATACATTTTCATCTTACTCTCATACTTTCTGTTCATTCTTTTCTCACTTACTCACTTCCTCTGCCACCTTGTAAAACTGCACCATACACCTCTGTCTACCTTTATTATTTAAACCAGTTTTACTGCAGCCTTACTTTACTCTTTTATCTGTCACATTTTTCCTAGTTTATACATTTTGGTATCACAGCTTTGCTGCAGTGGCTCCGTGTATAGTTGTATACTCATACACTAATTATTGTGCATTTACTGTTTAGAGTACTTACAGTCATAAGAAGAGAGAATTAAATTGTTCATTCCTTATTCCTTTTACATAGAATGTAGAAATTTTACCTTGAGCTTTGATCAGTCTCAACTGCCAGAGAATTTTCCAAGATGGAAACCAGGAGAGTCAGTAGAAGCATCAGATGAAATCAATGTTGTGGGGACTGATTATGTACTTGGTAGCTGGACATATCAAGGAATGTCGGTCAGATTTAATTCACCATTGTCAGGTAAACAGCATGGCTCACCAGTGATTTGCTTTTTGTTATCTGTTTACTAGTGGTAAGCACTGTTCCCTCTAAGCTGCGTGGCTGCCAGGTTGCGCGCAGAAAAAAATCATACAGCCACAAAATTTTTGGAGCCGCACAAAAATAAAGAAAAATGAAACTGCTACTTTTATTTTCCAACTTCCAGATGTTAC
Source organism: Achatina immaculata (assembly GCA_009760885.1). Classification (NCBI taxonomy): domain Eukaryota; kingdom Metazoa; phylum Mollusca; class Gastropoda; order Stylommatophora; family Achatinidae; genus Lissachatina; species Lissachatina immaculata. The sequence continues at coordinate 31,330,133 of CM019716.1, read as the reverse complement.
TCCATGCTATAATTGCGCTAAAAAAAAAAATACAATGATGGTACATGTTTTTCCTTTACTGTTTATTTCATGTTGAGATATATTTCAGCTGGTCTTTTATCGTGTAGTTTCGGTAATACTGTAGCAGAATCGTGACGAGGCAAGTGGGCACACAGAGAATAGAGGGTAATTAAAATAAACGCGGATGACTTTCCACTGCTGAAAAGTACATCAGGTCTATCCTGTTATTAAATGTACAGACATTTACAGTGTAAGTGTATATATATATATATATATATATATATATATACATATGTTGTTACTATGCACATTTGCACACACAATATTATTTTGCACATGAACTGAACATTTGCACACAGACCGCGAACACTTAGAGGGAACATTGGTGGTTAGACATGTACAAGATAATACTTTTTAAAAAAAATTCACTATAATTAACTAGTGTAAGGCATGTACAGGGTAATTCTTTAATTGACTATAGTTAACTAAGCCATGTACAGGGTAATTCTTTCTTTAATTGACTATGGTTAACTAGTGTAAGGCATGTACAAGATAATTCTTTTTTTTTAATTGAGTGTGGTCATTGCAATGACCAGATGATGATACTAAAGCTAATTAAAATTAGCCAGGATTAAAAAATTCATAACTTTGTAGTTGGGACAACTGACATGAATTAATTCCCACCAGTGACAGTGAGTCTATGACAACTCCATGACTGTGGGGTACAGCCTCATCACATCTGCCTTGTCTTTTAGGCTACACAAAGATTAACCAAAAGTAAAAAAGCAGCTGTGATATTTTAGTTAATTAAAGCCAGTTATAGCACAGAGTATGAAGAGATTAACAAAGAAATAAGAAGGTGGGTATTAGAGCAATGTGATGAGATTGAAAAACAGTTTTATAATGGCAAAGAATTTCATAAAAAAGATAGAAGAGCTCTGTGGGAAAAGAAGAAGCAAAGAAGCAGGTTGTTTGAAAGCAAGGAAGGTAAAATTGTGGGAAAAAAGAAGAAATGGAGAAATGATCGCCATAAGAGACCGCTGCAAGACATCATTGATGATCTGCGAATGGATGCATCAGCAGCAGGGCATCTTGTTTACAACCGAGAGGCCTACAGGAGAGTTGTTAGGGAAGCAAAGTTCCACAAGGGACATACAAATGACTGACTGACTGATAAGAGACATGTTTAATGACCAGAGAAATAAACATTTAAATGTAAGTGTGAATAATGATCATTTAAATGTAAGCATGAATAATAATGGAGCACCAATACTGGAAATGGAAGTAAGAAATGCAGTCAAACAAATGCAGGCAAGGAAGGCACCAGACCTGATAACATCACAAGAGAATTGAACATGGCACTATGAGATATCAGCATAGAGAAACCTAACAAGCCTCCTAAGTATTCTCTATAAGACAGGCCTTATGCCATCAGATCCCTCCAAATCAATTCTCATAGCAATTCCAAAGAAAGCTGGAATGACAGAGTATGATCACCTTTGCAGTCTAATAAGCCACATCACAAAAATACTATTAAGAATCATTAACCTGAGAATGGGAAATAAGATAAAAACTGAAATGCCAGAAGAACAGTATGGTTTTGTTGAAGGAAAACAAGCACAAGTAATGCAATTTTTATATTAAGAATTATAACAGAATTCTCTCCAGAGGTAAGCAAAGATTTATGCTTTGCTTTGTTGATCACATGCAAGTTTATGATAGGGTTAGACATGAAGATATGACACAAATGCTAGAAAAACTTAATACAGATGGTAAAGATATGAGTTTTATATTATTAAGAATGTGAAATGGAAGCAAAGAGCAGCAATAATTAGAGTGAATAGTGACATTGGTGAGTATCAAGACATAAAAGGAGGTGTAAGATAAGGGTGCCTGATCTATTCTCATTATAGAGTGAAAACATCATGAGAGGTATTAAAATTGTGAAAGGAATTCAAATAGCAGGCCATAATATCAATAACATGAGATGTATAAACTAAGAAAAAAGTAGGAACAGTTTTATTACGAGGGGTGATTGATATGTTCTCGGCATAAGGTACAACGGATTATTTGTGGACAACTTTTTTTGGGCTATTTCTCAACTTAGTCTCCTTGCAAGTTTATGCACTTAGTCCAGCGATCCCGGAGCATATGGATCCCTTCTTTGTAAACATCAGCATCTTGTGCCAATATAAAGTGGTCTACAGCATGAGTGACATCATCATCTGAAGCAAATTTGTGACCACTGAGCTCCTTTTTGAGTTTGGTAAACAGGTTTGAAGGGACCAAATTTGGGGAATAAGGAGGATGTTCAAGAAGCTGGAAGCTGCATTCATGAATGGCAGCCATTGCCACTGCCGACTTGTGAACTGGAGCATTGTCTTGATGAAAGATGAATCCTTTTGTTAATTTCCCTCGATGCTTTTCCATCAGTTTGACCCACATTTGCTTCACAAGATTAGCATGGTAGGACCCGGTGACTGTTTGACCTTTTGAAGATAGTCTGTCAATAACACACCTTCTGAATCCCAAAAGATGGAAGCCATCACTTTTCCTGCAGACAGAACCACCCTTGCTTTCTTTGGAGGTGGGGATCTATGATGTTTCCACTGCTTTGACTGTTCTTTGGTTTCTGGTTGAAAATGATGAACCCAAGTCTCATCCATAGTCACAAATTGCTGAAGAAACTTTTCAGGATCTGTAGAAAAATGGCCAGGATTGTCTCTTGACATTTTGAGATGCTGTTTTTTGTGATCAGCTCCAAGAGGTTTCAGGACCCATCGAGCAGAGACCATTGTCATTTGAAGATCATTGTGAATAATGGCATGAACATGTTTCTGGGAGGTGCCCAACTCAGTAGCAATGTACTGCTCAGTCGTTGATCCTCCATTATCATGTCATGGATTCTGCCAGTGGTTTCATCGGTGGTTACCGTTCTTGGTCTTCCTGGACAGGGATCATCTTCCAGACTCTTCCTTCCATGTTTGAATTGAGCTACCCATTTCTTCACTGTGCTATAAGAAGGTGCATTCTCCTTTAGAGTCTCTACCATATCCTCATAGATCTTCTTCGACGATATGCCCTTGATGCAGAGGTAGCGAATGACTGCTCAGTGAGAAATGTTATCCATTTTCTCAATTTCTGCCATTCCTTACCACTTCAGTAGCCTGTAAAAAAAAATTGGTTGCAGTTAATTTCTTGAAACTTGGTGTTTATTCTTACATTAACCTGATCTACAAATGCACCTAATGTCAACTATGTGTTTCAAGTATTTGTACCTTATGCCAAGAACTTATCAGTCACCCCTCATACTTAATGAGTACACAGTTGTGACGTTTCGGTGTGAGCCATAATCATACAAAAACACACAGGATGAAGAAATAGAGAGAGGAGATAAAGTATAAATTCACATGAATGCTATGTGGAAAAAAAAATGAAATAAAATGAATTGCTGTAACTTGTAAGAAGCTGTGGTATGTTCAGAAATGCGCATGGTGGAGTGTAGAGAATATTTAAATGGAGACTTGTGATGTGTGATAGGTGAGGCGTAACTCAGGTTTGTGGGTGGGGAAGCTGTGGAGGGGAGAGAGTGTGATACGGTGGTAACCTAGCTGAGAGAAGGTGAAATAAGTGAATTATATTTGGGGTAGAGGGGCTATAATGTGATGCTGTGACGAGGTTCTGAACTATGTGTAACAAGTGAGAAGGGAGTGGAACTTAGTGGGGAGGGATTATGATTGTGGAAGAGGAGAATGTTAGATGTAGCTGAATAACGAGTTCAGATCATTGGTTCCAGCATCCCTTATTCCTGAATGTAGCAGTTCTCAAGCGCTAGGTGGCTTGTGTCATCTGCATGAATTTGTATGCTGGCTGTTACCAGAAAATCAGATTTGCCTCTGAGGTTGGGGCCATTGAAATGATTCGGGACTGGTTTCGAAGTATGCTGGGTAATATCGTACATACGTTTCTGCATACAATCCTCTAATCGGAGGCCAGTTTCTCCAGCATAAGTTATCCTTTGAGATATAATGTGATATCTCCTGTCAGTCCATATAGCAGAAAGTGAAAGCAATTTGCATTTACTCATGAATAAGATTATTAAGGAGAGCAATAAAAGATACCTAAACAACAAGATAGAAACACTGTGCAACATCCTTTCAGATAGGAAGACACCAATAGATATAAATAAATTCAGTTACCTTGGAGCAATAATAACAGCTGATGGCAAGTGCATAAATGAATTAAAATCACAAATAGGTAAGGCAAAGGCAGTTTTTTATGACATGAAGAAGATACTAATAAATAGAAAATAGTGAGGAAAGAGTATTACAGTGCAATATAGATCTATGTGGTTGTAAAACTCAGTGAATAAAAAGATGACAAAGAAACTGGAAGCAGCAGAGATGTGGTTTTAGTGAAAGATGCAACAAACATGCTGGACAGACAGAAAAACTAATGAAGAGGCCCTCAAAGAAGTTTCAGAAAACTTATTAAAATGATAAGAAAAAAGTTAAGAATTTCTTGGAAATGTCAGAAGCCAGCAATGGAGAATCTGGTAATGGCTGGAAAATCAAAGGGAGAAAGAAAGAGAGGAAGGCTAAGAGAAAAATATCTTAATAGATTGGCCAAGTGAGGTGGAAAAAGAAAAGCATCAGAATTAATTGGAAACACCAATAATGGCATTAGATGGAGAAGCATTATCTACAGTGCTATCCTGCATGGCACATAATAATAGCAGTTTAATATTGGTGGAATTAGCCATGCAATAACTTCTTGGCAACTTCTACTAGCAACTAACATCAACTTGCATGAAAATCAGTTTCTGTACTGTTCGAAAAAAAAGAAACAGAAACGCAACAAATAGGATGTTGTGATGTAAACTGAAGTTTGCTGATCAGACAAGGGTAAATTGCCTGAAATGTTCATTTGGACATCAACTTCATGTGCTGACCTGAATTGTACTCTGCAGATGATTCATGAACACAGAAAAGCGACACTAGTCACAACAGCATTTTTGACAATAACTCATGAAAGGTTCACAAAACTCCCATGAAACTTACTGAACACAAAACATCACTGACCATGTTATTGAATGCCTATAAAAAATTGATGCTCTTCGAATCAGTTCATTTGAAAATTCAATGCGCAAGTATGGCTCATCTCACTACAGAACAACGACTCATCATCATCGACGTTTACAGATTAGACAGTCACAAAGTGTAGTGGCCAGACAATTTAATGTAGTTAGAAGCACTATTAGTCAACTTTGGAGATGATTTCAAGAAACTGGATCAGTTGCAGACCGGCCGCGCAGTGGAAGACCCACCCATAGACACAACTCCTACCGAAGATCGCTTAATATGTCTGTGTCACCTCATCACCTCAGGAATCAATTTGCATCTGCATCCGTAACAGTCCAGTCAATGACAGCAACTCGTCAAATTTCAGATCAAATGGCCAGGAACCGGCTGCATGATGCTGGTGTTTGGGCTGGAAGAGAGGTCCTGTTCTTATGGACCAGCATCACCAGAACCAACTGCACTGGGCGAACCAGCATCGTCAACTGACCATTGCGAATGATTGGAGAAGGGTTTGGTTTAATGATGAATCATTCTTTCTGCTCCAGCGACATGATAGATAGAGAAGAGTTTACCGCAGAGTCCATGAATGCTACACCCAGAACTGCGTGGATGAGGCTCCTCCACATGGTGGTGGAGGTGTACTGATGTGGGGGACGATCAACTTCATGGGAAGAAGTGACCTGGTGCAAATTGAAGGACACCTGAATGCCCAATGATATGTCGCTGAAATTCTTTTTCCTCATGTTCTTCCACTTCTGGCTGCACCAGGGTCGATTTTTCAGCAGGATAACGCTCAACCTCATGTGGCACAATTCACCAACAACAATGTCCAGACCATTCCGTGGCCATCTGTGTCATCAGACATCAACCCGATAAAACACTTATGGGATGAACTCAGCAGACAAGTCCGCCAGCGAGATATGGTGCCAACCAATCTCCAACAACAGATCCAACAGCTAATCAGATCCATGTCAAGGAGATGTCATTCTCTGATACAGGCCAGAGGAGGCCATACACATTACTGAAATGGAGGCCTCAGTCACTAAAAGTCTAAACCAAATTTAGTGAACATCATTTCATTGTTAAAGCCTTAAAGTTTCTTCATGCCAAGATTGAAACATTAATTCCATAAAATAAAATTTTGATACAAGTTTGAAATTTGGTGTCCATTATGACTACAGTAGTGTTGCATTTCTTTTTTTGGACAGTATAAGACTAAGACTAAAATACCCAGTACAAGTGTTGACAGTCAGCTTTAGATTTTCAGAGTTTGTTAGTGAAAGAATTGTCACAGATACCAAATTCATAGTTGACTGACTTAAAAACAGGCAAAAAGTCATACAAAATAAACACATTTATTTTATTATAGTGATCTCATTCATTTACAAACACTAATTACCTTGTAATGGTGCAGTAAGGGAAAGCAGATTATTCATGCAATAGTCAGACCTAATTATATTAGACTACGTTCAAAAGTTTGTGAGAACTAAAAACTCCATCATTGTTTTAATACTCATTTTAAATTTATAGAGAAGAGCTGGAGAGAGACCGCATTCAGAGAGACCTACTTTATTTCTGGTTTACAACCTCTTTCAAGGAAGAAATAAGTGCTAGATTGGGTAATGAAAACATATTCAAAGAGGCTGTATCTTGTAACACAGTAATGTCATATTCTTAAGTGGTTGTCCCTGCCAGTCATTTGTCAGTTGGATTAGAAATAGACATGAAAAACAATCAGCATGACAATATCTGGCAGACATCTTTCATTCACTTGCTCCAGTGAAAAAAAAAAAAACCACAAAAGACATAATAGATTTCTTACATCTTACATATTTCCCATGCTATTAAACATCACAGAGGGCTCACATAGTAGTTTGCCAAGTTTTCCTGTTTTCAGCAAGCTTTTCAACTTCATCAAGGGATTTTATGCCTACTAATTTGGCCTCTCTTGAAAATGTCCTTGAGTTTCTCGTGGTCGACTTCTTTTTCTTCGGCCTGTTGTGTTCCACTTGATAGCTTGTTTTGGGATTCTTTAACTGTTTCTTCTCATCACGTGACCAACATATGTTCATCTCCTTTTCTGATCACATATGAGACAGGTTGTTGTTCACTTATCTGCCTTCTCTCTGTGTTGTTCTTGAATTCGTTCTATTTTATACTGGGTATTTTCCTTAGTAGTGGAGGAAGTCAACGAATTTGTATACCTTGGCAGCAGAGTAGTAGAAAATGGAGACAGCACAGAGGACATCAACAGCAGACTTACTAGAGAAAACCAGGCTTTTGCAATGCTACAGAATATATGGAAATCAAATAAACTAAGCATAAATATGAAAATCAGGATATTTAAGAGTAATGTTCTAAGTGTACTACTCTATGGAAGTGAATGCTGGAAAATCACCAAAACCATAGAAAACAAGTTGAATTCTTTCCAGACTAAATGTTTACGTAGAATTAAAAAAATATTTTGGCCAAACTCCATAAGAAATAACATTTTATTGGCAGAAATGCAGATGAAACCACTGACAACAATTATTGAGGAAAGACGCTGGCGATGGTTGGGACATGTGCTCCGAATGACTGACAACTCACTACCAAAAATAACACTAAGATGGACACCACAGGGGAGCAGAAGTAAGGGTAGACCAAAAGAGACATGGAGAAGAACAACAGAAAGGATGTTGAGCAATAGAGGGCTCACCTGGGCAAGAGCAGAAAAAAAGGCGAAAGACAGGCATTTGTGGAAAACCCTTGTGGAAGCCCCATGTGCCCTGGGCACTTAAGGTTCAGAGAGAGAGAGATTTTCCTTAGGCATTTGTTTTCAAAAGAGTCTAATTTGTTGTCTATTTCTTTAGTAGTTTTCCAGCTTTCAAATGCATAAATGAGGGTGGATATTACATTTGAATAATCTTAATTGGTTTTTGTGCTTATAACTTTTGAGTGCCATATGTTCTCAAGATTCTTGAAGGTCAGTGCTGCTTTTGCAATTCTAACTTGGTTTTTTGGTGTCACCATTCTGGTCTGTGTAGCTGCCGAGGTGTGCAAATTGGTGTACTTCTTCAACAGCAGTCCCTTCTGCATATATTATAAACTGACTAGGACATTTAAATTACATAAGAACTAATTTTGTGAACATTCCATGTGAAGGTTGTGTTGTTATTTATTTTACAGGGATTGGACGGAAGCATGTTCTTGGCTATTTACTTGCATTGTATAATGGAACTGGAAATATCTTATCTTGTATACTATTTCAGTTTAATAATGGAAGTGAATTACTTGAAAATAAGGTTTGAAATTTTACTTTATGTATGTGTTAGTTAATGTGCATCTTTCTGTCTGATTATTTATAGTAAGTGTATGGAAAGTGAAGAAAATCCTACTTTAATGTTTGTAACTATACTCATTCATTCATTTGCATGTCCATTGCGGAACTTTGCCTCCCTAAAAGCACTCCTGTAGGCCTCTCGGTTGTGAGCAAGATAGCCTGCTGCTGATGCATCCATTTGCAGATCATCAACAATGTCTTGCAGCCATCTTCGCCTTGGTCTTCCTCTCTTTCCTTTTCCCATTATGTACCCTTCCAAGATGGTCTTCTCTAGATTATCATGACGTTTAATGTGTCCAAAATGTTTAAGTTTTCTTTGTTTAATTCTCTTTACTAGCCAGCCTTCTTCAATATTAAGTTCTTGTAGTATGAATATATTTGTTCTTTTTTTTTGTCCGTGATATTTGAAGAACTCTTCTATAGCATTTATATCCAAAAGCATTTATGTGTTTCTCATCTGTTTTGTTAAGTGTTTGTCTCACAGGCATATGTTGCAATGGGAAAGATGCATGTCCTTAAAAATCTTATTTTTGTAGTTCTGTCTGTTCCTCTCCACAGATTCTTTAGTTGTTTTACTTTCTGAAGAGAGATAGATGTCCTCCTTTTAATTTCCCCTCATTGTATCTCCATTATTAGTTAGTAGTGATCCAAGATATTCGGAACTCTCCACTTCTTCCAATTTTCATCATTGATACATATTTCAGCTGCCTTGTTTGTTTTGTCAGTTGTCATCAATTTAGTTTTCTTCGCATTAAGATAGAGGTTCTGCTCTTCGCTGTTCTTACGGACTGATATAATTAGTTTTTCTATTCCTTTCTGTGTTGTGGACAGTAATACTGTGTCATCAGCATATCTAATCTCTGGTATTTCATAACCTCCAATTGTTACAGTATCGTAATATCCTTTGTCTACATCTTCTCTAACATTCCTCATTATACATCTTCTCTAACATTCCTCATTATATTTTCAGTATACAAGTTAAATAAGTAAGGTGACAATATGCATCCCAGACGGACTCCTTGTTTTATGTCAAACCAAGTTGTTGTTTCACCATTTATTCTTACTGCTGCCTGTTGGCCTAGATATAGCAGTGATGTTAATTGTATCAGATGTGTTTGAAATCATATTTTTTCCATTATTTCCCAAAGTTTCTGGTGTTGTACACAATCAAATGCCTTTGAGTAGTCTATAAAAGGTAAATATAGATTCACATTAAACTCTCTGCATTTGTCTATTATTAATCTTATTTTGAACATATGATCTTTTGATCCTCTTCCTTGCCCGAAACCAGCTTGGACCATATTGACTTCTTCTTCTATTTTCTTATGAAGTTTATCCATTAAGATTTTTAACAGAATTTTACTGACATGACTAATCATGTAGTTTGTGCATAATTTCAGGTTACCCTTTTTTGGCAGTGGTATGAATACAGTTCTGTTCCATTCTTTTGGTCAAATACCTGAATGCCGTATCTTTTTATATAGTGCATGATAGATTGTTGCATATTCCTTTCCTCCTGCTTTAATAAGTTCAGCTGTTATTTCATAACATCCTGGTGATTTACCATTTTTCAGATTCTTTATTGCCCATAAAACTTCATCACTTGTTGATTCAGGTTCTTTCTCTTCCAGTAATGATTCACACTGTTGATTTCTGCTTTCACAGTCAGTTGTTTTATACATTCCTTTGCAATATTCCTTCCATCTTTTTAGAATTTTCTCCATTTCTGTCATTTAGCCTAGGTGTTACATTTCTCATCTGTGTCTTTCTTCATTTCTTTAAACATTTCACTGTCTCTTCCATACTTCTGATGTCCTTCTGTTCTTTCACAACAATCTTGTATGTATTGTTTTTTTTTTTTTGTCTTTTCCTATGTTTCTTTGTACTTCTTTTGTTCAAGATTTATATTCCTCTTTGTTGTTGTTTGTCACTTTCCATTGCGTCTTCATTTCTCTGCATTGTTTTATCAGTTCTAGTGTGCCTGCTGTAATCTATCCATTCTTTTGTGTTTTCGTTACTGGAACCTCGTCTTTAGCTGTTTTTATTAAGATATCTCTGGCCTGCGTAGACAGTTCATCTGGCGTCATCTCCTCCTGTACAGCCATTAGGATTTCGAAATGGTTCTTCACTTCTATACCATATTGTTCTGGTATTTTTGTAAGATCAAAGCGGAGTATTCTTGATCCCGTAACTGTCTTTTTTTATCTTTATCTTCATGTCTGCTATTAATAACTAATGGTCCATGTCACAATCAGCACCTTGTAAAGTTTTTGCTGATGTTATACTTGATCTCCACCTTCTTTGCACTAAAATGTGATTCTTGTAACTATACTAGCCACCATTAAAAAGGCATCACTTTATTAAATTTGTAAAACATGAAATGTTTATGTACACGAGCAGTTTTGAAACTCTAAATGCATGGAATTTAGACAGATAAATGTAATGACATTTTTCAGGTGATGTGATGTTTGCTTTAAATCTGGTATGCAGCACATGCATATCAACTTTTTCTTAATTTATGGCATTATTAAAAATCACATGACTTTGAAATATGGCATACACAATGGGAAAGTTTAAGCAAATAAAAGGCCATCATCTGTTTCTATCAAAAGGAAGTCTGTTAATGTTTTTGTCATGCCCTGATTGTTGTTATAAGAGCGATGGCAAGCTGTTGGTATGCTCAGCAGTGGAATGACAACCTTTTTATGACCATTAGGCTATAGTGAGGCTGAATCAGAGATTTCAGGCAACATGTTACTGACCATCCTAGGCCTGGGCAACCTCATGTAACAATATGAGCTCAAGGTCACCAAATGCTGCTGCAGAATGAAATGCCATACCTCAAACATTTTTTCAGACACTGCCACTGCATGAGATGCTGATGCCAAGTCTACACTGATAAAGGTAGACAGCTACTTATGAGCCACCTCTGAATTGTGTCATGTTTAAGAATACAGCAAGTTTGTGTCAGTAAATGGATGTGAAATGTAACATCAGTGGTCTTATGTATTTTATATCTAATACTTACAGCTAAAAAAATAAAGCAGTGCATTTTTAATGGCAGATAGTGTATTTTGATATGTTAACAAAAACATTTTTCTGGTTGCTATCTTACCATCTTCAGTATTTTTGCACTGACAGACATAGGGAAGTGTTGTCTGTAGTTCTGATGTGATTGTTAGAGGGATAGAGCAATCCAGAGCCGCCAAAAAAAAAAACAACAAACAAACAAACCTTAATCCACATTTCATTGCGCCTATACAAACAGGTCATTGGTCTCCAGCATCCTGCCAGGTTGCATTTCCTTTCAAAGCTCCAGGAAAAGTGGTCAGGTGTTCATAAACTACAGCTAGATTTTCTTGGATGCCTCACATTGGAGTCGAACCAGCAAATTTTGTCACAGGAGATGATAGCACTAACTCCTTACAACTCATGTGCCTAGAAAATCGGATCTGTCATCATTTACCAGCCTCTTGTAGCCATGTCTCAAGTTTCCAGAGTCTTCCTTCTTCCCACTGATTTTATTTTTTGTCCCACATATTTTTCCTGCCACTCATTTTTTTTCCTCCTCAGAAAATTCCCATTTTGTGCTTAATAATGTAATTATTATTTTTTCTTTTTTTTTTTTCTCTTTCCCTGTCACAAATTTTTGTTAACCATTTAACAGAGGTTTCTTTAACTATTAACATGTTGTTTTTTTCTGATGGTTTCAGTTAAGATATCAGTATGACATCTCAAAAGTGGATGAGTCCACCACCTTCGATGTCAGACTGTACACTTTACCGACTGATCCACCTGGGGAGGTAAAAAGTACTAAAATTACAACTGTTACTCCACCAGCTTATGCCAGTAAGTGAATGGAAGCTAATAGATAAATAACTTAAGTAAAATTTGGGAAATTTATTTCTCAAAATGGCAGTATTTAGGGGATCTAGTGTCTGTTGAATTTACAACATGATCCATGTGGACCTTACAGTCATGTTAGGACCAAGATAAGGCAAGACCCTATTATTTTTCAGCGCAATGCTGTCAGGAGTCAGACTTTGTTACAACAGTCTGAAAAATGAGGCAGAAGTTGATGTCTGTAAAGCAGCCAGTTCTCCATTCTCAAAAGTCTGGCTTAGCTCATGTATCTTCTTATGTAAGTCCCACAGTATGAGACTTGCTGCCACCATCAGCGTAACCCAGAATATACAAGGTCTGTTGAAAAAGTATCCAGCTTTTGGCTGGGAAAGATGCAATAACTCACCTGGAGATCTGAAACCCTAATCCTCTTCAAAGTATTTCCTTGGGACTGCACACACTTCTACCAGTGGTCCTGCTTTTGTTGGAAGCATTTCATGAAGGTCTCTTTGGGAATAGAGTACAACTCATCCATTGCATTCCACATTTGTCTTCTCATTATTCAGATTGGGTCCCTTTCAGCAGCATTTTCAGTTTCAGGAACAGACAGAAATTGCAAGGAGCCATGTCAGGAGATTATGTAGCCTAATGAACCAGAAGAATGTTGTGTTTGACCAGGAAACTCTGAATCAGATGTGAAGAGTGGACTGGTGTGTTGTCATAATGGAGCTGCCAAGTATTGCCCACAGGTCTGATACTTTGTGTCACACAGTATCACTAAGGTGACAGATGACCCCTTTTTGATGATGTTTTGGTCTTGTGTTGTGTACTTGTGATGCACCACCCCACAGGAGCCAAAGAAAATGGTCAACATGACTTCAACATTGCTTCACACCTGCCTTGCTCTCATTGGCTTTGGGGATGATGAATGTCTCCACTGTGACAATTATAATTTGGTTTCTGGGTCGTACACGTAAACTCATGATCATCAGTTATGACAGTGCTCAAGAAGTTAATTTTGCTGTTTGCAAAAATCTCACATTAACTTGATGTTAATGCATGACTTCCAGATCTAACTTCTTCTGCTCCACTGTGAACAGCTTCAGCATAAATTTCTTGGACACTCCACAAGGTCAAATCCTCCATCTAAATGGAGTGTACTGAACCGATGTTTATCCCCATCTCATTCATAAGTTCTCATATAGTGACGCAATGGAGCTGCATGATCAAAGTCCTTACTTGGTCGATGACCTCGTTTCAGCTTGTTGAGGGCCTACCAAAACATGATCTGCTCTCCACCAATGTGCAGCCATCTTTGAAATAATTATACCACTCATTAATTTGTGTGATGCTCATGGAAATCTTCTGAATGGTTTCCACTGTGGTACTGACAAACTTTTGGCAGATTTGATGCAATGCTAGTGCTCAGGTTGTTTGTCATTTTGCAGCAAATGAAAATCTGAAAGGCCTTCACTACACTCACTCATTCACAGACTGACTGCCAGTGATTGACATGCTCTGCAGGTGGGAAAAAAATTCATGCATACACATGAAGGTCCTCTACACCTTCCCCACAGGAGGACACCTCCCGTGCTGGATTTGTTTCCATGATTAAAAAAAAAAAAGATCTGATACTTTTTGAACAGATCTCATAATCATTATGCTAATGGTATAATCAAGTTAAGATTATTCAATTGAAATGTAATATCCACCCTCATTTATGCGTGTAAAAGCTAGAATACAACTAAAGAAATAGACAACAAATTAGACTCTTTTGAAAACAAATGCCCAAGGAAAATACTTAGTGTAAAGTGGAACGAATTCAACAACAATGTAGAGATAAGACAGATGAGCAAACAACAACCTGTCTCATGGGCGATAAGAAAAAAGGACATATGTCTGTCATGTGATGAGAAGAAACAATCAGAGAATCCCAGAACAAGCTATAAAATGGAACACAACAGGCTGAAAAAAAAAAAGAGGTCAATCACATGAAACTCTAAAGAGGATATTATTAAGAGAGCCCAAATTAGTAGGCATAACATCCCTTGATGAGGTTGAAAAGCTCGCCAAAAACATGGCAAGATACTATGCAAGCCCAATGTTAGTGACGTTTAAAGGCGCAGGAAGGATGTAAGATAGTGTTCTAGTTCTGTAGTATTCAAAACAATAACAGTAATGTAATTTTGTTCATAAAATATATTTATATGAAAATCATTGTCTTAAATAAAATAACAATACTGAATTTTCTCTTGCAATATTTCAGTAACACAGCCAGCATACTGGACACCATTTCTGACATATCAGACCTTTGATAACGGTAGCATTGTTGTTAAATTCACACTGCCACCTCCATCACTGAACTTGACAAAGTTTGAAGTGACGCTGGCAAATAAATATTATCCAACACAGTCTATTGATAGCATACGTGACTTCCGACCTGGGGTATGTATTCTGAATCACTATAATACTTTTTTTCAAGTATCATCAAACTGGTTCCTGAGATATTGGAAAGGAGCATTTCAATGAGATGGATGGTAAAGACTGCTAAGTATACTATAGCAGGAGATTAACCTTTTTTTTTTTTTGCTTGAAATAGATTGAATGTAAATGTTAACAGTCTAACATCCAAGCATCTTGAAGGAAATGGCACAAAATAAGCAATATAAACTGGAAATGGCAATCACTGCTAGAGCAGTACTGCAGTTATCAGAGCCTGCACATCATAGCCAACCAGCAGTTATCCTGCTCTCAGAAGTGGCCATGGAAGCAGATTGTTTCTTTTTTTTTTCTTTTGGTTGCCAGTATGTGGATTAATGTGCTTCCTGAGGTAAAATAAAGACAGTCAGTCAGTCATTTTTCATGTTTCTTGCGGAACTTTGCCTCCCTAACAGCTCTCATGTAGGCCTCTCAGTTGTAAGCAAAATGCCCTGCTGCTGATGCATCCATTTGCAGATTATCAATGATGTCTTGCAGCCATCTTCACCTTGGTCTTCCTCTCTTTTTTTTTCCCGTTATCTACTCTTCCAAGGCGATCTTCTCTAAATTATCATGACATTTAATGTGTCCAAAATATTTAAGTTTTCTCTGTTTAATCCTCCTTACTAGCTAGCCTTCTTCAGTATTAAGTTCTTGTAATATGGATATATTGTTTTTTTTCTGTGTCCATGATATTTGAAGAACTCTTCTGTAGCATTTACATTCAAGGCATTTATGTGTTTCTCAGCTGTTTTGTTAAGTGTCTAGGTCTCACAGGCATATGTTGCAATGGGAAAGATGCATGCCCTTAAAAATCTTATTTTTGTAGTTCTGTCTGCTCCTCTCCACAGCTTCTGTAGGTGTTTTACTTTCTGAAGAGCGATAGATGTCCTTTTATTTTCCCTCATTGTATCTCCATCATTAGTTAGTAATGATCCAAGACATTCAAAACTCTCCACCTCTTCCAATTTTTCCAAGAAAATCAACCAAACATCAATCAAGACCACCATTTGTTGTGTTGAATTTGAATATCTTCATCAAAAACACTAGGTGATCCAGAAATCACTTTAGATATTTGTTTTGTGAGTTCTTCTACTGCAATTGCATGCTGTGCAGACAAAATTAAATATTTTTCTTTCTGTACAAAATAAGGAAAATGAAGCAGGAATTGGAACAAATTATTTATGTATAACAATGATGCTTTCTCCCACCTTTTTTTAAATCTAAAACTAAAGTACCTTTGTTAACTCATACTGCCCAAAATTATATTCCACTCTGTGCTGAAATAATTTTTTTTCTGAATTTTTCAGCACAGAGCAAGTGAGCTTTATGTGGAATATTTCATGTACCCAACAATTAAACATAAGCATATCACATATCAAATTAAAGATAATTGAATGCAGAAACAAAATATGACAATGTTGTGTTAGTAGCATGCCATTTGAAAATATTGTGCATAAAAAAAAAGAACTAGCAAAACTGAAACCAAAAATTTTCTACTTACCAAAGTCTTGTAAGAAAATCGGTGGTAGGAACTTACTATATAACATGCATAGAATTGTATAATCTTTACTGAGCCAACGACAGCTGTCATCAGAGCTAAAAAATGATGCAGGAGTGTAGATGATTCATGTACAAGATCATTGTTTATACCTGATGTTGATTGGCCACCCTTACAGATGACAATAAATCTGAAATTACTGGGTGTTTTAACATTATTTCCAGCTATATTTGCTACCTGATACTAATCAGTGGATGGAATATTAGATCTAAATCTTTGTTGTTGTTGCTTAGCTGCTCTTAATTCAACAAAATCTTCCTATAATTTACTGTTATTCTCAGAACTGTTATTAGAATCAAGCATATCAGTCAACAATACTTTCTAATAAACTTAATGGACTAGTTTGTTTAGAACCAGAGGAATTAATATTTGCCATTTTATGAAAAGTAAAACACAGAAGTACACACAAAAATATCTAGCTATAAATTAGACAGTTAACGTTCAACCACGTTTTGTCAGCATAAATTGATGGAAAGGAAGTTAATCTAAAAAATTTTAAATATGGATCAGATTAAAAAACAAAATTTATTAATTTACCATGGACTTTAACAAAATGTCGCTAGTAATGCTCTTTCACATCTGTGAGCATGGGCACCAATTGCTGACAGTGTTGTTCTGGACAGAGAAGTTATGCTAATTGTATGAGCTGCCATCTCTTTCAGGAATTATTGTACATTTGTAAGGCAGTGAATTGTGATTTTTATTGCAGATTTTTTCAGCAGAAAATCCACAGGCCATTGTGATGTTCAATGTCACTGTGTCAGGTACCTACAAGATTAAGGTAAGTTTCCCTAGTTGCTGAGTTATTTGGTTTATATTTTGACATGGATAATTACTCTGCCGAGTTAAAAAGATGAATATTTAAAAATGTATAAACTGTATTGTTAATGGCACATAAATTTATGATTATCAGTCCTCATTATGATGTGAGGAGCAGAAAGTAGAGACACGAAAAAAAATTCTAACCAACTAGTCTTGGATATCTCTCTCTCCTTTTTCCCATCTGGTATTTCTGTTTATAAGGTTAGTTTCTAAGTGCTTCCTGTGTCTATCTTGTCTTCATTCTTAGTGTGATCCTTAAGTCATTAAGAATATCTAGAGAGTGAATTCATTTTATTATTTTATATTATATCAATGTATGATTTGTTACATAAAATTGAAAGAATATATATATTCACCAGAAAAAAGTAAGTGTGCAGTGCTTTAAAAAGCACCAAGAACGTGCTCAGGTGATGACTGAAATAAAATTTGGCACACATTATGTTTGATTATCCAATAACAGATAAAATGGTAACTTTCAGGCCAGTCACATGTCACAAAAAAGTGAAAAAAACTCATCCTAATGTGGCTCACCACCCCAAGAAAAAAAATCAGGGTTTCAATATCATGTGTGTCCTCCTCTGGCAGTTATCACTGCTTGACACTGCCTTCTCATCGAACCAGTGACACATTGTATCAATTGTTGAGGCATGTTATTCCATTCTTCTTGCAATGCTTGGACTAATTCTTGGTGGTTTCCAGGACGATTGTGTCGTCTTCGCAACCTGCGGCCCAGTTCATCCCAAATGTGCTCGATAGTTGACACGTCTGGTGAAACTGCTGGCCATGGCAAGACAGTAACCTGATGCTGTTGAAAGTGATCCCTGATCACACGTGCAACATGTGGACGAGCTTTATCCTGCTGCAGTATCATGCCTTGTCCATTAACATCCAGAAAAAGGTGTCATATCCTTATATCGTAAACCTGTAAGGTTGCCATTGAGGAAGACTAGGTTTGTTTGGCCAGCATAGGAAATTCCTTACCATACCATTACACTGCCTCCTCTCTTCCTATCCACCTCTAGCACACAGTTATTTGAAAAGCATTCTCCTTTTTGCCTGTACACTAAAGCATGCCCATCATAGCCTTGCAGACAGAATATGGACTCATCAGTGAGTAGGATCTATCTCCATTGATGATAGGGCCATGCCACATGGTGCCTGGCCCAGGTCTGTGGCGAACTGTCACTACTGGTCTAACTGCAGGCCTATGAGGTAAAAGATATACCTCTCTGAGTCTGGTCTGCACTGTCCTGCCTGACATACATCTTAAACCTGGAGTGTTGCTGGCATCCATGTTGCCTGGAGAAACTTGTTATGAAGGTGCATGAGGTGGATATAGTGGTCTTGTGGGAAAGGTGGTAACTCATGGTCTGCCACTTCTATGGCGGTCAGCAATGGAACCATTTTGGTTAAAACGACTGATATTGTGTTTCTGTGAACATTAAAATGTTGAGATACTGCTGCTACTGTTGATCCAGCAATTAACATCTTACTTAAAACTTACATCCTTTCCGTGCCGTTGAATGTCACATAGGGCTCACATAGTTGTTTGCCAAGTTTTCCTGTTTTCGACAAGTCTTTCAGCTTCATCAAGGGATGTTATGCTCACTAAACTGGCTTCTCTTAACAATGTCCTCTTTAATGTTTCACATGGTGGACCTCTTTTTCTTCAGCCTGTTGTGCTGCACTTGATTGCTTGTTTTGGTTTTCTCTGATTGTTTCTCCTCATCACATGGCCTATATATGTCCATCTTCTTTTTGTGATCACCCATGAGACAGGTTGTTGTTTGCTCATCTGTCTTATCTCTTCATTGTTCTTGAATTTGTTTCACTTTATACCAAGTATTTTTCTTTGGCATTTGTTTTCAAAATACTCTAATTTCTTGTCTGTTTCTTTAGTTGATTTCCAGCTTTCACATGCATAAATGAGGGTGGATATCACATTTGAATTGTATAATCTTAACTTGGTTTTTGTGTTCTCAATATTTTTAAAGGACAATGCTACTTTTGCAGTTCGAATTCTGACTTCCTTCCTGGTGTCACCATCCTGATCTGTGTAGCTGCCAAGGTATGCTAATTGGCTTACTTCATCAACAACTGTTCCTTCTATGTATATTTTTCCTTCTTGATTAATGAGAAGTTTCATTATTTTTGTTTTGTCTTTGTTAATTTCAAGACCTATTTTGCTAGCCAAAGAAGACAGGGAATCTGTTTTTTCCTGCATCGATTTCACATTGTCACTGATAAGAGTTATGTCATCTGCAAAAATCAGCATCTTCTATTTGGGTCCTATGTACCCAATCAGTGCTTGTTTTACCTTACAGCATCTTTTCGTTATAAAGTCTATGGCAATTCCAAAAAGCAATGGAGATAATATACATCTTTGTTTCGCGCCTGTTTGAATCTGGAACCATTCACTCATTCCTTCTTCTGTCTTGACTGCACAAACATATCCGTTGTAGAGATCTCTAATGATGTTGACAATTTTAGATGGTATTCCATATAGTCTTAAAATTCTCCACAATGAATCTCTGTTTATGCTATCAAATGCTTTTTTAAAGTCTGTGAATTTCAGGATTAATGGTTTCTGCTTTTCAATATGTTCTTCAAGTATTATTCTTACAGTAAAGATCTGGTCGAGACAGCTTCTCCTTTTTCGAAATCCTGCCTGTTTTCTCTCATTGCAGTATCCACTACATCCTTAATTCTATTCAGAATCACTTTACAAAACACCTTTGACACAACTGATAGTAAGGTTATTACAGTCACTGAGGTTGCCTTTTTTGGATATTTTAACAATGATTGCCTTTTTCCATTTAGATGGGACTTTTTCTTCTTTCCAAATTTTATTAAACATTCTTTGTAGTTGGCTCAAGTTGTCACTGTTAATAGCTTTTAACATTTCAACTGTTATTTCATCTTCACCTGCAGCTTTGCTGTTAGCCGTTAGATTCACTGCTGTTTCAATTTCATTCGGTGTAACTTCATTTAAGTTGACATTTAACATCCCAACAGCTATTTCTTGCTGATGTTCATTCAATCTTAGCATGATGAATAAAGATATTTATGTTGGAATTCCACTACTCCTTTCTTCAATGATTATGTGAAGAGATCTCTGAGTACAGAATTACACACTTACCCATCCATGGTCAGTAAGCAATCATGGATCACTGCACATGATTTCACTGGAGCTGTGGTTATCTCCCCATGAATGGCACACTCAACTTCATGCGGCATGGGGAAGTGGACAACACTCAGACAAAACTTTGTGCCAAATTTGATTTCATTTCACTCTAACAATGTGATTGGTGCATTTGACACCACTGCACACTTACTTTTTTCCGTGAGTATAGTTTATACTGCAAAATTTAGAGATTTCATTACAGTTTAAAACAACAGAATAAATAGTCTCAGGACTGAGGTTTCTGAAGATAGCAGTTGTTTCTCCTGACACACTCCAGCTAACTCAGCTGAAAATTGCCATCTCAGTGTTTAATCAATCCTCTTTTGTCAAAAGTAGCAGTGGATTTAGAAAACAGCACAAGAAGTGTATAATAAACATTAGACATAAAGAACAGAAAGTGCACAAGTGGATTTGCTAATGTCATGTTTGGTTCTTGGTTCTGATTTTATTATTTCTTGTTTTATGATTTTGCTGATGCCAGATTTTTTTTTAACAACACTAGGTTTGGGTGAGAGATGAGTACTTTAAGGATAAAGAGAAATGTAATTGTTGGAAGGATGAAGGAGGTGAAAAAAAATGTCAGACTACATGTGCAAGCACATCAACTGAATGGTTTGTCTTGAATGTAACAAGTAAGTTGACTATGAATGTACACAAGTAGCTACTGTAATGTACAAGTGTGGTTGCATGAAGGACATATTTTGTTATTTGAATGTAGAGATTGATCATTATCAAACTGGACCATTTCAGTGTATTGTTATTTCCATGTAGATGTTAATATAAGCTTAAAGATGGATTAGAAATTCACAGCGAATCTTAGAGAAGCAGTGTAGTTTGTACTTGATGTCGATGCAGCTTGTGATGCTGTCTAGTACAGTGATGCTTTTTCTCATGTGGAACAGGGCCGGAGTATAAGTGGAGGACAGCTAGCAAGCTTATGGTGCATGCCCAGAATTATGTATGTCATAGAAAAAGTGGAAAACATACAATTTTCCCTGCTGTTTATGGACATTTTGTTTGTTTTTATTTATAATGTTTTTGCATAGTTTGTAATTAACAGTGCTGTAACATGTGTTGTGTCTTTATCAAGTTATTTTTAATTTGATATATGTGTTTGTTTTAAACTACTACAGACATGAAAAAAAATCATACTTGAAGATGACACATATTGTTTTAAAAAAAAATTGTGAGCATAATTTACTCTGACAGTCAGTCAGTTGTTTGCATGTCCCTTGTAGAACTTTACCTCCCTAACAGCTCTTCTGTAAGCAAGATGGCGTGCTGCTGATGCATCCATATGCAGATTATCAACGATGTCTTGCAGCTGTCTTCGCCTGGTCTTCCTCTCTCTTTTTCCCATTATGTACTCTTCCAAGACAGTCTTCTCTAAATTATCATCACGTTTAATGTGTCCAAAGTATTTGTCTCTGTTTAATCCTCTTTACTAGCCAGCCTTCTTCATTATTAAGTTCTAGTGTCCATGATATTTGAAGAACTCTTCTGTAGCATTTACATTCAAAGCTATTTTGTGTTTCTCAGCTGTTTTGTTAAGTGTCCAGGTCTCACGGGCATATGTTGTGATGGGAAAGATGCATGTCCTTAAAAATCTTATTTTTGTAGTTACTGTCTGTTCTTCTCCACAGATTCTTTAGTTGTTTTACTTTTTGAAGAGTGATAGATGTCCATCTTCTAATTTCCCACATTGTACCTCCATTATTAGTTAGTAATAATCCAAGATATTCAAAATCCAATTTTTCCACATTGATACATATTTCAGCTGCCTTATTTGTTTTAGTCAGTTGTCATCAATTTAGTTTCTTCGCATTGAGATAGAGGTTTTGCTCTTCATTATTCTACTGGACTGATACAGTTAGTTCTTCCATTCATTTTTGTGTTGTGGACAGTAATACTGTGTCATATCTCATCTCTGGTATTTCGTAACCTCCAATCGTTATGGCATTATAATATTCTTTGTCTACATCTTCTCTAACATTCCTCATTATATTTTCAGTATGCAAGTTAAATAAGTAAGGTGACAATATACACCCCTCATGGACCCCTTGTTTTGTGTCAAACCAAGGTTTTTTTCCACCATTTATTCTTATTGCTGCCTGTTGGTCTATATACAGCAGTGATATTAATTGTATCAGATGTGTTGGAAATCCCGTTTTTTCCATTATTTCCCAAAGATTCTGGTGTTGTACACAATAATATGCCTTTGAATAGTCTATAAAAATAAATATAGATTCATATTAAATTCTCTGCATTTCACTATTATTAATCTTATATTTAATATATGATCTTTTGATCCTCTTCCTAGTCTAAAATCAGCTTGGACCATATTGACTTCTATTTTCTTACGAAGTCTTCCCATTATGATTTTTAATAGAATTTTACTGGCATGACTAATGAGGGCAACAGTTCTCTAGTTTGTGCATAATTTCAAGTTACCCCTTTTTGACAGTGGTATGAATACAATTCTTTTCCATTCTTTTGGCCAAATATCTGAGTGCCATATCTTTTTACATAGTGCATGATAGATTGTTGCACATTCCCTTCCTCATGCTTTAATGAGTTCAGTTGTTATCTCATAACATCCTGGTGATTTACCATTTTTCAGATTCTTTATTGCCTATAAAACTTCTTCTATTGTTGGTTTGGGTTCTTTCTCCTCAAATAATAAAATCACACTGTTGATTTCTGCTTTCACTGTCAGTTGTGTCGTCCTATAGCAGAATATTGATAAAGATTGTTATTTTATGAGTAACTCAGGTAATGCTATAAGTATAATAGAGCAGAGATCCCTCTTTTAGGGGCATTTGCTGGAATAAAATAGATTTCTTCATTTTTTTTTCTATTTGTTTTTTGTTCTTGTATATTTAATTTATAGATCCTCCTGTGATAAGTACAGTGGCTCCAACATCAACTGTAAAGACAGAAGAAACAACACATTACATCACCACTCCAGGACATTACACCACTATTCCAGGACATGCGCAGCAACCAGATGGTGACAGTCACATTCCTGAAACTGCTGCTGGGTCAATAGTTGGTGCTGCAGTGTTGGTTGTACTAGCCTTTTTAATTTGCTGGAGGAAGAGAGAAAGAGGTCAGGAGAATCCAAGTATTAATCCATGAATAGAATTCTCTAACCTTTAATTATTTGCATACAATTTCTTTAGGACTGAGGATTTTTTCCCTTGTCTTGTGTTACTTTAATAAGTGCCTGTGATTACTGTGATGCAGTGTATTGACCAGGATCAAAATCTTACATTTGTCTAAGAAATTTCTCAGAAAAAGACATTACCTTCTTTGAAAATATAATAATTTGCTTTCCATATGTGCAAACCTCAAGAAATTGTACTTTGCATAACTGTTTTTGAGTAACTTTTTTCTTATTTCTGTAGTGTAGCAATGTTTTTATGTAAAGAAAAAAAAAACTATAGCTATTTCTCATAATGTATCAAAAATGCTCTAGATGAGTAATTTTGGTTTGTATTTATTTTAATATCTTTTAGTTTAATATGTTCCAGTACTTCTTTATTTTTCTTTTTCCTTGTCTCTGTGTACCAGCTCACTGGAAGTTGTGTGGTCTTGACCCAGTCTGTATCACACTGGACAGTCAGAGTTTCTCTAATTGTCTAGCATGACTCCTCTGTGATCATACACTGTTATGACTTGTTTTATTAACCTCTGATTGTGGGTTTTCTCAGTCTTTGCTGTCCTAGGATAGGGCAAATATCTGCACTGTGTGACTGCTGCACATTCATTCACAGTTTACCCTGGGAACAACTGTGTTAAGAACACACTTATCTTAACATAGTCTTTGTGAAACAGGGAACATCAGATCTGGTTGCTTAAAAAACTCTGACCTACTCCTGTAGTCCAGAAACCTGTACCAACCAACACTATTTCTTATTGTTATAAAATATAATGTCACCCTCTTATAAGGCACAATTTGTAGGGAACAGAAAACTTTCTGTAAAAGAAAGAGGGGATATAGAACTGAGAAATCTGCTAGTAGCCTCTTGTTTATTATAGGAGTGTCAGATAACTCAGACAAAATACTATGTATGCTAAGAAAACCCACTCGTCTGTGGGAAAAATGACAAATACAACCCCCCCCCCCCCCCACCGGGATAGAAAGCTCTCCTTCTTTTGATGTTGTGCACCCATTAATAGGTGGAGCTGAGATCTTGGCCTGGGGCTGTGCTGGGCTGTTCAGGATGGTGGATTGATGGGGACACAGAGATCACCTGTGGGGTTGGGGAAAGTCTGATGGAAATCGACGAGTCCAGGACATGACAAACCTGTGGGTCTCTACAACAGTGGCTGTCAGAATGAGGCAAACAAAGCAGCCAGCATACTATAGGTGGCGGGGAATGAACATCGTTGAAACCACCATCAGATCCCTAATCACAAAGCCGGAGTGTCTCTGTGAAACTGTCTCAAACCTGTCGGAGGGGCTGGTGTTGCACTTGGAGTCTGATCTCAGCTTCTCACTGGAAAGGCCTCCTGGGTATGAAAGAAAGACTGAACTGAAAATAATTCTTGATGGTGCTCAAATCATGAAATAAAAAAATCCAACATACCTTGGTGCGAAACTAGATAGAAAATGAATTTTAAAGAGTTCATGGATGGACTAGCAGAAAAAGCATCCAAAAGACTAAACTTACTCAAGCAGCTTGCAAGTACATCCTGGGGTGCTGACAAAGCAATACCCAAACAACTGTACATATGATGTGCTAGATCTATAATAGATTACAACCTCCCCATACAGGTCACAGCATCAAACAGCTCTCTTACACAAGTATAAAGAATCCAGAACCAAGCTGTTCATTTCATTTGTGGGGCGATGAGATCAACACCCACAGCTGCATGTGAAATTGATGCAAACATAGAGTCTTTAGATATTAGAAAGTAGAAAGATATAAACGCATACCCCCAGACCATCCTAACAGAATAGTAGTTGATAAATGGAAGCATAATAATAGACTGAAACTGAAAATTCCAGTGCACATAGCAGAACAGTTAAGCACAAGACACAAACTCCCTGAAGACAGAGAAGAACTTACAAAAATACCAGGTATCCCACCAAACACAAACTACACACTTCTTAAAACTAACACCAGACTCAAGAACAAATTAATGAACAAATCATCAGATCCCAACACCCTAAAGCTGTGTGCACTGGAGACCATAGAATCCTACACCAAGGACTGGATCCATGCATACACTGATGGGTCAGCGTTCAAGGAAACAGACAATGCAGGATATGGGGTACTCATAATGTTTCCAGACAAGACAACAAGCCACATTTCTGCTCCTTTTGGATCTTGCTCTTCCAATTATGATGTAGAGATGCAGACAATATTAGCAGCCCTGGCAGCCACCACCACCAAATACAAAAACAGTGCCTCTCACCTAAAAAAAAGCTTGTTATTTTCTCAGACTCTCAGTCTGCTCTCCAGGCCCTTGAAAACTGGATACCATCAGCTGATCACATTACAACTCACATACTTAGTGCAATAAACCAGCTCGCCTCCTATAACATAAAGACCACCCTACAGTGAATACCACGGCACATAGATATCACAGGAAATGAATGAGCCGACAGACTGGCAAAGAGTGGAACCACTATGTCATAGCCCCACATCTCCACCAACATGAGAACAACTAAACACATTATACACAACAACTTCAAGCAGCAGTGGATGGACAGCTGGGCCAGTAATCCAACTGGAAGATCCCAATATACACACCTGCCATAGCCTAACCCTGGAGACCACATCAACAGCTTATGTCGTAGAGACCAATACACAATTTTCAGGTTGAGAACAGGACACATCACCATAAATAAACACTTACACAGAGAAATTGACCACACATCAGACTGCACACACTGCAACAGAGAAGAAGAAGAAACTGTTAAACACCATCTACTGGACTGCAGTGCATTGAAGGACCTTCGAAAGAACCTGATACCACCAAAGTCCTCAATCACTGACATTCTGTATGGAAACGTAGAACAGCTGAAGAGGACCTTTATGTTTCATTATCTGACACAATGGAAAAAGAGTGAAAACTCTTAAACCCGGGGATCAGAAAAGTAAAAAAAAAAAAAAAGTCTTGACTGCACAGACATATCCATTGTAGAGATCACTAACGATGTTGACAATTTTAGATGGTATTCCATATAGATAGACCAGATACAGAAAAATGATATTGTATTAATAATGGGGGATTTTAATGCAAAGATTGGTACAGAAAGAACAGAAGATGAAGGACATGTAGGGAAATTTAGCATAGGACATAGAAATGAGGCAGGTGACAATCTAATGGCTTTTTGCATGGAAAATCAGCTGATGAGTGCTAACACACTTTTTAAACAACATCCAAGAAGACTTTACACATGGACATCACCTGATGGGAAAACCAAGAATCAAATAGATTACATTTTAGTGCAAAGAAGGTAGAGATCAGGTATAACATCACCAAATACCTTACAAGGTGCTGATTGTGACACGGACCATGAGTTATTAATAGCAGACTTGAAGATAAAGATAAAAAAGACAGTTGTAGGATCAAGACCACTCTGCTTTGATCTTACAAAAATACCAGAACAATATGGTATAGAAGCGAAGAACCGTTTCGAAATCCTGATGGCTGTACAGGAGGAGATGACACCAGATGATTTGGCTACACAGGCCAGAGATATCTTAATAACAACAGCTAAAAAAATGGTTCCAGTAAAGAAAACACAATGGATGGATTACATCAAGCACACTACAACTGATAAAACAACGTAGAGAAATGAAGACGCAATGGAAAGTGACAAACAACAACAAAGAGAAATATAAATCTTGAACAAAAGAAGTATGAAGAAACATAAGAAAATACATACAAGATTGTTGTGAAAGAATAGAAGGACATCAGAAGGATGGAAGAGATAGTGAAATGTTAAAGAAATGAAGACATTGATGAGAAATGTCACACCTAAGCTAAATGTAATTTGTGACAAGATGGAGAATACCTTGACAGAGACAGAGGAAATTCTAGAAAGATGGAAGGAATATTGCAGAGGAATGTATGAAACAACGGACTGTGAAAGCAGAAATCAACATTATTATTGGAGGAGAAAGAACCTGAACCGACAATAGAAGTTTTATGGGCAATAAAGAATCTGAAAAATGGTAAATCACCAGGATGTGATGAAATAACAGCTGAATTTATTAAAGTAGGAGGAAAGGAATGTGCAGCAATCTATCATGCACTATGTAAAAAGATATGGATTCAGATATTTGGCCAAAAGAATGGAAAAGAACTGTATTCATACCACTGCCAAAAAAGGGTAACCTGAAATTATGCACAAACTAGAGAACTGTTTCCCTGATTAGTCATGCCAGTAAAATTCTGTTAAAAATCATAATGGGAAGACTTTGTAAGAAAATAGAAGAAGAAGTCAATATGGTCCAAGCTAGTTTCAGGCAAGGAAGAGGATCAAAAGATCATATACTCAATATAAGATGAATAATAGAGAAAGGCAGATAGTTTATTGTGGTTCTGTATTTATCCTTTATAGGCTACTCAAAGGCATTTGATTGTGTACAACACCAGAAACTTTGGGATATAATGAAAAAAATGGGATTTCCAACACATTTGATACAATTAACATCACTGTTGTATCTAGACCAACAAGCAGCAATAAGAATAAATGGTGAAACAACAACTTGGTTTGACATAAAACAAGGGGTCCGACAAGGGTGGATATTGTCGCCGTACTTATTTAACTTGTAAACTGAAAATATAATGAGGAATGTTAGAGAAGATGTAGACAAAGAATATTAGATATGCTGATGACACAGTATTACTGTCTACAACACAAAAATGAATGGAAAAACTAATTATGTCAGTCCGTAAGAACTGCAAAGAGCAAAACCTCTATCTTAATGCGAAGAAAACTAAATTGATGACAACTGACAAAACAAACAAGGCAGCTGATATATGCATCAATGAGGAAAAACTGGAAGAAGTGGAGAGTTTTGAATATCTTGGATCACTGCTAACTAATAACGGAGATACAATGAGGGAAATTAAAAAGAGGACATCTATCGCTCTTCAGAAAGTAAAACAACTAAAGAATCTGTGGAGAACAACAGACAGAACGACAAAAATAAGATTTTTAAGGGCATGCATCTTTCGCATGGGAGACCTGGACACTTAACAAAACAGCTGAGAAACACATAAATGGCTTTGAATGTAAATGCTACAGAAGAGTTCTTAAAATATCATGGACACAAAAAAGAACAAATATATCCTACTACAAGAACTTAATATTGAAGAAGGCTGGCTAGTAAAGAAGATTAAAGAATGAAAACTTAAATATTTTGGACACATTAAACATCATGATAATCTAGAGAAAATCGTCTTGGAAGGGTACATAATGGGAAAAAGAAAGAGAAAGTCCAAGACGAAGATGGCTGCAAGACATCGTTGATGATCTGCAAATGGATGCATCAGCAGCAGGCCATCTTTCTCACAACCGAGAGGCCTACAGGAACTCTTTTAGGGAGGCAAAGTTCCGCAAGGGCATGCAGATGAAAGAATGAATGATTCCATATAGTCTTCAAATTCTCCACAGTGAATCTCTGTGTATGCTATCAAATGCTTTTTTAAAGTCGATGAAGTTCAGGATTAATGGTTTCTGCTTTTCAATATGTTCTTCAAGTATTATTCTTACAGTAAAGATCTGGTCGAGACAGCTTCTCCTTTTTCGAAATCCTGCCTGTTCTTCTCTCATTGCAGTATCCACTACATCCTTAATTCTATTCAGAATCACTTTACAAAACACCTTTGACACAACTGATAGTAAGGTTATTGCAGTCACTGAGGTTGCTTTTTTTGGGTATTTTAACAATGATTGCTTTTTTCCATTTAGAGGAGACCTTTTCTTCTTTCCAAATTTTGTTAAACATTCTTTGTAGTTGACTCAAGTTGTCACTGTTAATAGCTTTTAACATTTTGACTGTTATTTGTCTTCACCTGCAGCTTTGTTGTTAGCCATTAGATTCACTGCTGTTTCAATTTCATTCAATGTAACTTCATCTAAGTTGACATTTAGTTGTGGGACTGGTAAATCAGTTTCAAGATTTATTAATTCATGTGGGTGTGATCGATTAAGTATTTCTTGGAAGTGTTCGGCCCATCTTTGCTTTTGGTCTTTACTTGATGTTAATAAGTTGCCTGTTTTGCTAAAGATTTCATCTTTCTCTGGAGGTAATAGCACCTGTTAGCTTCTTCTGTATGTTGTATAGAGTTTTGCTGTCTCCTGTTTTTGGTGCATTTTCTGCTTCTTTTACCATATTGTCCATATATTCTCTTTTGTCTCTTCTAGCTGAACTTTTTACTTTATTGTCTAGCTCTTTGTATATTGCTTTTGCAAAACATCTCCAAGATCTGTCTTTGCATTCAACATGGCTAATTTGGCTGCTTGTCTTTCATGTATGTATTTCCATGTGTTATCTGATATCCATGCTTTTCTACTTGTTGATTGCTTTTGCTGCTGTGATTATGGCTGTGTTGTATGAATTCCATGATTCATCTATACCTGTCTCATCTACCTCTTTGAGTGCTGTGAAATGTTTGGTAAGTTCTAGATTGAAATCACCGTTGGTATTTTCTTCTTGTAGGCTATGACTGTTTTCTGAGTACTGCTTTCTTGTGTTGGCTTTTGAGTTTAAGTCTTATCCTCCCTGTACACAGGTTGTGATCACTGTTGACATATATGCTCTTACATCTATGATAGATGTTCTGAATTGTTTTCTAATACAGAAATGATCTATCTGGTTTCTGGTTTTTATGGAGATATCCATGTTGTTTTATTTATTTCTTTGTGTGGAAATATTGTTCCTTCAATGACCATGCCCTCAGTTAGGCATAGTCCAATTAATCTTTCTCCATTCTGATTTATTATATCAATTCCTTCTTTCGTCATTACTTTTTTTTCGTCAGTGGTATCTTTTCCTACCTTGGCGTTGAAGTCTCCCATGACAATTAAGATGTCATATTTAGTTACTTTGTTGATAAGTTGTTGTAGTTGGTAATAGAAATCGTCTTTTATTTCATCATCTGTATCATTTGTGGGTACATAGCATTGTATGATTGTCATTCTTCCATGCCTTATTTTGTATCATGCTCTTATCATACAACTTTTCACTGGTTCGAATTCTGTAAAGCTCTTTGCTGCTGCAGATGACATAATTAAAGCTGCTCCTTTCTGGTATTTCCCATTGTCTCTGCCAGAATATATTATTAATTTATGGTTTTCTGCCATTCTTTTCCCTGCATCTAGCCATCGCATTTCACTGATGCCCAACACATCTAGGTGATATCTATCCATTTCTTTTATTACCTGAGCAGTGTTTGTTGTTGCGGCCATTGTTCTTCTATTCCAAAATTCGATTTTTGTTATGCATTTGGGGCCAATGAATTTTCGATCGTTGTCAATGGCATGCAGAGTTAGTGACCTTGATGTTCAGTTACAACTGTTGCGAGAAATTCATAATGGCAGGGTTTTTCCCCATCTAGAGTTGTCTCTAGATGGATCTCAGGATGAGGTTGTTGGCCTTACACCCAACTCCTGTTTTATGATGTGTGGCGACGCAGAAGACTCATACACAAGTATGCCGGCAAAAGCGTTAAAAAGCTCCTACCATCTTGTACGTCACCCGGAAGCAAAAAGACAGGGAATTGTAGAGAGAAATTATCACCTACGCCACATGGCATGGCACTTGATTGATTGAAAGAGTTCATGGATGGACTAGTGAAAAAAGCATCCAAAAGACTAAACTTACTCAAGTGACTTGCAAGTACATCCTGGGGTTCTGACAAAGCAACATTCAAACAACTGTACACATGATATGTTAGATCTATAATAGATTACAACCTCATCAAAAGCTTATGTAATAGAGACCAGTGCACAAATTTCAGGTTGAGAACAGGACACAAGTGGTATTAATGAGGTGTAAATAGATATAGACTTGAGTCAGTCCACTCAGACTCAGTGAAACTTTATAAAGACTCAACTTGGGCTTGGCTCGCAACTTGACATCTTAGTCTTTTGATTTATATCTATGTCTGCTTTCTACAGCATGATAAGATAACATATGCTTCTATAGCGTCATTGTCTTGTGTGCTATTAGAATATAGGCCTGTCTAATTTAAATCTACAAATGAATTAGTGAACAGATTTTATTTTCAGAGAGTGAGGTATTGGACACACAGGCCCATCTGGCATTTGATCTGTTTGCATTTTTCCTTGTGCATGAGCACATCTTATCATTATGTCATAAATCTGTTTATTGTAGAGAGAGTAATGACAGTAAAGAAATGCAGGACATGTAATGTTGGTGCAAAAACACAAATAAACTTAAGGATTTGTATGACTAGCTAATTCAGATCAATAAACGTGGCTGTATAGTCACACACATCTTGTGAAACGAGAGAGATAAATGGATTTGTGTAACAACTTGAAGAAGTTTGAGCGTCTTGCACACAGCACACATATGCCATATGTGCAGGCATACTACACTGGGTGACCAACATCTGCATCATGCAGGCAGTAATCATGCAGCATGCAATCCATTTCACTAGCGTTAGATCTCCGTTTCATTACACTGATATTCACTGTGTAACCACAGTAACCCAGGATCAGTAAAGCACTAGAACATGAGTCATAACTCTTTCACGGCAAAATGGTGAAGATCATTGCTAACTTCTTACAACTGAAAAACACAACATACTTTCTCAATCTGAATTCATAGCCTGGTCCAGAGGGACAATCTACCCTCAACTCTGCCTAAAGAAAAACTGGAAGAGAACTGTCCTTAAAAGGGCAAATTAATCAACTCTAACATTTTCCCTACAAAGAGACAGACTGCAGCCTAAACTCTACATTTCGAAAACTGATTAAAAAATGCTAACTCTGAAGGATGATCTTGCTTGGTCCTACATTTTTGGGACTGTCTTCCTTGCCAGTCTTGACAGTTCTTTTTTCTCATATCTGCTCTACATTCTGGGACCTCCTTCTTGCCAGTCTTAACCATTCTCCTTCCTTGCTGGTCCTAACCATTCTCCCTCTTCAACAGTCCTAACTGTTCTCTTTCCTCACATCTGCTGCTTTTTGCATCTTTCCAATCCATTCACAGTGTGCATCAATACGTGAACTTTACATCACTCATTCATTTGCAGCACAAGTCTATGTTTCCAAAAATAGAACTCTACAGGGGGAAACTACTCTTTTATTTTCTTATCCAACCATTATCGATGTCTGATTCTGTTACAAACTTTTGAGATATAATAGAAGTACCCGCATGCTTTTATCCTTACACATAGAAGGAACTGATAATAGAGAAATTCAGAAACTAAAGATGAGTCTGATTGACAGTGACCATTTACCAAAGATTAATATTGTATCCCTAATAGCTTTTATCATAAAGGTTTAACATAAAAATGAGTAAAGTGCTTCTGAGGTACTTGGATAAAGTGAAGAATAAAATATATATAGTGTCACTTTTATTTGCTTTACTTCACAACATACAGCCCCTTGTACATGCTGTAGTAAACTGCTGATATAATAAACAGACCAGACAGTCACTATGCATTTTGACTTGTAGACTTATGATTTGACTTGAAGATACTTGCAAGGACTTGAGTCTTGACATCTGTGCTTTGAGACTTGACTTGAAATTTGCCACAAAGGACTTGAGAATACATCTCTGGTGGGTAGTACAGAAAAGTAAATCTGGTATTAAATTTGATTCTAATAAACATTAATAACCCAAGCAACCATACTTACTTGGATGTGAAACATTATCATCATCATCATTAGGTGCCATGCCAGCAGGTATTGGCAGCCATTCTTCTCCACAGGTCTCATGAAGCATTACGCTGACGGTCAAAAGAAGCCTTATCCAGGTCAAGGCACAGTAGCTGTTGATCCTGGTAAGTTGCCTTTTTTCTGCTGTTTGTTTTGAGTAAATAAAACAATGCTCATTACTGTTATCTTTTGCCAGGTTAACACAAAACTAATTACAATTTTCACTAGGTTATGTTTTTCTCCTTTGGTTCACTTTAAATCTTTTCAGTAGTTATCTGTTGTGTGTTTTTAATTTTTGTTGTATTTTCTTTCTGTTTGACACATTTAATATGGTTTTCCAGCAACTGTTTTAACCCCTTACATATGACTGGTAAATGGGAAGGGTAAGGTAAGGTAAAATTCTTGTTTCCATGCCATTAAGGCATATTGGCCCATTTTTTCCATGACCTTTGGCACATGAAAATATGGTAAGGGACATTGTAATAATGTATATTTGTTGTTGAACCAAGCTATAAATAATTTTGTATTTGTCTGTTTTGTCAGTGAAGGAACTTCCTTATTTTCAGTAAAACATTTTTAATGTAGCTTAAAAACCCTGTTGTCATTTTAGGACCACCTGTTTTATGTTTATGTAACATTTTAAACAAATATGGGAATGCTCAGCAAGGTGGTAAAATTAGGTGAGAATTTTTTTTTTAAGTTTAAGCTGCATGGTATGATGTCTTTGTGACCTGACATTGATTCTTTTACTAGATTATGAGCTTGGACTGTTAGTTTCTTTTTTCTTTCTTTCTTTCTCTCTTTCTTTCTTTCTCTCTTTCTTTCTTTCTTTCCTTCTCCTCCCTCCATCCCTTCCTTCCTTCCTTCCTCTTTATCTGTATGCAAACTTATATTGTTGCAGATTTGCTGGAGTAAAACAAGTTAATCAGTATGGTCAGCATATTTTTCTTCTAGAAGAGGCCTTGATCCAGTTATATAATACTGAATCTGCATATACTGTTATATCTTTCAACTGTCATACCTTTGAAGGTCTGAATGAAAGAATCATTCCAGTTTTCTATACCACTCAAAAGTTCAGAGGTTCAGAATCAGACTCCGGCATCACTGCATTCAGGACAGCCCCCTATATGCTCCACTGCATGCCGCAACATCCATTCAAGAGTATGTTTACTAATAGTTCCCATCAAGTGTTGGTTCTTTATGTTGGGTTTCTGCCACACAGTCTAGATTTCCTACCAGCACTCTCAATTTGTCCTAGCTCTGGCAGTAGCTTCACAATTACTTTGCTCTTCATTTTCCTGCAGTCTTTCCAATACAGCTTTAGCAATGTCCCCCTTGTCCAGTCTCAGCCTGCCATTTATTGTAGCCTGTCCAGTAAGCCTGTCTGCCACTTCATTGCTGTTTACTTCGAATGCCCTGGAAAGTAAAGCCACCTTATCTACTCACAGTTGACTGGCTTAACCTGTGAACCCCTTCTTTTCAAAGCAATTTTTTCTCAGTCTGATGAAGCATACTCTGTGAATCCATCACAGTGACGCCATGAACTACATCATGGGCAACTAGCCATTCCATTGCTGCCAACACAGCCTCAATTTCTATTCGCATGCTTGATATGGTGACTTCAAAGGTTCCCATACCCTTTGCCACTACTCTTCCATTACAATAGACAGCAAAACCCCAACCACTTCTGCTGTTCTGAGACACTGAGCCATCTGTATATATTACCGTGTTGGAAGACCCACAGACTTTTGTTTTGTGTACCACCCAAACTTCCTCAACAAAATCACTTAGATGTCTTGACCCAGGATGTTTAGGGGTCAAAAACAATCTAGATCAGTCCAGGTCATCCAGCAGAGGTAGGAAGAGGAATATGATAAAGATGAGGTAAAGAAGATGTGTTTATCTGAACCTGCTTTTGTGTCATGTAAAAAAGATACTAAATTGTTGTTTCAAAAGTTTGAATTGTATTAGCAGTTAGAAAAATAACCTGATTGTCTTTGAGTGAAGTCTTCCTGATTAGTTTTGTATTGGATGCCTTTTTTTTTTAACTTTTGTATTGTGGACTAGATGGACAGCACTGGACATATTCAGATCCCAATATAAATACTGTTACATTAAAAGTGTATAATTTAAAACTGAACTGACAATTTTCAGAACACTATCCTATAACACTTGATCCTCCAACCAAGAAGATTGTTTACATCATAAATGCTGAAGATAATGAGGCACATACAGAGCTTGTAGAGTGTTTTGCTAAATTCTTACAAGTGAGTATTATTGTCTGTCTTCTGACTTTTCTGTTATCATTTATGACATCATTATTTTATAAAACAAACAGAAACTTGATGCTGCATAAACGTCAAATGTCTGATGAAGAAACAGAAGTCCTAAGTAATCAACAGATAAGATGTTACAGCTTTCATTCATTATAAGAGTAATTGTTGAGGCATTCTGGGAAATAGGATAGGAATAAAAATAATAACCAAGTTACTGAATGACATTTACAACAGTGTTATATGCCCAGTGATGTGCTTAAATCCATGTTTATAGCACTAGCAAAGAAACCAAATGCAAAGGAATGTGATGACCACTGGACTGTCAGCCTCTCATGTCATATAACGAAGCTACGTCTGAGAATAATTATGATAACAAGGAAAACGATAAAAATTGAAATAGCAGATGAACAGTTTGGATTTGTTGAAGGAAAAGGAACGCACAATGCCATTTATGCTTTACGAACACTAACAGAAAGAGCTTTAGAAGTACAGAAAGATCTCGACTTATGCTTCATTGATTACACCAAGGCATTTGACAAGGTGAAACATAATGAAATTATTTAAATATTTGAAGACATCAATATAGATGGCAAAGACCTGAGGATTGTAAAACATCTATACTGGCAGCAAGAAGCAGCAATTCAAGTTGAAAATAGAACTGGAAAATACCAACCTATAAAACAAGGGGTGCGACAGGGATGTGCACTATCTCCAGACCTTTTTTCTCTGTACAGCGAGAATATTCTAAGAACGATCATCACAGAACCAGGCATAAAAATTGGAGGATATTAACAACCTTCGGTATGCTGACGACACAGTACTGATAGCTGAGAACCAACAAGACCTGCAAAATCTCTTGGATAAAGTCGCCAAAGAAAGTGAACAGAAAGGCCTTACTTTGAACATCAAAAAGACAGAGACTATGGTTATATCTAAGCAACAGAATCCACCAACATGCAGTATAAAATTAAATGGAACTATTCTAAAGCAGGTGCAGAAATTCAAATACCTTAGAGCAGTAATAACTTCAGATGGGAAGTGCGGAACAGAAATTAGGAACAGAACAGGCCAAGCACAGACTACATTTCAGAGAATGAGAAACATATCCAACACATCCTTATCAAAGAATGTTGGAAAACAAATCCTAAAATGCTATATTGAACCTATCTTGTTATGTGGAAGTGAGTCATGGACAATAGGCAGGTCTGCACAAAAATCATTGGAAGCAGCAGAAATGTGGTTTATTAGAAGAATGTTGCGAATCCCCTGGACAGCAAAAATAACTAATGAAGAATGCATGAGAAGAGCTGGAGAGATAAAAAATCTAAAAAAAAATAAAAGAGAGACAATGTACTTTCATAGGACATGCAATGAGAAGAGGGGGCATTGAAAATATTATAACAATAGGAAATATAGAAGGATGAAGATCAAGAGGAAGACCAAGAGAAATGATACTGGACAGTCTGACGCGATGGTGTGAGAGGAGATCACCAACTGAGCTGATGGTCTGCATGAAGGATCGTGTACTCTGGAGAAGCATAATAGCCAATCCCAGTCGGCACGGCACTTGATGATTATGATGATTCTGAGAAATCCAGATATCTTGATTGCATGATGAAAATAATGAAACATTAGAAAAGAAAATAAGCAGAATAAATGAGAAAACTAAATTCAACTGAATGAGTCTGTTCTTTTCCTTCAGATATGTATATATGTAAAAGAAAGGAAAAGATGTTATATTAAAACAGTGAATAACTCACTGAGGACAGATCTAAATGGAGAAAGGAAAAAAGTTTGTCATTTCCTTAAGTTCCAGAAACAAACAGAAGAAAGCACCACAAGAATGTAATGTCTGCCGTTTCTTCTGCTTTTCATTATGTGCACTTGTGTTAGTAGCATGTATAACTGTAATGGAGGGGTGATGATGTAAACAGCAAGACCAGTACATCAGACTAACCTTGTAATACCTTGTACAACCTTATAGTACTCCTAGGAATAGACTTCTCTTGTTTGGGCTTGGCCATTGGAGTCACCCCAAAATTGTGGAGTCAGCTTAGAATCTTGCTTCATAGGCCCACTCTGAGAATTAATGAACAGTCTCATTAGCCCACATTTTCTGTATTTGAAGATCTTCACCACAGCATTAGCTACAAAGAGCATGAAGGAGATATTCAGCCAGACAACAAGAATCATGTCAGGCCAACACATACATCTCAGCACTGTTATTATTGATTTAGTTGTAGTTCTAGAATCCATACTTATAAACTGTCTTATTTTCTCTCTTACAGGTGCATTGTCATTGCCATGTGATTACCCAATCTGACTATGACTATGACAGATTGTCGTGTTATGAGTGGTTCATTAGCAGTGTTAACAAGGCAGACTACATTATATTTGTGGACTCTCAGGGGGCAAAGAGTATGATAATGGCTCATCTGAAAATAATTCTTAAAAGAGTTGCTCCAGATGAATTCTTTTTGTATGAACTGAAGCATTTGCTGATGAACCAAGAAGCAAGGGAAAATAAATGTGTTCTGGTGTCATTTCAAGGGAATCATTGCCAAACATATCTGCATGCCTCCACTATCTATACACTTCCTGAGGATTTTGCCAAAGTTCCTTAAAAAAATTCATAAAATTAGTGCAAAGAACAGCAAGGCCTATGATGTAAGTATTTCATTAAGTTCTGTGAATCATTTGTGAGTTCAGAAAGAAGGTGTTAAGAGTGAGGGTTGCTTGTTGATTTTCTTGAACCATGAGCTTGTATTCTCTGTATTTTATGTTGTGATGACTATGAATCGAAAACATCAAGTCTGATGGAAAATGGTTCACAGTGGCTTCTTTGAGGTTGAACCAAGAAGCGGATATCTCAACAAAACTGTTATCACCATTGGTAACTTGTAAATCTTACCTTTTCTTACTATTTATTAAAGTAATGTATGATACTGAGAATGTTAGAGAAGATGTAGACAAAGAATATTACGATGCCATAATAATTGGAGGTTATGAAATACCTGAGATTAGATATGCTGATGACACAGTATTACTGTCCACAACACAAAAAGGAATGGAAAATACTAATTATGTCAGTCTGTAAGAAAAGTGAAGAGCAGAACCTCTATCTTAATGGGAAGAAAACTAAACTGATGACAACTGACAAAACAAACAAGGCAGCTGATATATATGTATCAATGAGGAAAAACTGGAAGAGGTGGAGAGTTTTGAATATCTTGGATAACTACTAACAAATAATGGAGATACAATGAGGGAAATTAAAAGAAAGTAAAACAACTAAAGAATCTGTGGAGAGGAACAGACAGAACCACAAAAATAACATTTTTAAGGGCATGCATCTTTCCCATCGCAACATATGCCTGTGAGACCTGGACACTTAACAAACCAGCTGAGAAACACATAAATGCCTTTGAATGTAAATGCTACAGAAAAGTTCTTCAGATATCATGGACACAAAGAGGAACAAATATTTCCATACTACAAGAACTTAATATTGAATAAGGCTGGCTAGTAAAGAGAATTAAACAAAGAAAACTTAAATATTTTGGACACATTAAACATCATGATAATCTAGAGAAGACTGTCTTGGAAGGGTACATAATGGTAAAAAGAAAGAGAGGAAGACGAAGGCAAAGATGGCTGAAAGACATCGTTGATGATCTGCAAATGGATGCATCGTTCTTCATGATGGAGAGGCCTACAGGAGTGCTGTTAGGGAGGCAAAGTTCCACAGGGGACATGCAAATGAATAAATGAATGAATGTATGATACTGAGATGTATAACAACTGAAATTTAAAACTGACATGTGGGCATTATTTTTGGTTGTCACAGTGAGTGAGGTGTACTATTAGAAAACAATTTCCCTTTTAATTATTTTCACACACTCTTTATTTTTTTTTCCTCTAGAATTGGTTGCCCATGCATACTGAAAATATTGAAAATGTCCATGAAGGCAAGCAACTATTATCTGCTATCAGCTTTGCAAAAGCCTATGAGAAAAATAACCCAGACTGGTTCAGCACCAAATATGGACCAGAGTTGAATTCAGCTGAATCTGGATTCCATTCAACAGTGTTGTCCTGTCAAGGGCTTTCAGTTTCCACTGTGGATGTGACAATAAGTGAGAATACTAGCCCAGTGTCAGTTTTTGGGGAGCCAAATTTTCCTGTACGCATGAACTCTCCTACTGGCATCTCTTCTGGACCTCCAGCCATACCCTATTGTTTTTCAGAATCACAGAAGCATGCCACAGACAATGTTCTTGACAATATAAGTGCACTCACTGACTGCACAGACATGAACAGGTTACAGATAAAAACTGTGGGAGCAGTTCCTGATGAAAACACAAGCTGGGTGACAGTTCCTCATTCACAGTTCATACAAG
Organism: Achatina immaculata; assembly: GCA_009760885.1. Classification (NCBI taxonomy): domain Eukaryota; kingdom Metazoa; phylum Mollusca; class Gastropoda; order Stylommatophora; family Achatinidae; genus Lissachatina; species Lissachatina immaculata. The sequence continues at coordinate 31,290,289 of CM019716.1, read as the reverse complement.
AGCATGAGAGAGAGGAGGAAGATGGCACAGAACAAGAAAGAAATGTGTTGTTTGATAAAATGTCAGTTGTAGCACCCGAGTCAGCATCAGTGATGAATGTTGATAGCATCAGCACAGCTTTAAACAACATTAATAAAAACAATGAGGAATCCAGGTCTGAGTGTCCTCAGCACTTGACAAGCCAACCAGGCACATTCTGTCTTGACTTTGCTGACAGGGAATTAAAGGAGGAAGAATTTCAGGCTAGTTTAATTCCACCAGATACCCTGTCTAACATTAAGGTGGAGGAAAGTGTGAGCAGAGCTCTTGTAAATATCAATGCTGATAATGATACACTTTTCCTTGGAGGAAGTAGTCATAACACTTCAGTAATCTAAAAATTATCACTTGTTCTCAGTTGTCAGATCTGAACTCATGGATATCTGACGTAGATTTTTTTGTTTTTAACTTGAAAAGAAATTGCCTTCTGCATGAAGCAGTTATGCTTCTGATTACTACACAGTTCTGCATAATTTTACAAGAATTTCTCTAATGCAGACTAATTATAAAGTCCTCCTACGGTTTTTTAGAAATGGAAAGGTGCCACATTCTTAAATGACCCTTTTATTTATGCAAATTTTTCATATATTAATATATTTTGTTTTCTTGTGCTATGGATGCCTTAATTTGTTTCTATATTGCAATATTTTGTAATATTATTAAGTAATATTTGTTGGCATCTCATATCATTTAATGACTGTTTAGCTGAAGTTACATTGTCAGATTTTTTTTTATTTGTTCCATTACTTAAAGGATTTACTGCTGAAATTTGTTTATTTAATATATAGAATTATACTTTTGTTACATTGTTTTTGAGAAATAGTTTTACAACTTTATTGAATTTTTCTTCCAATCTAAGCATCTGTATGTTAGTTGTTGATAAATATTATTTTACTTTAAAATTTTAATTTATATTACCTCATTGAGCACATTTAATTTTGCTGTTACATGGTATTGTGGGCCTGGTTAGATGAATGATCTGGTGCTCATTTACTAATGCACTGGTATTAGTTCAAGTCCCAGCAATGGAATTTTTTTCTGATACACACCAAAAAGGCCGTGTGGGTCCACCCAGCCTCTAAAAATGGGTACCAGAGAAATCTGGGTAAGTGAATGCAGCCAGGCATAATACTGACCACATCACACTTTCATGTGCTGAAGGTCATGGAAATACAGGCCAAACGCTGTATACCCAGTATGCCTTAATGGTATGGGGATGGGGATTTTGTTACATGATAATATGAATTTATAATTTGCTTAATCTTGAAAATGCTTTCCTGTAATCTCCATGTTATTACATGATAATATGTTTAATCTTGAAAATGATTTCCTGTAATCTGCATGCATCCTTGTATCTAATCAAAGAAGAGCAATAACAAACTTAACTCAGATTTCACTTACCCTATTAGCAGCTATGGTCATTTAACTCTTTCAGTTTGGGTCAAGCTTTTAGCAACTATTTTCTTGTATTGGATGTAGTGATTTGAGTAGTATAACTTGCTTCTTTCTAGTAGTGAATGAGTTACAATCTTTCAGGCTGAAAAAAAAAGTTACCTTACACTATATATAGTAAGAAGCAGTAATTGAAAGAATTGTATCAGGGAACTTGGAGATTTTGCTAAATATGCTACAAGATAAATATAGTTGTTTCCTGGTATTAAAGTAATTCAGGCTAGTCTGGGATACACTCTCACTCATCTGTATTCAGCTCATGAATCTGAAGATCTGTCTTTGGGAGTTTATTCAGTTAATGAATCTGAAAATCTGTCTTTAGGAGTTTATTCAGCTCATTAATCTGAATATCTGTCTTTGGGATTTTGTTGAAAGAATCTCCTTTTTCTGCTATTTTCTGCATGTTTTATATTCTTACAGAAAAAAATAATTACATAATATTTGTGTTTTGGTGAGATGGGCAGATTTTTTTCCTGATACGATGAAACCCACTTCAGACCAGGCATATTTCATGAGTATCATTCTCTCCCCTTTGTATTTGTATAAAGACATTACTTTGTTTATATTATGCTGTCTGTATATGAAAGTATGGTTTTGTTTATCTAAAAGATAAAGACTTCAACGTGTGCTCAGTCAGTGTCTTCAAACAGTAAATCTGTGTGCAGCTGTATTCTGTGTAGTTATCAACATAAGTAACACTTTGTCATTGTTCTCTTTCATTTTCTGTTATGAAGTGTCCTTAATCAAAAGAAAATGCAAAAGGGTACCTCCATTGTTGATATATTTCTAATATTTTATATATTTTGTTTAATGTGTTTTCTTTATCATAGTCAGTGCTGTGATTTTCTTTCTCTTTTCTTTCTTGCTTTCTCTGCTTTAAGACACAAGAAGGTTATAATTGTGTGTAAAGATTTCTTATGCTTGTGGAGCCAGCACTTGTTTTGAATGTCAGTCAGGGGATAAACCATTATAGCCTGCTTGACTCAGCAACCATAAGACCATCAGTAAAACAACCCAGGTTTGCAGTAACTGAGACAGATAATCATTTGGTGAGTGTTTGGCTGAGAAAACATTTACTTATTCTCCCTAAAGTGTAACTCCAGGTCCAAATTTTAGTGCATAATTCTAAGGCTGGTATTTGTTTGGGTTCACTTTCCATCATCTCCTAGATTTGAAGTGTTCATTCATTATATGACATTCCTGATAGCACTGACAATGATTTTCCATCTTACATGGTTGTTAATGTTTCTGATCAGTTTGCTTCTTTTTTCCCTTGTGAATTGGTTAGTCAGCTGATATATTTTTGGCCTCTCCTTTTCCCCTTGAATTGTGTCATTTATGTGGTTCATATATTCTAGGGAGATCACTGTGTTGCTGGACTGAAGTTGGCAAATCGTGAGTGTGAATTACATGTACTTCTTGAAGTATCACTTTTACTGCAGTAATACTTACACACCAACATGAAATATCTTACACAAATTTCTACCAGTTTGTTTTTCCAGAATAAAATGCGCACAAATTATTTGAAGGGTTTAGGTTTGTACCATAGACACAAAACTTAACAGAAGTTTATTAATAAGAAAATAGTGCAAGTAATTTTATAAGGAAGTATTGACTGATTATTTTATCTCCTGCCAAGATGATTAGTACAAGTGATTGTATCTCACTACAGCTTTCTATCTACATAGTCCTGCATTAAATTTGGTATTTCCTCATCTTGTGTTAGAGGGTCTGAAAATATATATATATATAACACATAATGTTCAAGTATAATAACTTTCTTTTGCCTGGAATCACATTGTGTTCAAAGTATCTTATTCATAGATGAATCCAGTTATAATGGGTCATTTCTTGATTTTTATTATTTCTTTTATCCTGCAGATCAAATTAAAAAAAAAAAAATTAGTCACTATGGCTGCATTTTGTGTTCCTACCATTCTTCTGATCAACCAGTTTCTCTGTGATGTTGCATGTCAGTGTTTTTTTTTTTCTTTTTCTTCATCTTACATTTTTACATCCTTCCTATGCCATTAAACATCACATAGGGCTCGCACCATTATTTGCTAAGTTATCCCGTTTTCGGCGAGTTTTTAAACTTCATCAAGGGATGTTATGCCCACTAAACTGGCTTATCTTAACAATGTCCTCTTTAGTGTTTTACGTGGTCGACCTCTTTTTCTTCAGCCTGTTGTGCTCCTCAAGTGGAAGCTTGTTTTGGTATTCCCTGATTGTTTCTTCTCATCACATGGCTCGCTACAAGGTCCAACAATTAAGTAATGAGACTGATTTTATTATGGCCAAGACAAATATGCCATCATGGAACCAAAGAGGCAACCTTCATCTATGATCTGGCAACTTTCATCACCGCCCGATAGGCAGACGACAAACATGCCACCATTTTGTTGACCTAGTCAGAGGTGCACTGTTACATAAACAGCATGGAGCAAAAAGCTAACATTAAATTCTGTTTAAAACTCAGACAAAGTGCCATTGAGACAGCTGAATTGATGCAACAAGTTTATGAGGATAATTATTTAACTTGTGCACAGATATTCAGGTGGTATTCACAATTCAAAAGCAGTGTGGAAATGATTACAAATGCAACTAGACATGGATGCCCAATTTCTGTTCGTAATGAGGAACTCATTGCAAAAGTCAGAGAACGGGTACAAGAAGATCATTGTTTGACTGTGAGGATGATGGCAGATGGCTTTGGTGTTAACTGAGAGACCATTCGTAACATTTTAGTGGAAGGTTTGGGCAAGAAAAAAGCTGCTTGCCGGTTTGTACCACATTCGCTGTCTAATGACCAAAAAACATAAGCATTTTGAGTATGCAAAAGACATCATCAAAACGTGTCGCAGAAATAAACATTTCTTAAATTTGATTGTTGCAGAGGATGAAACATGGATTCTCTGATATGATCCCACAACTAAAGTGCTCAGTGGAAGTCATCATCATCACCAAAAGACAAAAAAATTTGTTTTCAAAAGTGAAGACAGTGTTGATATGCTTCTGTGACAGCAAAGGAGTTATTCACAAAGAATTTATTCCAGAGGGACAGACTGTCACTGCCATAGTCTAAGTCTTCTTCTTCGTTCATTTCTACCACCAACAAGACTGCCCCGTGATCCTACTGAATTTACTCCTGTGGTCCTTGATAAGTCCTGTGGTCCCCCGTGTGGTCCTTTGGGATATCCCTGCTGGGTGAGAGGTGGAAGCCCATCCAGGCCAGAGTTGGATTTTCTCACCAGAAAACATCTACATGTTTTGAGATACCCATGTATCACCGCCAGGTGAGAGGTGGTTGCCCATCCAGTCCAGCCTTGGACTTTCTCACCGGAAAACCTCAGTGTGATTAGGATATGCATACATCCCCGTTGGGTGAGAGGTGGTTGCCTATCTAGATTGCCCTGGTCCAGTGTCTCCAACTTCAGCATTTTGTGGTCGTGGCCGCTACCTTCCTAGTTGTGACCAGGACGGAGCTTTTGTCCAGGAGAACGAATCCTTGCCACTAGTGACTTTCATCCCTGGGTTGAGACAGTTTAGGCATATTATCCCAGTATGGGCGTGTTTAGGACATGACTGACCTCTACAGCGGAGGTACCGTGACATGTGTAGCCATCGAGTTTCACCCCTGGTGTAAGGTGGTTTAGGCATATTTCACCAGTATGGGTGTATTTCGGATGTGACCGGCCTCTAGAGCACAGGTGCCGTGGTATGAATAGCTCTCACCACGATACTACTGGACATACTGATTAAGCTTCACTTTATCCTTTCCATCACCTTTTTACATTGGTGCCACACAGCAACCCTAATTGCTTTTCTGCATTTTATTCCTTGGCTGGGAGGAGTTTCACTCCACGCGAGGCATCCGAAGAATCTCGCCAGCAGTGTCTTAACCCCTGGGTTAAGCCATTTCAGGCAATTTGCCTGGTATGAGTGCACATGGGACATGGCTGACCTCTAGGCCAGAGGTGCCATGATTTGAGCAGTCCTGACCTCGAGACTACTGATTACTTTACTTCTTTCTTTTACCTTTTCCACAATGCCACACGGCAACCCAAATTCGCACCTTTCTTCACTGGCCGGGAGGAGCTCCACTTCATGCACAACAGCTGGACTTGACTGTCAGAGGCTATGTGAGACGCATGCCTTGGAGACATTTCATTGGAGTGGAGAGCGTATCCTCCACCACACTTCAGGCTATGACAGTCTTTAAACTGTTTATTTAAATATTTTGAAATGCCTATTGGAAAGGTTTCTCTGAGTCCGACCCGAGTATTCAACACCTAGCAGTTTTTTCCTTCTTCATAATAATGCACCGGCTCACTGGATGGTAGTTATACAGAAATTTTGGCCCAAAACAAGTGTGTGTTCTCAACCATTCACCCTATTCCCCAGATTTGTCTCCTTGTGATTATTTTCTGTTCTCAAAATTAAAGTTACCATTGAAATGATGCTTCTTTGATGATACTGATGACATCCGGAGGACCGTAACTTTGAGTTTAAAGGCCATAAAAACAGAAGGACTTTGCTGTATCAATGCACAAGGAGCTTACTTTTAATAAAATAAAGGTTATATTTTCAACTGTTGTTTATTTTATTTTTTTATGTATTTAGTCTCATTACTTAATTGTTGGACTGTGCATGTCCATCTTCTTTTTCCAATCACCCATAAGACAGATTTTTGTTTGCTCATCTGTCTTATCTCTGTGTTGTTCTTAAATTCGTTCCACTTTATACCAAGTCTTTTCCTGAGGCATTTGTTTTAAAAAAAGTCTAATTTCTTGTCTATTTCTTTAGTTTATTTCCAGCTTTCACATGCATAAATGAGGGTGGATATCACATTTGAATTGAATAATCTTAACTTGGTTTTTGTGCTTATAACTTTTGAATTCCATATGTTCTCAAGATTTTTGAAGGACAATGCTGCTTTTGCAATTCGAATTCTAACTTCCTTCCTGGTGTTTTTTTCCTGCATCCATTTCACATTGTCACTGATAAGAGTTATGTCATCTGCAAAATCAACGTCTTCTATTTGGGTCCCATGTACCTAATCAATGCTGGTTTTATCTGTACACCATCTTTTCATTATAAAGTTTATGCAATTCCAAAAAGCAAGCGAGATAATATACATCCTTGTTTCATGCCTGTTTCCATCTGAAACCATTCTCTCATTCCTTCTTTTGTCTTGACTGCACAAACATATCTGTTGTAGAGATCTCTAATGAAGTTGACAATTTTGGATAGTATTCCATATAGTCTTAAAATTCTCCACAGTGAATCTCTGTGTATGCTATCAAATGCCTTTTTAAAGTCTATAAAGTTCAGGATTAATGGTTTCTGTTTTTCAATATGTTCTTCAAGTATTATTCTTAGAGTAAAGATCTGGCCGAGACAGCTTCTCCCTTTTCAAAATCCTGCCCGTTCTTCTCTCATTGCAGTATCCACTACATCATTAATTTCATTCAGAATCACTTTACAAAATACCTTTGACACATACAAAACACCTTTGACACAACTGATAGTAAGGTTAAACCCCTCCAGTTATTGCAGTCATTGAGGTTGCCTTTTTTGGATATTTTAACAATGATTGCTTTTTTCCATTTTGAAGGGACCTTTTCTTCTTTCCAAATTTTATTAAACATTCTTTGTAGTTGGCTCATGTTGTCACTGTTAATAGCTTTTAACATTTTAACTGTTATTTCATCTTCACCTGTAGCTTTGTTGTTAGCCATTAGATTCACTGCTGTTTCAAATTCATTCAGTGTAACTTCATCTAAGTTGACATTTAATTGTGGGACTGGTAAATAAGTTTCAAGATTTAATTCATATGGGTGTAGTCGATTAAGTATTTCTTGGAAGCGTTCGGCCCATCTTTGCTTTTGGTCTTTACTTGATGTTAATAGGTTGCCTGTTTTGATAAAGACTGGTCTTTCTCTGGATGTAACAGCACCTGTTAGCTTCTTCTGTATGTTATATAGAGTTTTGCTGTCTCCTATTTTTGTTGCATTTTCTGCTTCTTTTGCCATATTGTCCATATATTCTCTTTTGTCTCTTCTAGCTGAACTTTTTACTTTATTGTCTAGTTCTTTGTATGTTGCTTTTGCCAAAACTTTTCCAAGATATGTCTTTACATTCAACATGGCTAATTTGGCTGCTCATCTTTCATGTATATATTTCCATGTGTAATCTGATATCCATGCTTTTCTGTTGATTGCAGTCCAGCATTTGCTTTTGCTGCCGGGATTATGGCTGAGCTGTATGAATTCCATAATTCATCTATATCTATCTTTGTCTACTTCGCTGAGTGCTGCAAAAGGTTTGGTTAGTTCTAGATTGAAATTACTGTTGGTAATTTATTCCTGTAGGCCATGACTGTTTTCTGAGTACTGCTTTCTTGTGTTGGCTTTTCAGTTCAGGTCTTACAACGGTTGACATCTGCCCCCCTATATGCCCTTACATCTGTCAGAGATGTTCTGAATTGTTTTCTAATACGAAAGTGATCTATCTGGTTTCTGGTTTTATCATCTGGAGATATCCATGTTGTTTTATATATATCTTTGTGTGGAAATATTGTTCCTCTAATGACCATGCCCTCTGTTAGACACATTTCAATTAATCTTTCTCCATTCTGATTTATTGTATCAATTCCTTCTTTCTCCATTACTTTTTAAACGTCTGTGTTATCTTTTCCTACCGTGGCACTGAAGTCTTCATGACAGTTAAGATGTCGTGTTTAGGTACTTTGTTGATAAGTTGTTGTAGTTGGTAATAGAAATTGTCTTTTATTTCATCATCTGCATCATTTGTGGGTGCATAGCATTGTATGATTGTCGTTCTTCCATGTCTTATTTTGTATCGTGATCTTATCATACAACTATTTACTGGTTCCCATTCTATAAGGCTCTTTGCTGCTGCAGATGACGTAATTATACCCGCTCCTTCCTGGTATTTCCCATCGTCTCTGCCAGAATATATTATTAACTTATGGTTTTCCACCATTCATTTCGCTGATTCTGGCCATCGCATTTCACTGATGCCCAGTACATCTAGGCGATATCTATCCATTTCTTTTACCACCTGAGCAGTTTTTGTTGTTGCGGCCATCGTTCTTACATTCCAAAATCTGATTTTTGTTATGCATTTGGGGCCGATGAATTTTTGATCATTGTCAACAGCGTGCAGAGTTAATGTCCTTGATGCTCAATTACGACTGTTGCGAGATTCTATAACGGCAGAGTTTTTCCCCATCTAGAGTCACTTCTAGATGGGTCTCAGGATGAGGTTGTTGGCCTCATGCTCAACTCCTGTTTTACGATGTTTAGCGATGCAGAGACTCCATCGCAAGTATGCCGGCAAGAGCGTTAAAAAAGCTTCTGCCATCTTTTATATCACCTGGAAGTGAAAGCTTTTCTTCACCAAATCTAATATTCCACGCTCTCTTGATCACTACCATGATCATTTTTACCAACTGTCTTTGGATGGCAAAATTTTCTGTTATGATTTGACTTAATTTTTTTGCTATATCAGTTATTATTAGATGTGGCTGCTCTTTGCTGACATGTCTTGCTAGTTGTTTGAGTGATCAGTATAAAAACTTGGCCTACAAGACCCAGTTGCTGATTTGGTTGTTTGTATTCTGATTAGTAAGCAAGTAGGTGCCTTCTTCACTCAGTCTAAATACAAGCTTTCATATTTTGCTTATTATTTATTACAAACCTGTCTTTCATTTAATCTATAAGCATAATCACACAGCCCAGTGTAGCAGTTTATTTAAACGTGCTCCAGTGAAGCTAGTTTTATATTTCCTTTGTATTATGTTACATGTTATTTGTGTGTTTAATGTACATGAATCCAACTTACATTTATTTTCTTCCTTACCGAAAGATTTTATAAACCATTTTTTTGTGTTGAAATTCATTAATCAGCAGCTGATTTAAAGCTTATACGTGCCAGTTTATATGCATTTGTTTGAAATAGGAATGATTTATTGAACCTAGCAATGATTTTGTTTTTAAACTGATCTTTTATAAACTCCACATAGCAACTAGAAAGCAGTTTTCTGTGTTCGAGGTTGTTGGTTGCATCAGATCCTGAAGCTGTTAACAAGGCAAAGCCTGCAATCCTATCCAGATCGTGATAAGAGCCCTGAAGCTTTTGCTTCATGTTCACCCTCAGGCCATATCTCACACCTCAGGTCCACACAAAGCAATGAAATATTATATTAAATGTTATTAAATACTTTTTAAATTAAGTCTGATCACGTGATCATTAAGTCAAACTTTTGAACGAAGCAAGTGAATATTCCTTTTTTTACATTTTTATTTCGATGTGAAAGTTATTGTTTCCCATTGGTACTTGAAAACAGTGACACATATTTTGATTAATTTTAAGAAAATATTGTTGATTTAATTGTTAGAATAGTCTCTTTATTATACCTCAATGAATGTGAGCTTATGTTAAAAATAAGTCTAATATCCTCTATAGTAAAGCACAAAATAAACACAGGCTTTTGAAATAAAAGATTGTCTTGGTTTGTTTTGTTATAAGCAGATCAGTTTTGATAGTTTCTTGTAAACTAGTCCTGATGTTTTGCTGTCATTACTTAATCCATTAAACTATTAATGGCGTATTTGTAGTCATACAGTTTGTTGTCTTTAACTAGCCTGACATGGTGTATTGTACAAGTTCATATGGGAGCCATTGCTGTCTGGCTGAAAAAAAAAAGTATCTAAATGTAAAAAATGTGGTATGTTGGTTTTCATCTCAATAAAAAGTCAGCAAGAAGAGCAACAAATAACAGCATGATTACAACCTCCCACCACCCACACACACATACACAATACTTAAATAAACTGAACAAAAATTTAAACTCTACAAAGATCAAGTGCTTCACTCTTGTGTTCAATTAAAAGAAAAAAATTGAGAGCTTAAAGTTGTGGTTTATTTTGTGTTCTGGGTTTTTTATGAGAGGATGAAACAAATGTTCTCACGGCAAACTGCAAAACTATGCTTCTCAATATTCCTAAGTCAGTTCCTACATTTGTTCTCCGAGCAGTCTGGTACCAGGGTGTCCTGCAAGTAAGTAAAATGCTGAGGCTAGCCTTACTCCTCGAAAAACCTAATGGTTGTATGTTTGTATTTGTACTCCTATCATAAATCCTAGTCATGCTCATGAAGTATGAATAAAACCAGTCCTCCAACCTTTCCAAACTTGGATATACATCTTTGAGAACAAGATCCTAAGAAGAATCTTTTGTGCCCATAAAGAATACCAACAGTGGGGAATGGACAGCTAGAAAGAACACTGAACCTAACAGCTTATTTAAATCACAGTGGATTATAAATGTCTTGGTGAACAGATTACACTAGTTGGGGCATGTAGAAAGAATAGAAGAGAGCAGACAAACGAAAATGGTGTGTGTACAAGAGATGAAGGAAACAAGACAAAGAGGCAGACAAAGACTAAGGAGAGACAACATATATGAGGATATACAGGAAATTGATGTCACCAACTGGAGAGAGAAGATTAAGAATAGGGAGGAATGTAGTAGTGAGCGTTAATGGCTAGGAAAGCTCTCTCTCTCTCCCCAACCTGTGTCCCTGTTCAGCATATACCTTGCAGTGTTGATGGTAGAAAGAAGACGTCTTGACAGGGTTAGGAGATGTGTTTCATATCATGGGATTTTAAGGTTTCTGTAATTTCCTCCATCCTGTGGGTGGGTGGGTGAGTGGGTGAGTGAGTGAGTTTTTTTTGGGGGGTATGGTGTCTGGTGATAGTCATGTAACATGGCCAGACCATTTGACTTGTTTCTGGATGTAGCTAGTGCTGATGTTACTCTAACCTCTCTCCTGTTGGTTTCATTTATGATTTTGTCTCTTCTTGTCACATTTAGTATTCTTAAACATTTCATTTCTGTTATGATGATTTTCCTTTTGTTTTTTTGGCTGTTAGTGACCATGTTTTACATTGACAGCATTGAGTTGGGAGAAATACTGTGCTGCACAGTGCTCATTTTGTTTCACTTGTGAAGATTTGTTTTATTTAGTGAAGGTGTCATTTGTCCAGTGCCCTGATTATTTATTGCATCTGTTCTCAGTTTTGGGCATCTGTTTCCCCAAAGGATGATATTGTGCTACCTAGGTATTTGAAAAGCTTCACTTTTAAAGGCTTTCTGTCCAGGAAGATCTTGGAGATTTCTTCTCCGACAGTGGTCATGACTTCCATTCTTTCAGCACTGATTTCATGTTGATATATATAATATATATATATATATATATGACTGAAAAAGTAACCTTAATTTTTTTATCTGAATGAAATGTGAAATATGACTGAAAATTATTGAAAATTCTTTATCACTTTTCACCATAGTGCCCACCACGCTCACTCTTCACCATATTGCCCACCACATTCACTCTTCACCATAGTGCCCACCATGTTCACTCTTCACCATAGTGCCCATCACGATCACTATTCACCATAGTGCCCACAATGTTCACTCTTCACCATAGTGCCCACCATGTTCACTCTTCACCATAGTGCCCACCACGTTCACTCTTCACCATAGTGCCCACCACGTTCACTCTTCAGCATAGTGCCCACCACGTTCACTCTTCACCATAGTGCCCACCACGTTCACTCTTCATCATAGTGCCCACCACGTTCACTCTTCACCGTAGTGCCCACCACGTTCACTCTTCACCGTAGTGCCCACCACGTTCACTCTTCACCATAGCGCCCACCACGTTCACTCTTCACCATAGTGCCCACCATGTTCACTCTTCACCATAGTGCCCACCACGTTCACTCTTCACCATAGTACCCATCACGTTCACTCTTCAGCACAGTGCCCACCACGTTCACTGTGGATCTGCCATAACTTCATTAATGCCTGAATTTCTCGAGAAAAGAAAATCTTATGACTCACCGTACAGCCAACTATGCTTGATTTTTTTCATCGGTACTGAACTTATTCCCATCTAGCGCCCCCTGAGGATCTCAAAGACATGATAATCATATGATGCGAGGTCGGATGAATATGTAGGATGTGGAAGACATTGCAAGTGCAGATTCATGATTTGTTGCATGTCCTGTGTGAGGCCACACGTTATCATGCTGTAACGACACACCAGAACAGAGCAAACCGTCATGTTTTGACCTGACTAAAGGTCTCAAGTGATTCTCAAGCGGATCACAGTATATTTCGCTGGTGATAGTGGTTCCTCTGGGCACATAATACTCCAAGATTAGGCCTTATACAGTCCCAGGAGAGTGTAAACATCAATTTTCCAGCCGGCAGAGTAGAACATCATTTATTTCCTTGGTTTCAACGAAGAAGACTATCACCACTCTTTGCTGGAAGTAATGCACCCAGCTTTTGTTTCCAATAACTATATGTCGTAAAAAGACATCTACTTCGGTTTCAGAACATTAAAGAGTTTCACAGACATCATCACAACGTTCTTTCAGGTCCCTGTTGAGTACCTACCTTACAGAGACTTTTCGGTACTGCAGTACTTCGTAATAAGAAAATACGGAACCGTAACTAAATCTCCATTTCTCCAGCCACCTCATCGATTGTTACGTCGGTCTTCTTGTATCATTCGTTTCACTTCAGCGTTAGCGTCGGGTGCATTCGCAATGTGAGGCGCGTCGAAGCTACATGCATTCGCCAAATTTGACTTCCCAATTCTAAACTTCCTGTGCCAATCATTTACTTGCTGAAGCAACACTTAAATGTCCACGTACTTCATTCAGTGATGAATATCTGCAGGTTTATCACCTTTGCTACCCGGGAAACGAATAAATGCGCGCTGTTCCTCTTTCGTGCATACTTATTAGGGAAGGCCATATCTTATCTGCCCGGGTTACATCGTATTTCTAAAATGGCGTACGTGCCTCCGAACACATACATCCGGAAAGGAATGGCGTAACATACCTGTACTATAAATGTATTACTGCTCAATTTTAGATTTTTCTGAAGCAAAACTTTTTGACTCGTCCATGTGTATGTGTGTTGTGTGTGTATGTGTACGCGCACGCGCGAATATAAAACGGTCTCATATGTAAGACGTTTACAAGTAAAAAGGGCATGTATATAATGGTGTCACATATACGAGTCTGGTCTATTCAAAGTGTTCTACAAGAAGAATAATTCAATACTCTATAAATGCCATGCCCTGATGTAAACCTTAATGCTCTAAATGCCTTTCCCTGATGTAAACCTTAATGCTCTAAATGTCATACCCTAATGTAAAACTTAATGCTCTAAATGTCATACCCTAATGTAAAACTTAATGCTCTACATGCCGTGCCCAGGTGTAAAACTTAATGCTCTAAATACCATGCTCTGATTTAAACTTAATGCTCCAAATGCCATGCCCTGATGTAAAACCAGTTAAATGTGTTTTCTTTTAACGTAAAAGTTAAGGGGAAAATGATAACTTGAGTTATCATTTTTAATCCCGGTTATCGTCTTTGTTTTCTTCTTCTTCTTCTCTCATGAACATCTTTAGCACTGGTACTGAAATCAGAGTCATAACAGGAACCTTCCCACAGTATGCCAACCTCGCCTTCTTGTCTGCAGGAACACTTTATGGCATGCCAAAAATCGCTGGCGTTTACTCATCATACGCCATCTGGCTAGGCGGATAACTGTGGGCTCTACTTCTCAGTTTTATAATATAACCCTGATGTGCGGCCAGTTTATCAACAAGATCTACAGGTAAACACTGAGGAAGTGTAGAGCGATGCTGTAAGCGCAAGGCCGAGCGATGCATCGTTTTTTTTTTTAAACACCAGGCCTCTCTCTCTCTCTCTCTCTCTCTGAACCTTAAGTGCCCAGGGCACATGGGGCTTCCGCAAGGGTTTTCCACAAATGCCTGTCTTTCGCCTTTTTTTCTGCTCTTGCCCAGGTGAGCCCTCTATTGCTCAACATTCTTTCTGTTGTTAAAAACACCAGGCCTACTTCCCGTTAAATTCATTCAGTGGAATTTTCAACCCGCACGCTATATCTATAATAATGTAAGGTTCTGAACTATCATATTATTGAAGAAGAAGCTGTTCTCTGTTGAGTTCACTGTCGTATAATTCTTCTGATTAATATAGTCTTGTAATTCTGCCACTTTTATCGATGATATTGCTGAATTATAACACAGAATATTTCTGAATGATTATAGCATTGAAGCTTGCAGATGTTCTTTGATAAATATAGACATTATTCTCACACATATCTGATTCCTGTTGTCTAGATTAGGTTTCATAAGTATTACAACACTCGCTAGACCAAGTCCGATGAAAAGTTCACTGAATCCATTTAATTCTGACAAATATGGTCAAATAAGGTCACAGATGTACAATAGGGCATAAAATTCGTTAGTTTCATCGTTGAAGCATATAACCATTGTTCACAATATTAAACTCTAGCATGTTCTAGTTGCAGCACTTCAGCAATGTTCTCCACTTCAAAATACTCTACACGTGATATCAGAATAATTCGAACTCTGTACTATATTAGATCTGCAACACGTGGTCAACTAATTTCGAGGGCCTTCCTCGTCGGAATCCTTTTCCACAAAGTTTCAAAAGAATCGAATCTTCTGCATTTCTCACACAGTACTAGTAATCCTTTTCCATAATGAAATGGTATCTTCCATCTGTCCAACAACCACCTCCAGTTCTACGCTGATCTCCTGAATATCTATTGCTTTACTTCCATCTGTCCTACAACTACCTCCAGTTCTACGCTGATCTCTTGATTATCTATTGCTTTACTTCCATCTGTTCCAGCTGTCATTGCCCCCCTTTTCTTTCTGTCCTCCGTCCCTTCTGTGTTCTTCTGCTGTTCTTTGTTCTTCTACTTTTCTTTGTGTCTCCTATCTGTCCCTTCTAAAAATGCATGCCTGACTTATACGAGGGGTGACTGATAAGTTCGCGGCTTAAGGTACAAATACTTGAAACACACAGTTGATATTAGGTGCATTTGTATATCAGGTTAATGTAAGATTAAATAACAGGTTTCAAGAAATTAACTGCAACCAATTTTTTAAATAGGCTATTGAAGTGGTAAGGGGTGGCAGAAATTGAGAAAAATAATAAAATTTCTCATCGAGCACTCATTCGCTACCTCTGCATCAAGGGCTTATCATCGAAGGAGATCCATGAGGATATGGTAGAGACTCTAAGGGAGAGTGCCCCTTCTTACAGCACAGTGAAGAAATGGGCAGCTCATTTCAAACACGGAAGAGAGAGTTTGGAAGATGATCCCCCTCCAGGAACACCAAGAATGGTAACCACCGATGAAACCACCGACAGAATCCATGACATGATAATGAAGGATCGACGACTAACTGAGCGGTACATTGCTACTGAGTTGGGCATCTCCCAGGAACGTGTTCATGTCATTATTCACAATGATCTTCAAATAACAAAGGTCTCTGCTCGATGAGTCCCGAAACTTCTTGGAGCTGATCACAAACGACAGCGTCTCATTATGTCAAGAGACAATCTCGGCCATTTTTCTGCATATCATGAAAAGTTTCTTCAGTAATTTGTGACTATGGATGAGACTTGAATTCATCATTTTCAATCAGAAACGAAAGAACAGTCAAAGCAGTGGAAACATGGATCCCCACCTCCAAAAAAAAAAGCAAGGGTGGTTCTGTATGCAGGCAAAGTGATGACTTCCATCTTTTGGTATTCAGAAGGTGTGTTATTGGTAGACTATCTTCAAAGGGGCAGAACGGTCACAGGGACCTATTACGTTAATCTTGTGAAGCAGCTGTGGGTCAAACTAAAGGAAAACCATCGAGGGAAATTGACGAGAGGAGTCATCTTTCATCAAGACAATGCTCCAGTTCACAAGTCGGCGGTGGCAACTGTTGCCATTCATGAATGCGGCTTTCATCTTCTTGAACATCCTCTTTATTCCCCAGATTTGACCCCTTCTGACTATTACCTGTTTACCAAACTCAAAAAGGAGCTCAGTGGTTGCAAATTTGCTTCAGGTGATAACGTTATTCATGCTGTAGACCACTTTCTACTGGCACAAGATGGTGATTTTTTACAAAGAATGGATCTGTATGCTCCAGGATCGCTGGACTAAGTAAATAAACTTGAAAGGGGACTATGTTGAGAAACACCCCAAAAAGGATGTCCACAAATAATCCCCTGTACCTTATGCAGAGAACTTATCAATCACCTCCCGTATGTCGTAAGTCAATTGTGCAACAGGCCACACCTCTAGATCCTTCTGATTGGTCAGTTGGTCAAGTCGGTTCATCCCTTTTCTTCAAAACTGTGTAAACTGCGCCCTAAGATTAGCAATTATCCGTCCCGTGTCAGTCTGTTGCGTTAAATCCGTCTATAGAATTTTCTCATCAAGTATCAGGAGTTTAATAGAAAAGAAATTAGACTCTTTTGAAAACAAATGCCTAAGGAAAATACTCGGCATCAAGTGGAATGAATTCAAGAACAATGCAGAGATAAGACAGATGACTGAACAACAACCAGTCTCACGGGTGATCAGGAAAAGGAGATGGACATATGTTGGTCACTTGATGAGAAGAAATGACCAGAGAATCCCAAAACAAGCTATCAAGTGGAACACAACAGGCCGAAGAAAAAGGGGCAGACCGCGTGAAATTCTGAAGAGGACATTATTAAGAGAGGCCAAGTTAACAGGCATAAAATCCTTTGATGAGGTTGAAAGACTCGCCGAAGACAGGAAAAATTGGCGAACTACTTTACGAGCCCTATGTGACGTTTAACGGCACGGGAAGGATATAAGATATAAGATCAGGAGTTTGTGGTACCTATTGGGGGGGGGGGGGAGAGGAGGGGGAGAATTAATCCAAATCTATTTTCACAGTATCTGTCTGTCTCCGTCTGGCGTTGGCTATTATGCTTCTCCAGAGTACCCGATCCTTCGTGCAGGCCATCAGATCAGTTGGTGATCTCCTCTCACACCATCCCGTCAGACTGTCCAGTATCATTTCTCTTGGTCTTCCTCTTGATCTTCTTCCTTCTATTTTTCCTGTTGTTATAATATTTTCAATGCCCCCTCTTCTCATTGCATGTCCTATGAAAGTACATTGTCTCTCTCTTATCTTTTTGACAAGGTTTTTTGTCTCTCCAGCTCTTCTCATACATTCTTCATTAGTTATGTTTGCTGTCCAGGGGATTCGCAACATTTTTCTAATAAACCACATTTCTGCTGCTTCCAATGATTTTTGTGCAGACTTGCCTATTGTCCATGACTCACTTCCATATAACAAGACAAGTTCAATATAGCATTTTAGGACTCGTTTTCTAACATTCATTGATAAAGATGTGTTAGCTAATATGTTTCTCATTCTCTGAAATGCAGTCTTTGCTTGGCCTATTCTGTTCCTAATTTCTGTTTTGCATTTCCCATCTGAAGTTATTACTGCTCCAAGGTATTTGAATTTCTGCACCTGCTTTAGAATGGTTCCATTTAATTTAATACTGCATGCTGGTGGATTCTGTTTCTTAGATATAACCATAGTCTCTGTGTTTTTGATGTTCAAAGTAAGGCCTTTCTGTTCACTTTCTTTGGCCACTTTATCCAAGAGATTTTGCAGGTCTTGTTGGTTCTCAGCTATCAGTACTGTGTCGTCAGCATACCGAAGGTTGTTAATATTGTATCCTCCAATTTTTATGCCTGGTTCTGTGATGATTGTTCTTAGAATATTCTCGCTGTACACAGAAAAAAGGTCTAGAGATAGTACACATCCTTGTCGCACCCCTTGTTTTATAGGTTGGTATTTTCCAATTCTATTTTCAACTCGAACTGCTGCTTCTTGCTGCCAGTATAGATGTTTTACAATCCTCAGATCTTTGCCGTCTATATTGATGTCTTCAAGCATTTTAATAATTTCATTATGTTTCACCTTATCGAATGCCTTGGTGTAATCAATGAAGCATAAGTAGAGATCTTTCTGTACTTCTAAAGCTCTTTCTGTTAGTGTTCGTAAAGCATAAATGGCATTGTGTGTTCCCTTTCCTTCAACAAATCCAAACTGTTCATCTGCTATTTCCATTTTTATCTTTTTCCTTGTTCTTCTCATAATGATTCTCAGAAGTAGCTTCGTTATGTGACATGAGAGGCTGATAGTCCGGTGGTCGTCACATTCCTTTCCACCTGGTTTCTTTGGTAGTGCTATAAACGTGGATTTAATCAGGTCACTGGGAATATAACCACTGTTGTAAATATCATTCAGTAACTTGGTTATTATTTTTATTCCTGTCTCCTCTAGTGCCTCTATTTCTTCTATTGTTATATTATCAGGCCCAGTCGCTTTTCCTTTCTTCATGTGTTTGATGGCATCTATGATTTCATCTTCAAGTATTGGCGGTCCATCACAGTTTTCAGTATCTGGTGTTAATTATGGTCTTTCTCCTCCATATAGCTCACCGATATACTCTGTCCACCTGTCCACAATGTCTTCTTTTCCCATTAACATTTTACCTTCTTTCGATTTCAGGCATCCTGTGGTATATTTTGTTTTCCTGCCTGTGAGTTCATTAATTCGTTTATGCATGTTTTTGCTGTCTTTATTATGAGCGTCCTCTATCTGTCTGCACTGTTCATTTAACCACACTTCTTTTGCTTCTCTGCATTTGTGTCTTATTTCTTTATTTATCTTGCTATATTTTTCCTCGTTATTTTTACTCCTCCTCCTCTTGTCCATCAGTCCTAAGATGTCGTCTGTCATCCATTTATTTTTAGGGGCTTCTTTTTTAGGTGGTATTATCTCCTTAACAGTTTGGTGGATAGAATCTCTTAACATTTCCCATTGTTCATCTATACTATTTATCTTTGCTATTGCATTGTATCTATTTGTTATAATAACTTTGTATTGTTCTCGCAGTTCTTGGTCATTTTTAAGAAGTTCTGTATTCAGTTTGATGTTTCTCACTTTTCTGCCTGCTTTCTTTAGCTTTATTCTAACTTTTCCACAGAGTGGATCATGGTCACTATTGCAGTCAGATCCTGGCATGGTTTTTGTTGTCAGTAATGCATTGCGGAATCGTTTGTTGATTAATATATAATCTATCTGGTTAAATGTCTTTTTGTCTGGGCTGCACCACGTTGCCAGTCTTCGAGGATGTTGTTTAAACCAGGTGTTTCCTACAACCATGCTATGTATTCTTGCCCATTCAATTAATTTATAACCTCTGTCATTCCTCTCCCCCAGTCCATAGTCACCAACGATGTCTGAAGTTCTTCCTTTACCAACTTTGGCATTAAAATCTCCCATGACTATGATAACTTCATGTGACTTTGTGTGTTTTAGTGCTGTCTCTATGTCATTATAAAATATCTGTACATCTTCCTCAGAACTTTCAGATGTTGGAGCATACACTTGTATAATATTTATGTTTATTGGTTGTCCTTTCAGTTGGGCTAGCAGGACTCTGTCCGAGATGTTCAAATATCCTACAACTGTCCTTGCCGTTTTTTCATCAAATATAATTCATACTCCTCGTTCATGTTTCTCACTTCCTGAATATATTATTGTATATTTATCTGAGTTTATCTTTCCTGCACCTGTCCATCTAACTTCACTCATTCCTAATATGTTGATCTTCATCCTTTCCATTTCCATCTTTACATTTTCTAATTTTCCAGCCTGGAATAAAGTTCTAACATTCCATGTTGCTATTTTGAACTTGTTAGTTTTGCCACCAGTAGCTTGATGACGATCTGGCCTCACCTGTGGCTCATGAGTTGCCCTACCGGACGAGGCTGTTCCAGAGGAACATCCGTTAACGTCGTTCATGATAAATCTATGACTCTGAATAAGCATAATTGTTCTTGGGAGCTACAACAGTGGTTTCCCGTTGCCTTCTGTCGGTTTGTGTACGGACTCTCCGCTAGCCTTTGGACTCCCTGTCCTACCCGCAAGGCAGCGGGAGCGAGAGGTTTTAAGGCGCCTCTGACCCGCCTGGTATTCCCTTCACTGAGCACCTGAGGCACTTTATAGGAGTAGTAGAGCCACCTACTACCCCACCTCGCTCTCTGAGTCTACCGCCAGTTGGTCCGCGCCTGCTTATTTGGACAACTCCTTATTCACAGGGATCCTCCATATCTGGAGGACTTTCACCATCCGCCACCTGTGACGCGCTGGGTTGGGGATGGTCGCCCCAGATTTACCCAGATAATTATGATACTATCCTAATTTACAAGGGGCTATGCTACATATCCAGTGCCTTCATTATAATAATTTTGCGGCTTATTGGTGTTACTTGGCTTAATTTTTCATTGATGTATTCGCCAACACGTCTAATCATGGTTATTAAATTTTCAAGTCTTAAGTCCTTTCAATATTTGTATTCATGCGCAAGTACTCTTATAAACTTTTCTTTATCTTTCCACCAACGTCGAACATTACATTCAGAAACCCCAACATTTTATCACCCGTCGTGTCCTCTCGCGTGTTACTCTTATTTTAAATTTCATATCGTACCATCTCCTCTCCGTTTACATGACACATTGAGGACGCCCTATTTTCAACACTATCACTTGTGAATCTGCCAGTCTACCATTAATGTTAAGGTCAGTTACGCAGTACTGGAACACAATTTCAAAAAGGTCGACACATTTCGGGAGTTTCTGCCCCTGATCTCCAGTCACGTGGTGAGTCTCACTGCACATACGGAAGGACGGCACAGTTGAGGTATAATGCAAAATAAGCCGGTACAGTTGGGGAATGATACAGAATAGACTGGTATAGTTGGGGAATCATCCGTCTTCACTGGAAGGTATATTTTTGAAGTATATATGTATCAATGAGGAAAAACTGGAAGAAGTGGAGAGTTTTGAATATCTTGGATCACTGCTAAATGGAGATATAATGAGGGAATTTAAAAGGAGGACATCTATCGCTCTTCAGAAAGTAAAACAACTAAAGAATCTGTGGAGAGGAACAGACAGAACTACAAAAATAAGATTTTTAAGGGGATGCATCTTTACCATCGCAAACATATGGTCGTGAGACCTGGACACTTAACAAAACAGCTGAGAAACACATAAATGCCTTTGAATGTAAATGCTACAGAAGAGTTCTTCAGATATCATGGACACAAAAAAGAACAAATATATCCATACTAAAAGAACTTAATATTGAAGAAGGCTGACTAGTAAAGATGATTAAAGAGAGAAAACTTAAATATTCTGGACACATTAGCAGCGCATATAAAGACAATTTTCAAAAGGGCAGTTTAATGAAAAAGCCATGGATGTATGTGTGTGTGTATGTAAGTTCCAGCATAACTCTGGAACGCCTGGAGCAATTTCAACCAAACTTGGTGCACACGAACGCCTGGAGCAATTTCAACCAAACTTGGTGCACACGAACGCCTGGAGCAATTTCAACCAAACTTGGTGCACACATGACTTCATTCACTCATTCATTTATTTGTATGTCTCTTGCGGAACTTTGCCTCCCTAACAGCACTCCTGTAGGCCTCTCGGTTGTGAGCAAGATGGCCTGCTACTGATGCATCCATCTGCAGATCATCAACGACGTCTTGCAGCCATCTTCACCTTGGTTTTCCTCTCTTTCTTTTTCCCATTATGTACCCTTCTATGACGGTTTTCTCTAGACTATCATGACGTTTAATAACACATGACTTACAATCTGGAAAAAGTACTATGGGGGTAAGATACCCTTAGCACCCCTAGGGATGGTGGTGGGAAGTGGGTGACATGTAAAAATAATCTAGAACAACCGATATTAGTGTTGAATACATAGTTTTCGGGGTCGCTAAGATGAATAGTGACATTCCCGATGCCGTTTAAGTCCAAGTTCAGGGTCCATCGGCACTGGGGGTGGGAAGGGGTGAAAAATAAAATGTCCAAAATGACTGAGATTAGTGTCGAATCCATAGTTTTCGGGGTCGCTAAGCTGACTGGCGACAGTCCCGATGACATTTAAGCCCAAGTTTAGTCGAATAGAACGAATAGAACTCTGCAGAACCTTTTAGAAAGTTGTGGAAATGAATATAACTTTGCAGAACCTTCTACAAAGTTGTGGAAATGAATATAACTTTGTAGAACCTTCTAGAAGATCGTGGGAATGAACTCAACTTTTGTGGTCCTTTCTGGAAATTTTTAGAAATCATTATGCTCCAGTCTTGGACTCATGACTTATACTTTTAAATACCTGCAGATAAAATTACTTCGATTTTATACTATAGATAGAATTCATTCCTTTTCCTGTCTAATAAAAGATTGGTATAAATAAATACCCGGACAACACTGAGTAATCAACTAGGGAGTGGGTGAAACAGTTTTTATCCCACGGATAGCACTCATTCCGATGGATCTCCCTTTTAACTTCAAGAGACTGCAATTTCCAGTGAGACTTGCGTTCTCGATCGCGATCAACATGTTACAGGGGCAGTCTATTATGTTCTGCGGAGTGGATTTGAGATCGCCGTGTTTATCCCACGGACAACTTTACTCTGCTAGCTCAAGGATTGGTTCACCGACTACTTTATTTATTCTTGCTCCTGGAGGTGAAACTATAAAAATGTTTATAATCAAGTTTTGAATTAAATAAGTATTACAGTGATTTTGTAAAAGTCTTTACTCTATAATGTGTATACTGTATGTATACTTTTAAATACATGTAGATAAAATTACTTCGATTTTACACTATAGATAGAAGTCATTCTGTCTTTCCTGTCTAATAGAAGGTTGGGATAAATAAATACCCGGTAACGCCGGGTAACCAGCTAGTGTGTGTGTGTATATGCATATATATATATATACACACACACACACTAGCTGAGTACCCGACTTTGTCCAGATATTTCTCCAAATCAACAAAGTTCTATTCATTTCTACAACCTTCTAGGTGATTATACAAAGTTCTATTCATTGCCGCAACCTTCTAGAACGTTCTACAGAGGTCTATTCAGTTCCACAATCTTCTAGAAGATTCTACAATATTCAATTCATTTCCACAACCTTCTAGACGATTCGACAGAGTCTAGACGGTTTGATTATAAACAGTATTTTTAATTTCACTCCAGGAGCAAGAAGAAATAAATTCTTGAGTGAACCCACCTTTGAGGAAGCAACATAAAGTTGTCCGTGGGAGAAACATGACGATCTCAAATCTCTTTCTCCATTTCTCTCTCTCTCTTTGTCCCTATCTCTCTCTCTTTGTCCCTATCTTTCTTTCCCACTCTCTCTCTCTCTCTCTCTCTCTCTCTCTCTCTCTCTCTTGAGCAAGCAACATAAAGTTGTCTGTGAGAGAAACATGGCGATCTCAAATCTACCTCTGTCCTTCTCTATCTCTCTTCTCCCTCTCTCTACCTCACTCTCTCCCTCTCTCTCCCTACCTCTTTCTCCCTCTTACCCTCTCTCTCCCTCTCTCTTTCCCTCTCTCTCCCTCTCTCTTTCCCTCTCTCTCTCTCTTTCTCTCTCTCTCCCTTTAGCAACATAAAATTGCCCGTGGGAGAAACATGGCTATCTCAAATCTATCTTTCTCCCTCTCTCTCTGTGCCTCTCTCTCTCTCTCTCTCTGTCTTGAGGAAGCAACATAAAGTTGTCCGTGGGAGAAACATTGTTATCTCAAATCTCTCTCTCTCCCTCTCTGTCCCTATCTCTCTCCTTCTCTCTCTCCTCTCTCCCTCCCTCCCCCTCTCTCTCCCTGTCTCTATCTCTCTCCTTACCTCTTTCTCTCCCTCTCCTTCTCTCTCTCCCTAATTTGAAAACCTGATTTGAAACATAAGAAAACGGCACACTGTCACAGAGCAATGCAATATACTATAGAATACAATAACAAGCTAATATAAACATAAGGAGAAAACAAAGTTAACATTTATTTTTACAAATATAATTAAAACAAAAAAGAGACCATCAACTAAATGAGCAACATGACACTGCCACATTCCCTGACAGATGATAAACTGGAAGACTTGCCGAATTAGCTTACCTTATATACGACCATCTAAGATTCGGGTGGGTGCTGGAAGTTTATCGAACATCATAAGTCCAAGACCACAGTCATATCCATAACCTTCTAGAAGATACCATACCTAGCCCCCCCCCCCCCAATTCGGCTGGTAGCTAATCAACCACTGTATGGGTGCTCTCTGGTATGAAATAAACACTGGCCATTTTCTAAATAGACGCTGAGGTGAAAACAGTGGGTGTCTGTCACGAATTAGAAATCTACTCCGTGGATCATGTGCTTCGTTAACGTGTTCGTTAAAATGTTTGGCAAGTCAGCAGATACAACGTCATCGATTTGTGTGGGCTGACCTTTGTCCGCCGCGGTCGAAAACCCGAACATATGACGGGAGTTACTTTCCATTGTTCAGTGGGGTATTGTTTGTATCGATCGACACCACAACCCAGCCCCCCCACCCAGGGCTCTAGGGATGATCTAACCCACACGATGCATTGTCCAGATTGTAAATCATCTGTGTGCCATGTTTGCTTGAAACTGTACCAGGCGTTCCAGTGTGATGCTCTAACATACATACACACACACACGTTCATATATATATATATATATATATGGGGTGAAGACATCCGATGAGACAATCAGCAGCCCTTAGCTGATATGCTAGCGTCAGGGTTATCGACCCATAGTTGACCAAGACCCTGTCCCACCTCTCCTTGGAACCCCCAGTAACAGGCCTAGCCTGGCTAACGGGGCAGGGATCACCATAGTTACCATGGTGGTGGAGTCTACTAAAGAAGCATTGCACATCTCCTGCTTTTTAGCTGTACTCTGGGAATGAAAAAGTAGCTGCTATAACCCGCTCCCACACCGATACGATACTGTCCCTCGACATCTCTATAGCATCGGCTGCAAAAAACAACAGCTCGCAGTTACAGGGAGTTCGTACAAGTACAAATATATATATATATATCGAGGCCCTTGAAATGTGAGTATACAGAAGAATAGGGCGTTTCCCATGGTCAGAAAAGAAAACAAACATCGAAGTGCTAAACCAACTAGAAGTGAAAAGATACATTTTGAAAATCATAAATACAGGATATCTAAGATACTATGGGCAAGTCAAGAGGCAGAATTCTATACTGAAGACCTCTTCTTGAGGGCATGATCGAAAGGAAAAGAACAAGAGGACGACAACGATGTAGATGGATGGACAAGCATCACGAGATGGGCAGGGACAAGCTTGGCCGAGTGCTCTATGAAGACACGAGACACAGCTGAGTAGAAACTCACTGCGCAGCCAACCGTAAACCGTTAACATATCTGTAACCGAGCTAGATAATATGGAAAAGATTACTGAGGCGGAGAGAGGAGAAACAACACTGTATGATAAAATGAGGTATCGCGATCCCAGACAGTCAGGAAACGCTGAAGCTAATTTATCTCTCAAGTTACCAAACTGTGGTTTGTGAGAGTGGCTGCTAGATCATTTAAAGTTTGTTCTGAAAGAAATCACACAAGTAATTGCGGTAAGTTTATTCTATTATTTACGCTTACTCTATCTGTGCTAAATAGTCCTTTATATAAAAATATTCTGCTACACATTTGCAGTTCGCAGTAAATTTGAATTTGCATCTGTGTAACAAATGCAGATGTAAGATGTCCTACTATGTTGGACTGTATCGATATACTTGTACTGATTCAGATACCAACATGTTTTTTTCACTGGTGTCATGATTCTATTGAATGAAAGAAACAAAAATCACATAAACGGTGTAACTGATGTTAGTGTCAGTTTTTTGTTTCAATTTAAAATTAAGGGTGGAATTCACACCAAAAAAAAAAAGTTAGCTATTCATGGTGAGTAAAAGAAATGTAGTAACAATATACATATTGTTGTCATTCACACTTCACGTGTTATTCACACGTTTGTTAAGTTCAATATTTTGCAAAGAACTGACATATGTTACTTATCTTTAAATTATTTCACAAAAGAATTTTTTAATATGATATTATTCTGCTTCCGTTATTGTTATATGGTGAAACTGCTGTGAAATTATATTGATGGACTGGGATACATTCACGATTCCCCGTGATAAGTTTCAAATTTCAGTCGAATCAGCTTACCATCGTGTGTACTCTACAGTATGAAACATAGTTATAAAAGTAGTGGGTTAAAAAAAAAAGAAAGAAAGGAAAAGAAGAAGAAACCAAAAGATATAGAAAGATCACCAAACTTTTTTTTATATACCAAAGGTGAACCAATCACAAACGAACATAAAGACAATGATACAGCCACAGTTCAAACACTGATTCACAACTGCAGAAGCCCTCTGGTTTACAACACCAGTAATAAATCATGCAGAACAGAACATGATAATGAACAAGAACGCAGTGAACACGATCAGCAGCTTGACCTCGATATTTTGGGAAAACGCAGTAACAAGAATTTGCCTCATGAAATGGGGAAAATGACATCATTTTACTTGAAAACTATAAGTCAAAAGGGGCTTTTTGGAACGGATGGTTCAGACTATTTATTCAATAGTAAAGTTTACAGTCTCATCACTCAATAAGGTGTTGAGATCAAGTGAGATCTTTAAACTGAACATGTTTACCATGTTGGATATTAATGTGAAGCAAAATGAATGGTTATAGTAACAGGAATCACCTAAGTCAATGTGTTTAACTCCATCAGACATCAAGAGAACACTAGACAATATGTGCGCAGTACATAAGATTTTTAAAAAAATAACGAAAAGTTAGAGGACATAATGGGTGTTGATAGTGAAGATCTAGAGGTATACTGGGCGACGGTATTGGAAATAATACTTGTAGAAAAGTCTAACT
Source organism: Achatina immaculata (assembly GCA_009760885.1). NCBI lineage: Eukaryota > Metazoa > Mollusca > Gastropoda > Stylommatophora > Achatinidae > Lissachatina > Lissachatina immaculata. The sequence continues at coordinate 31,262,998 of CM019716.1, read as the reverse complement.
CTGGTAACGACAAAATGTTCATTCTGGTCACACAGATAGGAGAACAATGGTAATATCACGGTCACAATCACTGACTCACTAAATACCATCCTCCTCTAGAAGAACTTACACGACAGCCCAAAGATGTCGTTGTGTATCCGAGTCCAAAAGTTCAAAATGAGGTGATTAGTTGTATGCTGGTTGGTGCAGTTAAAAAACAAAGAATGTGCTAAGAAACAAGGCGTGCTTCATTTTACAGTGTAAGTACTGACAATACAGTGAATACGACGTCATAACAATTGTAGATTATGAAATACCAGAGATTAGATGTGTTGATAACACAGTATTACTGTTCACAACACAAAAAGGAATGGAAAATCTAAGTATGTCAGTCCGTAAGAACTGTGAAGAGCAAAACCTTTATCTTAATGCAAAGAGAACTAAATTGATGACAACTGACAAAACAAATAAGGCAGCTGAAATATTTATCGTTGAGGAAAAATTGAAAGAGGTGGAGAGTTTTGAATATCTTGGATCATTACTAACTAATAATGGAGATATAATGAGGGAAACTAAAAGGACATCTATCGCTCTTCAGAAAGTAAAACAACTAAAGAAGCTATGGAGGGGAACAGACAGAACTACAAAAATAAGATTTTTAAGGGGATGCATCTTTCCCATCTCAACATATGCCTGAGAGACCTGGACACTTAACAAAACAGCTGAGAAACACATAAATCCCTTTGAATGTAAATGCTACAGAAGAGTTCTTCAAGTATCATGGACACAAAAAAGAACAAATACATCTATACTGTAAGAACTTAATATTGAGGAACACAGGCTAGTAAAGAGGATTAAAGAGAGAAAACGTAAATATTTTGGAGATATTAAACGTCATGATTGATTGATTGATTTGACTGATCTTTATTTCAAAAGGGTTAAGAATGGCTGCCATTAAATAATGTCACGCAGATGACACAAGCCGCCTGGCACTTGAGAACCGCTGCATTCAAAATTATGGGACGCTGGAACCACATGGGTTAAACTCGCTGTTTAGTTACACGTGACATCATCTTCTTCAATCATTATAGTACCTCTCCACTAAATCCACCCCTTCTTACTTTTCAAACCTCCTCACAGCATCACTCTGCAACCCCGCTATTTTCTCTGCAACCCCTCTTCCCCAATCACCTGTTTCAATTTCTCCTAGCTAGGCCAGTAGTGCGTCACTCTCTCTCCCCTCCCCGGTTCCCCATCCACCACCCCCAGTTACAACCCACCGACCACATATCACAGGTCTCTATTTAAACAATTTCCACGTCCTACCAGATCCATTCCTGACACACACCGCCGGACAAGCCACACCTTGCAATTTACAGCTAAGTACTCCTTTAAAAAAATTTTTTTTTAAAAACAGTATTCATGTGAATCTATACTTTATCTCCTCTCTCTATTTCTTCGTCCTGTATGTTTTTGTATGATTAAGGCTCACGCCGAAACGTCACAACTTTGTAATCGTTAAGTAATAAAGCTGCTCCTACTTTTTTCCGATTTTATACATTCTGGTATCACAGCTTTACTGCAGTGCTTAGTGTATAGTTGTATACTTATACACCAATTATTGAGTAGCTGAGGCATTGAGGCAGGAAGAGGAATGGCCATGTGCTGATGTTATATACCTACAGAGGATCAAGAACAGAGGTGTGAGAAGGCGGAAGGAAGAACCGAATGGCTGACTAGTAGAATTCTAGGTTGCCAGAACCAGCAAATGACTAGAAATATTAGTGTTCATGTCCTTCGATGGTTACATAAACAGAGAGCGGAACATGTAAGAGTGTGCCCCGAGCGGGGTGATGATAATTCCTAGATTTGATATTCAATACAGATACAGGATATTCGAGAAAAATAAGAAAGAAGAGACAACCGAAATAAATATAAATGAAAGTTCGCATGATCTCATGCACTGGAAGGGCAATCAGTTGCAGACAAGGAAACATCCATTTTGAATCAAATTCATGAAGATGGAAAGAACTTGACAAAATTATAAGAGCAAGACCACTTTGTTAGCTCTGTGTACAGTGGTGAGCTAAAATAATTCGGGACAAATGTGTAACACGAACCCCAAGATTCCTTGATGTATTTATAAGAGGCTTATTAACCCCATACAATACTTGAGACAAAGGTTTAAAATCAGAGTCCGGCATAATTTTTTTAGGACAGCCCCATGTATGCTCCGCCGCATACATCCAAGAATATGTTTGGTATTAGTTCCAATCAAGTGTTGGTTCTTTATGGTGGATTTCTGCCACACAGTTCAGATTTCCTACCAGCAATCTTAATTTGTCCTAGCTCCAGCAATCTCTTCACAGTTACTTTGTTCTTCCATTCCCGCTCTTCATTTTCCCGTAATCTGTCCAGTATGGTTTTAGCAATGTCATCCTTGTCCATTCTCAGCCTGCCATTTATTTTAGCTTGTCCAGCAAGTCTATCTGCCACTTCATTGGCATATACTCCCGCATGCCCTGGTCAATAAAGCCACGTTAGGCTCCTCACAGTTGACTGGCTCAACAGATGAACCCATTCTTTTCTAAGCAATTTTTTCTCAATCTTACGAAGCATAATCTGTGAATCCACCACAGTGACACCACGAACTACATTCAGGGCAACTAGCCATTCCACTGCCGCCGACACACCCTCAATTTTCATTCGCATGCGTGATGTGATAAGTTCAAAGGCTCCTGAACCCTGCGCCACTACTCTTCCACTGTAGTAGACAACAACTTCTGCTGTTCCGAGATACACTGAGCCTTCTGTACATATTGTCCTGCCGGAAGACCCACAGTGATGCTGGATAAGATCTTGAACCCAAAGTTCAACTGCCCCCTTTGCCCAGTCTCTATATTCGCGGTCCTTCAGTATAATAACCTTTGTTAGCTGAGGTCGGTCCTGTACCGGTTAACAATCATCACCTTTAGGCACCCCGGCTAGATCACACATTGACATCATTGTATCCTCAGCCTCAACCATTCAGGATCTGTTTCGTTTGATGCGTCTGTCCTTTATCAACCCCAACTCCTTATGGAGAGGATGCATGACTATCAATGCCACCAACCCTACTTGAGCATGCTTGTGTTTAGACCTCACACTCAGCAAATCAAACAGAAAGAGCATGGCCGTTACAGAGGTATCCCCGGCGCAACCCAAAACCACACTAATTGCCTCGTTCTGTACACGCTCTAGTCTGTTCAGCTGTGCATTTGACAAAATGAGTAGCCCTGGACCACATTCCAATGGTGACACAATGGTGACACCACCAGCAAGAATACTTGTACTTGTACGAACTCCCTGTAACTGCGAGCTGTTGTTCTATGCAGCCGATGCTGCAGAGGTGTTGAGGCATAGCATCGTATCGGCGTGGGAGCGGGTTATGGCAACTACTTTTTCAGTCCCGGAGTATAGCTAAAAAGCAGGGGGTGTGTAATGCTTCTTTAGCAGACTCCACCACCATAGGGACTATGGCGATCCCTGTCCCGTTAGCCAGGCTAGGCCTGTTACTGGAGATTCCACGGAGAGATGGGACAGAGTCTTGGTCACCTATGGTTCGCTAACCCTGACGCTAGCATATCAGCTATGGGTCGCTGACTGCCTCATCGGACAGGCGTCTTCACCCCCGCTTCAGCAAGAATAAAGTTCGCCGTGGAAAGTTTGCTGCTGCCATTAACCTAACTGCTCCCAACACTTTCCTAGTTTTTGTATTACACTGTCCACATGTGCAAAGGACAAGGATCGATCAAATGTGATCCCTAGATACCGCATGAAATTTGTTCTCTTAATATTTTGTCCTCGACACTTCACAATCGGAATTTCATATCTTACATATCTGTTATATATATATATATATAGCATACATAGAGATTCCTTATGGAGAATTTTAAGTCTATATGGAATACCATCTAAAACTGTCAACATCATTAAGGACTTCTACAATGGATATGTTTGTGCAGTCAAGACAGAAGAAGGGATGAGTGAATGGTTCCAGGTTGAAACAGGTGTGAAACAAGGATGTATATTGTCTCCTTTACTTTTTGGGATTACAATAGACTTCATAATGACAAAATGCTGCACAGGTAACACAGGTATTGACTTGGTACATGGGACCCATCTAGAAGATCTTGATTTTGCTGATAACATAACTCTTATCAGTAATAATGTGAATTCCATGCAAGAAATACAGATAGCCTGTCTTCAGTGGCTAGCAAAATAGGACTTGAAATTAACAAGGACAAAACAAAAATAATGAAAATTCCCTTTAATCAAAATGGAAAAATACACATAGAAGGGGCAGATATTGAAGAAGTCAATCAATTTGCATACCTTGGCAGCTACATAGACCAGGATGGTGACATTAGAAAGGAAGTTAGAATCAGAATTGCAAAAGCAGCATCAATCTTCAAGAATCTTGAGAACGTATGGAATTCAAAAGTTATAAGCACAAAAACCAAGTTAAGACTATTCAATTCAAATGTAATATCCACCCTCATTTATGAATGTGAAAGCTGGAAAACAACTAAAGAAATAGAAAAGAAATTAGACTCTTTTGAAAACAAATACCTAAGGAAAATACTCGGCATCAAGTGGAACGAATTTAAGAACAATGCAGAGATAAGACAGATGACTGAACAACAACCAGTCTCATGGGTGATCAGGAAAAGGAGATGGACACATGTTGGTCACTTGATGAGAAGAAATGATCAGAGAATCCCAAAACAAGCTATCAAGTGGAACACAACAGGCCAAAGAAAAAGAGGCAGACCGCGTGAAACTCTGAAGAGAACATTATTAAGAGAGGCCAAATTAACAAGCATAAAATCCTTTGATGAGGTTAAAAGACTCGCCGAAGACAGGAAAAATTGGCGAACTACTTTGCGAGCCCTATGTGACGTTTAACGGCACGGGAAGGATATAAGATAAGATATCTGTTATTTAATTAGCACCACATTGTAAAGGAATAGATAGTACTAGTTACTTAGGTTGGTTGGCAACCCTAGTTTAGAAATAATATGTCAGCAGCTGGACATCTTAGGAGTGCGCAGTTCTGAAGTAGTCCAGTTCGCGGAACCAGTATATAAAGAAAACATTAAATAATGTTCAAAAATAGAAACGCAACAAATACGATGTTGCGATTTAAACGGAAGTTTGCTGATCAGACAAGGGTAAATTGCATGAAACGCTCATTTGGACATCAACTTCACGTACTGACCTAAACTGTACTCAGCAGATAATTCATGAGCACAGAAAACCGACCTTAGTAAAAACAGCATTTTTGACAATAACTCATGACAGGTTCACGAGAATCCCGTGAAACTTACTGAACACAAAACTCACTGACCATGTTATTGAATGCCTATAAAAGATCGACGCTCATCGAATCAGTTCATTTGAAAATTCAATGCGCAAATATGGCGCTTCTCACTACAAAACAACGACTCATCATCACTGGACGTTTACAGACTGGACAGTCACAAAGTGTAGTGGCCAGACAATTTAATGTGGTTAGAAGCACCATTAGTCGCCTTTGGAGACGATTTCAAGAAACTGTTTCAGTTGCAGACCGGCCGCGCAGTGGAAGACCCATAGTCACAACTCCTGCCGAAGACCGCTTCATACGGCTGCGTCACCCCAGGAATCGATTTGAATCTGCGTCCTCAACAGTCCAATCAATGACAGCAGCTCGTTGAATTTCAGATCAAACGGTCAGGAACCGGCTGCACGACGCTGTTCTTTGGGCTAGAAGATCCTACAGGGGTCCTATTCTAAAGGAATAGCTAGAACCGCTAGAACCGACTGCAATGGGCCAACCAGCATCGACAATGGATCGTTGTGAATGATTGGAGAAGGGTTTGGTTTAGTGATGAATCATTCTTTCTGCTCCAGCGACATAATAGATGGAGAAGAGTTTACCGCAGAGTCCATGAGCTCTACGCCCAGAACTGCGTGGATGAGGCTCCTCCACATGGTGGTGGAGGTGTAGTGATGTGGGGGATGATCAACTTCATTGGAAGAAGTGACTTGGTGCAAATTGAAGGACGTCTGAATGCCCAGCGATACGTTGCTGAAATTCACGTCCTCGCGTCCTTCCACTTCTGGCTGCAGCAGTGTAGATTTTTCAGTAGGATAAAGCTAGTTTCCCCCCCCCCCCCTGTGGCACAACTCACCACTCAGTTCCTCGCTGACAACACTATCCAGACCATTCAGTGGCCATCCATTTCATCAGACATGAACCCAATAGAACACTTATGGGATGAACTCAACAGACAGGTCCGCCAGCGATACGTAGCGCCAACCAGTCTCCTACAGTTGTCTCTTGCATTGCGGGAAGAGTGGGAAGCAATCCCACAACAGATCCAACGGTTAATCGGATCCATGTCAAGGAGATGTCGTTCTCTGAGAGTGTTGCACTTCTCTTTTTGAACAGTATAGAATTTCACCAGGTCGGGCTTTGTACGCTGAATACGTAAGACCAGCGGTCGGAGGAAGGTCACGCGTCGTGTAAACGTGAAAGAGATGTTTTATTGTCTGTTGAAAACTGTTTATACTTTTGTGGTGTGGATGCTTGCAACCTGTGTCCATTCTGTGCTTTCCTTCTTCGATCAGGTCCGACCTCACTTAGGTATGATTTAGATATAGAAATAGACACTGAATTCCATATTAAAATTATCACTCTATGTAAGATGTTATGTTTTAGCAACGCACAAAATGTAGGTCTTGTATGTGTACATGATTATGTATTACTGTGTTCTATATAAGAGCATCTTTGCTTACGATATATGCCAATTAGTTAATTTATGATTGCAGTCAATATCTTAATCCTTCTAGTATGATTATTTTGAGATTTTATGCAGAGAACGATTTTTGTTGCAAATCCAACTAACATACACGTATAAGATTGTTTTACTAATCTCCATTAATTTATCGTTGATCTATTTTGGTAAGATTCCAGTTAATGAAAGATATGTTTTTAATGATTTTGTTGATAAATGTGTAAGCTGATAAATAACCACATTATATAAGATGATCCAGTGTTTTGATTTAATCTTCAAGAATCTTGAGAACATATGGAATTCAAAAGTTATAAGCACAAAAACCAAGATAAGACTATTCAATTCAAATGTAATATCCACCCTCATTTATGCATGCGAAAGCTGGAAAACAACTAAAGAAATAGAAAAGAAATTAGACTCTTTTGAAAACAAATGCCTAAGGAAAATACTCGGCATCAAGTGGAATGAATTCAAGAACAATGCAGAGATAAGACAGATGACTGAACAACCAGTCTCATGGGTGATCAGGAAAAGGAGATGGACACATGTTGGCCACTTGATGAGAAGAAATGATCAGGGAATCCCAAAACAAGCTATCAAGTGGAACACAACAGGCCGAAGAAAAAGGGGCAGACCGCGTGAAACTCTGAAGAGGACATTGTTAAGAGAGGCCAAGTTAACAGGCATAAAATCCTTTGATGAGGTTGAAAGACTCGCCGAAGACAGGAAAAATTGGCGAACTACTTTGCGAGCCCTGTGTGACGTTTAACGGCACGGGAAGGATATAAGATATAAGATAAGTGTTTTGATTATTTGAAGAAGTAGTTTGATGGTGAAAGCTTCATTTTCCACATACCTAATAAGGGTAAATACCAACACAAACACAAATACAACATAGCAACATATAAATTACAGAAAATTATTACCCCATTTAAAATTTATATTTCTACAACATGATGTTAGCTTTTTCAGGATTTATCACCACATTGCTATCCTCACACCAGCCTGATATCTGATCCACCTCGCTCTGCACTCTTGTGGTTCTCTCAGTGCCTCCAATGCTCATATGTTAATATATCATCAGCGTTGGTTAGTATTCGCCCCACACCGTTCCCAAACAACAGCGCAATGCCAGCAGAATATACATTGAATAGCACAGGAGACCACGAGACAGCCCCACTGCAATGGTTCTGGGCACTGAGATCCATGATCTGTATCACAAGGCAACTGATCGCCTCAACAGCATTGAAGTTATCCATCAAACCGATCTTGCATCTACCCCGAACTCCATCAGAAGTGCCATCAGCGTTGTATAATTCACTCTGTTGTACGCATTCTCAAGACCAAGTACCACAACTGCGATTTCCTCGCTCATATACTTCATACTCCAGGATCGCTGCGTTATTAGCAATTCCTGGACGATAGATTCCTAATGTATAAGGCAGTAGCCCGATGGTCTCTAAAATGTATTAGTTTCCCGGCTATAATCCTCTCAGTTACCTTGCCATATACATTTTTTAATGTTATAATTCGATATCCACTGTTTTTTTTATTATTTATCTATTTTTGGCAAGAAAATCAAGTAAATGTTCAACCATTCATCAGGTATTATGCCAGTCTTCAAACTCTTTGTAATCTTCTGTCATCTGCTTCACTACCTTGTCGACAGCGTCTTTGAGATGTCCATACTGGACGCCATCAAGACCGGGTGCACCATTTTTGACAGTTTTAATTGTCTGTCTTACCTCCTCCACCTCTACTGGGCTTTCCAGGATTTGTGTCTGTACGGGGCTTGAGTTTCTCGTCATTACACGCTCTTCAAGACTACGATGATCCGTTTGTTTGATGTATCTGTGGAAAGAGGCTCTCCATTTCTGCTCAATAGATCTCTGTACATTACCTTCCTCATCCCTTATATCGGTATTCCCTTGCACTCCAGGCTTGCTGTTCATCCTCTGTACCTGCCAGAATTTGCGCAAAGATTTCTCAGCTGTTATTTTTTTTGTGTCAACTTATTCCACGTCCGCACCCTTGACCCCTACAGCAAGAGATTTGAATGTGTTTGTTGCTTCCCCCATTTCCTCTTCTATTCCATTAAGTTCTTCAGCTGTTGCGTGGGAATTTCTTCATGATCTCTGACATCTTTGTGTTGCCTCTCGTTTCATCCGCCAGGCGTTTTCTGTTTGCTCTACTTACCAAAGTAGTTGACTCAATCTTCCGTTCTCTATTTTCATTTTCTACCCTTTCATTCTAATCTTCTCATAGAGGCTGCTCATCGGAGCGCTCATATTTAAATGTCTTCCCTTTTTGTAACTAAATTTCCTCAATTTTATGAATTCTCACAGTGCGGGGGAGATGATCACTTCCATTCCGTGTCAGGGCCTCCCAATGCACGTCCAAGAAGGCTTGTGTGGATATCCCGAGCCAGGTCTCTATGTTTGAACCTGTGTTCTGCTCTCTCGTCATTTTCTTTCTGTTCATTTCTAACAAAGGCAGTATCTGTTGCTCGACCCTGTGTACTGTCCACAATGTTGTCCCAACTTGTACTTCGAGCATTAAAAAAAAACAACCCGTAACATCCCTAATTTCATTATTGTCTGACAAACCACCTTACAGAAAAAAAAGATAACACCGATTTAAATAGATCAGCCAGTCAGTCAGTCATTTGCATGTCTCTTGCGGAACTTTGCCTCCCTAACAGCTCTCCTGTAGGCCTCTCGGTGGTAAGCAAGATGCCATGCTGCTGATGCATTCATTTGCAGACCATCAACGATGTCTTGCAGCCATCTTCACCTTGGTCTTCCTCTCTTTCTTTTTCCCATTATGTACCCTTCCAAGATGGTCTTCTCTAGATTACCATGCCGTTTAATGTGTCCTAAATATTTAAGTTTTCTCTCTTTAATCCTCTTTACTAGCAAGCCTTCTTCAATCTTAAGTTCTTGTATTATGGATATATTTGTTCTTTTTTGTGTCCATGATATTTGAAGAACTCTTCTGTAGCATTTACATTCAAAGGCATTTATGTGTATCTCATCTGTTTTGTTAAGTGTCCAGGTCTCACAGACGCATGTTGCGATGGGAAAGATGCATGTCCTTAAAAATCTTATTTTTGTAGCTCTGTGTGTTCCTCTCTACAGATTCTTTAGTTGTTTTACTTTCTGAAGAGCTATATATAATCTCCTTTTAATTTCCCTCATTATATCTCCATTAGTAGTGATCCAAGATATTCAAAACTCTCCTCTTCTTGCAATTTTTCCTCATTGATACATATTTCAGCTGGTCTATTTGTTTTGTCAGTTGTCATCAATTTAGTTTTCTTTGCATTAAGATATAGGTTTTGCTCTTCACTATTCTTATGGACTGGCATAATTAGTTTTTCCATTCCTTTTTGTGTTGTGAACAGTAATACTGTGTTATCAACATATCTAATCTCTGGTATTTTATAACCTTCAATTTTTATGGCATCGTAATATTTTTTGTCTACATCTTCTCTAACATTCCTCATTATATTTTCAGCATACAAGTTAAATAAGTAAGGCGACAGCATGCACCCATGACGGACCCCTTGTTTTATATCAAACCAAGTTGTTGTTTCACCATACATTATTACTGCTGCTTGTTGGTCTAAATACAGGAGTGATATTAATTGTATCACATGTATTGAAAATCCTTTTTTTCCCATTATTTTCCAAAGTTTCTGGTGTTGTACACAATTAAATGCCTTTGAGTATTCTATAAAAGATAAATATAGATTCACATTAAATTCTCTGCATTTCTCTATTATTAATCATATATTGAATACATGATCTCTTGATCCTCTTCGTTGTCTAAAATCAGCTTAGATCATGTTGACTTCTTTTTTTCTTACGAAGTCTACCCATTATAATTAGGACAACCGTTCTATAGTTTGCACATAATTTCAAGTTACACTTTTTTTGGCAATGGTATGAATACAATTCTTTTCCGTTCTTTTGGCCAAATAAATACCTGAATCCCATATCTTTTCACATAGTGCATGACAGATTGTTGCATATTCCTTTCTTCCTGCTTTAATAAGTTCAGCTGTTATCTAATCACATCCTAGTGATCTACCATTTTTCAGATTCTTTGTTGCCCATAAAACTTCTTCTATTGTCGGCTCGGGTTCTTTCTCCTCTAATAATAATTCACACTGTTGATTTTTGCTTTCACAGTCAGTTGTTTCATACATTCCTCTGAAATAATCCTTCCACCTTTCTAGAATTTTCCCTGTCTCTGTCAAGGTCTTCCCCATCTCTTAGCTTAGGTGTGATATTTTTCGTCAATGTCTTCGTTTCTTTAAACATTTCACTATCTCTTCTACACTTCTGATGTCCTATTCTTTCACAACAGTCTTGTGTGTGTGTGTGTTTTTGTCTTTTCTTATGTTTCTTAGTACTTATCTTTGTCAAAGATATATATTCTTCTTTGATGTTGTTTGTCACTTTCCATTGCGTCTTCATTTCTCTGCTTTGTTTTATCAGTTCTAGTGTGCCTGCTGTAATCCATCCATTATTTCGAGTATTCTTTACTGGAACCATGTCTTTAGCTGTTGTTATGAAGATATCTCTGGGCTGCTAGCCAATTCATCTGGTGTCAGCTCATCTTGTACAGCCATCAGGATTTCGAAAAGGTTTTTCACTTCTATACCGTATTGTTCTGGTATTTTTGTAAGATCAAAGCGGAGTGGGTCTTGATCCCAGAGCAATCTTTTTTTTATCTTTATCCTCATGTCTGCTATTCATAACTCATGGTCCGTATCACAATCGGCACCTGGTAAAGTAAATGGATCAATGGTGCCATAATCTTTACAGTGTTATGGGGTGTAAATATATAAGATTATTATACAAACATGTACACAACACCGCAGTAAAGATGTGATAGCAAACAGACTTTAAACAAAAGGTAGAAACAGACATCCATTGAATAACACACTTTTAAAAATCAAAACTTAGAGATAATTTCTGTTTGTTGAATGCATCAGATTATGACCAACGTCTGTTTTCTCAGCAGTGATCTGGTCTCTTTTACTCTTCTAATCAGTCTCGTGACGGATTCTGGGATTGGCCGAATAGACATCGTTTGTGGAACAGAAAGACAAAACATCTGTGAACGACGTAAATACAGGATATGTATGACTCACTTCCAACCTGGAATCTAGAACAAACAAAAAAAAAAAAAAACGATTTATGACGCCGGGGCAGAGTGGAAAACTAATTAAGAGAAGCGACAAAAATAACGAAATAGCTTTTCCATTTATACACAACTCTGGTTGTGTTAAATCCAACAAGAAATATTCTCTACGGATTTGTGACGAGTGTGTGACTGTGTGGTGTGAGTGTGTGTGATGTGGGAATTGCGGGAAAGAAGGATATGCGGTTTTCTCACCTTCAGCTTAAGTGCTTGTTGGCACTGAAAATCTACACAGGAGATACAGGATGTTTCCCTCTCTCTCTCCAGACTCCCAGAATCTAAACTTGTATACATACTTGTTGTTTATTTAAATAAAGGAGCTTTTTCAAAAAGACATTCAGAATATTCGTCGTATAAAATGTAAAAGGGTAAACCCCAGTTGCCATGCCATTATATATATATACTGGAGTTACGGGGTTAGGCCTGTATTTCCACGACCTTCGGAACATGAAAGTCTGATGTGGTCAGCATCACGGCCTTGCCGCATTTACCTTCCCAGATTTCTCTGGTACCCATTTTTAGAGGCTAATGTTTACCAGAAAAAAAAATCCGACTACTGGGATTGAACTGGGTAAAACTCACACAAAATGTACAAGTAGAAAATCTACATTTTATTGTTCATGAACCACATTTTTTTATATTCTAGTGTTAGGCTGGCCGGGCTTTCAGCCACTGCCATTTCATGTAATTATATTTAAAATGTATGTTTACAAAGTCATTTCACTTTACTCCATCATAATTATCTTCGTCATGTTCTTGATCTCACAGGAAAGAGAACAAGAACATACTATATATATATATATATATATATATATATATATATATATAAATTCATTCAAGTGCCATGCCGCGTGGCGTAGGCGATCATTTCTCTCCACAATTCCCTGTCTTTAGACTTCATTATGAGATCCGGTGGTGACTTTTTTCCTCGCCACACTGACAGCCCATCCAGTAACTTCTCTCTCTGTCTTCCTCTGTCTCTTCTTCCTTTTTGCCTCTTTTTCCATTTGCCACAGTGTGTTCTAATTTTCCTCTTCTCGGGAAATGTCCTATAAATCTCGCTTGTCTGCCTTTGATCTTTGCTATAATTTGCTTTTTAACTCCGGCCTCTCTTAAGACTTCTTCATTAGTTTTCTTGGCTGTCGGCGGTACCTTCTTCTTATAAACCACATCTACATGGCCTCCATTTCTCGCTGTACTCTCTTATTCATTGAACATGCTTCACACCTATAAAACAAAATTGGCTCGATATAACATTTAAGTACTCAGAATATTGTTTCCATTGATATGCATCTGTTGCACAAGATGTGTCTCATTGTCTGGAATGCTGGCTTGGCCTGAGTATGTCTGATTTTTATTTCGTTGTGACATTTCCCATCAGTTGTTATAATCGTTCCTAAGTACTTGAATTTATCAACTTGTTTCAGATTTGTGCCATCGATGGTAATGCTTTATTTTTGTGGTATTCTTTTCTTTGAGATGATCATTACTTCAGTCTTCTTTTTGTTCAGGTTGAGACCTTTACTTTTACTTTCACGAACCATGATGTTTAGAAGAGCTTGTAGCTCCCCTTTACTTTTAGCAATCAGGACTGTGTTATCTGCATATCTTAAGTTGTTACGGTTGTATCCGCCAACTGATATTCCTGGCATGTTCTCTATATTTCTCATTATGTTTTCGCTGTACAAGGAGAAGAGGTCAGGAGATAGAACACATCCTTGTCTCATCCTCAATTTAATGTCTTGGAATGCTCCTATTTGGTTCTCAACCTTCATTGCTGCTGATCGCTGCCAGTATATGCTTTTGATGAGTTTTTCCCATCTAAGTTGACGTCTTCCAACATTCTTATAATTTCTGTGTGTCTCTCACTTTATCAAATGTTTTACAGTAGTCTATGAAGCATAAGTTACTTATAGGCCTGAACTATATATATATAGTCCAGGCCTATACTGGCTGCTGACGTCACACTTTCATGTGCGGATGTTCTTGAGAATACGAGCCAAACACATTATCCCCAATATGTCTTCATGGCATGGAAACAAGGATTTTACCTTTATCTATATATATACTGTTTGTGATGCAAAATATATCGTAGTACATTAGAAAACGTTTCTTCACTGTTAGTTATCTGTAAAGTGTATTTAGGGAAAAACCGCCACGCACCACATGAGACACACACATACACACTCTCTATCTCTATCTCTTCCTCCTCCTCTTCCGCTTGCAAGTAAAGTTTGTTTGATATCTCTGCATCTCTCTCGCGTACAGTCAGCAAACGCTACAGAATTACTCAACATCATTGCTAACGATTGGCAGTTTGCCAGACTGTAGTGAACATGTGATAGTGTAATAAGTACTTGGTTACTTCAATCTGCTGAACGTGTGATAGATAACGACGAAACGTAGAAGGTGCAGATAAAAGACAAAGATAAAAGCCTTGCTATCTGAATTTTTAAAATGAGTGCTCGTTACGTGCTTCGTACACGGATACTGAAGCTGGTGTTGAATGTCTGCCAGCGTGAAAGCTGAGAAATACAGCGCAGAATGTGGGACAGGCCTACTAAGGCAGGATACCCAATTCTCCACCTTTGAATGTAAAGTTCATGCATTCTCTCTCTCTCTCTCTCTCTTTCTCTCTCTCTCTCAGTCTTTATCTCATGTTTTAAATTGCTTGCAGTGATGGATGAACGCCGAATGTCTTTGTTGGTCTTATCAGGCATGCTGTGACTGCAAATGCGACATCACGATCACTTTTCAAAACCAGTGCAACCTCCAGTGCTTCTTTTTATGAGTTTCGTTGTTAGTTGTTCACTTTCCAATGAATTGTGTTCAAAACTTCAAGAAGCATTTTGTTGTAGAAGGTCTTGTAGAACTAACGTCAACAATCGTCACCTTCTCACTAACACAATCATGTTCTGTTCTTCCATCAGCGAGGTCCACGAAAAGAGAATTCACTTATAACTTCACTAGACTTATATTGTTCTCTGCCAATAAGAAAATAAAGTTACAGTTACATTATTTTTAATACATTAGCAACGGTTTAAGTTTTTTTTCTTTCCTTCTGTTGACTTCAGTAAGTCTTCGCGGTGGTTTCATTTCTCGTGTGTCCTCTCTGTTGAGCCGGTTTAAGCATATTATCCCAGTATGGGCGTGTTTAGGACGTGACCGACCTCTAGAGCGGAGGTACCATGACTTGGGTAGCCATCATGTTTCACCCCTGGTTTAAGCCGGTTTAGGCATATTTCACCAGTATGGGTGTAGAACGGACGTGGCCGACCTCTAGAGCAGAGATGCCGTAGTATTAATAGCTCTCGCCGCGAGACTACTGGACATCCCGATTAAGCTTCACTTTATCCTTTCCATCACCTTTTCACATCGGCGCCGCACGGCAACCCTGATTACTTTTCCTCATTTTCTTCAATGGCCGGGAGGAGTTTCTCTTCAAGTGCGGCATACGAAGAGTCTCACCAGCAGCGTCTGAACCCCTGGGTTAACCCGGTTCAAGCAATTCGCCCGGTATGAGGGTACCAGAGAAATATGGAAAGGTACGCGAATACGGCCAGGCGTGATACTGATCACATCACACTTTCACGTGCCGAAGGTCATGAAAATACAGACCAAACACCGTATCCCAAATATGCTTTAATTAATGGCACGGAAACAGGAATTTTACACGATTTTACCCCATATATACATATACACACATATATAAAATTATTTTATTTTAAATACAGTATGACTTCCAGGTATATGCTGCTAAAAGTTACCAGTAGATATAACAATTGTTTATGTGTTGGATAGGTTCAAGGTCTGCTTCATTTTTGCAACTCAATTAATGCATTAGATGTTGTTGGAGGAATTTCTTGTAACTGTGTTACCAAATTCATAGAAGCTACTACTACAAAGGTATAGTGAAAACAGGCATGAAACTGGATGTAGAGTAGATTGTCATATCTTTGTTCTCTTCCAATAAAAATTCAAAGCAGAAATCTTTAATACATGGGGAGCATGTCAGTTTCATTCACACTGGCAAGGGTTTAGTGCCCCACAACATGTTTATAAATAGTCAGCCGAGCAGAGCTGAGCAGCGCGGGCTGCTGTTGGGTTTGAAAGCGTAGGCCGACCGTTCTTTTGACGAAAAAAGCGCTCTCGAGCTCCGTGCATAGGGAGAAAGGACTTCGGTCTCTCCCCGGACGGCGAGAGTTAAGGTGGTTCGATGCAGAATCGAGTAGTTTGTCCATTGAGCGAAGCCTATAAACGGCTAGCCAAGTTCGTGCTAACACGTCAGTGGTGTACGGTGTTGTCGACCGATGGTCTCGAAATTGGCTCATCTCTCGCAAAGAGTATCGGGTCTGCAGTATGTAATGTGCATTGGTTGTCGGAGCCGCGCTTTCTTTTCGTTCGTTAGAGCAGAGAGAGCCGGTCGCCGCCGTCAGTGGTTATAGGAAATTAAACGCCATCATGTCAGCCGCGCAGAGCCGCGCCGACCTGCACAGCGCGGGCGGTTGCTGCTGCGCAGGCCGACCGTTCTTTTGGCGAAAAAGCGCTCTCGAGTTCCGTGCGTGGGGAGACAGGCTTTCGCTCCCTTCCCGGACGGCGAGAGTTAAGGTGTTTCGATGCAGAAGCAAGTGGTTTGTCCGTCGAGCGAAGCATGTAAACGGCTAGCCAGCCAGGTTCGTGATAACGATGTAGTACGGTTTTGTCGACCGATGGTCTCGAAATTGGCCCATCTCTCGCAAAGAGTATCGGGTCTGCAGTATGTAACGTGTGTTGTTTGTGGGTGGCCAGGCTTTCTTCTCCGCTCGTTAGAGCAGAGAGAGCCGCCCCTGCCGGTTAAAGGAAATGAAACGCCGCCGGGGTCGAAAGGGATCCGCTCTGAGCAGAGCGCTGTCTCCCTTGTCCCGCGTCGGTCTGTCGGCAGATATCCGACAAAGGTTCGGTGAAGAAAGCTATCTGGTTGATCCTGCCAGTAGTCATATGCTTGTCTCAAAGATTAAGCAATGCATGTCTAAGTTCACACTGTCTCACGGTGAAACCGCGAATGGCTCATTAAATCAGTCGAGGTTCCTTAGATGACACGATCCTACTTGGATAACTGTGGCAATTCTAGAGCTAATACATGCTTACCAAGCTCCGACCCTCGTGGAAAGAGCGCTTTTATTAGTTCAAATATCGCTGTTGGCGAGATCTTCAGCTGCCGTGCGTGGAGCGGTGCTCCTCCCGGCCAATGAAGAAATTTGCAAATGAGGTTGCCACGCAGCATCACTGCGGAAAAGGTGGTAGAAAGGATAAAGCGAAGCAAACAGTCAAATCACGGCACCTCTGGTCTGGAGGTCGGCCACGTCCTGAGTGCAGTCATGTCGGGTGAAATGCATGAACCGGCTTGTCTCACTGCTGGCGAGACTCTTCAAATGCCGTGCGTGGAGTGAAGCTCCTCCCGGTTAAGGAAGTAAATGCGGAAAAGAAATAAAGGTTGCTGTGCGGAGCCGATGGGAAAAGGTGGTGGAAAGTGAAGTTTAACCGGTATGTCCAGTAGTATCGCTACGAGAGCTATACCACGGCACCTCTGCTCTAGAGGCCGCCCACGTCCGAAATACACCTACACTGGTGAAATATGCCTAAACCGGCACACACCAGGGGTGGAACTTGATGGCTAGACATGTCATGCCACCTCCACTCTAGAGGCCGGTAACGCCTGATAAACACCCATATTGGTGAATTTTGCCTAAACCGGCTCATACCAGGGGTGAATCTTGAAGGCTATGCATGTCACAGTACCTCTGCTCTAGAGGTCGGTCCCGTCCCAAACACGCCCATACTGGGATAATGCCTAAACCGGCTCAACCCAGGGGTAGAAGTCACTAGTGGCGAGGATTCGTCCTCCTGGACAAAAGCTCCATCCTGGTCACAACTAGGAAGGGTAGCGGCCACGACTGCAAAATGCTGAAGTCGGAGACACTGGACCAGGGAAGTCTAGATAGGCAACCACCTCTCACCCGGCGGGGATGTTTGCGTATCCTAATCACGCTGAGGTTTTCCGGTGAGAAAGTCCAACCCTGGACTGGATGGGCAACCACCTCTCACCCGGTGGTGATACACGGGTATCTCAAAACACGTCGAGGTTTTCCGGTGAGAAAGTCCAATTCTGGCCTGGGTGGGCTACCGCCTCTCACCCAGCGGGGATGCACTGATATCCTAAACACGTCGAGGTCTTCCGGTGAGAAAGTCCAACCCTAGACTAAACTGGTGCAATGAAAACCACGGTGTCACGCAATCCCGCTTCTGAGACCCACCAAGAATACAGGCTAAAGCATCGTGATACTCTGAACCCCTTGTGGTCCTTTCGTGGATCTCGTGTGGTCTATTTTGGACCACACAGGGGACCACGGGACCTAACGAGGACCACAGGCGTGAATTCAGTAGGTTCACAGTGCGGTTTTTGGTGGTAGAAGTGAACGAAGAAGAAGAAGAAGAAACGCCATCATCATCATCATCATCATCATCAGGTGCCGTGCCGACTGGCGTTGGCTATTATGCTTCTCCAGAGTACCCGATCCTTCATGCAGGCCATCAGTTCAGTTGGTGATCTCCTCTCACACCATCCCGTCAGACTGTCCAGTATCATTTCTCTTGGTCTTCCCCTTGATCTTCTTCCTTCTATTTTTCCTGTTGTTATAATATTTTCAATGCCCCCTCTTCTCATTGAATGTCCTATGAAAGTACATTGTCTCTCTCTTATCTTTAATTAAACGCCGCTGGGGTCGAAAGGGATCCGCTCTGAGCAGAGCGCTGTCTCCCTTGCCCCGGGTCGGTCAATCGGCAGATATCCGACTAAGGTTCGGTGAAGAAAGCTATCTGGTTGATCCTGCCAGTAGTCATATGCTTGTCTCAAAGATTAAGCCATGAATGTCTAATGGTCCTCCGTCATGAGATCTAAACCCTCCTGTATCGGGAGTTGGGCATAAGGCTAACAACCTTATCCTGGGACCTATCTAGAGGTGACTCTACTTGGGGAAAAGATTAATTAGTTATGGAAACTCGCAACGAAATCAACAAGTGACGAAACACTTTGCGAGCCCTATGTGACGTTTAACGCCATTAAAGGATAGTAGTAGTAGTAGTAGTAGCAGTAGTAGTAGTAGTAATAGTAGTAGTTGTAGTAGTAGTAGTAGTAGTAGTAGTAGTAGTAATAGTAGTAGTAGTAGTAGTAGTAGCAGCAGCAGTAGTAGTAGTAGTAGTAGTAAGTAAGTAAGTAAGTAAGTAGAGCTAAATAAATTCTTTCATATGTGCATCAAGAATTGAGGAGATTTGGAATTTATCATCTTTCACTAGGATTCTTGATACTGGGCTTTCATATTCCATGTCTCTGTAGGACCCCTGAACATCATTTAGCCACCTTCCACTTAGGTAGTCTCTCAATTTGCTGCTAGATCTTTATAGTTAAAGACTAGATATAGTAACTAGTTTAGTTATATTCCGATGAAAGGCCAAACCATTTGATCTTTTGGCTCTCAGTATTTGTTTCATGCTATGGTTTCTGTCTTTTGTCTAATGACAAGATTTATTATATTATTTCACAGGGGTGAGACTGACAAATCTCTTCAATCATCTCATTTCAAAAGCATTTAATTTAGATGATGGTTTTTTAAAAATCTTATCTTACATCCTTCTCATGCCATTAAATGTCACATAGGGCTTGTATGGCAGTTTGCCAAGTTTTCAGCAAGCTTTTCAACCCATCAGTGGATTTTATGCCTATTAGTTTGGCCTCTCTTAACATTGTCCTCTTTAGAGTTTCTTGTGGTCGGCCTCTTTTTCTTCAGCCTGTTGTGTGTTCCACTTGACAGCTTGCTTTGGGATTCTCTGATCATTTCTTCTCATCACATGACCAACATATGTCCATCTCCTTTTCCTGATCACCCATGAGACTGGTTGTTGTTCGCTCATCTATCTTATTTCTGCATTGTTCTTGAATTCATTCCACTTTACACCAGATATTTTCTTTAGACATTTGTTTTCAAAAGAGTCTAGTTTATTTTTTGACAATAACTAAACTTATTGTTGGTAACACAGATTTGGTTTAAAAATGCTGTTTATTATCAGACATTTTGTTCTAAAGATGTACTTGGATTTCTCAGAAAAAGTGATGGTTAATGTAGTGTCACCATCTTTTGACATTTGCTTTCAGTTCTTCTGCATATCAGATTGTGAACACGAATAACAGGTGTTTTTTTATTATTATTTACAAAAACATGTCTTAATAATGAATTGGTAGCAATGATCCGAGTGATCTTGAGTCTCTTTTGACTTGTTTGTTTCTATTTTTGGCTTCACTGATGTCCATGTTGTGCTTCTTGCATGTTGAGTTCATATTTTGAGACGCTCATGTAGCTTTTTTTTTTTCATCATGTGACACAGACAGTAGTTGCCTGTAAGCTGTAACTTATTTATTGTAATTGATTTTGTGTCACACGTTGTTAGTTTGCTGTAACTCAGGTTAGCTGACATGGTAAGTTTTGTACCTTCTGTATCAGTGGTTTCTGGGTTTTCCTCTTATTTCGTTATTTTTTTTCCCATGTTCAATTTAGACAGAAGTATTTTTAAAATTCACCCACCTTACACTTGTACTAACTGTGAGGAGGAGTTTTTCAGATCTTGACTTTATGTGATTTTGCTGGCTCAGTTGTCATCTGTACCTTCTAAAAGCATGGAAATGAAAGTGAAATTTCAGAGCAATGTCCTCATGATAAATTGTATAATTTATTGTAATTGCAAGTAGTGAGCTAATCTTTTGTAGTATTACAGTTATGTCACGTAAGTGGCTGTTTTCTTTTTTATTCACATGTACACTACAAGATTCAATTTAATTACACTCAGTTTTTGTTTTGTTGACAAATGATCAGCTGTCAGGGTGACTGATGAATGTGTTGTCATAAAATGGAGACAGTACACAGATCACAGAGTCTACCTGAGATCAAGATTGTTGCAGCACAGCTCTTCATCTTGCTGACCTTGGTTTTGGAGGCCCATGCAGTGTCTGAATGTACCAAACAGAATTTTTTCACAATGAATGAAACAGTAAGTAAACAAAACTGGACTGAATTTGTTAAGCTATATCAGCTAAAAGATCATTGAAAAAGTAAGATAAAATTGTATAAGAGGAAGTGAGCATGCAACGACTACAGAAGAGTTATTGTGCAGAGGATGGAAAGGAATCATCATCATCATCATCATGTGCCGTGCCGACTGATGTTGGCTATTATGCTTCTTCAGAGTACCCGATCCTTCATGCAGGCCATCAGCTCAGTTGGTGATCTCCTCTCACACCATCCCGTCAGACTGTCCAGTATCATTTCTCTTGGTCTTCCTCTTGATCTTCTTCCTTCCATTTTTCCTGTTGTTATAATATTTTCTATGCCCCCTCTTCTCATTGCATGTCCTATGAAAGTACATTGTCTCTCTCTTATCTTTTTGACAAGGTTTTTTCTCTCTCCAGCTCTTCTCCTACATTCTTCATTAGTTATTTTTGCTGTCCAGGGGATTCACAACATTCTTCTAATAAACCACATTTCTGCTGCTTCCAATGATTTTTGTGCAGACTTGCCTATTGTCCATGATTCATTTCCATATAACAAGATAGGTTCAATTTTAGGATTCGTTTTCTAACGTTCATTGATAAGGATGTGTTGGTTAATATGTTTCTCATTCTCTGAAATGCAGTCTTTGCTTGGCCTATTCTGTTCCTAATTTCTGTTCTGCATTTCCCATCTGAAGTTATTACTGCTCCAAGGAATTTGAATTTCTTCACCTGTAGTTCCGTTTAATTTAATACTGCATGCTGGTGGATTCTGTTTCTTAGATATAACCATAGTCTCTGTCTTTTTGATGTTCAAAGTAAGGCCTTTCTGTTCACTTTCTTTGGCCACTTTATCCAAGAGATTTTGCAGGTCTTGTTGGTTCTCAGCTATCAGTACTGTGTCGTCAGCATACCGAAGGTTGTTAATATTGTATCCTCCAATTTTTATGCCTGGTTCTGTGATGATTGTTCTTAGAATATTCTCGCTATACAGAGAAAAAAGGTCTGGAGAGAGTACACATTCTTGTCGCACCCCTTGTTTTATAGGTTGATATTTTCCAATTCTATTTTCAACTCGAACTGCTGCTTCTTGCTGCCAGTATAGATGTTTTACAATCCTCAGGTCTTTGCCATCTATATTGATGTCTTCAAGCATTTTAATAATTTCATTATGTTTCACCTTGTCAAATGCCTTGGTGTAATCAATGAAGCATAAGTAGAGATCTTTCTGGAAAGGAATTGCTGTCAGAAATCTTTCATATGCTGAGTGGAGAGAAATTTTCTTCTGCAGGGAGTGGAAAAGAAGTGGGTCCTTTTGTGAGAGGAATGTAGAAAAATTATTAATTGTAGAGAGGGAATGAATAATGAATGAATAATCTTTATTTTTCAAGGGTAAAGAATTGGGCACACAGGCCCGTCTTACAGGAATGAGAAATTTGTTTTGTTTTTTTTCTTAGGAAAATAAAGAGGCATTGTTTCCTAGAGAGATTTGTTATGAAATAGTGAGCCATGAACATAAATATACAGGAAAATGTTGTTCTATCAGTAGATTTAATTCTTGGTCTGATTATACAGCAATAAGTTATACTGAATATTGTACACTTAGATTATTTTGCTGTGCATCATATTTAGAGTTATGACTAGTTTATTTTTATAACTTTTTTAATGAGCTATCTATTTTATGGCTTAGAAAACAATGAAGTTTTAGTTGTCATATCATTTCTGATTATTGTTAATTAGTTCCTAGTAATATCTTTTATCATTAACTGAGTTTTCATAAAGAATCTCTGTCTTTTGCAGACTGATGCAACTTCTGTGTGTATTAAAAATCTTGTGGCATCTGGTCAGTTTTAATTGTTGAAACGTTCCACCTCACATTGTTTATACACTTATGTTTGCTCATTTTGTGTGAATGCTTTAAGTTTTAAATATTTTAGCAATTATTGTATGTAATATTACATACTTGTAGTATTTTCATTGATTGTGTAAAGTATTTTCAGAATGTAAAAATGCCTTTGTTTTTTTAGGCTGAGAATAACTAGTGTTAAAGCATAGAAGCTTTATGCTTACATTTATTACAATGA
This sequence comes from Achatina immaculata, assembly GCA_009760885.1. NCBI lineage: Eukaryota > Metazoa > Mollusca > Gastropoda > Stylommatophora > Achatinidae > Lissachatina > Lissachatina immaculata. Next base: position 31,239,827 of record CM019716.1, on the reverse strand, counting down.
TTGTGTTCACCTGCTGTTACCAGTAACTGCCAAAAAGAAAAAAAAAAAGAAAAATTGAAAATTTTGAAGGTTGTTGGTAACTGGTTTACATTATCAAAAAAAAAAAAAAAAGCAACCAGTGAAACCAGTTGGAGGATAACTGGGTCACTAGGCTGATGATGCTCATTCTGCATGGAAGTGAATCAGTCAGCTGTGACTTTGGTCAAGCACGTGAGCATTTTGCAAAGATTAAGTCTCACCATGCATAAGGAAAGAAAAATATTTCACACATCCATTTAATTCCCACTGATATTTGTAAAGTGTATTTAATTTTACCCTAAAAAAAAAAAAAAGTATAAAATACAAAATATTGTATTGACAAACCAGTTTTGTGGAGAGTATTTCATGCAAAGTGAAGGACAGGTACAGTTTTACTGATTAAAAAAAAAAATTCTAGCATTATCACTGGTATTAGGACTCTATCATCAGTCTTTCTTTTTTTTTTTTTTTTAAATGAATCACCATGATTGCTTTACATTCTTTTATGCTACATGGATTATCTACATAGACTGTATCTGAGCACTTGAAACATCAGCAGACTTGCTGAAGATGATGATTTTCAGAGCATAACATAAAGTGAAACTGAAAATAGTAAACTGGTGAGAGGTGTTAGGACTAGGAAAAAGTAGACTTATCAGCAAATCACTGTTTCGTGCTTTAAATTAAAGGAGTGGCGGCTGCAGTAAAACTGGTTCAAATAATAACGGTAGACAGAGGTGTATGGTGCAGTTTTACAAGGTGGCAGAAGGAGTGAGTAAGTAAGAAGAAATGAATAGAAGGTATGAGAGTAAGATGAGAATGTATAAATGAAAAACATACAACATCCAATATTTCAGGATGAGCCTTTTTTGAGGATTACATACCCAAACAAGACAAAACATATACTAAATGAAAAACTTATCTTATTGGCATCCTCCAGAAAATAGGAAAAAGGCTGATGCTGAAATATTGAATGTTGTATATTTTTCATTTATACATTCTCATCTTAGTCTCATACTTTCTATTGGTTTTTTCTCACTAACTCTTTCTGCCACCGTGTAAAACTGCACCATACACCTCTATCTACCTTTCCTGCTTCAAGTACTTTTATGATTTCAGTAAAAACAAGAGAAAGTTATATTCTGCTTACACAGAGTGCATGAGGTTTTCAACAAGTTTTAACCAGTCTCAGATGCCAGAGGGTTTTTCAAAATGGGAAGACTGGCCAGAAGCACCAAGAGATCTCAACGTTGTGGGAACTCGTTATGCGGAAGGTGACTCTGTGTATCCAGGAATGTCAGTCAGATTTAATTCATCCTTGTCAGGTAAATAATATGGGATTAAGTGATAATAATTCTGATGCTGATTAAATTTGGCCAAAATTAATCATCTCACAGTGTATTAACATTTTAACTGAAGCAGCTGATATTAATTTTCATGAGTGAAGATTGAGTCATTTAATTTATTTTGCAATAATTGTAATTATTCAGTCAGTCATTTGCATGTCCCTTGTGGAACTTTGCCTCCCTAATAGCACTCCTGTAGGCCTCTCAGTTGTGGTAATTATTACATTAGCTAATTTCAAGCTGAGCAGCTCCCAGACTTTAAATTGCTGATTTGCCACATCTGCCCGCCTAGTAGATGTGATATTTTAGTTACTAAACCTAGTTATGCAATTAAATATTGCTAAAATCAGCCCTACAATTGGCTTCCACAAATGGCTGTCAGAGTTTAACATCTTTTCTGCCATGTGAAATGCTAAACAACTCTCAGCATTTGTGCATATTGCATGGGAGTCACTTTAGCACTGTGCTTTTACTTCAACAGCGTCTTTTTATTACACTATTTTTTGGTGACATCTGACAGAAAACTGAGCACAGACATGACTGGTATAAGATTATCAAACTGACCTTAATCTAAATAGTTTAAAAAAAAATACTGAAAGCTCTGAAGATAGTTTGGAACAGTTTTATTCTCTGATGACAAAGCTTACAAGACTGTTGATGGATGAAGAGGCATGAGATATTATGTGAAGATCAGTCTCTCAAATATGGAACTATTTTGCAAGTCTACAGCAGATGAATGATGGCAAAAAAGATTGTTCTTGTGCTGGTCTAGTAGATCTTGTTTGTTGATCCTTCTCTTCTCCATCATTTGTTGGTGAAGCCCTTCTGATTGTAAAATGTTCTCACAATGTCATCTTTGTTCTGGTTCTGGATTCATGAGTATCACTCAAATCAGTCATCAGTATTATCTTCATCAACTATTTAGCCACGAATACATCATTTACCGGAAACATTGCAGTGGATGTTGGAATGGAAGGTGGAGCATATATGGAAATGCCTAGAGTGCAGAGATGCCAGTCTCTGATTACAGATAACATCATTTACCATTTCAGTTAACAGCTGCTGTATTTCATCTGTGCTAAATCTAGTTCGTTCATTAATTTATGTTCTGTTCAAGAAGCATTGGCAGTTATTCTTCTACACTTCACATGGTCTTTGGTATTTGTTATCAGGTCATTTGCCTTTCCATTTCTATTACATTTTGTGAGCCTGTTTAGACAGATCATTTTATATAGACTGTCTCTTTCTTTTTCATTTGCCTTTGAGTTTCCAGTGATTGTCTAGTTTTCTAACTCTTTATATTCTTGTGTCATGTGCAAAGAATTTTGTCTTTGTTTCAGAGCTTTGATTAGTTCTTATTTTGTTCTGCAACCTTTCTTTCATACAAACCCATGAAAATCCTCAGTGCAATCGCTATCAGTGTGAAGTATTAATTACTCCATGACTTGATTATCTATTTTAACCTTGGGTGTCAGAGGCAAGCAATTATCATTTGTATTAGTATCAGTCATAAGAAACAAGAGGATATCTGTGCACTTCTGTTTAATGTCTGATGTCCACTTGCTCTAGCACACACACAAAAAAAGTTACAAAGGATTTTTGTGTATTTTTTTGCAGATTTTATAACAAGTGGAATAAGGTCTAGTTATAAATGATGATCATATCCCTATGTGCCTCTTAGGCATGACACGGTTACCTTTACCTTTACTATAAATGATGATCACACTTGATTTAGCAGACCTTGGTTTGCCAGATTTTGGATTTTTCAAGCAGTGTATTTATTTTTAGATATTGTACTTCTTTCATTGCTCATACTTAATTTATGCATATTTATATTAATCATGTTTGTTGTGAGTACTGTACAGTTAAGTGTTGAACTAAATATTCAGTAGAAAATTTTAACTCCCTGGTTTTTCAGATAATTCACAGAAAATTAATAAGAGAAAGTATTTTCATTACACATGCACAAATTTAATGAGCATCCCATGTGAAAGTTCTACTTTTATTAATTTTTTGCAGAAGTTGAAAGGAAGTATGTCACTGGCCATTTGATTATATGGCATAATAAGAGTTCAGCATACTGTCAACTATTTCAGCTTAATAATGGACATGAACCATTTAAAAATGAGGTGTGTTAAGTGTTTGTAAAGAGAAGAAAATCCTACTTTAATGTTTGACATAAAAAAGAGATGACAACTGTGATAAAACTGGTTCTAGTAATGAAAATAGAGGGAGTGTGTGGTTCAGTTTTACAAAAAGATAGAGAGAGAGTGAGGAAAATGGGCAGAAAGCAAGATGAGTTACATGATGATACAAATCAAGATTGTACAACAAACATTGACCATTTTGTGCCCATCTTTTGTACTAGGAGGGAGCCTAAAAAGCTAAGTCTATATTTTTCATCCAATTTTCATGTTTTTATATGTTGTGTTATTTTTGTATGTGATCCTTGAAAAAAGGCTTTAGCTGAAATATTGGATTGTTGTACATTCTTCATTTGTATGTACTCATCTTGCGTTCTGCCCACTTTACTCATTCTCTCTATCTATTTTGTAAAACTGAACCATACACTCCCTCTATTTTCATTACTTTAACATTTGTAACCATTTTGATAAGAAAGAGTAACATTTTTCCTGGTATACTTTCTGTGCACTTGTATTGTGTCCTTGTTCTGGTAAACATAGAGAAGTGTTGCTTGTGGTAGCTGGAAGAACAGCAAAATCATTAAAACCAGCATAATGGGCTAATATCCAAGTCTAATTTCTGCTGTATACAGCACAGTGCTGATATATATCAGCCAGGTCTATGAAGTAATGCTCAGCTTCTTCCATAATGTTGTTAACTCATTTGATAAGCTTGTCTTTTTTTTTTTTTTTGTAAACTCTGATAATTCAATCAATCCTATAACCATCCAGTTCAATATCTGTGCTTTGAGATCATCATGGTGTTGGGTGCTGAAAAGCAGCTACATTGAGATCCTACAAGACGAAAACCATTTGTCAGTGTTTAGATTATAACTGGTCATGCTACTGAGGTAGATATGGTATGCTTTTAGTGCATACACTTTCCTTGCCTGCTATCAAGCTAGAGGGGTATGTGATCAAAATTATACTAAACTCTCTTCTTTTTCAGTTTCAGGACAGAACTGGGTACCTATTTTTATAGCTGAAAAACAAGGGTGCCTTTTGCCAGAGTGGAAATAATAACTTTTTCTGTAGGAGACAAGTACACTTACCACTTCGGTACTCATGCACCCAAATAATTGCATCCCTCATCATTTACCTATGCTTGTAGGGATGTCAGATTTCCAGAGTTATTTCTCTTTGGTAATCACTATCTAATTTTTAAAACTGATTTTATTTAATGTCCCAAGGGGTATGCTTTATGGGGACTTTTTATTATTTTTCTTGATTTTTTTTTCCGTTTGTCTGTCTTAAATTTTAAAACCATTTTAGCTAGTTCTATATTATTTCTAATTTTGCTGTATATGACTTCAGTTGAGAAATCGACATGATATTTCGAAAATGGACAATCTTGCCAGCTTCAGTGTCAGGGTGTACACTTTACCAAAGGATATTTCTGAGGAGTTGATAGACAAGTTAAGATATGCTGAAATATACATTGCAACTCCAAAAACTGCAAAAAGTAAGTGAAATGATGTTAACTCTTTGAATCCAAACTCCCGCTAAATTAGGATGAATAAACTGATACTAATTTTGGAAATTTGTGATTTCCCAAAATGCTGATATCTGAAGTATTTGGGAACATGATTTGTTTTGATGATCAAACATCAAAATTTACAAAGTGTGATTAGTCTTATAATAGATATTTTGAGCTTAACTGTTTCATATGTTTTTAAAATTAACTCACACAAGGCAACAGTAGTAAAAAGCAAAATGACACAGTATTTCACTGTGAAACAGTCAAAAGCAAAATTCATGATAACTGGGTGGCTATAAACAAAATAATTTCACATTTTAGTGGATCACAAAAAATGAATGAACTAAACACTTACCATCATACTCCACTAGATTCTCATGTGCACACTCACCCACACATAACCAGTGATGGTACAACAGACATTGATGCATTAAGATTATGGAAAAATGTCCTGTTTCTACATAGCATCTATTGTTTTAATTTCATTTTTAGCATCAGTGATAACTAAGACTGTTTCTATAGAACAATTCTAAATCAAGTGCAGATATTCAATTACCTTGTAGCAGTAATAACTTCAGATGGGAAATGCAGAACAGAAATTAGGAACAGAATAGGCCAAGCAAAAGACTGCATTTCAGAAAATGATAAACATTATACAATGCTTGCTTATCAATGAATGTTAGAAAACAGGCTCTAAACTGCTATATTAAGCCCATCTCATTACATGGAAGTGCATCATGAACAGTAGGCAGGTCTGCACAAAGATTGTTGGAAGCAACAGAAATATAGAAATGTGGTTTATCAGAAGAATGTTGTGAATTCCTTGGACAGAACAGATTACTAATGAAGAATGTATGGGAAGAGTGGGTGAAACAAAAAAAATCTTTTCCAAAAAATAAGAGAGAGACAATGTACTTTCATAGGACACGCAGTGAGAGGAAGGGCCATTGAAAATATTGTTAAGCAAAAAAAAAATAGAGGAATGAAGAGCCAGGGGAAGGCTGAGGGAAATGATACTGGATAGTATGAAAAGATGTGTTAAGATGAGATCACCAACTGAACTGATGGCCTGCATGAAGGATTGTACTACGAAGAAACATAACAGACAATGCCAGTTGGCATGGCGCCTGATGATGATGATTTATATGCTATATTACATATTTTTGAATAGGTAATCCTATTAATACATTAAGTAGCAGCAGTAATATTTCAGCATAACAGATAATACACTAAAAAGAGATATCATTTATTTTCCTTTGGAGTTGTTCTGAGAACTGACGGTTCAGATAGTTAACATTCAAGTAATTCATTTCTTAAATTGATGCACTGTTAAAAATTCAATAGATTTGACAGTGTGTGGTAAAGCAACTAGTATTAACAATTAATATAGAAATAATTGACTGGTCCAACATGTGAAGAGACTAAGATGATGATAGTATTAGACGGATAAAGATGTGTGAACATTTGGTAACATAGATTAGGTTCTTACATTTGCCAGTGTTTTATAATGTTGGTTATAACATTATGATTTTAGGTTATAAGGGTATCTGCTGTACTGAGTTTTGCATTTAGAATAAAGTCATACTCTCTCCCTCTCTCTCACCTTCTTTCTCTGTCTGTCTGTCTGTCTGTTTGTCTGTCTCACACATTCACACAGATACATATAATGTCAAATATGCAGGAACAACAACACAACTCCTTCAGATCATCAGAGGAAGTACCCCCCCCCCCCTCAGACAAGTGTTTCGGCCCTATTAAACTCCTGACACTCTAAGGGGGGTGGGCCCCTCTGGGTCATGACTCCCAGAGGTCTTATGAGTTGTTGCTTTTTTTTTCCCGGTCCCGGGATTGAACCCATGATCTTCCAGTTGCCACTGCACTTTTACAGTGCGTCTTTAGCGATTTAGCTACGGAGGACTTGTATTGGTTATGGCAAATGAAATTACTTATGTTCCCAATGCTTGTTTCGCATATTCCACAGCCAGTATGAAGCCTTTTCTGCTGTTTCTGAAAGGCTTCTCAGTGCCCTTGCTCTTGCTTGTCCCTTTATGCCCAGTTGCTTACATAGGTCATATGCTGATGTTGCTACGAATCCTCTTGCTCCCACTTCTACAGCTATCACTTTTGCCCTGATTTCTGCCCTCTGCCTCAGTTGCTTGACCAGATCATTTTACTTCTCCAATTTGAATAAATGCTGTTCCTCTATTCTAGTATCGTATGGGACCGTAAGCTCGATCATTATTAATTCCTGTTTTTCTGTGGAGTACACTACAATGTCCGGTCGCATTCCTGTGTTCTTGATGGCAGTCGGGTATTCTCTTCTTCCTGGAAGGTCCGCTATCACATCCCAGTCATTTGTACCATCTAGCAGTGATGGTAAGGGAATGTCTCTGATTTCAATATTTGATGTCGTACCAGCACCTATGAAGTATTTAGGTGGAATCTCAACTCTTTTGCTGTTATTTGCTTTATCTTTTGCCCTGTCTACGATGGCTACTAGTTCCTGCAACACTCTGTTGTGCCGCCAGGTGTACCGTCCTTGCCCTAAAGACACTCTACATGCTGACAGCACATGTTCCAATGTTTGCCTTTCATTGCAGAGAGGGCACATTGTATCTTCTGATACACCCCACTTGTACAGGTTGGAACCTGTAGGCAGAAGGTCATAAGTAGCTCTGATGATGAAGCTGAGCCTCAAGGGTGCCATTTTCCAGATGTCATTCCATGTTAGTGATCTCTGCAGGACTTCCTCCCACGTTGTCCATTGCCCTTGTTGTGATTGTTGGACTGCCTTCTGGACCCGCTTGTCATCCTCTGAATTCCTTACTTCACTGATGAACATATCCCTTCTTTCCTTGCAGGAGGCCTTTGACCACCATTTCATTTTGCCATGACCAAATCCCCTTCTGTTGGTCTGGATGTACTCTATTACTTCTTTCAGCTCCTGCTTTTCCCTGGCTGTGATCACTTCCTCACCTACTTTCCATTTTCGTCCAGTTTTAAGTGTTGGCTGCACTTCTCGTACCACCGGATATGTAGATTCTTGTAGCATCATTGCAAGTCTTGTTTTTCCTACCTTGTATTCTTCAACCACAGATCTGAATGGCAGCTGCAGTTTGCTCTTCTTGCAGTACAGCGCTACATCAGTTAATCCTGGTGGTACGCCCAACCACTTTCTTATGGCTTTATTTATCTTTCTTTTGACTGCCTCTACTGTGCTGGTACTTACTTCATAAATGAGTAGTGGCCACATCAGCTTTGGAATCAGCATGAACTGGAGGCATCATATTTTGAACTTACCTGCTTTTGTCTATGATACTCAGTCCATTCTGCGCCATTTCTATAACCTGCTTCACAGCACTTGAGTCCTTCATGGATGCATCATATACTCTGCCAAGGCTCTTCACTGGCTCTTCCCCTACAGTCGGGATTATTTGATTTGCCACTGTGTACGATCTTTCTATCACTTTCCCTTTCATGAGTGACAGGCTTCTTGACTTCTTTGGCTTGAAGCTCATGTGGCACCATATGATAAGGCTGTCCAAACGCTCTAACATCTTTCGTGTCTGTGCTTCACTGGTTGTTATTACTGTTGTGTCATCCATGAATGCTTTTAGTGGTGGCATTTGACATCCATTTCTGAATCTTGGGCCTTCTGCTGCTCATTCTGCTGCTCTCAGGATTACTTGCATGGCTAGTACGAACAGTATGGGAGATATTGTACATCATCATCATCATCATCATGTGCCGTGCCAACTGGCGTTGGCTATTATGCTTCTCTAGAGTATCCGATCCTTCATGCAGGCCATCAGTTCAGTTGGTGATCTCCTCTCACACCATCCCGTCAGACTGTCCAGTATCATTTCTCTTGGTCTTCCTCTTGATCTTCTTCCTTCTATTTTTCCTGTTGTTATAATATTTTCAGTGGCCCCTCTTCTCATTGTGTGTCCTATGAAAGTACATTGTCTCTCTCTTATATTTTTGACAAGGTTTTTTGTCTCTCCAGCTCTTCTCCTACATTCTTCATTAGTTATTTTTGCTGCCCAGGGGATTCGCAACATTCTTCTAATAAACCACATTTCTGCTGCTTCCAATGATTTTTGTGCAGACTTGTCTATTGTCCATGATTCATTTCCATATAACAAGATATGTTCAATATAGCATTTTAGGACTCGTTTTCTAACATTCATTGATAAAGATGTGTAAGCTAATATGTTTCTCATTCTCTGAAATGCAGTCTTTGCTTGGCCTATTCTGTTCCTAATTTCTGTTCTGCATTTCCCATCTGAAGTTATTACTGCTCCAAGGTATTTGAATTTCTGCACCTGCTTTAGAATAGTTCCGTTTAATTTAATACTGCATGCTGGTGGATTCTGTTTCTTAGATATAACCATAGTCTCTGTCTTTTTGATGTTCAAAGTAAGGCCTTTCTGTTCACTTTCTTTGGCGACTTTATCCAAGAGATTTTGCAGGTCTTATTGGTTCTCAGATATTGTACAACCCATTGCAATTCCTACCTGGAGCTCGATCCATCTTGTAGTATATCCTGATGTTCCAAGCCTCATGAGGAACCCTGTGAAGTACCTTTTCAGCATATTTGTGATTTCTTTTGGCACATGATACATGTCTAGTGCTAGCCATATCATCTGGTGCAGTACTGAGCCATACGCATTGGCTAGGTCAAGCCATATTACCTGTAGATCTTGCTTTCCAGATTTTGCCTGCTGAGTAGCTTCCCAAATCATTGACGCATGCTCAAGACATCCTGGGAAACCTGGAATTCCTCCCTTCTGCACGGATGTATCAACGTAACCATTGTCTAGGATGTATGTTGTTAGTCTTTTTGCCATCACAGAGAAGAATATCTTTCCTTCCACATTCTGCTCCTTGGGGATGTATACTCCGTTAGCCTTTTTCCATTCTTTACATATGACTCCTTTGGTCCATGCTGTTCGTAGGAGTTTATGAAGCTTCTTTAGTACTTCAGGGCATCTTTTGTATAATATGTAAGGAACGCCATTTGGGCTTGGTACGGACTTGTCTTTAGCTTTTCTTACAACGCTCTCTACTTCTTGTAAGGTTGGTGGGCTGCATTTGAATTTGCTGCCTGGTGCACAGGGCCACACTAGACCTTTCATCTGCTCAAGAGGTGTATGCTGATTTTTATCAGAGTATGTCTTGCTCAGATGTTCCTCGAGCACCTCCTTACCTGCTTTCAGCGTACCTGATTTTGGCTGTTCAAATAACTGCTTGGCAAATCCGAAGGGATCTCTGTAGAACTTCTCTCTTGCATATCTGGTTTCCCTCTTCCTTTTACATAGTCTTTCAGCTCTGCAAAGGGCATTGTGCTGGGATTTTAGATGCTGCCAAACCTGTCTTAGTCCTTCTTTTTCTGATTCATGTGCCTTCTTGAACATTTTCCGGGCGTGGTTCTTCTGCTGTCTTATTGCTTCTATTTTCCTCTGTCTTCTGGACTTTCTTGGTGTCACTTTTTCTCTTTTTGCCTGTTTGGTTCCAAACTCTTTGTGGCAGTGAAGATATATGATGTTACCAAATGCTTCCAGCTTTTGCTCCAGGTTTTTTCCTCTTAGCTGTTTGTCCATTTCTTTGCATAATCCTGCGTCTAGGTTTTTCCATATGCTTTTGGCACTTGCTGGTGGAAAGTTAATCTTGTCTCTGGTCTCGTCGGAGGACTGCATTGCCTCCCTGCTGCCTGGCTCAACCTGAATATTCTCTGTACTGTGAATTATATCCTGACAGAGATCTTCTAATGTCTTATCTGAGACTAGCGTCACAGTGCACTGTTGAGTATTGGGCAGCAAGGAACCACCACATCCCTTCTTCGTTCTGTGTATCATCATGCCACGCTGGGTGTTAAATTTCCTGCCACAGATGCATGGATACTCCATCCGCTGTTCTGTGTATCTTCATGCCACGCTGGGTGTTAAATTTCCTGCCACAGATGCATGGATACTCCATCCACTGTTCTGAACTCGAATTAATTGGGACGGGCTTGTCGTTTCCGTATAGTCACCTGTGGATCCATCATTCTCCCCCCCCCCTTTCGGTGAACCCTGGGGGCATTTCTTCTTTTTTTTTTGACTTTTTTTTGGACATATAATGTATGATAATTAGACTAGATTTGATATTCAGATGAATAGTGGCCAAATCCAAATACTCCAAATCAAATAATGAAAGTTTAAATACTTAAATACTTTTCAAAGATTGCCCCACACCAGAACAAATATACCTTTAATGACAACTGGAAATTAGACTTTTTTGAAAACAAATGCCTAAGGAAAATACTCGGCATCAAGTGGAATGAATTCAAGAACAATGCAGAGATAAGACAGATGACTGAACAACAACCAGTCTCACGGGTGATCAGGAAAAGGAGATGGACATATGTTGGCCACTTGATGAGAAGAAATGAGCAGAGAATCCCAAAACAAGCTATCAAGTGGAACACAACAGGCCGAAGAAAAAGGGGCAGACCGCGTGAAACTCTGAAGAGAACATTATTAAGAGAGGCCAAGTTAACAGGCATAAAATCCTTTGATGAGGTTGAAAGACTCGCCGAAGACAGGAAAAATTGGCGAACTACTTTGCGAGCCCTATGTGACGTCTAACGGCACGGGAAGGATATAAGATATAAGATAAGACAACTGGATACTTCTTTTCATTTCAATGTTTAGATTTTGATCACTGTTAAATTGGTCATTTCTAATTAATATCTGAGTGGCGAAGTGGTTATGCACTAGTCTCTCATGGTGAAGGTCAGTGGTTCGAATCAGCCGGAGGCACCCCAGTCACCCAGCTGTAGAAATGGGTACCTGACTTTTTCTGCAATTGGGGAAGGAAAGGCAGCCAGGCGTGATACTGACCATATCACCCTCTAGTGTGCTGACAGGTCAAGGAAAATATGGGCACTAACACCATATCCCTATGTGCCTCCAAGACATGACAGGATTACCTTTACCTTTACCTTTAATTAGTATCTGCTCCATCTCTGCAAAGTTTTACAAGTCTAAGAATCTGTAAAAAATAATTTTAAATTTTTTTCAAAATTTAACACAAATTAATAATTTATTGTGATTTCAACTTTGTATATATAACCTAGGCCCAAGACTATCTCTCTCTCTCTCTGAACCTTAAGTGCCCAGAGCACATGGGGCTTCCGCAAGGGTTTTCCACAAATGCCTGTCCTTCGCCTTTTTTTCTGCTCTTGCCCAAGTGAGCCCTCTATTGCTCAACATCCTTTCTGTTGTTCTTCTCCATGTCTCTTTTGGTCTACCCTTACTTCTGCTCCCCTGTGGTGTCCATCTTAGTGCTATTTTTGGTAGTGAGTTGTCAGTCATTCGGAGCACATGTCCAAACCATTGCCAGCATCTTTCCTCAATAATTGTTGTCAGAGGCTCAAGACTTTACTATTGCTATTTGATTACATGAAAATTATATGTTATTTGATCAAATACTTGAAACCTGGCATTAAGTACATCTCTGAAAGATATATACAAAAAGTCAGGAGCAAAGGTGTCATCTCTTTTACCAAGCCTGGCAGAATATCTTATCTATATGTTATATCCTTCCCGTGCCGTTAAATGTTACATAGGGATTGCAAGGTAGTTTACCAAGTTTTTGGCAAGCTTTTCAAGCTCATCAAAGGATTTTATGCCTGTTAATTTGGCCTCTCTTAATAATGTCCTCTTCAGAGTTTCACGCGGTCTGCCTCTTTTTCTTCGGCCTGTTGTGTTCCATTTGATAGCTTGTTTTGGGATTCTCTGATCATTTCTTCTCATCAAGTGACCAACATATGTCCATCTCCTTTTCCTGATCACCCATGAGACAGGTTATTGTTTGTTCATCTGCCTTATCTCTCTTTTGTTCTTGAATTCGTTCCATTTTATGCTGAATATTTTCCTTAGGCATTTGTTTTCAAGAGTATAATTTGTCTATTTCTTTAGTTGTTTTCCAGCTTTCAGATGCATAAATTAGAATTTGAATTGAATAATCTTAACTTGATTTTTGTGCTTAACATTTGAATACCATATGTTCTCAAGATTCTTGAAGGTTGATGCTGCTTTTGCAGTTCTAATTCTAACTTCCTTTCTGGCAGAATATGGCAGGCCCTTATTAAGTTTTGTTTCTGTGCTCACACTAATCAGGCTTTGTTGTAAGAGCCTGGTAAATGAGGCAATGGTTGATGTTGATTTTAGTCATGCTGAAACATACTGAGAAAACTGGCATGGCTGGGAATGGATCTTCCCATGTGTGTTCTAAGATATGAGGAAATCAATAACAGGTTTCTATCAGCATCATTAACACCAAGAATATTGTCACAACTGTGTTAAAAACTAAAATTAAAATCCATTGATGAGATTGAAAAGCTCACCAAAAAACAGGAAAACTTGGCAAACTACAATGCAAGCCCTATGTGACATCTAATGACACGAGAAGAATGTAAGATGTGTAATAGTACAATTGTCTGAACAATTTACATCAATTTTGTTGCTTAATATATTTTTATGAAAATCATCATCAGCTACAACCACAGCTTTGAATTTTCTTTTGCAGAAAATCAATTTGGTGACATTGATACAACAGACTGGGCACCATTTGTAGCATATCAGACATTTGACAATGGTAGCATTGAAGTTAAACTCACACTGCCGCCTCCATCAATGAATCAGACAAATTTTGATGTAACTTTGGCCAGAGAAGATAATTCTGCTGCTGACAATAAAGTAGCCAAACTTGGGGTGTGTATCATAGATCAATCTTCTTCATAGATAACATAGGTGAAGAGGCTTTGTTTGCTAGCAAAGTACCCTATAAACTTGAGATGTGTCCCATAGGTCACTCTGCTTCACAGATTACAAAGGCAAAGAGGTTTTGTTGCTAAAAAAGTACTCTGCAAACTTGGAGTTGTATCGTAGATTACTGTACTTTATAGATTACATAAAAGCAACACAGATTACTCTGTTTCACTTCCTTCCTCCATTATGCATGGTCATTTTTAACTACAGAATGACATGAATGGTTTTTGAGAGTAAGTATATATACACTAGGACTAAATATATAAATATACACAAAGCTATTGCCATAAAGCTATGATAACAAAATGATAAAACTATTTAAAACAAAGAACAAGAGCAGCTTTATTAATTAACCAGCACACAGTTGTAATGCTTCAATTTACACCCTAATCATACAGAAACATGCAAGATAAAGAAGTAGGGACAGAAGATAAAATAAATTCACATGAATGATATGTAACAAATAAGAATGGAAAAAAAAATAGGAGGAAAAAAAGGGAACACTTAGATATTATTTGCAAGAAGCTGCATCTGAGAGTGTGCATAATGGAGTAAGTTCATCATGTGAGTATTCATTTTCTGACACTTCATTATCTTGTGCGAGAGAGGATAAATCAGATTCTTCACTTTCTTATGCCTAACCACAATAGAAATCAAACTGACAAAATTCTAATATTTCGAAAGGTTTATGGACAGCATTAACCACATTTCATACATTAAAAAATTAATAAACCAAAAATAATGCATGACATGCTGATAACTGGCCTATTCCAAACTGAAAGGGTTAATTTTACTGTCAGATTGTGCCTGGCCACTCGAGTATGAATTAATGTATTTCCTAAAGTGATGAAGCACTCTAAGAAAGTAGGTTGTTAGGTCTGCTGTAGGGAATAAAACCCCAACAAAATCTAAACCTAGTACATCTCTTTTTTTCCATCTTTGATATCATCATTGATATCACTTACCAAGCTCTCGGGTCACATCTGTAAGGGGATCCTCAAACCATACCTGGCATTTCTCTTTGAGTTCTTGTACATGAACCATGTTTCTTGTGTTTAGAGTGAAATGTGTTTTTGCAGGATTAAATAAGAAAGATGAAACAAGAACTTTCATGCATGACATTGACTGTTCAGTGAACCTGGAACTGAACAGTCTTCAGGATTAGTTATTTAATGTTATAGTAGGTGTCTGTCCTGCAGGCTCTCTAAGATGGTGAATTGTGATGATGTATGTTGCAGATTTACTCAGAAGAAAATCCACAAGGTATTGTGAAGCTCAATGTCAACATGTCAGGAGTCTACAAGATTAAGGTAATTTTCCTGGTGGTTATTTGATCTACATTTGTGCATGAATACATATATTTCTTTTTAGTTACAGAAGTAATTATATAATAAAGTGTGATCTGTGATGTGAATAGCACAGACATATTTGATCATCAGTCCTCATTATTCTGGGAAAAATCATAAAACAGAGACAGGGTCTTTCCATCCAACTTAGTCTTAGATATTTCTGCATTATTTTTTTATTCATATTGTCTTTTCTGCACTTGTCAGTTCTTTCTGTAAGATTTGTTTCTGTGTGCTTACAGTATCTATCTTGTTTTCTTTAGAAAAATGGCACAAGGGCTATATAATAAGTAGTGCAGATGGGTTTCTGAGTGGCAAAGTGGTTAGTGCACTGGTCTCTCAAGGCAAAGATTGGGGGTTCGAATCCAGTCGGAGACACACCAGTTATCCAGCTGTAGAAATGGGTACCAAACTTCTTCTGGAGTTGGAGAAAGAAAGGCAGCCAGGCGTGATACTGACCATATCACCCTCTAGTGTGCTGACAGGTCAAGGAAAATATGGGCACTAACACCATATCCCTATGTTGCCTCTAAGGCTTGGCAGGATTACCTTTACTTTTTTTTTAGTGCAGACAGCATATCTTTGTGGACTTACTAATACTGTTTTCAGACTTTGATTCTAATTTTTTCACTTCTAATATTATATCTACTAATTTCATTTTTTTAAACTTTAGATCAAGGTGATTGATGAGTTATTTAATATAAAATCAAAATGTAATTGCTGGCATACAAGTGGAAAATCAAAAGATTGTAGAACTTGTGGAAGCATATCAACTGGGTTGTTCATCTTGAATGTAACAAGTAAGTTATCTCTGAATGTTTGCTCATAGCTAACTTAATGCATAAAGATGATTGCCTGAAGTACATATTTAGTTATTTAAATGTGCATGGCCATCCATGTAAAACTACACTATTTTAATTTATTATAACTTCCATGTAGAAGATGGATTTGGACATTGTAATGGGTCTTGAAGAACCAGAAAAGGTTGTATTTAAGATCACTGTAACTCATGATGCTGTTTAGTAATGATAGTTTTTTCCAGCTTGGAAACACCCCAACTTGTCCAGTGTATTTTCTTCATTTTTTTTTCTTTTGTTTGTGATTGCCTTAGGGAAAGTGTGCTCCCACCCAGACTACATTACAATATAATTTGTTTATAGGTTCTCCTGTGTCTGGTACAGTGCCTTCAGAAGTAACTATAGGGACAGAAAGAGTCTCTCAGACAACAGCAAAGCCAGAAAAAATTACACATTCTTTCTCCACTACAGGACAAACATCACTATTCAAAGACAATCATCAATCTGATGTAGTTGTTGCTGGGTCATTAACTGGTGCAACATTTTTTTGTGTGCTAGCCCTCTTAATTGGGTGTAAGAACAAAGAAAAAGGTCAGTAAATCCTAAGTATGCATGTGTCTCATTTTTAATTATTTATTATTTGTCTATAATTTTTCTCAGTATAAAGTGGAATGAATTCAAGAACAATGCAGAGATAAGACAGATGAGCAAACAACAACCTGTCTCATGGGTGATCAGAAAAAGAAGTTGGACATATGTCGGTCATGTACTGAGAAGAAACAACCAGAGAATCCCAAAACAAGCTATCAAGTGGAACACAAAAGTTGAAGAAAAAGAGGTTGACCATGTGAAACTCTAAAGAGGACGTTGTTAAGAGAGGCCAGTTTAGTAGGAATAACATCCCTTGACGAGGTTGAAAAGCTCGCCAAAAACAGGAAAATTTGGCAAACAACTATACGAGCCCTATGTGACATTTAGTGGAACAGGAAGGATGCATGAAGTGAGATAATTTTTCTCAGAGAAATATTTCATTCTGGTTTCAGCACAGTTTTGCCAACGGTCAGAGTTTCCCTTGAAGTAGTCAGCTTGTTCGACTGGAATGAAACTGTTATCATTTCTCTAAGACAGCCTGCAGAAGAATAAATTAATTTCACTGAGAATAAAACATGCTTCCCATTTAAGTTAGGCTGTCTACTTCAGGAAGGAACCTGATCCACCAGGCTTATCCACAGGCCATATGGCTGGATCAGATCAGCCATCACCAAGACTCCCGGGCTAAACTTAGTAAGTGCCAGAATTGCATTCATGTCCTTCATGGCAAGTCTCAAGTCATAGCTTTCAAGTTTCAAGTCAAGTCTCAAGTACTTGCAAGCAGCTTCAAGTTGAAACTCAACTGAAGTCTCAAGTCTGAGACAAAACTCAAGGTGACTGTTGATTCTTTTTACTATGTTAGCAGTTTACTATAGCATGTATAAGGGTATGATGTTGTGAAAGTAAAGTATCTATGAATATTCTGAATACTGTTAGCATCCATTAGACTCATTTCTGGTTTCTGAATTTCTGTGTTGTCAGTTCCTTCTACTTGTAAGGAGAGAAACATGTACCTTTCGAAGTACTTACACAGACCCAACTATCTTTCTCACTTTTTTTCAAGATGCGTATGATAATATGGGCATGTTATTGACATGTCTGTGGCTAACCATATAAATCCTTCAGTTTACTGCTGCCTCTGCACCAATATTATGTGATCTGTGCCCTTTTCCTCACTGTTTTTCTATTATCACTTTATCTGCAGTAATCATATTATGACATAATGACTAGACATGCATGTGGCAAAACTATGAATAGACCATAAATTGAAATCACATAGGCTTATTTGTGACAGCACATAAAGCAATGATGTTATTGTCTTACTTGCTGTACTGTAGAAAGTAAATGAAGTAGATTTGGCTGTCAAGTCAAGTGACTAAAAATTGTCAAGTCACAAGTCAATTCCAAGTCACTATTCTTCAAGTCAAGTCTTTAAAGTCAGTTAACTCAAGTCTACATCTCTAGTAAGTACCCATGTCCCATCCGACCTATATTATCCATCTCCTGATACATGGTCTGATTCTCCTCAAGTCATGGTTTCAACTATTGCTATAAGACATTGTATCAGTCCAAATAAGTTTCTTTTTCACTTGGCCCACTTCTGTTAAATGTAGCTGAATCTGCTAGTACTGTAAGTGAGGCTCTATTGCTATAGATCAGGGCTTGCCAAACTGTGATTTGCAAGGCAAATATGGCTTTTTAACACATAAAGTATGGCTCACTGAAGTATGTTGGCTGAAATCCCTTTATTACCATTACATTTAATATAAAAGGTAGATAAAAAATGTTCAAGCTTTATTTATTAGGTGTAAAAGCACATGGGCACTCCTCCTGACCTTTGAAAATAGTTACATAGATCCATCTATCTTTCTCACTTTATGATATGCATGTAAGTGATAATATGTGCATGATATTGATGTGTCAATGGTTGGTTACATAAATCCTTGAATTTCAAAAGATTCACCCCAGAGATACAACCTCAGCTCCTTCAACACTGACTGACTGACTCACTGACTGACTGACTGACTCACTGACTGACTGACTGACTCACTGACTGACTGATGACTCACCCACTGACTGACTGACTCACTGACTGACTGACTGATGACTCACTGACTGATTGACTGACTGACTGACTCACTCACTGATGACTGACTGACTGACTGACTGACACTCACTCACTCACTCACTCACTCACTCACACGTGGCTGTCAAAACATCTGATTATGATATAATGACTAGACATGCATGTGGCAAAACTATGAATAGACCATAAATTGAAATCAGATAGGCCTATCTGTGACAGCACATAAAGCAGTGGTGTTATAGATTGTCTTACTTATGCTGTGCTGTAGAAAGTAAATGAAGTAGATTTGGCTGTCAAGTCAAGTGACTAAAAATGTCAAGTTGCAAGTCAAGTCTTTAAAGTCAATTGACTTGAGTCAATGCTGTTTATATTTGGTGCTTACCTTAAGCAAGTTTGGCCACTCCTGCTATTAACATATTACTGTTCTTTTAGCTGAATCTGTATCGATCATAACTGAACTTTTGTTTTGTAGTTCAGTTTCTTTTGTTGCTATGTGCTGCAAAAGATTTTGCTGTAATGTTTCTGCCAACTTTTAGTTCTGCTGTCTTTATTAATAAAGAATGTTTTATATCGGGGACTGGCTAGGGTAGTGGTTAGAGCACTTGTCTAGCAAACGTATTGTCAAGCGTTCAGATCTCCAGCTGAGTGGGATTTTTTTTTCTGACCAATAAAGCCCTGGGGTCCACGCAGCCTCAGACAAATGGGTACCAGAGAAATTTGGGAAGGTAAAGCGGCCAGACATGATACTGACCACATCACACTTTCATGTGCAATCATGAAAAAATACAGGCCTAACACCATATTCCCCAATATGCCTTAATGGCATGGAAATGGGAATTTTACCTTATACTAGTGTAGTTGAATTATTTCAGGTGCCAGTGCAAGCTTATTAAATTGGCATACTATTGCAGCTGTTTTATGCCAACAAGTCAGAGAAATATGGGCATTAACAGTTGCTCACATTGCACTAGGTTGTCTTTACTGCAGCCATAATTGTAAAGTAGATTTTGTTCTTTTCCTTATCCAAATATCTATTAAGAATTATTAGTTTTTAATCTGATTTATCCTTCATATTGTCATTATGTTGTAGAATAGAACAGTAAAGTTGCCGTTATGTTTTAATTTAGCAAACATTTGTAATCCAAAAAGCAACCAAAATATTTTCCACTGTTTTAACTTTATGTTGCCTGACTATATTTTTTTTTCCAGTTAAAGAGTGCCTACATAAAAATCTAAGAACTGAAGATAATAAACAAAAGCCTCCACAAGATCACTTGACATCAGGTGTTGACTATATTATTATTTCTAAGTTTTGCTTTGTTTTTTTTTTTGGTGTTTCTCTTGAGTAAGTAATTTATGTCATCATTTATAAATCATTTGTTTCAACTTTTGCTGAAGTAGAACAAGTTAGTCAGAAAGGCTTAGATCTTTCTCTCCTCTTTATGAATTTGGTTTAGTTTTATAATATTGCTTTTTAAATCCACATTTATTTTATCTTCTTTCGTTCTTCTTTCATCTGTCATAACTTTATACAATAAAGCTAGTAACACAGTCTCTTATTGTTTTATTTTCAATTGGTGTATTACTTTGTATTACTGTGTGGGTCAGTATAAAGGTAAAGGTAAAGATAGTTCCATAGCAAATGCTGTAGGGGATGAAGCATTAGAGACCTCATTATGCTGGGCCATTAGCATATGAGGTAGGGTGGCCAGTTCCTTTCCTCACTGCCTTTCCTTCATGGGGCCGTATTGGTTGGGGAAAAAAAAAAAAATCGCACTCAGCTGGGGATTTGAACCCTTGACCACTCAGTTGCTAGACAAGTGCTCTAACCATTAAGCTAGCTGGTCCCACCGGGTCAGTATAACAAAATGTATTTCTGTCAGCAATTTGAGAAAATGGCTTCATAAGAAAGACAACTTAGAAACTTTAAAATTAGGAGAAAAAACATTTTAAAATGTAATTTGACAAAAGTTTTATAACTTTAAAAAGGGCATTTGTGGAGTTTTATGTTGTGAGAGAATTACACAGAAATTGTATCGAAGCCTTACATTAAGGTCATTGATTGGTCTTCATTTTTCAAAATTAATCAGTATTTGATTATTTTTGGTAAAATGTATGACTCATTCATTAAATAATACAGTTCAAGTTAGAATAAATCAGCTTTAAAAAAAATAAAGTACATTTTCAGGCATGTAATACCATCAAGAAATTAGACTCCTTTGAAAACAAATTGTAAGGAAAATACTTGGTATAAAGTGGAATGAATTCAAGAACAATGCAGAGATAAGACAGATGAGCAAACAACAACCTGTCTCATGGGTGATCAGAAAAAGAAGATGGACATATGTAGGCCAAAGAAAAAGATTTCGACCACGTGAAACTCTAAAGAGGACATTATTAAGAGAAGCCAGTTTAGTGGGCATAACATCCCTTGATGGAGTTGAAAGATTTGCTGAGAACAGGAAAACTTGGCAAACTGTACGAGCCCTATGTGACATTTAACAGCATGAGAAGGATGTAAGAATACCATCATGTTGTACTATTCCATTACAGAGAAGATAAATATTTGAAAACTGCTGATTCAAAGTAATTTTCTTTTTTATTTTGATAAAAAAACAACCTTGGAATGTGCATTTCCAACCAACAGTGTCACTAATAATGTTAACAATTTTCATTTTAAAAATAAACTGACAATTTTCAGAAAGCACTCCTATTGGAATTGTTCCTCTGATCAAGAAGATTGTCTACATCATAAGTGCTGAGGATCATGAGGCTCATACAGGTCTTGTAGAGTGCTTTGTTAAATTCTTGCAGGTGAGCATTACTTTTGTCTGACATTCCTGTAGATAAATGTCATTTGTCTTGTCATAATTTTAGAAAATTTGCACAAGTTTTGTTGCTGGGTAAATACAAAATCTTCAGAATGACATAGAAAAAAAAGTATGTACAAAACAACTGCGTAGGGAAAATGCAAAAACTTTCTGTCAGATGGAACAAATAAATGTGACTAGTGTGCTCTCCAAGACTGCAAAGTCACCCAATCTGAGAATTAAAGACAGTCTCTTCTTCTTCTTCTTCTTCTTCGTTCGCATGAAGACAGTCTCAAGAGTCTGCTCTACATCCTGGTCAATATCCATGTTTCAAGATCTTCACCAGTTTCAACTGGAAAAAAAGGAGATTTTCAGCCCAACAACAAGAATCATGTCAGGCCAACACTCATACATCTCAGCCCTGTTATTATTGATTTAGTTGTAGTTCTAGAATCAAAAGGGATAGCAACTGCAGTAAAACTAGTTTAAATAATAAAGTCAGAGGTGTATGGTGTAGTTTTACAAAGTGGCAGAGGGAGTGAGTAAAGTGAGAAAAAATGAATAGAAAGTATGAGAATGAATAAATAAAAATCATACAACATCCAATACTTTGGTGTGAGCCTTTTTCAAGGATTACATGCACAATGAGACAAATAACTAAATGGAGAACTTATCTTAATATGGCCTCCTCCAGAAGTAGAAAACAAATGTGTATCTAGCAAGATGCATAGGGACCACGCAGGCCACACAAAGGATACATCGATAGAGCCAATTGTAAAGAAGAGGTGGAGAGAGAGGAGGAAAACAAGTGGTAGAAAGGGGTGGGGGGAAAGGCAATAGAAACATGATAGCCACTAGAGGAGAAGTTGTCAGAGGGGGGAGGGAAAAGGGGAAGCGGAGAGATAATGAATGAAGAATATAAACACCTGCAGGGAGAAAATGTGAAACTTGTGAATAGGACAAGACCCTATAAACACCAATATGTTGCCAGAGAAGAAAAGAGGGTAGCGGTAGAGAGGGGTAGCTAGGAGAAAGAGAGTAAAAAAAATTAAATAAATAAGACACTGTTAATTCCAGCTGGGTGGAGACAGCCGGCCTGGAAAATAAGTCGCTGTTCTAGGACCCTCCGAGATCATACATCAGCAGATCTTGCGGTTCCAAGATGACAAGAGAACATGTTCTGGAACCACATCAGCCATATATCGTGGCAACAAGCCCTCACTCCTAAACTGCACTGTAGCTTGGACAGAGTCAAACTGGTACTCATGTACCACCCTCATAGCTTGGCAGTTAAAAACATACTGTTTCGCCATCTCCATCTCCTCCAGACTGAGCATGATACACGTGAACTTTTTGGGGAACCCCCATTGATGGCGTACAGACGGGACAAGAACCTCAGGGGCCTTTTAATTTGTAGTCACCTCAAGACAGATGACACTTTTTATGGTACCAGACGTTGCGGACACCATAGATGCAACACTTGTCCGTTTGTTGTTGAGGCTAGCCAGATCTCCTTCCATAAGTCTACGTTATCAGTTCAGGAGGTTTTCACTTGTACTTCACGCAATGTTATTTATGCTATTATGTGCAAACGTTGCGGTTTGAAGTACATAGGGGAGACTGGGTTACGTTTAGGAGATTGATTTCACCAGCATCTTAATGATATTTCTAAGATGGCCTGGACACCTGTGGCTAAACATTTTTGCCTTAGCAACCACAGGGGAAAATAGGACATTTCTGTTAGTGTGATCTGCACTTGTTCTGCTGATGTACGATCTCGGAGGGTCCTAGAACAGTGCCTTATATTCCAGGCTGGCTGTCTCCACCCAGCTAGAATTAACAATGTCTTCAGCTTTCTGTAACTTCTTTATTTTTTTTTTTTTTACTCTACTTTTTTTTCTCCTAGCTACCCCTCCCTACCACTACCCTCTTTTCTCCTCTGGCAACATATTGGTGTTTATAGGGTCTTGTCCTATTCACAAGTTTCACATTTTCTCCCTGCAGGCGTTTATGTTCTTCATTCATTATCTTTCCACTTCCCCTTCTCCCTCCTCCCTCTGACAACTTCTCCTCTAGCGGCTATCATGTTTCCATTGCCTTTCCCCCCACCCCTTTCTACCACTTGTTTTCCTCCTCTCTCTCCATCTCTTCTTTATGACTGGCTCTAACGACATATTCTTTGTGTGGCCCGTGTGGTCCCTATGCATCTTACTAGATATGCATTTGTTTCCTACTTCTGGAGGAGGCCATATTAAGATAAGTTCTCCATTTAGTTATTTGTTTGTCTCATTGTGCATGTAATCCTCGAAAAAGCCTCATGCTGAAATATCAGATGTATGATTTTCATTATTCATTCTCATACTTTCTATTCATTTTTTTCTCACTTTACTCACTCCCTCTGCCATTTTGTAAAACTACACCATACACCTATAACTTTATTAGCTCTAGAATCACGGTCGGCCATATGAAACTCTAAAGAGGACATTGTTAAGAGAGGCCAGTTCAGTGGGCATAACATTCCTTGATGAAATTGAAAAACTCGCCGAAGACTGCAAATCTTGGCGAACTACCATGTGTGCCCTATGTGACATTTAGCATCACAGGAAGGATGTAAGATGTAGTTCTAGAATCCATACTTACAAACTGTCTTATTTTCTGTCCTACAGGCGCATTGTTATTGCCAGGTGATTACCCCATCTAACTGTGACACTGACAGAGTGTCTCGTTTTGAGTGGTTCATTAGCAGTGTTAACAAGGCAGACTACATTATATTTGTGGACTCTCAGGTGGCAAAGAGTATGATAATGGCTCATCTGAAAATAATTCCTACAAGGTTTACACCAAACAGTTTTTTTTCTGATGGTCTGAAGCATTTGCTGGTGAACCAAGAAGCAAGGGAAAATAAACTTGTTCTGGTGTCATTTCAAGGGAATCATTGCCAGACATATCTGCATGCCTCCACTGTCTATACACTTCCTGAACATTTGCCGGAGTTCCTTCAGAAGATTCATAACATCGGTGCAAATTACAGCAAGGCATATGGTGTAAGTATTTCAGTAGGTTTTGTAAATCATTTGTGAGTTCAGAATGAAGGTGTTAATAGTGAGGATTGCTTGTTGATTTTCTTGAACCATGAGCTTGTATTCTCTATATCTGATGTTGTGATGGCTCTGAATCAAAAGCATCATGTCTGATGGAAAATTCTTGTTAAACCAGTATGTTGTACTTAGTAAGTGCTGTCTCTGCAAAATCTTACAGTAATATGTGACAGTGTGCTAGAAAATAATTTTTACTTTAGTGTCATATTGTCACCAGCCCTTTTATAGTCATGATTTTAGTGTGTAGTTCCATACATGTGCACAAATTCTAGTATCTTAGTACAACAATACCTGATGGCAGGTGTGTCACAGAGGTCACAAATGAATATGCCAGGCAAAAGGCAGCATTTCAGAAAATTAAATCTATTTTGTGCAGTCTGTCTTTGTCTATAGATACTAGAAAAAGAGTCTTGAAATGTTATATTGAGCCAGTATTATCCTATAGGAGTGAATCATGGTCATTAACAAGAACAACAATGAGAGCATTAGAGGCAGGTGAAATGTGGTTCCTATGAAGAATATTAATAATACCATGGACAGCTAAAATAATAAATGACAAATGACTAAGAAAAACCAATGAAAAACAAACCTTAATGAACACACTATGTAGGGGGCAGTCTAGGTTCGTTGCCCATACAATGAGAAGAGGAGGAACTGATATATCACAACAGGGAAAATGAGAGGCAAGAAAGAGGTAGACCAAGACAGGAAAATACTTAGATGGTTTGATAAAATGGCATGGGAGAAGCACAGCATCAGAAATGTGCAAACTGGGAAAAAAGTAGGAACAGCTTTATTATTTAATGATAACATTATCACTAAATAATAAGACTGTTCCTATCTTTTTCCTAGTTTGTACATTTTGGTATCACAGCTTTACTGCAGTGCTTGGTGTATAGTTGTATGCCTATACACTAATTATTACGTGAACATCAGAAATGATACAAAATATGAAAAATTGTAAACTGTAGAGAGACATTATCACCAATGCTTCCAGACATAGCACATAGTGATGAGCCCCATTTACAGAAATATACTATTTGTATTCAAATTTGTTTTCACCTACTCAGAAAACTGAATATTTGTATTCAACTGAATACTTGAGAACAGTGTTCAATATGTCTCTACGCACTTTCATAAATGACAGAAGTGACAAAAACTCTGCTTCTCGGCCTTTTGGCTAAGATCAAAGTGTAGATCTACGCTCTGTAGTGATTTCACAAACATCAAACACCAACCATGGACGCACCAAAGAAGTTCGTTTACAACAAGATGGAAGATATGGAAGGAGGGCAACTTCACCCACCTGGGACACTTGTCATAACTACTGCAGGACCGAGTGCAGGTAAGGTCTCCTATGGCTATATGCACAGCATCCTGGCGGGACCGGCCGGCGTGGGGCCGAATGGGATCGCAACATTGTGCAGATTTGAAAACAAGTTCAAGTGGTTCGCCACCCTGACGCAGGCAGCACACGTGGCCTATTACAAATCCCTACACGGGAAATCTTTCGCCCTCGACGACAAGAAACTCCATGTGATGATAGAGCACATGGAAAAAGAAAGGATCAAGGGTACCCTGCATTGGGTACCACCAAGTACCAAACCTGAGATGGTTAAAAGACTATTTACCTTCTTGACGGGCGATGAGGAGGCAGAGACCTCACGAGCTGAGAAGCCGTGGGACAAATGGTCGTTTCTGTGTCGCCCGAAAGTGGAGGTGCCACACTACACGTACATCACAGACACGGAGGGAAAGGAAGAACATAAAATCTTCATCACACTCCAAGACCGCAAACCGCCGTGCCCGATATGCCAGAACACCACACACTGGGCCAGCAAATGCCCACGGAAGCAGACACCAGCACCTAAAACCGCAGGTAAACAAGCAGCCCAGCCACCCGAGCCAGGAAGACCTTCCACAGTTGAGGTCCCAACCTCTGGTGACCAAGACCCTCCCTCAGAGGACGCCGGAGACACCTTCCAGCTAGTGGACTATACCAGAAAAAGGAGACGACCGGTACGATCCCCTCCAACACCAGCGACTACAAACACACCAGCCTGTACACCAAAGAAACAACCAACTAAAACAAGAGAGGTCACCTGGCCTCAACAACAACAACTTCGAGATAACAATGGAGACGAGCCACGAAACTCTCTACTCTCAGAACCGACAGCTGACTGCCCGCCATCTTGGGCTCTACAGACAGCAGAGTATGACCCGGACGACGACAGACAACTACTCATCGACGTCCCTGTCGAGTACCGTGAGGATGCACCATAATGCACCGTATGGCAAACAGTACCAACCTGGACTATATCTCAAGACAGTGCTACAAGACAAACAGAACGTATGTAAATAATTTTTATCTCTTTCATTTGTCTAAACAGATCATTTTCCCTTTTTTTACCTTTTAGACATGGATAGTGACATTAAAATACTAAGTCTTAATATTAGAGGCATCCGTAGGAAACTACACCGTATTGTCTCATTAATACTAACACACAAACCTGATTTCATTCTTATACAAGAAACAAATATACAAACAGATTGGCACGCATCGCAAATCACCACCCAGTTAGGCCTTAGACATTCATGTTTTAGCCTAGCCAAACAAAACTCGGGGTCTGGAGTAGCAATCATACAGACTTCAGATAGATGGGAGTTTACTAGAACAAATAGAGACTTCAGAAGAAGAATAGCCATAGCTGAGGTAACGAACAACACACAAGCATACACTATAGTCAACATACATGCTCCACCCAATCGCATTCACCAACCAGTATTCTATGAAGATTTAGACTCCTTACTCACTAGAATGTATAGAGGACACAACATCATATTGGGGGGAGATTTTAATTGTGTTCTATCAGACGCAGACATTATAGGAGGTCAAGTTAGAGCTCAGGTTGCTAGAACATGCAGAGAAGAGAAAAACCAACTAGAAATATTACAAGGCATACTAGATACACATAGCTTAGTAGACACATATAGACACACTCATCCCCAAGGCAGAGACACCACATATAAAAACAACGCCCAAAACAGATCTACTAGACTAGACAGAATTTATGCACCTTCAACACATCACATAGCACGAACCAGGCATCTCATGGAAACCTTGCAGTTCACAGATCATAAAGCAATAGTCACAACAGTAAACATGACACTCTCAAATAGACCTTTTAAACGATCGCCACACTGGAAGTTTAACAATACACTTCTCCAAAATCAACAATTTGTAGACAAGATAACGCAGATTATCCACGCTTTCACAGACGACTTACCCACACGCGACATTCAACAACACTGGGAAATGCTGAAGATCACAATAAGAGAAAGAGCACAGATACTCTCAACCCAGATATACAGAGAAAGACTGCAACAGGAGAAAATAATTGAAGACGCAATCAGACTAACAAAGCAGGTAGACAAAAACTCACCAAATATACTAGCACTACAAGAAGAACTAGACAAACATAGACAGCACAGATTTCAAGGCGCACTGCTGAGAACTAGGCTCAACACTATCACGCAAGAAACACCTACCAAACAGTACTTAGGGATAGAACAAAACATTCAACGCAACAGACAAATAGGCGAGATAGTAGATCTAAATGGCAACAGACAAACGGACACACAAAACATAGCGCAAGCCTTCAGAGAATATTACAAAAATCTATACACTAAAGAAAAAACAGAAACTCAAACACAAGACAAATACATGAAATATACTAACAAACTCTGTGACACGGACAGACAAGCCCTTGATACACCACTTACATTAGGAAATTTAACAAACGCAGTGCAAGGGTTGCACAAAGACAAGTCACCAGGACCAGATGGTCTCACAGCAGAGTTCTACCAACACTTCTTTCCTATCTTAGGTCCTCTCCTCTTACTTGTTTTCACAGAAACTTTTGAACGCAAAAAACTCCCACCCAGCCTGAACCTATCATATGTTACACTCATACCAAAAGACAACTCAGACAGGAGACAACTCAAAAATTACCGACCTATATCTCTACTTAATGTAGACTACAAGATCCTTACAAAAGCACTAACCAACAAGCTAAAACCATTCATGGCCAAACTCATACACGAAGACCAACAATGTAGTGTAGAAAACAGAAATATACATCAACACACACATTTCATACGAGACTTCATACACTACACGCACATAAAAGACTGCCAATCGTCAATTCTTTCTCTAGATCAAGAGAAAGCTTTTGATAGAGTGTCACATCAATACTTACACAAGACATTACTCCACTGTAACATAGGGAATTACTTTAGAGAATGGATCAACATTCTCTATTTCAAACCTGAAAGCAAGATCTTAGTAAACCATACGCTTACAGAGACTTTCAGGCTAACTAGATCTGTTAGGCAAGGCTGTCCCCTCTCTCCTTTACTGTACGTACTCACTCTAGAACCACTTCTAGAGAAAATCAGACAGGACAAAACAATCCAAGGTACTTTCATACCTGGGAAGGGAGATAGGAAGTTGGTTGCGTATGCAGACGACACTATCTTCTTTCCAAAAACAGACAGATCAATAGCGAACATTCTAGAGACATTCACAGAGTTTGGCAAAGCTAGTGGAGCCAAATTAAACATACAAAAATCAGTAATAATGGGAGTAGGCAAATGGCGGAATAAAAAAGATTTTCCCTTCTGCCTCACACACACGGACAACATAACACTTTACGGCATGACTTTCTCGTCAAACCCAAATAAAACACACAAACCCACATGGGACAAACTTGTCGCACAAATCACAGACATGCTGAACAGGTACAAATATAAAACCACCACGATATTCGGTAGAAGCATAGTAGTGAACACCTACATCATTCCAAAAATAATATACATAGCCACAGTACTAGACCCTCCACAACAGATAATACACGAAATCAACAAACAGATCAGACATTTCATCTTTACAAACACTATACGCAGCATTAAACATACAACTCTCATACAAGACAAATTGCACGGAGGAATCGCCCTCCAAGACATACAAACAAAGATCCAAGCACTCAGGATCAGTCACGTGGGCCGCATCATCAAACATCCAAAACAGCACGCACTAGCTCACTATTATGTGGGACTCAGAATATCAAATCTACTACCACCAAACAACTCACAGCCACACCACTTCGGCACGCTGCCAGCATTCTACAAAACCTGTATTCAGGCCATCCAAGGAAACGAAACACTCATACACTATAAAACAAACAGCATCCACAAACATTTAGTCAGAAATCAAGCATCTCCACTACACCTCAGAATCAAGAGAAGTCAGAGATACGCCATTTTTGACTTCAAAGAAACATTTACGAATCTACACGTGAAGAACATCACACCGAAAGCAAAAGAAGTTACATTTAGGCTTATTTACAACATGACACCCACCACACAGAGAGCAGCACACAGATTCAAACAGACCGTACCATGTCAACTGTGCAACAACAACATACAAGAAACAGAAGAGCACATATTTTACACATGCAGCACAATCACACCCAGTATAGCAACACTACAGAAAACACTAGAAGCACACACAGCACGAAAGATAGACATATATAAAGCAATTATGTTAAATATTATCCCTGCGACTCAGTTGGACACACACACCAAGTTACTGACCCTGCTCGCAGAGTTCAGGCATTTGGTGTGGACGTGCAGGAACAAAGCTAGATTTAAGTTCGGCACGTTTAGTCCCAACATTTTCAGGGATCTGTTTCGACAAAAGGAAATGAAAATCATGACTTGCTGTAAACTGACATGAAATAAAACTTTGACAGGAGCCAGCGCATAAGAGAGAGAGAGAGAGAGAGAGAGAGAGAGAGAGAGAGAGAGAGAGAGAGAGAGAGGAAGGAGGAAGAGAGAGTGAATCACAAATGCTCGTATGAATAATACTGATTTATATCCAAAATATTCACTGCTCCATTGTTACCGGAACAACCTTACACTCCTTGTGAATTTCCTATGTATATTTTTACAATGTTACACGTGTTTCTTCAAAAAAATGTTATTAGACGGGATTAGCCTAGAACCAACAAACTGACCAGACAATGACCGCCAGACAGGATTTACTCTTGACGCGACAGACTGACCAGCAGACATCTCTACCCTCGAGGGGGTTTAAAATAGCATGTAAGCCAAGTTTGAAGATAAACAAGACACGGCGCAGACAGCGACACGACAATAGAGATAAAAACAAGCCCACGACGTTTTTTTATCACTTCTACCCATGGTACAAAACAAAGCCCTGACGCTATAGCAAGACTGTGTTAGAGAGAGAGAGGGAGAGAGAGAGAGTGGGGGTGTGTGTGTCATACTTTTACTGTACACTTTTTGTTTTCACATTTTATGTATAAAGTATTAACTTGATCATACTCCACGCTATCACCTCATGGTTTGTAAAAGCCCACCATCTCATTATTTCACCCCACGGGCAATCATCCCCATTTCACACCATTTCAGTGTAATATGAAATTGTCGATTCTGTTCTTATCAACCCATTGTTACTAGAACAACCTTACACTCCTTGTGAGATTCTTATGTATATTTTTACAATGTTACACCTGTTTCTTCAACAAATGTTACTAGACGGGATTAGCCTTGAAGCAACAACCTGACCAGAACAATGACTGCCAGACAGGATTAACTTTCGACGCGACAGACTGACCAGCAGACATCTCTACCCTCGAGGGGGTTTAAGATAACATGTAAACCAAGTTTGAAGATAAACAAGGCATAATGCAGACACAGACAGCGACACTACAATAGAGATAAAAACAAGCCCAGGACACTTTTTTTTTTATTTTATCACCCCTACCCATGATATAAAACATAGCCCTGACGCTATAGCAAGCCTATGTGAGAGAGAGTGTGTGTGTGCGTGTGTGTGAAAATATTACTGTACACCTTTGTTTTCACATTTTATGTACAAAGTATTAACTTGATCATACTCAACGCTATCACCTCATGGTTTGTAAAAGCCCACCATCTCATTATTTCACTCCACGGGCAATCACCCCCACTTCACATTCATTTCAGTTGTATTTGAAATTGTTGATTGTTGAACAAAAATAAAGTTATTAAAAAAAAAAAACTCTGTCAGACCTGATCTTTGATATTTGACTGTCTCATCTCACATCTTTCCTACTAGATCTGTTTGAAAATGTTGTTAGGTTTTTTTCCTCTGTTCCCATATCCTTCCAATCCACCATGTGGTCATTTATTTTATTTTAATTTTTGTTTACATTTAGTGTGACCTGCAGACTATCTCCTTTGTTTTCATTTAAAGATTACGCTAGTTGCTCTTGTATATTCTGACTCTGTTTCAGTACTGTTTTCAAAAATTGACCCAAAAATAGTTTTCAACATCTCTGTATTCAAAACTCTTAATAATCGTTTATGATGTTTTAAAATAAGTTTGCCATACTTCTGGCCTATAAATAAGAACTATTCTGATACATACTGTATAAAATTTGAACATAATTTTTAAAATATATGTTTTTATATTTTAGGGTATTATATAGCTTATTTAATCTAAGTTATTGTCCTGGTTCTCAATTTTATTTTCACTTTACATTTTTTTTCTATAATATTGCTGGTTGTGTTTGCATATACATATATTTTGTTGACTGTTTTGCATTTAAAACTTTTACAATGGCTAATTAAATTTTATAAAATGAAGTATAAAATTGAGGTACATTAAAATATACACATCTAGTACATTTCTTATGGACATTATTTTGGATTATCAAGGGTGACAGTAAGATAATTTTAGAAGTTTACAATTTGAAAAGTATTTCCGTTTTCTCATTTAATTATTTTTTTCACATATTCTTTTTTTCCCCTAGAACTGGTTGCCCATGCATAGTGAGAATATTTCAAACCTGTCTGAGGGCAAGCAACTGCTGTCTGCTATCATCTGTGCAAAAAACTATGAGAAAAATAACCCAGACTGGTTCAGCACCAAATATGGACCAAGGTTGAATGCATTCGATTCTGGATTCAATTCAACATTGTTGTCCAGTCAAGGGCTTTCAGTTTCCACTGTGGATGTGACAATAAGTGAGACTACTAGCCCAGTGTCAGTTTCTGGGGAGCCAAATTTTCCTGTACGCATGATCTCTCCTACTGGCATCTTTTCTGGACCTCCAGCCATACCCTATTGTTTTTCAGATTCACAGAAGCATGCCACAGACAATGTTCTTGACAATATAAGTGCACTCACTGACTGCACAGACATGAACAGGTTACAGATAAAAACTGTGGGAGCAGTTCCTGATGAAAACACAAGCTGGGTGACAGTTCCTCATTCACAGTTCATACAAGAGCATGAGAGAGAGGAGGAAGATGGCACAGAACAAGAAAGAAATGTGTTGTTTGATAAAATGTCAGTTGTAGCACCCGAGTCAGCATCAGTGATGAATGTTGATAGCATCAGCACAGCTTTAAACAACATTAATAAAAACAATGAGGAATCCAGGTCTGAGTGTCCTCAGCACTTGACAAGCCAACCAGGCACATTCTGTCTTGACTTTGCTGACAGGGAATTAAAGGAGGAAGAATTTCAGGCTAGTTTAATTCCACCAGATACCCTGTCTAACATTAAGGTGGAGGAAAGTGTGAGCAGAGCTCTTGTAAATATCAATGCTGATAATGATACACTTTTCCTTGGAGGGAGCAGTAGTAATCATAGTACTTCAGTAATTTAAAAATTATCACATGAATTCTGTTGTCATATCTGAACTTTGGGTTATCTAACTTGGATTTTTAAAAAATAAAATGATTGTTTCTATATAAAGTTTGCGGGTTTTTTTTCTGATTGCTGCATGGTAAGCTTAATCTATATTCAAGAATTAATCCATAGTTCTCTTATATAGGATATTTATAAAGTAATTGTGCAGTTAGATTTAGAAATGGAAAGGTACCAACCATATCTTGCTGGTCAGCCAGTTAGTAATGGATCTTTTTTGCTTCAGTTCAGAAAAAAGAAATATCTAATAGAAACTTAAAAGTCAGCAAACCAGATCAAATAATACATCTTTTCTTTAAATGAAATTTATCACTGCAGTAAATGATTGAATATGTTATAAAATGTTAAAATTGTTGAAAACAGAAGTTGGAACAACTTTATTAATTAAAAACCAAACAGTTTCAGTTCAGGTTCAGTATGGTTTCGGCACCACAGCAAATGAGAATATCCTATAATTGCTCTGCTGCCTGTGCAGGTGACATCTGGAATGCACAAGAACCGTCACACATCATATTCATGAACAATGAATGCATACATCAATAGGGAGGCACTCACAGCCAGCTCTAAGCAGCTATATGGCACCAATTTTCCAAAGAACACAGCAGAATATATCAGCCATGTTTATCAATGACCGATCACTGGTGGGGAAATCCATGCACCCTGATAAGTCACAGCTCATAGTGATGCACTGAGCACTTAACTCAGTGGCTAGGATTCCAGACCAGACTCCCAACACACAACACAATGAAACTGGCACAGACAAAGTATAGAGAAAGACAAACAGAGGCACAATCATCAACAGTCACATTTGTCCTTCCGCCATGTTGACGTTTTGGTTTACACCTTAATCATACAAAAACACACAGGACAAAGAAATAGGGGAAGAAGATAAAATATAAATTCATATGAATGCTACACACCAAATAGGAATGTAAACAAAAAATAATAAAAAAAAAGACCACCTAGCTGTGACTTGCAAGAAGCTGCATACAGGAGTGTGCATGGTAGAGTACTGTGAAGACTTGGGATGTGAGATAGGGTGGTAGTAAAGAGGGGGTGGGGAAAGCATAAATGAGAGACAGAGAGGGATACAATGGCAGTCTGAGAAAAGAGTGGGTGAAATAAATGAATGTGGCTGGGGTAAAGGGTTTGTAATCTAGTGCAGTGAGGGTTCTGGAATATCAGTTACATGTGAGGAAAGACTGAAACTTAGTAGAAAGGGAATATGATTGTGGAGAAAGGTAGTTGTAACTGAATTCTGAGTTCAAACTGTGTGGTTCCTGAATCCTATATTCTTGAATGTGCTACATTGTACTCAATCACCAGGTGGCTTCTGTCATCAGAGTTACATTGTTTAATGGCTGTTACTAGAAAAACAGATTTGCCTCTCTGGCTAGGGCTATTGAAATGATTTGGAGACTGTTTAAAACTATTCTGGTAGACATTGTAAAGATGTTTCTATATGCAGTCACCTAATCTGAGACCAGTCTCTCCAATATGTTATCCTACACTTACTGCATGCAATGGCATATATTATGTTGCAGGACTCACATGTGAATCCCTCATGGGGCGTGCAGACAGTTTTGGGAAAATTAATCGATTTCATTTCCCAGACTAAAGGGCAGGTGACACAGAAAGGGTGACCACATCTTTGAGTACTATTTGTTTAGATAGTTTTAACATTTTATTATCACAGTTTTACTGCAGTGGCTTTGTGTATATTTATATACAGTTTTAGTTTTATATATACTTAACCTGTGTTACTAATTATAGTAATTTTTTTAATAATTCATAGCCCTGAATTTTATAAATAATACAATATCAGTTCTGTTTTAACAGAGAGCAAGCTGTCTCGACCAGATCTTTACTCTATAAATAATACTTGAAGAACATATTGAAAAACAGAAACCATTAATCCTGAACTTCATAGACTTTAAAAAAAAAATGTGACAGTATAAACAAAGAGATTCATTGTGGAGAATTTTAAGACTATATGGAATACCATCTAAATTTGTCAACATCATTAGAGATCTCTACAACAGATATGTTTGTGCGATCAAGACAGAAGAAGGAATGAGCAAATGGTTTCAGATTGAAACAGGCATGAAACAAGGATGTATATTATCTCCATTGCTTTTTGGAATTGCCATAGACTTTATAATGAAAAGATGCTACACGGGTAAAATTGGCATTGATTGGGTACATGGAACCCAAATAGAAGATCTTGATTTTGCAGATAACATAACTCTTATCAGTGACAATATGAAATTGATGCAGGAAAAAACAGATTACCTGTCTTCCTTGGCTAGCAAAATAGGTCTTGAAATTAATAAAGACAAAACAGAAATTATAAAACTTCTCATTAATCAAGAAGAAAAATTATATGTAGAAGGAACAGTTGTTGATGAAGTAAACCAATTTGCATACATTGGCAGCTACACAGACCAAGATGGTGACACCAGGAAGGAAGTAAGAAATAGAATTGCAAAAGCATCATTGTCCTTCATAAATCTTGAGAACATATAGAATTCAAAAGTTATAACCACAAAAACCGAGTTAAGATTATTCAATTCAAATGTGATATCCACCCTCATTTATGCATGAGAAAGCTGGAAATAAACTAAAGAAATAGACAAGAAATTAGACTCTTTTGAAAACAAATGGCTAAGGAAAATACTTGGTATAAAGTGGAACAAATTCAAGAGCAATGCAAAGATAAGACAGATGAGCAAACAACAACCTGTCTCATGGTTGATCAGAAAAAGATGGACATATGTAGGCCATGTGATGAGAAGAAACAATCAGAGAATACCAAAACAAGCTATCAAGTGGAGCACAACAGGCCAAAGAAAAAGATGTCAACCATGTGAAACTCTAAAGAGGACATTGTTAAGAGAAGCTAGTTTAGTGGGCATAAAATCCCTTGATGAGGTTGAAAGACTTGCTGAGAACAGGAAAACATTGCAAACAACTATGCAAGCCCTATGTGACATTTAACGGCACAGGAAAGATGTAAGATGTAAGAAGAACAATAATAATAATCTTCATGTTTATTGTTAAAGATGTGGATGATACCATCAATTGATTGAAACTGTTGAGTATCATTTTGCTGAACAATTTCTCTCCTGGGTAATCATAACAGATAGAAAAGCTGAAAACTTCAACAAGAACTGTTGTTCTTTTATATGTATATATAGTTTTTTTTGTGTCAAGCTGGTGTTCATTGATGAATAGATCATAAACAGTGTTGCTGAAACTAGTATTAATAGTAGATCACTCTGAGATGTTGCATACTTTGAAGTAATTGGTTGTCAGCTGGAGTTTATATACAAATAATTGATCAGAAACTTGGCAATGTTACTAGAGGCCACTTTAGTGCTAGAACAGATACACTGCTAGCCTGCTTTTGTGTTATCTTGTATAGATTTGCTCTGATCAGTCCTGAAGCAGAAAAAATTTGGGAAATATATTTTCTATCTCCATTTATCTGCTGTATCGAGTTTGTTATATAATGTGGATTATGTACCTTAATACAGAGAGGCTAAGATCTAAGCCAGGATAAAATAAATGGACTTAGTGTATCAGCTTAAACCATAGAAAACAAGCTGAATTATTTCCAGATTAAATGTTTATGAAGAATTATAAGAATATTTTGGCCAAACACCATAAGAAATAAAAATAAGAAATCTTGTTGGCAGAAATGTAGATGAAGCCAATGACAGCAATTATTGAGGAAAGACAATGGCGATGGTTGGGACATGACTGACAACACACTACCAAATATAGCAGTAAGATAGACACCACAGGGGAACAGAAGTAAGGGTAAACCAAAGGGGATATGGAGAAGAACAACAGAGAGGATATTGAGAATAGAGGGTTCACCTAGGAAAGAGTGGATAAAAGGCAAAAGAAAGGTGGAAAACTGGCTTTAAGGACTGTTATTGCTGGAGGTGGGGTGGAGGATATGCCTTCCACTCCAATGGCATGAGCCTCAGACAGTTAAGTCTAGCTCCTGGCCTTCTCGTGGCAGAAATGTTTAAACTGAAAGGAGAATGGGCGAAGGCGAATATCTTCTGCCTGAAAACCAGTTGCTTCAGGTAGATGAGAGTCATATTTGGTGGTTCATCTACTGCTGCTGGTGAGATTCTTCAGCAGCTGTGCATGGAGAGGGACTCCTTCTGGCCAGCGAAGAAAGGTGTAAATGGGGTTGCTGTGCGGAATCACTGTGGAAAAGGTGAAATAAAGGAAAAAGTGAAGTAAACATTAGTCAAATCATGGCACCTTTGGTCTGGGGGTCAGCCAAGTTCTAAGTGCACTCATATCGAGCAAAATACCTGAACCGTCTTAACCCAGAGGTTAAGACACTGCTGGCGAGATTCTTCAGATGCCGCACGTGGAGTGAAGCTCCTCCCGGCCAAAGAAGAAAATAGGGAAAAGTAATTAGGGTTGCTGTGTGGCACTGATGTGAAAAGGTGATGGAAAGGATAAAGTGCAGCTTAATCAGTATGTCCAGTAGTATCATGGCGAGAGCTACTCATACCACAGTGCCTCTGCTCTAGAGGCCGGCAAGGTTTGAAATACACCCATACTGGTGAAATATGCCTAAACCAGCTTACACCAGGGGTGAAACTTGATGGCTATACATGTTACGGTACCTCTGCTCTAGAGGTTGGTCACGTCCTAAACACGCCCATACTGGGATAATATGCCTAAACTGGCTCAACCTAGGAGTGGAAGACACTAGTGGCGAGGATTCATCGTCCTGGACAAAAACTCCATCCTGGTCACAAAATGCTGAAGTTGGAGACACTGGACCAGGGCAGTCTAGATAGGCAACCACCTCTCACCCGGCGGGGATGTATGCATATCCTAATCACGCTGAGGTTTTCCAGTGAGAAAGTCCAACGCTGGACTGGATGAGCGATGATACACGGGTATTTCAAAATCGGCTCAACCCAGGAGTGGAAGACACTAGTGGCGAGGATTCATTATCCTGGACAAAAGCTCCATCCTGGTCACAACCAGGAAGGGTAGAGGCCACAATCACAAAATGCTGAAGTCGGAGACATTGGACCAGGGCAATCTAGATTGGCAATCACCTCTGGTATATCAGTATATCCCAGCGGGGATACAGAACACTTCATCTGGCAGCATGATCTTCGTTGTTACATACATTTAGTCTTTCCATCTAAAATACAGGTAGATAACACAAAAACATTATAGACTACACCACATTTCTTTTCTAAAATTTCAAACCAAACTCGATAATATTAATGCAGTTTAGCATGGAACATATTGCATGTTTTCTTCTTCTGCAAGCTGATATACATACACACACTCTCTCTCTATCAACCTTAAGCACATGTGGCTTCCGCAAGGGTTTTCCACCTATTCTTCTTCTTCGTTCGCTTCTACCACCAAGACCACCCTGTGATCCTACTGAATTTACACATGTGGTCCTCGATAGGTCCCGTGGTCCCCCGAAAAAGACCACACGAGATCCCCGAGAAGACCACAAGAGGTTCAGAGTATCGCAGGGCTTGAGCCTGTATTCTTGATGGGTCTCAGAAGCTGGATTGCGTGACACCTTGGTTTTCCCGTACCGCAGAAATAAAACGCGGACGTTTCCGTTGTGCCACACAAATAGCGCGGGTCTTGATATGTATAGGGGGTATAGTTGTAAAAGTGAATGTACAAAATATTTCCACTACATGTACAATGTTTACCATCGGCAATTTCCAAATCTACTTAAATTTTCGTCCGATCTCGTCGAGTGGTGGCATTCTCACTAAAATAATGTCTGAAATAACCATCTAACTACCTCTTCGGTCCATTTAATAGGTCTAGATATACTTGGGGTACATACAGGAACAGTGGTCGAGTCATAGGACATGTCCTTATGCCTCCGATATCACAATAAATACTGAAATTTCTCCGGTAAAACGACTATTTCGCTCGGTTGTTAGCCACGCTTTTGATTGAACTATGAAAGGTCACCAGACACGCAAAGATAAATCTTGTACAATAAAAAGTTGTACAATAGTTTTACGTTGCAACGAAACAAAATCGCTATAGCGAACATGCTAGTCACCAGACTAACAGGAGGTTATCGCGATATAGACGATGCCAGGGAAAGAATACTTCCCGCGCCACAGGTAGAAACGCGTCAAAAATAAAAGCGCGGATCTTGATCTGTTTAGGAGGTATAGTTGTAAAATGGAATGGAAAACAATATTTACATGTACTTCCGTGTACTTATTATATTTCAAAGTATAACTAATTGTATGAAAACTTCATAAAAGCTGAGCTTTTTTTTTTAGGAAAAAAAGAAGTAACGTGATGTTTTTAGACAATGACTGTGCAAAGCTCACCATCGGCTAGGTCTAGATCTGCACTATTTACCATCTGAGATGTCTAGATCTACTTGTCGATCTCGTGTTGTGATTCTAGCATTCTCGCTAAATTAATGTCTGAAATAACATCCTAACTACTTCTCCAGTCGTCTAATATGTCTAGATCTACTTGGGATACATTCAGTAGCAATGGGGTGGTCACAGGGCATGTCCATACCCCAATCTACATCATCAACAATTGAAAATTTTCGATGTTTCTCTTCCTTTTTCTCGCTCGGCATCGACCGTAACTAGGCACTCTTCCACCATTTTGAAAAGTGTCACCGGAAACGCAGACGAAATATGTACAATCTAAATGTTACACTGGTTGTTTTATTGAAAAAAACCAAGAGTCGATAAATCGACCATACGTACGAATCGGGAATCCGGAAGGATCGATAAAGCGACCCAAGGCACGGATAGATTCTGTATTGCTTTTATAGATTCTGTTCGATTTAAAAATTTTGTTCATTCAGTTTAAAAAGCTATAGAATATCAAAGTTATAGCTAAAATTGGCTCATTAATAGGTATGCATTTCTTTTTTGGACAGTATATATATATATATATATATATATATATATATATATATATATATATATATATATATCTGAACCTTAAGTGCCCAGGGCACATGGGGCTTCCGCAAGGGTTTTCCACAAATGCCTGTCTTTCGCCTTTTTTTCTGCTCTTGCCCAGGTGAGCCCTCTATTGCTCAACATCCTTTCTGTTGTTCTTCTCCATGTCTCTTTTGGTCTACCCTTACTTCTGCTCCCCTGTGGTGTCCATCTTAGTGCTATTTTTGGTAGTGAGTTGTCAGTCATTCAGAGCACATGTCCCAACCATCGCCAGCGTCTTTCCTCAATAATTGTTGTCAGTGATATATATATATATATATATATATATATATATATACAGCTCTCCTGTAGGCCTCTCAGTTGTAAGCAAGATGGCCTGCTGCTGATGCATTCATTTGAAGATTATCAATGATGTCTTGCACTCATCTTTGCCTTGGTCTTCCTCTTTTTCTTTTTCCCATTATGTACCCTTCAAAGATGGTCTTCTCTAGATTATCATGACGTTTAATGTGTCCAAAATATTTAAGTTTTCTCTCTTTAATCCTCTTTACTAGCCAGCCTTCTTCAATATTAAGTTCTCGTAGTATGGATATATTTGTTGTTTTCTGTGTCCATGATACTGTAGCATTTACATTCAAAGGTATTTATGTGCTTTTCAGCTGTTTTGTTAAGTGTTCAGGTCACACAGCCATATGTTGCACTGGGAAAATTTACGCCCTTAAAAATCTTATTTTTTTAGTTCTATCTGTCCCTCTACACAGCTTCTTCAGTTGTTTAACTGTTTGAAGAGTGATAGATGTCATCCTTTTAATTTCCCTCATTGTATCTCCATTATTAGTTAGTAGTGATCCAAGATATTCAAAACTCTCCACTTCTTCCAATTTTTCCTCATTGATACATATTTCATCTGCCTTATTTGTTTTGTCAGTTGTCATCAATTTAGTTTTCCTCACATTAAGATAGAGGTTTTGAAGCATGCTATTTTAGAATAAAATCCTGCAAGAGTTTGTGAAACTGCATGTGTGAAATATACAGCTAGAGCTTACAAGATGTGTCAGATATTTTTGGGCTTGATCTTTGACAGAAATACAGGATGTTTGTCTCCATTTTTAAGAGTAGAGCTATGTTTACTTTCACATATCTTGATAAACTATCATTGCATTTGCTTATACAAACAGAGATGCCTCTATTTTCTTGTGGATGTGTTTATAAAGAACAGTTTTTATATATTTATGCATGTTTTTATAAATTTTATGTCTAATGTAGATTATTTCTTTAATTTAGGTTAGCCTTCCTTAAGTTAAAAAAAAAAATATATATATACAATAAATATATTCACCATATATATGTAAATTTAATATTGAAATCATCATCATCATGTGACCCATTTTCCCTATTGGAGATTGGTGCCAGTGGATATCCAGCTCACTTGTCTATAGATGTGATAGTAATCCTAAACAAACTGTTCATCTGCAACTTTTAATGAAACTGTTGTCCTTTCCTTCTTTCTATATTTTTAATTAATGTTCTTCATTATTTCTTGTCATTTGTTAGAAAAAAAAAAAAACAAAAAAAAAAAAACACTGTATTCTTCTTTTCAACAATATTCCTATAATCTTCTTGTTTTTGTTTTTACATTATAGAGAAAAACTAGTTAAATGTTTTTCAGTCTCATCAAGGTATGTTATGTCCTCTGAACTGGCCTCTTTTAACAATGTACTTTTTAGAGTTTCAAGTCATCGACCTCTTTTTCTTCGGCCTGTTGTGTTCCACTTGATAGCTTGTTTGAGGATCCTCTGATTGTTCCTTCTCATTAGATGTGTTTTATCACATGTGCTTTGTTCAGACCAATGCTATTCCTATCCTCCTGCATTTCCTATGCCAAAAAAAAAAAAAAAGCAAAAGCAAACTTCCATATTTCAGTTGCACTTTTTTTTCTAAAATATTTATTGTAAATCTTGCACTCATTAATCTACAGGCATGTTCACAGACTCTGCTATGACATTTTATTTAATTTTCTGTAAAGCAACTTTGCATTCGCTTTGTATCTTTTTTATTGATTTGTGCATTTAATGTAACAGAACCAAGCTTAAAAATAATTAATTAATTCTTTGTCAAAGATTTCTTTCTGACAGAACTATGCTTAAAAATAACTCACTCTGTGTCAAAGATTTCTTTCTGAAGTGTTTCTAAAATATCATGTGAAAGTTGTCTTCATAAGGCTACTCAGCCTGAATAAAATAATAAACCATGATTATAATCAAGGAAAGATCATTCATTCAGGTC
Source organism: Achatina immaculata (assembly GCA_009760885.1). Lineage (NCBI taxonomy): Eukaryota > Metazoa > Mollusca > Gastropoda > Stylommatophora > Achatinidae > Lissachatina > Lissachatina immaculata. The sequence continues at coordinate 31,197,223 of CM019716.1, read as the reverse complement.
CTTAATGATATCATTTTAAACTCTTATTTTATTGCTGGACATCAAAGTGGCCTTTTATTAATTAAAAATGAATTAACCCTAGTCATATGTTTTTTGTTCCTTAGTCAGAAGTTCATAATTTTAAACTTCTATGTATGATAAAAATAGGTATCACATTATTATCCTGTAAGATATGGATTTGTTGCTTGACAAGACGAAGTTAAAACTCATCTTTTTAAAAATTTTACATAATAACCAGAAAGCTAGGGAAAGTTGAAAAATAACTACAGAGATAGCTGCCAAATGATATAAAATTCCAAATCAATTTGTAGAAACATTTTTTTAAGCATATTTTTTCCCCTCAATTTGGTATGAGATGGTTACTGTAATGAAATACAGATATAATACAGATGATAATGTGATCATTTAGTAAAATTTGTGAAGAAAAAGTAAGAATGAAATATCAGTAGTTTTTTTTTTCATACGATTTTGTTTTACATTAATACTAACATAGTGACACACATCTGGATTCAGTTTATGAAAATATTGTTAGATAGAATAATTATTAAAAATCTGTCTATTGTTGTACCTTGAACAGTGTGAGATTGATGTTAAAATAACTGTAATATCCTAAAGTACAAAATAAAAACTAGAGTTTGAAATCAAAGTTTGTCTTGGTTTGTTTTCTTTGTAAGCAGATCTTCATGTAGTTGTACAAAACCTTTCATAATTATTATTATGTTCATTAATGAACTCCTGAGTATGAATTATTTGTCATCCAGCACCAGTTACATTTTTTAAATATATTGTTGCTGTTTTTTTAATATTTTACATATTCAATATGTTGCATACTGCAGCCTCATTTCCTTCCTATTAAATGTTTGTGTAAAACTTCCAACTATCTCTACTCTACTAGTTTCAGTCTTACCTCAGTCTTCATCACAATTATCTTAACTTTAAGGCAGTCTTTATATTTCTTGTTCTGTTTCTCTTTAATCTATAAAACTTTATTTACCTTAAGAGCAACAGAGTGTAGTTTTCTGTGCAATAGAGTAACTTGATCAGTATATTAACTACTTCAGTTAAATAAAGCTACAGACACACAACAGTCATCACTGAACTACATGCAAAAATGGAAAAAAGCAGCCAGAAAAAATTATGCAAAGGCCTCGTCATAAGAATAGTGAGTTTCAAAACATGCATAGTTTAACTGTACAGGATGTTATTTCAAGTGGCAGTTTATTATTCATATCAGTCAGTCATTTGCACATATTTTGCGAAACTTTGCCTTGTAACAGCTCTCCTGTAGGCCTCTCAATTGTAAGCAATATGCCCTGCAGCTGATGCATCCATTTGCAGATTATCAACAATGTCTTGCAGCCATCTTCACCTTGGTCTTCCTCTCTTTCTTTTTCCCATTATGTACCCTTCCAATTCACTCTTTTTTAAATTATCATGACATTTAATGTACCAGTTTATGTATTAGATATATAAATTGTTTTTTTTTTTTAATGCACATAGAGTAGGACAATAATACAGTAAGTGAAGGATTAGTCATCATCTTTTTCTGAGTGATAAGGTTAGGCTTAAGATTTGTACACTTATATCTTACATCTTGCATCCTTCCTGTGCTGTTAAACATCACATAGGTTCACACAGTAGTTCACCAAGTTTTCTTGTTTTCAGCGAGCTTTTCACACTCGTCAAGGAATTTTGTGCCTACTAATTTGACCTCTCTTAACAATGTCCTGTTTAGAGTTTTACAGGTTGATCTTTCTCTTCAGCCTGCTGTGCTCCACTCAATAGCTTGTTTTGGTATTGTCTGGTTATTTCTTCTCATCACATGACCAACATAAGTCCATCTCCTTTTTCTGATCACCAATGAGACAGGTTGTTATTTGCTCATCTGTCTTATCTCTACATTTTTCTTGAATTTGTTCCACTTTATACTGAGTATTTTCCTTAGGCATTTGTTTTCAAAAGAATATAATTTGTTGTCTGTTTCTTTAGTTGTTTTCCAGCTTTTACATGCATAAATGAGGGTGGATATTACATTTGAATTGAAAAGTCTTAGCTTAGTTTTTTTTGTGTATAACTTCAGAGTGCCATATGTTCTCAAGATTCTTGAAGATCAATGCTGCTTTTGCAATTCTAATTTTAACTAACTTCCTTTCTGGGTGCCACAATCCTGGTCTATGTAGCTGCCAAGATATGCAAATTGGTTTACTTCTTCAGCAGCTGTTCCTTCTATGTATATTTTTCTTTCTTGATTAATAGAAAGTTTCATTATTTTTGTTTTTTCTATGTTAATTTCAAGTCCTATCTTGCTACCAGTGAAGACAGGGTATCTGTTTTTTTCTTGCATCAGATTCACATTCTCACAGATAAGAGTTGTGTCATCTGCAAAATCAAGATCTTATAGTTGTGTCCCATGTACCCAATCAATACCTGTGTTATCTGTGCAGCATTTTTTCATTATGAAGTCTATGGCAATTCCAAAAAGCAAGGGAGATAACACACATTCTTGTTCACGCCTGTTTCAATCTTTAACCATTCACTCATTCCTTCTTCTGTGTTGACTGCACAAGCATATCTGTTATAGAGATCTTTAATGATGTTGACTTAGATGGCATTCCATATGATCTTAAAATTATCTGCAATGAATTTCTGTGTATGCTATCAAATTTAAAGTCTATGAAGTTCAAGATTGATGGTTTTTTCTTTTCAACAAGTTCTTTAAGAATTATACTTAGAGTAAAGATCTGGACATGACAGCTTCTCCCTTTTCAAAATCCTGCTTGTTCTTCTCTCATTGCAGTATCCATTATATCTCTAATTCTATTATGAATGACTTCACAAAATACTTTTGACACAACTGATAGTAAGGTTACTCCTCTCCAGTTATTGCAATTGCTAAGATTGCCTTTTTTAAATTTTGAACAGTGATTCCTTTTTACATCTAGAAGGGATCTTTTCTTCTTTCTAAACTTTATTAGACATTCTCTGTAGTTGGCTCATGTTGTCACTTTTAATAGGTTTTAACATTTTGGCTGTTATTTCATCTTCACCTGCAGCTTTGTCATTAGATTCACTGTTGCTTCATTTTCATACAATGTAATTTCATCTAGTTTGATATTTAATTCTGGGACTGGTAAGTCGGTTTCAAGGTTTACCAATTCTTGTGGGTGTGGTTGATTAAGTATTCCTTGGAAGTGTTCAGCCCATCTTTGTTTTAAGTCTTTACTTGATGTTAATAGGGTGCCAGTTTTGCTAAAGATTGGTCTCTCTTTGGATGCAGTAGTACTCACTAGCCTCTTTTGTATGTTATATATAATTTTACTGTCTCCTATTTATGCTGCATTTTCCAGTTCTTTTGCCATATTGTCCATACATTCTCTTTTATCCCTTCTAGCTGAACTTTTTACTTTATTGTCTAGTTCTTTGTATGTTGCTCTTGCCAAATCTTTTCCAAGATCTGTCTTCACATTCAACACGGCTAATTTGGCTGTTCATTTTTCATGTATGTATTTTCACGTGTTTTCCACTATCCATGCTTTTCTAATTGTTTTTTATGGTCCAGCACTGCAATAAACAGTTTGTACACCACAATGACTTTATTGCAATTACATACATACATTTACAGATGAAAAAGAAAACTGAGAACAGTTTTAAGTTTTATTATACAAGAGTGGGGATTTTTTCTGATAAACACCAGAAAGGCCCCAGGGTCCACCCAGCCTCTAAAAATGGGTACCAGAGAAATCTGGGATGGTAAATGCAGCCAGGCCTGATACTGACATCATATTTTCATGTGCCAAAGGTCTTGGAATAAGGCTGTGCCGAAGATCTTGGAAATAGGGCTGTATCCCCAATATGTATGTCTTCATTGTATGGAAATAGGGATTACTTACCTTATATATACAAGACATTCTTTTTAATGTGAAATGTGAGCTTGCTTGTAGGCACAAATTTCTGCCCATTTCAGTTTGGACTAATAACTAAACTGCTGTGAATTCTCTATTCTCTATATGATGGGTTTTATCATAAGTAAAATGAGCCGTAATTTGATTAAAAGTATTTTTTTACTTAAAAAAAAAATTGACAATGCATTTCTTTACCTCTTGTGGCACACCATGTTTGAAAACCAAGACGCTAAAGCTATGAAGCTTGCATGTTATTCCACTTATTCACCCCAAAGTTCAACACACTTGGCACATCTTTTCTCAAGTTTCTTTAACCCATCAAAATTGTAAAAAAAAATATGATATGACTGGTCACTAAAGTACGTCTCTGTTGCTGCCATCACCTCCATGTCATTCAAAAATTTCCGCCCTTTCAAATATTTTGTTTTAAGGTTGAGAAACAAGAAACAGATAGAGCAAGGTCCAGAGAGTAGGGCGGATGATTTAGCCACTCAAACCACAGATTCTTCAAACACCCAACATTTTGTGAGCAGATGCACTTTACTGCAAAAAGGAAACACCATTCACCATCTTTCCTCACTTTTTTTTCTACAATCTCATTCTTTAATCAACACAGCAAGTTAGAGTGGTATTATGCATTAACTGTTTGACTGTCAATCATGAAAATACCTTCCATAATCCCCCCCCCCCCACTCCCAAAAAAAAAAAGTGGCCACAACCTTTCCTGCTGACTTTTTGGTCTTGAATAGCTTCAATAAAAAAAATAAAAATATAGAACCATTTTTAACTAAGTTAAGTTTGTTCACATAATTCTGTCGCACAATGCTCCGCCTTACTTGTGGTCACTGTTTACATATAACACTAAACATAGCCAGCGTTTAAAAAACTTACTTCTTCCCAAACCTAGGGAAAGTCTTGCATACTCAGCAGTACAGCTCTGGAACACCCTCCCCTACCATTTAAAATCCATTAGTATTACTTCATCCTTAACTCAAACCTTTTTCATTATTTACTTGCTTGTAACTATATGCCTCCATAGAACAACCAGCACTCTGTCAATCCATGACTCTTCAGCCATTAAGTACTAAAATGACATAGTTCAGAAAGTAACTTGTTAGATGTTGTTAGAACAAAATCAGGTCATAAACATGATTAACAATTTCTGAAGCCGCCACTGGTGAACACTTTTTTTTAGATCTTGCTAAATCTTTGGTCTTGAAATCTTCACGCTGAAAGTTAACATACTACTTCTTCGCATCTGAGGATGATGGACAGTTTCCATTCTCCACAGTTTTTGTTGACATGGTTATCTTTGATCGAAGTTAAAAAAAAATTAGCGCAATGATCTTGCATAATGGCACTTTACATTATAAAATAGCACTCTTTCCTGCTTCAGTGACAAATTTACGCTCAGATTTCAGGATATGGGTCAGGCCAGGACTGTCTTAACAACATCAGGGGCCCCTGCGCAAAGTAATGCACTGGGTCCGCACCATTACTTTCTAACATATGCAAGTAATGTTAGGAATTCACATATTTCCATGGGCTGGCTGGAGCCCCCCTGAACTTGGGGCCCCTGGACAGTGCCCAGTTGGGCCCATGCATTAAGACAGTATTGGATCAGGTCGATAATTTCTCAGCACCCCTTGGGCAATACACAAGAGAACGTAATTAACAGAATCTGTCTTGCATGGAAATACAGCCCCGAATTCTCGCCTTGTGCAAAATTATTCTCTGTCATTTGTGTTTATGCTCAAATCAGAGACATGCTAATGCTAAATGATAATGTGTTAATTATAATGCTAAATTCGATTAGAATATATATATATATATATATATATATATATTATATATATATATATATACATATATAAACAGGTAAGCCGAATGAAAAGAAAAGTTCATCGTTAAAATGGAAATGTTGGCAATAGGCGAAACAGGGCACATTTCATGCCCTATAGAGTAAAAATAAAAATAAGAATAGCGTATTAAGTGCACTTTCTGTTAATGCATAAAGCTTTTTTTATGTATGAATGGAATATGATTTTTCTAGTAACACGATTAATTAAAGAAATGCAAACGAGCGTTTACTTCGAGAGTGGGGTAGCATTTGTGCATCAATGATTAGCTAAACCATGATGAAGGATACCACGTGAACTTTTGAAATGGTGAAACAAGATTTGACAAAATAACTGACATTCGGAGTCAGTGAAACACCAGATTTTCGTGTTACTGAAAAGCGTCCCACTTTGGTCATGTGTTCCTCTGGTGGAAAATATGGGTACAACTGGCGTCTTTTTACGGTCCTATAATAACTCATCATTTACCCGGGCCTATTCATGTTTATCTTTCAAAGCAGAAGGTGACCAAAAAAGCTACGTTTTTCATTATTTTTTTTGTAATGTGTTTTATTATCCTTGTGTGTAATCCTTGAAAATGGCTCACGCCGAAATATTGGATTTTCTATGTTCCTTATTTATACGTTATCATCTTACTTCCTTTTTCTCTGCCATTTGTGTTTCTGCTCAGTTTCTTCATTTCCTTCGTTGTTTTGTAAGACTGAGTCGTCATTTTTTTCATCTCTAATAATTCATCACGACTACTGTTATGTGTAAGCGATCCGGATACAATTTTAGTAGATAAGAGCTCTGCCCTTTTTAAGGCCGAAGTAGAAGCCACTTACAAAACAAAAGATCATATAAAATGCTGTTGGAGAATATCCGTTCCTGTATCCTCCTTTTGTATCTACGCCCACTTGTAACTTCTTTGTTGAAGAGTTTGGCTGTTTTGTAAGTGAACACGTTTTCCGTTAGCTCAGTCAAAACAGACTTGAAAACAATAGATTCTGAACTGAAGTTTCTCAAACCAGTTGCGAGTATAGGATACCAAATGATGGCGATATGAAACTCGATCTTTTAAAAGTTTTGGAGGGGGAAAAAATTGTTGATAAATCAGAATTGTCCTTCAGCTGCTATGCTTACATTACCTGTCAATATTTGAAGTGAAACCAAAGTATTCTTTGAAGTGAAACCAAAGTATTGAGACGTTTTGAAGTCATACTATCACCTAATAGAACTGGTATTGATGGTGATTTTGACACTCGCTAGCTTGGTTTTTAGCCTAGAAAATTATTACAAATGTTAGCTGTGAAAGAACATAGATATTATTATTATTATTAAAACCAAACATGCATACTACTATTAAAACCAAACATACATATTATTATTATTAAAACCAAACATACATATTATTATTAAAACCAAACATACATATTATTATTATTAAAACCAAACATACATATTATTATTAAAACCAAACATACATATTATTATTGTAATTGTCATCATCAAGATAAACTTTTAGCTTACTGGGGACAAACTAAAAGTCCAGCCTCTAAAACTACCAAGCTAAAAACCTAGCCTCTAAAACTGCCAAGCTAAAAACTAACCTCTAAAACTGCCAAGCTAAAAACCTAGCCTCTAAAACTGCCAAGCTAAAAACCTAGCCTCTAAAACTGCCAAGCTAAAAACCTGGTCTCTAAAACGGGCAGCCTCTGGCTCTCATCTAACAGCTCTGCTAACATCTTATTAACAATTAACAGATGTACTGCTAACATCTTATTAACAATTAACAGATGTATACTGACAATTAAAATCTCCAACAGCAACTTTTATCTCAATTAAACCACAGCCCAGTTATCCTTAAATCGTTTTTTCAAACCAGACCATCAAAACTTTTGTTATGGGCGAGCAGAGTGAAGAGTGGTATATGGCATATATTCTGTATCTCAAAAACTAGAGCTGATAGGGGAAACTTGTGCCATTTTTTTTTTTTTTTTTGAATCAGCAGGTGAAATATACACAGAAACAGGTCTAACATTTGAGGCACCAAAATATGTGTTGGCTAGTGTTATCTATCGATATGTAACCTTGATTAGCTTCCCGTGCAAAGATTTAGTATGACACCAAAGAGACAAGGACATCTCTATTTGTTTTAGTGATACATATCTGCTCTTTTAATACTTTACCTTCTTAATTACACGCTGTTAAAAATCATTGCTCGTGAGAGATCCTCTTTATTCAGAGATATACCGTATGTCAGAGTACTGAAGCGTTTCTATGGAGACATGCATTCACCTAGATTGCACTTATATACATACATAATAGATTGCTTTATTTGAAACTGTAAAAGTATGTGTCATTATCAAAATGGCTCGTGATGTCAATGGAACAGGTTCATCTCAAATGTTAATGATGGCTACAGTCATCATCTATCATCTAATTCAACGCTTCTTTCGTGACTGAGCCTATCACTACTGCATCGACAGACTCCTCAGCAAAAAGAAATCAAGATTGCAACAATGTATGAAAGTATGGCACTATATATATTATCGTATGTGTCAACTGTATATTTGAATGTGTCTACTGTTATTATGTTTGTATACTCACTAAATGATATGGTACCTTTACTACAAGGTAACAACGTTCACATCGATATTCACAGTGTAGACGCCATAACTATCTCTCTAAACTATCCGAATAATATATAGGAATGAAACCACTGACAATGTTATAGTTGACTGGGTTTTAATCACGAGTAGAAATTTAGTATGCACCTCTACCACAAGGTAACAACGTTCACATCGATATTCACAGTGCCTACAACATAAATATCTCTTTTCAGATATTGCAAAAAGGAGCGGAGTGAATAGAAATGAGACACGATACCAACAGGCTCACCAGAATGATCATCTCCGCACTTGGAACATCGCAGCATCCAACACAGGCCAACAGTTATCCAGCTAGAACGAGAAACATGACGGCACCGAAACCTGACAAACAGTCAACAGAATTCACAGTTCAGACAACAAGATGCATAAATCCAAATTCAACAATCTTTAATGTGTAACGGAATATTATGTGAACGATTTATGGTGATAAATAACTTCAATAAAACCAATGGGCAGGAAGACTAACATACACAATTCCGGCGGTTGAACTTCGCCATATGGAATTTACCGAACAAGCATAGAAAAACCAAACATACCTGCAGTCAAAAGAAATCCCTCATAACTCACACAATCCACATCGATAAATCAAACAGCCTGTTCCGTTCCGTGTCATAACAAGGACAGGATACCTAGTAACTAATACAATCATACCATAGTTCCAACTTCCAAGGACCAACACACACACAAAAAGTTCGGACCGGCATTCTTTCCTGTTCGTCCGGGCCCCCAATTGTCAAATTTTCCCCCGACTAATCAGAGGCACTCATGTGACCCAGTTAGAAGATAACTAGGAGAAGTTATTGGAGCAAAACCCGCTCACGAATTAACCACAGTTCTATCTCTTATACTGGAACAAATGTTCAGTCTGTTTGCAAGCATCATCTATTGTCTGTCCGTTTAACCTCTTACAGGTTAAAGACTCTGACCAATTAGGCAGTCAGCGACATATGGCTGACATGTTAGCCTCTAGGCTGGCGGACTATAGTCGACCACCACCTGTCCCACCTCTCCAGTGGTACTCCCAGTAACAGGCATAGTCTGACTAACGGGGCAATGATCGCTCTAGTCCCGATGGCGGTGGAGTTCGCTAAAGAATTATTGCAACAACCCCCCTCGCCCCCTTCCCCTTTCCCCCGCCCCTGGTTTTTGTTCCATTCGGCGACTGAGAAATTAGTCACCGTGACCCTCTTCCAGTCCGGTACGATGCTGTGCCTCAGCTTCACCGCACCGGCTGCAAAGAACACCAGTTCGCAGTTTAAACTGTTATTAAAATCCTAGAATGTCGCAGTGCCCTAGATCAGAGCGCTGTCCTTATAGCACGTCTTTCACCGGTTCTACTTCCTTCAAACTGTTTATATATAGAAACAAAACTATGGTGTATTATTAGGAACACAATGTATTTACTAAGAGTAAAGAAAGCAACATGCAACTCAGTCTGACATATTTGCACAAATGTATTTATTTCGCTGAATTTCTACCCGTGATTAAAACCCAGTCAGCTATAACATTGTCAGTGATTTCACTCCTATACATTATTCAGATAACGGAATCTCGTATCGATTAGCCTTGCGTCACTGCGTGCTGCTGTTAGTACGTATTTATGTAGCATAGGCTTCTATTTCGCGTGGTAACAATTTGTGACAGCATGACTGGAGGCTGATGATCGGAAGTTTGAGAAGTTTATTAAAATTACACAGGAGGCAGCCGCCAAAGGTAGGAAAGTCAAACTGAGAAGCAATTAGTTAGAGATAAGACAGTGACGAAAACAAAAAAGACGCATAGCAACGGGTGACCAAAAAAAAAAAAAAGTAGTGGGTGGTTGGAGGATGTTGGTTTTTTTTCCTTTGTTTGAGCCAGTAGTCGGGGTCGTTTGTTAAGAAAGGGGTTCAAGACCAATTACAGCCCTATTCAGCTGATAGGAGGCTTGGTTTTGCTTCTTGTAAACAGAACTGATGTTGATGATGCTCTGGATAAACAATAAACTAATAAAAAGACAAGAAAAGAAACCGGACGCCGGCTGAGTTGTCCTTTTGTGGAAAGTTGCAAGTGTAGTTGTATTTCCTGAAAGTTTTTGAAATTCAACCTCGTTGGGTTGTCGTCGAAAACAACAAACACAAAACGATTTACAGATCACGGATACCATTACTCGACCACAGGTAACTTCATACCTGTATCAACGATCTAACATGTACCCATCCCTGCCATAAATTCAAACTTCCAGAAACACTATCAGCCTTTTCTTTCTTTCTTTCTTTCTTAAGTTATTCTGTAGGGTTGTCAATGCAATTCAGTTTGTATGTTTACAGATACATTTTTCAGAGTTCTCAGAGATCGCTTTAGATTTTAAAAACAAATAATGAAATCTTCAGCGTGGCCGCGAAGTCCGGAGTCAGCTATGTCTTGAATCTTGAATCTAGGAACTAGCATAATCGCACTCGGTGCACAACCATACATGCTCTGCTCTGTTTCAGCAACCACTGAAGAGTATGAACACTAACTGTGCCAGTCAGTTCTTGGTTCTGGCAACCTCGAATTCTACCAGCCAGTCACCCGGCTCTCACCCCCACCCCACCCCACCTCCCACATCTCTATCTTTCCTCTTCTGTAAATTCATATTAACAAAATATGCAATTTCCTCCTTCTGCACCAAGTCCTCGTCCACCGACTTCACTTATAGGAATCATATCTTTTGCAACAGCGTTGCGGGAAACATGACCGACTCATTGCCTCTAACTCCCTCATGCTATGGGAAATATTTCCACGTCAGCCTGTGACACTGGATTGTCGCAAGAGTTGAACCCATTCCTGACGTAGCAACTCGATCTCTAGCTTGAATGCTTTGAGAGTCTGTCACCACCACGCCGTGTGTATCATCCTGCCTGTCACCATCATCCCGCCTGTCACCATCATCCTGCCTGTCACCACCACACAGTATGTATCATCCTGCCTGTCACCACCACGCCGTGTGTATCATCCTGCCTATCACCACCACACCGTGTGTATCATCCTGCCTGTCACCACCACACCGTGTGTATCATCCTGCCTGTCACCACCACACCGTGTGTATCATCCTGCCTGTCACCATCACATCGAGAATATTATCCTGCCTGTCACCACCACACCGTGTGTATCATCCTGCCTGTCACCATCATCCTGCCTGTCACCACCACACCGTGTGTATCATCCTGCCTGTCACCACCACGCCGTGTGTATCATCCTGCCTGTCACCACCACACCGAGTGTATCATCCTGCCTGTCACCACCACACCGTGTGTATCATCCTGCCTGTCACCACCACGCCGTGTGTATCATCCTGCCTGTCACCACCACACCGTGTGTATCATCCTGCCTGTCACCACCACACCGAGTGTATCATCCTGCCTATCACCACCACGCCGTGTGTATCATTCTGCCTGTCACCACCACGCCGTGTGTATCATCCTGCCTGTCACCACCACACCGTGTGTATCATCCTGCCTGTCACCATCACATCGAGAATATTATCCTGCCTGTCACCACCACACCGTGTGTATCATTCTGCCTGTCACCACCACACCGTGTGTATCATCCTGCGGAACACACTGCGGGCAGGACTCTTCGGATGCCTCGCGTGGAGTGAAGCTCTTCCCGGTCAAGGAAGAAACTGCGGAAAAGAAGTAAGGGTTGCTGTGTGGCGCCGATGTGAAAAGGTGAAGGAAAGGATAAAGTGAAGTTTAATCGATACGTCCAGTAGTATCGCTGCGAAAGTTACACATACCACGGCACCTCTGCTCTAGAGGCCGGCTACGTCCGAAATACACCTACACTGGTGAAATATGCCTAAACCAGCGTACACCAGGGGTGAAAATTGATGGCTAGAAATGTCACACCACCTCCGCTCTAGAGGTCTGTCACGCCCGATATACATCCATACTGGTGAAATATGCCTAAACCGGCTCATACCATGGGTGAAACTTGAAGGCTACGCATGTCACGGCACCTCTGCTCTAGAGGTCGGTCACGTCCCTATCACACCCATACTGGGATAATATGCCTAAACCGGCTCAACCCAGGGGTGGAAGTCACTACTGGCGAGGATTTGTCCTCCTGGACAAAAGCTCCATCCTGGTCACAACTAGGAAGGGTAGCGGCCACGACCACAAAATGCTGAAGTCGGAGACACTGGACCAGAGCAATCTAGATAGGCAACCACCTCTCACCCGGCGGGGATGTATGTGTATACTAATCACGCTGAGGTTTTCTGGTGAGAAAGTCCAACACTGGACTGGATGGGCAACCACCTCTCACCCGGCGGTGATACACGGGTATCTCAAAACACGTCGAGGTTTTCCGGTGAGAAAGTCCAACTCTGGCCCGGGTGGGCTACCACCTCTCACCCAGCGGGGATATACTGATATCCAAAACGCGTCGAGGTCTTCCGGTGAGAAAGTCCAACTTTAGACTAAACTGGTGCAACGAAAACCACGGTGTCACGCAATCCTGCTTCTGAGACCCACCAAGAATACAGGCTCAAGCCCTGTGATACTCTGAACCTCTTGTGGTCCTTTCGGGGACCACACGGGGGACCAGGGGACTTAACGAGGACCACAGGCGTAAATTCAGTAGGATCACAGGGGGTCTTGAAGGTAGACGCGAACGAAGAAGAAGAAGAAGATCCTGCCGAACTAGCCAGGACAGAGCCTTGGTCACTGCCTCAGTTTCCATCCGCATGCTCGATGTCGTCGTAAAGGAGGACCATGCTTTTTGTGCCACCAGTCTGCCTCGCCTATAGACAAAGAAGCTCCATTCACTCTTTTTTTCCTCGCAGCACTGAGCCCCATGTCAGGCAGGCCCAGCTGATAACGCATGGTCACAGTCTGAATATCCTTTGTGCAACCCAGGACAGTCCGCTTAACTTCATTTTGAATTCTGTCCAATCTGTCACTTTGGGTTTTAGATGAGGTCAGTAGTTCGAGCACGTCATCGAGCACTGCTAGCACGCAGACGACCACAGCTAGGTACTGAAGAGATATTACGATTGCCTAGCTTCTTCTTAAGTTTCAAGGGTATCAATTTTCACTTCTATTTGTATTGTTGGTGCTTCTGAAGCATATCTTTTCTTCTTCAACATTTAAGAGTTGTGTTGTTCTAAACCTGGAACGAAGTTGCGAGGCGTAACTCTACGCTTTGCTTCAAGTTTTCACGGAGGCCCATTAGCTTCTACTTAGATCCACCCAGTGGTCTGATTTAATTGTACATATTGAGAGTCTCTCGGGGGAATATATCCTTTATTCTTCAGTCCCGTTTCCGTAGGGCACTATTTTGTATGTTTATATGAAGGAAGTGACCGAATAGCTTGCACCAATGATTGTGTGACGAAGTCTTGACAGCTGGTTAATTACTTCCAGACTGTTTTTATCTACAGCTGCCAGTCTCCCAGTGCCGCTGCGCTTCTGGAAGAACCTTGACTAGATTATGCTGTCTTACTTATTAATCTTTCCTCTGTTCTTTCCCTCAGAAAGCATTACTAAAGCACAGCTTGAGACGTGACTCTCTCTTTATTTTAATTGTTCCTCTCTTTTTAAGGCACTCACATGGTCATCAATGGTAAAAGAAAGCAAGACAGGCCAAGGGAGACTCTACGTAGAACCTTCACTAGAAAGACTACAACTTTAGGATTCAAGTCCATTCAAGACCTACAGCGGACGGCGGCGAGTCGTCAGACACGGAAAGATGTGATTTCCGCCCTATGAGCCAATGTTGGCCTTAAAAGTATGTCAATCAATCTCTTTTTACAACCATGTGAACACGTTTCAATTAACTTTAACAAATCTGATGACTTACGACGATATATGTTATCATGATGATATGAATCCGATATGGCAAGGAGGATTGTGATGTTTCTGCCTCTGACTTTTCTTTTTCTGGGTCCTTCGGTTAGCTGCTTTCAAGCTCTCGTGTACTCGTAACGCCCTCTAGCTTCTAGTCGAGTCGAAGTGATCTGCTCTCTTTTAGTCGAGTCGAAGTGATGTGCGCTCTTTCTAGTCGAGTCGAAGCGGCCTGCGCACTTTCTAGTCGAGTCGAAGTGATCTGCGCTCTTTCTCACTGCATCGATTTTTTTTTTAAATAAAAGATTTTTGTAGCTTTGTTTGTGATCGTTGTTTAATGCTTCGCTGTATTCCTGTCACTGACTTTATCTTTGTCTTCATGCAATTCGGTATTCAAAGTAGTCATAGCCCTGGCTACTTCTCATTCATTAAAAAAAATCTTACTTACACTTTTTAAATGTTTTTTTTCCTAATTTAATTTGTATATTTGTACTAAATCAAGTGTGTGGGAAGAATGAAAGATGGAGTGATGAAGGGCAGAATGTAAGACTGGCCTGCGTGACGAATTCTTTACCCTTTAAAAATAAAGATTATTCATTCATTCATTCATTCATTCATTCATTCATTCATTCATTCAAAGTATAACTAAATGTATGAAAATTTCATAAATGCAGAGTTTTTTTTTAGGAAAAAAGAAGTAATGTGATGTTTTTAGACAATGATTGTGCCCAGCTCACCATCGGCTAGGTCTAGATATGCACTACTTACCATCTGAGATGTCTAGATCTACTTGTCGATCTCATATTCTGATTCTATATTGCATTCTCACTAAATTAATGTCTGAAATAACATCCTAACTACTTCTCCAGTCATCTAAATATGTCTAGATCTACTTGGGATACAGTCAAGAGCAGTGGGGTGATCACAGGCCATGTCCTTACCCCTATAACATCATCAAAAATTGAAAAGTTTTCCATGTTTCTCTTCCTTTTTGTCGCTCGGCATCTTTAGTATCTAAGGACTCTTTCACCATTTTGAAAAGTGTCACCGGAAACGTGGACGAAATATGTACAATCTAAATGTTACACCGGTTCTTTTATTGAAACTAACCAACGATCAATTTTTTGATCGTTGGTAAGCTATGGGTGTACCGGAAGCGTCAAAGAATTAATTGACGCCTGGCATGGAAAGTGTAATGCATTTTTCTTTTCTTTAGCAACCTCTTCTACCAAATCATTCCATCATTCGGTTATTTTCATTTCTGGGCCTCCTTTTTTGTGGTTCCACAAATTTTCTGTGCTGTTTGTAAAATGCTGTGTTTGACCAAGACCCATTCCTCTTTCACTGATTTCGTATCTATAAGTAAATATGTGAACGATTCTCTTACTTTCTTCTCATATTCTCCTTTCATATTCTCTTCCCTGAGCTTGTATAGTTTTACTGTTTCGCTTGTCTTCTTCTTATGAGTTGTACTATGGTTAATAACCGCAACTACTGTTTTATGGTTAGTACATGAAATCAGGTTGGGTTTTGCTTCTGTAACTACTACTGACGTTTTCTTGGTGTTCTTTATAATGTGAATTCAGTGTGGCTTCTGCAGGTCAGATTGTTTCATTTGTATCTAGTATATATTTTGAACATAATGTATTTGTGATTTTAAAAAAAAGTCATGCTGACTACACAGTTCATTTTCATTTATAATGCATTTTTGGTCACCAAAGTCTCATAGGTGACCTACTATTTCTGTTCTACTTGTTCTCGTTCTTGCACTGAACTCCCCCATAATTATGATATTTTTCTTTTGTGCTTACGTTGTTCAGTATGTCGCGGAGCCTATCAAGAAACTCTTCAGATTCTTTGTCTAATTCAGTGTTTCCAAGGCTTAATCAGACTGCCGCTTCTCTTTCTCCCAAGCCACATCCTCAACACCTCCTTACCTACAGATCGTACATTGTGGGATTCAATTCGTCATGGCAACCTAAATCGTGGTAGGTCATCAGATTTGTTCAAGTTAACTGAAACGTGTTCACATCGGTGTAAAAAGAGAAAAGCAATAAAAAGAGAGAGTCACGTCACAAGATGCACTTTAGTAATGCTTTCTGAGTGGAAGAAAATATTACAGATTAAAAAGTAAGACAGCATAATCTAGTCAAGTTCTAGAAACTAGAATATGCACTACACAATGAATACTTTTAAGCTAGCGGACCAAATTATTTAGCGGTATGAAGGAGTGTATTATTATACACCTACTGTATTATTTTCTCAGCTTGTAATGTGATGGGTGAGTTTCACGTAGGGGCACACATTTTTCAGTATCAGATTGAAAAGTGCTAAAAAGAAGTCTTAGATCTCCACGTTCAGTAACTTTCAGTCAGTCGTTTGCTCTGTTTGGAAAGAAGGTTCGTAACTAAAGTCTCACTCTACTAAATATCTCGTCAGGAAGGCGCATCCCATTCTAACTGAACTGTCTAAAAAGTAGAGAATTAAGAGCATATGAGTTGATGTCAATGACTGCAGCAATAACTATGCTTAATGATTTATGAAGCCGAACACTCTTTGAAAAAACTCTCTACAATACGAAATATTGATGCCCCTTTTGTGTTTATTTTCAGTTGTATTGCAAATAGCAGCTCTGGTACCAAAGTTTCGTCACTGACAAAGTGATCACTAGCAAGAAGCAAAGTTTCATTGTCTAGAAGAGTGGACTCATCTATCTGCAAGACATTTTCTTGTTCTGAGCATATTGCACAAAGCATCTTCAGTATTATCCACCGCTCCTTCCCCCAAATGATCCTTTTTCTTTCACCGCAAACCCCCCCCCCCCCCCCATCCTTTCCAAAGCCTAAAGTGGGGGCTTAATCACCCACTTTGAGAAACACTGGTCTAGTGCATCGCTAGGAGCATATATTCTGACATAAGTCGTGGTCTCACGGATATTCTTTCTGATATACTGTCAAAATAAAAAAAAGCATAGCTTATGCTTCATTCTTTATATACAAGGGGAAGTCACTAAGTAACTCGTAAATTTAAATATTTTATCAGTGGCAGTTATCAGGTAGTATTTAAATATATCCTGAGATAGTACCATCATCCAATTTTATAATAGTTGTATGTAGGGGCGCGGAGAGTTAAATGCCCATGCGCAAAGCAATAACAAAATGGCTGCCTAACTGTTTGTGCGTACCAAAGAAGAACAGAGAAGAGTAGTGCGATTTTAATGGGGTAAAGGACATTCAGTTGAAGGCATCATAACGAAATGATTAAGTGTATGTTGAAAAGTGTTTATCACGTAAAGCGGTCTATAACTGGGTAAAAGATTTTCTCAGGGACGCACCGAAATTGTTAATGAAGTCCGGCATGGCCTTCCTGTTCAGATTGCAATAGAAGCGACTGTGCAACGTGTGAATGAGGTTATCAGAGCTGATAGAGGAGTAACGATAGACAATGTAGCAAGTGCAATCGGATGTTCACATGGCTTAGCCTACAGAATAATGCATAAGCAATTGAATTTTCGGAAAGTTTGCTCACGCTGGGTACCCAGAGATCTGAATGATGAACATAAAATGAACCGAATTGGTTTGTCATTGCAGCATTACTGTCATTACGCATATGAAAGCGAAGACATGCTCCAAAGGATTATTACTGGAGACGAATCTTGGATGCACCACTACCAACCCGAATCAAAACGCGCCTCAATGCAATGGAAACATCCGTCATCGCCATGAGCGGAAAAAATCAAGATTATGCCTTCTGCGGGGAAGGTTATGCTGACAGTGTCCTGGGATTATCAAGGAATGTTGTTAACCAAGTTCCAGAAGTATGGTGATAGTGTGAATTCTGTATCGTACTGTGAAGTTCTGTCGATGCTACGGAATGCAATTCGAAGAAAACGTCCTGGTCTGCTGACTAGAGGTGTGCTTCTCCCTCATGACAATGCCAGACCAAACACGGCTCGGTTAACCGAAGATAAAATTAACTAGTTTGGTCTGGAAGTTCTTGAACATCCACCCTATAGTCCTGACTTAGCTGCAAGTGATTTTCACCTGTTTGGTCCATTGAAAAACCACCTTGGCGGGAGAAGATTCTCGAGTGACAAAGAAGTGGAAACAGAAGTAAAAAAAATGGTTCAGAAATCGGACTCCCGATTTTTACGCCATGGGTATTGCATCACTGATTACACGATGAGACAAATGCATCAATGTTGGTGACGATTACGATGAGAAATAGGGGAATAATGCAGGTTCAAAAATGTAAAGTTTTCAAATTACTGTCGCATTTAGTTTGTTTTTTTTTGTAACAGGCATTTGCGAGTTACTTAGTGACTTCCCCTCGTATTATGACAACAATTTTTTTCCCCGAGTATCTCAAACCAAACAAAAAATTGTCACCAAGATATTAGGTCCATGATTTAGCGTGAATTTTGCTATTCTCGTGTATAGTCAGAACGTATTAGCTTCCCTTGCTTATCACGCATTTTTTTAACCATAACTCACGTTACATTTATATGGTGATCACAACTCAATTCCCACGCAAATAAAGCCCTGTAAAAGGACAAGGTTACACAAACAAATTCAGTTAATTTTCAAGCAGACAATTATGGCGCGTCTATGGCAAAATTTACGAAACATTGCTGTTGGTCGCTTGCAAGCAGGCGAAAGTTAAATTCAGGTTCCCAGGCATTTAAACATGCAGCAGAGTACCATCAGTCGACTTTGGCACCGTTTCCAAGCCACTAGTTCAGCTGAAGATCGGCACCACAGTGGACGACCCAGGGCAACAACAGCAGCTGATGATCGCTTTATTCTGGTTCATCACCCCAGAAACAGGTTTACAACAGTTTCCTTAAATGCCCAATCATTGCTTGCAGGACGTCGTGTCTCTGATAAAACTGATCGGAATAGAATGCATGAAGCTGGACTGGTGACACGACGACATCACAGCGCTCTTGTCTTAACGACACGCCATCGTCAAAATCGACTTGTTTGGGCCAACCAGCATCGGCCCTGGACAACTGAAAATCAGTGGAGACGTGTCTGGTTTAGTGACGAATCTTCCTTTTTGTTGCACCGCCATGATATCCGCGGTTCACCACACAGTTCAGACATGAATCCGATCGAGCACCTATGGGATGAGCTAAAGCTGTATTGGAAAATGAAGAATGGGAATATAAGAACAATGTAGAACTGAAGAGATTGCTAGAGCTAGGACTATAAAATGAAGATTCTGAATTATATATTTCTGACTAAACAAGATGTTCTTTGATCAACACCTCACGAATTCCTGTGGTCTAGAATAGGTTTCACATACATTACGACATTCGCTAGATCAGAGCAAGTCCGATGAAAAGTTCACTGTATTCATTTATTCTGACAAATAAGACCAAGATGAGTGATTGACAACAGCGCTTGGCATGAGACATTTATTAACATAAAAATCGTTATACCGTCGCTGAAGCACATAATCATCTGTTCACTATATCACATTATCATATTCTACATGTAGCATTTCGGCAATGTTATCAACTTCAAAATAATCTGCACTTACGAGAACAATTCTAAACTCAGTACTGTATCAGATCTGCAACATGTGGTCAACTAATTCTTCAACTAAATCGCTTTACACAAAGTCTCAAATGTATCAGATCTTCTGCGTTCCTCATGCAGTATAAAAAATAAACACTTTTCGAGCTTGAGATAGTTTCTGTCTGTCATAAAACTGATCTTCTGAATATCTATTGCTCTAATGTCCATCTGTCGTTACTTACATCTTCTTTCTCTCTCGTGCCGTCTCTGGTGTGTGTTTTCCTTTTGCTGTTATTCTCTGATTGTCTGTCCTTCTGTTCTTCTCTTGTTTCTCTTCTAAAACTGCATGTCTCCTTCTGTCTCCATTAAACTGCCCGCCTGACTTATATGCCGTAAGTCAGTTGTCCAGTAGCCCACGCCTCTAAATATTTAATTAGTCAGCTGGCCGAGTTCGTCACTCCTTTTTTTAAAAACCGTGTGCAATAGCATCCTAAGATTAGTAAACATGCTATACGTGTCAGTCTGTGTCAACTCCGTCTATACAATTGTCATATACCTAAGTCATTATCTTGTTCTTTCATGTCAGAGGTTTTATTGTGTCTGTCTCTTTTATTCGTCTTTTCTATTCTGTTTACATGTGTCAGCATCCAGTCATACTAGTGTCTTGGGAATTTGTTTTTCTACCTTGCTCTAATTTTCCTACCTACTTTTTCTGTTGATACTAGATGTTACTGTTATGTCTACAATATATTCATAACCATATTCATAATCACATTCATAATCAAATTCATGATCATATTCATAATCATATTCATTATCGAACTAATAATCACATTCATTATCAAATTCATATCATTCATAATCATATTCATGAATAATAATAATGCTATAATCATTACTTACAAGGCCATGTTACAGGACAGATTATAGGTGCTGGCAGAAAATGCATGTTAAATAACCAACATTCGACAGGAACATACTCTTATATGGATGCTGTGGCATGCGGCGGAGTATATATGGGGTTGTCCCGAATGCAGTGAAGCCAGAGTCAGAATTTTTAATCTTTGAACATACTTTTGAAATGGCTTTTATGTCTCTTTGGGTATAAGTACATATCAAACTAAATACACAAAGTCACTGTAATAAGGCTGTGATAACAAAATGTTAAGATTATTTAAAACAAAACGAAGAGCTGTATATATAATATATATATACATATATATATATATATATACATATATATATATCTTCTTATATTTTATATCCTTCCCGTGCCGTTAAACATCACATAGGCCTTGATAGGTAGTTTGCCAATTTTTTCTATCTTCGGCCAGCCTTTCAACCTCATCAAGGGATTTTATGACTATTAATTTGGCCTCTCTTACAATGTCCTCTTCAGATTTTCACACTATCTGTCTCTTTTTCTTTGGCCTGTTGTGTTCCACTTTATAGCTTGTTTTGGGATTCTCTGACCATTTCTTCTCATCACGTGACCAACATATGTCCATCTCCTTTTTCTGATCACTCATGAGATTGGTTGTTGTTCAGTCATCTGTCTTATCTCTGCATTGTTCTTGAATTTGTTCCACTTGATGCTGAGTATTTTCCTTAGGTATTTGTTTTCAAAAGAGTCTAATATCTTTTCTATTTCTTTAGTTGTTTTCCAGCTTTTGCATGCATAAATGAGGGTGGATATTACATTTGAACTGAATAGTCTTACCTTGGTTTTTGTGCTTATAACTTTTGAATTCCATATGTTCTCAAGATTCTTGAAGATTGATGCTGCTTTTGCAATTCTAATTCTAACTTCCTTTCTGGTGTCACATCCTGGTCTATGTAGCTGCTAAATTATGCAAATTGATTGACTTCTTCAATATCTGTCCCTTCTTAGTGTATTTTTCCATTTTGATTAATGGAAAATTTCATTATTTTTGTTTTGTCCTTTTTAATATCGAGTCCTATTTTGCTAGCCAGTGAAGACAGGCTATCTGTTTTTTCTTGCATGGAATTCACATTGTTACTGAAAAGAGTTATGTCATCAGCAAAATCAAGATCTTCTAGTTGGGTCCCATGTACCCAGTCAATACCCGTGTTACCTGTGCAGCATTTTGTCATTATGAAGTCTATTGTAATTCCAAAAAGCAAAGGAGACAGTGTACATCCTTGTTTCACGCCTGTTTCAATATGGAACCATTCACCCATCTCTTCTTCTGTTTTGACTGCACAAACATGTCTATTGTAGAAGTCCTTAATGATGTTGACATTTTTAGATGGTATTCCATACAGACTTAAAATTTTCCACAATTAATCTCTGTGTATGCTGTCAAATGCCTTTTTAAAGTCTATGAAGTTCAGTATTAAATGGTTTCTGCTTTTCAATATGTTCTTCAAGTATTATTCTTAGAGTGTAGATCTGGTCGAGACAGTTTCTCCCTTTTCAAAATCCTGCTTGTTCTTCTCCCATTGTGGTATCCATTATATCTTTAAGTCTATTCAAAATGACCTTGCAAAATACTTTTGACACAACTGATATTAAGGTTACTCCTCTCCAACTGTTACAATCACTAAGGTTGCCTTTTTTTTGGTATTTTAACAATGATCCCCTTTTCCATTTAGATGGGACCTTTTCTTCTTTCCAAATCTTTTTAAACATTCTCTGTAGTTGTCTCATGATGTCATGTGTCACTATTGATAGCTTTTAACATTTCTGGTGTTATTTCATCCTCACCTGCAGCTTTGTTGTTAGCCATTAAATTCACTGCTGTTTCAATTTCATCATCATCATCATGTGCCGTGCCGACTGGCGTTGGCTATTATGCTTCTCCAGAGTACGCGATCCTTCATGCAGGCCATCAGCTCAGTTGGTGATCTCCTCTCACACCATCCCGTCAGACTGTCCAGTATCATTTCTCTTGGTCTTCCTCTTGATCTTCTTCCTTCTATTTTTCCTGTTGTTATAATATTTTCAATGCCCCCTCTTCTCATTGCATGTCCTATGAAAGTACATTGTCTCTCTCTTATCTTTTTGACAAGGTTTTTTTGTCTCTCTCTGTTTTGTCTTTCAATTTCACACAGTGTAATTTCATCTAGGTCTACATTTAGTTGTGGAGTTGGTAAGTCGGTTTCAAGGTTTCTCAATTCTTTTGGCTGTGGTCGATCAAGTATTTCCTGTAAGTGTTCAGCCCATCTTTGCTTTTGGTCTTTACTTGATGTTAATAGGGTTCCAGTTTTGCTAAGGATTGGTCTTTCTTTAGATCTAATAGTTCCTGTTAACTTCTTTTGTATGTTATATAAAGTTTTGCTGTCTCCTGTTTTTGCTGCTTTCTCTGCCTCTTTCACCATAATGTCTATGTATTCTCTTTTATCCCTTCTAGCTGAACTTTTTACTTTCTTGTCTATTTCTTTGTATGTTGCTTTCGCCAGATCTTTTCTAAGATCTGTCTTTACATTCGACGTGTTTAATTTGGTTGCTCGTCTTTCATGTATGTACTTCCATGTGTTTTCTGATATCCATGCTTTTCTGTTTGTATTTTTTCAGTCCAGTACTTGCTTTTTCTTCTGTGATTATGGCTGTGCTGTAAGAATTCCATAATTCATCTATCTCCTCTATTTCACTGGGTGTTGTGGAATGATGGGCATGTTCCTGATTGAAATTACTGTTAGTATTCTTTCCTTGTAGGCTGTGGCTGTTTATCTTTCTCTGTGTGTGTGTGTGTGTGTGTATATATATATATATATATATATATATATATATATATATATATATATATATATCATGCAGATTTATATTTCATCTTCTTTTTCTAGTTCTTTGTCATTTATATTTTTGTATAATTAATGTATAAACCGAAACGTTACAACTGTATTCTTTGACTGATAAACCTGTTTCTACTTTTGTTGTGTCTTAACATTCTGTTTCTGTTTAACGTTTCCAAGCCGTTTTCCATTTGCAACCAGCGTGGTTTAGTTTCAACATTACAAAAATCTGGCCACACAGTAAATAATAGCAGACGAAGTCGGGACACATCACTGGAAACAAATCCGGGATGATCTCAACCGTTTTTTTTTTTAAAATGAACTTAGCACGTAGTTAGCAAAAAAACGTGATCTTATAGGACTACACCAACGATCAGCTCAGATTATTAGTTTATGACGAAAGGTAAGAGTGATGTGTCTTACAAACATTTTGGTTTGTCATAGACAGCGAATGGTTTGTCTTACATCTCTCCCGTGCCGTTAAATGTCACATAGGGCTTGCATGGTAGTTCGCCAAGTTGTCTTTTATTCGGCAAGCTTTTCAACCTCATCAAGGGATTTTATGCCTACTAATTTGGCCTCTTTTAACAGTGGCCTCTTCAGAGTTTCACTAGGTCAACCTCTTTTTTTTTTCTTCGGCCTGTTGTGTTTCACTTGTTAACTTGTTTGGGGATTCTCTGACCGTTTCTTCTTATCACGTGACCGATATATGACCGCCTCCTTTTCCTAATCATTCATGAGACTGTTTGTTGTTGTTCGCTCATCTGTCATTGTTCTTGAATTCTTCGTTCCACTTTATACCGAATATTTTCCTTAGGTATTTGTTTTAAAAAGAGTCTAATTTATTGTTTATTTCTTTAGTTGTTTTCCAGCTTTCACATGCATAAATGGGGGTGGATATTACATTTGAATTGAATAATCGTAGCTTGGTTTTTGTGCTCATAACTTTCTAACTTCCTTTCTGGTATCACCGTCCTGGTTTATGTAGCTGCCGAGGTATCCAAATTGGTTTTGCAGCTGTTCCTTCTATGTAACTTCGTTACTATGTGTAAAATGAGTGGGCAAACTGCATCTCGCGAGCCATATGCCGCTCTTTCACATAATGTGCGCGGATCGCGGAAAAAAGTTGGTTGAACGCCCCGCCCCTTTTTTTTTAAACGTCACATTTGAAATAAAAGGTAAACGAAAAAGATTGCAGGCTTTATAATTATTTGCCCGGGTATGAACACAGATTCCCAGTCCCCAAAAGATGCAAATGCTAATTCCAAGTATAAAACACAATATAATGGCACGAACATTTTTGTTCTGTTTATGAACTATCAGCCATCAGTGTGACTAGTGAATGTGTTGTCAAAAAATGGAGACAATACACCAATCAAAGTGTCAACCTGATATCAAGATTGTATTAGTACAGCTTTTCATTTTGCTGACCTTCTGTTTGGAAATCCATGCAGTGTCTGAATGTACCAAACTCACAGTTTTTTATGAAAATAAAGAGGTAAGTGAACAAGACTGTTAAATTTGTTTAGCCTAATAAATGAACAGATAAAGTGACAAGTATGATAAAATTATATAAAAAATAGCCCACCTATCTATATAAATGGAGCAACCTTGAGATATGCACATGCATTCAAATACTAATAGCATCAGATAGAAAATGCATCTTTGAAATCAAAACAGAAAATTCCAACCCAGAACAGCATTCAAGAAAATGAAACACATTTTGTATAATGCATCTCTATTATTGATGGTAAAAGATCAAATTATCATTTCCATGCAAATAAGGTGTATTGGGGATGTGGTGCTAGGCTCATGACATGAAAGTGTGATGTAGTCAGCATTATTCCTGGCCACATTTACCTTCCCAGATTTCTCTGAAACCCATTTTTAGAGGCTGGATGGACCCTGGGGCTTTTTTTGGTGTGTACTAGAAAAAAATCCCCCTGCCTGATACCACTGAATTAGTACACTGTGTGCCTAATCACTCAGCTGATCAGACTGCCTCTGTATTACTGAGGATCAGAAAAAAAAAGAGTTTTAAAATGCTGTATTTAGCTTGCCTTACTGTGTGAAAATGGATAATGAGCAGTAAATAGATAAATATATAGATCACTAGACACAACAAAGATGTAGTTTCTCATAACAGTATTAAGAGTACCATTAGTAGCTGAGATGAAAAATGAGGAATATTAAAGAAAATGAACTTAAAAAAAAGGAATTTAATTAAATCCATAATAAACAGTTTTTTTGAGAAGGGGAAACTTCAAGGCATCATAACAACAGGCAAGATAAGAGGGATTCTTCTTCTTCTTCTTCTGCGTTCAAGGTTATTGATCACTTCAGATCCTGATCCCTGTTGACATGGCAAAGCCCGCAGTCCTCTCCAGATCATGATAGGAGCTCCAAAGCTTTTGGCCCAAGCTTGTGTCCTCTGGTCATGTCTCACACCTCAGGTCTGCATGGTTTGGGCACTCTTGTTCTGGAGTCTGGACTCCACTGCCACATGGACACTGATCTGTGTGAGACATTTTGAGTTGATGCAGGTGGCTCAGTAGTCTGCAGTGCCCTGTCCTTAGGCGAAAGAGGATGGTTTGCTGATGCCTTTGTAGTGTATTATCACTTTGTAGTGTATTATTAGACCCCCTCGCCTGCCGAAGACAGAGTGTGTTGACTGCGGCGCAGTTCCCATGTAAAACAGGACACTTATGAGGTTAAGAATGGTCTTGATATGAGATCAAACCAATCATCCAGTAAACTACCAAGAGGCGAAAACCATAATCCTTAACCTGTGCAGATCTGAATGGAAAAAGAAACTGAAATGCAACAATGAACCAGATCCAATACACCAGCTACAAAAAGAGGGATGAGTAGTGGAGGAAGGTCAAGAGAGAAGAAGTGAACAGTCTGATGTGGAGGCATTATAGAAAGTCACTGTTTGAAAGTATCAGAGACAGAGATTTTTGGAGAAGCATAATCACCAGTATATGCTGGCATGGCATATTGTAGTAATGATTCTTATGACTTACTATATTTACTGGTTAATTGCTTTATTTGTTATTGTAATTTATCAAATCAGAGTATCAGTGAAGTTTCAATCAATCAGATCATTTGTTGCAGTATTGTTATTATTGTTAGTTTAGTTTCTGATAACATATTGTTATCATTAAGTTTTTACACTATGCACTTTCCTGTCTCCAGCTGAATGATACAAGCTCTGTATGCGTTAAAAAGTATGCCAAACTTGGTAAGTTTTTATTGTTGAAAATATTTTTTTGTACAGTAGAATCTCTCTTAAATGGCAGCAACAGGTCTTCATTGATTCTGGATACAAGATTTTGCCAGATAATTGAATATATATTTTTAGAACTTACCTGTTCATGTTTTGTGATGCCATCAGTAGAAATTATTTCATAAAATCAAATTTAAACATAATTTAAAAATTACAGCACATGTTATCACATGAAAGTTGTTGTGACTTTATTAGTGTGACAACATAACATAACTTGGAGTGTCTTCCTGCTTACAAGATTGTTGCCAGAGCTTTAAAAATTCATTGTGTATACAGTGAAGTTTCATAACATCATGTGCTGACATAGATGAACATTGCTCAGCAAATCTTATGAAAGTCTGTAGTTCTTCATGAGTTTCCTTTTATGTAACTTTCTTGGTCTGCATGCTATCATCCTCATCTTTCTTCTTTCCCAGTACATGTTCAATTATTTCGTTGTCATCATGAGAGAGCGAGTGATGGGAGCGGAATTGTCTACATCCATCCAAGCCTGCACCTTCTCTTCACTAACGCTAACCTTCTCTGTTTTACAAAATCCAAGATGTTGGACATGGGAAGTGTTTTAAAACCACAGAATTCTTTGTCACTTGACTCATCATCTTCAGACATGATTATTGGCCACAATTTACACCAACAGCAATGTAAAGTAATGCTCTCTACATCCTTACAGGCAAGAGACAAAGTAAATATGACAGTGTTGCCAGAATGCAAGCCCATTGCATATTTTTCTTATCTCATAGGCCAAAATTTCTGGTTTAAATTTAGACCTTTGAAAGCGCCGTTATTTTGGTATTGCTGGTTATTGGGTGCTGGTTAAGAGAAATTCTACTGCATCCAGTAGAAACTGTTTATAGCCAATTTTATTATATCATACATCTTTTAATATATTAGCAGTTGCTTTAGCTAATGTTAACACATATTAACATTATATTTGCATTAAAGTAAATACTTTTTGAGGCAGAAAATATGTGATGGGAAAGTGAGAAATTTTATGTGGTAGTAGGACAAAATAGTAAATTATATTTATAAATCACTATGACTGTTTTTACTGACACTAATTAAGTCTTTGTGCTAGAAAAGGGGTAAGATTTGGTTAACAAATGTTTGATGAGTGTTAGAAGACAGTGATGTACTTTTGAAAATCTTTGGGCTGCATTTCTCATCTCAAATAAAACTATACCTGTGCTTTTATATTATATTTGAGAATGATAATGATTGTGTGCTGTAAGAATATCTAGGTTAGGAGGCATGAGCTGGCAGAGATTTTATGCTTGGCTAGCATGATGGAGATTGACATGTTCCCCACAGTTATGGTGTGTTCTTAGAAGATTGACATGTTCCCCACAGTTATGGTGTGTTCTTAGAAGATTGACATGTTCCCCACAGTTATGGTGTGTTCTTAGAAGATTGACATGTTCCCAACAGTTATGGTGTGTTCTTAGAAGATTGACATGTTCCCCACAGTTATGGTGCATTCTTAGAAGATTGACATGTTCCCCACAGTTATGGTGTGTTCTTAGAAGATTGACATGTTCCCAACAGTTATGGTGTGTTCTTAGACGATTTATTATGTTCATATACAAATTAGCCTTATTGACTCACTGCTCATGTTTTAAGTCTGTCATCAGTGTCTCAGCTGCAGAAATGTGCAGTTTGAAGTTACAGAAATGTATGACAACAGAAGCACCAGTGCTACATTTGAGTAGAGTTGTTTTTCAGGTAGCACTTATTGTTGATGTCCAGTATGATTTTTGGTTTGCCAGAGAATGCTGATGAACAGTGATTGTTTGTAAATGTGTGAACAAGGCTGAGATAGACCAGTAAAGTACAATATAGTCATCAACAGCAAAACTTTATTGTATTCATGATGTGGCACCTGAAAACAACATGGAATATTAGTGGTGAAAGAATCAGAAAGAACGTGCAGATCAGATGGAAGATATTGATGAGAAAAGTACTGTGCCGTCCTTGAAACACATAATTGTGATTTAAACTGTATGTAGTGTGTTTATTTAAAAGAAATGAGTTTTGTAGAGTCTGTGACTTCAGTCATAGTTTCTGCATGGTTTACAGTTTAGCATATTTGCTGAAAATGATAATATTCAGAACCCACCAGAAAGTGAAACTGGGGGGGTGGGGAAGTGAACCAGTGAGGAGTTGTCAAGACTAGAGAAGAATATTATATCAGCAAGCCTCTGTGTGTTGTGTAAAGTACATTTATGATTTCACTAAAGAAGATGGAAAATTATATTTGCCCTTTCCTTCTTTCTTGTACACAGAGTGTTTAAACTTTTCCAGAAGCTTTGATCATTCTCAGTTGCCAGAGGGATTTCCAAAATGGGAAGGCTCAACAGAAGCACCAAGAGATATCAATGTTCTGAGAACTAATTATTATTATGGTGACTGTGTATATGCAGGAATGTTAGTCAAGTTTAATTCACCTTTGCCTGGTAAGAAATATTGTAAGACTAAATGTTTGCTTTTTATCATTTATGTTTATTAGTGGTAGATGAGTACAAGGTCATTTTTTTTTTTTTAAGGTTAGTGCTGTAAGTGAAAAATGACCTGAAACATAAGGGACAGCAGAGTACACTGTACTTTCAGTACATTGAAATCATGTAGCAAAGGAAAACTGGATATTCAGGTGAAAGTTGGTCTCATTTAAATTTACACCTAAACTGAAAGTGAATGAGGGCAGTAAGAAGAAGTTCCACTATTTTTTTTGTTGTGCTTATTTTTGATTTATAGTAAATTCTGTGCTGTCAGTGCCAGACATGGACATTCACCAGATACCATGACAGAAGGATAACAACAGGCCAGATGAAATGCTTAATAAAAATGGTAAACAAGACAAGAAGAGATCAAGTGCGAAATGAAACAATCTGGCAAATGGTGGAAACAGCACACGTCAAGGACTGCATTGAAAATTCAGAGAGTTAAGTGGCCTGGGCATTTGATGTGCATATATCCAGAACAACCAGCTGTACATATATACAAATTGAAAACATCTAGATGTAGGGCACGAGGACGACCAAGGAAAAAGTGGATGAAAGACACGCTGAAGAAACATAACGTGACAGCAACCCAGGCCTCTCGCCATTCTCGGGACCAGTGTCTGAATCTACCTGTGATGCTAATGGCACAAAATAGACAAGAAGTAAAGAATCAGTTAAAGAGAGCTACTCTACACAGAGACAGAACTTCATCTGGGGAAGATAATAGTGTCTGCTGGATAACAAGAGACTAGCTTGTTTACTTTAGCTGTCTGTGTCAGTCAAGTATTAGCAGCATTAGAATTATTAGTGAGAAACATTCATATCTGGCTGCTTCCTTTAAACATCTACTTTCTCCTGCGCTAGAACTCAAAAAGCTATATTAGTTTTCAGTGCAGTCTTTGTTAGAAGTATGACAGCAGATTAATTTCAGTTTTGTGAAAACTTAATGTAAAAGTCATGCTGTGCTGTTAATTGTTTTACAGAGGTTGGACAGACGCATATTCTTGGTTATTTACTTGTATGGCAAGATGATATAGAAGACAGGTGTCGACTATTTCAGATTAATAATAGAAGCGAACTACTTACAAGTGAGGTTAGAAATTTTTTTTTTTTTTATGTTTGTTCTTGTGTATTTTTTTGTAGTAAGTGGAAAGAGGAAAATCTGATTATGCTTGTAATTATTTTGATATGAAGAGAACAACATTTTTCTGGTTGCTTTCCAGGCACGTCCAGCATGATGTACAAGGAAGTATTGTTTATAGTTCTCTTATGATTGTTAACTCTTCCCATGCCAGGGGTCCCGATCGGGACCCTTCAGCTTTGTCAAGTTTTTGCCAAGGTCACCATTTTGAAATCATAACAATGGGGGTCAAAATACAGCATTTCGATAGAAAAAAAAAATCAATTTTTGTGTGACTTCAGAGGCAAACATGTCCCCCTACAACTAGACCATTGTTTGTGAATTTACCCGAAGTAGATTTAGACTATTAGATGGATGGAGAAGTAGTTAGAAGGTTATTTCAGGTATTATTTTAAAGTGAACATGCAACATAATCACATGACAAGATCGGATAAAATGGCAGTCGATCTACACATCGCCGGTTGATCGATGCCAGTCCTAGATTTAACCGATGGACAGTAATATGAAATTATCAGCTAAAATCATCACGCTACATCTTTTTTCCTGAAAAAAAACTCTTCATTTATGAAATCTTCTTACATTTATAGCTATTTGGAGGCATAATATGCATACTTTTAATGTGGAAGTAATTAGTTAAAAATGATCCCATATACATAGCAAGACCCACAATTTTTGTCTGGCACAGAAGGGAACGTCCGCATTTTCCCCTCTGGCATGGAAAGAGTTAAAGAGACAGCACAGTCAATAGAGTAAGCAAACCAGAGCTGGCCGGAACTCTGGCCCGCATGTTTGTGGTGCTTATTCACTCCACCACCTGACTTGTAGGGTAGAACTCAACTTGTTCCCATTTGTAGTGAAGTTGCATTTGATATTCCATCTGTCAGTTTTGAGGATTTGGTGGAACATAATAATTTTCCTGCTGAAGCTGAACCCATTGTTAATTGTTTCAAGGAAACTTGTATTTTGGTTGCTGACTGCATTGATGTCATAGTGCATCAAATTATGCTGTGGAAGTGTGGGACATTTACTAATGAACACTGTAGGATAAATTCAAACCAACAAACAACACTGAATTCTGGTATCAAAGTTTTATGAGACTTGAGATGCTGCTTTTCCAGATTTATACCAGTTTATAAAGTGTCCAAAATGGCAACTAAGTATACTTCATTATGACACCATGCTGTTGACAGTGGGAGGTCAGATTAACTACAAAAAAATAACAGAACTAGTTCATAGGGGATCAAAATCATTGTTATTGATACTAATAATCACAGTAATATTGAATATTTATGAGATGTTACAAGTTTGAATCAGTTCTTTTTTTGTAGTTGTAAAGTATCTTTAGGTCTAAAAGTCACAGAAATTCTGTAATGAAGTTATTTTGTAATTCATTGAACTTATGTAGTGCCATATCTCTATCTTTAGACATTTTTTTAAGATCATATTTTTAAGCTTGTTGCTTGAGGAGGGAGGGTGAGATATCTTAGGGATAAATTGATGGGTAAAGCTTTCTGGAGGCAGAGCTTCCTCATTCAGTCAGTCATTTGCATGTCCTGTGCGGAGCTTTGCCTCCCTAACAGCTCTCCTGTAGGCCTCTTAGTTGTAAGCAAAATGCCCTGCTGCTGGTGCATCCATTTGCGGATTATCAGTGATGTCTTGCAGCCATCTTCGCCTTGGTCTTCCTCTTTTTTTTTCCTATTATGTACCCTTCCAAGATGTTTTCTCTAAATTATCATGAAGTTTAATGTGTCCAAAATATTTAAGTTTTCTCTGTTTAATCCTCTTTACTACCCAGCCTTCTTCAGTATTAAATTCTTGTAGTATGGATATATTTGTTCTTTTCTGTGTCTGTGGTATTTGAAGAACTTTTCTGTAGCATTTACATTCAAAAGCATTTATGTGTTTCTTTGCTGTTTTGTTAAGTGTCCAGGTCTCACAGGCATATGTTGTGATGGGAAAGATGCATGCCGTTAAAAATCTTATTTATGTAGTTCTGTCTGTTTCTCTCCACAGCTTCTTAGTTGTTTTACTTTCTGAAGAGCGATAGATGTCCTCCTTTTAATTTCCCCCATTGTATCTCCATTATTAGTTAGTGATGATCCAAGATATTAAAAACTCTCCATCTCTTCCAATTTTTCTCATCTATACATATTCCATCTGCCTTATTTATTTTGTCAGTTGTCATCAGTTTAGTTTTCTTTGCATTAAGATAGAGGTTCTGCTCTTCACTGTTCTTACGGACTGACATAAATAGTTCCAGAGCTTCCTAGAACTATTAATGTCTCTCTTCCATTATCCTTCCACTGTATCATTTGTTCAGATTTATGGTCAATTTACTGCTCATTCTTCCACAGATTTTATTTTTCCTAATGTTGTTCCTGTTTTTTGTTTGTTTGTTTGTTTTCAGAATAAGCCCATTGAGGACTTTGCAGTGTAATTAATTATAAAAAAAAAATTTTTTTTTCTGTTTCAGATCTTAAATTTTTGTTAAGCTAAAGTTTCTTTATTGTTGCCAGTATGTTTGACATGACTGATTTCAGTTGAGATATGAGTATAACATCAGCAAGGTGAGGGATCCTGCCAACTTTACTGTGAAAGTATACACTTTACTAAGCGATACACCAGACAAGTTGACTAACAAGTTAAAATATATTGAAATGGGTGTTATTGTTCCACAAGTAACGCAAGGTAAGTGAAAGGAAAGTTAACTCTTTGAATCCAAATTCCAACAGAAAAAAATATTGAACAGATATTGGAAATTTGCCACTTCTCAAAGTATCAGTATTTTTGGAATCTAGTTCTGTTGGACTATTTTACAATAAGTAGCAAAAGCTTTATTCATAAACAGTGCACACATTTGTAACACTTTGGATGCCACCCTATTGATAAAAATGAAAAAAAAATGAAGAGAAAATCTAAATATGTGCATGTAACAAGTAAGAAAGGAAAAAATGGGGGTACTTTTAACAGTTTTGAAGCTGTGTCCAAGAGTGTGGACACTCTTGTATGATGCTGTATCTGAGAGTGTCTGCACTCTTTTGTATGAAACTGTAGCCAAGAGTGTCCACACTCTTTTTTTAATGAAGCTGTGTGAAAGTGCCCACCAATATCAAATATTCCCACAAATACTTCATGTGTGTTTGTTTTTTTAAAGGATCTTGTAGCAGTGGCACTAAATTAATGTGTCCTTTTTGGCAGTTGGGTCCAGAAGGTTTTTAAATGTTTAAGTGTTAAGTGTTGTGTTACTAGGGATTCATAATTAGGTCTTGCTTATCTACAGACTACTGCAAGCCTACGGTTGTGTGTAAGAAACCGTTTCAAGTTGAGTGTTGAGTTTCTCTTGATAGTTGTGGCACCACTTTTGTATAACTTTTTGCTCATGTTTCTACCATTCACATGTGTATTTGGACCACACATAAAAACAAGATATTTGTCTTTGAGTGAATTGTCAAAACCTGGCACATCTTTAATATATATATATATATCTCTCTGAACCTTAAGTGCCCAGGGCACATGGGGCTTCCGCAAGGGTTTTCCACAAATGCCTGTCCTTCGCCTTTTTTTCTGCTCTTGCCCAGGTGAGCCCTCTATTGCTCAACATCCTTTCTGTTGTTCTTCTCCATGTCTCTTTTGGTCTACCCTTATTTCTGCTCCCCTGTGGTGTCCATCTTAGTGCTATTTTTGGTAGTGAGTTGTCAGTCATTCGGAGCACATGTCCCAACCATTGCCAGCGTCTTTCCTCAATAATTGTTGTCAGTGGTTTCATCTGCATTTCTGTTAATAAGATGTTATTTCTTATGGTGTTTGGCCAAAATATTTTTCTAATTCTTTGTAAACATTAGTATGGAAAGAATTCAACTTGTTTTCTATGGTTTTGGCGATTTTCCAGCATTCACTTCCATAGAGTAATACACTTAGAACATTACTCTTAAATATCCTGATTTTCATATTTATGCTTAGTTTTTTTGATTTCCATATAGTCTGCAGCATTGCAAAAGCCTGGTTTGCTCTAGTAAGTCTGCTGTTGATGTCCTCTGTGCTGTCTCCATTTTCTACTACTCTGCTGCCAAGGTATACAAATTCGTTGACCTCCTCCACTAACTTGTTATCTACTCTGAGTACATTTCTGTTGTTCACATTTTGCTTTATTAACTTTGTCTTTCCTACGTTGATCTTTAGTCCTATGTTGTTAGCTTGTTTATTTTATCTTGCATATCTTTGTGACTGCTTGATAATAGACAAATGTCGTCCGCAAAGTCAAGGTCCTCCAGCACTGTGTCAAGGGTCCATTGTAATCCTCTGCGTTTGTCTGATGTTGCCTCCTTCATTAACCAGTCTACTGCCAAGATAAATAATGTTGGTGATAGTACACATCCCTGTTTCACTCCTGTTTGTACCCTAAAGCTGCTGGAGGTATGTTCTCCACAGATAACTTTGCACTGAAAACCCTCGTATAGGGCTTTGATTACATTAACTATTTTATGGGGGAGGCCATGCCATCTTAGGATTTTCCACAGTGCATCTCTGTTGACACTGTCAAAGGCTTTCTCAAAATCTATGAATAATGCATATGTTGTGCTATGCCACTCATTTGCCTGTTTTAATATTTGTCTAAGTACAAATATGTGGTCTATGCATGATCTTCCTTTCCTAAATCCTGCTTGCTCTTTCCGAAGTTTTTCCTCAAGTGTTGGTACAATTCTGTTGATGATTATTCTGCAAAATACGTTACTGGTGATATATATATATATATATATATATGTCCTACATCCTTCCCATGCTGTTAAATGTCACATAGGGCTCACATAGTAGTTCGCCAAATTTTCCTGTCTTCGGTGAGCTTTTCAACCTCATCACGAGATTTTATCCCTACTCTTTTAGCAATGTCCTCTTTAGAGTTTCACATGGTCGACCTTTTTTCTTCAACCTGTTGTGTTCTGTGTGATACTTTGTTTTGTGATTCTCTGACTGTTTCTTTTCATCATGTGACTGACATACATATATATATATATATATATGTATATATATATATGTATATATATATATATATCAATAAAGGTGTTCTCTCAGTTTCAACCCATGATGAACTGAAACAGAGACTTGCCATATTTAATTTTAGTTCTTATGAAGTGATCCTGGCAAATGAAGTACTGGTTACTGCCAAATGAAGTACTGGTTAATGTTGATCTTGGTTATGCTGGAACTGAGAAACTCAGTATATCTGGGAGTGCATTGATGACCCAAGATTTGAGGAAGGTCATAACATAAAGAATAATGTCCTCAACATTATTCTCATTGTGCTAAACACAAACGGTGCAATATACAAATCATAGACTATTCAGAGCAACTGCATATGTATGATTTCATGTATTTTTCTAGAAATCATTGTTATAAATTTTAAAAACCCACAGTGTTGAATGTTCTGTTGCAGCTGGTCCACAATGCGCCATTGATCCAGCAGACTGGGCACCGCTTCTGGCATATCAGATCTTTGATAATGGTAGCATTGATGTTAAATTCACGCTGTCACCCTCATCAATGAACCTAACGTTGTTTGATGTGTCTCTGGAGAATGAAACTGGGATCATTGATAGTAGATCAGACTACAGACCTGGGGTATGTATTCTGAATACTGTAATACCCTTTTTGTCTACTTATCAAATCTTTGTTATTATTGCTAAGCCTAGCTCAGGACACATTAGAAAGGATCATTTCTGTTAAATGGATGAAAAAGGCTGACAAGTTTATTATTAGAGACAGATTAACCCTTTTACTTTAAAAAAGGTTCATAATTGTCAGACCAAAATTAGATACTGAAAATTGTAGATCACCTGATTTGTTGGCTGGACTCCTTAAATTTGACATTTGGCAACTTCCTTTCAACAAAATAGACACAGTTTTGTGAATCTGGAACTAAAGAAACTTTTGCCCATTAGTGTAACCTTCAGGAGCCAATGAA
This sequence comes from Achatina immaculata, assembly GCA_009760885.1. Classification (NCBI taxonomy): domain Eukaryota; kingdom Metazoa; phylum Mollusca; class Gastropoda; order Stylommatophora; family Achatinidae; genus Lissachatina; species Lissachatina immaculata. The sequence goes on along the minus strand of CM019716.1, from coordinate 31,160,842 downwards.
CCTTTGTAAGACTGTATTATGATATACAAATATGTTGCAGATTTATTCAGAAGAAAGTCCACAAGGCTTTGTGAAGTTTAATGTCAGCACATCGGGGACCTACAGGATTAAGGTAATTTTTTTTTTTTTTGGGGGGGGGGGGGGGTGAGTTATTTAGTGTGTATTTCCGTTTTGAATTTTTTATTTTTTAAAGTTTAATGAAGTGATTATATAAAAATATATGATCTATATAGTTGATTCCACAGATGTTTACAGTCGTTAGTTCTCATTATACAGGGAAAATTATTAAATAGAAACAAAATATCTCCATCCAGCTCAGGCTTGGACATATGTCTTTTAATTTTTTTTTTTTATATAATCATTTCCACATATGTGGGTTCAGTCTGTAAGGGTTCTTTTCATATGCTCCTTGTGTCTGTCTTGTATTTCTTTCTCTATATGAGCCAGTCTATGGCAAATCAAAGGCATCAGAAATGTTTAGAGAATGAATCAATTTTATTATTTTGTATTAAACTAATTTATGATTTGCAACATAAAATTTATAGATGTATTTAATCTAAATTTAGAGTGTTTATAGTTTTAGACATTGGGGTAAGTACAGTGGCTAGGGCACAGGTTTCTCCTGACACTCCCCAGTCAAACCAGTAGAAAATTGGTACCCTAACTTGTGTGCACCATTTAGTTAATTTGCTGGGCTGAAAGGAAGCATTGGTTTTAGAAAATAGCATAAAACCCATATTATAAACATTCTTTATCCTAGGTAAGAAAAATGTTGAAGACGGTGCTTATTTATGGAGTTAATAATGCCAAGTTTTAACCTCAGTTCTAATGTTATTATTTCCTACTGTATGTTTTTGCTGAGTCTTTTTTTTTTTTAACTTTAGATTTTGGTGTTGGATGAGGACCATATGAAACTTGGGAAGTGTAGGTGCTGGAAGTATGAAGGAAATAATAAAATATGTCAGACCACATGTGGAAGCATAGCATCTAAATTTTTCTCCTTGAATGTAACAAGTAAGTTGTCTTCGGATGTGCATCTGCAGCAAGTTTAATGTGGTTGCTTGAAGTACGTATTTGGTTATTTAAATGTACAATAAAGCTAAGCAATTCTAATTTATAACTTCCATGTAAAAGTTAATTTACACTCGGAGATGGATTTGAAAGTCATGGTGGCTCTTGGAGAAACTTCCATTATTCTTAAGGTTAGCGCAGCATATGATTCTGCCAAGGGATGATCTTCTACTTCTTCTTCTTAGCTTTCCGAGCCATTAAGGCTCATTGCTGCAGATAAAGTTCGCCTCTATTCTTCTATATTCCTAATCTTCTCTCCAGTTGGTGACACCAATTTCTTTTATATCCTCTTCTATGTTGCCTTTCCATCTCTGTCTTGGTCTACCCCTTAGTCTTGTTTTCCTCATCTCTTGTGCATACATCATTTTCATTTGTCTGTTCTCTTCCATTCTTTCTACATGCCCCAGCCAGCGTAGTCTGTTCAGTTCCAAGACATTTATAATTCTTTGGGTGATAGCTTTTACAAATGCAGGACCAAGCCATAGAGTATGTGATAAGCAGTCATCAGGCATGAGGTATGTTCTTGCTTGTTTGCTGGTTTGTTCCTTTGGGCCTATATAAAGTAGAGAATGTTGTTTTCAAGTCCTTCATGCTAAGCAAGTAGCTGAGTGATAATTCTGTCTATCTATCCAGTGCCATGCTGACAGGCTTTGTCCGTCATGCTTTCCCACAGTTCTCTATTCCAGGTGTTAAGTATGAGCTGGACTGGTGGATTCCATGCCGCTTCGTCGGTCCATCTATCATCTTCTCTCTTTGTCTGCATTGGTCTCTTTTGCCCTCTTTCATCCCTGTTGTTATCAGATATTCCAGACTACCTGCTCTCATGATGTGTTTTATGAATTTGGATTGTCTCTTCTTGAGTTTTGTTATTGCTTGTCTCTCTTCTTCTGCCTCTTTGTTTGAATTTTGTATATGCAGATATTAAATTTTGAATGTAAATGCTATAGAAGAGTTCTCCAAATATCGTGGACACAAAAAAGAACAAATATATCTATACTGCAAGAGCTTAATATTGAAGAAGGCTGGCTAGTAAAGAGGATTAAAGAGAGAAAACTTAAATATTTTGGCCACATTAAACGTCATGATAATTTAGAGAAGACCATATTGGAAGGATACATAATGGGAAAAAGAAAGAGAGGAAGACCGAAACGAAGATGGCTGCAAGACATCGTTGATGATCTGGAAATGGATGCAGCAGCAGCAGGCCATCTTGCTCACAACCGAGAGGCCTACAGGAGTGCTGTTTGGGAGGCAAAGTTCCGCAAGGGACATGCAAAGGAATAAATGAGATATTAAAGAATGACATTGTTTCTGTTAATCAAATCAGTTTTACCAATCAGTTGTAGCATTCAGTGTAAAAACACACAAAAAGCAACATGTATTTTACTTTTATCATAGAAGATGCACATGTATGCACACTTTTTCCCCCAGTCCTCTAAGATGTTTCATTTCTCTCTCTCTCTCTCTCTCTCTCAAGGTCCCTGCCAGCAGGCATAGGATATCATGTCCTTCAAAAACCTTTAATCCTTTTACATCTCAACAGGCTTGTCACTGAGCATTTACCGTGCCAGGATGCCAAACCATCAAACATCTTTTCTGTCCATCTACCTGTGTGTATTCTACCTTCAGTCTTCCCTCTTGCCAGTCAGTGCTCTAGCTTGCCGTTCCTCCAAACATGCCCCAGAAATCTGGATTGTCATTTTCTGATCTTTGTTATAATTTTCCTTGTTTCTTGTGCATCTTTCAGAACTTCCTCATTTGATTTTCTCGCCATCCATGGTACTTTCAGGATTCTTCTTAAGAACCACATTTCAGCTGACTCTAGTTTTCTTTGTATCTCTTTACTGATCATCCAAACTTCACATCCATAAAGCAAGATTGGTTCAGTGTAACATTGTAACACTCTGTTCCTGACTCTCATAAATAGTGGCTTATTGCAGAGTATGGATTTCAACTTTTGAAAGGAGGTCTTGGCTTGTGCAATTCTGCATCAGTGTAGTGATTAAAAATTTGGTTGCTTGCAAACAATCTTGCCTTGATCTCATATTTCATAATCATATATGCAGTCACACTAATGAATTCTCTCATTTTTCTGTTTGACCAAATGTTCCATGTTAAGAAGCAGTGTTTGTCTATTCCATAAGAACTTCATACTGCTTTTTAAAAAATGTATTCTCCAACAGTTCTCCTTGTTGAATTATGATCATGTTTTTATGTTATAGTCATAATGAAAAGTATAGTGACATGTATCAACTGCAAAGACATAAAAAACAACACATTCTGTTTCTGCAACAGGACCAGTATTACCCACGCCACCTGATGAAGATAACATTGGGGAAACTCTTACTCTGTCACTAACTCTTGCTGGGTCACTAGGAGCAGCGACAGTGTTGATTGTGCTAGCTATCATAATTTGCTGGAAGTACAAAGAGGAAGGTCAGGAAAATATATAAATATGTATGGGTCTCATGAACATAATTCTTAGTTAATTATTTCAAAGTAAGTTTTCTAGGAATGAAGATTTTATTCTAGTCTATGCATTGTTTTCACAGCAGTCTCAGCCACTTTTGAAATGATGGGCTTGTATTGGATCCAGTTCTCGTTCTCTTCATTTCTGTGAGATAATTCACAGAAGAAGAAGAAAAAAAAAGATTTTACAGACAGTAAAATAAGAAGAATAAAACACAATTTGTGTAAGGTTATCAAATGTGTGGAAAATCTTGAGGCCTGCACCAGACATAGCAAAGTGTGAGGGTAACAGGCTGTGGAATCTAATATGAACATAGAAGTTGGTAGAACCCAACAGCACAAAATCAGGCGGATAAAATATGAGGAGACTGGTATGTAGAAAATGCAGCAGAATACATCATCGTCATCATTACTATCATCATGTGCCAGGCTGAAATCATTATGTAATGAGGTTATTTTAATTTTTAAAAAAATATTATATATATTATATTATGCCTAGAAGAATGGATATATAAAAATGAGGCTTTTGTGACAACAAAGAGAATTAATAGGTTTTGGGTCAAATAAAATTGACTAATTACTGCAGTGAGTGTTTGTATTGTTGGAACTGTACTTCATTTTTACAACTTATTTCTTTTATATTTTCCACAGAAGTGATCTTGTTGTTGTGGCTGCATTCTTAGTGTTGTATCTCATGATACAGTTGCTCTTGTAGTAATGGAGTTGTATGTCTGTTCTTCTAAGTGCACTTCTTTCGTTTCATTCATTATTAAAGGTTAAAAAAAAAAAAAAAAAGATAAAGGTAATCCTCTCATGCCTTAGAGGCACATAGGGATATGGTGTTCATTCATTCATTTGCATGTCCCTTGCGGAACTTTGCCTGCCAAACAGCACTCCTGTAGGCCTCTCAGTTATAAGCAAGATGCCCTGCTGCTGCTGCATCCATTTGCAGATCGTCAACAATGTCTTGCAGCCATCTTCGTTTTGGTCTTCCTCTCTTTCTTTTTCACATTATGTATCCTTCCAATACGGTCTTCTCTAAATTATCATGATGTTTAATGTGTCCAAAATATTTAAGTTTTCTCTCTTTAATCCTCTTTACTAACCAGCCTTCTTCAATATTAAGCTCTTGTAGTATAGATATATTTGTTCTTTTTTGTGTCCACAATATTTGGAGAACTTTTCTGTAGCATTTACATTCAAAGGCATTTATGTGTTTCTCAGCTGTTTTGTTAAGTGTCCAGGTCTCACAGGCATATGTTGCGATGGGAAAGATGCATGCCCTTAAAAATATTTGGTTCTGTCTCCTCCTCTCCACAGATTTGTTTTACTTTCTGAAGAGCGATAAATGTCCTCCTTTTAATTTCCCTTATTGTATCTCCATTATTAGTTAGTAATGATCCAAGATATTCAAAACTCTCCACTTCTTCCAGTTTTTCTTCATTGATACATATTTCAGCTGCCTTGTTTGTTTTGTCAGTTGTCATCAATTTAATTTTCTTTGCATTAAGATAGAGGTTCTGCTCTTCGCTGTTCTTATGGACTGACATAATTAGTTTTTCCATTCCTTTTTGTGTTGTGGACAGTAATACTGTGTCATCAGCATATCTAATCTCTGGTATTTCATAACCTCCAATTGTTATGGCATCGTAATATTCTTTGTCTACATCTTCTCTAACATTCTTCATTATATTTTCAGTATACAAGTTAAATAAGTAGGGTGACAATATGTATCCCTGACGGACCCCTTGTTTTATGTCAAAGCAAGTTGTTGTTTCACCATTTATTCTTACTGCTGCTTGTTGGTCTAGATACAGTAGTGATGTTAATTGTATCAAATGTGTTGGAAATCCCATTTTTTCATTATTTCCCAAAGTTTCTGGTGTTGTACGCAATCAAATGCCTTTGAATAGTCTATAAAGGATAAATATAGATTCACATTAAACTCTCTGCATTTCTCTATTATTAATCTTATATATATATGCAGGAAACTCTCTACCGTAGAGAGCGGAACAACAACACAACTCCTTCAGATCATCAGAGGAAGTACCCCCCCTCAGACAAGTGTTTCGGCCCTTTAAACTCCTGACACTCTAAGGGGGGTGGGCCCCTCTGGGTCATGACTCCCAGAGGTCTTGTGAGTTGTTGCTTTTTTTTCCCGGTCCCGGGATCGAACCCATGATCTTCCAGTTGCCACGTGTCTTTAGCGATTTAGCTATGGAGGACTGGTATTGGTTGTGGCAAATGAAATTACTTATGTTCCCAATGCTTGTTTCGCATACTCCACAGCCAGCATGAGGCCTTTTCTGCTGTTTCTGAAAGGCTTCTCAATGCCCTTGCTCTTGCTTGTCCTTTTATGCCCAGTTGCTTACACAGGTCATATGCTGATGTTGCTACGAATCCTCTTGCTCCCACTTCTACACCTATCACTTTTGCCCTGATTCCTGCCCCCTGCCTCAGTTGCTTGACCAGATCATTGTACTTCTCCAATTTGAATAAATGCTGTTCCTCTATTCTAGTTTCGTATGGGACCGTAAGCTCGATCATTATTAATTCCTGTTTGCCTGTGGAGTACACTACAATGTCCGGTCGCATTCCTGTGTTCTTGATGGCAGTCGGGTATTCTCTTCTTTCTGGAAGGTCCGCTGTCACTTCCCAATCATTTGTACCATCTAGCAGTGATGGTAAGGGAATGTCCCTGATTTCAATATTTGATGTCGTACCAGCACCTATGAAGTATTTAGGTGGCACCTCAACTCTTTTGCTGTTATTTTCTTTATCGTTTGCCCTGTCTACGATGGCTACTAGTTCCTGCAACACTCTGTTGTGCCACCAGGTGTACCGTCCTTGCCCTAAAGACACTCTACATGCTGACAGCACATGTTCCAATGTTTGCCTTTCGTTGCAGAGAGGGCACTTTGTATCGTCTGATACACCCCATTTGTATAGGTTGGAGCCTGTAGGCAGAAGGTCATAAGTAGCTCTGATGATGAAGCTGAGCCTCAAGGGTGCCATTTTCCAGATGTCATTCCATGTTATTGATCTCTGCAGGACTTCCTCTTATGTTGTCCATTGCCCTTGTTGTGATTGTTGGACTGCCTTCTGGGCCAGCCTGTCATCCTCTGAATTCCTTACTTCGCTGATGATCATATCCCTTCTTTCCTTGCAGGAGGCCTTTGACCACCATTTGATTTCACCATGACCAAATCCCCTTCTGTTGGTCTGGGTGTACCCTATTACTTCTTTCAGCTCCTGCGTTTCCCTGGCTGAGGTCACTTCCTCACCTACTTTCCATTTTCGTCCAGTTCTAAGTGTTGGCTGCACTTCTCGTACCACCGGATCTGTAGATTCTTGTAGCATCATTGCAAGTCTTGTTTTTCCTACCTTGTATTCTTCAACCACAGATTTGAAAGGCAGCTGCAGTTTGCTCTTCTTGCGGTACAGCGCTACATCAGTTAATCCTGGTGGTACGCCCAACCACTTTCTTATGGCTTTATTTATCTTTCTTTCGACTGCCTCTACTGTGCTGGTACTTACTTCGTAAATGAGTAGTGGCCACATCAGTTTTGGAATCAGCATGAACTGGAGGCACCATATTTTGAACTTACCCAGTAGCCTGCTTTTGTCTATGATGCTCAGTCCATTCTGTGCCATTTCTATAACCTGCTTCACAGCGCTTGAGTCTTTCATGGATGCATCATATACTCTGCCAAGGCTCTTCACTGGCTCTCCCCCTACAGTTGGGATTATTTGATTTGCCACTGTGTATGATCTTTCTATCACTTTCCCTTTCATGAGTGACAGGCTTCTTGACTTCTTTGGCTTGAAGCTCATGCGGCACCATATGATAAGGCTATCCAAACGCTCTAACATCTTTCGTGCCTGTGCTTCACTGGTTGTTATTACTGTTGTGTCGTCCATGAATGCTTTTAGTGGTGGTATTTGACATCCATTTCTGAATCTTGGGCCTTCTGCTGCTCCTTCTGCTGCTCTCAGGATTACTTGCATGGCTAGTACAAACAGTATGGGAGATATTGTACAGCCCATTGCAATTCCTACCTGGAGCTCGATCCATCTTGTAGTATATCCTGATGTTCCAAACCTCATGAGGAACCCTGTGAAGTACCTTTTCAGCATATTTGTGATTTCTTTTGGCACATGATACATGTTTAGTGCTAGCCATATCATCTGGTGCGGTACTGAGCCATACGCATTGGCTAGGTCAAGCCATATTACCTGTAGATCTTGCTTTCCAGATTTTTCCCGCTGAATGGCTTCCCAAATCATTGACGCATGCTCGAGACATCCTGGGAAACCTGGAAATCCTCCCTTCTGCACGGATGTATCAACATAACCATTGTCTAGGAGGTATGTTGTTAGTCTTTTTGCCATCACAGAGAAGAATATCTTTCCTTCCACATTCAGAAGTGAGATCGGCCTGAACTGGTTGATTTCAGTGGAATTCTGCTCCTTGGGGATGTATACTCCGTTAGCCTTTTTCCATTCCTTACATATGACTCCTTTGGTCCATGCTATTTGTAGGAGTTTATGAAGCTTCTTTAGTACTTCAGGGCATCTTTTGTATAGTATGTAAGGAACGCCATTTGGGCCTGGTGCTGACTTGCCTTTAGCTTTTCTTACAATGCTCTCTACTTCTTGTAAGGTTGGTGGGCTGCATTTGAAATTGCTGCCTGGTGAACAGGGCCACACTAGACCTTTCATCTGCTCGAGAGGTGTATGCTGATTTTTATCAGAGTATGTCTTGCTCAGATGTTCTTCGAGCACCTCTTTACCTGCTTTCAGCGTACCTGATTTTGGCTGTTCAAATAACTGCTTGGCAAATCCGAAGGGATCTCTGTAGAACTTCTCTCTTGTGTATCTGGTTTCCCTCTTCCTTTTACATAGTCTTTCAGCTCTGCAAAGGGCATTGTGCTGGGATTTTAGATGCTGCCAAACCTGTCTTAGTCCTTCTTTTTCTGATTCATATGCCTTCTTGAACATTTTCCGGGCATGGTTCTTCTGCTGTCTTATTGCTTCTATTTTCCTCTGTCTTCTGGACTTTCTTGGTGTCACTTTTTCTCTTTTTGCCTGTTTGGTTCCAAACTCTTTGTAGCAGTGAAGATATATGATGTTACCAAATGCTTCCAGCTTTTGCTCCAGGTTTTTTCCTCTTAGCTGTTTGTCCAGTTCTTTGCATAATCCTGCGTCTAGGTTTTCCCATATACTTTTTGCACTTGCTGGTGGAAAGTTAACCTTGTCTCTGGTCTCGTCGGAGAGCTGCATTGCCTCCCCGCTGCCTGACTCAACCTGAATATTCTCTGTACTGTGGATTATATCCTGACAGAGGTCTTCTAATGTCTTATCTGAGACTGGCGTCACAGTGCACTGTTGAGTATTGGTCAGCAAGGAACCACCACATCCCTTCTTCGTTCTGTGTATCTTCATGCCACGTTGAGTGTTAAATTTCCTGCCACAGATGCATGGATACTCCATCCGCTGTTCTGAACTCGAATTAATTGGGGCAGGCATGGTCGTTTCCGTAAAGTCACCTTTCGGTGGATCCTGGGGGCATTTCTTCTTTTTGGACTTTGTAGCAATAGTATGTCGGCTGACAGGGTTGCTGGCCCGGACAGCCCAGTTCAGGGACGCTTTCCCAGTGAGGATTCTGGTCTTTCCCAGTGTCTGTTGATCTCTTGATCCTCTTCCTTGCCTGAATCCAGTTTGAACCATATTGACTTCTTCTTCTATTTTCTTTTGAAGTCTACCCATTATGCTTTTTAACAGAATTTTACTGGCATGACTAATGAGGGCAACAGTTCTGTAGTTTGTGCATAATTTCAGGTTACCCTTTTTTAATACAGTTCTTTTCCATTCTTTTGGCCAAATACCAGAATTCCATATCTTTTTACATAGTGCATGATAGATTGTTGCACACTGCTTTCCTCCTGCTTTAATAAATTCTGCTGTTATCACATCCTGGTGATTTACCATTTTTCAGATTCTTTATTGCCCATAAAACTTCTTCTATTGTCGGTTCGGGTTCTTTCTCCTCCAATAATAATTCACACTGTTGATTTCTGCTTTCACAGTCAGTTGTTTCATATATTCCTTTGAAATATTCCTTCCATCTTTCTAGAATTTCCTCTATCTTTGTCAAGGTATTCCCCATCTTATCACAAATTACATTTAGCTTAGGTGTGACATTTCTCGTCAATGTCTTCATTTCTTTAATCATTTCACTATCTCTTCCACACTTTTGATGTTCTTCTATTCTTTCACAACAATCTTGTATGTATTGTTTTTTGTCTTTTCTTATGTTTCTTCGTACTTCTTTTGTTAAAGTTTTATATTTCTCTTTGTTGTTGTTTGTCAATTTCCATTGCGTCTTCATTTCTATACGTTGTTTTATCCGTTCTAGTGTACCTGCTGTTTTGTTTACTGGAACCATGTCTTTAGCTGTTGTTATTAAGATATCTTTGGCCTGCATAGCCAATTCTTCTGGTGTCATCTCCTCCTGTACAGCCAATAGGATTTCGAAATGGTTCTTCACTTCTATACCATATTGTTCTGGTATATTTGTAAGAGATATAATGTTAGTGGCCATATTTTTCTTGACCATCAGCACTCTAGAGGGTGATATGTTCAGTATCACACCTGGCCACCTTTCCTTTCCCAACTCCAGAAGAAGTCAAGTACCCATTTCTACAGCTGGGTGACTGGGGTGCCTCCGGCCAGATTTGAACCCCTGACCCTCGCAATGAGAGACCAGTGCACTAACCACTTCGCCATTCAGACTCGCTCATTATTAGGGTTGTTTTATTTGTATCGCTGATGAAATAGCAATACTATTCTTCCAGTTGAATCTGTATTGATTGTATTTGAACTTCTGTCTTTGTACATGTCTCTTTTGTTGCTGCATACAATAGTTTTTGCAGTACTGCTTGTGCGAGTTTTGAGTTTTGTTTTATGTAAGACTATTTATTGTTTTATAGGATTACTATTATATTATGTAAGACTATTTATTGTTTTATAGGATTGCTATTATATTACGTAAGACTATTTATTGTTTTATAGGATTACTATTATATTACGTAAGACTATTTATTGTTTTATAGGATTACTATTATATTATGTAAGACTATTGTTTTATAGGATTACTATTATAGCTACATTATTTGTTCCACATTTACAGTCTCCCTATATTGTAAATGTGTTGAAATATTTGTACCACATCCTTAGTATGCAAACAGGCCAAGGAAACCTAATGAAGTTACCTTACCTTTCAGTAGCTGTGGTTGTAATACAGTTGTTTGTAGTTTTGTATGTTTGATGTTGCTTATTCCTACAAAAAAGTCTACTGTCATCATCATGCACCATCACACCAGTGCAGTATATCTTCTTGTCTAGTCTTGTCTCCTTCCTCATATACCTTTCGGTGTTGAGGCAAATAAACGTCTTGATAGGGCTCGACGATTTGCTTCATATAATGGGATATTTAAAGCTTCTGTAATTTCCTCTCTCCATCTCCTGTTATATTATGATACCATAACAATTGGAGGTTATGAAATACCAGAGATTAGATATGCTGATGACACAGTATTACTGTCCACAACACAAAAAGGAATGGAAAAACTAATTATGTCAGTCCGTAAGAACAGCGAAGAGCAGAACCTCTATCTTAATGCAAAGAAAACTAAATTGATGACAACTGACAAAACAAACAAGGCAGCTGAAATATGTATCAATGAGGAAAAACTGGAAGAAGTGGAGAGTTTTGAATATCTTGGATCATTACTAACTAATAATGGAGATACAATAAGGGAAATTAAAAGGAGGACATTTATCGCTCTTCAGAAAGTAAAACAAATCTGTGGAGAGGAGGAGACAGAACCAAAGATTTTTAAGGGCATGCATCTTTCCCATCGCAACATATGCCTGTGAGACCTGGACACTTAACAAAACAGGTGAGAAACACATAAATGCTTTTGAATGTAAATGCTACAGAAAAGTTCTCCAAATATTGTGGACACAAAAAAGAACAAATATATCTATACTACAAGAGCTTAATATTGAAGAAGGCTGGTTAGTAAAGAGGATTAAAGAGAGAAAACTTAAATATTTTGAACACGTTAAACATCATGATAATTTAGAGAAGACCGTAGTGGAAGGATACATAATTTGAAAAAGAAAGAGAGGAAGACCAAAACGAAGATGGCTGCAAGACATTGTTGATGATCTGCAAATGGATGCAGCAGCAGCAGGGCATCTTGCTTATAACCGAGAGACCTACAGGAGTGCTGTTTGGCAGGCAAAGTTCTGCAAGGGACATGCAAATGAATGAATGAATGAATCTCCCGTGTGGGCAGCCTCTTCCTCTGTTACCTACAAATCTTAGTGTGAATGTTTTCTGTGACATACTGTCTGGTGGTAACCGTGTAACATAGCCAAACCATTTGACTTTCTGTTTCTGGATATAGTGTAATACAGGTGTTATTCCAACCTTGCCCTGATGGCGTCATTTTTTAATTTTGTCTGTTCTTGTCACATTTAGTATTCTCCTTAAACATTTCATTCTATTGTGATGATTTTTCTTTTGTTCTTGGCTGTAAGTGTTCATGTTTGACATAGGTAGCATAGAGTTGTATATCTCCATCTTCTTTTATTGGTGTACATATTGCCTTTATCATAAATGTTGTCTGTCATTGTTGTCCAGATTTGCTCTGTGAAGGCTTTCATTATATATTCATATGTCTTTTAATATATCCAAAATATTTTAGATGAGCGGTCGTGTTTTTTTTTTAAAAAGTTTTTTAGATATCCTTACAGTTTCATTCATTCTAATTGTTCTTTATTCTTGTCTGTTTATATCCATTAACTTCATTAAAGGTTGTCTGTGGTCACGTTCCAGTGTATATTACAGTGGCCCATTAGAATTTGTCTAAATACATAACATATGACTCCTCTATGCCAGTACACTATCATGGCTTGTTTTATTAGTCTCTGTTCTGTTGGTTTTCTCAGTGTTGCTGTCCTAGAATAGGATGAATATCTCTTGTGTTACAATTCATTCACAGTTTACCCAGTCAGGCAAAAGGTGGTCACTGCTGTACACATTTGGCATTTGTAGAAATCATGCCTTTCTTTACCTACCAAGGAGCACCTGGGAGTAGAATGACTCACAGTGTCTCAGCATTCAAAACAGTAACTGGAGCCATATTTAAAATGTTTTAGCCACGTAGGAACCAAAATGGTCCCAGTTAACCTTTAGCATTTAGCATAAAAAATAGAAAACAGATAGACGAATTCGAAAAAATAAGTCTAAGGAAATACTCCGTACACAGTGGAATGAATTCAAGACCAATGCAGATATAAGAAAGATGAGAACACAACAACCTATCTCATCAGTAATCAGTGATAAAAGAAAACGAAATGGATATAAATCAGCCACGTAATGAGAAGAAACAATCAGAGAATCCTAAAACAAGCAGTCAAATGGGACACAACAGAACAAAGAAAAAGAGGTCAACTATGTGAAACTCTGAAACCCATTGTTGAGAGAGGGTAAATTCTTCTTATCTTCTTATATCTTATATCCTTCCTGTGCCATTAAACGTCACATAGGGCTTGCAACATAGTTCGCCAAGTTTTTTCCCTTCTGCCTCACACACAAACATAACACTTTACGGCATCACTTTCTCGTCACGCCCAAATAAAACACACAAACCCACATGGGACAAACTTGTCGCACAAATCACAGACATGCTGAACAGGTACAAATATAAAACCACCACGATATTCGGTAGAAGCATAGTAGTGAACACTTACATCATTCCAAAAATAATATACATAGCCACAGTACTAGACCCTCCACAACAGATAATACACGAAATCAACAAACAGATCAGACATTTCATCTTTACAAACACTATACGCAGCATTAAACATACAACTCTCATACAAGACAAATTGCACGGAGGAATCGCCCTCCAAGACATACAAACAAAGATCCAAGAACTCAGGACCAGTCACGTGGGCCGCATCATCAAACATCCAAAACAGCACGCACTAGCTCACTATTATGTGGGACTCAGAATATCAAATCCACTACCACCAAACAACTCACAGCCACACCACTTCGGAACGCTGCCAGCATTCTACAAAACCTGTATTCAGGCCATCCAAGGAAACGAAACACTCATACACCATAAAACAAACAGCATCTACAAACAGTTAGTCAGAAATCAAGCATCTCCACTACACCTCAGAATCAAGAGAAGTCAGAGATACGCCATTTTTGACTTCAAAGAAACATTTACGAATCTACACGTGAAGAACATCACACCGAAAGCAAGAGAAATTACATTTAGACTTATTTACAACATGACACCCACCACACAGAGAGCAGCACACAGATCCAAACAGACCGTACCATGTCAACTGTGCAACAACAACATACAAGAAACAGAAGAGCACATATTTTACACATGCAGCACAATCACACCCAGTATAGCAACACTACAGATAACACTAGAAGCACACACAGCACAAAAGATAGACATATATAAAGCAATAATGTTAAATATTATCCCTGCGACTCAGTTGGACACACACACCAAGTTACTGGCCCTGCTCGCAGAGTTCAGGCACTTGGTGTGGACGTGCAGGAACAAAGCTAGATTTAAGTTTGGCACGTTTAGTCCCAACATTTTCAGGGATCTGTTTTGACAAAGGGAAATGAAAATCATGACTTGCTGTAAACTGACATGAAATAAAACTTTGACAGTAGCGAACGCATAAGAGAGAGAGAGAGAGGAAGGAGGGAGAGAGAATGAATCGCAAATGCTCGTATGAATAATACTGATTTATATCCAAAATATTCACTGCTTCATTGTTACTGGAACAACCTTACACTCCTTGTGAATTTCCTATGTATATTTTTACAGTGTCACACCTGTTTCTTCAACAAATGTTATTAGACGGGATTAGCCTAGAACCAACAAACTGACCAGACAATGACCGCCAGACAGGATTAACTTTTGACATGACAGACTGACCAGCAGACATCTCTACCCTCGAGGGGGTTTAAGATAACATGTCAGCCAAGTTTGAAGATAAACAAGGCACAGCGCAGACAGCGACACGACAATAGAGATAAAAGCAAGCCCACGACGCCTTTTTTTTATCACTTCTACCCACGATACAAAACAAAGCCCTGACGCTATAGCAAGACTGTGTGTGTGTGTGTGTGTGTGTGAGAGAGAGAGAGGGAGAGAGAGAGAGAGAGTGGGGGTGTGTGTGTGTGTCATACTTTTACTGTACACTTTTGTTTTCACATTTTATGTATATGTATTAACTTTATCATACTCCACGCTATCACCTCATGGTTTGTAAAAGCCCACCATCTCATTATTCCACCTCACGGGCAATCAACCCCATTTCACTCAATTTCAGTGGAATATGAAATTGTCGATTCTGTTCTTATCAATCCATTGTTACTGGAACAACCTTACACTCCTTGTGAGATTCTCATGTATATTTTTACAATGTTACACCTGTTTCTTCAACAGTGTTATTAGACAGGATTAGCCTTGAAGCAACAATCTGACCAGACAATGACTGCCAGACAGGATTAACTCTTGACGCGACAGACTGACCAGCAGACATCTCTACCCTCGAGGGGGTTTAAGATAACATGTAAGCCAAGTTTGAAGATAAACAAGGCACAGCGCAGACACAGACAGCCACACGACAATAGAGATAAAAACAAGCCCACGACGCCTTTTTTATCACCCCTACCCACGATACAAAACAAAGCCCTGACGCTATAGCAAGCCTATGAGAGAGAGAGAGAGAGAGAGTGTGTGTGTGATACTATTACTGTACACCTTTGTTTTCACATTTTATGTACAAAGTATTAACTTCATCATACTCCACGCTATCACCTCGTGGTTTGTAAAAGCCCACCATCTCATTATTTCACTCCACGGGCAATCACCCCCACTTCACATCATTTCAGTTGTATATGAAATTGTTGATTGTTGAACGAAAATAAAGTTATTAAAAAAAAAAAAGTTTTTCCTTTTTTTTTTGGCAAGCTTTTCAACCTCATCAAGGGATTTTATGCCTACTAAACTGGCCTCTCTTAACAGTATCCTCTTTAGAGTTTCATGTGGTTGACCTCTTTTCTTTGACCTGCTGTGCTCCACTTGATAGCTTGTTTGGGGATCCTCTGATTGTTTCTTCTCATCATATAACTGACATATGTCTCTCTCCTTTTCCTCATCACCCATGAGACTGGTTGTTGTTTGCTCATATGTCTTATCTCTGCATTGTTCTTGAATTCATTCCACTTTATACCGAATATTTTCCTTAGGCATTTGTTTTCAAAAGAGTCTAATTTGTTGTCTTTTTCTTTAGTTGTTTTCCAACTTTTGCATGCATAAATGAAGATGGATGTTACATTTGAATTGAGTAATCTTAACTTGTTTTTTTGTGCTTATAACTTTTGAATGCCATATTAAGATTCTCAAAGGTCAGTGCTGCTTTTGCAATTCTAACTTCCTTTCTGGTGTTACCATCCTGATCAGTGTAGCTGCCAAGGTATGCAAATTAATTGACTTCTTCAACATCTGTCCCTTATTTGTGTATTTTTCCATTTTGATTAATGGAAAGTTTCATTATTTTTGTTTTGTCCTTGTTAATTTCAAGTCCTATTTTGCTAGCTAGTGAAGACAGGATATCTGTTTTTTCTTGCATGGAATTCACATTGTTACTGATAAGAGTTATGTCATCAGCAAAATCAAGATCTTCTAGTTGGGTACCCAGTCAATACCTGTGTTACCTGTGCAGCATTTTTTCATTATGAAGTCTATGGCAATTCCAAAAAGCAAATTTCATACAATGTAATTTCATCTAGGTCTGCATTTAGTTCTGGGGTTGGTAAGTCAGTTTCATGGTTTATCAATTCTTTTGGGTGTGGTCCATTAAGTATTTCTTGGAAGTGTTCAGCCCATCTTTGCTTTTGGTCTTTATTTGATGTTAATATTTTCCAGTTTTGCTAAGGACTGGTATTTCTTTAGATATAACAGTACCTGTTAACCTCTTTTGTATGTTATATAAAGTTTTGCTGTCTCCTGTTTTTGCTGCTTTCTCTGCCTCTTTCACCATATTGTCTATGTATTCTCTTTTATCCCTTCTAGCTGAACTTTTTACTTTCTTATCTATTTTTTTGTATGTTGCTTTCGCCAGATCTTTTCCAAGATCTGTCTTTACATTCGACATGTCTAATTTGGCTGCTCATCTTTCATGTATGTGTTTTCTGATATCCATGCTTTTCTGTTTTGTTTTTTTCAGTCCAGTACATGCTTTTGCTGCTGTGATTATGGCTGTGCTGTAAGAATTCCATAATTCATCTATACCTATCTCTTCTGCTTCACTGAGTGTTGTGGAATGATGGGCATGTTCCTGATTGAAATTACTGTTAGTATTCTCTTCTTGTAGGCTGTGGCTGTTTATCTTTCTGTGTATTGATTTCTTATGTTCGCTTTTCAGTTTTAGTTTTGTTTTCCCTATACACAGATTGTGATCACTGTTCACATCTGCACCCCTGTATGCCTTTACATCTATCAGAGATGTTCTGTATTGCTTTCTAATACAAAAATGATCTATCTGGTTTCTAGTTCTATCATCTGGAGATATCCACATTATTTTATGTATCTCTTTGTGTGGAAATATTGTGGCTCCAGTGACCATGCCCTATGTGACTGCATTTAATATTTTTTTTAAAAATCCTTTTAAATGGCTCATGGCATTTTGTGAGTTAATATGACCAGTCCTTCATTCTGTAAACAAATAAATAAAGCTGGTATTAAATTTTGTATTTCAGCACACATTGATGACTGAAACAACTATACCTTCCAGAGTTTGAAACTTTATGCTGTGAAACTTTTAGATTTCTTTTTTTTCTTTTCTTTAGTGAAACGGTGCCTGTTTAATTCTCTAAGAAGCGAAGGCAGTAAAAAACCCGCACCAACCCTCTTGGTACCAGGGGTTGATCCTGGTAAGTTTTGTTTTCCTTTTTGCAGTTTCTTGTGAGTGAGTCATGTAAATCACCATTTATAAATCTTTTTTTTTTTTTTACAGGTTTTTAGAAGAGTAGAACAGGTAGTTGGAAATGCTTGGATCTTGTTCTTTTTATGACTGTGGTTTAGTTTTATGTAATTCTTTTTTAAATCCAAATTTAATTGTTGCTTTTCTTTCATCTGTCATAACTTTGTATAAATCAGACTAAATGACTCAGTCTTTTTTATTGTTTTATTACTTTCCCTTTCACCATCTATAAATTTCACCTCAGGCCCGGAAAATGAGTTTTTTGTCATCATTTTTGAGAATTTGGCTTCATAGTATGGACAGTTAAAAACATATAAAACTATGAAGGAAAAAAAAGCCATTAAAAGTTCAGTTTAATGATGTTTGAAAAGGGCGCTTTTATACAATTTTATGCCGTGAGAGAATTGCACAGTAAGGGTGTCATAGCCCTATAGTAAGGTCATTGAGCAGCATGTTACACAGTGTCCCTTAATAGGTAAAATGCATCACTCATTCAATCAATAGTAATGCATTTTGCTTTAGAATAAATCATCTTTTTAAAAAACAAAGTGCATATTTTAGTGGTTATTATAATTAAACATTATTCTATTTCATTACACACAAGCTCCAAATACTGAAAACAGAAGCCCAACTACTCTCTAGATTATACATTTCTGAGCTTTTTTTTTTTCTTTTTCAATTTTATTAAAAGCAAAAAAATAATCATGTAAAAGACACCTACAAGCAATAATATCATTCATGATGTTAAATAATTTGCACTAAACTGACAAATTTCAGAAAGCTCACCTATAAGAGTTGATCCTCTGAGGAAGAAGGTTATCTACCTCATAAGCACAGAAGATCATGAGGCACATAAAGAGCTTGTAGAGTGTTTTGTTAATTTCTTGCAGGTGAGCATTACTATCTGTCTCCTGACATTTCTGAAGATAATTGTCATTTGTCATGTTATCATTTTTGAAAACTTTGAATAACTTGATAATGAGCAAAATACAATTGGACTGAAAAAAAAAACCAAAATAGTAAGAAGATGAAGCTCATGAGTAATCAACAGAAAAGATGTTATAACTTTCATTGTTTATACGAACAGCTAGGAAATCCAGTTTTCTATATTTTGAATACATTACAGTGAGAAATAATTCAGAGGCTGAAGAACTGGACACACAGGTATGTCTGACATAGTGAAATGCGGAGTATGAAATGGAAATAAGTAGATTAAATGAGAAAAATAAATACAGTTCTAAGGCAATGCTTTTCCTCCAGATGTGTAAATCTGACAAGTATGTTATATACATGGTGTGATCAACAGAGTGGTGGGTGGCAACACCACCATGACAGTGCGCCTGCCATTGCATCACAACTTGTGTAGCAGTTTCTTGTTAAGCACCGCATTCCACAGGTCCAACAGCCACCATATTTACCTGATATCACTCCCTGCGACTTTTTGCCTATTTCCAAAAATAAAATACCACTGGAAAGGAGAAATATTTCAGGTTGTTGAGGAGATACAACAGAATGCAGTGAGGCAGCTGTTATCCATATCAGAAGATGACTTTCAGAGATGCTTTGACTAGTGAAAACAGTGCTTAGCTAAGTGTGTTGCTTCAGAAGGGGACTATTTCAAAGGTGATTAAATTGCAAATTGGTAACTCGTAGAGTTTTTTTTTTTAATAAATCCAATCCAGATACTTTTTATATGCATCACATCCAGTGAAAGAGAAAAGAAGACCCAAGAGATACTCATTGATAATTGAAAAGAAGGAAAGAAATATAGGATAGAAGACAGGAAGGAAATGAGACAGCTCACTGAGGGCAAATCTATAAACAATTTTGTCAGTGCCTTAGGTCCTGAAAAAAAGTTGACAGAAAATAGAAATAAAATATGCACAAGAAACTTTTGTACGCTCTTTTTTATCTCCTTGTGTTGGAAGCAAAGATAACTGACAGAGGAATGACATGGTTATCAGGAGCAATAAATCTAGGTTTACCAGAACTCTATTATAAATCAGAAACTGTTGTTTTGCCTAAGAACTGGTCATTGTGTTCCCAGGGTTGTGAAGTCACCAAAGAATCCTACTTCATAGGTCCACTGTGGGAATTAAAAACAACCTTAGTAACAATATCTGCATTTCAAGATCTTCATCATAGCCTCAGCTGCAATGAGCTTAGTTCAAAAAGAAGTTTATCAGTATCAACCAAACAGTAAGAACCAGATCAATGTTCATATATATACAAGACTGCAATTATTGATTTAGTCTGTAGCTCCAAAATCAGTACTCAACAAATATTTTATCTGTTACAGATTCATTGTTATTGCCAAGTGATTACCCCATCTAACTGTGACACTGACAGAGTGTCTCGTTTTGAGTGGTTCATTAGCAGTGTTAACAAGGCAGACTACATTATATTTGTGGACTCTCAGGGGGCAAAGAGTATGATAATGGCTCATCTGAAAATAATTCTTACAAGAGTTGCTCCAGATGAATTCTTTTTGTATGGGCTGAAGCATTTGCTGATGAACCAAGAAGCAAGGGAAAATAAACTTGTTCTGGTGTCATTTCAAAGGAATCATTGCCAGACATATCTGCAAGCTTCCACTATCTATACATTTCCTGAGCATTTGCCAGAGTTCCTTCAGAAAATCCATAAGATTAGTGCAAAGAACAGCAAGGCCTATGATGTGAGTATTTCCATAGCTTTCATAAATCATTTGTGAGTTAAGTGTGAAAGTAGTAAGAGTGAGGACTGCTTGCTGTTTTCTTGAACTATGAGCTTATATTCTCTGTATCTGATGTGATGTTCCTGAACCATCACATTTACTGGCGAACCAGAAACTGAAAATAGGTTACATCAGCTTGCTTGAGATAAACCCAAAAATCAGATTCTTTGGTACGCATCACCAAAGATAACTTGTCATTTGCTACCTTGTTACTGAGAGCTGCAGAATAACAATGGGCTGTTGTAGCAGCGCCCTAAAAGAAGTGAGATATAGGGTTTTGGTCAATTGTGACTTACTGTCCCAGATAACTTAAGTCCAGCCATCTTGTCATCCAGAGTGTGATCATTGAAAGTGGTCTGTCTTTTCTTTGTGATGAGAATCCTAGACCACTGCTAGCATGTTCTTAGACATTCCAGTGTTCTGAAATGTTGTACAATTTGCTGTTAAATGCAGCTTTGTTCAGAGACCTTCATTTCTAAATAAAATGATAATCTATTCCTCCATACTGATTTTCTTCCTATATAGTGCCTCCTTGAGGATTCAGACACATAATAATCACATGGTGTGAGGTCTGGTGGAAGATACTCAAAATACAGAACTGTAATTTGTTGAGCTGTGTGAGGTCATACACTACCATACTGTAACAAAATACCAGAACTGTGCAAACCACAGTATTTTGATCTGGTTGAAGGTTTCAGATTGTTCTCAAACAGATCACAGTATGCTTTACTATTGACTGTGGTCATCTGGGCTTGTAATATTCCAGAATTGGGTCTTTATAGTCCCAGAGGAGCATGAACATTAATTTTGCAGTCAACTTACAGAACCTTTTTGGTTTTAGCAAGAAAAGAAATTGCCACTCTTTGGTGACTCATTTTATCACTGGCTGGAAGTAATGTATCCATCATTCATCTCCAGTGACTGTATGTCATAGAAGGCCATTTTTGTTCAGCTTTAAAACATCATAAAAGAGATTCACAAACATCCTCATGATGTTCTTATGGATTGAGGGGGTAGGGGAGGGGGTGAATTATTTTGGTACTAGCCTGGACTGGAGACTTTAGTAACACAGCACATCATGGTGCTCAGAGCCATAGCTGATCTTCATTTCTCCAACCACCTCACCGATTGTTATCCGGCTGGTTTTCTGTTTCATTTGTTTCACTTCATTGTTGGTGACAGCTGTGTTTGCAGCGTGAGGCCAGCTGGTGCAAACTGCATTAGCTAAATTTGACTTCCCACTTTTAAAATTTGTGTCATTTATAAACCTGCTGAAGGAACATGCGCATTTCCCTATGCTGCTTTTCATTCTGCAATGAATATCTTACCATCAGTACCTAAGAATAGTGCATTGTTCCTCTCTCATGCATGCTTCCAAGGGAGCAGTGATCATGGATCTGGTTTGCTTGTGTCATATTTCAAAATTAGACAACATGCTTCCACACATGTGTACCTAAATAACTGTGCACTACTTGATTTCAGATTTTAAAAAAAATTAGTTACCTTTTGACTCACTCTCATACTTTCAAGTAATGTTTCAGTTAAACAATCCTACTGTGATATAACACCTTTCATCATCATCATCATCATCATCAGGTGCCATGCTGCCTGGCGTTGGCTATTATGCTTCTCCAGAGCACACGATCCTTCATGCAGGCCGTTAGCTCAGTTGGTGATCTCCTCTCACACCATCTCGTCAGACTGTCCAGTATCATTTCTCTTGGTCTTCCTCTTGATCCAAGACAGAAAAAACTTCTATTTTTCCTGTTGTTATAATATTTTCAATGCCCCCTCTTCTCATTGCATGTCCTATGAAAGTACATTGTCCCTCTCATTTTTTTTACAAGACTTTTTGTCTCTCCAGCTCTTCTCCTACATTCTTCATTAGTTATTTTTGCTGTCCAGGGGATTTGCAACATTCTTCTAATAAACCACATTTCTGCTGCTTCCAATGATTTTTGTGCAGACCTGCCTATTGTCCATGGTTCACTTCCATATAATAAGATAGCTTCAATATAGCATTTTAGGACTCATTTTAATTGATAAGGATGTGTTGCAGAATATGTTTTTCATTTTCTGAAATGCAATCTTTGCTTGGCCTATTCTTTTCCTAATTTCTGTTCTGCATTTCCCATCTGAAGTTATTACTGCTCCAAGGTATTTAAATTTCCACACCGGCTTTAGAGTAGTTCCGTTTAATTTTATATTGCATTTTTGTGGATTCTGTTTCTTAGATATAACCATGGACTCTGTCTTTTTGATGTTCAAAGTAAAGCCTTTCTGTTCACTTTCTTTGATGACTTTATCCAAGAGATTTTACAGGTCTTGTTGGTTCTCAGCTGTCAGTACTGTGTCATCAGCATACCAAAGGTTGTTAATATTGTATCCTCCTACTTTTACACCTGGTTCTGTGAAGATCATTCTCACTGTACAGAGAAAAAAGGTCTGGAGATAGTACACATCCTTGTTGCACCCCTTGCAAGCCAAATTTGGACTGAGTTGTTCTATGTGGAGATAGTAGCTTGCTCTGAAGAATGCTCATCTACTAAGCTGAGAATGCCAATATGACTCAATCCCTATTCTATTTGATATCTATGTTACAAGTTCCTCACTTTAGCTGTCAAGAACTGTAAACTTTTCTATACTCAGCAGTCACAAAGCTAAAGAATATGATATATTATGGTTGAATCTGATTGCTTTTGGCATGTTCAAACTGGCATTATAAGATCAATTGATCAATTTGTTTCTCTTAATTCAAACAAAATTGTTTATTCCACATTATAAACTCTTATCAGTATCTTTGTTGCACAAAAACAGACATGCCATCCCCAAGCATTGAGCAGCAGAAAAAAATGAGCGCAAATAAACAAGCATGTACATGTTGTTCTAGAGAAATGAGTCATTTCACAGTCAAAAATGACAGAAAGAAGCCACCACTGTCCTCATTGATATTTTTCTATGTCTCACTTCCTGTCTATCTCCTACATTCCTGTCTGGGTCTGTTTCAAAAGTTCATTTCTGTCCACATTTGTGTTCACACCAGTTTTATTATCTCTTTAACCATCCAGTCTACCAGTTTGTTTTTCTTTTTTTTTTAATACACAACATTGACAAGCAGTCTCGTTTCCTCAGTATGATTTCAAAATATGATTTCAGTTATGCTTGTAAATTTTTTTGTTTCATTCCTAACTTTATTCCTAAAATGCTTTTCACCATTTTGCATTTAAAATCTCTAAGTTTTACATTCTCTTTCTATGCTTCAGGGTACTGAGGTAGCCCTTCCATTTTGTGTCTAGAGTGCCATCGGGTGCTACTGTAGCCTATGTTTGTTTCTTTAAAAAAAATGGTGTAACTTTTTAATTGTACACGTTTTGTTTGCGCGTGTCCAGTGACCCTTCATAGTTCAGTCTGAAGCGTGCCTAACAACCAAATGAAAATGGGTGTTTTGATGGAGAAATTTCAATATTTTGTGTGATTTCTGAGGCATATGGACATGCCTTACAACCAGACCACTTAAATATCACACCTCTAGACCTACCCGATGGTAAGTAGGACTCAACTATCAGCTAAAAATTTCCTAAAAATCTCTTAATTCTTACTTTTACAGCTATTTTGATGCAACTGTACCCCCTATACAGATCAAGACCCGCACTTTTAGTTTGGCACAAACGGAACATCCATGTTTTTCTCTGCTGCACAGAAAGAGTTTATATTTTTCTTGTCTGTGTAGAAAGAAGTTTTCTGATACACATTGTGTAAAGTTGAAGTGTAGTTTTAAAAATATGTATGTCTGCATATTTCAGTATGTGATGTAGTTAAAAAAAAATGAAATAAAGATATAATGTATTAATGTACAATATAGCTAATTTATTGCCAAGTTTATTTTCCCAATTCACTATTTCATTTCCGCTCTAGATTGAACTTGCTTGTGACTAAAAAGTTTCTATTGCCAGATATAATTTCAATCATGCAAGGAATCATATTATTTTAATTTCAGTACTGAGGAGCCTATATTTCAGTTCAGTAAATCGCAAAACATTAATAATTATCTATTATCTAAATTATTATATTAGAAAACTTTTTTTTGTTTTTGTTCTTTGTTGAAATATAAAAACTCAGGATAAGTTTCTCAATTTATTTGATTATTTGTCACATAGACTGTCATGAGATGATGGTGTTGGAAGTTCACAATTTGAAGTCTTTCACTTTTAACTTTTTTTTTGTTGTTAACATGTTCTTTTTTTCCCCCTAGAAATGGTTGCCTATGTATACTGAAAATATTTCAAACCTGTCTGAGGGCCAGCAACTGTTATCTGCTATCACCTTTGCGAAAAACTATGAGAAAAATAACCCAGACTGGATCAACAACAAATTTGGACCAGCCTTGAATTCAGTTGATTCTAGTTGCCATTCAACATTGTCGTCCAGTCATGCCCTTTCTGTATCCACAATGAACGTGACATTGAGTGAGACTGCTAGCCCAGTGTTAGTTTTTGAGGAGCCAAATTTTGCTTCTTACTTGAACTCTCCAATTGGCACCTCCTGTGGGCTGACAGAACATGTGGAAGCAATTCCTGGCTTTCTGTTAGAGAACTGTGATGAAGGCACAAGCTGGGTGACAGTTCCTCATTCACAGTTCACACAAAGGCATGAAGAGCAAGAGAAAGATGGCACAGAACAAGAAAGAATATTGTTTGATGTAATCTCATTTGTACCTCCTGAGTCAGCATCAGTGATGAATGTTGAGAGCTTCAGTACAGCTTTAAACAACATTAATAACAACAATGAGGAATCCAGGTCTGAGTGTCCTCAGCATGTGACCAGTCAACCAGGCAACTTCTGTCATGA
Organism: Achatina immaculata; assembly: GCA_009760885.1. Classification (NCBI taxonomy): domain Eukaryota; kingdom Metazoa; phylum Mollusca; class Gastropoda; order Stylommatophora; family Achatinidae; genus Lissachatina; species Lissachatina immaculata. Next base: position 31,135,629 of record CM019716.1, on the reverse strand, counting down.
CCTTGCAGATGTGAAACTAAACGAGAAAGAATTTCAGGCAGGTTTGGTTCCACCAGATAATCTGTCTAACATTAAGATGGAGGAAAGTATAAGCAGAGCTCTTGCAAATATCAATGCTGATAGTGATACAGTTTTACTTGGTGGGAGCAGCATTTCACTAATCTAAAAATTGTCACTTGTATATATATTACAGTTATATTCAAATGGAAAACAACAAACAACAACAAAGAGGAATATAAATCTTTAACAAAAGAAGTAAGAAGAAACATAAGAAAATACAAAAAACAATACATACAAGATTGTTGTGAAAGAATAGGACATCAGAAGTGTGGAAGATACAGTGAAATTTTTAAAGAAATGAAGACATTCACAAGAAGTGTCACACCTAAACTAAAAGTAATTTGTGACGAGATGGGGAAGACCTTAACAGAGAAAGAAGAAATTCTAGAAAGGTGGAAAGAATATTGCAGAGGAATGTATGAAACAACTGACTGTGAAAGCAGAAGTTGACAGTGTGAATTATTATTGTAGCAGAAAGAACCCGAACCGATAACAGAAGAAGAGAATTTAGAGAAACCCATCTTGGAAGGATATATAAGGAGAAAAAGAAAGAGAATAAGATGGCTGCAAGACATCATTGATGATCTGCAAATGGATGCATCAGCAGCAGGGCATCTTGCTCACAACCAAGAGGCCTACAGGAGAGCTGTTAGGGAGGCAAAGTTCCACAAGAAACATGCAAATTACTGACTGGTACTCAACTGTCAAATCTTTAGTTGTAGGGAAAAAAAACTTTGGTTTAAAAAAAAAAACTTAGCTTCTTTGAGCAGCAGCATGTATTTTATTATTCAGTGGTAGCTCAACATTTATGCTATTTTGTGTAAAAGAAGAGCTCCACATTTATGCTTTTCTGTGTGAAAGAAGAGGTCCACATTTATACTATTTTGTGTGAAAGAAGAGGTCCACATTTATGCTATTCTGTGTGAAAGAAGAGTTCCACAGTTAAGCTGTTGTGTGTGAAAGAAGAGTTGCACAGTTATTCTGTGTGAGAGAGGAGCACAACAGTTTTTCAGCAGTTACTACCACCTTCTATTTAGATGAGAAAATCGGTACACAAATAGAAAAGGCAGCTACCACCTTTGGCAAAGAAAAGGAATTAGTTAGCTTACATTGTATTGCATTTGAAGCTAGAGGTACATAAATTAGATTCTGTGATAAGATTTGGTTATATACTGTTCAAAAAAAGAAACGCAACACTACTGTAGTTGTAATGGACACCAAATTTCAAACTTGTATCAAAATGTTATTTTATGGAATTAATGTTTCAATCTTGACATGAGGAAAGTTTAAGACTTTAACAATGAAATGATGTTCATTAAATTTAATGAACATCACTGTTGTTCTTTGCAGCTGAGGCCTCCATCTCAGTAAGGTGTATGGCCTCCTCTGACCTGTATCAGAGAATGACATCTCCTTGACATGAATTCGATTAGCCATTGATCTGTTGTTATGGGATGGCTGCCCACTTTTCCCGCAGTGCAAGAGACAACTGTCGGAGGTTGATTGGCACCACGTCTCACTGGGGGACTTCTATTGAGTTCATCCATAAGTGTTTTATTGAGTTCATGTCTGATGACATGGATGGCCACGGAATGTCTGGGCATTGTTGTCGGTGAGGAGATGAATGATTCATCACTAAACCAAACCCTTCTCCAATCATTCGCAGCAATCCATTGACAATGATGGTTCGCCCACTGCAGTCAGTTCTGGTGATGCCGGTCTGTAAGAAGACCTCTGTAGGGTCTTCTAGCCCAAAGATCAGCATCGTGCAGCTGGTTCCTGACCATTTGATCTGAAATTCGATGAGCTGCTATCATTGACTGAACTGTTTAGGACACAGATGCAAATTGATTCCTGAGGTGACGCAGCCGTATGAAGCAGTCTTCAGCAGGAGTTGTGGCTATGGGTCTTCCACTGTGCAGCTAGTCTGCAGCTGAACCAGTTTCTTGAAATCATCTCCAAAGGTGACAATTGGCGCTTCTAACCACATTAAATTGTCTGGCCACTACACTTTTTGACTTTCCACTCTGTAAACGTCCAATGATGATGAGTTGTTGTTCTGTAGTGAGATGAGCTATACTTGCGCATTGAATTTTCAGATGAATTGATTTGAGAAGCGTTAATCTTTTATAGGCATTCAATAACATGGTCATTGAGTTTTGTGTTCAGTAAGTTTCATAGGATTCTTGTGAACCTGTCATGAGTTATTGTCAAAAATGCTGTTTTGACTACTGTCGCTTTTCTGTGCTCATGAATTATCTGCTGAGTACAATTCAGGTCAGCACATGAAGCTGATGTCCAAGTGAACATTTCAGGTAATCTGCCCTTGTCTGATAGCAAACTTCAGTTTAAATCGCAAAATTGTATTTGTTGCATTTCTTTTTTTGTGAACAGTATAAAATAACTAATCAACAGGGAGAGGTACTGTTGAAAGATCTGATTATAAAATGACAGATCAGCAGGGAGTTTCAAAGTAACAGACACAGGATTTATTTTCTTCCAATTTAGTTTTATCATTTTTAATTTGTTTAAAATATGTCAGTTGTATATGTTAAATGTGTTTCAGTACATCTCATTTCTGTTTCGTTTGTTACAGATGATTTTCTGTGACATTTGTGTATTCAACTACATTTCTGCAACCTTCATTTTCTCACTCCATTTTCTTATTCGGTGTCTTGTCTTCTACAGCAGAGAATATTGCTAAGTATAAGTTAATTTGGTCATTTCAGACTTTCATTACTTTGTTGTTTGCTTAGAGATAAGGATTTTTTTTTTTTTTTTCTCAAAATGCAAAACCGCTAGTGTTGATTTCCATTTCACATTTTCTGTGCTCAAAGGTTTAAGAAATTTTGTATTTGTTCTGTTTGTGTTTTATCATTCATTCTTTATTTATCTTACAGATCATGAAATGATGGATTTTCAGAAAAAATTTACCTACAAAAGCAGAGGGAAAAAAATAACATTAAAAGTTGATCTTCTTCTTCTTCTTCTTCTTCGCTCGCACTATTAAAAGTTGATGAAATCTGAAGTAAAAATTCACTTATGGTATATTAGAATATATCTGGAGAGTCATTTTGGGAGAAAAAAAATCAGTTTGAAACAGGGTATTTAGACAGTAAGAGGAAATGTTGCCAAGTCTAGTCCCATACAGAACATGAGCCAGGATCTGGAAAAAATGCCAAGTAACAAGTCTAGTCCCACATAGAACCTAAGTTGAATGTTATTATAAAATCATGTGAGAAATATGAGTAGTGTTTCAGAATGGTATGAGTAGTGTTTCAAATTGGGTAGCATAGACAGATACATTCAAGATCTGTTTGCTCTTTTCTTGTTAGTCAGATCATTTCGTAAGAAGGAACCTTTCATTTTATAAAACCAAAAATCTCCCAATATTTTCAAGCCAGTACAAGCTCACATGAAGTTTTCTTGTATGTAATTTTGACAAGAAAATGTACAAGTTATAAAAAATTGTAATATATGAGGGTCATACCAAAAGTCATGAGCAAAACTTTTTTAAAAATCAGAATTTATAGATAGAGAAAATATAAATATATCACCTTTTATCTGCATCCTTTTCTTCACTTTTCAACATAATCTCCATTTCTCTGTACACATTTTTCCCATCACTCTGCAAGTTTTAAAATACCCTCCAGGTAGAATTCTGTTCCAGCTGCCCGACGGCACAGACACACTGTTTTCTGGATGTTCTCTCTTGCAGGACCCAGCAGGCACAATCTTTTCTATAGCCTAGGGTTTCAATCATTTCCTGTACTGCATTGTGTCCTATTCCAAGATTTACAGCGACTTCAGATACTGTGATAAGTCTGTCTTCTTTAATGATGTCATCAACCCTTTCCATGTTGCGTTCAATGGAGGCAGTTGCTGACCGCTGCGAGGCATATCTTGAATGCTTGTGTTTCCATCTTTGAAATGTTTCATCCACCTCTTAACACTGCCAGCACCCATAGACACATCTCCATAAACAAGTTGAAGTCTTTGGTGAATTTCAGCAGCGGGGATTTCCACTTTAACGAGGAACTCAATAACAGCATGTTGACAAAATGAAACTTCAGCATCCGCCATTTTGTTTATGCTTCATGTGGTCATGTGACACATGATGGTGATGTCATGTGACCTCTACATAAAGTGCAAAGGATGCAGAATAAGGTGATACATTTATATTTTCTCTATAAATCCTGATTTTCAAAAAATTTTTGCTCACGACTTTCGGTATGACCCTCTTATATAAGATCTGTAATGACCTTTTAAATCCACGTTTATAGCACTACCAAAGAAACCAGGTGCAAAGGAATGTGACGACCACCGGACTATCAGCCTCTCATGTCACATAACGAAGCTACTTCTGAGAATAATTATGAGAAGAACAAGGAAAAAGATAAAAATGGAAATAGCAGATGAACAGTTTGGATTTGTTGAAGGAAAGGGAACACACAATGCCATTTATGCTTTACGAACACTAACAGAAAGAGCTTTAGAAGTACAGAAAGATCTCTACTTATGCTTCATTGATTACACCAAGGCATTTGACAAGGTGAATCATAATGAAATTATTAAAATGCTTGAAGACAACAATATAGACGGCAAAGACCTGAGGATTGTAAAACATCTATACTAGCAGCAAGAAGCAGCAGTTCGAGTTGAAAATAGAACTGGAAAATATCAACCTATAAAACAAGGGGTGCGACAAGGATGTGTACTATCTCCAGACCTTTTTTCTCTGTATAGCGAGAATATTCTAAGAACAATCATCACAGAACCAGGCATAAAAATTGGAGGATACAATATTAACAACCTTCCGTATGCTGACAACACAGTACTGATAGCTGAGAACCAACAAGACCTGCAGAATCTCTTGGATAAAGTCACCAAAGAAAGTGAACAGAAAGGCCTTACTTTGAACATCAGAAAGACAGAGACTATGGTTATATCTAAGAAACAGAATCCACCAGCATGCAGTATAAAATTAAATGGAACTATTCTAAAGCAGGTGCAGAAATTCAAATACCTTGGAACAGTAATAACTTCAGATGGGAAATGCAGAACAGAAATTAGGAACAGAATAGGCCAAGCAAAGACTGCATTTCAGAGAATGAGAAACATATTAGCTAACACATCTTTATCAATGAATGTTAGAAAACGAGTCCTAAAATGCTATATTGAACCTATCTTGTTATATGGAAGTGAATCATGGACAATAGGCAAGTCTGCACAAAAATCATTGGAAGCAGCAGAAATGTGGTTTATTAGAAGAATGTTGCGAATCCCTTGGACAGCAAAAATAACTAATGAAGAATGTAGGAGAAGAGCTGGAGAGACAAAAAACCTTGTCAAAAAGATAAGAGAGAGACAGTGTACTTTCATAGGACATGCAATGAGAAGAGAGGGCATTGAAAATATTATAACAACAGGAAAAATAGAAGGAAGAAGATCAAGAGGAAGACCAAGAGAAATGATACTGGACAGTCTGACGAGATGGTGTGAGAGGAGATCACCAACTGAACTGATGGCCTGCATGAAGGATCGGATACTCTGGAGAAGCATAATAGCCAACGCCAATCAGCACGGCACATGATGATGATGATGAATGACCTTTTCTTATACCTTATTTTTTTACGTGGTGTTCAAAAAGAGAATATGATGGTTTTTTTTAATGCCATCAGTTTTTTATCCAAAAAAAAATTTACTTCACTGATTTGTTTTTGCAAATCCAGAAGGTCCATTGAAAAGTTCTCACTAGTACTTGGCATAGCATTAATTTGTATTCAGTGTGAAATATTGAGTAATTGTTAAATGGTGTTTTTTATACATAAAATATATTTATGATATGAAAATCAAAATTTTATATGTATACTCATTTTATTATGTGTAATAAATATACTAATTTGAGAACATAACAACATATGCAAATATATATTCACACTTTTATACACTTCCCCCAACACCTTATATTCCTATCTGATCCATGAGTTGTACATGGTTAACATTGCCATTTTCTCACCTTCCTGATTCAAAGATTCAAAATCAAACTCCATCATCATTGTATTGAGGACAGCCCCATATGTGCTCTGCCGCTTACTGCAGCATCCATTCAAGAGTATTTTTAGAAATAGTTCCCATCAAGTGTTGGTTGTTTACAGTGTGTTTTCTACCACATAGTTGATTTCCTGCCAACACCCTTAATTTGTCCCAGCTCCAGCAGTCTCTTCACATCTACATTGTTCTTCCATTCCCACTCTTCATTTTCCTGCAGTTTTTCCAATATGGGTTTAGCAATGTCCCCCTTGTCCATTCTCAGCCTGCCATGTATGAGTATTTTAGTTTGTCCAGCAAATCTATCTGTCAGATCATTGCCATGTACTCCCACATGCCCTGGGCAATAAAGCCACTTTAGGCTTGTCACAACTGACTGGCTTGCCACTTCATTTGTGCCTCCCCTTTGTCAGTCAGTCGGTCATTTGCATATCCCTTGTGGAACTTGGCCTGCCTAACAGCTCTCCTGTAGGCCTCTGGGTTGTAAGCAAGATGCCTTGCTGCTGATGCATCCATTTTCAGATTATCAATGATGTCTTGAAGCCATCTTTGCCTTGGTCTTCTTCTCTTTCTTTTTCCCATTATGTATCCTTCCAATTATCATGACATTTAATGTGTCCAGAATATATATAAGTTTTCTCTATTTAATCCTCTTTACTCACCAACCCCTCTTTGTACCTTGAGCATAATCAGTTATATTGATCCAAGCCAAAGCGATCTCTGTCAGCTAAATTTTTTAATGTATTTATCTGAGTATGTCCTTATTTGTTGACCTTGATAAAGACATCATTGCTGAAATATGGGATTTTTTTTTTTTTTAAAAAATTTCTGAATGTCTTATTATTTTCCCCTATTTCCCATCCTTTTTCTATTTTTTTTTTTTTTTGGTTGTAAAAATGAAGCCATATGCTAATGTTTATATCTATTCAACTAATGTCACTATTTATGCAGCTATCATTATATTTCAACCATTACATTTCAAACTCTTTTGATACTTTATATTTTGTTACATATATTAACAGTTGAGTGTTCGAAATATTCTGTTTTATGTGTCATTTTATGCATGTTTTTTTTTATTCTATACAGACAATTGTCAGCTTTCTTAATTAATATGCTCCACAATGTTTTATGACTGTCACTTTTTATATATGTCAGATATGCCTCAACCCCATACCACCTTTCTCTGCTTTTCTCCTCATGTAACATACCCCATATATCCCAGACAGCTAAGCCATACATACACACACCATGCATAACAGTGCTGTACTAAATAACACTGTTATTAGCTTGTTTTCCCTCTATCTTTTGCACCCTCATGTTTCTTTGTTTTTTTTCATTAGCTTGTGCTTGCCATTCTTTCACAGACCTATTATACATCCAGCATCCATCACAACAGTAGTCACAGACCTATTATACATCCAGCATCCATCACAACAGTAGTCACAGACCTATTATACATCCAGCATCCATCACAACAGTGGTCACAGACCTATTATACATCCAGCATCCATCACAACAGTAGTCACAGACCTATTATACATCCAGCATCCATCACAACAGTAGTCACAGACCTATTATACATCCAGCATCCATCACAACAGTGGTCACAGACCTATTATACATCCAGCATCCATCACAACAGTAGTCACAGACCTATTATACATCCAGCATCCTTCACAACAGTGGTCACAGACCTATTATACATCCAGCATCCATCACAACAGTAGTCACAGACCTATTATACATCCAGCATCCATCACAACAGTAGTCACAGACCTATTATACATCCAGCATCCTTCACAACAGTGGTCACAGACCTATTATACATCCAGCATCCTTCACAACAGTAGTCACAGACCTATTATACATCCAGCATCCATCACAACAGTAGTCACAGACCTATTATACATCCAGCATCCTTCACAACAGTGGTCACAGACCTATTATACATCCAGCATCCTTCACAACAGTGGTCACAGACCTATTATACATCCAGCATCCATCACAACAGTGGTCACAGACCTATTATACATCCAGCATCCTTCACAACAGTAGTCACAGACCTATTATACATCCAGCATCCTTCACAACAGTGGTCACAGACCTATTATACATCCAGCATCCATCACAACAGTGGTCACAGACCTATTATACATCCAGCATCCATCACAACAGTAGTCACAGACCTATTATACATCCAGCATCCTTCACAACAGTAGTCACAGACCTATTATACATCCAGCATCCATCACAACAGTGGTCACAGACCTATTATACATCCAGCATCCATCACAACAGTGGTCACAGACCTATTATACATCCAGCATCCATCACAACAGTGGTCACAGACCTATTATACATCCAGCATCCTTCACAACAGTGGTCACAGACCTATTATACATCCAGCATCCTTCACAACAGTAGTCACAGACCTATTATACATCCAGCATCCTTCACAACAGTGGTCACAGATGATACTGTGAAATCTGTTTCATGTGTAAGTGGTTACCATCATACTTATATATCAATCTCATTGTCAACTCGCAAAGTCCATTGAATTGAGTTTATGTGTGGGTTTTCTTTTTTTTTTTGTTTTCATCATTAAACCCACAATAAAATTTAGTTTCCTCATATAGACAGCCCACTTCCCATGTTCTGTCTTGAACATGTGAACTGGAAACTCATTCTTTTCAGTACTAAACTGATAATTCAGAATTTATGAATATTCCTCAACATTTTTAGTTTTTGGGCCATTCTCCATTTTGTGCAGGACACCCTTTCCGTTACACAGACCAAAGTCTCTTCCAGTTCTATCAGAATTGCTAACTTGGTCATCATTTCACCTTTCTAAAGTGTGGTCACATACATTTGCATTGACTTGACCTTCATATGTTTTGCATAGGTGCTTTCCATACACTTTATGTGTGTTGGAAATTTCTTACGTAAGTATGAAACCAAGTTATGTTGGTTTTATGTATGCCAAGAGTTGTCTGTTATGTTTTTGTTAGTTTGATATGCTACTGTTGGCAAGCTAATTATGATGAGCAAAGAATTGTTAATCATAGTCAAAGAAAGAACTCTAAAAAGATCAATGAAAGATGGTGAGATTGCATTCATAATGTTAGCATGCGTGCAATAAAGAAGTAATGTTAACATGGCTTATTTAGTAGATTTACTGAGGGCAAGATCAAAATAATTATTCTGATTTTTAAACAACGCTGTGATGGAAACTAGCACAAAAAGTTTAAAATGTTATGTATTAAAATTTGTTTTTTTAAACAGGTTATTAAAGTGTGGAATTTTAGGCAAAAGAACAGCTTTATTCACCCAAATTTTATAGGAGTTTGGAGTAAAAGGTTTGATTTAAAACTTCAGATCATTTATATATGGTGTCCTTTGTCCATTTCTTTCTTGAGAAAAAAAAATGAAAACTGTATAGCACTCTGTAATACTTTGAATTTCTTAAGTCTTACCAGAACTACAGAAGCGTGGTAGATATGCAAAAGATAAAATGATGATTGAGCATTTACTTTCCAGACTGATTTTATTCTGTATTACTAATAAATTTATCAAAATTCTGCAGCTTTTTTATCCACTTATAAAACACAGATCTTCAATAATTTCTGTCACTTGAACATTTTCTTGTCCTAGTGTTTAAAAAATTAAACTATGCGTTTCCCATTCTCCTTGCAGTTTCAGTGTTTAAGTTTTTATATTGCAAGATTTTATGATATTATGAAGAACCATTTGTTGGTACCTTATTATAATTTATGTGTGGGTTTAGCTGAGATTACATCATTGTTAGTCTCATTTTGTTACAGTTTTGTTCTGTTCCATTGTTTTAAGGATTCACTGTTGAGATTTTACAATTGTTATATGGTTTTCAAGTTGCAGTTGTTCAACTTTATTGAAGTTTTTTTGCCAAATCCAAGTGTAATTTGGTTATTGATGTTTACATATATTGATTTTTGAATATTTGAATCCTGTTTGGAAGTTTTATTTGAAAACCACCTCTTTTGAGGAAAAAAAAATCTACTAATGGAAAAGAGGAAGAATTACTCCATTCAGGTCTTTCATTATTTTATTTTTAAAATTATCTTTTATAAATTTCACAAAATAATAAAAAAGCAGAAAAATGCAAAAAATAAATAAATATTTGCCAAAATATTATTCATGAGTTAAATTTAATCTTTAGATAATTTTTTTCTAAGTTGAAACAAAAGGTTACTGTAATGAAATCCATATATGGTGTAAATGATAGGAACCTGATAGTTCAGTAAATTCTTTTTTCAAAGTGAATGTGTTACATAGTTATGTATTACATGATATGAAGGTTTATTGGGTTTTTTTTCACATTGTTGCTTACATAGTGACACATTTTTGGATAAGACACCTTATTTAGATGCTGATGCAGCGTCTACCACAGTGCACGAACTCTATTGCACTGGTGACGGTTCTGTAAATTAAAAGATAAACCCCTGGCAGTATTGTACTACAGGAAGGGAACTAAATAGTCAGTCTAGCAGAGAGAAGAGGCCCCACTCGCATTAGTGCGCCCATCAGAAGAGTGGAAAAAGAAGAACAATGTGGCCGTGAAGAAACTGCTGGAGCTAGGATAAATTAAAAGTGCTGGCAGGAAATCCGAACTGCGTGGGTAGAAAACTCATCGTAAACAGCGAACATTTGACAGAAACTATTAGCAAACATGGATGGATGCTGGGACATTCGGGGCGGAGCTTACATGGCGTTGCCCTGAGTGCAGTGAAGCCGGAGTAGGAACATTTTTGGATTTCAGTGCATGAAAATATTGTTAGATAGAATCATTAGTAACTGTTCTTGTGCTATACCTAGAAGAATATGATCTCTGTGTTCATCAAACATCCTGTTAAATAGAGCACAAAATAAATAACTTCTTTTCAAATATAAGCTTGTCATTTAATTATAAACAGATCTTTGTAGTTCTGACAGCTTCTTGTAAGTTAGTCGTATGCTTTGTAATGGTTCAGACAAGATGTTGCCTGTGTCAGGGTCGAGCACTGCCAGTGGTAGATGGTGGTAGACAACTGTTTTAACCATATGACCATGATGATGGTAAAGGAGCATTAATTTAACTCATTCAGATGGGGGTCGGGGGTACCTGCACGTTTCTTTACTGCTCACTTTCTGGTTATGATTGAAAGCATTCAGTCCCCTCAAGTGGTGCAACAAATAAATAGGAAAAACAATATAAATTGGGGGGGGGGGGGAGAGACTGGCTTCTTTCTGTTGCACCATTGTACAGTTTGGCATTACAAGAACTTTATTTTTTTAAAAATGTCCTTCTTTCAAATAGTGTGGTAAATGGATTTACGACAGTTAACAAAGGTCGTTTATATTGATAGGAATAATGTGAGTGTTATACGTTCTGTATATTGAACGAACTAGAACTTTTGGTTCATTTCTTTACCGAAAATGTTACAAGCTATCAGGTCATTTTAACGAAAACAATTTCTATACGTGTTGTATCTAAAGCTGCGCGCCGTTACAGAGACCGCTAAGGCAGTTATACTGACAGAAGAGCAACTCATTTGCAGCCCAACTCTTCTCTATTGATGAAGATACAAAGGGCAAAAGTCATTACTATTTACTGTATCAAAATGGTGATGAATTCAGCCATGAATTTAAAACACTATTCATTTTTACTCAATCAAAGAACTGTCTACTGCACAATCTGGACATTTCACTACGTGAGTTTCACCAGTGTTAGCGTCCCTCAGGATGTAATGGGACACCTCACCAGTTCTGCGATTGTTTCCAGACAAAACACGACCTCAGAAAATGCTCAGACATTCTTCTTGTATCTTTAGCCATATCAGATATCCTGTCTGTCGTTGACATATAACATACCCAGTTGTATCTTAGCAACAAACAAAAAAAAGCGAACATGGGGCGTCTTTCCATACTCAGAGAATTTGAACTTCATACGCCACATCTTGTTTACAGTTCTGAGGATGTTCCATCAGCCTGGAGACCTGTTCTTAACTGACGTACGTCCTGATTATCAAAGAACGGTTTATAATATTTTTCCAACTATTTCTCGTCCACTTCATTGTGGTACCAATCCGAATATGGGTGGCAGTTACGGTGCATATAGTTACATACAGCGGAATCGCGTTCTATCAGAATCTTATCCGCTTTTGGTCCAAAAAAAAGTAGCCAGGAACGGAGTTCTAAATGGTAGGATGCTATATTTCAAGCTGTACTATGAAGAGATAAACGAGATGCTGGTGTTCAGTCTTACATTTAATATTATAAATTATTTGACCGGGATCGTACTGGTAAGTTTTGTTAGCTTTGGAAGCATTGTCGTAGAACTCCAAGTGACTGTTATATCTGAACGAAGTACGAAGATAACGTCTTTTGTGTCGAAAAAAAAGTTGGAAAGAAAACGAAGATAAAAATAGTATCACAGACTACAAGACTCTGTTAATTATCTGATGTCTGCACGGTGGTTCAGCGGTCATGATTCCCACAGTCAAAAGACGTCCTTTAAATGTTCCCAGGGAAAGTATCGGGCTATATATTTTATTGCTTCTAATAATAAACACTACAGGTAATGTCATTGTGTACATGACAGTAACTATAACATTTAGGGGCACATCTGACGACATTTTGCTGCTCCCAAAGTGCGAGATATCAGTCAAGAATACGCCGTAACCATCTTTATAGAGGAGTTCAAATAAATCAGCGAATTTCTTTTTTGTTCATGTTCTTCACTTGGGCATTAGAGAACACACTGTCTTAAATAGGTGATACTGTCTACCAATACTGAAACTGTTTTTTAGAGCATTTTAGAATACACCATCTGAACAAAATAAGAACAGTGAGTAAATATTATTTTAATTTATTATCAGCATAAAAGTAAGGGAAAACGCAAATGAAGTTGAACACATTACAGGAAAGCTGTCATTTCTTATGGAAAGATTGAAATTTAAATTGATCTTTTTAACCTCACAATGAGACGTTCACAACTCACTTTCTATGCTTTATGCACATGCAGATTGACTACCTAGATTTCTATACATACAATAAAACTATACATGTTCTAATGTATCAGGAAAGTGGCAGACATTAAGGCTTAGGGCAGTTGCCTAGCCTACTGATTAAAGCACAGTTATAAGCCTAGCCTGCTGATTAAAATTTGTTATTAACACACAAACACACACGTGTTTAGTTGAGTTTCTTGAATTTAGAAAAGATGGTCAGGGTAGAATACAAGACGCGGGTTTCGCAGCGTACAGAAGAAAGAGTTAAAGCCAGTGTTATTGCTTCCTCCTCTAACTGTACATTCTAATTCTGTGTTGCTTCAGTCAAGATCATGTGAAACATGCATCGTATCGGATGGGAAACCTGTTAGGGTGATTTTATTTAGTTCCCAGAGTAGAACTCCACCTTCGTGAAAACGTTAATTCTGTAGCCAGTAACAAGGCTGAAGTAACTCAGAAGCTCGTTTCCATGTTGATGAATCGCAGCCACTGATGACGATATCATCTAACTAACAGTATATGCTTCCACTTCCTTGAAGCGCGGATTTAAATTGTAACGGATTAAAGTATACAACGAAAGTACACACGGGAAACTATACGACACAGAGCGAAACTACACAACCTCCTCAGCGATCTGCTGGAGAGGGAACTTCACTCTAAGAAATGAAGTCATGACTCTTGGTGGTCTGCAAGTTGAATTTTTTTCCCCCTGCTTTCTGGTGTTTAACCACCATCTCCCACGTGATGCATTCTTGAAACGCATCTACCATGCCGGAGTAAACCTGACCGGTATAGAAAGTAACGAACTAAGATATATAAGCTTTGCATTGTTTGCTGCGCATGTCCGATATCCAGCACGAAGTCTGTTCTGATGTTTCTGAAATGCTGTTTGTCCCTTATGTCCATTTGCTTAGATAGGACCTATGCTGATACTGCCATGAAAGATCTCTCTCCAGCTTCTATAGCAATCACCAATCACTTAACACTGTCATATTTGTTTATACCACAGTAGTTAGTTTTAAATGGAATAATTTAGAGTTAAATATGACTGTTTAAGAGATGATTACGTCGTAAGTATTGGCAAGACCATGGATGGTCATGAAGGTGTCCACATCTTCAAATGGTCAACCAATTTCTTTGATACTGCACGCTGACCAGTTAAGCAGGGATAAGACGTCTTTATCTAAGTGGTTGATCATTTCGAGAATTTTGCTTTTCAAATACACTTTATAAACAAATCTATAGAAACGGAATCGAGTCACTATAAATATTCGAGTCGAGAGACTGGGAGTAATGGCTCGACTCGACCAGCGACTTTTCACTCATCGACTCCACCGTACTGTAGTTATTAGTAAGATATATATGACAAAGTCAGTTTATTTGACGCCAATGCTGGATGTGATATACAGAGTCCACGTCCGACAACAGCTAAAGAGGAAATGCTAGTCAACGCTGTACATATTCTACATCACCGGGAGATCATCAGCATGTTACATGTCCGAAACAGTGGTAACAAATAAATGCACCGAAGGTAAACTTTTATAACAAACTTCTGAAAGATAACATGCATAATAATAACTGTACTCATAACGAAACTGCAAACAAATCTGCAAAAAGTAGATCTAAAATAATAGTGAATTCAAACAATTGTGCTTTGTGAATACATAAAGTGGCCAAACATGTTGTATTATATAAGAAATTCCGGTATTTTAAGGATTTGTCCCAGGAATGGTATTATTTTCGTCGAGACTCCTAAATGTCCCCTATTTTAAAACACGTGCCCCGTATTCTCATCTTTGATTACCACACGTTGTGAAATACAAATAATTTTTTTTAAAATTGCATTAGTCAGAATGTTGCTATTTTGAAGAAAATTCACTCTGTAGAGTAGAACAAGCAGGCCTGCATGGCATATTAGTAAGCACAGATTTTTTGTTCCGTGTCTTTTGGCTAAAATTGGTCACTTCCGATATGTGTGTTCCGTGCCGTGTGACTATTCTTTCTATACCTGTTTTGTTTATACAAAAACAGTGTAACTTTTTAATTGTGCACGTTCTATTTGCACATTTCCGGTGACCCCTTTCATCATTGCGGAAGAGTGCTTAGTTGAGCGATGTCGAACGAGAAAAAACGAAGTTGTTGATGGAGAAATTTCAATTTTTGGTGATGTAGATAGGGGGTATGGACATGCCCTGTGACCAGACCACTGTTCTTGAATGTATCCCACGTAGATCTAGACATATTACTGGAGAAGTAGTTAAAATATTATTTCAGACATTATTTTAGGGAGAAAGGCACATACAATCACCAAGACGAGACCGACAAGTAGTTCTAGGCATCTCAGATGGTACGTACTGTACATCTGTACCTATCCGATGGTAAGTAGGACACAATTATTGTCTAAAAACATCATATTAATCCTTTTTTCCTAAAATAACCTCTGCATTTATGAAATCTTCATACATTTTTAGTTATGTTGAAACATAATAAGTACACTTATCATGGATATACTGTATTTCATTCACTTTTCCAACTATACCCCCGATACATATCAAGACCCGCGCTTTTACACAAGGAACGTCCGTGTTTCTTCCTGCGGCACGGAAAGAGTTAAGTACTTCTGTCACATTTACAAACTGTAAGGTGTCAGAAAATAACGGGAGAAGAAATGATTTTTTTAAAAATGGAATTGGCTGCTTCTCACATTTTACCATGTCCTGATACCACCAGCAACTTTCGATTTGTTTTTTATCTGATAAAAAAGAAAAACAAAAAGTGTCACTTGAGTGATTATTACTATCGAAAATCTTATGACACGTTTTGACCGTTGCTCACCACAACTAACACCTCTTTGTAAATTTTAGCCGGAGTAATGAAAAAAAAACAAAACTTAACGCATGCACCCACACCGGCGCTTACAAGCAAATACACACAGCTATGACTCTGTGACGTAGTGAGGGCCACAGCCCAACAGCTTAGAAAATTAGATATTCAATATTTGTGACTCGAGCGACAATAGTTTGAAGAGCGCTGTTTAGCTGATCCCACAATTTCTAGTCTTATGGCCGGCATCCCGCCAGGCGTGTCATCCGATAGGCCGAAGTTTTTGCGATCGCTGAAGATATTCTGCGTCCTCGTATCCATAGTAACAAGGAGTACTCAGTGATCGAGCTAACATGCCATGCTCAGCGTAGTGTATTTCTTATTTCATCGAACACTACAATGAAGTGTATGATACGGCATTCTCAAACCACGGGTGAATCTAGTCTATAGACAAAGTATCTGATGATTCACAACATGTCGAAAGATGTTGGTAAGTTTATACATTAATTTTGTTATAAACTAATCATTCAGTCATTTGCATGTCCCTTGCAGAACTTTGCCTCCCTAACAGCTCTCCTGTAGGCCTCTCGGTTGTAAGCAAGATGCCCTGCTGCTGGTGCGTCCATTAGCAGATCATCAACGATGTCTTGCAGCCATCTTCGCCTTGGTCTTCCTCTCTTTTCTTTTCCCATTATGTACCTATCTAAAATTGTCTTCTTTAAATTCTCATGACGCTTAATATGTCCAAAATATTTACGTTTTCTCTGTTTAATCTTCTTTATTAGCCAACCTTCAATATTATGTTCTTGTAGTATGGATATATTTGTTCTTTTTGTGTGTGTGTGTTCATGATATTTGAAGAACTCTTCTGTAGCATTTACATACAAAGGCATTTATGTTTCTCAGCTGTTTTCAATATGTTGCAGTGGGAAAGATGCATGTCCTTAAAATTTTATTTTTGTAGTTCTGTATGTTCCTTTCCATAGCTTTAAACAAATCGATCACATTAAAATACGTAATATCAGATATATTTCTAAGGGGCGAAACGTAGAAGGAAAAATAAAAAGAGGATGAAACAATACAGATTGGTGAGCTATATTAACATTGGACTGAATTCATCTTGACTGGGTGGACTGTGAAAACAATGGACAAGGCAAGCTGGAGGAAAATTACAGCCAACTTTTTCCTGGGAAGTGGGCACAGGATTATGATGGTTATAAACTTATGTTTATTCCCACTTTTTCTCCGGCACCTCTTCTGTTAAGACAGTGTCAGTCATGGATTCAGCTCAGATTTCATAGTCTCATCTTCCTATTTCATTTTACAAGAGATCTGCCGAGGACAACGATATCACTAAACTAATGTTTGGGGGGGGGGGGGGGGAAATGGAGCCGTCTAGTGGGACTCAGACATGTTTCAACAACTCAACTTTTTTTTTTTAAGACGACGAAAACAACAGGCCGTGACCCGGTGGTACTGTAAACTGGGTCCACCCGTAATGAGACGTGGATCCTGCCCCCGGCATTCAATGTGCAGGGTAGGTCTCGAATATCTCACTTTGTTCAAAAATAACGACGCTTTTGTTTTAACCAAAGAGCTTTGTGATCAGGGTACCTGCCAAGAGGACACTTTGACCTAAGCCTAAACAAAATCTGTCCTTCAGTTCCACCAAGTCGAATAAAGTAATCATGATTTTGAACTTCAGTAGAACAGAATAAACTATGATTCTAGACTGAATATTAGTATATTTACTTAAAATGCCTGTATACTGTACGAAACAATAAGAAGACTCAAAGATAGAAGTGGCAAACTTTTGTTTTCAATTACTGTGACAGCCGTTTAAAACTTGACACATTAACAGCACAGGTAGCTCAGTATTTAAAGTTCACCGGTGGTTATTTTAGCAATAGCTCACGGCAAAGAGTTAGCTCCCTGAACGCCGCAGACAGCATGGCTGACGCTGATGATCCGATACTGACACGGAAGTTGAACGTCACTAACAGCCAGAGTCTTAAATCTGGTCCAGTCTTTATCACGCCTCCACCTATTACTCCTGGTAGCAGGCTGTTCTTCTACTCCATTTAGGGATTGATGTATGTTCAGTGGTGTTGGAGCTTGGTGAGAAGCCTACCTTCTTAGAAGATTAGTTATGAAAAGATAAGAAATCTATCACTTCTCATTTTACGTCCTACGTGATGCTTATTGGTAACACTGTACTCTACGTCAGCTTCAGAAAGCTCAAAGACTGATTACCAGCCGGCGAACTACAAAAAAATATTTGCCCTGGGAAAATGTAGAAAAAGCATGAAATGGGCCCTTCATCTTGACAATCTGGGATCCGGGGTAGCAGATACTCATAAATATTACCAGTATCTGACATTAAAGAGAACAATCTATCCCTTTTTTAATGGTAGACTACTCCGCTTTATATAGTCTCATGTTATACGCCTTTTTATTTTAGAACCTCAGTACATTGCTTAACGTGCTCTTTACAATGAGACGCACCTGTTAATGTGAAACCTGAAGATCTCCATGCAACTTGTCAATAGTTGGCCTTATGGATCGAAATCGGCGTATAGATCATCTTAAATAAACAGCAGATTATTACTCTGTTTAGATTTTATGATTTTCATGCTCTGGTTGCCTCATATCAGTCCATCCATTCATTCATGCCGATAGATACTAATCAACAAAGCAGGCACCATCTACAGTTTCTAAGACTTATTTCTATTGTCTTTCTTTTATTGTTAGCGGTTACCGTGTTATCTTTATTTTATTGTTAGCGGTTACCGTGTTATCTTTATTTTATTGTTAGCGGTTACTGTATTATCTTTATTTTATTGTTAGTGGTTACTGTATTATCTTTATTTTATTGTTAGCGGTTACCGTGTTATATTTATTTTATTGTTAGCGGTTACTGTATTATCTTTATTTTATTGTTAGCGGTTACTGTATTATCTTTATTGTCTCTATTACTTGCGTCAGTATTACTGAGTCCCCGAAAAATGTCAACACAATATACCGGCTTTATGCACCGTAAGCTATTCTTCAGACTTTTTGAAAAAAAATATTTCGATTTTCTTACCAAAAGACAAGAACTTTTAGTTCCACAGCTTGCCTCGAAGCTTCATTTGTTATGATTCTTTTTGTTCCACTTTGCATAGCAGATAGGGGAACTTTAATAACCATTTAAAAAAAAAATTCAGGTCTTTTTCTTTGATGCCCCTGCAATCTCTACAGTTTGCCATATTACCTCACATAGTGTCGTACAAAATGAAACATTCTATAAAGCCAGAATAATATTTATATACGCTGATTCTGTTTGGCGAACATTTGAGAGAGAGAGAGAGAGAGAGAGAGAGAGAGAGAGAGAGACTGTCTTTGCTACCTTCACTGTTGGTTGATAAAGTACTGAGCCAAGTCAGTCCTCAAACCATTTCGTAACAGCATTTATCCAAAACTTTTACATAGTTTTAAAGTTTATTAACACGGTGGACAAGAGTTAAAAACAAAATATCGCACTGAAATCCGAATTTATTTGCACACGTGCGTGCCCTCGTGTACAGGTTGAGAGTCCTTGATTTATGCATGCAGTCGATTAAACATTATTGGTCTTCAGGGCTCTGACATTATAAATGTACGGCTGATTGATTGCTAAATGATTATCCTTGTAGCTGACAAAATCATTGCAGTGCATTGATGATTTTCACATTAAATATTTATCAAGCTTCGATGTATACAATATTATGTGACAGATTCTATATAGACGGAAATAAGATGAAAGAAATATTGCTAAAGTGTTACATTTTGTTTCAGTTTATTATGGAAATTTTATTTTAAAAAACATGTGGGGTTGTTAATTCCAATCAGTATGATAAATAAACATAATGACGAAAATATTAAATATTAATTTATTGTTGATGGTAACTGGCACTGGATTACAGTATTGTACTGAAAGGGTGACGGTGGAGGATAGCTGCCGGGTGCACCATGCCGATGAAGGTTTCAAGGGGAAGACTTGTTTTTTTTTTTTTCTTTAATAGCTCTCCTATGTTTTTTTTAAAAACTTTTATAAATAATTGATCTACGTAAAGAAACAGAACATGTATTGTTCTGGCTTTAGGGGTAGAGGCGAGTAATTTGTCTGGCTAGTGCTGGTAGCCGACAGCCATCGGTAAGCCACTGCTGAATTGTACCTCTTTCCGTGCCTTTGGTCACTTTTATGACGCTTCCGGTTTCCCGATGCTTACCAATGGTCACTTTAGTGATCATTGGTTTGTTTCAATAAAACAATCGGTGTAACATTTAGATTGTACATATTTCGTGCGCGATTCCAGTGACACTTTTCAAAATCGCGAAAGAGTGCCTAGTTAGAGCGATACCGAGCGAGAAAAAGGAAGAGAAAGACCGACATTTTTCAATTTTTGATGATGTAGATAGTGGTATGGACATGGCTTGTGACCACCCCACTGCTCTTGAATGTATCCCAAGTAGATCTAGACATATTAGACGACGGGAGAAGTAGTTAGAAGGTTATTTCAGACATTAATTTAGCGAGAATGCAACATAGAATCAGAATATGAGATCGACAAGTAGATCTACACATCTCAGATGGTAAGTAGTGCATATCTAGACTTAGCCGATGGTGAGCTGGGCACAATCAGTGTCTAAAAACATCACATTACTTCTTTTTTCCTAAAAAAAAAACTCTGCATTTATGAAATTTTCATTCATTTAATTATACTTTGAAACATGATAAATATACGGAAGTACATGGAAATACTGTTTTCCATTCCATTTTATAACTATACCCCCTAACATATCAAGACCCGCGCTTTTACTCTGGCACTCCACTACACGTCCGTGATTCTTCCTGTGGCACGGAAAGAATTTACAGGCGTCTAATACTGACGTTTTCATGTTACAGATATTATGAGGTTTGCGGTTAAGACAACACTCTTAAATCTGGCCGATTTGGAGTTGAATAGCTGTAGCGTTGGTAGATTTGTGGTTGTTTCTGATTAACTTTGGAAGCAAAGATGACCGTGCCGGAGTGACGACGCGGTTTACTAGAGCTAGGGAACTTCAACTGACCACAACCCTATCCAGCCTCTTAATAGTGCTCCTAGCGACAAACGTGATGTATCTGCAAAAATTTCATTTAGATCTGTGATTCTCAACGCGGAGACAGGTAGCTCCCTCTGGGAGTGGGATTCAAAGTCTAGGGGTGGGGGTAATTACTACCGTATAAGAATGTATAATGGTGAAAATCCTTTATGGATCAATTATATATTGGGGAAGATTTGGAGCAACACGAGTTGGAAATATGAAACTGGAGCATTGAAAATATGTTTATTACGTTCACGAATTCTTGCTAGCGTTCTTTCTTTTCAGTTCTTTTCAGTCTTACCTCGTCGATCTTGCTTTGAATGTCTGAAACTACTGTCGTGTTTACGTGGTGTGTTGTTTCACAGAGAATTCTTTCCTGAATATTAAAGAAAAAAAACTACATATTTTCTCTTGTGTTAGAATGTAGACCAATGTAACAACATTTTGTCTATACATCTGTACAGGCTGCCATTTTCCCCTATGCCAGAAAATCTGTAATTTGTGAAACGTGTATATGAAATTAGCGTTTTGCGCCTAATCTTCTTCCCTTGACACATTTTCCCTGGAAGCACAGCTTAAGAAATCTATTAAGACGCTCAGAGAAATGTCATCACGATTTTATTTAAGTTGCCTGATGTGCGAACCGCATATTGTGGTCCCCCCCCCCCCCTTTTTCTGTAGTATGTAGCGAGTATCACACAGAAACAAAGCACTGAGAACAGTGTAGCAAGAAACAAAGCACTGAGAACAGTGTAGCAAGAAACAAAGCACTGAGAACAGTGTAGCAAGTTTAAGAAAGCAGCTGAAAGCAAAATCTGTTTTGTAATACAGGTTTCCGTTTTCTGTAATTTCATAGGTCCACTGATGGTGATTTAATTTTTACATAGCATGTCTTTCGTAGAATGCTGTTCTGTGAGCGTGGTGGTCGCTTCTTTTCTTCGTTTCTTAGGAGCTAAAGCAGCTATAGCTGTTCCTTCTAGATCATTATGTCATTTGCTATGAAGAAAGAAGGATGATTTTCTTTTGCTGACAAAACTGAGGAGCCAGTTTTCATCTGATTCATTCTGAAGAACACAAAGAAGAACACAACACAGAACAAATCTCACACGCATTCCCCTTCACACTTGCCCCGTTGGCCGGGTTGGGTCTCTTACTGGGATCACCAAGGGGGAAGAAGTTCAGGGTCTTTACCAGATATGGTTTGCTGGTCCTGACAGCTGTGCCATCACGCTAGCACAGTCATCTGCGTTCCCGAGATACTCCGGGGTAGAACAACGAGGCTGTTTTAAAACCCCTGATGACAGACTTTTCTGAAGGCTGACATGGTCTTGGAAACTGATAGTCACACAAGTATAGTATGTGAAATATCGCCGGAAACACTTTGAAAATCACTGCACTAGATATCGGACACTCTGCTCTCACAGACTTTTTTTTTTCTTCTGATCAGCTCTTGAGACAGGGACACTTTATCTTGTCCTGTATTTTCTGAAACCAGCCTGGACTCTTGAAGTTTGAGTGATCGCGGGTAAAAGATAACGCGAGCAGCGCTGACTGCTCGACCACTCCTGGCTAGGTTCACATGGTGAGGATGAGATCAGGTGTTGATTCTGTAAGATTTAACAGGGTCAGCTTGTCCTGCCTGGAAAAACAAATGGATTTGTTCGAGATTAAAACTGAAATGTTTCTTTTTATTATTCTTTTTACACATCGATCGATGTATTAAGTTTGCTGCGACGTAATAGATTAGCATAAAGTATGAAATTTCGCAATCGAATTTAAGTGAAAATGGTCAATGGATTAAGATTTTGATGAAATGTTTTAATATTTGACGATCTAATTTTGCACGCAGTGATCAATGTATCAAGCATTTGACACGATATATTAAATCTGACAATCTAATTTAGCAGATAAAGATAAATGTTTGAAGAATTTTGACACGGCACTTTAAGTTTAACGCTATGTATTACATTTTACAATTTAATTTTTCACTTAGATTTTCTTTTGTATATTCATTATCATCAGTCCTCTGTACTTCTAGTGGAGCATAAGGCATCAACAAATGTTGTTCAGCCAACTTTGTCTTGAGCAAGACGGGATACCTCAAACCGTGTCTTTCCAGCTTCCTTTACTTCTTTATGTACTGTGCGTTTCCATGTCCCGAATGGCCTGTCCCACTTACTTTTCCCTTGAGGTGTCCAAGTCAAGGTGGTATAGGGGTGTCTTTTTTTTTTCATTTCGTAGTATGTAGTCCAGCCATTTCTATCTTTGTCTTTTGACCACTTTAGTGATGTTCTCAATGCCTGTTCGTTTGATTATTTCTAATTTTCCTGAGGCATCTTCCATCAAATCCTCTCAGTCTGCTTTCGATTCTCTGATTGGCTCTCCGTGTTTTCGGCTGCATATATAACAGAATGTAGCATTTATTGTATTTATGGATCTTTTATATATTCCTTCATTATTATTATTTTTTAAACGAAAGCTTCTGTTCCAGCTGTATGATGCGGTCATGAATATCGACCAATCAAGGCTTGCCAGATTGTCTTATCTCTAGGTAGTGCTCCCAGACATAGTTCCTGGAGTCTCTCTGGCAGGACTGGAATCCGATGTTCTGACCACTCTTGCCAGGCAAGTTGTGTTCCATCTGGTTATTTAAAGAAAATTATCTCTAGTCAGTTCTTTGATAGCCTGTTTTTTTTTTTTTCAAAATCTGGGCATCAGATGCAAAGATCTTCAGTTTTCCAGACAAATAAATAAGGCAGAAAATGTGCAGTATTTCTTCTCTTATTCATGAACGTGACTGTTGCAACAGCTCCCTTTCATATTTGTTCATTACTTTTGTTTCCAGATAAGCTGTAATTTGTTCATGAACATTATAAAGTTATTTATACATGTTTTGGCAGCAAATTTATGTTGTGTATCTTGTACCATACTACCACAGGGGGAAGTTAGGGGGTGAGTGGGGTTGAAACGCTATCCACAGCTGACATGCTCACTCAGGGTCGAGCAACTATGGCTGACCAAGACTCTTTCCTGCCTCTCTGTTGCTACACACAGTAACATGTCCAGTCTGGCTAACGGGGACAGTGATCGTTAAAAGGCTTCACGCTATAGTCTCCACGCTATAGTCTCCACGCTATAGTCTCCACGCTATAGCCTCCACGCTATAGTCTCCACGCTATAGTCTCCACGCTATAGTCTCCACGACCGTATAGTCTTGCTACAAAGCATTAACCATCCCCATCCCCACCCCCGCTTTTCTAACTCCACTCAAAAACTGAAAACATGGCAGCCCTAGCCCGCCCCTCATTCTACATGGTGCTGTGTTTCAACATCTCCATTGCATCATCTGCAAGGAACATCCAGCCGTTGTTGCAAGGGAGACAGAAACAGGACAAGAACTTCTGAGCGGCTGTTTACGAAAGTTGGGAGTTGGGAGAGTCCAAGAAAAGGCTGTAGTCGATACCGGTCTCTTTCCATCCGTGATGGCGGACGATTATTAAGCGATCATTAGTCTCAGATCAAAGAAATAAATCCTGACACTACACATTATTTTATGTGCAAAAAAGGTAGAAAAGGATACGATTTCTCTAGATTTATGACACTCTTCACCATAATTGATATGTCAGTTATATTTCCTCGTTTTCATAGTTTGAAATCTTTCTTTCTTTCTTCTTTTCTTTTGTTTTCTTTCTTTCTTTCTTTTCCAAACATGAATTTTCTTTCTGTCTAAATATAAATATTTAAGATATCAAATTACATCATGTCTACGACACATAGAGAGACAAAGAATCAAGTGGTTCGGCCACTTAATGAGAATGACACACTCACAGCCAGCCACGAGAGCCTTCAATCAAAGAACTACAGGAAACAAATCAAGAGGAAGACCCAGAAAGAGATGGATAGATGGTATCTGAGAGACACTCGTTAATTATGGCATGACCGTCATTGAGGTCACCCATTTGGCCCCACAGCGTCAATAGCATCTCCCCATGACACTTCACAGTACAAGAAGAAAAATAGTATCTCAAGCAGTCTTAGTGTTTCTATACAAAGTCAAATTCAGCACAGGCAAATGTTAACGATGGTTTCATGTAGTTTCAAAACATGTTTTATTGAGCCTCAAGCTGTTAACTACAGAAGAGGATACGCAACACAGCTAGATAGGCTGGCGAGAGTCGCCAGGGGAGGGAATCTGTTGCTGTCTTACAAGATATCCTCAAGAGTAACTCACAAGAGTCACTATCGGTGGATGGAAACATGTGGGAAAATTTCAAAGATATAATCAGCGAGGGTATGTGTCATAAGCCTTGAAAAGTAGACGAAAAAGCATTTCATAGATCTAAAGTGCTTTGTTTGCCTTTCTTTTTCTTTTCGAAGTTAATCATACGCTCAGTGTTCTGTCACTTTACTATTGGGAAGTCTCGTTTCCAGTATGCTAAATTTGTACTTAAAGATAGAATTAGAAAACGAGCATGGAGAAAACAGCTTTACTACAGAAAGTATGTGAAGAGAGGAGAGAGAGAGAGAGAGAGAGAGAGAGAGAGACGATAACCAGAAGACTAAAAAAATATATGAGCTTTAAACAACTTTTTTTCGGTTACTTTATTTGGCACTTCAATGGATGATGATGAAGTTGTTGTTGTTGTTGATGATGATGATGATGATAATGATGATGATGTGTATGTCGGCCAGTAGTGTGCATTTTTTTTTGTTCTCTTCGTTTGATTTTATGCACTGTAGTTTAGTCTCCATAAGCACGTGAAAGCATGTCTGTTATCTATATCTGGTTCGCCCATGATAATACAACAATAGATTGTTTTCCTATGACGCAGTTACACAACTCAGCACTGCATCACTTAATGAGAAGAGATTTTTTTTTTTAACGTAACAATAACTCTGTCACCGGAACACATTTCGGCTTTTTCAATATTTACAACAAACAAACTGTGTGTAGCTTTATTCAGACCCGCTAAATTACAGCCCGAAATAGAGCGACCACAGGGGCAAAGCGCGCTAGTCACAATTCAAATGTGCACTATTATCAGTTTTATAAGCGTGTACATGTAGCTGATAGATGGAGTAGGTAGTTTGTCATGTTATGTGGGGCCGAAAAATGTATGTTAACTGTGACATGTGTTAGGAAAAAAATGTATGTTAACGGTGACATGGTGTTGAAAAAATGTATGTTAACGGTGACATAGTATTGAAAAAATGTATGTTAATGATGACATGGTATTGGGAAAAAATGTATGTTAAGGTGACATGGTGTTGAAAAATGTATGTTAACGTTATGGGGATTGGATAAAATATATGTTAACGGTGACATGGTGTTGAAAAATGCATTTGATTGGTAACATAACTTTGAAAAACATATTTTAAGGGTGACATCTTGTTAAAAACTTATTTTAACAGTGCCATGATGTTGATAAACGTATTTTAACGGTGATGTTGTGTCTACGAGCAAAAACTTGTCAATCACGTAACAAAAGTTGTGGTGTCTCGCTGACAACGTAA
Source organism: Achatina immaculata (assembly GCA_009760885.1). Classification (NCBI taxonomy): domain Eukaryota; kingdom Metazoa; phylum Mollusca; class Gastropoda; order Stylommatophora; family Achatinidae; genus Lissachatina; species Lissachatina immaculata. The sequence continues at coordinate 31,109,047 of CM019716.1, read as the reverse complement.
AGAAACCCACAAGTTTTCCTTTCTCGCTTTAGTTCAGACGATATTGGTCTGCGTCTTATCCAGCCTCTGCTCACGATGTTACGAACTCCAGCGCATCTCTTGTTGTATTCAACATAACTTTTATTGTTGTCGGCCTCTTCACTTTTTTTTTTTTTTAGCCTTGGACGTTTTCCTTTGACAGTCAGCGTGTAGGTCAGATAGTGAGAACTAACAACAAAACTACTAAGAAGATATATAAAAGCAACAGTAGAAGCGTGTAAAGACACATCAGTGGCATACCGGTGACTCTAGGCCTCTGGGCAAAGGCAGGCGGATTTTACACCCCCCCCCCCCCCCCGGCCCCCTAGCCCTTCCTTGAGCCAGAGAAATACATGTTCTGTTTCCTTATGTGGAACATTTATAACATTTTACCAGGAAGTAACACTTCGCTTTGGGGGCCCTTTAACGCGGGGTCCGGGAAAGTCGACCACCCCCTCCACTCCTTGGTAGGCCACTGGGACGCAAAGAGAATATCAAGATATAAAAAAAACAGAATCTGACCCGTGACATGGCTTTTCTCTTTCCATGAAACATGAGAAGCATCAAAAATGTGACACGAATTAAAACTGGAGATCGTAATATTGGCAGTCTGATACGTCCACATAACACTGTACCGACAGCAGGAAGTGAAAATAATTTCCAGAAACTAGCGAACGTGGTTATGACAGAAAATAATAAACAGGGAACAGAGACAGCGACAAGTCAGTAATTATGGTAAAATCAGACAGAGTAAAAATACCAAGGTGCCACTTGCAACGACTAGAAAGTCACTGAACAAAACATGGAACGACTAGAAAGTCACTAAACAAAACGTGCAATGACTAGAAAGTCACTAAACAAAACGTGCAACGACTAGAAAGTCACTAAACAAAACGTGCAACGACTAGAAAGTCACTAAACAAAACATGCAACGACTAGAAAGTCACTAAACAAAACGTGCAACGACTAGAAAGTTCTGGACGAAAACATAACGGCCAATCAATAGAGTAGGCAGGGGTGGGTTTGAGAAGGATGAGGCTGGAAGGAACTGCCTTAGAAAAGCTCTCTGGAACCCCTGCACCAGGCCAGCATCTCGTGTACGAGATTTAACCAACACTGAAGCTGACCTTTTGAAGTAACCGAGACATGAGTTTGATGGAAGGTGTGCAGTATATGACTCGACAGTCAGAGGCAATTAAAGAACATTCTAGAGAACGTATAACAAACAACTCGACAATCGGAAGCAAATAAAGAACTTCTCAGAGAACGTGTAACATATATTGTCTGGACAATCAGAGGCAAATAAAGAAACTCCTAGAGAACACTCTAGTAAGAACAATAAGGGACAATCAAAGCTCTATGGAAAACATTTACAGAACCTGAGAATCAGTGAAAAAGAAAATGAAGGTGTCAAAGACAGCGGCGGAGGAGAGAGGAATATCTGACCGGGCTGACCTAGGAAAGATGAGGAAAGCCACAAGAAACGCCATCGCTAACTGTTGTCCATACAGCAACTGATGATAACGTGTGTAAGACGTTGTTGCTGAACTTTTTCAAATGGTGAAAGTATTATTACATGTGTATCCTGAACCAATGGGAAACAGCCTCAGTTTGTGATCCAAAATTAGGGTCTTTAACGGTTGGAGGTAAGGTCGAAAGAGGATATGAAAATAAAAGACAAAAAAAGACCAAAAAAAAATACTTCATTTTAAGTAAACCTTCCTATTTCGGTTTTCCAACCTAAATATTAAAATAACAACAACCACGTTGCAAACTATTTATTAAAATAAGTTTTGTTGAATCTAGTTATCTTTAAGGAATCTTTGTCATGGCTCACAGGCCGTGTGCTCATGGCTGGTTTAGGGTCTCGTTCAAAGAGTTTTTGAACCGCTGTGAGCTTTCGAAACAAACAAATGGAAAAACACGTATCGAGAATAAGTCTTCTAACACTGGGTTGTCGGTAACTCACTTCCGTGAATGTGTTCTGAAAAAAAAACATCAGGGAAAATAAATAATAAAGTGTTACTTTATAAACATAATTTTTTTTTAAAATTGTTAGACAGTTGCATTATTTTCATTAGGTAATTTCAGATTGTAAATTATTTTTTAAGCCAAAAATAAAGCTAACATTATTGTAAATTATTTTTTAAAAAATAATTAAAGCTTATCGTACTTTTGTAAATTATGTTTAATCACAACTAAGGTATATGATTTAACACCCGCTCGGCAAACGGGTATAAATCTGTGGAACAAAATTTCTGTTTGCTATATAGTTTCAGGGCATCTGAGAGGAATTCTGTAAGGTGGTTCAAAACTTTATCTGGTCCCCTACCCTATTCTGCGTTTTACCTTTTGGTCTGTCTTGACTTCCAAGGACCCCCCCCCCCACACCCTTTGGCCTTCTGGGCATCAGAGCATGCACTGGTGTTACACCTCTCACCCTCTTATAGGGCCTGCATAGTTCTGTTTAAAACAGAAACATCATGTGTAAACACGCTGGGGAAATGGAAGTTTTGGGGCTAATATAATCAGTGCCACAGTTTCGACTCCAGATACTAACTCCATGCTGATCATCCCATCAGGTTTTCACAATTTAAATTCTTACAAACAAGCTTTTGCGTCGTGCTCAGTGAAAGTGCTGGGAACAGATAAATCCATAATAGCATTCAACACATGTAATTAAGTGCAGCAGATCTCCCGAGTATATTTGTGTTTTTACGAGATATAATTTAGATCCAACAAAAGCTGGCGTAGAAGATATTTTTCCACAGCTTTATTCACTTGGGGTTTCCTAGATTTACCCTGACAAATGCAGGCTTTCAATTCACGGTTGACGCAAACCACTTTATTTGTACATTTTTTTTTGTTTTGTTTTGTTTTTTTTTTGGTTTTAGTTACTTGTTTGTTGTTCATTGTTCCTTGTTTCTGTGTTTATGGTTTTCACATCTCGCGTTTTAACTTAGTAAAGTTAATGGGGATCACAAACATCGTTAAATTCGGCTGGCGACAAGCACGAGTTTGTTGCACACAACGTGTGCTGAAAGGGTACTTTTTTAATAGAGAACTTTTTACATATAGCTTCTCTTGACTGACTGTAGTGCGACTGACCTGAATCCTCTCCTCTCGCCTTATCTTTCTGTCAGTGGTTGTCGTTCCTAGGATCTAATGGCGTCTCTCGCCAGATCTCGATTTCTTGGAAGATTTCGCTGGTGAAAACGATTGATTGAAATTGGGTTACTAGATGTCCCGGTGTGACCGGAACTGTCCTGGTTTGAGAGCCCTGCCCGTGTCCCAGGTGGCTGCGGTTTTGTCCCGGTTTTGATTAAAACAGATGACCATCCATGTACAATATAAATTTACAGGATTAAATTTTCACCATGTTACAAAACTGTATTTTACTACCTTCTCATTCCCCAACCCAGTTCCCTTCCCTTCCGTTCTCTCTCTCGCTCTTCCCTCCCCCCCCCTCTCTCTCTCTCTCTTGTCTCCCTCTCTCTCTCTTCCCAAGCTACATCACTGGGTTGGATATCCCGGTTTGCCATTAGAGGATTGTGGTAAGCTTCTTTATGAGGCGTGTGAAGCAAAGACAGAGAAGGCCACATCTTACTCTGTGCCATGTTCATAAAAACAGACTGTTTTTATGACTTTATCTTAACAAGACTGTTTTTATGACTTTATCTTAACTAGACCCCCATGATTGCATCTGGTGGCATGGGAGACCACCTGTTTCCTGGATCTATTCCTGGAAATAAAAGTAGATCAACTGCCGCAGACGCCCGTATGTGACTCATATACCTGTACGTCAGTAATTTTATATCAGCATCGACTTCACGGAACTAAAGTTCAAAGTCATATAGGAATGAAAAACTGATAGATCCTAGGATTTACAGTTATCAGGTTCACAAATGTCATTCATTCGTCATTCGCAACAGTGTTTGTATACTTTATGGTCATGTTTTTTTTTATATATTTAATGAAGTCACTTTGTCTTCGCTTTCGCTCGTCAGTTTATGAGCATGTTGAGATTTTGTCTTTTTCTCCTTCAGCCTTCCTGGCTTTCGTTTTCCATTTTTTTTCACTTATTATCAGGTTAGCAAATTATTGTTTTCTCTTGACATGTCCAAAGAGTTGTGATTTTAAAATTTTAGAAATCTTGTTTTCCTTGTTCGTCCGAAGTCAGATTCTAACTCGGGAAAAATTGTAGATCAATATTGTGTCTGTGTTTTGTAACTTCTTGGCTCCCAGTCTCAGGTCGCGACCAAAATTATGGTCGCAGGGGTCTGAGATAAAGTCGCAGGAAGAGATCCAGGAAGGAATAATAAATATTGGATTATAGTGCGAAGTGAAATTCTACAGAGTTTTTTCATTAGTTGTGTCATGTCAAAGGCATTGACTGTTTGATTGAACTTTATTGCAAATAGTAAAAAGTTGGACACACAGGACCATCTGATATCCTCTCTTTTATCACACTACTTTCTCTCTGTTCCAGTCAGTCATAGAAATATTCCAGATACAGAAATATTAGATAGTGCAAACATTTTATGTATGTAACAAATGTGATGAAGACTGAAGTAACAAAACTGAAATAACAAAGTTTGAACGACAATTCTGTTTTGTTTCATTCTTATTCACACGCTCAATACAGGAAAGAAGTACATCCATGCAGCAAAGTTACTCTCCTAATCTTGCATATTTATACAAATGTACCAAATTATTATGCAGTAGGAGAATTCAGTATAAAATCATGTCATTTATATATGGTCCGGCATAAAGCATAGCTGGATTTAAAAAATGGAAAATAAATAAGCGCTATACATGTTTTTGGTAAAAAAAAAAAGTGAAATGAAACTCAGAAAAGTCGGTATTTTTATTATTACTGACAATCATATTTAGGTTTTGAAAATTACGCCGGTTAGATGACCGCCATTATATTTGATACATTCAGCCAGGCGTCTGGAAAATTCCTACATAACGCCATTTAACATGTTCAAAGGGATATTTTGAATGCAGTGTCGGATTCGATCTTTTAGGTCTGCAATTGACTATGATCGACTAGCATACACCGTGTTCTTGAGGTACCCCCACATAAAGAAGTCTGCGGCCGATAAATCCGATGACCTTGCCGGCCAATGAATATCTCCAAATCTGGAAATAAGACGATTGGGAAATGCTTGTCGCAGCATGGCCATGGAATGACGGGCTGTGTGGATAGTTTCTCCATCTTGTTGAAACCATATTAGTCTCTTATTTCTATTGGCCATGTCTGGAATGAAGTATTCAGTTAGCATCTGCATATAAAGACCACTATTAACAGTAAGAGGATGCCAGATGCCAAAGCGTTCCTAACAGCTGATCGCAGAGAGCTACTCAGCAGTGCGTTGCGGACATTTTGAATTCGTTCACGTGTCTGTTAAATTCTTGGACGACCGGTAGACTTGTTATTAAGGCAGTTAGCGGTTTCCTTAAACTTTTTGATCCACCTCAAAATTGTTTTGTCCTCCGATTGGGAACATTATCATGGGGATGCAACTCAAAATGGCGACGAAACTTTCGTTGTACAGTAATAGACCACTCTCCACTTTAAAATAAGCTTCAACGGTGAATGCGCGATGTTGTGTTTGCCAAGAAGACATTGTTAAAAACGACCTTTTGTCTGCTGCATCTCTGACGTCATGGGTTTTTCCCCACACATATTCAGTTTCTGCGCACTACGTCAGTTAAATCCAGCCATGCTTTATGCCGGACCCTGTATTTAGTGCTTACAATAAGAGTTTAAAGTAATTAGATAGACAAACACACAGACGGACGAATGGACAGATAGATAGACAAACAGATGGCCAAACATATGGGTGAGTGGGTGGTTTTATGCTGACGAAGAGATCCTGTATTTATATTTCTTTTCTTTTTGCTACAGAGACAGATTTTGGAGTATTATATACAATTAAACATATAAATGTACACAAATCCACTGCAGTAAAACTGATATTTTTAGACCATTTGAAACAAAAACGTAAGAACAGCTTTATTCATCAGCTAGTACACAGTTGTTAACATAGGACTAAAGATCAACGTAGGAAAGACAAAGTTAATGAAGCAAAATGTGAACATCAGAAATGTACTTAGAGTAGATAGCAAGTTAGTGGAGGAGGTCAACAAATTTGTATACCTTGGCAGCAGAGTAGTAGAAAATGGAGACAGCACAGAGGACATCAACAGCAGACTTACTAGAGCAAATCAGGCTTTTGCAATGCTTCAGACTATATGGAAATAAAAAAAAACTAAGCATAAATATGAAAATCAGGATATTTAAGAGTAATGTTCTAAGTGTACTACTCTATGGAAGTGAATGCTGGAAAATCACCAAAACCATAGAAAACAAGTTGAATTCTTTCCAGACTAAATGTTTACGAAGAATTAAACAAATATTTTGGCCAAACACCATAAGAAATAACATCTTATTGGCAGAAATGCAGATGAAGCCACTGACAACAATTATTGAGGAAAGACGCTGGCGATGGTTGGGACATGTGCTCCGAATGACTGACAACTCACTACCAAAAATAGCACTAAGATGGACACCACAGGGGAACAGAAGTAAGGGTAGACCAAAAGAGACATGGATAAGAACAACAGAAAGGATGTTGAGCAATAGAGGGCTCACCTGGGCAAGAGCAGAAAAAAAGGCGAAGGACAGGCATTTGTGGAAAACCCTTGCGGAAGCCCCATGTGCCCTGGGCACTTAAGGTTCAGAGAGAGATAGAGAGAGAGAGAGAGAGAGAGAGTACACAGTTGTTACACATTTATCTATTCATGAATTAATAAAGCTGTTCCTACTTTTTGTTTTGAATATATTATTTTTTTGCCAGTCCTTTACAAAAACAATAAAGAAATTACCATTTTTCCCAGTGCACCCTAATAATTTAACGTAACATCATCTTTTTATGTCTTATTATCATGTGATACGTAAAGCTTACATGACTCAGCCTTATGCCATCATGTCTTACTCTCATGTGATAGGTAAATCTTACATGACTCAGCCTAACGCCATCATGTCTTACTCTCATGTGATACGTAAAGCTTACATGACTCAGCCTAACGCCATCATGTCTTACTCTCATGTGATACGTAAATCTTACATGGCTCAGCCTAACGCCATCATGTCTTACTCTCATGTGATACGTAAAGCGTAATCACAAGCTTCGGACCATTTTCTTACATGAAAAGAAATGTGAAAGGTCAGTGACTAGAGTTAGTGCTGAATGAAACCTAAAATCTGAGAGATGTAACTCTCATCAAACGGAGACAGACACGAGAAAAGTATTTGCTAACGTCGACTCAGAAAACTTGCTTCTAATTGTTTGTGGATTTTATCGATTTCCTTTCAGGACATTTTATCCTAGACTGGTGATTCTCAACCTGTGGGGCACTGGTCCCCTGGAGGGGGTGGATGGGGTGGGAGGTGGGAGTGGGGAACTAACGGAGCGGTAAAGCAAAAGGAACAGCAGGAGACATCATTATCAATTAATTAAACAAAGTTTTAGAGGGCGCTGGGGATGTGGTTTATGAGGAACGGGGGCAGCAGCCAGAAAGTATATGAGAAGCACTGACTTAAAAAAACCGAAATTCGACCGTAACGAGTTTTCTATAAAACCTAAGCAGTACGTATGAGTCCTGTATTCCTGCATGTAATCTTTCTGCGAGAAGTTCCTCTTCTTCTCAGTTTAAAGCATTTAGAAGAAACAGGCATTGGAAGATCTTCTTCTTTCTCATCGTTTTTAACATTATCATCAGTATCTGGTGTTCGTGTATCGGACATGTAATCAATAGTGTCCCCTGATTAAATAGCGGCAAGTGGGCGTTATCTGTTTCCTATTACGCCTTCTTCTTCTTCTGTTTTCTTCTTCTTCTTCTTTCTTTTTCTTCATCAACGAATTCATTTTCTTTGTTACCTCATTTTGTAATGTTTATTACTCAGTTATTGTTACTATTATTCATTAATCTATGGCACGCACGTTCCATGTCTTTAATTAGATAACGCGACAGCGAGAACTCTTCAGAACCGCAGAGATGAACGAATGAAAGAAGCACGCATCTTTGACATGTAAGACCAGTGTCGTGATTGTCATTTTTTTAAAAGCCGGTATCAAATAAGAATACATTGTATGAGAACAATGCACTTAGTGCTATATTTGCTGGAGCTGTTTGAACAATGGACACACGATATTTGAAATATGCTACCACAAATATCAACGATCCAATTTGATGATGTTGATGGACCCTGATTTCAGAACGCGTGTAAATTTTGCAGTAGTTAGATCGTGAAATGAAATCTTTGAGCTAAATTTGATTTCAAAAGTTATAAAAAGAATATCTCACAGAATCCTTCATCGTATTTATTTGCGTTCACTTTATTGTGCAAATTCATACAGATAAAAGGCCAGGTTGTCTCTACGAATCCCATCCTTAAGAGGAGTTCTTCATTCGTGCCACAGATGTCCATTCGTGCTGTTTTTATAAAGCATGATCAGTCAGTGCAGAACTTTGCCTACCTAATAGCTCTCCTGTAGGCCTATCAGTTATGACCAAGATTCCCTGCTGCTGCTGCATCCATTTGCAAATTATCAACGATGTCTTGCAGCCGTCTTCGCCTTGGTCTTCCTCTCTTTCTTTTTCCCATTATGCATCCTTCCAGGCATGGTCAGGACTTTAAAAACTCTGTGGAGAATCAATTACAGAATGTGTTCCAGAGTATATAATCGGGACTTCTTGATATTCGATTATCCTTACCCATCGGGGATACGAGAACCAAAACGATGATGATGTAAAACTCGATCTCTGAACAAAAATTTAAACTGCTGCTAGATTACAGCTTCCTTTCTTCATGATGATGATGATGCGTTTGACAGTCAGATCAAAAGGGTATGGAGAAATACAATGAGCAATCCATAGGGGTTTGGGTATACACTAGGTAATCCATAGGGGTGTGGGTATATACTAGGTAATACAAAGAACTTTGTGCATATACTAGGCAGTTCATAGGGATTTGTTATATACTGGGCAATCCAAAGGGGTTTGAGCGTGTACCTGGCCATCCAAAGGGGTTTTGGCATATACTAGGTAATCCAAAGGGGTTTGGGTACTAAACTAGCAATCCATAGGGATTTCGATTTATATTGGACAACCCATACGGGGATGATCTTAAAAACGTAAAACGTTTGAGAACCTCTGATGCAGAGTTCCAGGTTGTCGGGATCTTACAAGGTCGATTTTTTTAAAAAAAAAAGGTGTTTGGTACTTTCTTTAGGTTGCTGAATGATACAAATATTTCCTCAAAAACTGATGCCATGGCAATTGTTTCTACTTGTTCAATGTGTTATGAGTTGAGAAAATTTAACAATCGCTAAACTGTGGATTTCAAGCTTTCATTTCTCGAGTCTTACAGTGGCCATGAGCTTTTGTTTACCAGTTTTCTTTCTTGTTCTTGATATTCTTTTATCAGTTCATTCTTTCCCCAATTTTCCCCATGGGCATTTCAGTTCCCTCTTAGTCTTGGTTAAGCTGAGTGGGTTAGGCGCTGGGTTTCCTAATCCGGTGGTACCGGGTTCAAGTCCCAGCAGTGAGACTTTTTTCTGGTACACATAAAAAAAGGCCCTGGGGTCTACCCAGCCTCTAAAAATGGGTACCAGAGAAATTAGGCCTTGATACTGATCACAACAGACTTTCATAGGCCGAAGGTCGTGGAAAATACGGGCCTAACACCGTATTCCCATATGCTTTAATGGCATGGAAACGGGAATTTTACCTTAGTCTTAAATCTTGTTACATGTGCTCTGCGCTGTCTCAGCTCACTTCATTCAGCTTGTAGAGGTTAACCACTTCATGTTCTAGATTCAGCCTCTAGATGTTAACAACTTCATGTTCTAGATTCAGCCTCTAGAGGTTAACCACTTCATGTTCTAGATTCAGCCTATAGATATTAACCACTTCATGTTCCACATTCAGCCTCTAGATGTTAACAACTTCATGTTCTAGATTCAGCCTCTAGAGGTTAACCACTTCATGTTCTAGATTCAGCCTATAGATATTAACCACTTCATGTTCCACATTCAGCCTCTAGATGTTAACCACTTCTTGTTCCAGATTCAGCCTGTAGATGTTAATCACTTCATGTTCCAGATTCAGCCTCTAGATGTTAACCACTTCATGTTCCAGATTCAGCCTGTAGATGTTAATCACTTCATGTTCCAGATTCAGCCTCCATGAATCGCCTGGCTTTGCGATGATATTTGGATACACAAGTAATCGCTGTTTCAAATGACCTCTAAAAGTGTCCACTTCGATTACGCTCACGATTACTCTCAGTAAATTACAGCCGACACGAATGAGAATTTTATAATGGGCTACTTTCGATGACATTAATTGACGCAATAATGGTGGGTTATGTAGAAGAGGTAACGTAAAGCTAGTGGCGTATAACTCAATGTTTTCATAATATAAAGAAAAATGGAAATGGAAAGATAATAAGAATCATAATATAGAGTAAAATCAGAGAGAAAGATCATCCATGGTTGATCAAACGACAGTCGAAGCGATTTTTTTTAAAGTACCAAGTACTGCACAAAATGGAGAAGGGGTATCGATACTTAACGACATTGGACAGCACTTAACTGCACTACCACGTTGCTATTTTTAGCATTTACAGCAGATCAGAATTACCAACTTTAAATTATAAAAACAAAACAAAACAATAACCCCCGAAAAACATAAACATAAACAGCAACAAAAACAAAAACAAAAAACATACAGCTACATTTTTTTTCTAAACCCATTAGAAAGCCATCTAGTGGTCTAACAGTTAATGAATGAATGAACTAAAATTATGAATTAAAATATACGAAGTAAAATTCCCTTGCCATGGAAATGTGGTTCATAAGAAGGATGTTGAAGGTACCAGCTAAGAAAACTAACGAAGAAGTCTTAAGAGAGGCTAGAGTTAAAAGGCAAATTACAGCAAAGATCAGAGGCAGACAGGAGATTTGTAGGACATTTTCTGAGAAGAGGAAAACTGGAACACATTGTGACAACTGGAAAAACTGAGGGAAGAAGAGACAGAGGAAGACAGAGAGAGAGAGAGAGAGAGAGAGAGAAGTTACTAGATGGGCTGTCAGTGTGGCTAGGAAGAAAGTCACCTGCGGATCTCATAATCAAGTCTAAAGACAGGGAATTATGGAGAGAAATGATCGCCTATGCCACGCGGCACGGCACTTGATTGATTGATTGAAAATTGGACAGCAATCTGTATGGAAAGAAAATAACAAGTAAATGTTTAAGACAGAAGAAAAGGCCGAGAAAATCTGATAATCATAAAATATATAATTCACATTTTTTTAATAACTAGACTGGCTCATAAACCTGGCTGTGAAGGTGCACGATGGCGGATAGTGTAGTCCTGTAAATGAACAAAATGAGAAGAGGGGGCATTGACAATATTATAATAACAGGAAAAATAGAAGGAAAAGATCAAGAGGAAGACCAAGAGAAATGATACTGGACAGTCTGACGGGATGGTGTGAGAGGAAATCACCAACTGAGCTGATGGCCCGCATGAAGGATCGTGTACTCTGGAGAAGCATAATAGCCAGCGCCAGTCGGCACTGCACCTGATGATGATGATGATGATGATGATGATGATGATGATGATGATGATGATGATGATGATGGTTGCTGTAAAGTAAAACGCTGGAAATAAAAGCAACGAAACAGAAATGACAGGATATACCAGCCATTGTTTGAGCCCTGTTCTCCGGGGGTAAATGACAAAAGCTGATGTTTATGATTCTTCTGTAACAATGCCAACAGAAAAAACGAGAAGAAGAATAGGCAAACTGAGGCAATGAAATATTCATAAACACCATCTGAAAGAAGATTGATTTGAAGGGGAAAAGAAACCAGTTTATATTATACTACGAATGTGATTGAAGGGTTTCTCGGTTCCATTTTAACGTTGTGTTTGAAACCTTCCTTTTTTAAATTAAATATGAAAAAAGTAACAAATGTAATGTGGGACTGATATAAGAAGTAATTTTTTTTTAAAAAATAGACTTTAAAGAAAGAATTATTGATTTCGAAAAAATGAAAGGCTTTTATGTTTTTCTCATAGATTCACGTCTTTCTTTACAAGCTGAAAACGCCTCCAGACTAAAAGAATTGAAAGAATAAATAGTGAAAGAAAATAACGTAAAAATAATACTAAAAATATAATCTCATTTATAGCCTTATGCTTCCAAATGTATGCAGACGTGAGTCTCTGATTTCACTGTACGTTATGTAAAGTCCACTTGTTTCCATCGACTTGCAGGTTTTTACTGGTGAGCAAATGCTGAAGTCATTAACGATGAGCTCCGAGCTGGGTCGACTGGCACCGTCGGAGAAACATAAGTAGAAAAGCATTGCAAGCCTCATACACATAAAGACTTTTTTGTGACTTACGCTTGGTTCAGCTTATATTTTTCTCCGTATGTACGTAATTTTTTTACGTTCCAAGCTTTTCTAGGGTTTGAGCTAAAGACTGTTTTGTTCATTAAGCTTTTGACTTACTAATTAAGTGGATATCAGAGGAATTATATATCGAAGGAGTGACATAAATCCCATAATGGAGGAATGACATAAATCACTTACTGAAGGAGTGGCATAAATCCCCTACTGGAGATGTGACATAAATAAAAGAATGACAGATATATTTATTTAAAAATATTTCAGTGTGAAAAATCAGATAAGTAACACTTTCTTCTTTCTTTCTTTCTTTCTTTCCTTCTTCCCCCTGCTCATTCTTCTTATTCTCCTTCTTCTTCAGTCTGCCTGGTGTTCTTTACAACCGATGCTGTGGCGATGTTGAGACACAGCATCGTTTTGGCTTGGGAACAGGCCATGGTGGCTTTTCTTTTAGTCCCTGCGTGCAGCTAAAATCCAAGGGACGTGCAATACTTCTTTAGTAGACTCCGCCACCATGGAGACTGGCGATCCCAACACCATTAGTTGGGGTAAGCCCGTTACTGGGACGGGACAGGGTCTTGATCAGCTGTGGTTTGCCAACCCTGACATGTCAAGTATGAGTCGTAGACTGCCAAAACGGACAGCGTATTCATCACAAATGACATCATCTCTGATTTTTTAAAGCTCCTAAACCCGAACTTAACCACAGTTCTAATTCCGTTAATTCCTTTGTGGTCTTCCTTAATCATATAATCGATGGAATTATGCATATAATCAGTTGAACCAAAGTTTTTGAATTCTTTCCATTTTCTTTTTTATAGAGATTTCTTAACATAATGTATTCTGTTACAGACTGGAAAATAATTCAAGAGTGAAAGAGTTTTGAACATGTGGATTATTTTAACTCTTAAACGCACGTTTATATATTCTGATCTTACACTTCAAACGTCTGTTATTTCAGCAGTATACATGGTAGTATTATCATTTTACAAGTTAGATACGTATTAATTTGTTTTCGGTTTCAATGAATTACATTTCAGTTATGATGATGTTTGTTTATTACAGATACACTTGTGTTGATGGACCGCACTTGATATAGAACCACAGGTCTCATGCTATCCATGCGACACCTAATAGTGATGACAGTTCAGCAGAAGTACATAGATTTATTTAAATTGACACGATCAGCTTATGAAGGTCTAAACAATAATTTTATTAGCAATGGAAAACCATATCTTTCTTCTGACACCTATTTGTGACATCACATAGACAACATGGCGACAAACATGACAGATGTGGTTACCATAACAACCGTGGCTATTCATACCTCGACCGTGGTTTACGCCGACACCCAAGTGTCCCTTGGAGCCGTCGATATTTTTGCCGTTGTCCTGATGTCCATCTTGATCATCATCGCCTTTCAGGGGAATCTGTGGATTATCATAGCCATATTCAGCACTCCACAGCTGAGATCAACTTTAGCAAATATATTTATAGTCAATTTGTGTATAGCTGACCTTCTGGCATCCATTTTAGCAATGCCCCTTTCAGTGGCTTCATATGTTAATGGACGGGATGCTTTGAATAAAGAGGTGAGTTTTTAACAGACTTTACTTACTTATTTTACTTACTGTAGCTGTCAAAAATGTTGGGATTATACGAGTTTCATCTGTTTAAGAAAATGTCACTATACAATACTGAATTGGATTTGCAACCTGTTGCTTGCTGGCCACACATTTTACCACCGCATCAAGTGCTTCTTTTATCTCTTATTTCACGAGTGCAAGTAGAGAGGACAAAAATTGATCATTTGATTATCATCGTGCGAAAGGAAAGAAAGAAATTAATCAGAAATTGGAAAATACAGTGTCTGTTGTTTAATAAAGGGCATAAATACACGATAAATAAATTGGAAGCAGCGCTTGTGTGGGAGGTTTTGTTTTTAGAAAGATGCCCTAGGCTTTCAGGAAAGGAAATGAAGAGAATCTCACAGAAATATCAAGAATAATGAAAACCAGTAAAAATTTTAAAGAAAAAGACAATCAAAATTTCTTGAACATGACATAGAGCGGAATTGTTGCAAGGGATACAGGGAGAAGGAGGGAGGAAAGTAATTGTATTGAGTGTTAGAAAGGAAAACAAGAATAATAATAATACATTAAATGTGTATGTGTGTGTGTGAGAGAGAGAGAGAACGAAAGAATGAGTTATCTTTATTTTTCTGAAGGTGAAGAACTTGGTGAAGACCTTTTTAACATTTTGCTCTTCAAGAGAGAACTATAAGAGAGAGAGAGAGAGAAAGAGAGAGAGAAAGAGAGAGAGAGAGCAAAACAATGAATGGAACGCAGGGAAGCATATTTATATACGAAACAATCCACAGTGACATTTAATAGACATCGCCGTCATATTTCTTGAAAGTAAACCATTACTGAGATTCATTTTTAAAAATACACTCTCCAGTTAAGGAAATAAAAATTTACAAGCTCGTTCCTTGTAGGTCTCCAAGGCGAGCACCGAAGATATTCATTTTTGACACCATTGAGCTGCAGGCAAGAAATGAGTAAAATAATGACTGATAGAATTGGAAATATGAAGCAAATACTGATCGAACTGTCATTCAGTCTTTGAAATAAACATATGGGTTTTTTTTTTTTGCTTTGTTTTGTTTTATGTTTTCTGCGTTCCCTTCAGATGGCTTAAGGCAGAATTATCGATTGCTTTGGTTTTATTGCCTTTCATTATTTTTCTTTCTTGAAATATTCTACCTTTATTAAAAGTGTGTAGCACGTACTCCCCCCACCTCCACCTTCATTTGCAGGAGTAAAGGTCTTCATCCAAAGTCTTTCAAAGAAGAGTATCACAACAATAAGTTAGATCCTGCTGAGTAAAAACGTGAGCTGTGTACGAATCTTGTCGCTGGTGCAGAGAGGAAAACATAAAAGAGAAAGTCCAGTGTGCAGTCTTGCTATCAATAGCTAACATTTTTGCATCAAAATCAATTTGATACTATTACTATTACAGAGTATGACCTGAGATCATCATTAAATTTAAAATAAAAAAAAGAAAAACTACCACATTATCTATTTCTTTAATTTTCTGAGTTTGTTCCAGTGTAACTCCCCTGTGCCAGGCAATGAAATAAAAAATGAGGTGGGGTGGGGGTAGGTTGGTGTGTGTATGTATGTTGGCGTTTCTCTTCATTCATGGGGCTTAAACTCATAAACGTGTTAGTTTTTTTGTTTTTTTTTTTTGCGAGCAGCAAAGATAAATAGTATAGATGAACAATGGGAAATGTTAAGAGATTCTATCCACCAAACTGTTAAGGAGATAATACCACCAAAAAAAAGAAGCCCCTAAAAATAAATGGATGACAGACAACATCTTAGGACTGATGGACAAGAGGAGGAGGAGTAAAAATAACGAGAAAAAATATAACAAGATAAATAAAGAAATAAGATGCAAATGCAGAGAAGCAAAAGAAGTGTGGTTAAATGAGCAGTGCAGACAGATAGAGGACTCTCATATTAAAGACAGCAAAAACATGCACAAACGAATTAATGAACTCACAGGCAGGAAAACAAAATATACCACAGGATGCCTGAAATCGAAAGAAGGTAAAATGTTAATGGGAAAAGAAGACATTGTGGACAGGTGGACAGAGTATATCGGTGAGCTATATGGAGGAGAAAGACCAGAATTAACACCAGATACTGAAAACTGTGAGGGACCACCAATACTTGAAGATGAAATCATAGATGCCATCAAACACATGAAGAAAGGAAAAGCGACTGGGCCTGATAATATAACAATAGAAGAAATAGAGGCACTAGAGGAGACAGGAAAAAAATAATAACCAAGTTACTGAATGACATTTACAACAGTGGTTATATTCCCAGTGACCTGATTAAATCCACGTTTATAGCACTACCAAAGAAACCAGGTGCAAAGGAATGTGACGACCACCGGACTATCAGCCTCTCATGTCACATAACGAAGCTACTTCTGAGAATAATTATGAGAAGAACAAGGAAAAAGATAAAAATGGAAATAGCAGATGAACAGTTTGGATTTGTTGAAGGAAAGGGAACACACAATGCCATTTATGCTTTACGAACACCAACAGAAAGAGCTTTAGAAGTACAGAAAGATCTCTACTTATGCTTCATTGATTACACCAAGGCATTTGACAAGGTGAAACATAATGAAATTATTAAAATGCTTGAAGACATCAATATAGACGGCAAAGACCTGAGGATTGTAAAACATCTATACTGGCAGCAAGAAGCAGCAGTTCGAGTTGAAAATAGAATTGGAAAATATCAACCTATAAAACAAGGGGTGCGACAAGGATGTGTACTATCTCCAGACCTTTTTTCTCTGTATAGCGAGAATATTCTAAGAACAATCATCACAGAACCAGGCATAAAAATTGGAGGATACAATATTAACAACCTTCGGTATGCTGACGACACAGTACTGATAGCTGAGAACCAACAAGACCTGCAAAATCTCTTGGATAAAGTCGCCAAAGAAAGTGAACAGAAAGGCTTTACTTTGAACATCAAAAAGACAGAGACTATGGTTATATCTAAGAAACAGAATCCACCAGCATGCAGTATTAAATTAAACGGAAATATTCTAAAGCAGGTGCATAAATTCAAATACCTTGGAGCAGTAATAACTTCAGATGGGAAATGCAGAATAGAAATTAGGAACAGAATAGGCCAAGCAAAGACTGCATTTCAGAGAATGAGAAACATATTAACCTACACATCCTTATCAATGAATGTTAGAAAACGAGTCCTAAAATGGTATATTGAACCTATCTTTTTATATGGAAGTGAATCATGGACAATAGGCAAGTCTGCACAAAAATCATTGGAAGCAGCAGAAATGTGCTTTATTAGAAGAATGTTGCGAATCCCCTGGACAGCAAAAATAACTAATGAAATGTAGGAGAAGAGCTGGAGAGACAAAAAACCTTGTCAAAAAGATAAGAGAGAGACAATGTACTTTCATAGGACATGCAATGAGAAGAGGGGGCATTTAAAATACAACAGGAAAAATAGAAAGAAGAGCAAGAGGAAGACCAAGAGAAAGACCAAGAGAAATGATACTGGACAGTCTGACGGGATGGTGTGAGAGGAGATCACCAACTGAGCTGATGGCCTGCATGAAGGATCGTGTACTCTGGAGAAGCATAATAGCCAACGCCAGTCGGCACGGCACATGATGATGATGAGCAGAGTTCAGAAACATATCAGTAGTTATAATCACTTCTGTACGTTTTTTTCATTTTGGGGGAGGGGATGGTGTCAGAAAATTCTGATATGGCTAAAAAATAAATTTGTTAAACATGTAAAATGTAATTCAGAAAAGTAATAAATGCTAGAGGACAGTTCTTTATACAGCACATCTTCTATGTTAAAAGAAATTTCTGGAAATACTAACCCCAATTTCCTAAATGATGAAGCTACAACCGATAATTTCTAGAACTGAAACAAGTGTAACAATTAAAGTGCTAGGGGGCAGCTGTGTGAAGAGAATATCCAGTTTTTTAGAAAATGTTATAATTTCTCTTTCTGTATTTGTGCCACAGCATGATTCTGAAAACCTATTCAGAAAAAACTGAGTGACATCCAACAAAATGCAGCCACACTTTAAAACTCTTTTTGTGCCCTGACACTTCAAATAAGGATTTGATTAAGTTCTACCTATTGCCTTCTAATTTCTTAATCTCCCAGCAGCTTCAGATGAGAAGCTTTTGGCAGCTGATCTGATGTTGAACGGGTGATAAAAGCTTCTTATTGGACTACCCTCTTAACTGCTTTTCTTTGTCTTCGTATTTTGCTAGGCTGATCATTCACACTCAGATCTATCACTTTACTGTGCCATAGTCGACTTGTTTTCCTGCCTGATACATTGGAGCTGACGATTCTTACAACGTCTTATCTTATTCTCAGGACCTGGTGAAGCAGAAACGGTTGAATCTGTTAAACGATTAATTTTTTTAAAAAATGTAATCTATAAAATGATTTTAATTTGCCTTTTTTTTTAGCGAATAAAAATTTAAAGCCAGAAATTTAAAACATATGTAACCGTTACCCACCAGTGCATTTTTAGAGATGTGAAAAGCATTCTTTAGAGGTTTTGCACTTCATTTTCTAGAGGTTTGCGCTGCATTGATCTCAAGTTTAATCCCGTGTCTGCTTATGTTTCTAAGTGTGTCCCTTGCATGAACCCAAATAGATTGGTTGTGACAAATCGTTACAATCAATAACAATTAACTGACACAGAAACGCTCTCTTTAAGCTGTAATTTCCCGAGAAACTAATCCCAGTCCACCCAGAAGGCTCTAAGCATCTCCTGTTGGCAGCGTGAAGGGTTTTTTTATTCACGGAAATTGTAGAAAAATTGTGAGAAGCAAGCAGATGTTGCAGGGGAGACATTGATTTAGTCTTTGTCCACTGTATGACGGCCTGTGGTATGATGGCATAGGGAAACACCGAGAAGTGATTTTTGCCGCTGGCGTACGTGGGTAATTGAGCAATCAGATTCACGCACGAGTCGATGCATTGCCGAAATCTGAGAGAAGATTTCATTCGAAAGGCGAAATTATAGATTAAAAGTAAACTTAATTAAGACAGATAATTTCTCAGCGTACTTTTTGCGAAATCAGTTGAGATCAGGTTATTTGGAATATCTCGTAACTTTATTGGATTTCTTTTTTGTCATCTGATTTTCGCCGACTGTTACTCTCCCAATTTCTTTTTGATGTAAGTCCTGTGCTGCTTTCTCTGTGATGTAAGACCTGTTTCTGGCTTTTTTTTAAAATAGAGGCTTGCCATAGTCACAGAGAAAAACCAAAATTTCAGAACTAGCAGTGGTCAGACAATGTCACTCTGATAACAGAACCGTTTGGATTCTGTGAAGGTTGCTGGCTTTAGCATTTTCGGAGCGGCCTACCGAAAAGTTCAAAGTAGCTCCTCGTGATGTTAGGGCATGTGACTGACTTGTGTGTTGCCCAGTTAGAATGTGTAGTTGACCTGTTACATTCGTCTGTTCTTTATATGGAGGTATGGCCAGGATTATAGTGAGGGAGCATGTTATCGTTATTGTATTGTGGATCAGTTTATATTTGTTGTATCGTTTCCTGCGATTATCTCCTCCTGTGCCATTCTCAGGGCTGTGTAAGTTGTATGTCTAATGTTGGTTTATGTAGTATTTAAAAGTAAGTTTAGTTAGAAGAAGTATTGCATGTTGTTTTTGTGTAACGAAGTCGTAGTTCGTGGTGAAATGTTAAACGTGTTCAGTGTTATACATAAGTAGTTAAGGTTTGTGTAGCATGAAAACCATCACTGTTGATTCATTGACATTTGATATATTTGATTGATTGCATTTGCATTGACATTGCCATTTTGTGTGTTACATGTTACATGAGCATCATGTATATAATGAGAAGTAGTCATGTGAATGTTCGTTGAAGTTATGCGCACTTATACTTTTGTCAGTGTTCTCCTGTCATACCTACATCATGTCATAAGTTTTCATTCACACGTGTTGTAATTCATATATTGTGATATTTCAATTGAAAGTCATAATTTGGTGATGGTAAAATGCAGGTATTAGCTCTGCGCAAATTGAATGTGATGTTTCATGACATATAATGCGCGAATATGTGTTGCTAAGAATATGGATGTTAACGCACGAGTTATTAATGTAGATTTGTGTTGAGAAGAAAATAGAATTGTCGAACTTTTGTGTGATTGCACAAGGCAGTATAATGAGGCAATCTATATGATGAAGGGCCAGTTGTGAAGCAAATATATGATTAATATGAGTTACATATTGCGACAGTTAGTTTTGTCATGAGCTTTGATTTCATGAATTGTTTCTTTTTTATGGTTACATGTTCTTGTTCGTGATGTATACAGTTTATCTTGCTCCTCTGTTGTTGTTTGTAGTGTGGTTTTTTATTTTTTTGTTTTTTTGTTTTTGTTTTGTAATTAAACTGAATTATTATTTGCCTTGATAATTATATGGTTACGAGTTGTTCTTATGAATGTGAAAATGTGCTGTGTTAATGTTTCTAATTTATTCATGTATTAGGTAAAATTCATAGCTTAGCAATCTGGGCACATATGAAAGGGCTAGAACCAGGGCTGGTATATTTTGGAGAGGTGCATTTTGGAATTCCATGTACGACTGAACTTAATAATGGGAAGGAAACATCTGATAGTCACATATATAAGTTTCAAAACACCAACCAAACCTTTTAAAACATTTTACACTTCATGGAACCGATGGAATGTGGAATTTTGATGCTACCTAGAGTAAATTTCAAGTTTAACTTCACTTAAACTCATTATCCACCCCTTCCAACTCATGCCTTTCATAATCCCTTCTTCGCCAAAGCCGTTCCAATATCTGGTATTATCCACGCCGGCACTTACGTCAGCTCTTGGCTTCTTTGAGTCTTTCACTTGATTTCATTCGCACAGTTTACTCTCTCCGACCTCTGTCCATGCTTAATAATTTTTTTTTAATCCGTTATCTACCTCCCTTTGTTCCCCATCCAATGACTAGACTTGCAGTGAATCATATTTTACCACAGTTCACTGATCCAAGGTTTAACGTCTAACGTTTTACCTATACATTCTTTCTCACGTAGAAATCCACGTCCGAACCAGGGGTTCAGAAATTTTTAATATCGGTGAACCCCTATTCTGACCTGAGAACCCCTGTAGACCCATCATTTATTTATTTGTTATTTAGCAATAAATAGAACCCAGTCATTTATTGTTAATCGAGTCAATCCATTTGCTGATCAGTGGACCCCTAAATATCCTTCGCTTGGGGGTCTAGGGGCGCCAGGTTAAAAATCAATAATCTAGGCATTGTTTCATTTTTTTTTTTTTGGTATGTTTTAACATTTGTCTTCCTCTAACATGTTATCTAGCTCTCTATTCCGTCTTTTCTCTCTTGTTTGTTCTAATGTGAAAAAGACAAAAAAAAAGTCAGAACCTCACTCGTGTTCGCGTCAGCTACAGGTAACGTTGTTGCTTCCTGTCACATGGACTACGTCCTGCATGCCTTCTGCGCAGTTCTTCTAACTGTGACAACTTAGTCAAAGAAGATTACGTTTCTTTCTTTCCTTCTTTCTTTTTCTGTCTTTCTTCTTTCTTTCTTTCTCTCTATCTTTCTGTCTTTCTTTTTCTTTCTTTCTTGCTTTCTTTCCTTCTTTCTTTTGTTCTTCATTCTTTCTTTTTCCCTTTCTTTCTTCTTTCTTTCCTTCTTTCTTTGTTCTTCCTTTTTCTGTCTTTTTTCTTCTTTCTTTCCTTCTTTCTTTCCATCTTTCTTTCTATCTTTCTTTCTTTTTCTTTCTTTCTTACTTTCTGTATTTCTTCTTTCTTTCTTTTTCTTTCTTTCTTTCTGTCTTTCTTTCTTACTTTCTTTCCTCTTACTTTCTTTCTTCTTTCTTTCTTCTTTCTTTCTGTCTTTCTTTCTTACTTTCTTTCCTCTTTTTTTCTTTCTGTCTTTCTTTCTTCTTTCTTTCTTTCTTTCTTTCTTTCTATTTTCTTTCTTTCTATCTTACTCTCTTTCTTTCTACAATCGTGTGACATTCTAAATCTGCTTGCAGTCCATTATTTACTTGTGCAAGCTAAAAGTATCAAATCAGAACGTTCGACTTTCTGATGTAGAGCACACGCTTTTCTTATTTACAATTTTGAAGAAAATATTTTCTAAAATACGCACTGTTTCTGTCAATATTCTAGTTTTCAAATGTTATCGATCTTCGCTCTTGAAACAGCGAGACCTTTTGAAACACAAGCAACGGAGCGCTGGTTTTGAACCTATAACAAGAAACAATTACTCGTTGCTTGTACTGACAAATTCTGAGATACCGTAGGCCGTGAGTGCGTTGTCTTCGATTTACATTTACAGGGTGTCTCGATAAAAACATGGATTCACTTTTTTTTTTTAACGTTGGTAAATAGAAACAGAAATGTCTTCCGCGCTGCAGGTGAAATAATGTCCACGACGTCTTCATTATCTATAAGGGTTATAAACTGTATTGTTAAAAAAATAAGAAACGCAACAAATATGATGTTGTGATTTAAACTGAAGTTTGCTGATCAGACAAGGGCAAATTGCCTGAAACGTTCACTTGGACATCAACTTCAAGTTCTGACCTGAATTGTACTCAGCAGATGATTCATGAGTACAGAAAAGCGACAGTAGTCAAAAACAGCATTTTTCACAATAACTCATGACAGGTTCACGAGAATCCCGTGAAACTTACTGAACATAAAACTCAATGACCATATTATTGAAAGCCTATAAAAGATCGACGCTCCAATTCATTTGAAAATTTAATGCGCAAGTATAGTTCATCGCACTACAGAACAACGACTCATCATCATTGGACGTTTACAGACTGACAGTCATAAAGTGTAGTGGCCAGACAATTTAATGTGGTTAGAAGCACCATTAGTCGACTTTGGAGATGATTCAAGAAACTGGCTTAGTTGCAGACCGGCCGCGCATTGGAAGACCCATAGACACAACTCCAGCCGAAGACCGCTTCATACGGCTGCGTCATATCAAAAATCGATTTGCTTCTGCGTCCTCAACAGTCCAGTCAATGACAGCAGCTCGTCGAATTTCAGATCAAATGGTCAGGAACTGGCTGCACGACGCTGGTCTTTAGGCTAGAAGACCCTACAGAGCTCCTGTTACTACGGACCGGCATCGCCAGATCCGACTGCAGTGGGTGAACCAGCATCGTCAGTGGACCGTTGCGAATGATTGGAGAAGGTTTTGGTTTAATGAAGAATCGTTCTTTCTGCTCCAGCCACACGATAGACGGAAAAGAGTTTACCGCAGTCCATAAGCGCCTGGCTCAGAACTGCATTGATGAGGCTCCTCCACATAGTAGTGAAGGAGTACTGGTGTAGGGGACGATCAACTTCATGAAATGAAGTGACCTGATGCATACTGAAGGACGTCTGAATGCCCAACGATATGTCGTTGAAATTCTTCGTCCTCACATCCTTTCACTTCTGGCTACACCAGGGTCGATTTTTCAGCAGGATAACACTCGACCTCATGTGGCACAACTCACCACCCAGTTCTTCGCCGACTATAACGTCCAGACCATTCCGTGGCCATCCATGTCATCAGACTTGAACCCAATAGAACACTTATGGGATGAACTCAACAGACAAGTCCCCCAGCGAGATGTGGCGTCAACCAATCTCCGACAGTTGTCTCTTGCATTGCGGGAAGACTGGGCAGCCATCTCACAACAACAGATCAATGGCTAATCGGATCCATGTTAAGGAGATGTCGTTCTCTGATACAGGCCAGAGGAGGTCATACACCTTACTGAAACGGAGGCCTCAGTCGCAAAGAATAAAAGTCCAAACCAAATTTAATGAAATTATTAATGTCTTAAAGTTTCTTCATGCCAAGATTGAAACATTAATTCTGTAAAATAAAATGTTGACACAAGTTTGAAATTTGGTGTCCGTTACGACTTCAGTAGTGTTGCGTTTCTGTTTTTTGAACAGTATATAATGCGTTAATAACATTTAGTGTATATTTTCCCTTAGATCTTCCCGTGAACAGTATATAATGCGTTAATAACATTTAGTGTATATTTTCCCTTAGATCTTCCCGTACCTCAGAATTGTTTACTAGATTATATAAATGCTAATGATAAAGAAAACAAACAAAAATATTAATAAATTATTTTTTTTATGAAATACAAAAGTTTTAAAGTCTGATGGCCATCCATGATCGTTGAGAGTATGTTTGTGCAAAACTATCTTCGGGCCCTTATAGCACATTAATCGGTCATTCCTTTTCATCAGCTGTGGGGCCTAAAGTCTGATGGCCAACCATGGTCACTGAGAGTAAGTTTAGAACAGAGTGCAAAACTATCTTCGGGCCCTTATAGCACATTAATAGGTCACTCTGTTTTCATCAACTGTTGGGCCTGCTGAAAATGAAGCAAGCTTTCCTGGACTCCAGGCTGCACCCTACTTCCTGAGCAACCCAGTCTTCCGAAGAAAAAAAAAGGTTATAGATGTCCTTTCTATGTACAGATAACAAAGGCAAGACGCGTTTCATGCAGGCGGAAAGCCTTGGTAATCTTTGAAGGGGTTTCGCAAAAACTGCTTGCGTATTTCTGTTATAGACAAGGAATATTATTATATGTTTTTGAAACCACTTTCTGGAGTGTCTAGTTCCTACATAACATACTCTACTGAATTTTTTCTTCTTCTTCTTCTTCTTCTTCTTCTTCTTCTTCTTCTTCCCCCTTCAGAAATGCATCGTTTTCTTCGTGTCAAGGTTTACAACCATACTGTGAGCGATATCAGCGCTCTTCAATCCGACATATTTGCCTTCGGTGCGGGGTATTCTTAGGATGGGATTTGCCTTACCATTTCGATCCCTATTTACTCATCCAGACTACCAGGGTAGAGGTACATAAGGGGATGATGGACTGTGATTCGCCAACTCTGACGAGTATTGCATCTTCGCTTCTTCCGAATGCCGTAAGTTAAAGGAGACTTAAGCTGAACAAAGGCACGATAAAATGCTGAAACAAAATAAATAAACCAATGATTGTTTATACTAAGCTGTCTTAGTCATCGTTTATTTTCAGTACGTCGTTACAAGATTAAGGCTGCTTCTTTTAATTATATTTCATTTTATAGTTATTTTTATCTATCTTTTATGTTACATAATCTTAAATGAGGGGGGACAAGAGAAATTCTTTTAAAAAGCTACTTGTCTTAGTAAACTCTGACACGGGATTCAGACAACAAAACTGTTTTGTCCAAAAATTATTGACAGAAGACAGATGATGGGTAAAAAGCAGAGCAAGGGAGGCAATAATCACAAAGAAAGATACCTGGATGAAATAAGCAGACGCTGAAAAAATAAAGCCAATGTATAATTGCTTAGAGATGATAAATAAGACTTCATCGTGACATAATTTCTGTGCTTAGAATGAAAGGTCTGGGAATGAAAAACAAGATATATAAACATTAGGCACATGCCAAGTTAAAGAGGGTATAGTAAGAACTGTCAATCAAAATAGAAATGACGTCATAAGTCTCTGTGCACTGAAGGAGGGCACACATAAGAAAAGATAAGAGCGTTGCTGGATTTGTCCTGGAATCGACTAAGGGAAGCAATAAGCGCTTTAATTTGAGGGACAGAATGGCACATTCACGAGTCGACTTTATAAGTGATGGCAGTTTCTTAGTGAAAGTGTGATGTCAGGTTGTGATGCTTTTAATCGTCGACTCCGCCAGAGTCGGGCTTCGTTTTTCTTAGCTCTCATTATTATTATTATTATTGTAAAATTGTTACTTTATAACTTAAATTATTAAGTTAATTAAGTTATAGCAGTGTTCCCCAAAGTGGGCGCTAACGCCCCTCTGTGTAGGCGTTGGATAGGACCAGCGGGCGGTAAAGAAAAAGGGTTAGTAGGGGAAACAGTATATATATATATATATATATATATATATATATATATATATATATACAAGTATATATTTTGATGATATTTCTCCCAGACTTGTGAAGTTAGTGGCTTCTTCACCTCGTTTGTGATGGTTTCCTCCATGCTGTCTCTGTGCGTGATATCCGTGGAGAGATTCTACTCCATCTCGTTGCCTATGCACCACGCCAGTCATGCTACACCCTGTGCCTACCTCATTGTCATCATCTGTGTTTGGTCGACAAGTCTGGTGTTATCACTTCTACCTGTCTTTGGTATCAACTCTTACAGGTAAGTCATTTAAAGTATTTCTTGTGGTTACATGGTCTACTGCATAATTCACTTGTTTAATATTTTCTTGATTGGTAATGTTGCTTATTTTATTTAAAATAGTTAGACAGAGGTGTATGGTTCAGTTTTACAAAAGGATAGAATGAGTAAGGAAAATGGGCAGAAAGAAGAATAACAGAAAGTAAGATGAGTACGTATAAATGAAGAATATAAACAATCAAATATTTCGGCAAAAGCCTTTTCTAAGATCGCATTCAGAAACAGCACAACAGATCTTTTTGAAAAAAAAAGAAAAAAATTAAACACTTGGCTTTCTTTTGGTATCCTTCTTGTATGAAAGACGGGCACAAAATCTTCTGTAAAGTTTGAACCATACACTTCTGTCTATATTCATTACAAGAACCAGTTTTTCCATAGTCGTAATTTCTCTCTCTCTCTCTCTCTCTCTCCCTCTGACTGTCTGCCTGTCTGTCTGTCTCTTAATACAACAGTAAATATAAACTCTTTTTAATTAATGCCCAAGTGTAGATCAAACAATAGAGTCGTCGACTCAGACTGAGAAGTGATTTTAGTGACTTTGTTGAATTTCTTAGAATGTACTTGGCAGAGTTTACAACGGTGAAGAGAAGGAAATTCTTATTCTGTTATTACAAATAAAGCACTGAAGCGAACTGCTCTTAAGAGATCACAGCTGAGTGGTAGATAAGACTTAAACAGCTCTGCTTCACTGGCCCTAATAACCGAGCCACTTCTGTGCTCATTATTCCTTGCTTGTAGTTTACACGAAAAACTTCAGTAGCATATACGCGATAAACAATATGTATTCTGACAGTCCTAGCTTTCTCAGTCAGTCATTTACATGCCCCTTGCGGAACTTTGCCTCCCTAACAGCTCTCCTGTAGGCCTCTTGGTTGTAAGCAAGATGCCCTGCTGCTGATGCATCCATTTGCAGATTATCAACGATATCTTGCAGCCATCTTCACTGTGATCTTCCTCTCTTTCTTTTTCCCATTATGTACCCTTCCAATACGGTCTTCTCTAAATTCTCGTAAGTCCCAGCGTACGGCACCAAATTGATCAGTTTTATCAGTACTAGTTTATTCCACCGAGAACAGCAGCGGGGAAAGAAGTACTGGAATGCATGTATGTTATACATACGTGCGGGGCGGGTCTTAAACGTGCAATGAGTGACGCGTGAATGGCAGATATAATCGGTGGGTCGCTAAATATATGGAAAGTTTGTGTTTATGTGTGTGTATTTGGAAAGAAAATGAAAAAATGGTGAAAAAAAGGGGGGAGGGGTGTTCACTTTATACTATTCTTAAACCGAAGAGTAGGTTACTATAAATAGCCACCTCAGTTTTAAACTGAATAGATGATAATGACCTCAGTAAGTACATATGCTTTATGCAAAGGTTTTTCTATGCAGGTGATAAAAATGGCGTATTCTTGCTATTGTATGAAACACGGAGATTATTGAAAATGTCTGATAGTGACTTTCTTCTCATGTTATCAGAAAATATATTAAAAACAGCTTTATTTTTTAATGTTGCTCTGTTTAACTTTATATCAAATATTCAAGGGATAACTGAAGACTTTTATATCAGATATGCAAAGGATAATTGATGATTTTTATATCTAATATACAAGGGATAACTGATGACTTTATATAAAATGTACATGGGATAAGTGATGACTTAATATCAAATATATAAAGAATAACTGATGAATTTTATATCAAATATATAAATGATAACTGATGACTCATATCAAATACGCATGGGATAACTGATGACTTTATATCAAATGTACATGGGATAACTGATGACTTTATATCAAATGTACATGGGATAAGTGATGACTTTATATCAAATATATAAAGAATAACTGATGAATTTTATATAAAATATATAAATGATAACTGATAAATACGCAAGGGATAACTAATGACTTAATATCAAATGTACGTGGGATAAGTGATGACTTTATATCAAATATTTAAAGGATAACTGATGAATTTTATATCAAATGTATAAATGATAACTGATGACTCATATCAAAGTGCAAGGGATAACTGATGACTTTATATCAATTGTACATGGGATAACTGATGACTTTATATCAAATGTACATGGGATAACTGATGACTTTATATCAAATGTACATGGGATAACTGATGACTTTATATCAAATGTACATAGGATAACTGATGGCCTTATATCAAATGTATATGGGATAACTGATGACTTTGTATCAAATGTACATGGGATAACTGATGACTTTATATGAAATGTAATTGGGATAACTGATGACTTTTTATCTAATGTACATGGGATAACTGATGCCTTTATATCAAATGTACATGGGATAACTGAGTATAATAATGTTCCTTTTTGTTTTCAGCTTCCGCCCAGTACGACGAGCGTGTTCTTTCGACTCTCGTGGCAGCACTTCCTCGGGGCGGTCGTTTATAATAGTTCTCTTTGTGATTTCTTTTCTTATACCTTCTCTAACTATGATCGCAATGTACGTGGGCATATTTCGTGTTGCACGAACAGCAGCAACAACAGTAGGGCCTCATCCCTGTGCTGCAGCCGTATCGGCCACTGATTCTAACGTGAACAACCACGAACACCAAATTCCATGGAGAGAATGCCAGAAACAGCCAGTATTTATCGTCACAGTTCCCGCAACACCGAAAAGACCTCTGGCAGAAATTCAAGGAGTTGTCTCTCCTAACGGATCAGGATTTTCAAAGACGAGAGACCCAGGTGATTGTCAGCTGTCGCGAGAAGATTCTGGCATCCGAACAGCTGAGATGACGGATAGTGGATCTTTGCATTCGCTTCCTTTGAATGTCTGCACCGTGGAAAAAGATATTAAAGACAGAAGCAGCAGCCAAAGCAAGGAAAAGCCCTGGTTATGTGATCCAGTAAACCCGAATAAGGCCCGTTCTAAATTTTTGTGCGTTTGCAGGAAAGTTGGTTTTTGTAGCGAAACAAATTCCAATAGTTGTATTTTGAATACAGCTTTAGATTCCCGTGTTGAATGCACCCCAAACCAGCAAGAAACAATAACTCATGGATCTGAAAAGGTGCATAAATCTCTTCCAAAATCCCAAGATGTTTCTCTCAGCGCTGGTAAAGTAAAACCAAACCATATCAAAGCTTTCAGGACATTGATGTTCATCGTTATATCGTATTTAGTTTTATGGAGTCCATATTTTGTATGCCAACTTTACGAACTAGGCCATCACGAAGATGTTTCGGAGAGTATAGAGTTACTGGTCACGTGGCTTAGCTTCTTAAGCTACGCCGTCAACCCTTGTCTGTACGGTCTCATGAACAGATCAATCAGAGAAGAGCTGGCTCACCTTCTGAAATCTTGTGGCCGTCTCTTCTGTTGCGGATTCTCTAATGGACGTGTAACGTTCAGGCCACCGTGTCAGAAAGATCCTAAAGACGACCATGAGGATATGGACGAAGACGATCTTGACGGAGCTGAAAACTTCTACCAGTTTCTACAGCGAACTCAAGCCAGCGGCGCTTCCAGCCCTGTCACTGCAGGTAATGCAAGAGAACCTCCAGACCAGACCGATGACGTCAGCTTCGTTCAGCAGAACGCCGGGAACGTTTAAGCCGGAGCACAAAAGTCCCCCTTAAATGCTTGATAAACTAAGCGGCTTTTAGTATGTCTTTCATTTGAAACATTATAGGCAAGCTCTCTGTGTGCACTTTCAATGGTATATTCCCAATGGCAAAGTCACTATTCACAAAGGATACGGTATCCAGCAATGATATATGTATATATCTGTTTTGTGTTTGCAAATTTGGTGAAATTATTACAGTTAGAATTCTATTACGTTCATTATGAACATTTACCGTGATCGAAGAGTTGTCGGATGTGGCAGTCACCAGCCCATAGCTGACATAGTTACTTGGGTCAAGGTCGAAGAACCATTGCCGATCAAGACCCCGCCCCACCTCTCCGTTAATATCTCCAGCAACAGATCTAGCCTGGCTATCGGTGCAGGGATTGACAGTCCAAGTGGCTAGCCTGGCTATCGGCGCAGGGATTGACAGTCCACGTACCTAGCCTGGCTATCGGCGCAGGGATTGACAGTCCACGTACCTAGCCTGGCTATCGGCGCAGGGATTGACAGTCCACGTACCTAGCCTGGCTATCGGCGCAGGGATTGACAGTCCACGTACCTAGCCTGGCTATCGGCGCAGGGATTGACAGTCCAAGTGGCTAGCCTGGCTATCGGCGCAGGGATTGACAGTCCAAGTGGCTAGCCTGGCTATCGGCGCAGGGATTGACAGTCCACGTACCTAGCCTGGCTATCGGCGCAGGGATTGACAGTCCACGTACCTAGCCTGGCTATCGGCGCAGGGATTGACAGTCCACGTACCTAGCCTGGCTATCGGTGCAGGGATTGACAGTCCACGTACCTAGCCTGGCTATCGGCGCAGGGATTGACAGTCCACGTGGCTATGGAGTCTGATAAAGAAGTATATCTTTTTAATCCTACTGAAAAAAATACCTCCCATAACCCGCTCCAAATCAAACGGGATACGGTGTTTCAACATCTTCACTTTTTTCGGCTGCAAAGAAATCAGGCTCCCAGTTCCAGGGAGAAAGTAGAAGAAGAAGATTATTTATCACGTGTTGTTTATTTTTGCAGATATGTTGTAACATCAATTTAAATAATTAAAAGAAAAAAAACTGCCTGATTTCATATTGTTCTCATCAACATACAGCTTTTTCTAGACCCTAAAATATTAACGGTGGCCCTGTTATGTCATATGAGCACCGAGAGATATGGTATTAGAGCCCATAGTTACCTGACCTGTCAGCACACTTGTCAGTAAGTTTAGCTGAGCTGTTAGCACACTTGTCAGTAAGTTTACTTGACCTGTCAGCACACTTGTCAATAAGTTTACCTGACCTGTCAGCACACTTGTCAATAAGTTTACCTGACCTGTCAGCACACTTGTCAATAAGTTTACCTGACCTGTCAGCACACTTGTCAGTAAGTTTACTTGACCTGTCAGCACACTTGTCAGTAAATTTACCTGACCTGTTAGCACACTTGTCAGTAAATTTACCTGACCTGTTAGCACACTTGTCAGTAAGTTTAGCTGAGCTGTTAGCACACTTGTCAGTAAGTTTAGCTGAGCTGTTAGCACACTTGTCAGTAAGTTTACCTGACCTGTCAGCACACTTGTCAGTAAGTTTACCTGACCTGTCAGAACACTTATCAGTAAGTTTATCTTATCTGTCAGCACACTCGCCAATAACATGACCAGTGTCTGGGCAGATTTTTTTCCCAGCTCCAGAGTTAAAAAGAAACCCAGTTCTATAAATAGGTGACTGGGGCAACTGGCTGGACTCGAACCACAGACTTTCGCAACGAGACATGTGGTCACTAACCACTTTTTTTTTAGTCAAAAGTCCTTGTGGATTCTAAATATTCCCCGACGCAGTTACTGGACATACCTGCATGGAATGTTCATTTCAGTTTTCTCCCAGTATGCTTAGCGCGTACACCAGGTGGATTTACCTTTCATACATGTCCAAATTTTCAAAAATTGGTAGTGAATTCCATTATTTACACAGCAGGTTTAAGATATAGTCTTTTCAGCAGCTTTCTCCACGGTGATAAACACATCGACCCGTAAAAGCAGAAGTTAAAGCTGCACAACTGATTGTTTTATAGAGTACAGTCAGGAGGTTGTGGGTAATCTCCATTTCCTGCAGTTATATTTTCTCTTCCATCACACAATTAAAAAAATGTCTGCTGGTGTTTTCTATGATTTTCATTCATTTGTGCCATTCAGGTATTTGGCCAAAAGAATGGAAAAGAACTGTATTCGTACCACTGGCAAAAAAAGGGTAACCTGAAATTATGCACAAACTACAGAACTGTTTCCCTGATTAGTCATGCCAGTAAAATTTTGTAAAAAATCATAATGGGGAGACTTCGTAAGAAAATAGAAGAAGAAGTCAATATGGTCCAAGCTGGTTTCAGGCAAGGAAGACGATCAAGAGATCATATATTCAATATAAAATTAATAATAGAGGAATGCAGAGTTTGATGTGAATCTATATTTATCTTTTGTAGACTACTCAAAGGCATTTGATTGTGTACAACACCAGAAACTTCGGGAAATAATGGACAAAATCTGATTCCCAACACATCTGATACAATTAACATCACTACTGTATCTAGACCAACAGGCAGCAGTAAGAATAAATGGTGAAACAACAATTTGGTTTGATATAAAACAAGGGGTCCGTCAGGGGTGCATATTGTCGCCTTACTTATTTAACTTATATACTGAAAATATAATGAGGAATGATAGAGAAGATGTAGACAAAGAATATTATGATGCCATAACAATTGGAGGTTATGAAATACCAGAGATTAGATATGCTGATGACACAGTATTACTGTCCACAACACAAAAAGGAATGAAAAAACTAATTATGTCAGTCCGTAAGAACAGCGAAGAGCAAAACCTCTATCTTAATGTGAAGAAAACTAAACTGATGACAACTGACAAAACAAACAAGGCAGCACTCAATTATGTATCAATGAAAAAAAACTGGAAAAGTGAAGGGTTTTGAGTATTTTGGATTACTACTAACTAATAATGGAGATACAATGAGGGAAATTAAAAGGAGGACATCTATCGCTCGTCAGAAAGTAAAACAACTAAAGAATATGTGGAGAGGAACAGACAGAACTACAAAAATAAGATTTTTAAGGGCATGTATCTTTCCCATCGCAACATATGCCTGTGAGACCTGGACACTTAACAAAACAGCTGAGAAACTCATAAATGCCTTTGAATGTAAATGCAACAGAAGAGTTATTCAAATATCATGGACACAAAAAAGAACAAATATATCTATACTACAAGAACTTAATATTGAAGAAGGCTGGTTAGTAAAGAGGATTAAAGAGAGGAAACTTAAATATTTTGGACACATTAAACGTCATGATAATCTAGAGAAGACCGTCTTGGAAGAATACTTAATGCGAAAAAGAAAGAGAGTAAAACCAAGGTGAAGATTGCTGCAAAACGTCGTTGATAGTCTTCAGATGGATGCATCAGCAGTAGGGCATTTTGCTTACAACCGAGAGGCCGATAGGAGAGCTGTTAGGGAAGCAAAGTTCCGCAAGGGACATGCAAATGAATGAATGTGCCATCTGGCATGTCAATGGAGAAGGTTTCTAAAAGCGAGAGAGAGAGAGAGAGAGAGAGAGAGAGAGAGAGAAGAGCCTGTAATGGTTATGCCCTATTTCAGTATGTTAAATGATTGGTTGATGCGTCAGCTTCAGGAAGACGGCTTCATGTTCAGCAAGACTGGGCATCTCATCACGTGCACAGAGAAACTGTCCAATCCATGGACTGGAAGAGCAGATTAAAAACGACTCACATTTGTTGCGGTGGCACCGTAGATCCCTTGACCTGACACCTTGTGACTTTGTTCTTGTGAGAGTACAGTAAAGAGAATGTTTATGTACCCCCACTTTCACAGGAACTGAAGATTCTGAAGCAGAGAATTTCGTACGTCATGGCACCTGTTACTTCAAATATGCTACATAAAACACGACAGGGGCCCTGTTATCACACTAACGTGTGTCATGTTACCAGGGGAGCTCACACTAACGTGTGTCATGTTACCAGGGGAGCTCACACTAACGTGTGCCATGTTACCATGGGAGCTCACACTAACCTGTGCCATGTTACCAGGGGAGCTCACACTAACCTATGCCATGTTACCAGGGGGAGCACACACTAACGTGTACCGTCTCACCAGGGGAGCTCACACTAACGTGTACCATGTTACCAGGGGAGCTCACACTAACCTGTGCCATATTACCAGGGGAGCTCACACTAACGTGTACCATGTTACCAGGGGAGCTCACACTAACGTGTACCGTCTCACCAGGGGAGCTCACACTAACGTGTGCCATGTTACCAGGGGAGCTCACACTAACGTGTGCCATGTTACCAAAGGAGCTCACACTAACGTATGCCATGTTACCAGGGGAGCTCACACTAACGTGTACCGTCTCACCAGAGGAGCTCACACTAATGTGTGCCGTCTCCCAAGAGCAACTCACACTAACATGTGCTGTGTCACCAGAGGAGCTCACACTAACGTGTGCTGTGTCACCAGAGGAGCTCACATTAAGGTGTGCTGTGTCACCAGGGGAGCTCACACTGACGTGTGCTGTGTCACCAGAGGAGCTCACACCAACGTGTGCTGTGTCACCAGAGGAGCTCACACTAAGGTGTGCTGTGTCACCAGAGGAGCTCACACAAACGTGTGCTGTGTCACCAGAGGAGCTCACACTAAAGTGTGCTGTGTCACCAGAGGAGCTCACACTAAGGTGTGCTGTGTCACCAGAGGAGCTCACACTAACGTGTGCTGTGTCACCAGAGGAGCTCACTCTAAACTGTGCTGTGTCACCAGAGGAGCTCACTCTAAACTGTGCTGTGTCACCAGAGGAGCTCACTCTAAACTGTGCTGTGTCACCAGGGGAGCTCACACTAACGTGTACCGTCTCAGCAGAGGAGCTCACTCTAACGTGTACTGTGTCACCAGAGGAGCTCACACTGTCACTATAAATAATGTCTAGAACTTTGAGAATTTCTGTACAAAATAAGGTACACTTCTTAAATATATATGCCATTATCTGTCCGAAAGAGATAGGAAGCAATATTTATGTTGTTTAAAATGGTTGTTCATCGCCACTATGACAACACATCTGTTAACGCTGCCTGATTGTTGATTAGTTTCGATTTCTAAGAAAGATTTGACTCATTCTGTACTCATCTTCAGCTGTGAGAAATACCCGAGAATAAGTGCCAGGCCTACTACTTTGTGCTGACACGTCGGAGGTCACAGTGCCCTAAATATTTACTATAATAAGGCTAAGAGCAGTCTTTAAAGGACACTGTAGACAAACTAGGTTCACAATAATCAATATTCTACAAAACTGTGTTAACAAAACAAGCTGTCTGAGTAAAGATGAGAGATGGAGTATGTGTATTCCATCCTTCCTCGTCCTCTTTGACCACAAACAAGGGTTGTCCATTTATTTCTGTTCCGGGCTGTTTCTTCTATCCGCCTCCAGGTGTAGTTTTTGTATACTCGTTGTATTATTTTCAAAGAATAAATTTTAATTTAATAATAAATTTCTCGTATTCCTGTGTGGTGGTGATTTACGTTTATATTCCGTTTTTAAACAGTTGTGTCCCTTATTATGGTGGCAAGAACTTCTGTTGCAGCTCTTTATGTATTCTCGGAGTGGACACGTTTGTCAGGGGCAGTAGAAACATCGAGTTAGTCATCTTTTAAAATCATTAAAAAAAAACACTTTCGGTGCTTTCGGTCACTTTTATGACATTTCCGGTTTCCCGATTCTTACTAATGGTCACTTTAGTGATCATTGGTTTGTTTCAATAAAACAACCGGTGTAACATTTAGATTGTACATATTTCGTCCGCGATTCCGGTGACACTTTTCAAAATGGTGAAAGAGTGCCTAGTTACGAGCGATGCCGAGCGAGAAAAAGGAAGAGAAAGACCGACATTTTTCAATTTTTGATTATGTAGATAGTGGTATGGACATGGCCTGTGACCACCCCATTGCTCTTGAATGTTTCCCAAGTAGATCTAGACATATTTAGACGGCTGGAGAAGTAGTTAGAAGGTTATTTCAGACATTAATTTAGCGAGAATGCAACATAGAATCAGAATATGAGATCGACAAGTAGATCTACACATCTCAGATGGTAAGTAGTGCATATCTAGACCTAGCCGATGGTGAGGTGGGCACAATCATTGTCTAAAAACATCACATTACTTCTTTTTTCCTAAAAAAAAACTCTGCATTTATGAAATTTTCATTCATTTAGTTATACTGTGAAACATAATAAGTATACGGAAGTACATGGAAATACTGTTTTCCATTCCATTTCATAACTATACCCCCTAACATATCAAGACCCGCGCTTTTACTCTGGCACTCCACTATACGTACGTGTTTCTTCCTCCGGCACTTTATCTGGGGGAAATGAAGAAATATGAGTGTCTGACAGAACATAGACAAGTAGATAGGATGTATACAAGAACAAGTAAAAAAATAAAAACAACAAAATAAGCGTGAATGAAGGGAGGTAATCATAGAAAAAAGGAAATTATGCCTGGAACATTTTCATATTATTTTCAGTGGTTACGTCCCTTGCTTTGCGGTTCTCTCCCTGTACATGAAAAAAAAAGGCAGGCAGATAGATAAACAGGCAGTCACATAGTTAGGTAGGGCAGGTAGCTAGGTAGTAAGCTATGCAGGTAAGTAGGCAGACAGAAGTTAAGCTAGGAAGTAAAACCGATAGAAAGTAAGCTAAACAGCAAGACAGACAAGCAGTAAGATAGGCAGTAAAACAGGTGCGTAGTTATAGGCCAAATAGTAAGGGTAAACAGGCACACAAGTAACCTAGACAGTAAAACCCTGCCATGTGAGCTGGCAAATAAGTAAGTAGACAGACATTTAATAACAATTATTTTGTTTAGTCTAGGGGTTTATTTGTATAGATAGTTTATACATTATAAAAATGTTATAATTTCTGTATCCAAAGTGTTATTTTTTTCACCGCTTTTGAAGTGAAGTTCAGCGAGACGTACAAATGTTGTATTTGACAAAGAAGGCTTATCTAACATCGCCCAAGTTTGCTTTCATTACTAGACCAAAACAACAGAAGGATCTGAAGCAGCTTCATCTTCGTCTGATGTTTCCTCCAAAGGACTCGAAGTTGAAATCTCCTGGCTTGGATATTCCGTTGAAGAAATGGTAGTGAATTCAGTTTCCTGTTGAATCTCCCTTAACTGGACGGCTGGTCTCACGGGACTGTAAGAGAGAGAGAGAGATAGCAACATGAAAGTATCACAGCAATATTTACTCTACAGACCTATCACAACTTCATTCCTTGATTAAGAAAATAAAACCTTATAAACTAGACAGAAACATGAAGGTTGTGATATTACGTAGGTCTATTTTAGCCCTGCAATCACCATAATCAAAATGGCCCAGAGTGTTCTGTGGCATCTTGAAAATAATTCGACATTTATAGTTCAAGGAAGGACATGTTACCTGAGCATGTTGGGAGTTTATGTTGCAGTTCAGTTAGAAGAGCTTCAGACTTGGGTAGTTTTCTAAGAAGAGGGTGCACCCCCCCCCCCCCCCCCATACACACACACACTGGAGTTTACTTGTTCGTTAGTTGCAAACTTTCCCCCAAAAAAATGGATTGCACGGGATGGTACAACACCAAGGCCACCTAATTCACCAGACATTATCTAAGCTGATTTTTGTCAAAATGGGAATACAATAAGAACAAATTGTCCAGATCACCAGATCCTGATATTGAACATTTGAGGCAAGGTCAACATACGGTTTAGTGATGGTCAATAAAGAGATGTTAGCAAACACAAGACGAAAAATCGAGTTTTGCTTAGACTTTTCCCTGGAACGAACGGAACAAATGGTGAAGTGCACAAATAAGTAAGAAGAAAATTTCCTGAGCTGAAGTAAAACTTGCAAAACACCACAAGTTTGTACTTAGTGTAGTTTTTCTGTAATAAATGTTGGAAATGAAGGAAGGACTTTATGCTCATTCTGTAAATCCATTTGAAAACCATGACATAGCATCGAACACGTATACGCTTCATCGAACACGTATACGCTTACAGTATGTTAGATCTTGTCGCCAGCAGAATGCCAGTGGGAATCCTGGACATCGAAGCACGCAAGACAGGACCATATCTTTTGAGATGAAATATTACGAAATTGAAGTATTTTTCGAAAGGTAAGATAAGCTAAGAAGTAAAACCGACGTGAATGAAATTAGACACGCCAGCTTTACAAATGAAAGAAAACTATTCTTTGGTCATATTAAAACCATTCCACGGCCTAGACAGAACACAAATGAAGGCTACAGTTCCCCGGAAACGGGGAAAGAAGAATCCGAAGTGGCTATGGGTCCAAGGTATTACTGTTAGCATGAACACCACACTCATTGAGATATACCATCTGGGTAGACAACGAGACTCTTGTTTCGGACTTACTAAAAAAAAATACCATTGTTAGTCTAAGATCATGGTACAGGAATGGCTTAGCAGAACATGAACGTAGAAATGACGTGATATAGTAGCCCCTTCTTCAGTGTTAGTTTAATGGTTCACTCACGGAACTGTGAACTTGACTTTTCTACAGTAAACACCATAATGAGTATAGCGAAGATATGAACCAAATCTCATTGCTCGTGAACTACAATGGCTTATCTGTCTTCACCGAAGGATAATGGGGAAAAAAAAAAGATTTGTCATTGGGGTCCATCATTACACAGAACACTTCATGTAACCTTTAACCTCCGTTATCCAGAGTGAGGCATGACAAGACACTGCATCAAGGACACGATAAGAAAATAGTTTTAATGTCCAGATTTGACTGACTGGCTCCTTTAACTGGTAGATGAAGATCTATTAACTCTTGCTGTTCGGAATTATTTTCCATCCGTACCGGATTTTTTTTGTCTGAATTTTACACCACAGAGTGAGCTTTCTGTGGAATATTTCATGTACCCAATAATTAAACATAAACATAGCATATCAAATAAAAGATAACTGAATACGATAAAAATATCATATGATAATTTTGCGTTAGTAGCTCGATATACAAAAATATAACGGAGCACTGGCAGTCGTTCCGGACAGTAGGAGTTAATTTCATATTTCATCCGATAATAATAATAATAATAATCCATCGTTCAGATTACGAGGATTAATAGTCATAATCAAAATATCTACTCTTTTCACC
Source organism: Achatina immaculata (assembly GCA_009760885.1). Taxonomy (NCBI): domain Eukaryota; kingdom Metazoa; phylum Mollusca; class Gastropoda; order Stylommatophora; family Achatinidae; genus Lissachatina; species Lissachatina immaculata. The sequence continues at coordinate 31,069,836 of CM019716.1, read as the reverse complement.
CTTCTATGGGCTATATCAATGCTGCCAAGTTAGCAAGGACGGCCAGCTAATACAAGACAAGAAGGTACTTACCGCTCGGCACAGACGAAGTTGCCCTTGGTGGGGCACTGTTCATCGTTCCACTTGTAGTTCAGAGGTTTAAACAAGTTCAGGCAATCCTCACCACCAGGATCTGCAAGGGGAATCACCGAGTAATTTATCATCAGTAGATTTATATATCTGAATCAGCTATAACTGTCTAAGACAGATCTAGGGTTGATAAGAGTACGCATGGAGTGTTTGGAATCCGGTGATCAGTCCATCTACCCGACCTATGAAGCAGAGCTTCCTACAGGAATTTTGTAGACAACAAAAATTATGTCATGACACCCCCTTCCCACCCTTTGCTTATCCTATTGATCTATTGGTTTGCCACACTATGCCCTCACCTCCCCATACTAAAAAAGAAAAGAGGAGAAACCATTCAGGCTCTCATTTAAAATAAAGCAAACACTGATTTACAATAAATAAATTGGCTCATTTAAAATAAGGGAAACAATCTGATTCCCTCAGCAATGCACCGGTTCGATTCCCCCTCTCATTGTACAGTTTCTGAAATCAGAGCCGCGTGTTCACTAAACTGCCAACTACTTGCACGAACACGCTCCAAGTACAGACATAAGACACTGCTTCACACGCACACATTTATCTCATGTTTACCAATACAAACATTCATCTCACTTTTATCATTTTTGTACACTAATGTATTTACCACTTCTTCTTACATTTTACATCCTTCCCGGGCCGTTAAATGTCACATAGAGCTCGCATGGTTTATGACATGCTGAATCAAAGGCAAAACTGGCTGAAACAGAAGAACACATTTTCTTTCAGTGCAGAACCGTTTCTTTAGCCTTAGAACTTTTGACTCAAGAGATAGCAACAAGAACAGCAGAGAAAGTAGACATATACAGAGCAATAATGTTAAACACCATTCCTCGAACAGAAACAAACAGCCATACGCAGTGTATCATCCTTCTTGCTGAGTTTAGGTATGTTGTTTGGTCATGTAGAAATAGGGCCACATTTGAAAACAGAATTTTTACAAAAGAAATTCTCCTGTACATTTTCAAACAAAAATTGTTACAGCTTTCAACTAGTTTCTAGCTTTTTTTTGCCACCCCCCCCCCCCCAACCCCACCCCTCTTTTGTGGTTAAATGTTAACTTCAGATGTACATACTATACGATTACCACATGTTTTTCGTTTAAGCCCGCCTTTTCAATATTTCAGTTCACGGATAGGCATTCCCAACTCATGTTCTTGAACAGTGCTTTTGTTTACCTGACCAGAACCTTCTACTGCGCTCCGACTGCGGTGACCCGAATACGGGTGACCCGAGCGCATAGTTATTTCTGTGTACATCCCACGAGTAAAAGAGAAGGCCTTAGCCAAATACAAACACTGTACATCACTAGAGAGAAAGTTAACGAAGAGAGAGAGAGTGAGAGAGGGAGAAAGGGTCCTGATAGTAGGTGAGAGGAAGTGTGTGTGTGTGTGGTGATACTATTACTATACACCTTCGTTGTAACGTCTTATGTACAAAGTATTCGCGTTATCATACTCCATGCTATCACCTCATGGTTTTGTAAAGCCCACCATCTCATTATTTCATTCCACGGGCAATCATCCTCAACTCACGTCACTTGTACATGATTCGTTACTGTTTATTTGAAAGTTTTTGTGGGAAAAAAAAAATTGGATGGAAAAAAAAATACAGAAAAAAAACCAAAAAAAAACAACAACAAAAAACAACAAAACAACAACAAAACAAAAAAAAAATGACCTGGCTCGGTTTGACTCGCCCTTGGTGGTTTGGTGCTAGCTGAATTTGCATATAAAATGGAAAAAAAAACTGGCTGATTCTCCTCCATGATAACTGAGCATCTATTTTTAAATATCTAGAAAAAATTTTTTTAAAGAAAACAAAATAAAAATAAGAAAAAAGGGCTCGCAAGGTAGTTCGCCAAGTTTTCCTGTCTTCGGCGAGCTTTTCAACCTCATCAATGGATTTTTTGCCTGCAAATTTGGCCTCTCTTAACAATATCCTCTTTAGAGTTTCCTGTGGCCGACCTCTTTTTCTTGGACCTGTTGTGTTCCATTTGATAGCTTGTTTTGAGATTCTGTGTTTCTTCTTATCACGTGAACGACAGATGTCCATCTCCTTTTACCACTTAACTTAGTCTATATGAGAGATATACACACACCACTTGTGCACATGTCAGATTATAACTGACAATTTATTGTTCACTGTTTCTTTGTTATTGTTAACTTAAAGCTGATGCTGTGCTGATGTTATTGAAATAGTCGCATCAATATCAGTTTAATTAGTTTTAATTTGTATCCACATAAATCTTCAATTTCCTAACAGGCTCCGTCATAATCCAGAAATCGTTCACTCTGGCTCATGGGCCAGACTGTATATTGCACCATGATGCAATCGAACACACAGGGTGGAAGTCAGACATGGTCTAGACAAGACTTTGACCGTTGGCATAGACATACCTGCAGTCTCATAATACAGTTTCATTAGTTTTCTAAACTGGTTTGGTTTGGGAATGAAGTCTCCGCAGACAGCAAGGAGGCTTGTGCGGCATGTATATATTGTATGTATATAGTATATACATATAGTGTCTATAGTACGCATACAAGTATAGTGAACATACAAGTATAGTGTAAATCACGTTCGAACTGACTGCACCTTTACTAAAATGTTCTGCTTTAGACTTGTATGCAAACATCTTTTGTCTCAAAATAACTTTACTGTCTTCACTAGTCTTTTTAGCCTAATCTTCAGGACGACGGCGGGCAGGCCTTGCGAAAGGAGGATGGTCACCTTGGCCGAACTCGGCCTAGTAATCTGGGAAAAAAACTTTTCCCCCCGCCTGTTACTCGCAGCTGAAATAAGTTTAATGACGCCCTTCAAAGCTCGGAACAGAATACAGCGAGAAATGGATAATGATCATCTTTACTATTACTACTATCAGTACTGTTACTACTACTACTAGTCGGCCTGGTTAGCCGAGTGATTAGGCGCTCGGTTTATTAATCAAGTGTTACCGGGTTCGGTCCCAACAGTGGAATTTTTTCTTGTACACACCAAAAAGGCCCCGAGGTTCACCCAGCCTTTAAAAATGGGTAGCAGGGATATCTGGGAAGGTAAAGAGGCCAGGCGTGATAATGACCACATCACACTTTCATGTGCCGAAGGTCATGGAAAATACGGGCCAAACACCGTATTCCTCAATATGCCTTAATGGTACCGGAAACGGGAATTTTACCTTTTACAACTACTACGGCCTACTATAGCTATGTCTACTACAACTACATTTCACATGTCTGAAGTAGGGAATTCTGTAGAGCACAAATCAATGGTTTTTAGCCTTTTGTTTGTTTGACGTGGACCTTTCTTTCAGCTTGAGAGCACTCGCTGATCCTCTTTCGGCTTAAGAGCACCCGTGGACTCTCTTTCGGCTTAAGAGCACCCGTGGACTCTCTTTCGGCTTGAAAGCACCCGTGGACCCTCTTTCAGCTTGAGAGCACCCGTGGACCCTCTTTCAGCTTGAGAGCACCCGTGGACTCTCTTTCGGCTTGAAAGCACCCGTGGACCCTCTTTCACCTTGAGAGCACCCGTGGACCCTCTTTCAGCTTGAGAGCACCCGTGGACTCTCTTTCGGCTTGAAAGCACCCGTGTACCCTCTTTCAGCTTGAGAGCACCCGTGTACCCTCTTTCAGCTTGAGAGCACCCGTGGACTCTCTTTCGGCTTGAAAGCACCCGTGGACCCTCTTTCAGCTTGAGAGCACCCGTGTACCCTCTTTCAGCTTGAGAGCACCCGTGGACTCTCTTTCGGCTTGAAAGCACCCGTGTACCCTCTTTCAGCTTGAGAGCACCCGTGGACCCTCTTTCAGCTTGAGAGCACCCGTGGACTCTCTTTCAGCTTGAGAGCACCCGTGGACTCTCTTTCGGCTTGAAAGCACCCGTGTACCCTCTTTCAGCTTGAGAGCACCCGTGGACTCTCTTTCGGCTTGAGAGCACCAGTGGATGCTCTTTCAGCTTGAGAGCACCCGTATACCCTCTTTCAGCTTGAGAGCACCCGTATACCCTCTTTCAGCTTGAGAGCACCCGTATACTCTATTTCAGCTTGAGAGCACCCGTGGACCCTCTTTCGGCTTGAGAACACCGGTGGACCCACTTTCAGCTTGAGAGCACCAGTGGATGCTCTTTCAGCTTGAGAGCACCCGTATACCCTCTTTCAGCTTGAGAGCACCCGTATACCCTCTTTCAGCTTGAGAGCACCCGTATACTCTATTTCAGCTTGAGAGCACCCGTGGACCCTCTTTCGGCTTGAGAACACCGGTGGACCCACTTTCAGCGTGAGTGAACCCCTCATTATAAAGTAATAAATAGAATCCAAGTGGTACTAATTGTTTTTTAATCAAGACAACCCATTTGCTAGTCCACGGACCCCAAAAACCCTTCCATGGACCCTCTGGGGTTAAGAACACCCGAATAAATGGTAAACGGGACTTAAGCTTAAGTGGAAAATTTAGTGAAATGGAACATAAACAACGGAAGAAAATGGGGTTCAGTGGAACATATGTTTTTTTGTGGAAAGCGTGAATCAACTGGTACTACTTGAAAGTTGGGAGCAAGCGATGGTAGATGTGTAACTCCCAGTTCTTTCTTTATGATCACCGTCGACACAGATACATTAAGTAAGTAGTGTGTAAAATAACTGAAGAAACTCTGTGCAGACTCTAACAGACTCTTTAAAGAATATCGTCGTAGGTTTAGTTTCTTACTGTACAACACGTTTTTTCCTGTCAACTCAACGCTAACCATGTCAAACATGGACACTAACAGCCAAAACAAAAGAAACATCATCATAACAGAAATGAGGTGTCTAAAGACAATACAAAATCTGACAAGGAGAGACAAAATAACAAATGACACCATCAGGGCAATGGTTGGATTAACACAAGTACTACACCACATCTAGAAACAACAAGGCATATGGTCTGACCATAATACGCCGCTACCAACAGATGGCATGAAACAGAAAATATATAAGGTACGGACTGTAAGAACCGGAGAGAGGCCGCATTGTCTTTCACAACGTTAATTGTTGTATACATAACATTTTAGTAATGTATTGTAGATTACATTATTCAACATATTAGCCATGTTGAATGTAAAGACAGATCTTGGAAGAGATTTGGCAAAAGCAACATACAAAGAACTAGACAATCATGTAAAAATAAAAGTTCAGCTAGAAGGGATTAAAAAATAATACATGAGCAAAATGGTGAAAGAAGCAGAGAAGGCAGCAAAAACAGGAAACAGCAAAACTCTATATAACATACAAAAGAGGCTAACAAGTACAACTGCATCCAAAGAAAGACCAATCTTTAACACAATTGACATCCTATTAACATCAAGTAAAGACCAAAAGCAAAGATGGGCTGAACACTTCCAATAAATATTTAACTGACCACACCCAAAAGAATTGATAGATCTTGAAAATGACTTACCAGTCCCACAACTAAATGTCAACCTATATGAAATTACGTTGTATGAAAATGAAACAGCAGTGAATCTAATGGCTAACAACAAAGTTGCATGTGAAGATGAAATAACAGCCGAAATGTTAAAAACTATTAACATTGACGATATGAGCCAACTACAGAGAATGTTTAATGAAGTTTAGAAAGAAGAAAAGGTCCCTTCTAAATGGAAAAAAGGAATCATTGTTAAAATACAAAAAAGGCAACCTTAGTGATTGCAATAACTGGAGAGGAGTACCTTACTATCAGTTGTGTCAAAAGTATTTTGCAAAGTTATTCTGAATAGAATTCAAGATATAGTGGATGCTGCAATGAGAGAAGAACAGGCAGGTTTTCGAAAAAGGAGAAGCTGTCTCGGCCAGATCTTTACTCTAACAATAATACTTGAAGAACATATTGAAAAGCAAAAACCATTAATCCTGAACTTCATAGACTTTAAAAAGGCATTTGATAGCATACACAGAGATTCATTGTGGAGAATTTTAAGTCTGTATGGAATACCAGCTAAGACTGTCAAAATCATTAGGCACCTATACAATGGATATGGCTAAGCAGTCAACAAAGAAGAAGGAATGAGCTAATGGTTCCAGATTGAAACAGGCATGAGCTAATGGTTCCAGACTGAAATAGGCGTGAATCAAGGATGTGTACTATCTCCCTTGTTTTTTTTTAGGGGGGGGGAGGGGGATTTTCATAGACTTCATAATGAAAAAGAAATGCTGCATAGATATAATGGGCATTAATTGGGTACATGAGACAACACGACTGGAAGATCTTGATTTTACAGATGACATAACGCTTATCAGTGACAGTGTGAAATCAATGCAAGAAAAAAAAACAGATTCCCTGTCTTCAGTGGTTAATAAAATAGGAATCGAAATTAACAAGGAAGAAAATACTGAAACTTCTCATTAACCATGAAAATATACATAGAAGGAACAACTGTTGAAGATGTAAACCATTTTGCATATCTGGCAGCTACATACACCAGGATGGTGACACCAGAAAGGAAGTTAGAATTATAATTGCAAAAGCAGCACTGACCTTCAAGAATATTGAATGTATAAAACAGGAAAAAGTAGGAGCAGCTTTATTACTTAACGATTACAAAGTTGTGACGTTTTGGCGTGAGCCTTAATCATACAAAAACATACAACCACAGAGGCAAATCTGACTTTCTGGTAACAGCCATCAAACAATGTCACGCAGATGACACAAGCCGCCTGGCACTTGAGAACCGCTGCATTCAAAATTATGGGAGTCGCTGGAACCACATGGGTTAAACTCGCTGTTACATGTAACATTCTCTTCAATCATTACAGTACCTCTCCACAAAGTCCACCCCTTCTTACTTTTCAAACTTCCTCACAGCATCACTCTGCAACCCCTCTTCCTCAATCATCTGTTTCAACTTCTCCTAACTAGGTCAATATTGCATCACACACTCTCTCTCCCTTCCCCGGTTCCCCATCCACCACCCTCAGTTACAACCCACCGACCACATGTCACAGGTCTCTATTTAAAGTCTCCACATTCTACTAAATCCATTCCTGACACATACCGCCAGACAAGCCACACCTTACAATTTACAGCTAAGTACTCTTTAGAGAAAAAAAATTTTTTTAATAGTATTCATGTGAATCTATACTTTATCTCCTCTCTCTATTTCTTCGTCCTGTATGTTTTTGTATGATTAAAGCTCACGCCGAAACGTCACAACTTTGCAATCGTTAAGTAATAAAGCTGCTCCTACTTTTTCCTGTTTTATACATTCTAGTATCACAGCTTTACTGCAGTGCTTCATGTATAGTTATATACTTATACACTAATAATGTGTTCAAGAATCTTGAGACCATGTGGCATTCAAAAGTTATAAGCACAAAAACCAAGTTAAGATTATTCAATTCAAATGTAATATCCACCCTCATTTATGCATGTGAAAGCTCGAAAAGAAACAGCTAAAGAAACAGACAACAAATTACTCTTTTGAAAACAAATGCTTCAGGAAAATACTCATTATAAAGTGGAACGAATTCAAGAACAACACAGAGATAAGACAGATGAGCAAACAACAACATGTCTCATGGGTGATCAGAAAAAGAAGATGGACATATGTCGGTCATGTGATGAGAAAAAACAATCAGAGAATCCCAAAACAAGCTATCAAAGGGGAACAAAACAGGCCAAAGAAAAAGAGGTCGACCACGTGAAACTCTAAAGAGGACGTTGTTAAATGAGGTCAGTTTAGTGAAATTAACATCCCTTGATGAGGTTGAAAAGCTCGCCGAAAACAGGAAATCTTGGCAATCTACCATGCGAGCCCTGTGTGACGTTTAATGCCACTGAAAGGATGTAAGATGTAAGAATGTAGATTACATGTAGATGTGACGGAGCGTTATATTTTTATACTCACTTACCTTAGAGATTAGGGAGGTTGGTAAATGAACTCCACGGATTTACAGTAGACTTACAACAATACATATCTACACTGACAACCTGGCAACAGATTCGTCAATACTTACTGTTTTTGAGGTCGTTAGGATGATTAGGGGCCCAGTTGGTGTATTCCGAGAAAATGTTTGGGGCGCTCAGCCATTCCCACGTACCCTCCTTAAAGATGTCAGTCGCCCCAATCCACAGAATATTGACTGCAGAATTGAGTTTAATAATCCAAAGTGAGTATGTACTGATTTGTATGTCTTGACAACTTTTATCATCACCATCATCATCATCATCATCATGAAAGATACTGTGGAAATAGTTCCACATATCTCAATCTTCGTGCTTCCGAATAAATTCTCTGACCTGTTTAGAGGCAAACGGTCAGAAATGTTCTACCTTTGCCTCTCTCTTTTTGTTTACCAATTTGTCTTCCTAGTTTCTCAGTAACCCTCTATCTTATGTTCAGTGCACTATTACATACAGATAAATGTGTTGTTTAGTTAAATGTGCTATATAGCTAAATGTGCTACTTAGTTATATGTGCTATATAGCTAAATGTGCTATCACCAGATCAAAGTCGCATTTCATGAAATCTGTTTGGTGTATTCTCAAATTTCTAAGATTTAAGAAAGGTAGAGATGAGTAAGATGTGGTCGTGGGGAAGGGGGGGGGGGTTAGTTTTGTCGACGGGATTATTCCCTTCGAGTTTACTATCAGACAGGGACACAGTGACCTAATGAAAGTCTTGATTATCGGTATGATACATGTCATACAGAACTCTAGAAGAAGCCATCTTTGCTCTGGCATACTATCTGGGTACGAAGACGCTGTGAGACTAAAGCAGTCAGCGATCCATAGCTGACACGATAAGTCAGATTTGGCTAACCATGGCTGACCAAATCTACAGGCGAACCATGGTTGACCAGATATATAGATGAACCATGGCTGACCAAATATATAGGCGAACCATGGCTGACCAGATCTATAGACAAACCATGGCTGACCAGATCTATAGACGAACCATGGCTGACCAGATTTATACACGAACCATGGCTGACCAGATCTATAGGCGAACCATGGCTGACCAGATATATAGACGAACCATGGCTGACCAGATCTATAGACGAACCACGGCTGACCAAATATATAGACGAACCATGGCTGACCAAATATATAGACGAACCATGGCTGACCAGATTTATAAACGAATCATGGCTGACCAGATCTATAGGCGAACCAGGGCTGACCAGATCTATAGGCGAACCATGGCTGACCAGATCTATAGGCGAACCATGGCTGACCAGATCTATAGGCGAACCATGGCTGACCAGATCTATAGACGAACCATAGCTGACCAGATCTATAGGCGAATCATGGCTGACGAGATATATATCCCATCACTTCCTTGTTACCCCCCCCCCCCCTCAGCAACAACCCTAGCTTGATCGTCCTCATGGGAGTATTAAAGAAGAATGGCACAACTCCTGTTTGTAGATCCATCCAGGGACTGATAAAACCAAACAGCGTAACCTGACCCAATCTGACACGATGCTGTCGACATCTTCACTGCATCGGCTGCAAAGAACAACGACTCGCATTTGCAGGGAGATAGAAGAAGAAGATGTACTTGTGAAAATTAGAAATCCTCAAGTCCTCGTCATTTATCATCGGGAATTATCGTCAGTATACAAACAAAGTAAACCACAAGAGTCACTTGGAAATCTAAAAGTTGACAAAAACTGGGCGCTGCGTTAGCGCAGTGGATTAAACACTCGCTTTCTGCCATGTTACCAGGTTTAGATTTCCGGTCACCACGATGGCGGTCAGGCTGTGGCTCGCAAAAATACTCTCGGGGTTCACTCACCCTCAAGAAAAAAAATGAGTACCCAGGTTAACGCTCTGGGAAGGAAGAGAAGGCGTCAGCTACGGAGTTCGTGCTAATGGGGACACTAGTTTCTGGTCAGCTATTGACTAGGCAGCAGAGCACTTATGGTTTGACGTGTGAAATGATTGTGGTTCACAACTCACACCATTGCCTTTACTTGTAGGTTGCTGTGCTCCTGATGTCTTCGTACGTCGAGTTCTGTGCCGAGCTGAATGTTCATGGCCATGGGATATAACTAAACTGCTAATCTATCTCAACTGAGCACAGAAGTTTATCCCTCCAGCCTAACTCCACGTGATTATCTATGCACTTATAGTAAGATCAAGTATATAAACATGCAAAATTAAGATTTATGTTTATTTGATATGCTGACTCCGTGAGGACAATTAAGCTGTCTTACCTGATTTATTTCTGGCTAAGTTTGCGATGTACTCGTTTGTCTGTTCGTCGTGAATTTCAGCCAGTCTGGCACCCATAGCATTACATATTGCCTACAAGTCAGAGGATATTGTGACAAAAAATAGTCAATGTTTGGATTTTGATTCTTATTTCTTGTATACCTTAGAAAACCAGCTACAGTTCTTCAGAACATAAAACAAATATGTCCATTAATCTTAAATAGCTCACACAGTATGTTTTCTTTTTTTTAATCGGACAACTTAACTTTTCTGCTGACACAGTTCCTATTATAATGGCAAATGCAAACATTTCTACTTATTTTTCTAAGGATTACGTTGTTTCTGTTACATCTAGTACTTTTGTAACCATCACAACAATATCAACTACTACTACTAATACCACTACTACTACTACTACTACTACTACTACTAACTACTACTACTACTACTACTACTACTGTCGCTGCCGTTAATACTACTACTACTAATAATAATAACAACTACTACTGCTACTACTACTACTAACTGCTACTACTACTATTACTAACTACTACTACTACTACTACTACTACTACTACTACTACTACTACTAACTACGACTACTACTACGACTACTACTACTACTACTGTCCGTGCCGATACTACTACTAATTACTAGTATTACTACTAACTACTACTACTACTAACTACTACTACTACTACTGCCGCTGCTACTACTACTATTAACTACTACTACTACTACTTCTACTACTACTACTACTACTATTGCTACTATTAGTACTGCTACTAACTACTACTACTACTACTTCTACTACCACTACTGCTACTATTACTACTGCGACTAACTACTACTACTACTTCTACTACTACTGCTACTACTACTACTACTACTACTGCTGCTGCTGCTTCTACTGCACTTATTTAAAATACTACTAATGCCACTAAAAGCTGTTTCCGTCTTAGAAGATAAATTTAAAACAAGCTGATGTACGCTGTGCTTGAAGTTAGCCAAGTAACATTTTTCTGATTTTCTTCTTATACAACTAATTCTATAACAATTTCATTAAAACAATTTTGGTACAGTAATATAAATCATGTCTGTTTTCCATGTTTGATCTGCTTCAAGTTTTTGTTATTTTCCTTTTTTTTAAGTGAACATAATTCTCTGTTAGTTGTGAACCTTAATTTCCTGTTCTTCCCCCCCCCCCCCCCCCCCTCAGTGAAGATCTATCATTGTTTATTCAACAGCTTTGTCTGAACTTGTCTTGCTAGCTCTGAACTTTTCGGATCTGCAATGGCTAACTTACTTTTTTTTGCCCTCGCTTTGTCTGCTTCAAGCCTCTCTTTCGCTCCCTTTTTCAACAGCAGAACTCTCCAGCACAAACAAAACGTCACAGTCTTTTATCAGTTTTCGCCCTTCTCTCTGCTGGGGGTGAAGTTTTCCTGGATTACTTCCCCTGTTAATATTATGTTGTTCCAGATCTTTTTTCCTTACTGTGGGAAATGTGGTAGCCGCCTTCCAATTTTACAAGATTTATTACCACCACAAAAGGGCCTGAAAGTATCCTTAATCTACTCTTGTACCATAGTTTTTGTTTACCTCGTGAAGTTCTTCTCTCTGTTATATCTGCTTGGGGATAGGGCTATCATTAAGTCTTGCCACATGTCCCAGGCATCTTACTTTTCTACTGCTGGGTGTTATCATCACGGCCACACTACTTATGCAGTATTACTGCTGCTGATACTACTACTACTACTACTACTACTACTACTACTACTACTACTACTACTACTACTACTACTACTACTGCTGCTACTACTTCTACTAATACCACTACTGTTATTACTACTCTAGTTTCATTTCTGCTGTTACTGAATCTACTATCACTGCCACAATAGAAAGAGCCAGGTACCAATTTGTGCAGCTGTAGAAGTATGAAGAAAAGTAATGTTTTACAGATGTTAACAACTGTGTCATGTGAATTAGTGTCAGAAGATGGAGTAATACAAGCGTTAGTTTATCTTTGTCGCACTAATTTTTGTTATATGATTTTACTGTACCAAGGCATCGCTCCACGAGACCTCTGTTTCTCCAACACCGTAGCAGAGTCCCTGGAAGTAAGTCCATCCACGTTTACATTCTTGACATAAACCTGCAACATCAGAATCATTTGCTTTGCTGTCAATGTTCTCTGGGCTTCATTATCTACAATCCAAGATTAATTTTTACATTTATAACACACTTACCAATCAACTTACCAGTCAAAGCTTTCATGCCAGCGTCAGAGTTGGCGAACCATAGTCGTCCAAAATCCTGTTCCTTTGGATCTGGGACGAGGCAAAGATCGCTATAGTCCATGGCAGTGGAACTTGGAAGAGGTAGAGATCGCTATAGCCCACGGCAATGGATCTTGGAAGAGGCAGAGATCGCTATAGCCCATGGCAGTGTATCTTAGACGAGACAGAGATCACTATAGCCCATGGCAGTGGATCTTGGAAGAGGTAGAGATCGCTATAGCCCACGGCAATGGATCTTGGCCGAGAATGATATAACTATAGCCCCCATGACAGTGGATCTTAGACGAGGCAGAGATCGCTATACCCCATGGCAGTGGATCTTGGACGAGGCAGAGATCGCTATACCCCATGGCAGTGGATCTTAGACGAGGCAGAGATCGCTATACCCCATGGCAGTGGATCTTAGACGAGGCAGAGATCGCTATACCCCATGACAGTGGATCTTGGACGAGGCAGAGATCGTTATAGCCCTCATGGCAGTAGAATCCAAGGGGAGTGTTTCAGACTTTGTCTCCAGGCGAATTCAAGAGAACTCAGACGAAACATATGCGGATTTTAAGAAAGAACTAGCTAAATGTTTCAGCAAAGGCATCGATCCGCACGCAGCCTTGAGACAAATAAGCAATTTGAAGCAACACAAAGAAGAGCCAATCCAAAACATGGCAGAAACAATGATTAAACTGGCAAAACAAGCCTTCGACAACGACAAGATACTTCAACCGGTCACACAGAATTTGCTGGCAAATTTTTTTATAGACGCTGTGTATGACAAAGCAATCAAAACGAAGTTAATCAAGAAAGACCCACAGACATTAAACTCGGCAATCAATACAGCTATCGAAATAGAGCAGTTCACAAAAAGACTAACATCCCGCATGGACAACGGGGAGAACCCATGCCCAACAACTGAAGCAATGACTTCTTCTTTCCGCACCGACAGTGCTACACAAAGACAAGCTGCCTCGGAAAGCGTAATTCAAAGCACGGCCACCGTGGCCCAGGTCTCTTATCAGGACACACAGACGAACATACGGTCAAAACCATGTTTCAACTGCGGTATTCATGGGCACATAGCTCGCCAATGCAGATATGAATCTACACCCGTATCAAACAGAAATTCATGGAGGAGCACGCAGACCAACCATGATTATACACCACCCAGATTCACCAGACCACCTGAGGACAGATACAGAACACCACGAGAATCCACACCAAAATACAGAGTCTACAGCCAACAGAGAAAACGCTCGGAAAAACTTCAACGGAGGTATGGTAAACGGCCCACTCTACCTCTACAAGTAGCAACGGGCCGTATCACAACACTTGAAAACGGCACAAACGCAACTTCCACCATTCCCGTGCAGATAAACAACACCATCATCCACACACTCATCGACACTGGCAGCGAAGTCAGTCTGATCAGACAAAACGTATGGAAAACTATTCGCTCAAACACGGTATTACTGCCCAGCGAAGGCAAACTCTGGACTGTCGATAATTACGAATTACGGGCAAAAGGAATCACATGGATAAACATATGCATAGGAGGACAAACTCATAAACAAAAGTTTATGGTTGTAGACAGAATGTGCAGACCCGCCATACTAGGCAGAGACTTTCTATCTCACACAAAAGCAACGGTGGATTTCGGAAGCATGCAGCTGTCGATTGGAAATACCAAAGTACCTATGAAAAACGAATACGAGATTTGCTCAACGATCAGAGCTACTTGTGACGTCGCAATTAAACCCCAAACAATAATCATCGTACCAGCAAAATTGCAAAGACTTTTACCTGCATTTAAAGACACGGAGTTAATGATCACTATTCACCAGAACAGTGTATTACTTCACGAACCTTGTGCTGAAACTATAGACAGTATCGTTAACCCTGATAAACAAGGAAAATGCCTCGTGACTATAGCCAACAACTCCAACAGGCATTTTAGAATAAAAAAAGGACAAATCATAGCAAGGGCAGAGTTCGGCCTCGACGTAAATAATATAACTAAACAACAAACTCAGAACAACGCAAATACCACCAGATCTACTGATAGAATCCAACAACTGCTTACAGAAATACAGGTACATCCAGAACACGAGGCCGCTATCAAAACGATAATAGACAAGAATCAAGACATTTTCGCAAATAACGACTTAGAATTGGGCAGAACTAATACCGTCCAGCTGCACATAGACACTGGATCCAACCCACCAGCATACACAAAACCATACCCTACGCCACTCAAACACAGAGGCATTATAGAGAAAACAATTAAGGATATGCTAGAGGCAAAGATCATAGAACGAGCACCACTGTCCAAATGGAACTCACCGATAGTTATAGTAAGAAAAAAGGACGGAACACATCGCTTTTGCTGCGATTTTAGAGGACTAAACAAAATCACGACTCCCATCACATACCAGATGCCCAACGTGGAAGAAATTATGTCAGTACTCAACGGCGCAAAATACTTTACCACACTAGACGCTAAATCAGGATATTGGAGTATACCCCTAACAGAGGACTCTAAAGTGAAGACCAGTTTCACATCCAGTTTTGGAAAGTTCATGTTTACCAGAACTCCGTTTGGCGTCGCAAACGCTGCAGCAGCATTCATGGCATTAATGGATGAAGTACTGTACGGATTATCAGACCACGCCATAGCGTACATAGATGACATACTGATTTTTACTAAGACATCGATTCAGGACCACATCAAACACATACAATCTGTGTTTGACAGGCTAAGACAACATGACGTCAAGTTGAAAATGGCCAAGTGCAACTTCGCACAGAACAAAATCAATTATTTAGGCTTTACTATGAGTAGCCAAGGCATCACACCAGATAAAGAGAAAGTAAAGGCAATGGCAGAGATAGTCACACCAAGCACAATAAAACAAATACGAAGTTTTATAGGAACAATATCATACTACAGAAGGTTTATAGACAATTTTTCCCATAAGGCAGAGCCCTTAATCGCACTCACAAGAAAATATAGCCGATTATCCTGGTCACGGCACCACATGTGGTAAAAGGTATTTCTGTACTAGATTGATGAAAATTATTATTTAATTCTTTTATTTTGTCTGGCCGTCGTTGTACTGAGTGGTGGAAGGATGACTATACCATACGTTCACACCTTACATATAAAATAACAGGAATACGAAAACAATCCTTTCTATAAAATCACGATTCTTGTATTTACAAAACTCTGATCCATAAGGCATCACAAATCACAAATCCGATGCACATGATGTCCATATATTTCTAACGGGTATTACTAAAAAAATCATAAACAAATAAAATTTTCTTGAATAATATGAGTTCAATACTGCTTACAAAGGCGCACAACTAAAATACACACGCCAGCCTCCATCTCTCGGAAACTGACCACCTTCCTCCACGACTGGTCGCTCCCTTCGCGAGCTCAACTTATCCCCCTTTATACTTCTCCCTTTTGTCTTATATACCTGGTCATCGCCGGACCGGAAGCCTGGGGATTTTCCATTCACACGTGGCCGTCTCTGGCCAGTGGGATTTCCAATCAAAACCGGGTCACTGCTTGCTTATTTTTTCCCCTCCTTACAATATAACTATAGCCCCCATGACAGTGGATCTTAGACGAGGCAGAGATCGCTATACCCCATGGCAGTGGATCTTGGACGAGGCAGAGATCGCTATACCCCATGGCAGTGGATCTTAGACGAGGCAGAGATCGCTATACCCCATGACAGTGGATCTTGGACGAGGCAGAGATCGCTATAGCCCACGGCAGTGGATCTTAGACGAGGCAGAGATCGCTATACCCCATGGCAGTGGATCTTGGACGAAGCAGAGATCGTTATAGCCCTCATGGCAGTAGAATCTGCCAACGTAGTATTGTGGAACCCCTCCATTTTAGCTACTCTTAGGGACTGAAAATTGTCGCCATTACCCACTCCCAGTCCGAGACGATGTTGTGCTTGAACACCTTCACAACATCAGCTCACTGCTCCAGGGAGATAGAAGAAGAAGAAGAAGACGAAGAAGAAGAAGAAGAAGCTACTATCCTGGTATTGCTTAGAGTTCTCTCGAATGTTGTTAATTCTCTCGTGGTTTCTTGATCTGTTTCAAGTCTTTCTTATTGTTTTTTTTTCTTAAGTCAACACTTTCTTCTTTTCGTTTTGGACCTTATTTTCTTCAAGCTATCACTGAAGATCGATCATTGCATACTCTACAGCGTTTTTAAAATCTGTCCCGCTAAATATGGACTGTTTAGACCTGTAATGACTGACTTGTATACAACGCAGTTTCTAGTAGCAACATCAGGCAATTCTGATACCGTTTTAAACTTTCATTAAATAATTCTTTCTTGAACGAACTTTCAAACTGTTACAAGAAACTTAGGAATAATGAAAACAGCAATTACGATTGTGAAAAGATAAACTAGTTTAGTTACAGAAACGAAAGCCGCACTTCATAATTGTACACTGATGTTATAGTTGCAGAAACGAGATGATGTTAAACGTAGAAATAACAGCAACAAAAGTTATAACACCGTCAGCTATGAGACAAACAAACGATGTACATGATGACTAGAAGGCCAGTACCTCATTTAAATTATTATTTCTCCTGTCACAGAAGTAAGATTTGCTTCGAATAGAAAATGCACTAAAAGAAATTTATTTCATTTAAAATGGAGTAATCTTCCATCTCATATTTCTACATAGGCACCTGCATGTCTGACACATTTTTCAAGTCTTCTGATTTGGGTATCTCAAAAGAGAAGTCTCTCAAAACATGTTTAGCAATGCCCAGTCCATGTATATCTGCGTCTAATGTCAAGTTTAGATGAAGTCATGAGACTTTCACAAAAAAAGTAAAATGAAGAAAATGATGGACTCTACATTAATGATATGATTTTAGAATGAAATTGCTCAAAAATCTAAAGACTAGAGATATGACGTGTAATCAACAGGAAAGATCCCCACTTCATTAATTTAGCTTAACACAGCTCCTTCTCAACGAACTCAACGGACTTACCAACATCGGCAAACAAGGCCAAGAATAAGAAGACAGCTGGTGGCAGCATTCTTAGTGCAGATAAATAATTTTCACGAATTCAGGCAGGCGATGATTATAGATTCCTCTCTGTCCCTTTCTGTCTGTTTTATAGCTGCGTTCATCACTTATTACGACGGAAACTTGTAACATAAATCCAACAATAACAACAACAACAAACACGCAACATCTAATTAACTCTGGTGTTACTTACACGCCTCCAAGACAAACACGAGTAAGATTTCATTGCCATGTTTGGTTATTCTGATAAAGACAACAGCCAGGACACGTGCTTAGAAACCTATAAAGATAATTTATTACGCCAAGTCAGTGTTCATGTTACGGGCAGATCCGGGATCAAACAGTCAACATAACTTTAAAGACAAAAGAAATCCTTCTTTTCACAGAAACAAAAACAAACAAACAAAAAAGCAAGCGGGAACTCCGATATGTATTAAAACAGTGTGAATATCAGGAAAAGCAAAATGCGGAAAATGGTTTTGGAAATGTAGCGAATATCATTTCGTTTTTACGTCCTCTGAATGTCAGAAATCGCTATAAACGATAATGTGCAGATGATCTGTATTAGATTTGGTGTTTACTTTCTCTCTCTCTCTCTCTCTCTCTCTCTCTCTCTCTCTCTCTCTCTCTCTCTCTCTCTCTCTCTTTGTTTGCAAATTGACAGTGCTAGAATGATCACATGATCTCTTTTTAAAACCTTCTTAATGATGATCCTGTTAAGGGGCCTGATGTGCTCTTTCGACCTGCTTAGTTAGGACTCTGCGTGGCCCACGTGGCCATGATACCGGTGATAACAATTAATAAATCGTTATACAGACCGGTCTAAGATTTACTAGCAAGAACAGTAACTCACTTTACAGACTATCTCCTCGTCGGTGCCAGTAATTCACTTGACCGTTCGTCTATTGATCTCTACCAATACTTACTAGATCGTTAATCTCTTCATCTTACCAATGAGTCACTTGATTGTTTTCCTTCTTAGTCATACTAATGACTCACTCACTAGATCACTTTATTCTTATCAATAACTCACTCAATTAATCGTTTTGTCTCTTCAACCACTTGAAGATTTATCATCGATTTATCACTTTATATGAATATCTCACTTGATCATTTATCTTCTCACTCATACCTCAAAAACTACCCCTAGAAATAACACGCATCATTAATATAAGTGATACACAAGTCGCGGCCGTGTAAACCTACCGGGTGCTAAATCTACAATTGGGGATGAAATTGGGAAGTGATTTGACCACACCCAGCCGAAACCCACAAATCCATAGCCTAATGTACTACCGTACTGGATGGCCAGGCTCAAACCCATATCTATTTGCGACAACCCAGGATCTCACTTTCAAGGATACTGTATGCCAGTAATGCAGCATATTGCATACAATCATACAAGTTCCTGGCATACAATACACATTACAAAGTCAAGCAATTAAATCAATCAACATTTTTATTATCAACACTACATAACACCATATCAGCGCCAGAACAGTATTGCATACACAGGACATCAACATGTATCATCATGAGTGTAATAAGCATAACATCAATATAGTGTTTAACTCTCTAAGTATCAACTGAAATCATATGGACCAAATTGGCCTGGGTTCTCCTGGCCCTCATAATGCAATACACACATTCTTCTAAATTGTGATCTCTCACTTATTAACATGGCAGCTACTGTCCTCTTATGAAACTCGTATCTCACGTGTGCTAATGCTCTGAATTATCAGCACAGACGAAACAAAACTAAGCCACGCCATATCAACAGGCTCACTCTCCTCCGTCACGCATTCCTCGGCTATATATAGGTCTTCATACTTTCGAATCACATGAGCGAGGACGCTCCTACCACGCCTCGTATACCGGTGAGTTTCGCGTGCCCGCTCACAGTTGTCTCGTTTCCAAGTTAACCTCATCTCCTATAGCACCATAGCTGGGTTATAGAAAACTCTCGTCTTACGCGAACTCGTGCTATAAAGACAATAGGCGCATGAAGAGAAATGGGATTAGAGGTAAAACAAGCACACTTTGTAATTAAAAAATGACATGAAGTTAAAGCTACCACGGAATTTTCAGTAATAATTAATAAATTATTGGTTTAAATCTAAGATAAATATAGAGCCTTATCTAAATTTTGACAAAAGCTTGAAGTCTTGCTTCACAAAATGCGTGTAAATCTGTTTATGGCGGAAAAAAAGTAGTTAGAGGGCTATGGTTCAGTTTTACAAAAAAAGATAGAAAGAGTGAGGAAAGTGGGCAGAAACAAGAATGGCAGAAAATAAGATTAGCACATATGAGTGAAAAAAATATAACAATCCAATATTTCGCCAAAACTTTTTCAGAGAACAAAAAAATACACAGCAGATAATAGCATAAAAAGAGATGAAAAATACAGACAGCTTAAAATGTGGCCGTCTTTTTTTTTACTACGGGGAGACTCATCCTTTGTTTCGTTTCTTCTGTAAAGGTAGTTTCTACTTTCCCTCTATACTCTAGTTATTTCGTATCTCTTCTCGTCGCTACGTCTTCTCTGAAACGGATAACTCTCTTAGCTTATTCATAACTCTTTTAGCCACTTACAAGAAACATTTTGTGCCTGCCTTTCTTACTAGGACGAGGCAACAACAACAACAACAACAACAACAACAACAACAAAATCTATATTGTCCAAAAAAAAAAAAAAAAGAAACGCATAGCTTCATTTTTTATATGTTATGACAAAAACATTTTTTTCCGAGTATCTCAAACCAAACCAAAAATTGTCACCAAGATATCAGGTCCATGATTTAGCGTGAATGTTGCTATTCTCGTGTATAGTCAGAACGCAGTAGATGCCCTGGGAAATCACTCATTTTTTTTAACCATAACTGACGTTGCGTTTATGGAAAAGTGATTTTTTTGTGGTGAGCACAATTCACTTCCCACTCAAATGTAACCCTATAAAAGGATGAGGTTACACAAATAAATTCAGTTAATTTTCAAGCAGACAATTATGGCGAGTCTATCGCAAAATTTACGAAACATTGCTATTGTTCGCCTCAAAGCAGGTGAAAGTCAAAGTCAGGTTGCCAGACATTTAAACGTGCAGCAGAGTACCATCAGTCAACTCTGGCACCGTTTCCAAGCCACTGGCTCACTTGAAAACAGGCACCGCAGTAGACGACCCAGGGTAACAACAGCAGCTGATGATCGCTTTATTCTGGTTCATCACCCCAGAAACAGGATTACAACAGTTTCATTAAATGCCAAGTCATTGCTTGCAGGAGGTCGTGTCTCTGATAAAACTGTCTGGAATAGACTGCATGAAGCTGGACTGGTGGCACGACGACTTCACCGAGGTCTTAACGAGACGCCATCGCCAAAATCAACTTGTTTGAAGACGTTTCTGGTTTAGTGACGAATCTTCCTTTTTGTTGCACCGCCATGATATGCGGAGAAGGGTCTACCGTAGGCCAAATGAACGTTTTGCCCAAAATTGCGTTGATGAAGCTCCCCCGCACGGTGGTGGAGGTGTAATGGTATAGGGAATGATCTATTTCAACAGATGGAGTCCATTGGTGCAGATTGAAGGAGGCTTGAATGCGCAACGATACGTCAATGAAAATCTTCGACCCCATGTCCTTCCATTTTTGGCTGCGCAAAGGTGTGTTTTTCAACAGGACAACGCCATACCCCATTCTGCACGGTTCACCACACAGTTCATGACTGCCAACAACGTCCTTACCCTTCCCTGGTCATCCCTGTCTCCAGACATGAATCTGATCGAGCACCTATGGATGAGCTGCAAAGACGTGTTTGTCGCCGAAACGTTTCTCCAGCCAATCGTCATGATCTGTGGCAGACACTCCAGGAATAGTGAGCAGCCATCCCACAGGCGCACATCAGACATCTGATCGCATCTATGCCCAAGAGATGCCAGTCGCTGATCGTTGCAAGCGGAGCCCATACACCATACTTAGTTGAGAACCCCTGGAACTAACAAATTCTCATCACACAGATGCAAGAAGCTGTCAAGTGAGTGTTTGAACCCTTAAGTATTATTGCGTGCAATTTTAAAATTTTATTCATTTAATTTAAAAAGCTGTAAAATATCAAAGTTATGGCTAAAATTGGGTCATCGGTAGTTATGTTTTTCTTTCTTTTCTTGGACAGTATATATTTTTTCATCTATTTTTCGTGTTTTTATCTGTTGTGTTGTTCCTATAAGTGATCTTTGAAAAAGGCTTTTGCCGAAATATTGGATTGTAGTATGTGCTCATCTTCGTTTCTGCCAGTCATATTTCTGTCCACTTTCCTTGCTCTTTCTATTTTTTTGTAAAACTGAACCATGCACCATTTCAGTGAAATGACGTAACATCAGATATAGGTCCTTATTATTTCAAGGGTACATTTTTAATATGCTAATTGCTTTTCTTATGCTTTCACTGCTTTTCAGTCTTGAACTTTGACGCGTCTGCATTGTCTGGGACTGCTTTTAATTTAATAAAAGCTCAACAAAATGAAGACACTGCTTAGATAAGAATTTGCTGCAGACTAATTGGCTGACTGGATGTGCGTGTGTATGTACACGTGTGTGTGTGTTCTTGTTTTGTTTGTCCGTGCGTTTCATGTACTGTATTTCTCGCGTTCTTGTAAACTTTGCAGCGACAGAATCATGTTGAATGAGTAAGGTGACCATATGTCCCAATTTAGGCGGGACAGTCCTGTTTTTTAGACTGATATGTTCCGCCTTCGCCGAAAGTCTTGGTGGGACGCACAAATGTCCCGTTTTGAGCCTGCTAACTTTAAAGTTTAATAAAATTTGTAAACAAAAGAAAAAAAATCCATTAATTTTCAAATGGCGGCGCGTGACGTAATTGATCAGAAATATTTATTAGTCTATTTTTAACTTGATATAAATTTGTGGTTGCATTAATTTGTTGCATACGAAAATTATCTTCACTTATTCTAGAAACGTTGAACCAATCAGAGTATAGTTATCTTCCTTGTGACTTAATTAACCAATCGCAAAGTTAGTGGAAAAGTTTGAAGGCGCTAAATATTTGAGCCAGCAAGAGGAGGGGGGGGGGGGGGGGGGGGGAAGAGGAGTGTCCCGCTTTGGTTTGCGAAAAATATGCTCACTTTATGAATGAAACATACAAACCGTGCTAGACTGGTTTTGTTGCATATTTGTTCTTAATTTATAAATCGTTTTGAAGCAAACTCGTGTTATAGAAAAACGTGTTATGTGATAACATACTTTTATTTCATTTCATGTGACATGTCCTATCCAGAACGCTGCCCCTCTCACAGCTGCCCTGAATGCTAACAGTCTAGCTCAAGTTGACCGGCGTCTTGCAAAGACACGTTCAGGCTTTCTGTGATGTCCTGAGTCGATCTGCACGGAGGTCGTCCCTTTTCTCTTTTGCCGGGCACTATGCCTTCTACTATCAACTCCCCCCCCCCCCCCTTCCAGCTATTGTGTCTCTTGATGTGGCCGAAGTATTGCAGTTTTCTAATTTGTGAAGTGTTAACAAGCCAGTTTTCTGCGACACCTAATCTCATTAGTATCCTTTTATTTCATTTTCGTTCTGTCCGTGATATTTTAAGTGGCCTTCTGTAGCATTTCATTTCAAATGCTGTTATTCTCTTTTCTAAACACTAACACTAACCTGCTGCTGGCGAGATTCTTTAGCTGCCGTGTGTGGAGCGGTGCTCCTCTCGGCCAATGAAGAAAGGTGCAAATGGGGTTGCCGCTCGGCACCACTGCGGAAAAGGTGGTAGAAAGGATAAAGCGAAGCAAACAGTCAAATCATGGCACCTCTGGTCTGGAGGTGGGCCACATCCTAAGAGCACTCATATCGGGTGAAATGCATGAACCGGCTTAACCCAGAGGTTAAGACACTGCTGGCGAGACTCTTCGAATGCCGCGCGTGGAGTGAAGCTCCTCCCGGTCAAGGAAGAAAATGCGGAAAAGAAATAAAGGTTGCTGTGCGGCGCCGACGTGAAAAGGTGGTGGAAAGGATAAAGTGAAATTTAATCGGTATGTCCAGTAGTATCGCGGCGAGGGCTACACATACCACGGCGCCTCTGCTCTACAGGCCGGCCACGTCCGAAATACACCTACACTGGTGAAATATGCCTAAACCGGCACACACCAGGGGTGAAACTTGATGGCCATGGATGTCACTCCACCTCCGCTCTAGAGGTCGGTCACGCCCGATATAAACCCATACTGGTGAAATATGCCTAAACCGGCTCATACCAGGCGTGAAACTTGAAGGCTACGCATGTCGCGGTACCTCTTCTCTAGAGGTCATCACGTCCCTAACACGTCCATACTGGGATAATATGCCTAAACCGGCTCAACCCAGGGGTGGAAGTCACTAGTAGCGAGGATTCGTCCTCCTGGACAAAGCTCCATCCTGGTCACAAATAGGAAAGGTAGCGGCCACGACTACAAAATGCTGAAGTCGGAGACACTGGACCAGGGCAGTCTAGATAGGCAACCACCTCTCACCTGGCGGGGTTTATTGCGTATCCTAATCACGCTGAGGTTTTCTGGTGAGAAAGTCCAACACTGGACTGTATGTACAACCACCTCTCACCCGGCGGTGATACACGGGTATCTCAAAACACGTCGAGGTCTTCCGATGAGAAAGTCCAACTCTAGACTAAACTGGTGCAACGAAAACCACGGTGTCACGCAATCCCGCTTCTGAGACCCACTGAGAATACAGGCTCAAGCCCTGAGATACTCTGAACCTCTTGTGGTCCTCTCGAGGATCTCGTCTTTAGGGGACCACACGGGGGACCACGGGACTTAACGAGGACCACAGGGGTAAATTCAGCAGGATCACAGTGCGGTCTTGGTGGTAGAAGCGAACGAAGAAGAAGAAGAAGAAGATCACTAACACTTAACTAGTCACTAGAAAAACAGAACAGAATGTATTAGCAAAATAATGCCAGAAAAATTGTACTCTTATTTAGCATAAATTTCAAGCCTAATCAAACTAGTATCCATGGAGACGCGTGGGCTTGTTGCAGTTCACGAAAAATGGAGCAACTGATTTCTGGATCTGTGTAATTAAAACTGACAAGAAGTCACGTCATCACATGCCAAACTGTTTTGTTTTATAACATAGCAGAGTTTAGACCGAGGTGTATGTTTAATGAAAACATTTAGGTAAACTGCATTTTTCACCTCCGTCGAACTTTGCAAGTAAGAGTTTACAGCAGTTACTATCATGTTGTATACAAGCTAAAGTGCAGTAGATTATAATGCTTGATTCTATATATAATTTCACTGTTTCTTTTCAAGTCCATTTTTTTGCTCTTCAGTGTTTTATTATTTTTGCAGTTTTTCGCAAATTACAGGAAGAAAGCCTTAAACAACAAAAGGTTAACGCTGAAGACAAAAATTCAGATTATTCAGACTTCTCTCTCTCTCTCTCTCTCTCTCTCTCTCTCTCTCTCTCTCTCTCTCTCTGTGTGTGTGTGTGTGTGATGATTTTCTAATTCTGCTTCGTTTTTGCTAGTTAATTCAGAAACTGCATGGCTTTTTCAACACGTTAAATACAAACAGAAGTCGTTTAGTTAAGAGACTATATAAATTTTGCTTCTTTCTACATTCTTTGTGGCAAATGTCTACATTTCGTATCATCTGTTTGCTGAATATTCATTGGTATTATTTAACTATCATGCAACTTTTGGCTTTTGATCAGAAATAAAAGGAAAAAAAATGATGTACTCAAAATATTTAGAGAGTGGCTGACAGAAAGAAATTGCTACGATTATGTGGAAATAGACATTTCTTTCTTTCTTTTTTTCTTTATCTCCTTATTATTGTGTGATTGAACAAGAGAAGTCGACACTGAAAGTTACTAAACAAAATATCAGCGCACGAAAGGACATCAAGATTTTTTTTTTTTTGTAGTGCTAACATTTGTCACTAAAAATAGTCTGAATAATATAATGGTGGACTTTATATAGTAACAGAAGAAAGGAATTTTCTAACAGGTTAACTGATGAAACGGGTCGGACTATTTTATTGTCTGCCAAAGTATCACAGACTGACTGACAAGCATTTAAACACAATGACAGTCAGGGACGGTATTTCAGAAATGGAGGAAACAGAGATATTGTTCCCAGGAAGTATGAAAAGACAGCTGAGAAAGATTGACAGCCATGCTAACAGACAGTAAACAGACACAAAACCTATACCAAGACAGATGTTCGATGCAGGGACTGAATGTGACCGACTTAGCAAATTTCATCGTTCACTGAGAAAGCGTTTGGAAACAGCCATCTGACTGTTTCTTAATAGATAGATAAACAGATAGACATACAGACAGACATACAGACAGGTAGGTAGGTTAGGTAGGTAGGTAGGTATGTAGGTAGGTAGGTAGGTAGTGTAGGTAGATTATAAACAGTAACCTGTAATGAAAGTATAACACACATGCACCGCTTTTTAAGAACATAGGAACAATGATGAACAACGTAAAACACAAAACAACCCATTAAACCAAAAAGTCGTTTGCTTTTAAATGTCTCTTTAGTAGGAGATATTTGCCCGTCTAACTGCAAATACAAGTATACATTCACTGTTTACAAAATGTTTGTTTCTGAGTAATTTTCAGCAGAATGAAATAATAACATCGTATCTGGTAACGCAAATGAGTATATTTTCAACAACTGTTTTGACTAGTTAGTCTTTCAAATCAGTTATCGACTGAAGAAGTAAATCTCGTGTCAGTGATGAGAGAAAGGTCCTTGGTCTCAGGTTCGGCTATGCGTGGTCTGCAAGAGAGGAAACAATATCATATTATTGATTATATGGAAATACTTTGTTGCCATGTGTGCTTAAGAGAGATGGAGAGAGAGAGAGCGAGAGAGAGAGAGAGAGAAGGAGAGAGAACGAACGAACAAACAGACTTTATTTTTGAAGAGTTAAGAATTGGGCACGCAGGCCCGTCTACCATTCTGTCCTTCATCATACAACTTTCATTCATTGATTCATTCATTCATGAGAGAGAGAGAGAGAGAGAGAGAGAGAGGGGGGGGGGGGGAAAGAGAGAGAGATTACACAGGCTGCAATTATTGAAGATTCAGTTATTCCCTGTAGTTTATGAGGATGAAAATCTCAATATAGCCCAACTATTAGTGGTCCCTGAAGGATATATCTGAAGGACAACATGGCCGCAAAGATTACGAAACCTTGGTCAGAACTTTGTGTGGCCTCACGTGCTACTTCTAGCAGCTGCTTTTTGTGACAGCAAGTTTTTGCTAACAGTGCAGTGACTGAAGCATTTCTGTAACAACTGTAGAGACAGTCTCTTAGGTCCTCTCAGTGATATAGTGAAGCCCAATTATTACTCTCCTGCACGGTTTTTTTTCAAATGAAGGTTTTCATTAGCGAGATAGAAATTTTATTCGCGTGATGCTTACGTGATGCTCACATGATGCATACGTGATACACACATGATGTTTACATGATACACACATGATGTTTACATGATACACACATGATTATCATTCACATAATGCACACATGGTTATCACATGACGCACAGAATAATGTTCGCTTCAAACGTATCTAACTCAACTAAATCAGCCACTGAGAAGGTCCTCTTAGAGACTGCTGCGAGATCCTACAAAGAAAATGATATAATAATCATATTTCAATAACCATATTATCTTGTTATAATAATCATATTATCTTGTCTTCCTGTGAGTCATTTTTTTCCTCATTTCGTACTAGCGTTTGTACAACAACCAACAAATCTGTGTTCTTTGGCTTTTGTATGCCATACGGCTGTGAAGCGTTAGTGTCTTCACATTTCTAAAGCGCTATAGCGTTTGAAGTACATTGCTAGCATCTGTCATCGCTGCCTTTGTCTTCCTAGATAAAAGCGCCAGGTACCCATTTTTTTAGACTGTGTTAACCCCAGTACCATTCATTCATTCATTCCTTTGCATGTCCCTTGCGGAACTTTGCCTCCCAAACAGCACTCCTGTAGGCCTCTCGGTTGTGAGCAAGATGGCCTGCTGCTGCTGCATCCATTTCCAGATCATCAACGATGTCTTGCAGCCATCTTCGTTTCGGTCTTCCTCTTTTTCTTTTTCCCATTATGTATCCTTCCAATACGGTCTTCTCTAAATTATCATGACGTTTAATGTGGCCAAAATATTTAAGTTTTCTCTCTTTAATCCTCTTTACTAGCCAGCCTTCTTCAATATTAAGCTCTTGTAGTATAGATATATTTGTTCTTTTTTGTGTCCACGATATTTGGAGAACTCTTCTATAGCATTTACATTCAAAGGCATTTATGTGCTTCTCAGCTGTTTTGTTAAGTGTCCAGGTCTCACAGGCATATGTTGCGATGGGAAAGATGCATGCCCTTAAAAATTTTATTTTTGTGGTTCTGTCTGCTCCTCTCCACAGATTCTTTATTTGTTTTACTTTCTGAAGAGCAATAGATGTCCTCCTTTTAATTTCCCTCATTGTATCTCCATTATTAGTTAGTAGCGATCCAAGATATTCAAAACTCTCCACTTCTTCCAGTTTTTCCTCACTGATACATATGTCAGTTGCCTTGTTTGTTTTGTCAGTTGTCATCACTTTAGTTTTCTTTGCATTAAGATAGAGGTTCTGCTCTTCGCTGTTCTTGCGGACTGACATAATTAGTTTTTCCATTCCTTCTGGTGTTGTGGACAGCAATACTGTGTCATCAGCATATCTAATCTCTGGTATTTCATAACCTCCAACTGTTATGGCATCGTAATATTCTTTGTCTACATCTTCTCTAACATTCCTCATTATATTTTCAGTATACAAGTTAAATAAGTAGGGTGACAATATGCACCCCTGACGGACCCCTTGTTTTATGTCAAACCAACTTGTTGTTTCACCCCAGTACCAGTCATAACAAATTCCGCCCAAGTGGGAAATCAAACCAGGAACTAATCGATTGGAAGGCGAGTGTGCTAATCACTGCACTGCCGCGACACTCATCTGCACAACAAGCCACTACAGATACTGTATAACAGAACTTACATCTCCACGCAGACGAAGTTGTCATTCCAGTTACATGATCTGTCATTCCACCGATAGCCAGAGTGACTGTTTAACTCCAGGCAGTCCTCGAGTTTATGTACTTCAACAGGAAATAGAGTGTATCGTTGATCAGTTAGGCATGTGATCTCGACATATATATATATATATATATATATATATAACTCATAAAAACACTATAAAAATAGTAGAGATATATTGGGGTAATCGCAATGTGTCCCTGGATCCACACGACCTTGGATTGGCGTGAAGAATACAATTATATTTTAAACAGCCATTAAAAAAGAAGTACTTAGAATATTTAATCATAAACACAAATTAATATTAATAATAAATGCACTTAAAATGATTAACTCTTCTGCTAGTAAATGAAAACAAACTCAAAAAATTGTAATAAACATGACTCATGTTTACAGTGAAATTTCTAGACGTTTGTAAATAACTTTTATTATTTTCGTTTTTAAACTTTAACTCCAAAGAATGAAACAAAACCAGACAGATGCGGTTGCCTTTGTATGTACTTTTTAAAAAATAACTTTTAACAAAACCATTTAAATGAATTGTGATAACAAAAGAGTTAATGTTAAACATGAATACACCTCTAAACGTTTATGGCTATCTACGGACCAATTAGGTCAGAGAAACAAACAAAACATCAGTGTATTTATAGAAAAAGATGTCAGAAACGGAGTGGTTATGTTCTCTGAAAAACCCCCCAGTACTATTGGTGGCTGGACATTTGAAGGAAAGACGAAGACCATGGCCATCCTTATATATATATACATATATATCCACAATGACTTACTCTCATATACAGTAAAATTTGAAAGCAATAAGGCAAAATCTACAATATTTTTGGAGTGTTTTTAGAAAGGATATCTTATATCTTATATCCTTCCCGTGCTGTTAAACGTCACGTAGGGCTCGCAAAGTAGTTCACCAATTTTTCCTGTCTTCGGCGAGTCTTTCAACCTCATCAAAGGATTTTATGCCTGTTAATTTGGCCTCTCTTAACAATGACCTCTTCAGAGTTTCATGCGGTCTGCCTCTTTTTCTTTGGCCTGTTGTGTTCCACTTGATAGCTTGTTTTGGTATTAGAAGGGATAAGAGAAGAAAAAAAATCAGTTTTGTCTCTCGGTGACAACTGCAACAGTCTCACAAAATAAGAAGCCTCATTATAAAGCTAAATTTTCACATTTAAGATCACGGCCTTTTTCTAGAAAAGAAAGAAGGGAAAGTTTTATGTGAACTTCTTGGCTTGGAATAAAAAACTAAAGCAGGTAGGTCATACATTGTAACAGATAAGGGAAAGTGTTGTGTCAATATTTTCATTACATTAATGCAGTGGCTACCAGCTCCAGGTCGTGGCCAAGATTAGGCACGTGGAGGCTCTGAAGTAAGGAAGCGAGAAGATGTGAGATGTGTCAGAAATATTATGGTAAAACGCTTTTGTTTTTAATGCGTTACAGACTTTTAGAGAAATCCTATGATTTTGATTTTTAAATAATGAAAAAAAACACACTCGCTATTATTTCACAGAAATATTTCCTTCTTGTTCAATATTTGTAAAATATTTTCTTTTCATGGATCCAGGGTTATAGTTGTGCTCAACAAACAAACAAAAAAGCCTGGAAACTGCTGCATTAGAGGTCAGTGTGATCAGTTTACCTGCTTCAGCCCTGGGAGAAGCCAAGTATCAAGTTTTGAGCGCCCCAATTTCTAAACGAATATGACGCCCCTTACAAACTGGCACTAAGGTCTGCATGATTCATCCTAATTACTGACACTAAAATGTGTCTGACTCACTTTCGCCTTTGTTGTTAGGCTCATTAGGCCCCCAGTTTGTGTACGACAAGAAAGTGTTTGGGCCGCTTGTCCACTTCCACATTCCCTCATGGAAGATGTCAGTTGCAGAAACCCAAACACCAGAAGCTAGAAAGTGTGAAATATAAACTTATAATGTCAGTATCAAAGAAATGTGTGTATGTAAAAGCAGGAAAGTGAAGATACCAGCGAAATAGTGATGTGATAAAACAAACCGACCCATAATGATTTCAGTCATGCATTAATCATTCTCTTGTTATTTTCTTTCTCTCACCTCTAAAGTGATTTGTCTACTTTTCTTCCTAAGGCTAACCAGAAAATATTGTGTTCTGTCAGTTTATTGTGCGAAAATCTCATTTCTTATTTCAAAAACGTTGTATATACAATCATTTTCTGAAATTACCTGTGAATAGAAATTGTTTATTTGTTGTTAATGTTGTCCCATGTGCACTACAACTTTGCAGGAGACCATGTGTATATGTTTGTGTCTCAGATTTGGTACCTGCCAGAGACTGAATTTTAACGGTATAATTTCTGTTTCGTGACCTCGTTTCCTTTCCTACAGATCTCATGATTTCAGACACGCATTAAAGGCCAGGCTATAGAACAGTGGTTCTTAATTCATTTCTAGGAGGTTCAGAGACAAAATTTTGGAGGTCCATGAATGAAATGGACTGGCTGGATTTAAAAAAATTAGCTTCATCTTGGTTCTTTTTATTGTCCACAGCCGTTCTCAGGCTGGAAAGGGGGTCCACAGCCTAAACAAGTTGAGAACTACTGTTACAGAAATTATTTCTTGTAATGAAAGCTGGCTGGATTGGCTAGTTGAGAGTCTTCTCGTGTTCTGAAACAAGGATGATATTAGGAAATACATCTTCCCACCCTACTTATTTATCGTCGTGTTTGTACGGTTACAAACTATCACTTGTAAATCTACTCTGAAAACTTTATTTTCACTTTCGCTGTGAAACATTAAGTATTCAAGTCTGTTATGAATCTTACATTTACTCTGTAGCACTAAGTACAAATGTTTACTCTGAATTCTTACTCCTGATCCAGACCAGGGCTTCTCAAACTTTTTCTGCTCGTAGTCCACCATTTTTAGACTAAAATGTCCCCTCTCCCCTCTCTGTCTCCATCCCTGTCCTGATCTGTTTATATAAAATATTGTTGCTCACATCAGTTGATGTTGGCAATCAGAAATCCCGTTAGATCGGACACTGTGAGAGTGGAGTAGATGTGGTACATGAGGTTCCTGCTGTAAGCCTCGCTCTAGATTTTAACTTCTGCGTCTGCACACAAACTCTGACACTCAACGTAGAGTATTAACAGAGACAATGTTTAGAGAAATAAAGACAAAAGAAGAAGAAATAACGAAATAAGATCCAGTTTATGCTGGTGTTTGCTCTTCGCTGTCTAGATACATCAGCTCAAGCTCGAACAAGATGTTAGTTTGTCTGCAACCAGATAGTGGTGAAACAACAGCAGGAGTCTGGCTTTAGGGATTACCTTTCTCTTCCTCTATTACCCTCCCCACCCTCTCCAACATTACTTCACTCAAAAATCCTCTTTCTCCTACCTCCCCCCCCCCGCCCCATAAAACCACACACACAATATGCTCCGTATCTGGTCACGTTTAAAACATAATTTAACCTGCACTATGTTTCATCAGTCAGAAAGAACTTGCAGTACTGGCTCAGAGTATATACTATAATGTCGCGCGAGGAAGCAGTTCCAGTCTGTCCATGTTTGCCATTGTTAATACCTTGTAATAGAAATAATATTGCATATCAAGAAAATATAAGTCGTATTTCAGAGAATCGTTAAGAAAAGTTGTTTGTGTATGTGAGTGTGAGTGTGTGTATGTGTGTGAGTGTCTCTCTCTCTCTCTCTCTCTCTCTCTCTCTCACACTCACTTACCGTGTTTCATGACAGCTAACATCGCCACATTTACGTTCTCTTCAGAGGTCTTTACCTCAGCCAGCCTGGCACCCAAAGCACGACAGATCGTCTGTGAACACACGACAAAACAAAGTATACACAAATAAAGTTGTTTCTGTACTAGACATTTTGCATGAGTTTTGCGTTTACTAAATATTTTTGGTACACTTTGACGGAGCTTCTTGTGATGGAAATATTTAGACATGTAAAGCAAGAATTTTAGTAAACCTGTTATGTTTTTTGGCACCATAGCAATAACAGCGGTTACAAGTATAACAACGATAAAAACAGCATCAACAATAACATCGACAATAAATGAAACGCTAGTAGAATATCTAGCATTGTCGTGCACTAACATTTAGAAGCCTATTACAAAACATGTTTACACAAACAAGAAAAATAATTCATGGATATCAACAAGTTTTCCTAGAAAACGTTTAAAAGTTCATTTAAAGAAATTTTTTTTACAGAACTGGAGGCAGGATATATGTAACAGCTGTTTGTTGAAGTTTAATTTTTTTTTAAAAATTTGGTCGGATGTTTACCATGATTTGAAAATTTACAGAGGCGTGTTCTCCCAACCTAATTCAAAATGACACACATTAACGTTTTCCCTATTCTGAAATATTTACGTCATTTCGATTGTCGTAAAACTATTAAAATACATAAAAGCGATATATATATATACACACACATAAATTTGTAGTTCTACCTGTGCATTGGCCCATGTGACCTTTGTTTCTCCGAAGCCATAACACTTTCCCTCAGAAAACCTCCATCCAGGTCTACATTTGTCATAACACTTTCCCTCAAAATAGTTCCATCCAGGTCTACAGCCGCTTTCACAAGCCATACCTGCGACATCGGGATGTCATAACATCATCACTTTTCATTGTGAATCATTTATGACGCTATGAGTTTTTGAAACCAATACACTTTGTAACTTTCTTTCCACTTGCGTGAAGTGCTTCTCGAAACATCAGTTTTTCTCAACACATTATTCGGTGCTTTATTCTGTTTTAAAATGCCCAGTTAAGCACATCTTACAAACATCACCGGGAATTAAATGTTCGTGTGTAACTATGCTTACCTTATTTGCTATGAGATTTACTATTTACAAAATGCTCACATGCTGAACCAAAGTCAAAACTGGCTGATTCTCATCCATGCGAATTGAGAATCATCCGTTTATTGGGCTGATAATCCTGCAACAGCTTTCGCTTGTAGATTTTTGCTAGTTTTATATATATATATATATATATATATATATATATATATATATATATATATATATATATACCGGTTATGGTAATTGATGACATAAAAAAACTTTCGATTTCTCTCGTTTTTTCCTCTGTATTTTACTGGTAATTGCTGGTTAACTCGATCACTGCTCTAGACCCTAAACCATTGCCTACGCCTGGTATTTTGATATAATCAAAAGATTTAAAGAAATTATGTCTATAATCGTCTAATCTATAGATTAAGATGAAATATGTCACCCATTCGTTACGGCAGTATCTGTGTCACTCCTCTGAAATCCATCTCCGATTTTTCACTACTTCGTTATGTCACTTCTCTGATATATCACTCTTTCGATATGTCACTCCTTTGAATGGCTCCCTAATACACACACAGACACACACATACACACGCGTACACACACATGCAATCAATATCTGTGGAAAGATGTGGCAATAACAGGCAATGAAAACGCACAAAATAAACATACGTATTATTAGTTAAACGAAATCATACAGCAAGCGGCAACAAATTTCTGTAAGGCTCAGGATTTAAAAAAAAATTGAAGATTAAGTATTATTATGCTGCAGAAAGAAAGAAAGAAAGAAAGAAAGAAAAACACAAACAGACGCCCAAGAAGATTCATCCAGGCAAAATAAATGTTACAACAGATCTAAAGACACGTGGAGGCGAATCTTTCAAAAAGAACTTTACAGCTAGTGAAGATAATACTGACAGTAAGAGAAATGCCTGATAGAGACAATACTGGTGTTAAGAAACTAATGATCATAATAATGTCGATTATTTAATTAAAACAAGTAAAAGTAAAATATTCACGACGAGTTCTGTCTGACTTACCAATATCAAGACAAGTAGCCAGGAACAAAAGTACAAGCGACAGCATTCTCTAATTTGTAATGAAAAAAAAACATACAACTATCTATGCTGAGGTTGTTTCTACTTCTTTCACTTAAGGGGCATCCAAATTTATAGTTTACCATATGCTCTCTGACGTTAAATTGTGGCAAAGCAATAGCAAAATAATCTTTTGATATTCACTTATCGAATCACATAACAAATTCTAAGACAACTTCTGCGCTTCTAGATTCCAGACCTTGCGTGCTGATAAAGATTATTGGTGTTACATTAACGAGAGGCGTAATAATATTATCACGTGCTTCCACGAGATAGTGCAGGCAGCCAATATCCGTGTTCAACAGCTCCATCTTGTGCCAAGAATTGTTGCGTAGATTTGACCTAATCTCTCTCTGTCGCTTGTACTGACGACAACACACGGAAGTAAACATATCATTTTCGTGTTTTTGTTATTCAGTCAAAACAGGCGTGAACTCGCGTTCTTTAGCCGTGGACTGTCACTAGAGTATGGTTGTTGTTCATCTTTATCTCTAATTTTATTCATCTAAATCACTTCGACAGTGCTTTTGGTGAAAAATGAACGATTTATCAAGAGCTCTAGACGGAGGTGAACGAAGGAACAGCTGCCATCGGTTGCTGTACGATGAAAGAAATAATGAAGAGGAGATTCATTCATTCATTCATTTGCATGTCCCTTGCTGAACTTTGCCTCCCAAACAGCACTCCTGTAGGCCTCTCGGTTGTGAGCAAGATGGCCTGCCGCTGCTGCATCCATTTGCAGATCGTCAACGATGTCTTGCAGCCATCTTCGTTTTGGTATTCCTCTCTTTCTTTTTCCCATTATGTATCCTTCCAATACGGTCTTCTCTAAATTATCATGACGTTTAATGTGTCCAAAATATTTAATCCTCTTTACTAGCCAATCTTCTTCAATATTAAGCTCTTGTAGTATAGATATAGTTGTTCTTTTTTGTGTCCACAATATTTAGAGAACTCTTCTGTAGCATTTACATTAAAAAAAGAGGAGATAGGAGGACCTATTTATGTTTCCAGAGTTAACTAACTAACTGTAACCATCGCTTTGTCACAGCGATTTCCCATACTACACTAACCCACTGCTGATTCAGTTGATCTGTTCTCAAACGAAGGACCAGGTTTACATGTTTGAAAAGTAGCAGAAGTTTCATTAAGAAGGGCAGAAAGGAAATCAGAAATCAGCTTCTTAAAGCCCTTCCTTCCTTACGATTTTTTCTATCAGGATTTACTATCATAACACGTGAATTTCCGAGCCACTCAAAAAAAAAAAACAAAAAACAGTTGGCCTGAGGGTCATAGACACCAACTTAAATATCAAACGGTTAAAGACAAAACTAATCAGATTCATGAAATCATGACATTCAGCATATATTTGTACACACCGGCTGTCCGAATCCTGTACTCTGAAATACATCACAGAAATATATCTGAGAAACACCAAACTTACCTCTTATTGCCAATTTCAGTCTAAACATCGAAATTCCTGAAAAACAATTTTAGGAGTTTATCAGAACCTTATAGCACCCGACAGAAGCAGTAAGCTAAATAATTGTTAGTTTATCAGAACTTTATAGCACCCGACAGGAGCAGTAAGCTAAATAATTGTTATTTTATCAGAACCTTACAACACCCAACAGAAACAGTAAGCTAAATAATTGTTAGTTTATCAGAACTTTATAGCAACATGGACTCCGAGCCAACTGTTGGCTAAGTCGATACTACGCTGTTCTCTCGTGGCTAGACGGCTGCTCGTCTTACCGGAGTCCGTGTTCGAATCCCAGGTAATTCTCTTGTGATTTTTCTTTCTCTCACGTCTCACTAAAGTGCTTTGTCTATGATTTTTTTCGAGGTCTAATCCTACAAAATTTGTTCTCTTACTTTACCGTACCAAAGCCTCGTAGTTTCCAATTTATTATAAAAAAAATTGTTCCTTAAAACTTTTAATGAAAAGTTTATTTACTAAACTTACCTATATCTTATCAGATTTCTGGGATTAACCATAACTATTCCTTAAAACTTTTAATGAAAAGTTTTTTTGTGTGCTAAACTTACCTATATCGTATCAGATTTCTGGGATTAATCATAACTGTCCTTTATACAAATGCTACTACCTGATTAAACTTCAGAAAATCTGGTCTAATCTAAATTTTTAAACCTAGAAAACGTTTTCTGCAAGTTTTGAAGATATTGTCGTAGAGATATCATGGCTAAAATTGTGTAAATTTATTTTTGCGATTATTTCTCTCTCGCAAGTAGGTCTCTACAACTCTGAATATTCTCTCTCTCTCTCACACACACACACACACACACACACGCACGCACGCACGCACGCACACACACATACACACACACGCACACACGCACACACGCACACACACACACTCACACACACACACACTCACACACACGCACGCACGCACACACACACACACTCACACACACACACACTCACACACACACGCACGCACGCACACACACACACACAAACAAACACACACACACACACATTGGAATCAATGACAGGTTACATTTCTTATAGTATACACCATTTACTTGAAAACGTTAAAAAAATTATTTTTATTTTATCCCTCGTTTTATGATCTGCAAAAATGTAATTTTCTAGACTTTCCTTGAATGTTTGCAAATATTTAAGCTAGGTTGACATTTGGAGAAAAAATTTAAATCAGTTAAATTTTGCAAACAGATACTGATAACATGGAAACCTGGCCCACACAAACAAATGTGTTCTAATTCGCAAAGATCGAAAATGAGATTCACGTGAGTTTGTCTGATTTTGTTTCATTCACGTATTTATTTATTTATTTATGTTTCCATTAATAGATTAATACGAGGGGCGTTCAGAAAGTAGTGCACCACATAGTTTTTTTTCAGCTAATAATGAAGATAGAAGAGTGAAATGTTGCACACTTTAAATATGGCATGTGCCGATTGTGTCAAGCAAACTGCACCGACTGGCCAAAGAATATGTCTGCCCTAACCGTTGGAATTGAGCGTGTTAGCAACTTGCTGTATAAGCAGCGAATTGTGATAGAATTTCTCGTTGAAGAGAAGGAAACTGTTGTGAACATTCACAAGCGTCTATGTGATGTGTATAGAAGTTTTGCAGTCGAGTACAGTCAGTCGCTAGGTTCAGAGAATCAAAGAATCAATAAGTGGAGATAAGGAGTTGCGTGATCGGCCGCGCTGTGGACGTCCTGCCACAGCCACCAAGGCAGAAATGTTGAAATGCGCTAAGTGCATTATTCTTACTGATAGGCGTATCACTAATCAACTAATAAACAGCTGGCCTTAAAGCTGTCAGTCAGCAATGGTAGTGCAAATGCAGTTATAAAAGCTCTCGGATTTTCTAAGGTTTGCTCAAGATGGGTTCTCGAAGTCTCACAAATGACCAACGATTGCAAAGGAAAGCAATTTCTTCTGAATTGTTGGAGCGTTTTTGTTCTGAGGGAAAGAACCTTTTGGCTAAGATCGTAACAGTTGACGAAACCAGGATACATCATTTTGAAACTGAGACCACAAAAAAAAAAACAGTCAGTGGTGTAGCATCATCCGCAGTCACCACGAAGAAAGAAATTCAAGACAACTCCTTCAGCTGAAAAGGTCATAATCAATGTCTTTTGGGACATTGAAGGTGTAATTCTTGTAGATTTTATGCCAAAAGGAGAGGCAATCAATTCACAAGCTTACATTAAGACATTGGAAAAACTCAATCAATGGTTTTGCAGAGTTCGGCCGCACAAGAATCCATCAGACCTGCTTCTCCTTCACGACAATGCGCGCCCTCAGACAAGTCTGGCACCATGGGAAGCAATCACCAAATTGGGTTGGACTGTACTACCCCATCCACCCTATAGTCTCGATTTGGCACGCTCTGATTTCCATCTGTTTGGTCTACTTAAAGATGCACTCTGAGAAGTAAGAGTTGACGTTGACGAAGAAGTCATTCATGCAGAGAAGAAATGGCTACATAATCAAGAGAAAATCTGGTACGGGCTAGGAATACATGCACTTGCTTCACGCTGGCGTAAAGCCGTACAAGTTGATGGGGATTATGTTAAATAATACCGATGTTTAGATTTCATATCCATGTATATTATTTATAAATTTCATGGCTTTTTAAATAAACAGCTCCTGAGAAAAACGATGTGGTGCATTACTTTCTGAACTCCCCTCATACTATTTAAAACTGTTCCAGAACTTTTACGAATACCCTCATCAGAAGAACAAGAGCAAGCAGCAGTGAAGGAAATGTCTCATTTGCCTTTGATTATGATGCTGAGAAACAGATTTGCGTGAAGGTTTTGGTGGAATCAGTCTCCAAAACGAAAGCCATCTCTCTAATGCTCGTACGTAGTATTACATTTGTGATATTATGGGATGTGCGAGTGAAGTTCTCGTGAATGGATACCGTGGATATATCCTTCATGGATATAACGCTGCCCGGCTAGTTTCAATAACAAAGGGACAAGTGTTACGTCAGCATAGACAGCAGAGTCTGATGCCAGAAAAGTCCTTGTTAGCCAACTAGAGACGGTTTCTAACAAGACCTTTAGATACTTGACCAGTCTGTGCGCCCCTACGTCAGGTTCATCAAAGAGTGCATGTGTATCAGGTAGTTCGTAATTTTAAATTACCGTAGGTGATGCCAAAGAAAAAGAGGCAGACCGTGTGAAACTCTGAAGAGGACATTGTTAGGAGAGGCCAAATTAACTGGCATAAAATCCCTTGATGAGGTTGAAAGACTCGCCGAAGACAGGAAACATTGGCGAACTACCTTGCGAGTCCTATGTAACGTTTAACGGCACGATAAAGATATAAGATAAGAGATGAAAAATAGGCATCGCGTCATTTCTTGGTAAAATATTGTACTCTGTATTTTATTACAAAAACGTTATTGTGTCAGGTACGTGTTGTTTGGTAGGTTTAGACTTATACATACAAGGTATATTGTTTATGTTGGTCATAGAGGCTTAGTCTTATGTAGATTATAAATCCTGGCAAAGTGATCTTTGATCAAGGCGAACCATGCTCAGTTTGTGAATATCGTTCTATTGTTATGATATTCATTTATATTGTAGGCAGGACTGTCTTCAAAGGTTGTAAGCCCTAGGCAAATCAATACACAGGTCATTATTTAACAAACGCAGAGAAGAGTCAAGTTGACAGTGTATGACGCAATGTATTAAACCTGGTCAACTTTCCCATTTTGCCCATGAATTAAGAAGATACAGATTCTGGGTAGCGCTAAATTTGTAGTCTTCATGTAGATGAGATTAAATATATGATTTGTTGATACATAGCCAATTCTGTAAATGTATTAAGACCATGACAATTGCTAACCATGTACTAGGAGTGTAAAAGAACCTGGCAAAATTTGTGGCAGGGCGATATTTTAGTCTTTGTTACTTGTGATGCTCACGTTATATAACTATGTTAATGTTGTATGTGATGCCATGCCAGGCTTTTACATGTTATATGTCTTGGCGCTAGGTTGAGATTCGAAGCCGTTAGTGGAATGATTTAGCTCTTTTATCATACATTTAATGTCGGGGTCTACAGTTGGAAGATCATAGAATCTGGTACTCAGTGAGACTCACGAGGCAGGTCTATAGAGGGGTTTTTCTGAGGCTTTTTGAAGATCTGGGGTCTGATGCAGCCTAAGAGACCATAGCCAGCCTGGGTTTGCTGCAGATACCAGGTTCTCTGCGCGGGAACTATATTTTGGCATGTAATTACTTGTAATATTCAAATCTACCTGTAGCTCACATTGCCTTTCAAACAGCTGCTTCATTCTTAATCAAAATTTCTGTTCATCTTGGTATTAGGACAAGAAATTTTAACTAATTTCTTATCATTATGGAGGCCATGGAAATGTGGTTCATAAGAAGGATGTTTACCATGGAGAGCGAAGAAAACCAACGAAGAAGTTTTAAGAGAGGCTGGAGTTAAAAGGCAAATTACAGCAAAGATCAGAGGCAAACAAGCGAGATTTGTAGGACATTTTCTGAGAAGACGAAAACTGGAACACTGTGGCAAGTGGAAAAATTGAGGGAAGAAGAGACAGAGGAAGACAGAGAGAGAAGTTACTGGATGGGCTGTCAGTGTGGCTAGGAAGAAAGTCACCGGCGGATCTCATAATCAAGTCTAAAGATAGGGCATTGTGGAGAGAAATGATTGCCTACGCCACACCGCACTTGATTGATTGATTATAATGCGTTAACCGATTTGTGATCATTGTTATAGGATTTTGTCACATAAATGGTAGACGGTTTTTTTTCCCAATATTACTCAGTTATTCCATCATTAGTTCAGACACGTTAGTTCTCATTTCTCGTGTCAAGATACTATTAAGCTGCGGAAAACTTCGTGTGCTTGAGAAAACGGAACTGTTTGTACAAGAATGTCAACTATGCAGGTACAGACTCGGTAGAATTGCATAGATAAACTCATCACATTTTGATAAGCGAACCAGAAAAATTAGCATTTCAGGACAGCAGAAAACACCCAGATCAGCAACTATCCTCTGCAACTTGTTGACTCAGCGTATTGTGAGTATAAAATCATTAAACATGGTAGAAAAGATAAGCTCCAGGTTAATCAAGAGAAAGAAACTGGAAATAAAAACAGTAACTGTTCAATAAGAGCCATGACACAGAACATTAGCTCATCAAGGGATATTGAGTTATATCAGTTTCTGGGTGGGAGGGGGGTGTGGGGGGTGGAGCCGCTGTCCGTTTTGGTAATCAGCGAGCCATAGCTGACTTGCTGGTGTCAGGTTGGCGACCCATAGCTGACATGCTGGTGTCAGGCTGGCGACCCATAACTGACATGATGGTGTCAGGGTTGGCGAACTATAGCTAACATGATGGTGTCAGGGTTGGCGAATCATAGCTGACATGCTGGTGTCAGGGTTGGCAAACCATAGCTGACATGATGGTGTCAGGGTTGGCGAACCATAGCTGACATGCTGGTGTCAAGGTTGGCGAACCATAGCTGATATGCTGGTATCAGGTTGGCGAACCATAGCTGACATGCTGGTGTCAGGGTTGGCGAATCATAGCTGACTTGCTGGTGTCAGGGTTGGCGAACCATAGCTGACATGCTGTTGTCAGGGTTGGCGAACCATAGCTGACATGCTGGTGTCAGGGTTG
Source organism: Achatina immaculata (assembly GCA_009760885.1). Classification (NCBI taxonomy): domain Eukaryota; kingdom Metazoa; phylum Mollusca; class Gastropoda; order Stylommatophora; family Achatinidae; genus Lissachatina; species Lissachatina immaculata. The sequence continues at coordinate 31,027,984 of CM019716.1, read as the reverse complement.
GCGAACCATAGCTGACATGCTGGTGTCAGGGTTGGCGAACCATAGCTGACATGATGGTGTCAGGGTTGGCGAACCATAGCTGACATGATGATGTCAGGGTTGGCGAACCGTAGCTGACCAAAACCCTGTTCCACTTCTCCATTGGTACCCCCAATAACAGGCAGGGATCGCAATAGTCCCCAAAGTGGTGAAGTCTGCTAAAGAAGTATTGCATAACACTCGTGTGTGTGTGTGTGCGCGCGCGTGTGTGTATGTGTGTGTGTGTGTGCTACAGTTAAGAAAAGAAAAAAAAATGGCCGCCATAACCTGCTCCCAGTAAGACACAATGCTGCTCCTCAACTCTTTCACAGCATCGTCTGCAAGGAGCACCAGGTCGTAATTCCAGGACGACAGAAGACAAGACAAGACGAGACAAGACAAGACAAGACAAGACATTCACACCGTTAGGTGCAAGATTAATTATTTTCCATTTATGAGTAGGTCAGATGATGAATTTTCTACGAATCTAAATCTGTTATGTGGCGTGAAAAAAATTGCGTGTCACACTTAAAGTTATCACTGGTAGGTTTGTGATAACCATTTGCTTTGTATAACAGGGGACATGCGTTGATTTTCAGACGATGGAAGGTTACGAGAATCATTTCAATTTTTTTTAACAGTTTTTTTTCTACTTTGGTCACGAAGTTGGAAAGAAGAAAAGAAAACAGAAAATTACAACATGTGTAACTTTAGCCCATCTACAACAATCTAGATCTGGAGTTCTTTACCAAAGGATGGGGGAATGAGACTCGACCTCTGAAGTTTCTGTTTGTTTAAAGCAACTGTTATTACATTCGAATTTAGATTATGAACTGTCGTCGTTTTGTATAAATATATGTAATAAAATATCTTTACAATTTTCCTTCAGCTGTTCTGTTCTGTTCTTAGTTGTCCATATATATATATATATATATATATATATATATATATATATATATAATCAAATATTGAGAACTATTGAAACCATGCATAATGCGACAGATGATGACGAATTCGATAGTTTAGACAGCGTGGTATAGGAGATTTTATATAATCCTTTGGAGGCCTGTAAGCATCAGAATATTAGGTAGCACTGATTTAGAAGACTAAAACACTGTCAAAAGAAACGAGTACCGGAAGACCAGGCAGAATCTTCAAACCTGAGACTGTGCTATGAAGTGTGTCAGAGACTTCCAGCTGTCCCCGAGACAGGCGTTTAATGTAAACCAAGCTGGCAAGCTTAGCACGTCCATCATCTTCGCCGGTTGCCAGGCTACAGTGGCACAACAACCTGCTTCCAGGAGCACTAACGTTAAGTTTGATAGGGTCTTGAGGTCTAGGTCGCTGACTACAGCCATCTCTTTAGCACGGCCATTTTCATTTACACTAAATCAAAGCAACTTACGTAACTATTAACACAGGCCAAAAGTTTGATTAATATATAACACAAACCAAAATTTGATTAATGCATTTCTATTAATACAAAGGAAAAATTTGAAAAATATATTTCCAATAACATAAAATAAAAATTTGATAAATACATTTTCCATAACACAGAAAAATTGCCTAATATATTCCTCAACTACTTTACTTTATCCTTCCTCTTGTCCTGAGAGATGGCGAGGGGAGATGAAGTTGGTGTCTTTCTGCCATATGAGTAGTCTCGGTGATGATCATGCCGTAATTCGTGAGCCTTTCTATAACACAGTTAGCAGTAGCTTATGGAACAAATTGAAAGAATTTGAGATGCCTAATAAATGAATCAATTTAATTTAACCAGAATATGCATGGAGGATACACAATATATATATATATATATATATATATATATATATATATATATATATATGGATGTACAAGGTCCAACAATTAAGTAATGAGAGTTATACATAAAAAAATAAAATAAACAACAGCTGAAGATATAAAATGTATTTTATTCAAAGTAAACCCTTGTGCACTGATATAGAGAGTGGCACGATCTAACAAACACTGGAACGACCTCTGCAATTCTTCTGTTGGTATGGCCCTTAAACTCGATGTTACGGCCCTTTGGATGTCATCAGTATCGTCAAGAAAGCGGCCTTTCACTGGTAACGTTAATTTTGGGATTAGAAAATAATCGCAGGGAGACAAATCTAGGGAATAAGGCGAATAGTTGAGAACACACACTTGTTTTTGGGGCCAAAAATTCCTGTGTCCCAGTGTGCCGGTGCATTATCATGAGGAAGGAAAAAACTGCCAGGTGTTGAATACTCGGGTCGGAATTGAAGGATCATTTTCAATAAGCGTTTCAAAATACTTAAATAAACTTTGGCAGTGACAGTCTGTCCCTCTGGAATAAATTCTTTGTGAATAACTCCTTTGCTGTCACAGAAGCATACACCATTGTCTTCACTTTCGACTTTTGAAAACGAATTTTTTGCATTTTGGTAAAGGTTATCACTTCCCCTGAGAACTTTTACTTTTAGTTGTGGGATCATAGCGGAAAATCCATATTTCATCCTCTGCAACAATCAAATTTAAGAAATTTTTATTTCTGCGACATGTTTGGATGATGTCTTTTGCGTACTCAACACGCTGATGTTTTTGGTCATCAGACAAAGAATATGGTACACACCGGCAAGAAACGTTTTTTCTTACCTAAATCTTCCACTAAAATTTTACGAGTGGTCTCTCGGTTAACACCAGATTCATCTGCCATCATCCTCACAGTCAAACAACGAGCTTCTTGTATCCGTTCTCTGACTTTTGCAATGAGTTTCTCATTACGAACAAAAACTGAGCGTTCATGTCTAGTTGCATTTGTAATCATTTCCACACCACTTTTGAATCGTGAATACCACCTGAATATCTGTGCAAGAGATTACGAATTATCCCCATAAACTTATCGCATCAATTCAACTGTCTCAATGGCACTTTTTCCAAGTTTTAAATAGAATTTAATGTTAGTTTTTTGCTCAATTCTGATTACGTAACACTGCACCTCTGAATAGGTAAACAAAATGGCGGATTGTTTGTCGTCTGCTTATCGGGAGGCGATTAAAAGTTGCCAGACCATAGATGAAGGTTGCCTCTTTTGATTCCATGCTTTGCTTCACAGATGGCATTTTTGTCTTGCCCGTAATAAAATCAATCTCACTACTTAAGTGTAGGACTCTGTATGCGTGTGTCTATGTTCCAGCATAACTCTGGAATGTGTCGAGTAATTTCAAACAAATGTGGTATAAATATGACTTACAATTTGGAAAAAAGTGCTGTTGGGATATGACACCCTAGCACCCCTAGGGGTGGGGCGGGGAAAGGGTGACATACTATCCACTAAATTCAATTTTAAAAAAGAATGATCTAAGGGAGATAATCGTGAAAAGAGCGGTGCTGATCTAAGAGAGCATTTGTAGCCTCCTTTAGCTTTTTTTCTTCTATACTATCAATCTACTAATAATTTTATTAGAAAAACAATATATGTGGTCCCGCATGTTGAATTGAGAACAACTTTTCCTGTTTAAACTAATATATAATATGTCATACTGCAAATTAAACTTTGCCTTTGTGATCCTTTTAAATATGATAACTATCTCATTCCACCTTATGAAATTTATCACCTTGGTCATGTGAGGTAAAAATCCCCAGTAGAAAAAGAGGCCCACTTTCTGTCTTCATCGGCATGGGGGATGAGAAGGGTGAAAAATGTAATATCCAAAATTACATCAAAATAGATTTTTTTTTTAGTGCCTTGGGTCTCTAATTGTGAATTTAATCTAACTATACTTAAAAATCTGGCCAAACAGGTAGTATTAGTGCCTTCTTGCTTGTTACAAGCGTCGACACGCGGTCCCATATGTTGAATTGAGTGCATTGTTCTGTTACAAAATTTAAAATTTAAACATTTTCTAAGCTTATAGGCCGCCGCCCAAATGTGTTTTCATGTTTTCAGATTATTGTAGATTGTAAGTTAATTCTAAATAAATAATTTTGTGTAAAATTCTATTCATTTTGGATATACTGGACCCAGTACAGTGGATTAACTTGAGGGCTAAGTGAGAAAATTTTTCATCATCATTTTCCATTCTTTCTTCTCAATTCTTAGCTCTTTTTATTGTTCTATACTAACAACCTACTAACAATTTTATCAGAAAAATAATATACAACTTTTTCTGTTTATATGTCATACTGCAAATCAGACTTTGCCTTTGTGATCCTTTTAAATATCCCAATACACTTTATGGAATTGACCACCTTGCTCATTTGAGGTAAAAATCCTCCAGTAAAAAAAGAGGTCCACGTTCAGTACAGATTTCATTGCCGTAACAATGCCTCCAAGGAAACGTAAGACGATTGATCAGGTGCAATCAAAGGCTAAAAAATGAAACAACAGCGTAGACAAGAAACTCCCGAGGAGAGGAAGAGAAAACTTGCGACGCTGCACGAGGGAGCTCCTACATCTACAGTAGTGTGAGGCCGACTACTGGATAAGAGAGATAAAGCTGCTAAATATAGAGCTTCAGAGACTGTACAACAACGGAAGGCCCGACTACATTATAAGAGAGACAGAGCTACTACATCTAGAGCTTCCGATTCACGAAAGACACCCTACTGTTGTTCACCTTAGCGTCCATTTAGAAAATAGTCAGAGAGTTTATTTCACAGCAAAGAGCTCCCTTACAGTGATTGATGAGCCACCAAACACGACCGTAACAGCATTCTTTCAGCTGTTTCAGCAGGATCCTTTCGCAAGGACTTTGTTGTATCCTGAGATACCTCGATATTACACATGGAATGCATCGAGGAAAGCTTTCTGTAGAAGAAAAGTTGGCCAGCCCGCACGGGGACATGATGCAGTGGCGAGTGACGCTTTGGAGTGGAGTGTACACAGTTCACCCCAGTAACGCGGAATGCTGTTTCCTTAGGATGCTTCTTCACTCACTTCGAGGACCAAGATCTTTCGCGGAGCTAAGAGCAGTAAACAGAGAAGTATGCCAGACATTTAGAGAGTCCTGTCAGAAGTCAATGAAATGAATGAATGAATGTCAGAAGTTGGGTTTACTGGAATGAAAGCGGCACTGGGATGACACATTGCGAGAAGCTGAATTGATCTCTCCCAGAGAATTCAATACGGCTTTGGTTATTCTTAAGGACAAATGTGTGGAGATGACCAATGAAACATTACTGCAACTTGGCCTGCCTGCACCAGTACGAGACGGACAAGACGTACTTCACGCAAATTACATACGAGAAAAGAACTACAACGTCGAAGATCTGAGTTCATACGTCTCGGACAAGAAGCCACTTCTAAATCAAGATCAGAAAAAAGCATACCAAATTATCATGGATCAAGTAGCGAAAGAACAAGGTGGTATAATCTTTCTTGATTTTTCTGAAGGAACAGGGAAACATTTTAAACTAATTTAATTCTGGCCGAAATCAGGGCCCAGGGAGAAGTTGTTCTCGCCTTCGCCTCTTCATGAACTGCGGCTACGTTAATGGAAGGAGGGAGGACAGCCCATTCCGCACTTATCTTGCCACTTGATATCACCAGGCAGGAAAATCCTCCCTTCAACATAAGCAGGGCAAGTGGTCGGGCGTCAGTTGGTGACACCAACTGGAGAGAGAAGATTAGAAAGAGAGAGGAATGGAAACGAAATTTATCTGCAGCAATGAGCCTTAATAGCTCGGGAAGAAGAAGAAGAAGAAGAGAAGAAGAAGAAGACCCCATATTTTCCGGGGTGTTCCCCTTGATCTGTGTCGTGTAGTTCTGTGGCTGAAGGCCGTCTCGGCTGGCTGTATATGTGTCACTCTCGTTAAGTGGCCAGAGCTTTTGTTGCTCTACGCGTTGTAGGCGTGGTTCCGACGAATTGTCTTATATCGTCATCTTTTATCTTGTCCCTCCTAGTGACGTTTCCATTAACATAAACCAAAAGTTTGGTTAATGGATTTTCAGTTGTACAAAACAAAAGTGTGATCAACGTATATTTGAAGCGAAATGTTATTTTTTAAAAATATGGAGACATTTATTCCGTAACGCAGTGATTCCCAACAATTTTTACATCTAAGGACCATTTTTCCAACAGAAAAATCTGCAGATCATCATCTTATATGTAATACTGCACAGTATTAAAGCCTTACATGTTTTTGTTCAATAGATGCTACTTAATACCAAATTGATAACAAAACAAGAGGACCACCTGAAAATGCTCCGAGGACCACTTGTGGTCATCAGATACGGACTGGAAACAACTGCCCTAAAGTTTTGTCCACGACAGCAAGTTTGCTCAAAAATAGAATTATCAACGGCAACATTTTATCTGATAACATGACGTTTATAATTTCGTTTCATCTTCCAATTCAACGATGAATAATTTATACCTGAAATCAGTCTTTATTTGCAGGTCAGTCATACTTGCTGCATTTTTGTAGCTACGGTGATATACATCTTGGAAAATATCAGCAAATACTATGTCGCTAAACTAGTAAAATATCTCAACAATCAAATGGGTTGGTTATTTAACATTGCATGTAGATACTCGTATAGACTCGTGTGTAACAGCTGCAACTGCATATTTATAAATTTATTAAAAACAATAACACAAACGATTAAAGAAGAGATGTGCTCTCTAAACTTAGTCACAATAGAATACAGTTTTTATTTTTCTAATACGGGAGTACAACAGTAATTTTTTTTAAATTTTACAGCTGCTTGACTAAAGTATAAGACAGCCTTTCCAAAATCATCTTTCCTACAATCTGTTAACTAGCGACTGCTCTACATCATCATCATCATCATCATCATCGCCTTTTACTCCTTTGAGAGCATAGGCCACGGATAAAGGCTGTCTAATCATCCCTGTTCTTGGAATTATTCTCTGCCTCCTTCCATGTGTATTATTATTGTCTTTGAGCACTGTCATAATTTCTCTTCTCCAAGTAAGTCTAGGTCTTCACCGTTTTATACTCTGCTCTACCCTTTAGCTTAAACTTCTGTTATCTTGCTTTAAGAACGTTTTAGTATGGACACTACGAATGACAGAGAAACATGACTGGAGAGGTTTTTCAGTGATGGAAGATTCATTCTACTGTGCTTTTCAAGCAATGAGAGTCTATTCGGCACTCGGCACAAGGAGTGTATCGTCAGGGGTCCATGCCAGGGCCACAGAGAGGAATCTGGAGGGTTTTGCTTATTTTAATGGCGGGGTCGAAGTATCAGTTTACAAAATTTCTCTCTGAATCCTTGGTCTGTGCTATTCTCTCTTCTACATTTTCGTGTTAAGAATCACTCCCACGTTAATATAAAATTTATGTGGGTAGTAGTAATAATACTACAATAGTTTGGAGAGGTTAGTAGTAGAAGGCGTAGTGCCCAGCGATAGAGAAAAGGGACGACCTCGCCGCAAGTGGATTCAGGATGTCACGGTAAGATATATGTCACTGCGAGACGTTGGTCAACTTGTGCAAGAACGTACTTGCATTCAGGGAGGCTGTGAGAGGGACAAGGTTCTGGAGAGGAGATTGAGGGCAAAGGTGAGTGGAGTAGGTAACGTGTGTACGTACTGTAAATGAAAGGACGTAACCATTGAAACGAATAGTAAATATATTTTTCATTGATTATAACCATGTTTTGTGGTTATTTTTTTAAAAGTTTCCCTGTAGATGAAAAATCAGACAGGAGACGTACAGACATGCAGACAAACATACAGATAGGCAGACAGACAGATAGATAGGCAGACAGATAGTTAGGCAAGACAGGTATCTAGGTAGTAAGATAAGCAGTAAAGTAGATAGATATTAAGCTAGGGAGTAAAACTGGCAGCAAGTAAGCTAATAAATAAGAAAGACAAGCAGTAAGATAGGAAGTAAAACAGGTGTGTAGTTACTGGTTAAACAGTAAGGCTAACCAGCTAATTAGTAACATGGACAGTCAAGAAAAGGTAGGCAGATGGCCAGGAAAGTAATTAAGTGGACAGATCTTCAATAAAAACTGTTTTGTTTAGTCCAGCAGTTTATTTATATAGATATTTTTTAATGTTATAATTTCTGTATCCCATGTGTTATTTTTCACCACTTTTGAAGTGAAGTTCAGCGAGACGTACAGCTGTGCTATTTGACAAAGGAGGCTTATCTAACATCCCTGATGTTTGCTTTCATTGCTAGACCAAAATATCAACATAAGGGTCTGAAGCAGCTTCATCCTCGTCTGACGTTTCCTCTAAAGGACTCGAAGTTGACATTTTCTAACTTGAATGTTCCGGTAGATAATTCCTGTTTCCGTTGAATCTTCTGGATGGCTGGTCTCACGGGACTGTAAGAGAGAGATAGCAACATGAAAGCATCACAGCAATGTCTGTACGGAGCTATCACAACTTCATTCCCTGATTAAGAAATTCAAATCTTATAAACTAGACAGAAACATGAAGGTTGTGATATTACGTAGGTCGATTCTTAGAGGGTTTTTTTTTAAGCGCTGCATTCACCAGAATCAAAATGGCACAGAGTGTTCTGTGGCACCTTGAAAATAATTCGACATTTACAGTTCAAGGAAGGACATGTTACCTGAGTATGTTGGGAGTTTATGTTGCAGTTCAGTTAGAAGAGCTTCAGATCTGGGTAGTTTTCTAAGAAGAGGGTGCACCCCCCACACTGGAGTTTACTTGATCGTTAGTTGCAAACTTTCCAAAAAATGTATTGCGCGGGATGGTCCAACACCAAGGCCACATAAATCACCAGCCATTATCTCTCTTAATTTTTTTTTTAATGGGAATACACTAAGACTACAAACTGTCCAGTTCACCAGATCCTGATACTGAACTTTGAAAGCAAGGACAATGTATGGCTTAGCGATGGTGAGTAAAGAGATGTCAGAAAACACGCGGCGAGAAACTAAGTTTTGTTCAGAAGCTCCCCGGACAGAGCACTTCGTGAAGTGCACAAACAAGTAAGAAGAAAATTGTCCGATATAATTTGCAAAAAGCCTGGACCTAGCCCAGTTTCTGCATAATAAATGTTTGAAGTCAGGGAAAGATCTTACGCGCTCTCTGTAAAATGCAAATGAGAAAACATGCAAAGCGTCAGCATAGATATACGTTAACAAGAAGATATGCATTTTTAAGACCTCGATTATGAATGAAAGTAGACTCTTCACCTCTATAAAGAATGGAACATTATTCTTTCGTTATATTAAAACACTATGATGGTCTAGAGAAAGCACCACTTGAGTGTACAGTTCCATGGAAACGAGGAAAGAAGTGGCCGTCGTGACAATGGATCATGTTATCACTGATATTCTGAACACCACACTCATTCAGGCATACTTCATGTGTCGACAACGAGATTTTTTTTTCGGACTTACTAAAAAAAAATGCATTGTTCCGCAAAGAACAAGGTAAGGGAATGACTTGGCCGAAAGTGTGCGTAGAAATGTCATAATATGATGGCTCATTCAGTGCTAGTTTAACGGATGATTCACAAAACTGTGAACCTGACTTCTCTACAGTTAATAATGTAACGAGTATAACGAAGAAACGGATCAATCGTTGCTTGTGAACTAAAGTGGCGTCTGTATCTTCCCTGAAAGATCATGAAAAATATAATTGTCATCCGGGTCCACCATTACACAGAACACATTGCACGCATTCTTTAACTTTCTGATCCTGGCTGAAGACACTGCTTCAAGGAGCAGGATAGAGAAATAGTTTTAATCTCCACATTTAGAAAACTGGCTCTTGAGAATGGAAGATGAATATCCATTAATTTAATGTTTCCTAAGGTAGAAAATGGATTTCTGAGGAGGATTTTAAACATTAAATGGCAAGACAAGATCAGGAACTAGGAGGTCTGTTAAAAGCCAGGAAAAGAACCTATGCACCTACAAATCATGTCTAGAAAATGGAGGTGGATTGGCTACACTCTGAGAAAACCCGACACCAGCATTGAAAGACAGGCACTGACATGGAATCCTCAGGGAAATAGAAAACGAGGAAGGCCTAGACTTACTTGGAGAAGAGAAATTATGACAGTGCTCCGAGACAAGGGATACACATGGAAGAAGGCGGATAATAATTCCAAGAACAGGGATGACTGGAGAGCCTTTATCTGTGGCCTATGCTCTCAAGTGAGTGAGAATGAAAGGCGATGATGATGATGATGATGATGATGATAATGATGATGATACAAAATATGACTTGAAATTAACAAGGAAAAACAAAAATAATGAAATGTCGCATTAATGAAGAAGGAAAAATACAAGTAGAAGAAACAGCTATTGAAGAAGTAAACCATTTTGCATACCTCGGCAGCTAAATAGACCAGGATGGAAACAAAAGAAAGAAAGTTAGAATTAGAATTGTAAAAGCAGCATTGACCTTCAAGAATCTTGAGAACATATGACACTCAAAAGTTATAAGTACAAAAACCAAGTTAAGATTATTCAATTCAAATGTAATATCCACCCTCATTTATGCATGCGAAAGGTGGAAAACAACTAAAGAAGTAGACAAGAAATTAGACTCTTTTTAAAACAAATGCCTATGGAAAATACTCAGTATAAAGTGGAACGCATTCAAGAACAAAGCAGAGATCAGACAGATGAGCAAACAACAACCTGTCTCATGGGTGATCAGAAAAAGAAGATGGACATATATAGGCCATGTGATGAGAAGAAACAATCAGAGAATACCAAAACAAGCTATCAAGTGTAGCACAACAGGCCGAAGAAAAAGAAGTAGACCATGTGAAACTCTAAAGAGGACATTGGTAAGATAGATCAAATTAGTAAAGCTAATTGAAAAGCTCGCCGAAAACAGGAAAACTTGGCAAACTACCATAGCTGCCCTATGTTACGTTTAATGGCACGAGAACGGTGTAAGATGTAAGAAGATGTAGCCATAAATTGTAGTAACTGCGGGAAACTAAAGTAGCGAAGACTGTATCTACATGTATTTGGTTCAAAGGTTGGTCAACAATCAAAGTAGTTTTTAGTCTACGGTGAAAGTCTTTCTTCTTTCTTTCTTTCTTTCTCTTTCTTTCTCTTTCTTTCTTTTTTTCTCTTTCTTACTTTGTTTCTTTATCCTTCTTTCTTTTTTTAACAAACAACAATGATAGTAACGGCAACAACAACAATAAAAACAGTAAGAACACAATAAAACAATTTGAACGCAATAACAATAGCAACAACATTTAGAGCAATGACCGCAATCATAACAATAGTAAAAAAAAAGCAACTACAATAACAACATTAATGAAAACAATAACAAAATTAATTATAACAAAAAAGTAATAACAACAATAACGACGACAACAACATCAATTATAGTAATAACAAAAGCAATAACAAAGATAACATCAATAAAGAACAACAACAATGACAAGAAGAACAACAAATAACAACAACAGCAATAACAGTAATAAAAATAACAAGAATAGTAACAGCAAAATAAAATAATAATAATAATGCCTATGATGATGATTGTAAATAATATACAAATATTATACTAATAATCTTAATTTCTTTCACTGTCCTTCTATTTTATTAATCTTTTTCTTTCTCGCTGTTTCTTTCACTGTGGTAATAATAATAATAATAATATTAATAATAAAACTAGTCTACATCATCATCCAGAACGCCAAGATTAACAATCATAATCAAAATATTCACTTTTTTCATCCTTCTTTCAGCTATATCAACTCTGGCAACCTAACAAGGACGGCCAGCTAGTACAAGAAAACACAAGACGCTACTTACTGCGCGGCACAGACGAAGTTGCCCTTGGTGGTGCACTTTTCATCGTTCCACTTGTACTTCAGAGGTTTAAACAAGTTCAGGCAATCCTCCCTACCAGGATCTGCAAGGGGAACCACCGAGTAATTTATCATCAGTAGATTTATATAACTAAACCAGCTATAACTGTCATAAGGCAGATCCAGGGTTGATAGAGTAAGCATGGATTGTTTGGTACTAATCAATGGAAACTACAAACTGACCTCAGAAGGAAGGGTTCCGAGAGGAATTTTGTAGGCAACAGAACTACCCCCCCCCCCTCCTCTTTCATATCTTATTGATCTATTGATTTGCCAGTCTGTTTTCATCCACCATGCCATCCCTTTTTCATCCTTCAAAACGAAAAAAAAAAAAAAAACCAACAGAGGCCACCCAGATTCTCCGCAAAAAAAACCAAACTATCCGGCCTCCGAGGTATTGCATCGGTCCGGTTCCCCCTCACATTGTCCTCTCGTTGCCCTCTCATTGTTCTCTCATTGTCCTCGCATTGTCCTCTAATTGTACAATTTCTGAAATCAAAGCCTCGGGTCCACTAAACTGCCAACTACTTGCACAGACACGCTCCATGTATAGAGAAAAGACGCTTCCCACTTACACAACTATCTCATGTTGACCAATACAACCATTCACCATACATTGATCATTTTTTACACTTATATATTTACCACTATCTCACATTTACTGACTCTGAAAATGTATTATTTCATTGTCTACTTGCTTTTTTAACTACAGGCTGATGGTGTTGTGAAACTACTGGAACAGTAGGCACAAAATCAGATGGAAAAGTGGCTTCAGCTAACTTTATTTAGCATCTAAATGAACCTCAACGTCTTAACAGGCTCTGTCATAATCTAGAACTCGTTCACCTTACTTTATAGGCCTGGCTGTATACTACTACAAGACACAGGCAAGAACATAGGGCGGAAATCTGAAAGTTAGACATGGTCCAGACAAGAACTTGACCGTTGCCAAAGATTTAATTGCATTCTCAAAAAAAAAATCGTTTCCATGTTTCTAGTTTGTTTCCCTTTTGGGAATGAAGTCTCCACTGTGTCATATAGAGCAAGGAGACTTGCGTGCAATGAATATATAGTATGTACAAGATCCGGCAATTAAGTAATGAGACTAATTCCATAAAAAATAAAATAAACAACAGTTGAAGATATAACCTGTATTTTATTCAAAGTTAGCCCCTTGTGCATTTATACAGCCATTGGCACGATCTAACAAACACTGGAACGACCTCTGCAGCTCTTCTGTTGGTATGGCCCTTAAACTCGATGTTATGGCCCTTTGGATGTCATCCGTATCGTCAAAGAAGCATCCTTTCAATGGTAACTTTAATTTTGGGAATAGAAAATAATCGCAGGGAGACAAATCTGTGGAACAGGGTAGATTGTTGAGAACATACACTTGTTTTTGGGCCAAAAATTCCTGTACAACTACCGCCCGGTGAGCCTGTGCATTATCATGAAGATGAAAAAAAACTGCCAGGTGTTGAATATTCTGGTCTGACTCGGAGAATCCTTTCCAATAGGCTTTTCAAAATACTTGAATAAACTTTGGCATTGAGAGTCTCTCCCTCTGGAATCAATTCTTTGTGAATGACTCCTTTGCTGTCGTAGAAGCACACCAACAATGTCTTCACTTTCGACTTTTGAAGACCTTTTGGTAAAGGTGATAACTTAAACTGAGAACTATGGCGTTTAGTTGTAGGAACATAGCGAAAAATCCATGTTTCATCATCTGCAACAATAAAATTTAAGAAATGTTTATTTCTGCGACACGTTTGAGTGATGTCTTTTGTGTACTCAACACGCTGATGTTTTTGGTCATCAGACAATGCATGTGGTACAAACTGGCAAGAAACTTTTTCCTTGCCAATATCTTCCAATAAAATTTTACGAATGGTCTCTCGGTTAACACCAAATTCATCTGCCATCATCCTCACAGTCAAACAACGATCTTCTTGTATCCGTTCTCTGACTTTTGCAATGATTTCCTAATTACGAACAAAAATTTGGCGTGCATGTCTAGTTGCATTTGTAATAGTTTCCACACCACTTTTGAATCGTGAATACCACCTGAATATCTGTGCACGAGATTAAGAATTATCCCCATAAACTTGTCGCATCAATTCAAGTGTCCCAGTGGTACTTTCTTTGAGTTTTAAACAAAATTTAATGTTAGCTTTTTGCTCAATACTGATTATGTAACAATGAGCCTCTTACCAGGATGGCGGCTTGTTTGTCGTCTGCCTATCGGGCGGCGATTAAAAGTTGCCAGATCATAGATGAAGGTTGCCTCTTTTGATTCCACGCTTTGCTTCATAGATGGCATTTTTGTCTTGGCCATAATAAAATATAAGTCTCATTACTTAATTGTCGGATCTTGTATATAGTATAAATATAGTATACATAATGCATACAATGTCCATACAAGTATAGTGTAAATCATGTACAAAATTATAGCATCTTCACTAAAATCTTCTGCTTTAGACAATATAATCTTGTCTGGAAATACCTTGGTTGGCTTGGGCAGGCTTTGTAACCGGATCTAACATTTGAAGCCTGAGAAATTCCATCATAAGAGGACTATAGGCAGCAGGGTCGAGCCCGTCGTAGACATGTGGGAAAGTACTTCTTTTTACTTGCCTCTTAGCAGCAGCTGAAATGAAATGGCGCCTTTCAAAGCTTGAAATGGATTTATAGGATAGTGCATTGATTGAAATGGGAAATGGACAATCACTATCTTTTCTGTATGACATCCTCTTTGAAGCTTTATTCTTTATTTTGTTCAAACTAGTTGTAACGTTAATAATAATAATAATAATAATAATAATAATAACAATAATAATAATAATAATGGAAGACTGGCGGATTGTAGCTTTCATTATGTCAGAGACTGAGGGTAAAGGCGAGTGGAGGAGGTATGCACGTGTAAATGTCTGTGTGTAAAGTGCGTCGCTCTTTTGTTCAGATTTTTCTTGTAGTAAGGTATTTGCTGTAGTGAGCAGAGGTAGCAAAACTTGTCACTGTAGTTTCGGAAGTAATAATCAATGGAGGTTCGCGTGTTTTGGTCAAGTAGGAAATTCCGATATGGTTATTTTCTGAAGCGGGGGGCAGGTGGAGGCGTGGCCATGGGTGGGTTGGTGAAGTGATAAAATTTATTGGGGAGAAGTATATAATTCAAAGAAAACTCTAATTTCCATTTCATTCCCGTGATTTAAAAAAAAATTACAACTTGTAATAACAGTAACAACAAATATAGTTATTTGAAACATTCCTCTGTTGTCCACAAGAAAGAGATGATATAATCTATTCATTAGTCACAACCATTAAATATTTACTACTCTGAAGGAGTTATTAAATATGTTACCCGTATGCAATAATTTAATAAGTGCAAATCTAGTGCAATGGTCGTTGCAATAGAATATTGTAATGCTAATATTGTAATGAGGATACAGCTACAGAAACGACAAGTTCCTCTTCAAGTAGCGGAGCCTGTTGTGAGGTTTGATTTACGAGCAGAGTCTTGTAAGAGAAGAAGCCACAGTCATGTACGTCCCGTCCGATACTGCCTCTGTTGGAATTCTTCAAAGCAATATTAGCCGACAGAAGCGTAAACTTTATAACTGCAGTTATCCTACAACAACAGCAACAGCAACACAAACAACAACAACAACAACAGCATCTAGTATTACTACTACTAATACTACTACTACTACTACTACTACTACTGCTGCTGCTGCTGCTGCTGCTACTACTACTAATACCACTACCGCTATTGCTACCTACTAATTCTGCCAGTGCTACTGCTACTACCTACTACAAATATTTCTACAACAACTACTACATCTTACATGTCTGAAATAGAGAAGTGAATTCTGAACACTACAGAAATATGCTTTCTAATATTTTGTTGTTTGCATGGAACCTCTTGTCTGCTGAAGAATCCCTATAGACCCATTTTTCGGTCTGACAAAAGCTGTGGACCCATTTTTCGTCTGACAACAGCTGTGGACCAATTTTTCAATCTGAGAACAGCCGTGGACTACGTTTTTGGCCTGAGAACATCTGTGGACCAATTTTTCTACCTTAGAACAGTTGTTGACTATTTTTTAGCCTAAGAACAGGTGTAGACTACTTTTTCAGCCTGAGAACAGTTGTGGACTATTTTTGTTTAGCCTGAGAACAGTTTTGGACTATTTATTTAGCCTGAGAACAGTTGTGGACTATTTATTTAGCTTGAGAACAGGTGTAGACTATTTATTTAGCCTGAGAACAGGTGTAGACTATTTATTTAGCCTGAGAACTGTTGTGGACTATTTATTTAGCCTGAGAACAGGTGTAGACTATTTATTTAGCCTGAGAACTGTTGTGGACTATTTATTTAGCCTGAGAACAGGTGTAGACTATTTATTTAGCCTGAGAACAGGTGTGGACTATTTATTTAGCCTGAGAACAGGTGTGGAGCAGCCAATTTCTCGGCCTCAGAACATATATTGAAACCTCACTGAAAATAAAGCAATAAATGGAACCCAGGTGTTGTTAATTGCTTTTTAATCTAGTCAAAACATGAGATATTTCTTGGATCCCAAAATCCATCCAGGAACCTTCCCCCTAACCATTCCCACCCCCCCCCCCCCTCCCGAATGGAACATAAACATAAGAGGAAACAGGGGTTGAGCGAGACATACATTTTCGTTGAAAGTATGTATCAGATGGTGCTAATCCAGAGCCAGCGAAGGTTCTTTATGTGAATCCAGAGCCAGCGAAGATTCTTTATGTGACTCCCAATTCTTTCTTTATGAACATCATCAACACAGATACATTATTCCTATATTAGTCTGTAAAATAACTGAAGAGACTCGGTACAAAGTATTAACAGCTTCTGTAAAGAATACTGTCGTCAGTTTAGTTTCTTTAATTCTGACTCTTAATGCCCTTAAGATTAAGGCAAATGTAGCACGCAGGGGGGATAGTTTGTTAAGTGCTGATATGTTCATTGACCTGTCGGCACACTAAAAGGCAATACGGGCAGTATCATGCCTAGCTGCTTTGCCTTTCTCAGCCACAAAGAGCCCGGTAACTCATTTATACAGCTGGGATGACTGTGGCGCAATCTTGGCCGTCATAGATGAGTATAGTAATCATTTCAATTATCAGCCTCCCTAAGAATAATTGTTTTTCTTATTGTATCTGGGGTTTACAAAACAATAAAACACCTTATACATTATATATATATATATATATATATATATATATATATATATATATATATATATATATATATCAACGTCAAACATGGACACTAACAGCCAAAGCAAAAGGAAGAATTATCATAACAGAAATGAGACGTTTGCGGATAATATAAAATATAATAAGAAGAGACAAAATAAAGAAATGACACAGCCAGAGAAGGGGTTGGAGTAATACCGGTGCTACATTACATCCAGGAACAACAGGTCAAATTGTTTTACCACATTACACAGCTAGCACTGCACAGTGTAACACAAAAAATTACTCGGGGGGGTGGGGTGGGGGGGAGCGCACTGTCTTTCCCAAAGTCATTTTTTTTGTAATGTAACTTTATATCATGTACATATGATGGAGTGTTATATTTGTATAGTCTAACAATGACCCATGCATTCACAGTAGGTAGACTAAAGTAAACATCTACACTGGCAACCTGGCAACAGATTCGTCAAAACTTACTGATTGAATTATTAGGGGCCCAGTTGGTGTATTTCGAGAATATGTTTGGAGCGCTCAGCCATTCCCACGTACCTTCCTGAAAGATGTCAGTCGCCCCAAGCCACAGAATATTGACTGGAAAATTAAGTTTAATAATACAAAGTGAGTATGTACTGATTCGAACATCATCATCATCATCATCATCATCGTATGCCATGGAGAATGCTGAGGGAATATCTCCACAGACCTCAATCTTCGGTGCTTCCATTAATAAATTCTCTAACCTGTTTCGTGGCAAGCGGTCAGAAGTATTTTACCTCATCCTCTCTGTGTACCAATTTCTCTTGATGTACTGTCTGAGGGCGAATACACTGCTCCACTTGGCAGTCAGCGTTTCCATAGCTGACATGCTAGAATCAGGGTTGATGAATCAGCTGACGTGCTAGAATCAGGGTTGATGAATCATAGCTGACGTGCTAGGGTAAGGGTTGATGAATCATAGTTGAGATGACAGCGTCAGGTTTGACGAATCATAGCTGAGATGACAACGTCAGGACAGGCGAATTATAACTGACATGCTAGAGTCAGGATTAGAGAACCATAATTTAAAGAAAACAATATCGCATCACTCCCTTGGTAGCCCCAGTAGCAAACATAGCCTGATTAACGGCCAGAGATAGTCAAAGTCCCCATGGCAGTAAAGCCTTCTAAAGAAGTATTGCACACTTGCTGTTTCAAGCCCAACTCAGGGGTTGATTAACATAACCACCGTAACCCGACCCAAACCAGGATGTCATGCCTCAACATCTTCACTGCATCAGCTGCAAAGAACAACGACTCACAGATGCAGGGAGATAGAAAAAGAAAATATACTAGCTATGAAGTTAGAAACCCTCAAATCATCCTCAGCTAATATCGGGAATCATCATCAATGTACAAACAGAGTAAACCACAAGAGTCGACTGGAACTCTAGACAAAAACTAGGTTGCTGGGTTCGCTCCTGACGTGTCAGTATGTTGAGTTCTACGGTGAGTCGAGTACTGAATCTTCATGGCCATGAGAAAGAACTGGACTGCTCTTCTGTTTCAGCTGAGTACAGAAATAAATCCGCGTGATTATCTATGCACTTAAAGTAACGATCAAATATATCAACATGCAGAAATAAGAGTTATGTTTATTTGATATGCTGACTCTGTAAGGCTGGCCAGTAAAGAGGATTAGACAGAGAAAACTGAAACATTTTGGAAACATTAAACGTCATGAGAATTTAGAGAAGACCGCCTTGGAAAGGTACATAATAGAAAAAAATAAAGAGAGGAAGACCAAGGCGAAGACGGCTACAAGACGTCGTTGATAATCTGCAAATGGATGCATCACCAGCAGGGCATCTTGCTTACAACCGAGGGGCTACAGGAGAGCTGTGGGGGGGGGGGGGAAGTTCCGCAAGGGTTATATAAATGCCTGAATGACTGACTGACTGTAACGACAAATAAACTGTCTTACCTGATTTATTTCTGGCTAAGCTTACGATGTACTTGTTTGTCCGTTCGTTGTGAATTTCAGCCAACCAGCCACCCATAGCATCACATATTGCCTACAGGTCAGAGGATATTGTGACAAAAAATAGGCAATGTTTGGATTTTGCTTCTTATTTTTTTATTTCTTGTATACCAGTTACAGCTTTCTCAGAACATAGCATCAATTACGTCCACTGATTCTTAAATAGTTCACACATTAACGTTTTCTTTTTTACACAGACAACTTATGTTTTCTGCAAACACAGTTTCTATTAGACAAGCAACTGCAAACATTTCTGCTTATTATCCGAAACGTTACTGTTTCTTTTCTTACTTCTATTATTTCTGTAACCATCAGAACAACAATATCATGTACTATTTCTATTACTACTACTACTACTACTACTACTACTACTACTACTACTACTACTACTACTACTACTACTACTACTACTACTACTACTACTCTTGCTGCTGGGACAACTACTACTACTATTGCTACTACTGCTATTAAATCTACTACTACAACAACTACTATTTTTACTACTAGTTCTACTACTACTACACATGTTACTACTGCTACTGCTATTTTTACTACTACTACTAACTACTAGTACTATCATTATTATTACTACTACTACCACTACTACTTCTTCAACAACAACTACAACTATTACAGCTACTTCTGCTGCCAACAATCACTTCTGATTGGATCTATTAATGGCTTCATGACTGTGATTATCTGAGACGTCCATTTTTAAACAAAATGAAATCTACTACTTGCTGTGATATTTATTTATAACTCTACTGATCCCATTTATTTATAGCATAATTGATGTCAATTATTTATAACATTACTGATTCCATTTATTCATAACATTACTGATCCCATTTATTCATAACATTACTGGTTAAATTTATTCATAACATTACTGATCCCATGTATCCATAACATTAATGATCCCATGTATTCAATACATTACAGATCCCATTTATTATAAAAGTTACTTATCCCATTTATTAAGAACATTACTGATTCCATTTATTCATAACATTACGGATCTCATTTATTTATAACATTACTGAGTCCATTTATCTATACCATTATTGATTATATTTATTTATAACATTATTGATTCAATTTATTTATAACATTACTGATCCAATTTATTTATAACATTTCTCATCCCATTTATTTATAACATTCTTGATCCCATTTATTTATAACATTACTGATCCCATTTTTCTATAACATTCCTGATCCTGTTTATTTATAACGTTCTTATATCTTATATCCTTCCCGTGCCGTTAAACGTCACATAGGGCTAGCAAAGTAGTTCGCCAATTTTTCCTGTCTTCAGCGAGTCTTTCAATCTCATCAAAGGATTTTATGCCTGTTAATTTGGCCTCTCTTAACAATGTCCTCTTCAGAGTTTCACGTGGTCTACCTCTTTTTCTTTGGCCTGTTGTGTTCAACTTGATAGCTTGTTTTGGGATTCTCTGACTGTTTCTTCTAATCAAGTGACCAACATATGTCCATCTCCTTTTTCTGATCACCCATGAGACTGGTTGTTGTTCAGTCATCTGTCTTATCTCTGCATTGTTCTTGAATTCGTTCCACTTGATGCCGAGTATTTTCCTTAAGCATTTGTTTTCACAGGAGTCTAACTTCTTTTCTATTTCTTTAGTTGTTTTCCAGTTTTCACATGCATAAATGAGGGTGGATATTACATTTGAATTGAATAGTCTTAACTTGGTTTTTGTGCTTATAACTTTTGAATTCCATATGTTCTCAAGATTCTTGAAGATTGATGCTGCTTTTGGAATTCTGATCCTAACTTCCTTTCTAGTGTCACCATCCTGGTCTAATTTATAACGTTACTGACATCATTTATTTATAACATTCCTGATCCCATTTATTTATAACGTCACTGATCCCACTACAAGACGTTTCCACCTCAGGAGTACGCTGTGTCTGAAAGTAGCTAAATATCATTTTTTCTGGGTAGCTTCTTTATTATTAATTCTGACAGAACTTTCATGGAACACTTGGCCATAGCAACAAAAATCATGTCTGTTGTCCTTGTTTTTTCATGTATTTCACGTTTTTTGTCTTTTTCCTAAGTGAACGTTTTGAGAACTTAGTTTCTGATTTACCACCTCCTCCTCCTCCTCCTCTCCCCCCCCCCCCCCAACCAGTGTTATCACTGAAGATCAGTCATTGCTTATTCAACAGCTAGAAGGACTCTGCATCTCGACTTTTCAGATCTGCAATGACTGACTTACTCTTTGCCCTCGCTTTGTCTGCTTCAAGCCTCTCTTTCACTCCCTTTTACAACAGCAGAACTCTCCAGCACAAACAAATCGTCACAGTCTTTAATCAGTTTTCGCCCTTCTCTCTGCTGGGGGATGAAGATTTTCCTGGATTACTTCCCCTGTTAACATTATGTTCTAGATTTTTCCTCCTTACTTTGGGAAATGTGGTAGCCGCCTTCCACTTTTACAAGATTTATTACCACCACAAAAGGGCTTCAAAGTATCCTTAATCTGCCCTTGTACCATAGTTTTTGTCTATCTCGTGAAGTTCTCTCTGTTGTATCTGCTTGGGGATATGGCTATCATTAATTCTTGCCACATGTCCCAGGCATCTTACTTTTCTACTGCTGAGTGTTATCATCACGGCCACACTACTTATGCCGTATTACTGCTGCTGATCCTACTATTACTACTACTACTACTACTACTTTCAGTAGTGTTATTAGTGTTGTTACTGAATCTACTATCACAGCAACAATAGACAGAATCAGGTACCTATTTCCTATTTGTACATAAGTAAAAGTAAGAACAGTACTAATGTTTTACAAATTTTAACAAATATGACATGAGAACCATGATTGTTGTTAGAAAACTAAATTGATGACAACTGACAGAACAAACAAGGCAGCTGAAATATATATCAATGAGGAAAAATTGGAAGAAGTGGAGAGTTTTGAATATCTTGGATCACTCCTAACTAGTAATGGAGATACAATGAGAGACATTAAAAGGAGGACATCTATCGCTCTTCAGAAAGTAAAACAAATAAATAATCCGTGGAGAGGAGCAGACAGAACTACAAAAATAAGATTTTTAAGGGCATGCATCTTTCCCATCGCAACATATGCCTGTGAGACGTGGACACTTAACGAAACAGCCGAGAAACACATAAATGCCTTTGAATGTAAATGCTACAGAAGTTCTCCAAATATCGTGGATACAAAAAAGAACAAATATATCTATACTACAAGAGCTTAATATTGAAGAAAGCTGGCTAGTAAAGAGGATTAAAGAGAGAAAACTTAAATATTTTGGACACATTAAACGTCATGAGAATTTAGAGAAGACCGTCTTGGAAGGATACATAATGGGAAAAAGAAAAAGAGGAAGACCAAAACGAAGATGGCTGCAAGACATCGTTGACGATCTGCAAATGGATGCAGCAGCAGCAGGCCATCTTGCTCACAACCGAGAGGCCTACAGGAGTGCTGTTTGGGAGGCAAAGTTCAGCAAGGGACATGCAAATGAATGAATGACATGAGAACCAGTGTCAACAGACGGAGTAATACAAGCCTTAGTTTATTCTTGTCGCACTAATTTTTGTTATATGATTTTACTGTACCAAGGCATCGCCCCACGAGACCTCTGTTTCCCCAACACCGTAGCAGAGTCCCTGGAAGTGAGTCCATCCATGTTTACATTCTTGACATAAACCTGCAACATCAGAATCATTTGATTTGCCATTAGCGTTCTCTAGACTTCATTATCAGCAATCTAAGATCAATTTCTACATTTATAACATATTTAATCACACCCGCCCCCCCCCCCAAAAAAAAACCCACAAAGACTTAAATGTCTACTATGTATGTCTTATACAGGTGCGAAAACTCAGTCCGATGTGTCATAGTTAACATGATAGCGTCAGCGTTGACTAATCATAGCTGACATGTTAGAGTCAGGGTTGACGAATCATAGCTGACATGCTAGAGTCAGGGTTGACGAATCATAGCTGACATGCTAGAGTCAGGGTTGTCGAATCATAGCTGACATGTTAGAGTCAGGGTTGACGAATCATAGCTGACATGCTGGAGTCAGGATTGAAGAATCATAGCTGACATGCTGGAGTCAGGGTTGACGAATCATAGCTGACATGCTGGAGTCAGGGTTGACGAATCATAGCTGTCCAAGATACTTTCCCTGTGGATCTTGGACGGGGCTGGGACAGCCATAGTCCACATATCAGTGGAGACTACTAAAGAAGTATTGCATACTTTAGGGACTGAAAATAACCGCCATTACCCACTCCCGATTCGAAACGATACCGTACTTCAACACCTCCAAAACATCGGCTGCAAAGAACATCACACTCACTGAACCAGGGAAGTAGAAGAGAAGACACCGTATTGATACTGCATGGAGTTCGCTAGACTGCTGTTAATTCTATCATGTTTTCTTGATCTGTTTCAAGTCCTTGTGTTTTTGTTTTAACTAAACGTTTTCCTCTGTGTTAATTCTGGGCCTTATTTTCTGATTTTTCCCCATGCTGTCACAGAAGATCGATCATTACATATTCAACAGCTTTGTCTGTTTCTGTCTCGCAAACTCTGGACTTTTCCAGATCTGTAATGACTGACTTATTAGTAAATAAGCACTCTCTAGTAGCTACATTAGTTAATTCTGATACCTTTTGCAACTTTCATTAAATAATTCTTTCTCGAACGAAGTTTCAAATTGTTAAATGAAACCTAGGGATAATGAAATCAGTAAATACGTTATATCATTTATAGCTGGCAAAACGAAATGATGTCATGGTGCGAAATAAATAATACCAATAAAAATAACAGAATCAGCGACGAAACAATCAAAAGATAAACAAGATAACTAGAAGGTCTGCACCTATTTTTTTAAATTGTTATTTCCCCTGGTACATAAGTAAGAGTTACTTCCAGTAGGAAATACACTAAAAGGAATGACATGGCATACTATTTATTTCTTTTAAAAATAGCATATGTCTTATTTTATAACGGTATATTTAATGTTAGGATGTTAGTTAGATAGATAACTCATCTGAGAATTGGAAAATTTGTATAAAATGAGTTATCTTCTAAAGTAATCAGCTGTTTGTGAGTAGAGTCCATCTGCTTTGTCTCGGGTTGCACAAGGGTCACGGTTAATGTATGACAGGAAAAAGGTCCGGTGAAAGAGAAATCATATGACTGAGGGACAGTTATGTTCCGTGTATCGTCTGGACAAGACGTAGATTTAGGTTGTTAGAAATATAGTCGTTAAGATGAGAGTTGTATAATAGAGTGTGCTAGGATGTTCTGATGGCGACAAACGTCTGTCGGGAACATACAAGCGTAACTCCCAGCGCCCCCTACATACAACTGTTAAAAAATTGGATGATGGTACTATCTAAGGATACATTTAAATACTACCTGATAACTGCCACTGATAAAATATTTCAGTTTGCGAGTTACTTAGTGACTTCCCCTAGTATGTTATGTCGTGGAATTGTAAATTACGTCCAGTCTTGTATTCACGGAGTTTGTTGATGCCTTGTCGTCTTCGTCATATCGCTCATCGTCACCCTGTGCATCATTAAAGTCACTTCAAATTATAAAGTTGCTGTTTCTGTATTACTATTGCTACTGGGAGAGAATGAACCAGGGAGTCTCGTTTGCAAAGTGAATAACAAAACAGATGTAAGACAAAAGGCAACAGTAATATAAGAAAGACCATTATTACAGTGGACAATAGTGGGAATTTACAGAAGATGGATAATTGTAAGCAACAAGCTTACATCTACAGTTTACATTCTACACATAGAAGAGCAGATGATAGAATACTGCTTTAATTTCTTCAGTAGATCTTGCATATCTGACAGGTATCTCAAAAGTAAAATCTCCTAACACCTGTTTAATAGTGCTCAGCATGTAAATCTACGTCTACTGACAAGGCTAGAAGCAGAAGTGATGGGACTTTCACAGAACATGGACAAAACGACGGACTCTACAATAGCTGTATGACGTTAGACTGAACTTGCTCAAAAGTCTAACCAATATAAAAAGAGCATGTGTAATCCAAAGGAAAGATCCCCACTTAATTAATTTAGCTCAATACAGCTCCTTCTCAACGAACTCTGACTTACCAGCATCGGCAAACACGGCCAAGACTAAGAAGACAGTTGGTAGCAGCATTCTTAGTGCAGGTAAATAATTTTCACGAATTCAGGCTCGCGATGATTACAGTTTCCTCTCTGTCCCTTTCTGTCTGTTTTATAGCTGCGTTCATCACTTATTACGACGGAAACTTGTAACAGAAATCGAAAATAAAAAAAGAAAATATATATATATATATTTAATCAACTCTGACGTCACTTACACGCCTCCAGGACAAACACGAGTAGGATTTCAGTCCCAGACTTTGTTGTTTTGATAAAGGTAACGATCAAAACTGGTGATTAGAAACCTATCCTACATCCTTCTCGTGCCGCTAAACGTCACATACGGCTCGCAGAGGTGTTTGCCAAGTTTTCCTGTTCTCGGCGAGTTTTTCAATCTCATCAAGGGATTTTATGCCCACCAAACTGGCTTCTCTTAACAGTGTCCTCTTTAGAGTTTCACGCGGTCGACCTCTTTTTTCTTCGGCCTATTGTGTTCCATTTGATAGCTTGTTTGGGTATTCTCTAATTGTTTCTTCACATCACATGGCCTACATATGTCCATCTTCTTTTTGTGATCACCCATGTGACAAGTTGTTGTTTTCTCATCTGTCTGATCTCTGCGTTGTTCTTGAATTCGTTCCACTTGATGCCGAGTATTTTCCATAGGCATTTGTTTTCAAAAGAGTCTAATTTCTTGTCTATTTCTTTAGTTGTTTTCCATCTTTCGCATGCATAAACGAGGGTGGATATCACATTTGAATTGAATAATCTTAACTTGGTTTAGAAACCTATAGAGGTAATTTGACACGTAAAGCCAGTGTTTACATTATGTTCAGATCCTTGATTAAACATAGCTACTTAGGGACTGAGACAAAATAAGTCCTCCTTTACACAGTGTACAGTTAGAGCAAATGCAGGACATTCTGAATCATTCATCATAAAATCTGTACGTGAGGCAGGGTTGTGTACTATTCATAACATACACTGACGACATCTACAAAGAAGCTGACATACATAGTTTAAAACTTCACCATAAAGCTGCCCAACAGCCCAACCCCAGAAGGAATGCCGATAAACTACAACGCCTCTAAGAAGACAAACCCAATAGGAGGACCAAAAACAAACTAATTTTTGCTGGTGATCAAGCACTCATAACCACATCAGGAAAAGATCTATAGCAGAACATGGGTAATTTAGCAAGGACATGTAAAAGCCACAAAATGAATATCAATGCTGAAAAAAATGGAAGTCATTACCCTAGCGAAAGAAGAAATCAGAACAAAGACCTTCCTAGACAACCAGCCCTGGAAACAAGTGAAACATTTCAAATACCTAAGTAGCAAGAAACAACTAACTAATAGATACTGGAACTGTATGAGTTTTGCCAAAGCAGCATTGACCTTCAAGAATCTTGAGAACATATGGCATTCAAAAGTTATGAGCACAAAAACCAAGTTAAGATTATTCAATTCAAATGTAATTCACCCTCATTTATGCATGACGAAGCTGGAAAACGACTAAATAAATAGACAAGAAATTAGATTCTTTCGAAAACAATTGCCTAAGGAAAATACTCGGTATAAAGTGGAATGAATTCAAGACCAACGCAGAGATAAGACAGATGAGAAAACAACAGCTTGTCTCATGGTTGATCAGAAAATGAAGATGGTCATATGTCGGTCATGTGATGAGAAGAAACAATCAGAGAATACCCAAACAAGCTATCAAATGGAACACAACAGGCCGAAAAAAAAGAGGTCGACCGAGTGAAACTCTAAACAGGACATTGTTAAGAGAAGCCAATTCAATGAGCATAACATCCCTTGATGAGATTTAAAAACTTGCCGAAGACAGGACATCTTGGCGAACTACCATGCAAGCCCCAAGTGACGTCTAACGGCATGGGAAGATGTAAGATGTAAGACTTGTTGTAATAGATTGATTCAATGAATTATCGAACACAATTTATATAGATAGCGAAAGTTTAAAGCAACAAAGCAAGACTGACGATATTCTTGGCAATTTTTTTTTAGAAGGGGCAAGTGCATTAAACATTGTTTTGATGCCTTGGTGAAAATTGTAACAATCTTATGAAGAAGACTTGTCATAAAGGAAACTTTTGTTACAGGCTCTTGCTAGAAAAGGAAGAATGGAAAGTTCTAAGTGAACTTACTGTTATGCAAGAACAGTTTACCTTCATTGTTGAATGTTTTCTGGAAATTCTTGGATGCCGCGCTGAATACTTCGCTATCGATCAGAGAATCACCTAACGATCAGATGGTAACAAACATGTGGAATTTTTGTATATCCTGGTCACATTAAACCGAAAAATTGAGGCTGGTAAGGCATGCCATTGTAGTATGTAAAGGAAAGTGTTAGTATCAATATTTTCATTACCCTATTAATACATTAGAGCAGCGGTTGCCAAGTTCAGTTCGCAGCCAAAATTAAACTCATGGAAGATTTGATAGATAAAGGAGTGATGATATGAAAAATGTAAAAGAAAATTATCATGGCAACAGGTTATATACATATACAAGTATATAGCTGTGCTACTACTAGTAGTAGTATCTACTAGTGTTACAAAGTGAGTTTTCTTTAATCCTCGGGGACAGCTGACGCTGAGATTGAGAACAGAGGCTATAAAGCAAATTAGGTCATTGGACAAATGATTCCTTTACTGAAAAACAAATACATTACAACTGAAACAAAAAGGGCACTGTACAACACAATTTTCCTCCCAACTCTATGCTACCAGTGTCAAACATGGACACTAACAGCCAAGAACAAAACAAAAATCATTACGACAGAAATGAGATGTTTGAGGAGAGTACTAAATGTGACAAGAATAGACCAAATAAGAAACAGAAAGTTAATGTTAAGCTAGCGTCATGTCATAATGTCCTGAATCTGGTTAACTTTTTCTTTAACCGTTTGACATTGAAAGGTGGCTCCTGTGGCCCTCGGGCACACTGTCTTATGAGTGGCTCTGAAACTAAAATGTAAAGAAAGTAAATTCTGACAGAAAATACTTAAGGAAGGAATGGCCTTAGGGAGCTGATGTCTGTTTTCTTTTCTACCGGTCTTCTAGAAATTTCTGCTAGATTTCCGGACTTGTAGACCTGGTCCTTCATTTCAGAACTGATCCGCTGAATCAGTAAAGGGTTAATGCAGTATGAGCAAACCGTTGTGACAAAACGATGGTTATAGTGAGACTAACTTACTTAATTTGAGTGAGTGAGTGAGTGAGTGAGTGAGTGAGTGAGTGAGTGAATGAATGAGTGAGTGAGTGAGTGAGTGAGTGAGTGAGTGAGTTAGTTAGTTAGTTAGTTAGTTAGTTAGTTAGTTAGTTAGTTAGTTAGTTAGTTAGTTAGTTAGTTAGTTAGTTAGTTAGTTAGTTAGTTACCATCTCCTTCAGCGTACAGCAACCGATGGCACCCGTTCTTTTGTTCATCTCCGTCTAGAGCTCTTGATGAATCGTTCATTTTTCACCAAAAGCACTGCCGAAGTGATTTAGATAAACAAAATTAGAGTTAAAGATGAACAACAACCATACTCTAGTGACAGTCCACGGCTAAAGAAGGCGAGTTCACGCCTGTTTTGACTGAATCACAAAAACACGAAAATGATATGTTTACTTCCGTGTGTTGTCATCAGGACAAGCGACAGAGCGAGATTAGGTCAAATCTATTATACAATTCTTGGCACAAGATGGAACTGATGAACCCGGATACTGGCTGCCTGTACTATCTTGTGTATGCGCGTGGAGAACTAGTACGCCCCTCGCTAACGTAACAACAATAGTCTTTATCTAAACGCAATGTCAAGAATCCTGAAACGCAGTAAGTTCATATTGTCTTAGCGTTTGTTACGTGATTCGATAACAAGTGAATAACAAAAGATTATTTTGCCTCTACTTTGCTACAGTTTATCATCAGAGAGCACAGATAAGGCAGATGGCAAACTATAAATTAGGATGAGACTGAAGAGAAAAGAAGTTGAAAAAACTTCAACATAAATCTTTTTTTTTCATTACAAAATTAGAGAATGTTGTCGCTTGCACTTTTGTTCGTGGCTGCTTTTCTTGATATTGGTAGGTCAGATAGAGAATTCAATGTGAATATTTTACTCTTATTTGTTTTAATTAAATCATCGATATTATTATGATCATTAGTCCTCTTAACATCAAGATTGTGTCTATCAAACATGATTTTCTTCATCTTTCTCTTACAGTCAATATTATCTTCACTGGCTTTAAGGTTATTCCTTTGTTAAGTCACTTCATCATTTATTACTCCTTCGATACACGGCCAAGTATTAATTTAAATATTGATGATAAACGAGTGTAGAATATGAAAATTAATGATGTTATAACATCCTGATGTTGAAGGTACGGCTTGTGATGACTTATGTAGACCTGAATGGAAGTATTTTGCGGGAAAGTGTTATGACAAATGTAGACCTGGATGGAAGTTTTTTGAGGGAAAGTGTTACGGATTCGGGGAAACAGAGGTCACATGGGCCAACGCACAGGTAGAAATGCAAATGCGCATGTATATATATGTATATATTCGTATATGTGAGCATTTTGATGCAGTTTAATAGTGATACGACAGTGAAAATGATGTAAATATTTCCGAACAGGCAACAACATTACTAAAACCAGAAATATTTGAGAAGTTATGTGTTGTGTAAGACTGTGTGTCGGCCGTTTGTGTAAGGATGTGAGAAAACCCTTTTGTTCAGTTTATAATTGTGGTAAACACTAACAAAAAAGTTAATCATTTACAAAAAAAAATGTTCAAATATATCCTGGATCTATTTTTTTGTCTGTTTGTTTGGTTTTTTTTTTATTTTCTTTGAATGAATTCTTTTAATGTTTTCTAGCACAGCTTGTTGATAACAAAACGTTATTTTTCTTATTTGTGTAAAAAATGTCATGTAATAATCTTCTACAAGGTGGCCCAAGAAACTCCGCCAATATTTCTTTGTCTGCCTACGCTTCTGGTTTGTGTGTGGGTGTGTGTTTCGTCCTCCATCCTGTAGAATTAGATTTTGTGGATGAAATAAAGAAATCTTTCGCAGCGTAGACTGAGACTTAATCTTGCCTGAAACTGTCATGAGTTCAGGAGAAAGGGGGTGATTGTCTATAATGAGAAAAGTATAGCTGCTTGCAGTGAGAAAGATGTTATTTCTTGTAGCGGCACGCATGATAATAGTTTGATATTGTTGGTATTATTGCTGCTGTTTTGTTATTGCTGTTGTTTTGTTATTGCTGATGTTTTGTTGTTGTTGATGTTTTTTTTAAAAATTGCTACTGCTGTTTTTCTTATTGTTGCTACTGTTACTTCGTTTTTCTTTATTATTGCTGTTATTGTTACTGCTGTTTCTGTTATTGTTGTTACTAATACTTGTTTTTCTTTATTATTGCTGTTATTGTTACTGCTGTTTCTATTATTATTGTTATTGTTACTATTGATTCTATCATTGTTGTTATTGTAGTGTTATTTCATTTGTTGTCGATGCAGTTATTGCTGCTGCTTTTATTGTTGCCGTACTTGTAACCGCTTCTGGTGCTGTTTATAAACTATGGTGAAAAAAAGTTTATTAAAACTGTTAATTTACATATTTAAATATTTCCACCAAGAGAAGCTCCGTCAAAATGTACCAAAAACAAAAAAAAAATTTAGAAAAAGCAAAACTCATACAAAATGTCTGTCTTCCGTGTTTTGTGTTGTGTTCACAGACTATCTGTCGTGCTGTGGGCGCCAAGCTGGTTCAGGTAAACACCTCTGAAGAGAATGAATATGTGGCAATGCTATCTGCAGTGAAACAAGGTAAGACCAAAACGATTCTCGGACACACGATTTATATTTTCTTTATATGCAATATTATTTGTATTAAAACGTATTAGAATGGCAAATGTGGCCTTAGACTGCATTTGCTTTCTCGACCCAGTAGTATCTACTCTGAGAAATTACTGCTCTATTTTTTCTGACTGGAGAAACATAGTGAATGTTAAATTATGTTTCCAACATAACCCAAATAAAAAGCGCAATACGTCCCAGACGCCATTCTGTACATCGGTAATAGGGCACGAAATACTTGTCCCTCACAATAATGTGTGTTTGTGAGTGTGTGTGTGTGTGTGTGTGAGTGGGGAGATGTTGGGGGGGGGGGGGTGGGGGTTGGAGTAGAAGAAAGAGGATTTCCGAGGGGCGTGTTGTTGGAGAGGGAGAAAAGAGGAGCGGGGAAGGAAAAGCCTAAAGCCAGACTCCTGCTGTTGTTTCACCACTATCTGGTTGCAGACAAACTAACATCTTGTTCGAGCTTGAGCTGATGTATCTAGACAGCGAAGAGCAAACACTGGCATAAACTGGATCTTATTTCCTTATTTCTTCTTCTTTTGTCTTTATTTTTCTAAACATCGTCTCTGTTAATACGCTACATCGAATGTCAGAGTTTGTGTGCAGACGCAGAAGTTTAAATCTAGAGCGAGGCTTACAGCAGGAACCTCATGTACCACATCTACTCCACTCTCACAGTGTCCGATCTAACGGGATTTCTGATTGGCAACATCAACTGATGTGAGCAACAATATTTTATATAAACAGATCAGGACAGGGATGGAGACAGAGAGGGGAGAGGGGACATTTTAGTCTAAAAATGGTGGACCACGAGCAGAAAAAGTTTGAGAATCCCTGGTCTGGAGCAGGAGTAAGATTTCAGAGCAAACATTTGCACTTAGTGCTACAGAGTAAATGTAAGATTCATAACAGACTTGAATACTTAATGTTTCACAGCGAAAGTGAAAATAAAGTTTTCAGAGTAGAGTTTTTTTCAAAAGATAATTATTTACCGTGCAAATATCATCCAGAAATCCTATTCTCTAAGTAGGGTAAGAAGATGTATTTCCTAATATCATCGCTATTTCAGAACACGAGAAGACTTCCAACTAGCCACTCCAGCCATATTTCATTACAAGAAACATGTTCTGTAACACTGGTTCTTACCCTGCTTTGGCGTGCACCCTCTTTCCAGCCTGAGAACAGCTGTGGACCCCCTTGCCAGTGTGAGAACAGCTTTAGACCTCCTTTCTTCCTGAGAACAGCTATGGACACCATTTCCACCCTGGGAACAGATGTGGACTTCACTTTAAAAACATAAAGCAATAAAGAGAAGCAAGATGACCTGCCGCCGATGGATCCATATGCAGATTTTCAACGATGTCTTGCAGCCATCTTCGCCTTGATCTTCCTCTATTTCTTTTTCCCAGTATGTACTCTTCCA
Source organism: Achatina immaculata (assembly GCA_009760885.1). Classification (NCBI taxonomy): domain Eukaryota; kingdom Metazoa; phylum Mollusca; class Gastropoda; order Stylommatophora; family Achatinidae; genus Lissachatina; species Lissachatina immaculata. The sequence continues at coordinate 30,995,493 of CM019716.1, read as the reverse complement.
GTACTGTCTTCTCTAAATTCTCATGACGTTTAATGTGTCCAAAATATTTAAGTTTTCTCTCTTTAAAACTCTTTACTAGCCAGCCTTCTTTAATATTAAGTTCTTGTAGTATGGATATATTTGTTCTTTTCTGTGTCCATGATATTTGAAGAACTCTTCTGTAGCATTTACATTCAAAGGCATTTATGCGTTTCTCAGCTGTTTTGTTAAGTGTCCAGGTCTCACAGGCATATGTTGCGATGGGAAAGATGCATGCCCTTAAAAACCTTATTTTTGTAGTTCTGTCTGTTCCTTTCCACAGCTCCTTTAGTTGTTTTACTTTCTGAAGAGCGAAAGATGTCCTCTTTTTAATTCCCCTCACTGTATCTTCCATTATTAGTTAGTAATGATCCAAGATATTCGAAACTCCAGCTGTTAGATTTTTTCCTCATTCATATATATTTCAGCTGCCTTATTTGTTCTGTCAGTTGTCATCAATTTAGTTTTCTTCGTATTAAGATAGAGGTTATACTCTTCACTATTCTTACGGTCTGACATCATTAGTTTTTCCGTTCCTTTTTGTGACGAGGTCACGAAATAGACATTACACCGTGTCTCTCAGGTACTAAATCTGAGACACAGATATTCACATTTATATCTATAAATGTCTAGTCTATATTGGACAATAAGAACACCAAATAAACAAACGCTTTCTACAGAAAAAGGCAACTTAAGAAAATGATTGCGGGAAATTTTTTTTTCAAATAAGAAACAAGGAGGTTTTCCCTTAGTAACCTGATAGAACACAGTGCTGTGTGCTTTGCCTTGGGGTAAATAGTAGACAAAGCACTTTAGACGCCAGAGAAAGAAAAATAGCAAGAGAATTATTATCTTTAATGCGTAACAGAAATCATTATGGCTCACTTTGTTTTATCACATCACTATTTCACTACTATCGCCAGTTTCTTGCTTTCATATACACATTTCATTGATTTGATAACGAGATCAGATATTTATATTTCACACTTTCTAGCTTCTATTGTTTGGATGTCTGCAACTGACATCTTCCATAACGGAATGTGGGAGTGGACAAATGCCCCAAACACTTTCTTGTCGTCGTACACAAACTGGGGCCCTGATGAGCCTAACAACAAAGGCGAAAGTGAGTCAGATACATTTTAGTGTCAGGGGAAGTAATTAGGGTGAATCATGTAGATCTGAGCTTCATTTTTAAGTGGTTTTATTTTCACTGAGAAATTGGGGCGCTCAGAACTTGATACTTGGCTACTCCTGGAGCTAGGGCAGGAGAACTGATCCCACTGACCTCTAATGCAGCGGTTTCCAGGCTTTTGTTTCTTGAGCACAGCTATATACTTGTATATGTATATAACCTATTGCCATGATAATTTTCTTTTACATTTTTCATATCATCACGCGTCTATGTTTCAGATCTTCCATGAGTCTAATTTTGGCCGCGAACTGAAGTTGGCAACCGCTGCTCTAATGTATTAATAGGGTAATGAAAATATTGATACTAACACTTTCCCTTACATACTAGAATGGCATGACTTCATCATCATCATCATGTGCTGTGCCGACTGGCGTTGGCTATTATGCTTCTCCAGAGTACCTGATCCTTCATGCAGGCCATCAGTTCAGTTGGTGATCTCCTCTCACACCATCCCGTCAGACTGTCCAGTATCATTTCTCTTGGTCTTCCTCTTGATCTTCTTCCTTCTATTTGTCCTGTTGTTATAATATTTTCAATGCCCTCTCTTCTCATTGCATGTCCTATGAAAGTACATTGTCTCTCTCTTATCTTTTTAACAAGGTTTTTTGTCTCTCCAGCTCTTCTCGTACATTCTTCATTAGTTATTTTTGGTGTCCAGGGGATTTGCAACATTCTTCTAATAAACCACATTTCTGCTGCTTCCAATGATTTTTGTGCAGACTTGCCTATTGTCCATGATTCACTTCCATATAACAAGATAGGTTCAATATAGCATTTTAGGACTCGTTTTCTAACATTCATTGATAAAGATGTGTTAGCGAATATGTTTCTCATTTTCTTAAATGCAGTCTTTGCTTGGCCTATTCTGTTCCTTATTTCTGTTCTGCATTTCCCAACTGAAATTATTATTGCTCCAAGGTATTTGAATTTCTGCACCTGCTTTAGAATAGTTCCGTTTAATTTAATACTGCATGCTGGTGGATTCTGTTTCTTAGATATAACCATAGTCTCTGTCTTTTTGATGTTCAATGTAAGGCCTTTCTGTTCACTTTCTTTGGCGAATTTATCCAAGAGATTTTGCAGGTTTTGTTGGTTCTCAGCTATCAGTACTGTGTCGTCAGCATACCGAAGGTTGTTAATATTGTATCCTCCAATTTTTATGCCTTGTTCTGTGATGATTGTTCTTAGAATATTCTCGCTGTACAGAGAAAAAAGCTCTGGAGATAGTACACATCCTTGTCGCACCCCTTGTTTTATAGGTTGATATTTTCCAATTCTATTTTCAACTCGAATTGCTGCTTCTTGCTGCCAGTATAGATGTTTTACAATCCTCAGGTCTTTGCTGTCTATATTGATGTCTTCAAGCATTTTAATAATTTCATTATGTTTCACCTTGTCAAATGCCTTGGTGTAATCAATGAAGCATAAGTAGAGATCTTTCTGTACTTCTAAAGCTCTTTCTGTTAGTGTTCGTAAAGCATAAATGGCATTGTGTGTTCCCTTTCCTTCAACAAATCCAAACTGCTCATCTGCTATTTTATGACTTACCAGCCTCAATTTTTCGGGTTAATGTCACCAGGATATACAAAAATTCCACATGTTTGTTACCATCTGATCGTTAGGTGATTCTCTGATCGATAGCGAAGTATTCAGCGCGGCATCCAAGAATTTCCAGAAAACATTCAACAATGAAGGTAAACTGTTCTTACATAACAGTAAGTTCACTTAGAACTTTCCATTCTTCCTTTTCTAGCAAGAGCCTGTAACAAAAGTTTCCTTTATGACAAGTCTTCTTCATAAGATTGTTACAATTTTCACCAAGAAATCAAAACAATGTTTAATGCGCTTGCCCCTTCTAAAAAAAATCCCCAAGAATATCGTCAGTCTTGCTTTATATTGCTTTAAACTTTCGCTATCTATATAAATTGTGTTCGATAATTCATTGAATCAATCTATTACAACAAGTCTTACATCTTACATCTTCCCATCCCGTTAGACGGCACTTAGGGCCCGCATGGTAGTTCGCCAAGATGTCCTGTTTTCGGCAAGTTTTTAAAGCTCATCAAGGGATGTTATGCCCACTGAATTGGCTTCTCTTAACAATGTCCTCTTTAGAGTTTCACTCGGTCGACCTCTTTTTCTTCGGCCTGTTGTGTTCCATTTGATAGCTTGTTTGGGGATTCTCTGATTGTTTCTTCTCATCACATGACCGACATATGACCATCTTCATTTTCTGATCAACCATGAGACAAGTTGTTGTTTTCTCATCTGTCTGATCTCTGCGTTGGTCTTGAATTCATTCCACTTTATACCAAGTATTTTCCTTAAACATTTTTTTTCGAAAGAATCTAATTTCTTGTCTATTTATTTAGTTGTTTTCCAGCTTCGACATGCATAAATGAGGGTGAATTACATTTGAATTGAATAATCTTAACTTGGTTTTTGTGCTCATAACTTTTGAATGCCATATGTTCTCAAGATTCTTGAAGGTCAATGCTGCTTTGGCAATTCGAATTCTAACTTCTTTTCTGGTGTCACTATTGTGGTCTATATAGCTGCCGAGATATGCAAAATGGTTTATTTCTTCAACAGCTGTTCCTTCTACGTATATTTGTCCTTCGTCGTTAATGAGAACCTTCATTATTTTTGTTTTATCCTTGTTAATTTCAAGTCCTATTTTACTAGCAATTGAAGACAGGGTATCTGTTTTTACTTGCACTGATTTCATATTGTCGCTGATAAGAGCTATGTCATTTGCAAAACCAAGATCTTCCAGTTGGGTCTCACGTACCCAATCATTGCCCGTTTTACCTTTGCAACATTTTTTCATTATGAAGTTTATGGCAATTCCAAAAAGCAAGGTATATAATATACATCTTTGTTTCATGCCTGTTTCAATTTGGAACTATTCACTCATTCCTTCGTCTGTATTGACTGCACAAACATATCCATTATAGAGGTCTCTAATGATGTTGACAATCTTAGATGGTATTCCATATATTCTTAAAATCTTCCATAATGATTATCTGTGTATGCTGTCAAATGCCTTTTTAAAGTCTATGAAGTCCAGGATTAACGGTCTTTGCTTTTCAATAAGTTCTTCAAGTATTATTCTTAAAGTAAAGATCTGGTCGAGACAGTTTCTCCCTTTTAGAAATGACAATAAGTATATAAAACCAAATATATAAATATACCCCAAGCCATTGGAGTAATGCCCTGATAACCAAATATTAGACTATTATACACGGTAGGAAGGCAGAGTAACAGTCATGCCTAAACTATAAGTTGAATATTTTGCTCCCTACCTTCTGTGCTTCATTTTGTCCTTGTCCACTTCAGTGGGTCTTCATCAGAATGTCCACGGTCGGTCCGTTTTTCTCTTTTCTTCTGGTGACCATCTCATAGTTCATCATCATCATCATGTACCGTGCCGACGGGCGTTGGCTATTATGCTTCTCCAGAGTACACGATCCTTCATGCAGGCCATCAGCTCAGTTGATGATCTCCTCTCACACCATCCCGTCAGACTGTCCAGTATCATTTCTCTTGGTCTTCCTCTTGATCTTCTTCCTTCTATTTTTCCTGTTGTTATAATATTTTCAATGCCCCCTCTTCTCATTGTATGTCCTATGAAAGTACATTGTCTCTCTCTTATCTTTTTGACAAGGTTTTTTGTCTCTCCAGCTCTTCTCATACATTCTTCATTAGTTATTTTTGGTGTCCAGGGGATTCGCAACATTCTTCTAATAAACCACATTTCTGCTGCTTCCAATGATTTTTGTGCAGACTTGCCTATTGTCCATGATTCACTTCCATATAACAAGATAGGTTCAATATAGCATTTTAGGACTCGTTTTCTAACATTCATTGATAAGGATGTGTTGGTCAATATGTTTCTCATTCTCTGAAATGCAGTCTTTGCTTGGCCTATTCTGTTCCTAATTTCTGTTCTGCATTTCCCATCTGAAGTTATTACTGCTCCAAGGTATTTGAATTTCTGCACCTGCTTTAGAACAGTTCCGTTTAATTTAATACTGCATGCTGGTGGATTCTGTTTCTTAGATATAACCATAGTCTCTGTCTTTTTGATGTTCAAAGTAAGGCCTTTCTCATAGTTGCTCTACCAATATTACTGGTTTTTTTTTCAGAGAACACAGTCAGTCCATTTCTGGCATCTTTTTCTATAATACACTCGCGTTTTTTGTTTTACGTGCCCTCGTATAGCTGGTCCGCAGATGGCCAGAAGATTTTAAAGCTGTTCATGTTAAGCATTAAGTCTTTTGTTATCACGAATCATTTAAATGGTTTAAAACAATTTTTTTTTACTTAAATGTACAAATAATTGCACCTAACTAGTTTTGTTCCCGATTCTCGATCGATTTTTTGCGAGTTGTTCAAGAACAACGCAGAGATAAGACAGATAAGCAAACAACAACCTGCCTTATAGGTGAACAGAAAAAGAAGATGAACACATGTCGGTCACGTGATGAAAAGGAACAATCAGAGGATCCCCAAACAAGCTATCAAGTGGAACACAACAGATCGAAGAAATAGAGATCTACCACGTGAAACTCGAGGACATTGTTAAGAGAAGCCAATTCAGTGGACATAACATCTCTTGATGAGATTTAAAAACTCGCCGAAGACAGGAAATCTTGGCGAACTACCATGCGGGCCCTACGTGACGTTTAGCGACGCGGGAAGGATGTAAGATTTAAGTTTTATTCCGTGTTCTGGAATTCAAATTTTAAAATAACAAAAGTTATTCATAGACGTCTAGCAATTCCCCTGTAAAACATGAGTCATGATTATTACAATTTTTAAAAAATTCTTTCGTTTACTGGCAGAAGAATTTCTCATTTCTAACAGAATTTGTTACTAATGTTAATTTATGTTTATGATTTAAGTAAGTGAATAATTACTTTTTTATGCGTATTTATAATGTAATATATTCTTCACTTGCTGCCCAGCATCGCCGTTCTTATGTCGTGTGGATCAGGGATACACTGCGATTTTCCTCATATAATCTTTTATATTTTTATGCTATTTTTAATGAGTTCGTTATGGGCATGTCGAGATCTCAAGCCTAAATGATCAACGCTAAACTTTAATTTTCGTTGAAGATTCTGCTGTCGAAGACTGCGGGGATTTACACAGGAATACCGGGTATCAGTGGAATGACAGATCATGCAATCTGAATGGACACTTCATCTGCGTGGAGATGTAAGTTCTGTTATGCTGTAATTGTAGTGGTTTGTTGTACAGAAGAGTGCCTCAGCGAAGTAGTGGTTTGTTGTACAGAAGAGTGCCTCAGCGAAGTAGGGGTTTGTTGTACAGAAGAGTGCCTCAGCGAAGTAGGGGTTTGTTGTACAGATGAGTGCCTCGCTGGTGTAGTGGTTTGTTGTACAGATGAGTGCCTCGCTGGTGTAGTGATTTGTTGTACAGATGAGTGCCTTGCTGGTGTAGTGATTTGTTGTACAGATGAGTGCCTCGCTGGTGTAGTGGTTAGCGCATTCGCTTGCCGATCAAATCGATTTCGCACTCTGAAATGACCAGTATCGGGGTTAACCCAGCCTCAAAAAAATAAAGTACCTGGTGTTTTCCTTCGCAAGACGAAAGCAGTAAAATTCTGTTAAAAAACATAATGGGTAGAAAATAGAAGAAGAAGAAGAAGAAGAAAAAGAAGAAGAAGAAGAAGTCAATATGATCCAAGCTGGTTACAAACAAGGAAGATGATCGAGGGATCATATATTCAATATAAAATTAATAATAGAGAAATACAGAGAGTTTAATGTGAATCTATATTTATTCTTTATAGACTACTCAAAGGCATTTGATTGTGTACAACACCAGAAACTTTGGGAAATAATGCAAAAATGGAATTTCCAACACATTTGATATAATTAAAATCACTACTGTATTTAGACCAACAAGCAGCAGTAAGAATAAATGGTGAAACAACAACTTGGTTTGACATAAAACAAGGGGTCCGTCAGGGGTGCATATTGTCACCTTACTTATTTAACTTGTATACTGAAAATATAATGAGGAATGTTAGAGAAGATGTAGACAAAGAATATTACGATGCCATAACAATTGGAGGTTATGAAATACCAGAGATTAGATATGCTGATGTCACAGTATTACTGTTCACAAAACAAAACGGAATTAATAAACTAATTATGTCAGTCCATAAGAACAGTGAAGAGCAAAACCTCTATCTTAATGCGAAGAAAACTAAATTGATGACAACTGACAAAATAAACAAGGCAGCTGGAATATGTATCAATGAGGAAAAATTGGAAGAAGTGGAGAGTTAGTTTTGAATATCTTGGATCACTACTAACTAATAATGATTATACAATGTGGGAAATTAGAAGGAGGACACTTATCGCTCTTCAGAAAGTAAAACAACTAAAGAATCGGTGGAGAGGAACAGACAGAAGTACAAAAATACGATTTTTAAGGGCATGCATCTTTCCCATCATAACATATGCCTGTGAGACTTGGACACTTAACAAAACAGCTGAGAAACACATAAATGCTTTTGAATGTAAATGCTACAGAAGAGTTCTTCAAATATCATGGACACAAAAAAGAACAAATATATCTATATATCTATACTGTGAATAACAGAATAACAACAGAATAACTGTGAACAACAGAATAACTGTGAACAACAGTTATCTTGGCAGTAAACTTGTTAATGAAGGAGGCAACATCAGACAAACGCAGAGGATTACAATGGACCCTTGACACAGTGCTGGAGGACCTTGACTTTGCAGACGACATTTGTCTACTATCAAGCAGCCACAAAGATATGCAAGATAAAATAAACAAGCTAACTCAGAATGCAAACAACATAGGACTAAAGATCAACGTAGGAAAGACAAAGTTAATGAACCAAAATGTGAACAACAGAAATGTACTCAGAGTAGATACCAAGTTTGTGGAGGAGGTCAACGAATTTGTATACCTTGGCAGTAGAGTAGTAGAAAATGGATACAGCACAGAGGACATCAACAGCAGACTTACTAGAGCAAACCAGGCTTTTGCAGTGCTGCAGACTATATGGAAATCTACAAAACTAAGTATAAATACTAAAATCAGGATATTTAAAAGTAATGTTCTAAGTGTACTACTCTATGGAAGTGAATGCTGGAAAATCACCAAAACAATAGAAAACAAGTTGAATTCTTTCCAGACTAAATGTTTACGAAGAATTAGAAAAATATTTTGGCCAAACACCATAAGAAATAACATCTTATTGGCAGAAATGCAGATGAAACCACTGACAACAATTATTGAGGAAAGACGATGGCGATGGTTGGGACATGTGCTCCGGATGACTGACAACTCACTACCAAAAATAGCACTAAGATGGACACCACAGGGGAACAGAAGTAAGGGTAGACCAAAAGAGACATGGAGAAGATCAACAGAAAGGATGTTGAGCAATAAAGGGCTCACCTGGGCAAGAGCAGAAAAAAAGGTAAAATACAGGCATTTGTGGAAAACCCTTGCGGAAGCCCCATGTGCCCTGGGCACTTAAGGTTCAGAGAGAGAGAGAGAGAGAGAGAGATATCTATACTACAAGAACTTCATGTTGAAGAAGGCTGGCTAGTAAAGAGGATTAAACAGAGAAAACTTAAATATTTTGGACACATTAAACGTCATGATAATCTAGAGAAGACCGTCTTGGAAGCATACATAATGGGAAAAAGAAAGAGAGTAAGACCAAGGCGAAGATGGCTGCAAGACATCGTTGATGATCTGCAAATGGATGCATCAGCAATAGGCCAACTTGCTCTCAACCGAAAGGCCTTACAGAAGAGCTGTTAGGGAGGCAAAGTTCCGCAAGGGACATGCAAATGAATGAATGAATGAAACCTGTGTTTTCCTTAGTAAGACAAAAGCAATGAGCACAGGGGTTGGCATCGCTACTTCAAGTAATAGAACGGTCTAGAAATTTGAAGGCACTAATACTTCACACCCATATTCCACGCAAATGCCATGGAACATATTATATATGCTAGTACAAAATGCTAAAGATACAGCCACGGAGAGAGCACACAAATTGACTCACACAGAAAGACAAGATAACATAATTGTTACAGTAATTTCTTCGCAGGATCTCGCAGCAGTCTCTGTGTGGACTTTCTCGGTGGCTGATTTAGTTGAGTTAGATACGTCTGACGTAAACACTGTGGTCATGTGATAATCATGTGTGCATCATGTGAATAAAATCTCTATCTCGCTAATGAAAACCTTCATCTGAAAAAAAAAACCGTGCAGGAGAGTAATAATTGGGCTTCACTATATCACAGAGAGGACCTAAGAGGCTGTCTCTACAGTTGTTATAGAAATGCTTCAGTCATTGCACTTATAGCAAAAACCTGCTGCCACAAAATGCAGCTGCTAGAAGTAGCAAGTGAGGCCACACAAAGTTCTGACCAAGTTTTCGTATTCTTTGCAGCCATGCTGTCCATTAGATATATCATTCAGGGACCACTAATAGTTGGGCTATATTGAGATTTTCATCCCCATAAACTACAGAGAATAAATGAATCTTCAATAATTGCAGCCTGTGTAATCTATCTATCTATCTATCTATCTATCTATCTATCTATCTATCTATCTATCTATCTATCTATCTATCTATCTATCTATCTATCTATCTATCTATCTATCTATCTATCTATCTATCTATCTATCTATCTATTTATCTATCTATCTATCTATCTATCTATCTATCTATCTATCTATCTATCTATCTATTTATTTATCTATCTATCTATCTATCTATCTATCTATCTATCTATATTTTTGTTTAGTAGATAGTCATTTTTATATGCATGTGGTTACTTCTGTACTGAGCGAATGGATAAGAGAGAAATGTAAATGTTATGTTTTATTTTATGTCTCTCAGTTTCAATGTTAATTATGTTTGTTACATGAACAGCATATTTGTAGAATGTCTGGAATAGAGTGAAGGATGTGTGATAAAGGGCAGAATGTCAGACGGGCCTGCGTGCCCGATTCTTAACCCTTTTGAAATAAAGATCAATCTCTCTCTGTCTCTGTCTGTCTGTCTGTCTGTCTGTCTGACTGTCTGTCTGTCTATCACAAACACACATACAAACACACACAAACCTATATCGCAATACAACGAGTGCATATATTCAGTACTATTATGTAATATGATATTGTGTGCTCTCTTGCAGACCTACCACAGCCGAACCAGAGGTCTTTTAGGACCTTTTTTCCTTTACTGACTACGCATCCACTCCTTCGATGGTCTAGTGATTTGAAAGCTTAATTGGTCAAAATATTTGCTGAAAAGATAGTAATTTCTGTTACCAGAAAGATGTCAGTATTTAATTCTGATGGAAGACGCTCATAAAATAAGCATTAATAAGCAGTGAATGTATTTGCAGTTTATCCGGGGAAATGATTCTTACTAAATAAACATTTGAAAGGAAAATGATTTTGGCTTAACTGGTTGTTTTATATTTGAAGTTGCTTGACATTGTTTCTCTGTTCTTATATTGTATGCACGCGTGCCCTGCTTTCATTATAGATTATTGTTTATAGTCTGTCTGCCTGCCTGCCTGCTGTCTGTCTGTCTGTCTGTCTGTATGCCTGCCTTTCTGTCAAGAAACTATCATAGGGTAACATTGCCAAACGCTTTCTCGATCAACAGTGACATTTCCAAAGTCAGTCACATTCAGTCCCTGCCCCGAATATCTGTCTGTGCATAGGTTTTGTGTCTGTTTACTGTCTGTTAGCATGGCTGATAGCTTGGCTGCCAATCTTTCTCAGCTGTCTTTTCATACTTCCTGGGAACAATATCTCTGTTTCCTCAGTTTCTGAAATACCATCCCTGGTTGTCATTCTGTTTAAATGCTTGTCAGTCAGTCTGTGCTACTTTACCAGATAATAAAATAGTCCGACCCGTTTCATCAGTTAACCTGTTAGGAAGTTCCTTTCTTCTCTTACTATATTATGTCCACCATTGTATTATTCTAACTATTTTTAGTGACAAATGTTAGCACTACAAAAAAAAAAAAAAAACTCTTACTGTGGTTTCATGCGCTGACATTTTGGTGAGTTAATTTTCAGTGTCGTCATTTCTCGTTCAGTTATAGAGTACTAAGAAGAAAACGAGAGAAGGAAAGAAAGAAAGAAACCAAGAAAGAAAAAGAATGAAAGAAGAAGGAAGAAAGAGAGAAAGAAAGACCGTTCTGTTTTATAATCGTAGCAGTTTCTTTGTGTCACGGTTTAGGCGGAAATCCCAATATTTATACACCACTTGTAGCAGGATTCTGTTATATTTGTTATTATTCAGTCAGTCAGTCAGTCAGTCATTTACATGTCTCTTGGGAACTTTGCCTTCCTAACAGCTCTCCTGTAGGCCTTTCGGTTGTAAGCAAGATGGCCTGCTGCTGATGCATCCATTTGCAGATTATCAACGATGTCTTGCAGCCATCTTCGCCTTGGTCTTCCTCTCTTTCTTATTCCTTTTATGTATCCTTCCAAGACTCTAAATTCTCATGACGTTTAATGTGTCCAAAATATTTAAGTTTTCTCTGTTTAATCCTCTTTCCTAACCAGCCTTCTTCAAAATGAAGTTCTTGTGGTATAGATATATTTATTCTTTTTTGTGTCCATGATATTTGAAGAACTCTTCTGTTGCATTTACATTCAAAGGTATTTATGTGTTTCTCAGCTGTTTTGTTAAGTGTCCAGGTCTCACAGGCATATGTTGCGATGGGAAAGATGCATGCCCTTAAAAATCTTATTTCTGTAGTTCTGTCTGTTCCTCTCCACAGATTCTGTAGTTGTTTTACTTTCTGAAGAGCGATAAATGTCCTCCTTTTAATTTCCCTCATTGTATCTCCATTATTAGTTAGTAGTGATCCAAGATATTCAAAACTCTCCACCTCTCCCAATTTTTCTTCATTGATATATATTTCAGCTGCCTTATTTGTTATTACTGTTGTACTCAGAACTCACGATGAACATCCCTTGTAATAATATTCTTCTCACGGGATGACTCCAGGAAGAAAACAAAGTGTCACAAAGATTATCAGTCAAGGCCGCATCTTGTCTAACACTCACAGTCCGTTTGTTCATGAAGGGTGTTGATGACTGACGACGAAAATATATCAAAAGACAATTCCAACGTACATAACTCCAACACAATATAATTCCGGGCTGATAACTATCTAAGTCACTGAAATAGCGCCATAAGAATTCAACCAAACTATCAGCTGTAACATACTTAACACACAACCGCTATCACAATTAACATTTTTGGCACCCACAAAACTACACGTTCTCAAACTCCGAATGATCTGATCTGAAACTTTCGTCTCACCCAGAGACAACAAATATACTTGTCATGATCAAAGAATGAACTTCAAGTCAAAGACAAAACAGTCCATAAGATTCCGCAGCACATAACAACCATCATGGGCCTAACTCTAAGATAATGATTCAGAGTCATATAAAGTATTAGATGCCCTTGATCAAATACTGTCACAACAGTTACTCTAAATATTTTGAGTACATCATTTTCTGGTGTAATTTGTGATAAAAAATCGATGATTGTATGATAGTTGAAAGATGCAAATGAAAACTGAGAAAATAGATGATAAAAACTGTAGACATCTTCAACAAACAAACACACAAACAAACAAACACACACAAACACAAACACACACACAAACATGCATACAAGCGCAGAAGTCTGAATAATCTTTTGTCTTCAGTGTTAACCTTCTTTTGCTCCAGACTTTCTCCCTGCACACTGACAAAAGCTGCAGCTGCTCTCATTTAGGAAAAATAAAACACTGAAGAGAAAAAAAAATGGACTTGAAAGTAAACAGTGAAATTATACGTAGAATCAAGCGTTATATTCTACTGAACTTTAGCTTGTATACAACAGTGATAGCAGCTGCTGTAAAACTGTTACTATCAAAGTTCGACGGAGGTGTATAATGCAGTTTACCTTAAAAGCTTTCATTAAAATACACCTCGGTCTAAACTCTGCTCTGTTATAAAACAAAACAGTTTGGCCTATGATGATGTGACTTCTTTTCAGTTTTAATTACACAGATCCAGAAATCAGTTGCTCCATTTTTCGTGAATTGTATCAAGCCCATGGATACGAGTTTTGATTATGTTAGAAATTTATGTGAAATGAGATCTCACTTTTTCTGGCATTATTTTGCAAATACAGTCTGTTCTCGTATATAACACGTTTTTCTATAGCATGGTTGCTCTAAAATGATTGATAAATTCTGGAACAGAATCAAAATAGCACGATTTTAACGTTTCTTCAGACACGATTCTGCCCTAGAAAGTTTGCAAGAATGCAGGAAAAACCTCCCAATGCATAAGGAACGCACGGACAAACAAAACAAGAACAAAATAAGAACAAAACAAGAACAAAACAAGTACAAACAAACACACACACACACATCTAATCAGGATATTAGTTTTCAGCAAAATGTTATCTAAACACTGTTTATTTTCATTTTGTTGAGCATTTATTAAATGTTATAAACAATCCCATACAATGCAGCCGGGTCAAAGTTCAAGATTGAAAAGCAATGAAAGCCATTTTTTTTAACCCTGTCATGCCTTAGAGGCACATAGGGATATGGTGCTAATGCCCATATTTTCCTTGACCTGTCAGCACACTAGAGGGTGATATGGTCAGTATCACGCCTGGTTGCCTGTTCTTTCCCCAACTCCAGCTGGGTGACTGGGGTGCCGCCGGCCGGATTCGAACCCCCGACCTTCGCCATGAGAGGCCAGTGCACTTACAACTTCGCCACTCAGACGCCATTAGCATATTATAAATATATCCTTGAAATAATAACGACCTACATCTGATGTTACGTTATTTCACTGTGAACCAGGAAGAAAAGATAACAACCCCCTCCCCCCCCCCCCCCCCTTACACACACACAGAGTAATTCACCAGCAAAAATGACGGCTCCGGTAAAACTGGTTCTAGTAATGAAAGTACGTGACAGTGTAGCCACAGTCGAAGGGAGATAACTAGATTAAGTGTTAGTAGAGTAGGAGTCGTCCCTTGACGACAAGTCTCACTCTTTTATGGGAGAGTTCAGAACAATAATAAAGTCTCAAGGTTAGGTGACGGAGTACAAAGGGTAGAAAGTTTACTGCCGCCCGAATTTTGTAGTGGAAAATAGAAGGTTAAATTTACTAGTGAAAATAGAAGGTTAAATTTACTAGTGAAAATAGGAGAAGTTTAAATTTACTAGTGAAAATAGGAAGGTTAAATTTACTAGTGAAAATAGGAAGGTTAAATTTACTAGTGAAAATAGGAAGGTCAAATTTATTAGTGAGTTTCCTGCGAGCTCAGTTAACGAGCAAAGTGAAGATTCACGGGATTTTTTTTAAATGCAGTAGCTGGGATATTAAAATGAGGATGAGGATCAAAGCTTAGATCAGTTTTTGAGAATCGTATCTTAGCTAAGACATTGGAGATTTTTTTTAGTGGTAGTTGGAGAGAATGGTACTTGGTTAGTCTGTCTCAAGATGTAGCTGAAACTTGGTTTGTCCATTTTGGGACAAAACAGCGTTGCTGAGTGTTATTATTTTTCATTGTGTAGTTTTGAGTGTGGTATTTTGTAGCTTGAGGAAGAAATCCATACATACAATTCTGAAAAACACTCTCCGAATAACACAGCACTTCAAAAGTTGACTTAATTAGAAACAGGAAGTCAAGATCTCTAATTTAGATCTAAGACAAGTTGTATACTGAAGTAATTTTCTTACAAGAACAGACCAGTAGACAACAATTCTAGTTCAGAACTGCCAACTCTAGGTATAGTCCTTGTTGTTTCAGTTGTCAGTACTACTTTATTTGGTGCCACGATAGACACGATTCTGTTCTACTGGTCCCGTATTAGGCGCCATATACTGTTTCAAGTAGATGGGGGTGTATGGTTCAGTTTTAACAAAAAGAAAGGAAGCGAGGAAAGTGGACAGAAATAAGAATGGCAGAAAGTAAGACGAGCACGTATTCATCCAATCTTTCGGCAAAAGCCTTCTTCGAAGATCACCTACAAAAACAACACAACAGATAGAAACACGAAAAACAGATGAACAAAACTAGATTTAGCTTTTTTTCTAGCTTCTTTCTATATAGTAAGAAAAACGGGGACAGAATATTTCTTGTACATGACTAAAGCAATGTCAGTGGCAGTACGGGAAAGGATAAGTGGTAAAAGACTGAAAGAGAAGGTTATGAATCAACTAAGAGAGTTAGTGATCCATTTCAAAGAAGACACAGTGACGAGAAGAGATACAAAATAACTAAAGTATGGACGGAGAGTAGAAACTAACTTGACAAGTACAGAAGAAATGAAAAAAAGAGGTCTTCTCCTAGAAAGAAAGACATGCTAAGTCTGTATTTTTTGTTTTTATCTGTTTTGCTCTTTTTGTTTGTGATCCTTGAAAAAAACCTTTCGCCGAAATATTGGCTTGTTGCATGTTCTTCATTTGAATGTGCTCATCTTGCTTTCTGCCATTCTTGTTTCTGCCCACTTTTCTCACTCTTTCTATCTTTTTTTTTGTAAAACTGAACCATACACCTCTATCTACTTGTAATTTACCAGTGACAGCTTGCCTGTATGCTCTTCCACAAGCAAATCTTGAAGCCTTTTCTTAATTAGACAAGGCTTTGTATTTATCTTATGATTAAATTATTCATTTATTATTTTTACTGAAAATGCCGTGGTAGCTTTAATTTCATGTATATATATATTTTTAACTTATAAAGTGTGTGTGTTTTACCTCAAAATAGATTTTTTCCCATGAGGCTGTTGTTTTATGGCACGCGTTTGTGTAAGACGAAGTTGTTCTATAACGAAACTATCGTGCTATAGGAGACGAAGTTATTCTATAGGAGACGAGGTTATTCTATAGGAGACGAAGTTATTCTATAGGAGACGAGGTTATTCTATAGGAGACGAAGTTATTCTATAGGAGACGAGGTTATTCTATAGGAGACGAAGTTATTCTATAGGAGACGAGGTTATTCTATAGGAGACGAGGTTATTCTATAGGAGACGAGGTTATTCTATAACGAAACTATCGTGCTATAGGAGACGAGGTTATTCTATAGGAGACGAGGTTATTCTATAGCGCAACTATCGTGCTTTATGAGACGAGGTTATTCTATAGCGCAACTATCGTGCTTTATGAGACGAGGTTAAACTGAAAATAAGAAGACTTATAATTGGAAGTGTGTGTTATTCCTAGGGGTGAGTATTGAGTGAGAAGACATATGGTCAAGTGAGCAATTCATTTGAAGTGACAAAAATATGAAATGAGTGAGTTATTGATAGGGATGAAACAAATGATCGAGTGAGTGAGTTATTAGTACGAGTGAGTGAGTGAGTTATTATTACGAGTGAGATGAAAAAAAAATCAACTGAGTTATTGGTGAGATGAAGAGAACGATGAAGTGAAGCATTAGTAGAAGTGAAGAGACAGTCAAATGAGTTACTGATAGAGATGAGAAGATAGTCTCTGAAGTGAGTTATTGTTTTTTGCTGATAAACTTTAGACCAACTGGTATAACCATTTACTGTTATCACCAGTTCTTGCTCTCGGCAGACACCATGACCACGTAGGCCACGTTCAGTATTAATGAAGCAGGCCTAAAGGCCACGTTCAGCACTAATGAAGCAGGCCTAAAGGCCACGTTCAGCACTAATGAAGCAGGCCTAAAGGCCACGTTCAGCACTAATGAAGCAGGATTAAAGGCCACGTTCAGCACTAATGAAGCAGGCCTAAAGGCCACGTTCAGCACTAATGAAGCAGGCCTAAAGGCCATGTTCAGCACTAATGAAGCAGGCCTAAAGGCCATGTTCAGCACTAATGAAGCAGGCCTAAAGAGCACATGAATCCCTTACTAGGATGATCACTAAGAAGTGGGATAGGGCTTTGAGTAGTTCTGTAAGACCAAATTCAGAAACCATGCCATCATTATAACAAATTCAAATTTGTTAAGTGTGTGTGATTGATTGGTTGATCTTTATTTCAAAAGGGTTAAGAATTGGGCACGCAGGCCCGTCTGACATTCTGCCCTTTATCATACATCTTTCACTCTATTCCAGACATTCTACAGATATGCTGTTCATATAACAAACATAACTAACATTGAAGCTGAGAGACATAAAATAAAATATAACATTTACGCTTCGCTCTTAAACATTCACTCAGTACAGAAGTAGCTACATACATATATAAATGACTATCTACTAAACAAAATTTTCGGGACTATTCAGAAGACAATTACTTGTATTCGGTGTCTGTAAGAGCAGTTTAAGATAACTTTTAAGTTTTATAATTCATGGAGGCATGTAGTCGACATCAAATAGATATTGGGAAAGCTTGTAGTTGTAGGAAGGAGTATAATTTATATTTTTTATATAGGATGGGAGGGTATTCCAAAGATGAGCAGCAGAATAACTAAAGCTTTTCTTGTAAAGATCAAGTCTAGGTTTTGGAAGATATATGTTGTTCAAGCGTTGGCTGCACTTTGGGCTAAATTTAAACAGGTTCCATAGATAAGGCGAGGCATGCCGTGAAAGAATTTGATGTACTAACTTGGCTTTGTTGAAGAGGAACCTGTTCTTAAGAGGTAGTATTTTGATACGTTTGTGCTGGTTAGTTGTTTGTGCTTGATCTTTGTCACTAATAAGCTTTACTGCTCGCTTTTGGAGTGAGCAAAGCCTCTTTGTATTTGACACTGAGCAACCATCCCAAACTGTTGAGCAATAATCTAAATGTGTTTGTATATGAGATATGTAGTATGTCTTCCTAGTGTCTTGATCGATGAAGTGCTTAATTTTAGCTAATTGGTATACTTTTTATGCGATGAGTTTTGCTAGACATTGCACATGAGAGTTCCAGGTCAAATGTTGGTCATTAATAAGACCTAGTGTTTTGTGCTCGCTAACGTTTTCTATCGGTGATGTTTCTGTACAGAGCCGAAGTGTTGTTTTTGTTGCGTTTTGTAGTTTCTGTCTTGTTGTTATGAGCATTGATTTTGTTTTATCGGTGTTTATAATCATGCAATTATTTTTGCTCCATCTAATTAAATTGTATAACTCGACCTGAAGAGTTGATTCTAGATTAACACAATCGTAGTCACTGGTGTAGACTGTGCAATCATCGGCAAAAAGGTCACAAGAAGAGTGTTTAAGATGAAGTGGAAGATCATTGATATAGATAGAAAAGAGCAACGGGCCTAGAATAGAACCTTGCGGAACACCAGTGTCAACTGTAGCAGAATTTGATAGAGAATTGTTGAAGAATACTACCTGTTGTCTGTCTGAAAGAAACGATGCAATTAATTTTATTAGGTTAGGGTGCAATTTATAAGTCTTTATTTTTCTTACAAGAATATCGTGGTCAATCATATCAAATGCCTTTTTAAAGTCGACAAAGATGGCACCACAAAGTCTGTCGTCATTTATGTTTACTAACCAGTTTTCTGTCATTTTGGTAAGAGCTGTGTGGCAGGAATGATTGGGTCTAAAGCCTGACTGACTGTCTATGAGTAAATTGTTCTCTTGCATATGTCGTAGAGTTATTTTGAGTATGTGTTTTTTGAGTGGTTTTGATAATGACGATAATATGGATATTGGTCTTTAATTGGTAAGATTGTTGGATGAGCCAGATTTAAAGCGAGGATACACCTTCGCAGTTTTAAAAGCCTCAGGGAAATAACATTTTCAATGCACTGGTTGTAAATATATGTTAGTGTATGTGAAATGACAGGTGCAGCATAACGTAAGATCTTATTACTAATATCATCAAGCCCAGCTGTATTGTTGTTTTTTAAGGTTAAGAGATAACTGTGAACTTCACTGACTGTTAAGAATGGAATGTGTAACTGTTTAAAATCAGTACATCTGCTGTCCAGGAATGTTTGTAGTTCATGTAAGTCGCATACAGGAGCTGATATTGATGATTTAAGAACGTTGATTTCTTCTCTGATATGTGTAATATATGTGCGCTAGTGTATGCACGATTGATGGTTTGAGAAACAAATTCTTTTCTTTTATTTGATAGGGTATTAATGGCTTTCCAAATTGATTTACTGTCTGATTTATTCTGTATTAGATTCCTGAAGTAATTTTTTTCTCTTGTCTTATTAAGTATTGAACTTTGTTTCTGAGTGAACGGTAGGTCATAAAGTCCTTGATTTTGTGCGCCCGGTCACGTTCTCTCATGGATTGTAGTATTTCAGGTGTTATCCACGGTGACTTCGTCTGGTGTTTTACTCTCACCTCTTTCATGGGGACATGTTTGTCTAATATATCTCTGAAGATCTTTAGCCAATATTCTATTGCCTCATCAGGGTCAGTTAGTTGTTACACGTGTGTAAGTGAAGATTCTTGCAAATCATTAAGGAATAATTCTAGGTTAAATTTTCTGAAGCTTCTAAATTTCATACTGATGTGATTGTGTTTAGGAAGTTTATACCCCTTTCTTGTCCACGTACAGCAGACTGGGTAATGATCACTTAACGAAGTATGAGGGATGTTAAATTCAATTATGCTTTCTGGTTGGGCTACATATATATGATCTAATAATGTGGATGATACTTCTATTACTCTGGTAGGTTTGGTGACAATTTGGCAAAGATTATAGGATAATATAATATTGCTCCAAGTTAGATTTGATTGTGTTAGATCTATGTTGAAATGTCCAAGAATGATAATATCTTTGAACCTAAAGGTTGAAACCTCATCCATCATAGTCGTGAAGTGATCGTACCACAGAGATGATGCATTTGGATTACGGTACAAAATTCCAATAATTAATGGACTCTGGTTTGGCATTTTAACTTCCACCTAAATACACTCTACCTCTGATGATTCGAGGTCTTCTCTACGACTAAACTGGATAGTTGTGGAGACTTACACTACTAGACCTGTTTCTAGTTTTCTGGTTGGGTCACGCCGGATCAAGTTAAAACCGTTAATTCTAATATCTTCATCGGTTATGTTCCTATTTAAACGGCTTTCAGAGAAGCCAAAAATGTGGAAATTTTGATGTAATATGTGGAATTCAGGAATTTTACCTAATAGGTGATATACATTCAGATGGCCTAATCGAAGTCCTTCTTTATGTAACCATTTTTCGGTAGGTGGGGTCATTTTATTTTCCTGTCTCCTGTTACTGGTTTGAAAATAATTCCTATTATGATACTTAATACTGAAGTAAATAAACTTTCAAATACTACACAGAGACACACTCTGTATATTAAACTTTCAACTGGTACACAACTCACTAGCTGAAATAATTGGAAGTTGAAAGAGAGACACGTCTAACTACTGAATAATTAAACACTGAAATATGTGAATTCACTAACAAGTTGAGTAATTAAGTATATAGTTCTCACACACAAACAGATACAACTCACAAGCTGCAAGGCCCTATAGAAAGTTGACAAGAATTAGAAAAATAGATACAAAAGAAAAGGGGCAAGAAATAAAATGCAACAATAAAACGTAAAGAATTCTAAATAAACGTAAGAATGAAGATATCAGTCACTATGTCTTGCTGAGTAAAAATCCTTTTTCGACATTGCGGGTTGAAGATTTCAGTTTGTGATGGATTACGATGATACTGCCATCAGTTTAAGGTATGTGGTGTCTGTAAGGTACCATGCCATGTGAATTATGCAGAGATAACATATAGGCATGACTCAAGGCTGCAGGGCTAAACTGCGACAAATACTGCAGCTCCAGATTTCTTTGAGAATGTTGCATGGAACGTGCTTGTGTGTTGAAGTCTTCCAATGAGCTGTGCGACTGTGGAAGAACCCTGACGTTGTTGAATGAGAGAGAGAGAGAGAGAGAGAGAGAGAGAGAGAGAGAAATTGATTGATCGATTGATCGGTCGATAGATCCATCGATTGATTGATTGATTGAATTTATTTCCAAAAGGTTAAGAACTGGGCACACAAGCCTGTCGACATTCCGCACTTTATCGCACAATCTCTGTTCCAGGCATTCTACAAATATTCTACACATATACTGCGCATATAACAAGCATAATTAACATGAAAAACCGAGAAAGATAAAAGAGAATATAACATCTTCACCTTTCAGAACTTATTCATGGACTCAGTACAGAAAGTAGCTGCACATAGGAAAAAAAAGGCTGTTCTCGCAGTCTCATCTAACGAATATCTACCAAACAAATATTTTGCTACTATTCAGGAAAAAAGGACCATGTAAATTCGGGATCTGTAAAGAGTCTAAAATAATATGCAACATTTTTTAATTATGTGGGCATATAATGGACACCAGGTAGATACTGGAAATATTTGTATTTATAGGAAGGAGTACAGCTTCTTTTTTCTTTTTAATACAGGATGGGAGGGTGTTCCAAACATACGCAGCAGAATAACCAAAGCTTTTATTTAAAAGATCATGGCTAGGTTATGGAAGTAGAATATTTTTTTAAGTGTTGACTGCACTTTAGGTTAGGTTTAAACAGTTTTCATGGACAAGATGGAGCATTCTGTGATAGATTTCGATGAACTAACTTGACCTTGTTAAATAGGAAAATGTTCTTGAGAGGCAGAGCTTTTATATTTGTTGTCTCTGCATGATCTGATTGATCATGAGAAGAGAGAGAGAGAGAAGAGAGAAAGAAGAGAGAAGAGAGAGAGGGAGAAGAGAATGAAAAGAGAGAGAGAAGAGAACGAGAAGAGAGAGAAGATAGAGGGAGAGAAGAGAGAAGAGAGAGAGAAGAGAGAAAGACGAGAGAGAAGAGATAGAGGACAGAGAGAAGAGAATAAAAAGAGAGAGAAGAGAGAGAGAGAGGAGAAAGAGAAGAGAGAGGGAGAGAAGATAGTGAGAAAAGAGAGAGAGAAGAAAGAGAGACAGATGAGGTAAACAACAAATCTAATATAGATAACGTATATACAATCGTCTACCACTATTTCAGTACCTCCATGACGAAAAGATATTGGCTTCATTTCCACAACTATTTTCTGTATCTTGTTTTTCGATATTCCAAGAACAGGAATGGCTGGAGAGCCTTTACCCGCAGCCTATCTGTAGAAATGCTTACCCGACTTTTGGGGAAGGAAGGGCGGTCAGGCGTGATACTGACTATATCACCCTCTAGTGTGCTGACAGGTCAAAAAAAATATGGGCAATAACATCATATCCCTATGTGCTTCTAAAGCATGACAGGATTGCCTTTACCTTTTATCTTTATGTTCTCAAGGGAGTGATAGGCGATGATGATGATGAATGATGATGATGATTATGATGATGATGATGATGATGATGATGATGATGATGATGATAACGCTGTAGTCATCGCGTCCAGTTTACTACAAATCGTGTTTTTTTTCCCTGTGTAAAGAAAGATTTCTTTTGTCTGTAAAATTATGTTGACTTTGTTTGATCCCGGATCCGATCTTACATAAACACTGACTTTATGTCATAAATTATCTTTATAGGTTTCTAAGCACGTGCTTTGGTTGTCGTCTTTATCAAAACAAGCAAGTCCGGGACTGAAATCCTACCCGTGTTTGTCTTGGGGGGCGTGTGAGTTACGTCAGAGTTGATTAAATATTTCGTTTTACTTGATCTTCTTGTTGTATTTCCGTCGTAATAAGTGATGAACGCAGCTATAAAACAGACAACAAGGGACACAGAGGAAACTGTAATCATCGCCTGCCTGAATTCGTGAAAATTATTTACCTGCACTAAGAATGCTGCTACCAACTGTCTTCTTATTCTTGGCCGTGTTTGCCGATGTTGGTAAGTCAGAGTTTGTTAAGAAGGGGCTGTGTTGAGCTAAATTAATTAAGTGTGGATCTTTCCTGTTGATTTCACACGCTCTTTTCCTAGTGTTTAAATTTTTAGCAAGCTCATTCTAAAGTCATTTCGCTGATGTGGATAATGGAGTCTGTTATTTTCTCCATGTTTCTGTGGAAGTCCCATGACTTCTGCTTCTAACATTGTCAGAAAACACAGATCTACAAGGAAGGCAGGTTTTAGAAGATGTCCATTTTGAGATACCTCAACCAGAGGATTATTTATCTGGACGTTTGACGTCATTTCGCCACGCAAGCTCAAAAGCAGTGTGCGATTTTGGATCTCTTTTATTTTTTCTGACTGAATTAGTTTATCTTTTCACAATCGTATGTGCTGCTTTCATTATTCCTAAGTTTCTTGTAACAGTTTGAAAGTTCGTTCAAGAAAGAATTATTTAATAAACTGCGAACGATATTAGATTTCCTTAAATGTTGCTACCAGAAACGGCATTGTGTACAAGTAAGTCAGTCATTAAAGGTCTGAACAGTCCATATTTAGCGGGACAGACTTAAACAAAGCTGTAGAATATGCATAGATCGATCTTTAGTGATAGCATGAGGGGGGAGGGTGGCGGAGGAGAGGACAGGAGCAGAAAATAAGTCTAAAAGGAACCGAAAAAAAAGTTCCCTTAAGAAAAAAAAAACTTATCAAGAAATCACGACAGAATTAACAACATTCTAGAGAACTTCAAGCAATATCAGGACGGTATCTTCTTCTTGCAAATTAACAGGCATAAAATCCCTTGATGAGGTTGAAAGACTCGCCGAAGACATGGAAAATTTGCGAACTACTTTGCGAGCCCTATGTGACGTTTAACGGCACGGGAAGGATATAAGAGAGAGATCTTCTTCTTCTATCTCACTGGAACATATAGTGTGATGTTCTTTGCAGCCCATGTTGTGAAGGTGTTGAAGTACAGCCAAGAGTGGGTTCAGTCACTCATTTGGACGTCCTTTGCCGAACTTAGCCCCCCCCCCCCCCCAACAGCTCTCCTGTAGGCCTCTCGGTTGTAATCAAGATGGCCTGCTGCTGATGCATCCATTTGCAGATTATCATCGATGTCTTGCGACCATCTTCGCCTTGGTCTACTTCTCTTTTTTTCCCATTATGTATCCTTCCAAGACGAAATTCTCTAATTTCTCATAACATTTAATTTGTCCAAAATATTTAAGTTTTCTCTGTTTAATTCTCTTTATTAGCCAACCTTGTTCAATATTAAGTTCTTGTAGTATGGATATATTTGTTCTTTTTTGTATCCATTATATTTGAAGAACTCTTCTGTTGCATTTACATTCAAAGGCATTTATGTGTTTCTCAGCTGTTTTGTTAAGTGTCCATGTCTCACAGGCATATGTTGTGATGGGAAAGATGCATGACCTTAAAAATCTTATTTTTGTAGTTCTGTCTTTTACTACCCACAGATTCTTTAGTTGTTTTATTTTTTGAAGAGCGATAGATGTCATCCTTTTAATCTCTCTCTATGTATCTCCATTATTAGTTAGCAATGATCCAAGATATTCAAAACTCTCCACTTCTTCCAATTTTTCCTTATTGATACATATTTCAGCTGCCTTGTTTGTTTTGTCAATTGTCATCAATTTAATTTTCTTCGCATTAAGATAGAGGTTTTGCTCTTCGCTGTTCTTACGGACTGACATAATTAGTTTTTCCATTTCTTTTTGTGTTATGGACAGTAATACTGTGTCATCAGCATATCTCATCTCTGGTATTTCATAACCTCCAATTACGACATACTTGAGTTTAGACATGATGATTGGGATGTGACGGCTATTTTCGTTCCCTATGAGTAGCTAAAATGGTGCGGTTGTGCAACACTACTTTAGCAGATTCCACTGCCATTGGCTATATCGATCTCTGCCTCGTCTATGATCCAAAGGGACAGGATTTTGGACGGCCATGGTTCGCCATCTCTGACGCTGGCATGTCAGCTTTGAGTCTTTGACTGCCAAATCGGACATCGTCTTCACACCTACATAGGACAATTTAGAGTAGACCCTAAGTTTCTTGCTGGGTAAGTGTGTTATAAATGTAGAAATTGATCTTGGATTGCTGATAATGAAGTCTAGAGAACACTAATGGCAAATCAAATGATTCTGATGTTGCAGGTTTATGTCAAGAATGTAAACATGGATGGACTCACTTCCAGAGACTCTGCTACGGTGTTGGACAAACAGAGGTCTCGTGGGGCGATGCCTTGGTACAGTAAAATCATATAACAAAAATTAGTGCGACAAAGATAAACTAACGCTTGTATTACTCCATCTTCTGACACTAATTCACATGACACAGTTGTTAACATCTGTAAAACATTACTTTTCTTCATACTTCTACAGCTGCACAAATTGGTACCTGCCTCTTTCTGGTATAGCAATGATTCAGTAATAGTAGTAATAACACTACTGAAGTAGTACTGTAGTAGTAGGAATGGTGGTGGTGGTAGTAGTAGTAGTAGTAGTAGTAGTAGTATCAACAGCAGTAATACGGCATAAGTAGTGTGGCCGTGATGATAACACCCAGCAGTAGAAAAGTAAGATGCCTGGGACATGTGGCAAGACTTAATGATAGCCCTATCCCCAAGCAGATATAACAGAGAGAAGAACTTCACGAGGTAGACAAAAACTATAGTACAAGGGCAGATTAAGGATACTTTCAGGCCATTTTGTGGTGGTAATAAATCTTGTAAAATTGGAAGGCGG
Source organism: Achatina immaculata (assembly GCA_009760885.1). Lineage (NCBI taxonomy): Eukaryota > Metazoa > Mollusca > Gastropoda > Stylommatophora > Achatinidae > Lissachatina > Lissachatina immaculata. The sequence goes on along the minus strand of CM019716.1, from coordinate 30,969,664 downwards.
CTACCACATTTCCCAAAGTAAGGAAGAAAGATCTGGAACAACATAATATTAACAGGGGAAGTAATCCAGGAAAATCTTCACCCCCTCCCCCCCCCCCCCCCCCCCAGCATAGAGAAGGGCGAAAACTGATAAAAGACTGTGACGATTTGTTTGTGCTGGAGAGTTCTGCTGTTGTAAAAGGAAGCGAAAGAGAGGCTTGAAGCAGACAAAACGAGAGCAAACAAAAAAGTAAGTTAGCCATTGCAGATCCGAAAAGTTCAGAGCTAGCAAGACAAGTTCAGACAAAGCTGTTGAATAAACAATGATAGATCTTCAGTGACAGCATGGGGGGGGGAGGAGGGAGGGGAAGAACAGGAAATTAAGGTTCACAACTAACCGAGGAATACGTTCACTTAAAACAACAACAAGATTTGAAACAGATCAAAAATTGATTTTAAAAAAAACAACGTGATTTTTTTTACTGTGGCCAATTGTTCTACTCAAATTATGAAAGAATTAATGATACTTGGCTACTTTCAGACACAGTGTACGCCATCGTGTTTGCAATTTGTTTTCAGAGACAGAAACAGGTTTCAGTGGGATTAGTAATATTATAAATAAATATCACAGGAATTAGTAGATTTTTGTTTAAAATCGATGTCTCATCTAATCACAGCTATGAAGTCACTCATAGATAAAATCAGAAGTGATGTTGGTGGTAGTAGTAGCAGCAGCAGTAGTAGTAGTAGTAGTAGTAGTAGTAGTAGTAGTAGTAGTAGTAGTAGTAGTAGTGATGGTGGTGGTGGTGGTGGTGGTAGTTGATGTTGTGAAGGTTAAAGAAGTAATAGATGTAACAGAACAACAGTAACACTAGCTGGTTTTCTAAGGTACACAAGAAATCAGAAGCAAAATCCAAACATTGCCTATTTTTTGTCACAATTTCCTCTGACCTGTAGGCAATATGTGATGCTATGGGTGGCTGGTTGGCTGAAATTCACGACGAACAGACAAACGAGTACATCGTAGACTTAGCCAGAAATAAATCAGGTAAGGCAGCTTAGTTGTCCTCACAGAGTCAGCATATCAAATAAACATAAATCTTATTTTTGCATGCTTATATACTTGATCTTACTTTAAGTGCATAGATAATCACGTGGATTTACACTGAAGAGATAAACTTCTGTGCTCAGCTGAAGAAGAAGACCAGTCCAGTTATGTCCCATGGAAATGAAGATTCAACATTCAGCTCCCAACAGAACTGAACGTACTGAGACATCAGGAGCTCAACAACTTAGTTTTTGTCTAGGGTTCCAGTCTACTCTTGTGGTTTACTCTTTTTTATACATTGATGATGATTCCCGGTGATAAATGACGATGACTTTCTAATTTCATTGCTAGTTCTTCTTCTTCTTCTAACTTCCTGGAGCTGCGGACAGGTGTTTTTAGTACAGCATCGTGTCGGACTGGGAGCGGGTTACGCTCGTTAATTTTTATCAATCCCGGGATGGAGCTAATACCAGGAAGTGTATAACACGCTACTGCCATGGGGACTCTGGCGATCTCTGTCCGTTAACCAGGTTCCATGGGGACTCTGGCGATCTCTGTCCGTTAACCAAGCTAGGGTTTCTAATGGGGGGTGGGGGTACCAAGTGAGTAGTGGGATATGGTTTTGGTCGCCCATCCTGACTCTATCATAACAGCTATGCTTCGCCAACCCTAACTCTGTCATATCAGTTATGCTTCGCCAACCCTACCTCTGTCATATCAGCTATGCTTCACCAACCCTACCTCTGTCATATCAGCTATGCTTCGCCAACCTTAACTCTATCATGTCACCTATGTTTCGCCAACCCTTAATCTATCATGTCACTTATGCTTCACCAACCCTAACTCTATAACGTCATCTATGCTTCACCAACCCTAACTCTATCATATCACCCACGCTTCACCAACAACTCTATCATGTCACCCATGCTTCACCAACCCTAACTCTATCTTGTCGGTTATGGATCGCCAATCCTGAACTCCGTCATATCAGCTATGCTTTGCCTACCCTGACTCGACCATGTCAGCAATGGGTTGCTGACTGTCAAGTCGGACAGAGTCTTGGCCTCCAGACAGTACATCAGAACGAAGATGGCTTCTCACTGAACTCAGTATGGCTTGTATCACACTGATCCCCATCTCTTCCGTTGGGCTATTGCGTCCCAATCTACTTCAAAACTCGAAGGAAATAAGCTACTATCTGGCTGTCTATAATTTACTTGTTCTGTCAACAAAGCTAATCCCTCTGTCTCATTCAGTCTCTGACCTCGCCAACACCTTTCTTCAATCTCAGATATGGAAAACACACCAAGCAGATTTATTGAATTGTGGCTATGATCTGCTGATACCACATTTAACTATATAGCACATTTAACTATATAACATATTTAACAATATAGCACAATCAACCGTATAGCACAGATAGCTGTATAGCAATTTAATTGTATAGCACATTTACCTGTAAAGCACGTTTAACTGTATAGCACATTTAACTATATTGCACAGTTAACTGTATAGCACATTTAATTATATAGCACATTTAACTTTATAGCACATTTACCTATATAGCACATTCAACTGTATGTAATAGTGCACTGAATATAAGACATAGGGTTACTGAGAAACTACGAAGACTAAACACAGAGCGGGAGGTAGAATATTCTAGACAATTTGCCACGAAACAGGTTAGAGAATTAGTTGATGAAATCACCGAAGACTGAGATTTATGGAGAGGTTTCCACATCATTCTCCAGGGCATAATATGATGATGATGATGATGATGATGATGATGATATATAAATCAATACATACTCACTTTGTATTATTAAACTCAATTTTTCAGTCAATATTCTGTGGCTTGGGGCGACTGACATCTTTAAGGAGGGTACGTGGGAATGGCTGAGCGCTCCAAACATTTTCTCGAAATACACAAACTGGGCCCCTAATAATTCTATCAGTAAGTTTTGACGAATCTCTTGCCAGGTTGTCAGTGTAGATGTTGTGTGCCTACTGTGAATGCGTGGAGTTCACTGTTCAGGCGTCTTAGGATCTAAAATAATTGTCTGACTATAAAAATATAACGTTCCGTCACATCTGCATATTATAGCATTACATTACTAAAATGTTATACTGACAATGATTAATTTGTGAAAGATAGTGCGGCCTCTCTCTCTCTCTCTCTCTCTCTCTCTCTCTCTTTGTACATTGTATATTCCCAAAACAAGCTATCAAGTGGAACATAACAGGCCAAAGAAAAAGAGGCAGACCGCGTGAAACTCTGAAGAGGACATTGTTAAGAGAGGCCAAATTAACAGGCATAAAATCCTTTGATGAGGTTGAAAGACTCGCCGAAGACAGGAAAAATTGGCGAACTACTTTGCAAGCCCTATGTGACGTTTAACGGCACGGGAAGGATATAAGATATAAGAAGATATTTCCTGTGTCATACCATCTGGATATAGTGTGAGTACTGGTGTTACTCCAACCCTTGCCCTAATGATGTCATTTCTTATTTTGTCTCTTCTTATTACGTTTTGTATTGTCCTCAAACATCTCATTTTTGTTATGATGATTTTCCTTTTCTTTTGGCTGTTAGTGGCAGCCTGATTAGTTGCGTGGTTAGGCGCTGGGTTTACTAATCCAGTGGTACCGGGTTCAGATCCCAGCAGTGGGATTTTTTTTCTGATACACACCAGAAAGGCTCCGGGGTCCACCCAGCTTAAAAAAAAAATGGGCACTAGAGAAATCTGGGAAGGTAAATTCGGTCAGGCGTGATACATACCACATTATACTTTCATGTAGCGAAGGACGTGGAAGTACGGGCCTAACACTGTACTCTCAATATGCCTTAATGGCATAGCAACTGGAATTTTACCTTTATCTTTGGTTGTTATTGTCCGTTTTTGACATTGATAGATCATTTTACCAGAGTAGCACACATTTAATTAGTGCACCAGAAATTTAATCACAGCATCATGATAGCAAATATTCAATGCTTGTGACCAATGAATAGATTCTCCCATCTCATTCTTGTGGACTATAGACGAGTGTTTCAAATAATGTATTTGCTATTACTGTTATTACAGTTTGTAACTTGTTAAAATATGACGGGAATGAAATGAAAATATGAGTTTTCTTTGAAGTATATATAGTTTTCCCCAACACATTTTATTTCACGCACCCACTCACCCCACGCCCCCACCCACCCCCGCTTCAGAAAATAACAATTTCTGAATTTCCTACCTGGCCAAGAAACGCTGACCTCATTGATTATTACTTCCGAAACTAGAGTGAAAGGTTTTTGTACTCTGCGCGTTACAGCAAACATCTTACTAGGAGGGGAGTTCAGAAAGTAATACACCACATCGTTTTTTTTTTCAGCTAATAATGAAGATAGAAGCATGAAATTTCGCACACTTTAAATATGGCATGTGTTGATTGTGTGAACCAAATTACACCGCACCCGGTCAAAGAATATGGCTGCCCTAACCGTTGAAATTGAGCGTGTTAGCAACTTGCGGTATAAGTAGCGAATTGTGATAGAATTTCTCGTTGCAGAGAAGGAAACTGTTGTGAACATTCACAAGCGTCAATGTGATGTGTATAGAAGTTTTGCAGTCGACAGGAGTACAGTCAGTCGCTGGGTTCAGAGAATCAAAGAATCAATAAGTGGTGATAAGGAGTTGCATGATCGGCCGCGCTGTGGACGTCCTGCCACAGCCACCAAGGCAAAAATGTTGAAATGCGCTGATAGCATCATTCTTACTGATAGGCGTATCACTACTCAACAGTTAGCCTTAAAGCTGTCAGTCAGCAATAGTAGTGCAAATGCAGTTATAAAAGCCTTCGGATTTTCTAAGGTTTGCGCAAGATGGGTTCCTCGAAGTCTCACAAATGACCATCGATTGCAAAGGAAAACAATTTATTCTGAATTGTTGGAGCGTTTCAATGCTGAGGAAGAAAACATTTTGGCTAAGATCGTAACAGATGACGAAACCTGGGCACATCATTTTGAACCTGAGACAAGAAGACAGTCAATGGAGTGGCATCATCCGCAATCACCACAAAGAAATAAATTCAAGACAACTCCTTCAGCTGGAAAGGTCATAATCACTGTCTTTTGGGACATTGAAGTGTTATTCTTGTAGATGTTATGCCAAGAGGAGAGACAATTTCTCGCAAGCTTACATTAAGACACTGAAAAAACTCAATCAACGTTTTCGCAGAGTTCGGCCGCACAAGAATCCATCAGACCTGCTTCTCCTTCATAACAATGCACGCCCTCACACAAGTCTGGCAACGCGGGAAGCAATCACCAGCTTGGGTTGGACTGTACTACCCCATCCACCCTATAGTCCCGATTTCAAGTCTGGCAACACGGGAAGCAATCACCAACTTGGGTTGGACTGTACTACCCCATCCACCCTATAGTCCCCGATTTGGCATCCTCTGATTTCCATCTGTTTGGTTCACATAAAGATGCACTCCGAGGGATAAGATCTGAAGATAACAAAGGAGTGATTCATGCAGCGAAGAAATGGCTACATAATCAAGAGAAAATCTGATACGGGCTAGGAATACATACATTTGCTTCGCTCTGGCGTAAAGCCGTACAAGTTGATGGGGGTTAAGTTGAATAATACCGATCTTTACATAACACATCCAAGTATAATGTGTACAAATTTCATGCCTTTTTTAATACGCAGCTCCTGAGAGAAACGTTGTGGTGCATTACTTTCTGAACGCCCCTCGTACAAGAAAAACCTTGGCAAAAGGCGATGCAATTTACACACAGACAGTCATACGAGCATCCCTCATCCACTCGCCTTCACCCTCAGTCTCTGACATATTGAAAGCTAACATCTGCAGAATTTGCATAATCATTATTATTATTATTATTATTATTATTATTGTTGTTGTTTTTTTGTTGTTCATGGTCCATTTCTCGCTTTATTCGACAAATCCGTTCCGAGCTTTGAAAGTCGTCATTAAATTTATTTCAGCTGCGGGTAACAGGCGAGAACGAAGAAGTTCTTTCCCAGGTCACTACGACCACGATGAATTTTCTCGTTTTCCGCCAAGGTTTCCCCGCCCTCGTCCTGATGATTCGACTGGAAACACTAATGAAGACAGTAAAGGTATTTCGAGAAATGAAGGATTGCATAGTAGTCTAAAGAGGAAGATTTTAGTACAGATGTTATCAATTCGAGCGTGATTTGCACTATATTTTTATGTATTGTAACTACAATATGTATACGGTACTACATAATTACTATGTATTTATACTATATACATACTATATACAGAGGCGTTTGGTTTACTAATCCAGTGGTACTGGGTTCTGGTACACACTTAAAAGGCCCGGGGTCCACCCAGCCTCTGAAAATGAGTACCAGAGAAATCTGAGAAGGTAAATGCGGCCATACCTGATACTGGCCATATCACACTTTCATGTGGCGAATTTCGTGGAACCAAGGTCCTAACACCGTATCACCAATTCGACGTAATGGCATGGAAACGTGACTTATATCTGGTGTTTTTTTTAACACAAATCTCATTCTCTGTGACTCATTCCCAAAAGAAACCAATTTGGAAAACTATTGAAATTGTATTTTGAGGCTGCAGTTATGTCTGTGCCAACGGTCAAAGTCTTGTCTAGACCATGTCTCCATGTCTACTTTCCACCCTGCTTTTTTTCTGATCCGTCCTGTCACAGCATACAGTCTGGACTGAGACAGTGTGAACAATGTCTAGATTATGATGGAGTCAGTTCTGGACTTTGAGGCAGTGTGAACAATGTCTAGATTATGATGGTGTATATTCTGGACTTTGAGGCAGGATGAACAATGTCTAGATTATGAGCCATGTCAGTCTGTTCTGGACTTTGAGGCAGGGTGAACAATGTCTAGATTATGAGCCTTTTCAGTCTGTTCTGGACTTTGGGGCAAGGCGAACAAGGTCTAGATTATGAGCCATCTCAATCTGTTCTGAAGAAGGTTTATTTGGGTGCTAAATTAAACTGATTTTGATGTGATTATTCTAATAACTTCACCACAGCATCGGCTTTTAGTTAACAATAACAAGGAGACAGTAAACAATAAATTGTCAGAGTTATTATGTGACATCTGTATAAGTGATATATATATATATATATGTGTGTGTGTGTGTGTGTTTGTGTGTATGTGTGTTTGTGTGTTTGTGTGTGTATCGGTGTGTGTGTGAGTGTGGGTTAGTGGTAAATATATGATAAGTATATAAATGGTAACTATATAACTGTACAGAAATGGTAAATATATGATGAACGTTTGTTTTCGTCAATACAAGATGAATGTTTAAGTGGAACGTAGTGTGTAGTGTCTCCTGTATATACAAGGAGTACGTAGTGTCTTCTGTCTTTACATGGAGTGTGTAGTGTCTTTTGTCTATACATGGAGTGTGTAGTGTCTTCTGACTCTACATGGAGTGTGTAGTTTCTTCTGTCTCTACATGGAGTGTGTAGTGTCTTCTGTCTATACATGGAGTGTGTACTGTCTTCTGTCTCTACATGGAGTGTGTAGTGTCTTCTGTCTCTACATGGAGTGTGTACTGTCTTCTGTCTATACATGGAGTGTGTAGTGTCTTCTGTCTCTACATGGATTGTGTAGTGTCTTCTGTCTCTACATGGAGTGTGTAGTGTCTTCTGTCTATACATGGAGTGTGTACTGTCTTCTGTCTCTACATGGAGTGTGTAGTGTCTTCTGTCTCTACATGGAGTGTGTAGTGTCTTCTGTCTCTACATGGAATGTGTAGTGTCTTCTGTCTCTACATGGAGTGTGTAGTGTCTTCTGTCTCTACATGGAGTGTGTAGTGTCTTCTGTCTCTACATGGAATGTGTAGTGTCTTCTGTCTCTACATGGAGTGTGTAGTGTCTTCTGTCTCTACATGGAGTGTGTAGTGTCTTCTGTCTCTACATGGAGTGTGTAGTGTCTTCTGTCTCTACATGGAGTGTGTAGTGTCTTCTGTCTATACATGGAGTGTGTAGTGTCTTCTGTCTATACATGGAGTGTGTAGTGTCTTCTGTCTATACATGGAGTGTGTAGTGTCTTCTGTCTATACATGGAGTGTGTAGTGTCTTCTGTCTCTACATGGAATGTGTTCGTGCATGTAGTTGGCAGTTTAGTGGACACGAGGCTCTGGTTTCAGAAGAATGTTAAGAGAGAGGGGAACCGAACCGGTGCATTGCTGCATACTCTATCAACTCTGGATCTGCCTTAGACTGGTCCAGATATATAAATCTGCTGATGATAAACAATTCAGTGATTCCCCTTGCAGATCCTGGTAGGGAGGATTGCCTGAACTTGTTTAAACCTCTGAACTACAAGTGGAACGATGAAAAGTGCACCACCAAGGGCAACTTCGTCTGTGCCGCGCAGTAAGTAGCGTCTTGTGTTTTCTTGTACTAGCTGGCCGTCCTTGTTAGGTTGCCAGAGTTGATATAGCTGAAAGAAGGATGAAAAAAGTGAATATTTTGGTATGATTATTAATCCTGGTGATCTAGATGTTAATGTAGAGTATTTCTATTATTATTATTATTATCAAAATGAAAGAGACAAGGAGAAAAAAGAAATTAATAAAAGACAATGACAGTAATATATATATATATATATATATATATATATATATATACACACACACACACCCACACACTAGTTGATTACCCGGCTTTGCCCGGATATTAATTTATCACAATCTTCTATTAGACAGGAAAAGGAATTAATTCTATCTATAGTATAATATCGAAGTAATTTTACTTACAGGTATTTACATGATAAGTACAGTATACAAATTATAAAGTAAAGTCTTTTACAAATTCACTGTAATATTAATTTGATTCAAAACTTGAATATAAACAACATTTTTAGTTTAACCTTCAAGAGCAAGAATAAATAAATTCTTAGGTGAATCACCTTGAGCAAGCATCATAACGTTGACCGTGGGAGAAACATGGCAATCTCAAATCTATCTCTCCCTCTCTCTCTCTCATTTTCTCTCCTCTTCTCCCTCCCTCTCCATATCTCTCCTCTCCCTCTCTCTCCCTCCCCTCTCTTTACTTCTCTCTTTCCCCCTCTATCTCCCTCCCTCTCCCTCTTTCTCTCCCTCTGTCTCTTCCTATTATGAAATGCTAATTTTAAAAAATAAGAAAAAAAAACTTACTGCAATGAAATTTACTACAGAATAGAATAAAAAGCTAATATAAACATAAGGAAAAAAACAAAGTGAACATTTATTTATTTGGGCTTGCTATGAGAAGCTACAAATGCATCTCTTAGACCAGAACCGCTGCATTTCACGATTATCTCTCTTAGACCATTTTTGTTTCTCCTTGAATTTAGTGGATAAGACCTCTACCCCCTTCGTACACCCATTCATAGGGGTGGTAGGGGTGTTATACCCCACAGTACTTTTCTCCATATTGTAAGTCATGTGTGTACCAAATTTTGTTGACATTACTCCAGGCGTTCAAGAGTGATGTTGGAACATATATATATATATATATATATATATATATATACAAATTTATCACTATAGTTATCGTTATTTTTATTGTTTTTTGTTATTTTTGTTACTATTTTTATTATTGCTGTTGCTATTGTTGTTAATGTTGTTGTTATTCTTATTGTTATTGTTGTTCATATTGTTGTTATTTTGTTATTATTGATTTTTTTCTGGTCGTCACTATTGTTATTATTGTTTTACTGTTGCCATTGTGTTGTTCTTGTTACTATTTTAGTTGGGTTTTTTTTGTTATTGCATCATAATTGTTGTTATCATTTTGTTGTTGTTGTTGTTATTACTTTGTTGTTATTGTTGCTGTTACTCTTGTTGTTAAATAAATGTGTAGGAAAATTTAAAAAAAAACAAGAATAGAAAAGAAAGAAAGAAAGAAAAGAAAGAAAGAAAGAAAGAAAGAAAGAAAGAAAGAAAGAAAGAAAGAAAGAAAGAAAGAAAGAAAGAAAAAAGAAAGAAAGAAAGAAAGAAACACAGAAAAATTGGTACACAGAGATTAATTTACGAAAAATGTTTTATCTCAGTTTTGTATTTTCAGTTTAGAATCTCTATCACACCAGAAGAGCAGAATTTCAACGGCGGACGAAACGTTACTTTGATTGCTGGTCTACTTTTGACACAAATAGAAATAATAGCTTTTACTACTTTGGCCTTTCCGCACTTACCACTGTATGTGGCTATATCTTACATAATATGAAGTTAATGGATCTTGATCTTACGACCTACGTAATAACACAACGTTCATGTTTCTGTCTAGTTTATAAGGTTTGATTTTAATAATCAGGGAATGAAGGTATGATACCTCTGTATGATAAATATAGCTGTGATGCTTTCATGTTCTTATATCTCTCTTACAGTCCTGTAAGACCAGCCGTCCAGTTAAGGGAGATTCAACAGGAAACTGAATTCACTACCATTTCTTCAACGGAATATCCAAGTCAGGAGATTTCAACTTCGAGTCCTTTGGAGGAAACATCAGACGAAGATGAAGCTGCTTTAGATCCTTCTGTTGTTTTGGTCTAGCAATGAAAGCAAACTTGGTCGATGTTAGTTAAGCCTCCTTTGTCAAATACAACAGCTGTACGTGAACAGCGGTGAAAAATAACACATTGAATTCAGAAATTTTAACATTTTAAAACAATATTTATATAAATAAACCGTTTGACTAAACAAAACAGTTTTTGTTAAATATCTGTCTACTTATTTGTCTGTCCATTTGCCAAGTCTTACTTCCCAGAAATTTAACCTATAACTACGCACGTGTTTAACTTCCTATCTTACTGCTTGTCTTTCTTATGTGTTAGCTTAGTTAATGCCAATTTTATTTCCTAGCTTAGTACCTGTCCATCTACTTCACCGCACAACTTACTACCTAGCTACCTGTCTTACCTGACTGCCTGTCTACCTAGCTACCTGTCTTACCTAAATGCATGTCTATCTAGCTACCTGTCTTACCTAACTACCTGTCTTACCTAAATGCCTGTCTACCTAGCTACCTGTCTTACCTAACTGCCTGTCTACCTAGCTACCTGTCTTACCTCTTCTTCTTCTTCTTCGTTCACTTCTACCACCAAAACCGCACTGTGATCCTACTGAATTTACGCCTGTGGTCCTCGTTAGGTCCCGTGGTCTCCCGAAAGGACCCAAAGAGTTCCACGAGAGAACCACAAGGGGTTCAGAGTATCACAGGGCTTTAGCCTGTATTCTTGGTGGGTCTCTGAAGTGAGATTACGTGACACCGTGGTTTTCATTGCACCAGTTTAGTCTAGGGTTGGACTTTCTCAGCGGAAGACCTCGACGTGTTTTGAGATACCCGTGTATCACCGCCGGGTGAGAGGTGGTTGCCCATCCAGTCCAGAGTTGGACTTTCTCACCGGAAAACCTCAGCGTGATTAGGATACGCAAACATCCCCGCCGGGTGAGAGGTGTTTGCCTATCTAGACTGCCCTGGTCCAGTGTCTCCGACTTCAGCATTTTGCGGTCGTGGCCGCTACCCTTCCTAGTTGTGACCAGGACGGAGCTTTTGTCCAGGAGGACGAATCCTCGCCACTAGTGACTTCCACCCCTGGGTTGAGCCGGTTTAGGCATATTATCCCAGTATGGGCGTGTTTGGGACGTGACCGACCTCTAGAGCAGAAGTACTGTGACATGTATAGCCTTCAAGATTCACCCCTGGTGTGAGCCGGTTTAGGCAAAATTCACCAGTATGGATGTATATCGGGCGTGACCAACCTCTAGAGCGGAGGTGGCATGACATGTCTAGCCATCAAGTTCTACCGCTGGTGTGTGCTGGTTTAGGCATATTTCACGAGTGTAGGTGTATTTCGGACGTGGCCGGCCTCTAGAGCAGAGGTGCCATGGTATGTATAGCTCTCATAGCGATACTACTGGGCATACTGATTAAACTTCACTTTATCCTTTCCACCACCTTTCCCATCGGCACCGCACAGCAACCTTTATTTCTTTTCCACATTTCTTCCTTGACCGGGAGGAGCTTCACTCCACGCGCGGCATTTGGAGAGTCTCGCCAGCAGTGTCATAACCCCTGGGACAAGCCGGTTCATGCATTTCACCCGATATGACTGCACTCAGGACGTGGCCGACCTCCAGACCAAATGTGCCGTGATTTGACTGTTTGCTTCGCTTTATCCTTTCTACCACCTTTTCCGCTGTGATGCTGCGCTGCAACCTCATTTGCACCTATCTTCATTGGTCGGGAGGAGCACCGCTCCACGCACGGCAACTGAAAAATCTCGCCAACAGCGTGGTTTTGAGCTAATAAAAGCGCTCTTTCCACGAAGGTCGGAGCTTGGTAAGCATGTATTAGCTTTAGAATTGCCACAGTTATCCAAGTAGGATCGTGTCATCTAAGGAACCTCGACTGATTTAATGAGCCATTCGCGGTTTCATCGTGAGACAGTGTGAACTTAGACATGCATGGCTTAATCTTTGAGACAAGCATATGACTACTGGCAGGATCAACCAGATAGCTTTCTTCACCGAACCTTTGTCGGATATCTACCGACAGACAGACGCGGGGCAAGGGAGACAGCGCTCCGCTCAGAGCGGATCCCTTTCGACCCCGGCGGCGTTTCATTTCCTTTAACCGGCAGGGGCGGCTCTCTCTGCTCTAACGAGCGGAGAAGAAAGCCTGGCCACCCACAAACAACACACGTTACATACTGCAGACCCGATACTCTTTGCGAGAGATGGGCCAATTTCGAGACCATCGGTCGACAAAACCGTACTACATCGTTAGCACGAACCTGGCTGGCTAGCCGTTTACATGCTTCGCTCGACGGACAAACCGCTTGTTTCTGCATCGAAACACCTTAACTCTCGCCGTCAGGGAAGGGAGCGAAAGCCTGTCTCCCCACGCACGGAACTCGAGAGTGCTTTTTCGCCAAAAGAACCCTGTCTTACCTAAATGCCTGTCTGCCTAGCTACCTGTCTTACCTAACTACCTGTCTTACTTAGCTACCTGTCTTACCTAGACGTTCGCATTCATGGTTTCCCCGGTGACGTCTTGAAGATTTGATAAAAAGTCTGCTGAAGACAGCAAAGTATTTTGAGACAAAGAAGGACTGCACACAGCTCTTAAGTAGAAGATTTTTTAATAACGATGGCATCAATTAGTAGGTGATATTAAAAATCAGCTTATTGGGATTCACATATACAAACTACATATACGTACCACAAAAGTCTCCTTGTTCTCTGTGATGCAGTGGAGGCTTCTTTCGCAAAAAAAAGAATAAATTTCGAAAACTAATGAAACAGGTCCATGGTTTAGCGTGAATTTTGCTATTCTCGTGTATAGTCAGATCGCAGTAGATGCCCTTGCTAATCACGCATTTTTTTTACCATAACTCACGTTGCGTTTATGGAAAAGTCGTGATTTTTTTGGTGAGCATAATTCACTTCCCACGCAAACGAAGCCCTATAAAAGGATGAGGTTACACAAACAAATTCAGTTAATTTTTAAGCAGACAATTATGGCGCGTCTATCGTAAAATTTACGAAAAATTGCTTTTGGTCGCCTGCAAGCAGGCACATTGACCTCACCGAGGTCCTGTCTTAACGAGACGCTATCGCCAAAATCGACTTGTTTGGGCCAACCAGCATCGGACCTGGACAACTGACAATCAATGAAGACGTGTCTGGTTTTGTGACGAATCTTCCTTTTTGTGGCACCGCCATGATATGCGGAGAATGGTCTACCGTAGGCCAAATGAACGTTTTGCCCAAAATTGCGTTGATGAAGCTCCTCCGCACAGTGATGGAGGTGTAATGGATAGGGAATGATCTATTTCAACAGAAGGAGTCCATTGGTGCAGACTGAAGGAGGCTTCAATTTCTTCGAGTCTATGTCCTTCTATTTTTGACTGTCCAAAGGTCTGTGTTTCAACAGGACAACGCTAGATACATATCTGCACGGTTCACCACACAGTTCCTGACTGCCAACAACATTCTCACCCTTCCCTGGCCATCCCTGTCTCCAGACATGAATCCGATCGAGCACCTATAGGATGAGCTGCAAAGACGTATTTGTTGCAGAAACGTTTCTCCAGCCAATCGTCGTAATCTGTGGCAAGCACTCCAGGAAGAGTGGGCAGTCATCCCACAGACGCACATCATACATCTTATCGCATCTATGGCCAGGAGAAGCCAGTCGCTGATCGGTCCAAGCGGAGGCCACACACCATACTAAGTTGAGAACCACTAGGACTAACACATTCTCGTCACACAGATGCAAGAAATGGTCAAGTGAGTGTTTAAACCCTTGGGTATTATTGTGTGCAGTTTTAAAATTTTAGTCATTCAATTTAAAAAGCTAAAGAATATCAAAATTATGGCTAAAACTGGGCCATCAGTAGTTATGCGTTTATTTTTTTTTTTTACATACTTCTTCTTCTTCAGCTTTTCGAGCCATTAAGGCTCACTGCTGCAGATAAAGTTCGCTCCATTCCTCTCTAATCTTCTCTCTCCATTTGGTAACACCAATTTCTTTTATATCCTCTTCTATGGTACGGAAAAATGACATCGTATTAATAATGGGGGATTTTAATGCAAAGATTGATACAGAAATAGCAGAAGATGAAGGATATGGTGGAAGGAATTTAGCATAGGACGTAGAAATGAGAACGGAGACAATCTAATGGCGTTTTGCATGGAAAATCAGATAATCATCGCTAACACACTTTTTAAACAACATCCAAGAAGACTTTACACATGGACATCACTTGATGGAAAAACCAAGAATCAAATAGATTACATTTTAGTGCAAAGAAGGTGGAGGTCAAGTATAACATCAGCAAAAACTTTACCAGGTGCTGATTGTGACACGGACCATGAGTTATTAATAGCAGACATGAAGATAAAGATAAAAAAGACAGTTACGGGATCAAGACCACTCTGAAATGATCTTACAAAAATACCAGAACAATACGGTATAGAAGTGAAGAACCGTTTTGAAATCCTGATGGCTATACAGGAGATGAATTGGCTACGCAGGCCAAAGATATCTTAATAGCAACAGCTAAAGACATGGTTCCAGTAAAGAAAACACACAAGAATGGATGGATTACAGCAGGCACACTAAAAAAAGTAAAGATAGTCCCATAGCATTTCAAATGCCGTAGGGGGTGAAGCGTTAGAGACCTCATTATGCTGGGTCATCAGCGTATGAGGTAGGGTGACCAGTTCCTTTCCTCGCTGCCTTTACTTCCCAGATTTTCTCTGGTACCCATTTTGCGAGGCTGGGTCGACCTCAGGGCCGTATTGGTCGGAAAAAAAATCCCGCTCAGCTGGGGATTCGAACCCTCGACCATTTGGTTGCTAGACGAGTGCTCTAACCACTACGCTAGCCGGCCCCTAGACCTGATAAAACAGAGTAAAGAAATGAAGACTCAATGGAAAGTGACAAACAACAAAGAGTAACATAAATGTTTAACAAAAGAAGTGCGAAGAAACATAAGAAAAGACAAAAAACAATACATACAAGATTGTTGTGAAAGAATAGAAGGACGTCTGAAGTGTGGAAAATATGATGAAATGTTTAAAGAAATGAAGGCATTGACGAGAAATATCACACCTAAGCTAAATGTCTTCTTCTTCTTCTTCGTTCGCTTCTACTACCAAAACCGCACTGTGATCCTACTGAATTTACGCCTGTGGTCCTCGTTAGGTCCCGTGGTCTCCTGTGTGGTCCCCGAAAGGACCACACGAGATCCACGAGAGGACCACAAGGGTTCAGAGTATCACAGGGCTTTAGCCTGTATTCTTGGTGGGTCTCTGAAGCGAGATTACGTGACACCGTGGTTTTCGTTGCACCAGTTTAATCTAGGGTTGGACTTTCTCAGCGGAAGACCTCGACGTGTTTAGTAATCAATGCATCCCCGCTGGGTGAGAGGCAGTAGCCCACCCAGGCCAGAGTTGGACCTTCTCACCGGAAGCTAAATGTAATTTGTGATGAGATGGGGAATACCTTGACAGAGGCAGAGGAAATTCTAGAAAAATGGACGGAATATTTCAGAGGAATATATGAAACAACCGACTGTGAAAGCAGAAATCAACAGTGTGAATTATTATTGGAGGAGAAAGAACCCGAATAGACAACAGAAGAAGTTTTATGGGCAATAAAGAGTCTGAAAAATGATAAATCACCAGGATGTGATGAGATAACGGCTGAACTTATTAAAGCAGGAGGAAAGGAGTGTGCAACAATCTATGATGCACTGTGTAAAAAGATATGGCATTCAGGTATTTGGCCAAAAGAATGGAAAAGAACGGTATTCATACCACTGCCAAAAAAGTATAACCTGAAATTATGCACAAACTACAGAACTGTTGCCCTGATTAGTCATGCCAGTAAAATTCTGTTAAAAATCATAATGGATAGACTTCAAAAGAAAATAGAAAAAGACGTCAATATGGTCCAAGCTGGTTTCAGGCAAGGAAGAAGATCAAGAGATCATATATTCAATATAAGATTAATAATAGAGAAAAGCAGAGAGTTTAATGTGAATCTATATTTATTCTTTATAGACTACTCAAAGGTATTTGATTGTGTACAGAAACTTTGGGAAATAATAGAAAAAATGTGATTTCCAACACACTTCATACAATTAACATCACTGCTGTATCTAGACCAACAAGCAGCAATAAGAATAAATGGTGAAACAACAACTTGGTTTGACATAAAACAAGGGGTCCATCAGGGGTGCATATTGCCACCTTAATTATTTAACTTGTATACTGAAAATATAAAGAGGAATGTTAGAGAAGATGTAGACAAAGAATATTACGATGCCATAACAATTGGAGGTTATGAACTACCATAGATTAGATATGCTGATGACACGGTATTACAACACAAAAAAGAATGGAAAAACTAATTATGTCAGTCCGTAAGAACAGCGAAGAGCAAAACCTCTATCTTAATTCAAAGAAAACTAAATTGATGACAACTGACAAAACAAACAAGGCAGCTGAAATAAGTATCAATGAAGATAAACTGGAAGAAATGGAGAGTTTTGATTATCTTGGATCACTACTAACTAGTAGTGGAAATGCAATGAGGGAAATAAAAAGGAGGGCATCTATCGCTCTTCAGAAAGTAAAACAACTAAAGAATCTGTGAAGAGGAGCAGACAGTACTACAAAAATAAGATTCTTAACGGCATGCATCTTTCCCATCGCAACATATGCCTGTGAGACCTGGACACTTAACAAAACAGCTGAGAAACACATAAATGCCTTTGAATGTAAATGCTACAGAAGAGTTCTCCAAATATCATGGACACAAAAAAGAACAAATATATCTATACTACAAAAACTTAATGTTGAAGAAGGCTGGCTAGTAAAGAGAATTAAAGAGAAAAAACTGAAATATTTTGGACACATTAAAAGTCATTATAATCTAGAGAAAACCGTCTTGGAAGCGTACACAATAGGAAAAAGAAAGAGAGGAAGATCAAGGCGAAGATGGCTGAAAGACATCGTTGATGATCTACAAATGGATGCATCAGCAGCAGGCCATCTTGCTCACAACCGAGAGGCCTACAGGAGTGCTGTTAGGGAGACAAAGTTCCGCAGGGAATATGCAAATGAATGAATGAATCTATGTTGTCTTTCCATCTCTGTCTTGGTCTACCCCTTGGTCTTGTTTCCCTCATCTCTCGTGCATACGTCTATTTCGTTTGTCTGTTCTCTTCCATTCTTTAAACATGCCCCCGCCAGCGTAGTCTGTTCAGTTTCAAGACCATTTATAATTCATTGGGATTTAAATGAGCTGTTCAATTCAGTGTTCTTTCTAGCTCTTCATTCTCCACTGTTGGTATCCTTTATGGGCCCAAAGATTGTTCTTAGGATCTTGTTCGCAAAAAACTGCAAATGTTATCTTTCTTTGTTGTACTCCACGTTTCTGATTCATAAACGACGGGTGGTCTTATTATAGTTTTGTTGATTGTTATTTTGGTGTTTTAGAACATGATTTTGGATTTTAACAGGTGTTGCAAGTCAAAGTATATTTTATTCCCTATCTATACTCTGATTTTAATTTCCTCGCTTACTGTGTTGCTTCTGCTGAAGGTTGTGCCTAGATATTTATATATTTCTCTCTCTCTCTCTCTCTCTCTCTCTCTCTCTCTCTCTCTCTCTCTGAACCTTAAGTACCCAGGGCACATGGGGCTTCCGCAAGGGTTTTCCACAAATGCCTGTCCTATTTTCTGCTCTTGCCCAGGTGAGCCCTCTATTGCTCAACATCCTTTCTGTTGTTCTTCTCCATGTCTCTTTTGGTCTACCCTTACTTCTGTTCCCCTGTGATGTCCATCTTAGTGCTATTTTTGGTAGTGAGTTGTCAGTCATTCGGAACACATGTCCCAACCATCAGCAGCGTCTTTCCTCAATAATTGTTGTCAGTGGCTTCATCTGCAATTCTGCCAATAAGATGTTATTTCTTATGGTGTTTAGCCAAAATATTTTCCTAATTCTTCGTAAACATTTAGTCTGGAAAGAATTCAACTTGTTTTCTATGGTTTTGGTGATTTTCCAGCATTCACTTCCATAGAGTAGTACACTTAGAACATTACTCTTAAATATCCTGATTTTCATATTTATGCTTAGTTTTTTTTATTTCCATATAGTCTGCAGCACTGCAAAAGCCTGGTTTGCTCTAGTAAGTCTGCTGTTGATGTCCTCTGTGCTGTCTCCATTTTCTACTACTCTGCTGCCAAGGTATACAAATTCGTGGTGGATGTTGCAGTATGCGGCGGAGCATGTATGGGAATATCCTAAATACGATGATGATTCTGAATACTAAAATATGTATTTACCTGGGAAATGTCTTATACAGTTATTTATATATATATATATATATATATATATAAGCTGATAAAATATTAATAGAAAATAAATAAATATAACAAAGTAAGGTTGTGAATTATATATTTCTGACTGAAGAATATATTCTGAATTTATATATTGATGGCTTGTTGTGTTTTCTTATTAATACTGTTTGTAATCCTGCCAGTCGTATCGATGCTATTTCTGAATGGATACAGTACTGAAGTTTGAAGAAGTTTGATTAATGCCGACATTATCTTCACACACATCCAGATTTCTGTGGTCTAGGATAAGTTTCACAAATTTTATAACATTCACTAGACAAAGTCCAATGAAAAGTTCACTGAATTCATTTAATTCTGACAAATAAAGTATCAGAATTATTATTGGCAACATCACTTGGAATAAGATGGAATAGAACATAAAATTCGTTGAAGCACATGATCATTCTTCACAAAACCAAACTCTAGCGTTATTTTAGGTGCGGCACTTCACAATGTTCTCAACTTCACAATACTCTACACGTGATACTATGACAATCTAAACTCTGTACTATATTACTTCTTCTTCGTTCGTTTCTACCACCAAGACCGCCCCGTGATCCTACTGAATTTATTCCTGTGGTCCTCGATAGGTACCGTGGTCCTTCTGTGGTCCGAACGGACCACACGAGATCCATGAGAGGACCACAAGAGGTTCAGAATATCGCAGGGTTTGGGCTTGTATTCTCGGTGGGTCGCAGAAGCGGGATTACGTGACACCGTGGGTTTTCGTTGCACCAGTTTTATCAAGAGTTAGACTTTCTCACCGGAAACATCGACGTGTTTTGGATATCAGTATATCCCCGCTGGGTGAGAGGTGGTTGCCCATGCAGCCTAGAGTTGGACTTTCTCGGTGGAAAACCTCGATGTGTTTAGGGATATCCGTGTATACCCGCCAGGTGAGAAGTGGACTTTCTCTCTGGAAAACCTCAGCCTGATTAGGATACGCATACATCCCCACCGGGTGGGAGGTGTTTGCCTATCTAGACTGCTCTGGTCCAGTGTCTCCGACTTCAGCATTTTGTGGTCGTGGCCGCTACCCTTCCTAGTTGTGACCAGGACGGAGCTTTTGTCCAGGAGGACGAATCCTCGCCACTAGTAAGTTTCACCCCTGGGTCAAGCCGGTTTAGGCGTATTATCCCAGTATGGACGTATTTAGGACGTGACCAACCTCTAGAGCAGAGGTACCGTGACATGAGTAGTCATCAAGTTTCACCCCTGAGTTAAGCCGGTTTAGGCATATTTCACCAGTATGGATGTATATCGGACGTGGCCAGTCTCTAGAGCAGATGTGCCGTGGTATGAGTAGCTCTCGCTGCGAGACTACTGGACATACCGATTAAACTTCACTTTATCTTTTCCATCACCTTTTCACAGAGGCGCCGCCCGGCAACCTTAGTCGCATTTTCGCATTTTCTTCATTGGTCGGGAGGAGTTTTGCTTCACGCGCGGCAGCCGAAGAATCTAGCCGCAAATGTCTTAGTGTAACCCCTGAGTTAAGCCGGTTTAAGCAATCTGCCCCAGTATACAGGACGTGGCCGACCTCTAGAGCAGAGGTGCCGTGATTTGAGTAGTCCTGACCTCGAGACTACTGGTTACTTCACTTAATCCTTTCCTTCACCTTTTCCAAGACGGCGCTGCGCAGCAACCCAAATCGCATTTTTCTTCATTGGCGTGGAGGAGTTTCACCCCACGCACGGCAGCCGAAGAATCTCGCCAGCAGCGATCTGTACTATATTAGATCTGCAACACGTGGTCAACTAATTCCTCGTCTGAATCACTTTACTTGAAGTTTCAAAGGTAACAAATCTCCATAATCACTTGAAACACATTCATTCTGTCCTAAAACTACTTCTGCTGTTCTTCTGTTCTTGTCTCCCTCGCTTTACTATTCTGCTGTTCTTGTCTCCCTTCTAAAACTGCATGTCTGGCTTATATGTCGTAAGTCAGTTGTCCAATAGGCCACACCTCTAGATCTTTCTAATTGGTCAAACCTACTGATTGAACCCTGATTGGATTTCGGGATCAGTCTGTCGACTCACATTTTTCAAGACTGTGCAAATTGCGTCCTAAGGTTAGAAATAATGTCTCACCTGCAAGTTGCGTCAAATCCGTCTATCTAATTGTTATTTTATCTAAGTCCACTATCTCTTTCATGTCGTCTGCTTCAGGGATTAATCCGTTCTCTACTTTTATTGTGTCCTTGCTTCTCACTGAGTCTGTCTCCTCTGTACGACTGTTGTCTGAGCAAATCCTCTTTGTCCGTACTCACTGTCAGCATCCAGTATTTCTAAGTATCTACTCGTGTGATTACTCTTCTGAGAGTCCTGTCGTAATATTATGTCTTGGGAGTGTACCTCTCCCACAGGTTCTCAAATCTTCCATTGTTTCTTATCTACTTTCTACGTATCAGTAAAGGTAACAGCTATGACGAAACTGCTTGTAGTAATAATATTATTTCAATAATGATAATAATACTATAATCATTACTTACAATCATTAAAATACTACATAAATAAATGAAGCAAAAATGAGACAAGATCTTTGAGATTTAAAAGATCTCTGAATGTGTGGGTGAGGCTTCCGTTTGTGAATTTCTGCTTGCAAAATATTACTGGTTTAATTTCATTCCTTTAAACTGAATCTAATTTAAATATTTCCATGCCAGGAAAGTCTAGAAAAAAATTAAATTTTTTTGCACATCATAAAATTCATTCATTCAGCTTTCCAAGTCATTGCGGCTTACTTCTGCAGACAAGACTTTACTCCATCCTCTCTGTTCTCCTGCCAAATTTCCACTATGGGAGCTAGTAAGTCTTCTTCCATGTTGTCACACCACCGTTGTCTTGGTCTGCCTTTTGCTCTGTCTGCGTTTATCATTTCTGTATAAACCCTTTGTGTCTATATATTCTCGTCCATCCTTTCCAAATGTCTCCGGTTATCATTTCTGTATAAACCCTTTTTGCCTATATATTCTAGTCCATCATTTCCAAATGTCCAAGCCGTCTCAATCTGTCTTTTTTTCCATAATGGTAGTGATAAATGAACTACCTTGCGAGCCCTATGTGACATTTAACAGCACGGACAGGATGCAAGATATAAGATAAGTGATAAGTGAAGACTGGAATAGCCTGTGGATTTCTTTGTTATTTCTGATTTTCCATCCTTGTGATACAGAATCTCTACTCTGTCCAGAAATTCTTCTCAAGATTCCATTTTCAAAGATTTCTAGTTGTGCTTCTTTTTTCCCTTGTAGTGCTTCATTTTTCTGAGCCACACAGGACAATTGGCCTAATCTGTTTTTGTTTTGTTCATTATATATTTAGTTTGGTGTTGTTGGACAAGATGTTTGATTGCAGCAAGTGCCTAAGGGCAAAATAAATGCTGTTTCTTGCTTGTGTCCTAGTTCTAATTTCATCTCCTACAGTGTTGAAGCTATTGAGTTGGGCGTCCCCCAGGTATTTATATGAATCTGTTATCCTAATCCTTATACTATCTATCTGTATCTGATTTTTTGGCCTTACTATTCTCATGTATTGCTTTCTCATGATGTATCTTTAGCCCCACTTTTTTCTGCTTCTTCATGCAATGTGTGAAGACCTTTGTGCGATCTTGTAAAGTTTCTCCTACAATATCTACAGTATATGGTCTGCATCTCCTAATATTCTCGTTCTGTCATTAATGATTTGTTCTTTATTTATTGTTATTATAATTCTTTTCTATGACCAGATTGAACAGAACTGGGGGCAGGGCATCACCTTGATTCAAGCCTGTTCTTTTTTGGAATGGTTTAGATTTTCTTTATATTTATATAGGTAAGTTTAATAAACAAAAGTTGTCCGAAGACGCATTTCAAGCACTGGATAGGTATTCAAATGTTACATTAACCTGAGGCCAAAGAATCCAGTATGCGACATTTCAGGAAGGATGAAGAAAGGTAATATTGACTTACACATGTAAGAACCAATACATCCCAAAACTGTAATGAAAGCTTAGGAAAATGTATATAATAAAGAGTGTCGTAAGGCGTATTTATTTAGTATTGTATATGGTATACTATGTGGTAGTATGAAGAATGATACGAATGAGAGAAAGCAAGCAAAACCACGAATGAAGCCAGCGAACTTCAGTTCAATGAAGAGATAGACAACATCAGATTATTACAGAATGCCATGGCAAAATCTAATAAATATCCAGCCTCTGGTACAAAGGGGGAAAAATAATGCCACAGTACAATCATGGTCACCTTTAGAAATGCAGAGTACGACAAAATGATTTCACATTTCTGTAATTTATAATCTAAAATGTGGTATACAAACTCGGTGCGTTTCATATTAAGGTTGCTTTATAACTGATCTGCTCACTGGCTTGTCTCCCTCGCATTACAATAGAGTAACAAATCTTAAATCTCTGTCATTCTTTTGCAGGTTTTGTGCCTTTTTTTATCTATGTTTTGTGTCTGAATGTCGGGTGTTTCATCCTGCAATTTTTGCATTTCTTCTCCCGATAAACTAACAGTTATTTAGCTTACTGCTCCTGTCGGGTGCTAGAAGGTTCTGGTAAATTCCTAGGATTCTTTTTCGGGGGTTTCGATGTTTAGGACACTTCCCGTGCCATTGTCGCGATAGTGAGAACTTCCGGTTACTGAGTTGCGTGCCATGTTCGTTATAGTGACAATTCATTTGTTTCAATAAAACAACCGGTGTGACATTTAGATTATATATATTTCGTCCGCGTTTTCGGTGACACTTTTCAAAATGGTGGAAGAGTGCTTAGTTACAAGCGAGAAAAAGGAAGAGAAACATCGAATATTTTGAATTTTTGATGATATAGATAAGGGTATGGACATGGCCTGTGACCACCCCACTGCTCTTGAATTTATCCCAAGTAGATCTAGACATATTAGACGACTAGAGAAGTAGTTAGGATTTTATTTCAGACATTAATTTAGCGAGAATGCAACATAGAATCACAATACGAGATCGACAAGTAGATCTAGACATCTCAGATAGTAAGTAGTGTAGATCTAGACCTAGCCGATGGTGAGCTTGGCACAGTCATTGTCTAAAAACATCACATTACTTCTTTTTTCCTAAAACAAAAACTCTGCTTTTATGAAATGTTCATACATTTAGTTATACTTTGAAACATAATAAGTACACGGAAGTACATGTAAATACTGTGTTCCATTCCATTTTATAACAATACCCTCTATACAGATCAAGACCCGCGCTTTTATTCCGGCACCCAACTGAACGTCTGCATTTCTTCCTCTGGCAAGGGAAGAGTACTGAAACTGACAATATTGAGGGAAGTTTGGTGTTTTTCAGATATATTTTCCTAAAGTAGTCTCTTCTGTGACATATTTAAGAGAATGTACAAGATTCTAACAAAATTAATGTTTGTGTATACAAATATATGCGTCATGTCATGATTTCGTGAATATGGTCAGCTGTTTTGCCACAACGGTGGTTATAGTGAGACTACTAATGTTAATTAGTTAGTTATGTAATGATTTAATTAGTTGGTTAATTTTTTGTTTGGTTGGTTTGTTGGCTGTGTGATTGGTTAGTTCATTGTTGTTTAGTTAGTTGATTGGTTAGCTAGTTAGTTGGTTGGTTGATTGACTGATTGCTTGGATGATTGGTTAGCTAATTAGTTAGTTAGTTAGTTAGTTAGTTAGTTAGTTAGTTAGTTAGTTAGTTAGTTATTTAGTTAGTTATTTAGTTAGTTAGTTAGTTAAGGCCTTTATCCATGCACTCCGTACATATCCATATGCGATCTTATCTCCTCTTCAATATCTCTTTTGACTTTTGACTTTTCCGATCCCTGGGTTTACAAGTTTTCATTCTTTTTCCTTTGTATCAGATAATAAAACGTACAGGTCCTCTTCAGCTGTTCTACATCTCCATAAAGAATGTCAATGATTGAGGAGTTTGGTGGTATCAGGTTCTTCCGAAGGTCCTTCAATGCACTGCAGTCCAGCAGATGATGTTTAACAGTTTCTTCTTCTTGTCTGTTGCAGTGTATGCAGTATGATGTGTGGTCAGCTGTCACTCTGTGTAAGTGCTTATTGAGGGTAATATGTTTTGCTCTCAACCTGAAAATTGTGTATTGGTCTCTACGACATAAACTGTTGATGTGGTTTCCGGGGTTAGGCTTTGGCAGGTGTGTATATTGGGATCTTCCAGTTGGATTACTGGCCCAGCTCTCCATCCACTGCTGCTTGCAGTTGTTGTGTATAATATGTTTAGCTGTTCTCATGTTGGTGGAGATGTGGGGCTGTGACATGGTGGCTCCACTCTTTGCCAGTCTGTCAGCATGTTCATTTCCTCTGATGTCTGTGTGCCCTGGTATCCACTGTAGGGCGGTCCTGGTATCATATGAGGTGAGTTGGTTTATTGCACTAAGTATGTGAGTTGTAATGTGATCAGCTGATGGTATCCAGTTTTCAAGGGCCTGGAGAGCAGACTGGGAGTCTGAGAAAATAAGCTTTTTTTGAGTGAGTAGCACTGTTTTTTTTTTGTATTTGGTGGTGGTGGCTGCCAGGGCTGCTAATATTGCTTGCATCTCTGCATCATAATTGGAGCAGCGAGATCCACAAGGAGCAGAAATGTGGCTTGTTGTCTTGTCTGGAAACATTATGAATACCCCGTATCCTGCACTGTCTGTTTCCTTGAATGCTGAGCTATCAGTGTATGCATGTATCCAGTCCTTGGGGTAGGATTCTGTGGTCTCCAGTGCACACAGCTTTAGGGTGTTGGGATCTGATGATTTGTTCACTAATTTGTTCTTGAGTCTGGTGTTAGTTTGAGGAAGTGTGTAGTTTGTGTTCGGTGGGATGTCTGGTACTTTTATAAGTTCTTCTCTGTCTTCAGGGAGTTTGTGTCTTGTGTTTAACTGTTCTGCTATGTGCACTGGAGTTTTCAGTTTCAGTCTATTATTATGCTTCCATTTATCAACCACTATTCTGGTTTGGGGACATGCGTTTATATCTTTCTACTGCCTCAATGGTTGAATTTTTTGTCTTATATCTAATGGCTCTATGTTTGCATCAATTTCACATGCAGCTGTGGGTGTTGATTTCATTGCCGCACAAATAAAATGAACGGCTTGGTTCTGGACTCTATCTGCTTGTGTACGAGAGCTCTTTGATGCTGTAACCTGTATTACAAATCTAACATATCATGTGTATAGTTGTCTGAGTGTTGCTTTGTCAGCACCCCAGGATGTACTTGCAAGTCGCTTGAGTAAATTTAGTAAATTTAGGATGCCTTTTCTGCTAGTCCATCCATGAATTTCCTTAAGTTCAATTTTCTGTCTAGTTTCACATCAAGTTATGTTGGATTTTTTTCATTCATGATTTGAGCATCATCAAGAGTTATTTTCAGTTCAGTCTTTGCTAGTTTGTTGCTAAGAGTGAAGACTGTATATGTAGTTTTACTAATATTGATCTTCAACTTCCTTAAATTGCAATAGGCTGATATGGCTCTATTAAATCTCTCAGCAGCCAGTTGCAGGTATGTTCCACTAGTCTATATGACAAGGTCATCAGCAAACAGTGTGTGTGTTCAACAGGTCGGGGAGGTCATTTATAAAGATTAGGAACAAGGTGCAGCTAAGAGCAGAACCTTGTGGCACACTTTCCTCCTGGGTGCATTTGTTTGACAGTCTTTTATTGACTTGAGTTTGTATGGTCCTGTTACTCAGATAATTTTTAACCCATTGATACATTTTCCGTGTATGCCCATGTTTTGCATCTTTCGCCAGACCCTGTTGTATGTCTGCTGGAAGTCTACAAAAACAGCTACTGAGTTTCTCTTGTGTAAAAAACGTTTACGCTTTGAGTGAGAAGAAATAGTTGATCTTCGGTTCTTGATCCTTTGTGGAAGCCTGCATGAAAGTTATTGAGGGACCCAGAGGATTCCAACCACCAGTACTTCTTATTGTCAAGCATTCGTTCTGCTAGCTTACCAATGCTGGGAGTCAGTGAGATTGATCTAAAGCTTGTTAGGTCATCTTCTGGCTTTCCTTTTTCTCAGGATAGGTCTCACTATGGCTGACTTCCAAGATTTTGGTAGTACTCCACTTTGCCAGGTCTTGTTAATGAAGTTGAGCAATGTGGACTTTCCTACAGGACCCAAATGAGGGATCATTTCATTTGATATTTTGTCTGGTCCTGGTGCTTTTCTTAGCTGTAGCTTACCCATAGCACTCTGGAGTTCATGGATGGTAAAGTTTTCCTAAAAAAGTGGAATGTCTGCCAAGCTAGATTTCTCTTTACTTCTACGAACTTTTCAAGGCGCCTTGTCAAGTACTTTCCTTAAAAAAACACCCTAATGCAGCCCCAGGCCAAGATCTCTGCCTCACCTATTGACAGTTGTGCAATTTCAAAAGTTGGAGGGCCTTCTATCCTGGGGGGGGGGGAGACTTGTGTTTGTCATTTTTCCCACTGGCGAGTGGGTTTTCTTAGCATACATAGCATTTTGTCTGAGTTATCTAACAACTCTATAATAAACAAGAAGCTACTAGCAGATTTCTGAGTTCTATATTCCATCTTTCTTTTACAGAAAGTTTTCTCTTCCCTGAAAATTCTGCTTTATAAGAGGGTGACATTATATTTTATAACAATAACAAATAGTGATGGCTGATACAGGTTTCTGGGCTACAGGAGTAGGTCAGAATTTTTTTTAAGCAACCAGATCTGATGTTCCCTGTTTCACAAAGACTATGTTACGATAATTGTGTTCTTAACACAGTTGTTCCCAACGGAACAATATCTCTTTTAACGTACAGCAAGTACAGATATATGTTCTTCGTTGATTGACCATCAGTCTAGAGCTCTTGATGAATCGTTCTTTTATCACCACCCCCAAGTTTCATCCTCTACTCTGTCATACTTGACATGAAGATGATTTAAATGTAAGTGAATTCCACTAAGATGGACACCACATGGGAAAAAAGTAAGGGCAGACCAAAGGAGACATGGAGAAGAACAACAGAGAGGATGTTGAGCAATAGAGGGCTGACTTGGGCAAGAGCAGAAAAAAAGGCAAAGGACAGACATTTGTAGAAAACCCTTGCGGAAGCACCATGTGCCTTGGGCATTTACAGATCAGAGAGAGAGAGAGGGGGGGGGGAGAGAGAGAGAGAGAGAATTCCTTTGTTCGACCAGTTTCTCTTATAGCACTGATGATGTCTGCTAGATCTAATGCCCCCCCTTCCTTTATGAAAGCTGAATCGACCAACTGATCTGCTCTTTCATTTCCTGTGACAACTGCATGGCCTTATAAAAAAATGAATGTCAGTCGATGGATAAGTCACATTTGCAGGGATGCAAGCCACTATTGTCTTAGAGAACCTGCCTGAACTTTCTTTACCATCTTCATTGAGTCGCCCAAGATGGTTGCGTGCGTGTTCTTTTGTGACTTGAGCCTGCTCAAGAGCTTCTTTCACAACCAAGGTTTCCTTTGCGAAGCTGCTTTTTTGTTGCAGCAGAAGTACTGCCGAATTAATTTAGATTAATAAAATTAGACTTCATGATGAACCAAACAGCGTATTCTAATGACAGTCCACGGCTAAGAATGTGAATTTACATCTACTTTGACTGAATCCCAGCAATACAAAGACGGTATATATATATATATATATATATATATCTGTCTGTGTGTGTGTGTGTGCGCGCTGTTAAGATAAGCGACAGAGAGAGATCCGGTCATTCTAAACAACAATTCTTGAAACAAGATGGAACTGATGAATCCGGATATTTGCTGCCTGCACTATCTTTTGTATGCACTTTGAGAATTAGTACACCCCTCGCTAACGTAACAACAATACTCTTTATCAGCACGCAATGTCTGGAATCCTGAAACTCAGTCTTAGACTTTGTTACGTGATTCGATAAACAACTGAATAACTATATATTGTTTTGTTGTTGTTGTTGTTGTTGTTGTTTTACAATTTAACGTCAGAGAGCATAAATAAGACAAATGGTAAACTATAAATTAGGATGTCCCTTAAGTGAAAGAAGTAGAAACAACCTCAGCATAGATAGTTGGTTTTTTTTTTCATTACAAAATCAGAGAATGTTGTCGTTTGCACTTTTGTTCTTGGCTGCTTGTCTTGATATTGGTAGGTCAGACAGAACTCGTCATTTTAATTAAATCATCTATATTATTATGATCATTAGCCCTCTTAACACAAAGACTTTCTCTATCAGACATGGTTTTCTTCATCTTTCTTTTACTGTCAGTATTATCTTCACTACCTGTAAAGTTTTATTTGAAAGGTTAGCCTCCACGTGTCTTTGATTTTACCATTTATTTTGCCTGGATGAATCTTGTTTTTATTGACTTCTCTGTCTTTCTTTCTTTCTTTCTTTCTTTCTTTCTTTCTTCAAGAGAATAGTACTCCATTTGATTTTTAAAACTGTATACCGTAGGATTACACTGAATATTTTGACATAATTTAGTGCTTTTTCATCACTTGTTATTTTTACATCTTTCCACTGACATTTTTTTTCCTAAGTGATTTTGCGCGAGTGCGCGTGTGTGAGTGTGTGCGCATATGTTAGAGACTCATTCGAAAGAACGACATAACGAAACAGTGATATACTGAAGGAGTGATAAATCGAAGGAGTGACATAACGAAAGGAGTGAAAAACCGGAGACGAATTTCAGTTGAATGACACGAATATTGTAGTAACGAAGGAGTGACATATCTTGTGTTAATCTACAGATTAGATGATTATGGACGTAATTTGTTTAATCCGTTTGACTACATCAAAAATATGAGTACAATGGATTAGGGTTTAGAGTTAGTTTTAAGGTTAGAGCATAAATGTCCGTCAATCAGTCATTAGCATGTCCCTTGCGGTACTTTGCCCCTCTGTAAACCTCCTTGTTGTAAACAAGATGACCTGCTGCTGATGCATCTATACGCAGATCATCAACGATGTCTTGCACCCATCTTTGCCTTGGTCTACCTCTCTGTCTTTTCCCCATTACGTACCCTTCCAGGACTGTCTTACCTAAATTCTCATGACGTTTAATATGCCCAAAATACTTCAGTTTTCTTTGTTTAATTTCTTTTCTAGCTAACCTTCTTTAATATTAAGTTTTTGTAGTAAAGGATATATTGATTCTTTTGTGTGCCCATAATATTTGAAGAAATATTCTTTAGCAGTTACATTCAAGGGCATTTATGTGTTTCTCAGCTGTTTTGTTAAGTGTCCAGGTCTCGGAGGCATTATGTATATAAAAAAGACCACTGCATGGGTCAAGAGCTAGGAAGACTTATATGATGTCTCACTTTGAAATATCTATTACAAACATATCTAACTGTTACTCCTTTACTAAGTCTTTCCTCCATTGTGCCACTCTTTCGCGAAGTCACTCTTTCGTTACGTCACTCCGACATTTATCACTCCTTCGAATCACGATCAAGTATTAACTTATATGTTAAGTTACAAACAGTTTTTTTTTAAAATGCTATGATAAACGACTGTGAAAAATGAAAACTGGTGATGTTTTAACACCGTGATGTTCCAGGTATGTCTTGTGATGACTTTTGTACACCTGGATGGAAGTATTTTGAGGGAAAGTGTTATGACAAATGTAGACCTGGATGGAAGTTTTTTCAGGGAAAGTGTTACGGATTCGGGGAAACAGAGGTCACGTGGGCCAACGCACAGGTAGAAATGCAAATGTACAACGACGCCACTATATATATATATAGATATTGGCGTTTTTATGTACTTTAATAGTAATACGACAATGAAAGTGACGTAAATATTTCAGAATAGAGAAAATATTACTAACAACAGACACAAATTTGATAAGCTGTGTTTGTTGGAAGCTTGGGTGTCGTTTGTGTTAAAATATGAGAAATTCCTTTTGTAAAATTTGAAATCGTGGTGAAATCTAACAAAAAAATTAAACTTTTGCAAACACTTGTCATATTTTTCCTGTGTCAAATTTTCTGTTATTTTCTTTGAATGAATTTTTAAACATTTTCTAACATAACAAACTTTGATTGTTATATCAGTGCACTATTTTTATTATTGTTAAAAATGTAATGTATTAGTCATCTAGAATTAGATTTTGTAGATAAAATAAAGAAATCTCTCGCACCATAGACTTGAGATTTGGTCTTGCCTCAAACTATCATCAATTACAGAGAAAGGGAGTGATTATCTACAGTGAGCAAAATATAGTTGTTTACAGTGAGAAACGTGTTATTGCTTACAGCGACATGCGTGATAATAGTTTTATATTGTTGTTGTTAATGTTGCTGTTTTGTTATTTTTGATGGTTTTGTTGTTGTTGCTACTTTTATTGCTGTTTTTTTTTTGTTGCTCTCACTGCTGTCTCTATTGTTGTTGATATTGCTACTGTTGTTTGTATTATTATTGCTATTGTCACTCATTCATTTATTCATTGCATGTCCCTTGCAGAACTTTGCCTCCCAAACAGCGCTCCTGTAGGCCTCACGGTTGCGAGCAAGATGGCCTGCCGCTGATGCATCCATTGTCACTGCTGTTTCTATTATTGTTACTATTCTTACTGCCGTTTAAATTATTATTGTTATTGCTACTGTTGTTAAATTTATTGCTAATGTTTAATTGTTGCTGCTGTTTTTATTGTTGTTGTACTTGTAACCGCTGCTAGTGCTGGTTATAAGCTGTAGTGACAAAAGCATAAAAAGTTTACAAAAATTCCTACTTTACATGCCTCAGTATTTCCATCACGAGGAGCATCATCAAAGATATTTAGTAAACGCAAAACTCATACAAAATGTCTAGTACTGAAACAACTTTATTTGTATATACTGCGTTTTGTCATGTGTTCACAGATGATCTGTCGTGCTTTGGGTGCCAGGTTGGTTGAGATAAAGACCTCTGAAGAGAATGAATATGTGGCGATGTTAGCTGTAATGAAACAAGGTAAGTCTAGCCGTACTGCACCAAACATTTAGATGTAGCGTGCATATGTCTGATAGTTACAGATACGGCAATAATGAAAGTACTTCGCAATTGTGTAAAGCCGCCACCCAAATGGTAAACTGAACTACTTTTCCTTACTCTATCTTCTGATTACATCTGAGGAATTTTAATATGTAACTGAGAACGAACACATCTCAACAGTTTGAGAACCACTAACACTCAAATTGATAACAGCAATTTCACATATTTATTATGGGAAAATGAGTGATGAATAAGTGAGGATGTAGCAATAAACTGTTAAACAGATGAATAATCTAACTCCTCTCCAGACGAGAACTAGTTCGCCATATAGGGAGGGAGTGGCAACAGTCACTACTCTCAGCTAGGAAAAAACAGGCATTCAACATGATGGAATAAGAGCCAACTTACTAACTCACTGAAAATTAAATGGATCCTTATATACAACTTCACATCACCAAAAATATCTGACTTAAAAGTCCTCCAAAAAATCTAAATATTCCACACTTCTTCTGTTACAACCTATTTCTAACAACTCGTTACTGCATCTAAAATTTACACATTGCATCCATGAGGATGAAAAGAAACTAACAGTTCACATCCTAGCATCCTATCTGAAACATCCTACTCACTCAACCTCTACATAATGAATTTACAATCATAATGCCTCTCAAGCTACCAGTCAATCTAAAATCTAATCCTAAACCTTTTTCTACGTAAGGGTTTGGTCCTTAAATATCAACCACAATTCCTATTTATAAATCTTCCCGAAGTTTCTATCACGGAATCACTCAGCCCGTGATTCTACCTGTTTACGACCATCATCCCGAAAATAACTTTTCTGTTTGCTAATATGTCAAGGCTACGTTCATAAAAAATCCCGTGGTGTTTAACGTCTCAACCCTGAGCTTTTAAGTGCACTCTTATACATCAAAAAATACCAAGGGCTTTAAATTAAACGATCAAAATATTAAAATACCCCGGAATATAACTATTTTATGACAATGCAACCATCATAACAGTACATTTTCCAATATACTGTTATATATGATTTTAAAAAACTATTCTTACGGGTTCTCTGAAATACGACTTATATTTTCTTTACACGTAATATTATTTGTATTTTAAAAGGATTATAGTATGGCAAACATGGTTTTAGATTTCAAATTGCTTCTTCGACACTGTAAGATCTACTCTGAGAAATTACTGCCAATTCTGTCTGAATGGAGAAACATAGTGAAGGTTAAATTATGTTTTAAATATGGCCGGATAAAAAAGCAAGTATTGTAATATGTTCCATGTGCCTTGGAGACTTAAGGTTCAGACAGAGAGAGAGAGAGAGAGAGAGAGAGAGAGAGAGAGCGAAAGAGAGAGAGAGAGAGAAAGAGACAGAGTAATACGTCCCAGACGCCATATTGCACATCTGTTTGGGGATATGGAGTATTTAACTCTTTACAACAAGGAGGATGTGGGGAGAGGGTGGGGGTGTAAAGAATGAGGATTTCCGAGTGGAATTTTGTTGGAGAGGGCGGAGAGGTGCAGGGGGAGAGAATACCTAAAGCCAGACTCCTGCTGTTGTTTCACCTCTATCTGGTTACAAAAATTTCACATCTTGTTCGAGCTTGAGCTGATGTATCTAGACAGCGAAGAGCAAACACTGGCATAAACTGGATCTTATTTCGTTATTTCTTTTTCTTTTGTCTTTATTTCTCTAAACATTGTCTCTGTTAATACGCTACGTCGAATGTCAGAGTTTGTGTGCAGGCGCAGAAGCTCTTTCTGTGTCTTTGGCTCATGTAAGACCCAAAGTCGATTTTGACTTTCGTGCCTTTGGTTCCTATATTCCCACATGTTTCTTTTCGTATAACTTTAATTCTCATTTTGGTTCGCACGTTACATGCCCCGTGACATTTTTCAAAATGGTGGAAGAGTGCATAGTTACGACCGATTCGAGCGTAAAAAACGAAGTTTGTGAACGAGAAATTTCAATTTTTTTTTATGTAGATAGGGGTATGGAAATGACCTGTGACCAGATCACTGAATAAGTAGAAGATTATTTCAGACATTATTTTAGTGACGTAATGCAACGTATCAAAACAAAACGACTTCGACAGCTAATTCTAGCTCTGCAAGTGCCACAGGAAGAAACGCGGACGTTCAGTTGGGTGCCGGATTAAAAGCAGGGGTCTTGATATGAATAAGGGGTATAGTTATAAACTTGAATGAAACACAGTATTTACATGTACTTCCGTGTACTTATTGTGTTTCAAAATATAACTACATGTATGAATATTTCATAAATGCAGAGTTTTTTTTAGGAAAAAAGAAGCAATGTGATGTTTTTAGACAATGATTGTGCTCAGCTCACCATCGGATAGGTCTAGATCTGCATTACTTACCATCTGAGATGTCTAGATCTACTTATCGTTCTCGTATTGTGATTCTATGTTGCATTCTCGCTAAATTATTGTCTGAAATAACCACTTAACTACTTCTCCATTCGTCTAATATGTCTAGATCTACTTGGGATACATTCAAGAGCAGTGGGGTGGTGACAGGGCCATGTCCATACCCCTATCTATATCATCAAAAATTGAAAATTTTCGATGTTTCTCTTCCCTTTTCTCGCTCGGCATCGCTCGCAACTAAGCACTCTTTCACCATTTTGAAAAGTGTCACCGGAAACGAGGACGAAATGTGTACAATCTAAATATTACACCGGTTTTTTTAATAAAACAAACCAAGCGTCAATATATCGACCATGCGTACAAATCGGAAAAGCGGAAGTGACCACAGGCACAGAAAAAGCTAGGCATCTCAGATGGTAGGTACTCTACATCTAGACTTACCCCACGGTACGCAGGACACAGTTATTGTCCAAAAACATCACATTACTTCTTTTTTTTTACCTAAAAATTCTGCATTCATACATTTAGTTATATTTTGAAACATAATAAGTACACGGAAATACATGGAAATACTGTTTTCCTTTCACTTTTTCAGCTATACCTCCGATACATATCAAGACTCTCGTTTTTACTCCGACACTAACTGAACCTCCGCGTCCCCCACCCCTCGGCACGGAATGAGGCTTATCAGCCAGAGCCATATGTAGCACATCTACTCCACTCTCCCAGCGTCCGCTCTGAATTTTTGATTGCCAACATCAACTGATATGAACAACAATATTCTAATAATATATTATTCTAATATTTTAGATACATGAGTAGGATATGACGATGTTATTTCTTATATCATCACTGTTTCAGAAAATGAGAAGACTTCCCCCTACCTACTCCAGTCATGTTTCATTTACAAGAAATACGTTCTATAACAGTGGTTCTTATACTGTCCTAATGACCGCCCACTTGCTCTAGAAACAATCCCACACAAAGAGAGATTGATGGTCTGTGGAGATTTTAACAGCCATTCCCAGAGCTGGGGCTATGACCACATAGACAAGAGAGGAGAGGAAGTTGAGAGCTGGCAGGATGATAATGGACTTCTCCTGATCATCCAGCCAATGGATCCCCCAACATTTTACTCAAGGGCTTGGCATACAACTTCAACACCAGATCTGGCATTCCACTCTCCAGACCTGAAGTGGAACATTACACGCAAAGTTGGAAAACAGCTTCGAGGTAGCGACCATCGACCAGTCATCCTGACAATAGAAAATGAACTCCTTAACACCAGTAGCTCTCTCCCCAAATGGAACTATAAAAAAGCAAACTGGACAATGTACAGACATTGTACAGGTATCCTGATGAGACAGCTGTCCATAGAAGGTAAGGATATTAACAGCATAGTGAAGGAATTCAATGCTTGTATCCTTCAGGCAGCCCGTGAAACCATTCCCAGAGGAGCTCGTAGGGACTGCAAACCATACTGGTCTAGTGAGCTGGGAAAACTCCATGATGACGTGGAAACAGCTCGAAAGCAAGCAGAAAATAGACCGTGACAAGAACACCACAATAATTACAAACATGCTAAGGCCAAATTTCAGAGATCCAAGTTGCAAGCCAAACTGGAAAGTTGGAGAGAGTCCCTAAACTTTGAAAAGGATGGAAGAAAACTGTGGAAACTAATCAAACAGTTAAACGATGAGAGTACTGGAAGAAGTACAAAGATTACACTAACAGAGGATGGGAAAACTCTTACAGATAAGCAGGTAGCAGATCAGTTTGTTCGCATGTTTGCACAGGACTGCAACATTGATATTCATCCAGCGTACAGTGCGCAATGACCCACAGAAAGCAGAGGAACAAGGCAGAAAAGTGAAGGTCATGGATGCACCAATCACAAGCAGTGAGTAAGACCTAGCAGTCAGTAAACTGGAACCAAAGGAAATCACCAGGACCAGATGGAGTGTCCAATGAAATGATCAAGAACCTGGGAATGGCAGAAATGGGAAAGCTGTTTGATATTTTCAATATGTGCTGGAGCACAGGTAAGTTACCTCAAATCTGGAAGGAAGCAAGCATGATACCACTCATTCTCACTAGCTGCCTATGCAAAACGATTGAACGCATCATTGACCTGAGGCTAAAATGGTACATAGAAAGTGAAAACCTTCTCATTCCACAAGCAGGATTTAGCAGTACTACAGTACAGAAGATCAAGTGACCTTTCTCTCTCAAGACATTGAGGATGCATTCCAAGAGAAAAACCTTGTACTAGCAGCGTGGATAGACCTGAAGAAAGCCTTTGATAAAGTATGGAAAAAGGTCTGCTGTGGAAACTAAGAAACTTCAATGTGAATGTAAGACTGTACAACTGAATAAAATCCTATTTACACAGTAGAAGAGCTAGAGTAGTAATGGATGGACACAAAAGCTAGAAAGAACTTCTGCGACACGGTGTACCACAAGGAGGAGTCCTTTCACCTACACTGTTCCTGGTATTCATTAATGACCTAGTCAAGGAACTTCCTTATGGAATCAAAGCGGCACTGTATGCAGATGATCTGGTCATGTGGTGTACAGATTAATACGAGACAGTTGCTACACAGAAACTCGAAAGAGCCGCAGACATCTTGACATCATGGACAAACAAATGGTGTGTAAATATCAACACAGAGAAATCAAGTACAACTTTGTTCACTCTCTCATCTAAACATAAAGCAGGTAAGATCTTTGTAAATGAAATATCCTTAAGGATGGACAACCAACCCACTTACTTAGGAGTGACTCTTGACTCAAAACTGAACTGGAAGCAATACATCAACTGTGCAGAAGCAAAAGTCATATTAAGAAAAGTGAGTGGAACCACATGGGGAGCTAGTGAAAGAATCCTCAAGAATGTATATGAACAAAGTATTCTACTCCATTTAGAATATGGCTCAACATCTTCGTGCACAGAATCAAACACTACGCTGCATAATCTAGACAAGGTACAAAATCAGTCACTACGGATTATCACAGGTGCCATGAGGTCCACACCAATAGTAGAAATGCAGAAAATAGTTGACGTTCAAGCGCTAAACAGACGTAGAGACATAAAGGTCATGACCTTGGGAGAGAGATTCCTCAGTACTGTAAGCCATCCCCTGAAGGAGAGATTCAATAACTTGGCATTAAGACTACTTTAAAAAGCAGCTTCATTCAATAGACCAAGCGTATACGTAAGCTGATACCTGACCTTCCAATTGTAGTATCTCCAAATCCATATGTACCAGAGCATACACCATGGAAAGAAGCAGACTGTACACAAATAACTATTCAGACTAAAGTGAAAGGTGTGCAGAATGGTGAAATGCAAAGCAGTCTTGTAAGATCAACAGCCACACTTAGTGTGCTAGATGACAAATATCCATGTGACACCTGGATACGTGTGTATACAGATGGATCTGCATATAATGCCATAAAGAATGGAGGGGCAGGAGCACATATTGAATATCCAAACAACACCACTGACAAGATTTCCATACCCGCTGGAAAATACTGCAACAACTATGATGCAGAAGTTAGGGCAATTATTGCTGCAGTTGAAAAACTATCAGACTTCAGAATTGATCCATGGCCCGTAGTAATTCTCACAGATGCAAATTCAGTACTGGAAGCTCTTCCGTGCAACAAACTACCATATCTTAAGGATGCCTTGTAAAAAATTGGCTTACAACACGGAGTCACCTTGCAGTGGATTCCCTCCCACTGTGGGATACTAGGCAATGAGAAAGCTGACCGTCTGGCCAAAGAAGGCACTGAAATGGAGCAACCAGACATACCAATCACCTTAAATCAGAAGAAAAGCATGATAAAAACCTACAGGAAGCCACAAACACCACCACATGATGACCATCACATGCTAAACAGAAAGGAACAAGTCACCATTTTTCGTCTCCGAACAGGACACAACCGACTCCGAAGTCATATGTATACAAAGTTTAAGGTTGGTACTACTAATCTTTGTACATGTCTCCAAGTGTCCTAAACTGTGGAACATATCCTCCAAAATTGCACCAACTACGAGACACTGAGAAATAATTACTGGCCCAGTGAAACCACTAAAGAAGATAAGCTCTTTGGTTCCATACATGAATTACAAAAAAACAGTGAAATTTGTCCAAGAGACAGGACTGCTGATATAGACAGACAATGCGTAAGAAGAAGAAGAAGTGGTTCTTATCCTGTTTTACCCCTAGATCACCTTTCCGGCCTAAGAGCAGCTGTGGACCACCTTACTAGCCTCAGAGCAGCTTTAGACTCCTTTCTTGCCTGGGGAACTATATATCCTTTTTCCATACTGAGAACAGCTGTGGATCAATTTTCCAGCTTGGGAACAGCTGCGAACTATAGACAGAATCAAGATGATATTAATTTTTTTAACCGAGCCAGTCCATTTCTTGGTCAATGGACCTCCAAATATTTTACTGCGAACCTCCTGGAGATCCAACAAGAACCACCCATCTGTGGGTCGTTAATGCGTGTCTGAAATCGTGACATCTGGGAAGGAAACGAGGTCATGAGACAGAAATTACTTTCAGGAAATTCGGTCTCTCGCAGGTACCAAATTTGAGACACAAACATACACACATGGTCTCCTGCAAATTTTTAGTGCATATTGGACAACAATGATAACAAACAATCACATAATTTCTACAGAAAGGTAATTCAGAATACCGTATGGGTATAATTTTTTTCAGATAAGAAACAAGGAGATTTTCCCACAATAATCTGATAAGACGCAATGCTGTGTTGCTAATCTTATAGGAAATAGTAGACAAAGCACTTTAGATGTGAGATAAAGAAAAACAACAAGAGAATGACTATCTTTAATGCATAACTGAAATAATTATGGGTAACTTTCTATTATCAGTCATTAATCCAATACTGTCTTCAGTTTCCAGCTTCTACGTGCACATTTCTTTGCTTTGATACTGACAATCATTCATTCATTTATTCATTTGCATGTCCCTTGTGGAACTTTGCCTCCCAAACAGCACTCCTATAGGCCTCTCGGTTGTGAGCAGGATGGCCTGCTGCTGATCCATCCATTTGCAGATCATCAACGATGTCTTTCAGCCATCTTCGCCTTGGTCTTACTCTTTCTTTTTCCCATTATGTACCCTTCCAAGACGGTTTTATCTAGATTATCATGACGTTTAATGTGTCCAAAATATTTCAGTTTTCTCTATTTAATCCTCTTTACTAGCCAGCCTTCTTCAATATTAAGTTCTTGTAGTATGGATATATTTGTTCTTTTTTGTGTCCATGATATCTGAAGAACTCTTCTGTAGCATTTACATTGAAAGGCATTTATGTGTTTCTCAGCTGTTTTGTTAAGTGTCCAGGTCTCACAGGCATATGTTGCGATATTAGTTGATACTGACATTAGAAGTATATATTTCACACTTTCTAGATGCTTTTGTTTGGATTTCTGCAACTGATATCTTCCATGACGGAATGTGGGAGTGGACAAGTGCCCCAAACACTTTCTTGTCGTCGTTCACAAACTGGGAGCCTGATGAGCCTAACAACTACCAAGAAGGTAAGACATATCTTAGTTTCAGGGGAAGTAATTAGGGTGAATCATGTAGATCTGAGCTTCAATTTTAAGTGGTTTTATTTTCACTGAGAAATTGGGGCGCCCAGAACTTGATACTTGGCTGCTCCTGGGGCTAGGGGAGGAGAACGGATCACATTGACCTCTAATGCAGCGGTTTCCAGGCTTTTGTTTCTTGAGCACAGCTATAATCCGGCAGTGGTGCCTAACGCGGGAGCATCAAAACATGTTTTACAAATATTGAAATTCACCAACAAAAGCACAAAAATAAATAAATAAGTGAAATAGTAGCGGCGTGGTTCTTGTTTTCATTATTTTATATTCACAAATAAAGTCGCAGGATTCCTCTAAAATTTGTCATATATATTTTTTTCGACGCATTGCCATAATAAGTATTTTTAACAAATATTTTTGATACCTTCTGATATACTTCAGATCTTCCATGAGCCTAATTTTGGCCAGGAGCTGAAGCTGACAACCGCGCTTCTAATTTATTGATAGGCTAATGACCATACAAATGCTAACACTTTCCCTTACATGCTACAGTAGCATGAAAGAAACCTTACCTAATGACCATACAAATGCTAACACTTTCCCTTACATGCTACAGTAGCATGAAAGAAACCTTACCTAATGACCATACAAATGCTAACACTTTCCCTTACATGCTACAGTAGCATGAAAGAAACCTTACCTAATGACCATACAAATGCTAACACTTTCCCTTACATGCTACAGTAGCATGAAAGAAACCTTACCTAATGACCATACAAATGCTAACACTTTCCCTTACATGCTACAGTAGCATGAAAGAAACCTTACCTAATGACCATACAAATGCTAACACTTTCCCTTACATGCTACAGTAGCATGAAAGAAACCTTACCTACCGGCTTTAGTTTCTGGGTTTAATGTGACAAAGATATAGAAAATTTCATTCTTCGAAATTTTTGTTGCTGCCTGATCGTATTCACCACGACATCACAGAAATGTCACAGATTAAGAAAACATTCAACAGTATCGGCAAACGGTTCTTCCACAACAAGTTCACATAAGGCTCTCGCTTCTTCCTTTACTAGCAAAAGTCCGTGATATTTAATGACAAAATTTAGCTTTACAGTAGGCCTTCTTCATAAGAATATTACAGTCATGTAGTGATATCATAATGTCTGCGGTATCTAGCCACATCTACCCGCCGTGGCTGGGAGTCGCCGATTAACCATGCTGATTAACAAATGTTACGTAATAATCAGACACGTACCTTGTAACAAATGTTGAAAGTGATGTCCTTGTGCGTCTACACAAGCTGGAACACGTTTAATTTTGCTCCCAAACATGTTTTTCTTAGTTCTGCTGGTATGTAAGCAATTATTGGAGTTTCTTTCCATTCGCGTTATGTCAAAAACGTTCCTTATGATCCCTACGACGCAGACATTTTGGGGAGGGGGGTCCCTGTGTAAAAGTTATTGTACCAACTTAATTCCATGATCACCACGTGTGTATCACACATTAAAATAAGTGGAAATGAATGAAGTTATTTGTCATAAAAAAAAAGAAAACAAAAAAAAAGCTGGTGTGAAACGATGGAACGATTTTTTGGCGCTAAAAAAATTTTAGGGCTGAGCAATAAAATCTACTTTATACTTACCTTAATTGTGTCATAATGCAATACAGAATACGTATTCATTCAAATTTCAACACAGAAAAATCAATATTTATGGATGTTTGTGACATCCAATAAATCTAACAGATCTACAGCTACGAGAAACACATATAGTAAGCTAGGTCTAGTCGGTTGGTGTGACCTTTCTACCACTCAATCTCGAAATAAACTTGAAAAAACTCCCCTTCTCCCATATCTAACATTCCAAAATGGCTTCCTCATGCTTAAAACACTATTAACTTTGGATTCA
This sequence comes from Achatina immaculata, assembly GCA_009760885.1. NCBI lineage: Eukaryota > Metazoa > Mollusca > Gastropoda > Stylommatophora > Achatinidae > Lissachatina > Lissachatina immaculata. Next base: position 30,927,833 of record CM019716.1, on the reverse strand, counting down.
GAAGAGTTCTAACTGATTAAATGAAACATCGTGTTTTCAACGAAAGAAACTCCGAAGCCTTATAGGGCGCTCGGGGGTGGGATAACACATACCGCAAAGATCCGCATGGGGCTCGCAGTGTGGAAACAGTTAACTCTTTCTGCGTGCGTGGGAGATTTCGATAAACTTCAGACTTAGCTGCTCCTCGCAGACAAAAGTCTGGTGGATTTAGATCTAGATCCGGTGTGCGATGAGGCCAGAAGTTTTTGGAGATGACACGATCTATGAAAATCTCATTCAGAAGTTTCATGGAATTTTAGCTGTGTGCGCAGTAGTGTAATCTTGCTGAAATCATGAGTAGGTGATTTCGTCTTCCTCAAGCAGGCCGATGAAATCGTAGAGTATTGAACAATAACGTTCACTGTTGACTGTCTCTTCAACGAACTTAGGGCCAACAATGCGCCGTCTAGATATCACAATTCACGCTCCAATTTTCATGTCATGCAAGGGGGTTTCATGCACAGCGCGAGGATTTTCCGACGACCACAATCGCGAATTTTGTGTGTTAACATAGCCCGAGATGTGAAACCAGGCCTCATCTGTGAAAAAAAAAGTGACATAAAGAATATCAGCAGTTTTAATTCGAATGAAATTTATAAACCATTCACAGTAACGGGGTCGTTTTTCATGGTCTGCCGGCAGCAAGTGTTGGACCGCTGTTACTTTATATGGGAAGGGTTTCAAATTGTCTCTGACCGATCTATGCGCTATTGCAAGCACGATATTTTCCTGTTGTGCCATCTTACGCAAAGCCTTTGATGGACTCTGAAACATAGAGTCATAAATGTCCGATAACTTCTCCTTCTTAAGTTTAAATGGTCTCCCACTACTGTGTGCATCTGACAATTAGCCTGTTTCACGAAAGTTTTCAATAAGTTTATAAGCTGCATTGCGAAGAGGCACACGTGTTCCTGGGAATTTTTCAACAAATTGCTCGTGCACTGTGGTTAGTACACTGGTCTCTCATGGCGAAGGTCGGGAGTTCGAATCCTGCCAGAGGCACCACAGTCACCCAGCTGTAGAAATGGGCACCCGACTTCTTCTGGAGTTGGGGAAGGAAATGCGGCCATGCGACATACTGACGATATCACCCTCTAGTGTGCTTACATGTCAAAGAAAATATGGGCACTAACACCATATCCCTATGTGCCTCTAAGGCATGATAGAATTATCTTTACTGTTTTTTTTTACCTTTTTACTACATCAATGTATCTATTGCCTTCTTGAAATACGTGCTCAACATGAAAAAATACGCCCCTCTAGTGAAAGAACCATAGTGAATAAACAGAATTAAACAATTCGCCCATCGTACGCTTCGACAACTGCTTCGCAACAGAATACACAAAGACAGACTGAATACAGTGAATGTTACACAACACCAGGCTTCCACACACTAACGTACGCAGGTGTGGCTAGATACCGCAGTATCTAGATATTAATACGATACCGGAATCGATACTGGATTAGTGCATAGTTATTTTCCGAACGCACTGTGTGTGTATATATATATATATATATATATATATATATATATCTTCTCTTGACATGTCCTTTGTAGAACGTTGTCCCTCTCACTGCTGCCCCCCCCCCCCAATGCAGTGGCATAATCAGACTTTCTGTGATGTCCTGAGTCTACCTGCGTCGAGATTGTCCCTTCGTTTTTACGAGCCAGTTTTCTTCGACACGCAGTCCCATCAGTTTCTCTTTATTTGATTTCCTTTCAGTCCATATTGTAAGTACCCTTCTATAACATTTTATTTAAAATGCTGTTATTCTCTTTTCTAGTGGCTTGTTAAGTGTCCCTATTTACATCCGTACGTTGCCACTGGAAATATATAAACTCTTAGTAAACATAGCTTTGTTTTCTTGTTGGTACCTTGCCACATAGTTCTCATTTCCATTAGTTACTTATATTTTAACTGCTTTCATTCCTGTTGCTATTCTTACAGCCGAGGACTGCGCCCACCAGAAAAAAGTGTATGAGTGGAATGACAAACCATGTAAAATGAATGCCAGCTTCGTCTGCGTGGAGATGTAAGTTCTGTTATGCAGTATGTGTAAGCGGTTTGTTGCACGGACGAGTGGCTCGGCGGTGCAGTGGTTAGCTCACTCGCCTTGCTATCAGCTGTTCTCAGGTTCGACTTCGCACTATAACGGAATTTTTTTTCCATATCGACCCTCACCGGGGTTAACCCAGCCTAAAAAAAAAAAATTGGTACCTGATTTATCGCTAGAAAGACAAACCCAAGGATGATATGTGCTGGCACCCGTACCTGAAATCCTATATTGCCCTTGAAATATGAAGACACTAACACTTCACAACCCTACAGCATGCAAATGCCATGGAACAACATCCTTCTTGTGAACCACATTTCCATGGCCTCCATTTCTCGCTGTAGTCTCTTATTCATGGACCATGCTTCACATCCATAAAACAAAATGGGTTCGATGTAACACAGACACATCCATAAATAAAAATACATTTTCAGTACAGATTTTCTAAAATATGTTTGTAACAAACATTAAAATAATTTCTAACAATATCTAACAAGTTACTTTTTATCTTAGTACTTGGCTGGCGAGTTATGGGTTTAGAGAGTGATGGTTATTCTATGGAGGCATATCATTACAAGCAAGTAAATAATGAAACCGGTTTGAGTTAAAGGATGAAGTTAGTGGACTTTAAATGGTAGGAGAGGGTGTTCCAGAGCTGTACTGCAGAGCATGCAAGACTTTTCTTGTACAGATCAATCCTGGGTGAACACTAACAGAAAGAGCTTTAGAAGTACAGAAAGATCTCTACTTTTGTTTCATTGATTACACCAAGGCATTCGATAAGGTGAAACATAATGAAATTATTAAAATGCTTGAAGACATCAACATTTACTGCACAGACCTGAGGATTGTAAAACATCTATACTGGCAACAGAAAGCAGCGATTCGAACTGAAAATAAAACTGGAAAATATCAACCTATAAAACAATGGGCGCGACAGGAATGTGTACTATCTCCAGACCTTTTTTTCTCTGTACAGCGAGAATATTTTAAGAACGATCATTACAGAAGCAAGTATAAAAGTCGGAGGATACAATATTAACAACCTTCGGTATGCTGACGACACAGTACTGATAGCTGAGAACCAACAACACCTGTACAATTTCTTAGATAAAATCGCTAAAGGAAGTGAACAGAAAGCCCTTAATTTAAACAGAAAAAAAAGACAGAAACTATGATTATATCTAAGAAACAGAATCCACTAGCATGCAGTATAAAATTAAACGGAACTATTCTAAAGCAGGTGCAGAAATTTAATACCTTGGCGCAGTAATAACTTCAGATGGGGAATGCAAAACAGAAATTAGGAACAGAATAGACCAAGCAAAGACTGCATTTCAGAGAATGAGAAGTATATTATGCAACACATCCTTATCAATGAATGTTAGAAAACGAGTCCTAAAATGCTATATTGAACCTATCTTATTATATGAAAGTAAATCATGGACAATAGGCAGATCTGCACAAAAATCGTTGGAAGCAGTAGAAATGTGGTTTATTAGAAGAATATGGCGAATTCCATGGACAACAAAAATAACTAATGGAGAATGTATGAAATGAGCTGGAGATACACACACAAAAAATATTGTAAAAAAACAAAAAAAGAGAAAGAAACAATGTACTTTCATAGGACATCCAATGAGAAGAAGGGGCATTGAAAATATTACAACAGGAAAAATAGAGGGAAGAAGAGCAAGGGGAGACCAAGAGAAATGATACTGGACAGTCTGACGAGATGGTGTGAGAGGAGATCACCAACTGAGCTGATGGCCTACATGAAGGATCGGGTACTCTGGAGATGCATAATAGCAAAAGCCAGTCGGCACGGCACCTGATCATGATGAGAAATACTTATGAGGTGAACATTATTTGTGCGTCATGTGATAATCATGTGTGCATCATGAAGTCATGTCACGTGTGTGTATCACGTGAATATCCTGTGTGTATCATGCATGCATCTATCTCGTTATTGAAAACCTTCATTAAAAAAGGTTGCAGGAGAATAATAATTGGGTTTCACTTTATCACTGAGAGGACCTAAGAGGTTGTCTCTGAAGTTGTTACAGAAATGCTTCAGTCACTGCACTTGTAGCAAAAACCTGCTGTCACAAAAAGCAGCTGCTAGGAGTAGCACGTGAGGCCATACAAAGTTCTGACCTTCCTTCGTCGCCCTCTTTACCCCTGTCTGGAGAATGGGGCATTAACAAGAGCTCTCCGTTTATTTCTGTCCTGGGCTCTTTCTTCTATCTGTCCCCAGGTGTAGTCCATCTTTTTTTTTATCTCTGCTTCACGACTCATTCGCCAGGTTCTTATAGGTCTTCATTGTTTCCTCTTACTCTGGGGATTCCAGGTGAGAGCTTGTCTGGTTATGTTTGCTGTAGGCTTTCTAAATGTATGTCCTATCCATCTCTAAAGTTTTGACCAAGCTTCTCTAATCTTTGCAGCCATGTCAACATCATATATGTTCCCCTGGGACCACCAACAGTTGAGCTATATTGAAATTTTCATGTGTATAAACCACAGCGAATAATTAAATCGTCAGTAATTCCAGTCTACATAATCTCTCACTCTCTCCCTCCTCCCCCCCCTCTCTCTCTCTCTCTCACACACACACACGCACACACACACGGGAACAAAATGTTCGCATATAAACAATACTATGATATTGTTTGCTATCTTGCAGACCAATTACAGTTGAACCAGAGACCAAGAAACATACTTCGAGAGTCACTTCTTCGATTGTCACTGCTACGGATGTCTATTGATTTGAAAGACTGATTGGTCCAAATAGTTTCTGAAAATATACTAATTTCTATTACCAGACATGATGTTGTTTAATTCTGCTGCAAAACGCTTAGAAAATAAGCATTTTGTAAACACTTAGAAAGTAAGCATTTTGTAAACACTTAGAAAGTAAGCATTTTGTAAACACTTAGAAAGTAAGCATTTTGTAAACACTTAGAAAATAAGCATTTTGTAAACACTTAGAAAGTAAGCATTTTGTAAACACTTAGAAAATAAGCATTTTGTAAACACTTAGAAAGTAAGCATTTTGTAAACACTTAGAAAGTAAGCATTTTGTAAACACTTAGAAAATAAGCATTTTGTAAACACTTAGAAAGTAAGCATTTTGTAAACACTTAGAAAGTAAGCATTTTGTAAACACTTAGAAAGTAAGCATTTTGTAAACACTTAGAAAGTAAGCATTTTGTAAACACTTAGAAAATAAGCATTTTGTAAACACTTAGAAAATAAGCATTTTGTAAACACTTAGAAAATAAGCATTTTGTAAACACTTAGAAAGTAAGCATTTTGTAAACACTTAGAAAATAAGCATTTTGTAAACACTTAGAAAATAAGCATTTTGTAAACACTTAGAAAGTAAGCATTTTGTAAACAGTAATTGTACTTAGGGTTATACAGGGAAATACTTCTTACTAAATAAACATTTAAAAGCAAAGCTGGTTTTGGTTTAATGGATTGTTTTGTGTTTTGCATTGTTTCTCTACTCTTGGAAAATGGTGCAAGGTTGTTGTTGTTGTTTATGCCGTGGTTTGCGTGCGGGGGAGTTAAGAACCAGGGAGAAACCATGATAATATAATACTGAAAGATGTACTGTACGATCACGTGGTTGTCGTGTGATGCCGATGAATGGCCAGTGTGTGGCTGTGGGGCTTTGTAAACAGGACGGATAGCAGGACAATGACTGACAACTTGTGACTTTTTCTAGAAGATGAGGATTTTGACCTATTGTTGCGTCCGTTGCCTAATCTTAACCAAGGGAACTCACATGTTTAATCTTTTAGCACCTAGCCTCATCGTAGCCCCAAGCAGACTCATTCGCTCCACCATAAAAAAAAAAACAAAATTGAAGACAATGCGAGGTACCTCAAGCAGGATTTGTCCTGAAAGTTGAAAACAAATAAACTACTTTAGATCTCGCTAAATAAATCTTACGACTTAATACATTAGTGCTCTCCTAAGCTAAAAAGAGCTTACATCAGAAAATTTTAGCTAAAAGAAGCAAGTGTTTGAAGTACAAAAGAAATTCACCTGATCTCGACAGCACGTGGTTCCTATCCTCAACGTGGAAGAATCTACTTTTGCCATATTTAATAAATGAAAATATAAAAATACTGGGTTCTATAGCCTTGTATAAATCACTAGATAATTATCTAAGGCAGAAGTTTTAACACTTCATAAATGGTTAGAAATCTCAGCATCCGTGGCCTTTCTTACTTCAGCGTAAAAACTAACACTGGAAAACTATTTTTACAAATATCTAGATCGTTCATTAAAATAACACAAAATATATGCCATAATTACATCAAAATATTTTACATACACAAGTTGAATATAAATATTGTAGGTAAAGTTCTGACTCGCGTGTTAGTGGAGACTGGCTTCCATTAGGCGTAAAGTCTGGGGGAAATTGCGGCTGGCCTCGGCCCAGCTCTCTCCCAAGTTGTCTTTTCAGCGGCCGGTCGTTTTTCTTCTCGTATCAGAAATCATGTAGTCATTGCCTGCGCGAGATTTCGTTTCGACTAATCGATAATTTTTTGTTTATTCGCCATCCTCTTACTTTTCTAATTTTGTAAAATAAATGACACACGACTCCAGCTCATTTATAAACTTTCTTTCTTATCACTATCCATCTATCTGCTTGTCTTGTTGTCTGTGTGTCTGTCTGTCTATAATAAACCATGACCCACTGGAAAAATTAGAATAAAGCTGTCAAGGGGCTGACTTTTTCAAACTTTTTCTCAATCAACCGTGAAATTTGATAAGTCAGTCGCATTCTGCCTCTGCCTCGAATATCTGTCTTTGTATAGGTCTTATGTCTGCTAGCAAGGGTTACATCTTGGCTGTCAATCATTCTTAGTTGCCTTTTCTGGCATCGTGGAAACAATATCTCGGTTTCCTCAGTATTTGACATATCTCCGGCCGACATTCTTCGCTGTTTAAATGCTTGTCAGTCAATCTGTGATACTTTGCCAGACAATAAAATAGTCCGACCAGTTTCATCGGTTACATTGTTAGAAAGTTCCTTTCTTCTCTTACTATATTAAGTCCATCATTATTCTTTTCTGACGGTTTTAAGGACAAATGTCAGCGTGACGAAAAATCTTGATGTTCCTTGGTGCGCTTCTATTTTGGTCAATAACATTCAATGTCGCCTTTTCTTGTTAGTCACACAATGCAAAAGAAAGAAACAAAGAAAGAAAGAAAGAAAGAAAGAAAGAAAGAAAGAAAGACAGTAAGAAAGAAAGAAAGAAAGAAAGGTCTATTTTCACATACTCGTAACAATGTCTTTGTGTCACAGCCACTCTGTAAATATTTTGAATACATCATTTTTTTAGTCTTATTTCTGATCAAAAGTAGATAGTTGCATGATAGTTAAATGATACCAATGAATATTCAGCAAATAGGTGATACGAAATGTAAACATTTTCTACACAGAATGTAGAAAAAGGCAAAATTTCTATAGTCTTTGCAGGGCCGTCTTAACATGATCGGGGGCCCCTGGGCAAAGTAATGCACTGTGCCCCCAACACTGCCCTCTAACCTATGCAAGTAATGTTAGGAATTCACAGATTTGTTTTCCATGAGCTGGTTGGGCCACCCGTGTACTTAGGTCACCTGGGCAGTGCCAGGTGGGCCCGTGCGTTAAGACGGCCCTGCCTATTTGTACTTCACACGTTGAAGCAACCATATAACTTCTGAATTAACCAGCAAAAACGAAGCAGAATTACAACATACATAGGTCTGAATAATCTGAACTTTGATCTTCACTGTTAACCTTCTGTTGTTCAAGACCTTCTTGTAGCTTGTACAAAAAAAAACTCCAGCTGCCACTCATTTTAAAAACCATTATCTCTCTCTCTCTCTCTCTCTCTCTCTGAACCTTAAGTGCCCAGGGCACATGGGGCTTCCGCAAGGGTTTTCCACAAATGCCTGTCCTTCGCCTTTTTTTCTGCTCTTGCCCAGGTGAGCCCTCTATTGTCAGTTATACAGTGACATAAAAATGGGTGTGAAAGTAGGCGATGAAGTTATACAGTATACTCACCGAAAAAAGTAGGTCTGCAAAACTATATAGGGCATTGCATAAATGATGTTGGGCGGAGTCACATAAAAGTTGGCGCACGGCATGGTTGAGTATTGAATGTAAAGTGTTCAGTGGAAGTATCATGAAACAGGAAAGAAAAACTCAAGTCAGTGTGTGACATCCCACAAAGTACCCTGGGCTGTTATCACTGCTTGACATCGCCAGTGGCACATTGTATCCTTTGTTTAAGTCATGTTATTCCATTCTTCCCGCAAACTGATCGATGGTTTTCAGGAAGATTTCGCTTTCTTCGCAGCCTGCGCTGCAGTTCGTCCCATACGTGATCGGTGAGAGACAGCTGCCATGGTAAGACATCAACCTGCTGTTTGCTGAAAGTGGTCCCTGACCAAGCGCACCATATGCTGGACGAGCACTGTTTTGCTTCAACATCATGCCCTGTCCCTCTGCACTGAGGAATGGCTGTATCTGGCAGATTATGATTTTGTATCTTAAACCCACCAGGTTGCCATTGATGGTGACAACGTTCGTGCTGGCTATATTATTAAACTCCGCCCCAAAAGCTCCTCTTATTGCCTCCTCTCACTGCCTCCTCTCATTGCCTCCTCTCCCTCCTCTCACTGCCTCCTCTCACTCCTCTCACTGCCTCCTCTCTCTGCCTCCTCTCACTGCCTCCTCTCCCTCCTCTCACTGCCTCCTCTCACTGCCTTCTCTCTCTCCTCTCACTGCTTCCTCTCCCTCCTCTCACTCCTCCCACTGCCTCCTCTCACTCCTCTCACTGCCTCCTCTCACTGCCTCCTCTCACTCCTCTCACTGCCTCCTCTCACTCCTCTCACTGCCTCCTCTCCCTCCTCTCACTGCCTCCTCTCTCTGCCTCCTCTCACTGCCTCCTCTCACTCCTCTCTCTCTCTTCTCACTGCTTCCTCTCCCTCTCTCACTCCTCTCACTGCCTCCTCTCCCTCCTCTCACTGCTTCCTCTCTCTGCCTCCTCTCACTGCCTCCCCTCATCCTATCTCTCTGCAGCACATTAATCATCCGTAAAATGTTCTTCTTTACGCCTGTACATCAGACCACGCCCCTCATTGCCTTGACATAGAATCCCCACTCAATCATGAACAGACTTCATCTCCATTCATTATGGAATCTATATTCGCATTTTTTCCCACGATGTCAGGGGCCCTGCCCTTCTCAGCCAATGGACAATCAGCCATTGTACACACTGTTATGAAGAACACGGCGTCTATTTGTAGCCGTTTAGTTTATGTATGTAGAAATTCCCTTAAACGGTAGGGATGTCTTATAAACGATTTAATTCGTAGTAGATTAAATTGTGTGTGTGTGTTTTTTTTTCAATCTAGGAAGCGTTCAACTGTTTTCTTCTCATTGTCAATGTGTCTTTTTTTATGGATTGTATTTTCTAAAAATATTTGCTGAAGGCGGTTTGTTTAATGAGGACGGCGTGGTCATGCTGTCTGAATATCAGCTATCAATCTGGAAACTCGGTTTATGGTTTTTCTTTCTTGCCGAAGGTATAATAATAATAATAATAATAATAATATTTTAAAATCCTACCTGCACACTCCATGGCGACTGCTCTAGGCTCACTCACTCACTTCATTCATTCATTCGCATGTCCCTTGGGGAACTTTGCCTCCCTAACAGCACTCCTGTAGGCCTCTCGGTTGTAAGCAAGATGGCCTGCTGCTGATGCATCTATTTGCAGATCATCAACGATGTCTTGCAGCCATCTTCGCCTTGGTCTTCCTCTCTTTTCTTTTTCCCATTGTGTACCCTTCCAAGACGGTTTTATCTAGATTATCATGACGTTTAATGTGTTCAAATTATTTAAGTTTTCTCTCTTTATCCTCTTTACTAGCCAGCCTTCTTCAATATTAAGTTCTTGTAGAATGTTCTTTTCTGTGCCTATGATATTTGAAGAACTCTTCTGTAGCATTTACATTGAAAGGCATTTATGTGTTTCTCAGATGTTTTATTAAGTGTCCAGGTATCACAGGAGTGTGTTGAGATGGGGAAGATGCATGCCCTTAAAAATCTTATATTTGTGGTTCTGTCTATTCCTCTCCACAGATTCTTTAGTTGTTTTATTTTCTGAAGAGCGATAGATGTCTTCCTTTTAATTTCCTTCATTGTATCTCCATTATTAGTTAGTAGTGATCCAAGATATTCAAAACTCTCCACTTCTTCTAGTTTTTCCTCGTTGATACATATTTCAGCTGCCTTGTTTGTTTTGTCAGTTGTCATCAATTTAGTTTTCTTCGCATTAGGTTTTGCTCTTCACTGTTCTTACAGACTGACATAATTAGTTTTTCCATTTCTTTTTGTGTTGTGGACAGTAATACTGTGTCATCAGCATATCTAATCTCTGGTATTTCATAACCTAAAATTGTTATGGCATCGTAATATTCTTTGTCTACATCTTCTCTAACATTCCTCTTTATATTTTCAGTATACAAGTTAAATAAGTAAAGCAACAATATGCACCCATGACGAACCCCTTGTTTTATGTCAAACCAAATTGCTGTTTCACCATTTATTCTTACTGCTGCTTGTTGGTCTAGATACAGCATTGATGTTAATTGTATCAAATGTGTTGGAAATCACATTTTTTCTATTATTTCCCAAAGTTTCTGGTGTTGTACACAATCAAATGCCTTTGAGTAGTATATAAAGGATAAATATAGATTCACATTAAACTCTCTGCATTTCTCTATTATTAATCTTATATTGAATATATGATCTCTTGATCCTCTTCCTTGCCTGAAACCAGCTTGGACCATATTGACTTCTTTTTCTATTTTCTTACGAAGTCTACCCATTATGATTTTTAACAGAAATTTACTGGCATGACTAATCAGGGCAACAGCTCTGTAGTTTGTGCATAATTTCAGGTTACCCTTTTTTGGCAGTGGTATGAATACAGTTCTTTTCCATTCTTTTGGCCAAATACCTGAATGCCACATCTTTTTACATAGTGCATGATAGATTGTTGAAGATTCCTTTCCTCCTACTTTAATAAGTTCAGCTGTTATCTCATCACATCCTGGTGATTTTCCATTTTTCAGATTCTTTATTGCCCATAAAACTTCTTCTATTGTCGGTTCGGGATCTTTCTCCTCCAATACTAATTCACATTGTTGATTTCTGCTTTCACAGTCCATTGTTTCATACATTCCTCTGCAATATTCCTTCCATCTTTCTAGAATTTCCTCTGTCTCTGTCAAGGTATTCCCCATCTTGACATAAATTACATTTAGCATAGGTGTTACATTTCTTGTCAATGTCTTCATTTCTTTAAACATTTCACTATCTCTTCCACACTTCTGATGTCCTTCTATTCTTTCACAACAATCTTGTATGTATTTTTTTGGGTCTTTTCTTATGTTTCTTCGCACTTCTTTTGTTAAATATTTATATTCCTCTTTGTTGTTTGTCACTTTCCATTGCGTCTTCATTTCTCTACATTGTTTTATCAGTTCTAGTGTGCCTGCAGTAATCCATCCATTCTTTTGTGTTTTCTTTACTGAAGGATATCTCTGGCCTGCGTAGCCAGTTCACCCGGTGTCATCACCTACTGTACATCCATTAGGATTTCGAAACGGTTCTTCACTTCTATACCGTACTGGTCTGGTATTTTTGTAAGATCAAAGGGGAGTGGCCTTGATCCTGTAACTGTCTTTTTTATCTTTATCTTCATGTCTGCTATTAATAACTCATGGTCCATGTCACAATCAGCACCTGGTAAAGTTTTTGCTGATGTTATACTTGACCTCCACCTTCTTTGCACTAAAATGTAATCTGTTTGATTCTTGGTTTTCCCATCAGGTGATGTCCATGTGTAAAGTCTTCTTGGATGGTGTTTAAAAGTGTATTAGCAATCATTAGCTGATTTTCTATGCAAAAGACCATTAGATTGTCACCTGCCTCATTTCTGTGTCCCATGCTAAATTTCCCTACAACATGTCCGTCATCTTCTGCTCTTTCTGTACCAATCTTTGCATTAAAATCCCCCATTATTAATAAAAAAAAGTAAAGATAGTCCCATAGCAAATGCCGTAGGGGGTGAAGCGTTAGAGACCTCATTATGCTGGGTCATCAGCGTATGAGGTAGGGTGACCAGTTCCTTTCCTCGCTGCCTTTACTTCCCAGATTTTCTCTGGTACCCATTTTACGAGGCTGGGTCGACCTCGGGGCCGTATTGGTCGGAAAAAAAATCCCGCTCAGCTGGGGATTCGAACCCTCGACCATTTGGTTGCTAGACGAGTGCTCTAACCACTACGCTAGCCGGCCCCCATTATTAATACAGTATCATTTTTCCGTACCTGGCCTATCGTCGTTTGCAGTGTATTATAAAAGTCTTCACCTTCCTCTTCTTCTGCTGCTGATGTAGGTGCATATATCTGGATGCTTGTTACATTTCTAGGAGTTCCCTTAAGTCTGATTGTAAAGATTCTGTCACTTACTGGATTATAACCTAGTAATGCTTTTGACGTTGATTTGTCCAAGTAAAAAGCCACTCCATTTTTTCTTCCTAATTCTCCACCAGAGTATATAAAGATATTATCATTCTCGCTCTTAAGTGTCCTGATCCTTTCCATCGATGTTCATAGATTCCCAAAATGTGTGTCCCCGTTCTTTTCATCTCGTTACTTATTATTTGACACTTTTTGTAGCTCTAGGCTACCGGTCATTAATTTCTAATCTTTTAAGTGGAAGACAAAAAGAAGCAGATTCGCAATTTGTTCAGGTGTTGTGCGTGTTGTGTGATGCTGTGAGTTATTATGCTGTGACAATACACCAGAACAGAGCAAACCGTCATGTTTTGCCCTGATTAAAAGTTTCAGTGGTTCTCAAGCAGATGACAGTATACTTCACTGTAGATACCTTTTCCTCTGGACATGTGATGTTCCAGAATTGTGCCTTTTCGGATCCAGAAGACCTTTAACATCAATTTTCCTGTCGACAGAGTTATAACGAACTTCTTTGGTTCGGGCGAGGAACAATATCACTAGGCCTTGCTGGCTGGCTTTGTCTCTGGATGGACCCAACTTTCGTCTCCATTCAGTTGTACGCGAGTAGAAAGCCATCTCCTTCACCCTCAAAACATAGTAAAAGAGTTTCACGAATATCCTCACCACGATCTTAAAGATCGGGGGTGAGTTGTTTTGCTACACACCTGGCGTAGACTTTTCAGTATTACAGCACTTCGTGACTGATGTGTTGCGCCGAGCAGTAACTAATCTTCATTTCCCCAGCCACCTCATCGATTGTTCTAATCTTCATTTCCCCAGCCACCTCATCGACTGTTCTAATCTTCATTTCCCCAGCCACCTCATCGATTGTTCTAACCTTCATTTCCCCAGCCACCTCATCGATTGTTCTAATCTTCATTTCCCCAGCCACCTCATCGATTGTTCTAACCTTCATTTCCCCAGCCACCTCATCGATTGTTCTAATCTTCATTTCCCCAGCCACCTCATCGATTGTTCTAACCTTCATTTCCCCAGCCACCTCATCGATTGTTCTAACCTTCATTTCCCCAGCCACATCATCGATTGTTCTAACCTTCATTTCCCCAGCCACCTCATCGATTGTTCTAATCTTCATTTCCCCAGCCATCGATTGTTATCTGCCAGGTTTTCCTTTTCATTTGTTCCACTTCAGCGTTCTCGGCAGCCCTATTCGCAGTGTGAGGCAGACAGAAGCGAGCTTCATTCACTAAACTACACTTTTAAACTTCCTGTGCCATTCATATATCTTCTGTAGTGGCACATTCATGTCCCCATACTTTCTCTTTCCCGGGATGAATATCTGCAGGTTTCTCAACCTCATCAAGAAACGAACAGATGCGCCCTCACCTTCCCTTGTGCATGCTTTGAAGATCTGCGATCTGCAGACGACATGCCTCGGTAAGCATAAATCTAGAGAGGGAAGGCATAACCCATCTTTACTACAGCTGTCTGCTACTTCTATTTATAATAAATTTGAGGTTACTTTTTTTTTTTCAACACGCCCTTGTAGAAAGATGTACATCACATAATCAAAAATTATTTTGCAAGATATTTGGTAACACCAGAGCTCTTCATTATTATAAAAGTAAGCTGATAATATGTAAAGAAATGACGCACAAATTAACTTTTTCAGATTTGTTACAGTATGGTTTTCAGACATAGACCAAGATAGTGTAGATTAACCAATATCAGCCTGTCACACATTCCTGATTGAACAGGTGTCCAGAGTCCAGAACACATCTGTCGGAGATTGTCCCTTCTACCAAGAAGCCCAAACAGGGAAGCAGAGTTACAATGGAAGGCCCCAAAGCATGACCTCCTAAAGACTGCAGTTTTTTTTTTTTAAATGACAAAAACAACAGGCCATGGACCTGGTGGTACTGTAATACCGGGTCCAACCGTAACCAGATGTGGACCAGATTTTATTTCCAGATCTTTCATCCTAACCAGAGATGTCATGTGACTGTGTCATGTGATCATGTATGTAAAAATCTTCCTGCTGCTAGAGGTCCAGAATTCTGTTACAAAAGTAATCTAAAATTCATAAACAAGATTTCTCACCTCCGAAAATAGATTTCTTACCTCCGAATAACAGAACATGTTTTCAAGACATATAATACAAGTTTTAAATAATAATAATAATAATAATAAAGTTAAAAATATTATTTATTTACTCTTATAATCACATGTATGCATATGCATATTAATTTTCCAAAATAGAGTATGCAGTAAAAGTGTTGGAAATACAAAGTTTTATTTATTTAGTAAACAGAATGATAAATATATATTTTTATACATATTATTTAAACACGTGAAGAGGGTAAATGCATATTTTCATTTATTCAGTAAACCCAGAATGATAAATACTTATTTCTACACAAAATGTAAACATGTGAAGAGGGTAAATATATTTTCATACATTCAGTACATACAGAATGGTAAATATATTTTATTATGTGTTCAGTAACACTTTCATGTGCTATAAACATATTTTGATTCATTCTGTAAACACAAGAATTATAAATATTTACGTTCATTTTATCATAAATATTTCAGATGTTGTATGTATATATTATTACTACAGTACCACATGAAACTACACAGCACACCTGACACATTAAAGCAGATTAGACAGGCAGTTATGACAGTGTGAACAAAAGTAAAACAAAAATAAATTATGGCAATAGGTCATATTCACTTAAAGAAAGACAGAAAAATGTTTGATATTTTGAATTTTGTTAATTCTGGCCACTAAAAATAGTTAGTAAGTGACTGGACATGTACACAACAGATGGGAAGTTATGCACCAGGACGAGCACCTGGTACAGTCAGCATGGATTTTATAAAAGAAAGGTGCTTTATGAGGAACTTTTGTTGACAGTACTAAGTGTAGCTTATTGGATAAAAGTCTAATCTATGTTGGATTTCATCATTTAATTCAACTTTGCATGAATGCATGCAAGAAATGAGAAAAAAGAGTCTTAATGGTCTCCTCTTTGCTAATACTCGCATCATGAAGTCATGAGCTATAAAAATGTGAAAACAACTTGAAAATCATTTCCTGTAGTATAAACAATTAAGAAGGATAAAACAAAAATAATAAAACTTCTCATTAACCATGAAGGACAAATATCCATAGAAGGAACAGCTGTTGAAGAAGTAAACCATTTTGCATATCTCGGCAACTATATAGACCAGGATGGTGACACCAGAAAGGAAATTAGAATTCGAAGTGCAAAAGCAGCATTGACCTTCAGGAATCTTGAGAACATATGGCATTCAAAAGTTATAAGCACAAAAACCAAGTTAAGGTAATTCAATTCAAATGTAATATCCACCCTCATTTATGCATGTGAAAGCTGGAAAACAACTAAAGAAATAGACAAAAAATTAGACTCTTTCGAAAACAAATGCCTAAGAAAATACTCTGTATAAAGTGGAACGAATTCGAGAACAACGCAGAGATAAGACAGATTAGCAAACAACAACCTGTCTCATGGGTGATCAGAAAAAGAAGATGGACATATGTAGGTCATGTGATGAGAAGAAACGATCAGAGGATTCCAAAACAAGCTATCAAGTGGAACACACAGGCTGAAGAAAAAGAGGTAGACCACAAGAAACTCTAAAGAGGACGTTGTTAAGAGGCCTGTTCAGTGGGCATAACATCCCTTGATGAGACTGAAATATTCGCTGAAGACAGGAAATCTTGGCGAACTACCATGCAGGCCCTATGTGGCATTTAGTGGCAAGAGAAGGATGTAAGAACATAAGTATAAACATTTCCTGATTATCAAACATGTTTATATATATATATATATATATATATATATATATATATATATATATATATATATATATATAAGAATTCTAAATGAAATGAAAGGCACATACTGTTAATATTTTAACAGAAATAATCTGTATATTTTGTTGAGCTCATTTGTAACTTAATTACTGCTGACACATATACATAATGAACCATTATACATTTTTTTTCTGTCAGGCTAGCAAGAAATTATTCATAATTTTTCTTTTACTTCCAGGAATGTTTATATTTCTAAAAAGCAGCAACAAATTCTAAAAATATAATACTGCAGTAATATTCACTGCTACAAATTTGGAACTCTGTGTCTGATGACCTCACCGAGTACTAAACATGGGTCTGTGATGTCATATTTTTAGAATTATAGTTACAAGAGATAAGAGGAACTATCTAAGAGATTAAGAGGAACAATCTACTTAAGATCTGTTTAGAAATTCAAACTCATAATTTATTTATATGATCCTTTCACATCACATACATGCAAATGTTCTTCAAAGATAATTGCCTTTTAATGCAAAGCAGTAGTCTTCTTCAAATAATAAATATTTTCTAGCGGAATAAATAATTTTTAAAAAAAAACAATATTTAAACAAGCAATACAGAGGAATTTGCAAAATTTCTATGAATATATATAAATACAAGAGAAAGACTAACTTTTGCACTATGTACACATACACACAAACATGTGCACGCATGGTGGTCCAGACACTGCGCTCTAGTTATCAGTCTGACACAAGCATGCGCATCCCCTCTTAATCCAGTGCTGAACCGGCTTGTTTCCAGTTGGCAGGAAAATGGCTACCACGAAATTGGTTGAGTGGCCAGTGGTGGAAAGAATGCCTTTCCTCTCAGAGGTCTTATAAATAGGGCAGACGTATCGAGACGGGCTACGATCAATGTCCACACTTAGTTTTGGTTTCAGCCAAATTATAGGAACTGGTTCATATAGAATTCGGGGCTTTTGTTCTTCCAGGTTCCCACTGTAGATGCACATACAGAAATTAAGAGCTGACACTGAAGTAATAATGAACAGCCTCTAATGATGTGATTCTGACATCACTCTCTTTTCTGTCAAAAGTCAGTCAGTCATTTTCATGTCCCTTGCGGAACTTTGCCTCCCTAAAAGCTCTTCTGTAGGCCTCTTGGTTGTAAGCAAGATGCCCTGCTGCTGATGCATCTTTTTGCTTTTCTGTCAATAGGTCAAGGAAAATGTGAGCACTAACACCATATCCCTAGGATATCACTATGGCCTGATGTAGCTAACTTTACCTCTTTTTTTTTTTACCTTTACGTAGCACATATATTCTTCACATATGAACAACAAATCTAGGAATCATATGTACACTGAATTAAATTTCTAAATATTCAGAATCTCTCTCTCTCTGAACCTTAAGTGCCCAGGGCACATGGGGCTTCCGCAAGGGTTTTCCACAAATGCCTGTCCTTCGCCTTTTTTTCTACTCTTGCCCAGGTGAGCCCTCTATTGCTCAACATCCTTTCTGTTGTTCTTCTCCATGTCTCTTTTGGTCTACCCTTACTTCTGTTCCCCTGTGGTGTCCATCTTAGTGCTATTTTTGGTAGTGAGTTGTCAGTCATTCGGAGCGCATGTCCCAACCATCACCAGTGTCTTTCCTCAATAATTGTTGTCAGTGGCTTCATCTGCATTTCTGCCAGTAAGATGTTATTTCTTATGGTGTTTGGCCAGAATATTTTCCTAATTCTTCGTAAACATTTAGTCTGGAAAGAATTCAACTTGTTTTCTATGGTTTTGGTGATTTTCCAGCATTCACTTCCATAGAGTAGTACACTTAGAACATTAGTCTTAAATATCCTGATTTTCATATTTATGCTTAGTTTTTTTGATTTCCATATAGTCTGCAGCACTGCAAAAGCCTGGTTTGCTCTAGTAAGTCTACTGTTGATGTCCTCTGTGCTGTCTCCATTTTCTACTACTCTGCTGCCAAGGTATACAAAACGTTGACCTCCTCCACTAACTTGCTATCTACTCTGAGTACATTTCTGTTGTTCACATTTTGCTTCATTAACTTTGTCTTTCCTACGTTGATCTTTAGTCCTATGTTGTTTACATTCTGAGTTAGCCTGTTTATTTTATTTTGCATATCTTTGTGACTGCTTGATAATAGACAAATGTCGTCTGCAAAGTCAAGGTCCTCCAGCACTGTGTCAAGGGTCCATTGTAATCCTCTGCGTTTGTCTGATGTTGCCTCCTTCATTAACCAGTCTACTGCCAAGATAAATAATGTTGGTGATAGTACACATCCCTGTTTCACTCCTGTTTGTACCCTAAAGCTGCTGGAGGTATGTTCTCCACAGATCACTTTGCACTGAAAACCCTCATATAGGGCTTTGATTACATTTACTATCTTGTGGGGGAGGCCATGCCATCTTAGGATTTTCCACAGTGCATCTCTGTTCACACTGTCAAAGGCTTTCTCAAAATCTATGAATAATGCATATGTTGTGCTATGCCACTCATTTGCCTGTTCTAATATTTGTCTAAGTACAAATATGTGGTCCATGCGTGATCTTCCTTTCCTAAATCCTGCCTGCTCTTTCCGAAGTTTTTCCTCAAGTGTTGGTACAATTCTGTTGATGATTATTCTGCAAAATACTTTACTGGTGAGTGGCAGTAGGGTAATGCCTCTCCAGTTCCCGCAATCTCTGAGGTCACCCTTCTTTGGTAGTTTTACTATAAACCCAGTTTTCCACTCCTCTGGGGCTTTTTCTAGATCCCAAATTTGTTGTAATATCCGGCAAAGTTGTTTTGGTGTTTCTGTTTCTTCTGCTTTCAACATCTCAGCAGTCACTTCATCTTCACCTGGTGCCCTGTCTGATTTTAGCTTCTTTATCGCCTCCTTTACTTCACTTATTGTTATTGGTCCTGTATTGATGTTTAGTTCCGTTTTTGCTTCAGGTATGTCTATTGTTTGTGCTGCTTGTGTTCTGTTTAGTAGGGTTTTAAAGTGTTCCCTCCATCTTTCAATTTTTTCTCTTTCTCCACTGACCAGTTGTCCATTTTGTGTCCTTACTGCACTTTCACATCTTGTGTTGAAGTTACCTATCATCTGCTTTGTGATTTTATATATGGTTTTCATGTCATTTGTGTATGCTTCTTTCTCTGCTGCTTCTGCTAAGTTGTCATAGTATTGACGTTTATCTTGACGGCATGATTCCTTCACTTCTTTGTCTTTTTGTGCATAATTACTTAAAACTTGTTCTTTAAGCCGTTGTGATTTGGTGTTCAGTAATTTTTTCTTGATTTCTTTTCTTTGCTCTATCTTTTTCCATGGTGTCTTGCTTATCCATTCCTCTTTTTTCTGTTTCCGATATCCCAGCACCTCTTTTGCTGTTTCCTGTAGTGTTTATTGAACTCTAGTATGGACATTTCTGCTTTGTCTTGTAGGACACTGAAGCAGTTCTTAAGTACTATTGAGAATTCATTTCTTGTTTGCTGGTCTTTCAGTTTTCTTGTATCAAAACGTATCTTTCTGTGTTCTCCAGTTTTGGCTTTCCTTAGTTTTAGTTTTATTTTTGCTACCAGAAGGTTGTGATCGCTTCCTACATCTGCTCCTTTCCTTGCTCGCACATCTTGTAGTGACCATTTCCACTTGTTGTTTATTAGTATGTGATCGATTTGGTTCTCTGTGTTTTTATCTGGTGACCTCCAAGTCACCTTATGGATGTTTTTATGTTGGAAAATTGTCCCTCCGATGGTCATCATGTTTTCTTCACAGAAACTGCACAGTCTTTCTCCATTTTCATTTATTTCTCCGATTTCTTCTCTTCCCATGATTCTTCTTCTATCTTCATTTCATTCACCTACTTTTGCATTGAAGTCACCCAAGATGAGTAGCATATCATGCTTGGGTACTGTTTCTACTGTGGCTTGGAGGCTGTTGTAAAAATCTTCTTTTAATTCCTCTTCAGCTGCTTCTGTTGGTGCATAACAAACTATAATAGATAGCTTCGTGAATCTTGAGTTGAACCGTGCATATAATAATCTCTCATTTATTGGGGTCCATTTCAGCAATGCTCTTGATGCTTCTTTTGTTATAATCAATGCTAACTCCTCCTTCATGAAGATTTTCTTTACCTGACCATATTATTGTATCTTCTGTGTGCTGTGTTGTTAATTTCCTTCTGCCTTGTCCTGTACATCTTGCTTCTTGTATTCCTAGTATGTCTAGTTTGTATCTGTGCATTTCCTTGATGGTTTGTGCTAGTTTTCCAGTCTGGTTAAGTGTTCTTACATTCCAGCTGCCTATTTGCATCTTGTGTTTAGGTTCCAGGAGGTCTGCAGTCGGGCTGGGGACTTCCAGTGGCTGGCTTTCATCCACAACCTTCATGGGCTCAGTTTCCTGATACGCATTTCTCCTTCCACCTGCATTTGTTTTTTCCCTTGCTTCCTTTTCTGTAGCAGTCTGATAGTTTTTTTACCAGATAGGGTTGCTGGCCCTATGCCGAACCCTCCTTAGTCACCTTTTACAATCATGCGTGGTAGGGTACAGTGGTCCTATTCTTTGCAAATCCCGGGTACCACACGGGTGAATATTCAGAATATGCTATTCTTATTAGGTGGCCTGGTTAGCCAAGTGGTTAGGTGCTAGGCGGCACCCCAGTCACCCAGCTGTAGAAATGGGTACCCGACTTCTTCTGGAGTTGGGGAAGGAAAGGCAGCCAGGCGTGATACTAACCATATCACCCTCTAGTGTGCTGACAGGTCAAGGAAAATATGGGCACTAACACCATATCCCTATGTGCCTCTAAGGCATGACAGGGTTACCTAAATAAAAACCTAAATTACTAATCTGGTGGTACTGGGTTCAGTCCTAGAAGTGGGATTTTTTCTGGTACACACCAAAAAGGCCCCGGGGTTCACCCAGCCTCTAAAAATGGGTACCAGAGAAATCTGGGAATGTAAAGTGGCCAGGCGTGATACATACCACATCACACTTTCATGTGCCGAAGGTCATGGAAAACACAAGCCTAAAACTGTATTCCCCAATATGCTTTAATGGCATGGAAATGGGGATTTTACCTATTTTACCTTGCTACTCTTATGCTTCAGAATCTCCATCATGTCAAAGCTGCTTTCACTTAGGACTTTGTTCTGTAACTCCATCCTATCATGCATATCAATTTCTGTCTCTAATTCTAGTCCTTTGGCTTTGTCCGATTTTGGGATGCCTAGTCTTTATGTCTTTGCTTAACTTGCTACACTGTTAGTTTTTTTTTTTATTTATTACATGGGCTGGCAAGGGTTATTACAACTTTTAATTTGATCACCTTTCTACACTGAGATGCTTTCTTCACACTCCCTTTTGTGACCGGTCTGTTTTAACTAGGTTAATTCTGCACCTTCATATTTACAGAATCTTTGCTGGATAGGCAGTTTTTGTTAAAAATGTTTATTTACTCATTCTTTTATCACCTCTTGTTCTTGAAAAAGGTATATTGCTGAAACATTTGATTGCTGTTGTTTTTAATTATCATATGCTCTTCTCATTAACTCTTATGGCCATTTCACCACTATACATCATTCTGTAAAATTAAAGCATATGCCAGTGTGCACATCTACTCTTAAATCCACTCTTTGATTATCACTGAATTAAGCTGTCAGTAATTACAGATTCTAGACTGGCAAACTGAGAGAGATTTCTTTATATGGATATAGTAACATAGTACAATGTCAAATTACAGGATGATGGCAGCCACAGTAATAATGTATATATGCATATGCTGTAGGAAAATTTTTAAGGAGTTTTCTGCATACAGAAAAAAAAAGTATGAGCAACACCATCACGTATAAATTCATGCTAAGTTCTTTACCTGTTTTGTTTAATGCCCTAGCTTCAGTGGTTAACTCTTCGACCTAACTTTTTTTCATTTGTGTCTGGGGGTCTTTTGGCGGACCAACTGCTCATTTACCATCTAGGATGAGATGAGGCATTCAACAGCAAATTTTCATAGCTGTTTTTATGACTAAGACCCAGTAGCAACTATTCCTTAACTGTCAATTACAAATTCAGGCTTCCATGTAGGTTCCACCACAGTGAAGGAATTTTTTCTCTCTCTCTCTCAAGTCATGCTGCATCATGAAAATATCAGGACACAAAACTCTGCTAATTAATATTACAATAAAACCCTGAAAACTGCTAACAACAAAATTGTTGTTGCTCTATCTCCCTGCAGCTGTGAGCATGATGTTCTTTGCAGCTGATGCAGTGCGGGTATTGAGGCACAGCATTTTATCAAGTTGGGTGTGGTACGCTTCTTTAGCAGGCTCCACCACCATAGAAACTATAGTGATCTGTGCCCCATTAGGCAGTCTGGGTCTGTTACTGGGGGTACCAATGGAGAGGTGGGGGCAGAACAAGTTCTTGTTTGGCTATAATTCTCAAACCCTGATACAAGCAGTCAGATATACATTGCTAAGCATTGCATCAGTGTCTTCAACTTCAATACATCACTAAGCACTGCATCAGTGTCTTCAACCTCAATACATCACTAAGCACTGCATCAGTGTCTTCAACCTCAATACATTGCTAAGCACTGCATCAGTGTCTTCAGCCTCAATACGTCGCTAAGCACTGCATCAGTGTCTTCAGCCTCAATACGTCGCTAAGCACTGCATCAGTGTCTTCAGCCTCAATATATCGCTAAGCACTGCATCAGTGTCTTCAACTTCAACTACAATATCAGAAGCTACATGACAGAATGTTTATATATGATGAAATATCAAATTCATGAAGTCAAAATTTTTTTGAATAATATTTAATTTTTTATTTTGTTCATTATGTGGAAAAAATATTAGCTTTAAATATGGATCTGAATACAACAGATATGCAGTATACGAGGTACATACGCTTCTTTGTCCCATCGAGCTCCATCTAAAAATAAGCCATAAATGTATGCACCGTCTGATGGAGCCTTCTCCATGCGATCATGGGGTAAGATCTGGAAAATAAATATTTCTTTTACAAACTTGCCTTTACAGAGCAGGGACATTATTTGTTTTTTCCTGGGTGTAGGACAACTGCCAACACCACTCTTCCAGGTAGATTGTTTAACAGAATCTCCTATAATGTCACAACAGATTTACAAATACTGTGAGATCTGCCTATGAGCATTTATTTGAAATAAGCAGTCTTCGTCTTTTAAAATTTACATTTTTTCTCCCTGTCCTATAAGATGCACTTTCTCACCCTAAAAATCTGTCTCAAAGACAGGGTGTACCTCATGCAGTGGAAGTTGAAATTTCAGGCAGAATTTTGATTGACCAAAGCTTGGTAGTCTTTATTTATATAAGTACTCTGCATAATTCATGCGCTTTTATCATACTGTAACTGGGAATGATCCCATTTTCACTAAATTTTCCCATTTTGAGTTGCAAAGCTTATGGCTTACCCTGCTACTATGATGCAAGAAAGTGTTCCAGAAAAGTGATGGTTCACTATTTCAAAAGTATGTAAATAGGTTAAACTCTATGGCAGTGATTCCCAGTTTTTTAGAACCAAGGACCATTCGTTCCATTACATATAGGTTGTGGACCACTATCTTATATGTAATATCGCAAAACCATGACATTGTTTCTATTCGTAGATGGCACTTAATACCAAACTGATAATAGCTACAGACCAGTAAATAATGCTTCAAAGATAAGAGAAATGACAACTGTGGTAAAACTGGTTCTAATAATGAAGGTAGACGGAGATGTATGGGTCAGCTTCACAAAAAGATAGAAAGAGAAAGTGGGTAGAAACAAGAACGGCAGAAAGTAATATGAGCGCATATAATTGAAGAACATATAACAATCTAATATTTTGAAAAAAGATTTTCTCAAGAATCACATACAAAAAACAGATAAAAATATGAAAAACAGATGAAAAATTAAACACTTAGCAAACAAAGTTTGTCATTCATACGTGAAAAATGTCTGGGCCCAATTTTCTTAAGAGAATACCAAAATATAATTTTTCATCCGTTTTTCGTGTTATTATCTGTTGTGTTGCTTTTGTATGTGATAAGAGGTTTTTACCGAAATACTGGATTGTTGTATGTTCTTTAGTTATACGTGCTCATCTTACTTTCTGCCATTCTTGTTTCTGCCCACTTTCCTCACTCTTTCTATCTTTTTGTAAAACTGAAATGTTTCAACAACCACTTATGAAACACAGGTTGAAATTCACTGCTCTACAGAATGTAGTGAAATGTCAAAGACAGCTGTTGAATGTAGCATTTACTTTGCAGAAGTGAGAATATATTGTTTGAAAATGGTGGTGATGAGACTTTGGACAAAGAAGAGATACTAAGAGATGTTTGAAGAAGCTGATGATTTTCTGGGTTTTGAAGATGAAGAATAAAATGTTTAATATGAGTCAACACATTTTTCTTTGATAGATTATTTTTCTTTTCATAATTTATCTTTGAATACCAGTTTTTTTTTCTGAAAAGTACTAAAAAAGTTTTTTTAGATAAATGTATTATGAAATATAATTAATTATTTTTCCCCCCAAATGTTAATGGAGTACTGTATGTATCTTAAAAAGATCAATGCATCATAGAAGCTGGCAAATATGGAAATTTCTTCAGGTAAATTCATGATGGTGGCCTGGTTAGCTGAGTGGTTAGGCACTCGGTTTACTAATCTGGTGGTACTGGGTTAAGTCCTTGATGTGGGATTTTTTCTGGGTACACACTGAAAAAGGGCCCGGGCTCCACCCAGCCTCTAAAAAGGGTACCAGAGAAATCTGGGAAGGTAAAGCGGCCAGGCATGATACTGACCACATCACACTTTCATGTGCCAAAGCTCATGGAAAATACAGGCCTAACACTGTATTCCCCAATATGCCATAATGGCATGGAAACTGGAATTTTACCTTTACCTAAATTAACGATGTCTTTCTCAAATGAATGTACCTCAAAATCAAAAGCAAGTTTGTCTATGGGAATGGTGTACTTTCGGGCAAAATTTTGCATCACTCCAGTCAAGAAAGCTTGAGTGAAGAAGAATCCTGAAACCCAAAAGTCTTCTGGTTTTCCTTCATTGAACCATTTCTGAAACAAATTAATTTGTAGACTTATGATTATATATCAATTACAAAAAAAATCAGCTTTGCTGAAATATTGATGATTAAGAGTTAAAACTGTTATATCTGCATAAAAATTCTATATTAATTAATATTCCATGAGTTTTGTTGGTAGAACATAAATAGATTAAAAACAGAAGATGGGATTAATAAAATTTACTATTTAATATAAGAAAAAAAATAATATAAATAAAAGAAAGGGTAAATGTGTGAAAAATAATTTACATCAAGAAATCTCAGTCTCTCCAAGAAATCGTTGATATAGCCAGCCAGTGGCTTGAGCGAGGGGTATGAGCGTTTTGACCACATCGCTGGCTGTCTGCCTATCATAAGACTTCCAGCTAATGCTTCGAGGTCAGCAGACATCACAACCAGCCCTTTCAGGGCTTTCTGAACATTGATCAGACTGGAGCGGATTATGACCAGAAGTCTAAGAACAAATGCAAAACGAGATGAATTTACAGTTTCATTCGAAAGATAAGTGTCTTTTCCTCATATATATCTAAATAAGACATTAAATGCCACCAAAAATTTCAAAAGTTATTAACAAACTCTTCTTCTTCTTCATATGCATCTTGGCAATGATGCATGGTACCCTGATTTTTGCGAGGCACCTTTTGGCTAGGTACCTCTGACTTCAGCACCTTTCCTTGCTACGGCAGACTATGTTTTCCAGCCTCTGGTGGCTGTACTTAAGCCCCTTCTCCATATCAGATCCAGTGTTCAATGCTGGCTGGCCAGACAGCTTTGAGACAGTTCCACAGAGACACTTCAACTTTGGGATGAGGAGTCCAGTGAGTGCCTCAACGATATTCATTCCCCGCCACCTACATTCTGCTGGCTCTGTTTTGTTTTGTTTACCTCATTCTGATAACCATTGTTATAAAAACCCATAGGCTTGTCAGGTCCTGGATTCATTGGTTTCACACCAGACTTTCCTCATCCCTGCCAGCGATCTCCATGTCTCCATCTCTCCATCAACCTGACATTACATTTTACAAAATTAACAGTTACAATTTGTGTTGATTGCTCCAGGTTTCACTTCAGAAGTAGGTCAGAGTTCTTAAACAAACAGATCTATGTTCCCTGTCTCACAAAGACTATGTTAAGATAAGTGTGTTCTTAATACAGTTGTTCTCAGGGGGATTAACAAACTGAAAATTGAAATAAAATTCCTAAATGTGAAAATACATAGAGGAAATTAAACAAATTTTAAACCATAATTTTATTGCCGCATTAATATTTCAAGTTACTTTTACCTATCCCTTTACAAACATTTAAAAATATATAGATATATTACAAAATAAACTCCTTTCTTTTCCTCACCACCACATTTATCTGTAATTACTATAAGAAATCCTCCTTTCAGTCATCTTCACCTCCTAATACAATAATAGTGCTACATCTTTATAACTTCACCTTTATCATACAGTGGCTATACACTATTACAAAATGCATCCCTGTCACACAGTAGCTATACACCATTACAAAATGCATCCCTGTCACACAGTAACTATCTTTTATCCTTCCAATGCCGTTAAACATCACACAGGGCTCGCATGGTAGTTTGACAAGTGTTCCTGTTTTCAGCGAGCTTTCCAACCTCATCAATGGATTTTTTTGCCTATTAAATTGGCCTCTCTTAACAATGTCCTCTCTGGAGTTTCACATGGTCGACCACATAACTATACATGTAACTATACACTATTACAAGATGCATCTCTGTCACACTGTAGCTTGCTTCCTGACCCAGGTGGTCTTCTGTTTCAGGGTCTCTATCATAAACAGTTATACACCATTACTAAGTTTATCTCTATCACAAACAGTTATACACCATTACTAAGTGTATCTCTATCACATCACATTATGCACCATTACACAATGCATTACTGCCAAAAGTGACCTGTTAAATCTCTCCATCTCCTGAACCAGTACTGTATTCATGCTCTCCATGTAAGTAACTGGGTATCGATTTATGGCTTGTTCAGTGTCAAAGTCTTTGGGAAGCTTGAGAAGAAAATGAGATGCTACTGTGTCAAACTATGGAAAAATCTGGAAATATGACTGGTTTTGTTTTTTTTTTGTGGACTTATTTTTTTTTTAAATGCACAATATTGAAATGAGGCTTTTTTTTTTTTTTTAGCTAAGTACTAAAGGAAAATAGAAATAAAGACAGAAAAAGACAATAGTCATTATAAAGAACAATACATATTGTGGCGAAATTTATATAATGTGACATGTAGGAAGTGACAAATACAGGTGGCTGAAAGTGCCTATCGTTGATTTATGCATATCTGAACAAAACTGTGTTGTGTACCCTTGCAAGTGGACAAAGCTAAAAATCAACTGAATTTTCTAAAATATGTGCAATGTATGACTATCTAGCAAAATGAGCATAATTATGTTTTGGAAGGTATTCAGGTGTATTCGTATAACAGTAATATGATATTAAAAATACAACAATAACACAAAAGTTTACAAAGTATTCAGATTTTTATGAGTTTTGTGCTAAACAAAGAAAAGTTTACATTTTTGCTTGATGTTGTATAAACATCAAGGTGGTTCTTGAAAGCTGATGAACAAGGTCAATAACAATATTATTTGTAAGGGGGTAAAACTGATTTTTAAAAAAAATCAATAATCAAGTAAACCAATTTCACTATGAGATATTTATTTGATAGATAGACCAAAAATAATCATGCTAAATTAGATTTATAAGCCATACCTGATACTGCTATGGAAATGCTATGCAAGGGCAGGAAAATAGCAATGTTTTCATATTTCATCTGAGACTAAAAGGTTAACTTAAACTTTGAAGAAGTGGAAAAACAAAAGAGGAAAACAAATGTAAACAGACTATTTTCTTATACCTTTCCAAGAATATCTGCAGCCACTCCTGCCAGAGCTGTGTCAGAGCTCTTGCTTCCACCTCCACCCCTGCCCTCTGTCAATAATACAGAATCAAACAGAAGTTTTGTCTCTGCTAGTTCCCTTGATATGTCTACATTGTCATGCATGCCAAACACTTCAGGGTACTGCGTTGATGGCAGATGCTGTAGAGAATTATTATTGGGTAAGATTTATTGAGTTATTTAGCACACCATAAATTAAGATAGTTTTAATGGCAGTACATACAGTTAGATGTCTCCAATTATCTTTTGACATGGAAATGCCAAATAAAGAGAAAGTGAGGTGAGCAGGAGAGTAATTATGTTTTGGTTTTTAAAGCAGACTTGAAAAAGTTAACTTCAACTATGAAAAATGTGGAAAATAGAAAAACAAAAGGGGAAAACAGATTATAATAATGGAACTAACTGTTTTCCTGTGAATTTCAAAGAATAACTGCAGCCCACAGTTGCATCAGGATGTCCTGCTTTATGTTTTTTGGGTTCTGAAACAAGTGAATTATTTCCTGATTCCATGAGCAGTTAAACATGCAGAAAGTGTTTTGCCCATTTTAAATGATGCAAAAACAATTTTTCAGATCTATCCCCAACATGCTTTGACACATATGCAAGTTTATCTTCAGCATGTCATAAAACATATACACATGGTTCCTGATTTTCATTCATTCATTCATTAGCATGTCCCTGGTGAAAGTCTGCCTCCCTTGAAGGCCTCTAGGTTGTGAGCAACATATCCTGCTGCCGATGTATCCATTCATAAATCAACAATGTCTTGTTGCCAGCTTGGTCTTGGTCTTCCTCTCATTCTTTTTCTCATTTAGTACCTTTTCAAGATTGTCTTCTCCAAACTCTCATGACATTTAATGTCTGAAACAGTTAAGTTTTCTCTGTTTAATCTTCTTTACTAACCACCCTTTTTCACTATTAAATTCTTGTAGTATGGATATATTTGTTCTCTTTTGTGTCCATGATATTTGAAGGACTCCTTCATAACTTTTACATTCAAGGTCACTTATGTTTTTCTCAGCTGTTTTGTTAAGTGCCCAGGTCTCACTGGCGTATGTTGTGACGGGAAAAATGCATGTACTTAAATATCTAATTTTTATGGTCTAATTTTTATCTCTCTACAGCTTATTTAGATATTTTAGCTTCTGAAGAGCAACAGATGTAACCTCATTGTATCTCCATTGTTAGCAATGATCCAGGATATTCAAAGCTTTCTACCACTGCAATTTCTCCTCATTAATATTTCAGTTGCTATAATTTCTTTGTTAGATCTCATCAATTTAGTTTGGTTCCTGACTTACATAAGTAATATGTTCCACAACCTTTTACATAAGTTAGTTTTTATGTATGGCATAAATGAATAAATGAGCATTACCAACCCCCCCCTCCCACTCCCCAAATCAACTTGTCCTATATCATAAAAACATAACTGAAAAATAGTCCAGGCATACAGTACTGTATTAAACAACAGCATTAATAATCTCTTTTCATCTCATTTATATGCACCTTTACATTTCTTCTTACTATCACAAACATTGTATTTCTGTTCCTTTGACTGCCTCTTTTAATTGAACAGCACCATTCACAAAAGTGTTCATGGCTGATACTGTGAAACCTAGTTCACATGCACTTGTCCACCTTCACACTTCGATACCATTCTCAATTTCACCTCCAAGTCAATTGTAACAAGTTCGTGAGATGGCTTTTTTTTTTCTCTTTATTATTAAACTCAATATTCCTACTACCAGCTCAGCAGAGAAGAACAAGTCAAGATCTTTAGACTCAGAACAGGCTCAAGATATGAACAACTGATGAATGCACCTACAGTACTGACAAAATGACAGCCCAGCATAACAACAGGACTGTTTTTTATTTGAAGAACCAAGACGCTGCTTTCGGCCATCGCTTGTACTAGTCCATGACAAGCTGTATGGTGATCTTAACAGCCTAAGACAAATGCCAGCTTCAAAGATATCCAAACTGACATCCGAAAGTGTTCAATGAAAAAGGAGAAGAAGAAGAATAAGAAGGAGGAGGAGAAGGAACTCAGTATTAAAACATTTAGTCTCCTCTAGGCTGACTGGCCAGCTCACATGTTATATCTTGAAAACATGAATTAGGTAACTACAAGGGTCATACCAAAAGTCATGAGCAAAAATTTGCTTTAAATCAGAATTTATAGATAGAGAAAATATAAATGTATCACCTTAACCTGCATCCTTTTCTTCACTTTTCAACATAATCTCCATTTTTCTGCACACATTTTTCCCATCACTCAGCAAGTTTGAAAATACCCTCCTGGTAGAATTCCGTTCAAGCTGACTGAAGGCACAGACCCACTGCTTCTAGACAATTTTTCCTGTGTCATAGTGATGACCTCGCATTTGTTCTTTCACAAAACCAAAAAGATAGTAATCACTGGGTGCCAGGTCAGGGCTATAGGCAGGGCGTGGAAGAATTTCTCAACCTATTTTATGAATTTCCTCAGTTGTCTGGTGAACAGAGTGAGGCCGAGCATTATTGTGGTGCAGGATGATTTTCAGTCAACAAACGTGGGAGCCAGTGGGCACAAACTTTTCTGTAGCCTAGAGTTTCAATCATTTCTTGTACTGCATTGTGTCCTATTCCAAGATTTACAGCAATTTCAGATACTGTGACATGTCTGTCTTGTTTAATGATGTTGTCAACCCTTTCCACGTTGCGTTCAGTGGAGGCAGTTCAAGGGTGACTGCTGCAAGGTATATCTTGGATGTTCATGTTTCCATCTTTGAAATGTTTCTTCCACTTCCTAACACTGCTAGCACCCATACACACATCTCCATAAGCAAGTTGAAGTCTTTGGTGAATATCAGCAGCAGGGATTTCCTCTTGAACGAGGAACTCAATAACAGCACATTGATCAAACGAAACTTCAGAACCTGCCATTTTGTTTCTGCTCCGCGTGGTCACATGACACATGATGGTGATATCATTTGACCTCTACATGAAGTACAAAGTATGCAGATAAGGTGATACATTTATATTTTCTCAATCTATAAATTCTGATTTTTAAAAAAGTTTTGGTATGACCCTCACATTTTCTTGTCAGACCTAAACTGATGATTCTAAATTTATGGACATTTCCTCTGGCTTTCCTCACTCTTTCTCACCCTTCCCCCCCCCCCCCCCCCCAACTCCAAGTTTCAGTACTATAGTTTATGTGGGATATTCTTTCTATTATATCAACCAAAGGCTCATAAAATATATCTCCTAGCTGTAACTGAAGCACTAACTTGTTCACAATCTCACTTCTCCAAGGTGCACTCACTTAACATGCACTGACTTGACTTGTGTGCATATTTCTAATGTCATAGCCTTGCAAACCTTATGTCTACTGGACATTTCTTATGGTAGTACAGATCTACTTATGTTGAACTTAATATATCAAAAGCTGTCTGTACTAGTTTTCACATTTATACCAAAAATGTCTGGATACAAATACATGTTCATAGGTTTATGACCAACAGTGATGCTAAAAATATAATTCTGAATCTGTTCCCAACATACCTTAACATCAAAACAAGTCTATAGATCTGTTCACAAATCTGTTCAACATAAAAATTTTTTTATTCAATTCATTCTAGCAATTTATTGTATAAAGTTTATAGATCTATCTTCAAAATATCTTGATAACAACACAGATAAATGAATCCATCTCCAAAAATTATATTATAAAAATATAAAAAAAACATTTATATAACACTTGCCTTAATGAATTTGACACAGTTTTCATAATCTGTTCTCAAGGGCAAATGATAAAAGCCACTAGAACTGAACTTGTAGTTTGGGTCCGTAATGAGATTCTCGCAAAAGTAATCCCCTAGGATAGTCATAAGGCAACGTCTGTCCCAGTCATCAGTCACACGGCCACCATAGTTGCATTCGCCTGTCATGTATGTGATGGCTGCAAAGGGAATCTCATCATATCCGTTAATGAACATCTGCCAAATTAAGAAATAGTTAATTAGGTATTTCATTAAAATCTTTCACAACAATAAAATGTTCTGTTTTACCTATAAGTGTTTTTTTTCAATATGATTAATGCATGAAAGTGATTATTTCAAACACTCTTTATATGAAGAAATATGTGTAAAGAGAGCTTAAGAGCTAAAACACAATTTGTTACCTGCAACTGTCTGACTGATATTCTCAGATCAGACTCATTGAAGCCATAGGGAATATTCCATCCATTTGGTCCAAACTTCCGTCTCTCTTGAACCAGTGCATGGAAAAAGCAAAGACCAAACAAAAGTTTGGTAAAAAACTGTGAATAAATAAGAAAGCAAATAAATGAGAAAAGAGCCTGAGCAAGTGTTCAGCAAAGGCTGGCGGGTTTAAATATTGGTGAAGAAGCCAGTTTCAGTGTGCAGGAAGCAAGATTCTAAGTTGTCCTCTTTGTCTCACATAGTATTGTGTGTCTATGTGTACTAGAGTTGGAGTTAAAAGGCAAATTACAGCAAAGATCAGAGGCAGACAAGCAAGATTTGTAGGACATTTTCTGAGAAGAGGAAAACTGGAACACACTGTGGCAACTGGAAAAATTGAGAGAAAAAGAGACAGAGGAAGACAGAGAGAGAAGTTACTGGATGGGCTGTCAGTGTGGCTAGGAAGAAAGTCACCGGCAGATGATCTCATAATCAAGTCTAAAGACAGGGAATTGTGGAGAGAAATGATTGCCTATATCACACTGGATGGCACTTGACTGATTGATTGATGTGTACTATATTTTACAAATGTAAGTAGTTATGCTCAGAAACCCATTTTCACTGAAGATGTTTTGTAAAGCTGCATGAAACTTTATATCAAATTTTGTTTTCCCTTAAATCACATATGCTGATATCCTCGGAAGAAATCATTCATTCATTGCATGCTGTGCCAAATAGCACTGCCAGTTATGCTTCTCCATCTTGTGCGGTCCTTGGTGTTTCCCATTAACTCAGATGCTTTTCTTTTTTTCCATGCCACTTGGTTAGTCTGTTGAGATATTTTTCCCTTAGGCTTCCTCTCCTTCATTTTCCTTGAATTTCCCAGTTGTCAATGATTTCTCTAATTTCTAACTTCTCCTCATGAAATGTCCAAGAAATTTTCACTACCTGTTTCTTATCACTTTAACTTGTTTTCATTGTTCTAGAACTTCATTTGTTTTTTTGGCTGTCCAAGGCATTCATTGCATCTTTCTCCAAAACCACATTTCTGCTGCTTCCAGTTTCTTCATCAGCTGTTTGTTAACTGTCCTTGAATTATTTTCTCACCCCTTTGAAGGGAACACAGTATAAAGTACATAAAGGAATGATGTCATTATAAAACATATGATATGCATGACAAAACAGATAACAAAACATAAGAAAGAGAACATTAGTGATCTACAGCTACAACAAACCCCATCTTTCTCAGGTTTCATGTGATTGACACAACCACTGTAGAAAGCCTCATCACTGATTGGATCATTCAGATAGCTCTGTAACATATTCTGCCTTAGTCCAGTTGGTGGCTCATTTGTCATTTTGACACCATTTTGTAGCACAGATACTGGAAACTGATGAGACCAAAAAACAAAAAAAAACTTCCATGGATTTTGATCAAAAGTTCATAAATTTAATCTGACACAATAAAGTTTATGAAATATGAAGTTTTTTAACATCCTTCAAACCTTGGCTTTGTAAAAAAAATGTCATAATTGTTAGTGTGTCTTAAGATTCATGTTAAACAAGGATTTTTATAAGACCAAAGATGACCATGTCATCAAGCCTCGGATGACCAGTCCTGACCCACCCTCCTGTGGTGCTGTAAAAATAGACATCTACGTTATTTCAGTCTAACAAAGTAAAGTGTAAGTTCTTCCAACAAAAACCACAAAGCTTCGCAAATTCTGACTGAGACACCTTGTGTTGAAGCATTCATGATAGCAGGTGGGAGTCTGTTTCTTAGGTACACTCTTAGAAATTCACTAAAGTCCATTTCCAATCTAGCTTGATTGTTGTTGTTAAGATCTGTAGGCATGATCTACTAAGAGCTTAAGTTTACATTTAAAAAAGAGCACACCTTAGATGCTAGTGGCCACTATTACCCTCAAAGTAGTCCCCTTCTGAGTCTTGGCAATGATCCCAGTGGTGCTGCCTCTTTTGGAAGCATTTCTGGAAGTCATTTTCTCCCAGTGTGCCGAGAATAACCTGCAACTGCTTGAATTTTCTGCACTGTCTGAAATCTTCAATCCTTCAGCATCATTTTCAGTTTTGGAAACAAGAAAAGAAGAAAAAGTCGCAGGGTGGGAGGTCTAGTGAATACGGAGAATGGGGCACCAAAGTCATGTATTTACTGGCCAAAAACTGTTGTGTCTGGACGGCAGCATGGGCTGAAGTATTATTGTGGTGGAGAAGCCATGTCTAGTTCCACCATTTCTCAACCCACATTCTTCTCACATTCACTCACAGACAGTTCAAGACCTCAGGGTAGAGAGCAGAACTGACTCTTTGACCAGGAGGAATAAACTCCTTGTGAACAAATCCTTCATTATCAAAAAAAAAAAAACAAATAAACATGGAATTTGATGTTGCTCTTGACATTGTCCTGGATAGTTCAGTTGAGGTAACTGCATACTTTTCCATTGGCTGGATTGCCATTTGGTTTCTGTGGTATAGACCAAGGTTTCATCACCCATAACAACATTTGAAAGAAAGCTTTGGTCATTGGCAGCATTTGGTCTGAAGTCAAAGCAAACATCAAGTCACTGCTGCTTTTGGTCAGCGCTTAGAAGTCTGGGCACAGACATAAGCAAATCTTGTGTTGCGTACAAATTGCAGATTGTCAGCACACTGGTCATTCATACATTGGGGGTCATGATCTTTGTGTTATAACTACACTCTGTTTGAGTGGAGAATTTATTGGCTGCACCTTGTATATATACTCTATAAATATTTGAAATAGTGCTTCTCCTCATGTATTAAAAAAAAAATGAACATCTTGGCAAAAATTCCACTGACCACTTAGCTGAAATCTGTTTAAGTATTTAAGTACTCTAGAGCCCTCAATCTCATCAAAGTCAAAGGTCATGAGACCCCTACCTTTGGTGATGGGTAACTGGTCAGCCACAATCGAAAATCTGCAGCAACATTATCTGGGGCAAATTCCTCGCAGATTTTCTCTAGAGCATTCATCCAGGACACTGCCAAGTGGCAGTTTTGTAAAAGAACCCATGTACCATCTTCTGCTGCTTGCTTGATCATCTTTGCAGCAATTGGTCCCTGATACCATGATGTTATTGATGAAAAATTTTAAAGAAACCATAAAAGTTTTGCACTAGGATAGACAATGAGACTTATAGAAATAAAGTAGGAGCAGCTTCAATCATTAACAAAGCATACAGTTATAATATACACACAAAAACTAATTATCTGTTATGATAGCTTTACTACATTGGTCTAGGATGTATTTAGTTATATAAACTTATACATAAAAACTGTCTGTGTGCTAGGACAATGGTGGTAAAACATTTTTGAAGATGCATGCCTCATGTATCAATAAAAATTTTACTGTGTATTTTGAAGTGTGATATTTTTAGGTCCTTGTGGACCCATAACTTGTGTATGTGCCACTTCTGAGGCCCCACGGGTTTACTAGCTCTGTCATTGGATGACTTACATATTACATCCTTTCCATGCTGTTAAATGTCAGATAGGGCTCGCATTGGAGTTTGCCATGTTTTTATGCTTTGTGCGAGTTTTTCAGTCTCATCAAAGGAGCTTAGGCCAGCTAATTTAGTCTTTGTTCTCTTTAGAGTTTCACATGGTTGACCTCTTTTTCTATGTCCTGTTGTGTAAGATGACAACCAAGTGTTAAATGTAAAAGAATACACTATCTTTTTTGCCTAGGAGTAGTCTAATATAATCCTGCAGCCATATGTAATGAAAATTTCAAACTCTTATATCAGTCTTGTACATCCTTGTATATAAAATCACACTCACCAAAGAACTATCATTTATGACATACAAAATATGACTAAAAGACACATTCTGTTGTGGTGGAATGGACAAACTCTATATCCCTTAGCAGAAGCTGTAGACTCATCCCAGAAATTGAACTGTGGGCACAGAACTATGTTAACATAATAATAACAGTAATAATAATAAGAAGAAGAAGAACCTATAGTAAGTATCAGCTTTTCCAAAATCATGACAAGCAGACTCATACAGAAATATACAATCAGTGAGTCATAAACTACGAATAATGTAGCAAATAACATAATGTAGACATCTTGCCTGGCCTTGTCCAAGAGAAATGGAGTTGAATTTCTTGCCACCAAAGCCTCGGTCGTCTGCATATTTTAGCAAGGCCATTGTTGGGTCAGCACCAGGGGACAGGATGAAGATGAGCGGTGAGCAGGCGTTGGAATCACTAAAAGTTTTTGCCAGATCAAAAGGAGGTGGCTGCACAAAAATTTTACCAAGTTTCTCTATGACAAACTCAGTGACTGCTTGAGTTATCTGAAATACAACAATGATTCTACATTATTCTCAACACTAAATTGTATTTCTGTAACATAATAAAATTACGTCTACTTTTAATCCTTTTATATTTGCTTGTTTTTAAGTAAAGACTTGATGAAGAATTCAACTTACTTAGAGCTTCATTTGCCAGTTTTGTTTCATTTACATTTTTTAGACCTTTCTATGTATATTTTTATCTGTATGACAAATTATAAAAAACTGATAGATAAAAAATGTTGTGAAAGTACATAACAGATTTTTCTTTTAAAATAAAGTCACATGTAACTTTATATTTATTTTTGAATAAGAAGTCCCAAATATCTTTGTGACATGAATCATTTGTTTAACAAAAATTAAGCATAGAATCCAGAGGCCAGAACTGAAAATAATGTAACTGGATAGGAAATAGTTAAAAGCTTTATTCCGTAAATTCCCATGATTTCAGCTGAAGCATGGTCCAAATAATCACCATTAGGTGACTGAAGCAATTAGTATGAGAGATCATGAATCTTGTCTTGTCTCCTTCCTCATATGCCTTTCAGTGTTGAGGGAACAAATAGACGTCTTGATAGGGCTTGGTGATTTGATTCATGTAATGGGATACTTAGGTTTCAATAATCCTGTAATTTCCTTCTTCCACCTCTTGCATGGGCAGCCACTCCTTCTGTTTCCTATAATACTTAGCATTAATATTTTCTGCAGTATAGTGTCTAGCAGTAGTCATGTAACATGGCCAATTCATTTGACATGTTGTTTCTGGATGTAACGTAATACTGGTTTTACTCCAACCCTTGTCTTGATAGTGTCATTTCTGATCTGGTCTCTTCTTGTTACATTTAGCACTCTTCTTAAACATTTCATTTCTGTTGTTATGATCTTCCTTTTGATTTTAGCTGTTAATGTCCGTGTTTGACATTGACAGCACATAGTTGGTGGGAAAACTGTGCTGCACAGTGTTCTTTTTGTTTCAATTGTGATGTATTTGTTTTTTAGTAAAATGTATAAACTAGGAAAAAAGTAGGAACAGCTTTATTACTTAACGAATACACAGTTGAGACATTCTGGCGTGAGCCTTAATCATACAAAAAACACAGGATGAAGAACTGGAGAGAGGAGATAAAGTATAAATTTACATGAATGCTATGTTAAAAAAAAAGGAAAAAAAAAGAAATAAAATGAATAGAGCACTTAGCTGTAACTTGTAAGAAGCTGTGGCTTGTCTGATACTGTGTTCAGAAATGCGCATGGTGGAGTGTAGAGAATATTTAAATGGAGACTTGTGATGTGTGATAGGTGGGTTGTAACTGAGGGTGGTGGGTGGGGGAACCGTGGAGGGGAGAGAAAGTGATACAAAGGTAACCTAGCCAGGAGAAGGTGAAATAGGTGATTATAGTTAGGGTAGAGGGGTTGTAATGTGATGCTGTGGTGAGGTTATGAACTATTTGTTACAAGTGAGAAGGGAGTGCTCTACTGCAATGGCTCTGTGGATAGTTATATACTTATACACTAATTATTGTTTTTTAGTAAAGGTTTCATTTGTCCAGTGACCTGATTTGCTTTACTGCATCTGTTCTCAACTTTGGCATTTATTTTTCCAGAAGATGATATTGTACTCCCCAGGTATTTGAAATGCTTCATTTGTTTCTAAAGCTGACTGCTGAGGAAGATCTTTGTTGGGATTTCTCTTTTGGCAATTGTCATTACTTATATTTTTTCTGTGCTGATTTTCATGTTGTGGAGTTTACATGCCTTGTTAAGTTATCCATGTTCTGCTGTAGATCTCTCTCTGATGTGGTTATATGAGTATTTGGTCATAAGCAAACAAGGAGTTCACTTATGGTCCATATATTAGGTATGTTTTCTGAAAGGTGTTATGAGTTTATCAGCATTGTTTTTGGAGCTGGGTTGTCAGGCAGATTTGTGGTGGAATTTTTACTATGCATTTTGGCCTTTAGAAGGATTTTAAACATTAAATGCCAAGACAAGATCAGGAACGAGGAGATCTGGGAAAGAGCAGGGAGCCTATGAACAAACAGCTATAGGAAATGAAGGTGGATTAGTCACACACTGAGCAAACCTGACACCAACATAACAAGACGGGCACTGACATGGGATTCTCAGGGAAACAGAAATCGAGGAACACCTAGAAATATTTGGAGAATGGAAATTATGACAGTGCTCAGAGACAAGGGATAAACATGGAAGGAAGCAGAGAATAAATTCAAGAACAAGGATGACTGGAGAGCCTTTATCCATGGCCTATGCCCCCAAGGGAGTGAAAGGCGAGGATGATGATGATTTTAGCTTCTTTGTAGATGTTATGAATAGTAAAGAAGATAGTACACAACCCTACATCACTCCAGGTTTTAAGATGAATTGTCTGGAGTGTCCAGCAGTCTCAAAAGAATTCAATTTTTGTGTGTGTACATTTTGCTTCCATCACAGAAAATCATGTGAGCTTGACTGATAAGTTGTGAACAGCCAGACACATCAGCTCATACATTCACTGACTGTCATCTCACCTAGAAGCATGAAACTCAGAGATCAAAACTGTCAGATCTCATATAGAGTTACCACATTCCATACTATAATTAGTGTATAAGTATATAACTATACATGAAGCACTGCAGTAAATCTGTGATACCAGAATGTATAAACTAGGAAAAATGTAGGAATAGCTTTATTACTTAACAACTACAAAGTTGTGACGTTTCAGCGTGAGTCTTAATCATACAAAAACATACAGGATGAAGAAATAGAGAGAGGAGAGGAGATAAAGTATAGATTCACATGAATACTATTAAAAAGAAAAAAATTTTTTTTTAAAAAGAGTACTTAGCTGTAAATTGTAAGGTGTGACTTGTCCGGCGGTGTGTGTCAGGAATGGATTTAGTAGAACGTGGAGACTGTTTAAATAGAGACCTGTGATATGTGGTCGGTGGGTTATAACTGGGGGTGGTGGATAGGAAACCAGGGAGGGGAGAGAGAGTGATACAATGTTGATCTAGCCAGGAGAAGTTGAAATAGATGATTGGGGAAGAGGGGTTGCAAAGTGATGCTGTGAGGAGGTTTGAAAAGTAAGAAAGGGTGGAGCTTAGTGGATAGGTACTATAATGATTGAAGAGAATGTTAAGTGTAGCTAAACAGCGAGTTTAACCCATGTAGCTCCAGTGTCCCATAATTTTGAATGCAGTGGTTCTCAAGCACCAGGCGGCTTGTGTCATCTGCGTGACATTGTTTGATGGCTGTTACCAGAAAATCAGATTTGCCTCTGTGGTTGGGGCCATTGAAATGATTTGGTACTGGTTTTGAAGCATGGTGGGCGATGTTGTACAGATGTTTTTGCATGTGGTCCCCTAATCCGAGCCAAGTCTCACAAATATACGTTATCCTGCATCTTTTGCAAACGATGACATATATCACATTATGGGACTCACATGTGAATCCCTCATGAATAGTGAGAATAGTTTTGGGAAAGGTGAGTCCCATAATGTGATATATGTCATCATTTGCAAAAGATGCAGGATAACGTATATTTGTGAGACTGGCCTCAGATTAGGGGACCGCATGCAAAAACATCTGTACAACATCGTCCAGCATGCTTCGAAACCAGTCCCAAATCATTTCAATGGCCCCAACCACAGAGGCAAATCTGATTTTCTGGTAACAGCCATCAAACAATGTCACGCAGATGACACAAGCCGCCTGGTGCTTGAGAACCACTGCATTCAAAATTATGGGACACTGGAGCCACATGGGTTAAACTCGCTGTTTAGCTACACTTAACATTCTCTTCAATCATTATAGTACCTCTCCACTAAGCTCCACCTTTTCTTACTTTTCAAACCTCCTCACAGCATCACTTTGCAACCCCTCTTCCCCAATCATCTATTTCAACTTCTCCTGGCTAGATCAACATTGTATCACTCTCTCTCCCCTCCCTGGTTCCCTATCCACCACCCCCAGTTACAACCTACCGACCATATATCACAGGTCTCTATTTAAACAGTCTCCACGTTCTACTAAATCCATTCCTGACACACACCGCCGGACAAGTCACACCTTACAATTTACAGCTAAGTACTCTTTTTAACTCTTCCCGTGCTGGAGGAAGAAACGCTGACGTATGGTAGCGAACGGGACTAAAAACGCGGGTCTTGGTCTGTAAGGGGGTCTAGTTGTAAAATGGAATGGAAAACAGTATTTCCATGTACTTCCGTATACTTTATGTTTCAAAGTATGGCTAAATGAATGAAAATTTCGTAAATGCAGAGTTTTTTAGGAAAAAAGAAGTAATGTGATGTTTTTAGACACTGATTGTGCCCAGCTCACCATCGGCTAGGTCTAGATCTGCACTACTTACCATCTGAGATGTGTAGATCTACTTATCGATCTCGTATTTTGATTCTATGTTGCATTCTCACTAAATTAATGTCTGAAATAACCTTCTAACTACTTCTCCCGTCATCTAATATGTCTA
The DNA here is from genome assembly GCA_009760885.1 of Achatina immaculata. NCBI lineage: Eukaryota > Metazoa > Mollusca > Gastropoda > Stylommatophora > Achatinidae > Lissachatina > Lissachatina immaculata. The sequence goes on along the minus strand of CM019716.1, from coordinate 30,886,299 downwards.
GATCTACTTGGGATACATTCAAGAGCAGTAGGGTGGTCACAGGCCATATCCATACCCCTATCTACATCATCAAAAATTGAAAAATTTAGGTCTTTCTCTTCCGTTTTTTCACTCGACATCGCTCGTAACTAGCCACTCTTTCGCCATTTTGAAAAGTGTCACCGGAATTGCGGACGAAATATGTACAATCTAAATGTTACACTGGTTGTTTTATTGAAACAAACTATAGTGATCATACGGTAGCTTCGGGATACCGGAAATATCGCTGTAGCGATCAATAGCGCGGATCAAGTTAAAACATTTTTTTTTTCTTTTTAATAGTATTCGTGTGAATCTATACTTTATCTCCTCTCCTCTCACTATTTCTTTGTCCTATATGTTTTTGTATGATTAAGGCTCACACTGAAACGTCACATCTTTGTAGTTGTTAAGTAATAAAGCTGCTCCTACATTTTTCCTAGTTTATACACATTCCATACTGTCTTTCTCACGTTCATTTTCATATGTCTCTCTCATTTTTTTCTGTAAAGCCCCAATCAATACTTGGATGGTTGTCTTTTTCTATTTTAGGTACTATGTATGCATACCCATCTTCAATCCTTTGTTTTATCTCAAGGTCTAACTCATCTGTTCCAACATGCTTCCATATTTCCACATTTTCCTAACTCTCTCTTCCTAAGTTACTTCCAATCTGTAAGAATGTAGACCACTATATTTCATTTTACTGTCAAGAAGTATCTGAACATTCATTCACATATATTTTCATTTCATTTTATGATGCTGTTTTTGTTTCCCACAGCTGGAATGTCTTTAGTCTACACTTGATTTGATTACTGAGGTGGGATCTCTACAGATGAAGTTCTGTCTTTAATTAACTGTATATGTATCTTATTATATTCAAATGTAGACACCTCACCTTATCTGGTCGAATACAGCGCTGGACCATCATTTTTCTAAACATATCCAGTTTGCTGTTCCATGGTTCAATCATTGGTGTTTTATGTGGCTCCTTAGCATTGTAGTACTGTTCCCATTCATCAGTATTGCTTGCAAAACTTTCCCTAGAGAAAGAAATAAAATGAAACAAATATGCTTTGTATAACATGGCAAATCCAACCACAAAAAAAACACAAAAATCACATAAAAGTAAAGATAAAAGTAACAACCAGTTATGATTATTTCAACATTTAATGAACTATATTAATGTAAGTTCAAGTATCATTTGCATTATTTTTGTCTTGTGATAGAAAATTTACCTTTCTTTTTTAAACAGCTTATGTTTCTGCATTTTTTAAAGGGATAATTTCACAAGTGCATGATGCTGCTGTGAATTGTTTCAGCACTCATGTGCTGTGACCTCAGGAATCATCCCAGTAAAATGAGACTAATTTCTTGTGTTGAACTTCTTGTTTCCCTTAATGCACTGTAACTGAACACAATTTCTTAGATCTAAGGCAATGCACAAGTACTCTATCCTTGCTTCCATCATCCTTCAGTCAATATGGATTCTCAGTACTGCTGTGGACTAGATGTGTCTGTACTGAGACCCCCCTTTCAACAAGAGATCAGAACACCCATTGACTTGTATGGAGTGCATTGATATGATTCTAAGGAGCTTTTACATTTAAATGACAGCTGTATACATTGATTATACTCCAGTAAGCCTTGCTTTGGTAAAAGATATCTGCATTTTAAAAGTTTAAACCTACCATGAGTCATTTAAATGGCTTCTTACATATAGTTTTGTTCCATGGCTGAGTTCATAATTTTAAATGATAATAAATGTTAAAATTATTGCATTGTTTTCTGGTAGGTCATCATGGTGAAGATTTTTTATTACTCAGAAAAAAAAAAATGTTTGTGACTCATAGATGTTTTAGTGGGTTGAGGTTTAAACATCTGATTTTAGTTAAAGAATCTGACAATCACTGGAATGGGGGTGCCTGAGAAGTGAAATGATTGGTGGAATCATTTCTCATGAAGGTCAGTGGTTGAGACATACCCAGAGGTGCCCAGACACCTGGTTGACAAAACTGGTATCTGACCCCTGGAGCTGGTGAAGAAAAGATAGCAATGCAGACTCTTTAACATACTGATACTGTAGTAGAGATATAACATCTTAACTCTTTCTCTATTTTGGCATGCGTCCTGCGTGGTTGTATCCCTGTATAGGGATACTATTAGTCGTGCAGCATGATGATGGTTTGTGGCTCTCTAATTTTGAAAATAATCAAAGTATCTTAAAACCAGCAGTTGACTTCCTTCCGGCCTCATGATTGAAGTGAACAGAGCGAAATACAGAGCGATTCTGTGTTCATTTAAAGCGAGTTTTTCAAAGTTTATTGTCGATAGGCCTTTGTTTATCAACAAATATGGCTTCCAGTGTTAGTTTCTTTCGTCCAGAGCAGCATATTTCTGCATTACAAGCTCAGAATTTAATTTAAAAATGTCTAGACTGTGGTGTAGAGAATGCAGTAGTAGAGATTGTGAATTTTCAGACCCACATGGCGCTGATTGAAAGGGTCTATTGTTTTTTTTTGGTCCAGCAGCAAAATGTGCTAGAAGGGTAGCTGGTGATACTACTTCTCAGCTTTTTGCTAGTACTAGCTGTAATATCACAATAAGTAATGCTGGAGATTGTGTAATTTAAAAAATTAAATGTTGTAGAATGCTTCAAATTAAAAAAAAACAAAAACCAAAACACAATGGCTTGTTTTCTGGTAAATATTAGTCAACGACCGCCCACTTGTTTTCATGTAAATATTACCTACCCACTTGGTGTTTTTAGTTTGCTGTGAATGCATAACTAGTGTATATTTTCATGTAAATTTTGGAAGATATGTGAAGAAAAGGTGTTTGTGTACATTTTTATTCATTATGGAATTATATGACCAACTACAGTGGATTAACTTGATGGGTAAGTGACAAAAAATTTATTTTATTCCTTCATTTTCCATTCTTTCTTCTCAGTTCTTAGCTCTTTTTTTTTGGTTGTATACTAACAAAATGTAAAAAATTTTATTTGAAAAACAAAATACATTTTTTCTTCTTCAAATTAACATATAATATATGATACTATAAATCAGATTATGCCTTTGTCATTCTTTTAAATGTGACAACCATCCCATTTCACATTGTGAAATTTACCCCCCTTGGTCTTTTGAGGGGAACACCCCCAGCATACAAAGAGTTAATGTCCTATCCTGACACATACACAAACAAAAAATGTAATGTTGAATACAAAAAATGTATGAAATTGTAAACCTGAATCCATTAAAATCCTTCATGTCACTTAGACGACATATTTCATTCCATGATGAATCACTCAGCCAACTTGGAGCAGGGTTGGGTATTTTGTTTTCTAGACCAACTCCTCCAGTCAAGAAGAAGATAAAGTCAGATGTGTTCAGTTCCTTTTTGGCCCTTATAAGACAGAAATATTTTTTATAACTAATAAGGCAAAAATGTAAACTAATTCTTTTCCCCTGACTCTCTCCAACTGATAAAACAAAAACATAAACTCATTCTAATCACTGACTCTCTCCAACTGATATGACAAAAGTATAAACTCATTCTTATCACTGACTCTCTCCAACTGATAAGACAACAATTTAAACTCATTCTTTCTCTGACTTCCAAATGATAAAACAGAAATATATTCTCACTCTTTTCCCCTGATTCTCTCCAACTGATAAAACAAAAATATAAACTCATTCTTATCACCGACTCTCTCCAACTGATAAGACAAAAGTATAAACTTATTCTTATCACAGTCTCTCTCCAACTGTAAAAGGAAGACTTTATGTAAAAACTGGTGATGAAAGCTTAGAACATAAAAGGCTATTTTTGCTAGCACTCAGTCTCTGAGAATGTGGATGTAATGACAGGAATTACTTTAGAATATTTGAGCATAGGATGAATGAAAACACAAGTTTGTCCTTCTCAAACAGTGACCGACACACATTGCAGTACAAACTGTATGTAAAATGGTCAGCCAGAAAGCGAATTCTCTTGTCCAGGTTCTTTGATTTGTTGCTGGAGAAAATAAAATTATTCAAAATTGAATAAATGGACCCCTGGTAGTGTGGTTAGATGTAGAATAATCAGATTACTTGCTACTATGGTATGCAGCTGTTACCATTTCAAATGCTATGGGATCAAGTGGTTCCTGTGTTATATGATGAGGATGATGATGAGATATGATGATGATAATGATAGCTGACAGCAAAGCTTTCTTCATAAGAATGATATTAACACACTTTAACCTGTACACAGTGGAATGATGTGATTAATACAACTTTTAAAAATTATCATTTAAGTCTAAAAATCATAGTTACTACTATAGCTTGAACTTTATTATTAAAAATGTATATTTTAACTCACGAAGTAGCTACTGCCACTATTCATACTGATACCTTACCATCACTGCTAATGTCTTTTGTTTCTGCTACTATTTCAGTTATATTTACTACTACTTCTTTTTATTCTGCTACTACTACTACTACTACTACTACTACTACTACTACTACTACTACTACTACTACAACTAATACTACTGCTATAAAGTAAATATGGTTTGAAAATTCTTACTATGATCAAAGACCCATGCTTTATTTTGTTCTTATTGTTTCTCTTACTGCATTATTTATTGTTTGTCTTGGTTCTATAGTAAAGCTATTTGCAACAATTTTTACATTACTTTCAACAGGTTTGTTGACTATATATTTATGTGCACATTTAATGATTTTGTACATCATATTATGCTAACTGCTACTATTATCTATTACTGTTGTCTGCAACTAGTACTTTTACTGTTACTAGTAAGTATAATTAGAAACAGCTACTGTATTCTCAGACTTACCTGTCTTGAATGGACATAATGAACAGATTAACAAACCATGTCAGTGAGTACTGATACATGGGATCTATATTTGGTAGGTCAGTAATTGAGAAGAACAGAACAGATGAATGGTTGGCTATAGGACGATACCCCATACGGGATACTTCTATTTTCTTCTCTGTCTCCTCTCCAATCTGTAAACCCCAAGAATTATCAATGAGATATTTATCATTTTTTTTTGTTCATGCCTGAGGATTAGCAACATTCAGATGATCTATTTTTTGTTGTTTATTTCCCCTCACAATTAACTGAGTGCAAAAAATATGGACATTATGTGCCTCTAAGGATTAACTTTACCTTACCTTTAATTACAGGAATACATTGAAGGATCAGAACCATAAACCGATAGGAATATATGTCGTTCAGGACATGAGCAAGACCAAAAACATCTGAGGCGTGAGACATGGCCAGAGGACACAAGCTTGGGGCAAAAGCTTTTGGGTCTCCTATCAGGATCTGGAGAGGACTGTGGGCTTTGCCATGTCGACAGGGATCAGGATCTGAAGTGTCCAATAACCTCAAACGAAGAAGACTGAAGAAGAAGAAGATATTCTTTTTCTTCAGTCTCTCTGTAACTGTGAGGTGGTGTTCTTTGCAGCCGATGCTGTGAAGGTGTTGAGGCATAACATCGTATCAGTGTAGGAGTGAGTTATGGCAGCTATTTTTTTTTCAGTCCTGGAATGCAGCTAAAAACCAGGGGGTGTGCAATACCTCTTTAGCAGACTCCATAACCATGGGGAGTATGGCGATTTCTGCTCTGTTAGACTGTTACTGGGTGTACCAATGGATAGGTAGGACAAGATCTTCATCAGCTATGATTCACCAGCCCTGATGCTAGCACATCAGCTATGATTCACCAACCCTGATGCTAGCACATCAGCTATGATTCATCAACCCTGATGCTAGCACATCAGCTATGATTCACCAACCCTGATGCTAGCACATCAGCTATGATTCACCAACCCTGATGCTAGCACATCAGCTATGATTCATCAACCCTGATGCTAGCACATCAGCTATGATTCACCAACCCTGATGCTAGCACATCAGCTATGATTCATCAACCCTGATGCTAGCACATCAGCTATGATTCACCAACCCTGATGCTAGCACATCAGCTATGATTCACCAACCCTGATGCTAGCACATCAGCTATGATTCATCAACCCTGATGCTAGCACATCAGCTATGATTCATCAACCCTGATGCTAGCACATCAGCTATGATTCACCAACCCTGATGCTAGCACATCAGCTATGATTCATCAACCCTGATGCTAGCACATCAGCTATGATTCATCAACCCTGATGCTAGCACATCAGCTATGATTCACCAGCCCTGATGCTAGCACATCACCTATGGGTTACTGATTGCCTAATCACAGCAGAGTGCTTTCACCCCCAAATCAGATCAAATTAACATTTAATTTCAGCTTTTGACTGATAGATTTTAAACTGTTCTGTTGCATCTATAGTCTTATATACTCTTTGCATGCAAGTTTTAGTTATGGTTTGATAAAACATGTACTATAATAACACCTCTGCTATAGAGAAAACACAATTCCTCATAAAACTTTAAAAAATCAAACAGAAAGAAGAGAGCAAGTAGAGATAACCCTGTTTTGCTACCTTCTGCTTCTTAGAAATCTCATTAGAGAGCATTTTTGATGAATCCAACACCTGAATGGCAGATTCATCTTCTAGAATGTTGCCCTCAGAGGCTGACAGAGTATACAGGATTTTGTCCTCAATCTCCTTCAGCTGTTTCCTGTTGGCAGCGCTCGTCACAATCAGTGCCTGTCTCTCCTCCTCCAACTCAGGCCTGAAAGGTTAACATACTAGAATTTGCATGAAATGCAAACTGAAAACTCATACAAGGGGAGGTCACTAAGGAACTCGCAAATGCCCGTTACAAAAAAAAAAACTAAATGCGACAGTAATTTGAAAACTTTTAATTTTTGAACCTACATTATTTCCCTTTTCTCAACGTAATCGCCATCAACATTGATACATTTGTTCCATCATGTAATAAGTGATGCAATAACCATGGCGTAAAAATTGGGAGTCCGATTTCTGAACCATTTTTTTACTTGTTTCCACTTCTTCATAACTCAAGAATCTTCTCCCAACAAGGTGGTTTTTTAATGGACCAAATAGGTAAAAATCACTTGGAGCTAAGTCAGGACTATAGGGTGGATGTTCAAAAACTTCCAAACCCAACTGGCTAATTTTCTCTTGAGTCAGCTGAGCCGTATGTGGTCTGGCATTGTCATGAAGGAGAAGCACATCTCTAGTCAGCAGACCAGGACATTTTCTTTGAATTGCATCCCGTAGCATTGACAGAACTTCACAGTACGATACAGAATTCACACTGTCACCATACTTCTGGAAGTTCTATCAGCTCTGATAATCTCATTAACATGTTGCATAGCTGCTTCTGTTGCAATCTGAACAGGACGGCCAAGTTGGACTCTGTCAACAATTTCGGTGCATCCCTCAGAAAATTCTTTTACCTAGTTATAGACCGCTTTACGTGATAAACACTTTTCAGCATAAACTGTAATCATTTCCTTATGAATGTCCTCAACTGAATGTCCTTTAGCCCACAAAAATCGCACTAAACTTCTCTGTTCTTCTTTGGTACACATTAACAGTTGGGTAGCAATTTTGTTATTGCTTTGCTTTGCACACGTAACTCCAATGCCCCCTACATACAACTATTATAAAGGTGGACGATGATACTATCTAAGGATATATTTAAATACTACCTGATAACTGCCAGTGATAAAATATTTCAATTTGTGAATTACTTAGTGACTTCCCCTCGTAGAATCAGGTATTTTCTGTAAGGAGCTAAAACAAAAATTATAATTATAGTGTCTAATCTTCCGGTAATTTTTAAAAAAATACATGTCTGTTTTATTATCTGAGCAATAATGGAGCACATGTCAGCTAAGCTAACCACTGGTTTCCACTACATCATTTTAAGTTTACTGCCATGGTATATTTCTTTAATCACCTCTAAATGATAAAATTTCACTAATATGATTTCTTCTTTTAACATTTCCTTTCTAACATTTCTATTTTTTTTCCTTATGTGCATCGCCTATGACTTGGACAGGGTCTTATATTTTAGCAGATATCCTCATTCACTGATATACAATAACATCCACGGTACCTCATTATTATTACCTCAGTTATTCTCAGTCTTTGGAGGTAATCTATCCTCAACACTACATGCCAAGACCTCATTTGTGCTGCTCAGCTGACTGGAGTGTGACTGTGGTGGCAGTCAATCCCACTGCTTGCAGTTCAAGACTGACCAAGTGACTATCTCAGTATCAAACTATTGATCTGGTCAATCTTAATCTAAACTGGTTCTATATGTGGTCACCTACTTCATGAGCTAATTCTTTGTATGTGTCCCTGGGTACCATTCAGTCTGTGTTTATGAGGGGTGATTGATAAGTTCTCTGCATAAGGTACAACGGATTATTTGTGGACAACATGTTTGTATTGCTCATAAAGCCTCTACCTCATGTTTGTAATACTCACTAAGCCTCTATCACATGTTTGTAATGTTCACTAAGCCTCCACTGCATGTTTGTAATGTTCACTAAGCCTCCACTGCATGTTTGTAATGTTCACTAAGCCTCCACTGCATGTTTGTATTGCTCACTAAACCTTCACCACATGCTTTTATCACACATAAAGCCTCTACTACATGCTTGTACTGCGCACTGAGACTAACACATCTGTTCACACAAAACAACAGGTGTTAACCAATCACATAAGTACCCAATATTTATGAAACAAAGCAAGCATGAATAGCTGATTTTACAACTGAAGAAAAATTTCCCTGAAGAATCCCAGAGCTTCAGACTACTTATTGTTCTCTGCTGCAGATTACAAAAGCAGACATACAACATGGTGACCTACTTTTCTTTGGCAACAACTATGCCCAAAAGCTGGTCTTCCAGACCTTCAGGCGTTATCATAAAGTTAAGTAGTGACACTTTGGTGGAGATCTCAGGAAGGTAGTGAGGGTTTCTGAGTTTTGTGGTGATGTAGAACCTGAAATCTGGACTAAACTCCAAAGCTTGATCTCCCATCATTATCATGTCAACACCACCTGATATAATAGTAGCTTTATTATCATATCAACACTACCTAAAATAATAGTAACTTTATTATCATCTCAACACCACCTGAGATAATAGTAACTTTATTATCATCTTAACACCACCTGAGATAATAGTAACTTTATTATCATGTCAACACTACCTGAGATAATAGTAGCTTTATTATCATGTCAACACCACCTAAAATAATAGTAACTTCATTATCATGTCAACACCACATGAGATAATACTAACTTTATTATCATGTCAGCACCACCTAAAATAATAGTAACTTCATTGTCATGTCAACACCACCTGAGATAATACTAACTTTATTATCATGTCAGCACCACCTGAGATAATACTAACTTTATTATCATGTCAGCACCACCTGAGATAATACTAACTTTATTATCATGTCAGCACCACCTGAGATAGCAGTAACTTCACTGTCATGTCAACACCACCTGAGATAATACTAACTTTATTATCATGTCAGCACCACCTGAGATAATACTAACTTTATTATCATGTCAGCACCACCTGAGATAATACTAACTTTATTATCATGTCAGCACCACCTGAGATAGCAGTAACTTCACTGTCATGTCAACACCACCTGAGATAATACTAACTTTATTATCATGTCAGCACCACCTGAGATAGCAGTAACTTCATTGTCATGTCAACACCACCTGAGATAATACTAACTTTATTATCATGTCAACACCACCTGAGATAATACTAACTTTATTATCATGTCAACACCACCTGAGATAATACTAACTTTATTATCATGTCAGCACCACCTGAGATAATACTAACTTTATTATCATGTCAGCACCACCTGAGATAGCAGTAACTTCATTATTTGACAGTGTTTCCCAGGCTTCTTTTCTCCTAGGCCCTATTCTCAATGCCCTCCACCTCCAGTTAAGTTCTGTTCATACAATGGTCTATTAATCAGGTTATGCATTACACAACTAAAACTTCAGCAAGCAAACCAATTTAACAATCTGAAGGAGTACTTTAAAACTCACCTACAGCATTATTTTCTCAACTTTTAATGTGATGGATGAGTTTCATGCAGTGACATAAGTTTCTCAATATCAGATTGAAAAGTGCTAAGAAGGAAGGTATTACTGCTCTCGTCTGCTGCATCGTTTTCCATCAACCCCCCCCCCCATCCTTTTTCTTTCATTCCCCATCAGCCCTCCAAAGCCCACAGGGGGGGGCATTAATGCCCACTTTCAGAAACACTGATCTAAAATATGATATCACTCTTCTTAACAACAAAGGTGTAATTCCAACATTACATGAGATATGATTTAAATAAAAATGTTATCTGTTTTACTAAAATAGTATATCATTTCAACACTGTTTGGGATTATACATCATTTTAATTTTCCTACACAAACTTCCTCACTTGCTAGTGCAAATAATTCCAACAAGAGATCACCATACATAACAATCACTACATCAAAGAATTGTTCTCAAGTTTTACTTTTACCCACTTTAAATGCAGATAAAGTCCAGCATTCGGTTTTACATGAATATACTGAGGGTCTTTTTCTTTATTTTGCTTTAACTCATTGACACCACGTATGAGTAGATACTCTGGAATATTTTATTATTTTTTTTTTAGTGAGACATTTTTCTCAACTTATGTATTAGCTACCAGCTTTCAAAGCTGAATTAACTAGACCAGTAGTTCCCAAACTTTTTCAGACTGCAGCACCCTTGGTAACGCAAATTTTTGTTGTGGAATACCTGTGCTCTTAATGCTTTAGCATTTTCAAAGTTTACACACAACATTGCCGTACTTAAATCTTGTTTTATTACACAAGATATTCTTTTCAATGTGAAATGTCAGCCTGCTTGGAGCCACAGATCTCTGGCCATTTCAGCAAAAATTTGGGAGCACACCTCTAGCTCTCTCGCGGCAGATCACTGTGCCATGGCACACCAAAAAACTATCAACTAGACTAAGGAGTGACATAGAAAGTCTACAACTTACTATCTTTGTTCAGAGAAACCAGCTGCTATTGGCTATGCCATTTATACATTTACAGAACTGTTGACTGATATAAGGCAAAGTTTTTCTCACACACAAAGGTTATAGTCTGTAACTATGTAGTAACTAGGCTTAACATTTTGTCATGTATCTCTTATAACTGCAGTATATAGTATATTACAATTTATAACATGTGTGTATATATTCTGTAAGACAGAGAGAGATAGACAGAAGGAGACATACATACACACACACAGAGCAAGAGAGAGAGAGAGAAGAGAGAGAGATAGCAAGGATGAACAAGCAAAATTTATTTTCAAAGGTTGAAAAACTGAACATGCACTTTGCCCTTATCATTCAACTTCACCTCTGCTTCATATATTTAACATCAGTTAGTATAAGCATGTTATGCATATAACAAACATGAGTACTTCTAATTCTATCTCTCTGGAACTGCAAACTCATGTTCTCTGCAACTGATGCTTCGAGGATGTTGAGGCACAACACTGTGTCAGTTTGGGACTGGGTTATGGTGGTTATTTTTTCAGCAACTGAGCCGAGCTAAAAAAAATAACAGAGATGAACACTGCTTTTTTTTGCAGACTCCACAGCCATGGGGACTATGGTGATCCCTGCTTTGTTAGACAGGCTAGGCCTGTTGCTGGGGGGGGGGGGGGGTATCAACAGAGAGGTAAGACAGGGTCTTGGTCAGCTATGGTTTGCCAACCCTGATGCCAGCATGTCAGTTAACGGTTGCTGATTGCCAGATCAGACAGTGTCTTCACCTCAATAAACCTTGAGTCAATGAGTGAAAGTGAATTAACAAAACTTTCATGTTCAGTTCTTATCCACATGTGTGACAGAGAAGAAAAAACAAACGGAGAGAGAGAGAGAGAGAGAGAGAGGGGGGGAGAGAGTGGGGGAGAGATAGAGAGACAGAAAGAGAGGGGGAGAGAGAGAGGATAGGGAGAGAGAGAAGATAGAGAGAGAAGACAGGGAGAGAGAGAAGATAGGGAGAGAGAGAAAGAGAGAAGATAGGGAGAGAGAGAAAGAGTGAAGACAGGGAGAGAGAGAAAGAGAGAGGGATCAAGAGAAGACAGGGAGAGAGAGAAAGAGAGAGGGAGAGAGAGAAAGAGAGAGAGAAAAGATAGGGAGAGAGAGAAGATAGGGAGAGAGAGAGGGAGAGAGAGAACGACAGAGGGAAAGAAGAGAGAGAGAGGGAGAAAGAGAGAGAAAAGAGGGAAAGAGAGAGAAGAGAGGGAGAGAGAGAAAGACAGAGGGAAAGAAAGAGAGGGAGAGAAAGAAAGAGGGAAAGAAGAGAGAGGAAGAGAGAGAGGGAGAGAGAGAGAAGATAGGGAGAAAGAGAAAGAGAAGATAGAGAGAGAGAGAAAGAGAGGGAGAGATAAAGAGAGAGAGAAGATAGGGAGAGAGAGAGGGAGAGAGAGAAGATAGAGAGAGAGAAGATAGGGAGAGAGAGAAAGAAAGAGGGAGAAAGAAAGAGAGAAAGAAGATAGGGAGAGAGAGAAAGAGAGAAGATAGGGAGAGAGAAGATAGGGAGAGAGAGAAAAGATAGGGAGAGAGAGAAAGAGAGAAGATAGGGAGAGAGAGAAAGAGAGAAGATAGGGAGAGAGAGAAAGAGAGAAGATAGGGAGAGAGAGAAAGAGAGAAGATAGGGAGAGAGAGAAAGAGAGAAGAGAGAGAGAGAGAGAAAGAAAGAGAGAGAGAAGATAGGGTGAGAGAGAAAGAGAGAAGATAGGGAGAGAGAGAGAGAGAAAGAGAGAAGATAGGAGAGAGAGAAAGAGAGAGGGAGAGAGAGAAAAAGAAGACAGGGAGAGCAAGAAGATAGGAAGATGATAAAGAGAGAATGAGAGAGAGAGAGAAGAGAAAGAAGAGAGAGAGAAAGAGAGGGAGAGAGAGAGAGGGAGAGAGAGAGGGAGAGAGAGAAGATAGAGAGAGAGAAGATAGGGGAGAGAAAGAAAGAGGGAGAAAGAAAGAGAGAAAGAAGATAGGGAGAAAGAGAAAGAGAAGATAGAGAGAGAGAGAGAAGATAGGAGGAGAGAGAGAAAAAGAAGACAGGGAGAGAGAGAAAGAGAAGATAGAGAGAGAGAGGAAGAGAGAAGATAGAGAGAGAGAGAGAAAGAGAAGATAGGGAGAGAGAGAAAGAGAGAAGATAGAGAGAGAGAAAGAGAGAAGATAGGGAGAGAGAGAAGAAAGAGAGAGAGAAGATGGGGGAGAGAGAAAGAGAGAAGATAGGAGAAGAGAGAGAAAGAGAAGATAGGGAGAGAGAAAGAGAGAGAGAGAGAGGAAGAGAGAAGATAGGAGAGAGAGAGATAGGGAGAGAGAAAGAGAGAAGAAGAGAGAGAGAGAGAGAAAGAGAGAGGGAGAGAGAGAAGATAGAGAGAGAGAAGATGGGGGAGAGAGAAAGAGAGAGGGAGAGAGAGAAAGAGAGAGGGAGAGAGAAGATAGAGAGAGAGAGAGAAAGAGAGAGAGAGGGAGAAAGAAAGAGAGAGAAGATAGGGAGAGAGAGAGAGAGAGAAGATAGGGAGAGAGAGAGAAAACTTGATACCAAAAATTGACTTGCTTTGTAAAACCAGATATTATAGTTAACTTTCAATGGCATGTTACATATTAACTGTATAAAGAAGTTTTATCATATAATAAAATAAGAAAACAAAATGATACAAAAATACCTTGCTTAAATGTTTGTTTCAGCAACAGTGGCCCCAATGAAGGGTCCAGTTCCTCATACACATTTTCGAGAAGAAGGGGAATTCCAAAAGTGACACTGTTCTCCAGTGTTCTCATGTAATCAGAATCAGACAGTTTGATGACGTGTAAATTCTTCTCCTTCTCCATGTTTTTTATCCATCTGTTGGCTTGGCCATCAGGATCTATCATCAATGGCCTGTTGTTGGGGCCAACATTGTACAAAAGACAATAATTTCAGTTCTTATTTGTCAGATGGGCATTTGGTGGTGACTACAGTGCTTAGAACACACAAAACAAAACCATACAAATATGTTTTTAATCACTCATTACAGCTGTCATGTTTTACCATAAAATGATGTGATGTTTATTTATAGCATCAATGGTAATTTAAAATTGGTAACTCCCAACTATGGAAAAAGCAATGACAGCAGTTACATTTTTTTTTTAACTTTAAAAATGGTTATGGTTATCCAAGATTAACATTACAAGAAAGTAGTATAATCAATAGTGAACTGTCCTCTCATCATCAATTTGCAGTCAGAAATTTGTTACAGTGTTTTACAATCAATAAGGCTGTGAAAATGGGTGCCTGACATACCTGTGCTGAAAAATCTACCTCTGAAACTGGATAATATCTACCTGCAAGATGAGGCACATCTAAATACACTGCATATGCAGCTGTCACTGTATGAAGGATATAAAGATGCTTATGCTATAATATGTCACTATATACTTTACATGTCCATATTTTGTACTGATGAAGTTTAAAATTTTAGACTGAAATTCTCTTCCATTTTATTTCTTTTTTCATTTAGATATTCACATGGTTTACAGATAATTATAATTAAAAATATTAGTTTCTATGGGTTACATTGTCAAAATCTGTTTATTTTTTAAGATTTAAAATGTGAAAAATCTGCTTCTAATTGTATAAAGTTTTAAAAATGTGTGCACTTCTTTGAGACACCTTGTGTACAGATAATCAAATATTTAAAAGCAACATACATTCAAAAGTTAAAAAAAAAGCAAGCAAATTCTGAATTAACAAACCATCTTCTGGAATTTGCAACAATAACGCCATTATCAACAGAGAAAGAGTCTCTGGGCAAGCCTGCAATGTTCCAGGACTGTATTTTGATTGGCTCTCCCAATGTTCGAGTTAATGAGAATTCAGCTGATGCTGGAATCTTCTTTGACTGAAAAAAAGTAGCAAAGTCACCAAAATGTTGCGGTTTAATATGGTTCTAGTATATAAGTGTGCTTTTTTTGTATACTGTATTCTTATCTTATATCTTTCCCATGCCGTTAAACGTCACATAGGGCTTGCAAAGTAGTTCGCCAGTTTTTCCTGTCTTCGGTGAGTCTTTCAACCTCATCAAAGGATTTTATG
The DNA here is from genome assembly GCA_009760885.1 of Achatina immaculata. Lineage (NCBI taxonomy): Eukaryota > Metazoa > Mollusca > Gastropoda > Stylommatophora > Achatinidae > Lissachatina > Lissachatina immaculata. The sequence goes on along the minus strand of CM019716.1, from coordinate 30,871,166 downwards.
CCTGTTAATTTGGCCTATCTTAATAATGTCCTCTTCAGAGTTTCACGCGGTCTGCCTCTTTTTCTTCGGCCTGTTGTGTTCCACTTGATAGCTTGTTTTGGGATTCTCTGATCATTTCTTCTCATCAAGTGACCAACTTATGTCCATCTCCTTTTCCTGATCACCCATGAGACTGGTTGTTGTTCAGTCATCTGTCTTATCTCTGTATTGTTCTTGAATTCATTCCACTTGATGCAGAGTATTTTCCTTAGGCATTTGTTTTCAAAAGAGTCTAATTTCTTTTCTGTTTCTTTAGTTGTTTTCCAGCTTTCGCACGTATAAATGAGGGTGGATATTACATTTGAATTGAACAGTCTTAACTTGGTTTTTGTGCTTTTCCATATGTTCTCAAGATTCTTGAAGATTGATGCTGCTTTTGCAATTCTGATCCTAACTTCCTTTCTAGTGTCACCATCCTGGTCTATGTAGCTGCCAAGGTATGCAAATTGATTGACTTCTTCAATATCTGTCCCTTCTATGTGTATTTTTCCATTTTGATTGAGAGGAATTTTCATTACTTTTGTTTTGTCCTTGTTAATTTTAAGTCCTATTTTGCTAGCCAGTGAAGACAGGCTATCTGTTTTTTCTTGCATGAAATTCACATTATTACTGATAAGAGTTATGTCATCAGCAAAATCAATATCTTCTAGTTGTTCCCATGTACCCAGTCAATACCTGTGTTACCTGTGCAGCATTTTTTCATTATGAAGTCTATTGTAATCCCAAAAAGTAAAGGAGACAGTATACATCCTTGTTTCATGCCTGTTTCAATCTGGAACCATTCACTCATCCCTTCTTCTGTCTTGACTGCACAAACATATCCATTGTATAAGTCCTTAATGATGTTGACAATTTTAGATGGTATTCCATATAGACTTAAAATTCTCCATAATGAATCTCTGTGTATGCTATCAAATGCCTTTTTAAAATCTATGAAGTTCAGTATTAATGGTTTCTGTTTTTTAATATGTTCTTCAAGTATTATTCTGAGAGTAAAGATCTGGTCAAGACAGCTTCTCCCTTTTCGAAATCCTGCTTGTTCTTCTCTCATTACAGTATCCACTATATCTTTGAGTCTATTCAAAATGACCTTGCAAAATACTTTTGACACAACTGATATTAAGGTTACTCCTCTCCAGTTGTTACAGGCACTAAGGTTGCCCTTTTTTGGTATTTAAACAATGATTCCTTTCTTCCAATTAGAAGGGACCTTTTCTTCTTTCCAAATCTTGTTAAACATTCTCTGTAGTTGTCTCATGTTGTCACTACTGGTAGCTTTTAGCATTTCGGCTGTTATTTCATCTTCACCTGCAGCTTTGTTGTTAGCCATTAAATTCACTGCTGTTTCAATTTCATGTAATTTAATTTCATCTAGGTTGACATTTAGTTGTGGGGCTGGTAAGTCAGTTTCAAGGTTTAACAATTCTTTTGAGTGTGGTCGATTGAGTATTTCTTGGAAGTGTTCAGCCCATCTTTGCTTTTGGTCTTTATTTGATGTTAATAGTGTTCCAGTTTTGCTAAGGATTGGTCTTTCTTTAGATGTAGTAGTACCTGCTAGCCTCTTTTGTATGTTATATAAAGTTTTGCTGTCTCCTGTTTTTGCTGCTTTTTCTGCCTCTTTCACCATATTGTCTATGTATTCTCTTTTATCCCTTCTAGCTGAACTTTTTTTACTTTCTTGTCTATTTCTTTGTATTTTGCTTTTGCCAAATCTCTTTCATGATCTGTTTTTGCATTCAACATGTCTAATTTGACTGCTCGTCTTTCATGTATATACTTCCATGTTTTATCTGATATCCATGCTTTTCTATTTGGTTTTTCAAGTCCAGCACTTACTTTTGCTGCTGTGATTATGGCTGTGCTGTAAGAATTCCATAACTCATCTATACCTATCTCCTCAACTTCACTGGGTGTTTTGGAATGATTGGCAAGTTCCTGATTGAAATTAATGTTAGTATTTTCTTCTTGTAGGCTGTGGCTGTTTATCTTTCTGTGTACTGATTTCTTGTGTTGACTTTTCAATTTTAGTTTTATTTTCCCTACGCACAGGTTGTGATCACTGTTGACATCTGCACCCCTATAAGCCCTTACATCCATGAGAGATGTTCTGTATTGCTTTCTAATACAAAAATGATCTATCTGGTTTCTAGTTCTATCATCTGGAGATATCCACGTTGTTTTATGTATCTCTTTGTGTGGGAATATTGTGCCTCCAATGGCCATGCCCTCTGTTAGACATACTTCAATTAATCTTTCTCCATTCTGATTAACCGTGTCAATTCCTTCTTTCCCCATCACTTTTTCAACGTCGGTATTATCCTTCCCTACCTTAGCATTGAAGTCCCCCATAGCAGTTAGGATGTCGTGCTTAGGGACTTTGTTAATGATTTGTTGTAGCTGGTGATAGAAGTCGTCTTTCACATCATCATCTGCATCATTCGTGGGTGCATAACACTGTATTATTGCCATTCTTCCGTATACTGTATTACTGAGTCAGAATTTCACTCACTCTCATGTGAAATTTCTTTCTCTCATGTCTACATGCTTGTATGAAGTGCTTTTTTTTTATCCTTTTTAATAAGGTCAAGCAAAAAAATCGTTTTACAAAGTTATACCATATTTCTAAATACCCAAACAGTCAAATAATGCTTACATTGCAAGTTTTCACCCAAGTTTTGGTCATATCATCTCTAAAAGCTGATGTAAATGGACCCAAGTAGGCAATTACACCAGCCGAAATAAGAATATCTCCTATTAGGTTATCATAAATCCTCTGCAAGTTTTCTGCAGCTTCTGTCCATCTAGTTTTTTCACCTCCGAGACCTCCTATCAGTTTCTCTGCTCTCACAAGCTTTTTCCCACATAGATCCACCTGGTCATTTTGAGGGGAAAAAAAAAAGAATTAACCTAAGCATAGCCATACATTAGACTAAATTTTATGTGAACATACATTTATCTTCTAATGCATTGGAAGTCATGCTTTCATGTGCCCTTGACTGCAAACATTCTCTGATTTCATACACTTTCTCAAACACAAGTTTGTGAACTCCAGTTTTAAAATTGGGTCAACTGGATCATGATCACCAGAGTCTCTAAACCATTGTCTGTAAATAAAAATCAGTTCACCATGAACTGTACTACTCTTGCATTCCACAGAGTCTTCAACCTAAAATTGAAATAAAGATAAAATTCTATGCAACTGTAGAATTCTGAAACAATTCAAATTTATGAAGTGCTTAGTGGCAGGCACTCTATTTGAAATTATGAATTATACTCTGTTAAATGATATATTTAGTTCATCATTCATGTGAAGGTTATGACGTTCCAAAAGTTTATGTTGATCTTTGTAAAGAAGAATTTGTTTCACTGAATGCTTACAGCAAGTAAAAAAAAAGTAGCAGATGGTCACCTCTTTAAAATGGTTTAACTCTTCCCATGCCACAGAAAAAAACGAGGATGTTCCTGTCTGGCCACACAAAAAGCGCGGGTCTCGATATATATAGGGAGTATAGTTGTAAAAGTGAATGTACAAAGTATTTCCACTTTAAAAGTATACATATTATGCACGAAAATAGTTGTAAATGTAAGAAGATTTCATAAATGAAGAGTTTTTTAGGAATAAAGAAGTAAAGTGATGATTTTAGCTGATAATTGTGTAGTGCTTACCATCGGCGATGCCTAGATGTACAATGCTTACCATCGACAATTTCCAGATCTACTTAAATTTTCGTCTAATCTCATTGTGTGGTGGCATTCTCACTAAAATAATGTCTGAAATAACCTTCTAACTACTTCTCCAGTCCATTTAATAGATTTAGATGTACTTGGGGTACTTTTGGGAACAGTGGTCGGGTCATAGGACATGTCCTTATGCTTCCGAAATCACAATAAATACTGAAATTTCTCCGTTAATTCATCGCTTTCGCTCGGTTGTTAGCCATGCTTTTTGATTGAACTATGAAAAGTCACCAGACATGTGTAGATAAATCGTGTACAATAAAAAGTTTTACAATAGCTTTACGTTGCAACGAAACAATATTGCTATAACGACAATGGCAGACACTGGACCAACAGGAAGTTCTCACTATTGCAACAATAGCAGGGAAAGAGTTAAACTTAAAAACAATAGATCATAAGAAGAAGGCTGCTTGATGGACTACAAGGCCACATGTGTGACTGAAACTGTAGCAGTTAATATTTTATGTAAAAAAAAAATCCTTGTCTGTCTCTTGCTAAAGTTTCTGCTTTTATGACTGTTACTCATTTTTTTCTTGCATACAAATTAATAATGTACAAACTCTTGCATATGAGATAAAGAGTGAAAAATTATGTTTTATTTAATCAAAATTCTATTCTATTTAACTGTAAAGTGGAGAATATTAATCTAAGACAGTGTCATTGGCAGACATGCCACCCGTTGGTGCATAGCCAAAATAAAAAATAAAAAAATGTAAAAAAATATAATTTTTTCTTAATGCAGTTCATTTTTTTATTTTTTTTATTTTGGCTATGCACCAACGGGTGGCATGTCTGCCAATGACACTATCTTAGATTAATATTCTCCACTTTACAGTTCATGCTTTCAGGCCACACATTACTATGCCTTCTGTTTTTTTGTGAACTTGACAGTTGTAATATTTCACAAACACTGAATAACTGGAACAAAAAAATATGTGCAAAATTTGTCAAGAAAATTTGTTAAAATGAAAAAAACATGTGAATATATTTAAACAATACAAAAATAACTCACCATGCTCTCAAGATTGTCTTTCTTCTCTTTCATTTCTGCAAATGTTTGCTGTAGGTCTGCCAGTTTTTTCTCTACTGCTGCTAGTTCTGCTCGCTTTCTGTTCAGGTTGGACATCATGGCTGCCAAGTCTGTTTCTGCTAGCTTTAATCTCTCCTTTTTCGGTGCCACAACTTTGGCCACTCTGTCATAAATTTCCATGGCTAAAATCCACTTGCACAAACCTGAATTTATCACATGGAAATTTTTTAAATCTGGAATAAATTTTTTAAAAAAAGATAGGAAGCAGTTTAAAGACAAGAAAAGCATGAAATTTACTGAAAATTTTAGAATGAAAAATTTGCACTGAAATCTAATTAGAAAATAATACATTTTAACAAATATACTGTCCAAAAAAATTAATGCATAGCTTATATAAGCTTCATTTTTTTATATGTTATGACAAAATTTTTTTCCCCAGGTATCTCAAACCAAATAAAAAAATGTCACCAAGATATCAGGTCCATGATTTAGCATGAATTTTGCTATTCTCTTGTATAGTCAGAACACAGTAGCTGCCCTTGATAATCATGCATTTTTTTACCATAACTCACGTTGTGTTTAAGGAAAAGTCGTGATTTTTGTAGTGAGCACAACTCACTTCCCACACAAATGAAACCCTATAAAATGATGAAGTTACACAAACAAATTCAGTTCATTTTCAAGTGGACAATTATGGCGCATCTATCGCAAAATTTATGAAATACTGCTGTTGGTCACCTGCAAGCAGGTGAAAGTCAAAAGTCAGGATGCCAGGCTTTTTCCACCCATGCCAGCCCCAAAAGGTCTGTTTCGGTATATGCTCTCCAAATACCCCAGCCCTATAAGGTTTCAGAACTTTCTTTCGTTGAAAACTCAATGTAACTTTTCATTTAACCAGTCAGAGCTTTTCTGAATCCAAAGTTTAACTAGTGTTTTTCTGCGTGCTGGGTAAAGCGAGACATGTTGAATATCACAACCAGAATGTAATATTGAAGCGTTTTTTTTAGATCGGGTGGTAGAATGGTCACACCGACCGATTAGACCTATCTTACTATATTTGTTTCTCATTGCTGTAGACCTGTTAGATTTATTGGATTTCATAAACATCCATAAATATTGATTTTTCTGTGTTGAAATTTGAATGACTACATATTCTATATTGGATTATGATACAATTAAGATAAGTATAAAGTAGATTTTATTGCTCAGCCCTAAAAAATATTTTTAGTGCCCAAAAGTTGTTTCATCATTTCATACCAGTTGTGTTTTTTTCTTTTTCTTTGGTTTTTTTAAATGACAAATAGCTTCTTTTATGGAATCTTCATTCATTTCCACTTATTTTATTGTGTGATACACAAGTGGTGGTCATGGAATTAATTCGGTACAATAACTTTTACACAGGGACCCTCCACCCCACCCCAAAATGTCTGCATCGTCAGGACATTAAGGAACGTTTTTGGAAATAATGCGGGTGGAAAGAGTAAAAACGTGCAGCAGAGTGCCATCAGTCAATTTTGGCACCATTTCCAAGCCACTGGCTCAGCTGAAGACCAGCACCACAGTGGATGACACAGGGTGACAACAGCAGCTGATGATTGCTTTATTCTGGTTCATCACCTCAGAAACAGATTTACAACAGCTTCCTCAAGTGCCCAGTCATTGCTTGCAGGAAGTCATGTGTCTGATCAAACTGTCTGGAATAGATTGCATGAAGCTTGATTGGTGGCACGACAACCTCACCAAGGTCCTGTCTTAACGAGACGCCATTGCCAAAATCGACTTGTCTGGGCCAACCAGCATTGGCCCTGGACAACCAATGGAGATGTGTCTGGTTTAGTGATGAATCTTCTTTTTTGTTGCACTTCCATGATATGCAGAGAAGGGTCTACTGTAGGCCAAATGAACGTTTTACCCAAAATTGCACTGATGAAGCTCCGCTGCACGGTGGTGGAGGTGTAACGGTATGGGGAATGATCAATTTCAATGGAAGGAGTCCGTTGGTGCAGATTGAAGGAGACTTGAATGCGCAATGATATGTCAGTGAAATTCTTCGACCTCATGTCCCTCCATTTTTGACTGCGCAAAGGTCTGTGTTTCAACAAGACAATGCCAGACCCCAATCTGCACGGTTCACCACACAGTTCCTGGCTGCCAACAACATTCTCACCCTTCCCTGGCCATCCGTGTCTCCAGACATGAATCCAGTCGAGCACCTATGGGATGAGCTGCAAAGACGTGTTTGTCGCCGAACTGTTTCTCCAGTCAACCGTCATAATCTGTGGTAGGCACTCCATGAAAAGTGGGCAGTCATCCCACAGGTGCACATCAGACATCTGATTGCATCTATGCCCAGGAGATGCCAGTTGCTGATCAATGCAAGCGAAGGCCACACACCATACTAAGTTGAGAACCCCTGGGACCAACAAATTCTCATCACACAGATGCAAGAAACTGTCAAGTGAGTGTTTAAATCTTTAGGTATTATTGTGTGCAATTTAAAAATGTTATTCATTTAATTTAAAAAGCTATAGAATATCAAAGTTATGGCTAAAATTGGGTCATCAGTAGTTATGCATTTCTTTTTTTTTGGACAGTATAATTAAATAACATTAAATAACTGTAGAACAAACAAATGTAGATAAAAGAATATATGTAGCTAAATGTATCCTCACATAAAGAAACATAAAAGTGGAATAAAACATTACTGATAAAGACAGCTGGTAAAATCTAAACAAATGTTGGCAATGTTTGTAGTGAAAAAAATAAGAGCACATTAATGAAAATTCTATCATGAATATGAACAAACAGCTACAGAAACAGATTTCAAAAGCTGTAAATAGAAACCTTTGGGATTGTCCATCATTAGCCAAATAAATAATGATTGATCTATGTCACTTAAAAACCTAAATAGGCTTCTACAGAGAAACACATTAAGAGTGATTATGTCTTTCACTGTGGCACCTCAAACTCCAGCTTAAAATAGAATAAGATATGTCTTGATAATGTACGAGTTTCTAACAAAGATAAAAATGTTTTTTGGTTTTTTTTTAATGGACTCCATAAGCCAATAATAATATACTTTAAACCACACTTTCCCACCGCTGGTACTAAATTAAAACCCTTCTAAATAGTGATATTTTGAGAACTTATATGGGCTTGGCCTCTTTGCTATGTACAAAAATAAAAAATAATTTAAAAATCTGTACTCTCTACACCAACTCCTATATGACTCTTCTTCAAAGGCCTCCAGGGATATGCAGCACCAGGTTTGGAACTGATGAACCAGACTTGTACTTGTATGAGCTCCCTGTAACTGCGAGCTGGCGTTCTTTGCAGCCGATGCTGTAGAGGTGTTGAGGAACAGCATCATGTCGGCATGGGGGTGGGTTATGGCAGCTATTTTTTCAGTCCCGGAGTACAGCTAAAACACAGGGGGTGTGCAATGCTTCTTTAGCAAACTCCACCACCATGGGGACTATGGCGATCCCTGCCCTGTTAGCCAGGCTAGGCCTGTTCCTAGGGGTACCAACGGAGGGGTGTGAAAGGGTCTTGATCAGCTATGGTTTAACACCCTGATGCTAGCATATCAGCTATGGGTCACTGATTGCCTCATCAGACAGGCATCTTCACCCCTGCACATCAACCCACCTTCTGCAGCAGATGAGGCTTTGGCCACTTGCTTTGGGTCAAAGTCTGGATTTGTGAGGTAATGTTTTCTGATAGTGATCATTACAGCTTCTGGAATATTATCCTTGTCATAGCTCTTCAATTCATTCAGAAAGTTCAGGTCATTCAAGAGTTTCTTGCTCGGGATCCAATAGTCATTAATCTGAAAAAATCTTTTAATGTTTCATGAACTACGTAAAAGCAACAACACATCTCTGCATGACATACAAGTAAAAGTACCAAAACATTTTTATACAACACTGTCTCTAACAGCAGTGAAAAAAATGAAAGCAGGCATATGCTGAGCAAGCAAAAGAACAGACAAATAATGATCTGGTCTCTGCAATGAGAAAAGAGCTGACCAAGAGTCATAACCAAACAAAACCCTTCAAGGTCAGAGAAAAGTATGTCAAAGACATAGAAATAGAATAGTTCAGGTTTCATCTTTACTTTATGCACCCAAGAGTGTGGTGAGGATTGATGGGCATAGTGAAGAGTGTGATGAGTACTGATGGGGATAGTTAAGTGTGTGGTGAAGATTGATGAGGATGTGGTGAAGATTGATGAGGACAGTTAAAGAGTGTGATGAGTATTGATGGGGATAGTTAAGTGTGTGGTGAAGATTGATGAGGATGTGGTGAAGACTGATGAGGATAGTTAAGAGTGTGATGAGTACTGATGGGGATAGTAAAGAGTATGGTGAAAAGTAATGGGGATAGTGAAGAGTGTAGTGAGGACTGACAAGGATAGTGATATTTCACATAATGGAATTTATATGTATCACAAGACTACTGCTAACAACTCTGTTATGACTGTTAGCATTTATAAATATGACAATGATATAGACCATCAAAAAAATAATATCAAAGTAATGGCCTTTCAGCTAAGCTTTGCAGTTCTAATAGTCATTAGCCATAACCAGTAATGATAAAAGTGAATCACCTTTTTGCTTGGGTCACTTGGGTCAGGGATTTTGACTGACTGTATCCCTCTCATAACACAAACAGCAGCCATCACCAGCCTGACACCATTTGGGGGGCTTTTCATTGACTTCACAATTGTGATGTCTGCAGGCTGAAAAAATGGTCTTCACTTTTTAACAACAAAAATATTTACAACCTATAAACTGTTATGATTCAATATTACACTACACAACTAACACTGATCTGTCTGATCCTTCAGAAATCCTGCACGTGCTTGTTCTTTCTCAGTTAACAATCACAAGATCCAGGACACTTATTAACAGTTTTATATGTATAAATTCCCCCGTGTGGTACCCGGGATCTGCAAAGAATAGGACCACTGTACCCTACCATGCATGTTCGTAAAAGGCGACTAAGGAGGGTTCAGCATAGGGCCAGCAACCCTATCTGGTAAAAAACTATCAGACTGCTACAGAAACAGAAGCAAGGGAAAAAGCAAATGCAGGTGGAAGGAGAAATGCGTATCAGGAAACTGAGCCCATGAAGGTTGTGGATGAAAGCCAGCCACTGGAAGTCCCCAGCCCGACTGCAGACCTCCTGGAACCTAAACAAAAGATGCAAATAGGCAGCTGGAATGTAAGAACACTAAACCAGACTGGAAAACTAGCACAAACCATCAAGGAAATGCACAGATACAAACTAGACATACTAGGAATACAAGAAGCAAGATGGACAGGACAAGGCAGAAGGAAATTAACAACACAGCACACAGAAGATACAATAATATGGTCAGGTAAAGAAGATCTTCATGAAGGAGGAGTAGCATTGATTATAACAAAAGAAGCATCAAGAGCATTGCTGAAATGGACCCCAATAAATGAGAGATTATTATATGCACGGTTCAACTCAAGATTCACGAAGCTGTCTATTATAGTTTGTTATGCACCAACAGAAGCAGCTGAAGAGGAATTAAAAGAAGATTTTTATAACAGCCTCCAAGCCACAGTAGAAACAATACCCAAGCATGATATGCTACTCATCTTGGGCGACTTCAATGCAAAAGTAGGTGAAGGAAATGAAGATAGAAGAAGAATCATGGGAAGAGAAGGAATCGGAGAAATAAATGAAAATGGAGAAAGACTGTGCAGTTTCTGTGAAGAAAACATGATGACCATCGGAGGGACAATTTTCCAACATAAAAACATCCATAAGGTGACTTGGAGGTCACCAGATAAAACCACAGAAAACCAAATCGATCACATACTAATAAACAACAAGTGGAAACGGTCACTACAAGATGTGCGAGCAAGGAAAGGAGCAGATATAGGAAGTGATCACAACCTTCTGGTAGCAAAAATAAAACTAAAATTAAGGAAAGCCAGAATCGGAGATCACAGAAATATACATTTTGATACAAGAAAACTGATAGACCAGCAAACAAGAAATGAATTCTCAATAATTCTTAAGAACCGCTTCAGTGTCCTACAAGACGAAGCAGAAATGTCCATATTAGAGTTCAATAAAACACTACAGGAAACAGCAAAAGAGGTGCTGGGATATCGGAAAAGGAGAAAAGAGGAATGGATAAGTGAGACCACATGGGAAAAGATAGAGCAAAGAAAAGAAATCAAGAAAAAATTACTGAACACCAAATCACAACGGCTTAAAGAACGAGTTTTAAGTAATTATGCACAAAAAGACAAAGAAGTGAAGGAATCATGCCGTCAAGATAAACGTCAATATTATGACAACTTAGCAGAAACAGCAGAGAAAGCAGCATATACAAATGACATGAAAACCATATATAAAATCACAAAGCAGATGACAGGTAACTTCAATACAAGATGTGAAAGTGCAGTAAGAACACAAAATGGACAACTGGTCAGTGGAGAAAGAGAAAAAATTGAAAGATGGAGGGAACACTTTAACACCCTACTAAACAGAACACAAGCAGCACAAGCAATAGATATACCTGAAGCAAAAGCGGAACTAAACATCAATACAGGACCAATAACAATAAATGAAGTAAAAGAGGCGATAAAGATGCTAAAATCAGACAGGGCACCAGGTGAAGATGAAGTGACTGCTGAGATGTTGAAAGCAGAAGAAACAGAAACACCAAAACAACTTTGCCGGATATTACAACAAATTTGGGATTTAGAAAAAGCCCCAGAGGAGTGGAAAACTGGTCTTATAGTAAAACTACCAAAGAAGGGTGACCTCAGAGATTGCGGGAACTGGAGAGGCATTACCCTACTGCCACTCACTAGTAAAGTATTTTGCAGAATAATCATCAACAGAATTGTACCAACACTTGAGGAAAAACTTCGGAAAGAGCAGGCAGGATTTAGGAAAGGAAGATCATGCATAGACCATATATTTGTACTTAGACAAATATTAGAACAGGCAAATGAGTGGCATAGCACAACATATGCATTATTCATAGACTTTGAGAAAGCCTTTGACAGTGTCAACAGAGATGCACTGTGGAAAATCCTAAGATGGCATGGCCTCCCCCATAAAATAGTTAATGTAATCAAAGCCCTATACGAGGGTTTTCAGTGCAAAGTTATCTGTGGAGAACATACCTCCAGCAGCTTTAGGGTACAAACAGGAGTGAAACAGGGATGTGTACTATCACCAACATTATTTATCTTGGCAGTAGACTGGTTAATGAAGGAGGCAACATCAGACAAACGCAGAGGATTACAATGGACCCTTGACACAGTGCTGGAGGACCTTGACTTTGCGGACGACATTTGTCTATTATCAAGCAGTCACAAAGATATGCAAGATAAAATAAACAAGTTAACACAGAATGCAAACAACATAGGACTAAAGATCAACGTAGGAAAGACAAAGTTAATGAAGCAAAATGTGAACAACAGAAATGTACTCAGAGTAGATAACAAGTTAGTGGAGGAGGTTAACGAATTTGTATACCTTGGCAGCAGAGTAGTAGAAAATGGAGACAGCACAGAGGACATCAACAGCAGACTTACTAGAGCAAACCAGGCTTTTGCAATGCTACAGAATATATGGAAATCAAATAAACTAAGCATAAATATGAAAATCAGGATATTTAAGAGTAATGTTCTAAGTGTACTACTCTATGGAAGTGAATGCTGGAAAATCACCAAAACCATAGAAAACAAGTTGAATTCTTTCCAGACTAAATGTTTACGTAGAATTAAAAAAATATTTTGGCCAAACACCATAAGAAATAACATCTTATTGGCAGAAATGCAGATGAAACCACTGACAACAATTATTGAGGAAAGACGCTGGCGATGGTTGGGACATGTGCTCCGAATGACTGACAATTCACTACCAAAAATAGCACTAAGATGGACACCACAGGGGAGCAGAAGTAAGGGTAGACCAAAAGAGACATGGAGAAGAACAACAGAAAGGATGTTGAGCAATAGAGGGCTCACCTGGGCAAGAGCAGAAAAAAAGGCGAAAGACAGGCATTTGTGGAAAACCCTTGCGGAAGCCCCATGTGCCCTGGGCACTTAAGGTTCAGAGAGAGAGAGAGATGTATAAATTCTTGTTTTAACACCAACATTTAGATATTGATGGTTACCACAGCTTGACTGCAGTAGATAGGTAAATGTAACCCTGTTATGGCTTATAAGTACACATGGGATACAGTGTAAGGGCCCATATTTTCCTTGACCTGTCGGCACAGTAGAGGGTAATGTCATTAGCATCATGTCATTCCACCTTTCTTTCCTCAACTCCAGAAAAAGTCAGGTACCGATTTCTACAGCTCGGTGACTTCAACCCTTGACTAACACCATGAGAGACTAGTACGCTAATCACTTCACCAATCACATGCCTTTGACTGCAGTGGATTTGTGTATATTTGTATATTTAGTTTTATATTGTATTTGTATGAACTCCCCATAACTGCGAACTGGTGTTCTTTGCAGCTGATGCTGTAGAGACATTGAGCCACAGCGTCATATCAGCGTGGGAGCGTGTTATGGCCGCTACTTTTTCAGTCCCGGAGTACTAAAAGGCAGGGGGTGTGCAATGCTTCTTTAGCAGATGTCACCACCATGGAGACTGGCGTCTTCACCCCCTTAGTTTTATACAATTATAAACTTAGTTTTATATAATTATAAACACAAAAAACTTTGTTACACAAAGTTACGAGCTGCAAAATCAGAAGTTTCCAGAGCTAAATTTACCTTTAATGTATCTAGTGCAGCCAGCGCTGCTTCTAATGCTGGCAGTGCTTCAGCTAGCTCAGCCTCACATTCATCCTTCAGAGCTTTAGCCACGGCTGCCGATTCATTGGCGACAGCTTCATCAGCTTTGACCTTTTTGCTAGTCTCTTCCACACTAACTGATTCTGTTTCTACTATAACCATCATTCTGTCAGTCTCTGCAGCTGACACAACCAGCTGGGGCTGCAGTTCTTCCAGTTCTGCCTGCATTGTGGCCACCTATACAAAAACAAGTATGACTCAATGCTACAGCTTCCAGATGGATGTTATGGTCTGAAAAAACCAGAATTTTTTTAACATGTGTCAATTTACCAATCACAATTACTGCAGCTCTACCATGGAACAAGAAATGGAAAATCTTCAGACATATTTATATATATCAGCAATGTGTTTTTATTATTCTAAAGAAATACTTTCACAGGAAAGGAGAAGATTATAACCTGCAGACAGTGAATCGGTGAATGAATTTATTTTTATAAAACAAATACATTCTCTGCTAAATTTGTTCACATATTTTGGTCTAAGCTTGTCTTACCTTGGTCTGTTAGATGGATACACTGCCTGGCATTGCATCTGGTAGTTTTAGAACTGGATAGCTTCTCTTCAGAGAAATGTAAGTGAAAATTAGTAGCATGCCAATGTTCCTGTATCCACAAGTCAGTCTTATACTCCTGTTTGTTCAGGCTGGAAACAGTGCCCATGACTCCACTGGCCAACAGCGCTCTGACTGGCTTGAGGGGAGGAGCTTCCCTAGATTAAATTCTACCTTAAACTGCAACTGGCCCATGAAATGGAATTCAGATATCTGCAGCAAAGCTTACTGATTCTCACCTGTGAGGAAGCGAAGGCCAGTTTCTCTAACCCAACAACATATCTCTTTTTTGCCTTCATAGTTTCGTCTTGCTTAGTTTTGAGTAGATTCTTAAATGAATTAATCAGCTCCAGGTAGGATGTGGGGGTCACGTAATTGTGACGGCCTAGCTCTTCAAGAAATCTGTGAAAATTACAATGAAGGTTCATAAAAATGGTTCGTGGTTGCAACAGAAAAAAAATCTCAGAAGCATAGACAGAGCTGCCATGTTTTTAATGGGAAATGATAACATACCAATAGCAACTAAATATGTAAGTTTAAAATTTGAATTTATTAGTTTAAAATTTTGTGAACTTATAAAGTAAGGAAAACAATCAAATAGATGCAATTATTTACATGTAGTTTAAAAAAATCTTTTAAATGATTCACAGTAGCAGAAAAGTTAAAATGCAAGAATATACTTTAACAACTTTTTATTGAGGTTTGTGATTATAAAATAGTTATATTTTGTCCCTGCAAACAGCATTAAAGAAGGTGGATGACAGTTGCTAATGGAAGCAGCAAAGTATCACCATGGTGACCAGCTTCTCTGTTTGGTTAAAAACAGTCACAGTACCCCATGTCACAAGCTCCAGTCTCTTTGCACTTGTATCTCTTAATCTCAGATTTGAATTTTCCTATTCAATTAATGTGGGCTATGGTGAAGTAACACTCCATCTAACATGCTCTTTTGACAGCTCTATTTAGTCCTTGTGGATCATGAACAGATCTCTTATGGTTGGACTGTCACAAGTTAGAGGGTTATACTATAGCAAAGAAATGAACTGTATGGCTGGCCTTGGCAAGAATACAATTCACTAGAAACTGCACTACTCCAATGCTCCCAAAAGTACAAAATTTCACAAACAGTATAAACAGATGAGTGACAAACACTCTGCCAACCTGTCTGACAGATCTCTCATGCTCTGGTGGAAATACTTGCAGAGGGACACAACTGACTGTTTCTCTTGGTCTTCCATCTCTGATGCCTCCAGGAACCTGTAAGCAACCCTCTCTAGGGCATCCTCAGGCCAAGCCTGGTGAAGCATAAAACCAAGGATAATGAAGCCAAATTAAGTTTCATGTGACTGATAAAAAGAAAATTCAGAATATGAATTACATATTATCTTTATATCAAATTATAGTCTATCTTACATCTTACACCCTTCCCATGCTGTTATATATCACATAGGGCTTGCATGGTAGTTCGCCATGATTTCCTGTCTTTGGCGAGTTTTTCAGTCTCATCAAGAGATGTTATACCCACCGAGCTAGCCTCTCTTAACAACATCCTCTTTAGAGATTCACGTAGTTGACATCTTTTTCTTCAGCCTGTTATGTTCCACTTGGTAGCTTGTTTGGGGATACTCTGATTGTTTCTTCTCATCACATGACCGACATATGTCCATCTTCTTTTTCTGATCACCCATGAGACAGGTTGTTGTTTGCTCATCTGTCTTATCTCTGCATTGTTTTTCAATTTGTTCCACTTTATACCAAGTATTTTCCTTAGGCATTTGTTTTCAAAGAGTCTAATTTCTTGTCTATTTCTTTAGTTGTTTTCCAGCGTTCATATGCATAAATGAGGGTGGATATTACATTTGAATTGAATAATCTTAACTTGGTTTTTGTGCTTATAACTTTTGAATGCCATATGTTCTCAAGATTCTTGAAGGTCAATGCTGCTTTTGCAATTAACTTCCTTTCTGGTGTCCATAATAGACCGCATAAACCCCGACATCATCCTCTAGCAGGCATAATACCGACTGCATCATCCTCTAGCAGGTATAATACCGACCGCATCATCCTCTAGCAGGCATAAACCCGACCACATCATCCTCTAGCAGGCATAATACTGACCACATCGTCCTCTAATGCAATAATCTAGAAACACACAGGCACCAACAATGAGAATTAATAATGTAACAGGGTTATCCTTAGCTCTGTCCTTGGAGTTTTTTTTCCATTCTTTTGGCTGTATGACTAATCATACTTTGGAAAATAGAATTTTCTGTGGAATGCTGATGAAACTCTATGAACTTTTCATGAAAACTTTTTATATAGAAATCCAATAGTTCTATATACAGATCTTCCTTTTTTTTACTTATGCCCTGATAATTAGAAACTCTCTTGTGATATTTAACTTAATTAAAAAACTGGAAAGCAGATTTAAATTTCCAACTCAGTAACTGTTAAAAATGGATGAAAACAATATAAATACT
Organism: Achatina immaculata; assembly: GCA_009760885.1. NCBI lineage: Eukaryota > Metazoa > Mollusca > Gastropoda > Stylommatophora > Achatinidae > Lissachatina > Lissachatina immaculata. The sequence continues at coordinate 30,854,463 of CM019716.1, read as the reverse complement.
GCATAGACACCATGTTCATTTTTTACACAGAAGATCTTGAATGATGATAAAAGAAATTTACTGAAATTAATTTCAGACAGTTTCATATGTATAACTGAACAAATCTGACAGAAAATTATAAAATGGAACACCACACAGATTTGTTAAAAATATAGATTTATCTTCATGTATAAGGTTTGTGTATGTGCAAAACACAGACCTCCATAATTTCTGCTTTCTCATCTGAAGCAAATAGATTTGGAACTTCTCCAGAGTTGAGGAGAGCATCAATGTCTTCAAGAAAGCGCTCATTCTTGATCTGGCTGTCTGTGATAAGGAAGGTCATAGCAATGCCTTTTCCACCTGCCTGTTTCAGTACGGACTGTATGAGAGGATTAATTTAAAAAATAAAAAAAAAGAAAGAAAGGACATCATTTAAATTGTGAGCTATATTTTTCCTGTTTTGTGTTAGCAATCTAAAAAGACATGTATTCCCAGTCAAATACATTATGATCTTCTGCAAGAAAGTAGGCAAAGAAGTTTAGCAAAAATTAAGAAATACCCATTATATGAGTATATTTTGTCATCATTCTCTGAAAGTGGAAAGACTAGTGACAGTGTGATGCAGCATGAAGAATTCTGTACTGAGGCACTACTCAGCTGAAGCAATGAGGGTCATACTGAAAGACTAACAATACATGCACTGGATCTTGCAACAAAAATATAGTTTGCTATTTCTGTGGCAGAATAGCCAAAGCCAGGCCTGCATTTATCCAGATTAACAAATTACGAACATCGAAGAATATCAAAACAGAAACTGAACACAGGCTCTTTAATACAAATGTAAAGCTTGTCCTACTATATGGTTTGGAGGCATGGGTGATGACTAAGACATTACAACAGAGGATACAAGGATTCATGAACTACTGCTGAGTAGGATTCTAAACATCAGATGGCATGACAAGACCAGGAATAAGGAACCTACAAATCATGTCTAGAAAATGGAGGTGGATTGACCATACGCTTAAGAAACCAGACATCACCATAACAAGGCAGGCAATGCACAACAATAGAGAAACAGAAATCAAGGAAGGCTCAGAACTATTTGGAGAAGGGAAAATTATGAAAGTGCTCAGAGACAAGGGATAGACATGGAGGGAAGCAGAGAACAAATCCAAGAACAGGGATGACTGGTGAGTCTTTATCCATGCCCTATACTGCCAAAAGAGTGACAGGCAATGATGATGATTACTGTGGGCTTGTGTGATATTCAAATATTTTTAGAACCAACCACAGGACAAAATGATCAGAAAAATGACCCTCAACAATTTCCTGTATTATTTAACAACCACTTACTTTGCTACTATCATAAAAAGATGACAGTACATTTTGCTAATCCTCCCTAATATTGAGTTAATTATGCAGGATAAAACACTTTCCCTGTTGTTTGCCTTACAAAATATTAAGCAAAGTAAAACATTAAAATCAAATCTACTATTAGTATTTTTAATATTTCTGTGGCTTTCTTGTTAAGGCCAAAATACTTTTTTTTGTTCTAATAGTTCTCAGTTCTTTCTTTCTTTTTTTAAATTCTCCTTTTTTAACTTCTTTTTCTTGTCTGTCCATGAAATAACAATCAGTCAGTGCCTGAAACCTTTCAGTGCATAATTCACAGATAACAGCTTTCTAATCATTTCTATCTTTGGCTTTGTTCTTCAATTCACTCCATGAAAAGTCCCTTTACTTTTAGAACCTTCACTGTATCCTTTCTATATGTATTCTTTGGTGTTTCCTGTTTTCACTGTGAAATTTGCTCTATTTATTTTTTGTTTGCTGTGCATTGACATTCCAGGGGCCACATTTTTTTTCTTTAGCATTTTCTGGTTTAGTTTCCAAGCTACAGTAGCAGTACTGAGTACACATAACACCTACAATTCTCAGTATAAAGTACTGAGTATGGATAAAATCATTAAACAATGAGACTGTTATTTTGTTTCAAACAATTATTACTAACCTTAATGTCATCTCTCCACTCTGTAATCCCATAGTTTTTAGTGATTTCTGGCTGGAACAGTTTATACCCAGCCATGGATGCTGCCAGACGTGTTAGAGACTGCCGTCCACTGCCCCCGACACCAATGAGAAGGCCATTACCCCCTGGCTGACGCAAGATTCTGCAAATTCGAGACAAATGTTCCAGCACATACCTGAAAGCAAGATGATTTCAAAAAAATAATTAAAGAACCATCTAGGTGGCATTCTGGTCATTACTCATGAAGTACTGATTTATCAGTAAACAGTATATAAACAGAAAAAATGTTCACGTTTTAGCTCTGTGTGGTCTTTTAAATAATATAGACTGACAGACACACTTTCAAACTAGATGAATGGCAACCAGAAGGAAGGAAGAAAGGAGGAAGGAAATATGGATTGATGAACAGATGGATGAATGGAACAGTGGGTGGAAGAGAGAGGAGATGGATGGCAATTTGGATTACAAAGGCAATCCAAAATTGGAATCATAAAATTGTGATATAAATTTTAAGCACCATACCACTGTCATGTAAGTTGACATCATCATTACTAAAGACATAAGAAATATCTTGAAGTGGCATGGTGCCAATAAGCTACATGACATCACAGTAGTTGTGTAACAATGAGCACCCCTCTAGAGATAAGCATGAAACTGGAACAGCGTTCTGTCACTCATTTTTTCTAGCAGTGAAGGTGTGATACCTTGCCTATTGAAATTAATCTGCATACAAATGTCCAGTACTGTGGCTTTGTCATTTACTTTCACTCAACAATTTTCCATCACAGAGCGTTTAATTTCTACAATCACCTTTGGTTTCACCACTCAATATGGCTGACCTGGATGAGACGAGTCAGATACAGAACTCCAGCATTTCAGAACTTCCTGCTCCATTCATTAACTTGCTGCACTGACGGACATGCATCACTGTATCAAACTTTCATTCATTTTCAAATTTCCTGAGAATGCACAATCACAACCAAGTAATTGGTCTTCCACAGTGATTCAGCTTCTATTCCAGTTTACACTGTTAAAAGCATCTTCATAGTCTGTCCTGAACTTTTTCAGATTCCAATAAGAGATTTAGTCCTGTGGTGTAAGCCAAAGATTTATTAGTCAAGTGACTCAGAACTACAAGCATTGTTAGACTATTCTTCTTCTTCTTTGTTCACTTCTACCATCAAGATCGCCCCGTGATCCTAGTGAATTTACTCCTGTGGTTCTCACGATAGTCTCATTTAGGATGGAGGCTCAGAGCATCGCGGGGCTTGGGCCTTTATTCTCGGTGGGTCACAGAAGCAGCATTGCATGACACTGTGGTTTTTATTGCACCAGTGTAGTCTAGAGCTCGACTTCCTCACCGGAAAACCTCGACGTGGTTTGGATATGAATATATCCCTGCCGGGTGAGAGGTAGTTGCCCATCCAGTCTAGAGTTGGATTTTCTCACCGGAAAACCTAAACGTGATTTGGATATGAACATATCCCTGTCGGGTGAGAGGTGGTTGCCTATCTAGACTGCACTGGTACAGTGTCTCCGACTGTAGCATTTTGTGGTTGTGGCTGCTACCCTTCCTGGTGGTGACCAGGATGGAGTTTTTGTCGAGGAGGACGAAACCTCGCCACTAGTGAGTTTCACCCCTGGGTTGAGCCAGTTTAGGTGTATTATCTCAGTATGGGTGTATATAGGACTTAGCTGGCCTCTAGAGCAGAGGTGACATGGTATGAGTAACCCTCACCGCGAGTCTACTGGCCATATTGATTAAACTTCATTTAATACTTTCCATCATTTTTTTTCAAGAGGATCAAGAGATCATATATTCAATATAAGATTAATAATAAAGAAATGCAGAGAGTTTAATGTGAATCTATATTTATCTTTTATAGACTACTCAAAGGCATTTGATTGTGTAGAACACCAGAAACTTTGGGAGATAATGGAAAAAATGGGATTTCCAACACAATTGATACAATTAACATCAATGCTGTATCTAGACCAACAGGCAGCAGTAAGAATAAATGGTGAAACAACAACTTGGTTTGACGTAAAACAAGGGGTCCGTCAGGGGTGCATATTGTGGCCTTACTTATTTAACTTGTATACTGAAAATATAATGAGAAATGTTGGAGAAGATGTAGACAAAGAGTATTATGATGCCATAACAACTGGAGGTTATGAAATACCAGAAATTAGATATGCTGATGACACAGTATTACTGTCCACAACACATAAAGGAATGGAAAAACTAATTATATCAGTCCGTAAGAATAGTAAAGAGCAAAACCTCTATCTTAATGCTAATAAAACTAAATTGATGACAATTGACAAAACAAACAAGGCAGCTGAAATATGTATCAATGAAGAAAAATTGGAAGAAGTGGAGAGTTTTGAATATCTTGGATCAGTACTAACTAATAATGGAGATACAATGAGGGAAATTAAAAGGAAGACATCTATTGCTCTTAAGAAAGTAAAACAACTAAAGAAGCTGTGGAGAGGAACAGACAGAACTACAAAAGTAAGATTTTTAAGGGCATGCATCTTTCCCATCACAGGCCTGTGAGACCTGGACACTTAACTCATTGTATACTGGGGGGTTTTTCCCTCAAAATACCAAGGGTGGTAAATTTCACAATGTGAAAATTGGAGGGACAAAAGACAGTCGAAAACAAAGAAACAAGATATCTGATGACTAAATGAATGGCACAGAGCACAATCTAACACAAATCTTGTAGAAAGAGCAAAGGATAGATGGCTGTGGAAATCAATGACGACTAATGTCTGATTGGCATGGACCAGAGAGAGGGAAACTCAGATCACAAACAAATTCTTTTCTTCATTAATTACAAGAAAGTATAGTCATTCAGGTTTGTACAATATTGAAATATCTTTCAAATATTTTGCATAACTCTCAGGACAAGAATATGACGAAATAATAAATACATTTACCAAAAGAAACAGAAAAATAATTTATATTCTATAGCCATAGAACACAATCTTGAACTCTCTACAGAGACTTGAGAACCTGAATTCACTCTGAGGAAAAGACCTTGGATGGAAAGCTGTGGGATAAACATAAAGGACTTCTGTTACTGATAAAATTAATGGAAGCTATCCATCTTCTTGTCTGGATGGGTAAGCATATGACATCAAGTGCAGAAAAAGGAGATTCTACAGAAGAAATTCATTTTTTAATATTAGATAAGAGATTCAGATATTCAGAAACATCAACATCAACCATCATATAGACAGATAAAAGATTATAAACAGTCAAGTTACAAAAAAAAATTACATCAGAATGAACACTGAAAGCAATCTGCTACAAATATTATTTGAAAATAAATAAATTAAAATGTAAAAATGTATAGAAGTTCTGACAGCTGTGACAACAAACACTCTAATGTAGTGTACCTAAATATAACCAAGTTCATAGATGTTTTATGAGTCTGGTTATAATCTTCAAGACAGAGGGCTGCCACTTTGTTAAATGATTCGATTGACTCAACCTCTTTGTAAGTCCTCATGTCGGGTGGGAGGTCAGGGTCCATGAAATCTCCAAACATGAGATCATTAAGAGTGTTTTCTTTGAGCTGAAATGGAAACACACCATTTTTTGACATCCATGATAAAAACCAAATATCTCTTTTAATTCGTGTCTTTTTCATGGATGGGGTCCGCATGAGTTTGCTACCCTACTCTTAGTTCATTGGGATACGTTGGTCTCCAATAATGTTCTTTTTAATTTATCCTAACTATACTAAAACATCTGGCAAAGCCGGTAGTATTACTTCTTTCTGGTGTCAGAAACATGGACACAAGGCATACTCGAGGCAATTCAGAACCAATTTGTGTTAAAATTTAACTGTTTTTAGGTTTTTTCTAAGCTTATAGGCTGCTGCCCACTTGTGTTTTCATGTCTTCAGTTTATTGTAATTAATTGTAAATAAATAATTAGTGTATATTTTCCTGTGAGGAAATGGTGTTTATGTAAAATTTTATTCATTTTGGATATATTGGACCTAGTACAGTGGATTAATTTCTGGGGAAAGTGAGAAATTATTTCATCATAATTTTCCATTCTTTCTTCTCAATTCTTAGCTCTTTTTTTTTGTTCCATACTAACAACATACTAACAATTTTATTAGAAAAACAGTATACAACTTTTCCTGTTTAAACTAATGTACAATATGTCATACTGCGAATCAGAATATGCCTTTGTGATCCTTTTAAATATGACAACCGTCCCATTCCACTTTATGAAATTTACCCCCTTGGTCATTTGATGTACAGAATGAGTTAAGGTATGAAGTAAACTTCACTCACAATTATTTTGTGATAAAATAAGGAACATTTATGAAAGCAAACTCAATATTAATAGCACACATCTTTCCTGCAGCCATATAAAAACTATCCATTCAGTTCAGCTTTGGATTTTTTTTCTATCAGTTTCTACTTTTTATTGAGAAGAAAAGTACTGAATCTAACTCTGATTATACAAAAATGAACTTTCATGCACAAAAACACTTTCATTCAGAAATTTAACTGTTATAAAAGCGTTATCAATTCACAGTATTAAATGCATAATAAAGCCAGCTTTGGATAGAAGCTGGCAGATTGTATATTCATCTAAACTGAATCTGTAAAATATGGGTAAGAATTTAATGTTAAAAGATGCCATTAATAATTTACTGTTATGTAAAGCTGTCCATGTAAGCCAAAGATTTTTTAGTCAATTGTAGAAAAAAATGAGGAAAAAGGACTTAGTTTAAATAAAAAGAAGACAGAAGTCACCTGTCAATGGTATCTTTCCTTTCACCTTTATACCTCAAAATGCTATCTTCAGGTGTTTTCTGTTTTATTGTTTTATATACGACAAAATCATGTATGAAAATTAAGAGTATCTGCCTGCACAGCTAGGCACACTGGATTACACTGTGTATGCAAGTAACTATTAGCGAATGAATGAAAAATGGGATACTGCATGCATTCACCTGAGTCTGCTGTAGGTGAATGTTTTAAAATGCTGTTTAAAATACCTACCTTCCCTTTGTCCTCTGGTGGAATGATTTTGGCAAACACTTGATCCAGTTTAAATTTTAGGTTACTGACCACAAAATTTGTCACTATACTGTTCAAAGCAAAAATAGCCACAGAAAAAAATATTTAGTTTAACAGAATTAATTTTTAACTTGTGCAGAATAAAGGTAACTGATGAGTTAATTTTTGCAGTGACTTAATTTTATATAGAATAAAAATTACTGATGAAGAGTAGTACAGATTCATTCACTAAACACTATGCCAGTTGGCACTGATGATTACTCTTCTCCATTTTGTATATCTTTCATTTTTTAAATCAGATTTGTTGCCTTTTCTTTCCTGTGCCACAGGGTCAAGACCTTCAAATATTTTTTCCTCAAACTCTTTCTCTTTTTTTTTCTTTTGAGACTGTCAAGTTCTCTAACTTCTGCTTTCTCATCAAGTTCTCTAGCTTCTGTCATCTTGTAACATGCCCAAAGAATTTTGACTGTCTCACCCCTAGATTTTGATGTCTCTGCAACTTTTCTGAAAACTTTCACATTTGTTTTTCCGGTTTTCTAGAGCAATGGGTCAAAACTCAACTGGCAAAAAACTGGCATGAAAAAAAAAGAAGGCAAACCAGAAAAGAGGATTAAGGTTTGCTTAACATTATGAAAAAGTTATTATAAAATCTTTATGAGATTACAGATGTAGATCATCCTTTTTTCAGCACTAGCATGAGCACAACAAAGTCATTACTTATGCAGAAAGATTCAAACAGGCAATAACATATTAATGATTAAAATAAAAAAAAAAACAGAAGAAGTGTAAAAAAAAAAATCACTAAAAAAAGAAGTGATGTGAGAAACTGTTCAATTTACAGATGAAATGATACAAATAAAAAAATAAATGTGGTAAATAACATAGGGAAAATGATACAAATAAATAAATGAATGTGGTAAATAACATAGAGAAAATGATACAAATAAATAAATAAATGTGGTAAATAACATAGAGAAAATGATACAAATAAATAAATAAATGTGGTAAATAACAGAGAAAATGATACATATAAATAAATAAATGTGGTAAATAACATGGAGAATTAAACATGGTAAAAGTCATTTATTCACTTGAACAGCCAACCACGGTCAGCATCATCAGTAAGCCTGTCATAGAATACTCGAAACACTTCATGAACCCACAGTCTGCCAGGAAACAGAAATAATACATAATACTCATGTACAATATAATCAGTAATTAAGAAAGTAACTCTTGAACAGTTAGTAATTCTATTTTTGCACATGATATATTTTGTTATAATACCTTTGTGTTCTTGCACATGAGACATTTTGTTAGGATCTCCTGCGTTGCTCTTCCTGTATATCCCTTAGATAATATCCTGAAGTTCATGGTAGCTAATGTTCTGGTGGAGAACTAGCAACACAGGTTTCATAATGGATATTAACTGAGCTATGAGGGCTCCAGATCAAATAAAAAAAAATCTGGACTGCACAGTCCCATGTGCACAGTGAACATAGTGAAATCTACAGCAAATATAAATCATCATTTTTCACTATTTGTTTGGTGTTGTTCAATAGGTACTGGTCATCATGTTTCTTGAAAAAGTATAAGGAAATAGAAAGTATGAGGTCAACAACAATCTGTATAGATTGGTGATCAGCTTTAAAAAAAAATGGACTGGATTCAGCTTGGCCAGGTGCACTGTGAAAACAAAGGAATGATTATAGTGAAAGCTGGAGGACCATTTCTACTAACCTTCCATGGGGAGAGGGATCGGGATGATGATGATTATGTTTCTCCATTTTATGCAGTTCTTGAAGTTTTTAATCACCTTTTCTCTACCATGTTACTTGGTCAGCTTATTCCAATATTTTTCTCTCAGTCTTCCATCATTTGATTTTTTTGTGGCACATGCGAAAAAGGCCCCGAGGTTCAACCAGCCTCTAAAAATGGGTATGAGAGAAATCTGGGAAGATAAAGCAGCCAGGCGCGATACTGACCACATCACACTTTCATATGCTGAAGAAAATGGAAAATATGGGCCTAACACACTGTATTCTCCAATATGCCTTAATGGCACTGAATTTTACCTTTACCTTCTATCCTTTGAGTTTTCCAGTGATTGTCATGTTATCTAACTTTAGTCTTCTCATGATATGCCCAATGCTATTTCTAATGGCATTTTGACTGTTTGCAAAGCATAATCATATTCATAATCTAATCCACATTATTTCTGTATGTTCTGTACACACAAGAATAAAAACACAAGAACCTTTGTAATGTGATAAGTCAGCTTAAACAGTTTCAGACAGTCTACTATCTTTATCTGATCATCAGTATGCTAAGGAAAACAGATCTTCTTCTTCTTCAGCTTTCTGAGCCATTAAGGCACATTGTTGCAGATAAATTTCACCTCCATTCCTCTCTATTTCCTAATCTTCTATCTCCAGTTGTTGACAACAATTTCTTTTATGTCCTCTTCTATGTTGTCTTTCCATCTCTGTCTTGGTTTACCCTTGGTCTTGTTTCCCCTCGTCTCTTGTGCGTACATAATTTTCGTTTGTCTGTTCTCTTCCATTCTTTCTACATGCCCCAGCCGGCATAGTCTGTTCAGTTTCAAGACATTTATAATTAATTGGGATTTAAATAAGCTGTTCAGTTCAGTGTTCTTTCTAGCTCTCCATTCTCCACTGTTGGTATCCTTTACCGGCCCAAGGATTCTTCTTAGGATCTTGTTCTCAAAGATCTGCAATTGGTGTTCATCTTTCTTTGTTGTACCCCACATTTCTGATCCATACGTGACGGCTGGTCTTATTAGTTTTTTAGATTGTTATTTTGGTGTTTTGGGACAGGATTTTGGATTTTAACAGGTGTTGCAAGGCAAAGTATATTTTATTCCCAATTTGTACTCTCATTTTAATTTCTTCGCTTACTGTGCTGCTTCTGTTGAAGGTTGTGCCTTGATATTTGTATGTTTCTAGTTACCTAATAATCATCTCTCCAACATTTATATAATCTGGATTATTCTGCCTCTGGTCTCTTGATATCTTCATATACTCTGTCTTAACTCTTGCTAAAATAAATTCCAAGTATTTGAGACTAAACTTGACTTCACAGAGGGCACAAAGAAACAAATAAAAGAACACTAAACTTGCTATACACACAGAAGATGAATGCCATAAAATTAATCCTTAAGAAGGTTAATTAGTTAGTTAGTTAATCTTCTTGGGCCAAAGGCGGTGCATAGGGCGGAGGACATGGCTCTCCATGTCTGGCGATTCTTTTCTACTTGCTTTAGATCTTCGGTGTTTCTGATGAGCATTGTTGAACATTCCTTGGTGATAACTCATCTTAGTGTGTCTTTGGGTCTACTCTGCTTTCTTTTACCTCCTGGTGACCACATAAATGCTTGGTGTGGGAGCTGTTTTTCATCCATTCTAAGTACGTGGCTGATGTAGTTACAGTGACATCATCTGATAAAGTTTGATATGTAGTCTTGTTTAGTTTCTTGTCTTATTGATGTAACCGATCTGAAGTCGTGCCAACAGATATTTAGCAGTCATCGAAAGGCACTTATTTTCAAAAGCATCTAGTCTCTATTCCATTGCTGGGGATGTTCTCCAACTCTCGCAACCATTGGTTAGTACTGGCACTACACAGGAGTTGAAGATCTAGAGTTTCGTGTGTCTACTGAGTTGTTTTAATTTCCAGATGTTAGTCAGCTTGTTGAAAGCATTTGACGCTAAAGCAATTTGGGTCATAATTTCTGTTGATGTGTCTCCCGTGGGTGTTAATTTGCTTCCTAGGTATGTAAAACTAGTGACTTTTTCCAAGAGCACGGCCATTAAGTTTAATATTGTCCAGTTTGTTGGTGATATCAAGAACTTTAATTTTTTGCTGAGTTGATTTCAAGGCCAATTTGTTTAGAGATATTTTGGAGTTGGTTTGCTTTCTCTTGCACATCAGCGTGTGTGGAGCTCAGAAGTGCTATATCATCTGCGAAGTCTAGGTCTTCCAGTCATTTGTTGTCAATCCATTTGATGCCCAGGTATGTATCATGGGTGCATATGCGCATTACCCAATCAATTGCTAGCCCAAATAGAATTGGTGACATGACGCAACCTTGTTTTACACCTGTTTCCACCGGGAACCAGTCAGTTGCCAGATTCTGTTCTTACACAGCAACATGAATCATCATAGAAGGCTTTTATTATGTTTACATATTTGGGTGGAAAGCCATAGATTGTAAGAAGTTTCCATAGTGTGGGTTAGTGGAGGCTGTCGAAGGCTTTTTGGAAGTCCATGAAGTTGATGATGAGATGGGACTGAAGTTCTGTTGATTCCTCTATGATAATTCTGAGTGTATGGTCCACGCAGGACCTGTCTGAACCCTGCCTGTTCTTCTCTAAGTTTGACATCCAATGATTTCCCGAGTCGTTCTATCAGCAAACTGCAAGAAGGTTTTCCTGGTACTGATAGCAGGGTGATACCAAGCCAGTTATTGCAATCAGACAAATCTCCTTTTTTAGGCAGTTTAAAAATAACACCTTCTCTCCATTCCTTTGGTGGAGATTCATTTATCCATACTTCATTGCACAGATGCAGCAGGTATTGTAGTGTGTTTTCATCAGCTGCTTTAAGCATTTCTCCAGAGATCTCATCGTCCCCAGCAATTTTGTTGTTTCTCAGTTTTTTTTATGGTGGTTTTCATTTCTTCCATTGAGAATGTGTCCCACGGGACATCTAAAGGGGGCACGTTTAATTCTTGGTCCAGGTTGGGAGTAGTTGTAGGTTGGGTCTGTTTAGTATTTCTTTAAAGTGATCAGCCCATCGTTTTTTTTATCTTCTTCTGATGTCAGTAGTTTACCTTGTCTGTCTTTGATGGCTGTGCTGCCTGCGTGTGAATGCTTACATAGCTGTTTCATGATGTGGTAAACTGTTTTGTTGTTTCCAGTTTTGGCAGCTATTTTGGCTTCAGTGGCCAGGTTATGCAAGTAGTTTTGTTTGTCTTTTCGTGCACTGGTTTTAATTTCTTTATCCAGCGAGTTGTAGTTTTTCCTACTGCCTTCAAATGATATTTTGTGTCTTTTGCAGTTAAAAGGGTCAGTTTGGCCTGTTTTCTTTCTTGAATTTTTGTCCAGGTGTTGTCGCGCAGCCATTTTTTCCTTTGGTTCTGTATATAGCCTACAGTGTTTATTGCAGTAGTTTTCAGAGTATTCTTAAAGGAGGCCCAGTTTAGTTCTATTGATTCCTCCTTTGTGGTGGCGGTTGTGTCTGGATTTCTTGGATATTTGTCTTGGATCTCAGCATTAAAAGTGGCTGGATTGTCATTTGTCAGTAGGGATCTTGAATTTATCTTCCTGATCCTGGGTAGTTTGTACAGCCTTTTCAGTTTTATCCACAGCTTGGCTATGCAGAGGTTGTGATCGCTGCCGATGTCTGCTCCCCTGTAAGCTCTGACATCTTTGACGAAAGAGTGAAATTTGTTGCTAATACACAAGTGTTCTATTTGGTCTTTTGTAAAGCTGTCAAGGGATTTCCAAGTGATTTTGTGAATGTTTTTATGTGAGAATATCATGTTTGTTAATACCAGGTTTGCTATTTCACAGAATTCTAGTAGTCTTTCACCGTTTAGAAAGCTAGATGTTACATTATTCATGTATTTGTTAGTATAAAAATATTTATGCTTCTCAGTGCAGGAAACACAAGCATAAAACAAGTTTTTTTCTTTTTCTTTCTATTGCTCCATGGCATTTGCATACCAAAGGGGCATAAATGCTAATGCCTTCGGATTTCTAGGCCACTGTAGCAATATGAGACGGAGAGGCTATCATCTGTCCTCTCCTCACTGCCACTTTTTTTTTCCCCCCAGGAAAATCCCATGTACCCACCCATTTCTTGAGGCTAGGTTGATCCTGGTGCTGTTCCAGTCCGACTACTCCCCCCCCCCTCCTCCCGTATGGAATCAGATGTAGACTCGAGTCAACTGACTAGGATTCAAGTCACTTTGAAGACTTGAGTTGAAGAATAGCCGCTTGAACTTGATATTTTTAGTCAGTCAACTTGACAGTTCTATCTACTTTCCACTGTGTGGTGTAAGTAGGGCAGCACTTGCTTCAATAAGACCACACATGTCTATCTAATTTGATTCTAGTCTGTTGAGTTTTGCCACATGCATGTCTAGTCATTATGTCACAATCTGTTTACTGTAGACAGAACAATGGCACAAAAGGAGTATAGATCATGTGACACTATTGCAAAGGCACTGGTAAACTGAAGCATCAACATAACTGGCCCATATTATCACATACATTTCGTAAAGTGAGATAGATTTTTGTAAAAGCTTTAAAAATATAAAAGAGGTGCCACATGGTTTATTTCTTATGTGCAAAAGGAAATGAAAACAATTTTAATGGATGATGATGATATACCGAAGATTAATATTGCATTCCTAAAAGATTTTATTATGGTTTAACATAAAAAATGAGTAAATTACTATGGAGATACCTGGTAAATTGAAAAATAAAATATATATAGTGTCACTTTACTTTCACAACTTGCAACCCCATGGGCATGCTATAGTAAATTGATGATATAGTGAACAGATCCAACAGTCACTTTGAGATTTGACTCACAGACTTGAGACTCAGCTTGAAGCTGCCTGCAAGGATTTGAGACTTGAAGAATGTGACTTGAGACTTGCCATGCAGATGTGAATACATCTCTGGACTAGAACCAGAGAACTTCTGATCAGCAAGTGCACTAACCGCTATACTATTTTTAAAAAAAAGAAAGGAAGAAATCCTTTGGTTTCTTAACCTGCAAACAACCTAATAAACTTAGATTAAAAAAAAAAAACAATTGGCCTCCTTGGTTATTTGTATTCATCAAAACCACCAGCACAACCTGAGTATTTACCAGTCCTCTCTAGGAGGCTACTTATCTTTACCGTATCATGGTAGATTTTTCAGCGATGTCGCCGCGTTTAACAAGGCACACACCAAGAATAACACGTGAGAAGTCTCTCAGATTAAAGACGTAGTGAGACTTGCTGGGAGTTGGCAACAGGTTAGACATTGCTCCTTTGTACACTTCCATTGTACCAATTACAAAACTGTTTGCCAAACCCATAAACTCCATGTTAAATTCTTCCGCCTGAAATGAATAAACTCTTCATAATAAAAACAGAAATTCTTCCACATGAAAAGCATAAATTAATTATTTACGTATATTAGAAATAGAAAGTCTTACATGTAAAATGCATAAATTCTTTGTACCAGAAGTTCTTCCAAAGTGAAATAGAAAATTCTTCTATCTGAAGTGTATTTTGACAAAAAACTTCTAAAAATTCTTCTATGTCAAATGCATGACTTCCTCCACTTAAGATTCTTTCATCTATTTTTGATGATATAATTCTCTTATCTGATATTATTAACTTATGTCACTTTATTCATAAAAAAAAAACACATAAAACTTAAAATTAGAATTAAATAATTTCTTTAATATCTTCTTCTTCTTCAGCTTTCTAAGCCATTAAGACTCAGTGCTGCAGATAAAGTTCACCTCCATTATTCTCTGTTTCTAATCTCTCTCCAGTTTGTGACACCAATTTCCTTTCTATCCTCTTCTATGCTGTTTCTCCATCTCTGTCCTGGTCTACCTCTTGGTCTTTTTTCCTTCATCTTTTGTGTATACATCATTTTTGTTTGTTCTCTTCTGTTCTTTCTACATGGTCCCCCACCAGTGTAATCAGAAACATCTTAGTAAACTTGAATTTTATATCATCTTACATCCTTCCCATGCTGTTAAACGTCACATAGGGCTCGCATGGTAGTTCACCAAGTTTTCCTGTTTTCAGCAAGCTTTTCACCCTCATCTAGGAATTTTATGTCTACTACTCGTAATCTGGTCTCACTTAACAATGTCCGCTTTAGAGTCTCACGTGGTCAACCTCTTTTTTTTTTGGCCTATTGTATTCCACTTGATAGCTTGTTTTGGGACTCTCTTTTGTGTTCCACTTGATACCTTGTTTTGGCACTCTGACTGTTTCTTCTCATCACATGACCAACATATGTCCATCTCCTTTTTTCTGATCACCCATGAGACAGCTTGTTGTTCACTCATCTACAGTGCTCTTGAATTCATTACACTTTGTACTGAGTATTTCTAAAGAGTCTATTTATTGTATATTTCTTCAGTTATTTTCCAACTTTTGCATGCATAAATGAGGGTGGATATTACATTTGAATTAAGTAACCTTAACTTGGTTTTTGTGCTTATAACTTTTGAATGCCACATGTTCTCAAGATTCTTGAAGGTCAATGCTGCTTTTGCATTACATTTTGGATTACAGATGAAGAAATAATGGTGCAGCTTGTCACTAACAACTGCGATTCAAAGATGTGTGGAAATGAAATATGAATATATAAAAAAACAATCAACCAACATTCTAAGGATGGACAATGATGCTGACTATTCCTAGCAAAAATGCATTCTTTGCCTTCACCTCAGAAAGACTGAAGAGAAATCTACATCAAACAGTAGGAAAAATGTTACAAAAATAGTAATGCTAGGCAAACAGTAAGAATGTCTACTTTTGCTTCAAAGTGGCTCTATACTGAAGTTAGAAAGGACAGAATGAGATGACTATTAAAGCACAGTAGCTAAAATGTAATGATAGACAAACAGAAAAAAAACTGGTCTTGTTTCCAAGCAGTTTCATCCAAGCATTACAAATGACAAAATCTTATATCTTAAACCCTTCCCATGCCATCATATGACACATAGGGCTCACAGTGTCCCTGGCTATGAGTCTCTATTCTTGGTGAGCTTCTCAATCTCAGCAAGGGATTTGATGCCTACTACCTACTATTTTAGACTCTCTGGTCAGTGTTCTCTTTAGGGTCTCTCAAGATCAGCCTTTTTTTTCTTTTCCCAGATGTTTCCCATTTGATGGTTTGCTTTGTGATTCTCTGTGTTTTAACTGCTAATTTAGTTATATGACAGCTACGTCATAGCTATACTACTGGACAAAAATTAAGGGCTGGTTATTAATTTCAAGCATATGTTTATTTTGACTGCCATACTAAAGCTGTAAAAAAATTTATTGCAGAATCTGGATTAAATTGCATTCTCAGGCAGTCTTCTATGCAGCTGGGGCATAAACAACACCATCTGTTCATCACAACAAGTGTAAAAATCACATGCAGTAGCATCGTCCTAGACAAAATGTTAGGGCATTTTTAAAAGTATCAGCATGACCCAGCAGGTAATTAAATCGTGCTGATTTGTGCTGCACGTGCAAGAGGCATCCTTAGTGAACACTTCTCACTTTCCAATCATTTTTATTAAAGTGGTTTAGGGGTATTTTTGTCATTTGAAAAACACCATGCCACCGCAAAGGGTTTTAGCACCTTTGGTTGAAAGTGGTTTATCTGGCTGTGAAGTTGCACGGCGTTCAGGGATGTCCCATTCTACCATCCAAAGGCATTTGGAGTGATTTCACACAACTGGAGGAGTAGAAGACAGGCATCGTTCAGGCTGACCTCATTGCACGAGTAGACAAGATGACAGATACCTGCAGATGTCAACACTTCGCAACCGGACAGTAACGTCTTCTACTCTCAGAAACCAGCTAATGAATAGTGCAAACGTCAATGTTAGCAGCAGAATAACTCGCAGGCGTTTGAGAGAATCTGGACTGACTTCATGATGACCAGCAATAAGAATACCTCTTAGTCCAGCTTACCGCAGAGCTAGAGTTGCCTGGTGCCGGCAGCACATCCATTAGATGAGGTGCCGTGGGGTGAAATTCTTTTCATGGATGAATCCTGCTTCAGTATGTCCTTCAACGATGGCAGAATCCATGTTTAGAGAAGGCCAGAGGAACAGTTCCATGATGCCACATCCAAGAGGTGGATCATTCATAACTAGACTAAACCAGCTTATGTTTTTAAATTTCTATGTGCTTCTTTACTGGCATGTCTCAGCTGTGCTTTTGACCTTGTAAAATTTTGAATTTATTGTACTTGTTATTATTATAAAAAGGTAAAGGTAAAGGTAATCCTGTCATGCCTTAGAGGCACATAGGGATATGGTGTTAGTTCCCATATCTTCCTTGACCTGTCAGCAAACTAGATATTTCCAGAGGGTGATATGGTCAGTATCATGCCTTGCTGCCTTTCCTTCTCCAGCTTCTTCCCAGAAGAAGTCAGGTTATGTTATGATTATTTTTTTTAATGGGTGGTTGTAAAATTTGAGTTCTTGGCAAATGAAACATGTGAGAAAAATCTTGAAAATGTCAAGTGATCTGAATCATAAGCAGGATGAAGTTGTTTCTAAATTCCCAGAGCAGGCACTAGAAGTATGTTCAACAGCCATAGAAGACACACCAACCCCTTCCCAAACTCCAGGTGCATTGCTAGAAAAGAGATAAAGGTCTTGATCAAACCTCTGTGTTTCTATTAATGTCATCTTTAATGTCTTTTATTCTGATGCAGGTATGCTGAATTTAAAAATGAAAAGATCCCACAGATTAGCTCTATCTTGACAGAATAATATTAAGCTCCACTTTATAACATCATTCATTAAACTTACCAGTGCCCATGGTCAACAAACTGCCTCAGCAGTTCTATTGGAGGCTGAGCACCATATACTTCTTTCTGGGGCATACTCATATCATCAATAAATATTATGCACTTCTTTCCTGCTCGAGGTCCAAAGACACCTTTCCTCCGTCGGTCAAGCTTGGACATAATTATTTCCTGTATCGAAGAAGGGAAAAAATAACTTACTTTGAAATTAAAATCTCTAGAATAAAAAAGTTTGATTGCAAGAAACAAAATAATTACAGCTATCAAGTCAACTTCATTTTGCAACAGCACCGAATTTAAATCTGAAAACAGGTTACATAAATCAAAGTAATAATTCAAAAGAACTACTTACATATAAGAATAAATTACAGATTACTGTTTACGTGTAATAAATAAAATATTAATTTGCATTTGTAGAAAATAATTTATATTCAGTGAAACAGATGTTCCATATTATTATAATCTGCAATATTTATCACACATAACTATAACAGTTTACCAAGTATGCCATTTCAGTCATATTTTATACCTGATGATGCCTTTCTGGGGTATCAATCAATCAATCATGTGCCGTGCTGCGTGACATAGGCAATCATTTCTCTCCACAATTCCATGTCTTCAGACTTGATTATGAGATCCACTAGTGACTTTCTTCCTAGCCACACTGACAGCCCATCCAGTAACTTCTCACTCTGTCTTCCTCTGTCTCTTCTTCCCTCAATTTTTCCAGTTGCCACAATGTGTTTCAATTTTCCTCTTCTCAGAAAATGTCCTACAAATCTCGCAGGTCTGCCTCTGATCTCTGCTGTAATTTGCCTTTTAACTCCAGCCTCTCTTAAGACTTCTTTGTTGGTTTTCTTAGCTGTCCATGGTACCTTCAACATCCTTCTTATTAACCACGTCCGAATGAACAATCATGACAATCTTTCTGTGATATATCAGTCCATATTTCTCAAGAAAATATGACCTGAGTTTGGATTTTGCAAGATGAGGCAGAGGCAGGCATAAACTGACTTATTTACATGACATTAAATTCACTGTTTGCTTCTTTATCACCAGCTATAGTTTCAGAATGACAAATATGAGTGAAGATTCAAGGGTAATTTCACTGGCGTACTTTGTTTTGCTTTCAGTTTTAAGATATAACTTTCTGCCAGCAGGAAACAAAACAAAATCTAGATACAACATTCAGGCACTGTCTTAGAAAATCTACCAACCTGAGTCTGATTGGCGCTGCTCTGCGCTGAAAAGGTGATGATGGATGCGATATATTTGTCTTGCGGCAACTCGTTCATCATTTTCTTTGAAACGTACGCACTCTTCCCCGTTCCGGTAGGTCCTACAAATAGCAGTGGCCTAGAGTTGAAATCAAACAACCTGTTTAACCTTCACTGGCACGGAAGTAATTTTTTTCTTTACAGGAACAGAGAGCAATTTCCTCTTTCAAAGTTCTTAACCAGCTCAAGCATATAGAAAGTAACCTCATCTGACACAAAAGAACTGAACAATTCTCAGATGCAGTGTTTCTAAAGCATACTGTTTAAAATATAAATCTTTTCAATTAAGTTTCACATACAAAGGCCTTTTAAATTAGTTTTATTATTTTCAGAGAACCTACAAAAATGGTGACAATGTTGACACAGAAATGTGGAAAACATAATATATACTTTTAACATTTTTTACACAAGACAAAAAAAAAATAATAAGGGTCACAAAAAAATGTTTTTAAGAGACACAACCATTTTTAACCACAAAGTGACACCAGATCTATATTTAGCCTATACTGTAAATTAAAACTTAAATCTCCAAAATCGTGAATTAAACCATACAGAAGCATTTTTTTTTCTAATGAAGCCATCAAGCTTGGGTCAATGGCAGCAAAAGAGCTGCAAATTCTGATAAAGCTTCATCATGTGATAAGCACAATGCTTTTTTAATAGCTTTATTAATAATAGAAACATTTTTTTCAAATCTATATTTCCCAATTTTTTACTTTTTTATTTCACAATTTATTTCAGATGAAGAATGAAGAAGTATTACACCTGGCAAAGGAACATCTCAAACTGGCGCTGCACACAAGAAAACAAGACAATCAAAGTTTCTCGGACACATCAGCTGATGTGAAGGTCTTGAAAAATTGGTCAAGACTGGAAAGATAAAGGACAAAGACAGCAGAGTTGACAGAAATACCTGGATGGTCTGACTGCATGGTTTGGCAGGAAACCAGCAAATGACTTGATTCAAGACACAGAGGATCGAGTGAGATGGAGAGAGAGAGATGACAACCTATGCCTATTGGCACTGGTTGATTTGATTTATTTTATCCCTTGATTTTTTTTCAATAAACCTAAAAAGCTCCACAGACCTCTCATTTTGTGCCTGGAAATCATGAATGGATGTGATCATTTCAAACACTAACCTGCCAGAAGCAATGTGAAGATCCATGAAGTAGCCATATCTGGCAGTGTCCACAGTGGGCACCAACATCTCTCGGATGTTTGGTTTACTGCCAGAGTCATCTCTCTCTGCACCCTTGAGGAGGAATGTCCAGTTCATCCACTGACCTCTGCCCTTTTGCTACATATAGGATAAAAGACAGACAAAACAAACGATTGCAGGAAATAGTGCAAAATTTGCATACATCATAGCAGCAAAGTCTATAGTGGTATTTCATACAAGAACAATAATACAGTTTACAAGCATGGAGCATCATGGCAGCAAATAAGCTGGCTTCTCAGTACAAAAGGGGAAGGCTTTAAGTTAGCCCACTTCAGCTTGCCCAACAGAAATACTGGCATACATAAATTACTTGAAGTCTCTGTGCCTAAAAATAGATACAGCCTGTAAGATGTTGAGCATAAGAGTACAATTTAAGTAGACTATTTAAGAAAAAAAAGCATTCATTAACATTTAATGAATAAAGCTGTTCATGCTTTTAAAAAAAATTAGCCTGATTATTTATCATAGCTTTATTGCACTGGATTTGTGTGTATATCTAAATATTAAGTTTTATATACGTATGCTCAAAAGCTATTTTGTATGTTAAACCGTATTCTGACTGTCACTGTATTAAAACTTTTCTGACCAGTACTTTACAAGAGACAAGTTGAACTATGTGATGTAGTGAGCATATAGTTGTTTTTTTTTTCTAGCCCTCTTAACTAAATAGTTTCCCCTAGGAACAACTATGTTAATTCTTCCCGTGCCGCAGGAAGAAACACAGATGTTCCATTTGGTGCCGGAGTAAAACCACGGGTCTTGATATGTATCGGGGGTATAATTGTAAAAGTGAATGAAATACAGTATTTCCATGTTGTGTGTACTTATTATGTTTCAAAATAGCTAAAAATGTATGAAGATTTCATAAATGCAGAGTCTTTTTTAAGAAAAAAAGAAGTAATGTGATGTTTTTAGACAATAATTGTGTCCTACTTGCCATCAGCTAGGTCTAGGGTACAGTACGTACCATCTGAGATGCCTAGAACTACCTGTCAACTGCCTGTCGATCTCGTCTTGTGATTGTATGTGCCTTTCTCCTTAAAATAATGTCTGAAATAACCTTCTGACTATTTCTCTGGTCATCTAATATGTCTAGATCTACTCAGGATACATTCAAGAACTGTGGTCTGGTCACAGGGCATGTCCATATCTCTATCTACATCACCAAAAATTGAAAATTCACCATGATCACTTTGATTTTCTCCCTCGTTACTAGGTAGTCTTCGGCCATGATAACAGGGTCACAAGGCATGCGCATTAAATGTTTACAATCTAAATGTTACACCGGGTTTTTAATGAAACAAAGCATGTAGTGAAATATAGTCACACGGTACTATAGACACTAGAAGTGACCATTTTTTAGTCATTAGGCGCAGGAAGAGTTAACATAAAAATTAAATGACACATTTTAACTTACATCATAGAAATAGTCCCAGACAGACTGTTCTTGTGGAAACATTGTATCTATTTTCTTGATTTCCTCAGGTAAAGGATAGTCTGGGTTCTTTCCATCCAGAATTGGGTAATAAAATTCATGAAACTTTTTCCTGCCATCATTGTCCACATCACCAGCAATTGACCATGGAATAGCGAACAGGACTGATGCCTGGTAAGAGCAAGCATAACCACAGTTTAGATCTACCATGAACACTAATACATTAAGGCTGCAAGTGGGAAGTAAGTCACCAGGTAGACCTAAACTGGAATACAATTATATCTATAAGTCATCAACGCAAGATTTTTCTATCTGCCACATGTTCTGGCAAAAGACTGAGCCACTGGTAGATGGGTCTGTGTCTGGGTTACAGCATCCTCTGAAAAGGAAATGAGGGTCAGATTCAAAGACAGAGGACACAAGCACAAGGAGACTGGATAATGTAGAACATAAATATTTCATGATGTTGCTGTGGCTGACTAAGTAAATCTAACACAGGCAGAAGATCCATGAGAAAAGCTGTTTAGCAAAATGATGCTCTACTAAACATCCACCTGCTTCAAAACTGTCTTTTAGCATTGAAAGTGCCATTACTAGATCTATCATGTAATCATCTGAATGAAGTGAACATCCAAATATAATCATACTGTGTATATCTTTGGGCTATATAAGTACAGTAAATTTCTTACACAGTCATTTATTTATTTTGAAAGTAAAATTACAATAAGTGTTTATTTTTAACTTTAGATAAATGTAAACTTCCTCCTAAGCATTTGCACATGTAAAAAGTTTACCGCTAAGCAAAAAGATGGAGAGAAAGATTAATGCAGCAGAAATCTAGTTCTACAGAAAACTTTGTCATATAACGTGGAGGATGAAAAGAACAAACGCACAAGTTTTAGAATACAATAATTAGTGTATATGTATACACCTACATATGAATCACTGCAGTAAAGCTGTGATACCAAAATGTATAAACTAGGAAAAAAGTAGGAGCAGCTTTATTACTTAATTATTACAAAGTTGTGATGTTTCGGAGTGAGCCTTAATCATACAAAAACATACAAGTAATAAAGCTGCTCCTACTTTTTTCCCAGTTTATACCAAGTGCAATGTGAACTTCTCAAAGATGAAAAAACAAAATACTCTGGTCATATCAAAAGGCATAACAATACACTGAAGACCATACTAGAAGGAAAGGTGGAAGGAAGAAGAGCAAGAAGAAGACAGAGATGTAAATAGGAAGATAACACACGAGAATTGACAGGACACAGCCTGGCTGAGTGCACCATCATCAAGGCAAGGGAGCAGGGGAACTGGAGATTCATTACCGCCAGCCTTCATTCTAGAGAAGGCACATGATGATGATGATGATGAAAAAGTTTAGTTATTAAAAAAAAGCAAAAAAACATTTAAGATAAATGCATTTCTTTCAAAATATTGTTAAAGGAAGTGTTAGGATATATCAACCAAATGCAACAATAGCAGGAGTAATATCCTCTAGGGTACAGAAAGACAGACATTAAAGTATGCCTATAACATCCTTCCTTCCTTCTCCCAGCATGAGGTCAGGAATGGCCATGGTGGACTTGAGCTTTTACTCTTTTTTTTTCTTCTCCTTTCCATCTGTTTACTCACTATGTATTCAAATGACTTCTGTGTGATGTCTCATTTTCTATTCATTCAGTAAGAACTCACAACAACCGATATATGTCTGCTTCAATACCATCTTCTTAGATGAAAAGTACCATTATAGAATCTCCAACTAAAAATATTTCCATTTCAAAATAGTTCCTACAACTGCTCTCTTCTGATCTAATCATTATACAAAATGAATTTTCAACCATGAGTTTATGAGCCATTATATGAAATGAAATTTCAGCAAAAAATGAAATTTGAGCCATGAATATTATAAGAAATCTCAGCCCCAATTAGTATGTGAAATGAAATTTCAGTCCTAGGTATTACATGAAATGAACTTTCAGCTCTAAACACTGTCTCACTGTTATTCATGTGCTTGTGTTAGAATTTCACTTACCATGAAATAAGGCTGTAGATGTTTGTGTGTGTGAGCATTCTCACTATTCAGAACACCACTCATCAACATGTCCACAAAGCTGAGCACTGACACTACCTGGCCTGAGTGGCTGGCTTGAATGTACTCCTAATGATGTTTTCACAAGATGTAAGGCACTGAATTATAACAATTAAAATTATAAACATGGTTCACTCATGAGATAATTAATGTAGAGACAAAGCAAGAATGGCTGGATAAATGCACAGGAAGGATGGTCAGTCAGCATAAGGCAGATGTTATCAGTTATTGTATGCTGATGATAATACTGAAAAGGAGATCAGAGCACCTATGGATGTGTCTGGAGTGAAAATATGACCCCCTTTTTCACTGTCTAACCATTCATTCAATCATTTGCATGTCCTTTGTGGAACTTTGCCTCCCTAACAGCACTACTGTAGGCCTCTCAGTTGTAGGCAAGATGGCCTGCTGTTAATGCATCCATTTGCAGATCATCAACGATGTCTTGAAGCCATCTTCGCCTGGGTCTTCCTCTCTTTCTTTTTCCCTTTATGTACCCTTCCAAGATGGTTTTCTCTAGATTATCATGACATTTAATGTGTCCAAAATATTTAAATTTTCTCTCTTTAATCCTCTTTACTAGCCAGCCTTCTTCAATATTAAGTTCTTGTAGTATGGATATATTTGTTCTTTTTTTGTGTCCATGATATCTCAAGAACTCTTCTTTAGCATTTACATTCAAAGGCATTTATGTGTTTCTCAGCTGTTTTGTTAAGTGTCCAGGTCTCACAAGCATATGTTGCAATGGGAAAGATGCATGCCCTTAAAAATCTTATTTTTGTAGTTCTGTCTGTTCCTCTCCACAGATTCTTTAGTTGTTTTACTTTCTGAAGAGCAATAGATGTCTTCCTTGTAATTTCTCTCATTGTATCTCCATTATTAGTTAGCAGTGATCCAAGATATTCAAAACTCTCCATTTCTTCCTCATTGATACATATATCAGCTGCCTTGTTTGTTTGTCAGTTGTCATCAATTTAGTTTTCTTCGCATGAAGATAGAGGTTTTGCTATTCACTATTCTTACGGACTGACATAATTAGTTTTTCCACTCCTTTTTGTGTTGTGGACAGTAATACTGTGTCATCAGCATATCTAATCTCTGGTATTTCATAGCCTCCAATTGTCATGGCATCGTAATATTCTTTGTCTACATCTTCTCTAACATTCCTCATTATATTTTCAGCATACAAGTTAAATAAGTAAGGCCACAATATGCACCCCTGATGGACCCCTTGTTTTATGTCAAACCAAGTTGTTGTTTCACCATTTATTCTCACTGCTGCTTGTTGGTCTAGATACAGCAGTGATGTTAATTGTATCAAATGTGTTGGAAATCCCATTTTTTCCATTATTTCTGTTGTTGTACACAATCAAATGCCTTTGAGTAGTCTACAAAGCCTAATTTAGATTCACATTAAACTCTCTGCATTTCCTTATATTGAATATATGATCTCTTGATCCTCTTCCTTGCCTGAAACCAGCATGGACCATATTGACTTCTCTTCGATTTTCTTACGAAGTCCACCCATTATGATTTTTAACAGAATTTTATTGGCATGACTAATCAGGCCAACAGTTCTGTAGTTTGTGCATAATTTCAGGTTACCCTTTTTTTTGGCAGTGGTATGAATATAGTTCTTTTCCATTCTTTTGGCCAAATACCTGAATGCCATATCTTTTTATATAGTGCATGATAGATTGTTGCACATTCCTTTCTTCCTGATAAATTCAGCTGTTATCTCATCACATCCTGGTGATTTACCATTTTTCAGATTCTTTATTGCCCATAAAACTTCTTCTATTGTCAGTTCAGGTTCTTTCTCCTCCAATAATAATTCACACTGTTGATTTCTGCTTTCACAGTCAGTTGTTTCATACATTCCTCTGCAGTATTCTTTCCATCTTTCTAGAATTTCCTCTGTCTCTGTCAAGGTATTCCCCATCTTGACATAAATTACATTTAGCTTAGGTGTTACATTTCTTGTCAATGTCTTCATTTCTTTAAACATTTCACTATCTCTTCCACACTTCTGATGTCCTTCTATTCTTTCACAACAATCTTGTATGTATTGTTTTTTGTCTTTTCTTATGTTTCTTCGTACTTCTTTTGTTAAAGATTTATATTTCTCTTTATTGTTGTTTGTCACTTTCCATTGCGTCTTCTTTTTTCTACATTGTTTTATCAGTTCTAGTGTGCCTGCTGTAATCCATCCATTCTTTTGTGTTTTCTTTACTGGTATTGTTTTATCAGTTCTAGTGTGCCTGCTGTAATCCATTCATTCTTTTGTGTTTTCTTTACTGGAACCACATCTTTAGCTGTTGTTATTAAGACATCTCTGGCATGCGTAGCCAAATCATCTGGCGTCATCTCCTCCTGTACAGCCTTCAGGATTTCGAAACAGTTCTTCACTTCTATACCATAATGTTCTGGTATTTTTGTAAGATCAAAGCGGAGTGGTCTTGATCCTGCAATTGTCTTTTTTATCTTTCTCTTCATGTCTGCTATTAATAACTCATGCTCCATGTCACAATCAGCACCTGGTAAAGTTTTTGTTCATGTTATACTTGATCTCCACCTTCTTTGCACTAAAATGTAATCTATTTGATTCTTGGTTTTCCCATCAAGTGATGTCCATGTGTAAAGTCTTCTTGGATGTTATTTTAAAAAGTGTGTTAGCAATCATTAGCTGATTTTCCATGCAAAAAGCCATTAGATTGTCACTTGCCTCATTTCTATGTACTATGCTAAATTTCCCTACAAAATGTCCTTCATCTTCTGTTCTTTCTGTACCAATCTTTGCAATAAAATCCCCCATTATTAATACACTATCATTTTTCTGTACCTGGTCTATCGACATTTGCAGTGTGTTATAAAAGTCTTCTACTTCCTCTTCTCCTGCTGCTGATGTAGGTGCATATATCTGGATGATTGTTATATTTCTAGGAGTGCCCTTAAGTCTGATTGTGAGGATTCTATCACTTAGTGGATTGTAACCTAGTAATGCTTTTGATGTTGATTTGTCCAAATAAAAAGCCACTCCATTCTTTCCTCCTAATTCTCCACCAGAGTATATAAAGATATTATCATTCTTGCTCTTGATGTGTCCTGATCCTTTCCATCGATGTTTGCAGATTCCCAAAATGTGTATCCCCATTCTTTTCATCTCATCACTTATTACTCGATACTTCCCCTCATACATACTTCTTACATTCCATGTTCCTACTCTTATTTTTCTTTTTAGTTTGATGCAGGGGTTTTCCTTAGTAACACCGTCAGGATTTCGTCCATCATCACAATTACTGACCTCTGTCTCACACTCTTCCCCAGTGTTAAAATTAGAGCTATCTGGCCTGGGCACCTCACCACCAGATCTTTTTCCTATTTGACTTTTCATATTTGGGTTTCTTGGTATATTTTCAGAAGATAGTTTACCATTGCTTTCCTTCCGGGCAGTGACTGTACTAGTCAGTATCATAGCCATTGTCCCTACATTGAGATCATCTGCCTACCATCAAAGAATGGTGACCATAACCAACATTATCTGTTGGCTGCTCTCCCATTCCATCCACCACCTGCTCCCATGGCTTCACGTCACCCTGATCGGGGGTAGGGGGGACTATATGGGTACTCCACCTTGCCCAAGGGTGTCCCGTAGACTTACGGAGGTAAGGAGACATCTTACTTCTCCTTTGATAGGGCATACCCCTACCCCGCTAACCAACATTATCTAACCATGTGTAACTAATGTAGTATGATGTATGTATGCCTAAAAATGTGCAAATAAATATACACATTCACAGCCATATACCTGGAAAGTAATTTTATTGCAGTAAGACAAACATTTCTAAAGAAAACAAGCCAAATTTTTTCCAGACTAAATGTTTACAAAGAAGTAAAAGAATATTTTGGCCAAACACCATAAGAAATAACATCTTGTTGGCAGAAATGCAGATGAAGCACTGACAGCAATTATTGAGGAAAGACACTGGAAATGGTTGGGACATGCATTCCAGATGACAGATGACTCACTACCAAAAATAGCACTAAGATGGACACCACAGGGGAATAAAAGTAAGGGCAGACCAAAGGAGACATGGAGAAGTACAACAGAGAGGGCTCACCTGGGCAAGAGCGGGGAAAAAAGGCAAAGGACAGGCATTTGAGGAAAACCCTTGAAGAAAACCCATGTGCCTTGGGCACTAAAGGTTCAGAGACAGAAGACAAAAATTTATTATAATAATACAAATAATGTAATATTTCAGCTTTCATTTGTGTCAGACAGTAACAAATAAGCAAAAAGGAAAGAAAACAGAATGGATGCTATGAGTTGCATTCAACAGAAAAGATCAAGCAGAGGAAATTTTGCTAATCAGATTCTGCAGACAAGCACAAAAACATGGGCAGAAGAAGTGAAGACAGAATTTTAAAGAAAAAAAAAATGAAAAGCCTAATAGAAAGTTATCTAATTATCTAAGTAATATGTCCTAACTATCTCATCATAAACTATTATATATGGTTACTCATAAGCATGTGAAATATTTGTTAAAATCGCATCAAATAAACGATGTAATAGATCATAATTATTCTTATGCCACAAGAGAGAGAAACTATTCAAGTTTTTTTTTTAAAATAAATGCCATGCACAGAGCTCCTATGGCTTGTCACTAGGAGCCAGCAGTAGCAAATGTGGCATTTAGTAAATGTGAGTAGTCATTCTGTGTTTTGGAACACCCAAGAACCTCATCCATTGTGACTGTGCAGAGACAATTTTGAATGGAATTCCAGAAGACAGCACCTGTTTTCAACAGTATCAAGAAGTGGTATGTGAAATTCCAGGAACACACAATAATTAGTGTATAAGTATACAACTATACATGAAGCACTGCAGTAAAGCTGTGATACCAGAATGTATAAACTAGAAAAAAAGTAGGAGCTGCTTTATTACTTAACGACCACAAAGTTGTAACGTTTCGGGTGAGCCTTAATCATTCAAAAACATACAGAACAAAGAAATAGAGAGAGAAGAATGAATACTATTTTTTTTTTAAATAAATAAATAAAAAAATTTTTTTTTAAAATTTTTTTAAATGGAGTACTTAGTTGTAAATTGTAAGATGTGGCTTGTCCGACGGTGTGTGTCAGGAATGGCTTTAGTAGAATTAGAGACTGTTTAAATGGAGACCTGTGATATTTGGTCAGTGGGTTGTAACTGGGGATGGTGGATGGGGAACCGTGGAGGGGAAAGAGAGTGATACAATACTGACCTAGCCAAGAGAAGGTGAAATAGATGATTAGGGAAGAGGGGTTGCAAAGTGATGCTGTGAGGTTTTTTGGAGAGGTACTATGATGATTGAAGAGAATGTTAAGTGTAGCTGAACAGTGAGTTTAACCCATGTGGCTCCAGCATCCCATAATTTTGAATGTAGCGGTTCTCAAGCGCCAGGCGGCTTGTGTCATCTGCATGACATTGTTTGATGGCTGTTACCAGAAAATCAGATTTGCCTCTGTGATTGCCATTGAAATGATTTGGGAATGGTTTCGAAGCATGCTGGGCAATGTCGTACAGATGTTTTTGCATGCGGTCCCCTAATCTGAGGCCAGTCTCACCAATATACGTTATCCTGCATCTTTTTGCAAACAATGACATATATCACATTACAGGACTCGCATGTGAATCCCTCATGAAGAGTGAGGATAGTTTTGGGAAAGGTGATCGTTTTTGTTTCCCAGACAACCAAGCAAGTAACACAGCTGGGGTGGTTACATTTTCTGGTGCCAACATATGTAAGGGTCTGCTTCAAGTGGCTGTGGACAAGGATGTCCTTAGAGTTTGGCTCAAGTTTGTATGCCAACAGGGGTGGATCAGAGAAAATGTCACAATTGTCGGGGTCAAATTGGATTAGTGGCAGATGACGATAAAGAACTTTCTTAACCATTTGGCCATGTGGGTGGAAAGGCAGTACTAACTTAACTCTGTCAGATGGAGTAACAGGCTTTTTTCCTAAATACTTCTTTGCGGCTCACTAGTTGGATATGGTTGAAGGCTTCACAGAGGACCTTTTCTGGGTAGTGGCAATGATGGAAAAACTCTAATAACTTGTTGGACTGATCTATACAGTCCAGATGTTAATTATTAAGAAAATTATGGGAATCAAAGAGCAACAATAAGCATGAACATCAACACTGATGATTGTACATATTTACACAAGCAAACAGCCATCTTTAACAATATCTGTAAAATGTATTAATTCAGTAAAACCAACCTTGCAGCGATGACGGATGAAATCAATGCATGGCTGCACAAGCCACTCAAAGAGGGCATTGATTATACCTTTAGTTTCATCTGATATAAACCAAGGCAGTGCATTTAGCCATGATTTAACAATAGGTCTCCAGCCCAAAGTAACAGGTTCCAGGTAAATCATACCACAGCGAGACACTGTCGCAGGCTGTTGGCCACAAATAACAAACTTCATGACAACAAAAAAACTGCATTTTCATGTCAAAAAAAAAAACAAAAAAACTGTCAGTTACAGTGTATATATTGGTTTTCCAGTGTCCACTGGGTGGACTACTTTGAGACTGAGGGATTAATGGCTGCTACATAGAGCAGTTGCCATGGTGCATGCAGGATAGGTTTTTAATTTTGCCCCCCCCCCCCCCAACCACGGAAAAAACCCTGACCCTGCCATGATTTCAGTTCATTTCTCACAGATGAGAAATCTGTGGTCAAAGCAGCCAGCCATGCCACCCACGCCCTATGTCTTTACTTTCTAACAAATCACCTTTTTTGAGAGCAATTATTTATTATCTTGTGAGAGTTATTAATATATTTTGGTATTATGTATATTTTTCTTTCAATCATAAAACTATTTAACAAATTATTATTATTGTAATGAATATCTGAACTATTTACAAAAAAAAATATTTCTCTGCCTGTCTTATGACACCAAAACATCAGAATCTCTGAATACTGACACAATACTAGTGTTGGTGTGGAAGATTAGACATGGACTTTCAAAATATGTACATAACTGAGAATTTGATTTGCCAAATGGATAATGATGTGGTCTCATCATCATCATCATCAGGTGGCATGCCGACTGGCATTGGCTATTATGCTTCTCCAGAGTATCCGATCCTTCATGCAGACCATCAGTTCTGTTGGTGATCTCCTCTCACACCATCCCGTCAGACTATCCAGTATCATTTATCTTGGTCTTCCTCTTGATCTTCTTCCTTCTATTTTTCCTGTTGTTATAATATTTTCAATGCCCCCTCTTCTCATTGCATGTCCTATGAAAGTACATTGTCTCTCTCTTATCTTTCTGACAAGGTTTTTTGTCTCTCCAGCTCTTCTACATTCTTCATTAGTTATTTTTGCTGTCCAGGGGATTCGCAACATTCTTCTAATAAACCACATTTCTGCTGCTTCCAATGATTTTTGTGCAGACTTGCCTATTGTCCATGATTCACTTCCATATAACAAGATAGGTTCAATATAGCATTGTAGGACTCATTTTCTAACATTCATTGATAAAGATGTGTTAGCTAATATGTTTCTCATTCTCTGAAATGCAATCTTTGCTTGGCCTACTCTGTTCCTAATTTCTGTTCTGCATTTCCCATCTGAAGTTATTACTGCTCCAAGGTATTTGAATTTCTGCATCTGCTTTAGAATAGTTCTGTTTAATTTAATACTGCATGCTGGTGGATTCTGTTTCTTAGATATAACCATAGTCTCTGTCTTTTTGATGTTCAAAGTAAGGCCTTTCTGTTCACTTTCTTTGGCGACTTTATCCAAGAGATTTTGCAGGTGTTGTTGGTTCTCAGCTATCAGTACTGTGTCGTCAGCATACCGAAGGTTGTTAATATTGTATCCTCCAATTTTTATGCCTGGTTCTGTGATGATCATTCTTAGAATATTCTCGCTGTACAGAGAAAAAAGGTCTGGAGATAGTACACATCCTTGTCGCACCCCTTGTTTTATAGGTTGATATTTTCCAATTCTATTTTCAACTCGAACTGCTGCTTCTTGCTGCCAGTATAGATGTGGTCTCAGCTCCAGTTTATCCAGCTGTGCTTGCCTTGTCAAGGAAATACTGACTTCAAAAATAGAAAATCTCTGCACAGTGAGGCACACTGAATCACACTGCACATACATCGATGTCAGTGTATGAAAGGAAAAATAGGATATCACATGCAGCTTGGTCCCATAAAATATGAGATTTCACCCATGCCACAGTGAGCAAGCAGAAAAAAAAATTACAAAAGTAACTGCAGCAAACATGATCACAGTCTTAGCGCAGTGGTTAGTTAGCTGACTTTCCAAGAAAAAGGAAGAATTTTTAATCCAGGTCCAACATGCTCTATTCAAGTTAAACTAAAAAAAAAATATGATCATTTGATACTTCTGTCTAAAGGACTGCAACAAAAATTAGTGCATTTTCATACAGGATGAAGTATCTTCAGCATACTATACAAAACAGTTGCTAGTGTTTTAACTCTTAGCTTATAATGTTTTAATAGATGTTTAGCCTATGATGTTTAGCCTAAGTTGCTTAAACAACTTTTCTTTAAAAAAATGAAAATAAGTAACTAGTCATATAGAAATGTTCTGCAGTTGGAAGTTCATAATTTTAAACTCCCATATGTGCTGAAAATAGGCACTGTGTCATTTGTAACTAAAAGATTGCAGCTAAGACGTTAGAGAACACAAAAATTGTTCATGTGTCATGGGTGTTGTTTGGCAGTCTAAGAATTAACTCTTCCACTGCCATAGTCAATATCGTGATAACTTCCTGTTAGTCTAGTGGCTGCCATTGTTGTTATAGCGATTTTGTTTCGTTGCAACGTAAAACTACTGTAAAACTTTTTATTGTACACGATTTATCTGCACATGTCTGGTGACCTTTCATAGTTCAAATCAAAGCATGGCTAACAACCGCGCGAAATTGATGTGTTAACGGAGAAATTTCAGCATTTATTGTGATTTCGGAAGCATAAGGACGTGTCCTATGACCCGACCACTGTTTCTGAATGTACCCCAAGTACATCTAGACCTATTAAATGGACTGGAGAAGTAGTTGGATGGTTATTTCAGACATTATTTTAGTGAGAATGCCACCACATGACGAGATTGGATGAACATTTAAGCAGATCTGGAAATCGTCAATGGTAAACATTGTACATCTAGGCATCACCGATGGTAAGCACTACACAATTATCATCTAAAATCATCACATTACTTCTTTTTTCCTAAAAAACCCTTCATTTATGAAATCTTCTTACATTTACAACTATTTTCATGCATAATATGTATACTTTTAAAGTGGAAATACTTTGTACATTCACTTTTACAACTATACCCCCTATACATATCAAGACCCGCGCTTTTTGTGTGGCACAGACAGGAACGTCCACATTTTTTTCTAGGGCACAGGAAGAGTTAAGGGAAAATAGGACACTTTAGACAAAATCAGTCTCTGACACATGCAGCCACTGATTGCAGAAAACATAAGCAAATAAGTTTTAACACAAACCGAAGCTTGAGACAGGTCCATGGTCTCAAACACCATCGTCATCACACTGCTCATTTGAATAATTTCCCCACTCATCAAGCACAGTTTCTTGTTGTCATCCAGAACAGTGTTCATATTTTCAATCCACACTGCATCAATAGGCCCATCAAAGATGACCCACTTTCTATCGGGTGACTCTGCATGGGCAAATTCTCTGAATTTATTGGCGGTAACACCATCTGACCACTGCATGCGAAAAGAATAAAGAATTTGTGAAATGTGAAATGAAGATAAAAGTGGACAAAATTTTGAGGAAAAGAAAAGTGAAAAGCTCTATATAAATATAAGTTTTTTATTTAAAAATAAATACAGAGATAATCCTTATGCATTTCTGCACTTAAACTCTTAACCTGCCATGTTTTAAAAAAAGAATAACTATAGTCATGTGTCTTTTTCCACGGTCAGGAATCTGTAAACTACTTATTACAATGAGTTTTTCGATACCCTAATTTCAGTCTCGGCTCCCTTCTTATATGATGTAGTAGCATTTGCAATGTCATGCTGACATCATATACTATGCCATGCGAACACAGAAGAAAATATGGCAGATAGCAAGTTTGTCATCCATGTCCTCCTGAGGATTTATTAGAAGAAAGGGCTGAATGCCTCTGCAGCTGTCTGTGAAGTCTATAGAGCAGAAAGGAAAGGGGTATTTGCAAAGAAGTTGTTCCAAAGGTTTAACTCTGGGGACACTGATACATCAAAGACAAGCCCAGTTTGGGACACCACTCAACCACTAAAGATGAAGCCCTGCGCCAAGCTGTCGAAAACGATCAAACAATTTTAACTGCGAGTACCCGTACTCGGCACCTGTCAGCTCAGCTAGGCCCTTCTCAGAGCACCATCATTTGACATATGCATGGGTTCTGCTTCAGCAGCAGCAAGCATCAACAAGTCCCCAATGACACTCCCCAGCAAGCATAGAGATGTGTTGAAATCTGTCACCAACCATTTCCCCGCCATATTGTCCCTGGGGATGAAAAGTGGATTTTCCTGCAGTATCCCAACATAGGTACCCAAATGGCTCCAGCTAGGCCAGGTGGCAGAGGCAGTTGTCCAACGAGGCCGGTTCAAGAAGATGTTTCTGTACAGCAGTGAAACTCACTGCAAAAATGTGATGAACTTTTGGGTCAACAAAGTATGTGCTAAATATAGACATCATGTCATTTCCTGGTAAAATAAAATGGTCTAGATTTTTTATTACAAAAATAGGAATGGATGTTGTTTGGTAGCTGTTGTTTGTAGCAGGTTAGGTTCCCAGCCCCCACCAAAAAGTGAAAACTTCTAAAAAGTGAAACTTAAACCTATTTTTAGTTCATTCACAAAAACATATAAAAGCCTAATGTATGTTAATACTACCATATATTATGTGCACAACAGAACTAGACCAAAAATAATTCTTGTATAGTAGAACTTTCTTGACTCTGCATCAACAGAAAAACAAGACAGGAAAAGCACTGAACATACTGAACTGGGATATAATGAAAACCACAATTTTAGTGGGGCATAAAAAAGAAGAGTGCCAAAAAAAGATGGGCCCTAATATACATAACACTTAAGTCTTCAGAAAATTTTGACAAAGCATTAAAACTTCAAAACTGTTTCATAATGGAAAGGTAATAAATTAAACCACTTCACCTCTGGAGAAATGACTCAAACTAATGAAGCAACTGAAAATGGGTTTTCATACAACGTGGAAGAGCATGCAAGCTCTGAAATAATATACCTCATGGGAGACAGGATCAAACTGTCCATAGAGCTGCCCCATGGTAATAGATTTAGGATTTATGACGCAATGTTGCACAGCCTCATATTCCAAATGGGTTTCACTATTAAGCAAAGTCATTCCCTCTGCCAGTGTATGCAGAACTTTAGTTTTTCCTCCATAAGGCTCTCCAACCATCATAAACCTGTATAAAAAGCAAAATAAATAAAATAGATTGGCTGTGGATATGTACTGGCGTTTTTTATTTAGGACAATGGTACTGAGATAGGCAGATACTGATTGTTGTGGGCTTTTACTGACCATCATCTTTCTGAAGAGTTTCTCTCATGCCTGACTCTATCAATGTCCACTGTCCATTAATGGATTCAGTTGTAAAGCATCCTCAGTGAATTTAATCAATTTTCCCTGTGCAGTCTATGTAGCTCTTTGTAGCCAAAAGTTGGTTGAGATCTGTTATCATGAGTATTATTGATTGTCTTTAGTTCCAAGAGTAAGTCAAAAAATGTAGATTTCTTAACAACCTCCACCACCATGTGGAAGAAGCTGTTCCCTACATCACTGGGCAGGCTGACACATCACAACAGCCTGTTATCAGGAACATAGATTGGAAACAGAATAGTATTATGACCAGTGTGCACAACCTCAAGAATATAAGATGTAGGTTAAACTAAAGTTACACTGCATATACCATAAATATGAACTGTTGGCTATACCCATACTAGTGACTATATAGGCTATGTGGAATGGGAGAACACATAAAATTTACAACAATTTGTTCTCTGGTGTACCATGCTCATCTAGTGCCCTACTGAGGACATTGGCCTTGCTTCAAGACTACATCACCTAATAGTCACAAATACTGTATTTCCTACCATATAAAACATACTTTTTAAAAAGTCCACTAAAAATCATCCATGTCCTATACCTTAATGGTTTGGGGTACAGGTTACAACACTTAACACCCATGTTTATGAGGTTCCATGAAGGGCCATACTGCTTCAACAGTACTGTAGTTTGTGTACTAATCAATAAACTTCAAGCAAACTAGCTCATGCAAGCTAGCTGTGAATATGAGTATTTGGTAGGTTATTTGTAGTGATCACATTAGGATTTTTGAAAGCAGTGCAGCTGTATTTGTTCTTCATCTTGCATGAGGTATTTTCTGAAATACCAGTTTTGTCAATACAACATTTGGTATTTTATACTTTTTTAAAATGTAAAATTAAACACATTTTACAAAGATGAGCAAGAATTTAAAAAACACTGATGTGAAATTTTTGGTCTTTACCTTATCTGACATTTAATCTTTACAAAAAAAAATGATCACACGCTGAATCAAAGTCAAAACTGACTAGTTCTCCTCCATACAAACTGAACATCACCACCTGGATGGCCTGATTATCTCCCAACTGATTTTGGTGGCTGTTTTTATCAGGTTTTTTTATAATATAAACTGGTCGCAATAACCATCAACCTTCAAAAATTTTGGATCTCTTTTAATTGGTAATTTAGTGATTATTGCTAGTTAATGTGATCACTGATTAATTATTTGTATGTTTTGCTGAACAAGTTCATTGGGAGAATATGTAGTAGTACAAAATATTGGACCAAAAGGGAGAGCTATGAGGTTCATGAAAAATGTAGGGTTTTTAGCTGTGTTCCAAAATATTGCTTGCCAAATTATACATGTGTCTTTTGTACCTGTGCATCTCCTATGGTGTAATATACTCAGAGTAACTAAAGAATGCTGACTGTGAGACCAGAGCAATCTGAAACAGTGCAGGGATTATATAAGTTTTCTAAAATCCTCACCCATGACGCACAAGCATCATCTCATACGTCTGGATAATTTTCTCATAAAAGAATGGCACAAACTGCAGATTATTCTTCTGGCAAACTCTCTCCATGCTGTCCAGGAATACTACATAATCTGGCGCAGGAAGCTTCAACCCTGGGAATAAGTCCGAGATGATACCTTTGAAGAGCGGGATGTCATGTGTCAAAAACTTGGGCAGATTTACATCAATAATAGACTGGAGAATCTGTTGAAAAATAAGAGGAAAAAAATTTTGTTAATGCAGATCTTTGGGCCAGTGACCCCTGCACCTTCAACCCCTTTAAATGTAGATAAATGTAATTTTTTTTTTTTTAAAAACTTCATAAAATCTGAAATGCAAAAACAAATGTATCCACTGAACATTTAATTTCCTCTGCATATTAAAAGATTTCATTTGCATGTGGCTGATGTTCTTTTTTTTATGTATTTTGAAGTTAATTAAGGCTAATTATCCCATTAATTCACACCTAATTATAGACTGAACACAACCAATGCAGGAACTGGTAATGTATTTTGTTTTTTCCTTAAAAATTATTTTCTACACTTCATAGTGCTAATTATTCTACAGTAAAATATAATTTTCATCCTTGCATAAGAAAAGAGGATCCTCTTTTTCATATGATCTGCCAAAGGCACCTAAGTTGTGAAGTGATTAGAGCACCCACCTCTCATGGAGACTGTTGATGGTTCAGCTCTGGCCATTGATGTCCCAAGTCAACTCAGCTGCAAAAATAACTGCTAAGCTTCTCCTGAAGCTAGAGAAAAAAAAGGTGGCTGCAAGTGATACTGATTACATCACCTTTTAGTGATACTGGGCACTTCAGTGCCAGACTTATCAATGAAAACACAGGCAATAACTGTATCTCCTATATGCACTAATGGTAGGAATCAGATCCCTTAATAAAAGGCAATGGAGATTAAACATCTATTATTCAACCTAATAGTCTGAAAGAAAATTCAACCACACCAAAAAAAGCTATACTTTTTCTAGAAATTAACGTATACTGCCTTTGTTTTAGAAAACAATTAATTTAAGAAATCTATGACGTTTCTATGTTAAAATGCATTCATCAGTTACTATCTCATGAAGACTATTTTTTCTTTGAATGAATATCCA
Source organism: Achatina immaculata (assembly GCA_009760885.1). Classification (NCBI taxonomy): domain Eukaryota; kingdom Metazoa; phylum Mollusca; class Gastropoda; order Stylommatophora; family Achatinidae; genus Lissachatina; species Lissachatina immaculata. The sequence continues at coordinate 30,816,530 of CM019716.1, read as the reverse complement.
ATTTCTGCAATACACCAACAGCTACATATGCTATGTACTCTTGTATTCCTTGACATTATAGACTTATTTCTTTAGGTCATCAGGCAGTTATCATCTCAGATGTTTATGTCTGTTGGCAAATTTTGAATTCAATTTTTCAGGTCAGAGGCCATTAGGCTAACTCTTCACATTTTCTGCAGTTTGCAGAAACAAGTGAATAAGGTTATCAGAGAGACAAAGAAAAAAAACAGGAGGTTAAAGCTAACAGCAACAAGACAGAAACTACAGAAATATATATATATATACAGTAAATATACCAAAGTACAATATCCATGCAAATGGGAAGACACTGACACAGTAGACAAATTCAGTTATCTCTGATGGCAAATGAAAGTGAAATCAAATCAAAACACACATATAAAAGGCAAAAGCAATATTTTATAATATTACTAACAAATATGAGAATGTCTAAAAGTAAGGAGAATATTATTACAGTGCATTATAGGGTCAATATTTCTGCATGACTGTGATGCCTGGACAACTGACAGGTGAAAAGGAAATTAGATGCAGCAGATACATGATTCTGGACAGAGATGAAACAAATTCCACTGTCAGTAAAAAAAACAAAGAAGCCCTCGAAGAGTTGCAGAACAATGAAAACCAGTTAAAATTATAAAAAAAGAAGACAATCAAAATTCCTTGGACTTGTTATGAGAAGACAGAAGTTTGAGAACCTGGTAATCACTGAAAAACTGAAGGAAAAAAAAGAAGAAAGGAAGATCAAAAGAAAATATCTCAATGGGGTGTTCAAATGGCACTGGACAGAACATCATTTTAACTGACTGGAAACACAAAAAAGCAGCACATAAGATGCTATACAGAACAGCATGTAATTAATGAATTTACAATTGCTACTGCGACATGATCTTTATCATGTGCTTTCAGCATGTAATGGATGAATTTTTAATTGCTACTGCCACACAAGATCTTTATCATGTGCTATATGCTTATTAAATTTCTTTTATATAGCCACTTTAGTGAAAGCTATGTATCTGATCTCATAGTTCCAAGTGACCATGAGAGAATGAAAATGCCATTGTGAACATCCTGCCCTTGAGAAAAAAAAATTCCAACCATACAGTAAAAAACAAATTCAGGACATATTGCTCAATTTTCACTGAACTTAAATCTAATATACATACATCTAAACAGATTTATTTAAGTAAAATTAAATGTTAATAAATTGCTTCTTATGTCTCTCACCAATATATCCTCATCTTGATTTCGGTATTTAAGCTTCAGATTTCCAGCGGCTGAGAGGACTGATTTTACAGCTCTCATTCCATAGTCATAATGAAACTGCGAAGACAGTTGCTCTGAGCACAGACGGTAAGTTGTGACAATTTTGACTGCCATGTCTCGAGCAGTCAAGAAGCCAAAAGAGTAGAGGGATATTTCAGATATCATAGCATAATCAGGCACCTTCAGAGAATAACAAGGAAAAGTACTGTATATAACACCAAACATCCTATATAAAGTGAAAAAAGTTACAAAAAAAGGTTAAAATCATTTAAATTAAGAATGTAATGAAAAATTACTGATGATTATAAAATTCTGTCACACCAATCACAAGAGCATGCTAGTTGACAATATCATTTTTAGAGACTAATTTTTTATCATGTTTATATATTTCTTTCTAAATAAAGTATAGACAGTATTCCAGGTGTTACAAAACAATTGATGGTCGATCTATGAAAGCAATGTTTTTCATGGATCTAACTATTTGTAGAAGTTAAAACAAACAATTCATCTAAAAGTTCTCTTAATTAATTTTGTAACCATCAAAAGAAAAATTCTAGCTGTTGAGGACTCTGGTTATCCTTAAAAATCAACTGCTATAAAACCTACCATCATGGCTACTGTACGGAACAAAACTTTAAGATTGTCTGGCAGTTCAGACCTTCCAGCATAGCCAGGATTCATCGTGATACAAACATAGCAATTCGGGTTCAGCTTGAGTTCTGTGCCCTCAAATATGAAAGTGTCCAATTTAGCTTGCACAGCACGAATGATACACAGGATCTGTTAAAGAAAAACAGTTTACTCCAATATTAACAAAGTTACTACATGTGCATGGTGAAAATAAGGCAAGTGTAGTCATAATATGCCACAGGCATCTATTGGATTGTGGTATTAGGGCCCATATTTTCCTTGATCTACTTGGTATGCTAGAGGATGATGTGGGCAGCATCATGTCTAGGTGCCTTCATCTCCCATCCCCACAGCCTATGGGATTTATAATGAACTCATAATCTTTGTAAGATTAAGTTGTGTGGAAAAAAAAAAACATCAGTAGTTTAAAAATAACAATCAATATTAACTGGACGTGTAATAAGATAAGAAATTTTTAAAATATAATAACAACAGAGATAAATAAGAAGAAAAACTGTGGAAGAATATAGCAATATATGGGTTACTAGGTATGTCATGGCTACTCAGGTCTAACTATAACACACATTTAAATAAATGACTATGTGAACGTTGGTTATCTGGTCATGTGACTGAACTGTTATTGAGCTCGGTCATGAGAGGGTTTTTTGGCAGAACTTTGGGAAGGAGAACCGTTGTGTGGAAGTTAGAGGATGGATGTATGGAAGTATGTGAGGTCTTTATCTGTCTACATGAGTGCTGAGAAAGTCTTTAAACATGGAATACACTCGTATATGTCAGATCTTGGAGATGGACATGTGCTTACATCTGTTTTTCAATGCAGAAGTCACTCCTGAGCCATGGTTGTAGTCAACATGTGAAGTGTTCATTTGCTCGAATGTTGTTGTATGCTGAGTATCACTACATACAACATGACTCATTACATGTACACTCGTCCACCAGTAGATCATGCCATACGTGCATGATGGACAAACATACATCATCCTTTACTAGATCACATCATACACATACAAGGTGTAAATGTGTACAAGAATAAATGAGAAGATGCATAATCTCATATGATGGTATCATCAAATAAGCTGATGGAAAGCATCAAAGACCGAGATAAGAGGAGATGTTACTGAGCATGACGATGATGATGATGACCATGATGGAAGATTCAAATGGGATTAAAATATAAAGAGGAAAAAAAAAGAGAAAAAAAATGAACTAAATTCAGACATTCTTGGAGAGACTTGAAATCTGAAATATTTTTAAAAAACCAACCTGCTGGGCTACAACAGACAAGACCTCCAGATCAATTCTGTTGAACTCGTCAAAACAGGCCCATGCTCCTGAGGAAGCCAAACCTTTAAAAAACTGAAAAACCAGAACAGATGTAATGAAACAATTTACATTAATGTAATTTCTTTTAACATTTACTGATCTCATTAATAAACATTTTTACAAATTTACCATATTCTTCTTCTCCAATCTATATGAAACTGCAAGCTGATGTTCTTTGCAGTTGATGCAGTGAAGATGTTGAGACACAGCATCATGCTGGATTAGGAGAAGTTACAGCAGATATTCTTTCAGTCATTGAATAGCATGCAATATTTCTCTATCAGACTCAGCCTTGGGGGCTATGACAATCCCTGCTCTGTTAGTCAGGCTAGGCCCATTACTGGAGGTACCAAAGAAGTAGTAGGACAGAGCTTTGGTTGGCTATGATTTGCCAACCCTGATGGTAGCATGTCAGCTATGGGCTGCTGACTGTCAAATCAGACAGCATCTTCACCCCCAAGTTTCCTGTGTGACTGGAGAATGGTGACTGCAGATTAATATTTATTATTCTTCTTCTACATTTAACACACAAAACATCTTTCTTTTCAACTTTCTGTGCCACTGAGTCTCGCTGCTGTAGATAAAGCTTGTTTTTATTCATTTATGCCTTTGACTTTCCCTCACCATTAAGTGACTCCAAGTTTGAGTTGTGGCCCCAGAAAAACTTTTTAAAATCCCATTCTCAGAAACTATAGTTGTTTTCCATCTTGGTGTGCTGTGGTCAATGTTCCAAATCCACTTTGGGCAGTTGGCCATATTTACTTTCTGCCATTTTCTCCTCCACATCAGTTTTTCCTGGAAAACTGATAGAACTTGACCCTTGTTCATTATCTAAAATTATGGAAGCATTTTCATATTTTAAATCTTCCACATAATAATTAAAACATGTATCCATAAAAAAAGCCTTGGAGCTCTGGAGACAACCTTACATGAGGACTATCCTTCACCTTTATTTATTCAGTTTTCCAAGCCTTTATCTCCGTTCCTGGCTTTTTCTCTCTACCTGTCTGCTCCAAAATCTCTTATGTCTTACACAAATCTAAGGACTTGAGGAGTTTTTTTATTAAACATAGGATGTCTTAAAATTCTAATTTATACTCCAGCTAAAATTTTCTGAAAACTGACTCGTTAAATGACATACTTTTCCCATAGCGATGTAGTCAAGACCATCAGAGCAATTAAACACCACACACTGCACAGCAAGAGCTTTGGCCAGGTCTTTTGTTGTTTCTGTTTTCCCTGTCCCTGCTGGCCCCTCAGGAGCTCCGTTAAGGTTAAGATAAAATGCTCCAACCTAGAAATGTTTTTTTTTTTAAAAATCAGTACAACATAGCATTATCCTGTCATTTAAATTAGCATGGCTAGCAAATTTTACTTCTTCTGATAGCTCTTATGTTATCAGTTACAGTATATCATACCACACAATTTCTTTCAGTATGCAACAAACACCAGCCATTAGTAACCTTGCCATAATATGTTATGTTGATACAAAACCTCTTTTACTTTAAATTTTCCATATGGCAAAACACAGGAGACTGAATTTCCTAGCATGTTTTTTTATGCCCATTACGCCTTTATGCTCTGATTCTGAAATGTTTTGAGCCAGTGTAAACAAAATAATGTATTATAAAAAATTTTAACTTTAGAGGATATTTTTTTTTCACCCGGAAGCATAAAAATGGATCTATTAAAATATGCTGATAAAAATCTATGAAATAAAATAAGCTGCAAGACAAAGATTAATTAGGAAAAAAATGGATGAGTACAAAACAGCTACCAAAACAAAATATTTTCTTTTTGACTGATTTTTCAACATAAACTGTAATAGATGAGCTTCACAGTTTTGAAAAATTTCTGAGATATTAAATAACAGTACATTAAAAAAAAAAAAGCTTCAAGGCATACTTATGTACCTCAGCACACCATTTGAGAACTACTGCTTTAAGGTCAGCATTAACTCTAGTTACAGACTAGAACTCTGACATAGTCATGAGAGGAATAAAGGTCAAATCAGAATATCTAATAGGCAAACTCAGACTTCAGAAGAGGGAGACAACTATCTGAGAAGTCTTGGCATTATCCATTCACAATCATTTATAAAACCTAAAGCCTGCTGTACGTTGTGACTTTAGTAAGATGCATAATCTGGGAAGATTGTAAATATTACCAGAGTGCGATAGCATCTGTCGGTCAATGGAGTTATAACAAGGCGACCAGAATTCCCTAGATATTCATAAGCGTATTTCACAGTCGCATTTGTAATCCGCACAAACACATTACTGTCCTCCCAGTAGTATCTCAACTGACAAAGCCAAGAGAAGTCATTCTCAGCAGTCACACCTGGTTACAGAAGGAAATTTATAAACCTGAATTATAATTCAAAAACCAAGGCTGTGGTTTTAAAAAAACTGAACACAGGTCAAGAAAGGTCAAAAGCTATGAGGACAGAGCATCATTTTCTTAATTACTATATTTAAAAAATGAAGAGAATTCTCCTCAAGTATTTAAAAAAAAAAAAAGGCACCAATGCATCTTTTGTAACTAGTCTTTCTGATTATTGACAAGCAATTTACAGGCCTCCACATGGAGAAAGAAAAAAAAGCAAGCCCAGAAACACATGGAGAAAGAAAACAAAACCCAGAAAATTATGGAACAGATAATTGTAAATTAGCTCAAAAGTGTGGGAAATACAAGATAAGAAATAAAGAATTAATGTCTCAGAAGTAGGTGTGACATGCAAGGTGGTGGGCGTTTTTTTAACCCTCTTGCCAACATGCACAAATCAGCAGAATTCCACTTGATCTGTCACATATCCTGTATCAGGAGTTGGGTATAAGGCTAACAACCTTATCCTGGGACCTATCTAAAGGCGACTCTAGATGGGGAAAAAATAACTTGTTATAGAAACTTGCAATGAAATCAACAAACCAAGATAAGACTATTCAGTTCAAATGTAATATCCACTCACATTTATGCATGCGAAAGCTAGAAAACAACTAAAGAAATAGAAAAGAAATTAGACTCTTTTGAAAACAAATGCCTAAGGAAAATACTCGGCATCAAGTGGAACGAATTAAAGAACAATGCAGAGATAAGACAGATGACTCAACAACAACCAGTCTCATGGGTGATCAGGAAAAGGAGATGGACATATGTTGGTCACGTGATGAGAAGAAATGGTTAGAGAATCCCAAAACAAGCTGTCAAGTGGAACACAACAGGCCAAAGAAAAAGAGGCCGACCATGGGAAACTTTAAAGAGGACAACATTAAGAGAGGCCAAACTAATAGGCATAACATCCCTTGATGATGTTGAAAAGCTTGCCGAAAGCAGGGCAAATTGGCAAACTACCGTGCGAGCTCCATGTGATGTTTAATGGCACGGGAAGGATATAAGATAAGTAGGTCAAATAAAAGAGTTTTATGTCACAAGGTAATTGTCACCGACTGCTTTATCAATCAAAATCCAACAGAATAGATTAACTGATTATATGCCTTTAAATGTGACTAAAATTGGTGATGTTTTAAAGGCAGCTCAAATAAATCTAGCCAGATGTTTGAAGTTTCCTTCTTCAGGAACTTATTCTTGTCTTGTCTTGCTGGCATATTTATGTATGTCTATACGTGTGTCCTTGTCAGAAATGAGCCAACACTTTCAAACTATAAAAGTGTGCTAAAGAATATAGTTTATTTTTCCTTACAAAATTATTTAATATTTTTATCAATAAATGGATTCATGACAATTTACTGGTATCATTCTGCTCAAACTGCAAATATAGCAGAACTCAGCTCAAACTCTTGGACAAGCCAGCATTACTATACCTTTTTCAGACATATCATTCACGACATCCCTGGCATGTACATCAATAACAACCAGAGCACCTAAAGTTATCCTCTGCTGTGTGGTCAACTTTCCCCTGACAAGATCTACAATATCTCCCAGCTGATCATGCAGGACCTTGAGGTAAGCTTGTAGACCATCAGCTCCCATACCAAGAGCTTCATGAACTTCTTGTGTCCAGTAAATTGACCCCACACAAATAACTACTTGACCTGGCCATTCCTGTACCCATTGTTTCCGTGCAGTGTTTTGGTATTCCTTGAGAAAAAACATATGGACACGAACATAATGCTTTAACACTAGATTAGCAGTACGTTTTTCTTTCAAACATTTTCATATTCACAAAATTCTGGAATGATATATCACTATAATTCATTCAAATCTATCTATTTTTACTGAGAGGAGGATATCAGAAAAAACTAATATGACATCTCTCACCATTTCACTGTTCACAAAGTTAATAAATGAAAATTTTACAGTTTCTAAACTTGGGACTAACCAAGATGGAGCCTGATAGTTATTAATGACATTATTACCATAATGCTCAATGTGAACAAGAAGAAATGCATGTCATAGCAAAAAACACTGGAAAGGGGTTGGTCACACACTTTGATGAGACCCCAATAACACTGCTAAAGCAGACATGTGATGGACACCCAAGGGGAAAAAAAAGAAAAGCAAACTAAAGGCTACATGGTGGATAAATGTAGAAGTAGAAATAATTAGCGTGCAGCACAGCTGCGGAACAATACAAAGGCTGGCCACAGACTGTGAGAGGTGGAGAGAATTTGTTGCTGTCCTGCAAGATGCCACATGACAAATTGGATGGCAGTTTCTTAGCCAATTGTCAACCAAGGACATGGGTGGATCTATGGGTGTAGCTAATTCATTCATCCATGATATTCTAACAGAATCAGCCACAAGAGAAATTATTCTGAACAATGGCAGCCATCATTAACATTCTCCTGTTTCAATACACGGAAGAAAAAAGCCATAAAATTGTATGAATGCTCAAAACCAGACATCTATTCTAAAAGAAAATTTTATAAAAAGTTGCTCACAATAGACTGATTAAGAAGAAAATTAAGAAAAAAGCCTGTTCAACTCTTTGGCTACCACGAGACTTAAAAAAATAAAAAACAATAAATTAATTGTAGTTGTATGATTTTGTTCTGTAGTTAGAAGTTCATAATTTTAAACTGCTACAATGCTAAAAATAGACATCACATCATTTCCACTTAAAAAAAAAACTGCAGCAGTGGGTTTTTATTTTAAAAATGTTAGTATGTCAGAAATGTGGTGTGGTAGCTAAAGAGCCAAGCTTTGTACTCACATCCACTGCTTCCTCAATGACATCTCTCATAGAGGTTAACATGCAGTTCTGGACCTGCAATAGCCACTTCTCCACGGCACCTTTAGCTTCATTTGTGTCTATAGTGTATGAGAATTGAATATTCTCTCCCTCACTGCTGAACATGCCATGGATAACCAATTCAGAATCAAAGTCCAATTTGGCAATGCCTTCAAAGCATTTTTTCAAGTGAGGTTGCACACGCAATGGATCTTTTGTCTCAGAAAGGATTTCCAACATTTCATCATTGGATAAAAAGAAGAACCTGACATAGTGAAAGAAAGAAAAACATAAAAAGTAACTCTAATAATCAGAAAAGAATCATCAATTTCAAGAATTATAATTAGTCACTATTTGTCATAAGCTTTTCTTTTTTTAAGACCTCAACAAAAAATTTTTAAAGATTTTTATAAGAATTTTTTTTTTCAGTTTTGTTATTGCTTTAAATATTCTTTAAACTTTGTCCGTATGTTTTTTTTTAAACTACAGCCTTAATTTCTCAACAGTTGATGCAGCAAGTGTAGGGAACATAATTTGGTCTGTAAATGATGTCCAAACTATAATACATGTAATATAACCATAAAGGATCTGAATCTACTAACACTGTTGTAATTTATTCCTAATGTGGCTACTTCTGTCAATAAAATTTGAACAGAACCAACCATAAGAGCCAAGAAGAAAATGCCTGGCAGCCATCAACTTCCAAAATTTTTTTGGGGTACTGTTTCCTGTATTAGTACATTACACATTTTCTACTCTATCTGTTGCTTTCTTAGCTCCACAGTTTTAAGTCTTAAGCCATCTGTGTTCAGTTATAGCATAGAACTGTTATTGTCATTATAATACTTTCACCGTGATGAGCATTGCCTGCCTGACATCTTACATCCTTCCCATGCAACCAAACATCACATACGGCTCGCATGGTAGTTTGCCAAGTTTTCCTGTTTTCGACAAGCTGCCTGACATGGTCCTTTAGAAAAGCAATGTGTGACTTCACACATTTTTGTTCAAAGTAAAAGCATCTTTACAAACCTAATATCAGTAGGATCAGTCATGAGAGAAGCTATTCATCAAAATGATGCTAGAAAAGTTCTACAACAACTAAAATCTACCTGCTTATTTTAAATGCCATTATATGGAACATATCTTAATTTTGCTTCATCCAGGTACATTTCTGTTCTCTTTTTTCTAAATTCTAGTTTGCTGTTAGATTATGGTGCAGCTTTATTTTTTTTAAAAATGGGGAAAGAGAAGTGGAAAGGGGATAAATTAGCAACAAGAGATATGAACAGTGATATTATTTTGAAACACTGCATCGCACATCTTAAAGCTTACTGAAATCCACCGAACAAACAGCTACAAATGCTGACACATTATGAACGTGAAAATTCAAACAGTATCTTCAGCCTAGTGAAGTGGTTATAACCAACAACTCACAGACCTCTGGGAGTCATGACCCAGAGGGGCCTACCCTCTTAGACCATCAGAAGTTTAAAGGGCCAAAACACTTCCCTGGAGGTGAACGAGTATTTCTCTGATGATCTGAGGAGGCGTTGTTCTTTTGCTCCCTACATCAGTTTCCTGCCTGCCTCTAACTTCACCTCACATGAACCAGCTTTACTGCAGTCATTATCATACATGGTTTAGTGTTAGGAATTCAGGCAACCAGTACTATTTTTGGGGGGTTTTTTTGCTATTATACAAGTATATCAGTAACCAGAGACATACATTTGATGCCATTCTAATAACAGAATGTGAAAGCAATTTGCAGAAATTTGTGAATAAGATTAATGAAGAGAGCAACAAAAGAGACCTAGAGCTAAACAGCAACATTCTTTCAAACGGTAAGACACTGACACATGCAAATAAATTCAGTTACCTTAGAACAACAGTAACTACTGATGGCAGGTGCACAAATGAAATAAAATCATGAACAGGTAAGGCCAAGACAGGTTTTTATGACATGAAGAATATGCTAACATACAAATGTCCCAAAAAGTGTGGAAAAGAGTATTAGATTGCTATAAAGTGCCAATATTGCTATATGGTTGTGAAATTTGGGCAGTCAAAGAAAACATGATGAAGAAACTGGAAGAAACAGAGATGTGGTTTTCACAAAAGATGCAGTCTGGACAGAGAGAAAAATAAATGAAGAGGTCCTGAAAGAAGTTTCAGAACAATGAAAGCTAAAAATTAAAATGGTAAAGAAAAAGGCAGCCAAAATTTCTTCAACATATCATGAAAAGACAAGTTGGAGAACCTAGTAATAACTGGAAAATTCATGGAAAAAAAAAAGAAGAAAGGCCAAGAGAAAAAAATCTCAGTGGACTGACTAAGTGGCATGGAAAAAGAAAAACATCTGAGTTAATCAGAAACACTAAAGACCAAACAAGATGGAGAAATATGATCGCCAATGGTATCTGTCATGGGAAATAATAATAATTTTTTTAAGCTAAGTGTAGCTCATACAGGGTATCCATAGCTGAGTATCACAAATCATCACTAGACATGCTTGGTCTACTCAGTATTGAGAACTCTGTACAGTTCATCATCTGGAATCACTGCTACCCAGTGTCATACAACTTTGTCTAGTTATTTCAAGAAGTTATTGGCTCCTTGGGTTAGCACTTGGTGTTTCCTAACAATCCAAGGTTTCTCTACAATGGCATTTTTCAAGGTTGTTCTAGAAGTTAGTCCTATCTATAAGCAGGACTGCAAACTTGGGGTATTTAAGTGGAGTTCCACTGAATGGGCATTCATAACTGTTTGCTTTTTCAGTTGAGATATTACTGGCTGTTAACCAGCATCTTATGAATGATCAATGCTAAAATTTATTGATCAAGATGAACCAGTACACTTAAATCACTTTTTTTTGTTCTGAATAGCATTTCCTCTTCTGGAAAGTGCTACAGTCCTTGGCTAATCTACATTTCTCTAATACCACCCATTTAAGAAAACAGAAAATTCTATATAAGCCATACAAGTATATAAAGTAAATATGATTTCATCAACAAACTCAAAAAATCATTAATGACTGAGATTACTCTGTGTTACTGAAGGTACAAATTTAACAAATTGGAAACAACAACTGATACAGCACATGTATAAGATTAGATCTGAAACATGGTGAACAAACACATTTAACATGAGAGCTATCTTTCCTTCTTGTCTAAAATGCTTTGTCTATTATTTTTTTTTTAATCTAATCATACATACATTGCTCTGTCACTTACTCTGTCGCTGAAAGCACTGATGTGTTTATGTGACAAATAAATACTTTAGAATAAAAATTCTTAACATAACAGAATCAATTCACCATCAACATTACAATGATAATCTTGATTTCCTTGTAATAGATTTATGCAGAAAATTAGCTTTCTACTAGAAGGAATTCTGAAGAAAAACAAATCATATTCAACTTTATTGTGACAAAAAAACTATTTCAGACACACAGATCATCCTGTAATAGTCTGAAAAGAATTACCATTTTAGTATGCATGACCTCTCTTTGTAGAGGAAATTATTTTTCTTACCTTGGGAAGAATAACCTCTTTTTCTCAAGATAAGCATTCAGTCCTTTATTGATTTTCTCTAACAAAACATTGCTGTCCATAATTTTTTCCAGAACTCCAACTGTGGTGCATGCCTCCAAAACCTGTAAATAGATTTGTGCAACAGAAAATCTGTCCATAAACTACAACAAGTAATAAGCAAGTAAAATTAGAATGATCTGATGGTTAAAACATTCTTTGTTTATGCATTATTTTTTGTAGTTTCCTATGGTGATTGAAGGAATGTAACATATAAACTACTTACATTTACTAAAACATTATTATAGTTTGTCAAGGTTATTAATTCTGCACATTTCTCATACTTATACTTGGCAACTCAATTAATTTTTTTAAATGATTTCATAACTTTACATTTATAATGTAAAATTCACTCATTAAGTACTTTGTCAATATTTGCTGGCAATCAGACTTCACCAGCTGGTGTTCTGAAATACTGTGTCTACCATTCCTTTCTGGTACCAGTTAACAATTCTATTAAGATCACTTTTCCTCGATCTGTCTTTTTTTTTCTTTTGAGTTTTCCAGTGATTATCATTTTCTCAAACTTCCATTTCTCATAACATGCACAAACAATTTTTACCGTGCTTTTTTATGGTTGTAATTTTAATCTAAATATAATAAAATCAACCTACATAAACTTGCAGCAATGTAATAAAATTTCAAAAGGCATAAAGTCTGTAGAAAGCATCAATGTCAAACATTTTTAAACACTGTAAAAGCTAATGCAACACAAGAACAAAGTGAGGGCACTTTTTAAAGGTCAAATGCTGTCCAAAGTTACCAAATTAGTGTTATGGTTACAGCTTGGAGATAAATTTTACAAAACTCTGGTTGGTATCACAGCAAAGACTTCTTGTATGAATTGTAGCATGGTACAAAAAAACTGAAACTTTAGATGAGAACCAGTGTTCTTAAATTTAGAATTATCTACTCAGGTCTGACAAGAAAATAGATTACCATTTCAGGTGTTTAAGACAGAATGTGGAAATGGTATGGGGTAACTAAATGTTGATGGTTTAATGATGAAAGAAAAAAAAAAGTCAACTTGCAAACTTTGTTCAGTTGATTTGGAGGCGAAACTGAGGATACTACAGATGTACAAGGAGTATAAAGTTTATCCTCAGTCCCACACAAACTAGATTTTGTAGTTTGAGGACTATTATGAAGGATGCCATCTGCATAAAAGAGGCTGTAAATGCAATTGCAGACATGAACTCAAAATAATAACAAAGAAATGTGAGATGTAAAAACTGTTAACACCGTATACAGCATTGTTCACTTGGTCTATTCTCTGACTGATGTGTTTGTGAAATAAGATAAGTTGACAGGTGTTGAAGGTAAAAAAGGTAAAAGTAAAGGTAATCCTGTCATGCCTTAGAGGCACCTAGGGATATGGTGTTAGTGTCCATATTTTCCTTGACCTGTCAGTACACTAGAGGGTGATGTGGTCAGTATCACGTCCGACCGCCTTTCCTTTCCCAACTCTAGAAGAAGTCGGGTACCCATTTCTTCAGCTGGGTGATTGTGGGGGAGGTAAATTCAACATATGTGAAAACTGACCCATGCAAAGGGTTATGGAATGTATAAACTAAGTAAGTTGGGAACAGTCTGCACTTTTCACTGTTTTACTACTTTCTGACAAGAAATCTATTATAACCTCAAATAATAACTATAGAAGTGTAACAATTCTTTCTGCAATAAAACAAGTAAGGATGTCATAAGTAAGCTAAGCTTTATGCTGAACCTATTCCTAACTTTATATTTCACATAATAAACACAAAATTCTCTTTTTGTTTGGTTCTTCTTTACTTTCCTATGTACATAAAACAATCACAACAACCAGTATTTTAGCCAGCAGTTTTCTTCAGGTCAAAAATGAGAAGGCGAAGTATATGTAACAGAAAAGCAAACACAGAAAGAAAAATTCTCTCGACTAAAGTATAACTCCTTTAAAGAATAAATTTCTTTTAAATACTGCTGCACTTAAAGATGAAGCAAATAGGCTATAGTCTGTTTGAAAAATAACTTACATATGGATTTCTTATGCATTTAGCCATGATATCCTTGAAATTACGGTCTACAGTGGAGAACATTTTCCCCTCTTCAGGCATCTGATTGTTTATGTCTTCAGAACTGAAAATGGGTTCCAGATAGAGCCAGTTGGCTTGCATCTTCAGCCATTCTTCTATGGTGTGTTGAGAGTGGAGCAGTTTTTCTTCCCAATTCTTAGCAAAAGAAAATAATTAAATTCATGATAAGAATATTTATGACAGCAATTTTTTTAGTAATATTATTTTCATAAACTAATATGATAAAATAATGTCATTCAAAATTAAATAAAGATAAGTGAATTATTACATAAAACTGCACTTGATAACTTCTCAAAGAAATTTGCCAGATGTGAAAAAAAAAAAAAACTGATTTAAAGTATGTGGAAGAAGACAACCAAAATTCTTTGAATAAGTCATGAATAGGCAGAAATAGAAAAGAAGACTAGCAGTTGCATCACAGAAATGTGAAAATGAAGAGTATGTGGCAAGATACCAACAAGAAGAGTTATGTTTACTAAGAGCTTACATATTCCCAGAGGCAACATATGGATGCAAAACATGGACACTTAACAAATCACTACAAAAGAAAATAACAGCATTTGGAATAAAATGTTATAGAAGGACACTTAGATTATCATGGACAGAATGAAAATCAAGCAAAGACATACTAATGGGATAAGTGTCACAGAAAACTGGCTCGTTAACACCATAAAAATTTTAAAAGCTGAGATACTGATAACATCAATAGCTTCGAGAGGTTGATAGTAGATGGCATAGTGCTCGGCAAAAGAGAAAAGGGACAACCTTCCGCAGGTGGATTCACGACATTACGTAAAGTCTGAATGTGTCACTACAAGACGGTGGTCAACTTGCACAAGACTATGCATTCAGGGAGGCTGTGAGAATGACAACATTCTAGAAGGGACATCTCACATTAAATGAATGAAGGGCAGAAGTAGAGAACTTGACAACCATTTAAAAACACATAGGAAAAAGTAAGAAGGAGACCAGGCGGAAATATATTTCAATGACCAACCACATGGCATGGGAAAAGAAAGACAACCAATCTGATAAGACATGTTAATGACTGCAGACAGAAAAAAGATGACTGCCAGCACCTACTTATATAGCACTTAATGGATAAACACTGAATAAAACATAATATTTCTAACCTAACAATACTTAACCATTGTTGGGGAAAAAACTAAACTGAATCTTGTTTCATGTCTAACAACATCTTACATAAAAATTAAAGCAAACATACATAGGCAAAACACACTTATATAAAACCATTTCTCAATGTTACTCATACAGTGATCACACTGGGATTTTTCAAAATAGGTACAACTGTACTTGTCTTTCACCTTGCATGAAGTACCAGTTTTGTCAGTACAACATTCGGTAACTTAAACTTAATGTAAAATTAAACACACTTTACGCACAATACACGGAATTAAATGTTCATGTGAATTTTTTTTCTTATATTATTTGCAGTGAGATTTAATCTTGACAAAATGCTCACTATGCCGAACCAAAGTCAAAACTGGCTGATTCTCCTCCATACAAATTAAGCATCATCATTCTACAGGCCTGATTATCCTCCAGCCAATTTCATTGGTCGCTTTTCTTTAAATTTTTGACAACATAAACCAGTTACTTGTTATATGGAAGTGAATCATGGCAGGTCTGCACAAAAATCACTGAAAGCAGCAGAAATGTGGTTTATTAGAAGAATGTTGCGAATACCCTGGACAGCAAAAATAACTAATGAAAATGTATGAGAAGAGCTGGAGAGACAAAAAAACCTTGTCAAAAAGATAAGAGAGAGACAATGTACTTTCATAGGACATGCAATGAGAAGAGGGAGCACTGAAAATATTATAACAACAGGAAAAATAGAAGGAAGATCAAGAGGAAGACTAAGAGAAATGATACTGGGCAGTCTGATGGGATGGTGTGAGAGGAGATCATCAATTCAGCTAATGGCCTGCATGAAGGATCGTGTACCCTGGAGAAGCATAATAGCCAAAGGCAGTCAGCATGCCACCTGATGATGATGATGAATCTAGTTATGAGGGGTGATTTATAAGTTCTTGGCATAATGTATAAATACTTGAAACACACAGTTGATATTAGGTGCATTTGTAGATCAGGTTAATGTAAGATTAAACACCAAGTTTCAAGAAATTGACTGCAACCAATTTTTTTTTACAGGCTACTGAAGTGGTAAGGGGTGGCAGAAATTGAGAAAATGGATAAAATTTCTCTTTGAGCAGTCATTCGCTACCTCTACATCAAGGGCTTATCATCATAGGAGATCCATCAGGATATGGTGGAAACTCTAGAGGAGAGTGTCCCTTCTTACAGCACAGTGAAGAAATGGGCAGCTCAATTCAAACATGGAATAGAGAGTCTGGAAGATGATCCCCATCCAGGAAGACCAAGAACAATAACCACCGATGAAACCACCAGCAGAATCCATGACATGATAATGGAGGATCGATGACTAACTGAGCAATACATTGCTACTGAGTTGGGCATCTCCTAGGAACGTGTTCATGCCATTAATCACAATGATCTTCAAATGACAAAGGTCTCTACTCAATGGGTCCTGAAACTTCTTGGAGCTGATCACAAACAACAGCGTCTCAACGTGTCAAGAGACAATCTTGGTCATTTTTTTTGTAGATCCTGAAAAGTTTCTTCAGCAATTTGTGACTATGGATGAGACTTTGTTTCATCATTTTCAACTAGAAACCAAAGAACTATCAAAGTAGTGGAAACATCATGGATCTGGATCTCCAAAGAAAGCAAGGGTGGTTCTGTCTGCAGGTAAAGTGATGGCTTCCATCTTTTGGGATTTAGAAGGTGTGCTACTGGTAGACTATCTTCAAAAGGGCAGAACGGTCACCGGGGCCTATTACGCTAATCGTGTGAAGCAACTGCGGGTCAAATTAAAGGAAAAGCATCAAGGGAAATTGATGAGAGGAGTCATCTTTCAACAAGACAATGCTCCAGTTCACAAGTCGGTGGTGGAAATGGTTGCCATTCAAGAATGCAGCTTCCAGCTTCTTGAACATCCTGCTTATTCCCCAGATTTGGCTCCTTCGGACTATTACCTGTTTACCAAACTCAAATAAGAGCTCAATGGTCACAAATTTGCTTCTGATGATGATGTCACTCATGCTGTAGACCACTTTATACTGGCACAAGATGCTGACTTTTACAAAGAAGGGATCCATATGCACTAGGATCACTGGACTAAGTGCGCAAACCTGCAAGGGGACTATGTTGAGAAATAACCCCAAAAAGTTGTCCACAAATAATCCATTGTACCTTATGCTGAGAACTTATCAATCACCCCTCATATCATAACAGACAGCCTTCAAAAGTTCCAGTTTTTCTCTTTTTTACAGTTGATAAGTTACTAGTAACTGCCAGTTAATGCAATTACTGATGTATGAATATCTGACTGCCGGTTCATGAGGTGTTCCGTGATGTACTTTTTCCTAACTGAACTACAGAGTAATATTCTGATTAACACGGAGACATCTACCCCTAACCGTAATAGTTTACTATTCTTATATATATATATATATCACTGTTGACATCTGCACCTCTATATGCTCTGTCAGAGATGTTCTGAAATGCTTTCTAATACAAAAATGATCTATCTGATTTCTGGTTCTATCATCTGGAGATATCCATGTTGTTTTATGTATCTCTTTGTGTGGAAATAGTGTTCCTTCAATGACCATGACCTCTTTTAGACACAGTTCAATTAATCTTTCTCCATTATGATTTACCATGTCAATTCCTTCTTTCCCCATTACTTTTTTGACATCAGCGTTATCTTTTCCTACCTTGGCACTGAAGCCTCCAATGATAATTAGGATGTCATATTTAGGGACTTTATTAACTCTTTTCCTGCCATCATCGATATCGCGATAACTTCCTGTTAGTCTGGTGATTGCCATGTTCGCTATAGTGATTTTGTTTCATTGCAACGTAAAAATATTGTAAAACTTTTTATTGTACATGATTTATCTGCGCATGTCTGTGACCTTTCGTAGTTCAATCAAAAGCATGGCTAAAAACCGAGCGAAATAGTTGTTTTACCCAAGAAATTTCAGTATTTATTGTGATTTCAGAGGCATGAATTGACCATTGTTCTTTACCCCAAGTACATCTAGACCTATTAAATGGACTGGAGAAGTAGTTATATAGTTATTTCAGACATTATTTTAGTGAGAATGCCATCACATGATGAGATCTGACAAAAATTTAAGTAGATTTGGAAATCGCCAATAGTAAACATTGTACATCTAGGCATCGTCAATGGTAAGCACTACACAATTATCAGCTAAAATCATCACACTACATCTTTTTTTCTAAAAAACCCTTCATTTATGAAATCTTCTTACATTTACAACTATTTTCATGCATAATATATATACTTTTAAAGTGGAAATACTTTGTACATTCACTTTTACAACTATATCCCCTATACATATTAAGACCTGCGCTTTTTGTGTGGCACGAACAGGAACAACTGCATTTTTTTCTGCGGCACGGGAAGAGTTAATGAGTTGTTGTAGTTGGTGATAGAAATAATCTTTTATTTCATCATCTGCATCATTCGTGGGTGCATAACATTATATGATTGTCATTATATATACATACATACATGTGTGTGTGTGTGCAAGTGTGTGTGTGTGTGTGAGTGAGTTAGTGAGTGAGCAAGAGACACACAAATATTTATCATTGTTTACAGGTGTTTATGCTGTGGGATTTCATTTGTGGGAAAGTAAAAGTTAAACGAAAAGATAGAACATGCACACGCACACATCTGGAACTCTGATAATGCAAAACCTACTTTGGCCTCTTCTTCAAAGGGTCTCACAAATGGTGAGTTTCTGATGGTCTGTGTCTTGACAATGTGATCATCCATCAAGGTTTGAATGTCATCAACACCTCCCAATATTTTGATAGTTGTGTCCTTGTACTGACTCAGATTGAAGGTGACATCTGCCCATTCATTGACCATCTTGCTGAATGCCTTCTCCAGAGAAAATTCCTGTCAAAACAGTTTTGTAAATATCAGTTTCTCAAAGTCATTATCAGAAACGAAGGATGCCAACCATCAATAAAATTAATTGATACATCTACTAACATTATGCATGTGACAGCTTATGCATTCATTTATTTGCATGTCCCTTGTGGAACTTTGCCTCCCTAACAGCTCTCCTGTAGGCCTCTCGGTTGTAAGCAAGATGCCCTGCTGCTGATGCATCCATTTGCAGATCATCAACGATGTTTTGCAGCAATCTTCGCCTTGGTCTTCCTCTCTCTATTTTTCCCATTATGTACCCTTCCAAGATGATATTCTCTCTATTATCATGACATTTAATGTGTCTAAAATATTTAAGTTTTCTTTGTTTAATCCTCTTTACTAGCCAGCCTTCTTCAGTATTAAGTTCTTGTAGTATGGATATATTTGTTCTTTTTTGTGTCCATGATATCTGAAGAATTCTTTTGTAGCATTTACATTCAAAGGTATTTATGTGTTTCTCAGCTGTTTTGTTAACTCTTTGTATGCTTTGTGATGCGTCGTGCATGAATTATGGATCCCTCAGATAATTGTTTGTATTTCTCTAATTTTGAAGATAATCAAAGTATACCTAAAACCAGCAGTTGCACTCTTCCCAGAATCCATTTCTCGACACAAGGTGTCTGTTTCAACAGAATACAGAACCACTGTGTGTTAATTTAACTGTTTTTTTTTTAAGTTTATTGTCATTAAGTTTTTGTTTATCAACAAATATGGCTTCCAGTGGTAGTTTATTTCATCCAGTGCAGTGTATTTCTGCATTACAAGCTCAAAAAATTTAATTTAAAAGTGTCTAGACTGCGGTGAAGAGGATGCAGCAGTAGCAGAGATTTTGAATTTTCAGACCCACTGACTCAAAGGATGAGGATGATGTTTTCTTTTGGCTCAACAGCAAAACATGCTAGAAGGGTGGCTGGTGATACTACTTCTCAGCTTTTTGCTAGTACTAGCTGTAATATCACAGTAAGTAATGCTGGAGATTGTGTCATTTAAAAAATTAAATGTTGTAGAATGCTTCAAGTTAAAAACAAAAACAAAACATAATAGCCTGTTTTCTGGTAAATATTAGTCTCCGCTCACTTATTTTCACGTAAATATTACCTACCCCCTTGGTGTTTTTAGTTTACTGTAAATGCATAATTAGTGTATGTTTTCATGTAAATTTTAGAGGATATGTGAAGAAAAAGTGTTTGTGTACATTTTTATTTATTATGGAATTATATGACAAACTACAGTGGATTAGCTTGATGGGTAAGTGAAAAAAACATTGTTCCAATTTCTTTATTTTCCATTCTTTCTTCTCAGTTCTTAGCTCTTTTTTCTGTTGTATACTAATAACATACTAATATACATTTTTTCTTGTTTAAACTAATGTATAATATATCATACTACAAATCAGATTATGGCTTTGTCATTCTTTTAAATGTGGCAACTATCCCACTCTACATTATGAAATTTACCCTCCTTGGTATTTTGAGGGAAAAATCCCCAGTATACAAAGAGTTAAGTGTCCAGGTCTCACAGGCATATGTTGTGATGGGAAAGATGCATGCCTTTCAAAATCTTATTTTTGTGGTTCTGTCTGTTCCTCTCCACAGCTTCTTTAGTTGTTTTACTTTCTGAAGAGCAATAGATGTCTTCCTTTTAATTTCCCTCATTGTATCTCTATTATTAGTTAGTAATGATCCAAGATATTCAAAACTCTCCACTTCTTCCAATTTTTTCTCATTGATACATATTTCAGCTGCCTTGTTTGTTTTGTCAGTTGTCATCACTTTAGTTTTCTTTGCATTAAGATAGAGGTTTTGCTCTTCGCTGTTCTTACGGACTGACATAATTAGTTTTTCCATTCCTTTTTGTGTTGTGGACAGTAATACTGTGTCATCAGCATATCTAATCTCTGGTATTTCATAACCTCCAATTGTTATGGCACCATGATATTCTTTGTCTACATCTTCTCTAAAATTCCTCATTATATTTTCAGTATACAAGTTAAATAAGTAAGGTGACAATATGCACCCCTGACGGATCCCTTGTTTTATGTCAAACCAAGTTGTTGTTTCACCATTTATTCTTACTGCTGCTTGTTGGTCTAGATACAGCAGTGATGTTAATTGTATCAAATGTGTTGGAAATTTCATTTTTTCCATTATTTCCCAAAGTTTCTGGTGTTGTACACAATCAAATGCCTTTGAGTAGTCTATAAAGGCTAAATATAGATTCACATTAAATTCTCTGCATTTCTCTATTATTAATCTTATATTGAATACATGATCTCTTGATTCTATTCCTTGCCTGAAACCAGCTACATAGACCAGGATGGTGACACTAGAAAGGAAGTTAGGATCAGAATTGCAAAAGCAGCATCAATCTTCAAGAATCTTGAGAATATATGGAATTCAAAAGTTATAAGCACAAAAACCAAGTTAAGACTATTCAATTCAAATGTAATATCCACCCCTCATTTATGCATGCGAAAGCTGGAAAACAACTAAAGAAATAGAAAAGAAATTAGACTCTTTTGAAAACAAATGCCTAAGGAAAATACTCGGCATCAAGTGGAATGAATTCAAGAACAATGCAGAGATAAGACAGATGACTGAACAACAACCAGTCTCATGGGTGATCAGGAAAAGGAGATGGACATATGTTGGTCACTTGATGAGAAGAAATGATCAGAGAATCCCAAAACAAGCTATCAAGTGGAACACAACAGGCCGAAGAAAAAGAGGCAGACCGCGTGAAACTCTGAAGAGGACATTATTAAGAGAGGCCAAGTTAACAGGCATAAAATCCTTTGATGAGGTTGAAAGACTCGCTGAAGACAGGAAAAATTGGCGAACTACTTTGCGAGCCCTATGTGACGTCTAACGGCACGGGAAGGATATAAGATATAAGATAAGAAACCAGCTTGGATCATATTGACTTCTTCTATGTGACAGCTGCATTTTCTAACTTTTACACTCAAGCATGCAGTACTGGCAGGAAACTGCCACACAGAGCCATACAGTTCCTTGGGTTAACCAAGATATTTCACTCCTCTGTTAACTGAGATATTTCACTCCTCTGTTAACTGAGATATTTCACTCCTCTGTCACCTTGAGAAATATCCTAGAAACATTTTAGGACTCTGCTTATTTGAAAATATCTGTTATTTGAATTCATATTTTTCTACACTTGTTTTGAACTATAGCAAAAGTTTCATATTTTTGGATTTGAACCACTCACGATGTTCTTTTTTTTTTTATACCCTTTATTCACTGACCTGTGCCTCCCAGCACGCCCCGCAGACATCATCCACCATTAGATGGTGTTTTATTCCAATACTATTCATCTGACTACCACTTTATACAGTTGAGTGGCTACACAGTTCCAGATAGTAAATTCAGGTCACTACTGACCAGCTCACTTACATCCCAAATAATTTTTTTAGAACTAGTTCGTGCTGGTATCTTATTTAACAAAAACATCAACGCAAATCAAGAAACTATAAGAAACAGAAATGTAAAATAAGAAACAGAAATGTAAAATAAGAAACAAAAATGTAATTCTGAAAGAGAGATGTGATTTATATTGTGGAAAACCAAAAACATAAAAGAAGATAGGTTCAATATAGCATTTTAGGACTCATTTTCTAACATTCATTGATAGGATGTGTTGGTTAATATGTTTCTCATTCTCTGAAATGCAGTCTTTGCTTGACCTATTCTGTTCCTGATTTCTGTTCTGCATTTCCCATCTGAAGTTATTACTGCTCCAAGTGATTTGAATTTCTGCACCTGCTTTAGAATAATTCTGTTTAATTTTATACTGCATGTTGGTGGATTCTGTTTCTTATATATGACCATAGTGTCTGTCTTTTTTATGTTCAAAGTGAGTATTTTCTGTTCACTTCCTTTCGCAACTTTATCCAAGAGATTTTGCAGGTCATGTTGGTTCTCAGCTATCAGAACTGTTTCGTCATTATACCACAGGTTGTTAATATTGTATCCTCCAATTTTTATGCCTGTTCTGTGATGATCATTCTTAGAATATTCTCGCTGTACAAAGAAAAAAGTCTGGAGATAGTACACATCCTTGTCGCATCCCTTGTTTTATAGGTTGATATTTTCCAGTTCTATTTTCAACTCGAACTGCTGCTTCTTGCTGCCAGTATAGATGTTTTACAATCCTCAGGTCTTTGGCATCTCTATATTGATGTCTTCAAGCATTTTAATATTTTCATTATGTTTCACCTTGTTGAATGCCTTGGTGTAAACAATGAAGCACAAGTAGAGATCTTTCTGTACTTCTAAAGCTCTTTCTGTTAGTGTTCAAAAAGCATAAATGGCATTATGTGTTCTATTTCCTTCAACAAATCCAAACTGTTCATCTGCTATTTCCATTTTTATCTTTTTCCTTGTTCTTCTCATAATAATTCTCAGAAGTAGCTTCGCTATGTGACATGAGAGGCTGATTGTCCGGTGGTCATCACATTCCTTTGCACCTGGTTTCTTTGGTATTGCTATAAATGTGAATTTAAGCAGGTCACTGGGCATATAACCACTGCTGTAAATGTCATTCAGTAACTTGGTTATTATTTTTACTCCTATCTCCTCTAGCGCCACTATTTCTTCTATTGTTATATTATCAGGCCCAGTCGCTTTTCCTTTCTTCATGTGTTTGATGGCATCTATGATTTCATCTTCAAGTATTGGTGGTCCATCACAGTTTTCAGTATCGGATGTTAATTCTGGTCTTTCTCCTCCATATAGCTCACCGATGTACTCTGTCCACCTGTCCACAATGTCTTCTTTTTCCATTAACATTTTACCTTCTTTTGATTTCAGGCATCCTGTGGTATATTTTGTCTTCCTGCTTGTGAGTTCACTAATTCATTTGTGCATGTTTTTGCTGTCTTAAAAATGCACTAACTTATATTTACTATAGTTTTGGAATATTAGATACAGAGATATAAATCTGTATTTGTTACACTTTAGCAGGCTTACGGTTATAATCAAGTATACCCAACTGAAAGAATAAAGAATGCCCCAGAGAGGACAGTCCTATTCGTGTCAAGCTATACACAAACTTAACTCAATTAAAGTTATTTCGATCCTATGAATTAACTACAGAATTAAATTCTTTTACACTCAACATGAGATACAGTAAAAAGCTTAAGTGACCCTTAGACTGACCTTGAAATCTGCCACTCCTTTATTCATATAATCTATAGCAGTCAGAATCTCTGGCATTTTGAATGGCTCTATATCTGGTACTGAAGATTCCTTTCCAGCAGCAAGATCCTGACGCTGAATCTTCTTCACTTCTCTCTCTGCTTCATCATGATCCATCTATTTATAGGAGTTTTAGAAAACAAAGATGCCATGAATACTACCTGGCAACACCAATTTACAATTTCTTAAAAAGCCCGAAATAATTTACAAACTTTATGGACAACAGACTATCTGAATATGGCCTGTATTACCACCAGTCCAGGCTTCTTGACCTTTCCACTAAGATCAAAGTATGGTGTATGTTCTCTGACCATCATTCAAAAATTGTTGATGGCAGTAGTAGAAAGGCATCACAATCAAAGTACACAGACCACAAACCATATACACAAACCATAATTAAAATACACAAATGCAATCATTCACTTTATCTCACTTTTAAATTAAATTGTCCACAATGGCTAATTAAGTGAATGCAATTATTTTATTAAAACACATTTTTCAATGCTGTGAATTCTGAATGCTTTTCTCTTATGCTTAAAGATGATGGTGTTACTGGTGACAACAAGTGCAAATACGACTGCTGATTTGGCATACAGTTATCAAGACCAGTGAATTAGTGTTGGCCAAGACCCTGTACCACATCTCTGATGGTGTCCTAGTAACAGGCCCACTTTGGCTTCATGGACAAGAATCCAAGCAAAGACTTAAATAGATTGATTGATTGATTGACCTTTATTTCAAAAGGGTTAAGAATTGGGCAACGCAGGCCCGTCTGACATTCTGCCCTTTATCATACAATTCTCACATTGTTCTAGACATTCTACAAATATGCTGCTCATATAACAAACAATAAAGTAACTGCATACACTATGACTAACTACAGACACATATAAATGACTAACTACATACACATATAAATGACTATCTACCAAACAAAAGTTTCGTTACTATTCAGAATAAACAATTAACTGAGTTCAGTGTCTGTAAGTGCATTCTAAAATAACTTTTTAAATTTTATGATTCATGGAGGCATGTATTCGACATCAAATAGATATTGGAAAAGTTTGTAGTTGTAGGAAGGAGTATAGTATATATTTTTTTTATACAGGATGGGAGGGCATCATACAGATACCTAGATCATACTGCAGCACTTTTTTTCCCACACCAGCCTAAATTTTCAGATTTTTTTCATGTTTTTTCATATTCTTCAGTTTTTTGGTTTTTTTTTAGTTGTGAATTTGCCATCTGCTGTTATTGTTGCAGTATACACTGTATATATTATTTATTCATGGTCACTCCAAGCAAAGAAAAATGTAATTTTATGTTCTCACAAGCAACATTGGAAGTCAGTTCCACCTTTATTTTTTTTTAAAACTTCCATATGATGACTGTACCTGCATTTTTTTGACACGACTGGCAAATATCTTTTGGACCTTGAAGAAATCTCGACCATATTCTTCCACTTCACTTTTGATAGCCTCCACATTTTGGTCCATGAAATCTCCATCCATACATCTGAACAAATATCAAACTAAATTTTAACTCTTTCATTATCATTAACCATTCAAATGGCTTGTAATAAATTACAAATTAAAAAATAATAATAATAAATGCATTTATCTGGTTTTGTTCCTTGATTTAGAGTTTCAAATTTTAAGCTATTAAACAAACTGAATCTGAAAGTCCTGATAAAAACAAGGTAGATTTTTCTTGTGTGACCTTTGGATGTCTTTTTTTAATGAAATAAATGCAGAACAATATTCTGTAGTAAATCTGTTATTTTGCTGAAAGATTACATTTTTAATGTCATTATCATATGCCACACTACATGATGTGGAGAAAATTAACCTTCCTTGATTTCAGTTTTTTCACGTATTCAATCATCATGAATGTGACTTTCCCATACCATTATTTTCAAGTGTTGATAACATTTTAATTTTTTAAAATCTGTCTCTCTTCCCATTTACAAGGATAAATCAAAGTTAGAAAATGTGAATAAAACTTCTGAAAGAACAGATAGAAATCCTTTAGTATTACCATTTGTTAGCGCCAAGGTCAGTGGCGTTAGAAGCAGATAGCGTTACTGTCACTACGCAACAAGCCAAGCATGTCAAGATGGCATGTCAAGCATGTCAAGATGGCAACTATGCTGCAGACATACTTTAAATAAGAAGTGCGCATACACTGCAAATGACCAAAGCTGTTTCAGAAATGCTGTTTTTTGAAGTATTGTCATATACTCCTTATTTTTCAGATTTGGCCCCAAATGACTTTCATCTGTCTGGTCCTCAAAAACAACATCTTGCTAGTAAAAGATTCTCAACTAACACAGAGGTGCTGGATGCAGTGTACCAGTGGCTGAGAATCCAGGACAAAAGGCTTCTTTCTTACTGGTACTCAAGCAATGGTCAAAAAATGGTTCACATGCACTGCAAAACAAAAGGGGACTATACTGAAAAAAGGGCTGTTATTTTTTATCTGTACCAAACAGAACTTTTATGCAAAGTTAGTTTTGTTTTCAGCAACTTAGTAATCATTTGAATTAACATTCTTCATTGGTAGCAAGATGACCTTCACAAACAGCCAGCTATGCATAGTAGGATATCTGTTTCAGGATTCTAGTAGTCACATATTGTAAGTGTTAATCACTGGCAAAAAAACTACAATAATTAATGGGTTATGAGTATTTGGTAAACAATAACTGGTGGCTTTCAGCAGTCACAGAGCTGGAAGTACTGATCACCAGCAATATGGCCTTAATAATAAATTAACTGTGAATATATGGTCACCACCGAACAGGCTCTTCTAAGTATAAAACTTCGAGTGATTGCTAATAAGTAATTGGACTGTAGTAATCACAGAAATTTGAGTATTTGGTAATCTGTAAACAAGTTTTAGTATCACAGAACTATGATATTTACAATCAATAACTAGGATGTAGTAGCCACAGATTTGTAATCAATGACTTGTGTCAAAGAACTCTGAATGTTTGGTAACCTATAACTGGATTTTACTAAAAACAGAATTGTTAGTGTTTGGTAACTAGTTTAAGTAATCAATACAGCTATCATCCAAAAAATTTAATACAAAAATAAATATGAATTATTCAGACTGAATTATTTCAATGCCAGAAATAATTTAATGCAAAAATATGAATCATTCAAATGAAATAATTCCAATGTCAGAAAGAATTCAATGCAAAAATATGAACTAGTCAAACGGAATTTTTCCAAAACCAGAAACTGAACTGGTCAGAAACCTGTTCACACCTCTTTTCACAACGCTGCCATTTGAGGACAGTGTTGAAAAACTTAGAAAATGGTTCCAGCAGGACTACTGTCTCATCCAGGTCAGCGTACTCAGATGGGGGGAACTTATACAGGATTTCCTCTTTGTGAATCCATTCAATCTACATCAGAGAGATGCATTCACATTTGTTGTATCTACATCAGAGAGATCCATTCACATTTGTTGTATCTACATAAAAGAATGGGAGCTCTTTTGAAGAAGAGAGTGTTTTTAAGATAGGGAAAAGTTCTCTTCATCTTTATAATAAAGATGAACCACAGTGCGAAGGATGCATATTGCATTCACCATTTCAGTATTTTTATCTTCTAAAATCATATGAGTCAAAAAGTAACCACAATTTTTCATTTTATTAACATAAAATGTTACAAATATTGTTGAAAACTCCATATCACTCTTCACTAAAATCAACACCATGTTCAGCTGAGGTTTGCCACTGCTTCATTAATGCCCTGATTTCTTGAGAAAAAAAAAAAAATCTTCTGAGTGACCCTGTAACCAACTACGCATGGCCTCCTTCATCTCATCATCCTTAATGAACTTCCTCCCATCCAGTGCCTCCTTGATGGGTAAAAACATATGATAATCACGCAGTGCGAGGTTGGGTGAATATTCAGAATGTGGTAGACAACCAGTAGGCAAATCTGTAATTTGTTGAGATATCACATTTACTGTGTGAGGTCATGTGTTATCATGCTATAACAACACACCAGAACTGAGCAAAGCATGCTTTGATGTTACTGAAAGTTTCAAGTGGTTCCAAGCAGATCACAATATGCTTCACTGTTGACAGCAGTTCCTCTGGGCTTACAGTTCCAGAAGAGCATAAGCATTCATTTTCTGGCCAACTGAGTTGCATGGAACTTCTCTGGTTTCGGTGGGGAAGAATGTCACCACTTCTTGCCAACTCATTTTGTCTCTAGCTGGTAGTAATGTATCCATCACTTGTTTCCAGTGCCTATACATCACAGAAAACCATTGCCTTCAGCTTTATAATATTGTAAAAGAATTTCATAAACATCCTCATTTATTAAACTCTCTTCCCCTGGGAACAACTGTGTTAAGAACACACTTATCTTAACATAGTCTTTGTGGGACAGGGAACATAGATCTGTTTGCTTTAAAACTCTGACCTAATTCTGTAGCCCAGAAAACTGTAGCAGTCAACACTAATTGTAATTTTTATTTTTGTAAAATGTAATATCAGTTTGGTAGATGGATGGATGTGGACATGGAGATTGCTGGTGGCGATGAGGAAAATCTAGTGTGAGACCAATGAATCCAGGATGTGACAAGCCTATGGGTCTTTACAACAATGGCTAGCAGAATGATGTAAACAAAACAGAGCTAGCAGACTATAGGTGGCGGGGAATGGATATCGTTGAGGCACTCATCAGATTCCTCATCCCAAAGTCGAAGTGTCTCTGTGGAACTGTCTAAAAGCCATCTGGCCAGTCAACATTGAATGCTGGATCTGACATGGAGAAGGGGCTTAAGCACAGCCACCAGAGGCTGAAAAGCAAAGTTTTGGCCAGGCCACCCTACACCACTGTCTTCATGGCAGTCCGAGCAAGACCACAGTCTGCCCTACCAAGGAAAGATGCTGAAGTTGGAGGTACCCAGCCAAAAGGCCCATGGCAAAAATCAGGGTACCATGCATTATCGCTAATGAAATGTCTCTATCTGCAGTTTTTAAACATAGTGCTTTCCCTGTGAAGACTAACCAGGCAGGTGCAGTGCCAGGCCCCCTGGCTCGATAGGGTCCACCCAATGCTACTGGAGGTCCTCTCAGTTCATCTTGTGGAGCCAGGAGACATGAGAGTAGAGCTACTGGCCAAAAAATACAACAGCAGAAAACTGCCAAAAAGCAAGAACTTAAACTAATGCAATGGAATGCTGAGAGTGTCAGCAGTGTTAGAGATGGCTATAGCAAAAAGGTGGAACTAGAGAACATACTCTTTGCAGAGCAGGTAAGTATATGTTGTATACAGGAGACACACCTAACCAAAGATGCCGCCTTTAAAATCAGAGGCTACCAGTGTTTTAGATCAGACCAACAGGACAGAAGAAAAGGAGGAGTACTCACACTTGTTAAGAATAACATCAGCGCATGTCAGGTGGGAGTGTACATGGAAGGAGTCGAATACCAGATGATCCATTTAAAAACCTGTAATACAGACTTCCACCTCCTTAACTATTACTGTCCTAATGACTGCCCACTTGCTCTAGAAACAATCCCACATAAAGAGAAAGTGATGAGCTGTGGCTATGACCACGTAGACAAGAGAGGAGAGGAAATTGAAAGCTGGCAGGATGATAATGGACTTCTCCTGATCAACCAGCCAATGGATTCCCCCAACATTTTACTCAAGGGCTTGGCATACAACCTCAACACCAGATCTGGCATTCCACTCTCCAGACCTGAAGTGGAACATTACACGCAAAGTTGGAAAACAATTTGGAGGTAGCGACCATCGACCAGTCTTCCTGACAATAGAAAATGAACTCCTTAACACCAGTAGCCTTCTCCCTAAATGGAACTATAAAAAGGCAAAATGGACTATGTACAGACATCGTACAGGTATCCTGGTGGGATAGCTGTTCATAGAAGGTAAGGATATTAACAGCATAGTGAAGTTAATTCAATGCCTGTATCCTTCAGGCCCCCACGAAACCATTCCCAGAGGAGCTCGTAGGGACTATAAACCATATTGGTCTAGTGAGCTGGGAAAATTCCATGATGACATAGAAACAGCTCAAAAGAAAGCAGAAAATGGACCATGCCAAGAACATCACAACAATTACCAACATGCTAAGGCCAAATTTCAGAAAACCAAGCTGGAAGCCAGGCAGGAAAGTTTAACAGAGAAAACTAAGTCCCTAAACTTTGAAAAGGATGGAAGGAAACTGTGGAAACTAATCAAATAGTTAAACGATGAGAGCACTGGAAGAAGTACAAAGATTACATTAACAGAAGATGGGAAAACTTTTACAGGTAAGCAGGTAGCAGATCAGTTTGCTTGCATGTTTGCACAAAATTGCAACATTGATATCTACCCAGAGAAAGAGCATACAGTGCGCACTGACCCACAGAAAGAAGAGGAACAAGGCAGAAAAGTGAAGATCATGGATGCACCAATCACACACAGCGAGTTAGACCTAGCAGTCAGTAAACTGAAACCAAGGAAATCACCAGGACCAGATGGAGTGTCTAATGAAATGATCAAGAACCTGGGAATGGCAGAAATGGGAAAGCTGTTGGATATTTTCAATATGTGTTGGAGCATAGGTAAGTTACCTCAAATCTGGAAGGAAGCAAGCATGGTACCACTGATAAAGTCATGGAAAAACAGTGATACAGCCTTCAACTACAGGCCAATCAGTCTCACTAGCTGTCTATGCAAAACGATTGAACATATCATTGACCTGAGGCTAAAATGGTACCTAGAAAGTGAAAACCTTCTCATTCCACAACAAGCAGGATTTAGGCAGTACTACAGTACAGAAGATCAAGTGACCTATCTCTCTCAAGAGAATGAGGATGCATTCCAAGAAAAAAACCTTGTACTAGAAGCACGAATAGACCTGAGGAAAGGCTTTGATAAAGTATGGAAAAAAGGTCTGCCGTGGAAACTAAGAAACTGCAATGTGAATGGAAGACTGTACAACTGGATAAAGTCCTATTTACACAATAGAAGAGCAAGAGTAGTAGTGGATGGTCACAAAAGTCAGAAAGTACTGCTGCGACATGGTGTACCACAAGGAGGAGTCCTTTCACCTACACTGTTCCTGGTACTCATTAATGACCTGGTCAAGGAACTTCCCTATAGAATCAAAGCGGCACTGTATGCAGATGATCTGATTATGTGGTGTACATATGAACACGAGACGGCTTAAAAGAAACAGGTTCATTCATCAGGCCAAGTGTATGCTAAGTTGATACTTGACTTTCCAACTGTAGTTGCTCCATTATTATCTGTACCAGATCATACACCATGGAAAGAAGCAGATTGTACACAAATAACTGTTCAAACTGAAGTGAAAGGTGTGCAGAATGGTGAGATACAAAGCAGTCTTGTAAGATCAATGACCACACTTTGCTAGATGACAAATATCCATGTGACACCTGGATACGTGTGTATACAGATAGATCTGCACACAATGCCATAAAGAATGGATGGGCAGCAGTACATATTGAATATCCAAACAACACCACTGACAAAATTTCCATACCTACAGGAAAATACTGCAACAACTATGATGCAGAAGTTAGGGCAATTATTGCTGCAGTTGAAAAACTATCAGATTTCAGAATTGATACATGCCTGATAGGCATAATCTCACAGATGCAAGATCTGTACTGGAAGCTCTTCAGTGCAAACAAACTACCAGATCTTAAGGATGCCTTGTCAAAAACTGGCTCACAACATAGTCACCTTGCAATGGATTCCCTCCCACTGTGGGATACCAGGCAATGAGAAAGCTGACCGTCTGGCCAAAGAGGGCACTGAAATGGAGCAACTAGACATACTGATCACCTTTAATCAGAAGAAAAGCATGATAAAAGCCTACAGAAAGCCACAAACACCACCACATGGTGACTATCACATGCTAAATAGAAAAGAACAAGTCAACATTTTCCGTCTTCAAACAGGACGCAGCCGACTCTGAAGTCATATATATACAAAGTTTAAGGTTGGTACTACTGCTCTTTGTACATGTGCCCAGGTGCCCTAAACTGTGGAACATATCCTCCAGAACTGCACCAACTATGAGACACTGAGAAGTAATTATTGGCCCAATGAAACCACTAAAGAAGATAAGCTCTACGGTTCCATACATGAATTACAAAAAAACAGTGAAATTTATCAAAGAGACAGGACTGCAGATAAAGACAGACTATGCGTACGAAGAAGAAGATTAAACTCTCTAAAGCATAAAAATCAGAGGTGAGTATTTCGGTACTCTCCTGGTAGAGACTTTTTGATACTGCAGCATGTCATGGATGATGTGGTGTGCCAAGCCATGAGTAATCCTCAGTTCTCCAATCACCTCATCAATTGTTACCTACCAGTTTTCCCATATTGTTCATTCCACTTTAGTGTTAGTGTCAGACATATCTGCAGTATAAGGCCAGCTGGAGTGAGCATCAGGCAACTTCTAAACTTTCTCACTCGTACACCTGCTGAAGCAACAGGCTATCCCTATATTGCCTCTTCCTTTTGTAATGAATATCTACACTTCTCACCATTACTACCCAAGAAACAAACAGTTGCATGCTATTTGTCTCTTGTGCATGCTTCTAAGAGAGCAACCATCCTGTATCTAGCATTCTGATGTCATATATATGGCCAAATGCATCTGCATACATGAATCTAAAGCAGGAGGGCAGAACATATCTATACAACAATGCCTAGTATATTATTATTCATAATTTTTACAATCAAAATTGCAGTTACTGTTTAATTCACCCTCATATAAGAGGGTCATACCACAAGTCGTGAGCAAAAGTTTTTTAAAAATCAGAATTTATAGATCAGTCAGCCAGTCTTCTTTGTTCGCTTCTACCATCAAGATCGGCCCGTGATCCTACTGAATTTAGTCCTGTGGTCCTTGATTGGTCCTGTGGTCCTCCTGTGGTCCCCAAGAGGGCCACAAGAGATCCCTGAGAGGACCACATGAGGTTCAGAGTATTGCAGGGCTTGGGCCTGTATTCTCGGTGGGTCGCAGAAGCAGAATTGCGTGACACTGTGGTTTTCGTTCCACCAGTTTAATCTAGAGTTGGACTTTCTCACTGGAAAACCTCGACATGTTTTGGATATCAGTATATCCCTGCCAGGTGAGAGGTGGCAGCCCATCCAGCCTAGAGTTGGACTTTCTCACTGGAAAACCTCAACGTGTTTTGGATATCTGTACATCCCCATCGGGTGAGAGGTGGTTGCCCATCTAGTTCTGCATTGGACTTTCTCACCGGAAAATCCCAGCGTGATTAGGGTATGCATTTATCCCCGTCGGGTGAGAGGTGGTTGCCTATCTAGACTGCGCTGGTCCAGTGTCTCCTACTTCAGTGTTTTATGGTCGTGACCGCTCCTAGTTGTGACCAGGACGGAGCTTTTGTCCAGGAGGACGAATCTTCACCACTAGTAGGTTTCACCCCTGGGGTAAGCCCGTTTAGGCATTTTATCCCAGTATGAGTGCGTTTAGGACATGACTGACCTCTAGAGCAGAGGCACCATGACATGAGTAGTCATCAAGTTTCACCCCTGGGTTAAGCCAGTTTAGGCATATTTCTCCAGTATGGGTGTATATTGGATGTGGCCGGCATCTAGAGCAGAGGTGCCATAGTATGAGTAGCTCTCGTCGTGAAACTACTGGACATACCAATTAATCTTCACTTTATCCTTTCCATCACCTTTTCACAGCGGCGTCGCATGGCAACCTTAATCACATTTTCTTCATTGACCTGGAGGAGTTTCACCCCACGCGTGTTAGCCGAAGAATCTCACCAGCGGTGTCTTAGTTTAACCCCTGGGTCAAGCCAGTTCAGGCAATCCACCCCAGTATGGGTGCACATAGGATGTGACTGGCCTCCAGAGCAGAGGTGCCATGATTTGAGCAGTCATGACCTCAAGACTACTGGTTACTTCACTTAATCCTTTCTTTACTTAATCCTTTCTTTCACCTTTTCCACAGTGGCACCGCGCGGCAATCCCATTCGCACCTTTCTTCACTGGCCGGAAGGAGCCCCACCCTACGTACGGCAGCTGAAGATTCTCACCAGCAGCGGGTTTTAAATCAGAGTTTTTCTTCTCTCAGATGAGCTACCAAACATGACTCTCATCCACCCAAAGCATCTGGTTTTCAGGCATCAGATATTCACCTTCGCCCCTTCTCCTGTCAGTTTGAACAGTTCCGCCACGAGAAGGCCAGGAGCTGCACTTGACTTCAGAGACCATTTGAGACGCACACCTTGGAGATATTTAATTGGAGTGAAGAGCGTATCCTCCACCCCACCTCCGGCTATAACAGTCCTTAAAACCAGTCAGTTAGTCATTTGTATGTCCCTTGCAGAACTTTATCTCCCTAACAGCTCTCCTGTAGGCCTCTCAGTTGTAAGCAAGATGGCCTGCTGCTGATGCATCCTGTTGCAAATTATCAATGATGTCTTGCAGCCATCTTTACCTTGGTATTCCTCTCTTTCTTTTTCCCATTATGTTCCCTTCCAAGACAGTCTTCTTTAGATTATCATGACATTTAATGTGTCCAAAATATTTAAGTTTTCTCTGTTTAAACCTCTTTACTAGCCAGCCTTCTTCAATATTAAGTTCTTGTAGTATGGATATATTTGTTCTTTTCTGTGTCCATGATATTAGAAGAATTCTTCTGTAGCATTTACATTCAAAGGCATTTATGTATTTCACAGCTGTTTTGTTAAGTGTCCAGGTCTCACAAGCATATGTTGCAATGGGAAAGATGCATGCCCTTAAAAATCTTATTTTTGTAGTTCTGTCTGTTCCTCTCCACAGCTTCTTTAGTTGTTTTACTTTTTGAAGAGCGATAGATGTCCTCCTTTTAATTTCCCTCATTGTATCTCCATTATAAGTTAGTAATGATCCAAGATATTCAAAACTCTCCACTTCTTCCAATTTTTCCTCACTGATACATATTTCAGCTGCCTTATATTTTCTCTATCTATAAATTCTGATTTTTAAAAACTTTTTGATCACAGCTTTTGGTATGACCCTCGTATTCACATTTTACACCGACATTCATTTCCAGTGATGATAGAAAGATAAATAAAAAGGATAAATAATAATTCAAAATAATAAATAAATTATTTTGAATAATAAAAAATAGATAAATAATATTTCACATACCTGGCTACTAACATCAGCTAATCTTCTCTGCACATTGCGTGTGTCTTGTACATACTGCTGCATCATGTTCAGCTCACCACAGTCATTGAACTCATCTAAACGCTTCTTCAGCCATTTCAATTCCTGGATGACTTTGTTACGGCTGTCGATGAGTCTTAATTCACCATTACGCTTAGCCTCCTCCAGCATCTAAAACAAACATTCATGAATCGTCTGTGTAAGAGAAACTAATGTCTGTTTGTAAGAAACTCATATCGGTATACGGGAAACTAAGATAATATATATCAGTCACTAGCACAAAGGAAGGTAAAGGTAAAATTCCCGTTTCCATGCCATTAAGGCATATTGGAGAATACGGTGTTAGGCTCATTTTTTCCATGACTGTGGTCAGTATCACGCCTGGCCGCTTTACCTTCCCAGATTTCTCTGGTACCTATTTTTAGAGGCTGGGTGAACCCTAAAGCAGGTAGGCCACAACTGATGCTGAACTGTATTATTACAAAAATGTAGCACCTACAAGCTGACCTACATGTTCTGATAGGGAAAACTGTTTCTGAAAATGGAGAATGGGTGAGGAATACTGGATTATGCTGTGTGTACTGCTGTCAGTATGTGAAAAAAACTGAATATCATGTTAAAACAAAAAATCAGGACTAAGAGACAAGAGCAAATAATTTAATTCTTTTGATACAGAATTAGGTTAAAACAATATAGTCTTCATTTTATCATTTTTTCAATATCAGTTTTCAAATTGTAGGTCAGGATAAATCTGGACCATATAACAGTTTTAGAACAAGTTAAATCTAGAGCCCTGTCACAGTTCTTGATAAGCTAAATTTGATGCCATATCACCATTTCTTGGTCAAACTAAATCTGGAGCACTATAACAGTTTTACATCAAGCTAGATCTGGGGCCCTGTCACATTTCTGTCTCAAGCAAAACCTGCAGCCTTATCACAGTTCTATGCAAAGCTAAACACAGAGCTCTGTCACAGTTATGAGCAACTCTAAATATAGAGGCCCACACAAATCTAGATAAAGTTAAACACAGAGCCCTATAACAGTTCTTTGTCATTCTAAACTTGGAACCCTATCACAGTTCTAAGCCAAGATAAATATGGAGTCCTATCACAACAAACTTAATATAGAGCCCTATTACAAAAGAAGCACTGAATTTGTAGTAGCTACAACTAAAAATGTAAATGAAACTTTCCTATGCGAAAATGGAGAACCACAGGTTGAAAAATCTTGCTTTAGCAGAGTTATTTTTATTTCCACTCACTAGAGAAAATTATTCACTGAGTTACTTAGAAATGTCAAGAACCAAGATTTGTGGAGGAGTATGACTGCCCACACCACCCAGCATGGCATGTGATGATGATGATATCTGTGATGTTTTCATTCATTAAGCCTGTACACTCACAGTAGATTAACTCCTTTGAAAGCCATGCTAAAAACTGGAAATATTTCTCTCCAGCTGTTTTTTTTTTAACCCTATTTTCCATATCATCATGCCTACAATGTAGCAGTCTTGCAAGGGTTACAGATCAAAGCAAATACACATACTTACAATGTCATTGGCATCAAAGACTGGAACAATTCTGTCTGGCCAAGTGAGGACTCTAGAATTCATTTCCATATCACTCTCACTAAAGAAGTACCTGTCTATCAGATACATCACTCTGTATGCTGACTCCTAATGAATGAATATCACAGATCAGAAAAGATATATCCTTGGCAAAC
Organism: Achatina immaculata; assembly: GCA_009760885.1. Classification (NCBI taxonomy): domain Eukaryota; kingdom Metazoa; phylum Mollusca; class Gastropoda; order Stylommatophora; family Achatinidae; genus Lissachatina; species Lissachatina immaculata. The sequence goes on along the minus strand of CM019716.1, from coordinate 30,779,209 downwards.
ATCCATAATATTATGTTTCATTAACTTAATTCTTTAACTTATTAAAAGTTACTAGATCAAAACGTTTTGGACTTAACAAATGCCTTTATTATTATAAATCACAGATGGAGTCAAGTCTTTCATGGCAAGTTGCAAGTCAAGCTTCAAGTCAAACATCAACTCCTAGCACACAGCTTCATTTCAAATTTCAGGTAAATTCTTTTCATGGCAAGTTGCAAGTCAAGCTTCAAGTCAAGCATCAACTCCTCGCAAGCAGCTTCAATTCAAATTTCAGATCAAGTCTCAATTCTGTGAATCAAGGCCAAAATGACTGCTGGTTCTGGTTACAAGATGAGCAGCGATTTATAACAGTGCACACAACGGGCTGTGAGTTGTGAAAGTGAAGGAAGTAAAATAAACAAAATCGACATCATATATACTTTGATCCTCACATTATCAAATATCTCAGGAGTAATTTACTCATTTTTCAAACATTATTACCATAATAAAATCTATTACAAATACAGCATTAATCTTCAGTATACTATAAGCATTAAACATAGAAATTTAAAATGTTAATAATGAAATGGTGAGTTTCATTGTTGCTGTTTCCTTCTATTTGTAAGGCCAGATGCACATGAGCAATCCTCCTGTATTTTGAAAGCTGTTAAGTCCAAACTTAAATTATTGTTCTAAACCTCAAACTATCTTTCTCTCCCTACAAGGCAGGCAATGTAGTGATATGTCAGGGGCTAGTGATATAAATCCTTCACTCTGCTTTGTGCCTGTCTACTTTGCACAACATGCCATGTGCATCTTTCTTACCATTACTGTCTACAATAAACAAAGTATTATATAATTACTTGACATGTGCAAGGCAAAACTAAACAGACCATAAGCTCAAATTAGATATCTCCAACAGCATATAAGGCAATGGTGTCATTGAAGCATGCATTGTCTTACTAATACCATACTACAGAAAGCAGTTGCAGCAGTCTAGGGCAAGTCAAATGTCTAAGAAGTGACAAGTCATGAATAAAGTTCATCATCATCATCACCATCGCCTTTCACTACCTTGAGAGCATAAGCCATGGATAAAGGCTCTCCAGCCGTCCCTGGAATTATTCTCTGCTTCCTTCCATGTGTATCCCTTGTCTCTGAGCACTGTCATAATTTCTCTTCTCCAAGTAAGTCTTGGTCTTCCTCATTTTCTATTTCCTTGAGGATTCCATGTCAGTGCCTGTCTTGCTATGTTGGTGTCAGGTTTCCTCAGAGTGTGGCCAATCCACATCCACTTCCTAGGCATGATTTGTAGGTTCACTGGTTCTTGTCCTGCTCTTTCCCAGACCTCCTCATTTCTGATCTTGTCCTGCCATTTAATGTTTAAAATCCTTCTCAAGCAGTAGTTCATGAGTGTTTGTATCCTCTGTTGTACTGTCATGGTCATAACCCATCTCTCTGAACCATATAGCAGGACAGTCTTTACATTTGTATTGAAAAGCCTAAGTTTGGTTCTTGTTTTGATGTTCTTAGATGACCATATTTTGTTACGCTGGATAAATGGTGTCATGGCCTTGGTTATTCTAGCTTTAACATCCTTTTCTGTTCCCCCGTATTTATCCACTATGCTGCCTAAATATGTGAAATACTCTACTTCCTCAATTGACACTCCCTCAATTACCATGAGGCTATTGCTTGCACTATTACTTTTCATTATCTTTGTTTTTTTTGTCTGTTAATATATAGTCCCAGTTTACCTGAATTCTTGCTTAAGATCTGAAGTTTCTCTTGTATTTGTGTGTGACTGTGTGCCAGAAGTGCCACATCATGTGCAAAGTCAAGATCTTCCAATTGGTTCCACAATATCCATTGTATCTCATTTCTTTTTCTTTGTGTGGTAGTTTTCATGATCCAATCAATTACTAGAAGAAACAGGAATGGTGATAGCAAACATCCCTGCCACACACCTGCACCTGTTTCCACTTTAAAACTTTCTGTGAGAGTTTCTCCATGCACAATTCTACAAGTTGTTCCTTCATATACGGTCTTTATAAGCTTTGTTATCTTGGCTGGGATACCATAGTGTTCCAGTAGTTTCCATAGCATTCTACGATCTAAACTATCGAATGCCTTCTCATAATCAATGAATGTGACTAACAGTGAAGAATTTCACTCCACTGACTGTTCTACTATTATTCGCAATGTTGCAATGTGGTCAGCATAGGATTTTCCTTGCCTGAAACCTGCTTGCTTTTCTCTTAGTTTACTATCTACTGATGTTTTAATTCTATTTAGCAAAATCCTGCTGAAGACCTTGCTGGGTATTGAGAGCAGGAAGATGCCTCTATAGTTCTTACATTCTAATAGATCTCCTTTCTTAGGGAGTTTATAAGATAGGCCTCCTTCCAATCCTCTTGGACCTTCTCTTCTTCCCAAATCCTGTTAAATAGTAAGAGTAGTATTTCTGCTATTTCTCTGTTCGCTAAGAGCAATTCTGCTACAATTCCAAATGGACCTGGTGCCTTATTTCTCTTCAACTCTAAGACAGCATGTTCAATTTCAACCTTGCTGGGTGGTTCTACATTGATGTCTAGAGTATTCTCTGCTGCTGGTATCTCCTCTGTTTCTGTTAGTGCTGGGCTACTTAGGATTCTGCTGAAGTATTCCACCCATCTTTGCATCTGCTCTTCTTCTGATGTTACTACCTTATCTACCTTGTTTTTGATTGGCTTTTCTATCCTACATGGTCTATTTGCTAACTTCTTGGTGATTTCATATAGAGCTCTTATATTGTTTTTACCAGCTGCCTGTCCTGCCATATTATCAAAATAGGCCTTCCTGTCTTTCTTTATGCTTTTCCTGACCTCTTTATGGGCCAAATTGTATTCTATTTGAGCTGAGGCCTTTGCTGCTTTTGTTTTACTGTCATTTATTTTTGCTTTCATTTCTGTCCTTCTGTCTATCTTCTTCAGTGTTTCCAGTGTAATCCACTCCTTGTGCTGAGATTTCTTAAATCCCCCTGTCTCTTCACATGATTTGCTCCACATTTCTTTAGCACTATTCTACAAAATGTTCACATCTGGTGTATCTTCTATGTATAACTCCTTATCTTATATCTTATATCCTTCCCGTGCCGCTGAACATCACATAGGACTCGCAAAGTAGTTCGCCAATTTTTCCTGTCTTCGGCGAGTCTTTCAACCTCATCAAAGGATTTTATGCCTGTTAATTTGGCCTCTCTTAATAATATCCTCTTCAGAGTTTCATGCGGTCTGCCTCTTTTTCTTCTGCCTGTTGTGTTTCAGTTGGGCATAAGGCTAACAACCTTATCCTGGGACCTATCTAGAGGCAACTCCAGATGGGAAAAAAAGATATTGTTATGAAAACTCGCAGAGAAACCAACCGAGCATCAGGGATGTATAACTCCTGCAGAACCTGAAATCTGTTGCTCAGTTTCACTTTAAAGTTCTTTGCAATTTCTGGGTCTTCCAACAGTACCATATTATATCTTTTCCTTGCCATGTCTGTTTTTGGTGCTTTTTCAGTTTCATTCTCAGTTTAGCTACCAGTAGGTGGTGGTCAGAAGCTACATCTGCACCTCGTTTCACTCTGACATTTTGCAATGTTCTGCGAAAGCTTCTACTGAATATCACAGTCTATCTGGTTCTCAGTGACATGATACCCACATGGCTTTGTGTATAGTTTTATGTGGAAACATACTTCCTCCAATGACAAGGTTGTTGAGCATGCATAGATTTGCTAGCCTTTCTCCATTTTCGTTCATTATTCCAAATCCGTTTTGATCCATTACTTTCTCATAACCTGTGTTGATCTTACCTACCTTTGTACTGATGTCCCCCATTAGAACTGTTACGTGTTTGTTGCCTTGTTGGTCTAAGATTTCCTGCAATGTGTTGTAGAATTTGTCCTTAACTAACTCTTCTGCATCATTTGTTGGTGCGTATACCTGGATGATATTCAACTTAATATCCTTCTTCTTTGTTGAGAAGCAGACTCTAATTATCCTTGAGCTAACTGCCTCCTAGCTCACCAATGCTCTCTAGGACTCTCTGGATAGCATTAGTGCCACGCCCTCTGTGTGTGTTGCATCTGGGTATTGGTGACCTGAAAATAGGATCGTCTCCCCTGTTGATAGTCTAATCTTACTTGCTCCAGTCCAGTGTGTTTCACTCAGCCCCAGTATCTTTATATTATATCTATTCATTTCTCTCACTATCATGGCAGCCTTTCCACTTTCATACATTGTTCTAACATTCCAGCATGCAATAGTAAAAGGTGTCCTGGTACTCAGCTGAGATGTCGGTTCTGCAGCTTCCTTTCAGCTTTGCACAACGTCATGCGCTCTGTTATCAGAGTCCCGTCCTTTTCCAAGACAAAGTTTCCTGGTTTTCCTCTCTGTGTTTCTGTTTCTTTAACGCTCCGGTTTTTTTGTGTTTTTTTACAGAGAACAGGCCGTTGGGCTATCCCCCAACCTCCTTAGTCGCCTCTTATGACCTGCGTGAAAGGTGGCAGTGGTCCTATTCTTTTCTCTCCAGGGGCCCCGGTAACCACACAAAGTAAAAAAAATAAAGTTGCTGTTGCTATTTTTCATCTTCAGGCTGAGTACAAATCTTTGAAGTAAACCAAGTTGTACTGTAAACATAAATTGTAAACATAAATATATGTTCTAAATTAATTAGACCTTATGCTTTTAAAACAGCAGCAGACTATGATACAATTTATTGAAATTATATTTTTAACAACAGCAACATTTAAGCTTTAAAAAAAAATTGATAATGTATTTAGGACTGGAATGCAGTTTAAGAAAAGTACTTTCTCGTTCTCATTCTATGGAAGTTCGTTGGAGCTTAATGCAGCTTCAGTCTGAATGAAGAAGATAATAAATAAAATCAAAATATTATGAAAGAAGATAAGCATGTCATAATCACAAACAAAATGCTGGAAATGGATTTGCCATGTATTCTGAAGAGACCCCAGCAATATCGCTAAAACAACCATGCAGTGGACACCCGAGGGAAAAAAAAGAGAGGACAACCAAAGGCGACCTTGTGGAGAACTATACAACCAGAAATGCAGCACATCTGGGGCACAATACCAAAGCTGGCCACAGACTGAGAGATGGAGTGAATTTGTTGCCGCCCTGCAAGGAGCCACAGGGCGTACTGGGTGGTAATTGCTTAGCTGATCACCAACCAAGGACTTGGATAGATGGATGGATTATGAAAGAAGATACAAAATTATCTATATAGATGATACAAAAATAATGAAGAATACATACTTCAACTCTCTTCCGTAAGGCTGCCGCATGTTGGGTTCTGGCCTTCTCCATGAATTGTGTCAAGGATATAAGGTCTTCAGTTGTCTTTGGTGTTTGCAATGCTTTCTCTTTAATATGCTCAAATCTGCGGCAGATACTAAATGTGCGGAAAAAAATTATTCAAACTGTAAGCCTAGCACGATGTGTAACTCTCCTCATTTCATTTAACAGAACTTAACTCACATCGCAGGCAAGCAAAACATTCTATATGAAGAACTGGCTCTGGTATTAAATACTGAAATGAATAACCAGAAACTCAGACCAAAAGCAATTCAAAAATACTAGTTTCCTTTTTCCAGTGTTGGTGGCCTGGTTAGATGAGTGGTTAGGTGCTCAGTTTACTAATATGGTGGTACTGGGTTCAAGTCCCAGAGGTGAGATTTTTTTCTGGTACATACCAAAGAAGCCCAGGGGTCCACCCAGCTTCTAAAAATGGATACTAGAGGAATCCTGGATGGTAAATGCAGCCAGGTGTGATAACGACTATATCATGATTTCATATGCTGAAGGTCATGGAAATACAGGCCTAAAACTGTATCCTCAATATGCCATAATGGCATGGAAATGGGAATTTTATTTTTTTTTTATTTTTTTCAGTGTTGATGATGGTGTTGTATTTTTAAGTACACCTTAACCTGAAGCTCTAAGCTGCCTGGCAGCCTTATGAGGTGAATGCTTCAAAATACAGTCATCCAGTGAACTGTGGTTTGGGCCAAAGTGACCTTTCTTTATACAACTCCACAGTGGAGATATAAAGTAGGTTCCTCTGATGGTTTTGCCACCATAAAAAAATAAGTAATATGTCAGTTCTTACCCCACTGTCCAGGTTGTGGCATCACAACAACCTGTTTATCAGGTGCACTGATCGAATGACATGTTAGGAAATTAAAATATGATTCTTACTTGAAACCATATAACCTTTATCTAACCAAAGCAAAAAAAACAAACAAAAAAATCTCTGTCAGAGATTGAACATTTTCTTGCTTTCACCGATCAAATGCTTTTCACACTCTTAATTTTAAGGAAAAAGTTTGAAACAGGAATTTTTATAAGAGAAACCATCACTTATATTTTCACGAGGTGAAAAAAATGAGTTAATCTACAGCAAGATGAAAAAGTATCTGTTGTCTGATAAAGGACATTAAATGTAATGTGGAAATTATGGATACAGTCATTTAAATAGTTATTTCTTCTTACCTATAAAATGGTTAGCTCATTTAAACATATAATGTGATAAGGAAATTACGAGTGTATTGACAGATTAGCACTGAGCAAAACATATTTAAAATTGCATTTCTTCTCTTACTTGTTTGCTCTTATCTAGCTAGACCTTTAAGAACACAGAACATAACAAAAGGTGGACAAACTTAAGATTCTCAATGAGGTGTTCTTCTATGACTGCCTCTAGAAGTTCATGACATAACTCCTCAGAAGCCTTGACAAGACAGTCCTTCATCTCCTCACAGAAAACAGTTAACAAGTCATAATGTTCATATGATGGTAGACTTTTGATTTCTGACTGAAGTGCATACAGGTCATTGATGTACTGTTGAAAGCAGAAATACAGACTGGACAGTTTTTCTTCCAAGAAGACATACATTTTGCTTTTAGTTTTCAAAAAAAAAAGAAAGAAAAAATAAATAAACAAATTACACATTTCATTAGTGACTAACATAAACGAAGTTGATCAGTCTTACATAAATCAGGTCAAACCTGATTATCAGATTAATGCCAAGGTGAAGATCTTGTAACAACAACAACAACAATATATATATATATATATATATATATATATAAAATTACAGACATAGGGAATTTTCTTCTTCTGCATTTGTCCTAAAAAAGGCACTAATTGCACTGTCATTGTTTGTACCTTTTGGGCCAACATATCCAACTTGGCTATGGCATACCTTTAGGATCATCGATCAGGGAAAAAAAAACAATGCCACTCAAGTGATTATTACTAATGAAAACCTGTGGCATGCATTTAAACTTTCTCATCCCAGAAATAATTTATCCCCCCCCCACCCACTTTCCACTGTGTGGTGTAGTAGAGGTTGCAGACCAACAAATGACAAAGCTAACTGGGGACAAGACCAATGGGCGGAATGAACCAAAGATGGAGAAACAACCTGAGAGAAGACCTAAGAGAACTTGGAGAACATAACTAGTGAAGAACCTGGTGTAAACAACTGAAGAGAGAAAGCCAGGAACAGAACTGAATGGAGACTGAATGCAATGAGTCTTTAGGCTTGAAATGCTGAAGTCAGAGCGAAAGAGAAATATGTTATTGATGTTATGACTCCTTGTAAATGTGAAATTGAAGTTCTTGGTAACTGATGTCCACAATGAAGATCTTGTAACAAAGGCATCATTTTGAACAAAGACTAAGCTGACAGTCTTTCTAACAAGCTCCAAAATGAAGGAAAAATATGCTAGTTTTCATAATTTTAGTCAGTTTTTACGATCATTATGACCTATTTTCTGGTAACATTGTACTAGGGTTTGCAAAGATTTCTCATCATTAACTCTGATAATGATGTCATCTCTCATAGTCTCATTTTTGCTTCCATTTTCAAAATACACATGGAAAGTTAAAGACAACAGAATATTATGAGAACAATAGTGTTTACTTAAACGAGTGAATGATTAACTACAACTGAAGGAAGCTGACCTGTTCCTGAAGCACAAACACAGGAAAAGAAACAAAAATCTTAAGTTATGTCAGAAATTTGAAACAGTATCTCAAGCTGGCATTACTGACCTTCCACAACAAAAAGAGTGTATGGCATTACAACTGCATTTTATACTTGTGTGCATGAAGATACAGCAAAATATCAAATAATTACCTCTTTGTGCTCACTAAATGAGTGTTCTTCCTTTATGTAACTCCGGATAGCTGCTCTTGTTTGACCATCAATTAGGACACCATATTCACCCACTGTAAAAAAAAAAAAAAACATTTTGTCCAGCATATAAAAGTATAATATATCAGACAGAATTGTCAAATTTAATAATCACAAAGAAAACTGAGAATGGATCATCTATGTAGAATGGGTTTACATAGAACAATTGTAGAATATAAGAATATAACTGTTATCTTCTTTAAATTAAAATACAATCAAAAGCACACTAGGATTCCGGGGAAAAAAGGAAAAAATATGACCCTGGAAACATGCAGCTTATTGCAAACATGTCAAAATCACTGAGAACAGCCAGCCTACATGTCTTTTTTTTTTTCTTTTTTTTTGTCAGTGCACTGTGTGAATCTTGCTCTCTTAACATAATTTGTTTCCAAGAAAAAGAATTATTGTATTTGAAATGTATTGGAAATACAAAAACTGACATTTTGGTGTTTTGCAAATATGTATATATTTTACACAGTATAACTGTCTGCTTCTGCATTATAAAATAGAACTGATCCACTCTGAAACATTTAAAAAATGTTTTAAAAGTATTTTTCCCTGACCTATCTTCTTTTCAGTCTCTTGGAACAGCAAACTGGTGTTCTTTGCAGCCAATGTGGTAAGGATTTTGTGGTGCTGCACTGTGACAGTTTGGGACCAGGTTACGGCAGCTATTTTTGTCAGTTCCTGGGGGGCAGATAAAAAGCAGGGGGGTGTGCAATACTTCTTTAGCAGACCCCATTGTCATGGTGACTATGGTGATCCTTGGCCCATAACCCTAGCTAGGAGTTTTACTAGGTATACAAATGGAGAGGTGGGACAGGGTCTTGGTCAACTACAGTTCATCAGTATGTGTCATAAAAATGTTATTCTGTTGTTCAATAAATATCTTTGATTCACATATTTATTATGTGACACTGACAATGCATCAATGGATTGACTACTCATCAAAAAACTAATATATATATATATATGTTTAAAATAGGATCATAGGAGACATGATCAGTCAGAGCAGTGGTTTCCCAACTTTTCTAGGCTGTCATACCCTTGTCTCCTAGGCCACATCACCAGCAATGTAAAATATTTTTCCATCAGTTGCATCTGACCCTCCGTACCACATATTTTTTTCTTAATCATTCCCCTGAATCTTACCATTGCCTCCTAGGATTTTTTTTAAGATTCAGGATTTCCAAGTGCTGGTTTTTATTGTTTCTATCAAAAATTGAAACTTGTTTTCCATAATTATTATTTATTACTTCATAACACTAACATTTTTAGAACACTGTTCTGCTCAAAACTAACAAGCTATGAACTTACACAAAAAATTCTGAAGTTCTGTTGCAGCGTTAAAGTAGCGCTGAATATGTGACATAAGTTTATCACATATATCTTTCTTAATGTGTAGTTCAACACCTGTGTTCACATAATCATTTTCTTGGCCCATCAGCCATGATTTGATTGATGGAACCTGAAATTAAACTTCACATTAACAAGCTGTTAATTTAGTATGAGGATGTAGGATAAGGTTTTTATTTTTGTCTAAACTCTTCTTAAAAAATATGTGATTTTGTTGGAATGTGAAATGAAAGCTTCATAAATGAGTTATTTCAGCACCTTACATTTTAGATATGTACATCAAGATATGACAAACTTGCAAATAATACGGTGATTGTAATTTAATCTTTCTATAAAGTCTTTATGGAACTGTTCTAATAGCCACTTTTCTTTCTCTCCCTTGCACCACCTTCCTATTTCTTTGTTATTCTCTTCATACACTGCTTGGCTATTTTTTTTCTTTCTTCTCTTCTCCGCCAGGTCTACAAAATCATCTTTCATCCTCTTTATCTTGGCTTGTCTATGTGCCTTTGGTACTGGTGCCTCTAATGTTTTGATGGAATGATTCTTCTATAAAAAAGATAAAAGAATTTTGTGGAACAGGCTGCATGAGAACAAAGGAGGGTAAAATTATTATGGAAAACAAGGAAATCATAGAAAGATGGTCAGACCAATTAAGAGACCTGTATAATGACCAGATAAATGAGCAACTCAGTATCAGTATAAATAAAGATGGACCGCTAATACTAGAAATGGATGTAAGAAATGCACTCAAATCCAGGCAATGAAGGAACCAGGATCAGACATCAGAAGGGAAATGATCATGGCATCATATAATATCAGCACAGAAAAAAGTAATAAGTCTCCTAAATATGATCTACATAATAGTACATATGACATCAAATCTGTCCATTTCAGTTTTCTTTGCAGTTCCAAAGAAAAGCTGAAAGTGATCGCCATCACATCATCAGCTTAATATCAGCCATGTCATAAAAATCCTATTAATCTGAAGACAGAAATCGCAGAAAAACAATGTGCTGATGAATGAATGAATGAATGAATGACTAAATGAATGACTAAATGAATGAATGAATGATATTTATTTTTAAAGGGAGAAGAAGAAAATCAGTAGAAGTGATGCAATTTTTACATGAAAAACTATATAGAATGATCTCTAAAAGTAAACAAAAATATACACTTGATCTATAGATTATACAAAAACTTGACAGTTAGACATGAAGATATGATACAAATGCTTGACAAACTTCATATGTAAGGTAAAGATATGAGAATTATAAAGAATACATACTGGGATAAAAAAAAACAGCAATAAGAGTGAACTACAACATAGGTGAATATCAAGATATAAAATGAGGCATAAGACAAGGGTGTATACTGTCACCTGAAATATAGAAACCAATACTATAATTAACCTGAGATATGCAGTGGCAACACTCTAATAGCAAGTAAAAGCAGTCTGCAGAAACTAGTCAACAAGATTATTTAAAAAATACTGTTAAAAAAAGCAATAAAACAGGCCCAAAGCTAAATAGCAACAAGACAGAAATAATGGTAATATAAAAAATGAGTAAATATATCGAAGTACAACATTCCCTCAAATTAGAAGCCACTCAATCAGTCATTTGCATGTCCCTTGCAAAACTTTGCCTCCCTAACAGCACTCCTGTAGGCCTCTTGGTTGTAAGTAAGATGTCCTGCTGTTGTTGCATCCATTTGCAGATCATCAACAATGTTTTGCAACCATCTTCGCCTTGGTCTTCCTCTCTTTCTTTTTCCCATTATGTATCCTTCCAAGACGGTCATGATTATCATGTTTAATGTGTCCAAAATATTTAAGCTTTCTTTGTTTAATCCTCTTTATTAGCCAGCCTTCTTTAATATTAAGTTCTTGTAGTATGAATATATTTGTTCGTTTCTGTGTCCATGATATTTGAAGAACTCTTCTGTAGCATTTACATTCGAAGGCATTTATGTGTTTCTCAGCTGTTTTCTGTTAAGTGTCCAGGTCTCACAGGCATATGTTGCGATGGGAAAGATGCATGCCTTTAAAAATCTTACTTTTGTACTCTGTCTGTTCCTCTCCATAGATTCTTTAGTTGTTTTACTTTCTGAAGAGCAATAGATGTCCTACTTTTAATTTCCCTCATTGTATCTCCATTATTAGTTAGTAGTGATCCAAGATATTCACAACTCTCCACTTCTTCTAATTTTTCCTCATTGATACATATTTCAGCAGCCTTGTTTGTTTTGTCAGTTGTCATCAATTTAGTTTTCTTCGCATTAATATTGAGGTTTTGCTCTTCATTGTTCTTATGGACTGACATAATTAGTTTTTCCATTACTTTTTGTGTTGTGGACAGTAATACTGTATCATCAGCATATCTAATCTCTGGTACTTCATAACCTCCAATTGTTATGGCATCGTAATATTCTTTGTCTGCATCTTCTCTAACATTCCTCATTATATTTTCAGTATACAAGTTAAATAAGTAAGGCCACAATATGCACCCCTGATGGACCCCTTGTTTAATGTCAAATCAAGTTGTTGTTTCACCATTTATTCTTATTGCTACCTGTTGGTCTAGATACAGCAGTGATGTTAATTCTATCAAATATGTTGGAAATCCTATTTTTTCCATTATTTCCCAAAGTTTCTGGTGTTGTGCACAATCAAATGCCTTTGAATAGTCTATAAAAGATAAATATAGATTCACATTAAATTCTCTATATTTCTCTTTTATTAATCTTATATTGAATATATGATCTCTTGATCATCTTCTTTGCCTAAAACCAGTTTGGACTATATTGACTTCTTCTTCTATTTTCTTACGAAGTCTACCCATTATGATTTTTAACAGAATTTTACTGGCATGACTAATTAGGCCAACGGTTCTGAAGTTTGTGCATAATTTCAAGTTACCCCTTTTTGGCACTGGTATGAATACAGTTCTTCTCCACTCTTTTGGCCAAATAACTGAATGCCATATCTTTTTACATAGTGCATGATAGATTGTTGCACATTCCTTTCCTCCTGCTTTAATAAGTTCAGCTGTTATCTCATCACATCCTGGTGATTTACCATTTTTCAGATTCTTTACTGCCCATAAAACTTCTTCAATTATTAGTTTGGGCTCTTTTCCCTCCAATAATAATTCACACTGTTGATTTCTGCTTTCACAGACTGATGTTTCATACATTCCTCTGCAATATTCCTTCCATCTTTCTAGAATTTCCTCTGTCTCTGTCAAGGTCTTCCCCATCTCGTCACAAATTACATTTAGCTTAGGTGTGACATTTCTCGTCAATGTCTTCATTTTTTAAAACATTTCACTATCTCTTCCACACTTCTGATGTCCTTCTATTCTTTTACAACAATCTTGTATGTGTTGTTTTTTTTTTGTCTTTTCTTATGTTTCTTCGTACTTCTTTTGTTAAAGACTTATATACTTATTCCTCTTTGTTGTTGTTTGTCACTTTCCACTTTGTCTTCATTTCTCTACGTTGTTTTATCAGTTCTAGTGTGCCTGCTGTAACCCATCCATTCTTTTGTGTTTTCTTTACTGGAATCACATCTTTAGTTGTTGTTATTAAGATATCTCTGGCCTGCATAGCCAATTCGTCTGGTGTCAGAAGCCACTAACACAAAAAAATAAACTCAATTACATTAGAACAAAAATAACAGCTGATATCAAGTGCACACATGAAATCGAATCACAAATAGGTAAAGCAAAAATCAGCTTTTAATGACATGAAGAAGATGATAAAAAGATGTCCCTAAATGTAAAGAAAAAAGTAATACAGTGTTATATATGGTGAATATTTCTATATGGTTGTGAAACCTGGATAATAAACAAACAGATGAAGAAGAAATTTAAAGGAAGAGAAACATAGTTTTGAAGAAAGATATAACAAATACTCTGGACAGAATACCAAATGAAGAGGTACTCAAGGAAGTTTCAGAACTACAAAAAATAGTTCAAAGTTCAAGGAAATGAGTCAGAAACTCCTGGACATGTCATGCTAAGACACAGAACTTGGTAATGACTAGAAAATTCAAGGGAAAAAGAAGGATAGGATGGCCAAGAGAAAAATATCTCAGTGAAATGACCAAACAGCATGGGGAAAAAAAGCACCTGAACTGATCAGATATGCTATGGTCACACAAAATCAAGAAGCATAATCACCAATACTTTCTGGCCTGGCACTTAATGTATTGTAAAGACAGGGTGTTAATGCTGTTTTTACTGAAATTCAAATTGTAAAGAGCACAATACTGTACTGGTGGCATGACAACATGGAAGAAGACCTCCACGTCCTTAGAGTAGACAATTGGCAGGAGAAGACTAAGAACACTGAGGGATGGAGTGGAGACAAGTCTCGTCTGCAGCAATGAGCCACAGCAGCTCAGAAAGTTGAATGAATGAATGAATGAATAATACTGTACTAAACTAAGCAAAACTAGCTCATGAATGTGTGCCATCTACTACAGGAAGCCTACTTTTTTAATCTCTAAAAAGTCTGCATTTTTTTTTATCTGAAGCTTATTTTACTATTTAAATATGTAAATAGCAACAGAAACTTCAAAGATTTATGTAGTACATTTCCAAAGACTTAAATGTATGCCATAGTATGATATAAAATTCAGGATCAATGCAAACTATTACAACACTAGTTTGAATTTTTTAAACAAATAGTCTGGAAAAAATGATCACATTTAAGTAACAATAAAAATAAGAATTCTTTTACAGCTTTAAATAAAGAATCACACAATGCTAACAATTAAACAAATCATGAAAATAAAAACAAAGAAGGGTATATTTCAACCTTTTGCATTGTAGAACACAGTTTTTCAACATAGTAGATCACAGCTTCTTCTAAATCTTCAAAAGTTTCTGCATAAATTATATGTGAACCGTCAATGATGAGTTTGAAAAATAAATGAGGAAGATCCAGATGATTTTCTGGTCTGAAGAGCATTTCATATCTTTCTAGACAGGCAACCAGCATCTGTTTTATCTGTTTAAGTAAAATATAAAATCATCTTTTTATTGTGTACTATAGAAATAATAATTACCATCTCTTCTGTGTAAACTAATGCAGACTAGTTAAAAGCAAGAATCACCATTCCCCCCCCCCCCTCATGTCAACTAATACAAACTAGTTCAAAGCAGTAAGAACCTCCATCCCTTCTGTGTAACCTACTGCAAACTCAATCTTCCCTGCCAAATTTTTGGTATGTTTAGCTCTTGTTCTTAAAAACCCGGTGTAATTTTTTATTGTAAACAGTTTAGCGTGCATGTCTAGTGACCCATGTCACCATTTTGAACATGTTCTTAACAACTGGGGTCAAAAGTTTCAATCGAACGAAAAAATATCAATTTTTTTTGGTGTAAACATGTCCCCCTATGACTAGACCACTGTTTGTGAATTTACCCCAAGTAGATTTAGACTATTAGATGGACTGGAGAAGTAGTTAGATAATAAATAAATTACATTTAGAAGGTTATTTCAGACATTATTTAGTATGCCACACAACGAATTTGGATACAAGTTGATCTAGGCATCGCTGATGGACAGTAGTGCACAAATATCAGCTAAAACCATCACACTACATATTTTTTCCTAAAAAAAAACTCTTCATTTATGAAATCTTCTTACATTTACAGATATTGTGATACATAATACGTGGAAATAATTTGTTAATTCACTTTTACAACTATACCCCCTATACATATCAAGACCCGCACTTTTTGTCTGGCCAGATCAGTGCGCCCGCGTTTGTTGCCTGTGGCACGGAAAGAGTTAAGTGACATCAGGAACATGAGCAAAGAAACAGTTGCCTGCTACTATCATCATAACATGTTGCTTATATATCATCTATCATTATGTTTCTCAGCAATATCATCATAGCTCTGAAGAGCAAAGTCCTTGGTCATGCTACGAGGAACAAAAGCTAGAAATACCACATTAACTCTTCCCCTGCCAGTATACTTATATTAACACTTCCGGTCTGTCAAGTTTCTGCCAACGTACTTATATGTACACTAGCTTTGTTTCATTAATGAGATGAGTCAATAATGTTTAGCAACCTGCAACACAAGAATCATTTTTGCTATCATGGAGATAATGTCAGTCTATGCCCTGGCTGATCAGGCTGCTGTGATGTAGCATTTTTTAGAGACCACCTCCAGTATGTTGGGTAGGGTCTTCTCAACTAACTATAGTCAGATGCCATAAGGTCAAAGAAGATGTCTCTCTGAATTATGGCATTACTGTCATGTTCTTTGTGATCTAAATAAGAAAAACATAGCCATCATTACACTTCATGGTGTAAAAATTAAGTTCTTACAAAAACTGATTATTACTACATAAAATTATAGGCAATGTAATAGTATCACTATTTCTAGAATCAGTTATTTCAGCACTATCACATTATTTTTGTTTCTATTTAATATTGAAGTGACATACCATTGTCAGGCACTTTAATCTGTCACTTAAAGTTAATTTTTCAGTGCAAAATATATTGAAACATTATCATTATTATTTTCTCTTTTTTACAATATAACCAGCAATATAAAATCAGCTCTCTTTGTAATATAAACTATAGTAATAACATTACTTTGCCATGTTCTGGAAACAAAGACATAAAATGAATTAAACTAAATATAAATACACACTGAATTAGATCAAGCTCAATCAAATCAAGCTAAGAAACTGAAAAAAAAAAACGATTCAGCATCGATCCTGATCTATTAAATTTGGACATAAAGAGATATGGTGCGCATTCATTCATTTGCATGCTCCTTTCGGAACTTTGCCTCCCCAACAGCACTCCTGTAGGCCTCTCGGTTGTAAGCAAGATGCCTTGCTGCTGATGCATCCATTTGCAGATCATCAACGATGTCTTGCAGCCATCTTCGCCTTGGTCTTCCTCTTTCTTTTTCCCATTATGTACCCTTCCAAGACAGTCTTCTCTAGATTGTCATGACATTTAATGTGTTCAAAATATTTAAGTTTTCTTTGTTTAATTCTCTTTACTAGCCAGCCTTCTTCAATATTAAGTTCTTGTAGTATGGATATATATATTCTCTTTTGTGTCCATGATATTTGAAGAACTCTTCTGTAGCATTTACATTCAAAGGCATTTATGCGTTTCTCAGCTGTTTTGTTAAGTGTCCAGGTCTCACAGGCATATATGGTGCTAGCACCAGTATTTTTCCCTGACCTATCTTCTTTTCCAGTCTCTTTGAACTGCGAGCTGGTGTTCTTTGCAGTCAATGTGATAAAGATTTCGTGGTGATGTATCATGACAGTTTGGGACCAGGTTATGGCAGCTATTTTTGTCAGTTCCTGAGGGCAGATAAAAAGCAGGGGGTGTGCAATACTCCTTTAGCAGACCCCATTGTCATGGTGACTGTGGTGATCCCTGCCCCATAATCCTAGCTAGGAGTTTTATTAGGGATACAAATGGAGAGGTGGGACAGGGTCTTGGTCAACTATGATTCATCACAATGTGTCATAAAAATGTTATTTTGTTGTTTCTTTTTTCAAGACACTGAACTGCTATCCAAAGTAAAGGGAAATAAATGTTGCTTCTATTAACCATATTATATTTCTTACATTATAGAAATTATATGTAGTAGTCAGATCAAAACCACCATAATTACCAGCAGTCAGTAATTTTAAAGAAATTATGGCTCATTACACAAATTGCAGACGTCTCCAAATAAATACACTTCCGCATTAAATACTTGTACATTAAGTTTAAAAAATTACATTTTTATTTAGTTTCATGCCACATTTGCACTGACATGGAATCTCAGGGAAACAGAAATTGGGGAAGACCTAGAAATACTTGGAGAAGGGAAATTATGATTTTTTTAAAAAAAATTTATTTCTTAAAAAAAAAAAAAGAAGAGCAACGACAGATAGGACAGAAGGACAAGTAGAACCAATAGAAATTCAGGAGATAGAGAAGCAGTTTTAGAACAGAAGTAGTTTAGGACAGAGAGAAGATAGCATTTCAAGATGAAAAGTGATTAATAGTAATGTGTGAGAAATGCAGAAGATTTTATATTTTTGGAACTTTGCATAAAATGCTTTTGTAGATGTCTCAAGGTGACACTTGGATTTCATTTGATGAGTATTAATTGGGAACTATAATTTGATTTAAAAAAAGGGGGGGTAGGAATTATAACAGTGCACAAAGACAAGGGATACACATGGAAGGAAGCAGAGAAAAAATTCAAGAACAGAGACAACTGGAGAGCCTTTATCCATGGCTATGCTCCCAAGGGAGTGATGATGATAATGATGATGATGATGATGATATATTTGAACAGCATAAATTCAGCTGCTTGTCCAGTCTTCTTATATCTTATATCCTTCCTGTGCTGTTAAACGTCACATAGGGCTTGCATTGTAGTTCACCAATTTTTCCTGTTTTTGGTGAGCTTTTGAACCTTGTCAAGGGATTTTATGCCTATTAATTTGGCCTCTCTTAACAATGTTCTCTTTAGACTTTCACATGGTCTGCCCCTTTTTCTTCAGCCCATTGTGTTCCAATTGATAGCTTGTTTTGGGATTCTCTGATCATTTCTTCTCATCAAGTGACCAACATATGTCCATCTCTTTTTCCTGATCACCCATGAGACTGTTCATTTTACTTATCTCTGCATTATACTTGAATTTGTTCCACTTGATGCCAAGTCCTTAGGCATTTATTGTCTATTTCTTTAGTTGTTTTCCAGTTTTCACATGCATAAATGAAGGTGGATATTACATTTGAATTGAATAGTCTTAACTTGGTTTTTGTGCTTATAACTTTTGAATGTCTTATGTTCTCAAGATTCTTGAAGATCGATGCTGCTTTTGCAATTCTAATTCTAACTTCCTTTCTGGTGTCACCATCCTGGTCTATGTAGCTGCCAAGGTACGCAAATTGATTGACTTCTTCAATATCTGTCCCTTCTACATGTATTTTTCCATTTTGATTAATGGGAATTTTCATTATTTTTGTTTTGTCCTTGTTAATTTCAAGTCCTATTTTGCTAGCCAGCAAAGACAGGCTATCTGTTTTTCTTGCATGGAATTCACATTTTTACTGATAAGAGTTATGTCACCTGCAAAATCAAGATATTCTAGTTGGGTCCTTTGTATCCAATCAATGCTCATTTTACCTGTGCAACATTTTTTCATTATGAAGTCTATGGCAATTGCAAAAAGCAAGAGAGATAGTATACATCCTTGTTTCACACCTGTTTCTGTCTCAAACCATTTGCTCATTCCTTCTTCTGTGTTGACTGCACAAATATATCCATTGTAGAGGTCTCTAATGATGTTTACAATTTTAGATGGTATTCCATATAGTCTTAAAATTCTCCACAATGAATCTCTGTGCATGCTATCAGATGACTTTGTAAAGTCCTTAAAGTTCATTATTAATGGTTTCTGCTTTTCAATATGTTCTTCAAGTATTATTCTTAAAGTAAAGATCTTGTCGAGACAGCTCCCTTTTCAAAATCCTGCTTGTTCTTCTCTCATTGTGTTATCCACTATATCATTAAGTCTATTCAAAGACTATTGTCCAGTTTTGCTCAAAATTAAATGCTGAAAGCTAAGCCACTGCTGCTTAAATGACCTTTCCAAATGTTAAAAGTTGGAACAATTAAAGATATCAGTGCATGTTACTATATGTTTTATGCCTAGAGTTGGCAAGTGCTATGTACACTCAGCAATACTCTGTGGTGCAGAAATAGAGTCACAAAGCCATTAAATTTTGATGTTCTCAAAATGTGAATATACCAAGAAATGGAGTTATTTCATCGAAAAACAAAATAAGAAAGCAATTAAAAGTAAAATAAAGCCACCAAAAATTTAAAAAGAAATAATGAGAAACTTAAGAACAAGACAAAGTGACATGATGTGGCAAAACCATTGGATATAATTACATGCTGAATACTGTGTTATTGAAAAACAGTATCACAGTGATTCAGATGGGTGAATGACAGCTTCAAGATTTACCACACTGTGAAATCAAGAGACAAATCTAGGTGCAGATCTGTCCCAACTAACATTCCCTTGTGAAATGCCACAAGACAGTGACACTCATCAAGGGTGTTTCTGACATTTGATGCAAAATACAGAATGATGATGAATCAGTTTTTATATCTGCCAATGTGATATTTTATTTTTATTTCTACCTGTATCCCGAGAAGGGTAGATGTGCTTTTAAAAAATGATTCTGCTCTCTCCATAGTCTCAAACTCCAAACTTTTCTGTTGTGCAACAAATATGTTCAGCACCTTTGGAAACCAACTGCAATGAATGAAAACAATACTAAGTTAGCTTTACACTGTTAATCAAGGAGGGACTTCCCTATATGCAATGATACCTTGTAAAGTCTGCATACACAGTGACAGTTTATCAGCATTTGATGAATATGTAATGCATGTGAAGTATTTGAGTATTGGGAATTTTTAAAAAAACATGAACATTTTTGGAAACACTATTTCTCTAAAAATCAATTAATACTTATTTCTAAAAAAAACAAAATGTCACTGCCAAAAAAAATTTCACCACAAAAAAAAAAAAATAATAATAAATCTTCGTACTCAAGTCTTTCTTGCATTGCTCAAACTTTAAAAATAAAAATGAACATTAAATGTTAAATAATCTCTTATGTCAAGCAGCTGATTTAAGTGACAAAATAAAAATTCATGATGAAAGAACTAGTCCACATATATATATATATATAGAAAGAAATAAGAAGAAATAAGAATAGATGGATATATTTAAAACGTATTTCACATCATCTTACGACTTCATCAGACGTTTCTCAGTCTGCGATAGATCACTGTCAATGGCAGACTTGTACTCATCAAGAGTCATGATATCTTTTGACCTGCAAAATAAGGGTGGGGTGTCTAAACTGATACTCAGCCGCACCAAATAATAAATACAAAATATTACCTCAAGAGACGAAACCTCAATAAAGTATGATTTTTAAAATAACCCTGCAACATGGATATAGCTTTGAGGTGAGACATAACTCCTTTCTTTCCCAATTTTACATATATATATATATTATACAAAAAAAGAAACGCAACAAATACAATGCTGCAATTTAAACTGAAGTTTGCTGATCAGACAAGGCAAATTGCCTGAAATGTTCACTTGGACATCAACTTCACATGCTGACCTGAATTGTACTCAGCAAATGATTCATGAGCACAGAAAAGCGACACTAGTCAAAACAGCAACCCTAACCCTAGCCCTGCAGGCAATCATAACAAGACAAATGAGGACTATCTCACAAAGTGTTTTCCAGAGGTGTTTCCATAAATGGTAGGATGGCTGTAGTAAGTGTATACAATCACAGCAAAACTACTTTGAAGAAGTCTGGACTAAGAAGCTGGTAAGTCTACTCAATTAGTCAAAAAAATTTGGTAACAGAACTTTGTGAACAGCCTTCGTCTATAAATATATACAAACACACATGTATGCACACACACACACAGATAAGTACTTGATCTGGATGAGATAGAGCCAGATACAGAACTCAGGTCATTTCAACTTCCTACTCCAAAATCTCTGCAATGACAGACATGCATCACTGTACTGAACCAACATCTGCCAATAATTTCAATAGGTTTTGCACTTTTACTGCTAAAAAAAATAGATGACAGAACACTGTTCCACTTTAGAGCTTGTCTCTAGAGGAACAGACATTTTAACACTGCTACAGTGATGTCATATAGCTCAATGGCACTGTGCTGTCACCTACAAGACATTCCTTAAGTCATTAGTAATGAAGTTTTTTTATTTAAATGATGACAGGATGGTTCTTAGAATTTCTATTGCAATTTTAAAGTTTTCATTTGGATCATACTTGTACATTCCCAATTCCAGATTTCAGTTCTTCCCACAGGAAGAGATCAGAAATCAACATCGTCTTATTGTGTTTATTTTACCTCTTACCATTGACCTTTTGTGCAGCTCACATAAAATGGCAAAAATTTCAAATGCTGGTAAAATCTGGTAACAAAATGTGAAAGGCTAATATAAACAAAAGATGCTGACTAAAGAACATATGAGCTCAGGTATCAGCCACAGATCTTTGGTATCAAAGCATTCTCCATGATCATATGAGATGATAAGCCCACATATTTGGCCCTGCTCTAGAGTGTAATAAAAACCAAAGTAACATACCCCAAAACTCATACAATACCTTCATTACCTGATCTTCATTACAATTTCAACTGCCAATCACTGCTTCTGTACAAATACATAAAGATTTTTAAATCACCAACAATAACAACAAAGAATGCACTGAAAAAAAAAAATCTACTCTTGGTCTTTCTCACTTGTAAGTGGAAATATCCAGCAAAGTGTCATGAACAATGGTTGTATGACACAAATCCAATATGGCCAGGTGAGTAGGATGAAGCAAACTCAAATGAGAGGCAATCTTTGCTCTGCGTTCCTGGTAAGTTTTATGCCAAGGTCTCATGAAGTTCAGTCCTCTAAAATAAAAACATTCTGTTGTGTAAGAGACATTAATGTACTGCAGTCTACAAATCTCTGCTATATTAATTACTAGAATAAGTAAAAGCTCATGTTTAATAGCTGGGTTAGTTATTATATAGACAGAGGTGAATGGATAAATTATGTCATTTTTACTAGTGTTCTTTTCAGTAATGCACATTCTTTTTTTTGTTGTTCACTTGGTGAAACATGCGCATACATTTATGGTCATATATTGTATGGTGACAATCAGCAGCTGATAAATAATATGACTGGAGTAAAATACAATAATGGAAGCTAACTACATCTCCAAATACAGCTAAGCAAATTTCTAAAATGCAGGAGCCAAGTGGTAGACCAAAACTGAAATGGAGTGATGTCAGCAAGGCATTTATGAGAGATTCTTCCATCAGCTGTAAGAACTAGAAAAAAGCTAGTAAAATCACACACTACATGAATGAAGAGACAGTGTGCTTTTTTCTGAAGGAAATGATAGTCATAATGGATGCCTGAACAAGGAAGTGTAAAGACCCCAGTCATATATTTGAAACAGTTATAAGAGACTCTTCAGCAAACTGAAGTCTAGCAGCTAACTTTAGCATATATGTATACACATATATATCAGAAGGAAAGTGATATTCTTTGAGGTGCTATTTATCCTTTTGGTACAGTCAGATGTAGCCAATTTGGACTTAACATAAAGGATGATTCAGTGAAATAAGTAAAGTCCCTGAATCTACTTTTGTTGTTGATAAGTTTTGTCACATTGAAGCATAGACTGCTCCAAATGACCTCTGAACTTTTAAGTCATGTTCTCAAACTTCTCAAAGCTTTCAGAATTTTTCACTTGCCTTTTTGCCTTAGACTCCAAAATACCACACCATTAACATCCCAGAAGATTATAAGCATAACCTTGTCAGCTGGTGCTACAAACTTGAGTATACTGGTCTGGCAACCCTCTGTGATTAAAAACTCCACAAATATTTTTCATGTTTTCTAGTTCAAAATAATGCCTCAGACTTCCATCTCCCATCACAATACTGATCAGGAATTAATCACTCTTATGTTCAGAGCATGGTGTTAATTGCTGGCTAATATCAGCTCATATCCTCATATATGAATAGATAAGACATTATCTCTATAATTATTTTCAATGCATAAGATCTCTAATTGCAGCCTGCATTCACTCATATGCAGTGTCACATTTGTCTGGAAATTCTTGTTGAGATGTGCAATAATTTTGTTCAATGAATTTATCATGAAACAAATGAGCCTCATCAACAGCACAATGAGAATTTCTACTTTGGGCCTCTTCACCTCAAGCATGTCACCCCAATGCTGAGGTGTACAGCATTTAAATATCCCTCACAAGCAGTATGCATTCATTAATGACTGTTGCTTGAAGACTGTTATTCTCTGCAATCAGGAATTACGTGCAGATTCATGCACGGTGACAGATTCTCACAATTAAACCTCCACAGTTTCTGACCTGGCCAAGAATATCTAAGAGTTACCTAAAAATGTTATTAAGTTTTTATTATTATTATTATTATTAGTCAGTCAGTATTAATAATTTAGATTCTAAATTAAGCCTCTAAACTGTGTCTGTTCATTACTGCTTGCATTACATAGTACCTAAATGTGAAGAATATGAGCTTTTTGTGTATTAAAACTCACAGTGGTTCACTTGGTGGTGGTCCAGCTTTCTCTTTCTCCAAACCCTTCACCTCTGGTTTTATTAAGATATGTTGGACTGGAATTTAGAATGACATATTTTTATGATCTATAAAACTGAAAGTCAAAATGGTGCATTGTTAAAATCTACAAATCAGAATGTTACAATTTCATTAAGATATGTTGCATCTCAGTGATTAAATGTTTATTTGTTGAGCACAACTCAATGGTTCAAATAATTTCTTGGAGTTTGGATTTTCCACATGCCAGTGGAGTCTTGCCATCTTCAGACTTCCTGGGCTGTGGAATTAAATGGCAGTCATTTCTGGTGAAGAATATCTACTTGCAAGATGAGTACACTGGAGTATATTATAATCATGGCTGTACTTGAGGGAAAAAAGTGGTATTTATGTAAAAAAAAATCTGGTCTATGTATACAGGACTGTGCCTGAGTTGTACCAAGGTCCGACAATTAAGTAATGAGAATAATTACATAAAAAATAAAATAAACAACAGCTGAAGATATAACTGTATTTTATTTCAAAGTAAGCCCCTTGTGCATTGATACAGCAAGTGGCATGATCTAACAAACACTGGAACAACCTCTGCAGTTCTTCTGTTGGTATGGCCCTTAAACTTGATGTTGCGGCCTTTTGGATGTCATCAGTATCATCAAAGAAGCATCCTTTCAATGGTAACTTTAATTCTGGGAATAGAAAATAATCGCAAGGAGACAAATCTGGGGAATAGGGTAGATGGTTGAGAACACATGCTTGTTTTTGGGCCAAAAATTCCTGTACAACTACCATCTGGTGAGCCGGTGCATTATCATGAAGAAGGAAAAAACTGCCAGGTGTTGAATACTCGGGTTGGACTTGGAGAATCCTTTTCAATAAGCATTTCAAAATACTTAAATAAACTTTAGGGGTGAAAGTCTGTCCATCTGGAATAAATTCTTTGTGAATAACTCCTTTGCTGTCATAGATGCACACCAACACTGTCTTCACTTTTGACTTTTGAAGACGAAATTTTGTGCCTTTTGGTGATGATGATGATTTCCATCGAGCACTTTGGCGTTTAGTTGTGGGATCATAGCGGAAAATCCGTTTCATTGTCTGCAACAATCAAATTTAAGAAATATTTATTTTTGCGACACGTTTTGATGATGACTTTTGTGTACTCAACACGTTGATGTTTTTGGTCATCAGACAACTTTTTCTTGCCCAAATCTTCCACTAAAATTTTATGAATGGTCTCTCAGTTAACACCAAATTCATCTGCCATCATCCTCACAGTCAAACAACAATCTTCTTGTATCCATTCTCTGACTTTTGCAATGAGTTCCTCATTATGAACAGAAATTGGGCATCCATGTCTAGTTGCATTTGTAACCACATCACTTTTGAATCATGAATACCACCTGAATATCTGTGCACAAGATAAACAATTATTCCCATAAACTTATTGCATCAATTCAACTGTCTCAATGGCACTTTTTCCAAGTTTTAAACAGAATTTAATGTTAGCTTTTTGCTCCATGCTGATTATGTAACAATGCACGTCTGACTAGGTCAACAAAATGGCGGCTTGTTTGTCATCTGCTTATCAGGCAACAATGAAAAGTTGCCAGATCATAGATAAAGGTTGCCTCTTTGGATTCCATGCTTTGCTTCACAGATGGCATTTTTGTCTTGGCCATAATAAAATCAGTCTCATTACTTAATTGTCTGACCTTGTAGAAAGAGTATGCTAACAAATATCTAAATTTGCCTGTTTAAATAGGTCCTGTTCATTGTTTTCTTGAACATGTACTATGGAACAATCTTTTAGCTTGATCTTAGTTACTTCCTTAACTGCCATGAGGAAAACTACATTCAGTCCTCTCGAGAATCCTCAATGACTGAAGAGAACTCATTAATAGAAACTCTGTTGTGACTTCTGCCATTACTTGTGATGGCAAGGAAATGTCAGATGTTCAATATTTTATGACACTAATAATGCCACAATATTTGAAAATAATCTCAGCTTGTCTCTGCTGTTTATTTTCTTTCTTGTGTCCACAGGCAGCTATCTGTTTTTGTTAATTCTGCTGCACTTTCTGATTTGAATCCTTAAACTGATACTTCATATGCAAAGAACAGTATCTCCAAGGTTTGCTTTTTACAGCAAAGGCCAGTCCATAATGTCAACTGATTTATTCCATTTTACAAAGGGACGCAGGCCATATAGTT
Source organism: Achatina immaculata (assembly GCA_009760885.1). Classification (NCBI taxonomy): domain Eukaryota; kingdom Metazoa; phylum Mollusca; class Gastropoda; order Stylommatophora; family Achatinidae; genus Lissachatina; species Lissachatina immaculata. The sequence continues at coordinate 30,753,200 of CM019716.1, read as the reverse complement.
TTCATTTCTTATCAACAGTTTCTGCAAAACAGCTCCACCTGTTGTTCATGGGTCATGCTAGATGACTGTACCGCTTTCTGGAGCTTGCCCTCCTTCAGATAAGGCTGCTCTATTACTGTTGTTTAGGACAGTGATTCCCAACCTATGGTTCATGGACAACAGTGGTCTGCAGCACATTATCAGGTGGTCCATAGCTGCATTATCAGTTCGGTATTAAGTGCTATCCACTGAATTAAAAGCAATTAAAGATTTATGGCACAGTGACATTGTACATAAGCCAGTGGTCCTCAACTTATATGTAGCTAAAAAAAATGGTCCTTGCTATAAAAAAGATTGGGAACCACTAGTTTAGAAAACACAAATGTTAAAGCTATTCACTGGTTACTTTTTTTTTTTTAACAAATGCATTTACTGAATTCTGGATGCTAACATCCTGTGTTTATTTTTAAAGTTTTTGAGGATGAACAAAGTAGTTCACGTTCTCTCTCATTCACGTACGAACTATATCTCTCTCAAACATCCACACAAACACACACATGCACAAATGCAGCAACATGAGCAAAACCCCACAGAGGCAGCAAATCAGCTATTCCTTATCAATCTTATGCTGACCCTGCCTCCATGTAGCAGATTTACCTGATTACCACAGAAATATATTTCTATACATTTTATATATATCTATATTAGGTCATATCTGCAGACCAAAAAAAATAAGAATTTTGCTGAGAGACACAGTGTGGTCAAAACAATATAAAATAAATCATCATTTTCATTTTCACTCACTAGAATTATGTCTTTTGTAAAAGAAAATGTTTAGAGGAAGTATTAAATTAACAGCATTTCAAAAGAGAATTTTTTTTTTAAAAACTAAAACTTAATTTTCTAATTTTAAGAAACAAGCACACGTGCTCATAGAACATTCACTATGCAAAGAACTGGACAAACAGCTGAGAGGGAAAAAGATGGAAGCATTTGGTAACATCATATATCTTCACTGTCACAAAGAGTTTGAAACCAAACAAACAAACAAAAAAAGAAAAGAAAAAAAATAACACCAAGAAAAGTCCAGAAAATGGAGGAAAATAGAAGCAATAACACAGCAGAAGAACCATGCCCGGAAAATGTTAAAGAAAGCATGTGAATCAGAAAAGGAAGGATTAAGACAGGTTTGGCAGCATCTAAAATCCCAGCACAATGCCCTTTGCAGAGAAGAAAGACTAATGCTAAAGGAAGAGGGAAACCAGACACGCAAGAGAGAAGTTCTACAGAGATCCCTTCGGGTATGCTAAGCAGTTATTTGAACAGCCAAAATCAAGTTTGCTGAAAGCAAGTAAGAAAGTGCTCGAGGAACATATGAGCAAGACATACTCTGTTAAGAATCAGCATACACCTCTCGAGTACATGAAGGGTCTAATGTGGCCCTGTGCACCAGGCAGCAAATTCAAATCCAGCCCACCAACCTTACAAGAGGTAGAGAGTGTTGTAAGAAAAGCTATAGGCAAATCACATCTGGCTCAAATGGCATCACTTACGTACTGTACAAAAAATGCCCTGAAGTACTAAAGAAGCTCCAAAAACTCCTAAGAACAGCATGGACCAAGGGACTCCTAAGTAATGAATGGAAAAAAAGGCTAACAGAGTATATATCCCGAAGGAGCAGAATTCCACTAAGATCAACCAGTTTAAACCCATCTCACTTCTGAATGTGGAAGGAAAGATATCCTTCTCCATGATGGCAAGGAGACTAACAACATACCTCCTAGATAATGGTTACATTGATACATCCATGCAGAAGGGAGGAATTCCACATTCACCAGGATGTCTTGAGCATGCTTCAATGAGTTGGAAAGCTGTTCAATAGGCAAGATCTGGAAAGCAAGACCTACAGGTAATATGGCTTGATCTAGCCAATGCATATGATTCAGTACCACACCAGATGATATGGCTAGCACTAGACATGTATCATGTGCCAAAAGAAATCATGAAGATGCTGAAAATGTACTTCACAGGGTTCCTCATGTGATTTAGAACATCAGGATATATTACAAGATGGACTGAGCTTCAGGCAGGAATTGCAATGGGCTGTACAATATCTCCCATACTGTTCGTACTAGCCATGCAAGTAATCCTAGGAGCAGCAGAGGGACTAAGGTTCAGAAATGGATGTCAGATGTTACCACTAAAAGCATTCATGGATGACACAACAGTAACAACAACCAGTTAAGCACAGGCATGAAGGATGTTAAAGCATCTGGATAGTCTTATCATATGGTGTCGCATGAACTTCAAACCAAAGAAATCAAGAAGTCTGTCACTCATAAAGGGAAAAGTGACAGAAAGATCATGCACAGTGGCAAATCAAATAACTCCCAACTGTAGGGGGAAGAGCCAGTGAAGAGTGTTGGCAAAGTATGTGATGCATCCATGAGGGACTCAGACATGGTGAAGCAGGTCATAGAAATGGCACAGAAAGAACTGAACATGACAGACAAAAGTAGGCTACGGGGGAAGTTCAAAATATGGTGCTTCCAGTTCATACTGATTCCAAAATTGATGTGACCACTGCTCATTTACAAAGTATGTACTAGCACAATAGAGGCAGCTGAAAGAAAGATAAATAAATCTGTAAGAAAGTGGTTGGGCGTGCCACCAGGATTAACTGATGTAGCACTGTACTGCAACTACTATTAAAATCTGCGGTTGAAGAATACAAGGTAGGAAAGACAAGGCTTGCAATGATGGTACAGGAATCTACAGATCCAGTGGTATGAGAAGTGCAGCCAACACTTAAAACTGGATGAAAATGGAGAATAAGTGAGGAAGTGGCCGCAGCCAGAGAAACACAGGAACTGAAAGAAGTAATAGGACACACCCAGACCAATAGAGGGGGATTTGGTCATATTGATCAAATGGTGGTCAGAGGCCTCCTGCAAATAAAGAAGGGATGTGATCATCAGAGAAGTAAGGAATACAGAGGATGATAAGCAGGTCCAGAAGGCAGTCCAACAGGCACAGCAAGGTCAATGGACAACATGGGAGGAAGTCCTGCAGAGATCACTAACATGGAATGGCATCTGGAAAATGGCACCCATGAGACTCAGCTTCATCATCAGAGCTGCTTATGACCTTCTGCTTACAGGCTCCAATCTACACAAATGGGGTGCATCAGTTGACCCAAAGTATCCCTTCTGCAACAAAAGATAAACATTGAAGCACTTGCTGTTAGCATGCAGAGTATCATTAGCCCAAGGAAAAAGTGCTGCAGAAACTAGTAGCCATTGTAGACAGGGCAAAAGGTAAAGCAAACAACAGCAAGAGTTAAGGCCCCACCTAAGTACTACATAGGCGATAGAGTGACATAAAATATTGAAATCATTGACAATCCCTTACCATCACTGCTAGATGGTGGAAATGACTGGGATGTGATAGCAGACCTACTAGGAAGAAGAGAATACCCAAATGCCATCAAGAACACAGAAATGCAACCAGACATTGTAGTGTACTCCACAGCAAAACAGAAACTAATGATCAAGCTTACAGTTCCATAACAAGAACAGAGGAGGAGCATTTATTCAAATATGAGAAGTACAATGATCAGGCCAAGCAACTGAGACAGTGAACAGGAGTCAAGGCAAAAGTGACAGCTGTATAAGTGGGAGCATGAGGATTTGTAGCAACATCAGCATACAATAAGCAATTGGCCATGAAGGGACAAGCAAGAGCAAGGGCATTGAAAAGCCTTCAGAAACAGCAGAAAAGGCCTCATGCTGGCTGTGGAGTATGCAAAACAAGCATTGAGAACTTAAATAATTTCATCTGCCACAACTAATACCAGTCCTCCTTAGCTAAATCACTAAGATGCACTTCAAAGTGCAGTGCCAATAGGAAAATCACGGGTTCAATTTTGGGACAGGACAAAAAAAAACAAAAAACTCACAAGAACTCTGGGAGTCATGACCCAGAGGGGTCCAGTCCCCTTAGAGTGTCAGGAGTTTAATAGGACCGAAACACTTTTCTGAGGGGAGGTACTTTCTCTGATGATCTGAAGGAGTTTTGTTGTACAGTAGAGAGTTTCCTGCATATTCTTCTGATTATGCATCATATCTTTATTTCTTATAATCAACAAAATAGTAAAGAATAATAATAATAATTCATTTTACACTGTGTTTCTTTTATAATTCTTCTTTTTCTTCTTCTTCAGCTTTCCGAGCCATTAAGTCTCATTGCTACAGATAAAGTTCGCCTCCATTCCTCTCTATTCCTAATCTTCTCTCTCTAGTTGGTGACACCAATTTCTTTTATAGCTTCTTCTATGTTGTCTTTCCATCTCTGTCTTGGTCTATCCCTTGGTCTTATTTCCCCCATCTCTTGTGCATTTTCGTTAGTCAGCCAGCGTAGTCCGTTCAGTTTCAAGACATTTATAATTCATTGGGATTTAAATAAGCTGTTCAGTTCAGTGTTCCTTCTAGCACTCCATTCTCCACTGTTGATATCCTTTGTCGGCCCAAAGATTCTTTTTTAGGATCTTGTTCTCAAAGATCTGCAATTGTTCATCTTTCTATGTTGTACTCTACATTTCTGATCCATACACGACAGCTGGTCTTATTATAGTTTTATAGATTGTTACTTTGGTGTTTTGGGACAGGATTTTGAGTTTTAACAGGCATTGCAAGGCAAAGTATATTTTACTCCCTATCTGTACTCCGATCTTAATTTCCTCACTTACTATGTTGCTTCTGTTGAAAGTTGTGCCTAGATATTTGTATGTTTCTGCTTTCCTAATACCATCTCTCCAAATGTATATAATCTGGATCAATCTGCCTCTGGTCTCTTGATATCTTCATATAATCTGTCTTATCTTGGTTAATGGTCAAGCCCACTTTTAGTGCTACATCTCCCTGGTGTATGCAGGTATTGATAACTTCTTGCATAGTTTCCCCCACTAGGTTGATGTCATCAGCGTATCCTAGTATTTTAGCTTGTTCTTCTGTACTGCTTTCTTCTTTCACTTTTCTGATTACCTTTTCTAGTACTAGGTTGAATAGTAATAGAGATAATGTATCACCTTGTTTTAAACCAGTTCTTATACAGAAGGGTTCTGACTTTCTTCCTTTATATATTACTATATTTTGTGCATCCTCCGTGCATATTCTGGTCAGATTGATTAATTTATAATATATTATATATCTCAAATATTCTTTCATAATTTTCCATAAGCTGCTCCTATCTATGCTGTCATAGGCTTTCTTAAAGTCAATGAGGATATTATGTACTTCTTTTCCATATTCCCAGTACTTTTCTGCTCTTTGACGTAGATAAAATATTTGGTCTATGCTTGATTTATTTTTAATAAAACCTGCTTGATAGTCTCCCAGTATGTTCTCGCTGTATGGTTTTAGTCTATTTAAAAGTATAATAGATAGCATTTTGTAGTTTGTTTGTAGTAATGATATTCCTCTGTAGTTTTCACACTTGCTTTTATCGCCTTTTTACTGGGATCAGTAATGATTCACTCCATTCACTAGGGAGCTTTTCTTCTCTCCATATTTGTTGTATCTGTGTGCATATCTGTTCATGTAGACTTAGACCTCCTTCCTTAATCAGTTCTGCAGCAATTCCATCTGAACCAGTTGCTGATGTTTTGTAGAAACATGATACTGTAGATGACTTTTCTAAGTCTGGTTCCTCTATTTCAGGTTCACAAGTCTGTATTTCTTCGCATGGTAATATGCTTATAGGCCCTTCACAGTTTAGTAGTTTTTCAAAATATTGTTTCCACCTGATACAGATTTTCTCTTCATTATTTACCATTACTATCCTTCAAGCTCTGCAGAGGTTGTTTATACCCTTGCTTTACTGTTTGCAATTCTTTATAAAATTCCCTGCTTTTCTTATTTTGATGGCATATCTACATCTCACTTACCATGTATATTGTCATTTTTGTTGGTGAATAACTTTTTGAGTTTCTTTACACTGTGTGTGGTACTTCTTCTCATTTGTTTTGTTGTTCATGTCATTCAACCATATCTGTTTCACTGTTCTTTTCTTTATGACTGCAGACTTCATCGGACCAGTTCTTTTTTTTTAGTTATGGTCTTGATTCCCAGGCATTATTCTGCTGTGTTCTTTATAATGATTTTATACCTTCCCACCTATCATCAATTCTTTTATTTTCTTCATTCCCTCTTGTGTTTATCTTATGTTTTAGCTCATTTCTGAATTTTTCTTTAGTATCTTAATTTCCTATAAAAATTTTTCTTCAGTCTGAATTTTAGTTTAGATCCAACAAGATAATGGTCAGTGCTGCATTCAGCCCCTCTGTAACTTCTGATCTGAAGTATGTTTGTTGTGTGCTTGGTATCAGTTAAAACATGGTCTATCTGGTTGCATGTTAGATTATCCGGGGATTTCCATTTTTGTTTAGGGATGTTCTTATTTTGAAAACGTGTGCTACTTATTCTCAGTCCATAAGCTTCTGCCATATTTATTAGTCTCCATCCATTATCATTAGATGTTTCATGTAGACTTTATTTTCCTATGATGTGTCTGTGTAACTCCTCCTTTCCTATTTTTGCATTGAAATCTCCTACTATTATCAGTATATCATGTTTCTGGGGCTTCTCTATTATAAATTGTAAAATTTGTCTTTGACTTCATCCTCTGTATCTTCTGTTGGTACATGCACATTAATCAATTTATTTTATGATTGCCCACTTTAACTCTTTCCGTGCCTCAGGAAGAAATGCGGATATGTTCAGTTGAGTGGCAGATTAACTCTTTCCACCCGCCTGGACCCCACAGGGGCCATGTTCGTTTTGCGTCGGCAGTCTACAGGTCCCTATGGGACACCCTGTTTTGTTTCGTTCACATGTGAAATTAACTTTTTAGTTAACGACTATCTGCGCATGCCAGAATCTTCCTTTACTTCCGGGCACGCTGTTCAAAAAGGAGTTTGTTAAATATTGTAAAGAATTTGTGTTTTTCAGCGACATTTTCGAGACCGACTCAAAAAATGAACTCACCGACCGACGTGACAAATGTGACTGCATGTTATTCAGGTAGTGGTAGGCCTGTTAGAAACAGTGCAAAGGCAGCTTTGAATTTATTTAAATGTATAGGTAACGGAAAGACCATAACTGAATCAATTTCTCACGTGGATGAACCTGTAGTTAGTTTATCTGCCTATAGTGATGGTGACAGGCATAGTGAAAGTGACTCTGACAATGGCCCTACGACTAGTTCTAGTTCTTTAGCTGGACCGAGCAATAGGATACGTCATCCACCTGTGAAACGACCTAGAACTATTGTTTCTGTGGCTCAGAAAGAAAATAACAATTCAGTATCTAACTGGAGAGAAGCACAGGTGAATGAAGAGCTAGGAACTCCTAGCAGCAGTGATCCTGGCAGTGGTATTCTGTTAGATGTTGGCTGTGAGCGGACACCACTGGGGTTTTTCTTTGCACTATTTACAACAGATATTTTGGACAGTCTCATAGCCAGCATAAATGCTTATGCTGTTATGAAACTTAGCCAAGCAGGTGATGGTAGTAATGATTCTGGATGGACACCTATTGGCCGCCATGAAATGTATAAGTTCATGGCCACTATCATTTCCTTGAGCATGCAACCTAAACCAAAACTCAGTGACTATTGGATCACCACAGGCCATCTGCAGTCACCATTTTTTAGGCAGATGTTTAGTAGGGATAGGTTTCTGAAGATATACAGCACTATGCTGCATCTCGGTGAAGCTGATAGTAAAGGTAAAGCCAAAATTGAACCTTTTGTCAATCAGCTGGTCGCATCTTTTCAGGCAGCCTTTTACCCTTTCAGAGACGTAAGTATTGATGAAATGGTAATTGGCTACAAGGGACGCTGGTGTCACAAACAATATAACGCTAGCAAGCCAGCCAAATATAACATCAAGACGTCTGGCCTTTGTGACTCCATCACAGGTTATGTGTTCAACCTGGTGATATATTTTGGGAAGCAAACCTCCTATGACCCTGCCACTGCTGACAGTCCAAGTCATGCTGTGAAAGTTTTTCAGACACTTTTGCAGCCAGTGAAGGCTTCTCATCATATATTTGCAGACAGGTTTTATACCAGTCTTCCTCTGGTTGATTATCTGCTGTCAAAAGGTCACAATTACACTGGGACCTTGAATATCTGTCGTAAGGGCTTTCCTCCGCAGCTGAAAACTCAGACACTTGAGGAAAACAAGCCTGTTTACCATGTCAGAGATGATGGTAAGATTCTCTGTGTTTCCTGGACAAACAAAAAGTCAAAGAAGCCTGTTCATGTGGTTACAACACATGGAAAAGCTGTCACTATTCCTCTTATCGAAGGACAGCGAGAGGTCCAGAAACCAGAGATCATTCACACATATAACATGTGTATGAATGGATGTGACAGAGCTGACCAAAAGGTTTCATACTATGGCATGCATTCTAGAAAGACAATAAAGTGGTGGAAGAAAATATTCAACTGGATTTTGGAAATAACACAGGTGAATGCTCACACTTTATATTTGCTTTCAGAGAACCCTGGCAGGAGTAACAAATCTCTGGTCTTCTTCAAGAACCAGCTTATTGAGGGTTTGGTATCCTTGGCAGACAGCAGCTTCATTGCAGAAGTTAGTATGCCTGCTCCCAGGCAAACGGGAGCAGCAGCACATCCCCTTATCTCAGAACGCTACCAAAGTGTTCATCTGACTGACATGAAAGATTTCCGTAAACGGTGTTTATACTGTTCGAGGCCAAACAAGAAAGTCCGCACCTATTACTACTGCACTACGTGCTCGGACGAACCTCATCTGTGTCCAAAGAATTGTTTCCGGGCGTATCATACGTCACATCGAGCATGATACCACTGCAGTCTAGCACAAATACTTCATTTGCCTGTGCTTTCTACATTTACTGTCTGAGCCACCCTTGACATCTCTGTCTAACCTGACCATTTTTACTCTGTAGGTGACTGATTTCTTGACTGAAGACAGCAGAAGACTAGTGTTTTTGTACCTGTGTTGTATATATTGACAGCAAAATTAATTTTTTTATACTTTTTTATCATGTAAATATACTGTGGACAGATCACATACTGACAGTTTTATACAAGCATTCACCTCAGCCGACAGCAGCTCTATAACGGCCCTTTTCAGGGCCATCCAAATTTTCAAGACTGGCAATTGCTCAGGAAAGAGGAACCTCCACCTCAGCCGAAAGCAGCTCTATAACGGCCCTTTTCAGGGCCATCCAAATTTTCAAGACTGGCAATTGCTCAGGAAAGAGGAGCCTTCACCTCAGCCGACAGCAGCTCTATAACGGCCCTTTTCAGGGCCATCCAAATTTTCACAATTGACATGCACATGGGTTGCGCAAAATGAGTTCACATTGTTTTCTGTTGTGTTTGTGTTTTTGTTTGTTTGTAGGTCTGCAAATTTGTCCACAGTTTTTACACTTCATGTGAGGAATTCCATTTATCTTCATACTGTGTTTTTCAATTGGATATTTACAGCTGTAATGGTAAGTAGAAAACAATTTTATTTCTGTGTCATAACTCTTTTTTGGGCTGAAAAGAGATATAGTGTATATTAGATGTGATTCATTTGGATTTCACAACAAAATGTGCCAAAGTTGGATTTATATTCAGTTGGAATATATTCAGATTGAGGGTAAGTTGAACATACTTTTTTTTTCCTCAGTCCTAAATAATTTTTTTTTTTTTGCTCACAAACTTTTCAATTTTTTCTCAACAGTTCTCTTTCTTTGACAAATAACTACATTTATGAAATCCTCATTCATTTCTACTTATTTTGATATATGATACATTTATGTTGAACCCTGAATTAGTTTGTTAAAATTAATTTTAGAGAGGGACCCAAAAATTATCGCAACACCCTCTCGATAATATAACGTCCGCCCGTACGACGGTAACGTCCGCCTGTACGCCGGTAACGTCCGCGTTTTTTTTTCCCGGGTGGAAAGAGTTAAAAGCAGGTCTTGATATGTATAGGGGCATATTAGTAAAATGTAAATGAAACAGTTTTTCCATGTGAAAAGTGTACTTATTATGTTTCAAAATAACTAAATATGCATGAAGATTTCATAAAAGCAGAGTTTTTTAGGAAAAAAGAAGTAATGTGATGTTTTTAGACAATGATTATGTCCAACTTACCATCGGATAGGTCTAGAGGTATACTACGTACCATCTGAGATGTATAGATCTATCTGTTGATGTCGTATTGTGATTCTATGTTGCATTATCACTAAAATAATGTCTGAAATAACCTTCTAACTACTTCTCCAGTCATCTAATATGTCTAGATCTACTTGGGATACATTCAAGAACAGTGGTCTGGTCACAGGGCATGTCCATACCCCTATCTACCCCTATCTACATCACCAAAAATTGAAATTTCTCACAGAAAACTTCAATTTTCTCCCTTGTAACTAAGCATTCTTCGGCATTTTCAAAAAGGTCATGAAGCATGGGCACTAAATGTTTACAATTTAAACGTTACACCTGTTTTTTAATGAAACAAATCAAACGTCACTACAGCGACTAAAGGAACCACGTGAGAAATTGGAAGCATCTTCTAAGCGACGAAAGGCCTGGGAAGAGTTAATTCCAAATTCACTGGAGGTATTTTATGTAAATATCACGTTTTCCCTTCGTGCACCATCAGTGTTCTCTGATGTGTTGTTCCCTGCAGGCAGAACTTTTCTTTTTTTTCTGAGGCATTTTTCCTAACATAAGCATGTCAGGTAACCAATCTAATGATCTGACTGGATCAATTAGAAGGCATAAGTAAGTATCAGTTTGCACTAGTTCTGTCAAATCTTTCATAGAAAGATGAGTGCTCGGTTTATATAGAAAAAGTACATCATTCATTCATTCATTTATTTGCATGTCCCTTGTGGAACTTTGCCTCCCTAACAGCACTCCCGTAGACCTCTCGGTTGTGAGCAAGATGGCCTGCTGCTGATGCATTCATAAAGTAACATCAAGAGTTAATATACAATGCTGAACTCACTGTTTGACATCTGGATGCTGCTTACAAACATTTCTTGTATCTCTTCAAAGAGGTCCTTGATGATGGCTTCTTTCTCAGGTCCTATCAGAAGTTTCTCTGAGATGAGCTTCATGATCCGGTCTTTGGAAGTTTTGTCCATGGGCGCAATGGGTGTGTTCAGAACAAACTTCTTTAATGTTAGATAATTCATCTGTGAATGAGTATAAACATTTAATCAGAAACAAAACAGTCAAAAATTTCTTAAGCTTTCTTGTGCTAAGACCGCATTCTGTGCACAGAGGTAAAGGTAAATGTATGATTTGTGAACTAGCATCATTGCACATGGTCTTTAAAATAAAGTGCTCTGCTGCCTAGTCAGCTGCTGACTAGGTTTGTATCAACATCAGCATGAACTCTGTAGCTACCAGCGTCATTCCTCTTTCCTTCCAGAGTGTTAAACCCTGGTACCCATTTATTCTTCATGCTGGGTGAACCCCGAAAGTTTTTTTGTGAGCCACGGTTTGACCTCCACTGTGATGAGCGGAAATCGAAACCAGGTCACCTGGTCGGCAAGCAAGTGACTAATCCACTGTGCTAATACAGCTCCCTCTATGTAAAAAATGTATATAAATATAATATTATATTACAGTAAACACCAAGGCGAAGATGGCTGCAAGACATTGTTGATGATCTGCAAATGGATGCATCAGCAGCAGGCCATCTTGCTCACAACTGAGAGGCCTACAGGAGTGCTGTTAGGGAGGCAAAGTTCCGCAAGGGACATGCAAATGAATGAATGAATGACAGTAAACAGTACCACCAGTCCCTGTCAAACCCACTGTCTTGTGGGTGGTTCAAGAGAGTCAAAGACTATGGGAGTTATACTCTGAAAGAAAATTCTGGAACAAAGGACCCTACTTTCTGGCATCCTTGCAGTTTTGCCAGATTTTCAGAGATATGAGCCTTGTCCTTTCTTTGGAGCTGATTGCCAGAGTCAAGAGAAAGAAAGTGCAATACGGGCAGACACTTCCTCCATACCAACTGCCCAGGCAAAGAAGGACATTTATAATATACATAAAATCTGCCTGTTTGAACACCTGCTTCAGAAGATTTTTATTCTGAAAAAGAATCTTTAAATTGAAATGTGTGCTATATTCAACAGTTTATGAAGAAGAATAATCCATAAACATCCAAGAAATCACTTCAAATACAAACAAATTAAATTTTTATGAATAATTTTTTTATACATAATTCCTGCCTTAGTTAAGCACAGTTCATGCAGGCAGTAAATTCTGTGCTCAAAATGAAAATGTAAATTCACTGACATTCCATTCACACAGTTATTCATGCTTAGATAATCTTCTCCATGTGACATCTTTTTTAAGAACAATCCCTCACACTATCCTCCTGAATGCAATGTGGTCTTGTGCAAGCTGACCAGCATCTCACAATGACATATTTAGACTTTCTGTCTTTGATACTACATCAAATATATCTCATATATTTATTTCAGAATCTCATTAGCAGATGATACCACTGTAAAAAAAAAAAACTGAAATAGAGAAATTTTTTTCACAGGGTAGTGAACACCACTGTCTTTCTCTACTTTTCTACCTAAAAAAATTCTCAGCAGATTCTGCCAATGTGTGAAACAGAACATGCTGATCCTTGCTTCACTGACCGCTTATAAGTGATGAAACAATCTGTTAATAAAATCACATGAGGACAACAAAGGGACTTAATTAGCTTAAGTTTGCCATCATCTGCACTCAATACACCAGCCTTTATTCTCTGCTCCAAGTGCATCTTGTTGCACTATAAACTTTGCTTTTGTTTTTTGACAGTGTTAAAATCATGTTTCAAAACTACTTATTTGATGCTAAAGACTATTTAAACTCAATTTAAATACAAATACTTTTTTTAATGAGGAGAAATGTGAAAAAAAATGACTTTAACATAAATATTACCCTCAAGCAGTGGTCTTCAGAAGGCTGGAGCTGAAAGGAAAAAATACTTTCAATATAGTTCTAGAAACAAGAAGAAAAATTCAATTACAGACAATAACGATATGTGTTGTATACACATGCAGTATTCTACACTGCCTAACATGTCACAATTGTTGTATTGTAATACAACAGCAACAGTAATAAATAAATATAAAATGCTGCTTACAGTGCTTGAACCATCCTGAGCTAACAGTAAACTGGCCATCATATTCAGGCTCTGCTTGTTAACATTTCAGATAGTCTCAGCACTTCTGCCATGATCATTATAGTGAGCAACAGAGATTTGATTCAGGGTCTGGTGCTCTGTCTAGTTCATAAGCAACTTTTCTTATACAATATGGGTCCTTTTCACTGCTCGTCACTCTGCATGCTTGTAAGGGATCAGATCCTTTCAGCTTCAAGAATCTTACATTTAACCTTGAGGATTACTGAGACTGTAAAATGGGCCATATCTAACTCACATCCAGTAATATCAATGTGTTTTCCTTCTTTCAATTCATCCTTCCTGTGCCGTTAAACGTCACATAGGGCTCACATGGTAGTTCGCCAAGATGTCCTGCCTTTAGTGAGTTTTTCAATCTCATTAAGGAATGTTATGCCCACTGAAATGGCGTCTCTTAACAATATCCTCTTTAGGGTTTCACGTGATCGACCTCTTTTTCTTCGGTCTGTTGTGCTCCTTTTGATAGCTTGTTTGGGGATTCTCTGATTGTTTCTTCTCATCACATGACCAACATATGTCCACCTTCTTTTTTCTGATCAACCATGAGACAGGTTGTTGTTTGCTCATCTGTCTGATCTCTGCGTTGTTCTTGAATTCATTCCACTTTATTTTCATTCCACTTTGTTTTCCTTCTTCCTGTTGATTTGTTACTTTTAATTTAGTTTTACTACCCTTTGTTTTTTTTAAGACCATTTATAGAATTTATTTGAGTATGTTTGGGGACCCTGGTGCACTTAAATACCACTGAAATAGCTATGACTGTGTTTATATGCTGCAGAAAGTGTGGCTTGAAGGATGCTATGCAGTCATCCTTACATATGCTTCAAGACCCTGATCACTTTTTGTTTATGGTACTTTAATGGACAGTCAAGAAAACCAATGAAGAAGTCTTAAGAGAGGCTGGAGTTAAGAAGCAAATTATAACAAAGATCAGAGGCAGACAAGCAAGATTTATAGGACATTTCCTAAGAAGAGGAAAATTGGAACACACTGTGGCAAGTGGAAAATTGAGAGAAGAAGAGACAGAGGAAGACAGATAGAGAAGTTACTGGATGGGTTGTCAGTGTGGCTAGGAAGAAAGTCACCTGCAAATCTCATAATCAATGAAAAAGACAGGGAACTGTGGAGAGAAATGATCGCCTACACCACACGGCACGGCACTTAGAATTTAACGGGAGCTCAGCTGTTAAAATGAGCAGTCAGTAACGTGACAGTCATCAAATAGCGTACATCTGTATATACTGCCAACAAAGGGAAAATTGTTATTATTGTTATTATTTATAATAAAATACACTCAGGAAATGGGAAAACAGCCACTTGAAATATTTTTTTAAATCGCAGAAATTAGTTTTTTGTTCTTCCACCAAGTGCAGTTGATGGTGATATAAAGATAGCAGGCTTTCCTCCTCTACTAGAAGAAATACAATGAGACAGACTATGTTTCCTCACTGCCAAGCTTTTCAATAAACTCCATCACAGTGGAACAACATCATCAATCCCTCTTTCATGAGGTTGTGGTGATACAACTGGTTACTCAGGAGCCTGTCATTAGGATGAATATCTCTGTTTACATCCACTTCTTGCTGTTGGCACTGGTAAATTCATTTATTCATGGAACTGATTTTCAATGAATAATTGGTGTATAAGTATACACAACTAAGTATATAACTACACAAAAAGCACTGCAGTAAAGCTGCAAAACGATCACCTTTCCCAAAACTATCTTCACTCTCCATAAAAGATTCACTTGTGAGTTCCATAATGTGATATATGCCATCAAATGCAAAAGATGCAAGATAACTTATATTGGTGAAACTGGTCTCAAATTAGGTGACCACATGCAGATACATCTGTTTGATATCACCCAGCATGCTTTGAAACAAGTCCCTAAGCATTTCAATGACCTCAACCACAAAGGCAAATCTGATTTTCTGGTAACAGCCCTCAAACAATGCTACGCTGACAACAGAAGCCACCTAGTGCTTAAGAACCACTACATTCATGAATATGGGATGCTGGAACCACATGGTTTTAACTCACAATTCAGTTACACCTAACATTTCCGTGTCCCACAATCATATTCCCCCTCTGCACCAAGTTCCACTCCTTTCTTATGATTACAACCCCTCTGCCCCAAATCCAATCATCTATTCCACCTTCTCCCAGCTAGATTATCATTATATCACTCTCTCCCCTTTCTGTGGTTCCCCCCCCCCACCCCCTTTTACGACTCACCTATCACAAGTCTCCATTTAAACATTCTCAACACTCCACCATGCTCATTTCTGGGCACAGCCTCTTACAAGTCACAGCTAAGTGCTCCATTCATTTTATTTTATCCTATTTTTTTTCCCCATTCCTACTTTTAACATAGCATTCAGGTGAATTTATATTTCTTTCTCAGTTTCTTCGTCCTGTGTGCTTTTTGTATGATTAAGGTTCACACCTAAAAGTCACAAATGTGTGGTTGTTAATTAATGAAGATGAAATCCTATCTTTCTTTCCTTCAGTGACAGCCAAGTGTGCAGAGTAATCCTATGTGCTGTGCCATGCACACACATATTCTCCATCTTCAGTGGCACTGATGCTTGCGCAGAAAGCAATATATTAATCATATTGGCTTCTTCCCAACAGCTTCACTTCATGATAAATTACCTCAGGTCGAATAACTGGTTCTGGTATGCTGATCTGCTTCTTGGATATATCATACCTCAGTTTTTCAGCCTTGGCAGCTTCAAGCGCTTGGCAAATCCTGGCAAATATAAACAACAAAATACAGTGTAAGTCAATGCTGGATCCAAATCATTACCACAGTTTACCCAATCTATAATGCGCTGATGGCCTTGGCTTGTGCTTTTTTGCTTATTTTACCTTTAAGCATAGTCAGATGTTAACTTTTGTCAAGGTCAATGCCATCAAGCCAGCTAGGTAAATGCAAAAGTCCAGACCTCAAATGGATGCAGCACTGACCACTGTTATGCACCATTTCATATAAATTAGCTAGCCTTGCCTAACACACAAAATAATCTGGCACTGTGAGTGATTACAGCTGTTCCTGGCATGGATAACTATTAAATTTTGACAAAGTTATAACAAACCTCAATGAACTCTGGCATTGGCTCATTTCCATGAGACTTATTATTACATGATTTTCTTTTTTTCTTTCATGCAAGGACAGTTGTCATGTTTTACAAAAATCCCCAATATCCAGACTGATATTCTTCATTTTTGTCCAGCTGTGGCACCTGCGGCACACCAGAAAGTTGTCACCAACCCACAACCTTCCTATGAAAATTCAATATATTACTGATTACACCACTCTGCACTCCAGATAACGCATAATTTAATGTACAAATTCACCTGCAAAGGTAAGTCACAGCACCTGTGTTCTTACTGGCAATGTGAATGCTTTAAAAGGAAAAAAAAAAAAAACTCTCTGCTCTTACTGTTCTAGGTGGTGTCAGAAAGTTCCTACACTGCACTTGCCATGACTGTCCAATGTGACAAATGTATGCAGGACAGTGAGTGTCATTACCCACAAGTCTGCTGAGTCAGCCTGCCAGATGGCATCTTACTGTCAGTTTGCAGATATGGGTTTTTTACTGTGACCTTGTGTTAAGACCGCTCTGCAAATGTTACTGCATTTTTTCTGCATTGTTCTTAAGGAGACTAAAATGCACTAAATTACAAATAATGGCTGACAACTTTGGGCAAGATGCCTGCATCAAATTTTGTTGAAGCTCAGCAAGTCTGCTGCTGAGACCCTCAGAATGTTTCTTCAGGTTTTGGTGAACACTCTTTTGGTCAAACACTGGTTTTTGCATGGCATGTGTGAATCAAGGCTGGTTGCATGGCACGTGTGAATCAAGGCTGGTTGCATGGCATGTGTGAATCAAGGCTGCTTGTATGGCACGTGTGAATCAAGGCTCGTTGCATGGCACGTGTGAATCAAGGCTGGTTGCATGGCATGTGTGAATCAAGGCTGGTTGCATGGCACGTGTGAATCAAGGCTGGTTGCATGGCATGTGTGAATCAAGGCTGGTTGCATGGCATGTGTGAATCAAGGCTGGTTGCATGGCATGTGTGAATCAAGGCTGGTTGCATGGCATGTGTGAATCAAGGCTAGTTGCATGGCACGTGTGAATCAAGGCTGGTTGTATGGCATGTGTGAATCAAGGCTAGATGCATGGCTGTTCAAGCTAATGAGTATTCAATGTAAACCAGCGACCAGCAAAACACCAGAAAATATGGACAAAATTCACTAACTCATCCATGTGGACCATAACCAAACAATCCACCAGTTCTTTCACACGGTTGAACTCAGTTATGGAGTCTGCCAGGAGATCCTTATAAAAAAATTTTAATATGCATCGTGTTGCTGCTAAGTTTGATCTCTGACTCTTGACACTCAGTCAGAAGAGCAGTGTCTTGATGAGTGCCTTGAGTTTCATGAGATGGCTAACAACGATCCAACTTTCATTTCTAGGATCACCACAGGTGATGAAATTAGGGTTTATGGCTACGACTGGTGACAAAACAAAAAGTTGTTGCACTGGAAGTATCTTCAGTCACCAAGACCAAAGAAGGCATGTCAGGTCTGAAGTGCAACAATAAGCACACTCATCATTTTTTTTCAACATTAAGGACATCGTTCACCAAGAGTTTGTCCTCCCAGCAGTACAGTGAACTCTGACTTTTACTGCAACATCTTGTGGTGCTTGATGGAAGGTGCACAGTGAAAAAAAAAGACTGAAATTGTCGTGCAGATACAACAGGCTGCTGCATCACAACAACATGCCCACTCACACTTCCCTCAGGATGATGCAGTTTTTGGGTGGTCATCATACACCCTCCATACCTAGCACCGCTTCCCCCCCCCCCATATTACTTTGTCTTGTTCACTAAAATGAAATTGAAGCTTAAAGAGACACCATTTCAACACCATCAAATGAAATCCAAAAGGAATTACAGGTGGTACGGTACAACCTTCAGGAAAAGGACTTCCACAATGCTTCTGAGGCATGGAAGAGACACTGGGATCTATGTGTATGTTCCCAAGGAGACTATTTCGAAGAGGATGGTGACCAAGTTCAAATAAAGAAGCCTGTAATTTTTTTTTTTTTTATAGGAGCAATGTGGGAACTTTCTGATACCACCTCATAGACAGAATATTTTGAAATCAGAAAACAGCAACTGCACAGGTGCAGTAAACAATGTAAAAATATCTTACGAATATTTCTTTAATGTTTCTTGATTCATTATTGTAGAACCAGTTTTCATCAACTTGCTCTTCATCCATGGATCATAGGAGAAATCAAATTGTGGGATTGGAGGCAGAACTGGCCTGCCATGAGAGATAGACATAAAATTTGTATTTTTATCTTTATCAGTGAGCTTATCCAGCTTTCTTGGGAACGAAACTGAGCGTCTGCAGAACTTGAGCTGTTGACTCTGGCCCTTCTTCTGGCCGCTGGTGTAGGAGGTATTCATTTAGAAGCCCTGCAATATGAATGCTGAGTTTAAAATATCTATTTAAATAAACAAAATAAAATAATTTTTTTTAAAATGTAATTAAATGAATGTTTAAAATATGAGAAAATGTCACTAAATAAAACTAAATGGAACAGAACTTTAAAAATAAAATCTGTGAAATGAAAAGTATGTTATGATTAACTTTACAGTTTATAATCAGGATACTTATTCATTTCTTCACATATGCTTCTCTTGGTCCATTTGCAGCATTTCTGTTTCACATAAGCTAAGCTAACTATCAGATTTACCTCATTTTTTTATAATAAAGTTCCATATCCATTTTGTTAGCTTTTCTTTTTGTCTTTTTATGCATGTGTTTTGCCATGTTCCACATGTTCCTGATACATGTCAAAGCTTGTACTTTTCTCTTTCAAAGATCAACTGAAGGTCCCACTTTCTCACCAGGATATGCTATGCTTCCACTTCAAGGCATGTGCTGCAATATGTCACACTTTGCACTGCAAAGCATGGGCTCCACTATGTCACATTTTCCATTGCAAGGCATAGGCTGTAATATGTCACACTTTCCAGTGCAAGGCATAGGCTGTAATATGTCACACTTTCTAATGCAAGGCATAGGCTGTAATATGTCACACTTTCCAATGCAAGGAATAGGCTGTAATATGTCACACTTTCCAATGCAAGGAATAGGTTGTAATATGTCACACTTTCCATTGCAATGCATAGGCTGTAATATGTCACACTTTCCACTGCACAGCATAGGCTGTAACATGTCACACTTTCCAATGCAAGGCATGGGCTGGGATATGTCACACTTTTCACTGCAAGAAAGGGGTTGGGATATGTCACACTTTTCATTGTAAGGCATGGGCTGGGATATGCCACTTTTCACTGCAAGGCATGGGCTGGGATATGTCACGTTTTTCACTGCAAGGCATGGGCTGAGATATGCCACACTTTTCACTGCAAGGCATGGGCTGGGATATGTCACACTTTTCACACCAAAGCATGGACTATAATATGTCACATTTTGTACTGCACGGCATAGGCTGTAATATGTCACACTTTCCATTGCATGGCATAGGCTGCGATATGTCACACTTTCCATTGCATGGCATAGGCTGTAATATGTCACAATTTCTACTGCATGGCATAGGCTGTAATATGTCACACTTTCCACTACACGGCATAGGCTGTAATATTTCACACTTTCCAATGCAAGGCATAGGCTGTAATATGTCACACTTTGTACTGCAAGGCATGGGCTGGGATATGTCACACTTTTCACTGCAAGTATGGGCTGGAATATGTCACACTTTCCACTGTACGCATCAGCTGGGATGTGCCACACTTTCCAATGCAATGTCACTTCCATGAGCTGATTTTGATTGGTGTGGACTGGTTCTGAAGTAAACAATATCTTCCCCATCTGTCAGTGGGTCACAGCTCACTCTGCATCATTATAAACCCCAGTGGCTAGCACTTTTCAGTGGCAACTTTTCAGCTGTGTCTTTTCTACCTACTTAGATAAGAACAATCAGTTTGGACTTTTCCAGAACCAGCACATGATGATGATATTCTGGTTAAAATCTAATGAACTGCTCGTTCTATTTCACTATCAGCTACCAGTGCATGCAAATATCTGTCAATTTTCACCGTGCTCTAAAAAAAAATGTAGACTTATGACCTCAAGCTGTATAACTGGTTCCACTGATTTAGTTCTTGAGTATTTCACATCTCAACTTTTCAGTCCTGGCAGCTTCAAGCGTTTTTTGCAAATCCTGTTCACCTTATATTTCACATATGAACTTTGTACATATGAACATGTTTCTATGGGGTTTCACAAATTTAACTTAGGAGATTTTATACAGGCCAAGTTCATCTATAAAACTGTATTGTTTAAAATATTAATAATAATTAATTAAATAAATAGTAATGATCTTTTAAAACACGTTTTGGTGTGCATTATTAGCTGGCTTAACTGGTCGTCTTTACACCTCTGATAAGTCTAATGGTGCTCAAATCTTCTCTACATATCATTCTAAGTTAAAAAAAAAACTCACGGCATCTTTTCTATGCTGATGTTTAAATTCTATCTTTTGTCTTAACATGACGTTCGCATCCGAAAATTAATTCTTATCTTACATCTTACATATTTCCCGTGCCGTTAAACGTCACGTAGGTCTCGCATGATAGTTCGCCAAGTTTTCCTGTTTTCGGCAAGCTTTTCAACCTCATCAAGGCATTTTATGCCTACTAAACTGGCCTCTCTTAATAATCTTATGTTGCTCTCTTAATTAACATAATGTCTTGTTTTGGGCATAAGGCTAACAACCTTATCCTGGGACCCATCTAGAGGCGAAAAATAGACTTATTGTGGAAACCGCAACAAAACCAACCGAACATCAGGGATACTAACTCCGAAGAAATTAATTAGCACTTATTAAACATTCAGTTCGCGTATAGAAATTAATTAGCTAATAAAATGTAATAATAAATTAAACTTACACCTTGATCACAAAGACCAGTTTTTAAAAACAACCGCACTGAACATGATCGCGTAATTATAGTACGGCTGACATTTTCCTGTGACTGTTAACAACAATAACTTTTTATGTCAAATTAATAAGCATAAAATCCCTTGATGAGGTTGAAAGACTCGCCGAAGACAGGAAAACTTGGCGAACTACCTTGCGAGCCCTATGTGACGTTTAACGGCACGGGAAGGATATAAGATACAAGACCGATACTCAAACAGCAAAAACGTCGATTATCAGCTGGATAGTCATTCAAGATTAGCAAAGTATATTTTTAATTTGTGTAAGACCTATATTTTAAAACAATATATACACATTATTTAAATCATGAACAGAATACCTATAATTTAATCGAACTTTCACAGAATTTAGTCATTTGAAACTCATCTATAAGTGCCGCGTCCATAGCAGCAAAGTGTCCAGATATGTTTTAACGCGTCGTGACTATTTTGAACATTATGAATGTTTAAAATGTAAACCAAAATTTACAAACCAACCACTTTAAGATGCGCTTGAAACATGATGTTTATTTAATATGCGAATCACCTATACTTTTAAAGTTATACTTCTAAGTCAGGTGAAAGGTCTATCTGGTTAGCCTTTTTCGAAAGCTTATCTGGCTGCACTTACTCAATATAATAACCAATCAAAAAACACTCATATTTTATCATAACAACATAGAAACAGTGGCGGCTTCCACTAAGGGTGCCCATAGTACAAGCAGGGGCGGAGACCTCATTGGGTCAATGGACACAATTTTTTTTTATGTCGCGAACCCCTTGCAGCTAATGATAATACACCCTTCCTGCTTATACATCCCCGCCATTTAATATTACTCAAAAACATTTTATGCAGGAAACTCTACTGTAGAGAGCGGAACAACAACACAACTCCTTCAGATCATCAGAGGAAGTACCCCCCCCCCAGACAAGTGTTTCGGCCCTTTAAACTCCTGACACTCTAAGGGGGATGGGCCCCTCTGGGTCATGACTCCCAGAGGTCTTGTGAGTTGTTGCTTTTTTTTCCGGTCCCGGGATTGAACCCATGATCTTCCAGTTGCCACTGCACTTTTTTTAAGTGCATCTTTAGCGATTTAGCTACGGAGGACTGGTATTGGTTGTGGCAAATGAAATTACTTATGCTGCCAATGCTTGTTTCGCATACTCCACAGCCAGCATGAGGCCTTTTCTGCTGTTTCTGAAAGGTTTCTCAATGCCCTTGCTCTTGCTTGTCCCTTTATGCCCATTTGCTTACATAGATCATATGCTGATGTTGCTACAAATCCTCTTGCTCCCACTTCTACAGCTATCACTTTTGCTCTGATTCCTGCCCCCTGCCTCAGTTGCTTGACCAGATCATTGTACTTCTCCAATTTGAATAAATGCTGTTCCTCTATTCTAGTTTCGTATGGGACCGTAAGCTCGATCATTATTAATTCCTGTTTTTCTGTGGAGTACACTACAATGTCCGGTCGCATTCCTGTGTTCTTGATGGCAGTCGGGTATTCTCTTCTTTCTGGAAGGTCCGCTATCACTTCCCAGTCATATGTACCATCTAGCAGTGATGGTAAGGGAATGTCCCTGATTTCAATATTTGATGTCGTACCAGCACCTATGAAGTATTTAGGTGGGACCTCAACTCTTTTGCTGTTATTTGCTTTATCGCTTGCCCTGTCTACGATGGCTACTAGTTCCTGCAACACTCTGTTGTGCCGCCAGGTGTACCGTCCTTGCCCTAAAGACACTCTACATGCTGACAGCACATGTTCCAATGTTTGCCTTTCGTTGCAGAGAGGGCACTTTGTATCTTCTGATACACGCCAATTGTATAGGTTGGAGCCTATTTTAGTATCTTCCATAATTTAAATTTTTTTTTAAATTTTTTTTTTTTTAGACAACGAAAACAACAGGCCGTGACCCGGTGGTACTGCAAACCGGGTCCACCCGTAACGAGATGTGGACCATACCCCTGGCATTCAATGTGCAGGAGAAACTCTCTCGACCAGATCTTTACTCTGAGAGTAATACTTGGAGAACATACTGAAAAGAGAAACCATTAATCCTGAACTTTATAGACTTTAAAAAAGTCATTTGATAGCATGCACAGAGATTCATTGTGGAGAATTTTAAGACTATATGGAATACCATCTAAAATTATCAACATCATTAGAGATCTCTACTATGGATGTTTGTGCAGTCAAGACAGAAGAAGGAATGAGCAAATGATTTCAGATTGGAAAAGGCATGAAACAATGATGTATATTATCTCCCTTGCTTTTTGGAATTGCCATAGACTTTATAATGAAAAGATGCTGTACAAATAAAACCAGTATTGATTGGGTACATGGGACCCAAACAGAAGATGTTGATTTTGCAGATGACATAACTCTTATCAGTGACAATGTGAAATCAATGCAGGAAAAAAAAACAGAATCCCCATCTTCCTTGGCTAGCAAAATAGGTCTTGAAATTAACAAAGAGAAAACAAAAATTATGAAATTTCTCATTAATCAAGAAGGAAAATTATATGTAGAAGGAACAGCTGTTGATGAAGTAAACCAATTTGCATACCTTGGCAGCTACATAGGCCAAGATGGTGACACCAGAAAGGAAGTTAGAATTAGAATTGCAAAAGCAGTATTGTCCTTCAAGATTGAAAGACAGGAAAAATTGGCGAACTACTTTGCGAGCCCTATGTCACATTTAACGGCACAGGAAGGATATAAGATAAGATTGTCCTTCAAAAATCTTGAGAACATGTGGAATTCAAAAGTTATAAGCACAAAAACTAAGTTAAGATTATTCAATTCAAATGTGATATCAACCTCATTTATGCATGCGAAAGCTGGAAATCAACTAAAGAAACAGACAACAAATTAGACTCTTTTGAAAACAAATGCCTCAGGAAGATACTTGGTATAAGGTGGAATGAATTTAAGAACAACAGAGAGATAAGACAGATGAGCAAACAACAATCTGTCTCACTGGTGATGAGAAAAAGAAGATGGACATATTTAGGCCATGTGATGAGAAGAAACAATCAGAAAATACCAAAACAAGCTATCAAGTGGAACACAACAGGCCGAAGAAAAAGAGGTCGACCACGTGAAACTTTAAAGAGGACATTGTTAAGAGACATCAGTTTAGTGGGCATAACATCCCTTGATGAAGTTGAAAAACTCGCCAAAAACAGGAAAATTTGGGAAACAACTATGCGAGCCCTATGTGACGTTTAACGGCACAGGAAAGATGTAAGATAATTTCAACATACTCCACAGATCTTTTGTGAACCCCAGTTTAGTAACTAATGCAGTAGGCTATTATGGCGTACGAACATTATGAGCATGGGCAGAGCAGACATCATGTGGTTAAAAGCAAAAACAACTAATAGAAGCTTTTATTTATTCTGAAGATTTATCAGTCCGTGTTTTCTTTAAACATCTGTGAATTGTGTGTGTTTATTCAAGAGCAAATATGCCTTCCAGCTTGAAGAAAATATTTTAAAAATCATCCAGACGTTTTACTGAAGGTATGAGACACATTATATCCAAGTTAGAACGTCAAATGAGCACTTGTCCAAGGTGCAAAACAAGTTACTTGAACTTGAAGAATAGCCATGCTCTGCTGCTATCCTAGAGATGGGCCTCCTTCCACTCAGGATACTCCCATGTGTTTGGCCTTTAATCACAGTGTTGCTCAAAGTTTATGTTGGGTGATGGTTGCCAACAGCACATTGATTGTAAACAGCTCGATCTTTTCCGCAAAGTTCTGATTGGACCATGTGTACATTACAGAATCAGCCACGTTGTCTTCCTTCTGATGTCCATTAGTTCACTTCTGCCATGTTATAAACACACTCACCCTCTTATTCTGTTAAAGAGTGATTAGTCCGAGATTCACAATTTTTTCTTCTGCCTAAATATCACTACCTTTTACTTCCAGATCTTTCATCCAAAACAGGGATGTTGTGTCACTGTATCTGAGCATGTAATGTAACTTTTCTTCAGATAACTTCCCTCATGGGGTCCACAAACTAGAAAACTGATTGGCTCAATTTTTTTTAAAAATCTCTTTAACATCAGAATATTTACTGCTTTATTTTTAATGCAGGATTCTCAAGCTGGAAATGGGTCTGTGACCAAAGAACAGGGTCAGAACCACTGTACTAGTCCACTTAGGAATGACCATTTATCTGATTATCTAGAATAAGGTCAGAGAAACAACTTTAGTGCAAAGATCTTTTCTGATCCTTGTGGATCATATAGGCACATATGTTGCTTCTGAATATGGAGAATATCTGATTGCAGGGCGAGGCATATCACATTCAACTGACCATATGTGTTTTAATGAATGAACGGGAAAGAGGGACATCATGCAAAGTTCAGACTCATAAATAATGGACTTTAATCACACACACACAAAAGTAATCAAATGAAAGGGCACAGACAAGTCTAGTGCCAGGTAAAAAAAAAAAAAAGGTAAAGGTAATCCTGTCATGCCTCTGAGGCACATAGGTATATGGTGTTAGTGCCCATATGAGAGGTATAAAAAAGAAAAGATATTATTATTATTTAATAAATTAAATAACAAGCTGATGTTATGAGGTGTTACAAATGA
The DNA here is from genome assembly GCA_009760885.1 of Achatina immaculata. Classification (NCBI taxonomy): domain Eukaryota; kingdom Metazoa; phylum Mollusca; class Gastropoda; order Stylommatophora; family Achatinidae; genus Lissachatina; species Lissachatina immaculata. The sequence continues at coordinate 30,727,311 of CM019716.1, read as the reverse complement.
AGCAGACAGCTCAGGTACCAGTGAACTATCATCTGTGTGATTTATCACATTTTTGGGCATGAAAAACAGTACACACTGGTGAAATAAGAAATGGGCTGGGAAGATCTGAAAGAAATGGACCTAGTAGGTTGAACTGTAGATAGCAGGAAACACAAGACAGGACAAAGGGTTCTTCAAGATCATGCAGGATAGCTGGATTTTGTCTCTGTCTAGTACACTCCCAAACATGATGAGGACTGATCAATAAAAAATGAACAGGATAAGAATTGTCAAACTGCTCCTCTAAAGCACATAACAAAGCCATATTTTGCCTACAATCCAAATACCCAACATGTTGTCCAGCAACCAGTAAGGAAAAGCTTTGATGTGCTACAAACAATGCAGCTATTTTTATCCTCAGATTAAAACATCTTGTCATGAGGCAACATGTCTAGCAACAAAAATGGACGTCAAGCTAAGAAAATATGGTCTCACACAGTATAATGCTGACTCACCCTACAAGAACAAAACATATCATTCTCTCTCTCTCTCTCTCTCATCTCTTCATGTGTCTCATTCTCACTATTCAGTCTTAAGCCAAGGGATATGCAAATTTTTTTTATTGAAAACGCAAAGTCTGAACACAACCAGGTTATAAACACAAGAATCATACTTGTAAAATTCTTCCATTATGAAAAATGATATGCATGCTTATACTTTTTAAGTAGAAATATCTGTAGCACGCATCTGATTCTATTCTGGCCATATCTGCTGTTGACATAACCAGCTTCAGGGGGAAAAAAGGAATCTCTGTAGTCTTGTTGCACCTCTGAAACTAAGGAAGACCTAAAACAAAGCAATGAGGCCATTTTGCCTGGACAAACATTTTCTGCCTACATAATGCTTTATTGCTGTAAGCACTAATCCTGTATGAAAGAAAAGTTAATTAAGCTGCCCTTTTAAAAAAAAAAGGTACCATGATCAGGTACCAGCTGAAGTTCAAGAAAGGAAGAGAGAAAACCAAAGCAAAGCTGAAGAAATCACAATGTAGAGGCACCAGAGATGAGTGCTACACTGAGTTTACAGCATACAGGTGACAGTGCATGAACTGTACTTCCTCTGATGACCTGGGAGTTGTGAAGTTTCATGTCTTTATAGATTTGGTTGCCTGTTCATGATTTCTGTATATAAACAATGTCAAGAAAAACATGCAGAAGCCTATTAAGCATATCAAAACTTCATTGTAAAATATGCGTGTTGTTCTCTCTATCACTTGTTTTTAATATGGGGTCCATGAACCCCACCCAAAAGGTCCACAGAAGGATTTTGTGGGAGGTCCATGGACAAGAAAATGGATCAGCTTGATGAAAAAAAAAAATTCTTTGTATCAGCTGGTTTTTTTGTTTTTTTTTTTACTGCTTTATTTTTAATGAGGATCAACAACTGTTCTCGTGCCAGAAAGGAGGGTCCACAACCAATGAAAGGTTAAGAGCCTCTACTCTGCACTGTAAAACAACTTATCTGGTTTCACTGAACAATGAAAGTTAAATGACAAAATCTAACATCTTATATTTTTTTAACATAAACAAAAATAATAACACCAAAAAAAAATGCATGCAAATATTTTTAAGTGTTTAAAACAATTTTCACTGGACACAACTGGATGTATATGTCAAGTCATCAACATAAATTCCATCAGGAGATGACATATCTAAACTGTTTCAGTAGAAAAAAAAAAGTAATAATGTAAGATAAAACACCATTTTATATAATGAAGTATAGAAAAATAAATTTTGTTTAGTGTTATGCTTTAAATAAAAAGGGCTTTTACGAATGATGAAGTTTACCTGGACAACATAAGAATGTTCTTTTTTTCACTGGATAATGAAACAAAAGCAACGTACATTTAAAAAATGTCTTGATATGTAGAAGTAAATAGTCTGAAAAAAAAGACAGTTGAGCAAATACATTTAAATTAGACATAATAACAGTTAAGATGTGAAGACATATAAAATATGTCATTAAAAATAACAATTTAATACAGTGAAACTACTTGGTTCAGAGACTCTCTCTTAACATAACCACTGCTTTAGGGATTTCATAAATAAAGTCAATATTGCTACCATCTGAGAATAAAATGTCAGATGCAAGATGCATTATTTATATTTATTTGCTCTACTTCACAACACAGCCAGCACAATCCTTGTTTTTGTATAATACAGATTTCTAAATTCTGTATCATTTCAGATGTGACTCCATGTACAAGTGATGATTTCAATGTGAATATTTTTTTCTACTAGTACAATGGCCACATAAACTGGTGTGCCTCACTCTACAAACAGGATTAAGAGGCAGTTCATTAAGTATTAGACGTTGCTATTTTCAGCTGGGCTGACTGAACCACATCAGGCTGGGTTAGAACTCATGCTATTTACCTTGAAAAGCCAGTTCACACAATACTGTGCCATTAATGCCACAATGCATACAGCAGGGAATTTTATCTGCTTGTAATAAATCTTTTACACATGTGGTTTTCTGCATTTATTTGTGACTACCATAATTTATCAAATTATTTTTCACTTTCCATTAAGGTAAATTCAACATTAGAACTGTTTCTTGCCCTGCATGTGGTGATTTGCTGGATATTTTCAATATATCTTGTGAACCCTGCTACAACACCAATCATTTTTATTTATACACACTTTCACTAAACTAAATTCAAATAATTATTTAAAAAATTACTTTATATAAGTATAAAGCAGACTAGAATTCTTTTATAAAATATCATTATTCATATATTACAAAGCAGTACATAAAAACAGCCCAAAATATGATCATGAAGAAGTTAAAAAAAAATTATTCCATTAACAAGGAGGCTCAAAACACAACACTATTTTAAAGAAAAAAAAAAAAAAGGCCAATAAACAAACTCTTTCATTTCAAGCAAAATCTTATTCTTTATAAAGATAATAAAAACAAAATAAAATGTCTTAGCAAAAATCAGTTACAAATAGAAATGTTAAAATCTTGACATTAATAAGGACGGTCATTGTGAACAAAATAAAGAAAATCTTATCAATGTGAAGAGCTGAGAAACAAAATCTTGTCATTTCAAAGTTTGGAAAAAAAAAAAATGAAACTTCTGTAAGGAAAACAAAACTGAGTTAACAGGGGAAAGAAAACACCGACCATAAGATCTGAGGAAACACTGCGGACATGAAAAATATGCTTAAAAGAATATTTTTAATTCCCCTCACTGATAAAAGTTCAGAAGACAACATCCTGCCACCAACAAGTACAGCAAACACACTGAACTGTCAATTCTACAATTCTTGTAGTATTAACATCTTACTCACAATACACAGAATATCAGTACTCTGAAAACTCTGAACACACCACTATTTTGTCTTTTTTTTTTTTCAAAAAAAGAATCTCAAAAAACTCATCACTGGTTACTTTATGCAAAGTCCATGCCCAAATGAGCTGAATATATAGAAAAGCATAGATCTAAACACAAACTCGGGAAAACCTGGAATTTGACAGAAAAGGTCATAAGTTTGTCAAAAAATTTTTTTCCTAAGAAAGTGGCAATAAATTTTAAAGATGGTTAAACTGTTTTGTTTAGGAAATCTTCATTTACAGATATAGGGTTAACAAGCAATGGCAGGGATTTCAAAATTATCTGTACAGTGCATCTAGTACTGTAATGCTTCAGTCTGGTGATCACAGGAAGCAAATTTTATTTTTAAAAATTTTTGGTGACCAGCTTAGGTAAGTCATGTAACTAATACAAACAAATAAACACACACTAATATGGTTTGTGTAATACATAACACTTCATGTTAAATTTTTCCTTAACACAATAATTTGTAATATGTACTGAAAACATGGACACTGTGCACCAGTGCTTGTAACTAAAACAATCTGAATGACCATTATAAATAAGTACTGAATTATAAAAGAAAAAAAATCTGAAAAAAGAAACACACAGAGTCTTTGACTGGAACAAGGTAATTCACAACATTAACAATTCTGTAACAGAGGTATCTGATGCCACTATAAAAAATCAACTACAACTGCATTCCAAAAAAATATTTTTTAAAAAAAATGTACATATCCAGCACCTGTATTCTTTATGGGGCTTCCCAAATATATGAACTACAGACATCAAAACTTTTGTATAAAAAAAAAAAAAGAATATTAACATTTTAGATGAAACACAAGAAATAAGAATGAACCTTACTATCTACATTTTTTCTTAATTTCTCCAGGTCCTTATATTTTCCTTGTATGGACATCTAACAGTGAAAAGTATCACATCAACATTTGTAAAATGAATCCACTAAAAGAGAAATCAAGGCCGCAATTGACCAATATATATAAATTAAAGGAATCAGAAAAATCTTTTTAAGTTAAAGACCTGAAAAGAAGGTGGTTTTGCCTATAATGGAAGCAGTCTGAACACTAACATCATTGGAAACATATGAGAGTTATGTTGGAGAAAGTTGTTGTTGTTCGTCCATTGTCTTCGATGATGACCACAGATTCATCTTAGTCAAAGTAAGGAGAGGTGTGTCCGTGCGTGACCAACTAGCCCTATACAAGCTCTAAAAGTTTTGCCACACACGGAACATATATGTCCAGATTCAGTTGTGGGTGCTTGTGCTGCCTTGGCTTTTCGCATTGCGCGTTTGTGCTAGGCACTTTCAGTTCTTGAGCGCTCTGCTCTCTGAGCACCCAGGGTGGTTAAAGCCCTCCATGATGGGCGGACTTGTGCTATGGCCTCCCATGAGTTTATATCTATCCCAAAGGTTTTTATTGAGGTTTTGAGTGTATCCTTGTAATGCTTTTTTTGCCCTCCAGCTTTCCATTTTCCATTCAGTAGTTCCCCATAAAGGAGTTGTTTGGGTAGTCAAGTGTTACTCATTCTGACTACGTGCCCTGTCCATTGAATCTGTGCCTTGTGCAAACTGTGCAGATGCTTGGAATATTAGCTCTTGTGAGGACTTTAGTATCAGGTATCATTTGCTGCCATTTGATGTTTAGTATTTTTCTGAGACAGCCTAGATGGAAGTGATTTAGTTGTCTTGCATGTTTACTGTAGACTGTCCATGTTTCAGCTGCATACATTAGTGTGGTCAGAACGACAGCTTTATAGACCTTTAACTTGATGGTAACGCCGAGTCCTCTTCTTTCCCATACATTTTTTCCCAGCCTCCCAAATGCTGAACTGGCTCTAGCCATTCTATTGCTGATTTCAGCATCAAGACTGGCTGCCCTGGAAAGGGTACTGCCAAGATAAGTGGACTTTTCTACGGATTTTAGCTTTTGTCCCTCTATCATGATTTCTGGGTCAGTATATTCTTTGTTGGGAGTGGGTTGATATACAACTTCTGTTTTTCCCGATGTTGATCGTAAGGCCAAAATTGTCACATGCCTCCAAGAAGTTATCAGCAATGATTTGCATATTAGATGTTGAATGAGTATTTAGTGCACGGTCATTGGCAAACAGAAAGTCTTTGACTTTCGTATTCCCAACTTTTGAGGCAGCTTTTAATCGCCTTTGATTGAAAAGCTTTCTGTCTGTTCTGAGGCAGCTTTTAATCGCCTTTGATTGAAAAGCTTTCTGTCTGTTCTATAAATTAACAGAATATAATTTTCATTTGAGCTTCTGGAGGCGTCCATGAGCATAGCCAAGAACACTGTGCTGAACAGTGTAGGTGCAAGGACACATCCCTGCTTTACCACATAGGTAACAAGAAAGGATTCTGAGACCTCACTATCATCAAAAACACAAACTTGCAGTAAGTAAGACCTTAAAGAAACATAACATGATAATTTATAATTCTCCAGGTTTCATCACATAATATTATAAATACAAACAAAAAATAATATGATCTCCTTGCAAAGACAGTTAAACATCTAGACAAAAATGAAAGAAACAGGGACGTTAAGTAACGCAGAAGTGCAAGATTTTAAAATAATGTTTTAAAAACCATTTTTTAACTGACAGAAAAAAAGAAAAAAAAAAGTATTCAAACAGGAATATTAATCAGCTCTTTTTTAAGAATATGGTCGTCTGTCAAAGCTTTAAAATGTATCAGAAACCACAATGTTATTTACATTTAAGAGCAGGATAACATTTTTAAATATTATGGAAAGTTCTTCAAAAATGTCTAGATATTTTTCTTACTACTGCCTTTCATTTTCCTGTATTTTTATATTCACCTGTTGCATTAAAAAAAATGTGTTTTTCTTTTTACAAGTTTTTGCACAGTAATCCAATCGAATATCACCCTTAACTAAAAATGGACTACATATCCTGAACATTAATAAAGTAACTTTTACATTATGTGAATATGTTGTGGGTTTTTTCTGCCACTTCAAGCCTCTTGAAGATAACTTTACAAATATCAGCTTTATATGTTAACTTTATCATCATCATCATCATCAGCAATCTTCAACATGGTCACTGGTATATAAGGCAGATTCAAACAGCCTCCTTTCTACTTAGACTTTGGTTTTTAATTCCATTTGTATCTTCCTCACACTTTGGATTTATAAGTGAATTTAACCTAACCCACAATCATTTATTTAAGTGGTGTGTTCACTGCTGAATATTGCTTTACTGATAGCCAATCAATATGCAACAAAAATGCCCTGTTGTCAGATTACAATGCCTTCTTCTAGAAGTATGTTTTCTGAAGTGTCAATAATGCTCCTGGCCCATCATTTCTTCTCTCATTCCCCAAGAATCATAGCCTTTCTAGACCACTGCATCGTTCAACATGGCTAAAGAAGGTCAACTTGCATTTCTTTAAACTATAAAGAGACAAAAGATCTCTGATAAGGTGGAACACAAATAAAAAAAAATCAAGTTTTTCCACCAGCATCAATGGTCCATGGAGAGATCTGATCTCCAGGTGCCGACCCATGATTCCTTGAGTAACTGGCAGGAAAAAACAAAGTAAGATAAGAGAAAAGAAGGTTCTAAATAAAAATGATGAGATGGGAATTAACATTTTTAAAAAAAACTCAAATGTACTACTCAATCCAGAGGATGATGGACAATTTTTGACTTTAAATATAAAGTGATGTCACCCAGCAGATGCACTATATCGAGTGTAATAAAGCTAAAGGTAAATATTTACGTCTTAAAAATAAGCTCATGTGGTTTTCTTCAAGTGCTCCATGCAGATACTATTTTAATAAATTAGAACAGTGAGCATAAATTAGCTTACTACAGACAGGACATTTAAGTAAATCAGTCATCTTGTAAGAATGAACACCTGTAAGTCTCACTATTTTGTTTACATAAATGATTAGAAAGATTAGCCATGGTGTCCACTTTCAGATTAAGTTTTAAATGTATATAATGAAAAGCATGTTTGTACTTTTGATCTTCAAGATTTTCTGCAATACTGTGTGAAATTAAGAAAATGCCTTTAACTCAGTGCTAGCAGCTTGAAATGTAAAACTCAGAACACATGAAACAGAAATCTTGTATACTGTGGTCTTTGACAAGCACTACACAAAAAAAAAAAAAAAATCACAAGTTCTACAAATAATTTGATTGGCTTAACTCTTTCCGTGCGTATGGTCGAATTTTCGACACTTCCGGTGGTCCCCAGCGTGCGTATGGTCAAAAATTCGACATTGTTTGTTCCATTAAAACAAGCGGTGTAACATTTACATTGTACATATTTCGTCCGCGATTCCAGTGACACTTTCAAAATGGAGAATGCGTGCCTAGTTAAGAGCGATGCCGAGCGAGAACAAGGACACAAAGCATGGAAATTTTTCAATTTTTGATGACCATGAAAACTTTCCTAAATTCCTATGAAAATAAATATGCAACAAAGAATGCATTTAATACACTTTTAAAAAAGGTTTTTTTTTTTTTAAACAGACACTAATGAATATACAATGAATGTATAAAATTAAGCTAAGTAAAACAATATATAAATTATCCTCTACTCACAAACTTTACCAAATGCTTTTCTATAAATATGTGACTACTCTATGCATGATATATTCCAGAGAAATCTGATCAACTGCTGATACAAAGGATACTTCTTTAATAAACAAATATACAAAATTAGGACCATATTACAAACAAATATATACTTAATCTGAGCGAAAAACTTAAATGAACAAACTATGTCAGATAAAGATATGCAATACAATTCTAGGCACTTCATTTTTATTTTCATCTGTAAGAATTTGTCCTCAGAAGCAGAATCACCTGTCAGACCCTCCTTCATGGATGCTCTAAACTGATCTAATAATCCTCAACCTTTTAACATTAAACTGGGAGGAAGACAAAGCTGTAACCACCCAGGACAATGTTTGTGACAATACCAAGATATGTGAGCTGTTTTGTTTTTTTTTTTGTGATGTTATTTTACAATATATACTTTTTTATTTGGAAGCCCAAGTTGAAGCTGGTTTTCTTCTACTAAATCTGACTAAAAATAAAACCAGAAACCACTGAAGAACAGTGTAGCTTCGTCAAAGGAAAAGGCACAAGTAATGCCACATATATTGAGAACACTGATGGAAAGATCAATAGAAGTAAAGACAGACCTATACTTATGCTTCATAGACTACTGTAAAGCATTTGATAAAGTGAGACACACAGAAATTATAAGGATGCTAGAAGACATCAACATAGATGGGAAAGATCTGAAACTCATCAAAAACATATACTGGCAACAATCAGCAGCAATGAAGGTTGAGAACCAAATAGGAGCAATCTAAGATATAAAATTGGGAGTGAGACAAAGATATGTTCTATCTCCTGACCTCTTCTCCTTGTACAGCGAAAACATAATGAGAAATATAGAGAGCTTGCCAAGAATATCAATTGGCAGGTACAACCTTAAGATATGCAGACGACACAGTTCTGGTTGCTAAAAGTGAAGGCGCGCTACAGGTTCTTCTAGATGTCGTGGTTCCTGAAAGTAAAAGTAAAGGTCTCAGACTGAATAAAAAGAAGACTGAAGTGATGGTCATCTCAAAGAAAAGAATACCACCAAAATGTACCATTACCATCGATGGCACAAATCTGAAACAAATTGATAGATTCAAGTACTTAGGAACAATTATAACAGCTGATGGGAAATGTCACAACGAAATAAAAACCAGACGTGCTCAGGCCAAGTCAGCATTCTAAGAAACGAAAAACATCTTGTGCAACAGATCCATATCAATGGAAACAAGATTCCAAGTACTTAAATGTTACATTGGCCCAATTTTGTTTTATCGATGTGAAGCATGGTCCATGAATAAGAGAGTATAGCGAGAAATGGAGGCCATGGAAATGTGGTTCATAAGAAGGATGTTAAAGGTACCATGGACAGCTAAGAAAACCAACGAAGAAGTCTTAAGAGAGGCTGGAGTTAAAAGGCAAATTACAACAAAGATCAGAGGCAGACAAGTGAGATTTGTAGGACATTTTCTGAGAAGAGGAAAGCTGAAACACATTGTGGCAACTGGAAAAACTGAGGGAAGAAGAGACAGAGGAAGACAGAGAGAGAAGTTACTGGATGGGCTGTCAGTGTGGCTAGGAAGAAAGTCACTGGCAGATCTCATAATCAAGTCTAAAGACAGGGAATTGTGGAGAGAAACGATCAACTACGCCATGCGGCATGATACTTGATTGACTGAAATCTGACTCCAAACACACTTAAAACTGCTTCTGACTTTTAACTTCAACTCCACGGCCCTAGACAAAGCATTACTGCATGTAAAACTTCTGTCATGCTTGCTTACATTAAGCCAGAAAGGTTTTGTAACAATTATTGAAAAGCATAATCATTATAATCATTTACTCATTCACATCATTTTTTTTTTGGGTCTGTTTTCAGTAACAAAGTTTCAATATGAGATAATGTTTGAAATGTCTCATCTGTACATTCTGTGACAGAGTACAGCAACATAGAACAGAGAAACTGGTTTGGTAGCTCTATATTGAGAAGCTTTAGCCTGCTAAGATGTGGTGAAGATCTTCAGATAAAGACATCAGATGTGGAGATTCTTCCAGCAATCTACCCACGAAATGGATTTCTCAACAGCCCCCTCCCCAAATACAGGAAACATGTCAAACGGTAGTATCAAAACAGCCTATTAACATTATCACCATCTGTAACTTTAGCAAGATCTTGATTAGCTGTATTCCAGTGTCCATGATGACAGCCTTATCTCTGTAGCAGAATATGTCATTGTTAGGTATATAACTGACTTATTATTCCTAAAAATATTCATTCCACCATTCTCCATCAAAGATTTGTTTTTATCTAAATAAAAACACCTATTTTCCAATACATTTGTGAAGATAATGCAAAGTTTCCAAAAAGTCACATGACTGAATAGCACTCTAAGATTGTCTATACAGTCAACAGATTTGAAGAGGGAAAGCAGGAAAGGTGCAAGTGTGGATAAATGGATTACATATTGGAAGCCCAAAGCTAGCACAAGCCAAGAAAATTTAAAAGGGAAAATAAAATATTAACTGATAGAAGATTTTCTCAGATAATTATAATACATAAATTCTGATGTATCACTTAGTAAGTAAAGTGGTTGTGTTATACAGTTCAGATATTTGGGCTAATAAGAAGCAAAAGACTGTGATTTCTGTGGAAAGCAACGCGTGCTCAGGGAACTGAGGAAGAAATAGAAGAAATACACACTGACATTTGTTGTGTATTTTATTCTTTATGATGAAACTGTCACTGTTTACTTAATTTTCATATCCATTCAGTATTTCACAAAATATTAAGAAATATTAAATGCTATCTCTAAATCAATATGAAATTTTTAGCATAATTTAGACTCTAGACATTCCTTTCCATATTTGATGCATAGGAGCATAAGAAACTAAAGAAACTGAGCTCTCCTCTTAACATTAGAGCTAACACTTTTGCTAAAAAAAAAAAAAAAAAGGAATGTAGCAAAGTTGAAAAGGGACACCTCACTTTAAAAAATCCTCATAGCTACGTGAAATTAGTACCATTTTAATCCCCCCCGGGAAATTACATGTCAAAATTATCAAAAAGAATTAGCAGAACATACATGAAAGAAATAATATCCTTTCCAAGACCCACTGAACATCTCCTACTTCTCACTTCAGGAAAAAACAAAAATCAACAACCTGTTCTTGGCATAAATGTGCTTATAATTTGGTTAACAAACTCCTAAGATAACTGGCCATCACTTGAGCATTTTCAGAACAACAAAATACTCACACAAAAAAATACTGTGATAACTGAGATTTTGGTCTAGTTTATGTAAGAGACAGAAAACTACTCCATATAAACTCTCCTGTGCAGTTCTCTTAAAAAAACATTAGAAAAACAAACTCTCAAATACTTCTAAAAAAATTATCTTCAAAAAGTAAAAGGAAGTTTCTTTAAATAATTGATGGGATCTAGAAACATGAAAACAATTTTTTAAAAAAGAGGAGAAACAGCTATAGAAAATGTGGTAACATATGGACACCTTGTCTGCAACTCGGTCACATGACCAAAATTTGTAAGCTTTTGACAAGACGGGACTACCAAAATAATGTAAAGTACAGCAGCAGCTTCAAGCAGCATTCATAAAGTTACTGACATCATTGTGGTCCTGTTTGTGCTCAAGAGTGATGATCTCTCTGTCAACACTTTACGAAAACTGTCCCTCTTCCAGCCATATATAACACTGTTCAGCAACCCCTGCAAAGGTCCCAGAACAACCTGCAACAAAATCAAAAAAAAGTGCTCAGGATAAATGAGGTCAGATCTAAGCAATGTTAAAGTGCACAGAAGTCAGATCTAAGCAATGTTAAAGTGCACAGAAGTCAGATCTAAGCAATGTTAAAGTGCACAGAGGTCAGATCTAAGAAATGTTAATGTGCACAGAAGTCAGATCTAAGCAACGTTAAAGTGCACAGGGGTCAGATCTAAGCAATGCTAAAGTGCACAGAAGTCAGATCTAGGCAATGTTAAAGTGCACAGAAGTCAGATCTAAGCAATGCTAAAGTGCACAGAAGTCAGATCTAGGCAATGTTAAAGTGTCCAGAGGTCATATCTAAGCAACATTAAAGTGCACAGAGGTCAGATCTAAGCAATGCTTAAGTGCACAGAGGTCAGATCTAGGCAATTTTAGAGTGTATACTCTACGTTTTTTAACTGTACATTCAATCATAATAAATACTTGTTCTTATCTAAGCATGATATGAAAGTCTTCAGTTGTTTTCTTCATTTGCTACCTGCTCACTTTTAATTTTCTCATTTTCTTCTACCTTCCTCATGCTCTTTCAGCTCTTCACAATACACCATTCCCCCATAGACTAATGACAATTCATCAAGGAACTGGCACATTACATTTGTAAATAGTTTTATTATTATATGCATTACCCAACTGCACCATCTTTTTTATACTTTTTTTTCCCACTGGGATTGCTCTGATAATTACTTCAGTTCTGTGACTTGAATCCTTTTATAGGCTTTTCTATATCATTCACTTGCATCAATACCTACTTAACAAATGTCTGTGTGTCTGCTTAAGTTGTTTGTCACATCTCTAAAAATACTACTGTTGGACCACCCTATCCCTTGACAGAAGATGCCATAAAAAGTAACTCGTAAAGGTATCTCTACTTCACAGAGAGAACATAAAAAAATGATTTCTAGTGAGGAATAAACTAACCATTACCAGTCTATGATATCATAAAAGCCTATCAGTTACCAGGAGCACTGCATGAAGGTATGGCAGTGTTAACAGTAATGAGGGCATCATCTCTGACATGAGAATCTCAGCTACTGCATCTGCATGTACAAACAAACCTCCACTGAACTAGGAGATAAACATTCTTCAAAGATTTCCTGCTTGTGATTAACATTTTTCTTAACATGCCAAAAAAAAAAAAAAAACAGTGCTGAGCAAAAGTGATGATAAAGAAGAAATGAAGATTTCTTAGCAAAGTATGACAGCATAAGCAATGAAGATTTCTTAGCAAAGTATGACACCATAAGCAATGAAGATTTCTTAGCAAAGTATGACACCATAAGCAATGGAGATTTCTTAGCAAAGCAGGACAGCATAACTCTTTCACGACTAGCAATCCCTATAAGGATCTTTGTGCACAGGCCGTTCTCGACCAAGAGCCCTATAAGGATTCAGACTTTCGTTGAAAACATGATGTTACTTTTCATTTAACCAGTTAGAACTCTTCTGAATACAAAGTTAAACTAGTATTTTAAGTGTGGGGAAAGGAAGCCATATTGGAAATATAGATGGGGGGTAAAATTCAAGTTTATTTCGAGACTGAGTGGTAGAATGGTCACACCGGCCGACTAGACCTATCTTACTATATGTGTTTCTCGTAGCTGTAGATCTGTTAGATTTATCGGATGTCACAAACATCCATAAATATTGATTTTTCTGTGTTGAAATTTGAATGACTATGTATTCTATATTGGATTATGACACAGTTAAGGTAAGTATAAAGTAGATTTTATTGCTCAGCCCTAACATTTTTTAGCGCCAAAAAATCGATCCATCATTTCACATCAGTTTTTTCTTTTCTTTGTCTTTTTTTTAATGACAAATAATTTCATTTATGGAATCTTCATTCATTTCCACTTATTTTAATGTGTGATACACATGTGGTGATCATGGAATTAAGTCGGTACAATAACTTTTACACAGGAACCCCCGTTTTCCAAAATGTCAGCGCCCTTCTCCAACGTCCGCGTTGTCAGAAACTAAGGATAGATTTGGAAGTAACGCGGTCGGGAAAGAGATAAGCAATGAAGATTTCTTAGCAAAGTATGACAGCATAAGCAATGAAGATTTCTTAGCAAAGTATGACAGCACAAGCAATGAGGATTTCTTAGCAAAGTATGACAGCATAAGTAATGAAGATTTCCTAGCAAAGTATGACACCAGGCATGATTTGCTTAGAGAATTTATAGAACATTCATGTTACACATAAGAGAAAGGAAAAGAACAGTAACAGAATAAATTAGCAGAACCCTACACTCCAGCAGTAAACTGAGAAAGTCTAAAACCTCTTACCCACCAAGTATCCCTTACAACTCCAATATGATGAAATGCTTTGGCTGCCATAATCATTTTTGTGAAGGTAATTTTAAATTGTATTTCTTTTATGGTTTCATTTTACCTATCCAACACTGGGTCACCTTTTAGTTTTCAAATTGGTCATCCACTTTTAAACCAAATTTTATTCTCACCAAACCCAGTCTTGGAAAGCACACTGATAAGTTTGCTTCCAATCATCAACAATCGTCAAATATTGCAACATAGTTGGATTGGAAGATGTGCTTCATCAGTTGTCATAAGACAGCTGAATATGATGACATGAATCATCAATTCTCAAGTGGTGACATCCAAGAATGACTTAAAATAAAACTAATGGCAATTCTGTGTGCCAAACATCAAAATAAAAAAAAGAGATCCCTTGCAATGTATGCTATATTAAATATTACCTGTATGAGCAGCCCAGGATAAAAACTTGACATAGAATAGTTGTTATGGAATGATGAACATCCTACAACAATGGCTGAAAGATAAATATATAAATACTAACTTAGAAAATACATAAAAGTATTAATCAGTAACATTCTATAAGAAACTAGAACCACGGGTGAGTTGGCTAGGGTAACAAAAAAATAAAACTAAAAACATGAGAGCAGAAAGTAGACTATAAAACATAGACTACAAAGTGTTAATGTCATCACAATCAACCACAAATGTGGTCTAAAATAAGAATGGGAAAATACACTTCCAATAATTCTAATCAGCTGAGAAACAAAAACTGTCTTACACATATTTAGAATTTTCTATGCGTGACTGCTTGCACTCTCCTTTCTTCTCTCTTTCACACACACACACACACTCTCTCTCTCTCACTTTCTCTCTCTAAATGCAACAGAAACTACATAAAGTATGTTAACAGTAACATAATTCCAAATGTTGATTGATGCTCTGTATTTTTTCATGTACAAATTTTTTTTTAAAAAGAGAAACAACTAACAAAGTAGATTTAGCATTCTGTTGTATAGCTGACATTTGAAAAATAATATTCAAAGCGCTTTACACATCATTTTTCTCTCTCTCACATCTAAAGTTATTTGTCTACTATTTTTTAATGCTAACCATACAACACTGTGCTAAATCATTTGACTGTATTTTTTGCGACACGTCTACAAATTCCATTTCAATAACAAATCACATTTTTTAAGCACAACTTCAGCTCATTACAGTCATCTTACACCAGTAATCTGTCACATTTATAAATCCTCTGCTTAAACTGTTTACATACAGTGCTTCAGATAATTTTCTCTCCTTGCATTCTCCCTGTTCTATTTTACAACTGTTGATCTTTACATAGCTTTTTCTGCTGGTGACTCTTAGAAAATGTACACAAATCTGAAGGTGCTACAAAAAAAAAAAACAAACAAAGAAATCTGCTGCCAAAGGAAGACTTACAAGAGTAACATGCTACAGCATAAAGTATCCTACATATTACTGAATATTCATCCAATTTAGATGTCACAACAACAAAATTCTAATATAGATAATATAACTCAAGACTTATCTTCAAAGATGCCACATGAAGACTTACAAGAGTAACATGCTACAGCATAAAGTATCCTACATATTACTGAATATTTATCCAATTTAGATGTCACAGCAACAAAATTCTCATATAGATAATATAACTCAAGACTTATCTTCAAAGATGCCACATGAAGACTTACAAGAGTAACATGCTACAGCATAAAGTATCCTACATATTACTGAATATTTATCCAATTTAGATGTCACAGCAACAAAATTCTCATATAGATAATATAACTCAAGACATATCTTCAAACATGCCACAGTACGGCCTCCTACAGATAATATTATTCATCATAAAGTTGCACAAAAGTAGCCACTGAAAAACTCATATGAAACTGTATATAAAGAACTTACATGGAAGCCAGCACACAAGGAACACAGCCTGGTAAAAACAGGTTTTTCTCCTTAAGAGTCTTTCTTCTCGTCTCTGGTGGTAGCTGAGTAAACCTTTAATAATGTTATTATAACTGATCAAGCTTGGAGGTATTATTATTATTATTTATATTATTATTATAACTCAGCAAGCTTGGTGGTAATGAGTTAACATCATCACAACTGAGCAAGCTTGGTGGTAATGAGTTAAAATCATCACAACTGAGCAAGCTTGGTGGTAATGAGTTAATGTTATCACAACCGAGCAAGCCTGGTAGTAACTGAGTTAACGTTATCACAACCTAGCAAGCCAGGTAGTAATGAGTTAACATTATCACAGCCAAGCAAGCCCAGTAGTAATGAGTTAACATTATCACAACCTAGCAAGCCTGGTAGTAATGAGTTAACATTATCACAACCTAGCAAGCCTGGTAGTAATGAGTTAACATTATCACAGCCGAGCAAGCCCAGTAGTAATGAGTTAACATTATCACAACCTAGCAAGCCTGGTAGTAATGAGTTAACATTATCACAACCGAGCAAGTCTGGTAGTAATGAGTTAACATTATCACAACCGAGCAAGCCTGGTAGTAATTAGTTAACATTATCACAACCTAGCAAGCCTGGTAGTAATGAGTTAACATTATCACAACCTAGCAAGCCTGGTTGTAATGAGTTAACATTATCACAACCTAGCAAGCCTGGTAGTAATGAGTTAACATTATTATAACTGAGCAAGTCTGAGACCAATTATTTAATATTGATGTCATTGTTATTGATTTTCTGGTTTTTAAAATTGCCATTTATTTCTTCAGTCACCCATTTGTAACATCTGATAATCATTATCATCATTCTTCAACATATCTGTGTCTCTAAGAGAGAAGTAGAAGTTCTCCATTAGTTTTCCATCTTTTTCTGTTCTTACCCATCCTGTTTAAATCATTCTGGAGAGTCTTTTGTTGTTACATTAATTATTGCTCCTTCTGTTGCCATGTGCCTCATGCCTCAACATTCTTTAGTCCCATTAAGTTCAGGCTGCGTAACAAAATCCTCCATCTACAGGTTAAAGTGGCCACAGAAAACACACAATTAACTTACCACTTCTAATAGCAACTTGTCTGTAAGTCCTCCAGATAAGCACATAAAGAATCTGAAACAGACAACATATTTCTTACACAGTGTGCTATTTTTCTGCATGTATAAAACTGGAAAAAAGTAGGAGCAGCTTTATTACTTAACGATTACAAAGTTGTGACGTTTCGGCGTGAGCCTTAATCATACAAAAACATACAGGACGAAGAAATAGGGAGAGGAGATAAAGTATAGATTTACATGAATACTGTAAAAAAAAAAAAAAAAAGTACTTAGCTGTAAATTGCAAGGTGTGGCTTGTCTGGCGGTGTGTGTCAGGAATGGATCTGGTAGGACGTGGAAATTGTTTAAATAGAGACCTGTGACATGTGGTCGGTGGGTTGTAACTGGGAGTGGTGGATGGGGAACCGGGGAGGGGAGAGAGAGTGACGCACTACTGGCCTAGCTAGGAGAATTTGAAACAGGTGATTGGGGAAGAGGTGTTGCAGAGAAGAGGGGTTGCTGAGAAAATAGCGGAGTTGCAGAGTGATGCTGTGAGGAAGTTTGAAAAGTAAAAAGGGGTGGATTTAGTGGAGAGGTACTATAATGATTGAAGAAGATGATGTTACGTGTAACTAAACAGCGAGTTTAACCCATGTGGTTCCAGCGTCCCATAATTTTGAATGCAGCGGTTCTCAAGTGCCAGGCGGCTTGTGTCATCTGCGTGACATTGTTTAATGGCTGTTACCAGAAAATCAGATTTGCCTCTGTGGTTGGGGCCATTGAAATGATTTGGGACTGGTTTCGAAGCATGCTGGGTGATGTCGTATAGATGTTTTTGCATGCGGTCCCCTAATCTGAGGCCAGTCTCACCGATATATGTTATCCTGCATCTTTTGCACACGATGACATATATCACATTGCGGGACTCGCAAAAGATGCAGGATAACATATATCGGTGAGACTGGCCTCAGATTAGGGGACCGCATGCAAAAACATCTATACGACATCACCCAGCATGCTTCGAAACCAGTCCCAAATCATTTCAATGGCCCCAACCACAGAGGCAAATCTGATTTTCTGGTAACAGCCATTAAACAATGTCACGCAGATGACACAAGCCGCCTGGCACTTGAGAACCGCTGCATTCAAAATTATGGGACGCTGGAACCACATGGGTTAAACTCGCTGTTTAGTTACACGTAACATCATCTTCTTCAATCATTATAGTACCTCTCCACTAAATCCACCCCTTTTTACTTTTCAAACTTCCTCACAGCATCACTCTGCAACCCCGCTATTTTCTCAGCAACCCCTCTTCTCTGCAACACCTCTTCCCCAATCACCTGTTTCAAATTCTCCTAGCTAGGCCAGTAGTGCGTCACTCTCTCTCCCCTCCCCGGTTCCCCATCCACCACTCCCAGTTACAACCCACCGACCACATGTCACAGGTCTCTATTTAAACAATTTCCACGTCCTACCAGATCCATTCCTGACACACACCGCCAGACAAGCCACACCTTGCAATTTACAGCTAAGTACTTTTTTTTTTTTTTTACAGTATTCATGTAAATCTATACTTTATCTCCTCTCCCTATTTCTTCGTCATGTACGTTTTTGTATGATTAAGGCTCACGCTGAAACGTCACAACTTTGTAATCGTTAAGTAATAAAGCTGCTCCTACTTTTTTCCAATTTTATACATTCTAGTATCACAGCTTTACTGCAATGTTTAGTGTATAGTTGTATACTTATACACCAATTATTGTGCTATTTTTCTGCGTGCACTTGTGAAATTGGGTATCGTCATATGTACGAGACATGGGGCTGAATCTTACAGAACTTCTGAGATCAGGGCAGAACACGACGCCACCAGGTCAACCACAAGCTCACAAAAACTCATCCCCTGGGAACAACTGTGTTAAGAACACACCTATCATTAAGGCGCTCATAGTCTTTGTGAGACAGGGAACATAGATCTGTTTGCTTAAAAACTCTGACCTACTCCTGTAGCCCAGAAACTTGTAGCAATCAACACTAATTGTAATTGTTATTTTTGTAAAATGTAATGTCAGGTTGGTGGATGGGTGGGGACGTGGAGATTGCAGGCAGGGATGAGGAAAATCTGGTGTGAAACCAATGAATCCAGGACGTGACAAGCCTATGGGTCTTTACAACAATGGCTATCAGAATGAGGTAAACAAAACAGAGCCAGCAGATTACAGGTGGTGAGGAATGGATATCATTAAGGTGCTCATCAGACTCCTCATCCCAAAGTTGGAGTGCCTCTGCAGAACTGTCTCAAACCCATCTGGCCAGCCAGCGCTGCATGCTGGATCTGATGTAGAGAAGGGACTTAAGTACAGCCACCAGAGGCTGAAAAACAAAGTTTTGGCCAGGCCAGCCTACACCGCTGTCTTCATGGCAGTCCAAGCAAGACCACAGTCTGCTCTAGCAAAGAAAGGTGGTGAAGTCAGAGGTACCTAGCCAAAAGGCGCATCGCAAAAATTAGGGTACAATGAATCATCGCCAGTGTGCATACGAAGAAGAAGAACCGAAGAAGACAAAAACTCAAGGCCATCTGTGAGATCTGAATCTGAGAACAATTTTATCATCACTTCCGGGCCACCTAAAGTCTCCACTTCCCTGTTTAGACTTTGTGTGTTAAATCACTAATCAGTATAAATTCATCTTCAAGTTACAGTTAACACTAACAGCCACTATAAAAAACAGCCAATAAATACTCCATAAGGTAAACATATACATGATGTATATTACTGTAACTTTTCAAAACTGACACACAGTAACACTGTACCAACAACAACAACAAAAAATCAACTAAAGCGCAATTCATTTTTTCAACTTTAGCTGTTTTAGATCAAGAGCGTAACATTAGAAAATTAAAAAACTGAAAATTTAGAGTGCAAAAATGGGTGCAAGTGTATGAGGCACAAAATATCATTAAAAAGAAAAGAAAAAAGGAACAAAAAGTTTGTTTGCTTTTTTTTTTTAAATAATGTTCAGATGGGCAACATAAAATGCTTCTCAGTTTTGTTGTAATTCTTGTAGAAACTGATGCATGGAGGTATCATTAGCTTGCAAATATGAAGAAGATAGGACAAAATAAAAGTACAAGTAAAATTCATGTTTTCTCTCCAAATATTACAGTGAGTTTTTTTAAGACAAATTTTGCATGCATATGTGCATAAGAGAGCATATATTTGTATAATTTTAAGGAGAGAAGAGCATAATTTTAAACTTCTGGCACGGTTATAAACTGAATTGACGAACTGGTTTTAATTAGCTTAAGAACTTGAAGCACTTAGGAAATTAGCTTAAGAACTTGAAATACTTAGAAAATTAGCTTAAGAATTTGAAGCACCTAGAAAATTAGCTTAACTCTTCCCCTGCCAACGTACTTATATGAATCCTTCCGGTCTGTCAAGTTTCTGCCAACATACTTATATGTACACTAGCTTTGTTTCGTTAAAAACCTTATATAAGTTTTGATTGTAAACAGTTTAGTGCGCATGTCTAGTGACCCATGTCACCATTTTGAACACGTTCTTAACAACAGGGGTCAAATGTTTCAATCAAACAACAAAAATATCAATTTTTTTGTGTGTGACTTTGGAGGTAAACACGTCCCCCTATGACTAAGCCACTGTTCGTGAATTTACCACAAGTAGATTTTGACTGTTAGATGGACTGGAAGAGTAGTTAGATAATAAATAAATTACATTTAGAAGGTTATATCAGACATTATTATTATATTATATTATTTTAGTATGCCACACGACAAGTTTGGATACAAGTCGGTCTAGGCATCACCGATGGACAGTAGTGCACAAATATCAGCTAAAATCATCACGCAACATATTTTTTCCTAAAAAAACTCTTTGTTTATGAAATCTTCTTACATTTACAGATATTGTGCTGCATAATATGTATACATAATATGTGGAAATAATTTGTAAATTCACTTTTACAACTATAGTCCCTATACATATCAAGACCTGTGCTTTTTGTCCGGCCTTATTGGAACGTCCACGTTTGTTGCCTGTGGTATGGAAAGAGTTAAGAACTTAAAGAACTTAGAAAATTAGCTTGAGAACTTGAAGAACTTAGAAAACTAGCTTGAGAACTTGAAGCACTTAGAAAATTAGCTTGAGAACTTGAATCACTTAGAAAATTAGCTTGAGAACTTAGACCACTTTGGACATTATGTTGAAAACTTAAACTACTTAGGAAATTAGCTACCTTCTTGGGTTAAAGTGGTCATGTTCATTGGAATAAAATTTATGTTTGAGCATGTATTTGTATTTTCAGAGGACATAACTTTTTACAATGTTCACAAAGGAAGAGTAAAATACTGTATTTTGCAGTAACCCTTGGGGAAAACAGTGCTGAGATATGGTCCTTCAGTAGCTCCAGAATAATTGTATTCCCCATCATTTTCTGATAGGCTATAGCTTTTCATTCATTCCTTTGCATGTCCCTTGCGGAACTTTGCCTCCCAAACAGCACTCCTGTAGGCCTCTCGGTTGTGAGCAAGATGGCCTGCTGCTGCTGCATCCATTTCCAGATCATCAACGATGTCTTGCAGCCATCTTCGTTTCGGTCTTCCTCTTTTTCTTTTTCCCATTATGTATCCTTCCAATACGGTCTTCTCTAAATTATCATGACGTTTAATGTGTCCAAAATATTTAAGTTTTCTCTCTTTAATCCTCTTTACTAGCCAGCCTTCTTCAATATTAAGCTCTTGTAGTATAGATATATTTGTTCTTTTTTGTGCCCACGATATGTGGAGAACTCTTCTGTAGCATTTACATTCAAAGGCATTTATGTGTTTCTCAGCTGTTTTGTTAAGTGTCCAGGTCTCACAGGCATATGTTGCAATGGGAAAGATGCATGCCCTTAAAAATCTTATTTTTGTGGTTCTGTCTGCTCCTCTCCACAGATTCTTTATTTGTTTTACTTTCTGAAGAGCAATAGATGTCCTCCTTTTAATTTCCCTCATTGTATCTCCATTATTAGTTAGTAGTGATCCAAGATATTCAAAACTCTCCACTTCTTCCAGTTTTTCCTCATTGATACATATTTCAGTTGCCTTGTTTGTTTTGTCAGTTGTCATCACTTTAGTTTTCTTTGCATTAAGATAGAGGTTCTGCTCTTCGCTGTTCTTGCGGACTGACATAATTAGTTTTTCCATTCCTTCTTGTGTTGTGGACAGCAATACTGTGTCATCAGCATATCTAATCTCTGGTATTTCATAACCTCCAACTGTTATGGCATCGTAATATTCTTTGTCTACATCTTCTCTAACATTCCTCATTATATTTTCAGTATACAAGTTAAATAAGTAGGGTGACAATATGCACCCCTGACGGACCCCTTGTTTTATGTCAAACCAAGTTGTTGTTTCACCATTTATTCTTACTGCTGCTTGTTGGTCTAGATACAGCAGTGATGTTAATTGTATCAAATGTGTTGGAAATCCCATTTTTTCCATTATTTCCCAAAGTTTCTGGTGTTGTACACAATCAAATGCCTTTGAGTAGTCTATAAAGGATAAATATAGATTCACATTAAACTCCCTGCATTTCTCTATTATTAATCTTAGATTAAATATATGATCTCTTGATCCTCTTCCTTGCCTGAAGCCAGCTTGGACCATAATGACTTCTTCTTCTATTTTCTTTCGAAGTCTACCCATTATGATTTTTAACAGAATTTTACTGGCATGACTAATCAGGGCAACAGTTCTGTAGTTGGTGCTATAGCTAGCAATAATAATAAACACAACTCACCATGTTGATCATCATGACCAAGACTAGAGGTATAAGAAAGGTCAATTTTGCCATATGCTGAATTGTCACAGCAGATTCCTTCGAGAAGACAAGTAAACAGAACATTTTATTTTGATCCATTACAACTTAAAGACTGCACAAACTATTAATCAATCACCGAAGTACACTACTGTATTACTGGAGGTGAAATCATAAAGATGTACAATAAAACAACAAAACAACAGAAAAATTGGACATTTTTATATACCCATTTGATTCTAGACAGAACTGAAAATTAGAAATGGTTCTCCAACAAAATGAAATGAAGATTAAAACTTTTGTTCTATGAAAAGATGTTTATTTTGCTGAAAAATGTCAACAGAACTGTTTCAAAAGTAATTTTTCCAGCACTATTTTGATAAAAATGCCTTCATCTCACAAATGGCCAATTATGACACTTGACACTATCAAACAAAATGATGAAGTAATAAGCACTAGCAATGAATGTTGTGAAAAATATTTTTTAACTTGATCTAACTTAATTTGTATTTACTTTTTTCTTTTTTTAAATCATACTATTTGTGGGTTTTTATCTGTGGACATTTAGTTATTTTCTTTGTTTATTTTTTTTTTCATCTTTCTGCATCACTGTTTGATGGCTGAGGAAGATGTCTAGGCTGAAATGTTTATCCAAAGGCTGCTAGAAGCTTTGGGTTCATTACTGAAGTTTTTTTTGTGTTTAATTTGATACATAAGTATCTTATCTTATATCTTATATCCTTCCCGTGCCGTTAAACATCACATAGGGCTCATAAAGTAGTTCGTCAATTTTTCCTGTCTTCGGCGAGTCTTTCAATCTCATCAAAGGATTTTATGCCTGTTAATTTGGCCTCTCTTAACAATGTCCTCTTCAGAGTTTCACGAGGTCTGCCTCTCTTTCTCTGGCCTGTTGTGTTCCACTTGATAGCTTGTTTTGGGATTCTCTGATCATTTCTTCTCATCAAGTGACCAACATATGTCCATCTCCTTTTCCTGATCACCCATGAGACTGGTTGTTGTTCAGTCATCTGTCTTATCTCTGCATTGTTCTTGAATTCGTTCCACTTGATGCCGAGTATTTTCCTTAGGCATTTGTTTTCAAAAGAGTCTAACTTCTTTTCTATTTCTTCAGTTGTTTTCCACCTTTCACATGCATAAATGAGGGTGGATATTACATTTGAATTGAATAGTCTTAACTTGGTTTTTGTGCTTATAACTTTTGAATTCCATATGTTCTCAAGATTCTTGAAGATTGATGCTGCTTTTGCAATTCTGATCCTACCTTCCTTTCTAGTGTCACCATCCTGGACTATGTAGCTACCAAGGTATGCAAACTGATTGACTTCTTCAATATCTGTCCCTTCTATGTGTATTTTTCCATTTTGATTAATGGGAATTTTCATTATTTTTGTTTTGTCCTTGTTAATTTCAAGTCCTATTTTGCTAGCCAGTGAAGACAGGCTATCTGTTTTTTCTTGCATTATTACTGATAAGAGTTATGTTATCAGCAAAATCAAGATCTTCTAGTTGGGTCCCATGTACCCAGTCAATACCTGTGTTACCTGTGCAGCATTTTTTCATTATGAAATCTATTGTAATCCCAAAAAGTAAAGGACACAGTATACATCCTTGTTTCACACCTGTTTCAATCTGGAACCATTCACTCATCCCTTCTTCTGTCTTGACTGCACAAACATATCCATTGCATAAGCCCTTAATGATGTTGACAATTTTAGATGGTATTCCATATAGACTTAGAATTCTCCATAATGAATCTCTGTGTATGCTATCAAATGCCTTTTAAAGTCTATGAAATTCAGTATTAATGGTTTCTGCTTTTCAATATGTTCCTCAAGTATTATTCTGAGAGTAAAGATCTGGTCGAGACAGCTTCTCTCTTTTCGAAATCCTGCTTGTTCTTCTCTCATTGCAGTATCCACTATATCTTTAAGTCTATTCAAAATTACCTTCAAAATACTTTTGACACAACTGATATTAACTCTTCCCTTACCGCGCTACCCTTTAAGTCCAGTTCCGGTTTTACCGTCGGATCCCACGCCGCCCTTTAAGTCTTCTGATTTTTTTTTCGTTAAAACTTGATGCAACTTTTCATTTAGCCAACCAGAACTCTTCTGCTCCAAAGTTACGCTATTTTAGCATCCGGTCAGGCTGGAAATGAAAGGAAATCACGAAGTGGATCGAATTCAGTGAATTTTTTTCTACTTTTTTCGAGGTTGGTTGGTAGAATGGTCATACTGACCTACTAGACCTAGCTTACTAAATGTGTTTTTCACATCTGTAGACCTGTTAGATTTATTGGATATCAAAAGCATCCGCAATTATCGATGTTTCGGTTCCGGAATAAACATTCTGCATTGGATTCTGGCACATTTCAGGTATGTAAAACTTTGATTTTAGTGCTCAGCCCTAAAAAATATTTTTAGTGCCAAAAAATCGTTCCAGCTTTTCAGAACAGTTGTTTTTTTTCTATTCTGTTTTTTTTTTAATGATAAATAACTTCATTTATGGAATCTTCTTTCATTTCCACTTATTTTAATATGAGATACACACGTGTTGATGAAGGAGTTTGTTTGTTACAATGAATTTTATAAAGGGACCCCCTTATATGAAAACACCCGCTCGGCCATGTAACATCATCATCGGTACCAACGTAACGTCCGTGTTTTTTTACGCAGTACGGGAAGAGTTAAGGTTACTCCTCTCCAGTTGTTACAGTCACTAAGACTGCCTTTCTTTTGGTATTTTAACAATGATTCCTTTTTTCCAATTAGAAGGGACCTTTTCTTCTTTCCAAATCTTGTTAAACATTCTCTGTAGTTGTCTCATGTTGTCACTATTGATAGCTTTTAGCATTTCGGCTGTTATTTCATCTTCACCTGCAGCTTTGTTGTTAGCCATTAGATTCACTGCTGTTTCAATTTCATGCAATTTAATTTCATCTAGGTTGACATTTAGTTGTGGGGCTGGTAAGTCAGTTTCAAGGTTTAACAATTCTTTTGAGTGTGGTCGATTAAGTATTTCTTGGAAGCGTTCAGCCCATCTTTGCTTTTGATCTTTACTTAATGTTAATAGGGTTCCAGTTTTGCTAAGGATTGGTCTTTCTTTAGATGCAATAGTACCTGTTAGCCTCTTTTGTATATTATATAAAGTTTTGAGGTCTCCTGTTTTTGTTGCTTTTTCTGCCTCTTCCGCCATATTGTCTATGTATTCTCTTTTATCCCTTCTAGCTGAACTTTTTACTTTCTTGTCTATTTCTTTGTATGCTGCTTTCGCCAGATCTTTTCCAAGATCTGTTTTTGCATTCAACATGTCTAATTTGACTGCTCGTATACATAAGTATACTTAACATTTATTATACCAACCAAATGTAAACAATGTTAGCTCAAGCATACTTTTCTTTTATTACACACTTTTACAGGGGCAGATTACCTCAGCTTTCTCCCACTGATCTGCATAACTTTTCTTGGTCACATTAGCAGAAGCAACCATACCATGACTCTTCTCACACTTTTACAACTGCATTGTGAGTTCTACATTTAAAAGCTGGTTTTGTGTTTTCTGATTATAGATTCACTCTTTTTCTTTCACTTGGTGCACTTTAAGTGGTTATATTTTCTTTTCTTCTTAAAACTCCTTCAATGAACTAGAGGCAATGGTAAGTACCTGAGGCAATGGTAAGTACCTGAGGCAATGGTAAGTACCTGAGGCAATGGTAAGTACCTGAGGCAATGATAAGTACCTGAGGCAATGATAAGTACCTGAGGCAATGGTAAGTACCTGAGGCAATGATAAGTACCTGAGGCAATGGTAAGTACCTGAGGCAATGGTCAGTTAGCATATGTTTGCATGATGCATTCTGGGAGTTTTCTTATCCTAGTTCTGCTTATATACTGTAAAAATGGCAGTTTTAAGTATTTAAAAAAAAAACATACTGTAAAAATGGCAGTTTTAACTCTTTCCGTGCCTTGAGTCAATGTAGCGAACTTTCTGGTTTCCCGATTCGTACGTTAGGGTCGATATAGCGACTCTTGGTGTTTTGATAAAACAACCAGTGTAACATTTAGATTGTACATATTTCGTCCGCGTTTCCGGTGACACTTTTCAAAATGGTGAAAGAGTGCTTAGTTACGAGCGATGCCGATCGAGAAAAAGGAAGAGAAACATCGAAAATGTTCAATTTTTCATGATGTAGATAGGGGTATGGACATGGCCTGTGACCACCCCAATGCTCTTGAATGTATCCCAAGTAGATCTAGACATATTAGACAACTGGAGAAGTAGTTAGGAGGTTATTTCAGACATTAATTTAGTGAGAATGCAACACAGAATCACAATATGAGATCGACAAGCAGATCTAGACATCTCAGATGGTAAGTAGTGTCGATCTAGACCTACCCAAAGGTGAGGTGGGCACAATCATTGTCTAAAAACATCACATTACTTCTTTTTTTCCTAAAAAACTCTGCATTTATGAAATTTTCATACATTTAGTTATACTTTGAAACATAATAAATACACGGAAGTGCATGGAAATACTGTTTTCCATTCCATTTTACAACTATACCCCCTAAACATATCAAGACCCGCAGTTTTATTTTGGCATCCAACTAAACGCCCGCGTTTCTTCCTGCGCCACGGAAAAAGTTAAGTAAAAAAAACTGTAAAAATGGCAGTTTTAAGTAAAAAATCACTTTTTTTTTTATATTCTGTCATTTTTGACGATTTATAGCAATATCAACAGTTTTTTTCTATGACATCAGTTGTGTGATGGCTCATCTTTCTCTCATGCTGAGTTTATTTTTTAAACATGTTTTACTACGCATTATATAAAAATGTGCACAGTTTTATTTTTTAAACATGTTTTACTACGCATTATATAAAAATGTACACAGTTTTATTTTTTAAACATGTTTTACTACACATTATATAATAATGTACACACTACATGATGTTTACTTACATACGACCTCAAGTTCATTTTATTTCATTTTAAATCATTTCATTCATCAAAAATAAAACATCAGAAAGCAACACTTATTCCAGACTTACCCCTTTCCAGCAAGCATCTTCATCAAAGCGGAAAACAGCAAAGCATCTGAAATTTTATAACCAATCAAGTTTACATGCCTAACTCAATATACTTATCTGCTACAAATACAGCAATTATAGGGAAAACATTTAAACAATGAATAGTTAAGATGTTAAAATATCAGCTGCAAAAAAAAAAAATCATCACAATAAAATAATTTAATTATGTTAACTCTTTCCACTCGCGAGAGCCCCATAAGGGCCTTTGCAGTTTAGCAATGGCACCCTCCAGATCCCTATGTGACACCGGAGTTTCTTTCGTTGAAAACATGATGTTACTTTTCATTTAACCAGTTAGAACTCTTCTGGATTTAAAGTTAAGCTAGTGTTTTAAGCATGGGGGATAAAGACGCCATTTTTGATACATATATAGCAGGTAAAATTCAAGTTTATTTCGAGATTGAGTGGTAGAATGGTCACACCGACCGACTAGATCTAGCTTACTATATGTGTTTCTAGTAGCTGTAGATCTGTTAGATTTATTGGATGTCACAAAAATCCATAACTATTGATTTTTCCGTGTTGAAATTTGAATGACTACGTATTCTATATTGGATTATGACACAGCTAAGGTAAGTATAAAGTAGATTTTATTGTTCAGCCCTAAAATTTTTTTAGCGCCAAAAATCGTTCCATCGTTTCACACCAGTTTTTTCCTTTCTTTGTTTTTTTTTATGACAAATAACTTCATTTATGGAATCTTCATTCATTTCCGCTTATTTTAATGTGTGATACA
Source organism: Achatina immaculata (assembly GCA_009760885.1). Taxonomy (NCBI): domain Eukaryota; kingdom Metazoa; phylum Mollusca; class Gastropoda; order Stylommatophora; family Achatinidae; genus Lissachatina; species Lissachatina immaculata. Next base: position 30,698,586 of record CM019716.1, on the reverse strand, counting down.
CACGTGTTGATCATGGAATTAATTTGGTACAATAACTTTTACACAGGGACCCCTTCTCCAAAATGTCCGCGCTCTTCTCCAAAATGTCCGCGCCGTAAGAAACTAAGGAACATTTTGGAAGTAACGCGGGTGGAAAGAGTTAAAAATATCATGTAACAAAAAATTTCATTACTTTAAAATCTAGCTTTTAACAAAATTATCACTCTGAAGATGTTATGTCATCTGAGTATTTTCCACAGTTAAAATACTTTTACTGTCACATTATGTGGGTGCCTTGTCAAGGCTCTTGAGTACCCTGACCATCCCCAGAGCTATACCAGTGAGATTTTTACTCCTGGCAGGTCAAACAAAGCTGGGAAGGTCTGCCCTGGTAGGAGTCAGATGAAACTCGCATCCTGGTCCTCCAGGTTAGGGGCTGGAGCCTGGGGCCGATGACCCCATCTCCATAAAAAGATTAGTGTTACGGAACAGATAAAGAGGCTTCAAATGCGCTTGACCATTAACCAAGATAAGTCAAAGTATATGAAGATATCAAGAGACCAGAGGAAGAATGATTCAAATTATATAAATGTTTGAGATATGACCATTAGGAAAGCAGAAACATAATATCTAGCCACAACCTTCAACAGAAGCAATACAGCAAGAGAGGAAATTAAAAACTGAGTACAGATAGGGAATAAAATATATTTTGCCTTGCAACAACTGTTAAAATCCAAAATCCTGTCCCAAAACACCAAAATAACAATCTACAAAACTATAATAAGACCAGCCATCATGTATTGATCAGAAAAATGGAGTATAACAAAGAAAGATGAACAACAATTGCAAATCTTTGAGAACAAGATCCTAAGAAGAATATTCAGGCCCATAAAGGATACCAACAGTGGAGAATGGAGTGCTAGAAAGAATACTGGACAGCTTATTTAAATCCCAATGAATTATAAATGTCTTGAAACTGAATAGACTACACTGATTGGGCCATGTAGAAAGGATGGAAGAGAATAAACAAAAATTATGTATGCACAAAAGATGAGATGAAACAAAGGGTAGACCAAGACAGAGATGGAAAGACAACATAGAAGAGGATATAAAAAAAAAAAATTGATGTCATCAACTGGAGAGAGACAATTAAGAAAACAGAGAAATGGGGGTGAATTTTATCTGCAGCAACGAGCCTTAATAGCTCAGAAAGCTGAATAAGAAGATACTTTTATTGTATTTGAAGACTAAAAATTCTATTTTACCATGTGAGCTACTTACAGTGAACACATCCTTATATTCTGTAACTGCTCATCTTCTGAGTAGGTTTTAAATATTAGGACAACACTTAAGATCATGGGAACCAACCTATTTGATATAAAAAAAAAATAAGAGAACAGCAAATATTCCAGGATGAATAGCAGCAGATAATAAAGATATAATGAAACAAACACTGTCATGACAGCCTATAGTAATGAAATGTTACAGAATGCTATAAAAAAAAGAGGTAAAGGTAATCCTGTCATGCCTTAAAGGCATATAGGGATATGGTGTTAGTGCTCATATTTTCCTTGACCTGTCAGCACACTAAAGGGTTATATGGCCAGTATCATGCCTGGGTGCATTTCCTTCCCCAACTCCAGAAGAAGTTGGGTACCCATTTCTACAGCTGGGTGACTGGGGTGCCTCCAGCTGGATTCGAAACAGAATGCTATGTCTGACTCCTGGGTCACTGCTAATGTCAAACTATATCACATCCCTGGTTATGACAATGACGGTGACAGCAGGAAGCTTCCACATGTCAACAATTTGTTCTCCACAACTGCAAGCCAAGCCTGAACATTTCATTTCTGCAGCTCTTTAATGCAGTAATTATTGACACTGCATCAGTCAGGAACACTAAGTTTTCTTTGACACTGTTTTCTGATATTAGGGCTTCTTCTGAAATTTTTAGGGGCTCTGCCTCCATTCCATAACTGCATTCCCCTGTTGTGAATGACAGCTTTCAGTGTTCTCTATTGTTCAGTACAATGAGGATTCCATATCCATTGTTTTCTGTTCCACCGAAGACCCACCAGCCTTATGTCCAGCTGCTGCTTATGAAGTGCTCCTCTATGTACTTGGCAGTCACATATTTCCTTGTGTGTATTTCTAGTTGTTCTTGCTTGTTATCCCTGTGCTGTTCTCAGTCAGCTCAAAGAGTTTATGGCTCACCCACATTTGTGGAGATCAATGGTGTGGGGACAGCTTCAGCACGTTGGGTGCTCTCTCATCATTGCTTTAGTTATCTCTACAAAGTTGGCCTATTTCAGCCTGCCTTTTCCTAGCCCCTTCATTCTCTTGTGCAGTTAACAGCCAACTAAATATTTAGCACACAAAAAATTATGAGATAAATCTGATATGGGTAAAAAAAACTATCGCTATTATAGATAGAATATTATATATATTAAATTCAGTCACTTTGATTTATGGTCTATTTACTGCAGATGAAATATGTTTCAGAACTTGTAAGAGCTTCCTAGATAAACATGGTATTCAAAATGTGGTGTCTTTAAAATGGAACACCCAAATCCAATATGGCCAATGTTAAAATGGAAATAAGTTGTACCTGCACCATTAAAATGATCATAATCTATTATATATCACTACTACATGCCACATTTTCAAACTCTAAACTATCAAATCATGAAATAATTCTGAAACAAGCTTATCACTGCAACATTTTCCCTTAAATCTTGCAATGCAATATTACTTACCAAGAAAAAGTGTACACCAGGTTCATCTGACAATTGCAGGCAATCTAAGAACATAAACATGATAAGAATGCATTAACAAATTGAGATATCTCCAGCTAGAGACAAATAACAGACTAGGATCCAGACAAATAAACTTTAGAGAAAATAATGTTGGAACTTTAAAAAATTCAAATACTGTGTTTCTTCTTATGTTTCATTCCACTCAGAAATCATGTCAGAGGACAGAGGCAGTCACTTTTTTTCGCAAATTACTGTCCTCTAAGGTTTTACTGAATCTTTTAGCACTTCCCTTTGCCATCTTTTGCCTGGTTTTCTCATGGTCACATTTTTTTCCTAATTCCTTTTATTAGTGTTAGTAGACTTTTGTGTTCTAAACTTTCAGTGTTGGTCTTTCAAAAGAATCTTTATCCAATGTTTTATCTTATGAGCATTAAAGTAGAATATAAGTTGAATAACCCTATCCAAACTATGTTTTTTTAGGTCTAGTTGCTGGTGAGTTTTACAAGTAGAAATACTTAAACATACAACAAATTGTAAATGTTGTAAGTGTTTTACTAGTAAAAATACTTAAACATAAAATCTCACATACATCTCACATCCTTCCCGTGCCGTTAAATGCCACATAGGGCTCACATAGTTGTTTGCCAAATTTTCCTGTTCTCTGTGAGTCTTTCAACTTCCTCACGGGATGTTATGAACACTAAACTGGCTTCTCTTAACGATGTCCTCTTTAGAGTTTCATGTGGTCGACTTCTTTTTCTTCGGCCTGTTGTGCTCCATTTGACAGTTTGTTTTGGTATTCTCTGATCGTTTCTTCTCATCACATGGCCTACATATGTCCTTTTTCTGATCACCCATGAGACTGGTTGTTGTTCAGTCATCTATCTTATCTCTGCATTTTTCTTAAACTCATTCCACTTTATACCATGTATTTTCCTTAGGCATTTGTTTTCAAAAGAGTCTAATTTCTTGTCTATTTCTTTAGTCAATTTCCATGCATAAATGAGGGTGGATATCACATCTGAGTTGAATAATCTTAACTTGGTTTTTGTGCTTGTAACTTTTGAATTCCATATGTTCTCAAGATTTTTGAAGGACAATGTTGCTTTTGCAACTTTAATTCTAACTTCCTTCCTGGTGTCACCATCTTGGTCTATTCTATGTAGCAAGTATTTCTTGGAAGTATTCGGCCAATCGTTGCTTTTGGTCTTTACTTGATGCTAACAAGTTGCCTGTTTTGCTAAAGACTAGTCTTTCTCTGGAGGTAATAGCACCTGTTAGCTTCTTCTGTATGTTATATAGAGTTTTGCTGTCTCCTGTTTTTGCTGCATTTTCTGCTTCTTTTGCCATATTGTCCATATATTCTCTTTTGTCTCTTCTAGCTGAACTTTTTACTTTGTCTAGTTCTTAGTATATTGTTTTTGCCAAAACTTTTCCAAGATCTGTCTTTACATTCAACATGTCTAATTTGGCTGCTCTTCTTTCATGTATGTATTTCCATGTGTTATCTGATATATAAGCTTTTCTACTTGTAAAATGCAGCTGCCGTGATTATGGCTGTGCTGTATGAATTCCATAATTCATCTATATCTGTCTCGTCTACCTCTTTGAGTGATGCGAAATGTTTGGTAAGTTCCAGATTGAAATCACTGTTGGTATTTTCTTTTTGCATGCTATGACCATTTATCTTAATCTTTTGGAGTATTAATTTCTTGTGCTGGCTTTTCAGTTTAAGTCTTATCCTCCCTATTACACAGGTTGTGATAACTGTTGACATATGCACCTCTATATGCTCTTACATCTATCAGAGATGTTCTGAATTGTTTTCTAATACAAAAATGATCTATCTATACAGATAGTATTTATTGTAATTACTTTATATCTTTCTTCAATTTCCTAGCACAAAACATCTGATCAACTTACTGATAATGAATTCAAGCTGGTGCCTTCATTTAGCCTTCTTCTAAACCGAAACAAGGTTTCCAGTGTGTACACAACAATCAGGAAAAAAGTAGTTGTGTAAAAACTCTAAAACAAAAAAATTTGTTTAAATAAAAAAATTACTCATATATGCTGTGACAATCTAATTATTAACATACTCTCATAACTATATAATCACTTGTACTCCAAACATCACAATACAGTTAGTGCTGCACGGGAAAATAAAACAATTCCATAGTTAAATGTTTTGATAAACAGTTTGATTTTAATAAATACATCTGAATGACATGATGTATAGTACTGCAAAAAAATGTAAACAGGGACTTCATTAATTGTTCTTTTGTGTTCAGTTTCACAATCCCTTACCATCATTGCTAGATGGTGGAAATGACTTGGATGTGATAGTGGACATACAAGGAAGAAGAGAATATCCAACTGCCATCAAGAACACAGGAATGTGACCACACACTGTAGTGTACTCCATAGAAAAACAGGAACTAATAATGATCAAGCTTATGGTTCCATACGAAACAAGAATAGAGGAGCAGCTACTATTCAAATGTGAGAAGTACAATCATCTGGTCAAGCAAATGAGGCAGGGGTCAGGAGTCTGGGCAAAAGTGATAGCTGTAGAAGTGGGAGCGAGAAGATTTGTAGCAACATCAGCATACAACCTATGTACGCAACTGGGCATAAAGGGACAAGCAAGAGCAAGAGCATTGAAAAGCCTTTCAGAAACAGCAGAAAAGATCTCATGCTGGCTGTGGAGTATGCAAAACAGGCATTGAGAACGTAAATAATTTCATCTGTCACAACCAATACCAGTCCCCCGTAGCTAAATCACTAAAGACGCACTCCTCTGATGATCTAAAGGAGCTGTGCTGTTGTTCCGCTCTCCACAGTAGAGAGTTTCCTGCATATGACTCAGCCACTTAAACAAAAAAAGACAAGTAGTCTCTATGAATCCAGTCATCAACTGAAGTTCTTCACGCTTGTCGCAAATTCCATGATTAGTTCCTGAGGCCATCTTATTTCACACATTTTGCATTCTAAATGTTTTGCTGCAGCTTACCGTTATCAAGCCAGAGAAGACAGCACAGGCCATCCGTAACCCACTGCTGCCTGGTGTGCCAGTCAAGAAAATGACTGAGCTGACTATAAGAGACAATGAGGCAAGAAAATCAGCAACAGCCAGGTGGAAAGTTGGAAATATCTGGGGATTGAAAGTTAGAAATCTTAACTGCCACAGTTATCTCAAATAAAAAGCTGGAAATTGTGAGGGGGTAAAAATTTTTTTTAAAAACATGTGGAAAACTAGAAACTTCCTGCTGTTAGCGTCACTGTCATAACCAGAGATGTGATATAGTTTTATAGTGTATAGTATGACATAGTAAAATCAAAGCATAAGAGTTGAAAATAATCAGGGACAAAAAAAAAAAGACCAAATTCATATTTGATGGAAAGTTGAAAACACCTGGGACAAGATTTTAAAATCTATAAATGAAGCTGCAAATAGATGGGGAAATGTTAAAATGATGGAAATATCTCAACAGGATGGAAAATATCCAGAATGCGGTTAACAAATAATGAAATTCCCCCCCCCCCCCCCAAGCAATTTACCATATCTGCCTGACCTATAAAGCACAGGGGAACAGAAGTAAGGGTAGACCAAAAGAGACATGTGCCCTGGGCACTTAAGGTTCAGAGAGAGATATGGTTGTCATCCAATTCTGTAAACTGTCCAAGCCATCACTTACATCTATTGCTGTGTTGTCATAAGGGAAAAAATCTTAATCTACTTTTAACTTTTTTTTTTAATGAATTTTCAAATAATTCCATACAAAACACCTCTAGTGTGTCTTCCCCTACACACAAACTCAAAGATTACAAATCTGGCTTATAAACAGGGGATTTTTTTTCTGGTACACACTAAGAAAGTCCCTAGGGTCCACCCAGCCTCTAAAATTGGGTACCAGAGAAATCTGGAAAGGTAAATGCGGCCAGATGTAATACTGATCATATCACACTTTCATATGCCAAAGGTTATAGAAGTACAGGCCTAACAATGTATCCCCAGTATGCCTTACTGGCATGGAAATGGGAACTTTACCTCTACATTATGCAACAGGACCTGATATTTCACATGCAGATAAGACGTATTTACTGACAATTCCAAACAGCTCAGTTACAGTATATTCTTTTATTGTTAGGATAAATAGCACTATAATTTTTTCAGCATATTTAAAGTAAGTCAATAGAGTCTCTAACCTCTGGGTACAAGATACATCTGTGATGAATTGAGAAAACCAGGACTGAACCAGACCCTATCAAACTAAAGAGAAAGAAAAACACAAAGCATACAAATTAAAAATAAATTAATAGATAACAAAAATCTCCTTGTTTAATGGAATTTAAACACAGCAGTTAACGTTGATCAGTATTCAGCATTATCCAGCAAATGTTCCAATATCAGTTAGTATAAATATTTCAAAGTAATAAAACATTTGAAAGGACTTTAAAAATTACATCATTGTACTTCAACAACTGTTTTGTATTACTTCAGTAGTTACTTCAGTGTACTTCAAAAACTATTACAAAATACTTTAAAATGTTTCCAGGAACTTCTGTAAATGAAACTGTCAAGTTGACCAATATATCGCTATTAAATCATCCAGTGATATATATTCTGCAGAAAACTTTGAGTAACTATTCTTCACCTTTGCCACTTGTATCCATGTAAATACAAGAAAACTGAGCATGTTCATTAATGCACCTATGCAGAATCTAATATGGGTTCTTACTTGACAAAAAAGTCACAGATTATTCAATTAATGGCATTCTGCCAGTGTCTTCTTCACAAAGAACCTGGCTATCCTGCCAGTTCTGTACATGTCTGATCAAAAAGCTCCCCTCAGATACTATTCTCCTAAAAAAAAACTACCATGGGAATTAAAAATATAAATGAAATAAAAATAAATCAATACACCCACCACTAGTGTTTCAGATGGTTTTAGTTTTTAAAACAGTAAGTGTCTAAGATGTATATGTGAGCATTTAAATAATTTACTAGTTACTCACCTAAGCAGGGAGCTCAGTATACTTATGGCTGCTACAGCATCTGTCTGTTTATGATAGAAAGAGAAAAACATGGTGATCGTTCTGATATGCATTGAGAGTATTTTTTTTCTTGTAGTGCATGAGTTTAAAAAAAAATATAATAAAATTCACATGATCTATTTTGCTCTATCGTGTAGCCTTCTTTCTTCTTGATGCTGGTCATACCGTATATGTTTGAATATGTTTGGGTGTCGTCTGTTTTTAAGTCCTAACAGTCTTATTCTTCTGCTGATGAGTACTGTCATCATGGATGACAAAGTGAGGTAGCTGCCAGAGCCTGGAGAAAACTAGAAAACTCTGAGTGGCAGAGCACCAGATTTTGCATGATGACAACATTTGGATATTGAAAAATATGAACAATACTCAGTGATGAATGAGCACTTTCTGAATCAAAGCACTTCTAGTACTTTCTGAATCAAAGCACTTTTATTACTTTCAAAATCAAAGTACTTTTACTCCAGAATTACCTGTTCATCATTAAGTATTGTTTAAATTCTTTGGCTTTAAACATTACATTATGTACAATCTGGAGCCCTATCACTAGGATGACATCCATAGTTTTCTCTAGCCTATCACAGCCACTTCACACTGTGCTGCTTATGTATGCTTAATTTTTTTATACTTTCGATTTATATATTTTATTATGTATACTTTTATTTTTAACATATTTATTTATATTTATTCTAAAAGTTTGAGTTTATTTATTTAACTCTGCAGTCTGGAAGAGTCTGCTCTATAAATGCCTTGTGGGTATTTTTTTTTCACTGATCATATCACTTGTGTCAGATCTAAGGCCTTTAAAAGTTAAACCAACTCATAATCGCACTACGCCATGAGATAGCCGTGCCTTGAGATGGATGTGACTGTTACAGTTCCCACAACTAACTGGGCATTGTGAATCTCTTCACTTTAACATCCATTATATGTAATTATAATAATTCTTTGAATATTTCGCGTGTAAATCTAATGTCACTGCCCATTTATGTTGACCCAGATGTCACTTGGTTCTCATTTTCTACCTCATTTATTACGCAGACGAGACTTGATCTACTGCTTTACCTTGGGTGTGGCATGAACTGAACAAATATATGTGATACTGTAATAAACATTCTAATGCCTCTTATTTAGAAAAAAAAACAAAAATTTTTATTTCTGTTTGAAATAAAATTGTTTTTAAATTAGGAGATAAATACAAGTGTCAATGAGTGTTCGCTGTCACAAGCTTAACATTAATTTCAACAAAACTCAACAGAGCTTTACAGTATTCCTCCATTTTGTTTACATTTTGAAAACTACTAAAGCAGGCATGTTTCACGTAATTTAAACAAAAAAAATTACTGCTACTCACATTGATTGAATCATCTAAATAACTTGCGTTTCCAATGAGGCTCATTCTCACAAATCAAAATATTCCTTGCTAACGCCGAGAGCAAGCCACCAGAGAGTTTTCTACTGTTGCAGACGACCATAAGTTTTTTGGTGGCTTGTTGTCACGTGACCTGACACTTGTCTTCGATACGACGCTAGCACAATAAATTAACTAGTTTTAAATGAGAGGAACAGACTAAGCTTTGTAATAATATTTAACATTTTAATTTTCCGACTTGTGTCATAAATATGTAATTGGAGTAAATCTCGTATATCCATGGCAAAATATAGTTGCATAGAAACGTCCCTTGTTGCCTGTAGTTACACTGCAAGTTATAATATTTTTTTTAATGTACTCGTAGTTTGTGTAAAGGGGGAAAAAACCCTTTCTGGATCATTAAGTATCTTCTAATTTCACATAATAAGAGTAACAACAGAGAAGTACATTGGCAGATTTTTTTTTAATCACACAAAACCAAAAATAGTAAAATAGTAACATCTAATTGTGAAACAAATGAAAGCCCTGTCGTGAAAACTAAGTCTATATTTTTCATCAGTTTTTCGTTCAAATATCATGGACACAAAAAAGAACAAAGATATCCATACTTATCTTATATACTTCCCGTGCCGTTAAACGTCACATAGGGCTCGCAAAGTAGTTCGCCGATTTTTCCTGTCTTCAGCGAGTCTTTCAACCTCATCAAAGGATTTTATGCCTATTAATTTGGCCTCTCTTAACAATGTCCTCTTTAGACTTTCACATGGTCTGCCCCTTTTTCTTCAGCCCGTTGTGTTCCAATTGATAGCTTGTTTTTGGATTCTCTGATCGTTTCTTCTCATCACGTGACCAACGTATGTCCATTCCTTTTCCTGATCACCCGTGAGACTGGTATCCATACTACAAGAACTTAATATTGAAGAACGTTGGCTAGTAAGGAGATATTTTAGACATAACGTCATGATAATTTAGAGAAGACTGTCTTGGGAGGGTACATAAGGGGGGAAAAGAAAGAGAGGAAGACCGCAAGGACATGCAGAACTCTGACTTATATATATATATATATATATATATATATATATATATAATATATATATATATAATATATATATATATCTGAACCTTAAGTGCCCAGGGCACATGGGGCTTCCGCAAGGGTTTTCCACAAATGCCTGTCTTTCGCCTTTTTTTCTGCTCTTGCCCAGGTGAGCCCTCTATTGCTCAACATCCTTTCTGTTGTTCTTCTCCATGTCTCTTTTGGTCTACCCTTACTTCTGCTCCCCTGTGGTGTCCATCTTAGTGCTATTTTTGGTAGTGAGTTGTCAGTCATTCGGAGCACATGTCCCAACCATCGCCATCGTCTTTCCTCAATAATTGTTGTCAGTGGTTTCATCTGCATTTCTGCCAATAAGATGTTATTTCTTATGGTGTTTGGCCAAAATATTTTTTTAATTCTACGTAAACATTTAGTCTGGAAAGAATTCAACTTGTTTTCTATGGTTTTGGTGATTTTCCAGCATTCACTTCCATAGAGTAGTACACTTAGAACATTACTCTTAAATATCCTGATTTTCGTATTTATGCTTAGTTTATTTGATTTCCATATATTCTGCAGCATTGCAAAAGCCTGGTTTGCTTTAGTAAGTCTGCTGTTGATGTCCTCTGTGCTGTCTCCATTTTCTACTTCTCTGCTGCCAAGGTATACAAATTCGTTGACCTCCTCCACTAACTTGTTATCTACTCTGAGTACATTTCTGTTGTTCACATTTTGCTTCATTAACTTTGTCTTTCCTACGTTGATCTTTAGTCCTATGTTGTTTGCATTCTGGGTTAACTTGTTTATTTTATCTTGCATATATATATATATATATATATATATATATATATATATATATTCATTTGCATGTTCACTGCGGAACTTTGTCTCCCTAACAGCGCTCCTGTAGGCCTCTCGGTTGTCAGCAAGATGGCCTGCTGCTGATGCGTCCATTCGCAGATCATCAACAGTGTCTTGCACCAATCTTCACTTTGGTCTTCCTCTTTCTTTTTCCCATTATGTACCCTTCCTTCTTTAGATTATCATGACGTTTAATGTGTCTAAAATATTTAAGTTTTCTCTCTTTAATCCTCTTTACTAGCCAGCCTTCTTCAATATTAAGTTTGTATATATATATATATATATATATATATATATATATATATATATATATATATATGAACCTTAAGTGCCCAGGGCACATGGGGCTTCCGCAAGGGTTTTCCACAAATGCCTGTCCTTCGCCTTTTTTTCTGCTCTTGCCCAGGTGAGCCCTCTATTGCTCAACATCCTTTCTGTTGTTCTTCTCCATGTCTCTTTTGGTCTACCCTTACTTCTGTTCCCCTGTGGTGTCCATCTTAGTGCTATTTTTGGTAGTGAGTTGTCAGTCATTCGGAGCACATGTCCCAACCATCGCCAGCGTCTTTCCTCAATAATTGTTGTCAGTGGCTTCATCTGCATTTCTGCCAATAAGATGTTATTTCTTATGGTGTTTATATAAGCTTTGTATACTTTTTGACACAATGAAACATGTATTCTCTTCCAGTTTTGTATTAATCATACTTTGTCACAGCCATTCCAGTTCTGTTCTCTCTCTCCTGATGCATGTATCAAAGAGGAATTAAGTCTCTAAAAAATTGTTTCTCATGCTCAAATCTAACATAGCACAGTAAGTTAGATTTATTTGTTATGTCTCTGCTTTCGCCCGTGGTGTACTTGAAGAGTAAAATGCAGAAACTTGCCAGCTCTTTCTTAAAATAGATGAGTGTATGGTTTAGTTTTACAAAAAGATAGAAAGAGTGAGGAAAGTTGCCAGAAAGCAAGTTGAGTACATACAATTGAAGATTGAGGAGAGATTTCTCCTGTTAAAAAAAAGATTAACAATCATTCATTCATCGTGTTATAATGTACGTAAACGTTTATATATATATATATATATATATATATATATATATATATATATATCTTACTGGACAAAAGTTAATTGCCGGTTTTTTCAATTCTTTCAAAAACAAAATCAACTGACTAACAAACAAGCCATTAGTACCAAAGAAAACAGCATTTGAAACTGAAAAAATTTCGTCATTTCATTTGCAAATCGGAATAGGAATACACATACAGCAAGCTGGAGAAATCACTCACCCCTCGTCCAAAAACTTCACAGGAGTGGTCTCCAAACAGCAAACACGTCAGTATCGCGTATGGCCACCGTTCGCAGCCAGACATTCGACGCACCGTTGCCTCACTGAGTTAACCAGGGTTGTTTGGACATTCTGTGAAATGGCCTACCACTTTTGTTGATCCTTTGCTGTTGAAGAAAATCTTCTACGACACGACCCCGATATGGTCTTGCGTTATCGTCTTGTAGGATTGCCCCTGCACCCATGGCTTGCAAGGTAGGCTGGACAATGGGTTGCAGATTTTCGTTCAGGTATCGCTGGACGGTTAGGGTGCTATAAATGACATGGAGGGGAATCCTGCCGTGCCTGCTGATCCCACCCCAGACCGTGATTGATCCCTCTCTGTAACGATCCACCTCTTGGATAGTGGCATCATGGAACCGTTCCCCTGGCCTTCTCCAAACACGGATTCTGCCATAATTGAAGGACATACTAAAGGAAGATTCGTCCGTGAAAAGAATTTCACCCCACTGGCACCTCGTCCACAGGATGTGCTGCCGGCACCAGGCAGCTCTAGCTCTGCGGTGAGCTGGAGTAAGAGGTATTCTTATTGCTGGTCGTTGTGAAGCCAGCCCAGATTCTTCTAAACGCCTGCGAATTGTTGTGCTTCTAACATTGACGTGTGCCGTATTTATTATCTGGTTTCTGGGACTTGAAGACGTTACTGTTTGGTTGCGAAGTGTTGACAGCTGCAGCTATCTGTCATCTTGTCTACTCGTGCAACTCCTCCGGTTGCGCGAAATCACTACAAATGCCTTTGGATGGTAGAATGAGACATCCCCGAACGCCGTGCAATTTCACGGCCAGATAAACCGCTTTCAACCAAAGCTATGACCCGATGATAATCAAAGGTGCTAAAGCCCCTTCGCGGTCCCATGGTGTTTTTCAAATGACAAAAACGGCCCTAAACCGCTTTAATAAAAATGATTGGAAGGTGAGAAATGTTCACTAAGGATGCCTCTTGCACGTGCAGCACAAATCAGCACGATTTAATTACCTGCTGGGACATGCTGACACTTTTTAAAATGCCCTAACATTTTATCTAGGACGATGCTGCTGCACGTGATTTTTACACTTTTAGTATTGCAATCAAAATAAACATATGCTTGAAATTAGTGACCAGCCCTTAACTTTTGTCCAGTAGTATATATATATATATATATATATATATATATATATATATATATATATATATATATACTGTCCAAAAAAAAGACACGCATAGCTTATATAAGCTTCATCTTTTATATGTTATGGCACAAAAATTTTTCTCCACCATCTCAAACCAAATCAAAAATTGTCACCAAGATATCAGGTTCATGATTTAGTGTGAATTTTGCAATTCTCGTGTATAATCAGAACGCAGTAGCTGCTCTTGCTAATCACGCATTTTTTTTTAACCATAACTCACATTGTGTTTATGGAAAAGTCGTGATTTTTGTGGGGAACACAACTCGCTTCCAACGCAAATGAAACCCTATAAAAGGATGAGGTTACACAAACAAATTCAGTTAATTTTCAAGCAGACAATTATCGCACGTCTATCGCAAAATTTACGAAACGTTGCTATTGGTCGCCTGCGAAAGCCAAAGTCAGATTGCCAGGCATTTAAACGTGCAGCAAAGTACCATCAGTTGACTTTGGCTTCGTTTCCAAGCCACTGGCTCAGCTGAAGACCGGCACCGCAGTGGACGACCCAGGGTGAAAACAGCAGCTGATGATCGCTTTGTTCTGGTTCATCACCTCAAAAACGAGTTTACAACAGCTTCCTCGAGTGCCCAGTCATTGCTTGCAAGACGTCGTGTGTCTGATCAAACTGTCCGGAATAGGCTGCATGAAGCTGGACTGGTGACACGATGACCTTACCGAGGTCCTGTCTTAACGAGACGCCATTTTTGCTGTGCAAACTTCTGTGTTTCAACAGGACAACGCCAGACCCCACTCTGCACAGTTCGCCAAACAGTTCCTGACCGCCAAAAACATTCTCACTCTTCCCTGTCCATCCCTGTCTCCAGACATGAACCTATGGGATGAGCTGCAAAGACGTGTTTGTCGCCGGAACGTTTCTCCAGCCAATCGTCGTGATCTATGGCAGGCACTCCAAGAAGAGTGGGCAGCCATCTCACAGGCGCACATCAGACATCTGATCGCATCTATGCCCAGGAGATGCCAGTCGCTGATCGATGCAAGCGGAGGCCACACACCATACTAACTTGAGAACCCCTGGAACTAACAAATTCTCATCACACAGATGCAAGAAACTGTCAAGTGAGTGTTTAAACCGTTAGGTATTATTGTGTGCAGTTTGAAAATTTTACTCATTAAGTTCTAAAAAGCCATAGAGTATCAAAGTTTTGGCTAAAATTGGGTCATCAGTAGTTATGCGTTTCTTTTTAAAATGCAAAATGTGATGGTCTTGGACTCATGATGTTCGAGGAAATTCCAGCAAGCACCCGAATCTTAGATGGTCGTATATAAGGTAAGCTAACTATGCAAGTCTTCCAGTTTTTTTTTTTGGACAGTATATATATATATATATATATGCGTGTGTGTGTGTATGTATGTATGTATGTATGTATGCTCAAACATCACTCTGGAACGTCTGGAGCAATTTCAACCAAACTTGGTACACATATGACTTAACAATCTGGTAATGTATAATGTGGGGGGGGGGGGGGGGTAAGACACCCCTGTCTCCCCTAGGGGTCGAGGGTGACATGTACAAATAATCGAAAGCGACCGATAGTAAAACTAAACCTGTGAAAGAGGGAATGCAACTCCCGTTATATTTATGCGCAATGCCTACATCGGGTTGTGGGCCCTGTCTGCCGGATAGTATTGAAATGAATAGACTCTGTAGAACCTTCTAGAAGGTTGTGGATATGAATATAACTCTGGAGAACCTGTGAAAATTTTTAGAAATCATTATGCCCCGGTCTTGGACTCATGATGTTCGAGGAAATTCCAGCAAGCACCCGAATCTTAGATGGTCGTATATAAGGTAAGCTAACTATGCAAGTCTTCCAGTTTATCATCTTTCAAAGAATGTGACAGTTTCATTTCGCTCATTTAGTAGATTGTATAAATGTTTCCTACAGTGATAGTGTGCATTTTAGATTAAAGTTCATTAATACTTTTTTTTTTTAATTTCTGAGAAGAGTTTTATCTTTCTACACGGATGTAAGTACTTCATAACTTTAAATTTTAAATTTGTTTTTTCCTTATGTTTATATAAGCTTTTTATTGTATTCTATACTTCATAATTTTACATATATGACTTAGAGTCTGGAAAAAATACTGTGAGGATAAGACACCCCTAGCATCAAATTGTGCACAACTTGGCAAATCTGCTACCTAAACACTCAAAATGCTTCTTCAGGATTTTGGTGAAATTTCTTGAGGTCGAACAAAGGTTTTTGAGTGCCATGCGCATTTCAAGGCCGGCCGAGTATCTATTTAGGATGACTAGTGTTCAGGGTGATCAATCATTAGGAAAACGCCAGAGAATGTGGAAACTTTGTGTTAACTCATTCAAAAGGACCGACGCCAAACAATCCTTCAGTTCTCTCATATGGTTGGAATCAATTATGAAGTCTGCCAGGAAATCCTCGTGGAAAATCTGAACATGCATAGCGAAGTTTGTCCCTCGGCTCTTGATACTCGGTCAAAAGCAGCGTGTTTTGACTTGTGCCTTGAGTTTCCTGAAATGGCCAAAGACAACCCAACTTTCAGCTTTAGGATCGTCACGGGTGATGAAATTTGAACTTACAGCTACGATCCAGAGACAAAACAGCAGTCGTCGCAAAGGAACAGCCTACAGTCACCAAGACCAAAGACGGCGCGGCAGATCCGGAGTGCAACAAAAAGCATGGTCGTCTTTTGATGCCAAAGGCATCATTCACAGAAACACACCGGTGAGTTCAGTGAATTCTGACTTTTAACGTCATGTTTTGAGGCGTTTGAGAGAAGATGCACAATGAATAAGAAGGGAACCCAGGCGAAACCGAAATCAGCTCCTGCATCACATCGTGCCCTCTCACACATCCCTCAAGACGACAGTGACGGTCTTCATGCTTGGAAGAAGCGCTGGGACCGCTGTGTGTGTTTCAAAAGAGATTATTTCGACTTAAGGTTCAGAGAGAAAGAGAGAGAGAGAGAGAGAGTCTTTAGGACCAGTGTGAGAATTTACCGATACTACCTTGTATATCTTATATCCTTCCCGTGCCGTTAAACGCCACATATGGCTCGCAAAGTAGTTCGTCAATTTTTCTTGTCTTTGGCGAGTCTTTCAACCTCATCAAAGGATTTTATGCCTGTTAATTTGGCCTCTCTTAACAATGTCCTCTTCAGAGTTTCACACGGTCTGCCTCTTTTTCTTTGGCCTGTTGTGTTCCACAACAATTATATATATAAAATTATATATATATAATTTAACCGTGTATATTTCGATATAAATAGCATTTACTGTGTAAAAAAAAAATCAACCGTGGTTATGAAGAGCCCATTTGCAGAAACCATTAATACTGAACTTCATAGATTTTAAAAAGGCATTTGATAGCATACACAGAGATTCATTATGGAGAATTTTATGTCTATATGGAATACCATCTAAAATTGTCAACATCATTAAGGACTTATACAATGGATATGTTTGTGCAGTCAAGACAGACGAAGGGATGAGTGAATGGTTCCAGATTGAAACAGGCGTGAAACAAGGATGTATACTGTCTCCTTTACTTTTTGGGATTACAATAGACTTCATAATGAAAAAATGCTGCACAGGTAACACAGGTATTGACTGGGTACATGGGACCCAACTAGAAGATCTTGATTTTGCTGATGACATAACTCTTATCAGTAATAATGTGAATTCCATGCAAGAAAAAACAGATAGCTTGTCTTCACTGGCTAACAAAATAGGACTTGAAATTAACAAGGACAAAACAAAAATAATGAAAATTCCCATTAATCAAAATGGAAAAATACACATAGAAGGGACAGATATTGAAGAAGTCAATCAATTTGCATACCTTGGCAGCTACATAGACCAGGATGGTGACACTAGAAAGGAAGTTAGGATCAGAATTGCAAAAGCAGCATCAATCTTCAAGAATCTTGAGAACATATGGAATTTAAAAGTTATAAGCACAAAAACCAAGTTAAGACTATTCAATTCAAATGTAATATCCACCCTCATTTATGCATGCGAAAGCTGGAAAACAACTAAAGAAATAGAACAGAAATTAGACTGTTTTGAAAACAAATGCCTAAGGAAAATACTCGGCATCAAGTGGAATGAATTCAAGAACAATGCATTGATAAGACAGATGACTGAACAACAACCAGTCTCATGGGTGATCAGGAAAAGGAGATGGACATATGTTGGTCACTTGATGAGAAGAAATGATCAGAGAATCCCAAAACAAGCTATCAGGTGGAACACAACAGGCCGAAGAAAAAGGGGCAGACCGCGTGAAACTCTGAAGAGGACATTATTAAGAGAGGCCAAGTTAACAGGCATAAAATCCTTTGATGAGGTTGAAAGACTCGCCGAAGACAGGAAAAATTGGCGAACTACTTTACGAGCCCTATGTGACGTTTAACGGCACGGGAAGGATATAAGATATAAGATTTGCAGTGAGTTTTGTTTCGTTATTTTCATTTTCAATGTACGAAAAAAAATTTTTTCTATTTTATTTACTTTGTGTTGCACATCCGGTTTACAGATAAGATACTGCGTCGCCATAGTTTGTTTAGCTCATTCTAAACATTTTTAAAGACAAATGGCGTCCCCAAAATCCAACATTGGCATGTCAGCACCGTTATCTTCAAGCAAACAACATGGGCTCGGCAGTATTGTCGATGATTTTATGTACGGATCAAATGTCGCCTCAGCCCACATCTACATTCGAATGGGTATGTTAAGGACAGTATAGAGATTTGTTGTGGAATATTGGGGTCTTATATCACCGAATTAAAACGGAGATTTTTGTGCTTGATGGGTCATTTAAGATTCCATTTTATATAAGCAGGCCTTGAAGTAAATTGTAGTAGACTTATATAATAATAACATTGGCTAAATGTCATCACCTTTATCTTCTGTCATATGTACTGTTCTTCTGTCTTCCTGGAACTGCGAGAATGATATTCTTTGCAGACGATGCAGTGAAGATGTTAAGGCACAGCATCTTGCCAGACTGAGAGATGGTTACTGCAGTATTTTGTTAGTCCCATAGCGGAGCTAAAAAAATCAGGGGTTATGCAGTACTTCGTTAGCAGACTCCATGCTGTGGGGACCATGGCAGTTTCTGTCCTGTTAGCCAGCCTAGGCTTGTTACTGGGGGAACCAGTGGAGAGGTGGGATAGGGTCTTGGTCAGCAATGGTTAACCAACCCTGACACTAGCTTGTCAGCTATGGTTCAGTGACTGTCACAAATCAGATATCGTCTTCATCCACATTACTGCTTTGAACGTTGGTAAGATCACAACTCAAGATCTCTGTCCATAATAGGACATATGTTCAAGCATGGTGACATGACATCAGAGTTTAGGATAAAATAACTTTGAACACAGTGTAGTGATACCCAACACAAAAATTACCATCAAGGGTATAAAAGAAAGTATAAATAAACATACAGCTGGTGTCATCAATCGCTTTGTATTTTAGGATATACTGAGAATGAGATCAGAACACCTTTGAGTTTGTCTAGAGCACAGTGACAATCATCCTAACCCATTAAATGTGTTCAAGCAATGTCCTTTTGATGTTGTCTGCTATCTATACCATGCTGACTTCATTGCCTTTGATCCAGTTGAGATTTCCCCTCCAGTCATGTTGTCAGTACATTACTATACCACATAATACGTCCAGATAAATGGTTACCTTTTTCAGCTGGTAATATCTCATGCTGCCTCTTCTCAGTTTCAGATGTAATATTTCTTTATTTCTAAATTCCAATACAAATGTTTTTTTTTTCTTGAAAAATGATATTATTTATCATGTACAGAAAAAATAATTTGTTCATGTTAGTTATTTATATTAGTTCATTTAGTTATTTAGTAGTTCATTTATTAGGTTATCTTTCATAATCTTGACATAGCAACCTGTATTCACAAATGTGAATATAAACAATTATGGTGAAACAAAATAAGGACATGTTACTGTTAAGTGAACTGGTTTTTTTTTAAAAACTATATCCATTTTCATTTTTATATGAAATTCAAAAGGAATTAATTATAGACAGAAGAGGTTAAAATGTGGAAGTCAAGGAGATTAATTTTGGCAACAGGTTAAAAAGATTAATTTGAAAAACTAATTAAGATTAATTTTATGAAACAGGTTAAAGAGATTAATTTTAGCAACAGGTTGCTAACATTAATGAGAAAGATCTGCAGGACATGTTGAATATTGTAGCAGCAGAGAGTGAAATGAAAGGACTTAAACATCAAGAAAATGGAAACAATGGTTATTTCCAAAAAATGCAGTGCCCACCAGCCTGTATCTTGAATATCTGTGGAACAACACTACAACAAGTGAGCAAATTTAAATACCCAGGATCAGTGATAACAGCTGAGGGAAGATATATCACAGAAATTAAAAGCAGAATATGCCAGACAAGAGTAGCATTGCAGAAACTGAAAATCATCCTGTGCAATAAGTCACCATCATTGAATGTGAGAAAGAAAGTATTACAGTGTTATATTGAACCTGTTTTGCTATATGGATGCGAATCATGGACTATTGGCAGACAAATGAGAAATCATTGGAGGCAACAGGGATGTGTTTCCTGAGAAGAATGATGAGGACCCCTTAGACAGCCAAGATAACTAGTGAGCAGTGTTTGAGACAAGCTAACGAAAAACATAGTATAATAACAAAGATAAGGAGAAGGCAGTCATCATTCTTGGGGCATGTGATGAGAAGATAGAAATTGGAAAACATGGGCAAAATTGAAGGCAAGAGAGGCAGAGGATGGCTGTGGGAATAGATGTCAGAAGACCTGACATTGTGGCTTGGAAAGAAGTCAGCAACAGTTACTCAGAAATGTCGAGGACTGAGATTTATGGAGGAGTATGACCGCCTACACCGCCTGGCATGGCATGATGATGATGATGATGAACAGGTGGAATCACCGCAGCCTAGGAGATGAGTTTTTACTTACATTACATGCCATGCCGGAAGGTGTTGATGATCGCGGTTCTCCATCTTTGATGGCAAGTGCAATAAATAAAATAAAATCATGAACAGGAAGGACAAAAAAGCAGCTTTTTTTATGACATGAAGAAAATAGTAATAAATAAAAGGATGTCTCTGAAAGTGAAGAATAGAGTTTAACAGTGCTAAATAGAGCCAGTTTTGCTGTATGATTGTGAAACTTGGACATTTAGCAAATGATAAAAGAACTTGTAAGAGACAGAGATGGAGAAAGATGTATCAAATAAAATGATGAGGTGCTTGGAGAAGTTTCAGATCAGAGGAAACATAATTTTAATTATTTATAATTTTAAAACAGTCAAAATTTCTTGGACTTGTCATGAGAAAACAGAAATTAAGAAAACTGATTATTTTTTAGCAGTGGGTTAAATCATTGCAGCCTAGGAGATTAATTTTAGGAACAGATAAATTAACAAGTTAAAGAGGTTAATTTAGCAGCAGGTTAAACCTACTGTGAAACTAGAGAAACTGATTTTAGCATTAGGTGAAAGCACTGATATTTGCAGATTTTTTGCACTTGTTTATGGCCATTTTTCTGTCAGGTTTTATGAGGAAGGTTTTTGGCATCCTGACTGCTCAACTGGTCGTAACTACACTCATGGCTGGCTTGTTCATGATGAGTGAGCCTGTGCAAGAGTTTGTACAAAGCAGGTGAGTCATGACCCAGATGATGTCTTTTGTAGGTTTTTAACTGAGGACTAAAATGTCTTATCTTGCATTTTTAAAAAATTTGTTTTGTGTTATAAATGAAGTACTGCATGAGCTGAACTTGAGAACAAAAATTATCAGATAATAAAAAATAGCAGTGCTGGTGATGATTCTTGCTGGCTGTGTTTAGCATGTCCTTTTCGTGTATTGATGTTGTCCACTATATCTACACCATGCTGACTTGATTCACTCTAGTACTGTTGTCAGCTCATTATTGTGCCTCTTAATGTGTTCAAAGAGTTAATCACCTTAGTTAAGTAACAGTCAAAATATACTACCTGTGTGGAAAAAGAGACATGCTGAAATTCTTTGTCATCATTCACCCAGGCATCTCAGCACTAATCTCTTTCACAGATCTGGCAGTTTCCCGTCTGGTTTTCAGCATCACCATAGAGCTTCTCCTGTAGGGGAGGGGGGAGGGGTTGGCCAAGTCATTTGCCTGAGTGGACTGTGTAGCTGACAACTTTGGAGGATGTTATGTGGTGTCTGTTGCTCTTTGCTGCAGGCACGTAGATCTGTTGGACCAGTTTTCAGCTTCAGGTGTAGATGGTGTCTCAGCCTGCTGAGTCTTGTTCCCAGTCAGAAGATTGTAAGTTGATGAAGAAGAGAATGAAGATGACAGCGGCACATATGAGTGGACAACTTCAAGAGATGGACCAAAAAAAAAAAAAGACTGTTTGGTCATGTGTGCTGTTAAGAAAAAGACAAAGCAAGTAGGAGATGCATTACATTCCACATTTCCAAGAGCAAGTAGGGGATACAGTACATTCCACATTTCCCAGAGCAAGTAGGGGATACATTACATTCCACATTTCCAAGAGCAAGTAGGGGATACATTACATTCCACATTTCCAAGAGCAAGTAGGGGATACATTACATTCCACATTTCCCAGAGCAAGTAGGGGATACGTTACATTTCACATTTCCCAGAGCAAGTAGGGGATACATTACATTCCACATTTCCAAGAGCAAGTAGGGGATACATTACATTCCACATTTCCAAGAGCAGGTAGGGGATACATTACATTTCACATTTCCCAGAGTAAGTAGGGGATACATTACATTTCACATTTCCCAAAGTAAGTAGAAGATACATGGCATTCTACCTGCACTGGGAAAATAGACGTGATGATTTTCTAAAAGACTTTTTTTTTTTTTTCTCTAATGTGCAGCTGATGTTGGCATCCAACTTTTTTGGATATTTACTTGTAATTTTCTGATATTTGTAGCCAGTTCTTTTCTCAAGGTTGTATTGCGTTGTGTTATGTTTACATGACACTTTTTAAATGCACAATATGGATTTTGTTTTAGATTAAAAATCCATGGATAAATTTGTGTCTGATTTTTATCACAAATGTGTTTGAGGTTAGAGAACCTCGGAATCATTTGAAAACTGAAAGAATGAGTAACAGGGACTGAGAGAAATATATCTGGATTTGCTGATGTAGTAGGGCAGGAAAAGGAATGGGGCAGCATCAGAAATACTAATAACTGCACAGAATGCAGTAGCTTGATTTCTACAGCACCTAAGGAGTCAGCGAAATGAACAGAAGTTTTATAAACTGAATTACTAGCATTTGTTTTTGTTTCATTATCTGTTTAATGTGTCTCAGGCCAATTATCTTAAAAGCTGTTGATGTTGTAACTTTTACTTACAGCCACTGGATGCTGACTCTAAGCTTGTTTGGGACTATAGGGATCCTTTTTGCCTTGATGTGGAAGAGACATGAGACACCTACTAATTACATTCTGCTTGGCATCTTTGTATGTGTCCTTGTTCATGAAAGTTAAATTTTAGTCCCTACATTTGATGCTCATTAAGTTGTATATTACACACTATTCTGTTTTTTAATGTTATGAATGAAATGCTAACATCAGGGAAGAGGTTGAAATCTTGGGTTTAAATTGAACTGTGTTTGTACAGAAGATACTTAGTGCTCAAGAATTTAGAGTAAACCTTTATGAATGGGTAAAAAAACAAGACAGTGAGTGAGGGTTTTGTAACACATGAACAGATTTTTGGGTGTAAGTATATATAAAACTATATAAATACAAACAAAGCCACTGCAGTAAAGCTGTGATAATAGAATGTTAAAACTATTTAAAACAAAAGTAGGAACAGTTTTATTAGTTAACGGGCACAGTTGTAATGTTTTGGTTTACACATTAATCATGCAAAAATATACGGACAAAGAAATAAGGAAATAAGATAAAATACAAATTCATGTGAATGATGTACAACAAATAAGAAAGGAAGAAAAAAGGAACCATTAGCTGTGACTTGCAAGAAGCTGTGTCTGAGAGTGCATGTGGTGGAGTATTGTGAATGTTTAAATAAAGACTTTTGGTAGTAAAGAAGGGGTGGGGATTGTGGAAAGGAGAGAGAGGGATATAGTGGTAATCAAGCTGAGAAGAGGTTGGGTGGAATAGATGAATGTGGTTGGGGTAGAGAGCTTGTAATTTAATTCAGCAAATGTTCTGCAGTATAAGTTATAGGTGAGGAAGAAGTAGAACTTAATAGAGAGAGAGAGAGAATATGATTCCAGAGAAAGGGAATGTTAAGTGTAGATGAATTTTGATTTCAAACTGTTTGGTTCCAGCCACTAAGAGTTTAAGGCAGATTCCATGTACTCAGCTACAAGAGATTGCCACTTACCCTCAAGGCATTCTTATAAATGCTTATTAAACTAGGTTTCTTGAGTGATGGTCTTATTACATGACAAAGCCAAAATGAGGCTGCATGAACTCAGAAATTCTTTCGCAAGTTAGTATTTTTTTCTAGTGGTGAAATTTAGGCAAGGAAAAGAGAAATGGCAATCATTTTAGGATAAATGTCAGAACTGAAAGGAAAACAAGATGATAGATGAATAGAAAAGCTGAGGATAATAAGATAGAGTATTCTGAACCTGTGGTTCTCTTTTCTGAGCTGTCCTCATGTTTTCCAGGCCACATCGCTGGTGTCCTCCACAACAGAAGTAAGGGTAGACCAAAAGAGACAGGGAGAAGAACAACAGAAAGGATGTTGAGCAATAGAGGGCTCACCTGGGCAAGAGCAGAAAAAAGGCAAAGGACAGGCATTTGTGAAAACCCTTGCGGAAGCCCCATGTGCTATGGGCACTTAAGGTTCAGAGAGAGAGAGAGAGATGCCAACTGTTGCACACTTTGCTCTCAGCACCCCCTGGATTTCCCCACTGCCTCTCATTGGGGTGGTAATTTGGGAACCACTGATATAAGCCTTTATACTTTAAAGAGTTTATCAAAGACTGTTGATGAACAATCCAAACTAGGGCTGGTATAGTCCTGAAGATAAACAAAGAGAGTGAATGTACACAAGTACATAAATACAAGACACATATAGAAAATGAACTAGAAGTATAGATTGTGGGTGTGGTGTAGGTTATGTATAAGTTTTTCAAAATAGAACATGGGCCATTATGAACATAAAAACTTCCATACTGAACTTTTAGTTAGCTATAAAACAGGAACTAATACAGTCAGTACACAGCCATTAACTTTAGGACCAAGAAAATGTAGCAAATGTATATTTGTAGTTTCATTTTTTATTATTTCTTTTCTTTCTTTTTATACTTCAGACCCTGATGGAAGCTTATGCCGTTGGTGTTATTGGTAAGATACCCAGATTTTTGTTTGTTTGTTTTATTTTTAGATATCTTGATAAAATAAGCTTGACATACTGACTTCACATTGTTTTATGCTCAGATTACAGGGGCTTAAATTAGGTCAAATGTTATGATTTCACATCACAAACAGTAGATTTCTGAAGTACAGAAGACAGTGCTACTGAGCCTGTGTATTTGGGATAGTAAATTCTTGTATTAATTGTATTGTGTAAAGAGGATATCAAAGGCATTTGATATCATACACAGAGATTCATTGTGGAGAATTTTAAGACTATATGGAATACCATCTAAACTTGTCAACACCATAAAATTGTCAACATCATATCCTACAATAGATATGCTTGTGCAGTCAAGACAGAAGAAGGAATGAGTGAATGGTTTCAGATTGAAACGGTCATGAAACAGGGATGTATATTATCTCCCTTGCTTTTTGGAATTGCCATAGACTTTATAATGAAAAGATGCTGTACTGGTAAAACAGGCGTTGATTGGGTACATGGGACCCAAATAGAAGATGTTGATTTTGCAGATGACATAACTCTTACCAGTGACAATGTGAAATTGATGCAGGAAAAAGAAAAATTCCCTGTCTTCCTTGGCTAGCAAAATAGGTCTTGAAATTAACAAAGACAAAACAAAAATTATGAAATTTCTCATTAATCAAGAAGGAAAAATATACGTTGAAGGAACAGCTGTTGATGAAGTAAACAAATTTGTATACCACGGCAGCTACATAAACCAGGATGGTGACACCAGGAAGGAAGTTAGAATTAGAATTGCAAAAGCAGCATTGTCCTCCAAAAATCTTGAGAACATATGGAATTCAAAAGTTATAAGCGCAAAAACCAAGTTAAGATTATTCAATTCAAATGTAATATCCACCCTCATTTATGCATGCGAAAGCTGGAAATCAACTAAAGAAATAGAAAAGAAATTAGACTCTTTTGAAAACATATGACTAAGGAAAATATATGGTATAAAGTGGAATGAATTTAAGAATGCAGATGCACTTATGTAGGGAGAGGTTGCATTTGTATGTTAGCTTGTTACTTAATTTTTCTTTTCAGTGACATTTTACAAAGTACCATCTGTGGTGGAGGCATTTGTACTAACTATGGGTCTGACGATTGGTTTGGTGCTGTACACGCTACAGAGCAAAAGAGATTTTTCTACTTGGCACGCACCGTACGTTCGTTGGATATCTTTTTATTTTGTCATTTATATCAGGGTTTCTCAGTCTTTTGTTGCCTGTGGCCCCCTTTTTTCCAGTAAAATTTTTTCATATATCTCTGTCACCTAATTACTTTAGATAAACATGATTGATCACTTGTGGTCAGTGGAAATTCAGTGTGGAGCGAGGAAGGTTGGAAGCATTACAGCTCCATTTAAGAAATCTGATTTATAGCTTTCAGTGTCCATTAGTTTTTTGTAGGATCTCCATGTCAGTACACATGGCCGGCTAATGTGACATTACATTAGAGGCATGGAGTCCAGTGGAGCTGTTACATTGGGTTTCTTAACACTTTCCTGACCAAATACGGGAAAATCCGTTTTTCTGGTTTCTGTGCGTTGTTGACCGAAAGGCGGATTTGCCGTATACGATGGTCGTCTTATTTAAACTGTTTCTAGTGTGTTATTTAAAATAATTTTTGGTTATCTGTATTTTTACTGCAAAGCTAATATAATAAAATATTGTTTTCAATCTTCGTAACTTTAAAAAAAATAGAAATCTCGCGGTTTCAGCTGTCGAAAACACGTGTTTCGCGAGATTTCGCAAGTCGACATTTTTTCGAAATGGCGGAGAATGCTTCTCTCGAAGATACTGCTGTTGGCGCTGAAATGTGCTATGATTTGTTGTCAGATTGCCCTAGTGATGATGAAAAATCACTATTTAATGATTCTTCTAATGAAAATGATGTGTGTGAAAGTGATTCCTGTGACGGCGATCGGATTAAAAATACAATAACTAGGCACAGCGTTGCTGCGTCAGATAGTCAAACTTCTAGTGACAGTGACTGTGATTCAGTGTCAAGAAATAATGTTCCAGTTGCAGGTATTTTACATATTTCGTGTGATATAGTTAGCAGTGATATAGGTGTGTGGAGTAACACTGATTCTACACCAGTTCTTGAACATTTTCTAGGAAATCCTGGTGTTTCAGTGAACGTAAACAAACCAGACAGCATAGAGGAAATTTGCAGTATGATGTTTGGGAGTGATTTTTTTGAACTGTTGGCTCATCATGAAAATTTATACTGTGCACAGACCCAACATATGCACAAACCTACTACCTTTTTGTCTGAAAACATAACACCTTCAGACATGAAAAAATTCCTTGGGTTAATCATTTTGATGGGCCAGACTATGAAGCCACACTGGAGAGAGTACTGGACAACAGACCCTTTACTGGAAACTCCAATATTTTCCAAAACAATGAGCAGAGGTAAATTTGAGCATCTTCTGACCTTTCTGCATTTCTCTGATAACTCTCAGATACTTCCAGAAACAGGCAGAATTGGCAAAATAAAACCTCTGCTGGATTATTTTTTGCCTAAGTTTCAGGAGCTGTATAAACCAAAACAGCAGCTTTCGCTTGACGAAGGAATGATTCCTTGGAGAGGAAGACTGAAATTTAGGACATATAATCCTTCAAAGTTAACAAAGTATGGGATCCTTGTGAGACTGGTGTGTGAGAGTGACACAGGCTACATACTAAACATGGAAATATATACAGGAGAAGGAAAGAAGCTACAAGAAACAGTCCTATCTGTTCTGAGCCCCTATCTTGGAATGTGGCATCATGTATACCAAGACAACTATTACAACAGTGTGTCAATGGCTGAAGTTCTACTGCAGAAAAAAACCAGAGTCTGTGGAACAATTAGAGAAAACAGAGGACTGCCAAAAAGTTTGAAAGCTGCTTCCAAACAAATAAAGAAAAGTGAAAGCACATTTTGTCGGAAAGACCAAACATTGCTTCAGGTCTGGAAAGACAAAAGAGTTGTTCGCATGATATCTATCAACAATGCACAATTCAAGAATAGTTGCTACTGGGAAGACAGATAGAAAAACTGGACAGCCACTGATGAAACCAATTTGCATTGTTGATTACAACAAGCACATGAAGGGAGTAGACAGGGCTGATCAGTATCTTTCATACTACAACATCTTGAGGAAGACGGTGAAATGGAACAAAAAAGTAGGATTCTGTCTCATCAATTGTGCATTGTTTAACTCATACATAATCTACAGAGCCTTAAATAAGAACAAGAAGACCTATAAGCAGTATCTGGTTGAAGTGGCAAGATTCTGGCTCTCTGAAACCACTTCTACTGTTCAAGAAATCTTGGAAGCAGGTGTTGAGAATGAACCCCCTACCAAACAGCTCAAAAGGGCTCCAAGCAAGGATCCTCCAGGAAGATTATCTGGAATAGTAAAGGATCATGTCCTGGTGAAGCTTGAGGGTCAAGGCACTAAAAAACCACCATCTAGGAAGTGCAGAGGGTGCTCAGTCAATGGGAAAAGGAGTGAAACAAGATTTATTTGTAAAAGTTGTCAAGTTCCACTGCATCCAGATAATTGTTTCACAAGATATCACACACTCAAGAAGTACTAGAGGGTCTTGGGAGTCTGTCTACCAAGTTGGATTACATTCCCTAAAGGGTGAGTAGAGATATGCATGTTTTTCTAAGTTCACTCAAAAAAGTTCATTTTTTAGAAAAATGGCTGGGAACTCGGGGTTTTTCAGGGTAAATAACTGTGGTCAACAAAGTGTTAACTTCCCAGAATGCACTTCTGTTACTAAAAACATCCTTGGATGAATATTGGATAGAATCTCAAACAAGTTTAGTTCACAGGCAGTGACAAGTCCATTAACTGACAGTCATCATATCCACCAGAGATCATTACTGTAAAAACTTTAAATTTCTATACTACAGTAGAAAATTTTCTAGCAGATACGAACTTTACGGTTGAATTTAATCAGTTTACTTGGTTGTCTTTAGTAGTTTTAAGTGAGATTTTTTTAAAAAAATCTGTCCTGTAGAATTTGCATGCTTCAAGGGTATGAAGTGATAGTGACTTCACATTTTAAGGCCACTGCAGCATTTGAGGTAGGAGTGCCAACTCCCCGCTGCCTTTTGTTTTTCTAAGAAACACCAGGTACCCATTTTTTTAGGCTTGGTTGACCCCAGTTCTGGTCAGTCCACAAAATTTCACTCAAGTGTGAAATCAAACAAGAGACCTTCTGCAAACACGCTAACTCTTACATCACCTTCTTCATATGCACACTGGTGATAATGCATGGTACCCTGATTTTTGCGATGCGCCTCTTGGTTGGATACCACCGACTTTACCACCTTTCCTTGCTAGGGCAGACTGTGGTCTTGCTCAGACTGCCATGAAGACAGTAGTGTAGGCTGGCCTGGCCAAAACTTTGTTCTCCAGCTTCTGGTGGCTGCCCCATCTCCATGTCAGATCCAACGTGCAATGTTGTCTGGCCAGACAGCTTTGAGACAGTTCCACAGAGACCCACTGACTTTGGGATGAGGAATCTGATGAGTGCTTCAACTATATCCATTCTCCCGCCACCTGTAGTCTGCTGGCTCTGTTTTGTTTACCGCATTCTGATAGCCATTGTTGTAAAGACCCATAGGCTTGTCACGTCCTGGATTCAATGGTCTCACACCAGATTTTCCTCATCCCCACCGGCGATCTCCATGTCCTCAGCAACCTGACATTACATTTTACAAAAACAACAGTTACAATTAGTGTTGATTGCTACAGGTTTCTGGGCTACAGAAGTAGGTCAGAGTTTTTAAGCAAAGACTATGTTAAGATTGATTGATCTTTATTTCAAAAGGGTTAAGAATTGGGCACGCAGGCCCGTCTGACATTCTGCCCTTTATCATACAT
This sequence comes from Achatina immaculata, assembly GCA_009760885.1. Classification (NCBI taxonomy): domain Eukaryota; kingdom Metazoa; phylum Mollusca; class Gastropoda; order Stylommatophora; family Achatinidae; genus Lissachatina; species Lissachatina immaculata. The sequence goes on along the minus strand of CM019716.1, from coordinate 30,668,733 downwards.
CTTTCACTCTATTCCAGACATTCTACAAATATGCTGTTCATATAACAAACATAACTAACATTGAAGCTGAGAGACATAAAATAAAATATAACATTTATGTTTCGCTCTTAAACATTCACTCAGTACAGAAGTAACTACATACATTATAAATGACTATCTACTAAACAAAATTTTCGGGACTATTCAGAAAACAATTAATTGTATTCGGTGTCTGTGAGAGCAGCTTAAGATAACTTTTAAGTTTTATAATTCATGGAGGCATGTAGTCGACATCAAATAGATATTAAGAAAGCTTGTAGTTGTAGGAAGGAGTATAATTTATATTTTTTATATAGGATGGGAGGGTATTCCAAAGATGAGCAGCAGAATAACTAAAGCTTTTCTTGTAAAGATCAAGTCTAGGTTTTGGAAGACATATGTTGTTCAAGCGTTGGCTGCACTTTGGGCTAAATTTAAACAGGTTCCATAGATAAGGCGGGGCATGCCGTGAAAGAATTTGATGTACTAACTTGGCTTTGTTGAAGAGTAACCTGTTCTTAAGAGGTAGTATTTTGATACGTTTGTGATGATTAGTTGTTTGTGCTTGATCTTTGTCACTAATAAGCTTTACTGCTCGTTTTTGGAGAGAGCAAAGCCTCTTTGTATTTGACACTGAGCAACCATCCCAAACTGTTGAGCAGTAGTCTAAATGTGTTTGTATATGAGTTATGTAGTATGTCTTCCTAGTGTCTTGATCTATGAAGTGCTTAATTTTAGCTAATTGGTATACTTTTTGTGCGATGAGTTTTGTTAGACATTGCACATGAGAGTTCCAGGTCAGATGTTGGTCAATAATAAGACCTAGTGTTTTGTGCTCGCTAACGTTTTCTATCTGTGATGTTTCTATACAGAGCCGAAGTGTTGTTTTTGTTGCGTTTTGTAGTTTCTGTCTTGTTGTTATGAGCACTGATTTTGTTTTATCGGTGTTTATAATCATGCCATTATTTTTGCTCCATCCAATTAAATTGTATAACTCGACCTAAAGAGTTGATTCTAGATTAACACAATCGTAGTCACTGGTGTAGACTGTGCAATCATCGGCAAAAAGGTCACTAGAAGAGTGTTTAAGATGAAGTGGAAGATCATTGATATAGATAGCAAAGAGCAACGGGCCTAGAATAGAACCTTGCGGAACACCAGTGTCAACTTTAGCAGAATTTGATAGAGAATTGTTGAAGAATACTACCTGTTGTCTGTCTGAAAGAAACGATGCAATTAATTTTATTAGGTCAGGGTGCAGTCTATAAGTCTTTATTTTTCTTACAAGAATATCGTGGTCAATCATATCAAATGCCTTTTTAAAGTCGACAAAGATGGCACCACATAGTCTGTCATCATTTATGTTTACTAACCAGTTTTCTGTCATTTTGGTAAGAGCTGTGTGGCAGGAATGATTGGGTCTAAAGCCTGACTGACTGTCTATGAGTAAATTGTTCTCTTGCATGTGTCGTAGAGTTATTTTGTGTATGTGTTTTTCGAGTGGTTTTGATAATGACGATAATATGGATATTGGTCTATAGTTGGTAAGATTGTTAGATGAGCCAGATTTAAAGCGAGGATACACCTTAGCAGTTTTAAAAGCCTCAGGAAAATAACATTTTGCAATGCACTGGTTGTAAATATATGTTAGTGTATGTGAAATGACAGGTGCAGCATAACGTAAGATCTTATTACTAATATCATCAAGCCCAGCTGTATTGTTGTTTTTTAAGGTTAAGAGATAACTGTGAACTTCACTGACTGTTAAGAATGGAATGTGTAACTGTTTAAAATCAGTACATCTGCTGTCCAGGAATGTTTGTAGTTCATGTAAGTCGCATACAGGAGTTGATACTGATGATTTAAGAACGTTGATTTCTTCTCTGAAATGTGTACTGATATGTGCGCTAGTGTATGCACGATTGATGGCTTGAGAATCAAATTCTTTTCTTTTATTTGATAGGGTATTTATGGCTTTCCAAATTGATTTACTGTCTGATTTATTCTGTATTAGAATCCGGAAGTAATTTTTTTTCTCTTGTCTTATTAAGTATTGAACTTTGTTTCTGAGTGAACGGTAGGTCATAAAGTCCTTGATTTTGTGCTCCCGATCACGTTCTCTCATGAATTGTAGTATTTCAGGTGTTATCCAAGGTAACTTCGTCTGGTGTTTTACTCTCACCTCTTTCATGGGAACATGTTTGTCTAATATATCTCTGAAGATCTTTAGCCAATATTCTATTGCCTCATCAGGGTCAGTTAGTTGGTACACGTGTGTAAGTGAAGATTGTTGCAAATCATTAAGGAATAATTCTAGGTTAAATTTTCTGAAGCTCCTAAATTTCATACTGGTGTGATTGTGTTTAGGAAGTTTATACCCCTTTCTTGTCCACGTACAGCAGACTGGGTAATGATCGCTTAACGAAGTATGAGGGATGTTACATTCAATGATGTTTTCTGGTTGGGCTACATATATATGATCTAATAATGTGGATGATACTTCTGTTACTCTGGTAGGTTTGGTGACAATTTGGCAAAGATTATAGGATAATATAATATTGCTCCAAGTTAGATGTGATTGTGTTAGATCTATGTTGAAATCTCCAAGAATGATAATATCTTTGAACCTAAAGGTTGAAACCTCATCCATCATAGTCGTGAAGTGATCGTACCACAGAGATGATGCATTTGGATTACGGTACAAAAGTCCAATAATTAATGGACTCTGGTTTGGCATTTTAACTTCCACCCAAATACACTCTACCTCTGATGATTCGAGGTCTTCTCTACGACTAAACTGGATAGTTGTGGAGACATACATTACTAGACCTGTTTCTAGTTTCCTGGTTGGGTCACGCCGGATCAGGTTAAATCCGTTAATTCTAATATCTTCATCGGTTATGTTCCTATTTAAACGGCTTTCAGAGAAGCCAAAAATGTGTAAATTTTGATGTAATATGTGTGTTACTTCAGGAATTTTACCTAATAGGTGATATACATTCAGATGGCCTAATCGAAGTCCTTCCTTATGTAACCATTTTTCGGTAGGTGGGGTCATTTTATTTTCCTGTCTCCTGTTACTGGTTTGAAAATAATTCCTATTATGATACTTAATACTGAGGTAAATAAACTTTTAAATACTACACAGAGACACACTCTGTATATTAAACTTTCAACTGGTACACAACTCACTAGCTGAAATAATTGGAAGCTGAAAGAGAGACGCGTCTAACTACTGAATAATTAAACACTGAAATATGTGAATTCACTAACAAGTTGAGTAATTAAGTATATAGTTCTCACACACACACAGATACAACTCACAAGCTGCAACGACCTATATAAAGTTGACAAGAATTAGAAAAATAGATACAAAAGAAGGGGCAAGAAATAAAATGCAATAATAAAATGTAAACATTCTAAATAAACATAAGAATGAAGATATCAGTCACTATATCTTGCTGAGTAATAATTCTTTTTCGACATTGCGGGTTGAAGGTTACAGTTTGTGATGGATTACGATGATACTGCCATCATTTTAAGGCATGTGGTGTCTATAAGGTACCATGCCATGTGAATTATGCAGAGATAACATATAGGCATGACTCAAGGCAGCAGGGCTAAATTGCAACAAATACTGCAGCTCCAGATTTCTTTGAGGATGTTGCATGGAACGTGCTTGTGTGTTGAGCTCTTCCAATGAGCTGTGCGACGGAGGAAGAATCCTGACGTTGCTGACGCTCGTATCAGCTCGTCTGACCGTCTGAGGCTGACATGAGGGTAGGGGTGGAAACATTGTGTCATAGTCGGTGGTTTGCTGTGGAACAGGTGGTGCAGGTTTGGAGGTCCCTTTGGTTTTAGTGCTCGGAGTAGAGCTGGCTTTATGGGGGTTTTTTGTTGGACGTGGGTGTTGTTTGTGGACATCCAGCTGTACCACGTCTTTCTGTAGTGTACGTTCTGGAAACTTTAGATTTTTGGCAAGGATGCTGGTACCAAGTTTTGATGTATGTATGTGGTCCCTGTACATCCGTTTCTTCGGGGCACCAGAGGCTGAGATGAAGAACACAGTGTGGTCTATGAAGACAATGTTGTTAACACGACAGTATGACTGAAGTGCCTTGTTGTTGATGTCTACCAGGCGGCGTCCAGGACCGGAGCAGGGTGGAATGATGGAAGATAGGAAGATTGCTGCAGTCGGATACTTTTCCTTGATGGCGGAAGTCAAAGCCTGCATGTCGGAACGTCTGATGTTCTGGCCATTCATGCTGTCATTTATGCCAACATGTACGGAGATTTTCCTCACACCCTGGTCTGTATTAAAACTTCTCAGTGTTTGCGTTATTTTCGCAATACCAGCTCCCGGTACTGCAACTACTGAGACAATGTCTTCGTCTGCTATGGACATCCGCTCGCTATACACGCCCTTTAGCAGAGAATCCCCAATTATTAAATGTATTCTGCTGTCCGTGATTTTGTGAATGGGAATTTGCTGCGTATTTTGTTTTTGGTTAGATTGTGACTGGAGGTGGGATGCTTTGTTTGACTGAGATGATTGTTGCGTCCTGTCTGTCTGCTGAGTATCTGGTACAGAGCTTTGTTGTAGAGCGTCGAATCTGTTGGTGATCTTGACCTCGATGGGGTACTCGTATTTTGTGATATGCTGGTCTTGCTCACCTGATAAAGAGGCACTGACTTCACTCTGTTTTTGTTGGTTGTTTTTCTTGTGAGGTTTGTTTACACCGGCTGGTGACGATGGCTGAGCCTTCGGCTTCATGTTGAGATTAGTTTGACTAGCAGCCACTGACTGACTGTGACTACTAGGTTCTGTCTGGTTGTTTTTGTGTAGTTTTCTACTACTGCAGTTTTCGCTGTTGACTGATTCAACGAGAAGCTTCAGCTTGGTATTTTCTTCTCTCAGCTGTTCAACCTCTTTTTTGATATTATCATTCTCCTCACTGAGTGACTTTACAACTTCGGACTTCATGTCACTGATGAGTATTTTCACGAAGTCTTTAATAACTTCTGTGAAGTCATGGCCACAGTGACAAGTAGGTAGTTTTGTTCCTGTACCAACAGCTTGATGGGAACTAACAGTCTCACTAAGTCTTGGTACATTGCTCTCCATTGCTCTAAGAGGTCGACCCAGCCTCGTAAAATGGGTACCAGAGAAAATCTGGGAAGTAAAGGCAGCGAGGAAAGGTCACCCTACCTCATATGCTGGAAGTAAAGGCAGCGAGGAAAGGTCACCCTACCTCATACGCTGATGACCCAGCATAATGAGGTCTCTAACGCTTCACCCCCTACGGCATTTGCTATGGGACTATCTTTACTTTACTTATGTTAAGATAAGTGTGTTCTGAACACAGTTGTTCCCAGGGGTCTTAAACCACCAAAGCACATTTTAAGTGAGAGTATATTCAGTATTCTTGAAAGAGAAGTTTTCAAGTACTGTGCCATGCAACAGGAACAAGCCAAGAAGAAAGATTTTTTTATACAGGCTTTTTTATAGCTGTAAAAGGTTTCTTGCTTAATATTGAAGAAGGCTGGCTAGTAAAGAGGATTAAAGAGAGAAAACTTAAATATTTTGGACACGTTAAACGTCATGATAATCTAGAGAAGACCGTCTTTGAAGGATACATAATGGGAAAAATAAAGAGAGGAAGACCAAAACGAAGATGGCTGCAAGTCATCGTTGACGATCTGCAAATGGATGCAGCAGCGGCAGGCCATCTTGCACACAACCAAGAGGCCTACAGGAGTGCTGTTTGGGAGGCAAAGTTCCGCAAGGGGCAAGCAAATGAATGAATGAATGGAAAGGTTTCTTAACTGAAGTGTTAAATTTATCGGACTGCTGCTGTCAGTCATAAAGTTTTTCTTTTTCTAAAATTTGTGAGGTAGTGCTTGCTTGTCCTCCACTCTGCATATAATTCTTAGGTGTATCTGCAAAATACTGGATTGCGGTAAATCTCAGAAAATAGAACTTAAGTTATGAATGCCCAGTAAACGATCGTGGATCAATTCTGGTCTGCGACATGAAGAGGCCCTGAGTGATTGGGGACAAATGCACAGTGAAATTGGATGCACTGTTTGAATTTGAATGTAACAATGTATTTGTAACAAAATGTCAAGCATTCGTATAGCAGTGACATCACATGAGAGTGAAATGGTATTGAAGGGCAGCAGATAACACAGCATGAGAAAACAAATTTAAAAAAAACAGGTGATTTGTGGCACAGACATGATCAAGCTGATGGTGAATCAGCTTTCCCCACTGATAGTCAGTGCAATCACCTCCCACCACCATTGAAATCGAGTCAACCTTGCTGTCAAATAAAGTACCTGATACATCATTTTGGGGGGGGGGGTGGGGGAGAACTGCCTCTGAAATTGGGTATAGTGTTTTTGTAGACAAGCTGAGCCAAGACACACTGTGCACGAGAGTGTCTGTTGTATATCAGGTAAATGCAGTAATAATAAACTAATAATAATGATGATAAAGAAATAATAAGTTAACTTTAGGATTATTTTAGGTGCAGGTAGAGATGAAATAATCATTTTTCATAGAACTACTGAAGTATTTTTATTTTTTAAAATGGACTCTTTTAAGTATTTTAGAAAAATGTTCATGTGTTTAAAACAGGTATTTTTTTTAAAATGAAGAATTGATCAAGTATTTTGAAAGAATGAAATACAAAATATAGTCAATATATAGAAAATCATTGCTGTGTTTGAAAAAAAAAAGAAGAGAAAAAAATAGAGCTTAATTTTAAACATTTGCATTAGTCTGTCCTATTAGTGTAGTGTGAAAAGTTTGTAACATGTACTCTGAAATCTTTGGCTCAACAGTGCTGTGATGGCTTTGTATGCGTTAGTGCTGGCCAGCTTAATTCAGGTAAGAGATTCATGTTGGACACATTACATGGAATATATGGATACATTTCTGCTTTGTCCTGAAACAGCTCACATAGTTTAACTTTCTGAATCCAAGGACTGTATTAGGCTACAGCTGTGATTCTTTAACATCCTGGGAAAGTGGTTGAAAGAGGATGTGTTAGGAAGCACTGTGTGACCCCAAGATTAAATGCATTATTTTGATGCAGAGTTTAAAAATTTAGTGATTAATTTATGAGACAGCTGTGTAATGCTGTATTTTAGAAGAATGAAGAAACTGAAAAGTTGAAAGAAAAAAAAAAAAGTCAAGATCCCACTTCACTGGGAAGTAAAAAAAAAAAAAAAGGGTAAAGGTAACCCTGTCATGCCTTAGAGGCACATAGGGATATGGTGTTAGTGGCCATATTTTCCTTCATCTGCCAGCACACTAAAAGGTGATATGGTCAATATCACGCCTGGCCGCCTTTCCTTCCCCAACTCCAGAAGAAGTCGGGTACTCATTTCTACAGCTGTGTGACTGGGATGCCTCCAGCCGGATTTGAACCCCCGACCTTCGCCATGAGAGACCAGTGCACTAACCACTTCACCAGGGACATTAAAAAAATTATTTTTTCCTTATCCCCCTGGGTTCAAATAGTATTTGTGTAGGTAAGTATATCACTGGAATCTGTAATCTGATTAAAATGAAGATGAAAGCCAGAAGTTTAGCAGTTGCATATAATGATTTAGCAAGAAGTTTGTGCAGTGATTTAACAAGTTCAGCTGCAGCATGCAATAAAATTCAACAAGAAGTTCTCTCCTCTGATTTCATCTTTGATGTTAACAGGTATTTACTGCACCATTCATTCATTTGCATGTCCCTTGTGGAAGTTTGCCTCCTTGACAGCTCACCTGTAGGACTCTCGGTTGTAAGCAAGGTGCCCTGCTGCTGATGCATCCATTTGCAGGTCATTAACAATGTCTTGCAGCCATCTTCGTCTTGGTCTTCCTCTCTTTCTTTTTCCCATTATGTACCCTTCCAAGACTGTCTTCTCTAAATTAGCATGACGTTTACTCTGTTTAATCCTCTTTACTAGCCAGGCTTCACAAAGCACATAAATTCCTATGCTTTACCAGTCACATTCATGAGGGGCTGTACTCTACATTTCTTATTGTTGTTTCTGAATGGTGTAGAAAAAAATTGAATGGACATTATATGAGATTTGTAAATGATAAGTTTTGTCTGTTTGCTCTGTAAACTGAGAAAGAAGAAGGAAAGCAAATTTCCAGGTACTTATGTGTAATATTTTGTGTTATTTAATTGTCATTTCAGATATTGCTTCCAGTGCCTGCCCTGCACTTTGGCATCAGCCTCATTGGAGCCATTCTGTTTTGTGTGTTCATAGTTGTGGACACTCACCTTTTGATGTCCAAGCTTTCACCAGAGGAGTACATTCTGGCCGCAATCAACTTGTACCTTGACATACTAAACCTGTTTCTGTACATACTACGTATTCTGGGAGAAAGAAAATAAAGACACTCTTTTTCTGAACTTGTTTTATTCTCTCATAGAATGCTTTTACTTCAGTTTCAAACCATTCTGTAAGTAGAAATGTCAGGAAACTCTATCGTAAACTAAAAAAAAAAAAAGAGATCCTTAGATCATTGGTGAATTAAAAGTATTTTAGTCCTTTAAATTCTAATGTTCTCAAAAGAGTGATGTGCCCTTTAGGGTTCACTGTGTTGCTGTTTTCCATTTTTCTTTAAAAATTAAGATTAAATGGTGACCACAGTATGAAAATACCTGGTTGTTTTTTTTCCCCAAGAAGTATTATTTAAAACGCTTTATTTTCTTTTCATATATATAGTTCACATTACTTAATTTTTTTTTTTTTTTTCCGGGACATTCATTTCAAATGATTTTATTTTCCAGTGCACATAATTCAGATTTCTTCCCATGTTATTGCAAAATCTTCAGACCAGTTCTGTTTTGTCTACATTTGTGTGAAATGACTGTGAACAGAAATTGACTATCGTTAACAAAAACGTTAACTCATTATAAAAGATGTAACTTGCACCGAAGTTGTTTTCCGTGGTTTAGGTTTCATATTTTCACATTTAGCTGCTGAGGAGAAGAGAGTACAGTCTGCGGATCATGTATAAAATAGGGGAATAAGGCTTATTGTACATGCTTTTTTGTGGTAATTAATTGAAATGTTCAGTTTATTAGACTGCTTCTGTCAGTCATAACGTTTTTCTTTTTTCTAAAAGTTGCAAGATGTTGCTTGCTTATCCTCTGGTTTGCGTATAATTTGTTACAAAATTTGATTATTTTTTTTTTCCCTCAGTTTGATAAGAAAAAGCAGGAAACTTAATTATAATGCAGAAGATGTTTCAGAAATTGTACAGAAGTTGTAGATGATTTGCTTTGGAATGCATAACATTAAAGTATTAATTACATGCATTTTATGATGGATCTTTATTAACTTGATTTTTGATGATTTTGTTGTTGTTGTTGTTATTATTATTGATTAATGTCAGATGTTAATTAAGTTGTAACAATTTCAGTGGTTTGCTTTTCACCTTTATATACAAGTTTTCTTTAATTTAGATGGATTTTGTCATTTTTCTAATTTGTTTTATGATGGTTTCTGGTGATCTCATTTATAGTTTTGAATTTAGAAAAAAAAAACAACTAAAAAACCAGAGTTGTTGACACCTTATCCTGACTCTTATGTTTTCCATAACTTGTCACTTCTGTGTCAGACTTATAACTGCAGACTTTAATATTCAGACTCCTTGCAAGTCATAATAATTTAAGAAGCCAAAATGACTTCAGAGTTGAAAAGATGATCAGTGGCCATGTCATACTGGAATGGACATGTCGTAGTTGTGGATGATAGTACAAACAGCAGATGGTATAAATGCCTATTTCAGCAATTTATATGTGGACGTAAAAGATCTTAAGATCCTGTGTTATTGAAAATATCCATTTTTTTTTTTTGCCTGGTGATGCATGCAAAAGAAGGAAACTCATTAAGTTGTTTATTAGATGTTGGTTCTACTATAGGTCATAATGTTGGTTATTTTGTCTATTCAACCTGGGAAATGGGGACAAAAAAAAAACAAAAAACTGGTCTCTGTGTTATCAAGTTAAATGCTGCAAAAAAACAGGCCGCGTGTTGAAAATGCATATTTCTGTGATGTTTTTAGCAAGCAGGAAAATGAAAACTGCAATCATTGATCAAAGTCCAAGATCTAGGAAAGTTACGGGGGGATCAGAATTGTACACCGTTTATTCTTATATTTACAGGTTGTCTTTGTTCTTGTTACTGATGGTCGCTCGGTTTAATAATCCAGTGGTACCGGGCAAGTCCCAGTAGTGAGGTTTTTTTTTCCCTGGTGCCACCCCACCAAAAATGCCTGTCACCCATCCTCTAAGAATGGGTCCCAGAGAAACCTGATTGGGGCAAATGTAAAATAGTAATGGGCAATGAAAAGTATAAGTGGAAATAACAGGAGAAAAGGGTAAAGAATAGGACAGTTGCCTCCAAACAAATAATACAAGTAAGAGTTCTCAGGCATTGTTTAGTTGCGTAGGCATGTGAGTAGTACATGAGAAAATGGAAAAGAAAGGGGAATCTCTGAGATTGCAGAACAACTGAAGAGAGAAATGTATTTTCAGCAAAGAAGTACAAACAAGCCAGAGGAATCTGGAATGCAGATGACTCAGTTCTTAGCTCCTTTTCAGTTTCAGAAAAAAAATGATTCACTGTTGTCCATAAAATTTGTTCCATGACTAGAAAATTGTAATTCTGAACTACCATGAAGCTAAAAAATAGACATCGTGTCATTTTCTAGGACAGCCAGCAAATTTTCATTCATTTTGAAACTTTGTGTTGAGATATTTTTTTCTTAGTCCACCGGTAGGCTAAGAGCTAATAATTACACTGATAATTAACCTTAGTGAGTTATTTTTTTCTTGTGTAATTAAAAGTGAAATTTGCTTTTTAAAAGAATCTAAAGAAAATTTTTATCAGAGAAACAGAAGATCAAGAGCCTGGTTTGCAGAAAAAACTCAAGGATAGGAAAGGGTTAGTATTTTGTGTTAAATTCCATTGAGCACAATAATATATGTTGCATTATTTTATTATAACTTATAAATAACTTTTTTGTGTGTGTGTGTAAAGATCTTTGGGATATGGTTACTGTGTTGTTTATTGTACAAGGATTTATATAAACAGTGGTTTCATTTAAGGATATATAAATATATTGTGTAATTTTAACTTCATATATGTTAATTACCATATAGCTTAGTTTTATTCAGGACACTTTCATTTTTGTTTTTTGTTTTGTCTTATACTATGATTCTTGTTTTTTCTTAAACATAAAAAATGTGGTTGGAGCAACTTGACTTACAGTCATGTGTTTACACTGTGATATTTTGTCATGTATGAGGGTCATACTGAAAGTTGTGAGCAAACATCTTTTAAAAATCAGAATTTATAGATAGAGAAAATATAAATGTATCACCTTAAGCTGCAGCCTTTTATTCACTTTTCAACATAATCTCCATTTCTCTGCACACATTTTTCTCATCGCTCTGCAAGTTTGAAAATACTGCCCCGGTAGAATTCTGTTCCAGCTGACTGACGGCACAGATGCACTGCTTTCTGGACATTCTCTCCTGTGAGACCCAGCAGGTGCAAACTTTTCTATTGCCTAGGGTTTCAATAATTTCCTGTACAGCATTGTGTCCTATTCCAAGATTTACAGCGACTTCAGTTACTGTGACACATCTGTCTTGTTTAATGATGTCGTCAATACTTTCCATGTTGTGTTCATTGGAGGCAGGTTGAGGGTGACTGCTGCGAGGCTATCTTAGATGCTCGTGTTTCCATCTTTGAAATGTTTCACCCACTTCCTAACACTGCTAGCACCCATCTCCATAAGCAAGTTGAAGTTTTTGGTGAATTTCAGCAGTGGGGATTTCCTCTTTAACGAGGAACTCGATAACAGCACATTGACAAAATGAAACTTCAGCACCCGCCATTTTGTTTCTGTTCCACGTGGTCACGTGACACATGATGCTGACATCATGTGACCTCAACATGAAGTGCGAAGGATGCAGTTAAGGTGATCCATTTATATTTTCTCAATCTATAAATTCTGATTTTTAAAAAAACTTTTGCTCATGACTATCAGTATGACCCTTGTACCTTCATGAGATAGCAAAAAAAAAAAAAAAACAGAGGAAATGAGTTTATATTTTGCTGAAGAATGGAGAATTTAAAATGTTAAAGTACAAGAGCAATAAAACAAAAACCCAATTGAAGACACAGAAATATTTATATATTATATACAATATGATAAGTACTGCATAAGTACTGTTACTTTACAAGAAATTAGATTCTTTTGAAAACAAATGCCTAAGGAAAATACTCGGCATCAAGTGGAGCGAATTCAAGAACAATGCAAAGATAAGACAGATGACTGAACAACAACCAGTCTCATGGGCGATCAGGAAAAGGAGATGGACATATGTTGGTCACGTGATGAGAAGAAACGATCAGAGAATCCCAGAACAAGCTATCAAGTGGAACACAACAGGCCAAAGAAAAAGAGGCAGACCACGTGAAACTCTAAAGAGGACATTGTTAAGAGAGGCCAAATTAATAGGCATAAAATCCCGTGATGAGGTTGAAAAGATTTTAAAAAAACAGGAAAAATTGGCGAACTACCTTGCGAGCCCTATGTGACTAGTAATGGCACGGGAAGGATATCAGATAAGAAGTACTGCCTGCCAGCTGGAGCAGAATGAAAGTAACCTGTCATCTTTTCCATATTAATTTTCTGTATAAAAACACTCAAGATTTGAGCAAAATTTGTTTCAGAAACTATATTCAAATATTGTTCTTTTGTTTGAAAATCTATATTTGCTTATTGACAGAATGTCACTGGTTATGTTACTATTAATATGTCAGGTATAAAAAATAACAGTACTCTGATAAAACCACTTGGTAGACAGCATCAGTGAAAGAGAAACAGCATGACTGCTTAGACTAAACACAAGTCATGGGATTTAGTTCAAGGCAGTTGCATGGTTCATCTGCAGGGTAAAAACAATGAATGAGGAATTTGACCATTTGTTATAATTGCTGAATCATTCAGTTTGGAGAATAAACAGTTTTGAATTGTGAACTTTCCTAGATGGTTTTTTTTTATTTAAGTTACTTATTTTAGGACAAACAAGGAAATGTCCAGTCTTCTTGTCTTTACTGTCATCATATGTGTTTAATGATTCATACTTTGTCTGTTTTGCCTGTATTTAAAGTGAAATAACTCGACCAGACTTGGACATCTTGTGCAGATTTGATTGTTGTTGGAATATTTTTCATGTTCTTATTTGGTTTTCATGCATCGATTCTGATCGTAGAACTTTCTGTTACACGTTTTGATCAAAGACTGTACCTTGCACCCTCTCCTGGCAGTCTCCTTCTCCACTTTGTTAAATGGTCTTTGCCAGATCATTTAATTTCAGAGCATGAATATACACATTTTTTCACTATTTTGTTCTTCATATTCTTTGAAGCATGAGGATTCATAAGAAGATGGAGGGAAATATAGAGGGGACTAATCCTTGTAGTGCATGCTTTTTGTTTATCAGATTTATATTTGTGTGGACGAGTGAGCTGCTGGTCTGTTTATGTTGTAACAAAATGTGTTTGTACCATCTTTCATTATTGCTGCTGTTGTTGTAAGTTCCTGGCCCAGCAATCAGGATGTTCTTTGCAGGTGGTGAGGTGAAGGTTTTGAAGCGATTGTCATATCAGATTGGGATTGGGTAATGGCGGCCATTTTTATAGACCTGGAGTGAAACTAAAACGCAGGGAAGTGCTCCTTTAGCAGATCCTTCAGACTTTGGGCTACAATGATCTCAGCCCCATTAGTCAGGCTGAGCCTGCTACTAGGAGCACCAGCGGAGACGTGGGACAGGGTCTTGACTGGCCATGTTTCATCACAACTGTTAATTAATTGTACAACGGGTTAACTCGGGGTCGGACGTGCTACTCAAGCGCCTCCGCATTCATTGTGTAAATCGTGCTCGCAACGCTAAATTCCAGTAACACACAATAATTAGTGTATAAGTATACAACAATACACGAAGCACTGCAGTAAAGCTGTGATACCAGAGTGTATAAACTAGGAAAAAAGTAAGAGCAGCTTTATTACTTAACGATTACAAAGTTGTGACGTTTCGACGTGAGCCTTAATCATACAAAAACATACAGGATGAAGAAATAGAGAAAGGAGATAAAGTATAGATTTACATGAATACTACTTTTTTAAAAAATGAAAAAAATGAGTACTCAGCTGTAAATTGTAAGATGTGGCATGTCCAGCGGTGTGTGTCAGGATTGGATTTAGTAGAAAGTGGAGACTGTTTAAATGGAGATCTGTGACATGTGGTCGGCGGGTTGTAACTGGGGGTGGTGGATGGGGAACCATGGAGGGGAGGGAGAGTGATACAATGGATGACCTAGCCAGGAGAAGGTGAAATAGATGATTGGGGAAGAGGGGTTGCAAAGTGATGCTGTGAAGAGGTTTTTGAACGATGTGTGATAAGTAAGAAGGGAGTGGAGCTTAGTGGAGAGGTACTTTGATGATTGAAGAGAATGTTGTGTAGCTGAACAGCGAGTTTAACCCGTGTGGCTCCAGCGTCTCATAATTTTGAATGCAGTGGTTCTCGAGCGCCAGGCGGCTTGTGTCATCTGCATGACATTGGTGGCTGTTGCCATAAAATCAGATTTGCCTCTGTGGTTGGGGCCATTGAAATGATTTGGGACTGGTTTCGAAGCATGCTGGGCGATGTCGTACAGATGTTTTTGCATGCGGTCCCCTAATCTAAGGCCGGTTTCACCAATATACGTTATCCTGCATCTTTTGCAAACAATGACATATGTCACATTACGGGACTAGCACGTGAATCCTCATGAAGAGAGGATAGTTTTGGGAAAGGTGATCGTTTTCGTTTCCCAGACTACAGGGCAGGTAACGCAGCGGGGGCGGTTACATTTTCTGGTGCCAACATATGTAAGGCTCTGCTTCAAGTGGTTGTGGACAAGGATGCCCTTAAGGTTTGGCTCACGTTTGTATGCCAACAGGAGTGGATCAGAGAAAGCATCGCGAGTGTCGGGGTCAAGTTGGATTAGCGGCAGATGACGATAAAGAATTTTCTTAACCATCTGACCGTGCGGGTGGAAAGGCAGTACTAACATAACTCTGTCCGATGGAGTAACAGGTTTTTTTTCTGAATGCTTCTTTGCGGCTCACTAGTTGGATACGGTTGAAGGCTTCAGGAGGGACATTTTCTGGGTAGTGGCGATGACGGAAAAATTCTAATAACTTGTTGGACTTATCTATAAAGTCCAAATTATCCTGACATATGCGGCGAATACGGAGGAGTTGGGAGTATGGGATGGAGTTCTTACAGGCTTGAGGATATGAGGTGGTGTAAAGCAAATAAGTGTGGCTGTCGATGGGCTTACAGAGGTGACAAGACTGTGCGAATAGAAGCTTTCAGGGGAATTAATCTACTGGTTTGCGGTGCAATTACCGCAGTTCTGTCCCTTAAAAAATTGAACAGGACAGGGGTTCGATTTATTTCAAAAAATTATTTCCTCTGTAAAAAGGCGGGGGGAGGGGAAAGGGAGGGTTGCAAGTGACAAGAGTCAAGGCTAAAGTGATAGTTATTAGAGAGAGTGAGAGAGAGAGAGATTTATAGCAGCATCACCATACTTGTGAAAGGGGGGGGGGGGTTGTGAACTTGATGAACATGAAAAATATGAACGCAAAAAGTGACACCAATAACATCTTATAAGAACAACAAAGGCACAGCGAAATTCACCAACGAACACAACTGCAGCTTTAAAAAATCATTATAAGCAACACAGGGTGGACATTGTTAATATATTGTGCAGAAACTGGGGAGGCGGCACTGTTTTGTATGTAAATTGTAAAAGAATGATGTGGAAAAGATACGAAAACCTGAAATTTTATTTCATATTTTAAATGTTCTAAAATACAAACTTTCGTTTGTCACAAACATTTTAGTGAAATTTCTCTTGTCTCTTCACAGTTTCTCTTGCTTCGCCTAGATCGTGGACAAACCAAACTTAGATGTTAAAACTGCTTAAAATAAAAGTAGGAACAGCTTTATTAGTCAACAAGAACACAGTTGTTAAGCTGGTTCTAGTTTTGTTCTAAACATTTTTAACATTTTATTCTCCCTGCAGTGGTTTGTGTATATGTGTATATTTAGTCATATATAATATATATATATATATATATATATAAAATATTCGTGTGTTACTAAAATGAAGCATCGCTAATATATGTGCACTTTTACAAATTTCCTGGCGGTCTTCACTATATGACTCGAATTTACCATCGTTTATATATATATATATATAAACAGCAGAAATGTGGTTTATTAGAAGAATGTTGCGAATCCCCTGGACACCAAAAATAACTAATGAAGAATGTAGGAGAAGAGCTGGAGAGACAAAAAACCTTGTCAAAAAGATAAGAGAGAGACAATGTACTTTCATAGGACATGCAATGAGAAGAGGGGGCATTGAAAATATTATAACAACAGAAAAAATAGAAGGAAGAAGATCAAGAGGAAGACCAAGAGAAATGATACTGGACAGTCTGACGGGATGGTGTGAGAGGAGATCACCAACTGAGCTGATGGCCTGCATGAAGGATCGCGTACTCTGGGGAAGCATGATAGCCAACGCCAGTCGGCACGTCACATGATGATGATGATATATATATATGTGTGTGTGTGTGTGCGCGCGCGCGTGTGTGTATGTATAGAAATGAAGGGGAATATACGTGAAATGATCTTGTAGAAACAAGTCGCGTATCAAAGAGATCTTATTAATTCTGTGTTGTGGCAGAGCCATCGAGTTTGTTGTCTCGTGTTGGCAAGTTGCGAGTGAAGTCTTGAGTCGCTACTCGTGCAGCTCTTCTCTCTCTCTCTGAACCTTAAGTGCCCAGGGCATATGGGGCTTCCGCAAGGGTTTTCCACAAATGCCTGTCCTTCGCCTTTTT
This sequence comes from Achatina immaculata, assembly GCA_009760885.1. Lineage (NCBI taxonomy): Eukaryota > Metazoa > Mollusca > Gastropoda > Stylommatophora > Achatinidae > Lissachatina > Lissachatina immaculata. The sequence continues at coordinate 30,651,726 of CM019716.1, read as the reverse complement.
TTCTGCTCTTGCCCAGGTGAGCCCTCTATTGCTCAACATCCTTTCTGTTGTTCTTCTCCATGTCTCTTTTGGTCTACCCTTACTTCTGCTCCCCTGTGGTGTCCATCTTAGTGCTATTTTTGGTAGTGAGTTGTCAGTCATTCGGAGCACATGTCCCAACCATCGCCAGCATCTTTCCTCAATAATTGTTGTCAGTGGCTTCATCTGCATTTCTGCTAATAAGATGTTATTTCTTATGGTGTTTGGCCAAAATATTTTTCTAATTCTTCGTAAACATTTTGTCTGGAAAGAATTCAACTTGTTTTGTATGGTTTTGGTGATTTTCCAGCATTCACTTCCATAGAGTAGTACACTTAGAACATTACTCTTAAATATCCTAATTTTCATATTTATGCTTAAGTGCAGCTCTTCAGTCCGGTTCTAATGGAGTTTTCAAGTGACTCAGGATGTACAACTCAATTTCCGTATCGTTTTTACCAACTTAATGACCCACTCTACTGAAGGGTTTGAAACAGCACCTTGTTTGCATCCCAACCTCTTGACATAAGCCATTTTTTTATACACAGAACATTAGCCGACTGCCAGTTTTAACTGGGTACATCTAGTTTCAGCCATAATATTCCAGGGGAAGTAAAAGGTTTTTAGCCCGCTCTCGCAACATACTCGGGCGGCATCAAGCGGAAACATGTTCTAAAAAATGCCTGAAGTGATAAAGCAATGGCTGTATCAGGTGATAGTAGGAGGGAGTGGCAGGTAAGAATACAAAAGAAATCTATCCATTATTCTTCATTATTCTAAAAATACAAAGAAAACTATGCATTATTCTTCATTATTCTAAAAATACAAAGAAAACTATGCATTATTCTTCATTATTCTAAAAATACAAAAGAAAACTATCCATTATTCTTTTTGAGCAAATTTTGCCATTGTATTTGACGACCGTTAACAACTGTTGTTACACGTTTCATATAGCAGCGGCTGTTAATGCTGCTCTTACAGTTATGTAACAAATATACAGCCACTACATTTTGTCACATATGTAGGTCTACCTTCCACTGCTAATCTGTATTTTGTCTTTATACATAAAAAAGCATTATTTTATTAAATGACAAAATGTCTGGAAGTTTAGAATACAACAATACCACTGATATCCCACACCCCACCCCCCTCCTCTTTCGATTCAGTCTACGAGGACGACATGCTCAAAAAACCGGAAGTTATAGTGCTTCCGTTACTGTTGTTCGCGCATGTCTTCTCGTCAATGTCTGGAAACATTTCTTTGTAAAGTATACCATTGTCACTGTTGATGGTGTTCATGCTGGGTGTCTTTTCATCGTTCGTGACTTTACAGATATCATCTCTTGACTGATAAGAGTTCATTTTCTTGTTTTTGTAGACGAACTCGAGAGAAGTTATCTGATCATCCATATCTTCTTTAGTGAAGGGGAGAGCATTCGTTGGCTCCAGGCCATGGGGATGAAGGTCAAGGTAATCCTGAAACAAAGAACAAATAAATCAATTTCAAAACTAATTTTTTTTATAAAGAGCCCAACAGCCATGAAACAGCAGTCTAAATTGAATAACAACCACAGCAGCACAGATCATCAAATGAGTGAAATGTATAAACTAGGAAAAAAGTAGGAACAGCTTTATTACTTAACGAGTACACAGTTGTGACGTTTCGGTATGAACCTTAATCATGCAAAAACAAAAAGGTCGAAGGTACCATGATCAACAAGGTGGTCCTTCTGTCCAGGCTAAGATTGTAATCTAAAAACCCTCACCACATAACCGTGGTACAATTTCTAGCAGCACCATGCTGTGTAAAAAAAAAAAAAAAAAAAGAGAGAGAGAGAGAGAGAGAGAGAGAGAGAGAGAAGATAAAATATAAATTCACATGAATGCTATGCAAAAAAATAGGAATGGAAAAAATAGAATAAAATAAAATGAATGGAGCACTCAGCTGTGACTTGTAAGAAGCTGTGGCTTGTAAGAAGCTGTGTTCAGAAATGGGTATGGTGGAGTGTTTAAATAGAGACTTGTGATAGGTGGTTCGTAAATAAAGAGGGGGAGGGGGGACCCTGGAAAGGGGAGAGAGTGATACAGTGGTAATCTAGCCGGAAGAAGGTGAAATAGGTGATTATAGTTGGGGTAGAGGGGTTGTAATCCGATGCTGTGAGGAAGTTCTGAACTGTGTGTTACAAGTGAGAAAGAGGTGGGACTTAGTGCAGAGGGATTATGATTGTGGAAGAGGCCAACTTTCCCCCACCTCCAAAAGACAGGCACCTCTGTAAACAAGGCAGACAAGCTTGCCAAAAGTGGGTGCGCAGTGGCCCCAGCCAAACGATTAAGTATCCTACCACATCAAATCCTTCGGGGCATCACCAAGGGAGAATGACTGGACAAGTGGACAGTAAGGAACACTGGGCGAGCCCTGTACAAACATGTGAACGAACCTGACTCACATGACGAATCATACAAACTAAACAGACAAAACCAAACCATCATTTTCAAACTACGAACAAAATATATCACCCTATCAAAATATAGTAAAATCAAGAAAAAAAACCCAGTCTAAACTCTATACACTGTTATAACGAAGAGGAAATAGCTGAGCATTTTCTAAATAAATGCTCTGAACTAGACGAACTACAAATAAAACTACTTCCATGCAGTTCACAATAGTCTATATCCCAAGGCTGAACAGAAGAAAGTCAAGTTCTTCACTACAGCATCAGTTTTCAAGACCTTCTAGCTCGCAGCAACGGCGAGATCCACTACCGCCAGTGTACAAATCTGAGCTCATTAAAAGACTCGTTTAAAAGAACATTCCATTACTGTGGTTTTCTTGTTCTCATCTTTCTTATGTAATTGCTACTATAGATTGTTCTTTGTATAGCTCCAGTATGAAGATGTGCTGTAAGGGAATAGATGATATAACTTAGCAAACATAGGTTGGTTGGTAACCCTGAGGCGCACGAAAGGGACAGAGTAAAAAGGTGCGCAACTTGCGAAAATTCCCTCCCCTTGTGCTTCGGTATGCGTGTGTATATATGGGCTACAGATGTTAAGATGGGTCGGCTGTTTACTCTGGGCATGCGGAGGTGCCAGATGACGGATGAGTCATGTTTGTAAATAGGAAACTACGAGGTTTTGGTACGGTAAAGTAAGAGAACAAATATTGTAGGATTAAACCTTGAAAACATCGTAGACAAGGCTCTTTAGTGAGACGTGAGAGAAAGAAAAGTCACAAGAGAATTACCTGGGATTTGAACACGGACTCCGGTAGGACGAGCAGCCGTCTAGCCACGAGAGAACAGCGTACTATCGACTTAGCCAACTAGCACCCCAAAAAAGGTGTTTTGCTGACATAGTCTTTAGTAACTGCTCAGCAGACATGAGAGATCGTGACACCCGGAAAGAAACGAGGTCGTGACACACAGAAATTCTGTAGCTATAAAAAATTGTTCCTTAAAACTATACCTGAAACTAACTTCATGTAATAAGTATTCGTTCGTTTGTTATTGTTGTTCAAGTTTGCACCAGACATGGCAGGAGACCGTGTGTATGTTTGTCTAGTTGGTACCTGCTAGAAAGAATGAATCTAAGCTACGGAATTTCTGTGTGTCACGACCTCGTTTCTTTCCGGGTGTCACGATCTCTCATGTCTGCTGAGCAGTTACTAAAGACTATGTCAACAAAACACTTTTTATGGGGTGCTAGTTGGCTAAGTCGATAGTACGCTGTTCTCTCGTGGCTAGACGGCTGCTCGTCCTACCGGAGTCCGTGTTCGAATCCCAGGTAATTCTCTTGTGATTTTTCTTTCTCTCACTAAAGTGCTTTGTCTACGATTTTTTCGAGGTTTAATCCTACAACATTTGTTCTCTTACTTTGAGTCATGTTTATGTCCGAGTGTGAATGACATTGTTATTCGTCGATGGAGAAAAAGTGTGTAATGTAAGTCAGCATGGGCCAGTACTATGTGATGTGGATTGCATGTAAGATGTGCTGTCCAGCCGACCTCACTTAGGTATGATGTACGATGTTAGTCGAATAGTATATAAGTAAGCATAAGTTCCAGTTTAGCATAAATGTTCTATGTGAGATTTTGATGCTGTAGTTAATGTGCAAAATGATGTGCACCTAATATACGTATTACTGAATTTTGTGCATATGCGTATCGTATCCAGTTCTTGCCAGTTAATCATATTTGTTACAGTCAGAATCTCAATCATTTTAGCATGATTGTTTGATTTAAAATATTATACGATTACGATGAAGCCATATCAGCTTAAAAATATGTACAAGTATGTATATGTACAACAGATCTGTAGAAAATTCCTCTGCGGAAGTTATATTTTGTAGGGACTTATATATCTAAGAAAACTGTTATCTGATCTTGTCATGTAGCAATATAAATTGATGTGCTAACTATGTACTTTATGATTTAACAACAATATATATTTGTGATTATTTAAAGATTGTGTTTTCTTTTCATTGGTGTAATGTGCAAATGTGTTTAGTCTGTGCAATCGCCAGTCTTTATGTACCTCTATAAGATATCTTACCCAACAATAAACACACAGTGTAGGAACAAGAGATACAGAAAATGTATAGCCCATTTTAGAAATCACTAATTTATTATTATCCCTACAGTGCTGTCATTAATGATATCGATAGTAAATCAGAAATGACACCACCAGGGCAAGGGTAGAAGTAACAACAGGATTCATCATCATCATCAGGTGCCGTGCCGACTGGCGTTGGCTATTATGCTTCTCCAGAGTACCCGATCCTTCATGCAGGCCATCAGTTCAGTTGGTGATCTCCTCTCACACCATCCCGTCAGACTGTCCAGTATCTTTTCTCTTGGTCTTCCTCTTGATCTTCTTCCTTCTATTTTTCCTGTTGTTATAATATTTTCAATGCCCCCCTCTTCTCATTGCATGTCCTATGAAAGTACATTGTCTCTCTCTTATCTTTCTGACAAGGTTTTTTGTCTCTCCAGCTCTTCTCATACATTCTTCATTAGTTATTTTTGCTGTCCAGGGGATTCGCAACATTCTTCTAATAAACAACAGGATTACACACATAAAAAAGTCAAATAATTTGACCACGTTACCCGACTACTACTAGGCAATACAACAAACAAAACATTCACACTAAGAATCGTAATAAGCAAGGCTGACTGCCAGCGCAAGAGGTGGAGGAAGGAAATCACATAAACCCAGTATATGAAGCAAATCAACGAGCCTTATCAAGACGGTCAATTTGTCCTCTCAGTACTGAAATGTACACAAGGAAGGATTCAAGACAAGATACTGATACAGTCACAAATAGCCAAAAAGATTATATTTGGAAGTGCACGTGCATGAATACTTTTCAGCGATTTAAGGCAGTCCCTGAATTACGTACCCGATTCCTGGTTTTCTGTATGACACAGTCCAAAGTTTGAACCAGGTGCTTAAAGGCTGGTCTTTGCCTGGGGTCTTGTCTCCAGCAGGCTCGCATTATGCGATATCTGAATATCATTTGTTCAGAGTACAGGTTTATTTGAGATTTTAAAAAAAAAGAAGTTGCTTTTTATAGCTTCTTGTAGAGTTATCAGGCAGTCTACATCGAGAGGTCGTTACAATTTAAAAGTATTATGCGTATTTTACTATACGAGTATTACACAGGCAATTTCAGAAATCAACCTCCGATTGGCTGGTAAAAATAAATCTGTTGTCATAACGACATGGCGTATTTTCTGTAACAACCAGTAAAGTGTGATCAGACTAAATACCAAAACCACCGTAAATTTGGTTAAATCCTGCACGAGTAGCGACCGAATAAACATAGATCTTGTAATCACCATTTTTGCCAGGTGTGAGGTCTGTAGCGTGATTCGTTCTCTGCAAGCAGGGCACAGCGTCGTCAAGATTAATCGTCGAATGTGTCGTGTGTGTACCGTAAATAACGTCGTGAGGGATATTCTGTGCGGGGGGGGGGGGGAGGGGAAGGAGGATGGTCAGGAAATCCTGGGAAATGTGCATGGTGAAGAGGGACAAAGATGACACTCAACTGTGACAACTCGTCCAAAAACTGACCAAGCAGTGAGTGAAAAACTTCGTTTCACGATTTCAGATCTTTCTGGTGAACTTCCTCCAATTTCGAGGGCTAGTCTGTTTCGAACTGTCACAGAGCTACTGAATCAGCACACATTCTGTGAACGGAGGGCACCAAAACTACTTGCTGGCAAACCCTGGCGATGCAGATCTTTGACGAATGATTACAACAACTGGTGCCACAGTGCCACAAATGCCTGAATCTGGGTGGCAACTATATCTAAAAGTAATGCAGTCATGTATAGAAGTTTTGTGTGTAATACATTTTTTTTCACTATTTTTGACCTTTTTTTTTTAAGAATCAACCAATCGAAGGTAATTCTGAAATAATCCTGGTACACTTTAAATATATTTAAACATTAAAATTGTGATTTTAAAAAACACAAAGAAAAATGAACTTACTTTATAAACAGAAGCACAGAACAGTATCATTTTCAGACTAAAAAAGCATTCAGTTATTGATGACATACAAAAACTCCATCGACAAGTTATTAATAACACTAACTTACTGGGAGCTTTAGATATAATAATTCTTACACAGAGTTCCCGTGAGACTGGAAAAATACTGTCAGGGATCATTCTGAGTTTAAAAAAAAAACGGTTCAGAAGCACTGGCTTACTAGGTTAAATAAAACAGAATAATAAAGATGGCTGTGTAAAAGTCATGAAATTATCATCACGGAACTATGGCGGAACAGAGATTTTTTTCTTCAGCCCCGAGGTATCGGTAAACAGACTCTTGTTAATAGTGGCCATGTCACTGAGATAAGGGATCGACGTGTTATTAACACTGGCTAAGTCACTGAGGTAAGGGATCCACATGTTACTAATATAGGCTATGTCATAGAGGAAAGAGATCGACATGTTACTAATACAGACTGTCACTAAGGTAAAGAACGTGTTATTAATATAGGCTATATCATGCAATGCTGCAGAATATATGGAAATCCAAAAAACTAAGCATAAATATGAAAATCAGGATATTTAAGAGTAATGTTCTAAGTGTACTACTCTATGGAAGTGAATGCTGGAAAATCACCAAAACCATAGAAAACAAGTTGAATTCTTTCCAGACTAAATGTTTACGAAGAATTAGAAAAATATTTTGGCCAAACACCATAAGAAATAACATCTTATTGGCAGAAATGCAGATGCAGCCACTGACAACAATTATTGAGGAAAGACGCTGGCGATGGTTGGGACATGTGTTCCGAATGACTGACAACTCACTACCAAAAATAGCACTAAGATGGACACCACAGGGGAACAGAAGTAAGGGTAGACCAAAAGAGACATGGAGAAGAACAACAGAAAGGATGTTGAGCAATAGAGGGCTCACCTGGGCAAGAGCGGAAAAAAAGGCGAAGGACAGGCATTTGTGGAAAACCCTCGCGGAAGCCCCATGTGCCCTTGGCACTTAAGGTTCAGAGAGAGAGAGAGAGAGAGAGATATCATGCAGGAAAGAGATCGACATATTACTTAATGTAGGCTATGTCATTGAGATAAGGAATCGACATGTTCTTAATGGTAGTGGAGCTTATTTTAGAAATCTGGTTTTTTAAAAAATTTTAGATGATCTGCAGAAATAAACGAATGCCACCTTATGTGCTTCCCATCCTAGATGACAACAGTGTCACGACAGCTTCTCTACAGCGCCAACTCCCAAGAGCCGAACTGCACAAGCGACTGCAGATACGATGCAGACATCCAGACTCCAGAGTATATCTTGCATCCATGGCCAGACCCCCTCCCTGCCTAGAAGCTTGAACCTGGCTGTAGCTACAGGGAGCTACACTGGACGACAAACTTTAGGGCGCAAAGCATGACTGCACAGGTTATCCAGACAATAAATAAGACATCCGAGGCTAGAACCACGGAACGCAGAAGGAGGAGGAATACCTGATTGGGTCTGTCATTACAATCTATTTCACAATCAGTGGTCAAAACGGTTTGACCTACAATCTCGTCTTTTGTGAACTTACCGGACACTCTGTGTGTACATTTTATCAGCTTTTTCAGCAAGTCATGATGGTCTGACCTTCTGTTATTCAAATCTATTTCTTTATTTTTATACCGTTATTCTACGTTTATCCTCCAGTCTTTCTCTTCTGTTTTTTTAATACTACATCCTACTGTATTATAGCATTAAGCGTTACCTGAGACAGAAATGTGGAAAGTATAAAAGGGTCAAATACACCATACATGAAAACTATTCATTTATAAATTAATATTTGAATGAACAAAATAATACTGGTATGAGACAGTTTTACACACACACACACAAATGAATGAAATGAAAAGTGAACTTACAGCTGATCTGGGCAAGCTGGAGGCTTTGACAACCGGTAGCCATTTTCATGAAGTTCCCTCAGTTGCTCTGCAAAGCACAGATATATCTTAATGTAAATGGAGCACTAGAATGTGATGATGATGATGATGATGATGAGGGACTCGAGTTCTTAGCTCCCAGTATTATTTATAAGGTATAGAGTTTCTGTGACACTTCGGATTTTCCAAGGCCAACTTAAGAAAGTTTTAAAAAAAAATTCTCTAACTGCTTCCATTATAACAGTAGGAGGAAGTGTTCATTACTCCTAGGGGAGAAAAAACTCTAACACGTCACTGTCACCTCACACGGTTGTTTTCAGTTGGCAGGGCATTGCAGGAAGCAACTCTGTGCTCTGTGTGTGTAACTTGATTCGTTCTGTCTTTGTCAGAAAAGTCAAGATGGTCTGACCTCTTGTCATTAAAATCTTTTTTTTTTCATTATTATACCGTTATTCTGCCTTTCTCCTCTAATCTTTCTTCATACTCTAATTTCTTTCTCTATGCTACCCCTCCCTACCACCATCCTATTTCCTTCTCTGCCAACATATTGGTCTTGTCCCATTCACCAGTTTTACATTTCCTCCCTGTAGGCGTTTAAGTTCTTCATTCATTATCTCTCGCGTCCTCTTTTCTCTCCCCTTCCCCCACCCCCCCCCCCCGACAACTCTAGCGGCTATCATGTTTCTATTGCCTTCCCCCAACCCCTTTCTCCCACTTGTTCTGCTCCTCTCGCTCCTCTCTCTCCCCTTCTTCGCTATGATTGGCTATATCAGGAATCTTTTGTCTGTAGGCAACGGGTTTTTTTTCCTCCTCCTCCTCCTTCTTCCACACACATTTCCGCTTTACTGAGAGCAAGACGCTTCAGATAAGTTATATATGTTTGTATTTTGTTTTTGCATGTATCCTCGAATAAGGCTCACGCCGAAATATCGGATGTTGTATGTTTTTCATTTATACATTCTCATACTTTATATTCGTTTTTTTCTCACCTTGCTCACTTCCTCCCTCACTTTGTAAAACTGCACCATACACCTCTATCTACCTTATTCATACTACACCCTACTGTGTTATAAAATTAAGTATTGCGCCTGACAGTGATATGGGACGTCAGTAGGCGTCAACAGAAACTGGAAAGGACTGTCTTTTTTCAATACCCTGTTCCAGTGCTTCTTGACCCCGTCGGCCTCGGCTTAAGACGGCCTCTCAGGTAGATGCTCTACATTACAGCTCTGTTCATGAAGAACACAGCAAAGGTGGGTCTCGATTACTTTAGCAGAGCCGGCTGGTCATTTATTCTAATCTGACTAATCAGTTAATCTGGGGTGTTTGATGAATCAGGTAATCTTAGATTATAATTGTTCCGCCACAGAAAAAAGCATACAAAGTGAGAGAAAGTTTAAAAAAAAAAAAAACAGAAGGAAAACATTAATGTTTAACCCGTTTTAAAAATGTTTAGAACGTGACATCACTAACTTATGAGTCATTATTTTTGTCATTTTGAACTTGGAAATAATAAAAAGTAAAACCTGTTTGTCTTAATAAGGAATCACTAGTGTTTTAGGAAAACAGTGAGAATAATTGGTGAAACAACAACTTTTGTTTTGACATAAAACAAGTGGTCCGTCAGGGGTGCATACTGTCGCCTTACTTATTTAACTTGTATACTGAAAATATAATGAGGAATGTTAGAGATGATGTAGACAAAGAATATTACAATGACATAACAATTGGAGGTTATGAAATACCAAAGATTAGATATGCTGACGACACAATATTACTATCCACAACACAAAAAGGAGTGGAAAAACTAATTATGTCAGTCCGTAAGAATAGTGAAGAGCAAAACAAATAAGAAAACTAAATTGATGACAACTGACAAAATAAATAAGGCAGCTGAAATATATATCAATGAGGAAAAATTGGAAAAAGTAGGGAGTTTTGAATATGTTGGATCATTACTAACTAATAATGGAGATACAATGAGGGAAATTAAAAGGAGGACATCTATTGCTCTTCAAAAAAGTAAAACAACTAAAGAAGCTGTGGAGAGGAACAGACAGAACTACAAAAATAAGATTTTTAAGGGCATGCATCTTTCCCATCGCAACATATGCCTGTGAGACCTTGACACAGCCGAGAAACACATAAATGCCTTTGAATGTAAATGCTACAGAAGAGTTATTCACATATCATGGGCACAAAAAAAAAACAACAAATATATCTATACTCATTCATTCATTCATCCATATGCATGTCCCTTGCGGAACTTTGCCTCCCAAACAGCACTCCTGTAGGCCTCTCGGTTGTGAGCAAGATGGCCTGCTGCTGCTGCATCCATTTGCAGATCGTCAACGATGTCTTGCAGCCATCTTCGTTTTGGTCTTCCTCTTTTTCTTTTTCCCCATTATGTATCCTTCCAATACGGTCTTCTCTAAATTATCATGACGTTTAATATGTCCACAATATTTAAGTTTTCTCTCTTTAATCCTCTTTACTAGCCAGACTTCTTCAATATTAAGCTCTTGTAGTATAGATATATTTGTTCTTTTTTGTGTCCATGATATTTGGAGAACTCTTCTGTAGCATTTACATTCAAAGGAATTTATGTGTTTCTCATCTGTTCTGTTAAGTGTCCAGGTCTCACAGGCATATGTTGCGATGGGAAAGATACATGCCCTTAAAAATCTTATTTTTGTGGTTCTGTCTGCACCTCTCCACATAATCTTTATTTGTTTTACTTTCTGAAGAGCGATGGATGTCCTCCTTTTAATTTCCCTCATTGTATCTCCATTATTAGTTAGTAGTGATCCAAGATATTCAAAACTCTCCACTTCTTCCAGTTTTTCCTCATTGATATATATTTCAGCTGCCTTGTTATATCTATACTACAAGAACTTAATATCGAATAAGGTTTTCTAGTAAAGAGGATTAAAGAGAGTAAACTTAAATATTTTGGATACATTAAACGTCATGATAATTTAGAGAAGACAGTCTTGGAAGGATACATAATAGGAAAAAAGAAAGAGAGGAATACCAAGGCGAAGATGGCTTGAAGACGTCGTTGATAATCTGCAAATGGATGCATCAGCAGCAGGGCATCTTGTTTACAACCGAGAGGCTTACAGGAGAGCTGTTAGGGAGGCAAAATTCAGAAAGGGACATGCAAATGGTTGATGACTTGATCCCGCACATTGTTATACCAAAGCGGGCA